>CAJGYO010000018.1:45969847-48632769 GCA_904845875.1 Miscanthus lutarioriparius | reverse complement strand
GCGTATCTGTTGTTCCCCGCTAGGCCTCCCTCTAGGAGAGCGACTGCCGCAGACCTAGATGAAGTGGCCTTGCTATGTCGTTCGAGCACGCACTGAGGCGCTTGGCATCCCTGAGCGGATTGTGCGGGTCGTGTTTCTTAGAGCCTCAAGGGGTTCCTGACGGTTTTGTTCAGCTGGATGATGCGTCCGCCATAATCATTCGGGCGAGCGCAAATGTTCCACAGGTGAATTGCTCTTTTGGACTCGGTCCTCATCGAGCTCATCGTGCAGGATTTGTCCTTGCCGAGGTCATTCGCTCGGTCTTCTTTTTTCGAATGTGCGGGGTCGGCCGCAAACAACTATTTGCTTTCGGCTTACTCGAGCGTCATGCGTGCTGAGGGCTGCTTGGCCATCGTGGAGCTTGCTGCTCCCACACGCGGTTTTGGTGGCATGTGGACCTATCTTATTGCGTTGCCGCCTGTGTTCCTCTTGTTCAGGTTGGAATGTGCTCCTTCTCCATTAACCTTGCGAGCATGGGTGCATGTTCTAGCCTAGGGGCTAGCCCGCAGAGCTGAACGTTATGTGGCCCAATGCTACGGTCAAGGTGCTGAGGTCAGGTCATCGATCCATTTTGATGCAAGAGGAAAAAACGCACAGAGGGCGTAGGTTTCGATTTTCTCCATTCCGCCCGCTCGGGCAAAGCGGTGCTCTGCTTCCATTTGCTCCCCATCCGCGTGAGTCCCTGACTTTGCCCTGGAGCTGGTCCAGGAAGCTTGGTCTGGGAGGCATCTCGTTGCAGTTGAGAGGTTGGGAAACAATTTGTCGTTCTGTCCTGGCGTGGGTACGCATGGAGAGGCTCAAAACAGGTCCCTCGTTCGACGACAGATGGTGCTTGGGCTCTTTTGCACATAGTGTGCGATTGGCGTATTTGCTTGTCTTTCTACTGTTCTTTCACTTACTTTCCGTTGGAATTGGAATGTGCTTCATCCCCTTAGATCTATGCCCGTGAATGCGTATTTTAACCTGGGGACTGGCCCGCGGGGCTAAAACATGAGCGATCCGTTGGAGCGATGTTGACGGTAGTTACCGACCATTATAAACATCAATATAACCCAAAATAATGCATGAAAATGATCACCAACATAGACTTAGGGGTTTAATTTGATAATTTCCACGAGTTTTGGTGAATCTGTGTTTTCAGCAGGGTTTATCTAGAAAACCATCAAGGGGGATCTAAACGTCAAAGGAAAAATCAGAATTCCGTCGTGAAACCAAATCCAGAAGGTTCTAGAGGACTCCAGAAGCCACATCACCGAAGCGGAGGACGAGACGGTGATAGGTGGGGCCGCCCGACCCCACATGGGCCCACCTGTCAACCTCGTCGCTATGTCCATTTCCCACCGCCTCTAGATCATTAGGTCACAAGTCAGGGCTAGATAAAAAACTAGGGTTTCTAGAGATGAGAGATTAGAGCTCTAGTTTTTCAAGTTTCTAGTATAGATTAGCTAGCAAGGTTCAAGAAGAGTGTGGGTTATTGCTCAGGATTCTGGATCTATAGTCTGGAGACTGGTATAACCATTGCATCTCTATATTTATGACTTTGTGCTACTTTAATATCATTATGTTGCTGTTTATTATGTTCCTACTTTGCTCTAGTTGTATGCTTGATATAGTTATGATTAATGATGAGTTTATGCATACGTTCGCAAAGCGCTTAGCTCAATACGTACATGAGTTAAGTGGTTGACACTATGTAAGCATGGTGCTTAGATATTGTTTGCCTGCGGATGCCCTCTGCACTCTGGGTTATGTGGTAGATCACGGATGTGACACTCCTGTTGACTCCTTTGTAGTCCACTCACTGTTTGTAGAGCACGTAGAATGTGATTGCGAAGGTAGAGAAGCTCTATTCTTGATCTTCCTTAGTAATGTTCCTTATGCGTAGATCCAAAGTTAGTTATACTATAGATGATAGTGTATATATTAGGGTGTACAAAAGACTTAGTAGATAAGTAATGACTTAGGAATCTTTTGCTCTTAATGAATCTCCTGCTTAGCTATACTACATTTATGAGTGTCTAATTCTATCTCTGGAATACCACTATTACCTTACACTTATCATTTATTTACCCTTTGACTTACCCCTGCAATAGCATGAGAGTGATTATTATCATAAGTATACATATTTGTCAATATCTTCGTGCCAACACCACTCCATAAGCTCCTCCATGTGGTAAAAATATAAATAACGATACCTGGTATACTCCCGGATGAAATGCTACAATGGTATATTATCTAGGCGCTTAAGGATACTTTAATATATATACATTTTTCTTTGAAGTTTATAAGTGTCATTAATAATTATCAACCATGCATTTTTGGCATTATGCTAGAGATGACAACCTTGTAACAAGTGATGCTAAGAAATGCCAACAAGCATTTCTGGCGCCGTTGCCAGGGAGGGGCACATGGCTAAGAGAATTGACCAAATAGATACTTATTGATAAAATCATAACCTCTGCTTTAGCAAGATTACCCTTATTTGTCTTTGTTCATATCTTATACAGGGTATTGCAGACTTGGTTGTGATTCACCAACAATTTTCAATCAGAATCAACCGAATCAAGAGAAAGCTTAACACTAGTTCCTGAAGTCATGGCTGAGAAAACTCTATGTGAGTTTTCTGCTTCCAGCACTAAGAACATCCGCATTGGACCAACACTCAAAACCAACAACCTCGAGTTTGAGCTCAAGCCAATCCTCATCAACATGGTGCAAGCTACCCCATTTAGCGGAAAGGCACATGAAGATGCTAGTGCTCACCTTCAGAATTTCCTAGAGATTAGCAGCACAGTCATCATCAAGGACGTTGCTCAATACATCATACTACTCCATCTATTTCGATTCTCACTAGTGGGAAGAGCGAAGTAGTGGTTCTACACCAACAAAGATCACATCAACACTTGGGTTCTAGAAAAGTTCTTCCCTGTAGGCAAGACCAATGCCTTAAGAGGAAAGATTTCAAACTTCCAACAGTAGAAAGGAGAAACCATTCTAGAAGCATGGGAACGTTTTCAAGAATACATTTCAGATTGTCCTCATCATGGGATGGAAGATTGGTTGCTCATGCAAAGTTTCTACCATGGATTAACTCAGAAAGCTCATGAACAACTCGATGCCACTGCTAGAGGATCATTTATGTCACTCACCCTTGGAAAAGCTAAAATTCTTATGGAAAAGATAGCCTCTAATCAAGGCTGGTCATCATGCAACATTCAATTTTGCAATAAGAGTGAAGAAGTACTAGAAAAGGTGTGTGCACTATCAACCAAGATGGATGCACTATTGAATTGGCTTGAACAGTGAGCCAATTACAAGAAAGATCGTCAGGCTATTCAAGTTGCATTCAGTGCGTAGAATGTATGTGGAGAATATTTGGGGGTAGAATTCCCTGAATATCAGGAGGATGCAAACATCATCATCAACAACTCTGCTCCACAACAACAGAGACAAGGGTGGAATCAACAACAATTGTCGACTTATCAAGGTAAGTACCTAGGTAATTACTCTAATACTCCTAAGCAACCATCCTTGAGAGACCTGATCTTAGAACAAGCTAGGCTTAATGAGAATATTTCTAAGAAGGTTGCTTTTAATGATAAGGTCCTTGAAAGTATAAATACTAAAATGGATAGTTTTTCTTCTGCTATAAAAGACCAACTTAGCTATAATAAAAAGATAGAATCACAATTAGCCCAGTTGGCTGCTGCTCTGCCTGTTGCTACTAACCTTGAGAAGGTAAACGCCATAACTACAAGAGGTGGCAAGTCTACTCATGATCCACCATATCCAACAAGGACAGGTATCTTCTGCTATAAAAGACCAACTTAGCTATAATAAAAAGATAGAATCACAATTAGCCCAGTTGGCTGCTGCTCTGCCTGTTACTACTAACCTTGAGAAGGTAAACGCCATAACTACAAGAGGTGGCAAGTCTACTCATGATCCACCATATCCAACAAGGACAGGTAAGACACCAGTGGCAGTGCAGGAAGAGGAGAAAACAACCGATGAAGTTGAAGAATTTGGGCCACAAGAGCAAGAGTTACAACAAGATTTTCATGACATGACCCTCCTATCGTTTCCACGCAGAAATCAGAAAGCCAAAATGGATGAGCAGTTTGGAAAGTTTGTAGAGGTAATTCAAAAGTTATATATCAATATTCTGTTGCTAGATGCCATATAGGTACCTACCTACATGAAGTATCTCAGAGACATCCTCAACAACAAAAGACCACTGCCTTCCACTGAGGTAATTAAGTTAACGAGGGAGTGTAGTGCGACCATCCTAAATACTTGACCTGTCAAAAAGGATCCAGGATGTCGTAGTATTGACTCAATCGGGAGCCATAACTTCGAGAATGCATTATGCGATCTTGGAGCAAGTGTCAGTGTCATGCCCAAAAAGGTCTTCGACAAGCTCAATTATTAATCACTCACGCCAACATCAATGTGCTTGCAACTAGCCGACCAATCGGTCTGCTACCCTACGGGAATCGCCGAAAATATTCTGGTAAAAATACAAAGCTTTTTTGTTCCCATAGATTTCGTAGTACTTGACATGTAGGAAGACATGAAGACACCCCTCATTCTTGGGAGACCCTTTCTGAGCACTACAAATGCTCACATTGATGTCGGAGCTAGAGAAATTAAATTCCATATTAATGGGAAGGAAGAGCGAATTGCCTTCAAGCCAAGACCGGAACAATGCTCTAATTTGGAGTGGCGTGAAATGCAAGTACAACTGTTAAGGTCTCCATCTCCGGGACCGACGGATGCACCCGAAGAATAAACACAAACGGAGAAGTCTGGTTTAGAGGACTTAAAAATCCCGAACCCTCGCCAGGAGGAAGATGAGCAAGTTGATAGGCAAGATTAAGCGGGCGGCCTCATTCCATTATACAAGAAGTTCGTCATCCCGAGCAAGTGCCAACATGGATGTTGATGCTCCATCCCCTGCTGTTGGACAGTCATCCCGAGCTGCCCCTACAGAGAAGAACGTTCTACTCCAAGAGAAGCAGCTGAAGCTCTGAGGAGACCGAGAGAAGGACGTATACAAAAAGTTGAAGAACCAAGATTTCGTCCTTACTCTGGCCTATGATCCAGCCTTGCTCCAGGCCACAGGTATGAATTCTGAATTTGATCTTTTCTTTAAGACCATAGGATTGGAAAATGCCTAGGATATTGATGAGCAGGGGTGCAAACTTTTAACCCATGAATTCTTGTGTACATTGCAACCTACTGACTTAGAAGTTTCATTTAGGCTCTTTGGGAAAGAATTTTCTATCCCTTGGAAGAACTTTAGTGAACTTCTAGGTTTCCATTCACAAGATGTAGATTCTGCAATTCAAGATTTTGATAGGAACAAGTTTTGGCAGGAGATTTCTAAGGAAATAGTCTGCTACCGCCCACGCACCAATGACATCCACCATCCCACCTTGCGTTTTATGCACAAATAGTTAGGGTTCTCACTTTTCCCTAGGAGTGACTTTCGTATTGTCAGAAATGATGAATTAAAATTGCTCTATGCCATGATCAAGAGAGAGAAGGTTTCACTTGTTAAATTAATGATGGATCATTGGCTAGAAATTCCTAGTTTTAAGGGAGATGTTGGGTGCACGTCTCTAGTTATACACTTAGCTAAGAATCTTGGATTGCTAGAGGATGCTTCTATCACATACATTGATACTCCCTGATGGTTAATAGATTATGATTATTTTAATCACACTCACATGCTGAAGAAGGGGAGAGATGGAAAACTAGTTATGATGTATGTTAATTACACAACTGAGATCTCGTTACCCAACCGGAACCTCGGTTTGTATGTGGTGGATTCTCTTGTTTTTGACCTACAGAGAAAGGAGGAGGCACCTCGCCAAAGTGCATCGGCGAGGATCACTGTCACATGACCTCGTTGTACTATAAGTCCAGGATGATCACTTACAGATAAGTCCTTAGGGAGATGAATCTAAAACATTTAGAAAGTAGCTAAATACTCCAGCCCCCTTTTTTCTAAGTTGCTAAAAAGTCTTGTTTTAATGTTTATTGCATATACCATTAGTCAAGTTACAAGATCTTGGTTTAGTTGAGCACTAGCAAAAGCTACCCAATGCATATCCCATGGGTGACAAGGTATAAGTCCAATTCTAGGAAATCCTTAAATATAACAAGGAGACACATGCACATGAATTAAGTGTATTAAGGTTAATAGGAAACAAGGATGATCCCATGCTATACTTGCCTTGATCAAAGTGCTCCCGCGGATCCTGCTCGTCAAAGTAGTACTCTTGATCACCCACGAATTGCTCACCGTCCATATTTGATCATCATAGCAACATACAAGCATCTAGAAGCAATCATGCATAGCAAACAAAGGCTATAGATTAGAACAGTATACCAACAGCATAAAATCAAGATGAAAAGTTTGTAAAATGAATCTACGTATCTCTACGAACACACAGACGTGAAGATCACGAAAATCAGAGCTATAATGAAGAAGTTATGAATTAAACAAGATTTCCTTTAATAAAATATTAGATTAAATCTAACCTTAAATTTTAAAAGTTGAAAACATGTTTAACAGTAAGATGAACATGTATATTACGCAATTACGAATCTAACGCAACTTGAACGGACTAAAACAGAGTTAAAACGAAGATTTTATGGTGAAAACAAGATCAGTGGCAAATTTGTAAATAAAGAAAACATATTTTGAATCTAACAAAGGGAAATTACGCTTTTAGAAAGAGAAATCATATTTTGAAGTATACGTTATAGACTGCGGGTTAGATTACTAGAAAAGGGAGGGGCTCTTTTGCAAAACAACCAACGAAAGGGTATGATGAGATCTGATCCGTTGGATCTAATCTGGATGGTCCAGATTAGAAGAGGGAGGGGAAGGCATTGCCGGCGGCGAGCTAGGCGGCGGCGCCATGGCAAGAAATGGGATAACCTCACTGGCGTAATCAATCTAGGGCCTACGGGCCTTGGTTTGGCTCGGGAAAGGTACGGGGAACATGAGGAGGCCAAGGCGATCTCGATGGAGGGTTCTATGGTGGCTGCGACAGCACCAAGGCGGCGTGGAGCTCTCTCGAGCGGCTTGGGATCCGGTGAAGCAATGACGATGAGGCGAGAGTGACAGAGAGCGAGAGATAAGATGCGGATAGGGCTGGCGACCTCCGTACCATATCCCGAAGTGTGGCAGGGGCTCCTCGTCGATGGCAAAGCGGCGGGTCGGCGAATCACACGGCGGCGGTGGCTTTAGGGCCGCGACGGCATGGCTAGAGCACGGAGGTGGTTTCAGTGAGACTAGATGGAGGCAGCGGGAGCAGTGGGGCTGCTATTTAAGGGTAGAATAGTGTGGGGTGCATGCCAATCGGGGGGAAGCGATTCGGATGCGGACTCCCAGCGGCGGTGTCCGTGTTGGACACGAGCTGGAGAAGGGAGAAGGCACTAACGCGCAGTTCCATCATGTCAACAACTCCAAGGAGTGGGGCTTGGCCGCTAGTGAGTTGGGCCAGCGAAGTGAGTGAGGCCAAGCAGGCGTTCGGACTGAGTCGACTGGGACCAACCGACCGGGGACGCCCAATCGGTAAGGACCAGGAAACGGATGGAGGAAGTATGGCAGGGCACTCAAGTCAACCACAATACCGAGGACCATACCCTGTACACCTATAGGACAGTACCAATAGGGCATGTCAGAAGGGTACCCTGCAACCTTCCTGGCATGTCAAAACCCAAGCAGTGTTGTGGGCGCCGACATTTGCCATATAGTGTTGTGGGCGCCATCAACTCCCATACCAGATAAACACGGTAAGGCTCCCCCCACATGCCTCTGGGCATCAACAGTGTTGTGAGCGCTAGCATTTACCATACCAGACGAACATAGTAAAACCCCATACATGCCTCTGGGCATCAACAATATGCAAGCACCGATGTCTGCCATACCAGAAGAAGACAACGCAACCTCCCACATGCATCTGCCATTAACAGTGTTATGGGCGCCTACAATCATCTTGTACCCGACGGCGCGGGCAACAAGACTTAGCATACGTGTACTCTCCCTCTCTCACTTGTAAGGCCATCTCCTTCATCTATAAAAGGGGATGCCCTCTCTCCCAACAAAGGGAGAGAGAAAAACACAACAACCGAACCATCACTTCACTCACATCGATTCACCCTCTGTAGCTTTAGACACTCTAAACCTACACAGAGCGCACGCTCGAACACTTAGCACATAGCGGAGCTCCCATCACTCTTGGCCCATCAGACCAGAGTCCGACCGGACCTCTTGTACCCTCCATCTTTCTTCCTTCCGTTTGTAACCCCACAGCAAACTTCGAGCACCTGAACTCAGGAATAAAGTCACTGATCGACTCAAACAGGACGTAGGGCACGTTGCCTGAACCAGTATAAACCCCGTGTCATTGAGTGCTAGGCCACATCCGATCACAATGTACGGCAAAATTACAAATATTTACGTGTTGGTCACTTTCTGCACCAACAGTTGGCACTGTCCGTGGGGAAGACATTGTACGTTCACACTTTTGGTCATCGGAAGGCCCACTTTTCCGCCACCTTCGACATGGCAGGCCCAAGCGATACGACTCGCTTCGGCTCGTTGGAGTTTCCCGCATTCCCACCTGTTGGGATGTGGGTTCCACCCATCTTCGAGCCATCCTAGGCCTTCCTCTTTAGAAGCCTGGACTTCATCGCTGACCAGCTCGGCGTACTTCACCTCCACGAGGAGGCACTTGTTTGGTGCCCTTCGGAGGGCACCCTAAATTGGCTCTAGGACACCCGATGACTTCAACGACAAGGTGCATGCACTTCATTCTGAGCAAACGCTCTGCTCAAACCCCGTTGTGAGTAATGTACATGTTATTTACTCGCTATTTACTATCTTCTGCCGAGTATTTGGAGGGACCACATTGTACGAACCGCAACCACCGTACGACCAGTTCCCCTATGGCCTCGCATCCCCCATGGACACATGTACACTCGGGGGCTCCAAAGGATGCTGGCGCCGCCCCCTCTCACATCCAAATTCATGGGAAATGGCGAGCTATGCTCCCAACACTTTCCACGAACTCCTGGATGATGAGGTTCAGAGCGACGGCTCTAGTATCGGCGATGTGGCACCTAGCCACCGTCTATCCTAGGAGTGCACTACGGCGGATGCTCTGGGATAGCCGCCGGTGGTAGCGGTGTCCTTGCAAACTCACACCCCTCTAGACCCTCGTGCGGGCACCGTCGCGCTCGCACAAGAGCACGCCGAGGAGCTACAACAACGGCGATAGAACCAGCCGCCACCTGCGTTGTGCGATCGGTGCAGCATGTTGCGCCCCATGCACGGAACTCGGTGAGCGGTGCCCGAGGTCATGCCTGCCAGGTCCAGCGCAACATCATGGACGAGGGGAACAACCCCCCATAGTTTGCTCGGGCTAGCCAAAACATCATCGCTGCGCAACAATGCTTCTACGCGGCGTTCCTAAGCCCATCAACCCTAGGAGCTGGCGGTCCACCGGAACCTCCGGGTGCTGGTGGAAGCCACCGCCATTCAATAGGCGGAAAGCTCCGCATTGCGACTCCAACTTGTGGCCTCTCTCCCCACCAGGGGAGTGGGGACGCACCAAACAGATCACTCCATCCGCTCACTGCTATAGCCGCCAAGCGCGCCACAGGAGGCCGCAGCTGCACCACGGTCCGACCTGGTGCCTGCTCCACACCGACCGTCAGTACACGAATGGCTTGGTCTGAACCAAGATGCTCGCAGCGTCATCAGCAATCGGCATCAGGCCCAGCATGATCATGACGTCCATCGGGCGGCGGTGAGGGTAGGTGACACAGGCCCTGGCCAGACCATCAAGGGGAGAGGTGAAACGTGCCATAGGCATGGTCGTCGGCTAGACGACCAAAGTCCTAGCCCGAATGGCCTGGGACCATGGGCCTTTGGCCGATGCATCCAAACAGCGTTGTTGCCACAACGCTTTCAACCGCCCACCAACATCACCAAGTACATCGGGGAGATGAACCCCGGTATATGGCTCGAAGATTTTTGGCTTGCCTACCGAGCTAGAGGGGTGGATGATGACCATTTCATCATTCAATATCTCCCCATCTGTGTCGGGGAACATGTTTGGGTATGGCTTGAATTCCTCCCGCACGGCAACATCCACGACTGGGCGGACCTCAAGAGGGTCCTCGTCAGAAATTTCTAGGGGACGTATGTCCACCCTGGTAACTCCTGGCACCTCAAGAGCTGCCAGCAGGAGCCCAGCGAGTCCCTACAGGATTACATCCGTAGGTTCTCCAAATGATGCAACTCCCTTCCTGATGTCGTCGATGTGGTTGTCATCAGCGCATTCCTCTCTGAGACAACCTGCAAGTCCTTGATCCACAAGCTTGGGTGTCTAAAGCCCTGTACCACCCGCGACCTGCTCGACGTCGCCACGAACCATGCCTCCGGTGAGGAGGAGGTCGGAGCGGTCTTCAATGGAGGCTGGGACAAAGGCAAGGCCAAGTGCGAGGGTCAAAACAAGGGCCCCTCCATGCAGAGGGACAAGAAGAACAAAAAGGATCGGCGCCGACCGAACAACACCGCGTTGGTCGCCGCAGCTGATCGCATGGGCAAGCAGCCCCAGCAGGGCCTGCTCGACCACTTCAACAAGCTCATGGATAGCTCGTGCACCAACCACGCCTACCCCGTCAAAGACCTCTACAAGGACTGCGAGCTCCTCAAACGTTTCCTACGATAGGCCGGCGGGCCAAAAGAAGGAGATGGCAAAGAGGCGGTAGCCAAGAAAGGAGGTGCGGCAGGCAAGGACGGGGACAACTTCCTTGACCCCAAGGAATGCATCATGATCTTCGGGGGGATCCGACACCATCTGCTCTAAGTGTCAGCATAAGGTACGCTATAGAGAGGCATATGACACCGAGACGGCCATCCCCTCCTTCCTTAGCTGGTCGGAATCTCTAATCACATTCTATCAGAGGGACCATCCCTCCCACGTCGCCAAACAAGGATGCTACCCGCTCGTCATTGACCCCATCGTCCGCAACAAGCGCCTCACCAAGGTGCCGATGGACGGAGGCAGCGACCTCAACATCCTCTACATCGACACCCTCGACGCCATGCGCATCCCCCGGTTGGAACTCCATCCAACGGGCTCTCCCTTCCACAACGTGATCCCAGGAGCACAAGCATACCCACTCGGGTAGATCAACCTACCCGTCACATTTGGCAGCCGAGCCAACTTCCTCTTGGAGGTCCTCACCTTCAAAGTGGTGGACTTCCCAGGGTCATACCATGCCATCTTGGGGTGGCCATGCTACGCCAAATTCATGGCGATCCCCAACTACACCTACCTCAAGCTAAATATGCTGGGACCTAATGATGTCATCACCATGGGCAGCGCCTTCTCGCACGCCTTCACGTGCAACCGCGAGCATTTCGAGCTCGCCACCGCGGTCATCACCTCGTCCGAGCTCCCATGGCTCGGCGAGTCGTTGACCCCAGCAGTCTTGGACTGCAACAAACCAACCTCCTCGACGGCCTTCCCCCCACTCGAGGAAATGAAGGCGGTGGGGATTGACCCCACTGACCCAACCAAGATGGTGCGGATCAGGACCCAGCTCCCGGGCAAATAGGAATGCGAGCTCATCGACTTCCTATGTGCCATTCACGATGTCTTTGCATGGAAGCCATCTGACATGCCGGGCATACCATGGGACGTCACCGAGCATGCACTACACCTCATCCTAGGCTCAAAGCCCTCCAAGCAACGCCTACATCACTTCAACGATGAGAGACGCAGGGCCATAGGCGAAGAGATCGCCAAACTCCTGGCAGCCGGATTCATCAGAGAGGTATTCCACTTCGACTGGCTTGCCAATCTTGTTCTTGTTAAAAAGAAGACCGGGGAATGGAGAATGTGCGTTGATTATACTAGCCTCAACAAAGTGTGTTCAAAGGATCACTTTCCTTTGCCGCGCATAGACCAGATAGTCGACTCCACCTCGGGATGTGAGATCCTCTCCTTTTTAGATGCCTACTCAGGCTATCACTAGATCATGATGAAAGAGTCTAATCAGCTCGCAACCTCGTTCATCACCCTGTATGGTTCGTACTGCTACGTAACCATGCCTTTGGCCTGAAGAACGCTGGTGCCACTTATCAGCGGTGCATGCAGCAATACTTTGCCAATCAGATCGACGACCTCTCGACCAACCTGATCAAGTTGACCGGCCAAAACCAACCATCGCCATCTATGTTGATGACATAGTGGTCAAAATGGCTCAAGCTTGCGACCTGATCGCAAACTTGGCCACGACATTCGCGAACCTTCAAAGGTTCAACATCGCTGAATCCCGAAAAATGTGTTTTCGTGGTTCCAAAGGGGAAGCTACTTTGATACATTGTATCTGAGCATGGCATCGAGGCCAACCCCGAAAAGATCATGGCCATCTCCAACATGGGCCTTATACATAACGTCAAGGGTGTACAGAGGCTCGCCGGCTGTCTGGCTGCCCTGAGTCGATTCATCTACTGGCTCGGCGAATGGGGGATGCCACTCTACAAGCTCCTCAAAAAGACGGATGCCTTCGTCTAGACTGAGGAAGCTCAGCAGGCTCTGGAGAGCCTCAAAGCATCACTAATGTTGGCCCCAATCCTCGTCGCTCCCGAACAGGTAGAACCCCTCCTCCTCTACGTTGCGGCAAGCAACCATGTGGTGACTGCCGCCCTAGTCATCGAAAGGGAGGAGCCGGGACACCACCTTAAGGTCCAGCGACCCATATACTTCGTCGGGGTGGTACTCATTGACCCCAAGGTCTGGTACCCCTAGGTGCAGAAACTCATATACGTCGTGCTGATGGCAACCCAGAAGCTCCTGCACTACTTCACCAACCACGAAGTTGCGGTCATCACTTCATACCCTCTCAGAGACATCATCCGCAACCGCGACGCTGTGGGACGGATCTCCATGTGGGCACTTGAAGTCATGGGCCACGACATCAGGTATATCCCCCATACTAATATTAAGTCTTAGTCTCTCGTGGATTTTGTCGCCGAATGGACGGAGATCCAGCTACCGACCCTGGACATCACTCATGAGTACTGGACAATGTACTTTGATGGGTCCATAATGGCGCCCGGCTCAGGGGCTAGAGTGGTTATGATCTCCTCAAATGGGAGTAGGCTCCACTACGCCATCTACCTCCATTTCTTGGCCTCAAACAACACCGTGGAATACGAGGCCCTCATCAATGGGCTACGCATCGCCATCAAGCTCAGCGCTACGTGACTCTACATCCACAACGACTTAGAGTTGGTCGTTGACCAAGTCATGAAGGAGTCCTGCAAAACCCCCCTCATGGTAGCATACTGCCATGAGGTGAGTAAGCTCGAGGACAAATTCTAGGGGATCGAACTGCATCACGTCCCCTAAAAGGACAACAATGCCACCGATTTTCTCGCAAAGTTGGCTGCCAGGTGGGATCCATCTCCGAGCAGGATCTTCATCAATGATCTCCATGAGCCATCCGCCCGCATCCTGGAAGGTCTGAGACAGACACACCCCGATGCCAACCTGGCACCCGGGGGCTCTGACCCCGACGCTAAGCCGGCGCTCGGGGGCTCCGACCCTAGTGCCTCTGTGACGACGTCGCCCGTCGACGTCACCATATTGGCACTCGATCAAACTGACTAGCGAGCGCCGCTACTCGCCTACCTCCTCGAGGAGGTTCTCCCACCCAAAAGGATTGAAGCCCGATGGATCACTCGATGCACCAAGACCTTCGTCGTGCTCGGTGATGAACTCTATAAACAGAGTCCATCGGGGGTGCTCATGAAGTGCATCCCTACCAACCAGGGGAAGCAGCTCCTCCTCGAGGTCCATGCCGGGATCTATGGACATCACGTGGCCCCGAAGTCGCTGGTCAGAAAAGCCTTTCACCAAGGTTTTTACTGGCCCACCGCACTACGAGATGCAGAGAAGGTCGTCCGCAGGTGTGAGGGATGCCAATTCTACGCTCGACAAACTCATTTGCCGGCATTGGAGCTTCAAATCTTCCCCATCACCTGGCCATTCGTGGTCTGAGGCCTCAACACAGTAGGACCCCTCAAAAAGGGCCCAGGAGGCTTCAGTCACCTGCTCATAGCGGTCGACAAGCTCACCAAGTGGATAGAGGCCAAGCCCATCACCAACATCCGCTCAGAAGAGGCGATCAAATTCTTCCTCGGCATCATCTACCGGTTCGGCGTTCCTAAATGTATCATCACTGACCATGGGACAAACTTCACTAGGAAGAAGTTCATGGACTTTAGTGATGGATATGGCATCAGGATCGACTGGGCCTCGATTGGACATCCACATACTAACGGTCAGGTTGAATGTGCCAATGGCATGGTCCTCCAAGGACTTAAGCCACGCATCTTCGACTGACTCAACAAGTACGTCGGGCGATGGGTTGTAGAGGTCCCAGCGATCCTCTGGAGCCTAAGAACGACCATGAACCGATCCACAGGGTTCACACACTTCTTCCTGGCCTATGGAGTTGAAGTAGTGCTGCCCTCCGACCTCGACCATGGCTCCCCAAGAGTAAAGGCTTTCGATCGCGATCGAGCCATGGAGGCTCAGCAAGACGCAGTCGACCTACTCAAGGAGGCCCGCAAGACAACCGTCATCCGCTCCACTCACTACTAGCAAACTCTCCGTAGGTACCATGAAAGGAAGATCATGGGGAGGATCCTCGAAGTCGGTGATCTCATACTCAGGAGGACCCAATCAACGAAGGAGAAACACAAACTCTCTCCACCATGGGAAGGTCCCTATACAGTGACCGAAGTGATCTGACCGAGTGCCTACCGACTGAAGGACGACAACGACAATGTTCTCACCAACACTTGGAACATTGAACAACTACGTCGTTTTTTACCCTAAATTCGGTCTTACCGCTTTTATTCAACACTTGCTCCTGTAAAGCACCCTAGCCTGAACACTTTTAGCCTGGGTCGCTCGGAGGCTCCTTGAGGGTACAATACTAAATACTACCTCTATTTTTTATTATCACATGGTAAAAACTTTTTGCCCAAACGAAAGGGCATTGGTCGAACAAAAGGGCATTCCATTCCTTTGATTACCCTATGTGACTTTGTTTTTTACTAGCTGACCGAGCGCACCCCGCCACGACCTATGGTTATGAGCAACCGAGCCTCGTGGGCCATGCCCGGGTTCTTAAAGTTGCAGCCTACGGAACGAACGGGTAGGTGCGAAAAAGAAAGGATAAAACAAAGTTATGCTAGGATAAAAAACAACGGATAGTGATTCTATCACAAAGCAGAACTGATGTATTCACTGATACAAAAACTATTCACAGGGCTCCCCCACGAACTTAATGGTTACATTTGCTGACTACTTCTACTTCAAATGCTACTATGGCCACTCAGCGGCATCGTCTAATGCCAAAGGTGAGGCCATGGCACATGTCGCCGAACATAACCACCACCGCAAGGGCCCCGCCCGGTTCTGCTCCCTCGACTTCTGCGAGCACAACGGGTACCTCAAGGGCATCGCACCCATAGATGCTCAGCATAAGAACATAGAGCTCAAACCTTCTCATGCAGTCGAGGCAGCTCCTGGATAGGGACGCTACCCGCTGAAGTATGACCGCCGTGGCTAGAGGATGATTCATCAAACTTTATGAACTAGCCAACCTGAGCACTGCAAGGGCAAAACCTCCCACCAACACAGTCCTGAGCGTCCTCCCCTCCAACAACACTCGCCCGGAGAAGATTCACCGGAAGGAGTCCACGTGTGGCTCCATCCCGACAAAAGCCTCACAGATGGTGATGAAGCTGTCGACATGCAGTACCCTCTAGTGCGCCACCTCCTTCGGCGGAAGCAGCCCCTTCTTAGTGAAGGCGGCCAGCACCACCTCATCTACGCTGGATGACATCCAGCTCGACATTGCGCTCCGAAATCACAAACGGGTCTATGAGTTTTCCTTTCCCTCTCCCTTCCCCTATTTAAGGAGGAGATGCAGCAGTTGAAGAAGGGCAAAGGATTGGGGCGAAAAAACCCTCTCCCTTCCCCCATTCAATGCGGATGGGAAACGACGGGACGCGCCCTGACCGATGGGACGTACCCTACCCGATGGAATGGCACCTGGTCATATGGGACATGGCCTGGGTATGGCCCACCACTACCGCACGCCGAGTGCGAGAAACAAAGCGCCACCACGCGCAGGTGGCCCTCCGCCTTCCCAGGAGGGACTTGGAAAGGCCCAACTATGGGATCTCCACCCAAGAGAGACCATTGGGCTTCCTGAGTCGATCGGACGGCTCAGGAAAACGTCGAGAGACAGGTAAGGAGCAAAGGGATGCCCCATGTGGACCATGCCGACTCCGTCACGAACGACGAGCGTGGATTCCGGTCGGACATTTTTGATTGGAGCTCCTAAAACCCCGTCACTTGAGCCATCAAGATAACATTATCAACCCCCTCTATTTCTTTATATAAACATTCATTCATCTACTATCATTCACTCATCTATAGATGCATTCATTTATTCCATACATCCAAGGCATCGCATATGCAGTTAAATGCATCACAACGCTCCGTGTTGCATCACGAAGCTGCAGTTGCCTCATTCAACATGAGCAACGACCATCCGAGGTTCGAAGGCCATCCCACGAAGGGCTCGAGGCCGCCTCACGTTAAATAGAGCAAGGGAAGAAAATGCAGATGAGCCCCGAGCGGCCCTCGCCCAGTCTGCCCCGATGCAGATAGGGTCATCTCAACCTTCTCATTTGATCCTAACCTTGAGCCAAACCCATAGAATCTCCATCGAGGGGAGGCCAGCAGGCCACCTGGGTCAGTCTTCGGAACAACCCAGACATCTGCCGGGTTGTAGGTTAAGGAGCAGTGGAATGCCACATGAGGGCTATGCTGACCCCATCATGAACGACGGACCTGGATTTCACTCGAATGTGCCCGTTAGCGAGCTCACCGAAAGCGCGTCACTCGAGCCATCGAGGCAAGCGACGTTAGCTTAGCCCCTCTGGTTGCAAAAACCGTGGACGGGGTAATGCATGAAAACTTCAGCTCAAACCTGTCCCCTACAAAACCCAACGGGGCTCAGGGGCTCCAGACGCCCAAATGCCTCGGCACGTCCGACACCAGGATCCGCGACTCCGTCTCACCCTATCCCTAAAAACTGCCTTGGCTGCGCCCGATGCCAGGATCCACGAGCTCCATCTCGCCCGATCCCTAAAAACTGCCTTGGCTGCGCCCGACGCCAGGATCCACGACTCCGTCTTGCCCGATCCCTAAACCGCCTTGGCTATGCCTGACGCTAGGATCCATGACTCCGTCTTGCCCGATTCCTAAAAACTGCCTCGGCTGCGCCCGATGCTAGGATCCATGACTCCGTCTCACCTGATCCCTAAAACTGCCTCGGCTGCGCCTGACGCCAGGATCCACGAGCTCCATCTCGCCCGATCCCTAAAAACCACCTCGGTTGCGCCCGACGCCAGGATCCGTGACTTTGTCTCGCTCGATCCCTAAAAACTGCCTCGGCTGCGCCCGACGCTAGGACTCGTGAGTCCGTCTTGCCCGATCCCTAAAAAACTGCCTCAGTTGCGCCCAATGCCAGGATCCGCGACTCCGTCTCGCCCGATCCCTAAAACACACCCGCTGACAAAAACCCCCAGGTGATTCTGCCTGAATCGCCTTGGGGCTCGGGGGCTACACCCGCGGGTGCACTCGCGTGCACCCGCTGACGAAACAAAACTTCCCCCGCTGGCAACACGAAAAACCCCTAGACGATTCTACCTGAATCACCTAGGGGCTCGGGGGCTACACCCACGGGTGCGCTCGCGCGCACCCACCGTCAAGACAGAAATCCCCCAGATGATTCTACCCGAATCGCCCGAGGGCTCGAGGGCTCCTGTCGGGTTCATAAACCCGGGGTCCCTCATGGACCGGCTTCCCAAAAAAAGCTCGGCCCTACAGACAACATTGCGAACAATGCACAACTCCTAGGCCAGCCCAAATACCTAAACAACAGGCTAGAAGGGCGATCCAATCTCTGACCGGAAGGCCTGGCCGAGGAGGAACGACGCCTGCTTCTGACTCCGGCCCGCCTCTCCGACCGGAAGGCCTGGCCAAAACACCACTTCCAACTCCGACCCGCATCTCCGACCAGGAATGCGACGAACCCCTGCTTACAGCTCTTCTCTAACTAGCGCAATCAGAGCCGACTGGGACCAACCGACCGGAGACGCCCACTTAGTGAGGACCAGGAAATGAACGGAGGAAGTAAGGTGGGGCACTCAAGTCAACCACAATACCGAGGATCATACCCTGTACACCTACAGGACAGTACCAACAGGGCATGTCAGAAGGGTGCCATGCAACCTTCCTGGCATGTTAGAACCCAAGCAGTATTGTGGGCGCCGACATTTGTCCTATAGTGTTGTGGGCGCCATCAACTCCCATACCAGACAAACACGGTAAGGCTCCCCCCACAAGCCTCTAGTCATCAACAGTGTGGTGGGCGCCGACATTTACCATACCAAACAAATATAGTAAAACCCCCTACATGCCTCTGAGCATCAACAGTATGGCAGGCACCGACGTCTGCCATACCAGAAGAAGACGATGCAACCTCCCACATGCATCTGACATTAACAGTGTTATGGGCGCCTACAATCATCTTGTACCCGACGGCGTGGGCAACAAGACTTGGCATACTTACACTCTCCCTCTCTTACTTGTAAGACCATCCCCTTCATCTATAAAAGGGGATGCACTCTCTTCCAACAAAGGGAGAGAGAAAAACACACAACAACCGAACCATCAATTCACTCACATCGATTCACCCTCTGTAGCTTTAGACACTCTAAAGCTACACAGAGCGCACGCTCGAACACTTAGAGCATAGCGGAGCTTCCGTCACTCTCGTCCCTTCAGACTAGAGTCCGACTTGACCTATTGTACCCCCATCTTTCTACCTTCCGTTCATAACCCCACAACAAACTTCGAGCACCTGGACTCAGAAATAAAGTCACCGACCGACTCAAACTGGACGTAGGGCACGTTGCCTGAACCAGTATAAACCCTGTGTCATTGAGTGCTAGGCCACATCCGATTATAACGTACGGCAAAACTACAAATATTTACGTATTGGTCACTTTCTGCTCCAACATAAGTGGAAGGGTAAAAGTGTCTTTTTGCAATCTATTAGCTAGTTGCTATTAGATGGGTTGTGATAGTCAGTGGGATGGTTGTTAGCTAAGAGCAAAAAGAAACTGTTTATATCCTTATATGATTCAAAATTTGTTCTAAAATACTTGACCTTCTCATTTTGCAATGCATCTTTCTTTCTCCTAATACACATTTCTCTTTTCTAATACATCCGTATCTCTACTTCTTTTTGTCTCTCACCTTTTTATTTTCTGTGTATTATACTTTTTTTTAATTCCCGTGCCTAGATTTATAAGATCTTCTATTATGGGACTAGAGTAAGATGTGTGCTTAAGATTCGTATTTATTTTGAGACGGCGAGGTATTAAAAACAAACCTGGCAATGGAGCATAGAAACATGAGGCTGCTGCTTAGGAGCTTGGGAATGGGAACTCGCCATCGCTGTCGCTGGCTCGTCGCTTGGCTCTCGCTGGCTTCTCAGAATGCCGATTGGTGCGGCTTGGACCCTAGAATGGGCTTTAGGGTTTAGTAACTGGACCCTAGAATGGGCTTTAGGGTTTAGTAACTGATGGATGGTTGCTATTTGTTGGATAGAAAATCCAACGGCCCAATAAAACAAAAGAAACAAACGACTGGGGAAAAAGGACGTGCAGGGAGTCGAGCTCGGCACTTTCCAAAACGACTCTACCCTAGATAGACCAACCTCCAAGTCTCGTACGCATTTCATTCAGATTTTGTACACGTTCCTTTACTTGCAGGAAAAAGTTGAAGCTGTATATCCCCTTTGGTTCGCAATTTATGATAACTAGCAAATTTGTCCGTGTGTTGCAACGGAAAAAAACCTAGCAGATCTTAATAGCAAACAATGACATAAATAATAATACATATCAATTTATGTGGGTGTTTCGCTCTGCCCAGACCCTCGGCGCAAAATTGGCAAAAAGTTTCATACTATCCAACGTTACTACAGTTAAATATCGAGTTCCAAGACTTTTTTGAAAACCCATAAAATATGTAATTCTAATCTCTATCTAAAGTTGGCGAGAAGTTAGTTGCTGACATGCCAAGAATTGGTTTTGTTCGCTAATGATTGTGGCAAGAGACCTCTCTCAACTTTTTACATAGCAAACTTCATCAGCGATTGTAGAGATATATTTATTTAGATGGGATTAGTCAACAAACTACTTATAAGATTTTAATTCTTGGTTTGATTAGTTAGACCATATGCTAATTTTAATAAAAAATAAGTTTTGTTTTTAACCAAAACTATACCAACAAATTTGATGGTAAAAGTCTTTATTTCTTAGAGAAAGACAAATAAATAACTCAAAGACCCACAATAACGTATTTATATTTGTTTCTATGTTTATAAGCAAATTAAAAAGCTACCGGCCCAAAAGAAAGGGGCCAAAAAAAAAAGAAGCAAAAAATCTAAAACACACACACAAAAAAACAGAAGATCGGAAGTGTAGGCGGAGGAGGAGATTAGTTAGACCATTTGCTTTTCCTAAAAAAAAAGTTAGACCATTTGCTGATTTTAATACACAATAAGTTTTGTTTTTAATCAAAACTATACCAACAAATTTGATGGTAAAAGTCTTTATTTGTTAGAGAAAGACAAATAAATAACTCAAATACCCACAATAATGTATTTATATTTGTTTTTATGTTTATAAGAAAATTAAAAAGCCAGCGGCCCAAAAGAAACGGGCCAAAAAAAAAGAAGCTAAAAAATCTAAAACACACAAAAAAACGAAACAACAGAACATTGGAAGTGTAGATGGAGGAGGACATGGAAAAGCGAAACAAAAAAAAAACAAAAACGTGCACTCATACAGGAGGATTGCGAATGCGCAAACAGGAAAAAAAATAGCGGTAATGCCCACAGATACTAAGCGGACAGAAACCAGAATCCGAATAAAGATCAGAGTTAGAAAAAATATATATAAAAATTTTGTTTTTTATTATTAAGTATAAATATAATATCGTACAACTTTCGTGCCGGGAACTTGGCTGGGCTGCTGCAGCCTGCAGGCTGCAGGGGCTCTCTCGGTCCCTTGCCTGGTGCCCTCGGTCTTCTTCGACTGCAATGCTTAAGAACATGTTTGGTACGGCTCCAAGAGGTTTCGGCTCCTACACTGTTCACACACTGTAGCGTGTCAGAACCGGAGGAGCCAAAATGCGAGCTTCACTGGCTCCGTGAACAGTACCCGCTACAGTAGAGGGAAAAACCGAGAGAAAAACTGGCTCCATGAACAGTACTACAGTGTTCATCATAGGGTGCTATTGGAGCCAAACAAGTCCTAAAATTGGAGCAAAGCTCTCGCCTCGCTCCAGCCGCCGTCTGAATTGATCTCAATAGTAAAAGGAGAGAGAGGGCACGGTTTTCTCTGTACAGACAGCTTTGCAGTTTGCACAGCTTTGGAACTTAGACCTGGTTTAGATTGTAAATTTTTACAACCTTAAAACTATAGTAAGTTTTGTTTGTATTTGATAAACTTTGTCCGATCATGAACTAACTAGGCTCAAAAGATCCATCTCGTGATTTACAATCAAACTGTATAATTAGTTATTTTTTTACCTACATTTAATACTCTATGCATGTGTCCAAAAAATTAATATGATGGAAAAAGAGTAAAAAAACTTGAAATTTGGAGACATCTAAACAAGCCCTTGCTCGGCTTCCGAAGATTGTCGTTTTCATGCCAACATGCCAAGGCACAGGCACCCTCGTTTCTTGTCCAAGGTTATCCCCGTGGCTGGCGAGCTTGAGAAGCTCTGCTGCTGCCTGCTGGCCTGCACTTGCTCCTCTTTCTCTGTATCCATTCGTACGTTTTATTTTCCTTTTTTCGAAAGGGGTACCCATTCCTACGTTCAAGTGTCAGACGCAGTTACGTTCAATTGTAGCATCAATTGACATATATGCACATCTTAGGGCATTTTTGATTAGTTTCAGATTCTTAAAAACCAGTTTTTACCTCTACTTTCTAAAATTTGGATTTTGAGCAAAAAATAGTGGGGTGTTTCAATCCTCTAGTTTTTAAGAATCTGGCTTCATTTATTGCTATGGATTTTGAGCAAAAATTAGTGAGGTGTTTGAATTCTCTAGTTTTTAAGAATCTGGCTTCATTTATTGCTCATAGGGTCACAGAAACTGGCAAAAGCTAAGTATCAACAGCTTCTTGGTTTTTAAGAATCTAACAAAAACTGACATAAAAAACTAGACAAAAACTAGTCTGTTTGGATCCCACCCAGTTTTTAAAAACTAGATTCTTAAGAACCGGAGGGATTCAAACAATGCCTTAATTGACATGGCTATTCATCCCTAAAATCTCATTACGAATCTTAGGTCTTGTTTGGATCCGTTCAGTTTTTGCTAATTTTTAACAATCTGGATTCTGGAAATTGTTTGGATCCAAACAGGCCAGTTTTTCTCCTAGTTTTTGCCAGATTCTTAGGCCCTGTTTGATCCCTATAGTTTTTGCTAGTTTTTAAGAATCTGGTTTCTGGAAACTAGGTGGGATCCAAACAGGCCAGTCTTTGCTCCTAGTTTTTGCCAAATTCCTAAAAATTAGGAAGCTATTGTTACCCAGCTTTTGCCAGTTTCATGTGACCCTATAAGCAATAAATGAAGCCAGATTGTTAAAAACTGGGGATCCAAACACTCCACCAATTTTTGCTTAGAATCTAGATTTTAGATACTGGAGCAAAAACTGGTTTTTAAGAATCTGAAACTCATCAAACAGGCCCTTAAAAACCAGGAAGCTATTATTACCCAGTTTTTGGCAGTTTCTTATGACCCTGTGAGCAATAAATGAAGCCAAATTGTTAAAAACTGAGGGATCCAAACACCCCACCAGTTTTTGCTCAGAATCTAGATTTTAGAGACTAGAGGCAAAAAATGGTTTTTAAAAATCTAAAACTCATCCAAACAGGGTCTTAATTCAATTAAAAATTATAATACAACAGATTAGTCATAGGCCATATGTTTCTCTTTTAGTTAGCAAATTTGGAACCATGACCTAAACTTTAATCCGATATCTAAATAGATGGACTAAAGGTAATTAATCTTTAGTTTTTAATCTAACTAGCAATTAATTATTAGTCGATAAATGCGAACTAATATGGACAAAAATGTGCATATGATTTTTTAGTCCATGTATCCAAAGAACACTAGACTAAACCTTACACTAGCAGATAACAGACTTTCGGTTCTAGGCTTTAGTCTCGGTCATTTTTTGGCTCGGGACTAAAGAAAGGATTAGTCCCGGTTGGAGCTACCAACCGAGACTAAAGTCCTCTGCCCAACAGCTAGAGCCACAACTTTTGCAGGAGGGGGAGCAGGAGGGGACCATTAGTCCCGGTTGGTGGCCCAAACCGGGACTAAAGGTCATCCTCTAGTCCCGATTGGAGCTATCAAACATGACTAAACCTTTAATCCCGGTTGGTGGCTCCAACCGGGAATAGAATTCTACATGTAGTCCGGATTTACACCACAAACCGGGACTACATGTCCCGGGCTACATAGTTTCTCCTTCTTTCTCCCCAAGCCCGAGCCATTTCAAGCTCTCTGCCTACTCTCTGTTCTTGCTCCTAAAAGGAGTTCATGCTCGCTGGATTGGTGAAGACTTCATTCCTCCATCCATTCTTCGATTCTAAAGGTTACCTAACTTCATCCTCTCATGTTTCATCACTAACAGACTCATTTCGTGGTCTAGAAATAGAGAAATTTGTGGTTTTTTAGATTGGGAATGATGGTGAATTTTTTTATTTATATACCATTTGAGCTCGAAATCACTTGATAGTTTGAATATGAAGATGAAGGAAGCTTATAGTAGTTCATCAAAACTAGTATGCACTTTTCATTGCCTCATTTCATGGTATAGAAATAGAGAAATTTTTTGTTTTCTAGATTGGGAATAATGGTGGATATTTTTTATTTATATGCCATTTGAGCTCAAAATCACTTGATAGTTTGCATATATAGATGAAGGAATCTTATTGTAGCTCATCAAAACTAGTATGCACCTTTCGTTGCCTTATTTTATGGTTTAGAAATAGAGAAATAAA
The DNA here is from genome assembly GCA_904845875.1 of Miscanthus lutarioriparius. Taxonomy (NCBI): domain Eukaryota; kingdom Viridiplantae; phylum Streptophyta; class Magnoliopsida; order Poales; family Poaceae; genus Miscanthus; species Miscanthus lutarioriparius. The sequence continues at coordinate 48,608,452 of CAJGYO010000018.1, read as the reverse complement.
AGGTTTTTTTACTATATAGCTCATTTAATTTCATTGTTAACAAAATGATAAATTTATAGTAGTTGATGAAAATGAGTATAGAGAGTCGTAGATGGTGACTGCTTCTGGGTCCTCGGCCTCTCATGGGGTCCCTAAGCGACTAAGGCCAGACCTCCCTCTCATTGCGTGCGGCAAGTGTGGGCAGAAGAATGTGAGGGAGTACAGGGTGAAGAAGGGTGTCAACCAAGGGCTCATCTTCTACACGTGTCCGGATCATGAAGTGAGTTATTTTTTTGTCATGTTTTGTTATGGTTTGTAGCCATTTTTGTGATGATTTTGATTAATGTTCTTGTTTTGGTGTTGTAATTTTAGTGGGATGGCACTAGATCATGTGACGGTTGGTATTAGAAGAAAGAGTATGTTGAGCACGTCCAAAAATCTCTTACAAAGGCGACTGATGAGAGTGCACCATTGTATGATGAGGCAGTGAACCAGCAGAAGAATGACGATCTGTCTATTTTTGTTGGAATTGGTCGTGAAATCCTTATTCTGCTGAAGTGCATTATAGATTTAATTTGTTTAGTGCTATTTGGGATTGTTTATATTGTATCAAGGCTTTAATAAATTAATGTTTAAGAGTACATGAAATAGCTGTGTGGTATATGATATTAATTAATCATGTTGAATGATGGATATTTTGGATCTTTTAATTAACTACTAATCATGCATGCTGTATAATATGGGTTATTATAAGTTTTTGATGTGGTGTACGTCATGTAATGTAGATGAACCGGCAATGGATGTACAACGCGGACCGCTGCTCCCCAGAGTTCATTAGGGGCATGCATGAATTCATAAATGTGGCCAAGGCAAACACGCAAAATGGTTTCATGTGTTGCTCATGTGTTCTACGTAAGAATGAGAAGGATTATTCTTGCTCAAGGATCCTTCACGAACACCTGTTTACATTGGATTTCATGCCAAACTATATTTGTTGGACTAAGTATAGAGAAATAAGTGTTATAATGGAAGAAAGAAGAAGAAGAAGAAGAAGGGGATGATGACAACATTATTATTCGTGGATTTTGCTGAATACGGTGCCTTTGATATACTGCAATGGGGGAAGCTAAAGAAGAGGTAACGATGAAGAAGAGGTAGCGGCAGAAGATGAGCCCACTGATGATCTTGGTCAGGCCATCCGTGATGCACAGAGAGAATGCAAAAGTAAAAAGGAGAAGATCAAGTTCAAGCGCATGCTAGAGGATCACAAGAAATTGCTATACCCGACTTGCAAAGAGGGGCAAAAAAAGTTGGGTACCACACTTGAATTGCTGCAATGGAAGGCAAAGAATGGTGTATCCAACAAGGGATTTGGGGAGTTACTAACTATCGCAAAGAAGATGCTTTCGAAGGCAAATGAATTGCCCGCCACTATATACGCAGCAAAATAGGTCATCTGCCCTCTGGAATTAGAAATCTAGAAAATACATGAATGTTCTAATGAATGCATCCTCTACCGCGGCGAGTACGAGAATTTGGATGCATGACCGGTATGCTGTGCATCGCGATATAAGATCAGGCTAGATGACCCTGGTGATGTTGAGGGCAACGGTGAACGTCCCAGGAAGAGAATCCCTGCCAAGGTGATGTGGTATGCTCCTATAATACCACGCTTGAAATGTTTGTTCAGAAACAAAGAGCATGCAAAGTTGTTGCGATGGCACAAAGAAGACCGTAAGGTAGACGATATGTTGAGACACCCCGCTGATGGGTCCTAGTGGAGAGCAATCGATAGTGAATTCTCAAAGTTTGCAGATGACGTAAGAAACTTAAGGTTTGCTTTAAGTACGGATGGCATGAACCCTTTCGGGGAGCAGAGCAGTAGTCATAGCACTTGGCCTGTTACTCTATGTATCTATAACCTTCCTCCATGGTTGTGTATGAAGCGGAAGTTCATTATGATGCTAGTGCTCATCCAAGGTCCAAAGCAACCTGGAAACAACATTTGATGTGTACCTAAGGCCATAAATTGAGGAACTTCTACTTTTGTGGAGCGACATAGGCATTCGTGTGTGGGATGAGTACAAATAGGAATACTTTGACCTACGAGCATTGTTGTTTGTAACAATCAATAACTTGCCTGCTCTTAGTAATCATTCAGGACAGTCAAACAAGGGATATAATGCATGCACGCACTATTTTCATGACATGGAAGGTATATTTTTGAAAAAATGTCGAAAGGTCATGTACATGGGCCATCGTCGATTTCTTCCATTGAAACATGCCCTAAGAAAGAGAGGCAAGCATTTTAAGGGTAAGGCAGAGCACCGAACAAAGCCTGACAACCGTAGTGGTGAGGATGTATTCAGTATAGTCAAGGATGTACAAGTAGTCTTTGGGAAGGGACCTAGGAGCCAACTATTTCCAAATGATGCTAATGGAAATGCACCCATGTGGAAGAAGAAGTCTATATTTTGGGAGCTACCCTACTAGCAAGTCCTTGAGGCCCGCAGCACGATTGACGTGATGCACCAGACGAAGAATATTTGTGTGAACCTACTGTGCTTCATGGGTGTGTATGGGAAGGCTAAGGACACACTAGAAGCAAGACATGACCTACAGTGTATAAAAGAACGAGAGAACCTACATTCAGAGAAGGTAGATGATGGACGCCTGTACTTAAGTGCTGCCTGCTACACTTTTAGCAAAGAAGAGAAGGAAAGCATGTTTCAATGCCTAAACAGCATCAAGGTCCCATCTAGCTTCTCCTTGAGTGTAAAGGGGATAATAAATGTGGCAGAGAAGAAATTCCTAAACTTAAAGTCTCATGACTGCCATGTGCTTATGATGTAATTGCTTCCGGTTGCATTGATAGGGATTCTACTTCCAAATGTATGATTAGCCACCATGAAACTATGTGCATTCCTTAACGCAATTTCTCAGAAGGCAATCAATCTAGTGCATCTAGCAAAGCTACAAAATGATGTGGTCCAATGTCTTGTTAGGTTTGAGTTGGTGTTCCCGCCATCCTTCTTTAATATTATGATGACCTCCTAGTTCACTTGATCAAAGAGATTAGTATTCTTGGTCCTATGTTCCTACACAATATGTTCCCCTTTGAGAGGTTCATGGGAGTCCTGAAGAAATATGTTAACAATAGTGCTCGGCCAGAAGGAAGCATCGCCAAGGGCTATGGAACAGAGGACATTATTGAGTTTTGCGTTGATTTTATTCCTGACCTCGACCCGATTGGTGTTCTTGAATCACGGCATGAGGGGAGACTAAGTGGAAAGGGAACACTAGGGAAGAAAGCATATATTGGCAAGGAGGACGATTATTTCCGTAAAGCACACTACATAGTTCTACAAATCTCCTCCTTGGGGGATCCGTATATCGAGGTACACAAAGACATTGTATGATCTGAATTCCTGGGGAGGACTGAAGCCAGGATTACGTGTCGACACATGGAAACTTTTGGCGGTTGATTACGAAAATGATGTCAGGGTGATGAGAGTCTAGATGAGCAATTGTACTTGTTGTCTAGGGAACCATCTTGGCATATCTTGACATTCAAAGGGTACGAGATAAATGGCAATACATTTTACACGATAGCCCAAGATAAAAGGAGCACCAACTAAAATAGTGGTGTCCGCATAGATGCCATAGACCCAAATTGGAATAAGGAAACATATTATGGCCACATAGAGGAGATATGGGAACTAGACTATGGACCTTATTTTAAGGTCCCTTTGTTTCGGTGCCAATGGGTGAAGGTGACCGGAGGTGGGGTAACTGTGGACCATTAGTACGAAGTGACAACAGTGGACCTCAACAATCTTGGGTACAGAGATGAACCATTCATCTTAGCCATGGATGTGAATCAGGTGTTCTATGTGAAGGACATGTCTACCAAACCGAAGAAAGGGAAAAACAACAACGACTCAGACAATGAGCCAAAGCGCCACATAGTTCTTTCAGAAACATCGTGGGAATTGAGGACAGGTCTGACATGTCAGAAGATTATGAAAAGAATGATGGAATTCCGCCCTTCAAGGTAAACAGTGACCTAGGCATCCTGCTAAATAATGAGGACACTCCATGGTTATGGCACGATCATAACCAAGGGACATACATCAAGAAGAAGTTCATTGTTGTTCCTGCTTGATATGGTGATGTATTAGACCTATTATGTAGTAATTGTGACTTCACATTTTTTTGTCATGTTTTCATATTTTCTACGGTTTAAATGAATTTTCTACATGACGGTGGACTTCCTGTGGAGAATGTGTGATGAAAAACAAAACGATCAACGTTAATAAGATGTGAAAACTAATTTCTTGTCGAAAAGCAATAGTTTTATTGATTTTAATTAAGTAGTACATTTTTGCATGATGGAAATTGTGATTATTATTTACACTATGTTAAATATTTATACGGTAAAACAAAAGAGTTTAGGTTATAGATTTTTCTTGTGTACAATAATGCAAAACGAGGTCCATAATTTTTTTTGTAATTTTTTCTCTAATATTTTATTTACTAGGCAATTAACAACTCTCTACATATTTATATAAAAGAAATATATAAAAAAGAAAAAACTTCTGGAAACTGGCGGAAAGCAAACCTGCAGCCCACCTTTACTCCCGGGTGGATCAACCACCGGGACTAAAGATGGGCTGCGTTTTCATGGCCCGCCAAAAGTCACCTTTACTTCCGGGTCGTGGCTGCACCCAAGACTAAAGTTTAGACCTTTAGTCCTGGTTCTAACCATCACTAGGGACTAAAGGACCTTTAGTCCCTAGCCATGGCTTCACCCGAGACTAAAGGTCTCACCTATATACCGCCTCCTCTCATCTCTCCCTCCATCATCTAGTTCTTTGCCGAGAGCCACCACGCCGCCACCGCTCATCATCACCTCCAGCATCGCCTCCATGCGCGCTTACCTCTCTCGCCATCTCCGTTGGTGGCTTGGCTCGCCCCTCTCCCATCCGTGCATGGTGACCAGATCCGGATCCGCCACCGTCGTCCTTGCCCTCTCCTAGATTTGATCTAGATCTACCGCCATTGTTGTCGTGTCGTCCTCGCCACCATCATCGATCCTCATCCTCATCATCACCGGCTCCACGTGCACAGGTGTGCCTCGTCTCTCTGGCCAGCCGACGGCTCATGGGCGCGTCGCTCGCCGCTCGTCCCTTGTCCTCACCAGAGCACCTCGTCCTCATCATCACCTCCATCACCACCTCATCATGCGTGTGCTCTTCGTCTCTAGCTCCACGCACACCTGCGCCTCACCACATGCTCATCGCCCCCCTTGTCGAAGCATGTTGTCCACGTCTACATCATCTCCATCGATCCAGCACCGCCTCATCTTCGTGCCATCCTCACTCGTCACCCCGCCGACCTCTCCACCATCGTCCGTGTGCGCCGTATGTCGGCATGCTCTCCTTCCTCGTCCTTACCAGAGTGGATGAGTATATAGTGTATATATGTGTGTGATATAATGATAATCATGTTGTACATGTGTGTGTGATGATCAGTAAACTGTGTGTGTGATGAGAGTAAGTGAGTGAGAGTGAGTGTGTGTGTGATGTGCATATTATTTTTTCGGCGTAGAAAAAATAGAAAAAATAGATAGAAATATTGTTGTGCACTAATATATATATATATATATATAGAAAAATTGTAGAAAATTAAACTATATAGTTGTAGAAAATAATATTGAAGAAATATATTTAAATCTTCATAGTTAAAAGGATTGATTTTATGTGTTATCAATTTTTTGGTATATATATATACATATCTGAATTTTGATATATTGACAAGTGTGACATGAATTTTCATATATTTATATACACCAATGTTGATATATATCCTAATATCCTGAGCTCTGCTCCAAACTCTAACCCGGCCGAGCTCCGCTCTGAACCCTAACAAAGGTGTAAATAATAACCCTAAATTCTATAGTTATATATATTTGAATTTGAATATTCATAATTAGCGTGACATGAATCCGCTCCAAACCCTAACCAAGGCGCAAACCCTAACCAAGGCGCAAACTCTAACCAGATCGACCTTGGCGTAAATAATAACCCCTGAAGTCTATATATAGTTATTTCAGTTTAAGCCACTAACTCGCTCCATTTGCATATGCATGACTAGTGTATGGCTTTCATTTATATATAGTTGTGGTAATTAAGATGGCCGAGCCACATATGACTAGAATGAGGCCATGATGAACATTAGTTGTGGTAATCAAAAGCCACGGCACAAAAAGATTTAGATAACTGACAGAAAAGTTTAGAAGAATCAAGAGTAAGGAGGTTGGAACTTTAGAAAAACCCACCAAAGCCGCACTACATAGTGTTGGTATTTATTAACTTATCACTTATTTTAGTAGCCACCTATTATAAACCTATATCTTCTAACATTACTTTACTAGGTTGTCATCCCTAGTGATGATGCCAGAGATACTTGTTGGTACTACCTAGCATTACTATTAGAATAACTCTAAGTAGTTCTTTATTATTTCATGTGACTAGAAAGAATATATAGATATGAATGAAAAGGAATCTGCAAGTGCACAGATAATTATACCATTATAGAACTTCACCCGAGAGTATTTCAGGTATCGTTATTTATATTTTACCATAGGGAAGGTCTAGCATGGACATGTATTGATAACTTATACTATTGATGGAGAAGTAAACCATAACCAATATTCTACTCATAACAGGGATAAGTCATAGGATAAGATATGTATATGATAAGTATTGATCAATGATAATGATAAATCACTCAGAGTACTCCTTTCTATGGCATTAGCATGGTCAGATAGAATATTAGAGGAATAATTCCTAAGTCATTCTTAATTATAAATCAAAGCATACATTGATTAGTGCAATTACACCTAATAGTCATTGTGAAGATCATCTTCATATCTACACATAAGGGATATTACTAAGGGAGATTAAGAACAGAGCTTGTCTCCCTTCATAACCAGATCCTACGTGCTACCTACATCGGGGAGTGGACTACAATGGACTCAACGGGAGTGTCACGTTCGCGATCTACCATATGACCTAGAATATAGGGTGTATTCGTAGGTAAACAATGTATAAGCACCATGCTTACACAATGTCGACCACCCACCCATGGATCCTTAGGGTGAGCGCTATACAAACATATGCATGAATATGATGATAATCCAACTATACTTGGTATATAATCAAAGTAGACGATGAACATTATAATGAAGAACATGAATAAGATGAATACTAATATTGTCATAACAATTGTATCAAGCATATAAAAATAATGGAGATACAAAAGAGAGGGGGTACAAAGATTATACCGAACCACGCTCTTGACACGATCGGGATTCCAAGTGAAGCCTGCTTGCCTCCCTCTAGACCTAGCCTAACTAGATATGCCCTAGAACATGTTGGAGCTCTGAGGATGATTAGGGTTTTTGTCTTCTCAAATGACTTGATGCCTTCAGGAGGACAGGGGTTGATTATATAGCCCGGAGCGTCCAATGTGAGTCTTTGGATCAAACCGACTTAAGGAATAACGTTGATGCAACCTAGGAGGCGGTGGGAAACCGACTTGACGACGCGGAGGCTGACAGGTGGCCTTGGGGCCAGGTGGCCTATAGGTGGGGCCCACCGGCCCCACCTGGCAGCCCCTCGGGCTCCGCCTCGGTGTGGAGTCATCTCGAATCTTCCGGTGTCTGTTTCGCTACGGATAAGCATGATTAACTCTAACATCTAGGTCCACCTTGACAGTTTTCTAAATAAACCCTACAAAAATCATAGATTCACCAAAACTCATGGAATTTGTTAGTTTAAACCCTTAGACCTTTGTTGGTGATCATATTTATGCCCTTATGCATGTTATAGTGACGGTTTATAATGTTTGTTAACTACCATCAACAAACTTCCCCAAGCTTAACCTTTGCTAGTCCCTTAGCAAAACTAAACTCATCAAAAATGGATCAGGAGTTGCATCAATGCTTTCACGCCCCAAAAGTACACATGCGTTCAAACAAGAATTCTCCTCCGGATTAGAACAAGCTGATCTAACTTTCAAACTTACCCATATTACCTTCAACTATGGGGCTCCTTAGCCTTCACTTAGGTCTTGAGTAATTGAAAGATAGAACAATTAAGTCAAGCACTATGTCTCAAGTTCTTTGCTGAACCATTGTTCTAAAGTTTTTATAGGTTTTTAAAATAAAACCCAGAGCTTCCTTTGTATGACACTCTCAAATCTCTTAATATAGGTGGTATTTGTGGATCCTCACCAAGGCAATGATGATGTTATGCCTTTCTCTTTCCTACAACTAAAGCTTATGTCGAGCTCATAGGAGTGGGGATAGCATGAAAGAGCATACTTGCAATACATATATTGTAAAGTCAAACCTTGGATCAAAGAGAGTTAAGTCATACAATCAAATCAAGTTGTGCATGTGTGTGGATGTATATGGTGGATATATATGGTGGCTAACCTATTTCTACTTTGCTCCTTGAAAACATATCTCTCTTTTAAAGCTTGGAAACAACTTTGCAAGAAAACATGGGCTATCTTATTCATCTCTTTTTTTCAAGCGGGCATCAGAGTACCCATTGCTTTATATATCTCATACACTTGTCCATTTTTTCAACACTTTTATTTTTTTTTCTTCTTTTCATGAATAACTTTTGCATAGCCTCATGCTTCTTTTGACTGCAACAAAAGTTTTGGGAGATAGCAACAAGAATTTAGAGCATTTATTTGGTGGATATCCTATTGGGTATATTTTTTGTGTTCACTCCCAGTGTAAGAGTAAAACATTTTTACATGAATCTAGATGGAATGGCAAGTTTTTGCTCCTACCCCTAGTGTAGGAGTAGTGCATATGTGGGTGGTGTGTACGTGATCTTAATTTTAAGAGCATGACAAACCTCTCATAAGGTATCAACAAAGCTTGACTGAACTCAATGCAATGCAAGTAGCATATATGAGTGGAAGTTTTCCTAATCTAAGTATCATATATGACTCTGGTAGGAATTCAAGCTTTGTCATACAAGGAACTCATCATGAAGCATTTTTATGTTTTTTCAAAAGATAAATCTCCAAAACTCTAGTATCACTAGGAACAAGATAAACAGTAGCTCAGACCTTTTCATATCATATCCGTCAATTATCTAGACTTAGATCAAGCATATGCTACCCACGAGTTTCTAGTTCAGAGTAAATCCTTATATCAAAATAGTCGTATCTAAAACTCGGGAGAATTTAAGGCTGAAAACTAGGTACCTAAAAGGAATTAAAACAGAGCAACTACTCATCATTTCCATAGCACGAGATTATCCTCAGAGTCCATTTTATTTATTCAGCTCTTAAAAATAGAAAACTAGACGCATACTTTTTTTATTTTGTTTTCAAAATTTAAGATCACACCTTATTGATATATATATATATAACTAGCTAAGATAAATTTTTATTTTGTTTTAGTTTGTTATAGATCTTTTTATTTTATTATATCTAACATAAAGCAAACTCAAAAATAGTAAAACTAAAGGAAAGAAATACTTAACTAGATACAAAGGGGATGCTCCTCCCCAAGCTAGATGTTGCTGTGGTCGATATTGAATGTTGAGTGATCCTTCTCAGAGCTAGTTTGCTAGCTAATGTCCTTCTCATTCATCCGGAAGTTGGGTTCTCTTGTGTAGCAAGTACATCAGCGGCTCGGAAGATGTACTTTGGGTGGATGAAGACTGTCGGGTAAACTTGCTCTTGATCTTATGTGTCATCCTGCAAAATACTCCAACAAGAACACCAAAACTCATGACACAGATTAGGATAAGAGGTTAGCGGTCAGCCAATCAAAGATTTATTGTCCTTGTGGGTTTAGATAGATATTCTTTTGGCAGAATTTTAGCAAGATGTCATTTAATATTTTTTTACAATGCAGAAGAAAAAATATGCATGCTCAGTATTTTTATTTTTATGCCACCACAGTGAATACTTCCGTAGGTGTTTACACACCGTAGATTTATTCACATGGGGCTTTAAGATTTTATATGCAGTAATGAGACTTTATTTTTTATTTTTATTAGTGCAAGGCAAATACAGAAAAGTAAATATGCTAAAGTGAAAAAAATATGCAATGCTAGAAAGTAAATATGGATAACTGCCGTTGTTACCTCACAATGAGGGTTCAAATTTTTAAGTCCTCCAAACAGGACTTGACTGGAGAGAAGTCCTTCATTCCTTGGGTGCATCATCTGGTCTTAGTGGTGGAGACCTAGATGGCTGCACATCTTGTGATGGTTACTCTGATGATGATGATGTCACCTTTTCTTTCCACACCTGCCTAGACTATGGACTTGTCTTTGGCGGAGTAGGTTCATATTTCATAGGCGCCTCAGGTTCTTCATCTTGCAATTCATTCCATCGGGGTTGGTTCCTTTGACGTTGGGATGATCAACGTCTCCTCCTAGAGCAACTCTTCTTTGGCTATTCATAAGTAGTATAACTATTAAAATAACAGCGTACCTTTTCTCTAGGGAATTAGAAGTGGACTTGTCCAGATCCGACATAGATGATAGTGTTGGTGGTGTTGAGGAACAGTCTTCCCAGAATGATAGGTGTATCATCTTTTTTTCTTCCCCATGTCTAGGACCATGAAATCGGCAGGGGCAAACTTGATTGGTCCGCCATCTGCAATTGCATGTACATAGGGAACAAAGGTTCGTTACTGAATAAATATTCATACGTTACCTTAGACATTATATTTACGCCCGATCCAATGTCACAGAAGGTCTTGTGGAAGGTTCTTTGTCCAATGGTACACTCGATCGTTGGTACGCCTAGATCATCCTTCTTAGCAAGGAATGGTGAAGGAGGAGATGGTTGTACTTTGATCAGAGTGTGTTGATCATGTTGACTGATTCTTCTTGTGGTTGCCTAGCTTTGTTCTTCCTCCTTCTCCTGTTGTTTTTCTTCTTGGTCACTGTTGTTTCTTCGGACGGGTACGATGTCTGCGGATGTCTAGGAGATTGCAGGATACGATTCTTGAAAGAAAACTTCTCCTTTTTATCCTTGATTGTGAAATAGATCTTGGCACTATCTACGTAGATGATGGCTTTTGTGATGCTTAGGAAAGGTTGGCCCAAGATAATGGGTGCCCTTACATCTCCACCTGTTTCAAAAACTACAAAGTCTACGGGAACATATGATTGTCCCACTAGAACACTGGCATCTTCAAGAACTCCCTTGGGGTAGTAGAGTGACTAATCTGCAAGCTACAAATGCATATTTGTGTACAACAAAGTATCTCCATTAATTTTATCATAAATTACCTTTAGCTTGATGTTGACACTTGCTCCGAAGTCACAGATAGCTTCTTGGAATATGTGTGGTCCAATGGTGATGGGGATGATAGGTCTCCCTAGATCGCTCTTCTTTTCTAGCAAGGTATAGTCTATCCACCTTCCCGTCGATGGCTCCGTGTAGTAGTAAACTGCATTGTGAATATCAACAAAATTTGTAGTTTCTAGATCTTCTGGTTGCCCTAGAATCTTACCTTTATCGGATGGAGGAACAGCAGCCACCAGCCGAGCTATTTGTGATTATATTATTTTATTAAAGCTATTCTGGTTCTTAATGGCATAAGCAAAGCTATCCATTCTGTTATTCATATTCTCTAGAATTTTATCATTGGTAGCTACCTTTCTAGATAATCCTTTCATAAGTCTAGATTGGCCAGCAATTAACTTTCTCAAGGGTGGTTGATTGAAGTTATTATAATTATTACCTTGAGGGTTACCTTGGTAATTATCTTGGTAGTTTGGCCTCTATTATTGATTCCATCCTTGATTCTGTTGAGGATGAAAGTAGCTGTTGTTGACAAAGTTCACATCCTCTTGGGTTTCAGGGCAATTGCTCCTTGAATGCCCAATGTTGCCGCATACTTCACATGTCATGCGGGAATCATGAATGTGCATGACTTGTTGCTTCTCATTGGCTTGGTCTTTGAGCTTCTTCATCAGTAGGTCTATTTTGGCAGACAACATGTCTACCTCCTTGAGTTGATACATACCTCCACCCCTCTTGCGGGTCTAAACATTGTCTTCATTCCAACCTTGGTTGGAGGCCATCTTCTCTACTAGAGCTGTTGTAGATAGGAGTGTGAGTGACAGGAATGCACCTCTAGCAGCAGCATCCATAGTCTCACGGGTACTGTTGGTCAACCCGTGGTAGAAAGTCTACATGAGTAGCCAATTCTCCATCCCATGATGAGGACATTCTGATATATAGTCTTGAAAGCGTTCCCATGCCTTAGGGATAGATTCATCATGTTGTGCTGAAAACTTGAGATTCTCCCATGCAGAGCATTGGTCTTGTCTGTGGGAAAGAACTTGGCTAGGAAGGCGGTGGAGCAGTTATCCCATGTAGTGTTTCTATTTTTATTGGCGTAGAACCACTGCTTTGCATTTCCCAAAAGCGAGAATGGGAAGAGGTGAAGTAGTATGTGTAGGGTCGAGATGGCGAACTAGAGGGGGGTGAATAGTCCTTTCTAAAATTAATCGCGCCGGCTTACCAAAACAAATGCGGAATTAAAACTATCGGTCTAGCCAAGACTACACCCCTCTATCTAAGTTCACAAGCACCTTACAAAGATTCTAATTAAGCAACTAAGGTGCCGAGCTAGCTAGAGCTCACCTAATCAATTCTTGAGCAAGGTCACACAAACCTATTCACTAGTACTTCACACAACTGGGGGAGCTCCTACACAACTAGTGATGCAAAAGCACAAGGCCACCTAAGCCCACTAGCAAAGCTCATTAACAAGGCTACACAAGCCAAATTATATAGCGCAAAATACTTAGCTACACAAACTAAGCAATGTGACTAATAAGGTTACTAAAACTAAATTAGCCATGCAAGGGAGCTACTTCTATGCTATACAAGCAAGAAGGTAACTAGCCAACTACACAAGTCAACTAATTACAAGAGCAACTACACAAGCACAATGTATATGAATGTAAATACAAGCTTGTGTAAAGGGGATGCAAACCAACGGGTAGACAAGGATGACACGATGATTTTATCCCAAGGTTCACTTGGTTGCCACCAAGCTAGTCCCCGTTGAGACAAGCTCCAAGGTTTGCCGGTTCTCTTGCTAGTGGTGACCCACACAGTCACACTCTCCCATGTGGAGTGCTTACCACAAGCTCTAGCACTTGACTCCGATGGACCACTTGTCGCTCTTCGCATTTTGCTCTACTAGAGTTGGTCTTCGTGGCTCCCGCGGGGTGAGCATAATACCCCTCACAATCTCTTCTCCAGAGCAATGCACATGCTTCGACGGAGACCACCACCAAACCATCTAGGAGGTGGCAACCTCCAAGAGTAATAAGCACCACTGGCTTGCAAGACGACCACCTAGTGCCACGCGATCCAACCCCATGATGCCATCGCACTAGAATCGCTCACTCACTCAATCAGATGAACACTATAAAGCAAGAGTGAGATACAAGGCTCCCAAGCACCACCACACAAGCCACCAAGGCTCTAGTGTGCTCAGCTGTCGGCCAAAGGCCGGCCAACACTTCTACTTATAGCCCCATGGGCTAAACTAGCCGTTACCTCTTCACTAGGCAGAATTCGCAGCGACCAGACACGCCCATCGTGATGACCGAATGCGTCAGGCCCTACATCCGGTCACTCCTGGCCGTCCACGTGGTGCCCGCGTTCAACGTCCACCATGCGATCCCAACGGCTACTTCATGCGCCAATGGTCAAGTGATGACTAGACGTGCCGAAGAACGACCTGACGCATGCCTCCCGTGTTCGCTCAAGCACTGCCGCCCGCCACCGAACCAGCGACCTAAAGCACTGAAGAAACAACCTGACTCACCACGAGCCAACGTCCAGTCATTTCTAGAGTGCTCCCCGAGCCTCTATTCTAAAACTGGACGCGTCCGGTCCCTAGTAACCGGACTTGCCTCTGCGTCCGATCCCCTCTGGATCAACTCAGCATGCTACGTCAGTGTACGTCACCACTGACCGGACGCAGGCCCTGCGCGTCCGGTCACTTATTGGTTCATACCATCATGTGACCTTATTGGTTCATCGATCTTGATCTCACTTGCTCTTCACCGTTGCATTGGTCCATCGGCGCCAAGTCTTTGCTCAAGCATCCCGCCACACGGTCCAATGCATCAAAGCCTCAGACTTGCCCTTCACTCTTGCAACCGGTCCATCAAGCCAAGCCTCATCTTGATCTTCTCCACCTTAGTCACATGACTCAATGTCATATGTCATGAGCAATGAGCTCCTTCATCATCACATGTGGGAGCTTTGCAACATCTCTGAGCCATCTTCACCATCATGGCATATGTTGCTCACACACATGTACCTATGGACTAATCACATGTGTATCTTACATTAAACACGTATTAGTCCACCTAAGTTGTCACTCAATTACCAAAACCAGATAAGGACCTTTCAATCTCCCCCTTTTTGGTAATTGATGACAACTCTACAAAGATATGGAAATTAAGCTCAAATAGATTCATGTTGCTTGTCCAAGCAATTTTACCATGTGTAAATGATTTTGGACAAGTACCACAAACCCAAATTGGTAGTATTATCTCCCCCTACATATGTGCTAGAGTGTTTGGTTTGAAGCTCACACATATGAATAGATTGGAACTATGGGAGAGTAATTACTACCAATGATGCTAAGGTGTAAAGAATTAACTTTTGATGCGTGATACCAATCGGAGTTGCACTTTTGACACCATCCTTAGCACCATGAGTAGCTAGACAACAAAAATACTAGAAACCCCATGAGATCAACATTATAAGCAAGGTTCTAGTACCACATGTAGAAAAACAAGTCTAGCTACCATCCTATGCATGCTATTTATCAAATCATCATTCAAGTTCTATAACTAGCATACACCACACAGGCATGCATATCAAAATTTTAAAACCTTATGCAATGCAAGCAAGCACATGAATATGCACAAATCAAATGCAATCAATCAAAAGTTCATGAGCTTGCTCCCCCTACTTGTGTGCTTCTCTTGTCCAAGAATTTTGATCCTTCTCCAATCCTCAATGTTGCTCCCTCTTTGTCCATATCCATGTCCAAATCCAACTTCTCCCTAATGCCTCTTGCATATTTCATATCTTTGTACCAATCTCTCCCCTTTTGTCATCAATTTCCATAAAAGGTGTGCATCACTTGATACAAAGGGTTGCATTGGGGTAGATGGTTGAGGCTTGAATCTTCATTTTTGATGGACACCACTTGTATAGCTCTTTAGACACCATGTGTAGCATCTTGTGACCATGATACTAATTGTCGGGTATCAGTATTAGGGATACCCGAAGAAGGGATCTGAGGACCGCGGACGACAACTCGCCCAGATAATCAAGAACGTATTTTAGTCTTGACCGACCTCAAAGGGACGGTTTCTGCCTCACCAGACCCCTTGAAACGGGCCCCATGTCACCTGACCATGAGTGTACGGGAGCCATATCGCTCAACCCTGAGGGCACGGGCTCCGTCTCACCCGACCCCTCTAGTGTGGGCACCGCCTCGCCAGCGGGGTCCATACCAACCCCAACCACTATGGGTACAAGCGTGTGGGCCTGGGTCAAGCCTCGGACACCAGAAGGGGCGTGGGCACACCTTGACATGACCCGTGGCTACGACAGGCCACACTCAGGGGTTCGCATCGCCAACAGTGATGGGTGCGTGGGCGCTATGCTGCCTAATCCCTGTATGGTCGCTGACAAGCACGTCGATTCATCACACCATCCACTAGGATGGGATAGAACGCTAGGACCAGCTGATGATATCGAGGCATAGCACCAAGGGTGAACAGGAGCCGACGTGGAGCCGTCCCTGTCACCATCTACAGCATCGGTGGGACCCACATGAAGGAGAAGGACGTGGTGGTCCTAGAGGGCTTCTTCTCCTCGATTTTCTCCCTCTTTCTCTCTCTCTTCTTTTTTCTGATGTAACCTACATCTTCTCCTTCTTCTATAAAAGGGGGAACACAACACAACATGAGGCACGAGCACATGACTGAGCAGCTGAACAAACTCTCAGCACTTTTCAATCCTTCCACCATAGACCTAGGATCTGCTCCCTCTCTCACCCATCTGTAACCCCTACTATAGACAATGCTGGTAACACAAGCAGCAGCAGACTAGACGTTGGGATGTTCTTCTTGAATCAGTATAATCCTTATGTCCTCTGAGCACACCATCCGGGCCAGACGCGTAAACTAGAAATTTACTAGCCGGTGATCCGAAACACCGATAGTTGGCGCGCCAGGTAGGGGTTTTTTGCGTGTCTCGATGTCCACATCAGGCCTTGGATGGCTAGTCACAGCGTCAGCTAGGTCCCGGGCGCGTAAGTGCACTTCAGGAGCCTGGACTTCATCGTCACGATGGAGGGAGAGTTGGCCTAGGCTCCAGCCATCGTCCAGCCTCTCCACTTCGCTGGCCTCGACGCGATCGTCGAGGCGCTTGTGGAGCTAGAGCTACACACGCTGGAGGCCCATGTCCTCGGGAGCGATCAGCTCCACGGCTTCGACTACGGGAGGCTAGAGCGCCAAATCGATGATTTCCTAGGACTCCGACCATCCCGAGAGGAGCTGCGCTGCCTTACTTTCTCCTTTGCCAATGCCATGATGCAACTCACCGGAGGGGAACCGCTCTCCCTAGAACACCTCACCCAGGGCACCTCAGTAGCGTTCCTGTTTGGTCTGCCCAATGCTATGGGGACCGTTGGCCAACTCGTGGCACAGCGCATCCACCCATCCCCTATGAACGACGAGTTCGTGGGGATGACCGAATATGTCATGGAATCATTCCATGACCTTCTCACGGGAGATTTCGAGTTGCTATCTAACTCTAACTCAAGCAAGGGGAGCCATCACCCCTCGCGAGAATGTTTTATGGTAGGTACCCCCGAGGGACGCGTCGAAAGCATCCACGAGGGAGGGGCTACCCCACCAAACAACCTCGATGATGAGGTCAAGGAAGATGTAGGGGCCCTTCCTTGCATGTGGGTGGAACAGTTAAGGGCGCGGCACCAGGAGCTTGAGGATGCATGACTCCAACTCGAGTAGGAGCGCGCAGATCTCGAACGAGAGTTCGAGCACCACAGAGACGGTGGGCGTGCGCGCGCCATGGACCACGACGTAAACCGGAGGATCATCAAAGCTGATGGAGTCCTCCCACACTTCACTCGGGCAAGCCAGAACATCGCTGCCATGGCGGCCTTGCTCTGAGGGCTCCTAGAGCCCATGACACCCGAGGATCGTTAGGCTCATCATGAGATCCGCACGTTGCTCGAGCGCGTGGTGGCGCAACAGGCGGAGAGCTTGCTGTCTTGGCGATGCGAGCTCGATGCCAGTCAGTGCATGCCCTCGGGATGACATGTTAGGGATGTGTCTGTTCACCAGGTGCTGTTCGGTGGCGGGGGGCACACCATGGCCCCGGTGCATGAGTGTCTCGGCCTCCACTGTGATGCACGTAACACCCTGGATTCTCGTAGGCATGGATGTAGTGACTAGAGAGAGGAAGTCGGCCGTGGCTACCATGCTCATCGTGTCGGACGCTATGATAGAAGCGAGGACCGGAGCCTAAGCCCCGACCTACCGAGACCTCAGGCCTTCGGCCGACACATCCTTAACGCCGCCTTCCCACTGCGGCACTGACTCTCGACCAACATCCTGAAATACTCTGGGGAAATGAACCCTGGACTATGGTTCAAGGATTACCGTCTTGCTTGCCAAGACGGTGGAGCGGATAGTGATAGTTTCATTATCCACTACCTCCCATTGTTTCTGGCCGATTCAGCGCGAACATGGTTGGAGCACCTTCCGCCCAACTAGATTCAAAGTTGGGTGGACCTAAAGGACATTTTCGTGGGAACTTCCATGGCACCTACATGCATCCTGGGAACCCATGAGATCTCAAAAACTACCGATAGAAGTCCAGGGAAACTCTTCGTGAGTATATCCTCGCTTCTCCCAGTAGTACAACGAGCTGCCTGACGTCGTCGACGCCGACATCATAGGAGCCTTCCTATCTAGGACCATCTGTGAGTCCTTGGTTCACAAGCTAGAATGCAGGGGCCTAAGAACCACCAAGGAGCTCCTCGACATCGCCACCAGCCATGCCTCGGGCGAGGAGGCAGTCGGAGCGATTTTTGACCATCCCAAAGGCAAGGCGAAGCAGGACGAGGACACCGGCTAAGGCGCCTCCAACCGCCACAACAAGAAGAAGAACAAGCAGCGGTGCGAGGGCTCGCTCATGGCCGCTGCCAACCACAAGGGGGTTGGAAGCCCACCGAGGATACCCTAGACCACTTTGAAAAGCTGCTCGAAGGGCCATGCCCGAACCATGTCTTCCTTGTCAAGCACCTATACAAAGACTATGCCCTCATGAAGCAGTTCCTGTCCGATGGCTCCAATAAGGGGGAGCATAGGAAGGAGCCCGAGCCAATGGCAGACGATGCCGAGGGGAAGCACGGCGGCTTTTCGATGCTAGATGGCTGCCTCATGATCTTCGGGGGGTCGGTGGCCTATGACTCCAAGCACCGCTAGAAGCTTGCGCGTCGAGCCAGCCATGCCTTCCTTCCTCCAATGGTCGGAGTCAACCATCACCTTTGATCAGACTGACCACCCGGAAAGAGTCCCATAGCCAGGAAGATACCCGCTTGTGGTCGAGCCAATTGTCAACATGAAGTGGCTCACTAAGGTGCTGATGGATGGAGGCAGCAGCCTCAACATCATGTATGCTAAGATGCTCGATGCCATGGGCATCGACCGATCACACATCCAGCCAACCTATGTATGCTAAGATGCTCGATGCCTTGGGCATCGATCGATCATGCATCCAGCCATCCTAGGCGCCTTTCCACGGCATCGTGCCTAGAAGCAGGCTGTGCCGCTCGGGCAAATCGATCTACCCGTTACCTTTGGGAATTCGACCAATTACAAGATGGAGACCCTTACCTTTGAGGTGGTCGGGTTCCACAAGACCTACCATGCCATCCTAGGACGTCCATGCTACATGAAGTTCATGGCCATCCCCAACTACACCTATCTGAAGTTGAAGATGCTAGGTCCACGTGGGGTCATCACCGTCGGCACCTCCTTCTAGCATGCCTATGAGTGTGAGGTCGAGTGCTGTGAACACACCATGACGATTGTCACCTCCGAAGAGCTCGCGGCCATCAGGGAGGAGATCATCGAAGAAGCACCCGACCCCAAATGGCCAGCCAGGCCTTTCGAGCCCATAGAGGGCGCCAAGGAGGTCCTCATAGCCCCTGCAGCTCATAGGGCAAAGTGGTGCGCATCAGCACCATGCTTTCCTCCAAATAGGAAAGCACACTCATCGACTTCCTCTGTGCCAATAGAGACATCTTGGCGTGGAGACCTTCGGACATGCCAGGCATTCCGAGAGAAGTCGCTGAGCACACCTTGAAGATCAGGCTAGGCTCCAAGCCAGTGAAGCAATGCCTACGTCACTTCGACGAGGAGAAGTGCAGGGCCATCGGCGAGGAGATTGCGAAGGTTTTGGTGGCCAGATTCATCAAGGAAGTGTATTACCCCAAGTGATTAGCCAATCCCATTCTTGTAAGAAAAAAGAGTGGGAAATGGAGAATGTGTGTTGATTACATGGGTCTCAACAAAGCGTGTCCAAAGGATCCATTTCCTTTGCCGCGCATAGATCAAGTGGTCAACTCAACCTCAGAGTGCAAAACCCTTTTCTTCCTTGATGCATACTCTGGATACCATCAAATCGTGATGAAAGAGTCTGACCAGCTCATGACGTCTTTTATCACCCCGTTCGGATTGTTCTGCTACGTCACAATGCCGTTCGGTCTGAAAAACGCGGGGGCTACACATTAGCATTGTATGCTCAAGTGTTTTGGGGACCTCATTAGGTGAACCATTGAGGCCTATGTAGGTGACATCGTGGTCAAGTCCAAACAGGCTGACTAGCTCATAGCCAACCTAGAGCAGACCTTCGCAAAACTTTGAGCAAACAGGATCAAACTGAACCCAAGAAATGCGTTTTTGGGGTCCCGAGGGGTATGCTATAGGGTTTTATCGTCTCCGAACGTGGCATCGAAGACAACTCGGAGAAGATCTCGGTCATCATGAGGATGGGCCCAATTCAGAACATAAAGGGGTACAATGAGTTACAGGGTGCCTCGCTGCGCTCAACCATTTTATCTCGTGCCTCGGCAAACGAGGTCTCCCCCTCTATCAGCTTCTAAAGAAAGCCGATCATTTCGAATGGACGCCCAAGACCCAGGAGGCACTTGACAAGGTCAAGCAGCTCCTGATCCTAGTCCCCCTAACGGAAGGGAACTGCTCCTGCTCTACATTGTGGCCACCACACAAGTGGTCAGCGCTGCCCTAGTGGTAGAGTGGGAAGAGGAGGGAGACGCCCTCAAAGTACAGTGTCCCATGTACTTCATTGACGAGATCTTGCCCGATTCCAAGACTCGCTACCCCCAAATCCAAAAACTCCTATACGCCATCCTTATCGCCAAGAGGAAGTTACGTTATTACTTCGAGTCACATCCGGTGATGGTCATGACGTCCTTCCCCCTCGACAAGGTTGTCCAAAACTAGGATGCCACAGGAAGGATTGTGAAGTGGGCACTCGAGCTGATGGGTCAGGGTATTTCATACGCCCCTCAGACGACCATCAAGTCCCAAGTCCTATCTAACTTTGTGGCATAATGGACCGAGATCCAAATACTGCCAGTGGCCGTCGCCTAGGAATACTAGACGATGTACTTCGATGGGTCGCTGATGAAGAAGGGGGCCAGCATGGGGCTGGTCTTCATTTCACCCCTCGGAGTGTGCATGAAGTACATGGTCCGCATCCACTTCCCTGCTTCCAACAATGTGGCCTAATATGAGGCACTCATTAATGTCCTACGCATCGCTGTTGAGCTGGGCATCCAATGGTTCGACATCCAGGGGGACTCCTAGCTAGTCATCGACCAAGTAATGAAGGAGTCAAGCTGCCACAATGCTAAGATGGTTGTGTATTACCAAGAGGTCCATCAGCTAGAGGACAAGTTTGACAGTCTTGAGCTCAGTCACATAACGAGGTAGATCAACGAAGCAGCCGACGCGCTGGCAAAGATGGCGTTCGGCCGAGAGCCGGTGCCAATGGGCATTTTCGCCAAAGACCAGTACAATCCATTAGTCCGCTACGAGGAGCCAGAACGAACTGGTGATAGGTCCTCGACTCTAGTCTCGGAGGCTGACCAACCCTTAGCTCTCCCTGACCTCGTGGTCATGGAGCTTGACGTAGACCTAGTGGTAGAGCCTGACCCTCTTGCTGACTGGAGGATGCCTTACCTCGATTACCTCCTCTGTGTGGTGCTACCGATGGACAAAACCGAGGCTCGGTGGCTCGCGCATCATGCCAAGTCCTTCATCGTTATTGAGGAGGAGTTTTACAGGCGAAGCCACACTAGGATCCTACAGCGCTGCATCCCCATCGAACAAGGGAAGCAGTTGCTGAGAGATATCCATGGTAGGGTCTGTGGGCACCATGCCTCACCTAGGACCCTGGTCGGAAATGTGTTCTGACAGGGCTTCTACTAGCTGAACGCAATAGCCGACGCTAAACAGATTATGCGCACCTACAAAGGGTGTCAATACTATGCTCGGTAGACCCACCTGCCAGAACAAGCACTCCAAATGATCCCCATCACATGTCCATTCACAGTCTAGGGGCTCAATATGGTCGAACCTCTCAAGAGAGCGCCCAGGGCTATACGCACTTGCTTGTCACCATAGACAAGTTTACAAAGTGGATAGAGACTCGACCGATCTCTATGATCAAGTCCGAGCAAGCCATGATGTTCTTCCTTGACATCATCCATCACTTTGGAGTCCTAAAATCCATTATCATAGACAATGACATCCATGTCCGCATTCTGTGATGAATACCACATCCGTGTCGATTGGGCCGTCGTGGCGCACCCCAGCACAAATAGGCTAGTCGATCATGCGAACGGCATGGTCCTACAAGGCCTCAAGCCTAGGATCTTCAACTAGTTGAACAAGTTTGGCGGACGATGGGTCACGAAGCTCCCCGTGGTGCTCTAGAGCCTGAGGATGAACCCCAGCGAGGCCATCGACTACACACCCTTCTTCATGGTCTACGGTTCCGAGGCTATCCTCCAGATGACCTCGACTATGGAGCACCGAGGGTCAAGGTGTACAACGAGCAGGGAGCCAAGGCGTCCCTCAAGGATGCCATGGATCAGCTCGATGAGGCACGTGACATTTCCCTCCTCCATTCAGCTAAGTACCAGCAGGCGTTGCATCGGTACCACAGCCATCGGGTGCGGGGTCAGGCCTTCAACGTCGGGGACTTAGTATTTCGCCTCATCCAAAGCAACAAAAACTGTCACAAGCTATCTCCGCCGTGGGAGGGACCATACGTCATCGCAGAAGTGCTCCAACCCAGCACCTACAAGCTCAAGACCATCGACAGCAAGGTCTTCATCAACGCATGGAACATTGAGCAGCTATGTCCTTCTTACCCTTAGCATATGCATGTACCCATAAAAACTAAGAACGGTGTTTCTTAAATACAAAAATGCTTTCTTTTTCGCTATCTCGTCCTCGATCCTTAGTGACACCCGACCCCAGTAACGGCATGGGGCTGGGGACCTCACTTGGGGGCTGATAAGAGCATACCTATTTAGAAACAATCGCTATGCCCAACCCCTTCTCACATTAAGATCTAAAAGTGAGAGTTGTGGAAATGAACACTGAGTAAAGTTGGTCAGACTGCAAGGAACTTATGCCCCAGCGGCTATGGCATTCTTGCTCACCAGTGTGATCAGGGTTCTTTCACCCGTGTCTTAAGTTTTGTAGCCTTAACAACAGAAAAGGGTCAGAATGCAGTAACCTTTTTATAACACAAAAAGAAAAAAGTACCCAAAAGTTTGTTTGACCGAAACAAAAGAACTAAAACTTGTTCATGTACTACAAGACCACCACTTCATTTATCTAACTAACTATTTTTTAGGGGGATGATCTCATCCTCTATCTTGGCAAATAAGTCCTATGCCAGAGGGGCCACCTCCTTCTCGATGTCCTCTAGCTCGGCGTTAGAGTAGCCGAGCATGAAGCCTTGGCTCATCGTCGCTAAATCGATGTTCTCATAGTGGGAACGAGTGATCACGAACGACCGATTGACGCCAAAGCGGAGCGCGCCCCTCGCAATGTCGTTCACCCAATCCATGATCTGGATGGCATGAACCATGAGCGAGTTCATCTCCTACGCCGAGGCCAGCTCGAGATCGCTGCAGACCAGCTACATGGTGAGTTGCAAGGCATCATGCTCTTTGCTCTCCTTTAGGAGGGTGGCCTTCACGTCGCTGAGCTCCATCTCCAGGCTGTGGCTCTTCGTCACCTCTGTCGTGAGCCTGCTGTCAAGTCCTGTCTAAGTCACACGACAACCATGTCAAAGGAGTCACCACGGGTTCTAGGGAAAAGAACAACAAGGCAAACCAGAGGATTACCGTCCACATCCGCCTAGAGCTTGCGCGCCTCATCACGCTGCCGGGTCACCTCGGCCTTTAGGTTCTGGATCTGCTCCTGGTGCTAATTGACCTCCATGGTGAGTCTGGTGGTCACCGCTTCCACCACAACATTCAGGTCCTTTTCTTCTTGGAGCTCGCCATCCAGGAGGCAGATCCGCTGCTGGGCGTCGGCACACTCCTGATGAGCCAGGTCGCGTTCCATGAGGAACCCCTCTACAGTTTGGAGCAGGTCATCCCACTCCTTCCGTAGCAGCTCGGCCTCTACCTCGTCCACATGTGTCCTCTCAAGCAGGGCCATGAGCTTCTCCCCAACCTCTTGGGCGTCAATGCGAGCCTCCACTTCCTTAATCCGGAGATCGGCCAACTCCTGGCGGACGGGGGCAAGCTCAGCCACCTCCCAAAGGGTGGCAGCGAGCTATGCTTCTAGTTCCTCATGCCACTGCTTCTCCTAACTACGGTCCATGAGAGATTGCGGAGAGGACATGAGTTAAGAGGCGCAAAGGAGAGAGACGAAGGTCAGAGGCACGGACATGACATACCTGGCCGACCGGAGTGACGACATTCTTCAGCGAGTTTAGCGCGGAGGATAGGGCATTGACCATGATCCAGACCCCCAAGTCAACATGCCCCCACTCCCTCCCCTCTATGGCATCATCGAGGGCGAAGAGCGTCACCCCCGGGTTCTGTCGGTCGGTCCATCAGATCTGGGGTCCTCCCCAAGCGTGCGGGTCGCCGCCAACCCGGACCAGAGGCCAGGACACCTTAGCGATGACCTCAGGCAGCCCCAATCCCTCTCATGGCGGCAACTCCTCTGGGACGGGGCCCCCAGCAGTTGAGGGGATGGGTGACATGGACGAAAAAGCATGTCCTACCGTCGCGCCCGCCAAGGATGCACCGGGCGCGGCCTTCTCTGTCCACCCCACCATGGGTGCGGTTGTCTACACGGACGATGGTCCTGGCTGCGCCATCTCAACCGATGACATCGTGGCTGCGCCCGGCCGTGCCATGTCCACCGAGGAAGCCTCGTGTGCGGCCTCCCCCATCTGCCCGGCCGCAGACACGCCCGACTGCACGGACGATGGCTCTGGTCGTGCCATCTTCACCTATGATGTTGCGGCCATGCCTGGCCAAGCCACACCCACCACGGGCGCCCTAGACATGCCCTTCACCGCCTGCCCTCCCATAGATGCGGCTGTCGACTGCGCCTCTCCGGTGGACCCTGCAGTCACCCCGATGATGCTCCCACCGGCCTCCGTCGCGACACTAGATGAGTCCTGGCGCTCCCGCTGATGGGCAAGAGTCTTTTTTGGTGCCAGATTCAGGAGGGTCCCACGTCCTCCAATGTTGCGGAAGGTGCTGCAGTCAGATCATGGTGAAAAAATCGTTAGAAACAAAAGGACAAAAAATTCTCAGCCTACCTTGATGCCACCAGGCACTAACGTTTCAGGGCCGGCCCGCCCGACCCTGGCTATGACTCATCGATGTGCTGCTGCTTTGAGCCCCCCTTTTCTTGGGAGGATCGGATGAGATGGAGCCGCTAGCTCCCCTCGGCTCCGGAGTCACCGTAGAAGGCCCGGACAGAGCAGGACTGATCACTCCAGCCATCTCCGGGGGTTTGTCCTCCCCCTCTTGCTCCAAGAGATGCCACGGGAAGGGCCCTGTAATAGAACCATCCAATTTATAAGAGCACAAGTACAATAGCAACCATCGAGGCAGTCAAACCATCACACTTGAGCCCATATAAATCCGGTAGTCCATCGAGTATCATGAAGGATCTCGAATCAAACAACATACAATCCAAGATCGTAAATGATTCAACATACAAGCCACATGTTACAACAAGTTCACAAATAGTTTGTCATACATTGGAGTTCTAACATAGTTAGTACAACATCCTTTGCCCATGTTTGTATTCCTCATCCATAGTAGGAGCAAAGCAGTGCTTACTGTAGCCGTGGTACATCACGTTATTGGCAACAATAGGGAAATAAACCTTGAATACGAGAAGGTACTCAGCTAGACTTACCCATCATAAACCAAAAATAAGAGACACAAAGGGTCATGCAAGGCTTATAAGTAAAGCTGGTTGACATCCTTTGCCTACAAGCCAATATTTATCTAGTATCTTTCATCAACAGCATGGACAAACTGCCCCCGATGAGCTTCCAAGGCTATCATTTAATTACCTATCTCATTCTGAGCTGCTCTAACTACCCTTCAGAGCCTGTGCACACGTCCTCACATCCTGCGCTGTGTAGCCTATGCTCTTTGGAGCTCTTGCATACAACTGATGTAACTATCCTGGCCAAAGTAAAACATCCTCATAACTGCATATATGGGACTCATGGCAGCATTACTACTTCCTGCTCTTTCATCCTGGTCTCTTACCAAAGCATTACCGCCTGGCAGGGTCCAAGCGGTCTGTGATGCATCCACTCAAGGGAAAGATCCAATAGGCCCATTAATAATCTCATCACCGAATTCCTGGTAGATTTCGCTGAGAACTTCAAAAGCGGCCACTTGGGCACCCTCCCAAGGGGTCTGTCCATCTGACTCGATACTCCATCCTTGCAACTGAGGGTTGTCCACACGGGCGGCGATAGTGACCCGCACGTCGTACCACTGTTGTCCCTCAGTTACCACTTCACTCCAAAAATAGCGATGCAGTTCAGCATACCCGACAGAGTGCAGTACCCTCCATAGTAAAGTGGGAGTCCCAAATAGTGCCAAAAAGGTGTTGCTGGCAACAGGGGTTCCTGGGGCTGACATCTGTAGCAAATGTTATAATTTAGTGAGACACACGATTATAGAAAAGAGTTACTTAACAACAAGATCTTACAAGGGGGAGGAACAATGCAATGATATGAATGAATGATGTATCATGATGTATGCTCATTCCGTACATCCTCATAAACTTAGAAAAATAAATCCTAACGACATACATGGTGGCATACATACGTTCTCTCAATATAATCGTAACTAAACGAACTACACGTTGCGTTGTTAATGTACCTGCAGAAGATTCATTTCAGCCCAACCCAACAGTTATATGTACAGAAAGGTAAATCTGGGCTCTAAGTTGAATATCAAGGATAGCAAGATATATATGAAAGCAGTAAACTAAATACTTCAATATATATATCCCATATATATACTACTATATCAAAGCTACCTGATGATCAATTACACTACCCACAATTAAATACGCACCATACACACAAGCAAGCATGCATATAACCGTATCACAGCTAACTCTCCCCAACCGCACGCTCACTTCTTACGGTCATGCCATTCATCAACTTACCTTCTTACTTGGAGTAGAGGCATTTGATCCATACATTACCACTCAAGTGAGTGACACCCATACAATAGCACGCCGTATGGACGACGAAAGTAAAAAACCCCGTGTTAGTACTTAAATAGCCACCTAATAGTCCTTAACTGGGCATAAAGGAGATGACCATTGGCACACTATAGTTTTAAGTTCAATCTTCAACACCATAAACTTATTACTATAGTTGTAGAAATTAAGTTTATAAAACAAAAACCTTTGTTTTAATTACACATGTGACAAGTTTAGTGTTGAATCCTGCTCCGATGCCAGCTATAACAGAACCGTCCAATTTATAAGAGCACAAGTATAATAGCAACCACTGAGGTAGTCAAACCATCACACTTGAGCCCATATAAATCCGGTAGTCCGTCGAGTATCACGAAGGATCTCAAATCAACCAACATACAATCCAAGATCGTACATGATTCAACATACAAGCCACAGGTTACAACAAGTTCACAAATAGTTTGTCAAACATCAGAGTTCCAACATAGTTATTACAACATCAGTTTAACAGTAGCGGAAGCAACATAGTTTTGAACGACATCAATAGTAGTTTAAATACATAGCCAGTTTTCACAGTCATCTCCAACAAAAGCACAAGGGTGAGATGATATATAGAATGACCATGCCCATGGTCCTATTCCTCATCCACTGCAGGAGCAAAGCAGTGCTTACAGTAGCCGTGGTACATCACATTATCGGCCACAATAGGGAAATAAACCCTAAGTATGAGAAGGTACTCAGCTAGACTTACCCGTCATAAACCAAAAATAAGAGACACAAAGGATCATGCAAGGCTTATAAGTGGAGCTGATCGAGATCCTTTGCCTACAAGCCAATATTTATCTAGTATCTTTTAACTTTGAAATAACAAGTTTATTATTCCTGTCCTATTCTAGATTAGCATCTATCCTATGCCAAACATGTTGTGTACCATTAAATCATCACAATAGTAACCATGCCAAGTTGAGCATTTCCATAATCCACATAACCATTACTTTCATCAATTACTACGATGAAGGGGGCTCATGTCAAGTTCTCACTATCTGGAAGTGACGACGATTCGAATCGATTCCTACCCAGCTGGGTAATTATTCCTAACACACACCCATACTTCCCCCATCAGGGTCGCATCGGGTTACCTTTGGTACAACTTAGGTCCAAAATCATGGGTAAGACCAGTGTCGCACCCTCAAATATACTACCAATCTGCCAGGAGGCTCGAGACTCAAACCCGCCCTTGGACTCACGCCATTGGCTCTCTACACATCCTTACTGCCTCTAGGGTGCGCACTTTAACTGCTCGTATCCCTGGCTTGAGTTGAGCTACTTGGCTTCGCGGTCGAAACGACTTATTCAGCCAACTATGTGAGATGCATGCATTCAACATGACAAGAGGGCCTCCAACGGCCGGTCCTTAAACAAAACAGACGGAATCACTATACATCACCACACCTAACATATAAGATTCCATCTGGTCTCCAATTGTCCCACATCACTAGGTTACATTCCACGATAGCACCATATAGCCAACCGTGATCAAGTCACCACCTATAGCTCGCAGGTGACAGGAAATCACCCGACTTCTACCGGTTTAAGCCTGGCTAAGCATGAAAATAGTTACCCCTATTGAAAAGTGTCAGGCAATAGATTTAATATTTTTCATAGCTTCACCATAACACATGAACATTGTACAAAAATTTGCATGAGCCCAAGTTATGTATTTTTGCCTTATTTATTTTCACTAGAAACTAGCATTTATTTAGGATTAAATAAGAAGACCATATCCAAAGTATGACCACTGCAAATTCAGTATTTTTCCTAACTAGAGCATGTCAACACAAACCCAACAAAATTGGAATCACAATTTTTGCACATATCAAACTCAAGTTATGCACCTTTCAAGATAGAAACCATTTAAAAAGCATTTATCTAGATCCATTTTGTTCACCTAGAAAAATACCAGAAATAGTGCATTACATATTTTCATCAAATACTACACTTCATGAGGAATCCAACAAAATTTGGTTCACCAAAATTGGACACTCCTAGCTTGAGATATGAATTTTTGAAACATGCATTCAAATCTGGAAAATAAATCAGAAAAATCAAAACCTACACATGCTGACAGCTGGGGCCCGCGGTCAATGGGACCCACACGTCAGACACATAGAAGCAAAGCACGATGGTTGACCGGTGAGAGTTCGTCATCGGTGAGGTTTCTGATGGTAGCATCTACACCGTTGCACTCTACACGTCGAGCCGCGTCGGTAGGTGTGCTCGGTTTCCCCGGAAGCTCACCAGAAGTAGATCGCCGGTGGTAATGGCGGATGATGGAGGTCATGCGGTGGTATGCCAGCGTCCTCTAGCCACCATACGCTCCGGTGAGGTGCTCTACAGCTTTGCAGTAACCTATCGGAGCTAACCTAGGTGGCTAGGGTTCCGGTGATGTGATGACGAGCTTGGTCCACGTGCGGTGGCGCTCGGTGCACAGTGGTGCTCTCACCATTCCGGCAAGATGGCAGTGGGAAAGAGGACTCCATCATGCCATTAACTAGACCAAGGGTTACACTACCGAAGACGCGAGAGGAAGGAGGGATACGGTTGACTAGCTTGACGGCGACGAGCTTGAGTGCCACGATGGCAATGGCGGCCATGCATGGAGCGGTGACCCGTTCCGAGACCAACATGTGGTGGCATCATCCCCAGATTTGGCCTAAGCTTCTAGACTCAAGCGAGGTGCTGGACCAAAGGAGATGGAGGCCTGCGGGGCAGTGGAATGGCCGAGCCATGGCGAGCCGCGAGCGCGGCGGTGCTCTGGTGACGACGCGGTGGCGGCGAGGTGAAATGGGGCCTTACCAAGGCATGATGTGAGGTAGTAATGGTTCGTAGAGGTAAAGGTGGAGGTGCTGGAGCAGTTGGAATCGAGTAGTGGAGCTACGACGGCGGCGAGCGAGCTCGGTGGAGCAACGGCGAAGCCGCGGCGGCGCTGTGCTTTGCTTTGCTCTGGCACGGGCAAGAAATAGCGGGGTGCGAGAGTGAAATGGAGTGAGCAGTAGAGGCATGTGTGAAAGGACCTAGGATGCCGCCTAGAGGGGGGTGAATAGGCATTTCTAAAAATTAACACCTTTAAATGCGGAAACGATTAGTAAAGGAAGTTTCCAAAATGGAAACTCCAAATAAGAGTAATACCACCCCTCATAAGTTAGCCACATAGTATGTAAAAGATACTAAATAAATCTAGGAGCCACAACCCTGCAACACAACGATTAGTGCAGTGAATAGATAAAAAAAGGCAGGGTCCAATACCAAACACGTCTGGTTCGATCAAACACTTCAGGCAATATTGGACACGTCCGGTAGTTATACCGAACACGTCCGGTATACATGAGTTCCACAGAGCGAGCCCTAACTTGCTCCTTTTGATTCCAAACTTCAATCCAACCAGTAGGCACCCACTAAAGATAGTGCCACACACAGGTAACCTGCACAAGAGCTAGAGCAACATAAATATCAAATGAAATGTGAATTGAGAAACGATATTTGTTTTACCAAAGTTTGGACTCCTTCGAGTCCTACTCTCCATTGAGGGGGCTATGGGTGACCCAGCGAAGGTCAGCCCTAGAGGGTACCACGAAGGTCACTCTAGCCAGAGTCTTTTCTCACTCCTTTTCCTCCTTCTGAGGTACACCACAATCTCTCGGGTGCTCTCTGGCAATGCCTAACCATCTAGGACCAAAGAGTCCAAGAGTAACAAATGCAAATCATGAGATTGACAATATGATCAAGTGCTCAAGTGGTTGGATTGCTCTCTTTTTGAATTTCTCTCAACCCACTAATGGATTTGGCAATTTGGATCACACACTCACTAAGAGAGGGTTTGGGAGAGTTGGCAAAGCTCAAAAATGTGCTAGAGGATCAGCAGAATCAGTAGCCTCCAAAGGTGGAGGCTTGGGGTATTTATAGCCCCTTTGAAAAACTAGCCATTGGAATACCGGACATGTCTGGTATGACTTGCACTGCGCCAATGGTAACTGGGTAAAGTATTGTTGTGAGGCGTCAGAACTCCCGACTCACGTCAGAACTCCCGACTCACATTAGAACTCCCGACCCTCAGCTCAATTGAAAACTAGCCGTTGGGCTCTCACCTACTATACCGAACACGTCCGGTGTGACCAGGCAGTCAACTCTCCAAGTCAGTGAAGCCCGACACGTTGGAACTCCGGACGATTGCCAGAACCCCTAACGAACAAACTCGAGAACACCAAGTATTTTAGATACATGCCCAAGAGATAGCTTATTTCGGTTGAAATATAGAAATAAGATTAATTATCCTATGCTTTGCAATCACCTCAACCAAACTAGGTCACAAGGTTCACAAAACATAATAGACAATTAAACTTAGTCCTAAGAATCAACCACTGAGAAGATCAAAACAAGAGAGCAAAAACTGCTCTGCTGCCTCATACTGGACATGAGCGGACAGCAACCCTAACCAGGGCCCTTGGCACAATCTTCAACCAATCCAATCCAAACTCTGGACATTGCTTCTAGACAAGTAATGTAGCATCTCTACCAAAGGGATTTCAAAAACATCCCTAACCGCTTAGATCGGATGAGGTCCGAGATTGGCACAATCTTCAACCAATCCAATCCAAACTCTGGACATTGCTTCTAGACAAGTAATGTAGCATCTCTACCAAAGGGATTTCAAAAACATCCCTAACCGCTTAGATCATATGAGGTTCGAGATTAGGGTACCTTGAGAGAGAGGATGAAGATGAGATTTGAAATCCAAGTCTCAGAGCCTTCAATCTTGATGCAAACCTCCTCCGATCCAATCTCCCTCTCTTCTTTTTCTTGGTGGAATCACTTGGTCACCAACACGATGCAATAGAGGTGGTGGCGCTGGCTTGGAGGAGAGAAAAGAGAGATAGAGGACCAGGGCCGAAGGGGTACGAGCCTTTTATTGACCCGCTCATACCGGACACGTCCGATATTTGCGGACTGGCAGTTTTTGTTCACAAAAATCATTCTCTTGATTTCAATCCCCTTCACTATCATTTCTTGATACAAAACATGTCTGTCCATGATCCAAATAAGGTGTAACTACTTTTCTTATCCAAATGCCATGATTTGATGTTCTCTTTTCCAAATATTTGGCATATCTTTGATTTTGCTTACTTGAGAGAGATATAGTGAGACATAGTAGAATGTGGACTTAAGAAAGCCATGTCATGTGTGATTAGCCAATCAAACAATCAAGGAGAACTGTAATCATCACATGACAAGGCTAGGTCACAAAGACCAAGATTCAAATAGTTTTTCAAATTCACACCACATACACATGCTAGTTATGGATTTTGAAAAACATCTATCCTATGTCAAACAAATGTGCATTCTAGCATATAAAGGGCCTTAGATGCACTTACAATGCATTAATGTAAATACATACCTTTGCCTTGAGCCCACAAGAATTCCACTAAGAAGATACATAGCATGATAATCTTTATGTTGACCTTAATTGCCAAACAATCATGCTAGATACAAAATCAATTTTCATCCAAAGGACTACAAGTAATGCTAGATCAATTTGTTAGTCCATAAAGGTACAAAATAGAAATTGAGCTCCCCCTAAATAAGTGCTTTAAGTAATTTAAATGACTTTCAATTAGCACTTTATTCTATTAAGAATTTGGGAGTCAATTTTCTATTTTGACCAACACGAAGTAATAATGCCATATTTAGAATTGAGTTCAAGAGATGCTCACAATCCACTTAGATTTGATAAATCACAAGCTTCTGAGTAAATTAAAGATATATGAAAATATATGGATCAAAGACTCAGTTGCAATACAATCAGTGTTCTGGTTCATGCAATACCGGACACGTCCGGAATACGCAGAACAGAAACACTTTCTTTCTATCCCCGGCCATACCGGACACGTTCGGTAGGTGTAGGACAGAGGCAATTAACTCGCTGCTTGTGATTCTTCATTTTAGCTCTAGTATTTCTTGTATACCTGGATCTCAATAAATGACTTGCTCTACTAGAGAGCCATTAAAAGCACCATATGGCAAAATAAAATACTTTTCAATTGAATCTAATTAGCCACTTTCAATATTTCACAAATAAACCTATTTGTTAGCCATTGAACACAAAATATACAAAGTGGCTATCCTATAAGGTTTAGGTACTTGTTACAAATGGTGAGGATGAAGTAGATGATATATTCATTAAATTATCTTTAGGTCAACCATATAGGAGATTATGATAAGAATTGGTTGATAGATTGAGTGATTATTTTTAATTTGATTGCTCAACCACCCCGATGCCTTCATCTCATCACCAAGTACCTACATCATTAACCTAAGCACACTTTGGTACCCAACTCTTGTTGGGTCCTTTTGGGTTAGTCAATAAGTGCTTAGGTACCCAAATTGCTTTAGTACTAGTTTGTGGTGAATACATCACTTTGCTAGTGCTAACTCCATTTGTGGTCTTCCTAAGCATATCATTATAAACAAATGTGTTCGGCTTAGGAGTGTTACCATTTGGGAATTCATAGCTTAGATGCCCCTTTCTTCTACAAGCATAGCATATGTGGCCTTTGTTTGCTATATGTTTGTTTTGCTTGTATGGACATCTATCAACCTTGTGGCCCATCTCATTGCATCCATAGCATCTTCTTGTTGCAACTTGGGCTTCCTTTCTTGCCTCTTTTTACATTGGGCATTTCTTGGTAGGATGCCCCAATTTCTTGCTCATGAGACAAGCGCTTTGTCCATCACTGTTCTTTTGGTTGACCAACTTCTTTGAGGCCTTTTGTTCGGCTGCTTCACACTTGTCGGCCCAACTCTTATGTGGACACATGGCCCACTCATGTCCATATAATCCACAACCATAGCCTAACCTTTTTCCATGTTTCTTGCTCTTGGTTGTGTTGGCCTTGCTTAAAATGTGATTCTTTTGTTGGGCTTTGGAGGAAACAAGGTTTCAACCCTTCTCAAGCTTCTTCACCATGTTATCACGGTTATCTTGAGAACATTGTGCTTTCTCCTTACCTTTCAACCGAATCACATCTTTCTTTAATCTTTCCACCTCTTCTTTGAGCTATATGTTTTCTATGAGATTTAGCTCAATCGAAGAATGGCTTGCTTGAGGAGCACACTCATTAGTACAAGAAATATTTAATTGAGATGGTGTACTAGTGAGTGAATGTGTGAGAGGTTGAGAAAATTTTACCGATGTGATCACAACCTCATTAGCCACCTCAAGCATGATGCTTGATTCTACTACTTCATCATGAGAGCACTTTAGATGAACATAGTTTGCTTGTAGCACATCATACTTGCTTAATAGTTCATCTAGCCTTGCCTTGAGCTCAAAGTTTTCCTTCTCTAGTTGTGAAACACTAGAAGAGGAGTTAGTAACTAAAGCATGCTCAATTGACATTTTTTCATACCTCTCATTGATTTCCTTTAGTTCTTCTAACTTAGAGATGAGAAACATTTCTTGATGTTGAAGTGATTGCTCTTGCTTCTCATTCTCTTCCTCTAGCTCATCATTCTTCTCAACTATCTTCATGATGATGAACTTGTCTTTGCGGTTGAGATGATCAAGGTTGTAGTTGTCTTCAACTTCAACATCATTCTCATCTTGATCATCTACTTGTGTTTTCTCTATTTCTTGATCTTTCTTGTTACTCTTCTTCTTGTTTTTCTTGGCCATGAGACACAAGTGATGGGAATCATTAGATAATGAGGTTGACTCATCACTTGGTCGCCACCGGTCTTGAGCATCCTTGTAAATAGCTGCTTGCTGCTCTACTACCTCGGCCATAATGGACACATCTCGGTAGGCATACCGGACATGTCCGGTATGTGCAGGTAGACAGCAGGTCATGCGCTGCTTGCACTTCTTGCTTCGGCTTGGCGCTCTTGAGGTCTTATGAGGCTTCTTCGCTGCATGAAGACACAATGGACATACTTTCCATTGAATTGCACTCAATAGCATCATCACATTTGGATTTTCCATATAATTCAACAAGTCTAGTCCAAATGAGATGAGCACTCTCCGGAGGTGGTTGTCCATTAAAGATTGCCTCATCTTGAACCTCTGCACTCAATGTACTCAAAATGACATTAATAGCTTGAGCATTGAGTTGCATGCATATCTCTTCCTCTTTTGAAAAAATTTTGTAGTTGCTCCAATCAACTATAGAAAGAGGTATGCTTGCATCCACAATATGCTCAACAAGAGGGCTAACAGCCCGAAAAGTATTGAGTACATGTAATGATCAAGATAGAAAGTTTGAACCATCATTTTGGAGAAGCACCGGCTCCAACTCGATAGGCATCGACATCCTTTTCTCATGGTGGTGAAGCTTTATGTGAGAACCTTGGCTCTAATACTAATTGAAAGGACCTAGGATGCCGCCTAGAGTGGGGTGAATAGGTGTTTCTAAAAATTAACACCTTTAAATGCGGAAATGATTAGTAAAGGAAGTTTCCAAAATGGAAACTCCAAATAAGAGTAATACCACCCCTCACAAGTTAGCCACAGAGTATGTAAAAGATACTAAATAAATCTAGAAGCCACAACCCTGCAACACAACGATTAGTGCAGTGAATAGATAAAAACAGAGTAGGGGCCAATATCGGACATGTCAGGTAGAGATATCGGACACGTTCGGTTCAATCGAACACTTCAGGCAATATCGGACACGTCTGGTAGTTATACCGGACATGTTCGGTATACACGAGTTCTGCAGTGTGACCCCTAACTTGCTCCTTTTGATTCCAAACTTCAATTCAACCTGTAGGCACCCACTAAAGATAGTGTCACACACAGGTAACCTGCACAAGAGATAGAGCAACACAAATATCAAATGAAATGCGAATTGAGACACAATATTTGATTTACCGAACTTCGGACTCGGTCGAGTCCCACTCTACATTGAGGGGCCTACGGGCGACCCAGCGAAGGTCAGCCCTAGAGGGTACCATGAAGGTCACTCTAGCCGGAGTCTTTTCCAACTCCTTTTCCTCCTTCCACTAGTTGATTCTGAGGCAGCGGAATCGACCGTTACAAACTTTCTGAGGCACACCACAATCTCTCAAGTGCTCTCCGGCGATGCCTAGCCATCTAGGACCGAAGAGTCCAAGAGTAACAAATGCAAATCATGAGATTGACAATATGCACAAGTGCTCAAGTGGTTGGGTTGCTCACTTTTTGAATTTCTCTCAACCCACTAATGGATTTGGCAATTTGGATCACATACTCACTAAGAGAGGGTGTGGGAGAGTTGGCAAAGCTCAAAAACGTGCTAGAGGATCA
This sequence comes from Miscanthus lutarioriparius, assembly GCA_904845875.1. Taxonomy (NCBI): domain Eukaryota; kingdom Viridiplantae; phylum Streptophyta; class Magnoliopsida; order Poales; family Poaceae; genus Miscanthus; species Miscanthus lutarioriparius. The sequence continues at coordinate 48,572,188 of CAJGYO010000018.1, read as the reverse complement.
GCAGAATCAGCAGCCTCCAAAAGTGGAGGCTTGGGGGTATTTATAGCACCTTTGAAAAACTAGCCATTTTCTAGCCGTTGGAATACCGGACACGTCCGGTATGTGACTTTCTCTGTGCCAATGGTAATTGAGTAAAGTATCATTGTGAGGTGTTGGAACTCCCGACGAATGCTAGAACTCCTGACCATCGGAACTCCCTACTCACGTCGGAACTCCCGGCCCTCAGCTCATTTGAAAACTAGCCATTGGGCTCTGACCTACTATACCAGACACGTCCGGTGTGACCAAGCAGTCAACTCTCTAAGTCAGTTAAGCCCGAGACGTTGGAACTCTCGATGATTGCCGGAACTCCCGACCATCGGAACTCCCGATGAACCAACCCGAGACACCAAGTATTTTACCATGGCTGGGCAAATACCGAACGCGTCCGGTATCAATACCGGACACGTTAGCTCTTTTGTCTCTCAAACACTCAAAACTCACATGGGTTGGCATGAGCACCTATGAATGATTATCTATCAATATGATGCATCCCTCTTCATAGTACGGCATACCTATTAAACTCAAGATCAAAGGAAAAATGAATTTATACCGCTTGAGTTGATCTCTTTTGAATTGATGACGTCTCTTTCAATCTTCATCAAGTGAGGGTGCCAACATGTTGATATTGATCTTTTCACTTGAGCATAGCCATCTTGAGCACGTGACTTGATTCCATTTATCAAATATGAATAATCCCAAATGTATCAAGTCACTTCCATCAAACACTTCAATAGTGATTTGATCCTGCACATCAACATGACCATCATAGCTTGATTAGTACCTCAACTAAATGGAAGTACTTCCATCTTCACCCTAGCTAGGTTCTTCGGCCGCCAAGCCATCGCTTGCCCTTCACCCTTGCTTAGTACCTCGAAGCCTTTCCTTGCTATCTTCACCATCTCAAGCCATCAAGTCACATCTTGTGTTGAATCATCCATTCATTTGTATTGTTATCTTTTTCATTTCAATTTAGCAAGCTTCAAATATGAGACCATTCCATATGTAATCCCTCATGTCTAATTAATTAATTCTTACCGAGCTTGCTTTCACATAGTACATGGAAATCACACAATAAATAAGCCTTTGCATGAATTCCATTTGCATTGTTGTCTTGTGCTTGAACTAGATTGTTTATACAACAACACATCATTTTGGCTTTCATTAAGTACCTGTGAGATAATCTATTACTTGTTCACACTTAGCAAACGGGTTAGACCTTTAATCACGTTGTCATTCAATCATCCAAAACCCACTAAAGGGCTAGATGCACTTTCAGCGCGCCTTACCCCTCCGCGCTGGCCTAACTGGCTAGGCCGGTGCCGGCGTATGGCCACCACGCAGTGCGCCTGGCCTACCCCTGATCGGCCATTGCCGCTGCCCTCAGCCAATTCAGTTCGGTGACGAAGTCGACTGACAGAGCAACCTTGATCCCCAATATATCCCAAACCAGTTAGAGTTAGGAAAATTCCCTGAATAGAAATTATAGAGCTACATGTAATCTACAAACTTGCTTTAAGAAGCATCCCCAAATTCTCAATGGTTAGCCAGTTACTATGCTCCCAAGTGAGGTACATTGAAACCGTAAACAACATTAAGACTTAGAAAAATTTTAGCATGTCAAAAATAGCATTTCTTGCTACTTGTGGACTGTTTTTGAGCATGCAATGCACCGAATTAGGTCTTGACCCAAAAATAAAAGTTGTTACTCTAGTCAAGTACTACAACTTTACTTAAGGGTACACTACCATGCAAACACTATGCTAGAGTCAACTTAGGTCAATCATACAACTTGAAAATAAAAGCCTACACTATAACCATGACTTAGAGGCCAAATGGGTCCAAGTCATGAATACCAAAGTTGTTCCATGTGACATTCTAAACATGTTTAAGGTACTCCTAAGGTCCCACAAACATTTTATAGATTGGTCACATGTAAATCCTAGCATATGTAAAGCATTTAGTAACAAACACATGTGATATAGGCAATCATAGAGATAAAATTTGAGATGCTCATGCTCATGAATGATCAATGATGCTTGTGCTCATGCAATGCCAATGCCAAATGCATGCTTAACACCTAGGGTGTTATAGGCCCCGCCTGCGGCAAAGGTGGGTCCTTGCCCCGCTGGCCAGATCATCCCATGGGATGGGCGACCCGTAGAGTGCGGATAGTCCGATGGTGCCACAGGCGCCCTGTATAGAAAAGATAGGGTTTCACAGAGTGCACTAGACACTGGTCATGCAGTGACCAGATGCTGGGGTCCTATGTCTAGTCAAGTGGCAGTAGTGAAGGCGCAGGTGTCGGTCTTTGACCGGACGCTGGATCACTTCATGACCGGACGCTAGGTGGGTGCGTCCGGTCCCACTGACATGGTGGCATAGAGAAGAGGAGAAAGGACCGGATGCTGATGCTGCATCCGATCATAACCGACCACTGCATCCGGTCATGATTGAGCAGTTGAGCAGTTGAGTAGTTGAGAAGTTGAGCAGTTGAGGAGAAAGGACCGGATGCTGATGTTGATGTTGGTCGCGGCTGAGCAGCTCTAGGAGCTTACTAGAAATGACTGAATGCTAGAGTCCTACGTCCGGTCGTGATCAAACTAACACGTTCGGTCATGAATGGAGCCTCTTTGGAAATGGCCGGACTCGGTAGAGGTGCGTTCGGTCTTGTCACTGTGCTGCGTTCGGTCATCACTGGACCATTGAGATCAAGTGACTAAGGTTGAATGGAGGCAACACATGGCGTGCATCCGTTGATCGGACGCTGGCAGGGTGCGTCCGGTCGATCGGACCGGGGCGTCTGGTCACCCTGAGCTGTGCCCAGTGAAGGGGTACAACGGCTCTATTTTCATGGGGGCTATAAATAGAAGGAGGTCTCAGCCTTGGGCTGTTAGCTGAGCACACTAGAGCTTTGGTGGCTTATGTGGTAGTGCTTGGGAGCCCTCCATCTCACATATGCTTGATAGTGATCATCCGATTATGTGAGAGAGCGATTCTAGTGCGATTGCATCATGAGGTTGCATCGAGTGGCACTAGGTGATCGAGTTGCAAGCTGTTGGTGCTTGTTACTCTTGGAGGTTGCCATCTCCTAGATGGCTTGGTGGTGGTCTCCGTCGAAGCCCGCAAGAAGCTTGTGCGGTGCTCTAGAGAAGAGCTTTGTGAGGGCATTGTGCTCACCCCTCGGGAGCCACAAAGAGCAACTCTAGTTGAGCGTGTCATTGAGCTACCCTCACTTTCGAGGTAGGTTGTTGCGGTGCCCGCCGTGTGGGCTTGGCGGGTGATGCCAATAAGCCGCTGAACCACCAAGTGAGCGGTCGACACAACAGGGACGTAGCGTGTTGGCAAGCACATGAACCTCGAGAGAAAATCACCGTGTCAACCTTGTTCTTCCCATTGGTTTACAATCCCCTTACACAAGCTTGTGGTTACTTTCATATACATTGTGCTTGTATAGTTGCTCTTGTAATTAGTTAGCTTGTGTAGCTCACTAATTACCTTTCTTGCTTGTGTGGCATAGAAGTAGCTCCCTTGCGTGGTTAATTTGGTTTGTGTAACCTTGTTAGTCATATTGCTTAGTTTGTGTAGCTACGTATTTGCGCTCTCTAATTTGGCATTGGTTGCCTTGTTATTGAGCATTGCTAGTGAGCTTAGGAGCTTAGTACTTTTGCTTACTAGAATTATGTAGAAGCTCCCCATTGCTCAAAGTACTAGTGGCATAGGTTTATGTGACCTTGCTTCTAGAATTGATTAGGTTTATGTGACCAAGCTAGCTCAGCACCTTAGTTGCTTAATTAGGATATTTATAAGGTGCTTGTGAACTTCGATAGATGGGTGTAGTCTTGGTTTGACCGATTTTTTTAATTCTGCAATTGTTTTGGTTAGCCGACGTGATTAAGTTTTAGTAACAACTATTCACCCCCCCCTCTAGTCATCATCTTGACCTTACACTCCTCCTCTTCTTCCTCCTCTTCCTCCTCCGATGAGCCTTGGCGTCGCTTCCCTCACTGCAGCTTCGCCCGCTCCTTAGCCCATCGTTTCTTCTCCTTGTCGTACTTATCCTTCTTCCTCCGCTCATCTACGGCATGGTTCATCGCCCTCATGCCCACGTGCTCCAGCAGCGGCACGACAGAGGCCCAAAAGCCCAAATCCGTTGATTGCTCGATAAAGCCCGGCTTTGGCCGCATCACGGGATGTCTTGGGATTGGGAACACGGCGTTGGACTCATCCATCGCCTCCTTGATGCATTGCACAATATTGCTGCTGTGAAGCTGCCCCTGGGCGAGCACCATCCCACCGAGTTCCACAACCGGCATCATCCTGAACAATGGGAGGGCGTGCGACATAAGCGGTGCCACCCTCCTCGCGTGGTATGCTCCAATGACGCCGGCCCCACAAAGGTTGTGGCTCCTTAGGGATGCGACGGACTTGTGGATGTCGCGCGTCGTCTTTTTTCCTTGTCAGGTGGCCCCTATGGCCACGTCGGCGGCACCTCTTCGATCAAGCGCCTGGTGAAGTCTGGCAAGGGGGCGGCGGGGTTGTTCTTCAAGTAGAACCACTGCATGTGCCACCCTTTGTTAGATCTGGATAGCTGACAGGGCATGTACTCGGCCGCCCACTGCCCCCAGAGGTGGATGCTCGTGCATCCCATCGGCACCGGAATCTCCCTACCTCTGTCCTTCTTCCTATGTAGGGAGATGGTAAAGAAGTACCTCCACAACTCGAAGTACAGCTCAATCCCTAGGTACCCCTCGCACATAACAATGAAGGCCATGACATGCTAGATCCCATTGGGGTTGAGGTGATGTAGCTCGATCTAGTAGTGGTGCAATAGCCCCCGGAATAATGGATGAGGGGGGATCATGAGCCCGCGCTCATGGAAGGGTGCGTAGGAGACGATGTAACCATCGGGCGGCATCAGCACCTTCTCGTGGCTGAAAACTAGCCACTCCATCATGTCGGTCCTCTTGTGAAGAAGACTACGTTTGATGAGGCCCTCCATGCATGCGTAGGTGATGTCCGAGCGGTACCATGACTCCATGGAAAGTGAAGATGGAGGAGCAAGGACTTTTTGGCAGTGGCGGAGAAGCGAAATTAGCAGATCCAAACGACAGTGGTGGAAAGGCAGAGAAGGCAAGGTTGCAATTTAGCGTGCCAAAACATGAAGGGGGAGGCCGCTATTTATAAGGCGGGTGAGGCAAGAGGCGAACTGTCCGCCTAGATTTATGCGCCCGCTGCGCTGCATCACATAGCCCCCCAGATCGTGCGCATGCTACCTCTGGCCACTCCCTCGAAGGACGCATTGCATGACGGTTCACCCAATAGATGGGCCGAGAACCATCATAGGTAAGGAAGGGATACATGGCTGAAAACGCTCCCACGGCCCATTACAGCCCACGAGTTCAAAGGTTGGCCCACCAATGGGTTCACAACCGCTCTAGGGCACCTTTAGAGCAAGGGGTGGAAAAGGATGGGCCCACTAGCGGCCAATACCCAAGCGCATGAGTGCTATGGGCATCCTGGCCCATGTTTGAGTCCTAGCCAGCACGTTGTCCATGGTTTTTCCTCGAAGAAAGGCAGCGAACCCTTGGGACCGAACGAACAGATCCAAGAACTATATGGACTGACCGTCAGGAATATGGAGTCAGTCACCAGCTAACCCATGCTAGACCCCCACGAATAGGATGCTAGGGCTCCACTCAAACCAGCCCGTTAACAACTAACCGATCACCATGGTTCATCCACCGAGGAAAACATGGCACGGCTCAACACCTCAGTTTTGTCGAAAAAACGCTTGAGGGAGAACGATTGCAAGATGAGGCGACCCCTTGATCGGACCCTCTCAACGCATGGGGACTCGGGGGGAATTGGACTCACAAAGAGACCGAATATGTGGTCGCATGACAATGGCAGATCGATCGGGTCCTAAGAGGTGCCAGAATTAAGGAAAATCATCTCCGGTCCCCAAAGAAATCCCATAGCTATACGCCCTTGAAAGAAGTCTAGTCGCAACAGAAAGGGATCGTAACCCACCAAGGCGTCCCACAGCCAGCAGAAGATCGAAGCCCTCAAAGTCCCTCCATCTGAAAAAACCTATGAAGGAGTATCCTACTCCTCTGTAGGCTCGGGGGCTACTGTTGGGTATCAGTATTAGGGATACCCAAAGAAGGGATCTAAGGACCACGAACAACAACTCACCTAGATAATCAAGGGATGGTTTCTACCTTGCCAGACCCCTCGGGCATGGGCCCCGTGTCGCTCGACCCCTAGGGTACGGGAGCTGTCTCGCCTGACCCTGAGGGCACGGGCTCCGTCTCACCCGACCACTCGGGCGCGGGCTCCATCTCGCCTGGCGAGGTCCGTACCACTCCCAACCACTATGGGTCCAAGCATGTGGGCCTGGGTCAAGCCTCTGACACCAGAAGGGGCACGGGCATGCCTTGACATGACCCATGGCCACGACAGTCCACGTCCAGGGGTTCGCATCTCCAACAGTGATGGGTGCATGGGCACTGTGCTGCCTAATCCCCATACGGCCGCTGTCAAGCACGTTGCTTCACCACACCGTCCGTCGGGACAGGATGGAATGCCATGACTAGCTAATGACGTCGAGGCATAGCACCAGTGGTGAACATGAGCCCAACGTGGAGCCGACCCCATCACCATCTACAGCATTGGTGAGACCTAGATGAAGGAGAAGAAGAACGTGGCGGTACCAGAGGGCTTCTTCTCCTTGATTTTCTCCTCTTCTCTCTCTCTCTTCTCTTTTTCTGATATAACCTACATCTTCCCCTTCTTCTATAAAAGGGGGAACACATCACAACACAACACGAGGCACGAGCACATGGCTAAGTCAGCTGAACAAACTCTCAGCACTTTTCAATCCTTCCACCAGAGACCTGGGATCCACTCCCTCTCTCGCCCATCTATAACCCCTACTACAGATAGTGTCAGTAACACAAGCAGCAACAGACTGGACAAAGGGACATTCTACCCAAACCAGTATAATCCTTGTGTCCTCTGAGCACACCATCCGGGCCAGATGTGCAAACTAGAAATTTACTAGCCGGTGATCCAAAACACCAACACTAATTGTAGTGGGACTCCTCCCCTATGTCCAAGCATGGGTCATTCTCTTGATAATCTTGAGCTCTTCTAGATGAGAAAAGCATTCTTCATTTGATGATCACTTAAAGTTGAGGATCACTTGTCGAACCACCTTCTTGTATGGTTGATACCATGTGTAGAGATGTGATACCACTTGTATGATTGATTTGTCAATAAAAACCATTTCTTGAATATTTGCTATCTTCATGAGTATCACTTGTAGGATATCACCTGTAGATTGATCTAGACACCACTTGTGAATACCACTTGATAAATCAAATTAAGTCTAGATACCACTTGAAACCAAACTAGATATCCATTTGCATTGTTGTCTTGTGCTTGTATTCTTGTTACTTATCATGAGCTTCTTAGTTGACTTGAACTAAATTGATTTGCCTAAGCTTTCAAGTCCGGTTTGAACCAATGATAAGCTTCTTCACACCTCTTACAAGGGTTATCTTGCTAATGTTGTACTTGTCACTTGTTAGCAATCCAAATTAAATCAAGTACTTGGGTTCACTAGCTCATGAACAAACTCATACACTACCATTAGATTCAACTAATCATTCAAGCAATAGTGGTAGGCTATGAATTTAAACATTTCACTTGTTATGCATGATCCTATAAGCATGTACTATATGCACTAACCGCATACTAGTAAGAGATGAAATTATCATGCACATTACAATGATACATTTGCTATCTTGGAGTAGAGGATAGTCATATAGATTCCAATTCATTACTCTAATAGCAATGTGAAGTCCAATTATAAGCTTGGTGAAGACTAATCATCATAGATAGAGTCTATTCTTCACCCATATGAATTGAGAACCACTAATGATCAAGTGCACTATCATGTTGTGATTGGTTTGCTTCATCATCTATCAATGCTTGCTTGAGAGAACTACTTAGAATACCACTTGAAGTACCATGACTAGCTCTCTTGGGTGTTGCTTGCTCTATAGATCAATGCTTTTGATTTCTTCAACTAAGCATCTCAAATATTTCTTAGATCACCACTTCCATGTTAGCCTTCCAAATACCACACTTGGTTTACCTACAAAAGGCGGCAAGCCCCTACACTAGGGAGAAGTGACCTCTCTCCAAAGAACCATTCTTGATACTCACTTGAAATAACATGATTGATTAATTCAAGTGATGGACTTAATTTGATGAGTAACCTTGAATCCTTCTTTAAGTCCTTTTCTTTTTATTAAATGATCTCCAATGATCACTAGAACTTAAACTTCATCTTCATCTTGAGCTTGATCTTGATCTTCAATTTGAGTACCGTGCCAAGTACACTCCAGAATCAAATTGCCTTGTACTCATTGTTTGTCATGCTCCTAGATCAATCCAAAACCAAACTTAGGTACCTCAAACACTTGTAAACATGTTTCCAACTTGAGGACCTTTCAATCAAAGTGACTCTTGATCAATCCAATAATTCTCACTTTTTTGACAGATTTTGTACCCTTCAATGAATAATCTATATCTCGCAATGTACAAACCCGAATGCCACAAAATTTGGTGGAGATGTGCTTCACTAAGTCATCTAGCATTTTTTAAAAATTTAGGCTTAATTTGACATCTAGATTGCTACCAGATTTCAATTCTTCCACCACTGCTACATGCTAAAAACTGTTGCACTATAGCTGACAAGATCTACTCCAAAACCAAAGCATCTCTTATACAATTCTCATGAAATTTGTACATAATCTTATACCACAGGTATAGAGCATGCATACTAATTTTCAAGCCAATTAAAATAGATTTGATTACTCAAACATGGCTAAGATCTCAACTAGCTCAGATTCTCAATTATAGGACAAATTTCAACCAATTGAGTTAAACTTCTTCGAATTGAATCAAACTTGAAACTAACTTGCTTGAATACTCTCACAAGACATATATCCATTCAATCCACTCACTAAAGGTTACCTCATGAATTTATCCAATACAAATCAATCCAAACTTGATTACTAAGCATTTATCCATTCAAACATCTCATAGCAAGCAACATTGCATATTTATCCAATTCAATCCACTCATATGAACCCAAATGAAATGATCAATAAGAGATATACCTTGGTTGGCTCATGATCATCCAATTAGCAAGCTTCAACTCATATCTTTGCAAGCCATCAAATATATCAATAAATCATCCATAGTATGAATGTTGCACTTGTATGTTGATAGTTCTTGGACTTCACTATCTTGTCATGGCAATGGGATAATAATCATCACTTGTCAATACTTGGCTCAATCACATGATCAACACAATGAATACCACTTGAACCAAGCCTCCAATGACCATGGTACCTACAAACAATCATCCACTTTTTGATGATACCCAAACTAGTTTGGGTCCTCTCAAGTTAGGAGCAACATACTTAGGCATAGCCTTAGTATGAGTAGCGGGATGTTTTGCAATTGCAACCAATGAGGTATCATTGCCATCCTTTCTAAGCACATTATTATCAACAATTGAAATAGGCTTAGAATTGTTACCTAGGGGACATGAATTTGCCATGTGTCCCCTTTCCTGGCATGAGTAGCACTTTCTCTTTGATTGAGCCTTCTCTTCATTGCTCATGTGGCGCTTCTCATTGTCTTGCCTCTCATGAGTTGCTTGAGCCTTATTCTCAAGCTTGGTAGGACACTTTGAGGCAAAGTATCCCATATCTTTACATTTGAAGCACTTGATGTGAGCATACACCTTCTTCTCATCTTGAATCTTGCTCATCACCATGGCATCTTGAATAATAATTGGATGCCTTTCCTTTCCACCCCTTCTTATTTTCTTCTTCATCATCATCAAGTCACCACCATTTTCATGGTTGATCTTGATTTGCTCTTGGGGTGTCTTCTCTTGCTCAACTTGTGGCTTTGGTTCAGGCTTCATTTGTTGCTTCACCAATTGCTTTGTTGGGCACATAGAGGTAAGATGACCCCTATGTGTGGCACTTGAAGCATTTGACATGCTTTAGCCTCTCTTCTTCTTTCTTCAACTTGAGCTTTTCTTCATTGGGGCAACCATTAGCAAGATGACCCACTTCATGGCATTTGAAGCACATGAAATGAGATAGCCTCTTTTGTTCTTGCTTCTTCATCTTTCTTTCTCTTTTTCTTTCCCCCTTCGTCATGCTCTTGTTGAATTCAATGTCACTCATATCATCATAGCTTCTTTTGTTGCTCAACATATGCTCGAAGGTGATTTTGGTGTTGTAGCACCTCTCTAGCTTGTTGCTCAATTTCTTCACTTCACTTTTGAGCTCATTGTTCTCCTTCAAAAGGTTAGTCTCACAAGAGAAGGAAGTAGAACAAGCATCTATAATTGAAGAACATGGCATAGCTAATAAATCATCACAAGAGGTGGATACATGCTTCTTCCCTACATCACAAAAGTTAGTCACATGTTGCAATTGATCACTTGACTCATGTAATGAGCTCTCATTATTTTTAAGTTTCTTTACAAATGCTTTAATGAGATAAGCATGTTGTTCTAATAATTCTTCATGAGATGCACGTAGTGTCTCATGAGTCGATTTTAGCTCACCATGTGAAGATTTAAGAACATCAAGTAAGTGCTTATGTTCTTCACATGAATTTTTTAGAAATGAGTTTTCATTTTCTAATTTTAATGTTTTAGCTTTCTCATATTCTAAAGACAGGGTCATGCTAGCAAGTCTACTAACAAGCTCATCATATGAATCAACATGATCAACCACATTAGCACTAGATAACTTAGTGTCACCTTGTGACATGAAGCAATATGGTGATGTTGTTGGAGAGCTTGTAGTAGCAAAGTCATCCGGGCATGATCCATCATCATCACCATCAAGTGTGCATGAGGTAGCATCATTTGCATCACTTGTGGCATCATCATCAACCTTGTCAAGTGAACTTATGGCAGTATCATCATTATCATCACTTGACCATGAGGTGGAGCAATCTTTCACAATCACCAAATTGTGGTCAAGCTCAACACACTCATGCACCTCCTCCTTGGGCTCCTCCTTCTTGAACTTGACATCATCCCATGTGGAGGAATCATCGAAGTTGTGTTTGATTGATTCCCATATTTCACTAGCGGTTTCCACATAGTTTATCTTTTTCATCAAATCAAAGCTCAAAGCATCCATTAGATAACAAGCATGTGCATCAAGTTCAAAGAGAACCTTTTGAGCTTCGGTTAGATTTCTATGGTCCAAGACATGAGTGAGACCACTAGTGACAATCCACCAAATCTTAGGTCCCTTTGCACAAAAATGATCAAGCATGTGATTTTTCCAAAGTGCAAAGTTTGTGCCATCAAAAATGTGTGCCTCACAATCATCTAGCCTACTTGACGCCATCCTCTTGGGTCGGTGAAGACCACAAATGAGAGACCTAGCTCTAATATCACGTGTAGGGTCAAGATGGCGGACTAGAGGGGGGTGAATAGTTCTTTCTAAAATTAATCACGCCGGCTTACTGAAATAAATGCGGAATTAAAACTATCGGTCTAGCCAAGACTACACCCCTCTATCTAAGTTCACAAGCACCTTACAAAGATTCCAATTAAGCAACTAAGGTGTCGGGCTAGCTAGAACTCACCTAATCAATTCTAGAGCAAGGTCACACAAACCTATGCACTAGTACTTCACACAACCGGGGGAGCTCCTACACAACTAGTGATGCAAAAGCACAAAGCCACCTAAGCTCACTAGCAAAGCTCAATAACTAGGCTACACAAGCCAAATTATAGAGCGCAAAATACTTAGCTACACAAACTAAGCAATGTGACTAACAAGGTTACTAAAACCAAATTAGCCACGCAAGGGAGCTACTTCTATGCTATACAAGCAAGAAGGTAACTAGCCAACTACACAAGTCAACTAATTACAAGAGCAACTACACAAGCACAATGTATATGAATGTAAATACAAGCTTGTGTAAAGGGGATGCAAACCAATGGGAAGACAAGGATGACACGATGATTTTATCCTGAGGTTCACTTGGTTGCCACCAAGCTAGTCCCTGTTGAGACAAGCTCCAAGGTTACCGCTGGTCCTCTTGCTAGTGGTGACCCGCAAGTCACACTCTTCCACATGGAGTGCTTACCACAAGCTCTAGCACTTGACCCAAACGAACCACTTGTTGCCCTTCGTGTCTCGCTCTACTAGAGTTGCTCTTCGAGGCTCCCATGGGGTGAGCACAATACCCCTTAGAATCTCTTCTCCGGAGCAACGCACAACCTTCTTTCATGATTTGACGGAGACCACCACCAAGCCATCTAGGAGGTGGCAACCTCCAAGAGTAACAAGCACCACCGGCTTGCAAGACGTCCACCTAGTGCCACATGATGCAACCTCATGATGCAATCGCACTAGAATCACTCACTCACTCAATAGGATGAACACTATCAAGCAAGAGTGAGATAGAGGGCTCCCAAGTACCACCACACAAGCCACCAAGGCTATAGTGTGCTTAGCTACTGGCCAAAGGTTGGCCAACACTTCTATTTATAGCCCCACGGGCTAAACTAGCCATTACCCCTTCACTAGGCAGAATTCGCAGTGACCGGACGCGCTGGTCGTGATGACCGGACGCACCAGGCCCTACGCCCGATCACTCCTAGCTGTCCATGTGGCGCCCATGATCAACGTCCATCGCGCGATCCTAATGGCTACTTCACATGCCAACAGTCAAGTGATGACCGGACGCGCCGAAGAACGACCTGACGCGCGCCACCCGTGTCCTCTCAACCGTTGCCACATGCCACCGAATTAGCGACCTGACGTGCTGAAGAAATGACCTAACTCACCATGAGCCAGTGTCCGGTTATTTCCAGAGAGCTCCTCGAGCCTCTATTCTAAAACCGAACACGTCCGGTCCCTAGTGACCAAACTCGCATCTACGTCCGATCCCCTCTGGATCAACTCAGCACGCTACATCAGCATACATCACCACTGACCAGACACAGGCCCTGCATGTCCGGTCACTTTTACTATGCAGCGTCCGATCAACTCAGCCACTCTGCCCATGCCTGGCCAGAATTTCTAGCAACTCTGCTCGCCACCGATTTTAGCCAGCGGACAGTCCACCACCTAGGCACGTACAGTTCGTCGTTCACTTGTTAGACCATGAACAGTGTGAGCGTCGCGTCCAATCCCTCCCAAACGTCAGCGTCCGAGGACCACGGATAGTCCGCAACAAAAGGGCAGACAGTCCGCCAATGTCCAGAAAGCAACCCAAGCTCTCTACCACCTCCTCCTCGCTTCCAACTTCTTCTCCTTTGCAAATGTGCCAACACCACCAAGTGATACACCACCTTGTGCATGTGTGTTGGCTTTTCACAAACATTTTATCAAAGGATTAGCTCTCTTTTCACCACGCCACTCGATCCTAGCAACGATGTGAAGTTAGATCACTCGAGTGGCACTAGATGACCGATATGCAAACAAGTTTGCCCCTCTTGATAGGACGGCCATCTATCCTAAACCCGGTCATAAACTTCTCTACACACCTATGACCGGTGAAATGAAATGCCCCATAGGTTATGCCTTGGCCTTGCACATTCCATTCCATCTCCTCCAATGTCGATGCAACACATGCACCAACATGATCAACAATGATATGATCCACTTCATATCATCATGTGACCTTATTGGTTCATCGATCTTGACCTCACTTGCTCTTCATTGTTGCATCGGTCCATCAGTGTCAAGTCTTTGCTCAAGCGTCCCGCCATGTGGTCCAACGCGTAAAAGGCTCCGACTTGCCCTTCACTCTTACAACTGGTCCATCAAGCCAAGCCTCATCTTAATCTTCATCACCTTAGTCACATGATTCAATGTCATGTCTCATGTGTAATGAGCTCCTTCATCATCACATGTGTGAGCTTTACAACATCTCTAGGCCATCTTCACCATCATGGCATATGTTGCTCACACACATGTACCTGTGGACTAATCACCTATGCATCTTACATTAAACACGTATTAGTCCACCTCAGTTGTCACTCAATTACCAAAACCAAACAAGGACCTTTAAGTATGGCATCTTTGGTAACTCCTTTGATCATGAAGGTGCTGCAGATCTCCAAGAAGTGTTGGAGATGAGCACTAGCATCTTCATGTGCCTTTCCAAAAAGTTGGCTCGCTTGCACCATGTTGATCAGAGCCGGTTTGAGCTCGAATCCATTATCTCCGACATTGGTAATAATTGTAGCAAGCATATAAAAATAATGGAGATACAAAAGAGAGAGGGGGTACAAAGATTCTATGGAACCACGCTCTTGACATGATTGGGAATCCAAGCGAAGCCCGCTTGCCTCCCTATAGATCTAGCCTAACTAGCTATGCCCTAGAATATGCTGGAGCTCTGAGGATGATTAGGGTTTTTGCCTTCTCAAATGACTTGATGCCTTTAGGGGGGCAGGGGCTGATTATATAGCCCAGAGCGTCCAACATGAGCCCTTGGATCAAACCGACTTAAGAAACGGCATAGATGCAACCTTGGAGGCGGTGGGAAACTGACTTGATGACATAGAGGCTGATAGGTGGGCCCTAGGGCTAGGCGGCCTACAGGTGGGGCCGGCCAGCCCCTCGGGCTCTGCCTCGGTGCGGAGTCCTCTCAAGTCTTCTAGAGTCTTCTAGTGTCCATTTCGCTGTGGATAAGCACGATTAACTCTGACATCTAGGTCCACCTTGATGCTTTTCTGAATAAACCCTGCAGAAATCGCAGATTCACCAAAACTCATGGAATTTGTTAGTTTAAACCCCTAGACCTTTGTTGGTGATCATATTTTATGCTCTTATGCATGTTATATTGACAGTTTATAATGTTTGTTAACTACTGTCAACACATAGCTCAACGAGAACTAAGGAAAAAGTCACTGAAGTAGAGAAAAAGTGTCATGAGGCACATAAGCCCCTGCCATTATCAGACTATGAACGCTCTCTTGACAAGTCATATAAGGCGTTGCTGAAAGCAAAGAGAGCAGGGAAAGATGCTGCACAGCTCGGGCAGTAATCTAAGCAATCTATCTACCCACTAGTTGTTGAGGATGATTGTACAAATGCACAAGACTGTCCAATCGATAGGGAGGCACTCTAAGACTTCATGGACACAATAGGTCTCACACCTCAACAACTCATTGGGGGAGGATCGATACCAACAACCAACTTTGATATTTACCGACCTATGAGTATGGCAGGAGTCTTGTCAACCCTAAGTCCTTGTCATCACTGGGTATGCAAATGTTCTTGTTAAACAAGTGGTACTTAAGAGCATGTGACAACGAAGAGGCATGGCTTATTGTCAGAATTAGACCAGAGCATTACTTCAATGGCTATGATGTTTTACATATTGAGTTCAATGAATTACACCAACTATTAAATCGGGACGCTCTTGACAAATCTCTCCTCAGCTGCTGGTGTCTATAAGTGATTCTTTCTACAATTGAAGTAACTTGCATATTAGTTCGTTGTTTATATATAGTTATCCTCACACTATATATATTCTTTTGTACTATATAAATGTAGATATGAGATGCTGAAACTAAAGAAAAAAAGGGTTAACTCATGTTGGTTTCATGGATCCGAATCGCACATTCAAGGACACGCTTACTCGATATGATAGATGGCGACCTCAAGTGGAGAATAATCTGTTTAGGTTCTTAGATAACCAACATGACAAGACACTAATACTCTTCCCTTACAACTTCAAGTGAGTGTTAATGTCTTGTGCCCATTTTATTTTGTTACTCCATGTTGACTTTAGTTAATGAGTTATGCCCACATATAAACATGTAGTTATCACTAGATACTGCTGGTCATCGATATGCCCAGGAGTACTGTAAACATCTTGGACTCAGCAACAAAACCCCGAGAAGATTACCAAGAAATGATAGATATTCTACAGTGGTAATTTTGGTTTCGCACACTTAACACTCTCTTATGCCATTTTATTGATATAACTCCATTGTTGGTATTTATTAACTTGTCACTTGCTTAAGTAGTCACCTAATGATTGTTGACATTTCTTAGCATCACTTTTACTAAGTTGTCACCCCAAGCGATGGTGCCAGAAATGCATATTGGTACTACCTAGTGCCACCTCTAGAATGACACTAAGAAGTATTTTAGAATTTCATGTGACTAGATAGAATATATATATATGATTGAAAGGAATCTGCAAGCGCACAGATAATATACCATTGTAGCAATTCACTTGGGAGTATTCCAAGTATCGTTATTTAGATTTTTACGACAGGGAAGGACGGGCAGTGGAAATATATTGATAATTTATACACATGATGGAGAAATAAACCATAACCAAACTTCTACACACAACAGGTGTAAGTCAAGAAATAAATGTATAGGAATGGTAAGTAATAACTAATCATTGATCACTTAGAGTACTCCTTTCTATGGCATTAGCATGGCTAAGCAGAATATTAGAGGAATAATTCATAAGTCATTCTTAATTACAAGTCAAAGCATACGTTGATTAGTACAATTACACTTAGTAATCATGGTTAAGATCAACTTCATATCTACACATAAGGGATATTACTAAGGAAGATTAAGAGCAGAGCTTGTCTTCCTTCGTAACTAGATCCTACTTGTCCTATATTCGGGGAGTGGACTACAAAGGACTCAACGGGAGTGTCACATCCGCAATCTACCATATGACCCAGAATATAGGGTGTATCCACAGCTAAACAACATATAAGCACCACACTTACACAATGTCAACCACTCACCCCCTGGATCCAAAGAGTGAGCGCTATACGAACTTATGCATGAACATGACGATAATCCAACTATATTAAGCATATAATCAAAGTAGATGATGAACATGATAACTAGGAACATGATTAATATGAAGAACAATGTCATAACAATTGTAGCAAACATATAAAAGTAATGAGAGATACAAAAGAGAGGGAGTATAAATGTTATACCAAGCCACGCTCTTGACGCGACCAGGAATCCAAGCGAAGCTTGCCTTCCTCTAGACCTAGCCTAGCAAGCTATGCCCTAGAATATGGTGGAGCTCTGAGGATGATTAGGGTTTCTGTCTTCTCAACTGACTTGATTAGGGTTTGATGCCTTAGGGGGTGGCAGGGGCTGGTATATATAGGCCGGAGCATCAATCCTAAGCTCTTGGATCAAACCGACTTGAATGGATGCCGTAGATGCAACCTAGGAGGCGGTGGAGAACCGACATTCGAAGGAGGGGCTGATAGGTGGGGCCCACAGGATGGCTGGCCTATAGGTGGGGCCTGCTAGCCCCACCTAGCGGCGTCTCTCCCTCCGCTTTGGTGTAGTGTCCTCTCGAGTCTTCTAGAACCTTCTAGGGTTGTTTTCGCTGTGAATAAGCGCGATTAATTCTGACATCTAGGTCCACCTTGATGGTTTTCTAGATAAACCCTGCAGAAAATACAGATTCACTAAAACTCATGGAATTTGTTAGTTTAAACCCCTAAACCTTTGTTTGTGATTACTTTCATGCCCTTATACATGTTATATTGACAGTTTATAATGTTTGTTAACTACCGTCAATAAACTCCTCCAAGCTTAACCTTTGCTCATCCTTGAGCAATGCTAAACTCAGCAAAAGGATCAAGAGTTGCCTCAATGTTTTCACTCCTCAAAAGTACACATGCGTTCAAACAAGAATTCTCCTCCAAATTAGAATAAACCGATTCAACTTTCAAACTTACCCATATTACCTTCAACCATGGGGCTTCTTAGCCTTCACTTGGGTCTTGAGCAATTGAAAGATAGAACGATCAAGTCAAGCACTATGACTCAAGTTCTTTGATCCACCATTATTCCAGAGTTTTTATAGATTTTTAAAATAAAACTCAGAGCTTCCATTGTATGACACTCTCAATATATGTGGTATTTATGGATCCTCACCAAGGCAATATTGATGTTATTCCTTTTTGTCATCCTACCACTAAGGCTTTATGTGGAGTTCATAGGAGTGGAAAAAGCATGAAAGAACATACTTGCAATACATGTATTATAAAGTCAAACCTCGGATCCAAAGAGAGTTGAGTCATACAATCAAATCAAGATGTGCATGTGTGTGGATGTATGGTGGATATATATGGTGGCTAACCTAATTCTACTATGCTCCTTTAAAACTTATCTCTCTTTTGAAACTAAGAAACAACTTTGCAAGAAAACATGGGTTGTCTTATCCATCTCTTTTTTTCTCTTTTTTTCAAGGCGGCATCTGAGTACCCGTTGTTTTCAATATCTCGGACACTTGTCCATTTTTTCAACTCTTTTTTTCTTTTTTTTATGAATAACTTTTGCATAGCCCAATGTTTTTTTTCTGCAATAAAACTTTTGAGAGATAGCAACAAGAATTTGGAGCATTTATTTGGTGGATGGAAAGCCTATCAAGCATATTTTTGTGTTCACTCCCAGTGTAGGAGTAAAACATTTTTGGGTGGATCTAAATGGAATGGCATGTTTTTGCGCCTACCCCAGTGTAGGAGTAGCGCATATGTGGGTGGTGTGTACGTGATCCTGATTTTAAGAGCATGGTAAACCTCTCATAAGGGTCAACAAAGCTTGACTAAACTTAATGCAAAACAAGCAGCATATAAGTGGAAGTTTTTCTAGTCTAAATAACATATATGGCTCTAGTAGGAATTCAAGCTTTTTCATACAGGAACTCATCATGTAGTACTTTTATGTTTTTTTTCAAAAGACAAATCTTCAGAACTTACTTGGAACAAGATAAACAGCAGCTCAGACCTTCTCATATCATACCCGTCAATTACCTAGACTTAGATCGAGCATATGCTACCCACGAGTTTCAAGTTCAGAGTAAATTCTTATGTCAAACCAGTCTTATCTAAAACTCGGGAGAATTCAAGGCTGAAAACTAGGTACTTTAAAGGAATTATAATAGAGCAACTATTCATTATTTCCATTGCAAAAGATTATCCTCATAGTTTATTTATCTCTTAAAATCAAATTTAAAGAAAACTAAACATAACTTTTATTTTGTTTTCACTTTTAAGATCACACCTTATTACTAATTATCATAAAGACGAAACTTTCATTTTTAGTTTTAGTTTGTTATGCATCTTTTTTAGCAACTATATACCAAACTTAGAAATAGTAAAACCGAAGGAAAAGTAATACTTAGCTAGATACATAGGGGATGCCTTTTCCCCAAGCTAGATGTTGTCGTGGTTGAACGTTGAAGTTGAGTGATCCTTCTTAGAGCAGATTTGTTAGTGGATTCCCTCGTTATGAGATGAAGACAGCTAGGTGAACTTGCTTTTGATCATGTGTATCATCCTACAAAATGCCAACAAGAACACCAAAACTCGTGGAACGGATTAGGATAAAAGGGTTAGCAATCAGCCGTTTAGAGATTAGTTGTTCTTGTGGGTTTAGAAATATTTTTGAATTGGCAGACTTTTAGCAGGATGTCTGTCCAATATTTTTTTGGATTTTCTTATTTTGGTATGTAGAAAAAGAAGTATGTATGCATGGTACTTTTATCTATTTTTATGCCACCACAGTGAATGTTTCTTGCGGGTTTTTACACTCCAAGGAATCATTCACATGTGGCTTAGGGTTTTATGATGCAATAATACAATTTTTATTTTAGTTTTCTAAATACTAAATTGATGCGGAAAAGTAAATATGCTAAAGTGAAAATAACTCATGCAATGCGGAAAAGTAGATATGGATAACTACCAATGTTACCTCCCGGCGAGGGTTCGGATTTTAAGTCTTCCGGACAGGACTATCTCTAGTCTTGTTTATTCCTTGGTGCATTTGTCAATCTCAGAGATGGAGACCTTGATGGTTGCACCTCTTGTGATGGTGACTCCGATGATGTCACTTTTTCCTTCCACACCTGCTTGGTCTGTGGACTTGACTTTGGCGAACTAGGTTCATCTTTCACAACTTCTTTAGGTTCTTCATCTTCTTCCCATTCATTCCTTGGGGGTTGATTCCTTTGGCGTTGGGACGATCGACGTCTCCTCCTAGAGCGGGACTTCTTGGGTTGCTCATAAGTGGTATAACTATTAAAATAGCTGTGTACCTTTTCTTTAGGGAATTAGAAGTGGACTTGTCTAGATCCAACGTAGATAATCACGCTTGTGGTGTTGAGGAATGGCCTTCCAAGGATGATGGGTGTGTCATCTTGTTCTTCTCCCATGTCCAGAAACATGAAGTTGGTAGGGGCATATTGATCATGTATTCTTACTATGACATCTTTGGCTATTCTCTCTGAAAATCAAATTGATTGATCCGCCATCTGTAATTGCATATATGTAGGGAACAAAGGTTCATCACCAAATAAGTATTCATATGTTACCTTGGACATTATATTGACACCCGATCCAATGTTGCAGAAGGTCTTGTGGAATATTCTTTGTTCAATGGTACACTCGATTGTGGGTATGCCTAGATCATCCTTCTTGGCAAGATATGGTGAAGCGTGGAAATGGTCATACTCTGATTGGAGTGTGTTGATCATGTTGACTGACTCTTCTGGTGACTACCTGGCTTTGTTCTTCCTTCTTCTCCTATTGTTTTTCTTCTTGCTCACTGTTGTCTCTTCAGGTAGGTACGACATCTGTGGATGTCCAAGAGATTGCAAGATACGGTTCTTGAAGGAAAACTTCTCCTTTTTATCCTTGATTGTGAAGCAGATCTTGGCACTGTCCGCGTAGATGATGGCTTTTGCGGTGCTCAAGAAAGGTCAGCCCAAGATAATGGGTGCCTTTACATCTCCACATGTTTCCAAAACCACAAAGTCTATGGGAACATATGATTGTCCCACTCGAACAATGGCATCTTCAAGAACTTCCTTGGGGTAGCAGAGTGACTAATCTGCAAGCTACAAACGCATATTTGTGTACAACAAAGTATCTTCATTAATTTTATCATAGATTACCTTGGGCATGATGTTGACACTTGCTCCAAAGTCACAGACAGCTTCTTGGAAAATATGAGGCCAATGGCGATGGGGATGACGGGTCTCCCTATATCGCTCTTCTTTTTAGGCAAGGAATAATCTATCCACCTTCCCGTTGATGGTTGTATATAGTAGTATGCTGCATTGTGAATGTCAATAAGATTTATAGTTTCTAGATCTTTTGGTTGCTCTGAATTCTTACCTTTGTCAGTCGGAGGAACAGCAGCCACCAGCGAAGCTATTTGTGATTCTTGGTAGTTTGGCCTTTGTTGCTGATTCCATCCTTGATTCTATTGAAGATGAAAGTAGTTGTTGTTGATGAAGTTTACATCCTCATGCATTTTAGGGCAGTTGTTCCCTGAATGCCCAGTGTTTCCACATTCTTCCCACGTCATGCGGGAATCATGAATGTGCATGACTTCTTGCTTCTCATTAGCTCGATCTTCAAGCTTCTTCATGAGCAGGTCCATCTTAGCAGACAGCATGTCTACCTCCTTGAGTTGATGCATTCCTCCACCTCTCTTGTGGGTCTAAATACGTTCTTCATTCCAACCTTAGTTGGAGGCCATCTTCTCTATGAGAGTTGTTGCACCTGGGACTGTGAATGATAGGAAAGCACCTCCAGCAGCAGCATCCATGTTCTCATGGGTACTGTTGGTCAAGCCATGGTAGAAAGTCTGCATGAGTAACCAATTCTCCACCCCATGATGAGGACATTCTGATACATAATCTTGAAAGTGTTCCCATGCCTCAGGGATAGATTCATCATGTTGTTGCTGAAAGCTTGAAATTCTTCCACGTAGAGCATTGGTCTTGCCTATGGGAAAAACTTAGCTAGGAAGGCAGTGGAGCAGTTATCCCATATAATGTTTCTATCTTTGTTAGCATAGAACCATTGCTTCGCCTTCCCCAAGAGTGAGAATGGGAAGAGGCAAAGTAGTATGGTGTCTCTTATCACTCCCTTGATGGTGAAAGTGTTGTAGATCTCCAAGAAGTATTGGAGATGAGCACTCGCATCTTCATGTGCCTTTCCACAAAACTAGTTGGCTTGCACCATGTTGATGAGAGCTGGCTTAAGCTCAAATCCATTGTCCCCCACATTAATTGTTGGTCCAGTACGGATGTTGGCCATAGTTGGAGCAGAGAACTCACGGAGAGTCTTGTCAGCCAAGGCTTCAAAAACTGGTGTTAAGCTCCGCCTGGTCTGGTTGTCTTCCGATTCTAAAGCTGAGACTTTCTTGAGTTCATCTCTAGTTCTCCTGACTAATGCTTCTGGATCTTCAACGTAGTTTATCGGAAGGTCAAAATCGCTCATACATTACCCTTCATAAGATATAAAAGTAGACAGAACAAGGATAAGCCTGTTTGAGTAGAGGTCAATGGTTATTTCGATCACATCAATAAGTATAAGTTTATTAATATTTCCTTACTGCCTAGCTACCTTCCCCGGCAATGGCGCCAAAAATGTTTGTTGGTATTTATTAACTTGTCACTTGTTTAACTAGTCAACTAATGATTGTTGACATTTCTTAGCATCACTTTTACTAAGTTGTCACCCCTAGCGATGGTGCCAGAAATGCATATTGGTACTACCTAGTGCCACCTCTAGAATGACACTAAGAAGTATTTTAGTATTTCATGTGACTAGATAGAATATATATAATTGAAAGGAATCTGCAAGCGCACAGATAATATACCATTGTAGCACTTCACCCGGGAGTATTACAGGTATCGTTATTTATATTTTTACCATAGGGAAGGACGGACAGTGGAAATATATTGATAACTTATACAAATGATGGAGAAATAAACCATAACCAAACTTCTACTCATAATAGGGGTAAGTCAAGATATAAATGTATATGAATGGTAAGTAATAACTAATCATTGATCACTCAGAGTACTCATTTCTATGACATTGGCATGGCTAAGTAGAATATTAGAGGAATAATTCCTAAGTCATTCTTAATTACAAGTCAAAGCATACGTTGATTAGTGCAATTACACTTATTAATCATGGTTAAGATCAACTTCATATCTACACATAAGGGATATTACCAAGGAAGATTAAGAACAGAGCTTGTCTTCCTTCGTAACTAGATCCTACTTATCCTATATTCGGGGAGTGGACTACAAAGGACTCCACGGGAGTGTCACATCCGTGATCTACCATATGACCCGGAATATAGGGTGTATCCACAGGTAAACAACGTATAAGCACCACGCTTACACAATGTTGACCACTCACCCCTAGATCCAAAGAGTGAGCGCTATACGAACTTATGCATGAACATGACAATAATCTAACTATACTAAGCATATAATCAAAGTAGACGATGAACATGATAACTAGGAACATGATTAATACGAAGAACAATATTATAACAATTGTAGCAAACATATAAAAGTAATGAGAGATACAAAAGAAAGAGGGTACAAATGTTATACCAATCCACGCTCTTGACACGATCAGGAATCCAAGTGAAGCTTGCCTCCCTCTAGACCTAGCCTAGCTAACTATGCCCAAGAATATGGTGGAGCTCTGAGGATGATTAGGGTTTTTGTCTTCTCAACTAACTTGATTAGGGTTTGATGCCTTAGGGGGTGGCAGGGGCTGGTATATATAAGCCGAAGCATCAATCCTGAGCCCTCGGATCAAACTGACTTGAATGGATGGCGTAGATGCAACCTAGGAGGCGGTGGAGAACCGACATTCGAAGGAGGGGCTGGCCAGCCCCACCTGGAGCCATCTCGCCCTCCGCTTCGGTGTGGTGTTCTCTCGAGCCTTCTGGAACCTTCTGGAGTTGTTTTCGCCGTGAATAAGCGCGATTAATTCTGACATCTAGGTCCACCTTGACGGTTTTCTGGATAAACCGTGCAGAAAATACAGATTCACCAAAACTCATTGAATTTGTTAGTTTAAACCCCTAAACCTTTGTTGGTAATTGCTTTCATGACCTTATACATGTTATATTGACGGTTTATAATGTTTGTTAACTACCGTCAACATCTATTTATTTATTTTATTAGGTAGTGCTTGGAAAAGGTTCGCCGAGAAACACCATTATGGTCAATGGAAAGTGTCTCTGAATGTAGTCCAATACCCAGTAAGGCATCTTTATTTAGTTCAATTCATTATTACCATGCTTTAATCGTTGATGATGAATTTTTTTCTCGTAAAGTGGTGTTTGTAGTAGGGATCGGGGAACAACTTATGTGGATACTACGTCTACGAGTTCCTCATGGAGTACTCAAGGAGAACAAGTGAAGAGATCCTTGAAGTACATAAAAAATATACATAATTTATTTATTACCATATATATATATTCATACTTTTCCTTTCATTCGAATTGAAGATTGAATGGAGGAAGCAAAAGGTTCTACGATATGACCAGATCAAAGCAATTCATTAGGCATTGTCAAGATTTCTTATGGATGAGGTCAATACCTAGTAGCCATACGAACGAAGATTAGGGTTGAATGAAATCCAAAGAACATGAGTACAAAGTTTTTGTGACTTTATTATGTACATATTCCATGCATGTACAACCTCTTGAAATATTTGTATATATGTAGTTTCATACATTTTAGTATGTTATATATGTATAATGTTGTAAGGAAAATGGACCCTTGGCCCATTTACTTTGGATTTTGGTGTCTGATGACCAACACAACCAAATTGGACTAATGAATTTGCAAGTGTTTGTTTTGTAGTCCAATAGGGTGCAAGACGTGACTTGGACGAAGGTGACATGATGATCTGATGATAAACACCTCAAGCAAGACCTTAGAAG
The DNA here is from genome assembly GCA_904845875.1 of Miscanthus lutarioriparius. Classification (NCBI taxonomy): domain Eukaryota; kingdom Viridiplantae; phylum Streptophyta; class Magnoliopsida; order Poales; family Poaceae; genus Miscanthus; species Miscanthus lutarioriparius. The sequence goes on along the minus strand of CAJGYO010000018.1, from coordinate 48,547,292 downwards.
CACAAGAAAAGACCCAAGATGTCAAGCAAAGTCCAAGCATGAAGATAGGAACCAAGCCGTGTGCAAGATCGCGAAGAAACGAGCTCGCAAAGGCGACCGGACGCTAGACCGGACGCCGGAAGCCTTGACCGACGATGGACTGGACGGTGGCTCGACAGACAAAGCGACCGGACACAAGGACCGGACGCTGGCGCAAGAACCGGACCGGACGCAGGAACGCAGCATGGCGTCGGATCGAAATCTGAGAGGTTCGAGCACGCTGAATCGCGACCGGACGCGTCCGGTGGCGAAGCGATCGACGCCGGCGCAGCGTCCGATCGGTAGTTCGTGGGCTAGCGGTCGGGACGACGGACACGCCCGGTCAGACGATTGGTCGTCCGGTCAAGAGTGTAATTGCGGGAGTTCGACCCCAACGGCTACTTTCTCGATTGGGGCTTATAAATACAACCCCAACCGCCATTTGAGGAGTGTGGAGCCGAGGAAACATATCAAGAGTGTTGATACACCATTTGAGTGATCTCCACATGCATAGTGCTTAGTGTTTTATTAGGTGATTAGCATAAGTGCTTGCTGAAGTGCTTAGGTTGATTAGACCACCACTTATGCGCTTGCTCTAGGTGTTTGCCTAGTGTTTAAGTGAGGTTTGCATACCTCTTGCCACCCCGTGCTTGTGAGCACAAGTGTTGTACATCGGAGGGGCTTGAAGTCTTGCGAGATCACACCAACCGCGTTTGTGGTGTGGCCGCCACCGTGTACCGGAGGGAACAAGGCCCATGGCGTTTTGACCGAAAGCTTGATAGTGAAGACGGCGAGGAGCATCCGGGAGAGGCTTGCCGAGAGGCACATCGGAGACCCACTTGCTGCGTGGGGAAGACCCGAGGCTATCCACGGAGTTACCCGACCGGGAGCTTGGCCCTTGCGAGGGATTCTGCGAGGGGCTCCAACGAGGATTAGGGGAAGCTTATGCGCTTCTCGATACCTCGTAAAAATACCGGAGTCGTCGACGGGAGTTTGCATATCTCTACCTTGCTCTTTAGCTTTCGCATTTACATTGATTACTTTACTACGTTTATGTAGAGATAGCAACACACTAGCAAAACCATAGTTGCACATCTAGATAGCTTGTCTATTACATAGGTTTTGCTAGGGTTAGAAAAAGAGGCCATAGTTTAGAGTTAGTTTTTAAGTTGTCTAATTCCCCCCCTCTTAGGCGCCCACGTGTCCTACAAGTGGTATCGAGCGGTTGGCTCATATTTGGACCTTTGGCTTAACCGCCGTTGAGCCGACGCTATTGTAGAGTGGTTGGGATGGATACCGCTAGGCCTCCACAATTTGACGGCACTAACTTCCCATACTATAAAGCTAGAATGGCTTGCCACCTTGAGGCGGTTGATTTGGGTGTATGGAGAGTCACTCGTGACAGGATGAAACCCATCAAGAATCCCGAAAAACCCACAAAGAGTGATGAAAAATAAATACATTTTAATGCTAGAGCTAAGAATTGCTTGTTTGAATCTTTTAGCATGGATGTGTTTAACCAAGTGTTCACCTTAAATACGGCACATGAAATTTGGTTAAAACTCCAAGAGCTCCATGACGGCACAAGTAATGTCCGTGAGCAAAAACATTGTCTAGCTAAGCAAAATTATGATTTCTTTACAATGAATGAAGATGAGCTTGTTCGTGATATGTATTCTCGATTGAATCTAATTATCAATGAGCTCCACTCTATAGGATTATTAAAACTAGATGATGCGGACATCGTGAGGAAGATCATCTCCGTGCTACCACAAAAGAAATATTCAAGCATCATCACCATCCTTCACAATATGGAGGACTTAAGCACCATGACCCCGGGCATTGTCATTGGCAAGATAGTGGCATTTGAAATGTCACGCAAGATGGGTCAAGAAGAAGCCTCTTCATCGAGCAAAGGCAAAGCTCTCGCTTGTAGCGAAAAGAAAAAGATGAAGGGCAAGAAAGTTGAGTCAAACTCAAGCTCAAGCTCCTCAAGTGAAGAAGAAGAAGATGATGATGATGATGATGATGAACAAGAATCAAGTGATGATGATCAATCTTCCTCCTCCACCTCCGACCTTGATGAAGAATCAATCAAATTAATCAACAAGGTGGAGAAGATGATCCAAAGGCTCAATGTCAAGGGTGTGCCCATCCAAATTCAAGATCTCATTTTCACCAATCAAAGAAATGAGCAAAGAAAGAGAGGATGCTACGGATACGGCGAGATGGGGCACTTTGTGGAAGTTTGTCCAAACAAGCCCACACCCAAGATAAAGAAGAAGGCGTGCAAAAACAAAGCCCTCACAACAATAAGGTCATGGGATGATTCTTCAAGTGAAGAAGAAAACCATCACAAGAGGCGAGGTCTCAAGCACTCATCATCAAGCTCTTCTCGTGTGTGCCTTATGGCACGAGGTAACAAAAGCTCATTCTCTAGTGAGAGTGATAGTGATGATGATTTGCCTTCTTACAATACAATTGTGCAACAAAATCTTAAATATGCTAAAGTTTGCACTAGTCAACAAAATAAGCTCAAAACTTTAAAAGAAGAGCTAGGTAGTTCACAAGAAGCATACAAGAATTTGCTTGAACAATATGAAAACTTTGCAAATCTCAATGTCGAACTATCTACTAAAATTGAGCAACTTGAGGCTAGTGCAACAACAAGTGCATGCACAATTAATGATAAGCAACTTGAAAAGAAAAATGAAAAATTAAAAGAAAAGTTAGCTAGCTCACAAAATGATTATCAAAGTTTGCTTGCTAAAATGGAAATCATGTGCAAACATTGTGATGAGCTAACAAATCAAGTTGCTAATCTTGAGGCCGTAAAAAATACCCCCACCAAGGCATCTAAAAGAAATGACATAATTAAAAAGGATGCATCTACCTCTTGCAATGATTTATGTTTAGACTCACCTTTGTGCAACCAAGCTTATGTTAAGAAAGTGATTGTAGATACATGCACACAAGAGGTTGCAAAAGAGAATGAGCAACTCAAGCAAGAAGTAGCTCGCCTCACCAAGGACTTGACTCAAATGAAAGGCAAGGCGAAGCAAACCCAACTTCATCAAGATAACACCGTCAAGGGAGTAAAGAAGCTTGATGAAGGACAAACCGTGGTTTGCTACGTGTGTCACAAAGAAGGCCACAAGTCCTATGAGTGCAAGGTAAAGAATGGGGGAGGAGCAAAGAAGAAGGGGAAAAAGCAAACAAGCAAGCTCTCCAACACCTACACCAACAAGCCTCCACACCTTATCTCTTGAAGAAGAAGAAAAATGACAAGGTGGTGGTCATCAAGGTGAACAAGCAAACAAACAATGGGGTCAAACGCTTTTGGGTGCCAAAGGAAATCATTTCCAACATGAAGAGCACCAAGAAGGTTTGGATCCCGAAAGGGAAGTAAGAAGTCCGTCGGTCCTCGGGGAATTTGGAGGCTTGGCAAAGTATGGGTGCATTTCATGGGGTGCATCATGTTGGACAAAGTCATTGCCAAGTGGGTTAGTGGATACTATGGACCTAAATTCCCCTTCCCATGTTTGGTAACTAGATGTTATTACTTTTTAATTGGTACATCTTGCAATTAGATTTCCTACAATTGGTATCTTTAAGCATCTAGTTACTCTTCATGCCTATGGTTGCATTTACATGCTTATATCTTTTGTCATGCATACACTAGGTATTTCATATGGTAGGCTTGCTCGGTCTCATTTGTAACCCTTGGAGCAAACCTACATGGTTTAAAATTGCTTAGGAGCGTGGCACATAGCTTGTCTTACTATTGTTTATCTAATATGTGCCAAAGTCCAAATTGTAGATAATTTTCTCCCAAATATCATCTTTCAAGTGGTATTTTGACTCCAAAATCAATTGTGCATGAGTACTACAAGTATTCCATGTCTCCATGCACAAAATTTAGGGGGAGGATCATCTACAAGATGGACGCTTTGAGACTAACACCTTTTTCAAGTTTATCATGTGTGTAGTAGTCTCATTGTAAGGAAAATGGAGTCCCCGAAGAGAAGCATCGTTCTTCAATTAGCATCATCATGTTGATTTCATTTCATATTTATATGCTTTCTCCATGCATTATATAGATTAAACTCTCTTGTGCAACAAATTGCTAATTATGCATATGCTTTGCTTTCTACCATATGTATGCATATATTTAGGGGGAGCTTAGTCTATATAATGTGAGAGTCAAATTTTGTGATCCATTTCACTCTATACACAAAGGATCATGAAATTTGACCCTCCCTTGTGCTACTAATGTCTTCCTTTTTAGTGTTTGATGCCAAAGGGGGAGAATTTAAAGGACCAAAGGCAAGCATCAAGTTGATATCTACAAGTGGTAATGGTCCGAGAAAGGGAGGAAAGTGAATTATGGATTAGTTATGGATTAGTCTATGTAATGGGAGAATTTTTTTTTAGAAAGATAGGCTTTAATCCATAATATCACATGGGGACATTTGCAAGGGCAAGACATGCTTTTAAGTAAAGTTTTAATTGGTATCTATCAATTAGTATCATATAACCTTGCCCTTCTCATTGCATCCTAGCGAGTAGATAATTTTTAAAATTAAATTTTTTATCATTTGCTTGCTTTGGTCGTGTTGTCATCAATCACCAAAAAGGGGGAGATTGTAAGGAAAATAGACCCTTGGCCCATTTACTTTGGATTTTGGTGTCTGATGACCAACACAACTAAATTGGACTAATGAATTTACAAGTGTTTGTTTTGTAGTCCAATAGGGTGCAAGACGTGACTTGGACGAAGGCGACATGATGATCTGATGATAAACACCTCAAGCAAGACCTTAGAAGCACAAGAAAAGACCCAAGATGTCAAGCAAAGTCCAAGCATGAAGATAGGAACCAAGCTGTGCGCAAGATCGCGAAGAAACGAAGCTCGCAGAGGCGATCGGACGCTAGACCGGATTACTGGAAGCGCGACCGACGCTGGACCGGTGGTTTCGCCAGACAAAGCGACCGGACGCAAGGACCGGACGCTGGCAACAACCGACCGGACGCAGAACGCAGCGTCCAATCGAAAGTACTGAGAGGTTCCAGCCACGCTGAATCGCGACCGGACGCGTCCGGTGGCGAAAGCGATCGACGCTGGCAGCGTCCGATCGGTAGTTCGCGGCTACTAACGATCGGGACGACGACGGACGCGTCGAGCGTCGGTCAGCGATTCAAGTGTCCGGCCGAGCGTAATTGCGGGAGTTCGACCCCAACGGCTACTTTCTCGGTGGGGCTTATAAATACAACCCCAACCGCCATTTGAGGAGTGTGGAGCTGAGGAAACATATCAAGAGTGTTGATACACCATTTGAGTGATCTCCACATGCATAGTGCTTAGTGTTTTATTAAGTGATTAGCATAAGTGCTTTGCGAAGTGCGTTTAGGTTGATTAGACCACCGCTTATGCGCTTGCTCTAGGTGTTTGCCTAGTGTTTAAGTGAGGTTTGCATACCTCTTGCCACCCCATGCTTGTGAGCACAAGTGTTGTACATCGGAGGGGCTTGAAGTCTTGCGAGATCACACCAACCCGCGTTTGTGGTGTGGCCGCCACCGTGTACCGGAGGGAACAAGGCCCAGCATGTGTTTTAGCGTAAAGCTTGATAGTGAAGACGGCGGGGAGCATCCGGGAGAGGCTTGCCGAGAGGCACATCGGAGACCCACTGCATGCGTGGGGAAGACCCGAGGCTATCCACGGAGTTACCCGACCGGGAGCTTGGCCCTGCGAGGGATTCCTTGCGAGGGGCTCCAACGAGGACTAGGGGAAGCTTTGCGCTTCTCGATACCTCGGTAAAAATACCGGAGTCGTCGACGGGAGTTTGCATATCTCTACCTTGCTCTTTAGCTTCCGCATTTACATTGATTACTTTACTACGTTTACGGTAGAGATAGCAACACACTAGCAAAACCATAGTTGCACATCTAGATAGCTTGTCTATTACATAGGTTTTGCTAGGGTTAGAAAAAGAGGCCATAGTTTAGAGTTAGTTTTTTAAATTGCCTAATTCACCCCCCCTCTTAGGCATCCACGTGTCCTACAAATGCTCGAACGGAACCTTATACTTAGACGTATATTAGCAACGTAGAATTTGTGTGCCAAAATCTAATTGAAACCCAAAAAAATTGAATTGAAAAGAAACCATAAAATGAAAAGAAATGAAATGAAAAAAAAATCTTTAGTATCGGTTGGAAACACCAACCGAGACTAAATGTGCCATCCCCGGTGCAATGTCTGGGGAGCCATTTAGTCCCGGTTGGTAATAACAACCGGGACTAAAGGGGGAACCTTTAGTCTCGGATTCGCAATCCCGGTTGGAAAACCGGGACTAAAAGGGGTTTTCCAACCGGGATTGATGCTCAATCCTACACTAGTGTTAGCCACCTAAATTAAACTTTAGTCGAATTAAACTCTAATTCTAGGTGGGTTTGATTTGGACTATTTTGCTCTATCAACACCATCTTGGATTCACCAACTACGTCATGAAGCACCTTCACTCCAGAGTTGCCCTTCCACTACGTCATGAAACAACTTCACTCTAGAGTAGCCCTTACACTATGGAGCAGGTGCACATGTTTAGCTTGTAGCTCTTCTCTAGCTTCCGTGATTGAAGGTTTTTGTGAAAACGGCCATTTATGCCCTTATGATATTATATATGTTTAGCTTTTATATGAGTGATTCTTATTATTTTAAAAATCATTTGCAAGGTTTTGGTAGAACAGAAATGATCTCTTGGTCTGTATGCAAGACAAAAATGCCTTGTAAAATATGTCGTCACTTCAAAACTTTACAATCACCACTGTCAAATGGGCAGTTGTAATGCGGCACACCGATCATTATATAGAAAGAAAGATTAAAGAACCATAAGGCTGTTCTCAGTTCATACATTCATCTCCCATGTGGGATGCCTTTCTTCTTGTATTTCACCACTGTCATCAGCAACATTGATGGGCATGTTCTTGTTTCTTTTTTTTTCCAATTGCCCAAAGCATATCTAGAGAAGTAACAAGGTAACTACATATACATAATCTGTATCTACACTTTTATCCTGAGAAGTAAGTGGGACGGAGCTAGAGTAAATTCGAGAGGAGTGCCCTTGGCTTGTGGGTGCAAGGATTTTCAATATGTGGGTATATATATGGTAAAATTTTGGTTCTAACTACCGATTTTTATTTTTATGAGGGTGTGGCTGCACCCCCTAAAATTAATATGGAACCACCCTTGGAAGTAACAGCCATTAGTTTGAATGCCAAATTGAAGATGTAAAGGTTAACAAATGTACTGAAGCAACAAAGCAATGCAATTTAAAATTCAGAACTGATGGTGTAAAAGTTAACAAATTGACATACTTGTTTAAGTCGAGTTGTATAGGTTGACAAAAACATGGTCAGGTTCTTATTCTCGCAAAATTCAGAACAGAATGTCTGAAACATGGAATCACTGATTTGTCAAAACTCCATGTTTATTCCAAGTTTTTTTTTTTGAACTTAAACTATCAATATCTATACAATACAATATTTTAAATATAGGAATATATTATGAAAGCATGTTATAACCATACATATCTAGCAATTTCGACTTGTATTGTTAATGTACATAAAATTTAAGATGATGGTCAAAGTTAATTAAAAAGCATAACATATAACAAATCTAGATGGTCTTCACAAATAGTATTTGGATATGATTTCATGGCATTTTGCAACTCCAAATAAGTCGCAGCTCACCATTTGTACGAGGTTTTATAGTTTGTTTTTTTTTTCTTTATCAAGAAATAAATGCATCTAATGAGGAGCTCACCAGTCAAGATTTGTGTCTAAAACCTTTCTTTTCTCTGTTTTTTCTCCTTTCACCCAGTACACAAACATCTGAGAACTCATCGTTTTGCCCCTGTATGCACATTTCAAATGGGTGTATACGCACATTTCTGGAGATATTTTCTCCAAAAGAATACGCCAACCCATACAAGGCATCGCAATTCACATGGCAACACATTACACATCAATCACCAAAACAGAACACCCTACCAAAGCACCCAATGACGGTCTTACCCATGGTTAGAATCTGCCTCAACGCATTGCAATCATTCCGTAACAATATCTGCAAAGCCTGCCTCCTTCCACATGCGGAACCAGAAGCATGACTAGTAGTAGTAAACAACGCGAATAATTTATACAAGCTTCCGCACGCTCATATAAATCAATTTCCAATGTAACGTAACTTGAGGCCTAAAACCAAATAATGTGCCGTTTATACCACTAGAGAGCAGCTTTTGTAGAAGTTTTCCTTGGCCCAAGAGCCGCTTGGCCCAGACATAGTCAATCAGTCTTCCCTTCCTGTGCTCCAACCACCTGCAGGTAGTGCTCTGCATCCAAAGCAGCCATGCAACCTGAACCATCCAAGCGGTTACCAGAGTTAGAAAGTTTTCTTAATCGATTTGCTCATGTTATAATATTACTACCAAGAAACACTGTCAACGGGGACTGCATCGCATTTTGAAACTGACACTTTCAGGATGGGATAACAGACTGGAACAATGCATGTAGCTCTTCGAAATTCCACGTAGCTTAAATTATAAATTAAATCTTGGAATGGATTTTTCATTAAGGAATAAACGATATTGATGCAAATTACTTCTCAGTTACTCAATTAATAAAGAGAAAAGGATAATCAAAACAGAGAACTTAATGATTCAGAACAAAAGAGACCATAGCAATCCTCTAACCATAACCATAGTTCCTTAAAAGTTGTTTCGCAGTTACTCTACTCCCAGCATATGACAATTGACCTTTGGTGGGTATATCTGTCCTAATTGCCCAACTAGAACATTAGCATCAAGTAATTAAAAATATTGCAAGGAATAAGCTTATAGTATTTGACTACTAATTTACTGCTGGTGTGTCTATTGAATTTTGATTGCAAGACAATTAATTAACATACTATTTCCATACGGAGATACTGAAAATCATCACTATAGTTTAATTGCAAAATTCAGTTATGTAATGGGGAAAGGGTATAATCCCAGTTCAAAAAAAAAGTAAATAAAAAAAGAAAAAGGGCAATGAAAACAGTGAACACAATGATTCAGAACAAAAGAGTAAGAGACCATATCAATCCAACCATAATCCCTTTAGTTGTTTCACAGTTATGCTGCTCATGGCATATGATAATTGCCATTGGTCCAAGATCTATCTGCCCTAATTGCCCAACTAGATCGTTTATATCAAGTTATTACTAATAAATAATGTTCCAAGGATTAAACTTAATAGTATGTAACTACTAGTTAACAGCTGGTACTCTTAAATCTTAATCGCAAGAAAATCATTTAGCATACTATTTCCACAAGGGGATACTGAAAAACATCACCATAGTGTAATTGCAAAATTCTTATATTCCGCCAATATTGGATAATCTCAAATATCGCAGAGAAGGGAACCTCAGTACTGGAATAAGGTGCAAGGATATGCTTTCAATGCCTACAACATTTATAAAGGTAGGTTTCGAATAAAACAATGAGAAAGTTTCACGCCTCTGAGAGAGAAATCTTGTGGAGACCTCCTAAAGAGTAAAGGTCAAACTTGAAAAAGAGGACTAATTCTTATTCTTGTAAGTCATTTCAACTTGCAAGTAACCTAATGTTGCATGAACACACCACCCTTTCCTGACCTTTTTTGTATATGCCCTAAATTTGAGAGGCAAACAATTAAAAGATAAGATTCCACCACACAGTAGTTCAGGAATTCCATAAAATATGGCATAAACCACCTAAAGATCATGGGGATCAGAACCAACCACAACACCCTCTTCGAGTGAGCATATTGGATGCAAATAGAAATCATAGTTTAAACTACCGTTGCCTAGTTACAATTGTAGTCACAAACACCATCTTATCAAGCATCACAAACGTAGTCACAAGTTGATGCTATTGTTTGTGTAAACAGCAAAAATATTGCATAATAACATAGACACTCTGTTTACTAATTGGATATTGGATATTTGTTTAGCTAGAGATGTACTTCACTATATAATGTCAATTAGCTCCCCACAAACTAACACGAGGCATGCTCCATTTCAGGATCCACCAATGCCATTTCCTAGCATATAACATGGATGCAACATAAAAAAAAAGAACACAACCCCATAATTGCGCAAATCACTATTGGGATCATGGAATACCAAAATAGCAGCATTAAAAAACCACAATGAAGCTTATACCTGATCCAGCGGCAGTAATGGCCTGGCGGTACTTCTTGTCCTGGACATCCCCAGCTGCGAAGACCCCCTTCACACTGGTGTGCGTGGAGCCGGGCTTGGTCACCACATACCCATCAGTGTCGAGCTCGAGCTGCCCTCCAAGAAATTTTGTCGCCGGCTCGTGACCGATGGCGAAGAAGAGACCGGCCACCTGGAGGTCGGAGACCTCGCCGGTGACGACGTTCTTGACCTTGACGCCGGCCAGCGGGCCTCCTTCCGCACCACCGTAGGCCTCGACGACCTCGGAGTCCCAGACGACCTTGATCTTGGGGTTGGAGAGCGCGCGCGCCTGCATGATCTTGGACGCCCGGAAGGCGTTGCGGCGGTGGATGATGTACACTTGCGAGCCGTACTTGGTGAGGAAGTTGGCCTCCTCCATGGCGGAGTCCCCGCCACCGACGACGGCGATGGGCTTGTTCCGGAAGATAGGTGCAGCCCCGTCGCAGACGGCGCAGGCGGAGATGCCCCTGTTCCAGAAGGCGTCGGAGCCGGGGAAGTGCAGCCTGCGCGCGACGGCGCCCGTGGCGACGACGACGGAGTCGGCGTGCACGACGGTATCGTCGGAGGCGACACGGAAGGGGCGGGCGGAGAAGTCGACGGAGGTGACGGTCTCGGTGAGGATCTTGGTCCCGAACCTGAGCGACTGCGCGCGGCAGCGGTCCATGAGGTCGGCGCCGAGGATGCCGTCGGGGAAGCCCGGGAAGTTCTCGACGTCGGTGGTGGTGGTGAGCTGTCCCCCCGCGGCGATGTCGTTGGCGAGCCAGCCCTCGAAGAGGACGGGCTTGAGCTCGGCGCGCGCGGCGTAGACGGCCGCCGTGTGCGCGGCTGGGCCGCTGCCGATGATGCAGACGCGCGTGCGCAGCGGGCCCGCCGCGGCGACAGCCTCCTCCATCCCGTTGGCCGACGCCGTCGCGGAGGCCGTCGCGGCGGCTGCGGCGGCAGTGCTGGTGGTGGTGAGGGCGCGGGACTTGCGGAGCAACGCAAAGAGCTTGGAGCAGAGGCTCATCAAGCCCGACGGAGCGGCGGCGGCGGGGGACGCCGAAGGCGGAGCCGCTCTGTTTGCTTGGTGACTGCAGGCCGGGCCGAAGAATGGGCTGGAGCGGGCCGGCGTGCGTGTGGTTGGTGTGGCTGGCCCTGACCGCCTAGGAGTCGGAGGATTTTATGCGCGGTGTGAACGTGTGTGGACACGCGACGCGACTAGCCGAGAGCAAATGTTGGACACGGTTGTGCTGTGCTCGGTAATGTGAGGCTGCCTCGTTCCATACTCGTCTTGCCCATGGTTGAACCGTTGAACTGTGAAGGTAACGATGAGGTGATGCAATGCAAGACAAGGTTGCGGCTCACCTTAGTTTCATGGAGTCATGGCACACGCAGACACACTGATGCCCAGTTGCACACACCACGCTACGCACACAATGCATGTCGGCACGCATTACAATTATTTACAAATATATAGGTTTGACTATTTATGAGAGCGAATTTTTCAGAATTTAACGGTGTTGTGATTTAATTGAAGGCGACGGTTCCGTCGACAACGAGGCGTCCGTGGTGAATTCGTCAATCTCGAAGATTTACCGGCCCAGTCTTCGAAGATGTTTATAGGGGTAGGGATTATGTACGTGCGTTCATAGGGGTAAGTGTGCGTGCGTTGGGAGTGTCTATGTAATTTGCAAAAAAAAACCGCATGGGTGGCAGCTGAACTAGTTTAAGGGGTTGTTTGGATTAGGAATCTAATAATTAGCCCATGTTTTTTATACCAATTAAATAGCCTAAATATGAGCTAATTCTATGGTAACAAGAGCTATGTACAATTAACAAAACAGAGGGACCATTTTGTGTGGGGCTATATCAGAATAGGTTGTTTTCAGTCAAAACCATGTACATAGCTTTATTAGTAGCAGAAGCTATACCATAAAACACATTAATCTAGAAACTAAAACTATCTCTCAAAATCAAAGTTTTATGTGGTATCTGTACAAGGGAGTAGTCTTAACAAAGGATAATTTTACACGGCGGTAGTGGCAAGGAGATAGAAAGTGTTGTTTCTGTTCTTCAGATGAGTCTATACAACACTTACTCTTTGACTGTCATTTTGCTAAATTTATATGGAGAATTGTTCAAGTTTCCTTTAATTTAATACCTCCAACTAGCGTACATAATTTATTTACAGGTTGGTTGGGAGGGATAAATAGAAAACTCAAATCTCATATTCTTGTTGGTGCAAGTGCAATTTGTTGGGCATTATGGCTAACTCGGAATGATATAGTGTTTGACAAGGTCCTAGCACCATCTTATTTGCAGGCTATCTTCAGGGGGGGCTACTGGACCAGGTCCTAGTCCTTATTACAGGAGGAGGAGGATCGCCAGGCGATGAAGATGGGATGTAGGAATATTAAGACAATGGTGATGGAGGTGTTTGTAAGATACGGTTGGAGATTTAGCAATAGAATTGCTTTATAGATATGGAATTTGAAAACGATTTTTTATTCTCTATGGCTCAAAACTTTGTGTTTGAGATTCCTTGGGACGCAGTGCTCATGTTTGTAATAAGGAACAGCTATATGCATTAGTCGATGCAGAAGCTGGGATATTAATATATTCCCTTTTCTAAAAAAATAGCTAATGAGGGCTAATTAATGGTTAGAGTCCATTAACCCCTATAATTAGCTCATGTTAAGTTAGTCTAATTTTTAGCCCTGCGATCTAAACAAGCCCTGAATATTGGCAACAGTCTAATTTGCTCCATCCCTTCTAAAGCAATTCGGATAATCAGCTAACCTATATATTCTTTTAATTTACACCCAAATATATTTAAGTTGGTTCATCAATCTACCCCTTGTAAGATTTTTCTTTGTTATTTCTCTACAAACTAGTTGAGTTTTAAGTTTAAATTTTTAGGGTGATAGATGACATCATAACCTATGTTACAAAAATACATTATTATTTTTTATACGTTAGGCATTTAATAGTTAATTAACATTGTGAGCATAAAAATTATAAAAAGATATGTTAAAAAAATTTATTTTATTTTCCTACCAGAAGTTATGACCTCTCCTATCACATTTTTTTCATTTTAACTTAAGTTCAATTTGAATGCAAAGAAACAAAAATACAAATCTTATTAACATGTATATTAGACCATAATTCTTACGTTCCAGTCACCTGGAAATTCAGGAAAGGTTTTAGGCGACACCGTTCATCTTCCTTCTGGGTTCGGGTTTCAGGGTTCCAATGGCTGCATGCTTAGAAAGGAGGGGCTTAGGGAGCAGGTAAACACGGCGGTGGTGGCAGGTTGGCCGGAGACGAGCTCCTTCATCCTCGTATATTTCATTTTGTATACAACTCATGGCAATCTACATAATTGAACGTATTAAGTAGTTTGGTAGGCTAGTCTACATGCATTGATTTGATATATACTCCCTCATGCAGGAATAAATTGGAGCTCTCTTAGTCACTCATGAACTGTTCAACATTTTATACATTGTTTCTCATACTGTTAGACACTATCCAACACTATTACACGTTGTTTAACACTGTTTCCTCTCTACTAACCGTAGTTCACTTTTCCCTTTTACTGTTCACACAAAATAAAAACACGCGCGGCGAAGGGCACCTTCCGTGGTAGAATAATTACAGGAAAAAAAATCAAGGTCCATATAGGGCTTAAGACTGTCTCCAATGGTGGTTCTATATGGATATCTATATTTAAAATGCGTCTCGAATGATACTGTATTAGTCTTCAACAAGTATTTATATGCGAGACTTATTTTTGTTACAGCAAAGGCGTAACTCAAATATAAATACCCTCTCTTATAGAGACTTATTTGAAGAAAATGTTCTATTTTGGATCTTGTTATTAGAGAATAATAAAAATAAATATGAAATCCTTTATCTATAGCGCTACCTAAATATAAAATAGATCTTGTATTTTAGATAACGTTTTGTACATAGCCTAACTGCCCAAGGAATAAACATGCACCTTTTGGGAAAAAAAAAAGGCATCAACACACGTAGTACTAGAGAAGAGAGGCCCGGTGCTCATCGGGTGCATGCCAGCCGGCAGTCGGCGGCCCCACCGCTCGTCCGAGCACAGCTGACGGGTAGTGTGCGTGCACCCGCCGGGTGCCAGGTGCGCCAGCCCTTGCCGCGCCGTGCCCAGCCACGACCGGTCGGTCACGTCCCTGTTCTGGTTTAAGGGCCTAAAGTTTTAGGCACGTCGGGTGTTATATAAAATATCGTACGAGGTATTTAATATTAATAAAAATATAAATTACATAATTCATTAGTAAACCGTGGAATGAATTTATTAAATCTAACTAATTTATTATTAGCGTATATGTTACTGTAGCATTTTTTTTTTGTCAAATCATAAACTAATTAGACTTAAAAGATTCGTCTCATAAAGTAGTCATAATCTATGTAATTAGTTATTTTATTTTATTAATATATATATATATATATATATATATATATATATATATATATATATATATATATATATATGCAAACGTTCGATTGGATAGGATATAAATGTTTAGAAACGAACTAAACAAGCCTCATTCTCGCTTGCTGCGGAGCCCATGCATGTTGGTCGATTTGGCCCACAGGTGTACCGCCTGTACACGGTGATATTCCGGTACGTGACAATTAACAAAATAAAACGTGCGAGGCGCGAGGTGCCCTGATGGGTTGACCAGCCGGGCCATTCGTCGATTGGTCATCTCGGCCTCTCGGGGATAAGAGGGATTTGGACTAAGCGGCAAAACCACACCAGAAGCGCTCCTCGTCCTCGTACATTTCATTTTGTATACCACTCATGGCAATCTACATAATTGAACGTATTAAGTAGGTTGGTAGGCTATATATATATATATATATATATATATATATATATATATATATATATATATATATATATATATATATATATATATATATATATTTCAGTCATGACTTATCAACCAGTCGATAATGTTTTCTCTCACAATCTAACCAAAGACTAACCAAGCCGTCGCATTATAAACCAACCGTGAATGAAATATAATAGACTTTTCCTCGTGCAGGAATAAATTGGAGCTCTCTCAGTCAAACAGACACTGTTCACCATTTTTATACACTGTTTCTCATATACTTCCTCATACAAGAATAAATTGGAGCTCTCTCAGTCAAACAGACACTGTTCAACATTTTTATACACTGTTTCTCATACTATTAGAAGATAGTAACCAAAACTGTTACACACTGTTTCGTGAGTGCACAATCTCTCAGTCACATGCTCTGGTAGTATAATTATAGGCGAAAAGCATCACGGTCCATACATGGCCTAACCATACAAGAAATAAATAGTCATCTTTTCATAAAAAGGGGAATAAAAACAGACACTGTTCACCATTTTATAGTAGTGACTGCACTTTCTATATATACTTCCTCATACAAGAATAAATTGGAGCTCTCTCAGTCAAACAGACACTGTTCAACATTTTTATACACTGTTTCTCATACTATTAGAAGATAGTAACCAAAACTGTTACACACTGTTTCGTGAGTGCACAATTCACTTTCCCCTTTTACTTCTCACACAAAATAAAACCGACGCAGCGAAGGGCACATGCCCTGGTAGTATAATTATAGGCGAAAAGCATCACGGTCCATACACGGCCTAACCGCACAGGAAATAAATAGTCATCTTTTTGTAAAAAGGGGAATAAACAGGCATCAAAATGTAGTACTAGAGAAGAGAGGCCAGTTCGGCCCGGTGCATGCCGGCCGATAGTTGGTGGCTCCACCGCTTGTCTGTGCAAGCATAGCTGTCTAGTAGTGCGCGTGCACTCGCCGGGCGCTAGGCCGCGCCAACCATGCCGTGCCCCGTGCCTCTGCATTGGCCATGGCCAGTCTCTGCCGTACCCGTGCACATTGGTCGATTTGGCCCATACGTGTACCACCTATATACGGTGGTACTTCGGTACCTGACAATTCACAAAATAAAACGTGCAAGGTGACGCCCGGATGGGTTATCCAGCCGGGCCATTCAAAATCGATTGGCCGTCTTGGCCCCTCGTGTATAAGAGGCATTTGGACTCACAGTGGCAAAAACACATCAGAAGCGTTCCTTCGTCCTCGGACATTTCATTTTGTATACAACTCGTGGCTCGTACATTTCATTTTGTATACAACTCGTGGCAATCTACATAATTGAACGTATTAAGTCGGTTGGTAGGCTAGCCTACATGCATTGCCGTGTACCGAGGTTTTTGTCCGAAATCGATCACTAGTCGTCATGCAGTCTCTTTATCAAGGTGGCAGGGGTCGTATTGTTGTCATGACTTACTATTCACTAAACTCTAGTCCCCCCTCCTGTCACCATCTTATAATAATATAGAGAACTAATAGAAATCTAAGGTTGTAGGACTTTTGCTCAGGTTACTGCAATAGCAATCACTCATCAACAACAATAATTGCACGGGCGCTAAACAACCAGCATTAGTTGTAGCCACTGTACATCAGCACTAGTAGCTGATAAGTCATGGCGAAAGTACTATTGGCTGATTTATTGTGAGAGAAACATACTGTTCGTTGGCTGAAAAAGTACGGCTTATAAGTCAAGCGAACAGGGCGATAGTGGTGGCCATAGGTTGGCCATGGCATAGAAATCGAAAAAATACGGATTCAGTTTTACTTTTGCAGCCTGTTCGCTTGTTGATTTCAGCCAACCCAAACCAGCCAGCCAACAATGTTTTCCTTTCACAAAAAACCAGCACCAGCAACAATTAGCGAACATGCCCTTGGTTTGTTCTTGGTTTTCTTTTATCCCTCTCCTAGTCATTCTCGGGTAAAAGCATTAGTTGTAGCCACTATACATCAATCACTACCGAACACACTAGTAGAAAATAGTGGTGGCCATAGATTGGCCAAGAAATCCAAATAAATACGGATTCAATTTTATTTTTGTTTTGTTCTTGGTTTTCTTTTATTCCTCTCCTAGTCATGCTCGGGTAAAAGCATGTTTTCTTTTGACTTGGGAACTGTGCATAATGTAGGAGCTATTTGAACATTGCCAACGTCAGATGCAAATCTAGCCCCTAGGAGTGTTTTCTAGGATTAGAACATGAGACCTCAATGTTTATCTTTTCTCCAGCGTCCATACCAGCTAAGGTGCATGACACTTGTGACTATACAACCGATGCTATTCTTTTAAATTCACAATTTTAGATCTTATATTGTGTATTTGTCACTCTAAATGATTTCCTTATAGATCTTATTGAGTATTACAACTTTGACGTTGACTTTATCTTCATTCGATATTGCTACCCATATCAAATTAAAAAAAATATCAGCTACAAACTTTTAAATCTCTTTGAACTCTATAATTTTGATATAAAGATTATGTTCATCTGACCCCATATGAAAATGTTATGAATTTTTTTGTGCAACAACAAACTTACAGTGGTAGGCTATACTATTGGTTCGTGACTTTAACCATAGTGATATCTAGAATAGTGAACCAAACAAGCCCTCTAGTGTCATATTCAAACATTAATGACGAACTATTTTTACAAAAAAAAAGTGACTGCCGTGTCATGGATTCGTAGCTTGCTTCTTTGACGACGAACATTCTCTTTGCATAACCTAGCTAGGACTTCGTTAGGATGACATGCGAGTCATGCCTTTCTTCCGGGGACGAACGTGGAGAATTCTGGTCCTTTTGCCCTGGCCGAACGGTGAAGCGACGAATGGAATGGAAGCTTCCATGGCGAAGAGCCGAAGCCACAAAAAAGGTTTGGCACATGTCCCCGTCGCCGTTAACGGCGAGTCGTTGCCGGGTTTATGCATCGTCGCCGGGCGGACTGCATGCGACAGGTGGCCATGTCTTTGTTTATTGGGATCGTGTCGTCGTCGTTGGCTCGTTGCGCAGTAGTACCGATTCGAATCCTTCCTCAATGTTGTTTTTGTCCTGCAAGACCAATCAATGAACAGGCCCAGTACCGATTCGAATTTTTTTTTTGCGTTTCTTTTGCATTCTTTGGAACCTGCTGCTACGTCGATGCATTCAGCGGTCAGTGTCTGGCAGCCACATCGCTATCTCCTGTTTTCTGTTCCCAGTTGAGCCAGCGGGAAACAGGGAGCCACTTAGCAGATCACAACGACCGGCCCACTGAATTTCCTAGGCTTCTTTCTCGGTTTGTGCAAGCCCACTTTTAATTTGTTTGGGGATGTAGTTTTCTAGCGAGATTTGGGATCCTAATAGCATCTTATCTTATTCAAATGTATCAAAGGTGTATGCAGATGTTTATAACCCTAGCCCACCGTAGATTTGTGTCTGCAGGTCCATGCTACTTGAAAGAAATTACAAAGCACCATATTTTCTCTTCGAGCTCTTTTATGATGGTTAGAAAAGTACCATGGTACTTTTAGGTACTTTTGATTTTTTTGTATTTACTTGTTATTTAATTGTGGAAGATTATTTAAATTTTTAATTTTTATTCTTTAGGGTATAGTGGTAATTAGTTGTCATTCGTCACCGCACGGCAGCGTGCGCTCCACCTGTCCTTGCAGAAGCTCCACCTCGCGCTGCAGCTCCATGTACTCTGCGTTTAAGCGCTACACCTCAAGCCTCAGCACGTTGACGTCGTCCTCCTTGTTGACGTCGTCCTCCTTGCCCACCTTGCCGAGCGCGCCAGGCGTCGGCCATCTTTGCCTGCTCCGACAGCAGCACCTGCGCACCTCGACGTGGAGCAGCAGCCACTCGTTGTGCCGCGTGCGTGCACACCTCCCGCGACACTGCGACAGTTTCGCTCGCTTCCCTGCAGTCCACCGCTCGGCATAGCCGCTTCAGCTCGTGTTCCCTCACCCCCGGATGCGCTTTCAGGTACGACGGCGCGGTACAGCCCATCATTTCACACGCGTGCCGACTCCGGCACCGGCAGCAACTCGCCCAGGGCTTGGAACTTGCCCAGGGCAAGGTTCCCGTACCGGGACACCTTGGAAAGGTAGCTGTCGACTAGGCACGCCACACTCTCAACGCTTTGGAGTTGTGCTGCTGTTCCTTCATGCTTTGGAGCTGACGACGGCTAGGGCGCCAGGCGGAGCTGCCGGAGGAGGAAGCTGCACGAGACGCAGTCCTTTTGCAGAGGATGATTCTCATCAGGTTCTAGACGACCATTTGCTACTCACTCGTGTTTAGTTCCACGAATTTGGAATTTGGGACTACTGTAGCACGTTCGTTTTTATTTGGCAATTAATGTTTAAATATGAACTAATTAGGCTCAAAACGTTCGTATCGTAATTTCCCACCTAACTGTGTAATTAGTTTTTTTTTTCCGTCAACATTTAATGCTCCATACATAGCCGCAAACATTCGATGTGACAGGAACTGTAGCATATTTTGAGATTTTAGGGGAACTGAACACGCGCTCACTAGCTGTTTCCGTTTGCGTGTTACCGCCCTCGCGACGGGCGTCGGCACCAGGCTGGCAACTCATTGCCAGCTGCCATGGGAGAAGGATGAGGTGGCCCACGGCCACGGGTGGATGGGACATCCCAATTTTACCCCACCATGAACCTTTTGAACTACAGTTCTGCCCTTACTCAATAAATAAATAAATAATAAAAATTAAGATTTGTCTCACCTATTTTGGTACTAGCCCCATCTAAGGTTTTGTTTGGATGCACATATATTCATCTCAATCCACATATGTTAAAGTGGATTGGAGTGGAATTAAACTAAGTTCCATCCAATCGACTCCAACACATATGGATTGAAGTGAATACACGTGCATCTAAACAATGCCTAATTTTAGTACTATCCCCACTTTTTTTTGTACTTCCCAATACTTCCGCATTGGTACCTCTTATTTTTTACACCGCTCGATTCATACCGATGGATGGTCTTTATTTTTTCCGACCATTATAAAATTTCTCTCTTCATTTCTCGTGGGTTTGGAACTTTGATATATGACCCAATTCTGCTTGTGGAGGACATAGCCAACTGCAATGTCCAACCCTATGAGAACACTTACCACTTCTGGCGGTATACTCCACAACTTCCACAATTTGCCTGCCAGCAGTGAACTGAGTGCTAATAGGAACGTTCCGTATAGCCTACCCTAATTTTTTTACAACTTGTGTACTACAGTCTTGGTTCTTGACGTCGACGACGAGCATATCTTTAGACGTTATTTAGGCAGCATAAGACGTTTCCATCAACACAAGGGGAATGATTATCTTCTCAATCTGCAACAGGTAAGCTGTCTTGCTTCGGATGACACATCGTCAAGAAGATCGAGGATTGTTTTTCCATACAGATCGAGTGGCTGGATTTAGTAATGTTTGAACTAACATCTGCTTACTGCTGCATCATGGTTCCGAGAAAAGGGAGCACGGCGCACCCCCTCCACCACCCCCCCGTCATCTTCTCCGGCGAGTTGGTGTGGCTGGCCGGGCGGCGGATCTGGGCCCCCCCGTGTGCGGATCCGGCGCCTGCTGCTCCATTCCCCTCGGTGCTTGGCCGTCCAGCGGGGTGCTCGGCATGGGCGGCCTCCGGGGCCTCACGGTCTGCTCTGGGTCCCCGCGCCTCGCCGCCATGGCCCCCCTCGACGCAGCTATGGACACCGCGCTGGCCGAGGTCGCCTACAGGCCTCTCGCGCTGTTGCGGCGGCGGAGGTGGCGCCCGTGACGACGCGTTCGGGGTGCCGGTGGACGCGGCCGTCGCCAGGGGCGCGCTCTAGGCTGAGGCGCTAGTCGGGTACGTCTCCGCGCTGGCCTCCACGCGACGGGCGGCCAGATCCAGGGTCGCCACCTAGGCTGCCGCGCGAGTGCCTGGCCCGGTGGCCATGGCCGGCTTGCTCCTGCTCGCTGGCGTCGTGGCAGACCTCGTTCGCAGATCCGGCCAGGACGGTGGCAGGGTGGGAGCCAGCGGCCAGAGGCTGAGCCCGGTCTACTCCTGCCCGCCGGCGCCATGGCTGACCTCCCCGCGAGCGGATATGCCCGGAACCGTGGCGAGGCGGTTGCCAGCGTCCAGATCTGGCCGGCCATTACCTGCGGCGGTTGCCAGCTTCCCCCGGCCGCCACCGGAGTGCTCCCCATCCTGCTCACGGCGGTGACGGGGCCGGCTTCTCGCTGGCGGCTGGGGCTGGGACTGCAGCGGCCTGTCTATCGACGAACAGTCTGGGTAAACACCTTGCCCGGTTTGAAGGCGTCGTCGAAGTCTATGTTTGTCGGGAGCTGGCTGGGGTTGAAAGACTTACTAGGGTGCTTCTACCAACATTGTTGGCGTTTGTGGATGTCAATGTCCTTTCTGAAAGCATCGTTAGGACACATGTGCAGTCTTCTGCCGCTCTCGCTGGAGTTGATCCTTATGTGTGCTTTAACCTCCTTATCGCGATGGTCTGCCCAGACTGCTTGGTGTTGCTGCAGTAGTTTGGTCTTCGATGGATGCTTTGCCGTTGTTGCTATTTGGGTGGATACTTTGCTGCTGTCGCTTCAGACGCCCCCCTCATCTTCTGAGGACGTGTTGGCCCCCCTCCTGCGGATACTTTGCCGCATGGAGTTGGACGGATGATTTGCCGTTGTTGCTACTTGGTCCCTTCGGGCACCCCTCTTCTTCCGAGGACATGTTGGCCCCCTCTTGCGGATGCTTTGCCGCCGTGTTGCTCGGGCGGATACTTCGCCGCCGTGGTCTCATCTCATCTCGGTGGATATTTTGCCACCGCGGCTTCATCTCCTTCGCTGGCAGTATTGAGTTGATGTATTTTTTTCTTTGCAGACAGTCGGTTAGGTTTGGGGTGGTGGGCCTCTCCCTACCGCTTTTCTTTCTGTTCTGTTGTCGTTTTGGTTCCTAACCACTTGCTCTGTGGTTCTATAACCTGCACTATGGGATCTCACGTAGTTGCGTCGTGTAAGCTGTTCTTTCGGCACCCTTCTTCTTAATGGAATACGTGTGAAGTCGTGTTCTAGAAGAAAATACCCTTCACTTATTGTTTATTGTGTTCCTATTTAAATAAATCTTGGTAATACTAACCCCAGCCGTGAAATCAGCTTGTAATCGAACATTTTTTTATCTATTAATGAAATGATACACAGCTCTCCTGCGCGTTCGAGAAAAAATAAAGAGTTAAATGCACCAGAGGTCCATTAACTTGTGAGCAGGTTTCGGTTAGGTCCATCAACTTTCAAAGTGGCTTTTTGGGTCAATAAACTGTGTACGTTGTATCACTTAGGTCCATACCTCTCCACGTTGGCTTCTCGTGCTGATGTGGCATGATGCCGTGGGCATGCAGCGCAGGTGTGCCTTCCTCCAACGGCGCGCCGTCCCCCTCCTCGGGTGGCGGCACGGCAAGAACTCAACAACTTCCTCCGGCGCCCTACTGCTGCTCTGCCGCCGCAGCTTGCTTGTCGCTTCTTTGCTTCTTATTCTGCTCATCATCGCCGACGATGCCCGACTCGAACGACGACGACCCGCCGACGATGACGACGACGACCGCCGCCTTGCCTTACTTTGCTTTGTTGTTGCCGCATTGCCGCCGACGAAGCTGCGGCTAGTGCCACACTTGGTCTCGCCAGAGCCGTCGGGTGCACGGCGCCCGCCTCCTCGCACCAGGTCGTGGTGCCGCCCACCGAGTCTCCGCCCTAAGAAGCTCTGGCGTTCAAGCGCTGCTGACTGCTGGCTGGGCCTCTCCTCTCCTTTCGGACGAGCAGTCCGTCCGCGGGCACCACCGCCGTGTTCGCGGACTCGAGTCCCACATCGAATCGCTCACCGTGGCGAAACTTGTTGCCGTGGTCGCCGCGCTCAAGGCTCTGTCTCTCCATGAAGACGTCGGCAAGCGCCTCTTTGGCTCGCACGCTCACGGAATCGCCGACCACGGCGAGCCCAGCCGCCGTGCACGGCCACGCTCCTCCTCGTTTTCCTCGTCGGCCTCTCGCTCAACGCCGTCGAGCGTACGCGAACCGGGGCTCATCCCTCTGGGCGTCGGCGTCTCCGCGTCTCCGTCGGCCTCGGCCTTGGCCTCCCTCACGGCGCAGCGCATGCAGCGACGAGCGGGGGCCTCGTCGTACGCCGACACGCCAGGAGAGCACTGGAGCCCGAGCTCTCGCCAGTTGCTTCTTCGGCAGCCTCGTGCTTCAACGCCACCGCTTCTTCGGCAGCCGAGGATGAGGCGGGAAGACGAAGGGGGCGTGCTGTCCACCTCCTCCTCCCCTGCCTCCGTCATCTCCACGTCGGTCGTCTACTGCAACAGCGGTGGGCTCATGACCTCCATGGTGGCGGGCATCCCGCAGGTGGTCTGGTTCGCCAACCGCGGCCAACCCGTCGGGGAGGGCGTGTCCGCGGAGCTCACGGCCGCGGGCAACCTCGTGCTCCGCTCCACCCCCGGTGGCGCCGTCGTGTGGTCCGCGGGCACCGCGGGGCGGTCCGTGGCCGCGATGGCCGTCACCCGCGACGGCAACCTGGTGCTCCTCGACGCGCTGCTCGTCGGGCGTCGTTGCGCTGTGGCGCGCGCCTCGTCACCAACTCCTCTCGCCCGACCGGTCGTCGCGCTTTGAAGCTGCTGTTGTATTGCCGCCCGGCTCGCGCAGAGCTGCCATCGCCGCAACCGCGCGCGGCCGGTGGCCGCTGCTGCTGCCGCGCTCAAGTCCGGCCGCTACCAAGACGGTTCTCAAGGCTCACACTCCATAGGGCACTTTCGCTTTCGCAGATCGCCAGCTGTCGCCCGACCACGTGCTCCGGGACCTCGCCGCGGCGGGGAAGCTCCAACGCACCACGAGCTTTGTCGCGTTCCGCTCTAGCCGCGAAGCGCCACCGGAGAAGGCACCTGCACGCCCGCATGGCCACAACATCATGCCACATCAGCACGAGAAGCCAACGTGGAGAGGTATAGACCTAAGTGATATGACGCACAAAGTTTATGGACAAAAAAACCACTTTGAAAGTTGATGGACATAACCGAAACCTCATCACAAGTTAATGGACCTCTAGTGCATTTAACTCAAAAATAAATCTTATTAATGATCGAAGTTAACAAGCCAACAACAAACACTTCAACAGTGGCAACAAGCTCAGATATTCTTGTAGCATTAGGGATCAGATAACAATAGTCTTGCAACTCCATCCACTTATTGCGTGGACAAGCTCAGATATGCCTATATCATTAGAGATTAGAATATTAGCAAGACATATATAGACTGTTATTATTTTTCCTAAATTGTTGGGTGCGAACTACCAGTCCAGGGCCCGGTAATGCCCTGGAATGCAGTCTGGCACAGACTGAAATATTCACACACCGAAAACTATCATGACCAATCAAGATAAATTATGCTGCCTCCTTGACAAACTATGTGGCACTCACATGTTGCATCATTCGGCAACCATCTCCATTCTCAACTTTCATCATCATTTTTGACATCTTTTGTCACTAAACAATCTAACTAATACGTACGTACATATGAACTCTTCCCAGAAGCAAAACTAAGAAGAACAAGCTAGGATTCCAACGAATAACGTACACAAAACAACACACCATGAAACACGACGATGCGTGCATGCGTGCTAGCGTATCCTGCTATCTACAAGTACAAGCTGATTGATTCATCTGCACCATCGACTCGCGTGGTAAACTCACGTCGTCGTCGCCTTGTCAGCACCTGCTGCCGCGGCGCGGCGTGCCGTGGGCCGCCAGCGGCGATGGTGACGCAGGCGGGGCGTTGCTGCCCTTAATGAACTCGAGGCACTCGGCGACGGCGCGGGCGTAGAACGAGTTGGACCGCATGCACGGCGGCCGCCGCTGTGGCTTGCAGCTGTTGCCGCCGTCGCCCTTCCCTCCGGCGAGGGCAAGAAACCGCCCACAAGAAACCTCCTGCTGCCGGTGGCAGCGGCAGGGGGCGAGCTGCTACCTGCCGCTGCTGCTGCCACCCGGCCCCTCGTGAGTAGCCGCAGGTTGCGCACGCAGCGACCCAGGAGCCCCAGCAGCTTCCACAGCTTGGCACGCAGCCGGCGCACGGAGCGGCGCGTCGGGCTCAGCCGGAACCCCCTCGCCGGCCGTCGCCACCGCCGCAGGCCCAGCCTCGTGTAGGATGAGTACTTCAGATCACTCATGATTAGTAAGCTCCTCTCTTTCTTAATTGATGATATTTGCCGTGGCACTGGTTGTACCTTAGCTAGCTAAGACTACCTGATACAATCTACAGCCTGTTCGGGAGGCCGTATCGTATCGTGAATTATTTACTGCTGGCTGGTTTGATGTGAGAGAAAAATACTGTTCTTGGCTAGAAATTTACGATCGTTTACGAGCAAGCGAACAGGCTGCTAACCCTGCTATGATTGTAGCACCAGCCTCTACCTGTGACTGAGCTCAATTGCGTTCGGTGTGTGCTCGTCGAGTCAAGTGGCTGCATTTATAGGGGAGCAGGAGGTGGAAGAAGATGGCAGGAAGGTTGGTGCCTCTTTGACGATCGAGAGCAATGGAGTGTGATGGCAGATTCGGGGACACGGCAGGATTGATTAATTGGCTTAATGGAGCCTATGATCATCACCGAGTATAGACAAAAGCGAAAAGCATCACTTGGTCAGTGCGTGCAAATGATCGTGCTAGTTTAATCTTTTCTTTAAAGGTTTTTTAAGGTGGTCGTGTAAAATGTGAAAGGGGCGCGCCATCTGTTCACGCGTAATTGTGTCACCTTACCGTGTGTATATAATATAATAGCTGCTCTCGCCTCTTGTTGTTCCTGCGGTGCAGATTCCACATGCTCGCTACGAGTATAATCTGAAGGACTACTTGAATGATGATACAATTCTTTACGCATTTTTTCGGTAGGCATTCTGACAACAGGTCATTCTAGCACTTTATATATGTAATAAAGTCAGCCCATCACATCCAATTATTTGCCTCCTTAGCCCTAAAACAATCCCTAATTAATAGGATATACATGGTCATTAATAGGATATATATGGATGCAGTCAGAAATTGCGCATCTGTCGAAATAGATTTATGGATACAGTTAAAAATTACAAGTCTCTCAAAATCAATTTACAGAAAATAAAACCCATTTTCATAGGCCCATCAGCAGCTTTGTGGCCCATCTTAGGCTGATATGGACCTCTCACTATATAACGATATAGAGGAAACCCTAGTCCAATATATCCATCTCTGTCTCCCATTGCACACGCTCGTCTATCAACTGCGCGTCTCCCTCACCATGCGCCTTCCTCTCCCGCTCACCCGTCTCCCCCAACACCCGTGCTCTTCCTCTCTAGCTTGCCCCTCTCTATCTCCCTCACTGGCAATGTCACAGAGGAAGAGGATACTAGTGCCCTCGTCCTCCTTCAGGTGATGGCAGCGCTAAAAGCTCTAGTTTAGTTTTGGTGAATTGATGAAACCCTAAGTGCTAACCTAGTTTATCAAAGTGATTATAAGATAGGTAGCACTACTTCAAGTGATGAAGCAATGCTGAAAATCATGATGACGGTGATGGCATGGTGATGATCAAATGCTTGGATTTGAAAAAGAAGAAAGAGAAAAACAAAAAGCTCAAGCCAAAGGTGAAACTTAATATGAGCTTTTTCGTTTTGGTGATCGAGACACTTAGTGAGTGTGATCACATTTAGGATCGATAGCCGTACTATTAAGAGGGGTGAAACTCGTATCGAAATACGGTTATCAAAGTGCCACTGATACTCTAACTCATTGCATATGCATTTAGGATCTAGTAGAGTGCTAACACCCTTAAAATATTTGTGAAAATATGCTAACACATGTGCACAAGGTGATACACTTGGTGATTGACATATTTGACCAAGGGTAAAGAAGATGGAGTTGAAAAGGAGTTAGTCGCGCTGGTCACAGAGTGACCGGACACGTCCAGAATCAGGACCGGACACATCCGATATTTGGACCCGAGGTGAGCGACTAAGTGAAAGTGACCTTACTCTGGCTCAGTGGAGTGACCGGACGCTGATGAGTTACTGTTTAGCATCAGGTCAAAGTGATATAGCTCGATGCAGGATTGTAGAGAGCGGCCGGACGCGTCCAGTCGCCACACCGGACGCGTCCGGTGTGAACTAGCAAGTCTCGATTTTTTAGCACAATAATTCATCGGACGCTGGGAGCGTCCGGTCTGGTACGATCGGGCGCGTCCGGTCATCCCAGAGTGGCTCTAGGAGCTCTCTGGACTCAACCTGACGCTGCGTCTCTCGGGTCCGGTCGTTTTCTAACAACATGTCCGATCACGTAGTATTACTATGCACAGAGATAGCCATTGGGTGCCAATGGCTAAACAATTTGAAAGGAACACGTGGCGGTCAGGCTACGACCGGACGCGTCCGGTCGCCCGCAGTCAGCCCAATAATTGAGCCAACGACTCTATTGTTTAGGGGTATCTTTAAATATCGTTTGGCTTGCTCTAGCTCACTCTCTTGGCCATTTGCAATGACATAGTAACCTTATGAGCTTAGCCAAAGCCCTCTCCCTCATCTCCATCTTTGATTCATCATCTTTGTGAGATTGGGAGAGAATCCAAGTGCATTGCTTGAGTGCTTGCATTTAGAGGCACTTGGTATTCGTGTTTCACTGTGGGTTTGGCTTGTTACTCTTTGTGGTTGCCGCCACCTAGACGGCTTGGAGCAGCGAGGATCGTCGAGCGGAGGTTGGTGATTGTCTCTAGCTCCGATTGTGGTGATTGTGAGGGGTTCTTGACCTTTTTCCAGCGGAGAGCCAAAAGGTACTCTAGTAAATTGCTCGTGGCTTGTGTGATCCTCATCTTATGTTGGTTGTGCGGCACTCTATTGAGGGTCTGACGTGTGATGCCAATTAGCGCGTGAATCTCCAAGTGAGTGAATCGCCACAACGGGGACTAGCTTGCCTGCAAGCAAGTGAACCTCGGAGGAAAAATTATTGTGCCTTGATTATCTCCTTGATATTCATTGGTATTCACTCATTGGTCACTTGCCATGGTGGTATACCTCTCTACCACTCTCTTGTATTTCATTATACATTCACTTGGATAGAGCTAGTGGTAGTTAAGACTAGATATTATATCATTTAATTGTATTACTCTCACTAGTTTGATCACCTAGGTGTATATTAGTGACATAGCTTTGTTGTGATATACTAGAGATCATAGAAAATAGAATTGGGTAGGTGGCTTGCAACCCCAAGTATAGTTCTAGTGTAAAATTCGCTTTACCATCTTATTGACTAATCATTTGTTTTAGTGTTGTTGTAGAAATTTTTAATAGGCTATTCACCCCCCTCAAGTCATTAGGACCTTTCAAGTGGTATCAAAGCTGTAGTCACCGTGATTTGAGGCTTAACAACCTTCGGTGTAAAAATGGCTCAAATCAACAACACCAAGAAGCCACCTCAATTTGATGGCTCAAACTATCCCTATTGGAAGGCTAAGATGACAACATATATCAAGTCAATCAATAGGAAAGTTTGGAACGTGGTGGAGACCAAGATTGACATAGAGGATCCAGAAAACCTCACCACCGCCGAAGAAGTGTTTCTTCAAAACAATGACATTACTCTTAGTGCCATTCATGATGCTATTGATGAGAGAACATTTAAGCAAATCAAGAGTATTGAGATGACTCATGAAGCATGGAAGAAGTTGGAGGAATCATTTGAGGGAACTCAAACCGTGAAGGGTGCCAAGGCATATATCCTCAAGGAGAAGTTTGCTAGTTTCAACATGAAGGAGGATGGGAGTGTGCCGGAGATGTTCCATAGGTTACAAATGCTTGTCAATGATCTTAAAGCACTTGGTGAGAGGGTGGAGGACAAGGACTTCTCCCATAAGTTCTTGAGATGCTTACCCTCAAGATTTAGCACATTGGTCACTATTCTAGTGAGGAGTGGTTTGGACATCATGACACCAAACCAAGTGTTGGGAGATATAATGACCGATGATACATATAGAGATGATGATGAGAAGAAAGAAAAGAAGGAGAAGAAAGATGAGAAGAAGGATGAGAAGAATAAGAGTGTGGCATTCAAGGCCACATCATCCAAGGGCAAGGCAAAGCAAGAATCATCAAGTGAAGATGAAGACCTGAGCTTTGATGAGATGGATGATGAGAAGATGGCTCTCTTTGTCAAGAGATTTGATAAGTTCATGATGAAGAAGGGCTACCGTGCTAGAAGAAAGAAGTCTTCATCTAAGAACAAGGAAGAATCAAGAAGGTGCTTTAATTGCGGAAGCAAAGATCATCTTGTTGCTCAATGGCCATACAATAGTGACAATGATAACAACAAGAAGAACAAGAAGAAGGACAAGAAGAAAAAGAAAGAGAAGAAGGACAAGATGATCTTCAAGAAGAAGAAAAAGAGTGGTTTATATGTGGTCACTTGGGATAGTGATGCTTCCTCAAGTGATGATGATGATAGTGATGATGACAAAACCACCAAGAAGAAGGCACTTGCAAGCATTGCTATCAATGAGAAGCCTTCTCTCTTCGACACTCCATCATGCTTCGTGGCTAAGGCTACTAAGGTACAAACTTGTGATGATGGAAGCAATGAGGAACATGGTAATGAAAATAAAAATAAAAGTGATAGTGATGATAATGAACCAACTAAGGATGAACTACTTGACATGCTTGATGATGCTAAAGAATACTTTGACATTAAGAGAAAGAAATGCAAAAGCTTACGTAAGGAACTAAAAGCCCTTAAGCAAGCCTTTGGTGAGCTCAATGCATCTCATGAGATGCTAGAGGAAGCCCATGAGAAGCTTGGCAAGGCTCACAAGAAGCTTAAAAAAGCTCATTCCACTTTGCTTGATGAGCAAAATGAGAAGAAGCATGTTGAGACATGTAATATAGGGTTAACTTGTGACCTTATTGATGAATCATTATATAATCCTATCATTATTACTCCCACTAACCCTTCTTGTAACACTTCCACTTCCACCTCATCTAATAGTGATGGTTTCACATGTAATGCCTCACTAATGGTTGAGAATGAGACCCTCAAGAAGAAGGTCAATGAGCTCACTCACACCTTGGCTAAGGCCTATGGTGGTGAGGACCGCTTGCTTATGTGCTTGGGTAGATAAAGAGCTTCTCTCTACAAAGAGGGATTGGGCTATACCCCTAAGAAAGGCAAGGCAGCCTTTGCTTCTTACAAGACTAGGTTTGTGAAGAACAATGGTCGGTTTTGCACTAGTTGCAAGCAAGTTGGTCATAAAGAACATAAGTGCAAGAACAAGAGCAAAAGTGCTATTGTATCCTTCATTAAGATTAATTCTTTCTGTGTGCTTACTAAGGGTACAAATTGTGTGAAAGCTAAGTTCACTGGTACACCATGGATGGGCTCAAAGAAGAAAGCTATTTGGGTGCCAAAGAGCTTGGTCACTAACCTTCAAGGACCTAAGTAAGTTTGGGTACCTAAAAAGAATTGATCTTCTTTTGTAGGTCAATTACAAAGCTAGAGGAAGGCATTAGGTTCTTGATAGTGGGTGCACTCAACACATGACCGGTGATGCAAGAATGGTCAACTCAATCAATACCAATGGCAATGATTATTATGATAGTATCACATTTGGTGACAATGGCAAAGGCAAGGTCAAAGGGCTTGGTAAGATTGCAATATCCAATGACATGAGCATATCCAATGTGTTGCTAATAGAGAGCTTGAACTTTAATTTGCTATCCGTGGCTCAATTGTGTGATCTTAGATTCAAATGCATATTTGGGGTTGATGATATAGAGATCATAAGTGTAGATGGCTCTAACTTGATATTCAAGGGCTCTAGATATGAGAATCTATACTTGATTGATTTCAATGCTAGTGAAGCTCAATTATCTACATGTTTGTTCACTAAGTCTAGAATGGGTTGGTTATGGCATAGAAGGCTTGGTCATGTTGGAATGAAATAATTGAATAGATTAGTCAAGTATGACTTGGTTAAAGGCTTGAAAGATGTAGTGTTTGAGGAAGATAAGCTTTGTAGCTCTTGTCAAGCCGAAAAATAAGTTGGAAACACCCATCCTAAGAAAATCATGATGGGCACTAGTAAAGCATTTGAGTTATTGCACATGAACTTGTTTGGGCCAACTCAATACACTAGCATTGGTGGTAACAAATATGGTTTTGTGATAGTGGATGAGTATGCTAGATACACTTGGGTATTCTTTATAGTGAACAAAAGTGATGTGTTTGCAACATTCAAATCATTTGTCAAGGGCATTCACAATGAGTTTGAAACAACCATCAAGAGAGTTAGAAGTGACAATGGTAGTGAGTTCAAGAACACTAGAATTGATGAGTTGTGTGATGAATTTAGAATTAGACATCAATTCTTGACCAAGTACACTCCACAATCAAATGGCCTTGTTGAGAGGAAAAATAGAACACTCATTTATATGGCAAGGTCTATGCTTAGTGAGTATAATGTGAGTCAATCTTTTTAGGCCAAAGCTATAAACATGGCTTGCTATTGTAGCAACCGCCTCTATTGTCACCCATTGAAAGAGAAGACACCATATGAGCTCTTGAATGGTAGAAAGCCCAACATTGCATATTTTTGGGTCTTTGGTTGCAAATGCTATATCTTGAAGAAAGGCACTGGATTGGGCAAGTTTGACAAGAAATGTGGTGAAGGATTCCTACTTGGATACTCAACTACTAGCAAAGCATATAGAGTTTGGAATTTGGATAGTGGTACTCTTGAGGAAGTTCATGATATTGAATTTGATAAAACCAAGGGTTCACAAGAAGAGAATGAAAACTTGGAAGATGTTAGAGGCATTCAACTTTCAAATGCCATAAAGAACATGAATTTTGGTGAATTGAGGCCTAGGTAAGTGAAT
This sequence comes from Miscanthus lutarioriparius, assembly GCA_904845875.1. NCBI lineage: Eukaryota > Viridiplantae > Streptophyta > Magnoliopsida > Poales > Poaceae > Miscanthus > Miscanthus lutarioriparius. Next base: position 48,515,202 of record CAJGYO010000018.1, on the reverse strand, counting down.
GATGATGAAGATGATCAAGTGCAAGTGCTCTCTAACTCAAATGTGCAAGATGATACAAATCAAGCTAGTACAAGTGGCTCTCATGATAATGAACAAGATCATGTGGCTGGTGCATCATCTCAACCCAATGATAAAGCAAGTGTAAGCAATCAAGTTCCAATCCTCCAACCAACCAATATTGCAAGGGATTATCCATTGGACACTATCATTGGTGATATTTTAAGAGGTGTGCAAACTAGATCAAGATTGGCTTCATTTTATGAGCATTTCTCATTTGTGTCATCCATTGAACGAAAGAAGATAGATGAAGCATTGAAGGATGTTGATTGGTTGAATGCTATGCATGAAGAATTGAATAACTTCACAAGAAATCAAGTATGGGAATTGGTAGAGAAACCAAAGGGATATAATGTAATTGGAACCAAATGGGTCTTTAGAAACAAGCAAGATCAAGATAGGATAGTAGTAAGGAACAAAGCAAGATTGGTAGCATAAGGATATACACAAGTTGAAGGTCTTAACTTTGGAGAAACATATGCTCCGATTGCTAGATTGGAAGCAATTAGAATCTTATTAGCATATGCTTGTGCTCACAATATCAAGCTCTATCAAATGGATGTCAAGAGTGAATTTCTCAATGGTTACATCAATGAAGAAGTATATGTTGAGCAACCTCTTGGTTTTGAAGATGACAAGAAGCCCGACCATGTGTACAAGTTGAAGAAGGTATTGTATGGCTTGAAGCAAGCACCTAGAGCATGGTATGAGAGATTGAGGGACTTCCTACTTTCTAAAGGGTTCATGGTGGGCAAGGTTGACACCACTCTTTTCACCAAGAAGATTGGCAAAGACTTATTTGTGTTGCAAATCTATGTTGATGACATCATATTTAGATCAACCAATCAAGACTTTTGTGAAAAGTTTGAAAAGATGATGGCTAATGAGTTTGAAATGTCCATGATTGGAGAGTTAAGTTACTTACTTGGTCTTCAAATCAAACAATTATAGAATGGTACATTTGTGAGTCAAGGCAAGTACATCAAAGATATGCTCAAGAAGTTTGGCATGAGTGATAGCAAAGACATTAGTACACCAATGGGAACAAATGGCAACTTGGATAGTGATGCAAGTGGCAATATGGTTGATCAAAAATTGTATCGGTCTATGATTGGAAGCCTACTCTATGTGACCACATCAAGGCCGGATGTCATGGTTAGTGTATGCATGTGTACAAGATTTCAAGCCTCACCAAGAGAAAGTCATTTGAAGGCTACAAAGAGAATATTAAGGTACTTGAAGCATACACAAAATGTTGGTTTGTGGTATCCCAAAGGAGCAAAGTTTGATCTAGTTGGTTACTCCAACTCGGATTATGCGGGATGCAAGGTTGAAAGGAAGAGCACCTCGGGCACATGTCAATTGTTGGGAAGATCACTTGTTTCATGGTCATCAAAGAAGCAAAATTGTGTTGCATTATCAACCGCCGAAGCAGAATACATATCCGCCGGTAGTTGTTGTGCACAAATACTTTGGATGAAGGCCACCTTGAATGACTTTGGAATCAAGTTCAAGAAAGTGCCATTGCTATGTGACAATGAGAGTGCAATCAAGTTAACCAACAATCCGGTTCAACATGCAAGAACAAAGCACATTGATGTCCGCCACCATTTCATAAGAGATCACCAACAAAAAGGGGACATCTGCATTGAGAGTGTAGGCATCGAAGATCAACTTGCCGATACATTCACCAAGCTATTAGATGAGAAAAGGTTTTGCAAGCTAAGAAATGAGTTGAACATATTGGATTTCTCAAATATGTGTTGATGCACCTCCCCTTTTATATGACATGCCTCTCATTCGAGCAATCTAAGGTAAAAGTTGATTGGCATGGTATACATCCTTGCTAAGGACATGTTTAGTGCATCTAGTCATTTTTCATATTTAATAGGCTCATTCATGAAAATCAAATGATTTTGATGTTTGTATGGTACCACTATTGCTTCTATACTTAATTTGGTCTAGTGGTAGCATATGACATATTTGTGGGCTTGTAAACCTAGTGTTTGATCTAGAAAATGAGTTATGTGTTTAACTCAATATGGTACAAGATAACCCTTATTTGAAGGTGTGAAGAAGCTTGTCCTTAGATCAAACTGAGTTAAATATCTTTGACAAGTGATCTAGATTGGACCAAATTTGGAAAAATGGTCCTCACCCCATTGATTGACATTGATAATCTTACCCTATTTAAAATTAAACCTTTAAGGTCATTGATGACAAATGGGGAGAAATAGTGTACAAAGATAGTAAAAAGATAACAAAGGGGGAGAAATTGAGAAATTGACATAGAAAGGGGGAGAAATTGAGAAATTGACATAGGAGGAGAGATATGACAAAGTAAGGGATCAATTAAAATTTTGAACACACAAGTAGGGGGAGCAAGCTCATAAACTTGGTGGATGCATTTGAATGTGCATTTCATATGTTTGCTTGCATGGCATAAGTTTTAAATTTCAATATTTATGCTTGCGTGGTATATGCTAGTTATAGGATTGAATGATAAAATGAAAAACTAGCATGCATAGGTTAAGGAACTAGACTTGTGTCATTGTATAGAAACTAGACCCTTGCTTCTAATATTGATCTCATAGGGTATTCTAGTTTTTATGTATGTCTAGTTACTAATGGTGCTAAGGATGGTATATTGGTGCACTCCGATTGGTATCACACTTCAAAGGTCCATCTCTTATACCTTAGCATCATTTGGTAGACATTGTCTTCTATATTTTCTATCTAAGCATATGTGCAAGCTACAATCCAAACTTTTAGCACATATATAGGGGGAGCAATTGCTACCATTTGTGATTCATGAAACTTGTCCATATCCTTTTACACACATGGTAAATATGCTTGGGCAAGCAACATGGATTCAAATGAATTTTAATTCATATCTTTGTGAAAGGGTTATCATCAATTACCAAAAAGGGGGAGATTGAAAGCTCTAGTTTAGTTTTGGTGAATTGATGAAACCCTAAGTGCTAACCTAGTTTATGAAAATAATTATGAGATAGGTAGCACTACTCCAAGTGATGAAGCAATGGTGAAAATCATGATGATGGTGATGGCATGGTGATGATCAAATGCTTGGACTTAGAAAAGAAGAAAGAGAAATCAAAATGCTCAAGGCAAATGTGAAACTTGATAGAAGCTTTTTTGTTTTGGTGATCAGGACACTTAGTGAGTGTGATCACAATTAGGATTGATAGCTGTACTATTAAGAGGGGTGAAACTCATATCGAAATGCAGTTATCAAAGTGCCACTAGATGCTCTAACTCATTACATATGCATTTATGATCTAGTGGAGTGCTAACACCCTTGAAAACATTTGTGAAAATATGCTAACACATGTGCACAAGGTGATACACTTGGTGGTTGGCACATTTGAGCAAGTGTAAAGAAGATAGAGTTGAAAAGGAGTTAGTTACGCTGGTCACAGAGTGGCCGGACACATCCGGAATCAGGATAGGACATGTCTGATATTTGGATGCGAGGTGAGCAACTAAGTGAAAGTGACCGGACTCTGGCTCAATGGAGTGACCAGACACTGATGAGTTACTATTTAGCGTCAGGTCAAAGTGATATAGCCCAATGCAGGATTGCAGAGAGCGACCGGACGTGTCCGGTTGCCACACCGAACGCGTCCGGTGTGAACTTGCAAGTCTCGGTTTTTAGTGCAATAATTCATTGGACGCTGGGAGCATCCGGTTCGGTGTGATCGGACACGTCCGTTCATCCTAGAGTGGCTCTGGGAGCTCTCTGGAATTGACCTGACACTGCGTCTCCTGGGTCTGGTCATTTTCTAACAGCGCGTTCTATCACGTAGTATTACTATGCGTAGAGATAACCATTGAGTGACAATGGCTAAACAATTTAAAAGGGACACAAGGTGGACATGCTACGACCGGACGCAGCGACCGGACGAGTCCGATGCACATGACCTGTGCGTCCCATCATCCCGCAGTCAGCCCAATAATTGAGCCAACGACTCTATTGTTTGGGGGTGTCTTTAAATATCATTTGGCTGGCTCTAGCTCACTCTCTTGGCCATTTGCATTGACATAGCAACCTTGTGAGCTTAGCCAAAGCCCTCCCACTCATCTTCATCTTTGATTCATCATCTTTGTGAGATTGGGAGAGAATCCAAATGTATTGCTTGAGTGTTTGCATCTAGAGGCACTTGGTATTCGTGTTTCGCTGCGGGGTTGGCTTGTTAGTCTTGGTGGTTGCCGCCACCTAGATGGCTTAGAGCAGCGATGATCGTCGAGCGGAGGTTGGTGATTGTCTCCGGCTCCGATCGTGGTGATTGTGAGGGGTTCTTGACCTTTCCCGGCAGAGAGCCAAAATGTACTCTAGTAAATTGCTCATGGCGTGTGATCCTCTTCTTATGTTGGTTGTGTGGTACCCTATTGAGGGTTTAGCGTGTGATGTCAATTAGCGCGTGAACCTTCAAGTGCAGGGGTCGCTCGCAATGGCGGCCATGGCTCGTTCGCAATGGATTTGGCGAGGAGGAGCGTAGGCCATCTCGTGGCAAATCCGACGAGGAGTGGCGGCGTCGGTGAGGAGGAGGCACATTGAGGAGGCTCATCGGCGGAGTAGAGCGCATACACAGCACTTGCTCATGCTACATCGGTGGTGGGCTCCATGGCAAGGAAGGCGGCGGCAGCGATGTAGGCTGGTGGCCATCGGGGCTCAATAACCCCCTTTTTTGTTTTTTCAATTAATTTACGGAGGCAGACATAGTGACCGCTAAAAGGATCAAGATGCCTAAGAAGGGGGGTGAATTAGGCTAATTATAATTTTTTTGCTATAATTAAGCCCTACACTTAGCCCATTTCGCCCCCTTGTGCCTAAAAGTGTTTCTATTGTTCTACCACACAAAAGTTTTGCACCCTAGGTTCCAATCCTACTCTAGCATAGTAATTCTAAGAATGTAAAGACATGAATTGAATTGCTCAAATATAAATGCTCAAAGTAAAGAGAGGGAGAGGAACGCAGTGATATTTTTCTGAGGTATCGAAGAGTCGCCACTCTCCACTAGTCCTTGTTGGAGCACCTGCGCAAGGGTGTAGCTCCCCATTGATCCGCGCAAGGATCAAGTGCTCTCTACGGGCTAATTCTTTGACACTCTATCACGGTGAATCGCCCAGAACCGCTCACACCATGACTTGGGTCATCCACAAGCTCCGTCGGATGATCACCAAGCTTCCAATCACCACCGAGTCATCTAGGTGATGGCGATCACCAAGAGTAACAAGCACGAACTCTAACTTGACCCAACCAAGCCTAATGAGAAGAGTAGATGCACACTTTCTACTCTCTATGCACTAATAAGGTCCTTAATCTTGGATTAGCATATCTCAACAACCCCACTAGGCTCTTGCTCTCCCTTGCACACTAAATGGTTTCCTCAGCTGAACAAATGGGCAAGAGAGCCTCAATGCATGAGATGGAGGGGTATAAATAGGCCCAAGCGAAGAAACTAGCCGTTACCCTCGAACTCAGCAAAGTCGGGGTCACCGGACAGCAAGGTGGCACACGGCCACCCCCTGTCCAGTGCCACCCCAATGGCTAGTTTTTGAACTAGCTGTTACTGGGCTGGCACCGCCACCCCTAGGGCGGTGCACCATCACCCCTAGGTGGTGGCTAGCCCCAGTAAACCCCCCTCTCAGGTGAAAAGGGGAGGTGGCACCGTCATCCCCTGGCGTGCCCTATCCGGTGACACTCTCAGCGCAACATTGGAGATGCCACCCTTAGGAAAAATACGGCGGTGGCATCGCCACCACTACGACGGTGCCCTGTCCGGTGGCCGCTTGAGAACAAACCGAGAATGGGCAGCCTCTAGATAAATAGGGCGGTGGCACTACCACCCACTAGGTAGTGCACTGCCACACCTAGGGCGGTGCACACTGCCCTATTCGGTGCCACCAACAGTGTAGCCCTCCGATTCAAACACCATTTCGAATTGATTTCCAACTTCCGATGATCTTGGGCTTCATCTGAGCTACCTAGTGCTAGATTAAACAAATGTGCACCACATTCTTCTCACTAGATATGCCTAGGTCAAGCTACCCATCCATGCCCCCCTTTATAGTATGGCCAAAGGAAAAACAAAGTCCTATAACTAATTTAAGTGTCTCTCAACGCCAAACGACACTTAGAACTAATCCGTCCTTAACGTTATCATCCATCCTTTGAAAACTAAAACGAATTTCATCGACAGGGGCATGAATACCATAAGTGCTCAATCAATCACCATACCATGACCTAACTTATAATGCCTCTACAAAACACACGTTAGTCACAGTAATCTTGTGTAGTCATTAATCACCAAAACCCAACTAGGGGCCTAGATGCTTTTAGTCTCCACCTTTTTGGTGATTGATGACAACACAACCTCCAGTATGTGTATAAGAGAGATTTGAGGTTTTCAATCGCTTAGTTTGCATGAACTTGTGGCAATAAGAGCAAAGGGGTTAGAACAAGTTCATGCATACCAAGTCCACAACATGTACTCAATATATAAGAATTAAGCGCGAGTACAAGAAATTAAATTCTCGTTTAACATCAGAGTATGGCACAAGCAAGGTAAACGAGCAACACAACTGATACATGATATATAAATATAACGATAAGTCAACATGTCTCACAAGTCATCACACATTCAAGCACACATATAATACAATGCATAGCAGAAATATAAACATGCATGCAATAAAATATGGGAGTAGCACACAAAGATATCAAATCCCTCTCACAAGCTCTCCCCCTATCTCACAGACTCACTCCCTCTCCCCCTTTGGCGTCAACCACCAAAACCTAAATGTTTTGTGGTGGGGTAGTCATAGTAGTGCCAGGTGCCGTGGTGCGTGGTGAGAATTGGAACTGGTCGAGGTCAACGTCTGAGTCAGAACTCTATCTCTCTGGCTAACCGAAGGGCATTGTAGCTACAATTGTCACTGTCACTATCACTAGAGCCTCTGAAATAACAAGTGGAGGAGGCTGACTCGCTGGTACTGTGGGTCAGACGAGGCAATTGAGGAAGGAAGTGTATCGCCGGTGCCTGTCTGAGGTGGAGCTGTAGGTAGCATAGAAGCTAGAGTGGATGGCATTGCTTGTGAAGACTCTCCTGTGACCTGGCTATGTTTGGCGGAGATTGTCTGAGAAGTCTAAGCTGCTATAGTCACCATGATCACCGACGGTGTTTGAGTAGCTGTAAGCGGGAGAGGCTGAGACACGCCGGTAATCCTCGGATCCACACCCTGAGCTGCTGGAGAGAAGTCGAGTGTCATGGGGGTGGATCAGAGACACCTGAGGAAAGCTCTGGCCCTAAAGTACGTTGTACTATATAGCTGGGGCCAGAGAAACCTACTAAACTGGTGCTGGAGCTGCTATCTACACTAGAGGCGGTGGAGGGGAGACACCTGTCTACTGCAAAATGTGCTCGAAGTAGTGGAAGTGTCGTGCCTCACTAGCAATCATCCGCTCCTAGAAGAAATCCTGCCGAGCCTGTATGTTCTCAAACAAAGTGAGCATCTACTGACCTAGCTTGGCCTACTCGGTATGGGCCTTTGCCTCATGGTGTGCCTACTCGGCTGCTATCCTCTGTATCTCGGTGGCCTATATTTGCTACTCAGAGATCATCTGCTGAAGTAAAGTTGCCAGAGTGGGGTCTATCGCTGGAGGAACTGGCAGAGCAGAGCGGGAACCACTAGCCTCATGGTCGTGGGGTAGAGGAGGTGGAGGTGCTCATGTCGGCTCTAGTGGCTCATCCTTATCATCATCATCATCATCAAAGTCATCGTCGTAAGCTCCACCATAATCTTGCTTAGTGTCACGGACTGACTCGTCCTATGGGTCCTCTGTCCCTGGCTGCTCCTCTGGCTTAGGTACTCTGTGTCTGGCATCCTCTTCAAGTGCTGGTGGCTTGTATACCCCAAAGCCTCTGGCGCCTGTGTCTCAAGTGATAACGTACTGAGGATATTTGATCAACCTCTGGAAGATGTGACACAGGTAGTGAGCATAGGGAAGCTAACAGCGCTGCCAGTAACCATCCAACACTACGTCCTAAATCTCACAGAGCATAAAGTCAACAACATCGAACTCTAAGTGAGAGACAAGAGCTCCAAGTAGCCACTGCTAGAGGTGAGTGAGAGACTCTTGAAACCAACATGAGGAAGTAGTGTCCTCCTCATCGCTCCCTCAAGGACCTGAGTGAGTCGTGTCATGTCCCACGAACTCCGTCGGGACCCCTCGTCGAACGGCGGATGGAAGAGAGCTGCCATGTGAGAAGCCGGAGGCTACATCCTGCCGTGTGGGCATCTAGGAGGGTTAGCTGTACCATAGCACAAACTATGCAGTCTCACTGGTGTCTCTGGAAATCCGTACAGCTATCTGATCTCACTAGCAAAGATCCTGTTAGTGTCTCCCTCAAACCTGAACTACATGAACTCACGATTTGGATCAATCCACACTGTAGAATAGAAAACTCTAACCCACTGATCCACATATAGTCTTGATCTACACATCAGCTGCTCTAGACCTAGCAAGTAAGTGATGCACTCTAAAATCTCATGAGTGCCCGCTGCACTCTTCAGATTGGCCAAGTCTAAAACTCTATGACTCCTCAAAGGAACTCTCTCAACTATCTGAACTATGTAGAATGACTCCTGGATCAACGTGTTGAAAGGCTCTGAAGCTAATGGGTCTCTCTCCACTGGTAACCACTCCTCAACCGAGCACGTTCCTAAAGCGGCAAACACGACTGGCTGTAGCTGTCCAAAACTCGATCAGGCGGTTGTCATCCTGAACCTGCTTAATACCCTATTCATCATGCTCTCTGAAGCATCATTTAGGTGGACCTAGAGGCAAGTCCTCCTCAGGGTCCTCTGGCTGCTCAGGCTCCTGCTGGCGCTGACTCAGCGTTGGGTGCATAGTGGTAAGTGCACGAGATGACCGACGAGGCTAAGGCGTCTCTATCTGCAGGGCTTCGACTACTGAGACTCTGAAGCTCTAGGACCAATGCACAAAGAACCACCCCTGCCACCTCTCACACATCTGTCGTAAGCTGCTGCTGCTGCTAGAGCCGGCTCGACCTCTCGGTGCTGCGTCTTCCGCTTCTTGGTCTGCTCTATCACGTTCACCTTGGCCTTGTCCTCGGTGGATGGCGAGGGTCCTGACTGTCACAGCTCCCACTAGCTAGAGGAATGGGACCGGTGCACTTCGAATGCGCCATAGCTGCCACTGATAATAAAACCACTAAATAAAGCACTAATTGACATTGCAAGATCAACTGCCAAGAGTCAACTGTATAGTCAAACTACCAATGGAACTCCCCCTAAGTCACTGCCATCTAACACTCAAGAGGCTTGGCCTCTGTTCCATACTCACGAGCTTGGCCCCGAGTTCACTGCCACTGACCTTTGATCAAATCACCTCAAGCACCGAGACGCTGCACATATAGAGTGGATGGATGTATATAAGCAACACATATTTACTAGAGATGAGAAATCTTAAAGGAAGCAAAGCATAGAGGATAAGTGAATGGACGACATGGCTTGCTACCTGTGAAACGATGATGATACGACAACCAAGTAGTAGGGAAGAAGTCACAGGGCACCACACGTCATCTACCAAAAGGAAATGACAGAAAAAAATGAGCGACAACAAGGATTTGGCTTTAGAGCATTTTGTCGAGCACCTGTAGGGCAGGGAAGATGCTCACCCTGGGGAACACTGCTACTAGCCAAGCAAGGCGCCTGACAATGATTCCTAGACAAGGAAGCACAGCAACAAGGGTGACGCAGAAGATGAAGAAGAGAATGCAATCTCCGGCGAGAAGTTCAGTGGCGACAGCGGCGAGCTTAGTCCCCAGGAGGCGCACGAAGAGTAGGGCCCCCAAGGCGCGGCACACAAGGGCTAAGGAAACCCTAGAGCAGTAGTGCATGAGCATGGCAAGGATGCGATGGCGTGAAGGGAGCTCGGTGGCGTGGAGTTGATGTGGCAGCCGGCGAATGGCGGCATGCGGCGGCTAGGGTTAGCGGCATGGGGCCTACGTGAGCGAGGACGGTGAGCGTGAGGATGAGAGAGAGGCATGACAGCATGGAGAGAGTGGGCTCATGGTAGCTGGAGGATGAGGGCACATGGCGGATAGGGTTTGAGGATAGAGTGCCGGCGTACGGAAGTGGCCACGGCGGTTTGCAGTGCGGGCGCGGGCGTGGAAAGGAAAAAAGAGGAAGGAAGGCGGCTGACGACTAGGCCCACATGATAGAACAAAGAACCTCATAGTTCATGACGGCACCAGATAGCGATGGTGGACCACCTAGCCTTATCCAGTGCACACCGTTAGTGACGGTGACCAAGATTGATTTTCCTCAAACAGTGCTAGCATCACCCCACTACAGTACCTATCCGGTGACCTGTCTAGTGCCTCCCAATTCCAAATTTGAATTTTGCCTTCACCAAACCTGCACCCAACCATATCCCAAGTTCAAGAAGAAGCAACTAAACGCTAGTTGGGACTGGTATAAGTCATCCTCGCTCAAACTCTCATTTCTAAAATAATTTTGCCATAGGCTTAATTAATTTTTAAGGAAATAGGCAATAAAAGAGCAAGGAGACACCATGTGGCCACCACATAGGGGTCATAACCAGTAGGAGCATCAAATGCTCCCCTATCAGTGGACGAACACAGCAGATGCTCAAACTTAACCGAAAAAAAATGACAAAAGCAACAGTCATGCATATGCAATGCAGTACTTGAATTTAAATCTAGTTGCTTATCAAGTTTGATCCAAGGTTAAGCTTTTTCATACGCTTTTCGGTGGTTATCTTAATCATGTTAGACAAGCCCTAACACGCTTTTTCACACGCATTACTAAAAATTAAACACATTTTATATTATAATGAAATGCAAGGGTCAACACAAGCTCATTTTTTAGAGAAGTTGCTTAGGTCAAGCACGTTGAGCTCATTCCTCAACCTACAAAAGGTAGCCTCATCTAGCGGTTTTGTGAAGATATCCGCCAATTGATCCTCGATCCTTACACCTTCTAGTGATATATCATTTTTAGCAACATGATCTCTAAGAAAGGGATGATGGATATCTATGTGCTTGGTGCAAGAGTGTTGAACCGGGTTGTTAGCAAGTTTTACCGCGCTCTCATTGTCACACAAAATGGGTACCTTTTCTAGAACTACACCATAGTCTAGAAGAGTTTGCTTCATATAAAGGATTTGTGCACAATAAGCACCCGCGGCAATGTACTCCGCCTTGGTGTGGACAAGGCAACACTATTTTGCTTCTTAGAGGTCCAAGACACTAGTGATCTACCAAGCAAGTGGCACCCTCCGGATGTGCTTTTTCTATCAATTTTGCAACCGGCATAATCCGAATCAGAATAACCAACTAGTTGGAATCTAGCTCCTTTGGGATACCAAAGGCCAATGCTTGGTGTGTGCTTAAAGTACCTAAGAATTTGTTTAACGACAACTAAGTGAGCTTCCTTAGGACTAGCTTGAAATCTAGCACACATACACACACTAAACATGATGTCGGGCCTAGATGCAGTTAAATACAACAAGCTACCAATCATAGAACGGTAGAGAGTTTGATCAACTAATTTACCTCCCCCCATCTAGGTCGAGATGTCCATTTGATGGCATTGGTGCCTTGATTGGTTTACATTCATCCATTTTGAACCTCTTGAGAAGATCCTTGGTATACTTTTCTTGAGAGATAAAAATCCCTTCTCTCATTTGCTTGACTTGAAAACCAAGAAAGAATGTAATCTCTCCAATCATAGACATCTCGAATTCCTTCGACATCAATTCACCAAACTCTTTGCAATAGTCTTCATTTGTTGAGCCAAATATGATATCATCAACATATACTTGACAAATGAAGATAACTCTATTAAGCTTCTTGGTGAATAGTGTGGTGTCGATCTTCCCAATGGTGAAGCCTTTATCAATGAGGAAATCCCGAAGACGCTCATACCAAGCTCTTGGTGCTTGCTTTAGCCCATATAGCGCCTTGGACAACATATAAACATGATTAGGATATCTAGGGTCTTCAAACCTAGGAGGTTGATCAATATAAACTAGTTCATTTATGAAGCCATTTAAAAAAGCACTTTTGACATCTATTTGAAATAATTTCATTTCATGATGAGATGCATATACAAGGAGGATACGAATGGCTTCAAGTCTTGCAACCGGTGCAAAGGTCTCTCCAAAATCCAAACCTTCAACTTGAGAGAACCCCTTTGCAACTAGCCTTGCCTTGTTCCTCACAATGATGCCTTGATCATCTTGCTTGTTGTGGAACACCCACTTTGTTTCAATGACTCTTGCATCTTGTGGTCGCTCTTCAAGTGTCCAAACTTCATTGCGGGTGAAGTTGTTCAATTCTTCATGCATGGCATTTATCCAATCCGGATCTTGAAGAGCTTCTTCTACATTCTTAGGCTCAATGCAAGAAACAAATGAGTGATGTTCAATAAATAAAGCAAGTTTTTGAGAGTGAGTCATTACACCCTTTGAAGGACTCCCTATGATGAGATCTTGTGGATGTACTTGAAGTAGAGGTGAATTCCTTCTATCAACCACTTGAGGAGGGGGTTGTGGAGCATCAATATCTTGAGCTTGTGCCACCATTTAGTCATAAGAGACAAAAGTATCTTCATTTTCTACTCTTCCATCTTTATCATCATCTTATGGCACATTTGATGAAGAAAGTGGATCAATCACATGTACTTCATCTTCATCATCTTTAGGTTTGATGTCTCCAATCGGAATGTTCTTCATGGCCTCCCTCAATGTTCATCACCTACATCATCAAGATTCTCATGTGCTCCTTGGGAGTCGTTAGATTCATCAAACTCCACATCATATGTTTCTTCTATCAAGCTAGTGGCATGGTTGAATACTCTATATGCTTTGGACTTTGATGAGTAACCAACAAGAAAACTGTCGGTGCGAAAAGTGACCAACAAGTAAATATTTATCATTTTGCCGTACGTTGTGATCGGATGTGGCCATGCACTCAATGACACAGGTTTTATACTGGTTCAGGCAACATGCCCTACATCTAGTTTGAGTCGGTCGGTTACTTTATTCCTGAGCCTAGGTGCTCGAAGTTTGCTGTGGGGTTACAAATGAGTAGGAATAAGATGGGTGGTGTTAGAGGTCCGATCGGACTTTGGACTGAAAGGCCAAGAGTGACAGGTGCTCCTACGTGCGCTAAGTATTCGAACGTATGCTCTGTGTAGCTTTAGAGCTCTAGAGCCATGGGGCTGTTCAAGTGTTCAAAATGTCTAAAGCTAGCAGAGAGAGAGTCGAAATGATCTATCCTCTGTTGGGAGGGAGCGCATCCCCTTTTATAGATAAAGGGGATGGCCTTACAAGTTCAAGAGAGAGAGAGAGAGAGTGCCCTAGTCTTGTTGCCCATGCCATCGGGTACAAGATAGTTTGTCGGTGCCCACAATACTGTTGATGCCTAGATGCATGTGGCAGGCTCTATCGTGTTCTTCTGGTATGGCAAATGTCGACGCCTACTATACTATAGGGCAAATGTCAGCGGCTACAACACTGTTTGTGTTCTGACATGTCTGGAAGGCTGCAAAGTACCCTTCTGGCATGTCCTGATAGTACTGTCCTGTAGGTGTGTAGGGTACGGTCCTCGGTATTGTGGTTGACTTGAGCGCCTTACCTTATCTGCTCCACCTGATTTCTTAGGTCTTCACAGAGCGGGCATCCTCGGCCGGTTGTTCCTAGTTTGCTCCGACCGCACCGGTCGGAGAAGAGCCGTAAGTAGAGGTTCAGTGTATTCCCGATCGGAGAAGCGGGTTGAAGTCGGAAGTGAGCGTCGTCCTCTCCTTGGCCAGGCCTTCCGGTCGGAGAGGCGGGTCAAAGTCAGAAGAGAGCATCATCCCCTCCTTGGCTAGGCCTTCCGGTCGGAGAGGCGGGTCAGAGTCGGAAGCGAGCGTCGCCCCCTCCTTGGCCAGGCCTTCCGGTCGGAGAAGCGGGTCAGAGTCAAAAGCGAGCGTCATCTCCTCCTTGGCCAGGCATTCTAGTCAGAGAAGTGGGTTGGAGTTGGAAGTGAGTGTTGTCACTCTCCTTGGCTAGGCCTTTCAGTCGGAGACTGGATCGTTAGGTATCTGGGCTGGCCCAAGAGTTGCGTGTCATTTGTAATGCCATCTGCTGGGCCAAGCTTTTGCTGGGAAGTGGGCCCATTAGGGACCCTGGGTTTATGAACCCGATAGGAGCCCCCGAGCCCCCGGGCGATTTAGGTGAATCGTCTGGGGGATTTTTTGTTTTGGCAGCGGGTGCGTGCGAGCGCACTCGGTGGGTGTAGCCCCCGAGCCCTCGAGCGATTTGGGTTGAATCGTCTAGGGAATTTTTTGACTTGCCAGTGGGTCCACGCGAGCATAACCGGTGGGTGTAGCCCCAAGCCTGCATCTGACTAGTGAGTCGGTTGGAAGCTGAGTATCTTGGTACTCTTTCCTGGGGCCTCAGACTCCTGTGTTTCTACCATTTGGGGTGTTCGCCCATGTTTGTCCCGCCCGTGACCTACGCGGTCGGTTGATTTCCTGAGTCGACGTCAGGCGACCTGAGCCCCTAAGCCCCGTTGGGTTCAGTAGGGGTTGGTCTAGTTTCGTGTGTTACCCCGTCCGTGGTTTCTATAACTGGAGGGGTTGAGCTAACGTTGCTTGCCTCGATGGCTTGAATGACGCGCTCGGTGAGCTCACTAATGGGCATGTTCGAGTGGAATCTGGGTCCATCGTCATAACGAGGTCAGCATAGCCCTCATGTGGCATTCCACTGCTCCTTAACCCGCGTCCTAGCAGATGCCCGGGTCATTCCGGAGACCGACTTAGGTGGCCCGCTTGCCTCCCCTCGATGGAGATTCTGTGGGCATGACTCGAGGTTAGGATCAAACGAGAAGGTCGAGATGACCCTGTCTGCTTCTGAGCATATCGGGCGAGGGCTGCTAGGGCTCATCTATGTTTTCTCCCCTGGCACTATTTGACACGAGGTAGCCTTGAGCCCTTCGTGGGCCAGCCTTCGAACCCCGGTCGATCATTGCTCATGTTGAACGAGGCTACTACCACTTCGTGACGCAACACGAAGCGTTGTGATGCATTAATTGCATATGCGATGCTTTGGATGTATGGGATGAATGAATGATTGTATGAATGAATGTGTGAATGTGTGTATGAGAATGGATGAATGAATGATCATGCATCAAAAAATAAAGAATGTTTGGTAAAGCTACCTTGATGACTCGAGTGATGGGTTTGAGAAGCTCTTATCGGATATGTCTAAATGGGATCCGTGTCCATCACTCATGACAAAGTCAGCGTAGCCCGCATGGGGCATCCCACTGTCCCTTACCTATCTCTCAACAGTCGCCTGAGCCATCCGATCAACTTAGGTAGCCCATTGGTCTCTCCTCGATGGAGATCCTATCGGTGGGCCCTTCAAAAACCCTACCTAGGAAGGCAGAGGGTCGTTTGCATGCGGTTGCACCTCGTTTCTAGCGCCTGGGTTGTGGTAGTGGTGGGCCTAACTCAGGCCATGCCCTGCTTTAACTGGGTGATGTTTCATTGGGCAGGAGGCATCCCATCAGTCAGGACGCGTCCCATCGCATGCCTATTCGCATTTAAATAGGGGAAGGGAGAGGGTTTTCATCCCATTCCTTCGCCTTTCTCCATCCACCACCTCTCCTCCTCCTTCCTTCTTGCCAAGCGCGTTCGTGTGCCATGGCAGTTTCTGAGAGAGAGAGAGAGGGTAAAGCGAGGGAGAGGAGAACTCATAGATCTGTTCGTGAATCCAAAGCGCGATGACAAACTGGAGGCCATCCAATGTAGACGAGGCGGTGTTAGCTGCCTTTGCCGAGAAGGGGCTACTCCCACCAAAGGAGGTGGCGCACTGGAGGGCTCCTGCGCCAGGGGAAGCCGTTCCACGACCTCGGGCCGATGAGGTTGTCTCCTTCCTCGCCTTCCATGAGCCCTGGCTAGGATATCCCATGCACTGGTTCTTGCGTGGGCTCCTCAATGAGCGGGGCCTGGAGCTGTGGCACCTCAATCCGACTGTGTAACACCCTAGGTGTTTAGGCTTCCACTAAATTGCATGTCATTTCATAAACATGTGCATTATCTATGTCATCATGCCATTATCATTGAAACATACATATGCAACATTTTAAATTGTATGTGTTTCATGCTTGATTGCTTAGAGTGGTAGTAGTGCAACATATGAATGTAACATGAAACTCTCGTACTTTGAAACATGGCAATATGGTAGTAATGTGGCAATTATGAAATGACAACAAGGTCTTGAAACATGTGAAACATTGCATTGCAACATATGAGTGAATGACTTGTTTTAGTTGCTTTATCACATGTGATCATTAAAGGTTGGTATAACAATTTGGTAAAGTGGTTGATCATGGTCTATTACACCTTAACTATACTTAGGTTACTTGTTGGGACATTGTTCATGTAGATCAAAATGACCAAAATGCCCTCAAGTGGGGGTTTGACTTGAATTGACCCTTGGAGTGTCACTGTTTGACTGATTCAAAAGTCCAACTTAGAGACTTTGCATGGCTATGCACTCTTTACAAAAGTTGTAGCTAATTTATTAAGGAACAAAAGTTGTTTTATGGCCAACTCATGAAAATGTGTGGAACATGGTCAAACATAGCCCACAAGTCAGATTGCCATGCTGAATTCACACTTAGAATTTTTCCTAAGTCGTTTTGGCGATTTTCAGTTTCGAGTATCCCTGTTTGGAGGCTTGTATCTCCCAATCCTAACCGAATTAGTCCAAGTTCCAATTAACAAAGTTGTTGTACTCACTTGGATCTTTAATTTTGTTAACTACACCATGAACCAGATCGCCACCGTTTGGGAGTTATAGATCATCAAAAGTACGTTGTCAGTCGGTCGTTGGATCACTGAATCGATGTTTCAGGCGAGGTACAGTGATCTCCATTTCAGTAAACACCCGACACATGGGGGACGCGCGTTGCCGGTCGCCTGACCGCACAGGCCATGCGCCGCGGGTGCCCTGGCAAGGCCAGCCGCGTCATGGAGCACCCCAGCGCCTGCCCGACCGAGTCGCCCGCTCCATTCTCATCTCTAGCCTCCCACAGCGCGCAGCACCGAAGCCGTCCGCCATTGCCAGCCGGACCTTCGCCCTCGCCTAGCTCCCGTGTCCTGGCAAAAACACGTCGCCTAGCTCACCCAGAGCCTCGCCGTGTTTCCCTCTACCTCCTCCACCCCACCGTCGTGCCAATTTTGCCTTGGTAAGGATGAAATCGCCGTTTTTCCCCACCACCGCCTAGTCAGACCTTCGCCGGAGTTAGCGCTCCACGCGGCCAGCTCTCCTCGCGCCATTGCCGTCCCTCCTCTGCCTTGCGCTAGGTCTAAGGAGCACTGAGGAAGCTCGTAGGGTCACCGTTAGGGGCCGCAACGCCGTAGTTTCGTCGGAGCCGGTCAAGCCGCGGCCGAGCGCCGCCGTGGCCATCGCCACCCCCTCTAGCTGCGTCATTTGCTGCAATAGATGGTTCCCCTATGTCCACTTGGGTGAGGCGAAAACGTTGGCACCGTTGCCTTCGCTGGAGGAGTCACCGGCGGCGAGTTGCGCCGTCGTCTTCCTCCGCTCCCCTGTCTGTCTCGCTGACGCGCGGGCCCCTCCCGTCAGTCGCCGTGGCTGAGGTGGGAGCCCAGCGTGGGCCGCGCCGTGTCTTAGGCCGCGCCAGTGCGCTTCGCGGGCCGTTGTTTCCTCGGGCCGGCCCAACAGCAGTGAAATGATTTCTTGTTTTGTTTTGTTTATTTTGTTTTTCACAGAATTGTGTGCATGATTCAAAAATGTGTAACTCGAGTTTGGTAGATCCAAATGCTATGGTTCCAATTTTGTTGAGTTCCTAGTAATGTCTAGTATTTAATAAAAATATTATATGAGCACATGTTTTAGAAATTCTGGATGAATTAAATAGGACTTTGAAATGTGTTTTTGGATACATGCAAACTTGTTTGAATTTTATCTTGAGTTTCTGTGGTCCAAAAATTATGAAATTTTGTGGGTAATCTATTATTGCTTAGTAGAAGCTCTGGTTAAAATTTCAGAGCTAGTGCATGTGTAGTTTTTGAGTTATAGAATTTCCTTTTATCAATGGATGGATCTTGTGTGAATTTTCATAATTTTTCTATAGATCCAGTATAGGTAAAATTTGGTGAGTAAGGTTCTTATCCTAAAATGATGCTAGGAAAAATGTGAAATCTGTTGCTTGACACATTTCATTAGGGTTTCCTAATTACGCTAAAAATAGGCATGCCACCTGTTATTTTGGATACAGCAAGTTCTTCTTACTCAATGGCTTTGAAATTTTTATGGTAGTCTATGTGAAGCATGAGATAGCTACTGTAATTTTTGTAGATTTTTATGAATAGTTTTACTATATGTTGCTTTAATCACCTAATTAACTAAATAAATTAGAAAAGGATATTAAATGATTTATTTAGAAGTTGGCATTATACTTTCTAGTGTTCCTCTGGTATGTGTAACAAGTTGGTAAACTTGGTTTGGTCAAATTAGGCTTTTGCATCATCATTAAATAATTAAGTTAGTAACCCTGTCATTGCGGGACAGATTCTAGGTTTACTGGAATTTGATTTGGTTAACTTGAGAATCATACTTCGATGTTTACAAATGAATTGTAGAGAATTTCATAAGCTTTCCAGAATGTCCTCTTGCAAGTCATTTGGATTTGTAGAACTCTGGTTGTGATTGAATTAAGGGACTATTTGTGTGCATATGAAACTTTAAATGTTGATTTATGTATGCCTTTACTATTTCTAAGTTTGTGGTAATGTTCCTAGGGGTTAGGTGTACCGGCATCGGCATGCAATAGGTGTACCGGAAGGAGTGACCCTGCTGGAATTCGAGGAACCGAGCGAGCAGCAGTAGCCGACACCGGAGGTTCAGGAGGTGCAGCCTTCAGAAGAAGTGCCAGACGAGGTCGCCGTTGAGTGCCCGGATCACCGTCCGTGCAACTTTGTGAAAGGCAAGCCTCGGAGCATATTAAGCCTCCTAATTTCCTAAATGCAGTTACAATATTATTATTATTATATATCTATATATATATTGTTGCATTAAGTTTAGGTGTTGGATGCAAACAATTGCTGCATTGGTTACCCAATCCTTGTCCAGATATTGTTATCCTGAATCCTATATAGCTCAGGCTCGTGTAGTGCTTAGCCCTGCTTAAACGCGGTAGAAGTCGGGTGATTTCCTGTCACCTGCGAGATATAGGAATATACATGTGACACGGTTGGCTATATTTGCTATCGTGGAAAAGAACCAGTCTTAATTTGAAATGAAGACCGGGCGGAGGCTTGCCGGTTTGCAGTGACTCCGTCTGTGTCGCTTAAGGACTGATTCTTGGAGCCTTTCCTGTTCATGTTGAACGCATGCCTCTCTCTTAGTTGGCCGTGTCCGAAGACCAACCACGAAGCCGAGTAACTCACCTCAGGCCGGGAGTCGATAAGTATAAAGTGCGCCTCGGAAGGGAGCCGTAGGCGTGAGTCCAAGGGCAGGTGATTTAAAAGTCCTGATCGTCCTGGCAGAAGGGTAATCCCTGAGAGTGCTGGCGCTGATCGAACCCATGAATTTGGTTCCTGAGATGTTCCAAAGGTGACCCATGGCTACCCTTGCAAAGTATGCCAGGGTGAGAGTTAGGAATACCCCCTCAGCTGAGTTGTAATTCAATTCGAGTCGCCGTCTCTCCCGGTTAGTGAGAACTTGACGGGCTTATCTCCAATGTAGATACACTAAATAACATAATGGTTCAGAAATGATGATATGATGATGACAGCCTTATTATACCTGCTATGGTTAATATTGTTTGCTCCTAATAAGTGAGTGCTCTAGTACAGGTGCTAATCTAGTGGACAGGTAAATGATGATAAGCTTGATGCTATGTTTAAATTGGTTACTATAATCATAAGCTCCTTTATGCAACTGTGTCAAGCTAGCCCACCTCATAAGCCTTGCATGATCCTTGGTGTCTTTTATTTTTGGTTTTTGTCGGGTAAGTCTAGCTGAGTACCTTCTCGTACTCAGGGTTTATCTCCCACCTGTTGCAGATGACCAGTTCTACTTTGGTTGCTGCAAGTACTGCCTTCTCCCAGCTGGGGATGAAGACTAGACCATTGGGCGCGGTCTCTACTAGTTTTCATACCTGATAATGCTTTTGTGGGACATGACTCAGATCTGGCAATGTATTTGAAACTATGAAGTTATGTACTAAACTATGTTGCTTCCGCGCATTTGAACTGGGTTTGTAATATTTTATTTGAACTCTGATGGATGTAATCCGAATGGTACTTATGAAATGTTGTAACGGATGATGTGTTGTGTTGAATCACTACGATCTTGGTTTGTATGTCGAGAGTTGGTTGAAATCCATCGTGATTTTCGGACTACCGGGATTATGGGAGCTTAAGTACAGGAATTTGATCGCTTCAGTGATTGTTTTTGTACTTACGTTCTTATGATTTGGTCAGTTCTGTTACAGCTGGCATCAGAGCAAGATTCAACACTAAACATGTCATTTGTGTATTTAAAACAAAAGTACTTGTGAAAATCCTAAATTAAATACTAAGTATTGCCAGTGGTCATATCCCTTATGCCCAAATAAGGACTCTTAGGTGGCATATTAAGTACTAACTTGGGGGTTCCTGCTTGTTTCCGTTTCATCGTCCATACGGCGTGCTATTGTATGGATGCCATCCGCTTGGGTGGTAATGTTTGGATCAAATACCTCTACGCTCTAGTAAGTGGGAGTTGTGAGAGCATGACCGTCCAACCGTCGGTCTAGGGGAGAGTAGTTGTGGTTGCTCGCATACTTACATGTTCAATCATGTATCTATGAGAGTACTTAAATGTGGGTATCTCTGACAGGTAGCTGTGATACTAGAGTATATGCATCAGGGGATGTATGTATGAAAGTATTTAGTTTACTGCTTGCTTTTATGCATTTTGGGAAATTACTGGGCTGAAATGAAATTTTCTGTAGGTACACTAACAACGCATCGTTGTAGATCGACTAGCTACCGTATACGAGAGAACGTATGTATGCCACCGTATATTCGCTAGCCTTTAAATTTTTCTAGGTTTGTGAGGACGTACGGATCGTGCATGCATCATGTTCAAGCATACATGACATTTCTAGCATTACTCCCTCCTTTAAAATATGATTGTCCCAACTAATTAAATTTCGTATCCCTTAAATGATTCTCCCCTTACGTTGTAACTTTTTGCTATAGATGGCGCGCACGAAACTCACTGCTCGCAAGTCCGCTGGAGGCAGGGCGCCTCGTCACCGTTTAGCTCCTCGTGAGCCCCGTCCTGAGCCTACTGAGGCGGAAAGGCTGAGGACAGAGCTAGCTCGGGTGACTGCTGAGAGGAATGTGGCTTAGCACCGCTTGTAGCAAGTAACATAGGAAAGGGACTAAGAGACCCTTGAGGTTCAGAGGTTGACAGTTGCTCACCGCAACTGTGAACGCATGTTGATTCACGTGATGAACCAAAGGAATGAAGCCTGGCACGAAGAGAATGTGTTGAGAGCGCGATACGTGGAGTTAGAGCAGCAAGTGGTAGTTGCTGAAGAGTACAATGACCATCTCCATGAGGAGGTTCACCTGTTACACAATCAACTTCACCCTCTCCTGCCACCTGATGATGAGGACGAGATGGGCTCTGGTGTCATCATGGCTGAAGGTGATGATGACATGGAGGTCAATGGACCTGAGGACATTCCACCTGATGAGGAGGAAGATGAGGAGTTAGAGCCTGCTAGTGATGAAGATGGAGGAGAGATCTTCGACACTGACTCCGAGGATGATGCGTAGTTTAGCTTACTACTTAGCTAATGCGCAAGAGCTAGTCTTTTGTTGATCCTCATGCATGAATGAGTAGCTTTGTAATAAGTTAATCATTGGGATGTAATATCAAACCATAAGTTATCTTTGGATGTAAGTTTGGAACCACTATGGCTTGGATGTAACTTATCGAACGTATTATGCTCCACGTATGTGAGCCTTTGTTAAATGTCGTCTTTGCGGTCTATGGATCTCGTTGTTGGTTAAGTTCATCGCATTTATGTGTCAATCGATGCGCTTGATGAGTGTGTGGTTGTGATGAATGATTGTGCCTCTATTGATTATATAAATGCATTTCCTCCAATGGACTCAGTTTGGCATAATTATACGATTCATCTACAAAAATTTCCACATCGTCAGTGCTCATTGGCTATACATTTTGCAGATGGCTCGTAACCTTCGTCGTGGTCGTGGCATGGGAAATGAGGAACAACCACCTCCGCCACCGCCCACACCAGCTGAGCTGATGCAGACGGTCGTGGAAAGTCAGCGCATGCTAGCTGAGGCTATGCGCCAGATGGCTAACCGCGAGGATCGGCATGTCCACCAGGGACCCGAGCTGAACCAGTACAACAGCTTTAAGGACTTCATGGATACAAAGCCTCCTATCTTTCGTGAGGCAGAGGAACCATTACAAGCTGATGAATGGTTGAGCACGATAGAGCAAAGGTTTGGATTGCTTCGTTTGACTGAAGGTATGAAGGCCACATATGCAGGACACCAGCTCCAAGGCCTTGTAGGCATCTGGTGGACCCATCACAGGACCACCTTCCCTGCTAACGTTGAGATAGTTTGGAACTAGTTCCAGGCAGCTTTCCAGGGACACTTTATCCCTCCTGGTCTCATGGCCATTAAGCATACCGAGTTTATGAAGCTAACCCAAGGCAACAAGAGTCTTAATGAATACCTCCAGGCATTCAACAACTTGGCGAGGTATGCTCTTGAGTTCGTTGATACTGATGCCAAAAAGATAGCTAGCTTCAAGAGGGGACTTTCCCCTAAACTGATGAAGTCTATGGGCAACTGCAAGTGTGTCACCTTCAATGAGTTTATCAGTGACACCCTGACTCAGGAGAACAATGATAAGATATATGCTGCTTCCAAGAACCGCAAAAGAAACTTTGAGGCAGGTGCTTCTCAGTCTAAGGCACCAATGGTATCCAAGACCCAGTACTATCCACCCAATGCTAATGTCCGGTACCGCCCACCTCAGAAGAAGAATCAAGCTAAAACTGGTTTTCGCAAGGGGTACACAATTTCCTTGCCAAAGAATACCTCTGGGCAGGGCAGCTCCAATGTCCCACCAGCTAACAGGCCGTGTTGGAACTATAACCAGCCTGGTCATTGGGTAAATAAGTGTCCCTATCCTTCCAAGCAGAATGCTCAAGGAAACGTCCGTCAGGGGCGTGTTCACTACACTATTGTGGAGGAAATTCCTGCTGGTGAAGTGGTCACCGCTGGTAAGTTTCTTATTAATGATCACCCTACAGTTGTGCTCTTTGATTCGGGTGCTTCACATTCCTTTGTGAGTTCTACTTTTGCATCTAAGCATAAGATGAATGTGATTACAATTGTCAAGGGTGGTTATTGTATTAGTGCTGCTGGGAATAATATCATGACTAACCAAGTAGTAAAAGATGTAAAGCTTGAGATTGGGGATCGAGAGTTCCTTGCGGATCTTGTAGTTCTACCGGGGGTAGGAATTGATATAATCCTAGGAATGAAGTGGATGAGTGGGAATGGAGTGTTGATCGATACGTCAACCCATGTGGTAATGTTGAGGGATCCTGTGGATAAGAAGGGTTTTCTAGTGCAGTTACCTCGTGATATCTCTATCCACAATACAGCCAATGCTACCCTAGCCAAAGCCATTGAGGATCTACCAGTTGTCTTTGAGTTTCTAGATGTCTTCCCTGATGACTTGCCTGGATTACTTCCGGACCGTGATGTAGAATTCAAGATAGAACTCATTCTGGGTACGGCTCCTATTTCTCGAAGGCCCTATAGAATGCCGCCTAATGAGTTGGCTGAGCTGAAGAGTCAGTTGAATGAGCTATTGAAGAAAGGTTTGATTCGGCCTAGTTCTTCTCCTTGGGGTTGTCCGGCTATCTTTGTGAAGAAGAAGGATGAATCTTTGCGCATGTGCATAGATTATCGACCCCTAAATGCTGTTACCATCAAGAACAACTATCCTCTTCCTCGCATCGATATTCTGTTTGATCAGCTCTCCAAGGCTAAGGTATTCTCCAAGATCGATTTGAGGTCTGGTTACCATCAGATCAAAATTCATCCTGAAGATATACCTAAGACAGCTTTCTCTACTCGTTATGGCTTGTTCGAGTACCTTGTCATGTCCTTTGTGTTGACAAATGCTCCGGCACACTTTATGTACCTGATGAATTCAGTATTCATGCCAGAATTGGACAAGTTTGTCGTCATGTTCATTGATGATATCCTTGTATACTCTCAGAATGAAGAAGAGCATGCTGAACATATGAGAATTGTCTTAACTCGGTTGCGTGACAACCAGCTTTATGCTAAGTTCAGCAAGTGTGAATTCTGGTTGAACAAGATACCTTTTCTAGGTCATGTGTTATCTGGTGATGGAATTTCGGTTGACCCTACTAAGGTGCAAGAAGTCCTTGAGTGGAAGGCACCTACTACGGTCACAGAAGTCCGAAGTTTCCTGGGATTGACTGGCTATTATCGTCGCTTTATCCTAGATTTCTCTAAAATCGCCAAGCCCATGACTCGACTACTTCAAAAAGATGAGAAGTTTGTCTAGACTCCGAAGTGTGAAGAGGCTTTCCACACTTTGCGGACCTTGCTAACCTCTGCCCCTATATTGGCACAACCTGACATCGAGAAGCCTTTTGATGTCTATTGTGATGCATGTGGCATCGGATTGGGGTGTGTTCTTATGCAGGAAGGCCGAGTAATTGCTTATGCTTCGTGCCAGCTTCAAAAGCATAAAGTCAACTATCCTACCCATAACTTAGAGCTAGCCGCAGTTGTTCATGCCCTGAAAATTTGGAGACATTACTTGCTGGGTAATGTGTGCAACATCTATACTGACCATAAAAGCCTCAAGTACATATTTACTCAACCCGAGTTGAACATTCGTCAACGACGATGGTTAGAATTAATCAAAGACTACAACCTTCAAGTGCACTACCATCCTGGTAAGGCAAATGTGGTTGCTGATGCCTTAAGCAGAAAGGCCCATTGCAATTCCTTAGTTAGTGAAGATTTTCATCTGGCACACCTCCTTCATCCTGTAGTACTCCACAATATCACTGTGGATTGCTCTCTTAGAAGTCGAATTATCGAACTCCAGAAGACTGATGTGGGTGTGTTTCATATCAAGCAGAAGATGAAAGAGAAAGAGACCAAGCACTTTAGGGTCGATGACAAAGGAATTCTCTGGTTTAATGATAGGCTTGTGGTACCCAAAGATAAAGAACTTAGAAATCAAATTATGGCTGAAGCCCATTCTTCTAAATTGTCCATCCATCCTGGTAGCAGTAAAATGTATCAAGATCTCAAGCTGTATTATTGGTGGACCAAGATGAAGAAAGAGATCGCAGCTTACGTGGCAAAGTGTGATAACTGTTGCAGAGTCAAGGCTATTCACATGAGGCCCGGATTATTGCAGCCACTCTCTATTCCTGGCTAGAAGTGGGAAGAAATTAGTATGGATTTTATTGTTGGATTACCCACTACCAAAAAGGGTTGTGATTCCATCTGGGTTATCGTAGATCGTCTAACTAAATCCGCTCACTTTATTCCGGTCAAGTCTACCTATCACCCTCACAATTATGCTGAGATTTACTTCCAACAAGTGGTACGTCTCCATGGTGTACCCAAATCCATTGTTTCTGATAGAGGACCGCAATTCACGGCTCTCTTTTGGGAGTGCTTACATCAGAATCTTGGCACTCATCTAATCCGCAGTTCTGCCTATCATCCGCAAACATCAGGACAGACTGAGCGTGTTAATCAAATTCTTGAAGACATGCTTAGAGCTTGTCTTATTTCTTGCAAAGGCTCTTGGGAAGACTGGTTACCTCTCGCTGAATTCTCTTATAACAACAGCTATCAAGAGAGTATTAAAATGGCTCCTTTTGAAGCTCTTTATGGCCGCAAGTGTAGAACTCCTTTGAACTGGGTGGAACCCGGAGAAAGAAGATTCTATGGTATTGATTTTGTAAAAGAAGTCGAAGAGCAAGTCCGAACTATACAGAAGAATATGACTGCCACTTAGGCTAAACAAAAGAGCTATGCTGACAAGAGAAGAAAACCTATTGAGTTTGAAGTAGGTGATCATGTTTATCTGAAGGTATCCCCTATGAAAGGAGTCAAGCGTTTTGGAATTAAAAGGAAGCTTGAGCCTCGATATGTTGGACCTTACCGCATTATCAAGAAAAGTGGAAGAGTAGCCTATAAACTTGATCTACCGCGTGAGATGGGAGCTATATTCCCGGTATTCCATGTGTCTCAGCTGAAGAAGTGTCTCCGTATTCCCGAGGAAAGAATAGCGACAAGAAAAGTGAACTTGAAATCTGATCTTTCTTATGAGGAGAAGCCCGTGCAAGTCTTGGATACTCAAGAAAGAGTGACTCGTATATGAGTGGTTAAGTTATACAAGGTAGTTTGGAGTAATCATAGTGAACGGGATGCAACCTGGGAGTGGGAAGATTATTTAAAGGAAAACTATCCAGCTTTCTATACTGATTGGTACGCTTTCCAAATCTTGGGACGAGATTTTTCTAAGGGGGGAGGGCTGTAACACCCTAGGTGTTTAGGCTTCCACTAAATTGCATGTCATTTCATAAACATGTGCATTATCTATGTCATCATGCCATTATCATTGAAACATACATATGCAACATTTTAAATTGTATGTGTTTCATGCTTGATTGCTTAGAGTGGTAGTAGTGCAACATGTGAATGTAACATGAAACTCTCGTACTTTGAAACATGGCAATATGGTAGTAATGTGGCAATTATAAAATGACAACAAGGTCTTGAAACATGTGAAACATTGCATTGCAACATATGAGTGAATTACTTGTTTTAGTTGCTTTATCACATGTGATCATTAAAGGTTGGTATAACAATTTGGTAAAGTGGTTGATCATGGTCTATTACACCTTAACTATACTTAGGTTACTTGTTGGGACATTGTTCATGTAGATCAAAATGACCAAAATGCCCTCAAGTGGGGGTTTGACTTGAATTGACCCTTGGAGTGTCACTGTTTGACTGATTCAAAAGTCCAACTTAGAGACTTTGCATGGCTGTGCACTCTTTACAAAAGTTGAAGCTAATTTATCAAGGAACAAAAGTTGTTTGATGGCCAACTCATGAAAATGTGTGGAACATGGTCAAACATGGCCCACAAGTCAGATTGCCATGCTGAATTCACACTTAGAATTTTTCCTAAGTCGTTTTGGCGATTTTTAGTTTCGAGTATCCCTGTTTGGAGGCTTGTATCTCCCAATCCTAACCGAATTAGTCCAAGCTCCAATTAACAAAGTTGTTGTACTCACTTGGATCTTTAATTTTGTTGACTACACCATGAACCAGATCACCACCGTTTGGGAGTTATAGATCATCAAAAGTACGCTGTCAGTCGGTCGTTGGATCACTGAATCGATGTTTCAGGCGAGCTACAGTGATCTCCATTTCAGTAAACACCCGACGCGTGGGGGACGCGCATCACCGGTCGCCTGACCGCGCAGGCCATGCTCCGCGGGCGCCCTGGCAAGGCCAACCGCGTCATGGAGCACCCCAGCGCCTGCCCGACCGAGTCACCCGCTCCATTCTCATCTCTCGCCTCCCACAGCGCGCAGCACCGAAGCTGTCCGCCATTGCTAGCTGGACCTTCACCCTCGCCTAGCTCCCACGTCCTGGCAAAAATGCGTCGCCCAGCTCACCCAGAGCCTCGCCGTGTTTCCCTCTACCTCCTCCACCCCACCGTCGTGCCAATTTCGCCTTGGTAAGGATGAAATCGCCGTTTTTCCCCACCACCGCCTTGTCGGACCTTCGCCGGAGTTAGCGCTCCACGTGGCCAGCTCTCCTCGCGCCATTGCCATCCCTCCTCTGCCTTGCGCTAGGTCTAAGGAGCACTGAGGAAGCTCGTAGGGTCACCGTTAGGGGCCACGATGCCGTTGTTTCGTCGGAGCCGGTCAAGCCGCGGCCGAGCGCCGCCGTGGCCATCGCCACCCCCTCTAGCTACGTCATTTGCTGCAATAGATGGTTCCCCTATGTCCACTTGGATGAGGCCAAAATGTTGGCACCGTTGCCTTCGCCGGAGGAGCCACCGGTGGCGAGTTGCGCCGTCATCTTCCTCCGCTCCCCTGTCTGTCTCGCAGACGCGCGGGCCCCTCCCGTCAGTCGCCGCGGCTGAAGCGGGAGTCTAGCGTGGGCCGCACCACGTCTTGGGCCGCGCCAGTGCGCTTCGCGGGCCGCCGTTTCCTCGGGCCGGCCCAACAGCAGTGAAATGATTTCTTGTTTTGTTTTGTTTATTTTGTTTTTCACAGAATTGTGTGCATGATTCAAAAATGTGTAACTCGAGTTTGGTAGATCCAAATGTATGGTTCCAATTTTGTTGAGTTCCTAGTAATGTCTAGTATTTAATAAAAATATTATATGAGCACATGTTTTAGAAATTCTGGATGAATTAAATAGGACTTTGAAATGTGTTTTTGGATACATGCAAACTTGTTTGAATTTTATCTTGAGTTTCTGTGGTCCAAAAATTATAAAATTTTGTGAGTAATCTATTATTGCTTAGTAGAAGCTCTGGTTAAAATTTCAGAGCTAGTGCATGTGTAGTTTTTGAGTTATAGAATTTCCTTTTATCAATGGATGGATCTTGTGTGAATTTTCATAATTTTTCTATAGATCCAGTATAGGTAAAATTTGGTGAGTAAGGTTCTTATGCTAAAATAATGCTAGGAAAAATGTGAAATCTGTTGCTTGACACTTTTCATTAGGGTTTCCTAATTACGCTAAAAATAGGCATGCCACCTGTTATTTTGGATACAGCAAGTTCTTCTTGCTCAATGGCTTTGAAATTTTTATGGTAGTCTATGTGAAGCATGAGATAGCTACTGTAATTTTTGTAGATTTTTATGAATAGTTTTACTATATGTTGCTTTAATCACCTAATTAACTAAATAAATTAGAAAAGGATATTAAATGATTTATTTAGAAGTTGGCATTATACTTTCTAGTGTTCCTCTGGTATGTGTAACAAGTTGGTAAACTTGGTTTGGTCAAATTAGGCTTTTGCATCATCATTAAATAATTAAGTTAGTAACCCTGTCATTGCGGGATAGATTCTAGGTTTACTGGAATTTGATTTGGTTAACTTGAGAATCATACTTCGATGTTTACAAATGAATTGTAGAGAATTTCATAAGCTTTCCAGAATATCCTCTTGCAAGTCATTTGGATTTGTAGAACTCTTGTTGTGATTGAATTAAGGGACTATTTATGTGCATATGAAACTTTAAATGTTGATTTATGTATGCCTTTACTATTTCTAAGTTTGTGGTAATGTTCCTAGGGGTTAGGCCTTTAACTGAAGATGAGCATCTTTATCTTAGGTTATGCAAGTTAGGTAAGTTGATCTTGTTCTTCAAGTTAAGTTAGATACCTGTTTTAAAGTGATTTGAATAGAGCTATTCTTAATCGGTAAACGAGTGTCCAGTAAGGTTTTCGTTAAACACTTACTGTGATTCATTCATCATGAGCATCATGTCATTCCTTATGCATCCATGATATTTATCTTGTGCATCGGCATGCAATAGGTGTACTGGAAGGAGTGAGCCTGCTGGAATTCGAGGAACCGAGCGAGCAGCAGCAGCCGACACCGGAGGTTCAGGAGGTGCAGCCTTCAGAAGAAGTGCCAGACGTGGTCACCGTTGAGTGCCCGGATCACCGTCCGTGCAACTTTGTGAAAGGCAAGCCCCAGAGCATATTAAGCCTCCTAATTTCCGAAATGCAGTTACAGTATTATTATTATATATATATATATATTGTTGCATTAAGTTTAGGTGTTGGATGCAAACAATTGCTGCATTGGTTACCCAATCCTTGTCCAGATATTGTTACCCTGAATCCTATGTAGCTCAGGCTCGTGTAGTGCTTAGCCCTGCTTAAACGCGGTAGAAGTCGGGTGATTTCCTGTCACCTGCGAGATATAGGAATATACATGTGGCACGGTTGGCTATATTTGCTATCGTGGAAAAGAATCAGTCTTAATTTGAAATGAAGACCGGGCGGAGGCTTGCCGGTTTGCAGTGACTCCGTCTGTGTCGCTTAAGGACTAATTCTTGGAGCCTTTCCTATTCATGTTGAACGCATGCCTCTCTCTTAGTTGGCCGTGTCCGAAGACCGACCACGAAGCCGAGTAGCTCACCTCAGGCCGAGAGTCGATAAGTATAAAGTGCGCCTCGGAAGGGAGCCGTAGGCGTGAGTCCAAGGGCAGGTGATTTAAAAGTCCTGATCGTCCTGGCAGAAGGGTAATCCCTGAGAGTGCTGGCGCTGATCGAACCCGCAAATTTGGTTCCTATGATGTTCCAAAGGTGACCGACGGCTACCCTTGCAAAGTATGCCAGGGTGAGAGTTAGGAATACCCCCTCAGCTGAGTTGTAATTCGATTCGAGTCGCCGTCTCTCCCGGTTAGTGAGAACTTGACGGGCTTATCTCCAACGTAGATACACTAAATAACATAATGGTTCAGAAATGATGATATGATGATGACAACCTTATTATACCTGCTATGGTTAATATTGTTTGCTCCTAATAAGTGAGTGCTCTAGTACAGGTGCTAATCTAGTGCACAGGTAAATGATGATAAGCTTGATGCTAAGTTTAAATTGGTTACTATAATCATAAGCTCCTTTATGCAACTGTGTCAAGCTAGCCCACCTCATAAGCATTGCATGATCCTTGGTGTCTTTTATTTTTGGTTTTTGTCGGGTAAGTCTAGCTAAGTACCTTCTCGTACTCAGGGTTTATCTCCCACCTGTTGTAGATGACCAGTTCTACTTTGGTTGCTACAAGTACTGCCTTCTCCCAGCTGGGGATGAAGACTAGGCCATTGGGCACGGTCTCTACTAGTTCTCGTACCTGATAATGCTTTTGTGGGACATGACTCAGATCTGGCAATGTATTTTAAACTATGAAGTTATGTACTAAACTATGTTGCTTCCACGCATTTGAACTGGGTTTGTAATATTTTATTTGAACTCTGATGGATGTAATCCGAATGCTACTTATGAAATGTTGTAACGGATGATGTGTTGTGTTGAATCACTACGATCTTGGTTTGTATGTCGAGAGTTGGTTGAAATCCGTCGTGATTTCCGAACTACCAGGATTATGGGAGCTTAAGTACAGGAATTTGATCGCTTCGATGATTGTTTTTGTACTTACGTTCTTATGATTTGGTCGGTTCTGTTATAGATTGGGCGCCGCACATTGCCGGCTTCATCACCATCTGTGAGGCCTTCCTTGGGATGGAGCCGCACGTGGACCTCTTCTGACGGATCTTCATAGGGCGAGCCTTGTCGGAGGGGAAGCCGCCTAGGACCGCACCAGTTGGGGGCTTTGCCTTGTAGAAGGAGCTGAGGCCGTCGGGCTCCTACCCCGCATACTACCCCTACGACTCCAATCAGAGGTGGCATGGGGAGTGGTTCTACATTAGGAACCCAGCGGAGGCACCGTTCCCGCCATTCACCGGAAGAAGGCCAAAGAGGTGGGAGAGTTTTTGGCAGAACAAGCTGGAGGTCATCGAGGTGGAGCTCCATAAGTTGGTGCAGCATGGCCTCAACGGGCTACGGTTGTTCCACACTTTCTTTCGCCATTGAGTCGCCCCACTGGCGGAGAGGAGTTGGCCGATGTGGAACTACTCTGTCCCAACAGATCCCAACCGCACATCGCCGGAGGAGTTGGCGAAGGACGAAGTCTGGAGTCGGCTCGACTGGGTGCTGCAACTGAGGGACAAAGAGTCCCTTGAAGGAAAGCCCAGACCTCTTCATGTCGTGAAGCTATCCAATATGGTATGTTCCCCTCTTCTCATTCCGTGTCCTTTCCCTTTTACTCTCATGTATTTTGACTTCGAGTCATCCATTTCATAGGGACTCGCGGGTTACAAGTCCTGGTCGCATCTTTCGAGGGGGCCAGAGGGTGTAGCTTGGCAAGCCGCTCTAAAAGAGGCATCAATTGCCTAAAAGAAGAAGAGAGCTGAGAAGGCCCGGAAGAGGCACGAGAAGGAGAAGGAGATCGCCTGGCGGGTGCGGGTCGGTGAAAACTGGAGCGACGTGGAGGCGAAGCTCGAGTCAGAGGAGCCCATGGAGATGGGTGGCGATGCAAGCACCTCCAAGGATGATGGAGATAGGGGTGTCATCGTGACCTCGGTGGAGTGTCGTGCGCCTGCGGCCACGTCCATCGGCGGTGGGCAGGATACGGAGAGGCACGGTGATGTTCCCTCATCAATGAAGCGCGCAGCGAGCTTGGACACCGCCGTCGAGCGAGAGGTGAAGCGGGCGCGGGCGCCGTGCCTTTTGGAGGCATCATTGGCTTGACCCCCCTGCTTCAAGAGTGGCAAGGCATGCCGGCTGATCGGAGGAGTGTGCTCGTACCCTTGCATCTTCGGGGTCAGTGCGTGCGCGCGACCTAGAATGGGGAGATGCCCTGTCAGTCCCCCGGTGGGTGCGCCACGAGCCGACGGTCGCGGTGGCTCATAGGCCAATCGGGAACCAGTCGGGTCGTCTCCTCCCTTGGTCGATGTGAGGGGCCATGGGTCGCGACCCGTGAGTGGTCCTCGTCCGGCAGGCTCATTGCTAGCGTGTCAGGGCTTCAGGGCCCTACCGCTTTTATCCAGGTATGCATCTATGTTCCTTTTTGCTCTCACAGTTGAGTTTTTTTTAGCATGACTAACCTGTACTTGTTTGACAGTGGCCAGGGACTGATGGGTCTAGGCATCGCCCTGCCTCCCATGTGGGAGGAGTGGAGGCCCAGCCTACAGCGAGTCACGATGAGCAGCGGGGATAGCAGACTAGCGGTGGTGCGACCTTCCCTTTTGGGGGTTGCGCCCTCCCAGTCGATCATGAGTATAGCAATGGCTTCAGTGATGGTGGTGGTCCCTACGGCGACGGTGGAGGTTGGGTCAGAGGTGACCCTTGTGATCCCTCCTCCAATAGCCACATCGGAAGTGAGGAGGGAGACCGGGCTCCCTGCCTCACCCGGTGGAGGAACACACGGCTTGCCCTGCTGATCAGAGCTGGAGGGGTCAGGAGGAGACGTGGCCAGGCCAGAGATAGAACATCCACCGGCGGGCCACGGAGTCGAGATAGTGGAGATCCCCTGCTCTGGCGAGGCAGGCGCTAGGGTGGAGTTGCCGGCCATCCTGCCATCACAGGAGCTGGCGGTGGTCCGGTCGTCGCACGATGTTGCAGTGGCTAGATCTTCCAGCGGGTTGGGGGTGACCCACAAGCTGGTGTGGCCGTACCCCAATGACCCGAGGAAGGCTTAGTTTGTCCTTCGCGACGAGGAGGAGGTGGCGCTCTAGGTCTTCCAGGAGGAGAGAGGACTATCGATGGAGTCCGATCTCACCCAAACCAAGGCGAGACTCAAGGAGGCCTTGGAGCGGGTTGAGCTCATCCATTAGGTGGTCTCAGTTGACCTTCTGCATGTCGCCAAGGTAAGCCTTTTGTGTTTTTAGTGTTTGTCCTCAACTCCTTGGTTTTCCATTGGTTGTCCTAGCGTACTTGCTTCTCGCTTTATGGGAGGAACACGGTCGGATGGAGAGGGAAGCTGTGATGTCACGGCGGGTCAATGAGCTTAAGCGCCAGTTGGAATCTGCCCGCCATGAATCCCAAGACCGGGCGGCCGAGGCGATGGGAGCGCGGGTGGTGGAATTGCTCGTGGCGGAACGGACGACTGCTGCCGAGGGGGGACTCGATGCAACGAAGGTCCACCTAGGAGAGACCGAGGCAGCGCTCCAGAAGTACTTGGAGGCTCTAGAGATGGAGCGGAAGGCCCGGTCAGAGTCTGATCGAGAAGTGCTCACGCTCTAGGGGCAGGTGCTTGGGGTGGAGGAGTCGAACGCCCGACTGCTCAAGAAGGTCACCCAGCAAGAGGAAGGGCTCTCCATCCTCGAAGGCACCCACCTCAGTATGTATCTATTCTGCCTTTGGTTGATGTCTTGGTTTTTCCTTTCCCTTGCTTCCGAACTTGTCGTCCTTTTTCTAGAACTGGGTGGAAAATTTGGTTCTCTGGAGTGGGAGCTGGAGATAGCCAAGGCGGTGATCGGTCGGAGCATGGAGGCGCTGGCCAAGTCCCTTGAAGAGCGATGTGCTCTCAAGGGGGAGCTTGACTAGATCCACAACGTTGCCCAGGTGGTTGTCTCTAAGGTGTTCGAGTCAGCGCTGAGCACCTGTACACCCGCCATCCAGCTGGCGGAGGTCTCGAATGAGGTTTGGGCGCTCATCTCTGACGGGATGTTCTACGGGACGTCAGGGGTGCTGACCTTAGTGGTGATGCACCACCTGGACCTAGACTTCGCTGCCATCTACAGAGGGTATGTCGATGGCTGGAGCGCGGATGCCATCCATGCACTCGGGGAGAGCTTGGTGCCATGCGCATAGATGGTTGTCGAGCAAGTCTTTGCACAATGGGTGATGGAGGCTCGCCGTTGGAGCGTGGCTAAAGGCGTGCATCAAGAAGATGTTATCCAGCCTATGGACGGAGTGGAGACCGGGTCAGGAGTGAGTGTCGTCCCGCCCCCGATCGAGCCGAACGTCATCCCGTCGAAAGGCGAGCAACCCTTATCCTTGTCGACCGAGCCATCAGCCGATGTCGCCGGGCGGCCACAATTGTTTTTAGAGTAGAAACAGTTAGTAATTGTAAAGGATAAGTTCGAGGGGGAGCCCCCGTGTGAACAATTTTTTGTATTCATGAATACTTCAGTTTTGTTTTGTGATGGAATCACTCATAAAGGGAAGCATGTCCCATCCGTTCTTTGTTTTTACCTTAACATAGCTTTGTTTTTTATTGTTTCTTTTTTGCTCCTGCCCGTTTGACCTGTAGGCTACAACCTTAAGAACCCAGGCGTGACCTGCAAGGCTCAGCTGCTCGTAACCATAGGTTGTGGAGGGGTGTGATCGGTCAGGAGTTTAAAACAAAGTTACATAGGGTAAATAAAGGAACGAACCACCCTTTCGTTTGGGTGAAAAGTATTACTATATGATAGTAAAAAAGAGAGGTGGTATCGCACCCTTGTGGAGCCCTCGAGCGACCCAGGCCGAGAGTGCTTGGGCTGGGGTGCTTGTAGGAGCAAATGTTGAATGAAAGAAAGCGGTAAGATCGAATTTTAGGGGAAGAAACGACGTAACTGTTCGATGTTCCTTGTGTTGGTGAGAACGTTGCCGTTGTTGTCCTTCAGTCGGTAGGTGCTTGGTTGGATCACCTCGGTCATCGTATAGGGACCTTCCCATGGTGGATAGAGTTTATGTTTCTCCTTGGTTGATTGGGTTCTTCAGAGTACGAGGTCTCCGACCTCGAGGATCCTCCCTCTGATTTTTCTTTCATGGTACCTATGGAGAGTTTGCTGGTAGCAAGCGGAGCGGATGACGGTCGTATCGCGAGCCTCCTCGAGTAGGTCGATCGTGTCCTCCTAAGCCTCCATGGCCCAGTCTTGGTCGCAGGCCTTCACTCTTGGGGCACCGTGATCGAGGTCAGAGGGCAACACTGCTTTAGCTCCATAGGCTAGGAAGAAGGGTGTGAAGCCTGTGGATCAGTTCGAGGTCAATTTTAGGCTCCAAAGGATCGCTGGGACCTCTGCAACCCATCGCCCGACATACTTATTGAGTTGGTTGAAGATACATGGCTTGAGTCCTTGGAGGACCATGCCATTGGCTCCCTCGACCTGATCGTTAGTATGTGGATGTCCGACCGAGGCCCAGTCGATCCTTATGCCGTATCCATCATAGAAGTCCAGGAACTTCTTCCCGGTGAAGTTAGTTCCGTGGTCAGCGATGATACAGTTAGGAACACCGAAATGGTAGATGATGTCAAGGAAGAACTTGACTGCCTCTTCCGAGCGAATGTTAGTGATGAGTTTTGCCTCTATCCACTTGGTGAATTTGTCCACCGCTACGAGTAGGTGAGTGAAGCCGCCTAGGCCCTTTTTGAGGTGTCCTACCTTGTTGAGGCCCAGACCGCGAATGGCCAGGTGATGGGGATGATTTGGAGCTCCTGTGCCGGCAAATGAGTTTGCCGAGTGTAGAACTGGCATCCCTCACACCTACGGATGACCTCCTCTGCCTCTCATAGCACAGTGGGCCAGTAAAAACCTTGTTGAAAGACTTTTCCGACCAGCGACCTTGGGGCCACGTGATGTCCGTAGATTCCAGCATGGACCTCGAGGAGGAGCTGTTTCCCTTGGTCGGTAGGGATGCACTTCATGAGTATTCCTGACAGACTCCGCTTGTAAAGTTTGTTACCGAATATGGGGGCTGTTGACATCCTTGAGCCTACTCAGGGTAGTAGGCATAAAGATAGTGATGATGTAGGAGTACCACTGATGTCATCTTGACGGGTGGCTGGCCTCTAGTCTTCAGTGCCGCGCCTGAGGAAACCTAATCAAGAGGTTACTGTCTAACCACCCTAATTGCCACTTAACCTTTCACAGCCATGGGTTGCCTTCTCTTATAACTTAGGGTAGGATGAGTTGCAGGCCCCTCTGATCATGGGGAAGGCTTAGTGAATAGTTGTTAGCCCCCCCAAGACTTAGTCAAAGTCATTGACGGAGCTCAGATCAATCCTAACATGCCCCTTACCTCACGAGCACTCATTTCTCAATCAGTAACGGTGACTAGGTTGCACCTAGAGATGGCAATGGGCCTCGATCCTAGATTTTCCACGTGGTTTTCGATCCCTTTTATGGGACAGGGATGAGAGCAAATTTAGCCCCATGGGAACTAAATAGGGGCAGATTCCTCTCTCATTAAGTCTAGTAGGTCGGGGGATAGGGAGCATTCCCTATACCTATTCCTAACGAAGCCCCATTTAGATAAGATGAATCCGCATATCCATCTCCTAGGGAACCCCAGCCACCCATCTATTCTGTCCAAATGCTAGAAATCTTATCCATCTCTCGGTCTGTTTCTCCACCTGTAGCCTTCCGCCCTTGTCCCAACTCCTAATCACCCCTTGCCCTCTCCCTATCTTGCATGCATCCAAGTGTCATCGCTTGCTATTTCCTCCACCTAGTAAGTCCCGACCCCCCCTATGTCACATCCAAGCATCGCTACTCACTAGTTCATCCGCCCATTGCTTAGACCCTCCACACGCTAGCATATCGGCATCCACACAGATGGATCAGTGGCAAGGAGCTACTACGTGATCGTGCGAGCAAGCATGGTGATGTGCGTTTGCATGAGCAGGCACAATAATGGATCGATGGTGAGGTGCTACTGCGTCTACTATTGGCATGGTTTTAGATCATGGGAGCAAGAGCTTCATCGCCGATGACTTTGGTGAGTTCTGTTCCAATGGCTCCTTGATGGGCACATAAATCACCGCAGGGATAAATTCCTCATCCGCAGACGGGGTCTGGGAAATGCTCCACAATGACCTTGATGGGGATGGAGACGGGAAAAATCTCCCCCACATAGATGTGGAGCTATTTCCAGTTGCGGAGCTCTGGGTAAGGCTAGGTTTTGCATATGCCCTACCTCAAATTTGTTTTACTTTTCTTTATCCTGGCTGTGTTATGTGTTTTTTTCTTAATGTATGTGCCATTAATCAAGCTCTATCAACTTTATGCCATATCTTGTTTTTTATTTGCACTTCTCCTACATTTTAGGTGCCTAAAATTTGAAATGATTTTAGGCAACACTCTTGTAGTACAAGTAAATTATTAATTTTATGATTTTTTTATTTGTCTTTGTATCATAACATATCAATTTTTTGTCCTTGTCTAACTATAGAAATAATTATAAATTGTTGATTGTTTTTGTGCCAACATAGATCGAATTTTGTCAGGTTTATATTTTTTCCAACAGGTTTTTTCTTTTCAAAACCAAGAATTACATATCATGTCTATATAAATTGCAACAAACTACAACAAAAAAGAAGCTAAAATTCAAGCACCTGAATTTTAGCAAGTCTCTTTTATTTGTCCTTCGTAGCTTGCTATTAGACTTGCAAGTGGCACGGGCCACGCCGCTAGCCCATGTAATCCCGTTGGTCAGCCCGCATTCTCACAACAGGTTTATGTGGCTGATCGTGCCCAAGACGCTGCGCACCAAGGCCACCGTGCGCCGAGGAGTGCTATCCGTAAGGATGGCAATAAGTTAAATATCTAAAAAAAATCAGCCATCGATGTTTGGATAGGCATCGTTTCCCACCAAGTTGGATAAATAAAATTAGTACTATTTCCTAGCAATTGCCCCTGATGTTGTTGTTTTTGTCCTCGCTGCTCTCCTGCATCCACCGCAGTAGCAGTTGCTGGTGCCCCTTCCCCCGTGCAACGATAGAAGGAACAGAGGCAACACCACGACGACGCTGCTCGTGCCTCGCTCGCGGGCCGCCAATGCTCATGGCCAGGCTCGATTGGGAGGGGAGGCGTGAGATCGGTTGGAGAGGTGATCCGAGACAGAGAAGCCAATATCTTGGGAAGAGTATCTTAATTTCGTCAGAGCTTAGGAGATCCATCGTGGACTTTGTGCTACTAAAGGTTGGAAGGAAGACAGAGGTGGGGAATTTTCTCAGCTCACTCTCCCTAGCTCAGCTACTACACACTGTTGGGCAAAGAATCTGAGTATACCTTCTTTTTTTTTTTGAAATTTGGTAACTGGAGTTGGAGCATCTCGGGCTTAAACAGAGGCTTAATCATTTACGGTGTAATCAGAGACCTTGTGCATAAGATGTTGCAGAAAGGTAAAACTTTCAATCATTTCCTCTCTTTCTTTTTTCATTCATTTTTTCTATTCAACTTTAATAATATTTAAAGTCGTTCTATTACCATATATAACAACAATGCAATAAAACTTCTATAGCAACCCAAGAGATATCATCGACTTCTTTCATTCAAAATTATAGTACATTTTGATTTCTTTTAGATTCGTAGCTATTACTATACCCTTAGATATAATGTATGTCTAAGTATATTGCAAAAGTAATACACTTAAAAAAAAGTCAAAATGGTCTTTTATTAAGAGCGGCCGCCTCGGGTCTCACGGGAAACGCCGCTGCCGCTCCAAGGTCCTCGCCATGCCTCAACCTAGGGCCCCTCTTCTTCTTCTTCCTTCCCGGTGCATCTGCGGGAGGTAAGAAGGAGAGGGGACCCATCTTTTTTCTCGCAATTTTTATATCCAATTTGATTAGGGTTTAGTCCAAATAAATCTATCGGCGAAATCAGATGATTTTCGATCGGCGTCTTGTTACCTACGATGATTTCGGTGGTTGCCACGATGAGATCGCCATTGCAGGCGTTGATTTCATTGGCAG
This sequence comes from Miscanthus lutarioriparius, assembly GCA_904845875.1. NCBI lineage: Eukaryota > Viridiplantae > Streptophyta > Magnoliopsida > Poales > Poaceae > Miscanthus > Miscanthus lutarioriparius. The sequence goes on along the minus strand of CAJGYO010000018.1, from coordinate 48,475,659 downwards.
GCAGCCAATTTGTGGCCTTTATTTGCAAGTGGAGTGCTCCTAGGCACTCCCAATGATAACAGTTTGTTTGCGTCATCAATCTTGTCGTCGATGGTTGTAGAGAGGAAATCAAGAATTGGAGGTAATGAATCTGCATCCTATGCTGTACCAAATGATACAACTGTCAATATTCTTTCAACGATTTAAATACGTTTTAGACTGGTTCCGGAACGTTAGATCTTGCGTTATGTCCAATGTTTTAGGTCGATCGTTGAATTCACTATAAGGATTGTGCTCTGACTTCGGTGTTCAACGAGGCTGTGGTCGTCTAGAGCATCAGCTGCATCAGAAAAAGTCATCAGGAAAGAAGACGATGGAAAAATCTGAATAGAATATCGTACCTTATTTATTTCAGATTATTTTTTTATGTAACCTGAGCATGTACTTTATCGAGTTTTAATATAATTCTTTTTATCTTTAAAAAAAGTTTTTTTATAATTTAGAACGAAGGGAGTAGTTTTTAAGGAGCGAGAGCCCTGTCATCTGTCAAACGACACGAACGCAAAACGCTGGCGACTTCAGATCCGTGGCTCAGCACTAGGATGAAAACGGATCGGATACGGACGGATATTACCGATATTACATTTGTTTTTATATTTCTAGTCGGAATCAGATTCGAATGCGGATAGTGTTAGCCATACCGGATAGGATATGATACGATTCGATGTCGACATCATAAATATGTGATTTGAGTTTTTGGATACTGATATGGTATCAAATGTTGAATATCCAGACTCGGATACGGACAGATCTAAATATTTCTAAATCTGTGGGCATCTGTCTACTCTTGGAGAAAATACATGTTTGAGAAACACTACTAGGCCATGACTGCAGCCAAACATGAGGCAATGAAGTACCTGCAACAGAATCACAAGAAGCTATGGACCAGAAGTCAGTTAGGCACAGATTCTAAGGTGGATTATGTAACCAATAATTTGGTTGAGTCCTTCAATAACTGGATAAAGGCAGAGAAGGCCAAGCACATTGATGATTTGATGGATACCATAAGGCAAAAACTGTTGATTAAATGGAATACTAGAAAAAAAGGTGGCCAAAAAGTTTGTGGGAAAGATTCTACCTCATGTTATGCAACAGCTGAGGGAAGGCAACTTCAACCTAGATATTGAGGTCATCACAGAACATGATGGAGTTGCTAAAGTTTGTGCTAAGAGAGGACTGGATTCAGATTTGTTGTGGACTTAAGAAACATGACATGTTCCTGTAGGGCTTGGCAATGGTCAGGAATACAATGCAAGCATGCAATTGCCTACATAACATTTATACCTGGTGAAAAGCTAGAAGACCATGTGGATGAATGCTATTCTATGGCCAAATTTAAAGCTGCATATGAAGGTGCCATCCCATCCATTCCTAACAAGTCTATGTGGCCTGATGCCATACATGGATTCTTCATGCATCCTTCCTTGCTTAAGTCCATAGTTGGTAGAAGAAAGAACAGGTACAAAAGGATAGTTCAAGGAGGTAGCAGGAAGAAATCAAAGAGACATGAGTATCCAATATGTCGTGAGTTAGAGCAACATTGGTACACTTGGAAGAATGGGAGTCCAGCAGACATAGCTACAATAGAGGTTGACATGTGAACTTCTCTCAGTTATATTTATTCATATATGATATGAACTACATTAAATAATTTAACATAACTAAAATTTCACCTGCAGGGGTCTACCAAAGAAGAGGGAAAAAAAGCAGCTAAAACTAACATAGAGACAAGCATTATTGTGGCCACAGGGATGATGTTCCCTCCCAATAAGGCAATGGAGAATGTTGTACACAAGAAAAGAAAGAGAAAACCTCTTCTTCATCATCTGTCTCCAAATCTAAGGGGGCAGCAACAAGTACTTCAGTCTCTATTACTACTCATTTCTCTAGAAGATATGCCACTTCTCCATTTCTTTCTAATTTTTTGTAATGCCAACAGCCCATACTAAACTTCATGTTTTATATACCACAAGATTTGGAACTGGATTCAACGAACCAATTCATATTCAAGTTGTGCATCTTGCCCCTTATTTTGAAGATGCTGCACTTTAGCATGAACCACAGGAAGCTTCAACTGCTACAGTTCATACACTAAGGATGAAGATTGGATTAAAGAAGCTTACACCAAGGAAAGATATGTCTGCCACTCCAACTAGGGGAACAAGCAGCAAGGCTCCAGCTGATCCTTTTAGCCCAGCTGAAAATACCAGAAGTAAGAAGCAACTGCTGCTGGAATGAACAAATGTGACTCCACCATTTGTTTTGATGATGCATTGGTGTTGTACTCCTAGAGAACACCTTGGCTTTTGTGGTATGAAATCATTTGGATGGTATGAAATGCTGATGTAATGGAGCTGTAATATTTTGCATGATCAGAACATGTAGTTTATGGTAGTTGCTCTGGACAAACTACTGGTGTTAGATGAAATTGTGGTTTATGGTTTGCATGTTAGTGAACAATCTAAACCATGAGCACTACTTATGTTTGTAATGTATTAAGGTTTGCATGTTGGTGAATAAACAATATGAGAATTTTATATTTCTGCACTGCATTCATCCATCCATCATTGACTCATTCATTCATTGATTCAAGCATACAAACACAGTGACACACACATACATAGGACCCTACTTCTTCATAATTGCATACAAGGCAAGGAAGATGACAACAAAGACCAACTTCTTAATTCATTTGAGCTGCTGCATAACCCTATCTTGCACTACTACTCCACCAGCCTGACCACCTTCCTAGATGAGAGCTATTGGAGTGGGAGTAGGAATAACAGCTGGTACTGGCACTACCTGACCACCCTCCTTAGTGCTATCTATTTATAGGAGCCACCTAGGGAGAGTTTTTGGCGCCAAAGGCCATCAGATTGGCGCCAATGCACCATCAGATAGCCTTTTCTTTCTGAGGGCATGCTTATCTTTTCTCCCATCCATTAGCCACAGTTAGCGCTGCATTTGGATGAAATGACTTCTAAGGCAAAGAAATTTAGCAGCAGTAGCATCTATGTGCGGTTAACTTTTTTAACGACTCATGTGTAATTACAATTTTTTTAATGACACACAGGTAAAAGGCTAACGTTTTCATCCTGCTCAGCATGCCACCAAGCTGTTCGGCCACCACGCCACGGCCCATAGAGAGGGAGAGATTTAACTTTTTATCATTATAAGAATCTGCACCTCCTGAGATCTCACTCTAACGGCTGGCAATACCAATTTAGCACGCAACGAAGAGAAGAGATACAGAATTGCCACTTTTGCACTCGTGGCACGACAGCGCGTTAGTTCAGGTGCGATCCGAGTCAGCACGGGAGTGGCAAATGACCGTGGCTGCCCTTGGCCTATGCTGCTAACCCAGCCGGTGCATTCTAAAAAAAAGAAGAAGAAGGTGGACATAGTGGCCGCTCAGGACCTGGACGGGAGCTTGCCGGCGTGGGCGTGCTCGGCACCAATGGCGAGGGCGAGCTCTACTCGCGTTGTACGCGCACGTAAGGCCTTGGTAGAGGCGAGCATTACCTCTACTCGAGCTCCAGCCATGGGGGGGGGGCGAGCTCGGACCTGGCAGCCATGGCAAGCGCAACACGGCCGCGGGCGAGCTCGGCCCCGGCGGCCATGGCGAGCTCAACGCCGACGCAGACGGCCCCAGCGAGTGCGGCCCCGGTGGCCATGGCGAGCTCGACGCCGATGGCCATGGGGAGCTCGGCTCCGGTCATGGCGAGCTCGTCCCCCGACGCAGGCTTCACTTCTACTCGGCGCTCCTTGCGTCGCTACTTCGCATGCATGAAATCCCGGGTCTTCGTGCTAGTATAAAATGCTGGCCCACGCACAGCATTTGTGATCATTTTCAAGAGCGGATAGCGCAACCCAAACTCACAATCACACAGACGTAAAGAACCACCCAACTAGCAATTTGTAATTGCCCACGAAGATGGCACACGCTGCGGCACGCGATAGTGCCGCCGATCCTCGTCATGCTCCTCCTCTTCGGGCCGTCGACTCCTCAAGGCCGTTGTCCACGGAGGAACGAGCGGCGACCAAGGGCTGATCCCATGGCCCTCGCCGCCGCCGTCCACCATGCCGAAGCCCGCACCACCACCACCGCGACGCCGCCAAAACCGTAAATGGACACGTGGCGGTGGAGACGACGGTGGAGGACGACGGAAGCAAGATTGCTACCCATGCCGAGGAATGTGGCGCCGCCGCGGCATTGTCGGCAACGACGACATCCGCGCGTGGCAAGCAACTGCAGGGCGATGGCGTCGGGTCGAGGAACGTCGAGAGGCTAGCGGCGGCGGTGCAGGTGCTGCTGCGTTCTAGGTTGGCGTGGCGGTTTCTGGCAGCAAGGGTGGTGGGGACGAGCTCGCCATGGCCGCTGGGGCCGTCTGCGTCGACGCTGAGCTCGCCATGGCCGTCTCCGGGACGAGCTCGCCGGGGCATCCTGTGTCGGGGACGAGCTCCCCATGGCCACCGGCGTCGAGCTCGCCATGGCCGCCGAGGCCGAACTCGCTGAGGCCGAGCTCGCCCACGGCCGTGCTGCGCTCGCCATGGCCGCCAGTCTCGAGCTCGACCCTCCCCCATGGCTGGAGCTCGAGTAGAGGTCGTGCTCGCCTCTGCCAAGGCCTTGCGTGCGCGTACAGCACGAGTAGAGCTCGCCCTCACCGTCGATGCCTAGCATGGTCGCGCCGGCAAGCTCCCATCCAGGTCCCAAGTGGCCACTATGTCCACCTTCTTCTTCTTTTTTTAGAATGCACTGGCTGGGTTAGCAGCAAAGGCCAAAGGGGCAGCCGCGGTCATTTACCACTCCCGTGCTAATTCGGATCGCACCTGAACTGACGTGCTATCGTACCACGAGTGTAAAAGTGGTAATTCTATATCTCTTTCCTTTCGTTGCGTGCTAGATTCATATTGTCAGCCGTTAGAGTGAGATATCAGGAGATGCAATTCTTGTAACAACCTATTCATTTGGCTATGACTCATCGTAAATAATCATAAATTTTTAACCACGACAGTATTTTTTTTCTCATACAAACCAGCCAAACGAGTGCTGTTAATCTCGCGTAGAGAGGACACCACTCGTTCGCCAGTTACTCGCACACACACTGACAGCCCCCACTCATCACCTTCCATCATGCTCTTCTGGTCGTCTTCAATCCATCCCCAATTCCTGCATCTCCCAGATTGATCTCCTTCCTTTCCCGGTGGGAAAGCAGCTGTACCTAGGCAGCGAGCCACCCACCCCTCCTGCTCTCCGGCAAACGCGGAGAAAGTGGGCAGGCAAGGTGTCCGCGACGCCGGCACCTCGTCTTGCTCCGCTCCGTGCGGTTCACCTTCTCCCAGCAGCGAGGAGCGGCGCAGACCGAGAGGCCAAGAACCGGATATGAAGCCCGACGCGAGGCAAGATGCCGGCGGTGGCGTGGCAGCATTAGGCGTCTCCTGCTTCGACATCAAGTCCTTCGTCGCCTCCCTCGCGCTGCTCACGCTCGTCATGGCGCTCTGGCAGCTCCACCCTTACCAGCCGCTCCTCTCCGACTCCCGCCCGTCTTCCACCTGCCCCCTGCTCCCCCGCCTTCCCATCTCAGCTTCCTCCCGCGCCGCTGCCACCGTCGCCTCATTTCCTTCCGCCAACTCCAGTGTCAACGCTGCAAGCACCAAGACGGCCTCTTCGGCTGTTCCCGCCGTCACGACGACGAAGCCGGCTGCGTCCGTGCTGCTAGCCGCCCGGCCGCGGGATCCCAACAAGCGGGACTTCCGTTCGTACGGCAGCGCGGCGGCTCTGTTCGTCCAGATGGGCGCGTACCGGGGCGGCCCGCGTACGTTCGCCGTCATTGGGCTAGCCTCCAAGCCGGCACACGTCTATGGCACCCCCTACTTCAAGTGCGAGTGGGTACCCAACCAGGATCCATCGTCGCCGGCGCCGCCGCGGGCCGTTCGTACCAAGGCCTACAAGATGCTGCCGGACTGGGGCTACGGCCGCATCTACACCGTCGTCGTCGTTAATTGCACATTCCCCACCAACCCCAACGCCGACAACCGCGGCGGGAAGCTCCTCATCCACGCATACTACTCGACCGCCTCCCGCCGGTACGAGCGCTTCGTTGCGCTCGAGGAGGCGCGGGGTTCCTACGACGAGTCCCGGTTCCGGCCGCCGTTCCCCTACGAGTACCTGTACTGCGGCTCTTCGCTCTACGGGAATCTCAGCGCAGCTCGCATGAGGGAGTGGCTAGCCTACCACGCGCATTTCTTCGGCCCTGCGTCGCACTTCGTGCTTCACGACGCCGGTGGTGTCAGCCCGGAGGTCAGGGCGGTGCTGGATCCGTGGGTCCGGGCGGGCCGGGTCACCGTCCAGGACATCCGGGCGCAGGCGGAGTACGACGGCTACTACTACAACCAGTTCTTGGTGGTGAACGATTGCCTCCACCGCTACCGGCACGCCGCGAATTGGACCTTCTTCTTCGATGTCGATGAGTACATCTACCTCCCGGACGGCCGGACGCTGCAGGAGGTGCTGGGGCAGCTGGAGCCCTACACGCAGTTCACCATTGAGCAGAACCCCATGTCCAGCAAACTCTGCGTGGAGGATCCAACCATGGAATACTCAAGGTGTGCTATCCTCACCTAATTGTCCTTTCCTAATGTTGATTGTTCCTTCAATTGTTTATGCAATCACTGTTTCTGTCGGAATCTTTCCTAGATTCACGCAATATATGATAGAGTACTAATCTTTGTTACAAGTAGTGTAGGGAGTATTTCAGAAGAGTGCAAGGCATCTCCCGTCATTGTCAATTTGTTACTTGCCGGAGCCACTTGCTTCAATTTGCTACTGACATGAGTCAGCATCTACTAGTTTTTGTTTATGCTTTAGGTTGATTGGGCAGCGCGACTATTTCGTTTCCCCATAAGGTTCCGGGCTGTTTTACCTGGCCCATTCAAAAGAATGTTTGTTACGTTCCTTTAATTAAACTTATATGCATATGGCTAGTAAAAGATTCCTCTCTAGCATTCGGCCATAGAATTAAATGGTTCATTTTATTCCTTTTAAGTACCCATATGTTCAAGCAATGGTATCAGGAATTTCTAGATTCAAGTCAGACTAGCGGGTGATTATAATCATTATTACAAAATACACCATTTTTTAGATTTTTCGTCTAGTTGGGATATTGTTTACTGAGCTGCAGAAAAATCTACAATTGTGACAATTGATGAAATGTTGGAAACACAATCACTGTATTCATCTCAAGGTTCAAAAAAAGTAATTAAACGTCGTTTAATCGTGATTAAGCGCTAAACGCTGGCCTAGCGTTGCGTTTAGGGCCTGTGCGGCCAATTAAACGCTAGGCGCGCCTTGTCGCTGCGCTTACACGCGAGGCGCCATCTAAGCGGCGTGGAAGCGTCGAAAAGCGGCCCTGGACGGCGCTGGCCCACGGGCTTTTGCGCGCAATCGAGCGGGGTTTCGTGCGCGGCGGGCGGGAAAGCACCTCGGACGCGCACGCGTTCGGGAAGAAAGAGCATGCGGGCAGAAAAAAAGTGCTCGCACGGGGAGAGAGCAAAAACAGAGCAAGCACACAGCAGCCGTCCAGTCGTCCAGACTCTCCAACTCACTTCTCTGTTTCTCTCCTCACCGTGTCCGCACGCTGCGACCACAAGCGGAGCGGAGGTGGCGCGCCATGGAGCAGAGAGCGGACAGGGATAGGGGCGCGGGAGCAGATGGGGATGGGAGCGGAAGCTGCTGCGCCTGCATCCGAGACCTGAGAACCGGCGGCGGCTGGTGAGAAACGGCTGGCTGTTAGGGCACTGGTAGCACATATGATGCTTATATGGGCTGTGGGCTTTCCTAAGACAATGGGCTGAGTGGGCTTTATTGACATAACTCTTTATTTCTCATTTATATTTGTTCATATATGCAGCTGCATCTCCATATAAAAATAGATATTATGTTACTGAAACATAAACGTTTAATTGCGTTTAATCATGTTTAATCACGATTAGGCGCTAGTCAGTGGCCTAGCGCCTAACTAGCGCCTAGCGTGTTTTTGAACCTTGATTCATCTATTTGTTGGAAACTTGGAATAGGCTCAGTCAATACCTCTCTTTGCTCTTTCTGGCTTTAGCACACAACTGACAAGTATATGAGACAGCACAAAGTAGCTAGCAACAAAACTTTCTACTATATTGATCCTATAGCTTCACACTACAAGCTTACACTTACGTTCACAACCAAGAACTACTAACTTGATTGTCACAACCAATCACTATATGGTTTCAAAGGCAACAAGGCGAGTTAGGTACACTTTATTGCCTAGGTGACAAGGCGTAATTAGACCCCCAAGGCTAGCTGGGTCCACCTGGACGCCTAGGTAGCGCCTTTGAAGCAGAGACACTACTATTAACTTGATCCTCACTACCAAGCACTGCCACTAACCCTTACACACCATACACAAGCTTCTTCATTTTCTATATCACATAGCTTCAACTTTGAATTTTACAGCCATAAGGGTGCTGCCCCCTTTTGTAGTCCTGTTATCCCGTTGATTGGCTTGGTACAGTAACCATGATGCTACAATAACTGACCGAAACAGCACACCTCACCATCTGCTGTACTACTTTTGCAGGTCATGTTCAAGACAAACTTTGCTGCTAAATGCTAGCTAACTATTAGCTCATGCAACAAGCCAATTTTCTCTTGGACATGAACAACTCGTATTAAAAATTTGCTTCATATTGTGTTCCCTTTGTGGTTACTATAAATTTTGATTTTGCAGCTCTTCTCTGTCCTCTGTTGAAATCCTGTTTAAAACACAAATTGATTTTGGTCTTCGATGATGTGAAATTATTTGGTTTACCATTGTGAGCAATGCTACTTCATGTCCTTAATGAGTTTGTTTCAGCACTTTATTTGTTTTCTCATAATAACTCAAGTTCTGGTTTGTGTACTAGATATTGTATGAAATGCTCTTGCACATGTTTCAAAAATCTAATTATATGTGTAAAACGTGCTGTGTAAAATAGGCAATGGCAGAGCCAAATAGTGGTCTGTGGGGATCTTGTACTTAGGTGCTAACGTTTCTGTGTCCAATTAGTTTTATTTTCGTTGATTCTAGTGCTTCTTATTTAATCTTTATAAATAGGTAGGGCTAGCAGGATTGTGTGTTGACTGGTTTCAGATCACAAGGTACTTATGTGTGAATATTTATAATTGGAGAAATATAATAATATCCCTTGAACACCTAGGCCACTATCTAGCTGAGTAACAGATAACAAGTCAAATTGAAGAGAATACCAATCACCTTGCTAAGCTAGTATTACTGCAGTTGTTATTAGTTCGAGAAGCCCAGTTATTTATCCTTTACTTTTTCATATCTTCCTTCGCGATTTCAAACTGTGCTGTTATTTGGGTCTGTTTGTGGTTCATGTGCTTTCAAGTATAGTTATCTAGAAGGTTGTTTGCCGATTCTGCAGTGGTTTTTGCCGTTACAGATCATAAAGGGATGCTCACAATTAACTTGTGCTCCCAAAAATAGAAATAAATGATTACTTTCAGAAAGCACCTCAAGCCAAACAAAGACTTAAGGTTGACAATTGATACAATGTAATACCAGTCCTTTTGCTACTTTGCGTTTGCATTTTATTGGCAGATCTTGAGTGTGTTGTAACCTTTGTGGTTGTGGCACAGAGCGCATATTGCCCTTTATTTGCTATACTTGAAACATTGTCGTGCTGACTGTTTATTACAAAGGTACCACTATTTTTGATGTTGATTCATTTGATGTCATGATTATTCAGGAAATGGGGTTTTGAGAAACTCGTCTTCCGTAATTCGATCACTGGAGTCAGGCGAGATCGCAAATATGCAATCAAAGCTTGGAACGCATACTCCACAGGTGTACACATGTCCCAAAATGTCATCGGTAGGACAACCCACAAGACAGAAAGCTTGATCCGATACTACCATTATCACAACTCGATCAACGTCATGGGGGAGCCCTGCAGAGAATTCGTGCCGAAACTCACTAATGGAAGCAAGGTAATGTTTGAGGGGATACCATATGTCTATGATGACAACATGAAGCGCATGGCAGGGGAGATCAAACACTTCGAGGAGGAGACACTTGGAACCATCCGTACATAGGATTGGTGCAAAAGCATCGCTGGTACATATACAGTTCTACTATTTAGGATACCTTGAACCCATGCCCATCCATTCCCTGTGACTCAACTTGTGCACTTCGAGCCGCCATTCCAACAAGCAGAAGAAAAGAATCTATCTCGGGTTGAATTAGTGTAAAGTTTCAGTTTCCCTTGGCATTCTCCTGTCTGTGGAGGGCAATGCCTGGATGCTGCATTTCCCCTTTTGTCTCTTTGATGTTGTTTGTATCTCATTATAGATTTGTCTAGACTGACTGTTGGGCTTTATTAGATTTTTCTGAAGTCTTATAGGGCGCAGTGTAAAGTGTCTGAATATTTGACTTAACCTCACTCTGGAGATTGGATCTGAATGAAACTTGTTCCTGGACAAACTGCAGCGCCAGTTCCCATGGCTTTTGTAAGGCTTCGGCAGTGGAGCATGAGGTTTCTTACAAAACAATGGATCTTCTGTTATGTGCACCTATCAGAATAGAGGACAACTCAGCTATGGTGAAGCAGGTTTTTTTCTCAATGGTGAAGCAGTTTTTAACATGTACACTTTGTTAGATATTAATATTTCCATCTTTGCATTTCTCAATGGATGTGCTTGGGACTTCTTTATTAATGTTTCCATCTTTGCATTTCTCTGCTCTAGCCGCTCGCCTCGGGCTATGATAGCAGCTGAAAATTGTGTAATCTTGGAATGTCCTAGGGACAATGGCCTTAATGACTTGGCAAAACAGGCCAGTATTCGGGAACCCAGGTTTGTTCTCATTTGCCTGGAAGAAATAAAGATCCTAAACGAGATGGTCAGCCACAGACCCAACGGACAAATTCAGCAAAGGACATTCTTCAAGTTAGAATCTCTCTTACTCCCTTCGTTCTAAATTATAGTTCGTTTGGTTTTTTTGACCTCAAGTTTGACCACTCATTTTATTCAAAAAAATTGTGCAAACATAGTTAAATATAAGTCATTCTTGAAGAACTTTTGTTAATAAAGCAAGCCATAACAAAATAAGTGATATTTTGCACAAATTTTTGAATAAGACGAGTGGTCAAACTTAAAGTCAAAAAAGCTAAACAAACTATAATTTGGAACGGATTTAGTACAAACCAAATATACTGTCACGGGTGGATGGAAAATCCTGATCGTTGACGGGGGTTTATGGCACACGATTGGACACCGACAAAAGGAGTTTCCTCACGGAACTATTTACCACTAAACAATCAACGTCTCTCCCATGTATCACCGATTAGCTCAAGAGACAAAATACACCAATCCGTTGCCCTTTGGACAACCATTGAAGATGTCTCGACAAACCCATAACTGAAAGATGAAATATGGTGGTTATGGATGGCCGATGTCAGCTACAACAAAGAGTGCATACTCAATCCAATTCAAAGGAAGCTATTCTAGATTGAATTTATCCCTTATCTGGAAGGCGAAAGCGGAACCACGCTGCAAGTTTTTCACATAGACATTAATGCACCAAAAAATCTTGATGGCAAACAATCTACAAAAGAGGAGCTGGCCAAACAATCCTACATTGCATGTCTCAGAAACACCCAAGCACCTTTGTAAAGATCGCCCCTTCACCAAAGAGGTCTGGACAATCATCCTGCCCTGGTTTGATCTTCGGCTTCTTCGAAATCTAGATCTATTAGGCACTATCAATAAAGTGTGGAGGAAAGCAAGGTGCAAAATCTAGAACAGGGAGCGAAGGAATTTGATGGCATTACAATTTATTTTTGTGGAACATTTGGAAAGAGCACAATTAAATAAATTTTCAAAATGCATATTTACAACCTTTGTAGCTCGCTCTTCTGATTAAGGACATTGACCTTTCCAAGCTGATCTTCGGTCAAAATGTTTCAACATAGGCGGTTTGTTCTCTTTGTTCTGTTCAAAGCGGACCATTTTCTGGTGTACGGGGCCCAATTTTCATCTAGCCTGGCTGTACGTTGTGTTTAGGGATGAAAATGGTCGGAAAAAAAAATCCTCTAACCACTTTTGATTTCATTTTTTTATGCAAAAATAAAATCGGAATCTAGAGTGCCGGTCAGGAAAACGCAAAATGGAAAACTCAGGATTCCGGAAACGAAATAATCCAGCTGGATACAAGTCGATAACAATTGGGAACGGGTAAATTAAATCGAGAAGATAGATAGACCATACGAATAATTATTGTTTGTAACATTTGTCTTGCCATCTTGGCACATATTTTACTTTCACTTGGTATATATGTATAGAAAATAAAATAGGGCACATTATTATTAAGTTGTTTTATAGAAAAAAAAGAAAACAAAAGCAAAGAACCATAAAGAAAAAATAAAATTGAAAAAGATAATAAATACACTAGAGGACCTTAACTACTTTGATTTCTCAGGCACACTTAACTTGTATGGATATACAAAGTATTTTTGGAGTTTTAGAAAAAAACCATGATATTGTGAAATACTTTGGTTTTAGAATGCCAAGAAGTATTTGGGTGCAACAAACTTTATGCTTTTGAATACCATGGTATTGCTGAAACTGTAGTTTTTTGGAGTTTTAAAAACTCCACTCTAGACCTCTTTTCTTCTAAACTACAGTTTTGCACATCAGTGGTTCTAAAACTACAGTTTTTTGATACTATGGTTTCTTAATATTACAACATCCAAAACAAGGCCAACCTCCTCCAAGCATTCGGCGCAACATACGTGCATGTATGTCCAGCCGGCCAGGCGAGCACGCAGTACCTTTAGGTAGCGTTTGGTTGGGAGATGAGGTGGGGTGGGATGGTCCCGACTCTGGTTCGTGGGATGGGATGAATCCATTTTCTGTTTGGTTGATGGGATGAACCCATTTTCTGTTTGGTGTGGAGACATCAAAAGTGGGATGAACAACTGACAAGTGGGGCCCACTTGTCATTTTTTTTCTTTTTTTCCCCTTTTCTCCCCCTCTCTCTCCTTATCCTCTCATCCCCAACAACCGCTCGAACCATGTGCGTACTGTGGCGGCTCCGTCGGCAAGCATGGCGCAACCCGCCTTCGCCGCGTGCTACCCTGCTGGCGAGACTAGCCGCGTGCCTCCCGGTGCCTCCTCCGCGGTGTGACAGGGCCAGCCCTAGAGCTCGCGCCTAGGTCCTTTGCGTGGCTCGCCGGGGGCAGAGCTCGCTGGGGTCGGGCACGACGACGTGAGGCGCGGAGCTCGTGCTCACATGGCCGCTAGCCAAGGGCGGAGCTCGTCAGGGCCGGGCACGATGGCGCTAGGGGGTGGAGCTCGTGCTCCCATGGGCTGTGCGCCCCATCTTCCTCGACTCCAGCAACTCCGGTGAGTCTTGCTTCTTCCTTCTTCCTCAACTGTGGCGAACCCCGTCTCCTCTTCTCGTTCTTCTCACGTGCGGCACTCGTGACTCATCCCACTGTGGACACCCCCGTCCGCGGTTTATCTAGGGGGCGAAGCGAGCCTGGATCTTGGGCGAATATTCGCTCGTGGGACGTCCTCACCCCCAGTTGCTTCCGAACCAAACGGCTGTCATCCCGGGGCCATCCCATCCCGTCCCTCCTCATCCCGTCCTTTACCACCACAACATCACAAGTTCGCAACAACAGATAACACCCTACACAGATTAGTCCCACCCTGCTGAGCGAAGAGCGAACCGGCGATGGCTGCCTAGGTAGGTTAAAATGGAAATCTCAATCAAAGGATTGGGAGAGCAGGAAACCTTAATTGTGCGGTTGTTGCTTGGCACAGAGCAAACGATAATCAAGGCGTCTTGGATAGCATTTCTAAGAGTTCCCTAAATTTCTTCCTAATCTTTGTTTTTTTAGCGAGATAAGAAAAAAACCCCTCTCCAACAACTCCTAATCCATCCTCCTAATCTTTTAAAACTTGAAAAAAGTCACCCATGTTCCGCGTAAAGTTACACGCTTCTGAGTCGCGCATATCTTCTCTCCCCACGCGTGTTTATCAGCCAATCTAAAGGTGAAAGGGCATGGAAAGAATAAAGATTAGGAAAGGGTTCCTGACGCAAATGTACGAGAAAGAATATATAAAAGTGGTTAGGATAATTTAGAAATAGTATAGGATTCCTAACGTAAAGTTGTCTTTTATATTTTAGGAGTGGATTATTAGAAACTATTGGAGATGACATTCTTTATTCCTTTCAATATCTTTTTAGGAGTTGTAAAACTCTATGTTTTTGGGAAGAAAATATTGGGTACTCTTGTAGATGCTCTGAGATCTAATTGCTAGCTAGCTAAAATTAGTTTTTAAGAATAATAGATGAGATAATTTGTTAGTAAAGTATTTAACTAGTTGTTAATCAATTAGCTATCCAATTATAGCTAATTTAGACCAATTTTTAGTCCTAAACCCTAACCTGGGAGAAAACGTGAATAACCCGGGAGAAAACGTCAAAACGGTCATGAAAATCATAAAATTGGTTTTGTTTCTATTCATGTGTTTTCTCAACCGTTTTTGACTGAATTTAGGATTTTCTTGACAAAAAGCAAAATGGTCGTGAAAAATCAGAAACGGTGTCGGCCGGTACAGGAGATTTCTGTCCTGTTGTCATCCCTAGTTTTGTTAGCGTCAACTCTGATGATTCCTTTTCCTTCCTGGGGTCTTTCTCTTTTCTCATCTTGTGTAAGCTGTTTGTCCTCATTTCTATATCAGTTGTTTTTTATTCAACAATTTTTGTTCTAATAAATTTGCTTGGTAAATCTCTTGCTGGGCTTTTTTCTTCTAAAGATGGTCGGCTGATATGATCGCTGCGACGGCTAGGTGCCAGCTAGACAGGGTAGACAGACGCAGCTCGCATATCCTGGTAAGATAAAGATACCCTAGCTCATCACTAATGAAAACAGCAGATTTGTCGAGTGCAAAAATATTTGCCGAGTGCATTCTATCGGGCACTCGGCAAATAAGCTATTTGCCGAGTGCTGCAAAAAACACACTCGGCTAAAAATAATGGCACTCGGCAAATAAACTCTTTGCCGAGTGCTAAAAAAACACTCAGCAAACTAAGAACAAACACTCGACAAAACAGAGACACTCGGCCAAAAACCCCCACGTGGACATCCGTCAGTTAGTGTGTCGGCCGTTAGAAGTTTGCCGAGTGTCCGTTAGTGGCACTCGACAAAGAAATAAGTTTACCGAGTGTTTTTTTTACACTCGGCAAATAAATAAGTTTTTTTTCTCTTCTGACCTTGAAATTTTTCTACTCTCCACATACAACATGTGGTACTCCATGTTAGGATTTGGTATATTTCTGGATCTGTTTGCTATATTTAATTAATTTATTGTATTTCAAGTAATTTTTTGGTATAAGTCAAATTTGAACTGCAATTGATTCAAATAATAGAATAAAATGAGTAGAAAAATGATATTCATGTTATTGAATCCAGTGTGAGGCCTTATTCGGGAAATGAAAAGAATTTTCGCACATCTTATTTAGGAAACACGACCACGAAGGTGTGGCACGAATGATTTTTAAATTCTAAAAAAACAAACGAAGTCTGAAAATCATGAGATTTGTCAAGATCTCAAGATATCATACATGGAGGCTGTGGTAAAAAATTAAGAAGGTTTCGCACAATCTGTCATGTACGATGTTTACAAACCGAAGTATCTCAGAAGAAAAATCGTAGCGTCGAGAAGGATTTGGTAAGATTTGGAGTCAAAATGATGATCGAATTGGGGTTTGACTTCAAAACTTTTTGTATAGGCAATAAAGAACATAGATTGATTCATGTGTAATTTTGGTAATTTGTTGGATCCGTTTGATATTTCTAATTTATTAAGTGCAATTATAGAATTTTAATTGATATAAATTGAATTTGAGCCATAACTGCATGAAATAATAAGTTTTCTTTCTCTTCTGACCTTGAAACTTTTTCTACTCTCCACATACAACATGTGGTACTCCATGTTACGATTTGGTATATTTCTGGATCTGTTTGCTATATTTAATTAATTTATTGCATTTCAAGGAATTTTTTGGTATAAGTCAAATTTGAACTGCAAGTGATTCAAATAATAGAATAAAATGAGTAGAAAAATAATATTCATATTATTGAGTCCAGTGTGAGGCCTTATCCGGAAAATAAAAAGAAATTTCACACATCTTGTTCAGGAAACACGACCACGAACGGCAAAGATGGCATGTTTATCGAGTGTCCGGGATTTGACACTCGGCAAAATAAGACAGGTTTGCCGAGTGTCAAGTACTGGACACTCGATAAAGGAGCCAATATTTGTACGTTCTGGGCCAGTCTTTGTCGAGTGTCTAGTATTTGACACTCGGCAAAGAAGGTAGGTTTTTCGAGTGCCCGGGATTTGACACTCAGCAAATATAGCAGGTTTACCGAGTGTCAGGTATGGGACACTCGACAAATGCGTCGTGACCGTCTCCGCGCTGTCATGTTACTTTTTTCACCGAGCGTCGGTTTCAGCTCTCGGCAAAGTATTTGCCGAATGCCCGATAGAAAACACTCGGCAAAGAAACGTTTGTCGACACTATAGATGCCAGTGTGCTGTTTGTCGAGTGTTACACTCGGTAAAGCCTTTATCGAGTGTTTTGTGTGCTTTGTCGACAAAGTTATTGTTTTCAGTAGTGCATATCCGCGGTCGCTCTCCTAGGTTCCGTAATCCGAACGGACAGCCCCGTTGCTGTCGAGGTTGATGAGTGTGGCAGGTAAGTAGAGAAAGAAAGGCAAATTAACGACCCGTTCCTCCAACAATATATACTAGTCCATTACGCGCGTCCTCACGCGCGCCGGCAAATCACCTGGTTAAGACCTAGGTAAAAAACATGTTTAATCTTTGCATAGAAACAATATTAGGAGTTTAATATAGATATGTCATGCAAAAAAACGAAAGACTTAAGCTTTTTTTTATGGTGCAGAACTCATCTACTATGCATACTTTTGAAATCATGGCACTTTCTATGCGTGGTAATAACAAATTTACAACGCAAATTCTAGAACAGCGTCTTAAAACCTCAAGGCCACACAAAGCACTGTAAGCTAACACTGGTGATTAAGAACTTCCACACTACTAAAAACCTGACAGCCGTAACATACCTGAAATCATTTCAACGTTACGAAACTGAGTTAAAACCTCGTGGCATACTGAAACCCGTAGAAAATGTGCACGCAAATTGGAGCATCAGTTTAGGAACAAAGAAAATAAATCCGTCAAAGATTTTTAGAACAGGAAGGTAGGAGGAAGCAAGGACAACATAAACATAGCTGCGGCAAGAGGTATGTTTGCTGTGTTCGAATCAATGAATTTGATGCTATACTTATACATCAGTCACTGGGCTCAGCAACAGTAACATGATGTAGAACATTTGTTTGTCTTGCTTAAGCAGAGCATTTGTTTGTCTTGCTTAAGCAGAGCACTTGATGTGATATTGGTAAACTGAAGGACATTTTAGTACCAATCTTGATAATTTACATGATCCTAATTAGGAGAGATGTAGAGGCAATCGCAAGGAATGTGAGGGGTGGTACCTTGAGGAGTAGAGGAAGCATCTGATGGCAATCCTGACACACACTGCTGCAATAGATAGGGAGAAGATCAATAGAACTGAAATCAACAGCTGGAATATACATGGAAGCAGATGCTGCAAACCTAAAACTAATCAACGCACCACAGGATCGATCCCTTGGTGCAGTCACCCGCTCCCGGTGAGTCCGGCCACTCGTAAAGCAAAATCATGGAGCAAGAAACATTGATAAGGATTCTGAACTTCGATTGACATAAAAAATATAGGAACAACGTGTAGGAACTGACAGGCTCCAAGAAGAACAGACAGAGCATTAAGGCTACAACCCGCCGCCCACATCAACGAATTCCATGGAACGCGCGATGTCAGATTTGCTGCCGTAGGCCTCCTCAGAAAAAGAAGGCAGGCTGCTCTGCCTTGGGTGGGACCTAGATCCGTAACAGGTGAGGGAGAGAAGAACCTGTAATAGGAGGACGGAGGAAGGGCCCACTGGCGACGGAGGTGGGGAGACGCCGCAGGGAGACGCTTGAGTGATGGCACAAGGAGACGCTCGTCGACGGGGGCAGCCACCGCCGGGGCCGGCGCCCTTGCCAGGGCCAGTTCTGCGCCGGTGCATCA
Organism: Miscanthus lutarioriparius; assembly: GCA_904845875.1. Taxonomy (NCBI): domain Eukaryota; kingdom Viridiplantae; phylum Streptophyta; class Magnoliopsida; order Poales; family Poaceae; genus Miscanthus; species Miscanthus lutarioriparius. The sequence continues at coordinate 48,457,378 of CAJGYO010000018.1, read as the reverse complement.
CCCGCGCCGGGGCTCGGCCGATCCGGGATGGCCATCGATGGAGACGCGAAACCCTAGGTCGGCGTGGCCGCGGCGGCTGGGGCCAGCCGCCTAGGCTTGGTGCCGCGGGGCAGTGCGCCACCGGAGCCGAGGCCGGGGCTAGGGCCGGACTTGCGTCGGTGCGCCGCCCGAGCGGGGGCCGCGTCCGCCGATGCGGTGCGGCACCGCCAGCGCACAGGGGAGTGGCGGTGGTCGGGGGCTCGGGGCGAAGGGAAGAGAGAGGAGGTGGAGGAGGAGGACGCGAGATATCCAGGGAAGAGTCCGGAAGGAGAATCAGAAGCTGCGTGTATATATATATATGGGTTGGCTGGATTCGGACGAGAAGCCGGAGAAGCCGGAGAGAAAGAAGCCGGAGAGGAATAGAAAAGAGGTGGGAGAAGGCAAGGAGAAGCCGGAGAAGCCGCTTACGGTAAAATCCGATTGAAGCAATTTGGATCGTTCACTGTGAGATCCGACGGCCGACACAATCTAGGGCGGCATGGCAGCTGGTTCTGGTGGCCAAACTAAACTCGTTTGATAAGAGTAGATTCTAGTTATTATTAGTAAATTACAATACAAACACTGACAACTGAAACAAGGATATGAACACGTACGTCAAGACTAGAGGTGGGAAAAAAAATGAAAGGCGATGAGGATGCGAATGGGAAATCCCTTTACATATTGCGTGGTTTCGTTTCGACTGCCGAAACTAAAGATGGACGGCTTTACCTGCTTTAGTTTCTCTCCGCTTGGAGCAGCGGCATGTGGCATGTGCGTACGTTATCCCGCGGCCAAAAGCCCGACCTGGAGCCACTGGATTTGCCTCATTGCCAAAGCGAAAAAGGAGATACATAGTCTGTTCGTTTGTTGATTTTAGTCAGGGCTTATCAGTCAACTAACAATATTTTTCTTTCACAACAAACCAGTACGAACCGGACTTATCAGCTCAGAAACAAACCAACGAACAGGCTGATATACTAGAAATTACTGAATGCCCATCCATGCATGACCTAGCATCCATCCATTATTACCGTCTTTTGTGTTCTTTTTTGTGCAGGCCGGGTAGCATTCGTTAAGTTGGCGGAAAGAAATATATTCGTGAAAGCGATGCACACTGTTGGCCGGAGATTAAACCTCCTTCTATTTGGACCTGCACTTGTTTTAGTTCGGCACGGCCACGGAACAGCTTTTCTGTAGCTGACAAGTGGCACGCATGGCTGACGTGAAGCTTACTACTAGTCGGCCAATGTTTCTGACACATTTCAGTGAGCATCCGGTTTGGCACATGAACATGAGGGCACGAGATTGAAAGTTACGTTGGACGGTCGCATGTTCAGGCAACTAAATAATGCGCCACGAGTAGCCATCAGCTTACCGGTAAAGCAAATCCTTCTCTTGCAGACTAATGCAAAACATCTCCGTGCCATGCCCATCACTCACACAAAAAGAAGAAATCTTTTGTTTTTCTTCTTCTTCTAAAAGAAAGAGGAACCAAAATGCGACGCGAGGCCATATCTGGTCTGGTGTTTCCATGCCCATATATACACCCCAGCTCATGGCGTTGGTGACTCACTCAGGCGGCCTACATCGGCACAGCATACCACCAGCAGGCTACCATCATCTCCCATCGCAACCGTCGGCGATTGACGACGGCAGGACAGATGGACCGAAGGAGGAGGGCGAGGCGGTGAAGCCGGCGAGGAGCTTCCGCTACGAGGAACTACAGCACTAGGCGTGTGTTCCTGCGCAGCTACCCGCTGCAGTGGGACTGGTCGCCCGCGCAGGACGACGACGAGAAGGACGGCCTGAGCCCCGCGCACGCGGAGGCTGCGGCCGGGAACAGGGCGGGTGCTGCCGACGGCGACGAGTGCTGCGGCGGCAGCAGGCGGTGGAAGAGGCAGGTGGTGGCGGCCGTGACCGAGTGGGGGGAAGACAAGCTGCTGCAGCTCCGGAGGGCCAAGAAGCGCCTGGCGCTCTACCTGATCGGCTGCCACCACCACGGCCACGGCCGCCGCGCGCTGCCCTTCCGGTCGGCCGGTGGATCCTGCACCGTCGCCATGCTCTCCTCCAGATGATCGATCCATCACCGTGCACGGACGGCATGCATCACGTACTGCGTGGTAGATGATCGATTCATCGGTCGGTCCACGTCTTCCTCTCTTTGTAGTGTACATATATATACCACTCTCTGTTTTGATTGGCGGCTGCGGGCTCTCCGAAATGAATTGAAAATTAACGTACTCATGCTACCAAAACGTTGGTTATATACATGCATGCCACAGGTAACTAGGATATATATAGCAGAGCTATTAAATTAAGAATTTTGCTCCGGTAGTCATTCCAAAAAAAAAGTTTGCATACATCTTAAAGCAACTAAATACTAATTTTTTTTTGAGAAACACTAAATACTAATTAAATAATTCATGATTTTACTCATGGGTCTTGTATGGGCCTAGATACACACCCTAAGCCCTGCGCATGTCCACTCGATCTAATTATTTTGGATCCAATCCACTACTGTTTTCCTTGGTCGTGTGTGATGTGATCGTCACTACTGGAAACGCGTGCTTTGCCGAGGGCCAAATCTCGGGCACTCGACAAAGACACTCTTTGCCGAGGGCCAGCCACACGAGCCCTCGGCAAAGAACGGCCCTCGGCAAAGACAGACCCACGGCAAATCAAATCTTTGCCGAGGGCCGCGACCCTCGGTAAAGATGCCCTCGGCAAATTAGGCCCGTTGGGTCACGGCGGCCATTTCCCGTCAAGCTTTGCCGAGGGCCACCCGTTAGGCCCTCGGCAAAGGTTTTTTTTTTCTTGTGAAACCAGTTTTTTCGGCAAATTTTTTTTAAGTCTTTGCCGAGGGCCTTAGACCAGGCCCTCGGCAAAGATTTTTTTAAAACCAGTTTTCGGCCAATTTTTTTTTTATAAATCGTCTTTGCCGAGGGCCCGAGGCTAGGCCCTCGGCAAAGAGCCCTCGGCAATTTTTTTTTTGGTTTTTTAGCCCAGTTTTTTTTGTGGTCCTACAATACATTGTTTTGAACTCAATTTTAAAATTTAGACCAATTTTGATTTTGTTTTGTATATTTCCTTAATTTATTTCGATTCTTTGATTTTTTTCAAATATGTCAAATTTGAACTGCAGGTGCATGGAATATTGCAATGTAGTATTTCGAAAAATGTTATTCATGTTAATTGGTGCATGTTGAGTCCCTATCCACGAACTCGCATCAAATTTCGCGCATCTTGTTCGCGTAACATGACGACCGACTTGCCGGAAAAGTGTTTTAAAATTATATAAAATCCATACGAAGTCCGAAAATCACAAAACTTGGCGAGTTGTCATGTTATCTCATGTGTAGGTTGTGGTAAAAAATCAAGACGGTTTCGAGCGAGTTGCGACGTCGGATGCCTGAAACCCAGACATCTCCACATGTGTCCCTGCAGCAAATGTGACAACAGGAGAAAAGTAGACGAGAAGACCATGGGTAGACATCTTGTGTTCAATGGTTATACGCCTGGCTACCAGCAGTGGATCTACCATGGTGAAGCAGATCGTATAAGAGCGGAGGTGGTGAGACCACGCCTCGAGGCTTTTGATGATGATGCCGGGGTAGCAGACATGCTAGATGACGCCCACCAAGCTCACTTCGCTGAACGACGTGAGAAGGAGGAGATGGAGGAATCCGCAAAGGACTTCTACAAAATGTTGGACTCGGCACAGAAACCCCTTCACGAGCGTACAATGATTTCTCAGCTGGATGCGATTGGACGCATAATGGGGTTGAAGGCCGAGTTAAACCTGAGTCGAGAAGGCTTCGATAAGATGTTGGCCGTGTTTGGCACCATGCTACCGGAGAAGCACACTTTGCCGATGAACTTGTATGAGGCAGAGAAACTCCTTCGTATGCTTAAGATGCCGTATGACAAGATACATGTTTGTCCGAAGGGGTGCGTCCTATTTAGGAAAGAACACAAGGATGCAAATTACTGTCCGAAGTGTAAATCCTCCAGGTACCTGGAGGTAGACTCTGGTGATGGTCAGAAGAAGCAGCTTTCGATCCCCGCGAGAGTGCTATGTCACCTTCCTTTCCTACCGAGGATCCAATGGCTATTCATGACTGAGGAATCCGCGAAACAGATGACATGTCACAAAGATGGCAAACGGTACAATCCTGGAAAGATGGTACATCCGTCTGATGCTGAAGCATGGACGTATTTCAATGACAAACATCGTGACAAAGCAGCTGATGCCCGTAATGTACGTGTCGCGCTGGCAACAGATGGGTTCAATCCTTATGAAATGATGGCTGCCCCATACACATGCTGGCCCGTTTTTGTTATCCCCCTCAATCTCCCTCCCGGCATCTTCTTTCAACGGCATAACGTATTCTTGTCGTTGATAATTCCTGGACACCCGGGGAGTAATATGGGTGTGTTCATGGAGCTTGTGATTGATGAATTGATCCACGCTTGGGAGAAGGGGGTATGGACATACGATCGAGCTACAAAGACAAGCTTCAAAATGCACATTTGGTACCACTACTCCCTGCATGACTTCCTGGCGTATGGGTTATTCGCCGCCTGGTGTGTTCACGGGAAGTTCCCATGCCCAGTATGCAAGGAAGTCATGAGGTTCATTTGGTTGAAGAAGGGTGACAAGTATTCGTCGTTCGACCAGCATCGTCAGTTCCTCCCTCTAAACCATGAATTTAGAGAAGACATCAAGAGCTTTATGAAAGGTGTCAAAGTGACAGACCCTAAACCGCACTTGAGGACTGGTGCCGAGGTTCGTGTTCAGATAGATGCTCTTGTGCCTAATGAAGAAGGTGGTTTTGTGGGATATGGTGAGGAACATATGTGGACTCATAAATCCAGCTTGACGAGGCTCCCCTATTTCGATGACCTTCTTCTGCCACATAACATTGATGTAATGCATACTGAAAAGAATATCGTTGAGGCCCTTTAGGGAACTCTCATGGACACTAACAAGTCTAAAGGACAACGTTAAGGCTAGAGTGGACCTAGCGACATTGTGCGATAGACCGAATCAAGCGATGCAGCCTCCTAGTGGCCGAAACAAGAACTGGAAAAGGCCTAAGGTCAATTTCGTCTTGCAAATCGATCAAAGGAGGGAGGTACTAAAATGGATGCAGATGTTAATGTTTCCAAATGGATATACAACGAATCTTAGCAGGGGAGTGAACTTAGGCACTCTGCGAGTCAACAGGATGAAGAGTCATGACTACCACATATGGATTGAGCGGCTTCTTCCGGCGATGGTCTGAGGCTATGTCCCTGAGCATGTCTGGCAAGTGCTGGCAGAGTTGAGCGTTTTCTTCCGCTAGCTTTGTGCCAAGGAGATATCTCGGACCGTCGCTCAGGACTTGGAAAAAGCGGCACCTGTGTTGCTCTGTAACCTGGAGAAGATCTTTCCACCCGGCTTCTTCTTGCCGATGCAACATCTGATTGTGCACCTCCCGTCCGAGGCACGTTTGGGGGGGCCCATGCAGGCCCATTGGTGCTATCCAATCGAGAGATGTCTAAAGACTCTTCGCAAAAAATGTACAAATAAAGCCTGAATTGAGGCTTCCATTGCAGAGGCATGCCTTCGGGAGGAGGTGGCAAACTTCACAACGCTATACTACAAGCCGAACCTTCCTAGCAATCATAATCCACCCCCTCATTACAATACTGGCGAAAATGAATCGACCCTGAGCCTTTTCCAAGGCCAACTCAGCAGCGCAAGTGGATCAACCTCAAAACTATTGGGAAATGAAGAGTGGCGCAGTATCATGCTATATGTGTTGAATAACCTTACCGAGGTGCAGCCGTTCATCAAGTAAGTTCTCAATGAACTTATTTCAATATGCCGTCACTATTCTGCATCCAACCCCATTGATTCTCGTTCGGACAGGGAATTTGTTCGTGAATTCTGGCATCAATCAAGGGATCCTACCTCGCATGAACAAGGCACCCTTGTTTCACGGGATACGGGAGCGGGGAGGCCTGATTTCATTTCTTGGTTCAAACAAAAGGTAATGTCCAATTTAGCTCGTACGTTCGATCATCTAAGGTGATCGTATGTTTGATTAATATAACGATCTATCATGATTCACCTTGCAGGCCCAGACCGATTCGTCCATGAGCGACGAGTTGAAACAGGTTGCAAACGGCTGTGATGTTAGGGTGAAGTCATTTACCGGCTATGACGTGAACGGATATCACTTCCACACAACAAGTTACGAGCAGATTCGGCCCAAACGAAAAACCACAAATAGCGGAGTTTGTACGCCCGGCACTGATGGCCTCGACTATCATGGTAGAGTTGAGGAAATCTATGAACTCTCATTTCATGGAGACGAACCTCTTAAACCTGTCATGTTCAAATGCCACTGGTTTAATCCTCGATCAACGAGACGAACCCCTCATCTTAGGCTAGTGGAGATTCGAGAAGATTCCATCTATCCTGGAAAAGATGTCTACATTGTGGCTCAACAGGCCGTGCAGGTGTATTATACTCGATACGCCAACCATGACAAAGAGGATCTTAAGGGTTGGGCTATTGTGCACCAGGTATCTCCACATGGTAAACTACCTGCCCCAAACGATGATGATTACAACTTCAACGCAAACACATATGATGGACAGTTCTATCAAGAAGATGGGCTACCAGGCACGTTTGAGATAGTCTTACCTGAAGCAATCGAAATGGAAGTAGACAACAAAACGGTTGATGATGAGGTCGATGGAGATGTGGTGGTAAATGCCAAGGACATAGCAATGCTTGAGCGATTACTTCTAGGCAATGACGACGATGACAACATAGAACCTTCGGATAGTGTTGCCCATTTGGACAATTTTGACAGTGATGATGAGACCTATGATCCCAATCATGAAGATTATTCCTAATACATGTAATACTATGGTTTTTTAATTTGTGTTTTGTTTATATATTTTGAATCTATTTCTAATATATGTACTAATTAGTCTTGTTCATTCTTTGTGATTGCAGGTGATTGGACAAAGATGGCGAGCAGATGTCCACGCCGTGACACGCCCTCGGTTTACGGGAGAGACCGCCCTCTCCTTCAAGGTGAGGGGTCGTCGTCCGGGGCAGCGTCCGCAGGAGGTGACGAGAGGAGGACCAGGGGCAGCCACCGCAGGAGGCAGCGGTCTCCTCCCTCAACACGTGGCGAGGTGCTGGAGGAGGAGCACATGACGGCCATGGCCTCATCCTCGTCGAAGGACGAGAGGGGTCAGCAGACGGGCGAGGGAGACGAGGCGCTCGAGGGCGAGGGAGGCGAGGCGCTCGAGGGTGAGGGAGAGGGTACCGCTACCCGGACTCTCTACGAGCGAGGTCCCGCGAGCCTCCCTCCGGTTCTGCTTCCTCACAACCGCCCAGTGATTCGGCCTATGGCAAAGAGGTAAGTAACTATGGATGTTATCACAACTACTTCATAAGATATGTTGGAAATCTTAAGAGAAACTGATAAATTTTCTTAATCACTTGTGCAGGGCCTGGTTGGTTTTGTCGTGTACTCCAGCACGCACCCCCGTGAGCATCCTTGGTGTTTTGTGCAGGAAATGGTACCCCGGCATTGTGCAACTATCCGAAGAGCTGGTGGTGCGGGAGCCGGCCTCCAACTGGGACAGGTACGCGCTAGTCACGGATGACACTTACCGCAACAAGCAGGAGCGAGTATTGGTAGAGTTTTGGGTAAGTCTCTCTCGCACAACATTGCTTAATACATCGCATTCATTGGTTAAATCTTTTATTGAAATAATGAATGGATACATCGGTTTTGTATGCAGAAATATTTCAAGGCCGAAGAAGGACTTGAGGCCCAGGCGGATCGGGCGGCTGCCGCAGCTTGTAGGAAGTACGTCACCGAGATGCACCACCATGGGCACTTCTAGGCCCACATAGACTACTACAGGTCGGTACTTAGGCAGTCCCTCCCCAAGCCTCAAGCAAGACGGATTACGCTGACCCGGGACTAGTACCTTGAGGTAGGCGAATAACATTCATAATGATTCGTTTTGATATTAAGTAGGTTCAATTTCATCTTCTTATATGTCAAATACTCGATGACTTGTAGGTGATTCCCTGGTGGTGCCGATCGTATCTCGAGTGCTGGGCCATGATCGTGGACAAGTGGTTATCACAGGACTTTGTTGACACGCATGAGAGGCAGCGGGAACAGCGTCTGATGAGGCAAGGTCCAACTCACCATCAAGGCAGCCGTAGCCTCCCCGGATACAAATAAGCATACGTAAGTGATTTCTTTCATTTATTTTGACGCTCAATTCTGCTTGATTTCTCACCATCTTCCCATCTTTCTCACAGGAGGCTGTGCACTCGGGCGAGGAGGTCTCAGAGTTCTCTACGTGGGCTATGTCCCACATGGGCAGGGCGTCATCCTCTGTCTCCTCCAACCCGGCTGCCCTGCCCTTGGCGTACTCCGACCCGAACGTGTACACTAAAGTCCAAGAGTACACGTCAATGGTAAGGGAGATCTATGGGGAAGATTATAATATGTGCACTGAGCCCATTGATGCAGAGGCGATCATGAGGCTCAGAGGAGGCAAGAAGCACGGGCGGCTGTGGATTGCAGACGACGCCATCGACTCCACCACTGTTCCCTCCCTCGACGCTATCCGAGCACGGAGCACGAGCTCCAGCCAGCCCATACGTCCACAGCCTTCTCCAGCACTGCAGCAGGTCCAAGCACTCCAGGTAATTTCTGCTTTACTCGTCGTACGTAGATATTTACACACCTAAATTAGATTTGCATTACTAATACATTAGAGTGAAATATTGCAGGCCGAGCTGCAAGAAACAAGAAGGCAAAATCAAGAGCAGAACGCGGAGCTGACCGCACAGCTGCAGGCCCAGAAGGTCGCGTTCGAGGCCACGCAGAAGCAGATGGCGAAGATGATGGTGATCATGCAAAGTCTTGGGCAAGCATCGGGTGTACCTGTGCAGTTTTCAGCTCCTCCACCTCCTACTCCTGCAGCTACTCCTGTAAGTATGAAAGTTCACTTTTCGCTTGTGCTTTGCATGTATGTCGGCGTTCGTGCTGTTGTGGATGTCGGCGTTCGTGCCATTGTGGATGTCGGCGTTCGTGCCGTTGTGAATGTCGGCGTTCGTGCCGTCGCTTATAGGTTTTGGAAACCTCCCCGTGCAGGGGAGGTGCTGCCGAAATTTTCAATTGAGTCTAATCTTTTTGTATTCCTAGATTACTAGATGAATCTCTAAGTTCCAAAACTGTTTTCCCGGATTACTCACACATGCAATCTTTGCTCCTTTGTGCAGCTTCCGTCCGTGGGTTCCAATCAACTCGCTAGTGCGTCATCGGGTGATCCTGCTTTTCCTTCACCATCGTCTCATAGGCTAGCTTGATGAGGACTCGTGCTAGGTGATGTGGTTGGACTTTAGCGTGATTTGTGATTTATGGTTGTGACTTGTGCTTGGATTTCATTAACTTGTCGTTATAAACATGTGAATGATGATGAACATGTGACTTGTCATTGTAATATATTGTGTTTTGTGGTTCACAATTATGGTTGTGATATATTGTGAGAAAATGGGTTCTGTGTGATATATATATATATATATATATATATGTATATATATGAAATGCTTGTGTCGATGGAATGCAAAAAACAAAAAAATTAAATTTCTGTCTCTTTGCCGAGGGCAATGACCAAGGCCCTCGGCAAAGAAGGGTCCTTTGCCGAGGGCCCTAGCAATAGCCCTCGGCAAAGATTTTTTTTTAAAATCCTAAAAATTTCTTTGCCGAGGGCCAGGGAGCAGGCCCTCGGCAAAGGTTTTAAAAAAAAATTCAAAAAAAAACTATTTCTTTGTCGAGGGCCGGCCCTCAGTAAACAATTTTTTTTAAAAAAAAAACCTTTGCCGAGGGCCCTTGCAATAGCCCTCGGCAAAGTTTTTTTTGGGAAAAATCCTGAAAATTTCTTTGCCGAGGGCTAGGGAGGAGGCCCTCGGCAAAGATTAAAAAAAAAATCTTTGCCGAGGGCCGGCCTCGGCAAAAAAAATTCAAAAAAAAAACAATTTTTTTGCCGAGGGTCGGCCCTCGGCAAAGAAACCGCCAACGGCGCCGGCGCGTGACGGGTTCTTTTCTTTGCCGAGGGCCGTCTTGGCCCTTGGCAAAGGCTTTGCCGAGTGCCCGATAAAGGGCCCTCAGCAAAGACCCCTTCGCCGTCTAAAAATTCCCCGAGGGGTCTTTGCCGAGGGCAGCCCTCGGCAAAGCCTTTGCCGAGGGTTTCTGGTCCTTTGCCATGCGAGTCCAGTAGTGCGTGTCTTGAGTCAATGAGAGCACCACCAGCCACTTGCATGTGTAATGGCATGCTCGCTTTTTGCTGCGGCACCGGTATAGACTACTTGGCCGCATGTGGATTTTTTAAATATAATATTTTCTACTGGTTAATTTTTAAAATGAATTGTAATTTTAGTATCCTCCAATAAGACCCAGCAGCCGGAGGGCTGATTGGATCCTGTCGGTAGCTCAATCGCTGACTTGGCCCACCGGGTGGTTAGAAACCCTTTCCACGTCGGCCTTATTTTGGCCGATAGTCATGTCGACCATCCAGCGGCCGACAGGATTTTATCGGTCCGCGGATGGCCGATAGGGCCAAAAATATCTACTACCCATTGTCCTTCTCGTGCCTCCTCTCTCTCTCTCGCTCTTACCGCCGCCGCCACCACTTGTTCCACACACGAGACAGAGAGAGAGAGAGAGAGAGAGATTAGAGGTCGCAGGTGCGCCTTTGAAGGCATGGCAGCCGCCACCGCCAGCGCCGTCGGCGGCCCGTCTAGGCTACGCCGCACCGCCCCCATCTCCCCTGCCGCTACCCCTTCCTCGCCGTAGGCAAGGTTGTTCTTCCTTTTTTGCATTTTTAACAATTGGATTTGTAGTTAGATGTTTATTGTTGATTAGGATTTGTACTTAGATTTAGTTTTTGGGTAATTTAGTCTCTATAGTTTGATTTTATTTGCTAGGGTTTTGGAAGTTAGTTGAGACTATGATTAGATTAGGCTTTTAGTTAGGGTTAGTTTGAATTAGTGTAGACTATGGATAGATTATTGTTAGTTTAAGTTTAGTTCTTTGTTAGGATTTGGGTTAGTTGTAGCAGGTTAGGGTTAGTTGCTTTGTTAGGTAAATTTCTTAGTTTAGGGTTAGTTTTATAATATAGTCACTAGATTATAGCCACAAGCAAGTTTTAGCTTGGCTGCATGAATATTTCGGTGTTCTGCCCTCCAGCAACGTTTCAGGATTAATATTTTGGTGCCTAAATTGTGAGAGAATGGATAGAGATGGGAGTTATGCGAGGCTAGTAACACAAAGAAATGGAAATTACTTGTGTGTAAGGCGTTGGAGCGTGGTTATAACGATATCATGCTTATTGGTGAGTTGCTCGATGGAGGCATGCAAGCTGAGAGTAGCAACACAGTTATATTACAGGAGAACTTAAAGGCCACAATTGCTGAGCAGACCTATGTTTGCGATGAGGCGGTTCAGAACACAACATAGGATGCAGAAGGGGAAGAATATGGTTGACAGATGGAAGCTGAGCACGGTGAGGGGGTCGACAGAATCGTCGAACAGATGGAGCCTGACGATGCCGAGCACCTCACCTTTGTGGCCGAATTTGCTGGTAGGAGCTTCGATGACGAGACTGATATCCCTATGGATTGGACTCACATCACACCGGATGCCATGACGGTCGACGGTGATCATCATTCATCATGGGAGTATTCAAGGAAGGAGGTCAGGCAAGGGCATATGTTCCATGACAAGGTTCATCTGCAACATTGTTGGTATTTCTTATGCTCAAGTAGAGAATTCTGCAAGCACACACAAAACACCGTTGTAGTACTTCACCAAGAGTATTCCAAGGTATCATTATTTATTTATTCCCTAGGGAAAGCGATAGCTAGGAATGACAATAAATGAGAGATCTTAGTGTTACCACAATTTAGTCATCAATAGTGTAGTGGGGGTAATCGAATTTGGATAGGAAGGGTGATGAAACAAGTCCAAGACATGAAGATAAAGATAACTTAGAAAGATAACTAGACAGGTATAGCTAGATGAGAGGACAATGAGAGAGTATAAGGTTCCTATGATCTCTATGGTTCTATCTTAACCACAGAGTTCTAGCAAGTAGATTGAGTCCACACAATGGGTACATGAGGCGAAAGATGAAACAAGAGGACAAAGGTCTTGCCCAAAGGAACTAACTTTTTATGGGGCCTTACTATTTTTTATTAACTTATCTAAGAACACGTGGTGGAATACAAAGGCTATATAGCTGTCACCACCTACTAGCTACCATAAACAATCCATGCGACAAGCAGCACCACAAGCAAGATATAGTATAAACACCACGTTTATATACTTCAAAATCTGAAACAAAGGTTAAATTGTTAATAAATAGAAGTAGCATATGTATAAACACCTTATTATTTAGTTCTCATATCACATAACTTTAATTTTAATTCCAATACTTTACATTCCCACATCAAACTCATGAATATGGAAAGTTCCTGTATATGTGACATGCCTTTAGACAAATATATAATATCCAAATTCGGGGAAATTTAAATCTGGCCAAGAAGTAAATTAATCATAGAAAAGAAGCTAACATTCTATGACATAGTATAATACTAGCAAGTGCAACATGCAGCACAAATGTGTGCACGTCTCATACATCAAACTTGTTCCATAGCAGAACTGTAGAAACATAATGCAGCCCGAACTGTAAGAAACTAGATATAATTTTTATTCTAAAAATTAAAGATAGATGTAACAAAAGTATAAATATTCATAACAGAAGCTCTAGATTCTTTCTTTCTTTTATCCCATGGCGCATAGATCAGCATTTCCCTCCTTGTAGTTGTCACCATGTAGTCAGCACTGCTTCTTGAATCTAGCCACCAGATTGTCATCCAGTCCAGCCTGTATGGTGGAGCCATCAGACGTACGAAGAGCAGGACCCAACCGTAGGGCCAGGTCAATGTCAGGCTTGACTCCAACAGGAGTTGTCCTCGGAGCAACTCTGTTATGGTGGTCTCTCACGAGTAGGGATGAAAACGGATCGGATACGAACGGATATCACTGATATTATATTTGTTTTCACATTTCTAGTCGGATTCGGATTCGAATACGGATAGTATCGGCCATGCCGGATATGATACGATTAGATGTCGACATCATAAATATGTGATTTGAGTATTCGGATATAGATACGGTATCGGATGTTGAATATCCGGACTCGGATACGGATAAATCTAAACCCCTCTAAACGGATTCGGACTCGAATACGGTCGGAAAATATCCGTACCGTTTTCATCCCTACTCACGAGACTTGCTAGATGTGACATGAAAGGATTTCCAGCATAAGCAAAAACAGTTTTGTAGCTTGGCCAAATTACCTGCTGCTTGGTCTGGTTTGGCCCTTGTGGCAAGACTCCATCAGCAGATGATGAACTTGTAGCCTGTTCGGGAGGCCGTATCGTATCGTGGATTATTTACTGCTGGCTGGTTTGGTGTGAGAGAAAAACATTGTTCCCGGCTGGAAATTTACGATCGTTTACGAGCAAGCGAACAGGCTGGATAATACTTAATGTGCTCAACAGTCCCCTTAGGCATGCCGGCCTGGACATGTTGTTTGCAGTGGGAAGCCATGGCTGGTTGGGAACTAGACTCCTTGGTGCATTGTAGGCATATAAATGTGGGCCTAGCTAGTTCTCTCTTCTTAAGATCTGATATTATTGTGGTTAGGCAAGGTTTTGGAGGAGGATGATGGGAGAAGTAGGCCTTCCATGATTGATCCTCCATGGAAGGTCTACTAATAAGGAAACAAAAAGGTGTTGATTTCTGCCTATAGATTCTACATGTGCCTCTACCACAGTATTATGGCTTCTTATAAGAGGAGGTGGGGGTTGTTGAAGGGTGGAGATTATTGAAGATTAATGTCCAAGCAAGGTTTTGCATTCATATCTTCACATATTTTAATTTCAGTTCAATGATTTCCGTTAATGTTATAGCTCTCTGAGTCGCAGATCACTTCAAATATCGAAAATATAATAATGGCATGTGGCATATAGAGATACTCCCTTCATACTAAAAAATAAAGTTATTTTGGACAGCGACACGGTCTCAAAGTATTACTTTGACTCCTTGTTTTATAAAAATATTTATCAAAAAGTGATATATGTATATTTTTATGAAAGTATTTTTCAAGACAAATCTATTTATATGGCTTTCACATTTCCAAACTCAACAACTTAAAAGTTATTCATGATTTTATATTCCCAATGTTTGACCCAAGCCTTGTCCAAAACGACTTTATTTTTTAGTACGGAGTGAGTATTTCACTTGAATGAAATAAATGGGTCGAGATTCTAGAGATACAACCACAAATATATAAAATCTATAAGATATGGTATAAGAGTGAAGATGGTATACATTTAATTATCTATCCTAGTCAAAAGTTTGGGGAGCGTTTGGTTTACGTCCAAAGATGCCACGCCGTGCCGCAACTTCAGAGCCGCAGTTGCGGCATGCGTTTGGTTCACTGCCCCATTTGCGGCATGCCGCAGCCCTGCCGTGGTCTTCTAGTGCATTTTGGGTGCAAAAACGTGCCGAAGGTGCGGCGGCCGATTTCAGCGCCGCAGTTATGGCGTGGTCAAAGGTTCGGTGCGGCAGCTTGTGGACACCGTCCAAACGCGCCCTTGATCTAGTGACATTCTTCATTTAAATCTGTAATTTTAACTAGATGACAATTCAACTACCACAGTGAGCATGCGCTTGAGAAATCTTGGAGGTACGACCATAGATGATAATTGTGATTTAAAATTATATGGACTATCATGACTAGCTAGAGATATTAATTGTATGAGGCACTGGCACCTAGAGCGTGAGCTCTCATTTAATGTGGTATTTAATGTGGTGAATATCAGATATCCTAGTAGTTGATACGGTTGATTATTTAGGCCAATCCCAACCCAAACACCACAAAATAGCTAATTTCTATCCCGACCATCTTGAAGCTATTGTTACCACTGCACCATATCTATCCATAGCCTAAGGGCGTCCCCAACAACTATCAAATCACTAGTATAGTGTCCGTGCTAACGCCACGGCTTCATTTCAGAGATGCATATGAAAACAACCAAATAACGACATTTTCCATAGTTTAAGTCTCAAACAATTGTATATGACCATGTGGTAGCAGACTAATATTTACTCACAAATGGATTGCAGAACTGGAACAAATGGAACTTGTAAGAACCAGCACGTGTAATTTCTTTTAGATACATTTTGAATATACTATTTTATTGTTGGATGGTTAACATCATCCACAACCTGAAACTGTGTGCTACTGCTACTGTGCAATCCAGTGATCCAATAACATTACTTCTATATCTATAAAGAGATATATATTCAAAGATATACGTGTAGTGTATATTCAGAGATATATTTTGCAGTCTTGCTGGGGCCTGGTCTCTTTGTAGTTTGTACTGACCTTCAAATTCTCTTGAGGGTTCAATAACAACCTGTGTATTGTTGCTAAGGAAATGACCAAAAAAACATGATTTAGAAAACAATCTTGACACATAGTATATGGAGTGTCATCTTACTGGTTTTCACTATGAATGATGCACAGGGAATTTAAAAAAAAATCAAAAATCAAATTGACAGGTATGATCTTTCGATAGGCGGTTTAACGGAATCAGTCGCTAGACGACCAAGCAAAATAGATCATCACCACACAAGCAATAACATCACAAAGGACAGTCCAATTAGTGATTTTACCTTGTAAAGGGGTGGCAGCTCTTCATACAGGAGGCTACAGAGGATTGGCTCAATTTGCTGCACGACGGATAGAGAAGGGAAGCGCTGCTTCTTGGACGATGAAGAAAGACGTCGCTACTTCTCCGCGTCCAAGGTCCAGAATACATGCCTCTTACTTTTCTTACTTGCTACAGTGCATGAAGAAATTCTACTCTCTCTTGGCATGTCCATTCAACCCAATCATCACTAATGAGGACCAAAGAAGATATCGATGAGCAAAATGTTCAAAACCACAAAATGACATCGATGAGCTATATTATGAGTAAAATGGCCAATTTAGCAAAATATAGCAGTGCCAGTATTGCCAACCAACGAAATCTTAAATGCCCATAGTCACTCCTATTTAGGGGAAGCAATACATGTGCTTGTATTTAACAGGAGGTGGAAAGCTACTCTTAGCAAGCCAGACATTACACAGGCACTTTCGACAGGTCAAACTCTGTATGTAAATTAGAGAGCACAATTGATATTTATTGCTTGGATTAATTACTTGAAGACCATATCTTAACAATTCATCTGTTGAAAGCCACAAATAACCTGAAAATGGCGAATCGATGGCTTCACCGATCTATTGTTGTGCTGAAACTCGCAACACTTGCTGCTCGGCTCTACTTGCTTGCACAACTAAAAATAATGTTTTTTTTCAAATAATTAGGCTTGAACAACTGAAATAATAAAAATAAACTTTGATAAATAAGCATGGAGGGAAAACAGGTACAGCCCAGATTTATACTACACCTGATCAATGATGAGTTCTATCTTTTTTCCATGCCATTGCATCCTCGATATCATACGCACCCATCTATGAATTCAATTTATTTGTGATCCGACGGTGGACGCACAAACAGGGAGACTCCAATAGGCAATCATACCAACTCCAGCTTGTTCCTTCAAAAACATAGTGCACAAATTCTCTGAGTGATAGTGAATAGACCAAGCATTTCCATTGAAAGACAACATGATAGATGACATTGCATTGTTGTATTTTTTTAGAAGTTTGCAACAAGATGGTTCCTAAATATTAAGACACCTGGAGGACCTTAACTGATGATATTCTAGTACGTCAGGGGTCTCGTGCTGATCCAAGGTAGTCTTTTCTTCAGGCATTAGGAGAAGCTCGATTTGTAGGCAAACAAGAAAATAGTTGTAGTGTAGAACACAAAGAAGTAGAGCGGATGGTCTGTATATCTGAGCAATAATGGTCTGTATATCTGAGCAAACAAAAAATTAGTGGTAGTGTAGAACACACAAAGAAGTAGGTGATTAATCCGTTCCAACAATAGTCTAAAAAAGATTCCAATAATGTCTCGACACAATAACTAATCTATATATCTGAGCAAACCAAATCTAAAGCCAACCAAAGGTTTGGCTTTGACGCCAAAGAATTTTCCATCTCTGACCCAATTCTAAATCACATACCTCCAAGATACACCTAAGTTGCATCCAAAAGCAAAACATGATTAATTTAAACATGACTGCCTACAATTGCTACCTGAAATGCTAGATCCAACGCAGATCTAGAGAGGGAGGTAGAGAGTGGATCTCACAGCCAGAGAGAGCGTGGAGGCCAGCGACGTTGGGGAACTCCGCCGTGGAACCAGCCTCCTGCATCACAACCACTCCGCCGTGGAGCCCGCGCGTGCCGGTGCGCCGCAATGGCTGAAGGCGCCCACCGTCGGGGGCCGCTGTGCCGACGCGACACCCGGTGGCGCTCGCCGTCACCCCGACCATGCTGCATGGGGGGTGGAGCGGGGGATGTGGAGGCGGAGGAGTGCGCCGCCGCATGAAGGGCCGGCGACGGCCGACGGCCGGTCGCACCAGCACTACGCCGTTGCCCTGCTCGGTCGGGTCCGGCCGCCAGGTTAGGAGAGAGAGGGTGAGAGAGAGAGAGAAAGAGGAAGGGGAGGAGGGGGCGCCGCCTGTGCGCTAGGCCACCGCCGCTGTGATGGGGCAGGAGGAGGGAGTCTCTTGACGCTATAGGGCAGGGAGAGGGGAGAGGGGAGAGGGGGAGTCACGCGTGGCCGCGTGGGGCGGCAGAGTGGAGAGGGGGAGTCGCGAGCGTGGGATGGGACGGGTGCTGCGGTCTCGCGTCACTGGGGCGGGGGGGCGCGGGCGGTCGCTGGGGCAAGGCACATCCAAACAAGCAGGACCGTCGGATGTGGTTGAGTAAGGAGAGAGAATGGGTGAGAGTTAATCCAGTGCGTATGTTTTTAATGTGATCTTTATCCGTGTACGTTTTGTGGGGTGGACGTAGTTTAGGTTGTGACTGTAGATGTGAGATTTGTTTGGTGGTTGTAGAATAATTTGAAGTGGTGTATTATAGGGGTAGAGATTAGCTGAGTAGGCTTGGTGGGAGGTTCGGATTGACGTGGCGGGGAGAAAACGAGAAAAAAGTGAAACGCTAGCGACTTCTTCGGCGCTAGCGCAAGAGCCTATTAAAGCGAACACGGATAGGTGCATATTGCTTTTTTACTCTGGCCGCCAATCACAGTATCCGATAGAGAGAGTAATTTATTATTAACTAACATTGACATATGAGTGCACGTCTGGTTCAGTCCTATGGCAGCTATCGAAATCGATAGCACAGCGGACGCCCTAAGCAACTATGCAGCCACTCATCATTCTTCCCCGCCTATCACGAATAAACCACCTGCTTCCGGTGCAAAATTTGATAGTGCATGTCTAGTGCAATAGTTTTTTTTCTTTCAAAACATGTCTTGCATGAGATCTGATCGCTTCCTGTCTCCCTTCTCTCTCATTTAGTATATCATTATATCACATAAAAAAATCCAAGGTGGCACCACAGTTGCTGACTGAAAACCATTATAGTTGGAGCATTACAAATATGTACCCTTATATTTATCTCATGCTGGTCTTTACTGTGTTGTGTGGATCAATGTTTATTTCTTGACAACTAACATGGATAAATTAGTGTAGGAGCAGCAATGTATCCATGTCCATCAGAAGCTGTTATTAAATATATGAAACCATTGAAAGCATGCACGGGGTCAATATGAAATTTCAAATAAAGACGTCAAGAAGCACCTCATTGCACTAAAAATGTGGTTCAAAGTGGTTTGTGAAAACATATTATGTACTGCCTCTGCGGATAGTACCTTGAACCGCTGGTGACACAACATTTCATCTTGGCGGGAGTGCGAGGGTTTTTCCAGGACATTTTTTGGCACCTTAATGGAGGCAAAAGCGAAGACAAAAGACCTGGACCGACCTCATGACTCAGAGTGTGCAACACATTGAACCCTGACTGCTCGATAGCTGCATCTAGCACCTACTCCTCACAGTGGTCAGTACCATCCCCGGGCGCCGTCGCGAGAAGAACACTGGCTTCTAGCAGAGGAGGCTACAATAGGAGATCTCCAAACTCATACAAATTTGGTATGAGCTATTCTCTAGGCGTAGTTTTATCTTGAGTTACTATATTAGTGCAGAACTTCCGAACTAACTTATGAACCTTCGGAACTTCCAAAGGTGACTATAATTCCGCTTTTTGAGTTGTGAACTTTGCAGTAATCGTCTATTCAACCCATCTCTAGGTAACATCTCGGTCCTCTCAGGTTATGGATTGACCTAACAGCGACTTACGCCGTTGGATCCACCTACCACAATTAATCGGTTCTCTACCGCCAAATTAATCTAGCTACCCCATCGCTTCTGGTTATAAATACATCCCTTAATGTGCTCATGTAGTCCACATATAGAGGAACCCATGTCCAGAGATAGCTTCATTCTAAGTTCATGTAGGCTGCCATGTCTAGAAATAGTTTCATTCTAAGTTTTCTATGAGCTTTTGCAAGAGAAATCTTTTTTCTAGGAGAAAACACCCCATATACTCCTTCCCTTCATAGTCAGGTTGGTGCATGAGAGATACCAGAAGAAGTTACTGAAGACGGAGCCACGAGGAATCTAAAACATGATCATAGGTTCTTGGGTAGCATGGACTTAGGGAAAGGCTTTGACCTAGTCCATTCTCCTAGCTATAAGGATCGTGTGCCCGTGATCATAGGTTTTAGTTTTGTTGATTTAGATGACCATTCAAAGCTTAGGATTAACATGTGTTCTAAAGATATGTTAGACAGGTTATAATAGGTCCTGGTGATGTAACCGAATGAGTGGTGCGAAGATTTGCAAATAAAAGGAACAAAAATAAACAAGTGTAGAGAAAAAGCAAGCACCGGATGTCCAGTTGTAGAGGGAATGCCCACGTCAGACGATTGATGAACATAATCACCTAGGGAAGATTGATTCATTGGACGATCGGTGAGAAGAAGTGCACATCAGCGGATCATTTGATGCACGCCAGTGAGTTGGCCACTCCGTAGTCTAGTTCGACAGAGAGCACCAGATGATTTGACTTAGGAAAAAGGGGCAGTAGCAGATCATCCGATGATGATCAGTAAGATGGTGAAAAAGATATTACGCTCACCAGACAATCTAGTGGTAGTTGAAACTGTAATAAGTAGATCATCTGGTGTTTGGAAAAATTCAACAGCTAGTTACATCGTTCGGACTCAATCCCATCTTTCATAATTGTTCCTTATTAAGAGTCAATTGGATCGGCTCACAGAAGACATTACAATCATAGTTGTATGAGAAGAAGAGTTATGCCACTTGCAATAAGCATGACTTTTTAGTTCATTAAGCGTCGATAAAGGATGTGTCAATAAAATAATGCATCCATTTTTTAACGTCTCATCAAATATTCTATCACATTTGGTATTTCATCTCCTCTTGCCAATTTCTATGAATCGGCTTAAGTGAAGGACAAGTAATAGATTTAGCTTGCGATGTTCATACAAATTCAATAACAAAACAATCATTAGTTTCATTGTATGATCTATTAGAAAGGTACTATGTGGTACGAAATTTTAGGACGATGTAGGACTTATGAGGTTCTCTATCATCTTTACTTCTGCTTTCCACGGTCGAAGCTTTTTGGAACAATTGATTTTAGGAAATCATAGTGTGATTGGTATGGTCTATGGTAAGTGTTTCTCTCTAGTTTTATTTGTACCCCCAGACTTTCTTGTACAGATTTAGTTATCTCCTCCCTAAACTAGTTAAAAGATTCATCACATTAGAATAAATTGTCAGTTTGGGAAATCCTAGGTTGTGCATTAGGCAAAATATTACTTTGTGGTGGTTTGTGAGGTTTTGGGCCTGTTTGGGATTGCTCTGCTCCACATATTTAGCTTCGCTCCACGTTTTTTAGCCAAACAAGTACAACTGCTCAAACTTTGCTCTAGGAAAAAATGTGAAGTTGTGAGAGCATCTAAAAGGGTGCTCCAGAAACTCTAGTTTTTTGTGGAGCTGCTTCACGATGGAGTTTGTGGAGCAGAGTTGTCGAGTAGTCTCAAATAGGTCCCTAGACAACACTGTAGTATGAGCCAAAGTAGTGTGCAATGTTGTTATTCTGTTCATCAGTTTGGGTGGTAGAAACCAATTTTGGCATGAATGTAACAATAGTGAGTGTGGTAGTAACACCCTCTAAATTGGTTTCGGCCACTTAATTGGCCAATTTGGGTTGGCTATATGCTGCATAACATGTTTTCCTGTACAAATCCTAAATGGCACCCCACATTGGGTTGGCTAGAAACCAGAGTTGATCCACTAATTAAATCATCATGAGGTAGAGTAGTAATAAAACAACCTTCTTTCCTTCTATGTTATCGAATCTAGCCTTAATTTTGCCAATTTCACAATGAAAATTATCCTTCATGACTTTCTTATTTTCTTGAAACATCTTAGCATAGTCACCATGCGTAAGAAGAGGATCAGAATGACTTATGTTAGCTTTTACCTCGGATGTAGATGCATGTGGAGTACTGAAAACTAGATCTTTGAATTGCTTGATGACACCTATAACACCCTGGCCCATTAGTAGCATGCAGTAGTTATGAAGTTGGCCCATTTGGCCCAAGTGGCATATGTGAGGTTGTGGTTGGTGGGTTTAGTACCACATTGGAAGTTTAGGAGGGTGAGGCTAGCTTATAATCCTTGTTGTTCCAAACGTAGCACCTCCGGGTTAACCCTTTTACACAAAACGAGGACGAAAGCGTGTAAGAGAGGTGCTATGCGTATACAGGCTCGTTCCACGTGCGTAGCTGGGCCATATAAGCATTACTGCATGTGCCCGCATTGGGGTGGTCCTAGACATCTGCCATATATATGTTGTGAGCTGCCAAATGTGGCGTTGTTCCAAATGCAGCACCTCTAGGTTAACCCTTTTACACGAAGCGAGGACGAAAGTGTAAGAGAGGTGCTACACATATGCAGGCCACATATGCAGGCCCGTTCCACGTGCGGAGTTGGGCCATATAAGCAGTTTTGGATGCGGTGTGTTACACCACCCCACCGATACATTGAGTAGGTCGAATGAAAAACCTTTAGGTCAGCGGTGTACCTCTCCTCTACCAGCTTGCAAAGATCCTCGGGGACTTGGTTGATTGTCAAAGGTGTTGTCTAGATCAGTCTTGATCATCCTTCTTCTGATTGTAGTAGACCTTTTTTATTTTGTCCCCAATGGAGTCGGCGGGTCGTCAAAAAGTGTGTCGACGTTGTACTGGTTACACACATGAGTGCTAGATCACATGGTCTGCAAACGACCATGACACGTAGTGGAGGTAGGAAAACCATCCTAGGCCAATTCCAGATCGAGTGTAGTTTTTTTTCGTTCTTCACTCGAAAGACCAAGAACACCACTATGACACTATAAGTGCAAGATTGCACAGGCCACAAACGGCCAAGAGACGTAACGGAGGTGAGAAAACAAGCCTAGGCCAATTCCAGAGCCGACCAAGGGTGGTCTTTATGTGTTCTTCGCTAGAAGACCCACCGGGAAGATGAATGTTGGGGGGTACCCTAAGGTCAGTAAGACCACCTAAGACATCCATGAATCTCATCGAGAGAAGCATAGAACAATAGGGTATTGAGGTTGGAAAAGTTGTGTTTGTAGGAGTAAAAAGTAGGGCAGAATGGTTTTTTTCGATTAAATAACTCAACTGGCCATGAGCCTCTCATATATATATATATATATATATATATATTAGGGTTTAGTATTGTAACACTATATAAAAACATCTCCTAAGAAATACCGGCGGTTCCTAGATTTGGACTCGGATTGGGTCAAAATCTAGATTAGGCTAGTTTTCAAACCAAATAAGCCAGTTTCCTGGTGGCTGGCCGAACCTGCCTAAACCGGCCTGAGCCGGTTTTTGCTATCTTCACCCAGCTACTGTGCAAACTAGTAGCGTGATGGTTCCTGATTTCGGCCAGACTGGGGTTTCTATGTTTTTTTTTTGCCCAAAACTTCTGTCAGAAGGAATATCATATTATTGTGGGTATGGCAAATAGTAATATAGTACTCCCTCCGTCCCAAAATAAATATCGTTTTCACTTCCTGAGAAGTCGAACACATTTAACTTTGACCAAATATATACAAGAAAATATTAAGATTTAAAGTACATAATTAGTATTACTAGATAGATCGTTGAATCTATTTTCATAATAAACTTATTTGGAGATAGTTGCTAATATTTTCTAGAAAGTCAAACTTAAAAAAGTTTGACCGTACCATAGCGACACTTATTTTAAGACGGATGGAGTTTGTTTTTTTAGCGTCAGTGTAGTTTAGATTCAGCGTGTGCTGGTCGAATTTTTCTATTTGGCACTTGTACGACCAACACATGACACACCATCACCGCAAACTGTTCTGTTCGTGCCCTAGAAATTCAAAAGGAAGATGGCCGGAGAGAGAGATGATATGCATCATGCATGTGTTTGGTCAAGCGATGATTCGTCAGGTAATCAATCAGAAGGAGGTAAGGAAAAACCTCAGCTTGCGATCTATATATCCTCTCCCATCTGAAGAATTTTTCACTTGACAAGACACGACATTTTAGGTTTTAAAAAAAACACAACATTTTACTGTCTTTGTTTACTTTTATTTAAGTGCATTAATTCATTAACTCCACACTTCCAATTGACTGGATTGTTTTTTTTATATTACTATACACTACTACAGGATGGACTTGTTGTCCCGGGTGGTAACGGCCTTTAATTCCGGTTACCGCGCCGGGACAACGACCCCGGGACTAAAGGTGGAACCTTTAGTCCCGGGTCATCGAGCTAGGACTAAAGAGGGACCTTTAGTCCCGGTTGGTGTTACCAACCGGGACTAAAGGCCCTCTAACCGAAAGCAACGTGGTCAAGATTTTTTAGTCCCGGTTGGTAACCCCAACCGTGACTAAATGTTTCTTTTCTTTTTCTTTTTTTTGTTTAATTTGTTTTTAGTTCAGTTACACATATTTGTTTAATATATAATATGTTTTTATGTACGTATTCTACGCTGCTAATATAAATACACGCACGCATATAATTACATCTAATTCTCATCTCGAGCATTATTATATTCGAATAAAGTATGAAACTATATATATTATAGATATATATGTATATATACAACACTTTTATAATCTTGTTCTCGAAAATAACGATATCAATAAACATTTAATTTACATCATTAGTTCCTTAGGATCAAAGTAGAACTCGCCGTTGGGATTTAGCACTTTTTCTAGAAGATATCCTGCTATTGACTCTTGAACTGCTTTCAGATGGTCTTTTTGCATGACCCTTCGTTTCAACCATTCAGTATTGCATTTGAAATAAAAGGAAAAGTATTAATACATATATATATATTCATTTAAAAATAAATAAAAAATTGATATATACGTACTCTGACGACATCTTCAGGAGTTTTTCTTATGTGTGCAGTGATAAATTTACAAACGTAGTATCCACACAAGTTATTACCTGGTTGCTGCCGCAAATACCACTGTACGAGAAGAAGATTATTCTCATCATCTCACACGTAAATTGAAGTATGATATAGTAATTAAATACGTGGGGAAGTATATATAGTACAACTTACTGGTATTTCAACTACATTAAGTGGTGCCTTGCAATCCTTGCGGTGTTGCCGAATAAACTCTTTCCAAACCCTGTGCGACCAATAATGTACGATCGTTAATAAATTATGGCAAAGTCTATTCAATAATAGTTGTGCGCGAGAGATCGAAATTACCCCTGGATAATGTCTATCATATCTTGGTATAGTGCTCGCTCTTTTCTCAATGAGTCCAAGATTACTAACCGACTTGAGTTTAACTCAATGACAATGAGTATCCAGTGAAACCTGCATTGGTTTATACACACACGTACATGCATATAAGTTGTATTGATATTACATAAAATGTGTAGACTATATTATTATTAACACTTACTCAAAGTTGTACGGGAAAAGTATTGTTGTCTTGTCGTGCTGCTTCACGAAGAACTTCATGATATTCGTCTGTGCTTCAGATACCCAGTGCTCCTTGACAATAATATCGGTTTTGAATACGATATAAGGATCAATGAAGCCAACACTGGTGTCTTGTATTCTTTGGAGCTCTGATATCTGAAATCTGTATATAAATATAAGTTACATGTGAGGATAATTATATACACGTACGCATGGAAGTGAGTTTATTAAATAAAAGTAAGAATCACTTACAAACAAAATGAGCTAATGATTGATTTGTCCAGAGCGTCCAAGTGGTATAGTTGATGCAATTCTTCGAAACTAATATGTAAGATGTCATCACCACAGAAGTAATGATGGTCTCTAAATCTGACAAAGATCCACTGCTCACCCCTGCCACACGCCTGCATGTACCACTTGTTGAGCAAGTACATTTGCGTACCCAATTCAATCAGAGCCGCAGGGTTGTACAGACTTTTGCCAAATTTATAAGTCTTCCAGATATCAACTTCCAGATTCTTGATTGGAGCTTTGCCCATCACTTGATCCAAGGTTAAACCAGTTTGTTCAAAAAAAGCATTAAGGTCTTGAACCGACACTTCTCCAGAGTTGTCTGGTCGATAGACTTCTATGTTGGAACCATATTCATTAGCAACAACAAGATTTTGCATTGGTTGCTTCTGTTGTCCGAGCTGTTGGACATCCTTCCTTGATGCTCTTTTCCTTTTCTTATGTGCATCATGTGACTTCACAAGGGAGCGGTCATAGTCTAATAGTGGTGGAGGCTTACGAACTTCAAGCATCTTTTTCTTGTGAGCTTCGACCTTCTGCCTCAGCTGATCTCGTGGTATGTAAAAGTACGACTTCTCCTTAAGCTTCGTTTGTCTCTGCTTTTGGATATCTATAAAAAAATCTTTCACTTTTTTGTCTTCTTCAGCTGCTATTTGCTCATCAGTCTTTTCAGGAAGTATTTCTTGAGAAATAACTCTTTTTTTGGGTCTTCTTTGCCGCCGGGACCTTAGACGTCTTTGTAGTGCGTCGCTGTGGAGGGGGTGGGGGCGGTGTTGGAGATCGGCGTGGAGGCGATGAGGCCAGTGTTGGAGTCCAACGTGGAGGCGTTGGAGATCGTTGTGGAGGTGGTGGGGCTGGTGTAGGAGTTGGAGATCATTGTGGAGGCGATGGGGCCGGTGTAGGAGTTAGAGATCGCCGTGAGGATGAAGTCGTCTCGCCCCCCGCGACGCTGTGATGAGATGGGGAATGAATGATTGGGCTAGGCTAGGGGGAGACCCTGCTACAAAAACAAGTTGTGGGTCAATTATTTTTGAAGCCAATATAAAATTAATGGAAAATAATATTTCATTCACTTTCATTCGTACCTAGGGTGAGGTAGGGGAAGCGGTGGCGCCCTAGGAATGATGATGAAGCGTTTGCGCCATTGAATAAATGTCTTCTCTGCTTCTCCTAGTGTCTTCTCCCCATCACCACCTTCAATGTCAAGAGAAACATTGCTATAACCTTTGAGCACTCTATCGACCGAGACGCTAGCATATCCAGGTTGAATAACTGACCCATGGATTCTTGGTGTCTTCGTTCGGTCTATTGGAGATACAACCCCGACAGCCACCATGATTGATGCATTATTACCATCTGGAATGTGTAGCTCACATGTTGTTAGAGGCTCGGTAATGTCATCAACAGGGAAGCGCAACCCAGCGACAACTTAAATAACTAGCAGCTCCGTGGAAGCACAACTGCTTTTTATCGACCAACGAGGCTAATGGTGACTCCCGATGTTGATTGCGATTGCATTTGACTCATTGCTAGCTGCACTTGCCTCTTGATCTCCTCCTGCATTCTTGCCTCAAGAGATTTTTCTCGTTCACGTGATTCAAGCAATGCTTGTCGTGACTCATTAACAAATTGCTCCAATACACGGATTCGGTCTGCCTCCTCATCCTTCTTTCTCTAGTGGCTTCTGTAGGTATCCTTGTCTACTAGGAATGCTTGTAGCCATGGAACTGCCCCATAGCCTCTTGTTCGACCACCGTGTTCGGGATTCTCTAGGGCATATGTCAATTCATCATTTTCTCTGTTGGTCTTGAAAACACCACTATCAGCTTCTTCCCTAGCACGAGCTAGTCTCTGTGTTGCTCTCTCAATTTTTTGGCTGAAAATTAGCTTGCCAGTGTCTGGGTCTAGGCTTCCCCCATGAGCGTAGAACCAATTCTTCGTGCGTTGAGGCCAGTTTTTCTCTATTGTTTTAGGTATGATTCCCTTGGCAGTAATCTCTGCTTCTAGGTTCTGCCACTTGGGAATAGCACTCCTATAACCACCTGATCCCATGCGATGATGGTATTGCTTTTGTCGAGCATTCTGCTGATTCCTCATCACACGTTCCTCACTCTCTTGAGATGTCTGTATTGTACGAAGTCATCACAATAGGACTCCAACTTGACAAATGCCTTAGCATTGAAATCCGGCGTTTCATTCTTCAAGATAAACTTTTTATACAATGTCTTCTTCCAACTCTGGAACAATGTTGCCATCTTCTTCATTGTCCAATCCCTCACTAGCTCCTTCAAAGCATCATCTGCTTGTAATGTGAAATGCTGAGTGATATCTCTCCAAGCTAGGTTCTTGTCACGATCAGATACAAAACTAACATTAGGAGCGGATATCTTCTGCTTCCATTCACGAGCACTAACTGGGATCCTATCCCTTACAATGAACCCACATTGATTGACATATGTCTGAGCATGTGGTCCCAATGGTTTGCCGGTGTCGGTGTTGAATTCTGATATTATGAAACGGCCCTCTAATGGCTTTTTTGGCCCTCGGACTTTCCTACTCTTGTCGGTGGTTGATGTAGATCCAGAGACCGGCTACATGAGTAGAAACACAATGATTAACAACAAATATATGTACACATGTATCTATAAGAGATGATAGATAATCGAATATACCTCGCCAGTATTTTCTTGCGCGACAATTTATTGATCTTCAACCACCGGGATATTCAGGATATCCTCATAATCAGCAAAGTACTGACTCGTGTCATCTACATCCGCATTGGTGCCGGCGTTGATAATATCCGCCATTATGTCATCATTCAAGTTATCATCCGGAGCAGCCATTTGTATCTTCAAGATAACACATAGATAGAATTACTATGGCACATAACATAAGTACATGTGATAACACATATAGAATTACTAAATCCAATTAAATATAATAACACATAATATTTCATAAGGATAAACAATAATAAGGTATAGGCTTTGGAATCGAATAAAAAACACTTTCGATCCAAAAACATGAAAATAAGTACATGTATATATACACATAGAATGATACAATTTTCTCTCTCTCTCTCAACACATAGAATAAGTGCATATGTATATATCTCTAGATATGCATGTGATAACACATAGAATGTCTCTCTAGATACAATTTTCTCTCTCTCTCAACACCTGAAAATAATTAAGTACATGTATGTATACACATAGAAATAATTAAGTACATATATATGTATACATATAGAATCTCTAGATATAATTAATTACTAAATCTAATTAAACCTAACATATATACATAGATAGAATTACTAAATCAAAATTAAATCTAACACATATATAGAGAGAGATAGAATAATAATTACTAAATATATCAAAAACTATAATTAAAAACTATCTAAAAACTATCTAAATAAAGTACTAATTAAATTTTAATACATTTAAATCTAATTAACATATATAAAAAACTATCTAAAAAACTAAGAATAAACTACTAATTAAATTTTAATACATTTTAATCTAACATATATATCAAACACTACCTAAAAAAACTATCTAAAAAACTATCTAAAAAAATATGGCCGAGCGCTATAGCTAGCAACAGGCTAGGGGTGGATGGCCCTGGCGGCCGGGCGTGCTGGCCGGCCACGGGGCCGAGCTGAGCCGCGCGAGGACGACGTACGACGGAGACGATCTCGACGGCCGCCAAGGCGGGCTCGACGATGAGGCCGGGCGGGGGTAGACGACGACAGCGGTGCGGCATAGCTCGACGCGGCCGGGCGCGGCAGAGACGACGAGATCGACATTGTAGATCGAAAAGTAGAAGACGAACAGAGAAACCGTTGATATATATAGGCCGGGACCCTTTAGTCCTGGCTAGTAAGCCGAACCGGGACTAAAGGTCCAACCCTTTAGCCCCGGCTCGGCTTACCAGCCAGCCGAGACTAAAGGATCTTTAGTCCCGGTTGGTGTTACCAGCCGGGACTAAAGGTATTTTTGGGCGGGCAATTCCTCCCACCCTTTAGTCCCGGTTCCTGGCCTGGGCCGGGACCGAAGGCCTGAAATTTTTGCGGCCCGCCAAAGTGTTGTTTTTTCATTTGACCAAATTTGACTTAGTCAAACTTGCTCAAATGAGACACTAAATGACCTCAGATGAAAAAACTCTGAATACCAAGTTTGATCATCTCAGCAAGATCTACAAATGTTACATAGCTCATTTTCCCATTTGAGAAAGTTTTATCAAACACTAGTCACAAATTCTTGAATCTCATAGACTTTCTAAAACTATGTCACACACTTGTGAAATTTAAACTACATTTTGTTCAAACTTTCTCAAATGAAAACATGTCTTATATAAGGATTGTAGATCTTGATGAGCTGAATAAACTTGGTATTCAAAACTTTTCAATTTGAGACCATCTAGGGTTCCGAAAACTAGTTTGTAGGCGTCGAAATTTAAAAATCACAAATTTAAACCGTCCAAACTATCTCAAATGAAAAGTTGACCAAAACAACAATTGTAGATCTTGATGATTTTAACAAACTTGGTATTCAAAACTTTTCAATTGGAAGTCATTTAGAGTTCATAATACTAGAGTCAAAGTGTTGTTTTTTCATTTGACCAAATTTGACTTGGTCAAACTTGCTCAAATGAGACGCTAAATGACCTCAGATGAAAAAACTCTGAATACCAAGTTTGATCATCTCAGAAAGATATACAATTGTTACATAGCTTATTTTCCCATTTAAGAAAGTTTTATCAAACACTAGTCACAAATTCTTGGATCTCATATAGACTTTCTAAAACTATGTCACACTTGTGAAATTTGAACTACATTTTGTTCAAACTTTCTTAAATGCAAAAATGTCCTATATAAGGATTGTAGATCTTGATGAGCTGAACAAACTTGGTACTCAAAACTTTTCAATTTGAGACAATCTAGTGTTCCGAAAAGTAGTTTGTAGGCGTCGAAATTTAAAAATCACAAATTTGAACCATCCAAACTATCTCAAATGGAAAGTTGACCAAAACAACAATTGTAGATCTTGATGATTTTAACAAACTTGGTATTCAAAACTTTTCAATTGGAAGTCATTTAGAGTTCATAATACTAGACTCAAAGTGTTGTTTTTTCATTTGACCAAATTTGACTTGGTCAAACTTGCTCAAATGAGACACTAAATGACCTCAGATGAAAAAACTCTGAATACCAAGTTTGATCATCTCAGCATGATCTACAATTGTTACATAGCTTATTTTCCCATTTAAGAAAGTTTTATCAAACACTAGTCACAAATTCTTGAATCTCATAAAGACTTTCTAAAACTATGTCACACACTTGTGAAATTTGAACTACATTTTGTTCAAACTTTCTCAAATGCAAAAATGACCTATATAAGGATTGTAGATCTTAATGAGCTAAACAAACTTGGTACTTAAAACTTTTCAATTTGAGACAATCTAGGGTTCCGAAAACTAGTTTGTAGGCATCGAAATTTAAAGATCACAAATTTAAACCGTCCAAACTATCTCAAATGGAAAGTTGAACAAAACAACAATTGTAGATCTTGATGATTTTAACAAACTTGGTATTCAAAACTTTTCAATTTGAATTCATTTAGAGTTCATAATACTAGAGTCAAAGTGTTGTTTTTTTTCATTTGACCAAATTTGACTTGGTCAAACTTGCTCAAATGAGACAGTAAATGACCTCGGATGAAAAATCTCTAAATACCAAGTTTGATCATCTCAGCAAGATCTACAATTGTTACATAGCTCATTTTCCTATTTAAGAAATTTTTATCAAACACTAGTCATAAATTCTTGAATCTCATATAGACTTTCTAAAACTATGTCACAACAGTGCATCGTTGTATCATGCGGGCACAACAGTGAATTTCTTCTTGACGTATGACCCTTCGTTATGATCTTGTCGTAACCATGGAGTGTCTTCATCATTTAACATGATGCTTGGATCTTTCTTCACTATGAAGGGTGGAATTCGGACATTTCTTTCATAATCTTTTGACATGTCTGACTTGTCTTTAATTCCCACTATATTTATTTTCCCAGAAAGAACTATGTGGCGCTTTGGCTCATTGATCATTGAGTTGATGTCTTTGTTTTTTCCTCTCTTTGATTTTGTAGACATGTCTTTCACATAGAACATCTGACTCACATCGACAGCAAGGACGAATGGTTCGTCTTTGTACCCAATATTGTTGAGGTCCATTGTTGCCATTCCATACTCTTTGTCGACTGTTACCCCTCCTCCGGTCAGCTTCACCCATTGGCACTGGAACAAAGGGACTTTAAAATTAGGTGCGTAGTCTAGTTCCCATATATCTTCTATGCGGCCATAATATGTTTGTATATTCCCATTTGGATCTGTGCCATCTATGCGAACACCACTATTTTGATTGGTGCTCCTTTTATCTTGGGCAAATGTGTAAAATGTATTCCCATTTATCTCGTACCCTCGGTACGTGAGGATATGCCATGATGGTTGCCTAGCCAACAAATACAGTTGCTCATCAATATTATCATCGCCTTGACATTCTTTTCGCAACCAACCACTAAAACTTTCCATGTGCTGATGCCTAATCCAAGCTTCAGTCTTCCCTGGAAACTTGGATCGTAAGAACTCCTTATGTATCTCGATGTACGGATGCACCAATGACGAGTTCTGAAGAACTGTGTAGTGTGCTTTATTGAAATAATCATCTTCCATGCCAATATATGTTTTCTTCCCTAAAGTTCCTTTACCACTGAGTCTCCCCTCATGTCGCGATTCGAGAACGTCAATCGGGGCAAGGTCAGGAATAAAGTCAACACATAACTCAATGACCTCCTCTGTTCTATAGCCCTGGGCGATGCTTCCTTCAGGCTTAGAACGTACTTTCACATATTTCTTCAAGACTCCCATAAACCCCTCGAAGGGGAACATGTTATGTAAGAACACAGGTCCAAAAATACTAATCTCCTTCACCAAATGAACTAGGAGGTGTGTCATGATATTAAAGAAGGATAGAGGGAACACCAACTCAAAGCTGACAAGACATTGAACCACATCATTCTGTAGAGTAGCTAGTTCCACTAGATTGATTGCCTTCTGAGAAATTGCATTGAGGAATGCACATAGCTTCACGGTAGCTAGACGTACATGTGGAGGTAGAATTCTTCTTAAAGCAACTGGAAGCAATTGCGTCATAAGCATGTGGCAGTCGTGGGACTTTAAGTTTAGGAATTTATTCTCTAGCACATTTATATACCCTTTATATTGGAGGAGAATCCCGATGGGACCTTGATGCTGCTTAGATATTCGAACATGATGTCCCTCTCTTCTTTGCTAAGCGTGTAGCTAGCAGGACTTAAGTAATGACGTCCATCAGTTGTCTTCTCTGGATGAAGGTTGTCTCGTTCTTTCATGCCCTGCAAGTCCTGGCGTGCTTCAAGTGAATCCTTTGGCTTCCCGTACACACCCATGAATCCTAACAGGTTCACACAAAGATTCTTTGTTAGGTGCATCACGTCGATTGCGTTGCGGACCTCTAGGACTTGCCAATAGGGTAGCTCCCAAAAGATGGACTTCTTCTTCCACATGGGTGCGTGTCCCTTAGCATCTTTGGGAATAGATTCGCTGCCTTGTCCCTTTCTAAATACTACTTTCACATCCTTGACCATTGCGAGTACATCTTCCCCGGTTTGGTTATGAGGCTTCTTCCGGTGGTCTGGCTTACCTTTAAAATGCTTACCTTTCTTTCTTACTTGGTGATTCAAAGGAAGGAATCGATGATGGCCAAGGTACATGACCTTTCGACGTCTTTTCAAATATATACTGTCAAGGTCATCAAAACAATGTGTGCATGCATTATATCCTTTGTTTGTCTGACCTGAAAGATTATTTAAAGCAGGCCAATCATTGATTGTTACGAACAACATTGCTCGTAGGTCAAAGTGTTCTTGTTTGTACTCATCCCAGACACGTACACCTGGTTTGTTCCATAAAACTAGAAGTTCTTCAACTAATGGCTTCAGATAGACATCAATGTCGTTGCCAGGTTGCCTCGGACCTTGGATGAGGATCGGCATCATAATGAACTTCCGCTTCA
The DNA here is from genome assembly GCA_904845875.1 of Miscanthus lutarioriparius. NCBI lineage: Eukaryota > Viridiplantae > Streptophyta > Magnoliopsida > Poales > Poaceae > Miscanthus > Miscanthus lutarioriparius. The sequence continues at coordinate 48,423,755 of CAJGYO010000018.1, read as the reverse complement.
TGCATAACCATAGAGGAAGGTTGTAGATACATAGAGTAACTGGCCAAGTGCTATGACTAGTGCTCTGCTCCCCAAAAGGATTCATACCATCTGTACTTAAGGCGAACCTTAAGTTTCTAGCCTCATTTGTAAACTCTGGAAATTCCCTGTCTATCGCTCTCCACTGGGACCCATCAGCTGGGTGTCTCAGCATATTGTCTACCTTACGGTCTTCTTTATGCCACCACAACAACTTTGCATGGTCTTTATTTCCGAATAAACATTTTAAGCGTGGTATTATAGGAGCATACCACATAACCTTGGCAGGGATTTTCTTTCTAGGACGTTGTTCACCCTCGACGTCACCAGGATCATCGCGCCTGATCTTATACCGCGCTGCTTTACATACCGGGCATTCATCCAAATTCTCGTATTCATTGCCATGGTAGAGGATGCAGTCATTAGGACATGCATGTGTCTTCTAGATTTTTAATTCCAAAGGGCAGACAACCTTTTTTGCTTCATACGTAGTGGTGGGCAATTCATTTGGCTTTGGAAGCATCTTCTTTATGAGGTTCAATAAATTCTCAAATGCCTTGTCGGATACACCATTCTTTGCCTTCCACTATAGCAATTCCAGTGTTGTACCCAGCTTTTTTTGCCCCTCTTCGGCCGTCGGGTATAGCAACTTCCTATGATCCTCAAGCATGTGCTCGAACTTAACTTTCTCTTTTTCACTTTCGCATTCTTGTTGTGCATCACGAATGGCATCGTCAAGAGCATCAACGAGATCATCTTCTGCCGCTACCTCTTCTTCATCTCCCCCATTGTAGTATCATCAAAGGCACCATACTGAGCAATAATGTCATCAATGTCTAAATCTTCTCCTTCACCTTCTTCCATCATGACCTCGCTTTCTTCATGCTTAGTCCAACATATATAGTTTGACATGAAACCTGACTTAAGCAAATGTGAATGAAGACTCATTGAGCTTGAATATTTCTTTAAATTCTTACATATGGCACATGGACAGCACATGTAACCATCCCGCTTATTTGCCTTGGCCACACCTAAGAAATAGTGCACGCCCTCAATAAAGTCTTGGGAGCGACGATCGGCATTGTACATCCAATGGCGTGACATAATCTACATTACATGATAAATTATGAAAACCTTGAACATAATTAAGTATTTTATTATACAACATAGATGACACACACACGGTTGATTAATTAACTAAGCCTGGCTACAACGTAAGCAATCCGAACTATCACTAAACAAACTAAAACTACAATGCACTTCAGTAACATAATTATTTCGTGACCGTACGCAACTAAAATAGACAAATTATTCTTCTGTTGAATATCAATAAGCTTCTCCTGCTGGCTCACTGCCTCATCATCAGAAGCCGCTACCTCAAGCGCACCGAATTCTGCATGTATGTAGCATAATCTTCCTCCTAGTACCAACCATCACATCCATTGCCCTCCCACTGAAATTAAAGCCAAAAAATATTTAGTCAAAAATATTCAAGAAATGCAGGCCAATTAGCCATAATAATCAAATGCGTAAGAAACTCACATCGCGATCCGGGCACTTGTAGAAAATACGACCCTTGTTGGGTCCCTGTCTCTTGACTCGGTACTCCATCACAATCTTCTGCTTACACTTGCCGCAGATAATGAGAGGGAGTTCTAGCCTTAGTCGTTTCGCAACCGAACGAGAGGCCGAGGATCCGGTACCAGTTGCCATCTACTTTCTATACTTATTTTTGCAAACTAGTGTAAATTTCATATTTTCTAAAATAATATATTTAAACAAAACTAAAATTATTTATTTATCTAACTAAACCATGAAATATGTACTATGTATAATAGTAAAATACCAAACTATCAAGTGATTTTACTATTGTAAATCATCATGTGATTTTGAGCTAAAAATGACATAGAAATCATATAGCTCAAAAACATGTTTCAATAAATAACCATCCGTACTAGTTGACCTTGTTTACGTGATCATCTCGGCGAGCATTTCTCCACCGGACGGCACCGTACTTGGCCAAGGAAGAGCTCGATTCTACGAGGAAGGCAACACGGTCTTCCACGACCATTGCCGCTCTCCCTCGTAGAATCAAAGCTCCTCCTTGACGTCCGTTACCGCTCGGCAGAGAACATGCTCGCCGAAATGAACACGGTCCGCAAGTTCAACTAGTACGGATTTTCTATAATTTTCTAACTATTTTCTAAGTTTTTATTTCATAGAAAATTTAATTCTAAAAAATAAAAGGCATGATTTCTAAGTATTTTATTTCATGGAAAAAATAATTCTAAATGACCTGCTCAATATCGGCGAGCTCGCGGGCGTTTAGGTTGCCGAGGATTGTAACATTTGTAGATGACATTTGTAGGTCTGAAGTTATCAAATATCCATCAAATTATAGCTCAAAAACATGTTTTAATAAATAATCATCCGTACTAGTCGACCTTGCTTACGTGATCATCTCAGCGAGCATTTCTCCACCGGACGGCACCGTACTTGGCCAAGGAAGAGCTCCAATTCTACGAGGAAGGCAACACGGTCTTCCACGACCGTTGCCGCTCTCCCTCGTAGAATCAAAGCTCATCCTTGACGTCCGTTACCGCTCGGCAGAGAACATGCTCGTCGAGCTGAACACGGTCCGCAAGTTCAACTAGTATGGATTTTCTACAATTTTCTAACTATTTTCTAAGTTTTTCATTTCATGGAAAAATTAATTCTAAGATCATGTAAGCCGCTGGGGACGAGGATGGCGCGTGCTCCAGCGAGGATGAGCGAGGTGTGATTTTGATGAACTAATTTAACTTTTGTTTATCCAAACATATATGCAAATCATCATGTGATTTTGAGCTAAAAATGACATATAAAACCATAATAAAGTCCAACATATAAAGTTACATATGCATCTACATCGCAAAATGAGATAAGCTACTGATAAAACATAAGAGGATTAAGTTTATTACCTCCAAAATGGAAGAGCAACACCAATGGAGGGGGAGAGAGCAAGAACAACAGCAAGCTGAAGAATAGAGGCAGTGAGTTTGAATGGAATGGCTCGGGCTCGGGGAGGAAGAAATGAGCTGGTGTATAGGCCGAGATAATTAGTCCCGGTTAGGGGGCCAAACCGAGACTAAAGATTAATATTTATTCTCGGGGCATCACCCAAACTGGGACTAAAAGCTTGGTTGGTAATACCAGCCGGGACTAAAGGTCCCTGCCCCGCGGACGACGGTTGGGCAGAGACTTTTAGTCCCGGAGGAAAAAAAAATGCCGAGACTAATATTAAATTGAGACATCGTTCTAAAGTCTATTCTCTAGCAGTGACATTCTCTCAGCCTAATAAATCGTCAGTCTTTCCATGCTTAATAATTAATTGTTCCATGCAAAAAGTTAACGTATGAGATTGGTGGAAGTATTACAGCGCCGATACTTCACCCTCGGAATACATGAACGAGTCACGTGTACTGACAGTGATATGCATATGCCGTGGAGAAGCTAAGTGTTACTCCTGTCTACTCTACTCGGTAATACCTAGCTTACTTGCAAGTCATCGTGTGAGTATAGCTTACCTGTTCAACACACAAAATTAAACACGGCGCGGTAAAAATAACGCGTTTGGTGGAACAAGCAGCCTTCCTCTCTCATCAGCAATTAAAAGATTTGGTCTATATTTGCTCTTGTTGGCAGGCTCCTTTTTTGTATGTCCAGCATGGTGAAAAAATTCAAACGATCTGTAGTTACAAGTAAGGTATTACCTTGAGTAGTTAAGTTCTTGACTGAAGCAACCTGGAGCAGCGCGTGGCCTAACCCAACTACCAAGGCGTTTGCTTCTTTTGTTCATTGGCTTCATCGGCTTTAGCCCAAGACCTGGATTGATGAAAACAACCCCGTTGATCCTAATTCCGCCACGAGTCCATCATATCTACGGTCTGGCTTCAGGTTGAACATACACGTTCAGCCAGTCAAATTGCCCTCTTAGCCATAACAAGTGATGAGACCACGACTCGTACTGCAAGCTGATCCAGGGTACTACTCCGTGCAGTATTTCAGTAGCCGTTAGCTGCATAATTTAAGTCAACTCATGCTAATAGTATTTCAGTGTTGCAGTTATTGCGGAGACGAACGGAACCATACATACATCTGCTAGTGCGTATGCATCGATCTGGCGATAGACCTCGCTCGAGATCTGGTGAAGGGATTCAAGGAAAATTTGGTTGCCACCTAACCTAATAATCTACACGGGCTAAACGCCTGCGGAGTTCGGCGACTGACCACCATCACGTTCATCAGGTTATGTTGTCGTCGTTCATCCGAGGAATTTTGACTCGAAACGCGCGCGGCAAACTACTTTCCTAATTTCTTGTTTGTCAACACTGCATTGGTTCAGTAGTTCGACTTGACTGTATTGATTGTTGACTGAAATCGTTGGACCTTCTGAATCGACCAAATTTCCATGCTGGATTCTGGAAAGCAAAATCACACGTGATTTTTGTTTGTTATATATTGTTGGCAGCGAATAACGAGAGCTAGCAACACCCCGTTACCTCTCCTATTTAAGTCGTCGTTGTGTCTCAAAAGCTCATGTTTGTTTAATTGATGATTTTGTGTTATCGTGGTTACCATCATTTCATTATTTTTGTTTGCCAAATGAGTATACGTAAGTGGCCATCCTGCTTGCGGAGGTTTAGGCTTCAAACGTTTGCCCGCCAGTCTCACTGGCCGTTCGCGGCGATAGCCTCGCGGCTGGCGGACTCTCGCATAACCCGTTTAATAGCTTGGCCAGCTTAGTGGCCGGTGGACGGTCCACGAGCCGCCCCGCCTGCAAAGCTACCAAATTGGTCAAGATTTGAACCGGGTGATAGATTACCCGCTGTGCAATCTAATGACCCGGTAGTTTGTTTGTTGAAGCCTTCTTCGTGGATTCAGCAAGTAAAACGATATATATACATATTTTTAAATCTGGAGCCATCGTCAGTTCTCCGTTGTAGGTAGCACTCCAGCATTAACCAATTACAGCGCAGTTCCAAAGACGTATACTAGTAGATGATTAAGTTTGTGTGTATTTGCTTGCTCCTCTCTTTGTCGAGGGTATATAAAACGATTTGGTACGACTAATTTGTAAGGTAAAACGATCGGGTCTCTGATGACGCCAGCAGGAAATTACAATCTCACCTGCAACTGTCTGCAAGGCTGAAAATGAGATAATTGCAGCCGCAGCATGATATTGCGAGTATATATATATACTAGTTGCATCATTTCCAGAAGACGTACGAAAGGACGAGTAATGCTAAGGGGTTGAGATTTGAGAAAGCCAGGGTGCCTTGTGGGTTAACACCGTTTTGACGCCTTCTTGCTCGTGGAAAGAGCCAAATTTATGCGTCAGCTGGAGGCTGACGTAAGTGACGCTGACAGAGACGAGAGGAAAAAATAATGCAGGGCATCCGTTTTCTTTCTTTCTTCTTCTTTTTTTTTTTAAGATAAGGGCATCCGTTTTCTGGTACACGTTCACTACGCGCAATCGATCTCGCTGAAGGTCAGGGTCACCCTCCGCCGCAACTGCGCTGCGCCTAAGACATAGGAGTAGTATCAAAGGCTTTTCGTCTAGCGAAGCGACGGATCATTTTTGTCAAACCTCCGATGCATTTGTTGCCAGTGTTTTCTTCGCCGCCGAGGATCCATCCAGCCGACTAGTCACTCTTCCGGACAGTCGTCACACACGCCCCGTCCCTCCGTTGACATGTTGCATGGTTCATTCGCTTGCACTTGCGAACTAGTATCGTTTCGTTTCCCAGCTGCTTCCTTGACCTGTCCACCCCCACCGCCGGCTCGGCTATATATGGCCGCCAAACCAAACGCCTGCCTCCTCAAGCCACCAGAGCCACTTTCCTTCCAGTTCCAGTTCCACAACACAAGAGAGGAGATCAAGAAAGGATGGGCGCGACGCTCCTGCATGCGGTGGCTTCGCTCCTGACCAGGCTGCAGCGGGCGGCGCGGAGGATGGCCGCCGGTGCCGGTGGGGGTGGTAATAAGGGCTCGCCGCGAGCCCAGGCCGTCGTGGTGCCGTGGAAGAAGACCTCCTCGCTGGCGCCGTCGTCTAGCACGACCAAGGAGGCCGCCGAGCCCGGGGTGTGGAGGAAGGAGATCCTCATGGGGGAGCGCTGCCAGCCGCTCGACTTCTCCGGGGCCATCTACTACGACGCCGAGGGCCGCCGCCTCGCGCAGCCGCCGCCGCCCAGGTCGCCCATGCGCAGCCCGCTCCCGGCGTCGCCCAGGCTCGCCGCCGCCCACGCCCGCGCCTACTAGCTACTAGGTCGTGGAGGATCGATCACGCCGATTGGAAACGGACATGGCAAAGCTTTGTTGTGTTTGTGTTCACTTCCGGGTGAAACAGAGTCTGTCACTCTGCTGCGACCCGGGGGAGGGGGATTGCAGCTGTATTTGTACATGCTGAAATTGGTGTTCTTGTCCTTGTTTTTGCTTTTTTTTTTCATGGTGCTGTGGTGTTATTGTAGGCTATGCAAGAGCTCAGAGAGGATTATATTCTAGTCTATGCAATTTTTCAATCAGCTCACCTTCAAGATACAGTTTGTGGAAGAAGGCCCTCCAAATTTACTTTGTACGTACTTACTAGAGGTTTTTTTTCCTCTTCTGTTCTTTTTTTTTTCTAATTAGTATATTGCCCGTGCTAACGCTATAGTGATATTTAAGACAACACAAATTAAACAACATATGCTTTGATGATTTTTGAAAAATCATCGATCATATATTATAATATTATAATAAAAAACATGATTCTGATGACAACCTGACATACCAAATAAAGATTACTTGCATGACAACAATGATATCAAAATATAGTGGATAAATACACAGGTCTTTGCATGACAACAAAGATAGAGAATTAACATCAACCAAAAACAAACTAAAATTGTCACTAAAATTATAGCAAAAGAGTAATACAGGCAAACATAGATTGAAATATGCAGGCAAGCATAAGTCCAAATATATAGTCTTCAATTTGAGAACGATGAAGTACATCTCAAGGGTTGTGTTGCTGCTCAGAGAGCCCCGGTGGCATCCCTGCAAGTATCATCAAGAATTAAAGCCTGCAATGAAAAAGAAATACCATGTATCTGTCTTATATCTCCCCAGTTCGATCTTCGTGATATTTCTCACCTTTGTGAATTCTTCATGTTCCGGTAAGCTGGCTGCATGCCGCTCCTCCTCATGTCCTTGCTACCAAAACAATTGAGGTCAAATGAGCAAGAAATACTTTTTGAACTGAATGCACAGAGAGGTCATGCTTCAACTAACATTCAGATAATAAATCTTCACATAACACTTAAGTGAAAATAGTAAATGTGTGATGAGACAAGAAAATTAAGATCGTCACAAGCCACATACCTTTCCCCACAAGCCAGACACCTTAGAGCATCTCCAACCGAACTCTCAGCTCAAATTTTGACCGCCTATCTTTCAAAGTAGGGCTCTCTCATCCAGATTCCACCCCTTACTTTGTTGTGAACTCCACCAGATCCCTCGTATTTGCCTCCCTACTTTCTCCCACCTCTATTTAATGCATACAGTGTCTTATAACTAACAAATATACTTCTAATGTCTACATTCCCACCTCTAGCCATGGTAACACCAACATGTTATCCTCTTTTACACTGAAATCTTTTGATCTCTTCTTGCTTCCTTTCGTAGACTTGTTCAACAACATTTTATCCTTGAGGTGAGATACCAAAATAAGACACATCAAAATCAACCTCAGCGCTGTCCACATTGCTCCCAAAAACATCATTGAAGCTGGGCATTTCCATCTTCCTACACTGCAAAGTACATTGCAAACCAATTCAATAAGAGTTGCTGAATTAAACAAGCCAAATCAATTTATTATTGCAAAATCAATTTCAATATACGATGTTCAGTTACACAAACCGTAAAAACATTTATTACATAAATGCTCTCACTCTCTCTTTGACCCTATATGCTCTCACGAAAAGGTTAAAAAATCATTTGCCATGTGCTTTTAGCTACTTGTCTGAATTCTATGTTTGTCACGTTTAATACCTGCCTAGCGGCACAAGCAGCAAGCAGTCGTACTCTATTTTCTCTGCTATCTACTTCCTGCTCTCCCTCTCTATCACGGTGGATGGCATAGCAGCACAAGCAGCAGATCCCCGTCATCGTGTGCGATGCTTGCTGCTCAGGCACAGAGCGGTAGAGCGGCGGAGTGAGCTGCCCAACCAGCGCGCGAACAGTGCTTGCTGCTCCAGCTGATCGTAGCTGCGCGGATCTATAATGTCCTCCATATGATGGGATCTAGCAGATACGGTCTCTCTCTCATCGTCTCTACTGGTACTCATCGTCTCTACTGAAACTAATGCGATTGGAGGATTGGCGTACCTGGCCGATGATGTAGTCGGGCGATAGTGTCGGAGACCGGCGGCGTCGACGCAGAGTAGACGTGAGCGGACATGTCCGAGCGCGCGCGTAGGCTTGCGGTGGATTTCCATCACCACCGTCTTGATCGGGGAAGGGGATCTCGTGCTTTTTCCGGCGGTGCTTCAGCCCGCGGTGGTGCGCGTCCAGGCAGTGGAGCAGTGCCCGGACAAGACTAGTGCCAGCAGGAGGCGCGCCCCAGGCTGCGGCAGGCATCGCACGTGGATTAGGAAGGAGCGGTGGCGACTGTAGAGTGTTCGTCGGGGGGGATGGGGAGGGCGAGGTCGGGGGCTGGTTCGGGGCGGCGGCCGTGGATCCTGACGGAGTGACGACGCGGATCGGGACGGGGAGGGTTGGAGGTAGGGGTGGCGCAAGGTAGATTTTTTTCTGAAAAAAAAGCAATCGGTGAAAATGAGGGGGAGGGGATTGAACTGTGGCTGCGCGGGAGCGGGCGTGTGGGTCTGGGCGCGGCGTGGGAGGACATGCGAGCGATGAGGAGGTCCGCAGGAGGGCGATAGAGGGCAGACACACTAAACATGAGCCGTCGGATTTGGACGAGTAATGAGAGAGAATGGCTAAGAGATAATCTGGTGCATCCGTTTTGATGGTGTTATATTTTCTGGATGTATTCATGGGTGTGGATGTAGCATAGGTCGTGACTATGGAGCAGGCATTTATTATGTGGCTGTAGATTTATTCTAATGGGTATATTATAGGGTGGGGTAGATGATGACGAGGTGTTTGGAGTTTTTATTTGGACCGTGTCACCATATGCATGCGTTACTCAATCAAGGAAAGAAAAATCAGCATTATTTTGTTGTCTGCTGACATTCAGCCGCCCATTTGATGCAAGCGTACGTAGTGTTCACACTCATCATTCATAATATTCCTTTTCTATTCAAAAATACTCCTCTGCATGCGACTAAAGTTTTGCATTCGCGTTAGTCACCTGTGCCCGATTGCGCTCGACCAGTGCCCACGCCCACGGCTAGGGTTCTGGCGAGACCTCACCGGCGTCGAAGATGATGAACTCGCCGTCGTCGGGTAAGTTCAGCGTCCTCTCTCTTTGACTATCCCTCTCTTTTTCTCCATCTCCGGCGGGCATAGAGGGGGTTCGGGGGAGGAAGGCCGACCAGGCCTTCGGGACGACCACATGGCGGTTTAGGGGTCTGGCGATGGTGGAGGCGGTTGGGCCAGGTCGAAGCAGGGGAGCTCTCCATGGCCGGAGCTCGCTGTAGAAGGAGGGGGAGGGGAAGAAGGCGGCCGCCCCGGGTGCGCTAGGGTTTTGCCAGAGCTCTGGCGAAACCCTAGCATGATGTGACGGGGTGGTGGGTAGTGGCGGGGGTGAGGGAGGAGGAGGAGGAGAGCTCGGCCGCTGGTGAGGCAGGCGGGGGTGGGCCACGAGGACGAGGAGGAGGGGACGGGGGCGGAGGGGCGCGGGGAGGAAGACGATCAAGGAGGAAGACAATCAAGAGGGCTGGCGGAGCTAGATGTAGAAGACGACTGATGGGTTTGCAAAATTTCAGGCACCTGCCCTAGAGACATACCATTTTCTATTTGCTACTTACAAGAAACATAATGGATAGATATGCCATGGTATGTCCGCTGGGATGCATTTCATGGACGCTGGTTGCCAAAGCCTATACCGACTCATGGCGCTGACCACCAGATTTTTTTTCTTTTATAAACAAAACAATAAATAAGGCAGCGGAGGTGGTGATCTTGGTGTGTTCTCCTAGTTTTTTCTCTTATCTATCTTGCCGTTTTAAATGGCGTTGTATTTGTATTTACACTTTGTTATGCAAAACTTGTCTTTTTAATTTCAAATTGTACCGCCCACTTTAACTATGTTCGGTATGAATCTGACCATACTTGTTTGATCTGGTCAGTTTGAAAATGCAACTTATCACTATCATGATGTAATCTTCTGAATTTTGATATTTAGGTGGATTTTCATTGGCACATATATGAAACTAATCATCCGTGCATTTGCCCTTTTTCCATGGAAAAAAAGAAACAGTTGTACTTGCAATGTGCCACCATGCATGGCGCCATCAAGGGGCAAGGACGAAATATCTGACGCGTTGTGAAGTTCACGGTGATTTCAACATTTCGTAAATGAGTGGTGAGTTAGATTTAAGACAGTTGTCACTCTCGTACAAAGCAAGTTCCATCTTTTAAAAAACCCAAAGAAAACAGTAAACGTAGTGGGGAAAACCAGCACGTAGTAGCCATCAACACCAGACCACTAGACGTGAGTGTAAAATTCTGCTTGATTTGATCTTCTTTGCACTTCCCTAATCTCCATCAGGCACCTCACCAGCAACTTCTCGCTCCCGCCGTCAACTACGTCCAACAAGATATCTCCTGCCACCTATTTCTCGACATTCCACCACCTCACTCACCACCCATGTAGCACCCGGTTTTAAGAACAAAACTAGATACACACTATATGTGAGTCCAGGAAGTCAAATCTCACATATAGCTACAAACAAGGGTAATATCATAAGACAATGCTTATTACATAGCGTATTAGTATAAAAAATACAACCTCAGAGTATAGACAACACAAAGACAACTCCGATCTTCAGGTGAAGACTCCACTTCCACTGACTGGTTGATCACAAGCCTAATTCCTCAAAACTCTAGCAATCTGGTATCCATCCAGGATTTTTCCAAATAATTGAAAAATATAAAGCAAGTGTAAGTATATGTCGTACTCAACAAATATAACATGAAGTTCATGAGGCTCAAAAGGCTGACACTGGTTTAACTACGATTACCTTTTAATGAGTCATCTTTTAGCAATTGGGTGACAACAAGTTTATCACAAACTCATAAACACATGATCAGGTAAACATAAATAATGAATAGCATAAACAATTAACCATTAGTGAGCATCTTCATCATCCATATCATTAGTGTTCATCATCTATTCTGTAAGGGTTCCAAGGCCGCTTGTGACCGTGAGCACGATTGATATATATCAGTTTTACACTCTGCAGAGGTTGTACACTTTCACCACGAGTCGTGATACCCATATGCCCGAGTTTGCAACTCCCAAAACACTTCCAAGGTGAGCAGGCAGGGTACACTATGAAGCTTTTCCCCAGTCGTTCTAATAAGGAGCAACCGCTAAGGATTCTATCTCCCAAGTGTTATGGAGTCATCTCCAGAAGTGGCACTTATACATGCAGCATAGTACACACCCTGGGGATGAGGCCCATACCCAGCCTGGTATGCCCCTCTTGCCCTTTCGGTAAACTGCTACAAACTAGAAAGAGTAAGGTACTAGACTAAGATCAGAGCCATGTAGTCCTCATGGCTGTACTGTAAGTCCCGGATGATCACTTACAGATAAGTCCTTAAGGAGAGGAATCTAGAGCACCATAAAAATAGCCCACTGCTCTAGCCCCTTGTTCCATGTTGCTAAAAAGCATCTTTTAGTGTTTATTGGATATACCATTAGTCAAGTTACAAGATCATGGTTTTGGTTGAGCACTAGCATCGTACTACCTAATGCAATACTCCATAGGTATTAAGGCACAAGGTACAAAGTACTAGGAAATCCTTAGTGCTAGTCAAGTTAGACACATGCAACATGAATTAAATGATTAAAGGTGTATAGGACAACAAGAAAGATCCTATGCTATACTTTCCTTAAAACACCGATCCTTTGGTAAGCTTTAATCATCAACGTTCTTCTTCTTCTTCTTTTTGATCACCACGTATATCTCACCAACTGAACGTAATCATAAAGCACCACACAATCATCCATGCAATCATACACGAAGCAAACAATAGATCTAAATTAGAACAGTACACCAAACATAAAATCAAGATAAAAAGTTTGTAAAATGAATCTACGTCTCGCTACGAACACACAAACGCGAAAAGTACACTAATCGGAGCTACGATTGAAAAGATACAACTACTGAGAGATCTACTCATAAAACTATTAACTTCATGTGTTTTAATTATATAAAAACATATATAAGATATTTTATAGATAATATAAATTAAGTCAAGTTTAAGTTTGAATTATAATACTAAAGTAAAACAAATCATATTTTATTTATAAAACCCAATTGCATAATTATTATTCAATTTAGAGTTTAAACCATCAAATTCTAGAAATAGTGACATGGTAACCACTGTTACTAACGTGTAGATCTCGTCGCTATGAATCTAACGCAACTTGAATGAGCTAAAACAGAGTTAAAACATAGAAGATATGATTTAAACAAGATTTCCTTTAATAAAATAATAGATTAAATCTAACCTCGAATTTTAAAAGTCGAAAACATGCTTAACAGTAGTATGAACATGTAGATTATGAAATTATGAACCTAACGCAAGTTGAACGGATCAAATCGGAGTTAAAACGGAGAAGTTGTGGCTAAAACAAAATTAGTGGCAAATCTGTAAGTAAGTGAAAACGTATTTTGAATTTAAACCGAAGAAACTACGCTTTCCAAAGAAGAAAACGTATCCTGAAAATACACTTTGGACCGCGGGTTTAAAAACAGAAAACTGGAGGGCTCTTTTTTTAAAAAAAACCAGGGACTACGGGTTGAGACTCAATTAGTTGTAATGGCCTTTTTGCAAAAACGCCAGCGAAGGGGTACGATCTAATCCTGGCTCTTGATCTTGAATCAGATGGACGGAATTGAATTGGGAGGGGGAGGCGTGGCCGGCGATGAGCTCATATGCGGCGACGCCATGGCCGGCGTTGAGAAGCTCGGCGGCGTTCACGGTTTCCGGTCTACAGTCCACAAAAACACAAGGCGAGGACATCAGGAGAGAGAGGAAAGGAGGGCGAACTCACCCAGGGGGATTTTGGCGGTGCAGAGCAAGAGGAGGCAGCGCTGTGCTTGGCTGGGCGATGGCGGGCGGCGGCGCGGTTGTGGATGCTCGGGCGATGCGGTTGGAGTGGGATAGGGAGGCGGTGAGCATGGGCATCAAGTATTTAAGGCCCCGGATCCTTGGGAGGCACGGCAAGCAGAGGTAGACGTGGGCGGGGCGGACACGCCGGTGGTGGTGGAGTCCGCGTCGGTGATGCCGCGGTGAAGAAGAAGTGCCTGGTAGGTGGGCCCGGCGCGTCAGCGGGGCGGAGAGAGGACACACAGGCGCGGCGTGGCACAGACCTGGGTTGGCTTGGGCCGCGGGGTTTGCTGAGCCGCGGAGGGAGCAACCGCGAGTGGGCCAGCGGGAGGAGACAGGGCACGGCGCTGGAAAGCAAGGCCACGCGAGGAAAAAATGGAGGAGCAGCAGTGGGCCTGCGCGCATGGCTGGGCCAAAGGGAGGGAAGAAGGGCCGAGAGAGAGGCCGGGGTGAAGGAGAAAGCCAGGCGGGAGAAAACCATGGGCCAGAAGCAAGTCTTGCTCAATTTTTTCCAAATTTGATTTTCCTAATACTTTTTCAAATGGGTTTTAAATTCATTTGAACCTTGAATCAAAACCAAATTTAAATATCATTTAAATTATACTTTCAATTCAAAGTAAATTGAATAAATTTGGTAAGTTTTCAAAAAATAAATTTTACACCTTTTTGAATTCTTTTATTTTCTACTTATCTTTTCTTTCTCTTCTTTTACTTCAAAGCCATTTTTAATTTCATTTGCAAAAACAATTTGAACTATTTTAAATTTTCAATCAAAACCACTCGACCAGATACATCAAATGCATGGGCATGTATGCACAAACATGTTGCTAAAACTTATGATGAATTTTAATTTAATGAAAAATTTTATTTTCCTAGGTTTTTATGAGCACAAAATTCATAAATGAATCATTTTAATCCTTTTTTCAAAAGTGCAAATTTTAGGGTGTTACAACCCATAACCCGCCACCACCGCCGGGTCGCCTGCCTGAAAGGATCTAGATGGCTACATGGTGGAGGGGTTTGAATAGCCTACAAAAATGTAGCACCCGGTTTTAAGAACAAAACCAGATACACACCATATGTGAGTCCAAGAAGTCAAATCTCACATATAGCTACAAATAAGGGTAATATCAATAGACAATGCTCAATATATAACGTACCTAGTATAAAGAATATAACCTTAGATAGGAAACAGCGAAAAGACAACTCCAATCTTTGGGTGAAGACTCCAATTTCACAGGCACAACTGATTGGTTGATCACAAGCCTAATTCTTCTAAACTCTAGCAATCTGGTACCCATCTGGGATTTTTATCCAAATATTTGAAAAGTAAAGCAAGCGTAAGTACATATCGTACTCAACAAATATAACATGGGGTTCATGAGGCTCAAAAGGCTGACACTGGTTTAACTATGATTAGCTTTTAATGAGTCATGATTTTAGCAAAGGGGTGCAACAGGTTTATTCACACGCCCATATAAACACATGATCAGGTAAACATGAATAATGAATAGCATAAACAGTAATCATTAGTGGGCATCTTTATCATCAGTATTCATCATCTATTCCATAAATGTTCCAAGGCCGCTCGTGACCGTGAAGCACGACTGATATACCAGTTTTACATTCTGCAGAGGTTGTACATTTTCACTGTGAGTCATGATACCCATATGCCCAGGTTAATTACTCCCAAAACACTTTCAAGGTGAGCAGGTAGGGTTCACTATGAAGCCTTTCAAAGGTTCGTCTAATAAGTTAAGGCCATTAGATTTACTCGGCAAACAGATATAGAGCCCCCCTTCCCGATAGCACAATGACGTGCATCCTATACTTAAGGGGACAGAGGCCGCACTATACCAAATTCGTCAAGCCATTCTTACATCAATAAAGGTAACTGTAAGGAAAATAGACCCTAGGCCTATTTACTTTGAATTTAGTGTTTGATGACCAACACTACTAACTTGGACTAATGAATTTGCAAGTGATTGTTTGTTAGTTCAATAGGGTGCAAGACGTTACTTGGACAAAGGCGACGTGATGATCTGATGATCAACACCATGACCAAGACCTTAGAAGCACAAGAGAAGACCTAAGATATCAAGCAAAGTTCAAGCATGAAGATAGGAATCAAGCCGGACGCAAGATCATGAAGAAATGAGCTCACAAGGTGACCGGATGCTGGACCGGACGCTGGCGTATAGCGATTGGACGCTCCGATTAAGAGGCTCGACAACAGAAGGCGTAAGCTGCAGCGACCGAATGCTAGCAGCAAATTGACTGGACACAGGACTGCAGCGTCCGATCGAGTATAGAAAGGTTCTAGAGCGGCGAAATTGCGACCGGACGCTGGCAGCGTACGATCAGTTGACCATGGATCCAACGGTCGGGACGTGATCAACGTCCGGTCAGTAGCAGAAAAGCGGGATTTCATCCCTAACGGCTACTTTCTCTATGGGGCTTATAAATACAACCCCAACCGACCAAATGAAGTGTGTGGAGCTAAGAAAAGGGTGTTGATACACCATTTTAGTGATCTCCACTTATATAGTGCTTAGTGATTCATTAGGTGATTAGCGTAGGTGCTTTGCGAAGTGCTTAGGTTGATTAGACCATCGCTTATGCGCTTGCTCTAGGTTTAGGCCTAGTGTTTAGTGAGGTTTGCATACCTCTTACCACTCGGTGCTTGCGCGCACCATCGTTATACATCGGAGGGGCTTGTAGTCTTGCAAGATCACACCAACCGCGGTTGTGGTGTGGCCACCACCGTGTACCGGAGGGAACAAGGCCTGTAGCGTTTTGGCCAGAAGCTTGATAGTGAAGACGGCGGGGAGCATCCAGGAGAGGCTTGCCGGAAGGCATGTCGGAGACCCACTTGCGCGTTGGGAAGGCCCGAGGCTATCCACGGAGTTACCCGACCAGGAGCTTGGCCCTTGTGTGGGATTCCTTGTGAGGGGCTCCAACGAGGACTTGGGGGAAGCTTGCGCGCTTCTCGATACCTCGGTAAAAATATTAGAGTCGTCGACGGGAGTTTGCATATCTCTACCTTGCTCTTTAGCTTCCGCGTTTACATTGATTGTCTTACTCCTTTTTTGGTAGAGATAGCAACACACTAGCAAAACCGTAGTTTCACATTTAGATAGTTTATCTTTTGCATAGGTTTTGCTATGGTTAGAAAAAGAGGCCATAATTTAGAGTTAGAATTTTAACTTGCCTAATTCACCCCCCCCCTCTTAGGCGTCACGGTCACCTACAGTAACCTCTAACAAGCTAGAAAAGGTCCTCATACTGAGCTAAAGCCAGAGTCATGTAGCCCTTGCTGCTGTACAGTAAGTCCCGAATGATCACTTACAGATAAGTCCTTAGGGAGAGGAATCTAGAGCACCATAAAAACAGTCCAATGCTCTAGCCACCTGATTCCATGTTGCTAAAAACATCTTTTAGTGTTTATTGCATATTCCATTAGTCAAGTTACAAGATCATAGTTGTAGTTGGGCACTAGCATCATACTACCCAATACCCCATTGGTATCAAGGCACAAGGTAACATAGTACTAGGAAATCCTTAGTGGTAAACAAGGTAGACACATGCAGCATGAATTACATGATTAAAGGTGTATAGAACAACAAAGAAGATCCCATACTATACTTGCCTTAAACTCTGATCTTCTTCTAGTCCAAGCCTTTAAAGATCTGCTTCTTGATTCACCACGTATAGCTCACTGACTGAACATGATCATAAAGCACCACACAAGCATCCATGCAATCAAACACGAAGCAAATAATAGAACTAAATTAGAACATTACACCAAACATAATAAACAACAGGTAAAAAGGTTTTAAGATGTTCTACACGTTACTATGAACACACAGACACGAAAAGCACTCTAATCGGAGCTATAATGAAAAAGTTATGAATTAAACAAGATTTCCTTTAATAAAATAATAGATTAAATCTAACTTTGAATTTCAAAAGTTCAAAATATATTTAACTGTAGGATAAACATATAGATTACTCAATTATGAATCTAACGCAACATGAACGGGTCAAATCGGAGTTAAAATGGAGAAACTACGCATAAAATAAGATCAATGACAATTCTATAAATATTTTGAAATCAATTCCATAGTAAAAATAATTAAAAACCAAATTAAAAAAGTCCTATGGACCGGGCATCGTTTTTGGAAAAACACAGGAGACATAATAGATAAATCAAGGGCATATTTTTAATTACTTTTGAACTAATCAGGACGGCGGGTTGATTTGCAGAAAACATAGGGTCTCTTTTGAAAGTTTGCCGGCAGAAGGGGTAACTTCTAATCTGGGCCGTTGATCTGGATTCGGACGGCCAGGAATAGATCAGAGAGAAAGCGCGCGGACCGGCGTGGCCGGCGGCGAACTTGGCAGCGGCGCCATGGTCAGCGGCGAGAAGCTTGTCGGCGAAGCTTGAAATCGGCCCTAGAGACCACGAGAGAGCAAACCAAAAACACGGGGAGAACGAGGACGGTGAGGCGAATTCACCCAGGTAGTTTTCATGGTCAGAGACGGCATGGAGGCGACGTGAGATGCGGTGAGCACGGTGGCACAACGATTCGGCGAGGTGGCTACGATTCCAAGGCTTGGGATGGGGAGGCACGGCCGCGGGCAGCTACTATTTATGGCCCGGGGAGCGTCTTGGCGTGCACGGCAAGGTGGATGAGAGGCGGGGGGGCAGCGCGGACTCCTCAGTGGTGGCGGCGAGTCTGGGCGAGTCACGAGGTAGGAGAAGTGCCTGACATGTGGGCCCAGCATGTCAGCGACCGAGAGAGGGGAGGAGACGCGCGGCGCGGGCTTAACTGGGCCGGCTTGCGAAAGAAGCTGGCCGTGTGGGAGAGAGGGAAGGCAGAGTGGGCTGAAGCCAAGAGAGAGGCTGAGGTGGGCCGAGCGGGAGGAAACAGGCCGGCTAGGCCAGAAGAGAAGAGAGAGGATTTTTTTCCATTTTCCTTTTCTATTTTCTTTTCCTATTTCAAAACCACATTCAAATATGAACCAAATCAAGTTTGAATAGGGTTTCAAATATACTTTTCAATTCAAATAAAAGTGAGCAAATTTTGGTAAGTTTTCCAAAAATAAATTTTACAACTTTTAAATTCTTTTATTTTATAATTTTCTTTTCTTTTATTTCAAAGCCATTTTCAAATTCATTTTCAAAAGCATTTTAAATTCATTTTAAATTTTAGATTCAACCACTCATTGCAATAAATCAAATGCACCGGCATGTATGCGCATCCATATTGCTACTCCTTATGACAAATTTAATATAATGAAAAATATTCATTTTCCTATATTTCATGTGCACAAAAATTCATAAATAAATTATTTTAATCCTATTTTCAAAAGTACAAATTTTAGGGTGTTACAAAAAACTTTCCCGCAAACTTCACAATCACTAGAGCAAAGGTGATTAGTACAATAATAAGCCCTACAAGCCTCTATTTTACACTAGTGAATCAAAGTGAAGCAAGTGAGTGGGGTGTGTTGCTCAGCTCTCAAAGGATGTACAGATGTGCTAGGAGTGCCATGAGAGTGGCCAAGGCCAGCCACAAGGGATATTTATAAGCCCACCAAGAAATTCAACCGTTACCCCCATTACACATAGGCTACGGGTGCACTGGACTAGTCCGGTGAGCATCGGAGTGCTACACCGAACAACCCTAACGACTATATTCCTAAATTGATCAAGATGCCCAAGAGCAGATGGTGAATTGGGATAATCTAAAATTCTCACAAAATTAAAACGTATCACTTAGCCCATTTCACCCTTTGTGCCTAGATTGTGTTTCTAGCCTACACACAAAGTTTTGCACTCTAGTTCCAACCTTGCACTAGCACAACAATACTAAGAATGTAAAGACATGAAATAATTGCACAAATGTAAGTAAAGAGAGCGTTAAGAACACAACAATGTTTTCCCGAGGTTTGGAGAGTCAGCACTCCGCACTAATCCTCATTGGATCACCGGCGCAAGGGTATAGCTCCCTCTTGATTTGCGCAAGGACCAAGTGCACTCTACGGGCTGATTTATCGACAACCACTCACAATATGAGTTGGGTCTCTCACAAGCTCCATGGAGAGATCACCGCGCTCCCAATCACCACCAAGCCGTCTAGGTGATGTCGATCACCTAGATTAACAAGCACAAACTCTCACTTGACCTAACCCAACTTAATGAAACTAGTGGATGCACACTTGCTACCACCTAATCACTAATGGAGTCATTAATCTTTTAATTAGCTTGAACTGTCCCTTGCTCACCAATGGTGTAACTAGCTGTTCAGAGTGGCAAGAAAACTGCCATGGATGAGATGAAGAGGTATAAATACCCCACACAAGCAACTAGTTGTTTGAATCCCCTCCACACAATTCGGTACCACCAGATGATCCAGTGAGTCTTCAAACAGAGCACCAGACTAATCCAGTGAGTTTCGACTAGCCGTTACTGTTTACGATGCAAACCCTCAATACCGCATAATCCAGTGCCTAGCACCACATTAATATGATGGCCATATTTCCTCTCTGGTAGCTCTTTGGATAGCACCGGATGTTCCACTACCTAAGCATCGGATCAATTCAATGAACACTGCTTCTCTCTGCACAACAAACTCTATTAGGGTGTTGTAGGTCATAATCTGGTGCTTCCCTGGCCATTCACTTCCAATTCAAACATTTCTCTGAATGGCTTGCTTCTAGCTAATTCTCTTGGACTTCTGAGCTACTGAGTGCTAAGTTTCACAAGTGTGCACCATGTTGACAATGATTTTGTCAACATTTTGGATAGTAAAAAATGTCACAAAAGTGTCACAAATGAAAGGACATAAGCCAACCATTGAAAGTACCTTGTTTAGTTTAGTAATTGAGTGACAACCTAGGTAGTGGAACATAGGTGCCTATGCTGAGATACTAATATGTGTTTATGTTGAGATACATAGGTTCTTAGTCCATAGGTACACTAGTGTGAGCGAGTTGAGCCATGGTGAAGTGGTTTGGACTTGTTGATAGTGCTCAACTAGTTGTGATGAAGAAACTCATTGCATATGAGACATGACATGGTATCATGTGGCTAGGTGGAGAAGATCAAGAGACATGGCTTGGCTATGATGGACCAGGTTGCAAGTGTGAAGGGCAAGTCAGAGGTTTTGGAGCGATAGACCGCTTGGTGATGAACCTAGAGCAAGGACTCGACACTCATGGACTGAGGCAACGGTGAAGAGGAAGCAAAGTTGCAATTGATGAACCAATAAGGCCACATGAGTGACATGAAGTGGATCATATCATTCAAGGAAGATTAGGCCAAGTGTTGATTTGTGTTGATGATCAAACTTGATGAAGGATGATGGAGGAACTTAATGCTATGGGAAATGATCAAATGTAGCGTGGTTGGCTACACATATGGATGATCATTGTTCATCATTTGATGAAGATTGAGGTTGGATGCTTGGGTAGCATCACTGGCATGAAGATGAAATGGAATGCACAAGGCCAAGATATATTTGTTGGGCATTTCATTTCACCAGTCTAAGGTTGAGTAGAGAAATGCTTCACCTGGTTTAGGATAGATGGTCGTACTATTAAGAGGGCAGACTTGTTTGCTTATCGGTCATCAAGTGTCACTTGAGCGATCTAACTTTACATGCGTTGCTAGGATCAAGTGGCAGTTGAGAAGTGTGAAAAATCCTTTGAAAAATGTTTATGAAAGGCTAACTCACGTGCACAAGTTGTTGTTACACTTGAGAAGTAGGCACAGTTGCAAAAGGGTTTGAATCGGTGTTCATGGAGGAGTTTGGTGGCATATTTGGTGCACCATCAGACCGGTTTGATGGGGTGCATCAGACTATATGCCATAAGAAAGGAGAAGAGAGCAGGGAGCTTGGGCTGTTGTGTCACCCCCTGGCAGTGGGACCGGCCCCTAGGCGGTGGGACCACCTTAAGGTTCCAGAGACGATGCGTGCGTGGAGAGCATCAGACCAAGGCACTAAGGGGCATCGGCCCATGCGCTCCACATAGGCCATGTCACCCCCACATGGCGGTAGGACTGCCAGCACCTTAGCATGCATGGGAAGGTCACTGGTTCAAAAGGTGGTAGGACCGTATGGTCCGTTAGGCCATGTTGGTCTAACTGAAAGGTTCTTGTTTGGTTTTGGTAATTGAGTGACAACCTAGGTGGACTAATATGTGTTTATGTAAGATACACAATAAATTAGACCACATGTACATATGTGTCAATGAAGGAACTCATTGCATATGAGGCATGACATGAAGTCATGTGACGAGGTGGAGAAGATTAAGATGAGGCTTGGCTTGATGGACCGGTTGCAAGTGTGAAGAGAAAGTCGGAGGCTTTGAAGCGATAAACCACGTGGTAAGGAAGCTTAAGTAAGACTTGGCACCGATGGACCGAAGCAATGGTGAAGAGCAAGGTCAAGATCTATGAACCAACAAGGTCACTTGATGATATGAAGTGGATCATATCATTTGTTGATCAAGGTTGGCGCATGTGTTGCATCAACATTGGAGGAGATGGAATAGAATGCGCAAGGCAAAGGTATAACCTATAGGGCATTTCATTTCACCGGTCATAGGTGTATAGAGAAGTTTATGACTAGGTTTAGGATAGATAGCCATAGTATAAAGAGGGCAAATCTTTTAGTTGCAATGGTTATCTAGTGCTACTAAGTGTGAGTCTCATTTGCATATGCATTGCGCTTAGTGACGTGGTGAGGTGCAAGAGAAAAGCCTTTCAAAATGATTAAAAAATGCTAACCCACACACTTGATTTGTTGGAACACTTGGTGGAGTTGAGCACATTTGAAAAGGCCTCGAAAATGAAGTTTAGTGGGCTATTTCTAGAATCCTCGGAATTTCCAAGCTTGTCTCAGAATATCTGAGAGGGTCGGAATATCCAAAGAAATTTCTGATCAGCCTTCTCTATTTGGTTTGCGATTTTCAACTTGGATATTATGAACATGCTTGGATATTCTGAACGTGCTTGGATATTCCGAACCTAGACGAACGTGCTTGGATATTACAAACCTAGATGAACGTGCTTGGATATTCAGGACATGGACAAACGCGCCAGGATATTCCGAACCTGGACGAACGCGCCTGGATTCTGAACCTGGACGAACGTGCTTGGATATTCTGAGGTGGGAGCTCCCCAATGGTTAGGAGACTAGGGTTTTGACCGTTGGCTGAGGGGACGCTCCAAAATATCCAAGCCGTCGCCAAAAGTATCCAAGCCGTGCTTGGATATTTCAAGGTAGGAGCTGATTTGCCCCCAACGATCAGGAGCGCGAGCTGGGCATTTTTAGAGGGCTGCAGCCCCTCTCTTGGCCACCTCTCTCCCCATTCTTGCACATTGGAAGTTAGGGTTCATTCCCTACCTCTCTCTCTCCCCAAGCTTTGTGCTCCATGATTTTGAGAGATTGAGTGCCCTTTGTGGGTGTGCATGAGAGGTTGAAGATCCACCTTCTCCTCCTCCTCTCCCTCTCAAGCTTAGTGCTAATTTAAGTGAGGGATTGAGTGAGCTAGTGCATGCATTCGAGGTTTGCATTTGGTGGCACTAGGAAATCTTTGTGATTGGGGATTTCTTATTACTCTTGGTGATTGCCATCACCTAGATGGCTTGGTGGATTGAACTTTCCATCGTGAAGCCCATGACAAGATTGTGCGGAGCTCCGGAGAAGTGATTGTCAGGGGCATTGTGCTTGCCCCTCGGGAGCCGCGAAAAGCAACTCTAGTAAAGTGTGTCATTGAGTTACCCTCACTTGTGCATAGGTTCTTGTGGCGCCCAACATGTGGGCTAGGTTTGTAAAACACATATTAGCCGCCAAACCACCAAGTGAACGGTCAATGCAACGGGGACTAGCTTGGCGGCAACCAAGTGAACCTTGGGATAAAAATCACCGTGTCAACATTGTTCATCATGTTGGTTTGCAGTCCTCTAACACAAGCTTGTATTTACTCATTCATGTATTGTGCTTGTGTAGTTACTCTTGTAATTAGTTAGCTTGTGTAGCTGGCTAGTTACCTTCTAGCTTGTGTAGCCTAGAAGTAGCTCCTTTGTGTAGCTAGTTTACTTTGGTAGTAAATTAGTTACTCTCTTGCGTGACTAATTGGCTTGAGTAGCCTTATTAGTCACTTCGCTTAGTTTGTGTAGCTAAGTTATTTGTGCTCTCTAATTGGACTTGTGTAGCCTTGTTATTGAGCATTGCTTGTGAGCTTAGCGGCTTTGTGCTTTTGCTTACTAGATTGTGTAGGAGCTCTCCGGTTGCTTGAGTACTAGTTGCATAGGTTTGTGTGATATTGCTAGTAGAATTGTTTAGGTGATCTCTAACTAGCATGGCACCTTTGTTGCCTTATTAGGATTTTTATAAGGTGCTTGTCAACTTAGATAGAGGGGTGTAGTCTTGGCTAGACCGATAGTTTTAATTTCGCATTTGTTTCGGTTAGCGGGCGCGTTTAATTTTAGAAAGGACTATTCATCCTCATCTAGTCCGCCATCTCGACCCTACACCAGTCCGACACTTGCATGAGGTGCAAAGCTCTCTGTATGCCTCATAGTCGGACCATATGGAAAGGCCGGTGGGACCGCCAGGTGTAGTGGCTGATAGGTGGGAGCGGCAGGTAGTCTTTGGGCTCTAGCGGTCGGACCGCCAGAAGGGTCGATTGGACCACCAACGACGTGCAGAGCCAGGGCAAATGCCCAAATGGCTAGTTTTCCTTCCCCTTTAAAAATAGAGGGGTAGTTGGCCATGGAGGGCTAGTTAGCCACTTGTTGACTTTGTATCCATGCTTTGGAGAGTGCTAGGTGCCCTCTAACTCACATATGCTTAGTTGATTGCATCCGATTGTGAGCGAGTGATCACTAGTGCATTGCATTGAGAGATTGTAAGGTGTGGCACTAGGTGATTGTGTTACAAGCCAGATTGCTTGTTAATCTTAGAGGTTGCTACCTCCTAGAAGGCTTGGTGGCTTGTGGTCTCTATTGTGAAGCCCGCAAGATGCTTGTGCGTGGCTTCACAATGGGGTATCGTGCTCATCCCATGGGAGATGTGAAGAGCAACACTAGTAGAGCGAGGTCTGATGAGCACCAAGTGGTCGATCCAAATCAAGTGCTAGCGCTCTTGTGTGAGCACTCCCCACGTGTGAGAGTGTGACTTGTGGGTCACCACTAGCAATAGGATCGGCGGCAACCTTGGGATTGCCTCAATGGGGATTAAGTGGTTGGCAAGCCACTAAACCTCGGGATAAAAATCATAGTGTCAACTTTATTCTTCCCATTGATTTGCAATTCCTTTCACTAGCTTATATTTACTTGTTCATACTTGTGCTAGTGAGTAGTGGTTGCTCTTGTGTATCTAATTTGCTTGTGTAGTAAATTAGTTGCTTTGTTGTGCTAGTTAGCATGTGTATCTAAGTAGCCTTTCTTAGCTTGTGTAGCTAAGTTGTTGTTGCTCTCTAGTTAGCTTGTGTAGCTTCTCTAGTGAGAAGAGCTAATGGTGCTTAGGCTTTGTGCGCTTTTCTCACTAGCATGTGTACAAGCTCTCGATGTGCCTATTTGACTAGTTGCATAGGTTAGTGTGACCTTTTCAACTAGACTTGTTTAAGTGAGCTCTGTTTAGCTTGGCACCTTAGTTGCTTATCTAGGATTTTTTGTAAGGTGCTTGTGATAGATGATAGAGGGGTGTAGTCTTTGCTAGGCCAATTACTTTAATTCTGCATTTATATTGGCTAGCCGGCACAATTAGAATTAGAAAGGACTATTCACCCCCTAGTCTGACATCTTGACCCTATAACCATGAATGATTTTGGTTCAAATAACTTGCTTCCACATGTACATGTCCTCTATTTGAAGGTTACGTAGGTACAAAATGGATGAAAACCCTATCTTGGGGGTCCAACTTAGGTGGTTGGCCGACCACCCAAGTATGCCAAATGAACCATCCCTAGATGAGTTGTACGTCCACGCTAGTCCTCCTTGTCTCCTTGGTTTGTATTTGAAGGAGTGATGTCCTCATCATGAATAGGCATTTCTAAAAATTAACAACAAACAGCTTCCCATGCATCGGATTAGCAGAGTGCACAGACACATAACTTCTACACAAAGTTGCGGAACCTCCACACAACATAGAAAAGCTTAGAAAGTAAGTATGCCTAGAGTTCTAGCTCAAACTAAACTTGTAGAGGTGTTTGGAGATATCATGTAGCAAGTCAATGAAGTACCTACACTCACAAACACATACAACCGAGTAGATTGAGTGGAAAGCAAATATACCATTTCAAAACAAGAGATGAGCTCAAGTCACAACAACAAGAGGCATGCCACAAGATTTACTCTGAGGTTCAGTGAAGCCACCAAGGCTACCTACATCATCATTGTTGAGGGATCCACAAAGGCTTGGAGTCTCTTCCAACTCCCACCTCTTCTCAAGCAAACCACAAAGATCGAGCTTGAGGGTTTCCACTAAGTCACAAAGGCAATACAAACTTCCAGCGGCTCACCACAAGCTTGGGAGCTCACCGGGCGACGCCTAGCCATCTAGAAGGCTTTCCCTCTAAGAGAACAAATGCTTCACAAAGAATGATGAAGCTCGACAAGTGCTTAAGGTTTGGCTTGCTCTCAAATGATATCTAACTCTTAATCTCTCACCCCAACACTTAATCCCTCACTAAGCACTTCGCTCTCACAAAGAGAGGGATTAGGGAGAGCTTACATGGGTTGGAATGTTCGTAGGAAGACCAGGGCACCAGTAGCATGACTAGGGGCGTGGGGTCACAAGAAATAGCTGTTAGAGCTCAAAACAAGCAGTTATGGCCATCCAGAACACGATAAACGCAGAACTTCTATGTCTGAACGCGGAACTTCCACAACCTGAAAAATAGCATAGTGGGACTCATGAAAATGCCCTAACTTTTTACTCTGAACTCCATTTTGGGCTTTTTGGAAAGCTTATTCCAAGGGCTATCCAACCCAACCAATAACAATCCAAAGATCAGCAGGTGCAAATCTTGTGCATTTTTTCTCTTATGCTAGCACTCAGGGTTCAGTTAGTTTGAGCACTTGAGACTTGTCTAACTATTCGTGTTGCATCCCCCTTCATAGTACGGCATACCTATACTCACGATCAAAAGGATATGTCTATTTAAACCACTTGAGTCTTTGAGTTTACATATGCCATATCTTCTCAATATCTCTTCAATAGAGGTTGCAATCATCTTTGTCTCATTCTTTGAGCAAACCACCTTGAGCTTGTGACTTGAACCATTTCAACACATGAGAGTTCCAATCATGGATTCAAGTCACTTCCACTTATGATTCAACAATGATTTGATCCTCCACACTATATAAATCCTCATAGCTTGATTAGTACCTCGACTCAATGCAAGTACTTTCTTCTTCACCGCAGTTGTGGTCCATTGGCACACAAGCCCTCGTTTGCCCTTCACCTTTGCTCAGTCCTTCGAATCCCTTTTCTTGCTATCTCACCCTATCAAGCCATCCTCAAGTCACATCAGATCTTGAACCAACATTAAGCATTCATTTGAAGCCTAATAGAAATCCTTTTCCATATCCAAGTCATTCCCCAAATATTGTCCATCAACCTTCCATGACTTGGCTCATTTTTGTTTTGATCACATATCTTGATCAACACCAATATAGTCAAGCCAATTCACTATTCCTAATATCCTCTCATTTTGGATTGACTCTCCTAACACTCACTTCAATATCTATCTTCATATTTTCATCTTGCTCAAATCAATACTTGATCAAACCCAACCCACTATCTATCTCTTCTTGTTCATGCAAAGCAAGCCACTACTGAAACCAATCCATATTCATCAAATCATGTCTCATTTGCCATTTGCCAAATATACTTGATTTCACATGATTCCATGATATCCCACAACATATAAGCCATTTCATCAATTCTATATGAATTGTTGTCTTTTGTTTGAACTAGATTAATTCCATAATCTTCCAATATAGCAATACATAGTTTTAGCCTTCATTTGAACACTATGTGGAATATCATTGAGTTTGCCTTCTTATTGACCCTTTGATACACTTCTTGTTACGCAATCTTCATGTGTAATCAATATACTCAATTTTCTGTTCAACACTTAGCAAATTTATTAGACCTTTAATTGTGTTGTAATTCAATCCACCAAAACAAACAGAAGGGCTAGATGCACTTTCAGGAACACATTTGAAAGCTCTAGTTTGGTTTTGGTGAATTGATGAAACCCTAAGTGCTAACCTAGTTTATCAAAGTGATCATGAGATAGGTAGCACATTCCAAGTGGTGAAGCAAATGAAGATCATGACATGATGATAGTGATGCCATGGTGATGATCAAGTGCTTGGACTTGAAAAGAAGAAAGAGAAAAACAAAAGGCTCAAGGCAAAGGTATAAGTGGTAGGAGCCATTTTGTTTTGGTGATCAAGACACTTAGCGAGTGTGATCACATTTAGGTTCGATAGCTATACTATTAAGAGGGGTCAAAATTGTATCAAAATACGGTTATCAAAGTGCCACTAGATGCTCTAACTCATTGCATATGCATTTAGGATCTAGTGGAGTGCTAACACCCTTGAAATGTTTGTGAAAATATGCTAACACACATGCACAAAGGTGATACACATTGTGTTTAGCACTTGGGAGCAAGGGTTCAAAACTTTACCGGCGGACAGTCCGACGGTGCCACTAGTGCCCTGTACAGAAAAGACAGCGTTTCACAGAGTGCACCAGACGCTGGTCACATAGTGACCAGACTCTGACCCTACGTCCGGTCAGTAGCAGCTGTGAAGCGTGCGATTTTGGTCAAATGACCGGACGTTGGCGCGAAGAGTGATCGGATGCTCAAGGCCTGCGTCCGGTCAGTGCTGACGTACGCTGACGTGGTAGCGTGAGGAATAGCTATGACGCGTGGCAGTTGGAGAATGACCGGACTCAGGTGCTGCATCCGGTCGTATAGGAGCGGACGCGTCCGGTCGCAAAACCGAGGTTTGGGGAGCTCTGTGGAAACGACCGAACTCTGGCTAGTCTGCGTCCGGTCGCTTATAATTGGATGTGTCCGATCATGAATGGAACCTTACTCGAAATGACCGGACGTCAGTGATGGTGCATCCGATCACTTCAAACAGCGCGTCCGGTCATAACTTAAATGTACGGATGACCGTTGAGATCAAGCGATCAGCATTTGAAGCAGGGGCCACATGGCGTGCATTGCGCGACCGGACGCTGGGGTCCTGCATCTAGTCGATCTGACCGGCGCGTCTGGTCGCCCCGATTTTTTAGGGAACAGAGAGCCAACGACTCTATTTATGGGGGCTCTCTATTTAAGCACCATTCCCGGCTCTAGCTCACCCTCTTGGCCATTTGCATTGACATAGCAACCTTGTGAGTTTAGCCAAAGCCCTCCCGCTCATCTCCATCATTGATTCATCATCTTTGTGAGATTGGGAGTGAATCCAAGTGCATTGCTTGAGTGTTTGCATCTAGAGGCACTTGATGTTCGCGTTTCGCTGCAGGATTCTCTTATTACTCTTGGTGGTTGCCGCCACCTAGACGGCTTGGAGTAGCGAGGATCGTCGAGCGGAGGTTGGTGATTGTCTCTGGCTCCGATCGTGGTGATTGTGAGGGGTTCTTGATCTTTCCCCGGCGGAGAGCCAAAATGTACTCTAGTAAATTGCTCGTGGCTTGTGTGATCCTCATCTTGTGTTGGTTGTGCGGCACCCTATTGAGGGTTTGGCGTGTGATGCCAATTAGCGTGTGAACCTCTAAGTGAGTGAATCGCCACAATGAGGACTAGCTTGCCGACAAGCAAGTGAACCTCGATAAAAAATCATTGTGTCATCATTTGATTCTGAGGTGATTGGTATTCATTCTTGTGATTGATTGGTTCATTCCTTGACTCGGTGGTATAACCATCTTGCTCTCTCTTTATATTACCGTAAACTAGTTGTCAAGCTCTTTAGTGTAGCTAGTCGTGAGAGTTTGTTAGCTTGGTTAGTGTGGCTCTTTAGTTAGCCTTTGAGAGCACACTAACTTAGTGTAGTGACATAGCCATTGTGTGGATAGAGACTATATAAACTAGAATTGTGGTAGGTGGCTTGCATTTTTAGTAGGATAGCGCAACACTCGCTTCGCCTCATATTTGTCTAACCGGTTTGCTAAGTGTTGTTGTAGAAATTTTTATTGGCTATTCACCCCCCTCTAGCCTTTAGGACCTTTCAACACTATGCCCGGCTAAAAAACGACTAAGTCTTGGCGCTTATTAGTGAGCTCCAGCGCACATGTCCGGTCGTGCACCGAACAGCTCTGGTGAGGTCAAAGTCATCAACAACAGTTCTCCTCACTCTCTATGCAAGCGTGCTAACTCCCAAATGTTTTGCCAAACATCTAAGCACTTAAGTTAGCATTTTTCGAAACATTTTCGCTTGCTACTCACCACATCTCTAGGTGGCACTTGATAACCATGTTTGCTATTTTGAGCTCCCCTCTCTTGGAGATAGGCTTATCAAGCTAATCCTCGGCTCTGAAGTAGTCTTGGTGAGTTGGGATATAGTTTGTATCTCATTTCCCTTGTAACACTTTGCTCTAGTTCAATGGAATATTCATCTTTGCTTTGTATCGTGCATAAACATTATGTCAGTAGGTCTATGCTAGTTGTTTGTTCATATGCTAGTATGATCCTATTAGTAAGTTGGTTACATAGTTTACTCTTGCGTTATATACAAAGTATGTTTAGGCTAGCCAATCCATGCTACAGCATCGGTTTAGCGTATCTCTGGATTGCTCTTATTCTTTCCGGGAGAGTAAGAGTAGTGTTTACTACTGTGCGCATGGTGCTTAGGCTAGTCGACACCATTAATTGTGAATAAACCCCATAGGTTGTCGAGGTAAGCAGTAGGTGGTGACAACCTTGTGCATCCTTTGTAATCCTCCATGTTCAAGTACGATGTACACAAATGGTAAGATGTCACCCCCCTCTAATTGCCACTAGTGGGCTTGGTGCTACCTGATAGTGCACGGGGACGTGGAACTAAGTCCTAACCATGTATCATATGTATGTGCATGTGTTTAGACTATATATATAACTTAGCATAGATGTATCATAGGAGTCGTAGCTTTATTTGACGATCTCCACCTAGCTTAGTCTTGAGGTAGAAGCTCTGTGTGTGTCACACTACCATCATTATATATTTATCCCTATGTAGACTCTAGTTTTTAGTTATGATATGATATTGAGTATGTCAATTATCAATTCTCTTTGCCATAGCCTTCCCTGCGGAAATATAGATAACGATATCTGGAATACTCCTAGTGAAATGCTATAATAGTATTCGTGCACTTGCAGATTTATCCATGAACGTAAGAAATACCAAAAAGTACCCAAGGAGATGTGGAATTACATTGGCGGTTTCTGATAACACTCAAGGAAATGTGGAAATACCTTGGCGGTTTAGACTAGCACTCAAGGAAATGTGGAATTAGCTTAATGGTTTGGGTTACCACTCAAGAAATATGCATTTCCTTAGAGATTTCATACAACCACCAAGGTAGTGATATATTCCTTGAGGGTTCAATTCTTCCCCTCAAGAAAATTAGTGGCCTCAAAAGATATTCCATTTTCTAGTAGTGTTTGGTGAAACTTTGCGTAGTTTGACTTAAGACAAACTGAGATCCTTATATTTCAGGATAGACGGAGTAGTAAGAACTTATTCAGAAATATAATCAGTTATTAAAGAAGGTTTAAGCTACTTTCTTTCCTTAATGTTGTTTTCATATTAAATGTTCTTTATGTTGTATACACTCTGTCCATAAGGATGCGATAGATGCATACAAATTCAGTTGCAGTAGTCTCTTAATCCACCTCAGCTAGCCATAATAATGCCACGAACTTACTTTAGCAAAAGCAAATTAAACCAATCTGATGTGGCTGTCACATTCTCAATAAACTCATCATGCTTTACTAAAAGTACCTTTTGGTACTAATCCAAAAATAGTTAAGGAAGCCTCCAAATTTGACCAAATGCCAAGTCATCCGGCTTATCCAGCATCCAACTCCTCAGTTCTGGAAGTCCCAGAAATTGTTTTTTCATCTACATGGTCTTTGTTAATTGCATCCATCTATAAATAGGACCTAGATCAATCGCAGTCCATCGCCCTCACAATCGCATATCTTCTATTCTCTAGGAATCAAGGAAACCACCGCCATGGCAGCCAAGATGTTTGCATTGTTTGCACTCCTAGCTCTTTGTGCAAGCGCCACAAGTGCGACCCATATTCCAGGGCACTTGCCACCAGTCATGCCATTGGGTACCATGAACCCATGCACGCAGTACTGCATGATGCAACAGAGGTTTGCCAGCTTGTTGGCGTGGCCGGCCCTGATGCTACAGCAACTGTTGGCCTTACCGCTTCAGCCGTATCAGACGCCAATGACTATGCCGAGCATGATGCCACCAATGATGATGCCAAGCATGATGCCACCAATGACGATGATGCCGAGCATGATGTCACAAATGATGATGTCGAGCATGATGCCGTTGCCACAATGTCACTGCGATGCCATCTCCCAGATTATGCAGCAACAGCAGTTACCATTCATGTTCAACCCAACAGCCATGGCAATCCCACCCATGTTCTTACAGCAACCCTTTGTTGGCTCTGCATTCTAGATAGAAATATTTGTGTTGTACTGAATAATAAAGTTGACATGCCATCGCATGCGACTCATTATTAGGAATAAAACAAGCCAATAAACTGTTTTTCCCTTGTTATCCTTTATATATCTCTTCCTATCTCTCTGTGTGTTTGCAAAGCCTGTTATCCTTTACTTTATTAGTAGATTATATTGTTATATCTAATCATGTACTCTCTCCGTTCCAAATTGTAAGTACGGATTTCAAGATACATACTTGTTATCATGTCTAGACATTACATATATATCTAGGTGTGTAAGCTATCTACTTACAAAAACCAGAACGACTTAGTACCTTTAAGTTAATAGATTTTTAGATATATATGGACAAATATCACTAGTATAGAAATATTTTTTAGCAACATAAAAATGGTTTCCGAGCATTCTCGCCTCTAGAAATCGATGTTTGGACACGGTTGAGATTTCCATCCTTCTCTAAAAATACCCTCTATTTTAAGAGCTGGCTAGCAAGCCAAATCGCCTCTAAAACTGCCATTTTTAGAGGTTGATCGCCTCTAAATGCTCTGTCACTTGTGCTTTTGGGTAGATCAAATTATTTCTTTGCTTTATTCATTTATGTGAGATGCTACAAAAAGTGCATAACAAAATGATGGACGCAGAGGTCAATCAATCATGAGTTGGGCTGGCCGACCCTCTCCTAGCTCATCTTTCTTTCCAAAAATGTTCTAGTGTTGTGTTTTGAGTTATTATGCATAAGGGATGCACGGAGAACATAAATTAAATACGCAAAAACATGAAATAAAAAATAAGAGGGAATTTAAATATGATAGATACAAAATGGTTTCACCTCTCGGTTAGAGCTCATGGTTTAAGTCCTTTAGCTGGACTTCTCCAATGTTTTAATTAATAGAACTAGCACTGTTTGATCGTGTAGTTGAGGACTTGGATGCTAAAGCTTGTTCCTTATGCCACCTTTTATGATTTTCTTTACCTTTGGTGTAGAGTGTTCTTCCTTTGTCGAGGGGTTTGGGCTTCGTCTCCATCTCTTTCTTTTCACTCACTCTTGATTTACTTCATTTTCTCGATTCTGACATTCTGTGCATGTATGATCCTTCTCCCAGTCCATCGTGATGATGAGACTGTCCATCTTGTCACCTCATCTACCATTAATTAATTATTACCCTTATTCCTATACTACATTTTCTTCTCCCACGCACAGCCACGTCATCATCTTTTCGTGTCCTTCCGATTCGACATCAAAGGCCACCGGACACAGCATCAGCATGCCCACGGCTCCACCCAGCCTTCCACGACCTCCCTTAACCTTCCAGAAAAAAAGACAAAATTGGTTTCATAGCATATAAAGATGACGAGATTTGAAAAATACCACTCAAATATCACGGCCACGTGAAATACCACCGAAAAAACAATCTGTTACCTGAAACTACCATTCTGTCACGGTTTGAGCTAACGACGTGAATCCACCGTTGCTCCTCCCTTCTTCCCACGTGAGCACCAGTAAAAATCCCATCCCTTTCGTCTTCCTCAGCTCCGGCATAGATCACACTGAAAAAACACTTGCACGAGCGGCCGCCGAGTCAATCCACACCCCAAAATCCATGGTGGGTACCCTACTGGGTCAACAGGCCAGCAGGACATCTGCCCAAGGCTGTTTCTTTGCCTCGTTTCCATAGTGTCTTCTTCAAGTCCATTCTGCGCGGATTCAACTGCGGATTCAGGAGGCCTAATCTTCGCCGGTAATTTTGCTCATGCTCGGCCGCCGCTGCTCGCGCCCAACCTGCTCGAGCTGCCGTGAGCCTATGCGCGAGCAGCCAGCCAGACCACCCTGCTCGAGCCGCCGCGTGCTGAGCACAAGCAGCCGCCAGACCGCCCTGCTCGAGTTGCCGCACGCCTGTGCGCGAACCTCCGCCGGGTCACGCTACTCGAGCCACTACGCGCCCACAAGCGAGACGCCGCCGGCTAGTCACGCGAATGAAGCACCGCCACAAATGCACTGCTCGAGCTGCTGAGATGCCCTCCTCGATCGCGGACACTGCCGTCCCGCGCGCGCCAGCTGCTGCCGGTGCCACCCTGCATCTTCCATGTCCGGCTCGAGTAGCTGGGAGTTGGATTTTTTTTTGTCTTTATTAGATGGACTTGACGCTGTTACCTTCAAATAGGACGGAATGCTACTTTTAGATAACGGTGTTCTTTCTATGGCTATTTTCTGAACTCAGATTTTTTAATGCTACGAAACCATTTTTTTTTAAAAAGGTCCTGTCCTCTCTTCCCGGGCGCCGTTCTCCTCCTGCACTCCCGCCGCTCCCCACACCCTGTTGAGCGGCCGCCCCTGCCTCCGGCGCCGTCCCCGGCCAGCCGCCAGCCAGCGCTGTCCGCCAACCCCCCCCCCCCCGCCCCCGGCGCAGGGGCCCCACCGCGGCAAGCCCTACCAGCGCAACCTGTGCGCCGGCGGCCCCCCCAGCGGCGATGCACGAGTGTCGACCGGCGGCGCTACCCTCGGTGGTCTCGAACTCGCCGCCCGCTGACATCTCGGTGTCCTCTTCCGCGCCGTAGTCCTGCTCACGCCTCTTCTCCTCAGTGTGGCGTAATACTACTGCAGGTTTTCCTCTTGCAGGGACATCATAGAGAACGGAGCATCTGCTGATGATTTAGGCCATTGAGTAGTAGTTCCAGGTATTTTCCCCTGAACATTTTTTTCCTCAAACAAATGATAGATATTTGTATAAGAGGATACGGAAAAGAAAGAAATAATGTGTTAGTGTTACTTGCTGTGTTCTCTTCTTTTTTGTTTTTTTTACTTCCTGTGCCTGTGCCTGAAACTTTACATTAGCATAGTGCCGTTGCTGGGTGCCAAGTTAGTTTTCGATCCGATGCTTTACTGAATCATTGGTTGTTGTTGCAATTTTAGTTGACGCCACATTTTTTGATTCCTTGGTCTGCACGTGCTCAATTTTAGTTGACTTATGAAATTGTCACACAACTAAATTGCTTCCAAGATCAGTCCTATATACTACTAATAAGGTTTTTTTGTTTGGGCAATATGAACTCCAATTAGAAATATACACAATAAGCAGAGAGTTCACCTCCTCCATTAGCTGATAAAATTGATCTATTCTTCTTTCTTCAAAGTTTCGTGTAGCATTCGATCAATTCTACTCATGTTGAGATTATCTCTACTGTCAGTGTCAGCCCCACTAATGTTGAAATTATTTCTAATGAGCTGAGCTGCTCATCCAAACTTTGATTGACCAAGAATGCTTAATTGTTTTAAAAGCCTATTCTCAAGTGTATCTAAGTACACAGCTGGACAGAAATTGCAGAGAGAACATTCTGAGAGCACAAAAGTGATGCAGTAGCAGTGGTTTTATTCTTGCTGCACTAATTTCACCGAGGGTTCAGCTGCTATTGTTTTCCTAAAGTCTAGGAGTTCATAACATGTCAGGCATTTGTACTTTCCTGTACCTATTTGGAAATTTCTCTCTGTGACAATGAAAAGATCATGCTTGCCATTGACATATAACCTCTCAAGCCGTAATATTTGTGAAATGTTTTCTCCCCTCCTAAAGGCATGCAATTTGTGTAACGATACTGCTAGACGTGTAACTAATGTACATTTGAGTTGCCATAATGCGGTGCTTCATTATGTCCTGTCGTTGTGTGCTTTGCCGTAGAGACTTATAGTAGCATCTCAAAAGCACAAACAGATATAGAAGCATGCAGCCACTGCGGGTGCGGCGAAGCGCGCCTCCCTGTTTGTGTACTCATAGAGGACAACTATCTTCATTAGATGTTGCTAGCATTTTTTCTTGATTTTCAGTATAGCAACAGTGATCAAGACTATGGTACATACTCCTCAATGAAGTTTATTATATAAGTACATATTCATCAAACAGTTTCTCGATAATAAGAACTTTGAACACTCTGGCAAAATGTTGTCCTCACAGCTGTTTTGTATGTGCAGGTGTTGGTACAATTTTCTAAAAGCACCGTCAAGGGCTTCAAAAGTTCAAATTAGTTTCCTGATGTGCCTATGCTGTTGTCACTATCCTGAGATACAAGAGCGGAGGCTAATGAGGTTTGCTAATTTCAGTGTCCTTCTGAGATCTTAGCTGCAAGATCTATTGCCTTCCAACATGCATTGCTTCTTTTCTTACATGCTCCGAAAAAAGTTTGTTGCTCCAGGATGACCTTCACAAAAATTGGCATACTTCAGATGCTTTGACTGTATTTGCATTTTTGCTTATTGCTCTAAATGTTTTTTTAACAAAATTGTTTACAGCTACGTGCTACCTCAACCGGCCCTGTCCTCTTCGCCCGAACCCACTCCCTCATCATTTTCTCGATGCCTCAGTAGTGAGATGCAGGTTGCATAGTTTTGTCACCCTATTGTTTGCTAATTGAACGGACCGAGTTAGGAACGATGATATACGTGACCGTCTAGGGGTAGTACCAATTAAAGAAAAACTTGTCCAACATCGGTTGAGGTGGTTTAGCCATGTCCAAAGGAGACCTTCAGAGGCACCAGTGCATTACGGAGTCCTAAGCCAAGCTAATAATGTGAGGAGAGGTAGAGGCAGACCCAAATTGATATGGGGGAGGCAATAAAAAGATATTTGAAAACTTGGGATATACCTAGAGATCTATGTTTGAATAGAAGTGCTTGGAAAGCAGCTATTGATGTGCCTGAACCATGACTTGGGGCTCTTGGTGGGTTTTAACTCTAGTCTATCCCAACTTGCTTGGGACTGACAGGCTTTGTTGTTGTTGTTGTTGTTTGCTAATTGACATTTATCTTACGCCTTAACCATTTCTACTACAGTGCCTTCAGCTTCTCAGATGTTTTACTTGCAACATACTCCAGATTGGCTACATGAGCAAGAAGTAAAGAAGTGCTTTTAGTTTGGATCAACCACATTGTATTTTATTATGACAAGATTGTGCAATGTGATTAAATCTCAGAGGTGTCAATATTCAAGAACACTGTCATCTAATGGATTCTACTGTTTCTTATGACAAAACTTATGTGTTAGAGCTTACTGGCCCGCACAATAGTGCGGGGTTCCTGCTAGTTGTTCCTATTTTTATGGATCCATGGTGTCATTCCTTTCTTGTCTTCTTCTAACCATTGTACAGTGTGATCGGGGCGATTCCAAGGTCACAATCTCATACATGTGTTGGCATCATGACTATATAAGGTGCATGCTTCCCTAACCCGCCCCTACATGCTGTATCCCCTAGCCTTGTTATACAACTAACTTGGTATGCCTTGGCCCTTTGAGCGGCTTGGATTGCCCTTGGTTATGTAAGTCTATGCCACATGACACCGCCGCTTAGCTCCATATGGAATCGTAATGGAATCGTACTTTAGCCTTCATGCAATGAGGCCTTGGCTATGGCCGTGGCCCTTTGTATCTCTTGTCACTAGAACCTCTATTCGGGACCTTAACTTGCCTACTGTCATGTGGTTATGGCCAGCACATGCTTTGTGTTGGCCCTGTACCCCCCATGATCATTGGGCCTGCACAACCCTATACTTTTCCTTTGCAGGTCTGGTGTTCCAGGCAGTTGCTCTGGTCGTGTGGGTAGAGCACGTGTGGGAATGTATACTAGCTGGAACAACCTTAGCTCTGATTTCATCCCTTCATGTGTTGAGGACCTCCCGCAACGCGTGGGTGCTTCAAGTGATTTCCACAGAGTCCATGGTGGTGTATATGCTAGGGAACCTTAACTTTGGCCTTAGCTCATCGTGTGGCACAAACCAATTATGATTTTTCATGTCATGCGTAGCTCCAAAGTTTTAGGTATACCTCATATGTGATCGTCCCAATTTTCCACAAGGCCTCAGTTTGTCCTCATCAAATGTCATCAGCATCGGCCATGTTCGTTGGGTACACCTGCGCCGACTCGGCACCGTGCAAGACGATCTCGGTGTTGATGACAGGCTCGTCAGCACAGGGCATCTCGTCCCAGCCCACACAGTAGGTGCTGAGGTCAGGAGCAGTCAACATGGCTTCACGGAGCCAATGGCCATGGGTGGCTACCGCATCCCTGAGCCTGATCGGGAGATCAGTCTGGATGCAGCGGGGAAGAGGTGCTGGATCCATGTGGTCAGCCAGAGCCAGTTTCCCAGCCTCCATGGTGTTCTGGACTTGGTTGTTGCCAGAGTAGTTGGCGGCGAGTTGTGACTCGAGATGGCTGGTGGCAACCTTACCCATCGGAGCTTGTAAACTCCAAGTTACCCAGTTACAAGAAAGCGCAGTACACATGCCTTGCCTTGCCGTGCCTGGTCATTCAGTTTGCGTAGCCATGCAGTTGCTCCGTGATTTTCGGATCGTAACGAAGGCGATTCCGAAGGCGATCGTACTCCCGACTTCGATCTAGGCGCCGCCGCCGGCGACCTCGATCTGCTCCGCCGGTGACCACTCCGGTCACGGCGTCCAAGCCCCATTGCCGACCTGCTGTCGGTGCCGGACTCTGCAAATCGCCGGTTAGCCGTTCCCGGCGCCATCGATCAAAGACTTCCCCTAGGGTTTGCCGCTTAGGAATCCTAGGTCGGGATACGTGTTTGTGGCTGCGATAATCTACGCACAGGTCACCGGGTTTTGCCCTCCGATCCGTTCGCATGGCGGCGGCGAGAGTTGGCAGTTCGGGGGGTGATGGCGATGGCCAAAACCCTAACGTGACAGACCTGCTGCGGAGACTCAACCTCACTGAGGAAGAGGAGGTCGTGGTGGAGTTTAGCGATGCTGAGGAAGAGGATGAGCCAGCACCAGTGGAGTGGGCGCTAGTAGGGAAGGTGCTCTCGCCGGCGCCGGTACATGTCAATACCGTGCGTTCGGCGATGAAGCCTACTGGGGAAACCCGATTGGTCTCAAGTTTCGGCCGATCGGGGAAAAGGGAGACAACCTTTTTGTCGCAGAATTTGGATGTGCTGGTGATCTGGAGAGGGTGTTATCCGGGTCGCCATGGATGGTGGGGAGATATGCAATTCTGCTGCAGAATTATGATGAAAAACTCAGCGCGTCCGAGATTGCCTTTGATCGCCTGGAACTTTGGGTGCGTATCCTCAATCTACCCTTGGGCTGGATGAACTAGACGAGAGGTTCTCGGGCCATGGGTTTGATTGGGAGTGTGATCAAGATGGATGTGGATGCGGACGGGAAGGACAGTAGGGCTTACTTGCGTGCCCGTGTGGCCATCAAGATCGACAAGCCTGTGAGGCGTGGGGTGCTTCTCCGGATGAGCAAAACGGAGGAACCGCACTGGTTTCAGGCGCAATATGAGAGGCTACCCTACTACTGTTTTGCGTGTGGCTTGATCGGCCACTCGGAGGTGGAATGCCCAACTCCGGTGGCGC
Source organism: Miscanthus lutarioriparius (assembly GCA_904845875.1). Lineage (NCBI taxonomy): Eukaryota > Viridiplantae > Streptophyta > Magnoliopsida > Poales > Poaceae > Miscanthus > Miscanthus lutarioriparius. The sequence goes on along the minus strand of CAJGYO010000018.1, from coordinate 48,384,328 downwards.
GTGATGAGTATGGGAAGCTACCGTATGGTGTTCAACTCCGGGCTCCTAAAGATCGAAGGAGACATTTACAGACCTTTGCGGGAGCTGCTGCGGAGCCTTTTGGCAGTGGTTCCTCATCCGCTTTCAGGGCTCAGAAGCAACATAGCAGGTCGGATGATAACCGATCTTCGAAGAATGATGATGGGTCACGCTATTCGGCAAGTGTTGTTGGTGATTCAGATGACCCGGAGGACCAGTCCCCTCTCAAGCATCCGGGGGAGACTGCTCCCCCGGGGGAGGCAGTGGATGGCTCCAGGGCGAGTAGGAAGCTGGACTTGCAGGATGAGGGGGGCCGACAAAAGCTCCCTTGGAAGCGCAAGTTGAAGGGGGCCACCCCGGCCACCCAGAAGCCGGACCTGAACATCCCGGTCGATGGGTTAATGCCATTGTCCTGGCTGGCTTGGTAACTTCAAGAGTGAATCAATTGGACACCAGTGCGGACAGTGGCGGGATCAGTATGATTGAGAGGCTGAAGAAGCAAAAGAGAGGTACCAACCAAAATGCAAGATTGGCGGCGGCTGCGATGGACAGCCCCTGCCGGGCACAATGAATCTCCTAAGTGTGAACTGCCGGGGCTGCGGACTCCGCCAGTTGGAGGAGAAAAGGCCCGCGGTGGACAAGGATGGGAGAAGAGCGTGCCTTTGGTTTGAAACGGAACCTTGGCTTTCCTAACGCCATAGTTGTCAAGTCAGAAGGGCTGAGTGGAGGCCTGATGCTACTTTGGTGTCGGGATGTGATGGTCGCGGAGTTGAGCAAATCAAGGTCACATATTGATGTTCATATGTCATGTGATAGCTTGAGGATCTCGCAGTTGTGGCTAACGGGCTTCTATGGGGAGCCTAGAAGGGAGAGGCGCAAAGAAAGTTGGTACCTGATAAGGTTCCTAAGAGCGCAGTCAGCTCACCCTTGGCTGTGCGTAGGGGACTTCAACGAGGTGTTGTGGGCGGAGGAACAAATTGGTGGAAAGGAACGTGAACCATGGAAAGTGGCTGCGTTCTAAGATGCTGTGAATGATTGTCAGTTATCTGACCTTGGCTACCATGGTCTCCCATACACTTGGGACAATCGGCAGGAGGGGGTCGGAATGTCAAGGTCCGGCTAGACCGAGCGCTGGGAGACGACAAGTTTTTTACAGCGATGGGTGAGTCCGAGGTGTTCCATATCCCGTTGGCAGAGTCGGATCACTGTGGGCTGTTGGTGGAGGTGAGGAGAGGGTACTGGCGAGTCGGAGGCGTGGCCGCCGGAAATCTAAGCCCTTCCGCTATGAAAACATGTGGAAAAGTCATGGGGACTACATGGAATTTGTTACCAGAACTTGGGACCCAGGATCGGGCGCCCTTGACCTATCTGCTGCCTCTACGGCTCTGATGTCTCTCCAAAGCTCTTTGAAGACCTAGGACAGGGAAGTGTTCGGGTCCGTTAAGCAGCAGGTGAAAGATTTGTGGGCGGAGCTGGAGGCGGAGAGGAGCAGTACCTTGTACCGGGGTCCGACGGACAAGGAACGGAGTGTGGTGGCCAAGCTCGCTGATGTGCTGGCCAGGGAAGAGACGATGGAGAGACAGCGGTTGAGGATTTCTTGGCTCCGGGATGGTGATCGTAACACGGAGTTTTTCCAAGCAAAGGCTCGTGCGAGGCATTGCACAAATAGAATCAAGGTCCTCAGCGATGATGCGGGTAACGTGTTCACGGATCAGGAGGACCTTGAACGTTTAGCTTGTGAGTTCTATACTTCTATCACAAACTGTTCATGGCACAGGAAGGTCTACAGCCAGACTTGATTTGCCGCTATGTACTGAGGAAGGTTACAGCTGCTATTGGTGCTATGCTTGAAAGGCCGTTGACAGAGGAGGAGGTGGAGGCAGCGCTTTTCCAAATGGCGCCGAACAAAGCTCCTGGAGTGGATGGTTTCAACGCTGTTTTTTTTCAAACACATTGGCAGCTGATTAAGCCGTGTGTGGTGAGTGCAGTCCTGGGGTTTTTGAATGGAGGTGAAATTCCTGAAGACGTGAATAAGACCCTCTAGGTGCTCATTCGGAAGGTTAACAACCCGCAGGATCTATATGAGTGTATCCACTACCTGCGGAATAAGAAGGGGAAGACTGGTGGATGTGACATCAAACTTGACATGGCAATGGCTTATGATCGGGTTGAGTGGGAGTACCTGAATGCTATTATGCAGGCGTTGGGCTTCCTAGCTTCTTGATGCTCACTGGTGATGAAGTGTATCTCAACGGTGTCTTTCTCTGTCAGAGTTAACGGGGTTTTCTCGGACAATTTTAAGCTGACTCGTGGAATCAGACAGGGCGACCCTATTTCGCCATATCTGTTCCTTTTATGCTCTGAAGGCCTCTCATGCATGGTGAATAATATCGGACCTCTTTATGTTTCGAGAGGGGTGCGGGTCAGTAGGCATGCACCATGGATTTCTCACCTCCTGTTTGCGGATGACTGCCTGATCTTTACTCAAGCGTCAAAGAAGGGGGCTGATCGGGTGGCTGCAATTCTTGATGATTACAATAGGGGCTCGGGATAGCTGGTTAATAAAAATAAGTCCGCAGTCTTCTTTAGCCCAAATTGTCAGCGAGATTGCAAGGAGGAAGTGCACTCGAGTTTGCAAATTCCCAATGAGGCCCTAGGGGAGCGGTACCTGGGTCTCCCCACTACAGCTGAGCGAGGCGTGGCTGATGCGTTCAACTATGTGCCGGCTCGAGTCAGAGGTTTTGTGGGGGGTTGGGTAGAAAAGAATTTGAGCTGTGCGGCTCGGGAAGTGTTGTTGAAGGCAAACGCTCAATCAGTGCCAACTTACCTAATGTCGTGCTTCAAGTTATCGGCGACGGTGTGCCGCAAGCTAACCTCGGCGGTATCCAACTATTGGTGGGGGAGCTCTTTGGACATTCACAAAATTCATTGGTTGCGGTGGGAGAAACTACCCGGCCAAAGATTCAAGGTGGCATTGGGTTCAGAGATTTCTCTCTGTTTAATCAGGCTATGTTGGGGAAACAAGGTTGGAGATTGCTTATGCGACCGGACTCGCTATGTGCCAAGGTTCTGAAGGGGAAGTATTATCCATCGGGCGATTTCCTTTCATCAACTAAAAAGAGGCGAAGCTCGGCAACGTGGAGGTCAATCCTGCAAGGACGAGCTGTGCTGAAACGTGGTCTTATCAACCGTGTCGGCCCGGGCGAGATCAACGTGTGGTGGATCCCAGGGTCTCGGTCCCTTAGACCATTTGTAAGAAGGCTGACTGATGTTGTTGTGATGGTGCACGACCTGTTTGTCCCTGGCACGCGTGTGTGGGATGAAGAAGCCGTGCGCAAATCGTTCATGGCATTGGATGCGGTGGAAGTGTTGAAGATCAAGCCAAGTAATCGACTGGAGAATGATGTACCTGTAGTAGAACCATCCCTCATCCGAAATAACACGTTTTCGGAGGTGCTTGTCTTTTACTAGACACTAAGCACCCTGAAAGTTAGCTACATCGGATAGTTCTGTCGAGCACACCCCACGGGAGAACTCAAACAATCCACGTTTTACATCCAGAATCCAATAACAAGTACGAGCTTACAATACTTAGTCCATTTTATACGATAAGAGTTCTTGCAAATTATTTATTACAATACCAGGGTTCAGAGTGCGATAGTTAAACAGCGGAATGAAAATAAACATCTAGCGAAAACGAAACACGGATCCGTTTGTGCCCACTATAAGAATCCTCCACACAAGAGCTACTCCTCAAGCTGCACCTGCAACAGGGAAAAATAAACTCTGAGTACACAATGTACTTGTAAGATTTACCCGACTAGTGGGAATAGTTTCCCGACTTCAAGGGGTATGATAGGCAATATGTGTTTACTGTTTTCTTTTTGTTTGCGAAAAAACATCAGTAGAAGTACGTCCTTAAGATCAAGTTTAATTAGCAGTCATGATTACTTCATTAGCTAACCATTCTAGGTAAGCACATGTTCTACTTTCAAGCAAAGGTTAAACAATCAGAACCAATTTACCATCTTTCATATTCCAGTTCTTACTACGGTGCTAGATCATAGTCAAGTCGTACCGTCTCACAAAAACGGTGATTCGTGAAACAATGTATCATAGCTGGGTACCCCGAAATACATGCACCGTTTGTACCCCAGTCACAAACAAGACCAACCCATTCCAATCTTGTCACGGGGTCTAGGTCCCCGTTCAAACTTGGACTCCAAGTCCCCATACTTGAGACCCGGTCTCAATATGGTGCTTAGACCTCCATATTTTCCCGCCTCCAATCAGTCGGTTCAGAAAGAGCCAGAACCCACGACAAGAGCGTAACGAGCCTTCCCGCTCTCATAGGAAAGTATGTGCTCAGGATAAAAAGTCTGTGACCTAACTACCATCCACATCAACGGACGGTCCTCAATCGACACGGACAGGGAAAACAGTGTAACCAAGCTAAGCCACGTGGCCGCGAGACACAACTCGTCACACCCACCATAACCCATACCATATCCTTGCCCGGTCTACATTTTCCTTTCATCATTTTTATCATGAGAGTAATTATAATAATCATCTATTGTGAGCAATGACAGGTTACTCACGCTACCGAAAACTTAAGCATAACAGCTACTCGAACCTGTACTAGTAGGACTCATAGGATATTTATTTCTATGCAGGTGGGTTTCATAAGATTCGTGTAACGTAAATGCATATAACATATATATACAGTGATTATAAAAAATAAGGGGTTATGCACTAGGGTTTGCCTTGGACAGACGCGGTATCAACTGCGTCAGTCAGTGGCTCTGGGGCCTCCTCCTGCACGAGAATCTCCTCCTCGTACTCGTCGACGATCTTCTCAAACTCGTGATCGTCTGTGGTCTCTATCTCCACCAACTCGTTCTCTATATGCATGCGATGATGATGCAACACTTAGCATTTAGGCAACAACAACTCTTAAAATGAGAATACGCATACTAAGCTACTAAGCTAGCTCTAATGACTAAGGTACTAAGCTAACTACCATCTTCATCAAGCAAAATGTTGGGTTCAACTAACAAACCTTTAGCTTGATAATTTAAGGATATATCTTTATTTCTACTACTGATTTAATGTATATTAAAACAGAGAGCATCTAACTATCCTAAAGCTTAGTCTATTCTAAGGCTACAAAAATTATAGTGAACACATAATAATACAATGAAATTACCATAAAACTTTCAGGACTAAAGCTATCACCAATTTACCATAAAAATTTCTATAATATTTAACTTAATAATATTGAGCACCCTCAAATGATTTAATAGCCCCTAGTATCAACATATATATGTATACATTAATTACACCAACATATAGATCACAATTTTAGGAACCTAACAAAATTTGTTTCATAATTTTTGGGCATCTACAAGATTTTATATTAATTAAACAAAACTGGCTCTTGAATAAAAATATAAAGATATTTCTAATTCTTTACGAAAAAGAGAAACTGAACTGGCATAGCGCGGCCCACGGCGGGGAAAGCGGCCCACGGCAGGGAATCCCCCCACGCGCTGGCGTTTTAGCAGAAAAGCCCCCACGCTTCCTGTTATTAACGCGACCACTATGCGTCCTATTCCTTTAGTTAGCGATTATGCGCGAACGCCCCCGAAAAGGCTCATCTTCGTATCGGGGAGGTCCCCGAAGGACCGGCGTGGCGTTGGCAGGCACGGAGCCGCTACACCGGCCAACTGGGACCCGCGTAGACCTAGCTAGGGGGTCGATGCTCACCTACGGACCGACGCAAACGCTGGGCATCAGTTAGAAGGCCGAAGACGAAGTAGGGCGACTTTTCCACGTCAGCAGGCAACCTGCGGTGGCGACGACAACGTTCGGTGAGCCACGGCGCTAAGGGAGAAGTAGAGGTTGCGGGTGAGCATTAGCGACTCACCAAGGACCTAGCCGAGGCGATGGTTCGTGCAGCAGGGCCGGGGGCAAGCCCTCGTGCGCACAGCGAGGAGATGAGCAATAACACGGCGCTTGATAAAGCAATGAGCGGTATCATAGCAGAGCGGTAGGTGCAATCAAGCGGCGGTGGAAGTGCCCACACACGTGGCGCTGAGAGCGGCGCGCTGGCGTAGGACCCCGATGGATGGCGGCAGACAGCCGTCTGAGCGAAGCGTGAAACCGTGGGACGACCACGCCCAGCCATGGCCAAGCCGACCACGCCCAGTCGACATGGCCTCAGCAACACGCGCGATGCCAAGCTACGGAAGAGGCGGTGATCGCAGCCCCCAGCTAGACAGCTCAAGTCCGTTCACGTGCACAAATTTTAAAGCATCAACCATGACTAAACCAACTCGATTGAGTGACAACCACCTAGACCATACCAAAGAGGGTACATTGGACTACCATTAGGAGCAATAACACAGCACTAGCCTTTAGCTACGTTTTTCAGAATTAATTCCCCAACACGGCACTGCCATTCTGTTTTCAGACTTAGGAAATTTGCTAAGTCTAGGGCTGATTTTTATTTCAACTTCAATTTCCAAGCTACTAAAAATACTAGCCAGCAATTTTATTTTTCTATAGCAAGAGTTGCTTTGTTATCTACAAAGTTTGTACTTTAAACTTTGTTTAAGTGACACAAGTATGTTTTATAATGTTTTTGCCCAATAAAAATCGGTTTTGAACCTCACTTAATACAACATGAACTATTGGATCAACTTTCCTTTAACACTTATCAATCATTTTATGTTACAAGCAATTCATCTACACTCTTTATCACATGCAATGTCACATAAATATGATGCTCATGACATGATTTAGCAGGTTGTTTAGGGTGGGTGTTACAGCTCTCCCCCCTTAAATAAAATCTCGTCCTGAGATTTCATGTGAGTGCCTAGTGTGGGAAAAGGGAAAAGAAATAAATTTCAATTTACATAATTACCTTGGTGAACTAGAAAGGAGATGGGGATACTGTTCCAGAATATAATTCTCCTACTCCCAAGTTGCTTTGTCCTCCGAATGATTTTGCCACTGGATTTTATAAAAATTTACCACTTTGTTCCTAGTGACTCTCTTTTTCATCTAAGATTTTGACGGGATGCTCAATATAAGAAAGATCAGGTTTGAGACGAAGCCCTTCAATTTCCACCGCTTCCTCGTGAACTCGCAAACACTTTTTCAGTTGGGAAACGTGGAAAACATTGTGGACTGCCGACAAGATCTCCCGTAGCTGGATACGGTAAGCAACAGAACCACACCGTTCCAAGACTTTGTATGGTCCAACATAGCGAGGAGCTAATTTCTCATGGACCTCAAATAGATGCACACCTCTCAGCTTCAAATTGCAAAGGTCTTCTCTTATCCGCATAAGTTTTCTGACAATTCTGAGCTGCTTTCAAATGACTCTGAATAACACTGACTTGTTCTCTTGCTTCTTTGATAAAATCAGGCCCAAAGTAACCACGGTCACCCACTTCCACCCAATTAAGTGGTGTTCTACACTTCTTGCCATATAGAGCCTCGAAAGGTGCCATTCGAATGCTTTCTTGATAACTATTGTTACAAGAAAACTCAGCTAAAGTCAAGCATTCATCCCACTTTTTTGGAAAAGAAATGACACAAGCTCTCAACATATCCTCAAGTACTTGGTTAACTCTTTCTGTCTGACCAACAGTTTGCGGATGATAAGCTAAACTTCTGAGGAGGTGAGTACCAAGGCATTTCTGGAGTTGCTTCGAGAAACGAGAGATAAAGACTGACCCTCTATCAGAAACAATGGTAAGAGGAACTCCATGTAGGGTCACAACCCGATCAAAATACAACTTGGCATATTTTTTGGCTGAATACCTTCTATCCACCGAGAGGAAATGAGCGGACTTGATAAGGCGATCCACAATGATCCAAATAGAGTCATACCCCTTTGCCGTGCGGGGCAAACCCACAACAAAGTCCATGGAAATATCCTCCCATTTCCAAACAGGGATAGGCAAGGGCTGTAGAAATCCAGCGACGCATATGGTCCGCCTTAACCCTTCCACAAATGTCACATTCTGAGATGTATTTAGCAATGTCCTGTTTCATATTTGGCCACCAATACAAGTGACGCAAATCATGATACATCTTGTTACTTCCCGGATGAATGGACAATTTAGAGTTGTGAGCTTCATCCAAAATTTTTCTCCTAAGCTCATCACTTGAGGGAACCACCAATCAGTTCTTGAACTTCTAAGTTATATTCTTTGATTAGCTCAAGCCACCTCCATTGTCTTATGTTCAGCTCGGATTGAGTGAAAATATATTTGAGACTCTTGTGATCCATGTAGATATGCACATTATTTTCCCAATAGGTAATGTCTCCAAATTTTTAGAGCGTGCACAACTGCAGCCAGCTCTAAATCATGGGTGGGATAATTCAACTCATGCTTTTTCAGTTGACGTGAAGTATAAGCTATTACACATCCATCTTGCATAAGCACGCAACTCAATTCAGTCATAGAGGCATCACAATACACATCAAATGGCCTTTCAATATCTGGTTGAGCAAGAACAGGAGCAGAGGTAAGAAACTTCTTCAGGGTTTGGAAAGCTCTTCACAAGCCGGACTCTATACAAACTTGACATCCTTCTAGAGCAACTTGGTCATTGGTTGAGCTATTTTGGAAAACTCAGGGATGAAGGGCCGATAATAACCAGCGAGACCAAGGAACTAACGAATCTGATGCACTGATTTTGGAGATCTCTAATTTAACACATCCTGCACCTTGCCAGGATCCACATAGATGCCTTCAGGGGTTAGGACATGCCCCAAAAACTACACTCGATCCAACCAAAACTCTATCGGTGTGGGACCCACAGGATACCCTGTGAGGAAGAGAGAAGATCTAGTCTAACTAGGATTCTCCCCATGTAATCTTAGTAGTAGTATTATTCTGTAATCCTACTAGGAACTCTCATTGTAAACCGACTAGGATTCTGACCTTCTGACTATATAAAGGAGAGTAGGATCCTAGAGAGGACTTCTACAACGCAACAACACACAATCAATACAACGCAGAGGCTAACACCTGACTGGACGTAGGGCTATTACTCGATAAACGATCGAGGGCCCGAACCAGGATAAATCGACTATCTCTTGCGTTCACCGTCGAGTTCCGCATAAGCCGAAGCCCGAACATACTGTCCCGGGTAACCCCGTGATAGGCTATCGGTGGTAAAACATCGACAGCTGGCGTGCCAGGTAGGGGCTTTTGGCGAATTTGCATCCGAGAGCTCGATGGACCTCGATAGCATGATCTTCTCGACGAGATCAACTTTCATCTTCGGCTCATGGATCTGCGAGGCGGACGACAATGACAAGCTCCAAAGTCGTCTCCTCGAAGATTCGAATCACCATGAAGACTATTCTATTTCGGTGACTACGACAGATCAAATCACCGGAAGATTCGCGCAGCTCATGATGTCCAATTCAACTCAGGTTTCACGGCTTTGCGCATCTGACTCGAACTCAGGCTCCGCATCCGAGATAGAGTCTTATTCGAGTTCTTTCGGGAAACCGAGTTCTTTTCTAGTGGGGCTTAAGAACGCGGCCTTGACCTATCAAGAATACAACTCAGAGTACACGCAGAATCTTTTCAAGAAGTCGGATCCTTTTCCGCTCGGACTCCACAACATGGCAACATCTTATCAGACATGGCCCGGAAGATTCCTCGATCCGGTGCTTAGAATGCCACTGAGGGGAGCTCAGGAAGGTCTTGTACTAACTATAACATCTCAAGACTGCATCGTCCACTGGCCGGGCTCTGTTCCTGAGGATAGCAGTACCCGACTGGTCGACACGATGATAACGGCAATTCTACCCTACCAAGAAGGAGACTCGATCTGCGACCTCATGGCCTCTACTAAAGTTATCAGCAACTCCGACAGTGTGGAAACTAACGCCAATAATAGAACAATTCACGCATGGGAAGTACTCATGGTTCGCCATCCTCGATCACCATTGGCCCCCCTAGAAGCGCTCGATGGTAGGTCATCGGATGAATCAGAATCCAACATATCACCCTTTGCCCAGGGCTACGATGGTGAGACCGAGAATCAGAAACAAGCCAGAGAAAGAAAAAACAAGTTGAAGCAAGGACGCCAACACCGTGCTAGGCAGCGCAAGGAAGCTTGGATTAGATATGAGTCAGAGTTGACCGAGTACGACAGAAGAAAATCACAACGAGAAGTCGAAGAAAGACGCACGGCAAATATGCCCTACGATAAGATTCGAGAAGCATTAGAAGAACTCAGAGTGACCTCACATCCTAGTGAAAAACAAGAACAGCTTCGGGACTTTCTCCGATCAGCAGCCCTGAGGACGCATGAAGAAAGGACCCACTCAAGACTACCTGCCATATCAACGACCCATAGGCAAGAAGATCAAAATCAAAGAAAGTCCGCTTTCGAGAGACTTGGACCAAGTGGAAGTCATAACAGAGAAAGTAGAAGGGACCATAGTCAGAGCCACCGAGTTGAACAACCAAGAAAGACCAGAAGTAGGGCGCCTGCCCAGACAGCCTCGCAGAATTACTCTCATCAAAACAACAGTTTGCCAGAAGGAGGTGCCGAATCGGAATTCAAAGAAGCCGGAACGCACGATAGATTCCCCTGTTTTGGAAACAGACTTGCATCAATACGACTACCTCACAAGTTCAAACCGTCCAACCACTCTAAGTATGATGGCAAAACTGAACCAAGACAGTGGCTTAGGATATATTCACAATCGATTGAACTAGCCGGAGAAGACGACGATATCAAGACCCCGTTCTTTCCCATGGCCCTGGAAACCATGCCTCTCCAATGGTTCGACAAATTGAATCCAGGATCAATCAGAAATTGGGAGGACTTGCAAAGAGCTTTCTATGAAAATTTCATAGGGATCATTACACACCTAATCACCCACGCAGAGTTAAAAGGACTCAAGCAGAAGGGAGGTGAAAGTCTCAGAGATTACTATCGACGATTTGGTGAACTACGAGCTCAAGTACATGATATCACCGAACGAGAAGTAATTGAAGCTTTCTCTCACGAAATCATGGCTAGGTGGCAATTTCAAGACTTCTGCAAAGAAAATCCGAGAAACAATGAAGAATTCGGATGAACAATAGAAAATATGATTACTGCGGAAGAGAAGACACGAGAGAGGTTCCCGGATAGAAGCAACCGAGACAACCCGGACAAGCAAAATCATCAAAATAGCAGACATCAGGAAAGAAAACATAGACCAGACAACACCGTGGCAATGGCTGACAAATCAAAGAAGTTTTCCAAACCCAGAAGATATGACGACATCGAAAACATACGTTGCCCATTGCACCCTAATGGGAAGCACACCATCAGAAATTGCTACACCTTCAATGATCGATACACAAGAAAAGATAGTAAGGGGAACACTAAAGAAGACAATCAGAAAAAAGATGAGGACAACCACGAAGACAAGGGATTCCAAAAATCTAGGGGGACGGTAGCAGTGATCTTCTCTGGGGCCCCAGATTCCAGAAGCAAACATCAAGAAAAATTAGCACTACGAACTATCATGGCAGCAGAACCGGCTACTCCAAGATATCTCAATTGGTCACAGTATCCAATCCAATTTTCAAAAGAAGACCAATGGACTAGCATGGGAAACGCATGCCATTACCCACTGGTTCTAGATCCAACTATTGCTGGTATGACTGTCACCAAAGTACTAATCGATGGGGGAGCCAGACTCAACATAATCTTTTTAGAAACGCTAAGGAAGATGGGACTGCAACTCGCCGGGATGATTACACCAACAAGTACACCTTTTTATGGCATAGTACCCGGCAAGGCAGCCATACCACTTGGACAAATTACTCTACCTGTTACTTTTGGAACTCCCTCGAACTACCGTACAGAGTTCATCAAGTTTGAGGTTGCGGACTTCGATTCATCATACCATGTAATCCTCGGGCGCCCAGCGCTAGCAAAATTCATGGCAATACCGCATTATCCGTACCTATTGCTTAAGATGCTAGGACCTAACAGTGTCCTTTCTCTTCAAAGTGATTTGAAGCGCGCTTTTGACTGCGACGTTCAGGCAATCCAAATCGCAGCCAAAGCACAAGCCGACAATGGTAGAAAAGAAATAGCCACTATTGCCATAGAAATAAGCCAAGAAGAACTAGAGATACCAGCTGAAAAGCCCAGCATCCTCGCACCACCAAAAGAAGCCGACGTCAAGCAAATTGACCTGGGCACTGGCGATGCCTCCAAGACAACAACCATCAGCGCCCACCTCTCGGCAAAATAGGAACTCGCGCTCACCAACTTTCTTCGGGACAACAAAGATATCTTTGCTTGGAAGCCGGCCGACATGTCAGGTGTCCCAAGAGAGTTGGCTGAGCACAGAATCGATATCAATGAAGGCTCCAAGCCTGTAAAGCAATGGCTATGACGATTCTCACCTAACAAGAAGGCAGCGATTAAAAAAGAAATCACAAAGCTAATGGCGGCTGGATTCATCAGAGAAATCCTTCATCCAGATTGGCTAGCAAACCCAGTTCTAGTACAGAAAAAGAACACGGACGAATGGCGCATGTGTGTCGACTACACAGATCTCAAGAAGCACTGCCCGAAAGATCCGTTCGGGCTACCACGCATTGATCAGATAGTTGATTCAACAGCAGGATCCGCCCTATTATCCATTCTTGATTGCTATTCAGGGTATCACCAGATCGCATTAAAAGAGCAAGACCAGAGCAAGACATCTTTCATCACTTCGTTCGGTGCCTACTGCTACAAGACCATGTCGTTTGGACTCAAGAATGCTGGATCCACTTACCAAAGAGCTATCCAAATGTGCCTTGGTGATCAGATCGGCGAAAACGTAGAAGCATACGTGGACGACGTGGTGGTAAAAATAAAGAACCCGGATACACTGATTGAAGACTTAAAACAAACCTTCGAGAACCTGAAAAGGTGGAGGTGGAAATTGAACCCAAACAAGTGTGTATTCGGAGTTCCTTTAGGACAACTACTCGGTTTCTTGGTCAGTCATCGCGGAATCGAAGCAAGCGCCAAGCAAATTCAAGCCATAACAGAGATGGGCCCACCTCGAAACGTCAAAGATGTGCAAAAGCTAACAGGCTGCATGGCGGCACTCAATCGTTTCATTTCAAGGCTCGGCGAAAAAGGGTTACCTTTCTTTAAACTACTAAAGAAGACAAACAAGTTCGAGTGGACGGAAGAAGCCAATGAAGCTTTCAAGAAACTTAAGGCATACCTCACATCCTCACCAGTTCTCACACCTCCAAAGAAAGACGAAGACATGATGCTATACATTTCGGCAACTCCTACTGTGGTCAGCACGGCGATAGTCGTAGAAAGAGAAGAAGAAGGGCGCGTGTATAAAGTACAATGACCCGTATACTACATCAACAAAGTACTGTCAGAATAAAAAATCCGGTACCCGCATGTGCAAAAACTACTCTACGCCCTATTGATCACTTCACGCAAGCTTCGCCACTATTTTGAAAGCCACAAGATTACCGTGGTGATAGATTTCCCACTCAGAGACATCTTACACAACAGAGACGCAACAGGGCGCATATCAAAGTGGGCAGTTGAACTCGGTGCTCTCAACATCGATTTCACCCCACGGAAAGCAATCAAATCTCAAGCCCTTGCCGATTTTGTTGTCGAGTGGACAGAGATTCAACAACCTATGTCAAATACAATCCTTGACCACTAGAAGATGTACTTTGATGGATCACTCAAGCTAGGCGGAGCCGGTGCAAGCGTTCTCCTAATTTCTCTAGACAGAAAACAACTCAAGTATGTCCTTCAGATATTATGGCAAGCTACCAACAATGAAGCAGAGTACGAAGCTCTCATCCATGGGCTACGAGTGGCAATTACCCTCGGAATCAAGCGATTACTCATATACGGCGATTCGGTAGTAGTCATCAACCAAGTCAACAAAGATTGGGACTGCACCAAAGAAAACATGGGTGCTTACTACACTGAAATCCAAAAACTCAAAAAACATTTCCAAGGATTGGAAATTCTACATGTCATGCGTGATTCCAACATTGCAGCAGATGTCCTCGCCATGCTCGGATCAGACAGGGCAAAGGTCCCACCCGACGTATTCATAGAGGAGTTATCAGCTCCTTCTATCAAACAACCCGGTGGGACAAGCCCAGAACTCACAGCCAAAGGCAACCAGATTCTGGTAATCAACACTTCATGGACACAGGCTTTTATTGATTATATCAAAGAGAATAAGTTGCCAGTTTATAAAGAGGAAGCTACCTGAGTTGTTCGTAGAAGCAAAAACTACGTCCTAGTAGGGGACAAGCTCTATAGAAGAGCTGCATCGCCAGGAGTACTCCTAAAATGTGTCTCGTTTGAAGAAGGCAAAGAGATCTTAGACGAAATACACTCAGGTTGCTGCGGAAATCATGCCGCTTCAAGAACACTAGTCGGCAAAGCTTTCGGCACCGGATTCTACTGGCCAACAGCTCTAAAAGACGCAGAAGAACTTGTCAGAAAATGCAAAGGTTGTCAAATGTTCGTATGACAAGCTCATGTGCCAGCTCACAATCTCATCTGCATCCCACCCGCTTGGCCTTTCTCCTGCTGGGGACTGGATCAAGTAGGACCTCTCAAGAAAGCAAAGGGCGGTTTCGAGTACATCTTCGTAGCAATTGACAAGTTCACCAAGTGGATCGAATACAAACCACTCGCAAAATACAGCGTAGCCAAAGCAGTCGAGTTCATCCAAGACATTATGCACTACTTCGGCATGCCCAATCGAATCATCACATATTTAGGCTCTCCCTTTCATAGCCACAGAGTTCAAAAGTTGGGCACAGGATTGTGGCTTCGGCATAGATTACGCATCAGTCGCACATCCAGAAGCCAACGGACAGGTAGAAAGGGCCAATGGACTCATACTAGCTGGATTGAAACCAAGACTGTATGAAGAGCTAGTAGACTATGGATCAAAATGGATTGAAGAATTACCCAAAGTAGTATGAGGGCTACGAACTCAAATAAGCAGAGCCACCGGATACTCGCCTTTCTTCCTAGTCTACGGATCAGAAGCCATACTACCTGCCGACTTGATTTGGACGTCACCAAGGATAGAACAGTATGACGAAGGAGAAGCAGAACACACCAGAAGATTAGAACTCGACAGTACAGAAGAAGTCAGGGTAAACGCTACCCTTCAATCAGCAAGATACCTCCAAGGATTAAGACGCCACTACAACAAGAATACCCAGCCTCGATCACTACAAGTCGGAGACCTAGTGCTAAGAAGAATACAAAAAACTGACGGACGCCATAAACTACTCAGTCCATGGGAAGGTCCTTTTATTATCTCAAAAGTCACTGGACCAGGCACATACATGTTAATAACTGAAGATGGGAAAGAAGTCAGCAATACATGGCACATCAGCCAACTAAGAAGATTCTATGCATGAAAACAACTCAAGGGAGAATACATGTACAAACCAGAAGAGATCAACATTCACGGCCAATGAAGATGGTGTTCCTCGACAAAATATATATTATGGCTTGTCAAACGATCATGATCAATAAAGATGGTTTTCTGGCAACATATGTCTTATGATGGCTAACCCCAAGTTGTTTCCAAAAAGCAAAATGGCTAAAAATACGCCTGAGCATCCCGGCCGAGAGCAAAATAGCTGAAAAGACGCTTGAGCTCGCTGATGAGGGTAGCTAACAAGCTAACACCCGAAACAAAAAGCAAAATGGCTGAAAATACGCCTGAGCATCCCGGCCGAGAGCAAAATAGCTGAAAAGACGCTTGAGCCCGTCGATGAGGGTAGCTAATAAGCTAACACCTGAACCAAACAACAAAATGGCTGAAACATACCTGAGCCTACCGGCCGAGAGCAAAATAGCTGAAAAGACGCTTGAGCCCGCCGATGAGGGTAGCTAATAAGCTAACACCCAAACCAAAGAGCAAAATGGCTGAAACATGTCTGAGCCTACCGGTCAAGAGCAAAATAGCTGAAAAGATGCTTGAGCCCGCTGATGAGGGTAGCTAATAAGCTAACACCTGAACCAAAGAGCAAAATGGCTGAAACATGCCTGAGCCTACTGGCCGAGAGCAAAATAGCTAAAAAGATGCTTGAGCCCGCCGATGAGGGTAGCTAACAAGCTAACACCCGGACCAAAAAGCAAAACGACTAAGCCTGAGCATGGATCAGGAAAAATTCAAGTCAAGACCCTCCAGCTCCTTGTTCCAAATAGCAAGAGGCTCGGGGGCTACACTGAAGACACTTGAGATCACAAAGTCTGTCAAGACAACGGTCTACACCGAGTTGTTTATGCGGCGCAGACAGGAGCCAGGCAAGCATTCAACATATCAAGAAAGTTGTCTACACTGAGTTGTTTACATGGCAAAGACGAAGGCCAGACAAGCACTCGACAGATCAAGAAAGGTTGTCAACACAAAGATAACACGCAGAGTTGTTTACATGGCAAAAACGAAAGCAAGACAAAGTACTCGGCAAGTCAGATAACTCTAATCACTTAGACAACTCATCCAAAGAATAAACAAGGCATCCAGGCAGAGAAGACATCAACAAAAAATCTTCATTTAAAAGGAAGTATAATGTCATATTACGAGGCACGAGCATAAAGGTCAATTACATCAAGCGTCATCATCAGGAGAAGAGATAACAATATTAAGATTATCTACAACTCTACTGGCTAAGTCTTCGACCTCAGGCTCCATCCTCTCAACGGCATCAATGTATTCTTGACTATCGGCTTCCTCTGCTATCTTGGACAAAGGCACCTCTGGAGCAAGAATCCGGACCTAGGCCAGGACATTCTTGGTACACAGTTGGGCGCACCTCTTCATGAACTATTAGAAATGAGTCGGAATTCGAGGAAGTAACTGAGCCCAAGATTGCCCATCATCCGCTGGAGTTCGGAGAACATCAGCTACTGAACGAAAGGATTTCCACAAAGCTTACCAGTTTTTAGTAGCCATCGCCAACTTACCAGACAAGTCTTCAATAGTTTTTGGGCCTGCACAAGATCTCTATCAGCTCCACGCCTAATCAACTTAGCAAGCACGAGTTCTTCCTTAGTATGAGTAATTACCTCCTCAGCCTTGTTGTGACTAGAACGAACAGGAGTCTTCATTTCATCAATACCCTTTGAGAGCTTCTGCTTTTCAACTCGGAGAGCTAGACAAGGCACCAAACAACAAGTCAGCAGAAAGAAAAGTTTGAATATAGAAGGAAACAAAAAGAACCCGCCATACCATTGCACTCTTTCTTTGCGGCCTCCAAGTTCTTCATGGCCTTCGAGTTCTTTAAAGCCTCCTGGATAGCAGCATCCCTTTGCCTCTCGGCCTCAACAACTCGGGCACGAAGAGCTTTTTCCTCCTTCTGATGCGTTTGACGCTCAGCCTCCAGCTCGGCCTGGCAGAGACCAAGATTTGTCTTTAGGGCGCTCAACTCAGAAGACAACTACTTCTCGGTTTCCGACGAGAAAAAGAAGCCGGTATGGTCCTGAGAGAAGGACTGAACAAGAAGAAAGAAAAAAGGTATAAGAACAGGAGAAAATGAACATCCAAAAAAAGAACTTTAGAAAACTTACTTGGAGTTTTTCTCCAAAAGAAGTTGCAAAGGTCGTAAAGTCTCCCCAAGAAGCGGTCAACTCTGACAACCGATGAGTGACATCAAATTGATGAATCGCATCTTTAGTAGAAAGAGGAGCGGAGGGAGAAGACGGCCGATGCGGAGAAGGCAAGATCAGGGACACATCATGGGAAGTCCCGGCCACCTCCCTAGATGATTCCACCACCATGGCCACGGTCACCTCTGGGGCAACCAAGCCAGCAGCAGTAGCATCACCAGAAAACCTTGTCTCCCCAACAACCACTTCACCGACCGTGCGCTCCGAGTCCTGAGGCTCAGTACTCGGTGGAACACCAGAGGACTGGCAAGAAGTCGACGAAGGGTCGAGAGAAGACAAAGGCCTGAAAGTTGATAAAGAAACCCACCAGTAAGAACAAGAGAAAAGGAGAACAGAAGCAAAGAGATGAAACCAGAATTCACTCACCCAGCTATCTTCTTCGTAAAACAAAAAGAAGACCTCGTAGGGGGAACAACGGTAGCAAAAACATCACCACCACCCTGTGACGGGGGTGGCGTGGTCGATACTAGAACCCTAGAAGAACTCGAGCCCAATGACCGCTTGCTACAAAAAAGAGCCAAGACGGAGTCAGAACAAGAAAAAGTGCTCAACAAAACAAAGACAAATAAAAACTCACCGACGCGTAATGAGGGGCACATCATCATCCTCATCTTCCTCAGTCTCCAGCAAGACAGCTACAGTGCCATCTGAAAAAAGAGAGAGAAGAACTCGGTCAAAGGCACAAATAAATAACAGAAAGACCGAACATATTAATATGCTCACCTAGGAGCACGCTACCTATAACTAGAGTACTTGGATGAGTACTCAGCTGACGAGACTTCTTGGAAACAGGTAAACCAGATGAAGAGCCATCCGCCCGCCCCCTCTTTGAGACACTACGAGGACCTCGGGGGACTGGACGAGGAACATATTCTTCATATACATCAACAACTCCGAAAGAAACTCCAGGAAACACTGTGGTGATTTGGAACTTACTGATTACAGAAGCCCCAGCAAGATTCTCCCCGATATTCACCACGGCAGGGAGGACATCAAAGGGGATCGGGTCAACAAAGTTGCGCCCCAATTCCTACAAAAAAGAATAAAACAACCAGACGAGAAAGATTAACCAAAGGTGGAGACAACAAAGGAAATTCAAAAAGTACTCGAATAAAGAAAAATAACTCACAGCAGGAGGAGGGTTCTTAGCGCAATACTCAACAACAACGTGAGGAACGACGTTCACTCCTTTCAGCATCTTCTGAAGGCGCTCGAGCACCTCCTCGTCGGTCAACTAAAGGGCAGGGACCATACGAGAAGGATCCTCCACCCCAGAGTACTCAAAACCAAAATTTTCTCGCTCCTTAAGAGGTTGGACTAGACGGCGAAGAAAACTGGAAATAATACCAAGGCCGGTCAAACCTTGTTGTTTTAGAGTACTTATCCTCTCAACAAGCGGCTTGATCGCCTAGTTCTCATCCTCCGTCAAGAGTTTCTTTTCCCATCGATCGTTAACCATGGGACTAGAAGAAGAATGGACAGAAAGAGGAGGAATCATGTTGGCAGAGTAAAACCACTCGGAACGCCAATCCCTCATAGAGTCAACTAAGTCATAATCAAAGAATTTAATTTTGAGACCCTGACGAAACTGAATCACACACCCACCAAGAACAGAAGTGTCATCACGGCGGGGTTGTGGTTTCAGACAAAAGAAGAAACAGAAGAGGGAAAGAGAAGGAGGAATTCCAAGAAAGATTTTGCAAAGATGAACAAAGACAGAAAGATGAAGGACAGCAGTGGGGGTAAGATGGTTCAAAGTAACCCCAAAATAATTAAGGAATCGATGCAGGAAGGCAGAAGCGGGAAGGCACAGTCTAGCACGGACAAAGGAGACAAAGAGGACGATCTCACCAGGACCTGGAGCAGGGACCCGATGCTTGCCTAGAGCTCTCCATTCAGCAATGTCCTTACTCTAGATCAAGCCGTCGCTGACAAGCTCACGAAGCTGGTCTTCGATTGTTGTTGGAGCCGGCCAAACCTTCTGGGCAGCCCTCATGGCCACAAATTCTTGGTTCTCGATCAAAGAAAGGGATGACTCCTCGTCCACGAAGGCTGCCTGGGACTTGTTCACGGCTTTCTTCTTGCCCATATGCTAATGGAAGCAAGAAGGCAATAGGGAAAGATGAGGCTCAGATGGCGGCGCTAAGGTGACGATGACAATGGCAGCGGCGGATTTCTAAAAACTAGGGTTTCAAGGCAAGAGCAGGGCAGCAAAGGAAAAGAAGATGAAAGGTCTTTAAATAGATTTTACAGCGATAAAAACAGCCCACCAGACCCGTTAAAACACGGTGTGGGAACGCAACCGTCCATTTACTGACACAGCTAAAATGACGGACGGCACAAATCCACACAACGATACAGTTTAACGGGCAGATTTCAGACTTATCCATCCAGCACCACGGTAGAGTTATCAGATTACTACAAGAATGACCCGTCAACCATGAAGAAACAAAGGACTACCTCACAAGGAACATAAGAACCCGGTTCTTACAGAAAGAACTCGGGAATCTCATGAACAACCAGGACTACAGCAGAAAAATGAATGACAACTCAGAAGATAAGGTTCTTTTCATTACAAGTGGCTTCAAAAAAATAGAAGATTACACATCTTACAAGACCTAACGAACTCGGTACTACGGCAATCAAGGTAGCAAAGAGGAACCCGGACACAGCTAGGCTCTGGAACAACTACGTGTCCCAAATTGCTACTCGGTAGAACAAACCGCACTCGGCTACACTATTTTCTTCAAAGGACGGACGCAGTGCATCCAAGGTAGAAATCAGCAACACGGTGGGACAACATAGACCAGGGGAAGTCGGCAGGCATCTGTCTACCCAAGCCCGACGTGATGCAGGATCAGTGTTGATCTCGCCGGACGGACGTCAGTAGGCGGGCAAGGAAGATCAACCAGGCTGGCTTTGGATGAAGGAACGCATCCCACATCACAAGACTTCCTCCAACTACCACCATGTACTTCCAAGTACAATGCTGCTGCAGGATTAGTCTACCTCTAATCCCTATCACAAGACTTCCTCCAGCTACGACAAGACGCACAGAAACTACAAAATACGCCTAGGGGCTGCTCTACTTCACAAACTACCATATTCATGACCACGAAGGCTTCAACAAAATGTTCAATGGATGAAAACAAGCACTCCGGGAGGGTATTTATAGATCGAAGGAGCGGCGCACATGGACTAGGAGTACCAACGAAACAAGCCTAACAAAGGACATAGTGAAAAGACAGGACTCAATAATGGAAGACTCAAAGTAGAGAAGGAGCGAGATTAAGAGCGAGCATATTAGGAAGAATATGTAAATACGCCATACAACCCGTGAACAGGCAATATTTACTCTCAACCACCACCATACAACTACACCTAACAAACGGCAGACTACCAGAGAATACGCCAAGACAATGCATCCGAGTTCTTTTTTCAAAGAACCCGGATAAATGCTCAGAGGCTGCAACAGGGGAAGATTTCAGTTCCTCTAACAAATCAGACTCAAGACACTCTAACTCTTTATTCCAAACAGCAAGAGGCTCGGGGGCTACACTCAGTGAGTGCGCTTTTTCTTCAAAAAAGCACACGTCACTCGAAAAGCTTTTTTCAAGACAGCAATTTTCAAACAACATAAGATTCAAGACCCTCCAGCTCCTTGTTCCAAATAGCAAGAGGCTCGGGGGCTACACTCAGTGAGTGCACTTTTTTCTTCGAAAAAGCACACGTCACCAAGAAGACTTCTTCAAGACAAAACTACTTCGAGGACTCATGACAAAAAGAAGCCGGACCGAGTTATATCCGAGTTCTTTTTGACAAAGAACCTGGGTACATGCTCAGGAACATTTCAACAAAGGATCAGAGCGATTTCAAGACAAGACCCTTCTGCTCCTTGTACCAAATAGCAAGAGGCTCAAGGGCTACACCCAAAGGGGAGTACTTTTTTCTTCAAAAAGATACACACCACGCGCAGATCTCATAGAGCGCTACATGGTTTTGCTCAAGAAAGCACTCGGACGATGCTTGTTCCTACTCGGCAAGACCTGAAAGAACAAGATGAGGCTTCCAGAGCACAACCATGAAGTGCTTGGGGGCTTGTCGGTGCGGGACCCACAGGATACCCCGTGAGGAAGAGAGAAGATCTAGTCTAACTAGGATTCTCCCCATGTAATCTTAGTAGTAGTATTATTCTGTAATCCTATTAGGAACTCTCATTGTAAACCGACTAGGATTCTGACCTCCTGACTATATAAAGGAGAGCAGGATCCTAGAGAGGACGACTTCTACAATGCAACAACACACAATCAATACAACGCAGAGGCTAATGCCGACTGGACGTAGGGCTATTACTCGATCAACGATCGAGGGGCCGAACCAGGATAAATTGACTGTCTCTTGCGTTCACCGTTGAGTTCCGCATAAGCCGAAGCCCGAACATACTGTCCCGGGTAACCCCGTGACAGGCTATCGGTGGTAAAACATCGACAAACTCACACTTGCTGAATTTGGCATATAGCTTGTGTTCCCGCAATCAAGTTAAGACTATGCAAAGATGTTGTGCATGCTCTTCATTGTTCTTGGAATATATCAATATGTCATCAATGAATACCACTACAAACTTGTCTAACTCCGGCATGAAGACTGAATTTATGAGATACATAAAGAATGCAGGAGCATTGGTGAGACTAAAAGACATGACTAGGTATTCATAAAGGCCATACCTAGTTGAGAAAGCTGTCTTTGATATATCTTATGGCCGAATATTAATTTGGTGATACCCAGAATGAAGATCAATCATTGAAAACACCTTGGCATCAGCCAACTAATCGAACAAAGTATTAATACGTGGTAAAGGATACTTGTTCTTAATGGTTACCGCGTTGAGAGGGCGATAATCCACACACATCCGAAGAGTGCCATCCTTCTTCACGAAAATAGTTGGACAAACCCATGGTGAAGAACTAGGGCTGATGAATCTCTTCTCCAATAATTCTTCTAACTATTTCTTCATCTCAGCCAGTTCTTTTGGAGCCATGCGGTAAGGATGCTGCAAAATAGGAGCAGTACCAGGTTCTAACTCAATGGCAAACTCCACATCCCTATCTAGTGGTAACCCAGGTAGATCCTCAGGGAAGACATCCGGAAACTCACAGACCACAGGAATAGAAGCAAGATTAGGAGAAGCTTCAGCATGAGCAACAACTGGCAAGGCGGGGACTGAAGGCATAAGAAGAGATATTCTATCCTCGAAGAAGGAAGGTTCAACTCAACAATTCTTTGCCTAAGGTTCAAGACTAGCCCATAGTTTCTCAACCAGTTCATTCCTAGAATTACTCTATGCCTTGCCCAGGTAGCACCATGAACTGGAGACGATAAGAGTGAGTTGCTAGCACTAGTCTCACAGTGTCTGTTCGAGTATTAACGCATAACTACGCACCCAGGGTTCTGATTCTATAGGCAATAGAAATAGCCATAGTAGATATATTGTGCCTTTGTGCAAACCCCATACTCATGAATGAATGTGATGCACCAGAATCAAATAATATATATGCTGGGTGGGAATCAATGGTGAACATACCAGCCATCACAGGCTCTCCCTACGGGATCTCCTCAGCCTCAGTGATGTTAACCTATCCCGAGCAGCTCACGGGCACCTTCTTCCTGATGATAGTCCTCTTGACTAGACGAGAGTTGGCTGAAGGCTGAGAAGACTGATCAAGCTGGTTCTAGGGGCAGTCACGAGCATAGTGGCCTTCCTTGACACACTTGAAACAAGCACCCGACTTGTTCCCCTATCCCTGACGAGGCGGAACCTGTTGTCCCTGAGGCTGCTGCACCTGCTGAGTAGGTGTATGGTACTAAGTGGAAGGTGCCTGGTGAGTCTGCTGAGTCTGGCGAGACGACTGTCCACCCGGAGAGTGATAGGACACTCTCCTCACAACCTGTACCTTCTGAGACTGTGGGTGACTAGAAGACCCAGTGATCACCCTCTTGCGCACTCAGCCTAAGAGTCACGTTGAAGTCCCTCCATAGCAATGGCAGCATTCATCAAAGCACCAAAGGTCTGATAGCCCACTGTATACAGCTTCTCTTGCAAGATGCAAGAGAGACCATGATTGAAACGGTCCATCTTCTTCTCATCAGTATCCACATGAGTCCCAGCATACTGTGCAAGGTGGTTGAACTTGTTCACATATTCCATCACAGTCATGTTTCCTTGCTTTAGCTCTAGAAACTCGAATAGCTTCCTATTCAGCAAACCAGCAGGAATATAGTATTGATGGAAAGCAGTGATAAACTACTGCCAAGTCACATAGTGGTCCACAGGTTGCATGGTGTTGAAAGTGTCCCACCAAGCACTAGCAGATCCCAAAAGCTGCTGTGCAGCAAAGTGCACCTTCTACTCATCAGTCACAGTGAGTAGCTAAAACTTCTGCTCTATAATACAAAACCAATGCTCCACGTCTAGAGGCTCAGTAGTCGGCGTGAACATGGGTGGATGTGTCCCCATGAAGTCCTAAAAGGAACAAGGCCTCTCGGGGCCACGGGTACCACCCCCATTCCCGACGTTGCCACCGGGGCCTCCACGGGCGAAGCCACCAATAGCCTATGCCAGCACCTCCAGGGCACGGGCTGACTCGCGACGAGCAGCTATGGCAAAACCTCCTAAGAAATCGGGCCCACGTGCACCTATCGATGTCTCAACAGACCTCAGATAGCGTACACAAGTTCCCAACAACTTAACTGGTCTGTCGGGTGTCCTCGGGAAACCCAAATCATCCATGAATCTTTTCCAAACAGGATCCCAATCACAGTCATTGCAGATTACAACAGTTTTCAATATACATACCAGAGATTATAAAGTGGAAGACTTAAGTTTTAATATTACAAACCAGTTGTTTCAAACTTACAAAACCATAAGTATCATACAACCATAGTAGCGGGATAATATTACATTAACATTATTTATTTCGCACAAACTAGTGCCTTGTCCAAAGGCCATTCATCATTCCTCATCGTCATCGACTTCAAACACTGACATGCAGTAGGGACCAACACAAGCCTGCGCATGTGACTCACCTGCAACAAGGGTTAACAAACCCTGAGTACAAAAGTACTCAACAAGACTGACCCGACGAAAAAGGGCGAAGGTCTTAGGGATGCAGGTGTTGGGTCAAGGTAAGGATGTAGCAAAATTCAAAAGTTCTTTGCCAAAAGCTTACTATTCTTGATCCTAGTTTCAAGTTTTACCCCTAAGTACTTTAGTTCATTATATCCAACTAAGTGTTCATATCCCATGTTCCAATCCTTCTCATTCCATTCTTTTTCTCATGTTTTAGTAATTCACCAGTCCTGCATTGCTTCTGTAATGAATCAAGTCTCCATATCCGCGGAGCACCGGCAATTCGAATTGATTCAAGTCCCAGCTGGGGATTCCTTATCACACGACATATGTAGAACATAATCTTGCATATATTAACCTCACTACCGGTTTCCCCCATACTAAGCCGTCTCCACGCCACCCGTGAGCACAGCACGCCTCAAATCCAGCCACATTCAAGCCACGAGGGTACACGCTACTCCCGCCATCTCACCACTCCCAGTTCGTGGGCATTCATCTTAGTATCGGATTAGCCGAAGTAGGCTTACCGGAGTATGTGACCAGTACTACAAAGTGTCTCGTTTAGAAGATCCACAATGAGTGGCCTTTAAGCGACATAGCCGGCAACTTTACCCAATATTCAAGATAAGCCACCCGACTAATCTCTAGTTCATTCTATCTTCTTTCTTTCTTTCTTTTGCCCAAGATGCCATCTTTGATTGTATCAAAACTTTTACTTTGAAAGCCTACCATAAAGCATACTAAGCAATTCTACGCCTTTGTAAATGAAATCATTTTCAAGGATGGTAAACAATCAACAAGGTAGGCAATGCATCAAGTAGGAAACATTTGAATAAATCAACTTAATGCAATAAGTAACATAGGTGATAAACTTTTCAAAGCAAACAAGGTAATGGTTTAATGCATAAACCGGGGCTTGCCTTCGTTGACGATCTCGGGTTCCGGATCAGTACCACAATTATCGAATCCTGTGACAACCGGGGATTCTTCCACAACTTGCTCAACTAGAATCGTTTCACTCTTGAATTCTACATGAAATAATAACATATGCTTCAATACGATGATAATGTAAACATGATGTTTTTCTAGTACATGAAATGTAATCACACCTTGAATACAACTTTTCTTCGTGATATAGTTGTAAGTCAACAAAACTACTCTACACTAACATCTAGGGTTTATAACCTAAGCGACTTGACCAAATTGATTTTGAAACCCTACTGGTCACACAACATGACCCAAACAAGATCAAACCCTAACCCTAACAATTAGGGTTTGCTTTTATTCAATTTTGAATTAATTTGGAAATAAGCCCAAAAATAAACTTGTTCCAAATGACCTCAAAATTTTATGTAATCTTGCTCATAACAAATTAGTGCACCAAAATAAATTTCATAATTTTTGGAGATATACAGTGACCTACAAAAATTATGGAAATTGCATTTATCAATTAATTGACTGAATTTTTTAACATTAAAAAATTATTCAAATTTCAAGTTTCATATTTTTCCTAAATAGTATTCATCATAGAGAGATCACACAAAAATTTCATAATTTTTGGATCTCTAAACAAATCTACACAAAAATAACAAAAACAGACACTATTCATCCATTTCTGAAAATAGAAAAATTCAATTTGAACTATACAGTCGCTGACATACGGGACCCACTTGTCATCCCTAAGCTCCGGCTTTGACCGCGATGACAACGGCGCTGACCGACGCGAACTCGCCACCGGTGAGCCCAACAGCGACGGCCATAGCACCAAAACGTTCACAACGACTAGATGCATCGATCTGTGGCACTACGGAGGTTGATTACGACATGGAACAAGGCTGACGCCGGCCATGGCAGACGCGGTGGCACGGCAGCGTTACGCCGGCGAAACAAGGCCAGTAGAGATCAAACAAAAGGCTTATAAAGGATCAGCAGCTCACCCCGAACGTGTTGAAGCAAAGAATGAGACCGGAGGAGCTACGGTGACGCGGGTCGACAGTGACAGCGGTCATGACGGAGCAAACTTTGTCGACGATGGAGTTTCGGTGACTGCAGTGAGCAAAACGACCAAGCAAGAATGGATTAAGCATCACAGCGTCGAGACAAAGCTGTAGAGACCACAAGCAAGGGCAACAGCTCACCGGATGATGCTGGCCACGGTGAAACGGAGCTTCGGTCGAGGTCGCCGATCACGAGGAAGATGAGTCGATAGCGGCGGTTCTCGGTGGACTCAGACAACCTCAGTTGGTGGGATGGGTTCAAAAGGAAAAGACGGAGTTGGAACACTGCTTTGCCGAAGCTGGTTTGGGCTAAGGAAGCGAGGGGAGCTCGCCGAAGTTGAGGCGGCGACATCGGGAAACAGAGCAGAGGAAGAAAAGCAGATAACGTCGTCGGAGCTTTATAGCACGGCCAGATGAGTGAGGGACCGACAGGCAGTGAGCCACTCGTGCCAGCGCAAAGCCGAGGGCGGCGACGGGCGCGTCTGGAAGGCCGGAGAAAGGACGCCGGCGGTGGGGCGGTGGTCGTGCTACTGTTCCGAATAATTACAGATTTGCCACTGAGTTCATTTTGCAAATTACTCCCAAATTTTCTAAAGAAGATGAAAATCTCCAAAAATGAAAGTTGCTCAACTTTTCAAACTCTACAACTTTGCTTCAAGGAATATTTTCAAATTCTACCTCCATTTTAAAATTTGAATTTGGGGTGCATTTGAGTATTTGAATCATTTCAAAATTACTCCAAATTTTATATGTAAACTTGAAAAACTTTGAATACCAAAGTTGATCCTTATTAACTAAGCTTCAACTTTGCTTTTTGTCACAACCCCAAATTCCAAATGGATTTTAAAATAGACAAAAGGGGCAAAAAGGACCTTTATAATTGGAATTTGAATTCAAATTTCATTTGTTTACCTTTTGACTTAACTTTGATTTTTGACCAGTAACATGGCCCATTAGGGTTATTTGAGTCAATTAACACAGGGTCTCACATGATCACATGAATTTTGACTCTTGTGGTCATGATCTTTATTTAGGGTTTTGAATCACATCACATAAAATAACAACATTATGAAATAAGGCGTATTTAGTGAATGCATTCAACATTTTCTACTTTATGAATGATTTGCAATGCATATGATGACATGTCAAATTTTTAATGATAGGTCAAAACACCAGAGGTGTTACAGCAGCCAACATCTCGGCCGTCATCTCCGCATGGGTCATCGGAGGAGGCGGTGGTGGAGGAGGAGGACCAAGGAGTGGGCCCTCGTGGCTCTCCCTGTTGGCATTGCCATGATCATCGCCATGACCATTTTCGCCTTGGTCTTTACCAAGACCACGCCCCATCCTAGCACTAGTGCTTCCGTGACCAAACCTCAGGTTCATCTGTAAATAGATAGGAACCCACCGTTGGGGACCAGGCCTCCATACTTAGAAACAAACAGCAAGAGAGATGACAAGGCCCAATAAATAGTTACAAGCGAGAACTTTTCCTTAAGAGTTAAAGCATTTCTCTTATTTATTAACCTATCATATTTACTACCCAAAAATTATACGTGAAGAGGAGTTTAGCTTAAACAAGATTCTCTTTTCATGATGCATGGATCGACCTATTCGTTCGCTCAAGCTGGAATATAGTGGCATTCGCATATAATTTTTGGCACAGCGCACACTCACTTTCTGTACGCTAAACGATTCTAACACAGCATAAGATAGTGTACCTACAGAAGATTGATTAGATAAAACTAGTGTCACTATCCTAGATAGACCATATTAGGGCTTATACTTACTTACGTAATTTATCGCATCCCACTTTTCGCAAAGCTTTTGTTGGTCAAATTTTAAGTTTTGAAAAGAATTTTTAAACTCGTAGACTCATTATTGGCTCTAATACCACCTGTGGCAACACCGCCCGAAATAACACGCTTTTGGAGGCACTCGTCTTTCACTAGACACTAAGCACCCCAAAAGTTAGCTACATCGGACAGTTCCATCGAGCACACCCCACGGGAGAACTCGAAACAATTCACGTTTTACATCTAGAATCCAATAATGAGTATGAGCTTACAATACTTAGTCTATTTCAGACAACAAGAGTTCTTACAAATTATTTATTACAATAACAGGGTTCAGAGTACAATAATTAAACAGCGGAATAAAAATAAACATCTAGCGGAAACGATACAAGGATCCATCTGTGCCCACCAGAAGACTCCTCCACACAAGAGCTACTCCTCAATGCACTCGCAAGACTTACCCGACTAGTGGGAATAGTTTCACGACTCCAAGGGGTATGATAGGCAATATGGGTTTGTTGTTTTCTTTTTGTTTGCGAAAAGCATTACTAGAAGTACGTCCTTAAGATCAAGTTTAATTAGCAGTCATGATTACTTCATTAGCTAACCATTCTAGGTAAGCACATGTTCTACTTTCAAGGAAGGGTTGAGCAATTAGAACTAATTTATCATCTTTCATCTTTTAGTTCTTACTACGGTGCTAGACTATAGCCAAGTCATACCGTCTCACAGAAATGGCTATTCGCGAACCAATGTATCCAAGTTGGGTACCCCAAAACACACGCCCCATTTGTACCCCAGACACAAACAAGACCAACCCATTCCATAACTATCATGGGGTCCAGGTCCCCATCCAAACTTAGACTCCAGGCCCCCACACTTGAGACCTAGTCTCAATATGGTGCTTAGGCCTCCACGTTTCCCCCCTCTAATCAATCGGTTTGAAAAGAGTTGGAACCCACAACAAGAGCATAACGAGTCTTCCCGCTCCCATAAGCAAGTATGTGCTCAGGATAATAAGTCTGTGACCTGACTACCATCCACAGCAACGAAGGGTCCTCAATCGACACGGACAGGGAAAATAGTGTAACCAAGTTAAGCCCCATGGCCGTGGGACATAACTCGTTACACCCACCAATACCCATACCATATCCCTACCCGGTCTCCATTTTCCTTTCATCATTTTTATCATGAGAGTAATAATAATCACCTATTGTGAGTAACGACAGGTTACTCACGCTACCAAAAATCTAAGCATAACAGCTACTCAAACCTGCACTAGTAAGACTCATAGGATATATATATATATATATGCATGTGGTTTCCATAAAATTTCTGTAACATAAATGCACATCACATATATACATATAGTGATTATAAAAAATAAGGGTTATGCACTGGGGCTTGCCTTAGGCAGGCGCGGTGTCAACCGAATCAGTCGGTGGTGGCTCGGGACTTCCTCCCTTACGAGGACCTCCTCGTATTCCTTGATGATCTCCTCGAACTCGTGATCGTCTGTGGTCACTATCTCCACCAGCTCGTTCTCTACATGCATGCGATGATGATGCAACATTTAGCATCTAAGTAACAACAACTCTTAAAATAAGATTACGCATATGAAGCTACTAAGCTAGCTCTAATGACTAAGGTACTAAGCTAACTACCACCTTTACCAAGCAAGGTGTTGGGTTCACTAATCGACGTTTAGCTTAGCAAACTAAGGATATATATCTATTTCTACTAATGATTTAAAGTATATTGAAACAAGGAGCATTTAACTATCCTAGTGCTTAGTCTATCTTAAGGCTACAAAATTTACAGTGAGCACATAGTAATACAATGAAGCTACCATAAAAATTTCAGAACTAAAGCTATCACCAATTTACCATAAAAATTCCTACACTGATTAACTTAATAATATGAAGCACTTTCAAATGATTTAATAGCTCCTAGTGTCAACACATATAAACTTGAACTAAATATACCAACAGATAGATCATAATTTTAGGAACCTAACAAAATTTTTCACAATTTTTGGACACCTACATGATTTTATATTAATTACCAAAGATCTGCTCAAAATTTAAATTAGAAAACCATTTACTAATTCCTTATGAAAAAGAAAACTAAATCTCCCGCGTGGCCCGTGACGGCCCGCGGATGAGGGCCCACGCGAGGTCGGCCTACAGCGTGAGATGGCCCGCGACGGAGGAATCCCACGCGCGCTGGTGTTTATGCAAAAGAGTCCTCGAACTTACTCCAAATCATAACTAAGTACTAACACTATTTCCCCCTCTCACAGGCCTTCTCACTTAACCCCCCGACATTTCCCTAATTCACCCGCGCGCACCGCTAGTGACTTAGCGCACGGCGGCGTGGCGGGCAGTGACACGGCGCGACCGCGCCGGCCACTAGAGGCTTGCGCTAGCCCGTGGGTCGGGCCGACCTTCAACTACGGTCCAACCGCCTACACCAAGTAGCAACACGGAGCGGTGGGACACGCTGGAGCGAGCTGCAGCGACGCGCGGCCATCCGCGGCGACGGCGCACCCGCTCCGGTGAGCTAGGGCTGCTACGGACCTAATTGGCTCGCGCGTGAGCATCAGGAGGCTACCATGGACCAAGACGAGGTGACGGTGAGCAGGGGAGGGGGCAAGCCCTCGTGCGCACAGTGAGGAGACGAGCAACAACACGGCGCAGTACCGGTAGCAGCGGCATCGTAGCAGAGCGGCAGGTACAGCGGAGCAACGGCGGGGCATTGTGACAGAACCTCCTAAGAAATCGGGCCCACGTGCACCTATCGATGTCTCAACAGACCTCAGATAGCGTACACAAGTTCCCAACAACTTAACAAGTCTGTCGGGTGTCATCGGGAAACCCGAATCACCCACGAATCTTTTCCAAACAGGATCCCAATCACAGTCATTGCATATTACAACAATTTTCAATATACATACCAGAGATTATAAAGCGGAAGACTTAAGTTTTAATATTACAAACCAGTTGTTTCAAACTTACAAAACCATAAGTGTCATACAACCATAGTAGCGGGATAATATTACATTAACATTATTTATTTCACACAAACTAGTGTCTTGTCCAAAGGCCATTCATCATTCCTCATCATCATCGACTTCAAACACTGACATGCAGCAGGGACCAAAACAAGCCTGCGCTTGCGACTCACCTGCAAGGGTTAACAAACCCTGAGTACAAAAGTACTCAACAAGACTGACCCGACCAAAAAGGGCGAAGGTCTTAGGGATGCAGGTGTTGGGTCAAGGTAAGGATGTAGAAAGATTCAAAAGTTCTTTGCCAAAAACTTACTATTCTTGATCCTAGTTTCAAGTTTTACCCCTAAGTACTTTAGTTCAATATCTCAAACTAAGTGTTCATATGCCATGTTCCAATCCTTGTCATTCCATTCCTTTTCTCAAGTTTTAGTAATTCACTAGTCCTACATTGCTTCTGTAATGAATCGAATCTCCATATCCGCGGAGCACCGGCAATTCGAATTGATTCAAGTCCCAGCTGGGGATTCCTTATCACACGACATATGTAGAACTTAATCTTGCATATATCAACCTCACTACCGGATCTTCCCATACTAAGCCGTCTCCACGCCACCCTAGAGCACAGCACACCTCAAATCCGGCCACATTCAAGCCACGAGGGTACACGCTACTCCCGCCATCTCACCACTCCCAGTGCGTGGGCATTCGTCTTAGTATCGGATTAGCCGAAGTAGGCTTATCGGAGTATGTGACCAGTACTACAAAGTGTCTCGTTCAGAAGATCCACAATGAGTGGCCTTTAAGCGACATAGTCGGCAACATTACCCAACATTCAAGATAAGCCACTCAACTAGTCTCTAGTTCATTCTATCTTCTTTCTTTCTTTCTTTGGCCAGTATGCCATCTTTGATTGTATCGAAACTTTTACTTTGAAAGCCTACCATAAAGCATACTAAGCAATTCTACGCCTTTGTAAATGAAATCATCTTCAAGGATGGTAAACAATTAACAAGGTAGGCAATGCATCAAGTAGGTAACATTTGAATTAATCAACTTAATGCAATAAGTAACATAAGTGATAAACTTTTCAAAGTAAACAAGGTAATGGTTTAATGCATAAACCGGGGCTTGCCTTCGTTGACGATCTCAGGTTCCGGATCAGTACCACAATTATCGAATCCCGTGACAACCGGGGATTCTTCCAGAACTTACTCAACTAGAATCGTTTCACTCTCGGGTTCTACACGAAATAATAACATATGCTTCAATATGATGATAATGTAAACATGATGCTTTCATGGTACATGAAATGTAATCACACCTCGAATACAACTGTTTTTCACGGTACAGTTGCAAGCTAACAAAACCAACTTGCAATTCTACCGGCAAGAACCACACATGTGACTTGACCAAACTGATCTTGAAACCCTACTAGTCACAAAACATGACCAAAACAAGATCAAACACTTAGGGTTTGCTTTTATTTATTTTTGAATTAATTTGGAAATAAGCCCAAAAATAAACATATTCCAAATGACCTCAAAATTTTATGTAAGCTTCCTCATGACAAATTAGTGTACCAAAATAAATTTCATAATTTTTGGAGCTATACAGTGACCTACAAAAATTATGGAAATTGCATTTATCAATTAATTGACTAAATTTTTGAACATTAAAAATTTATTCAAATTTCAAGTTTAATATTTTTCCTAAATAGTATTCATCACAGAGAGATCACACAAAAATTTTCATAATTTTTGGAGGTCTAAACAAATCTACACAAAAATAACAAAAACAGACACTATTCATCCATTTCTGAAAATAGAAAAATTCAATTGGAACTATACAGTCGCTGACATACGGGACCCACTTGTCATCCCTAAGCTCCGGCTTTGACCGCGACGACAACGGCGCTGACTGATGCGAACTCGCCGCCGTTGAGCCCAACAGCGACGGCCATAGCACCAAAACGTTCACAACGACTAGATGCATCGATCTGTGGCACTACGGAGGTTGATTATGACACGGAACAAGACTGGCGCCGGCCATGACGGACGTGATGGCACGGCATCGCTACGCCGGCGAAACAAAGCCAGTAGAGATCAAACAAAAGACTTAGAAAGGACCAGCAGCTCACCCCGAACGTGTTGAAGCAAAGAACGAGACCGGAGAAGCTACGGTGACGCGGGTCGACGGTGACAGCGGTCACGGCGGAGCAAACTTTGTCGGCGACGGAGTTTCGGTGACTGCAGTGAGCAAAACGACCAAGCAAGAACGGATTAAGCATCACAGCGTCGAGACGAAGCTGTAGAGACCACAAGCAAGGGCAACAGCTCACCGGATGACGCTGACCGCGGTGAAACGGAGTTTCGATCGAGGTCGCCGGCCGCTAGGAAGATGAACGTGGACAACGAGCTCTCGGCGAAATCAATCGGTAGCAACAGCTCGGTCGGATGTGCAAGGAGCAGGCGAAACTAGGACATGGTTTTTCCGGGGCTATCTTGCGCTGAGGAGACAAGAGAAGCTCGCCGGAGTTGAGACGGCGGCGTCGGGAAAACAGAGGGAAAGAAAGAAAAGACAACGACAACGTCTGGGTCTTATAGCTCGACCAGAGAGCTGGAATCGACATCGAAGCGTGCTCCCAGCGCCAACATGAAGCCAAAGGCGGTCGCAGACGCGCGCTGGAAAGACGGAGAAAAAGGGACGTGGTGGGCGGTGGGGGCGGTGGTCGTGCTCATCGTTAGAATAATTACAGATTTGCGAGTTCATTTTTGCAAATTACTCTCAAATTTTCTAAAGAAGATGAAAATCTCAAAAATGAAAGTTGCTCAACTTTTCAAACTCTACAACTTTGCTTCAAGGAATATTTTTAAATTCTGCCTCCATTTTAAAATTTGAATTTGGGGTGCATTTGAGCATTTGAATCATTTCAAAATTACTCCAAACTTTATATGTAAACTTTAAAAACTTTGAATACCAAAGTTGATCCTTATAA
Source organism: Miscanthus lutarioriparius (assembly GCA_904845875.1). Classification (NCBI taxonomy): domain Eukaryota; kingdom Viridiplantae; phylum Streptophyta; class Magnoliopsida; order Poales; family Poaceae; genus Miscanthus; species Miscanthus lutarioriparius. The sequence goes on along the minus strand of CAJGYO010000018.1, from coordinate 48,349,653 downwards.
AATAAGCTTCAACTTTGCTTTTTGTCACACCCCAAATTCCAAATGGATTTTGAAATATACAAAAGGGGCAAAAAGGACTTTTATAATTTGAAGTTGAATTCAAATTTAATTTGTTTACCTTTTGACTTAACTTTGATTTTTGACCAGTAACATGGCCCATTAGGGTTATTTGAGTCAATTAACATATGGTCTCACATGATCACATGAATTTTGACTCTTGTGGTCATGATCTTTATTTAGGGTTTTGAATCACATCACATAAAATAACAACATTATGAAATAAAGCTTATTTAGTGAATGCATTCAACATTTTCTACTTTATGAATGCTTTGCAATGCATATGATGACATGTCAAATTTTTAATGATAAGTCAAAACACCAGAGGTGTTACAGGCAGCCCGCAGCGCAGCGAGCGGCAGGGCGCAAGGCCCGCGGTGGCAGCAGCACCGCACGGCCAGGGCAGGCGACCAACCGTGGACGGCCACGCCCAGCCATGGCCAAGCCAGGAGCAGGCCCGGCCGGCATGGCCTCGGCAACACACGCGATGCCAAGCTACGGAAGAGGCGGTGATCGCAGCCCCCGGCCAAACAGCCCAAGGCCGTTCAAGTGCACGAATTTTAAAGTATCAACCACAACTAAACCAACTCGATTGAGTCACAACCACCTAGACCATACCAAAGAGGGTACATTGGACTACCATTAGGAGCAATAACATAGCACTGGCCTTTAGCTACATTTTTCAGAATTAATTCCCCAACATGGCACTGCCATTCTGTTTTCAGACTTAGGAAATTTGCTAAGTCCAGGACTGATTTTTATTTCAACTTCAATTTCCAAGCTACTAAAAATACTAGCCAGCAATTTTATTTTTCTACAGTAAGAGTTGCATTGTTATCTACAAAGTTTGTACTTTAAACTTTATTTAAGTGACACAAGTATGTTTTATAATGTTTTTGCCCAATAAAAATCGGTTTTGAACCTCACTTGATACAACATGAACTATTGGATCAATTTTCCTTTAACACTTTTAGCAACCATTTTAGGTTACAAGCAATTCATCTACACTCTTTATCACATGCAATGTCACATAAATATGATGCTCATGACATGATTTAGCAGGTTGTTTAGGGTGTAACACCGAGGGTGTTACAGTACTGGCTTAGGCGTTTGAAAGGAATGGGATCTACTGAGTGCGTTTGGTGTACAGGCTGCTCAAGGAGGATCAAATGGCGGCGGCAATGGCTGCTCAGGGTGAAACTATGGCCTCGGGTGATGAACGTGCCAGGAGTGCAGTTTGGAAGCTTAATGTCCCTCCGAAGGTTCATGTTTTTTGGTGGCGGGTGTTACACAATTCCTTGCCGTCGAAAGCTGAGCTGAAAAGGAGACGTCGCCATGGAAAGTTTTTGTGAGATGTGTGGTGACCCGGATGAGTCCATGTAACATGTGGTTCTCTTATGGCCTGTGGCGAGAAGATTTTGGGACGAAGTCAAGAAGCTGACAGGGTGAGAATTCCAGACCTTCACCCTTGTACATGGGCGACGGACGTTCTTCATGCAGATATTTGCCCCGCTTCTTCGTCTGCTGCACTAATCTGTGGCGCCGGCACTTTGTGGACTGGGCGGAATGCTCGTCGTCATGGCCGCAAGGTTTGGGAGCCAGGGGCGACAGCTCGGTACATATCATCTACTCCCTCCATCCAAAATTGTAAGACGTTTGACTTTTTTAGTCCCAAGTTTGACCACTCGTCTTATTTAAAAAATTTGTGCAAATATAGTCAAATTTAAGTCATTCTTGAAGAATTTTTATTAATAAACCAAACCACGACAAAAGAATTGATATTTTACACAAATTTTTAAATAAGACGAGTGGTCAAACTTGATATAAAAAAGTCAAACGTCTTACAATTTGGAATGGATTGAGTATGTTGGAGGAGCTGTCCTCGCTGAAGATGCCTCCCCAGGGGGTGAAGCCGAGAAGGCAGGTGAAGTGGCAACGTCTGGATGAGGGCTGGATAAAGGTGAACACTGATGCGGCCTTTGACTCCAATACTTGCACTGGTCGAGCGGGGGTAGTGACTCCAATACGGCGTGGTGGCTTGATGATGTGCCGGATGCCTTGACTAGACTATGGCGGCGAAGGAGGGTTTGGAGTTAGCAGTGGAGAATGGCTACGATCGTGTTCTTTTGGAGGTTGATTGCCGAGGATTGCAGATCTTACTTGATGACCGTTCTAGTGTGAGGTCAGCTATTGGAGGTCTTTGTTTCGATATCACAGAGGAGTTTTGTTGATTTTAGAGTTAAGTGGGTGTGTAGGGAAGCCAACGCGGTGGCCGACTGTCGTGCAAGCATAGTGTCGGCCATGGAGCGCTCCCTTTTTTGGCTCGACAACGTCCCCGATTGGTTGTTGGGGCTAGCAGATTGTACTCCTGTTTCTGATTAATTAAAGCTGTGTTGCTAAAAAAAAGCCTCCATGGTGTTCTCAAGCTTGTCAAGGAACATGTAGATGAAAGGCGATTGTTCTCTCTCCTGCACGTGTGGTTCAGGTTCCTGCGGATAAAGTTCCTGAGCGGGTGAGCGATGGAGTCCAGGCTGTCAAAGGTGATGTCATCGCCTGGATGCATCTTTTCCTCGTTGTCGAAGTTTAAGATGTCATCACTTGGAGTCCAGGCTGTCAAAGGTGATGTCATCGCCTGGATGCATCTTTTCCTCGTTGTCGAAGTTTAAGATGTCATCACTTGGATGCGTCTTTTCCTCGTCGTCGAAGTTTTAAGATGATCCTCATCTAAAACAAAAGTTGTCTGTGCACAAAGCACTCCTACCTGGCGCGCCAACTATTAGAGTTTTTGACCCCGGCTGTGAAGATCAACGTGGCAGTGAAGATCGGCGTATCGCACCGCGCAGGAAATCAGAAGGGTAACACACTGAGACAGATTTATACGGGCCACAAAGTCCTTGCTGAATCAGTTTTATCCGTTGCTACTGAAGTCTCTTACGTCCACTACCTACTTGAACAGTGAACAAGACCAGCTACCGTGTCTTAATTTCTTGAAGACAAGACTATATAGCATGAAATTTGAAGGACCAACATCCTTCCAGGCTTGCACTGTTTCACGCAAGTACACCAATGTACCAAGCTCCAGTTTAGACTTGACGAGCACAGCTACAACATCAAGGCATCAAAAATATCTACATTGAATGCGGGAAAGGTTTCCAGGTGCCGGTTTGCCCTCAGAATGGCAGCAAGATGTCAAGAAGCACCAAAGGAAAATAAACTAAAAGAAGATTAAGGCACAACCATCCCATACCATTGAGAATTATTCAGATGGCAGATACTCTGGAGCCAAAGAGCTTCAAAAACTTTGAGCAAGACTTTACCGATGCAAAACTAGTTTGGAGGGATCAATCTTCTGTGATTCGCCATCTTCTCAAAGCCTTCTCAAGTGTCTCAGCTCGTTCATGGACACGTGCTGCTTCATCTTCCACCCAAGTCCTGAAATAAGCCGGTAGATGTGTAATATCAGTTCCAAAAGACATTTTTTTCCCTTTTCGATTTAGTCCAAGAGCACCAGACTACCAGTACAACAATTAAGTGTGTTTGAACTTATAAATGCCCCAGACTACCAAGGCTAGATAAATAAATGCTCTACAGTTGGTATGCAGCACCGACAACACAGTTAGAGAATATCAATAGCATAGTGCTGACACTGAAACAACACGTGTAACAGTAAAGTCATTGACCATCTTGATAATTTCTTCAAAAAGACTGTTGTTAATGCTAAGTATATTATTTTTCGCATTAAAATTGCATCATGAGGCCCCTATTTCCTTTAATTACCACAAATGCAGATGAGTAGATTTACCAGCATAAAAGCTTGCTTTGGTTTCAATGTAAATAGGAATTAATTCTGAACTTTTGAAATATGCAAAAAAAAATGTTTGTATTTCATGTTTTCGAAAACTGAAAACTTGTAACATCTGAAATTCAGAAAAAGAAACATGAAACTATGAATAATAGAAATACAGGAATTCAAATTTTAAGTTTCAACAACTAAATTACATAACCAAATAGCATAATTCATAGTTCAACTTATAGAAATTTACGAAAAGAACAAAAAAAATCAACTTTTTGTTTCATGATATTGGATTTTCTGCATTTTTCGAATTGTGAAGTTAAATTTGAACTTCCAAGAATCAGAATCCACAAATTTCAAATGTAAATAGTTAGGCCTCCAACTACAATTTAACCTCTGACCAGCTAGCCAACCCAATAAAAAGAGCATAGCCAAATTAACTATAGCTATAGCTTGGCTTTCCTCCATGTGGCTTTTCAATGCAGCCAACAAAGAAGTTACGAACCAGACAATCATGCACAAATGCACAATGAATAGGTGTGTCCACAATGACCAATGATTCACACATTTTTCCTAGGGAGCGTCCCATGCAACCATATTGAAGTTGTTTTCTGCGATGACCAAAACAGTAAGGTTGTATAGAATACATACCTTAGCATCGTAAGAGCTTCCTTCTCAGCTTCAAGATATGATTTAGCTTCATTGACAGCTTGATGCTTGCTGGTCAAGTCAGACAACTGGTTTTCCAAAGTTTGCTGATCAGCCATGACCTCTTCATTCTCAGTTGCCAATCTATCATACATGCCATCAACTTCTGACCTTAAATTTATGAGTTCCTGATTCTGGCGTTCTAAATCTGCTCTTTCTTTCAACAAGTCTGCTAGTTCCTCTTCTCTGTCTGTCCTCTCATTTGCAAGCTCATGCAACACATGTTGAAGATTATTGTCAACTTCAAGAGCCCGTTCTTGCTCCTTTTTCATCTTTTCCTCCCATTGTTGTTGTATATCTCCCCTACTAATTAACTCTTCCATTATTTCAGCTATAACAGAAAGATGGGCTTGGTTTTCTGCTTCAAGTCTATTTAACTCTTCCTGAATTGCTTCCTTCATTCGACCACTGGTTAACGCAGCAGCTGCTTGCGCTTTAGTTACAGGTTTGTCTGGTTGAAGGCGTCTAGTATTTCCTGTAACATTCCATGATTGTAGAGAGAATAAAGATAGCAAGTTGAAACAGACATAACTAATACTGTCGTATGTCATTGGCATTGCCAAGATTGTAAACCATAGTCATGAGCTCCAGAAGAGGGTAAGGCCTACTAAGAGCAACAGATCAGGTACAGTTTGGTAAGTTCATACATGCCCAAGTCAGATCAAATCATTTTATTCCAGAAGAAATTTTTTCAAGAGAATGACTAAAACTAACTAAAAATAGCTAGCATGGCAGCCTCAAGTATATGCAGAAAAAGGTATGAGTTTGACATTTAATGTCAAAGCAATCACCTGAACATTGAGGCCAAACCAATGCAACATAAAATACAAAGTATTTAGAGAACAGTTCTCAGTACTGCCCCATTCATTTGAATAGAGGACAAAAAAGCTTATACCTCCACATGTGAACAGAAAAGTGAAACATATTAACATAACTTGAAAAACACCACTAGAAGAAACCAAAATAAGTTGTTTCTAATCACTATAATGGTCAATCTAAATACTAAAAAGGAGGTCCTCCTGTTCTTACTATTTCTGTTGCAAGTTAACTTGCATGTAACTGAAAAACACAGATAAATACTAACAGATCATACCAAAAACTCTGCTGATGATGCTGTTTTCACCAGCCATTAGCTCTATGAGCATGGACGGAGACACATCTGGGCAGGCACGCAGATCCAAAATGCAAACATTTTGACTCAGCATCTGGACTGTAACCAGAGTCAGGATTTCCAAAAAGAATGAAACAAAGCATCTAACTAAAGTTGCAGGACAAAATATCAAATAAAAGATATGAGTACCTTTTGGTCTATTTCCAATGCAAATGGATGCTCAACAAGCACTTTCCAATTGACAAGATCGAAACGAGAGAGGTAACTACAACAACAACAAAGTTCAAATAGCTAAGAATGGCATTCCAATTACAAATTGAACAGTAAAAACAATCAAATTTCATATGTCAGGCTATAGTACCTATCAGGTAGGAACAAGGAATTTCCCTTGGAAGGAGAGCCACTTGTCAATGTTCCCAAGGAGCTTGACAACTTGCTCGATACGATACCAGATTCTCCTAAAGCTTTCCATCACCAATTTAGAAAATTAGATATTTACAGTGTCAGCTACTCAAATAACATAATCTGGAACTTCAAGGGAAGCTAGTGTAAGGAAAAAAGAAAAGAAAATGGACAATATTGTAAAAATTTCACTACATGTTACACTGGCAAATGCAATGCGGAATAGTTAGATCGGGAGGATTGTTTCTAAAACGTAGGAAGACCTTCTAGACTTCCAATATGATAAACAGTGAAACTTACATTGGATATATAGAAAGTCTGGGTCATCAATATTGACATCATCAAAGGCACATTGGACTGCGCCAGAAGTTAATTTACTAGGAACAATCCTTTGCATCCTTTTCCTACAAATTGCAAAAATAAAGATGTAACATAAAGAAACTAGCAAACGTCATGCATAGCTTTTAAATATATTTTATACTCTCTCGCCCCATTACCTCTCAAATTTTGAGCATAACTTAACAAACCATCTTGCAAATTCCCTCCGTGTACAAAAATCACTGGAGCTAACATCTTTCTCAATTATCTGATCAAGCACAGTATATGAGGAAAATATAATTAATACATTGCTTTCCTAATAAATATTGTCTACAGTATAAAATTAGGAATGAGTCAGCATACATGAAACAACATAACATTTGAAACAGCCACACATTGATAAGTGCAGACCACTTTTAATATATTTAAACAGTGATATGTTGTGTGTATAAACAACTTTTAACAATCGTGCTAGCGAGCTAGTTGACCTTCATGCAATTGAATCTCAGGAACCATAAGAAAAAAAAACTGCCATTAGATCCTGGTCAACCATAGTCACAGGGGTCAGTTGGGATCGATGACGTCCTGAATAGTGGGTTCAAACCGATAAGCCAGTGGCAGAGGACTCAATATGGCTAGGTAGCGTCTCTGCCATACCTTGACTTTAGTGCACCATATTTCCCTCTTTTGCATCTCGGTTTTCCCTAGCAATGTTTTCTGATCGTCCGATTAATCGCGATTAATCGTCCTTATCGGTACTTAGCACTTGATTAGGCCCTCTGATTCGATCAGAGCGATCAGAAACCTGATCGTCCGATTAATCGTCGATTACTCGCGATTAATCGTCCGATTAGGTCTCTTTGCCGATCAGCACTAAATAGGCAGATGGGCTACTTCAGTTTACTGGGCTATATTTATTTGGGCCAGGCCCATTAGGGTTTCTCTTATATACCTCACCCCCACTCTTTCTCTCCTCAGTCCTCAGTACTCCTCACTCCCGCTGTGTGTGCAGCTGAGCTCCATCTCTTCCCTGCTGCGTGGATCTCACTCCCTCCTCCCTCCCTTCCAGTTCCAATCCGAGCAGCCCATCCGTTTACTGGGCTGCTGAATGCTGATTGAATGGCAGCTAGTGTTATCTTAAAAACTCTGAATGTTGTTTGCAGTGTTTAATTATTTAGTTTGTAGTATGTACTCAGTACTCGTACTATATTAAGTAAGCTGTGGACTATGCTAGTTTTCTTAATTCCTACTTTTCTGGATCTGGATTGAGTATGTGCTGCTGTAATGCTGTCAGTCTGTCACACTATTCTTTTGCATCTACTTACTCAAGTTATCTATTATTCCTGCAGAAAATCAGCAAACATATGGAGGCTGGGACAAGAATATGGAGTCAGATCTCATAGGTAAGTAACCAACTAACTAGAAATATGCTCGATGTCTACTATATAAATATATAGTATATGGTATATTATATATATACCATACATATATGATATATACTTATATAGTCCTGCTATATGCTGGACGATTATATGGACGATTAGACCGATCAGAGGTCGATTAATCGTCCTAATCGGTACCAGACCAATTAGGAACGATAAGCCGATCAGAAAACATTGTTCCCTAGTATTTTTCCATATGTCTCCACCATAAATTGAACTATGGAGCTCTATCAATGTAGTTGTGCCACACCTTAACTTGTATCCGCCCTCCACCACTGTGACAAGGGTCGCTGGTTGCCGCACCATTACTATGGAGGAAAATGCTGTTGCTAAGATCTGGGAGGCACCAAGCATATAAGAGCACCACCAGCGACAGATAGCAGTGCAGCCACAGTCGATACGGAGGTCTCCAGCGAAACCAAGACTACTGGAGTGAAGACATGCACAAGAGCAGCTAATGTTACTAGCCATGGAAGACCAATTTGGACAGCGCTGAAGTGCTGGTGGTGCTGATGGAGTTGGGAGCAGAGAGAAACGAGGAAGACGGAAACTGTTGGCAGCATGCATAGGCAGTGAGAGAGAGACTAGAGGTTCTGGGCTTAGGGCAGAACGTTAGGTAGGTTGTATGGGCCAGAGCACAGAAGCCCATCTAGGGCTGTTTGGGAGGGCTTATCCCAGCTCCAGCTCCCTACAGTATCTGGCGCTGCCAGAGCTAGTGCTAGTTTCATTTTGGAGCGAGAGAGAGAGAGAAACGGCTTCATGCGACAATGCACAAGATTGCATAGAAACTGGGGCTGTTTTGGGTGGAGAAGCTTTTGTTTACAGCATCTGGATCTGTTTTGGTCAATTTGTTTACAGTTCCATGTACAAGTTTGAGTTGTGATCAAAGGCACATTATGCTCATTGGTCTTCAGCTCATCTACAACATGAAGTCTTCAGCTCATAATTTGTTAACTAATCAAACAGTGAGTGGAAATGTCCAATATTGTGTAAAATATGACGTGAGAATAAGTCCTAGGTTATTAGGGATATACATGTCAGATATGGTTAGAAAGGCCTCCACTGGGGTGGTAAGATCACCATGAGATCATCCAGGTGATCACAACATGTAAAATACAACCAACCAAACACAATCTTCTGTGTTCAACCATACAGCCCAGCCCTTATGCACCCAATTAAACACATGCTTACTCAGTGCAAAATGCCCCATGCAACCCAACCAAACACCACCATATTACATACAGTAAGACTGGCTTGGGCTAGCCTGAATTATCCCTTATGCAGGCTTCGAATTTTCCAAGGAACCATTCACACCCATTATGTACCCAATCCTTTTTTTATAGCTTTGTATTCATCTTCTGTAACTACTCATTCGTAGCATATCAAAGGCCATAGACCCAGAGTAGTTGAAACCACTCAATCCGAACTAACCCCTTCGAAGTGTGTTTTTAGAAACCCGGTACCCACATCCCACTCGCGCATGTCCTGGTTGACCTAGATTTCTGGTTAGTATAGGCAAGGTTATTAAGGCGTCGCCTAGTCCGAGCGATTTTTGAATCACGGCGTCCTACTCGCCGCGGCCTCCTTGCGTATGGCGTCGCCTTGGGGCAAAAGTCGTCGCCAAGGCGTCTGCGGACGCCACCGGGCAGAAAAGGCGCGCGCGGGGAAAAGGAGGGAGCTGCACGTGCGGGAAAGGGAGGGTGTTGTGCGGGCAAGAAAGGGAGGGAGCTGCGCGCGCGGGAGAGGTAAAAGGGAGGGAGTTGCGCGCCGAGTTGAGAGAGGGAGAGAGAAGAGGGCGGGCCGCACACCTGAAATCCGGCGGTGGCACCAGCGCCTGCGACCGCGACTCCCGTGCCCATCCGCAACCGCGACTCCCGTCCCCATCTGTGACCGCGACATCCGCCCATCCACGACCGCATTCGGGAGTTAGGACTTCTCTGCCCGTCCGCTGCCTGCAGCCCTCCCTGATTCGTGTCTGCAACTTCCTCTGCAGGTTCCCTCTCCTTCCTCTGCTCTTCCTCCCCTCCTCTTAATTCTACGGCTCTGCTCCCCCCCCCCCCTCTTTGCACTGCAGCTCTGCTCTTCCTCCCCTTCTTCCTCTACTCTGCTCCTTGTACTCTGCTCTGCTGGTTGCTTGCTATTTGTGGCTGCTATGGATGCATAAGTCCATCTTTGTTTTTACAGCTGATAGATGAGAGATGAGAGATTTGCTATGTTATGTTATGTCACTAGAGTCTAATTTTCTGCTATTGAGAGATGAGAAATTTCAGATTTGCTATTTTCCTACTTTATGCTGTGCCCTGTTACTCTAGCAGCACTATTTATTATGGTATTATATGGTATGATTTGCTTTTGATTTCTAGTGGTATTATATATTAAGATGTTTGTATGGAGTCGCCTCGCCTCGCGCCTTAAACGCCTAGGCATCTGAGCTCGCCACACCTAGCCTTACCGCCTTAATAACCTTGAGTATAGGTCAAACTAATAAGAATGAATAGTACCTGTAGCTTCTTCAATATAGAGAAAGCCTCCTCATGTACAGGATCTGTAGGAACTCCAAATGGAAAATGGCTGGCAGTTGTTGTTCTGCAGTTTTGCCTTGAATCATCGGTTATTCCTTCAGCCTTCTTATCATGCGCTGAACTAGAAACTTCAATTTCATCATATTCCCTGTCACCTGCATCCTCCTTGATTGTCTCTGTTGACTCCATTGTTGACATTTTCTCTTGAACATAGTGTAATGGAGCAACGATGAGTTGCTGTATACCTGAAAATCAGCACCATTCCCTAATTCATTTTGTTCTCTTTACAGAACAAATGGCGATTGTATTCCAAATAGAACCCAAATTCTCTAACAAAGAAACAGACTTCCCTAAACTGCAAATCCAAAAGGAAGAACAGCTACCACCATTATTGCAATACAAAAAGGTTTTCAAAAAGGAATAAATTGTAACATTGCACACATTTATAAAGATTGTTACAACATGAACGCTCTTTGTACCCTACAAATTTTTGGTTTCTTTCGAGAGTACAAGATACGATGAACATACCCCACTCACATATGCATGCACATTCTATGTTTCCTGCTACACACGTCAAAGGCTGTGGAGTCATGTTTCGACCTCATTGAAAGTGAACATGCACACATCATGCACAGACATGTTGATTCTGAGTAAATGAGGCACGCTAGTGACCAACCGAGTCCAAGGTACATGAAACCTTGTGGACCAGAACTCCGACAACTAGGTCCTGTGCCCATCCACATATCCACTTGATATTAGCTGCTGCAGATATTTCTTAATCTGTCACAGCTTTACATCCCACTACAAAACCTAACTAGAACTTCAATTAGTGTCTCTTGTAATAATATTTTTCAAGACGATCTGAAGAAGTAAGCAGTAAAAGGATTATGCCATGATAGAAGCACAGTGGTAAACCAACTTCAAATATGGAACATGGATCCTGGCAATGTGAGAGTTGAGTAATCTCAAATGCTATCATTTCACAGGTGGACTAGATGATACATTGCAAGTAAAAGTATCACAACCTTCAGAAAATTTAGAAATAGATTAAAAGAACAAGGACAGCAATCTAAAGTTGAAATTTCAGAACCACATGGACGCAAACAGGGGAATGAATATAGTGAAGCTACAGAAGGTAATGAACTTACGCTTCCTGGAGGATGAGAAGCGCCACGCCAGCCCAGCCAAGGCGATCGCCACAGAAGCTCCCAGCCCAACCACGACAGCTCTCCCAAACCCTACAAATCAACAACAATCCCCGCGATAAAAACAGAAAATTTGCTCGAGGGAGAAAGATTTGACCATCTACTTGTCTAAAAACGATAAGTCTACCAATCCTCCTCCTCCCCTGTTTCATCGGCTTCTCGTACTCGGGAAACCACCAGCCGCCGACCCCGTCTTCGGAGTCACCGGCGGCGGGAGACCAGCTGGTGCCGCCGGCAGCTACCCGAGCGGACACGCGGCAGCGTAGGTGAGGCCGCAGCTGTGGGAAGAGCATGGCATCGAGCCGCGGCGGCGGGGAGAGGCGGAGAGCGTAGGGGCCGACAGCCATGCCGGGGAGGAATCGAGGTCGCTAGGGTTTTGTGAATCGGGATTTAATCGCTAAGTGTCCATTTCGGGTCGAGTGTATATCATCCGTAGGACCTTTTTGATCCATTTGTGCTAGCAACATGTTAGGCTAGAAAGTACCGAGCACATCGGGCCACATTGGTTACGTGTACAACTCCTTGTCCACTCTCCACGGTCCACGCTCAACATGGAAATGGGCCGACCCGGCACCGTGGCCTCAAGGCCAATTTTAGGGGTCATAGGTCGACCCATTTGCCATAGATGCTATAGCCTCCATGACTCATTGAGTGGTATGAGTCGGACCAAATATTTTTCTACAATCTCCTAATAAAAGTATTTTTCAATCATAAACTATGGATATTATCAACACTTTGAGAAAAGATAAGATACAAGATTAAAAATATCATAATATTATATCAAAATTAAAAAATATCATAATAATATATTAATATTATTAGTAATGCATCAAATTAAAAAAGTTTGCAAGTGAACCATGATTTTAATTTTATCAATTTTACTTCCAAAATATGATATTCCTCGTTGTACTTCCAAGAACAAATGGTCTTACAAGTTATGACCAATCATGTTTGTTGGAAAAAATAAAGAACACCAATAAAGTAAAGAAAAAGATTATTAATATGATGAGTGGGTCGACGCATAGTACCCATTGGGTCAATTAAATCGGCGCCGGTAGCATCGACGGTCCTAACAAAGTACCCATTGGGTCAATGCAACAAGGGGCGTGTTGATGGTCATTAAACATCAGTTTTGACCATCAACATTGCACCAAAAGTGATAGAATAAGCAACACCAAAATTAACATGGTTCACTTGTACTTGGAAATCTTTGCCTATGCTAGCAAACTATGCGAATACATAAAAAATCAAGCACTAGAAGCAAGTGGGACAAAGCAGGCCATCAGGGGCCACTTGGTGGGGTTGGCCAACCCCACCATGCATCACCGGACGTGGTCGCACCAGTGCCACCTCACCAATCTATGGCACAAGCCCCACCATGATCCATCAAACAAGAGAGGATATATATATATATATATATATATATATATATATATATATATATATATATATATATATATATGGTCCCACAGAGTGCCACCTCACCTTTATTTACAATCTATGGCATAATGCCATTTAGAACACACTCTCAAGCTCATATTTACCCACCATTGGTTGCTATAGTCGTAAATTAACATAGTAATCCATGATCAAAGGCTCAAAGAGGTTCTATATATATATATATATATATATATATATATATATATATATATATATATATATATATATATATATATATATATATTCCTAATCATGGATTGTTGGTCCCATCATGCTTATTTCGGTGCTCAATTGGACTTGGGGGCTTCATACCCATACTCCCGTGCACCCCAGGGCCACCACACCGAAGGAGGAGGGCCTTAGTTTTCTATGCCTTTGTTTATAGTGTGAAGTTTGTGCTATTTCCATTTCATCCACTTTCTTTAGTAGGGACACTAACGTCTCTAAGCTTGAACAACCAAATAAAGAAGCCCAGTAGTAGAGCGTGGAAGAAGAAATCCTTGGTCCCAACACCTAATCTCACCCGCGTGTCACGCAGTCGATCTCTAGCCTTGCAAGAAACCAGCTGGATCCCCTTACACAATATCTCCATTAGCTGGTTTGTGTCATGCTAGGGAACCACACAAATTAACTAATGGTTTGAAGGTCTTTCTTTATTTGATGAGAATTTGTAGAGTAACGCCTGCTACTATTGCAAAAAAATTCTTGAATTACTATTATTGGAGCGCCTATAATAATGTTGTTAAATATTGGAGCTAGGTAGTTATTAAACATTGGAAACTAATATACTATTCACTTATTGATTTGATAAGATGGAAAGGTATAATTACTCAACACTTAACAAATCTTATTACTCCATTTCATCCTCTTCTTGATGAGACTTTGTAATGTATGTATGCTCAGTATTGCAAAAATAGTCTTGAATAAATCCGATGGTTCAATGACTCTATGGCTGAAAACAGGGATGAAAACGGTACGGATATTTTTCGACTGTATTCGAGACCGAATCCGTTTAGAGGGGCTAAGATCTGTTGAAAGCTCTAGTTTGGTTTTGGTGAATTGATGAAACCCTAAGTGCTAACCTAGTTTATCAAGTGATCATGAGATAGGTAGCACACTCCAAGTGGTGAAGCAAATGAAGATCATAGCATGATAAAGATGATGGCATGGTGATGATCAAGTGCTTCGACTTGGTAAGAAGAAAGAGAAAAACAAAAAAGCTCAAGGAAAAGGTATAATTTGTAAGAGCTATTTTGTTTTAGTGATCAAGACACTTAGAGAGTGTGATCACATTTAGGATTGATAGCCGTACCATTGAGAGGGGTGAAACTCGTATCGAAATGCGGTTATCAAAGTGCCACTAGATGCTCTAACTCATTGCATATGCATTTAGGATCTAGTGGAGTGCTAACACCCTTGAAAATGTTTGTGAAAATATGCTAACACTTGTGCACAAGGTGATACACTTGGTGGTGTTGGCACATTTACAAAGGAGGTGGTGTTTGCAGTGTTGAGATGGGTTGCTCGGCGGGATTCGGCGCTTTCGGGAAAAAGGAATGCCTATTTTCTATTGCGCCGGATGCAAATTCTTGTGGTTGGCACATTGGAGCAAGGGTGAAGAAGTTAGAAGTGAAAACGAGTTGATCGCGAAGACGCTGGCTTCGGTCTTCTGACCGGACGCTGGGTCTGAAAGCACCGGACGCTGGATCTGTTTGCACCGGACGCTGACTGCCTGCGTCCGGTCGCGCTGACTCGGCGGTATAGTGGCTAGGGTATACCACCGGACGCTGGCTGAGTCCGGTTAAGGTGGACCGAACGCGTCCGGTCGAAGAAAAATGGATTTGGACCCTTATCAGTACTTTCGGCCGGACGACTGTGGTTCCGGCGTCGGTCGATTTGTTTCGAGCGTCCGGTCAATACTTAGCCGTTAAGATCTGACGGTTCAGTTTTAACTCGGAATGACACGTGGCAAAAATCAGTGGACCGGACGTTGTGTCTAGGGTCCGGTCAGTATGACCGGAGCGTCCGGTCAGAGCGCGTTTTGCCCAGTGAAGGGGTATAACGACTCTATTTGACTGGGGCTCTATTTATAGCCCCATGGCCGGCTGTGGCTCACATCTTTGGCCATTTTCATTGACATAGCAACCTTGTGAGCCTAGCCAAAGTTCTCTCACTCATCTACATCATTGATTCATCATCATAGTGAGATTGGGAGTGAATCCAAGTGCATTGCTTGAGTGATTGCATCTAGAGGCACTTGGTGATTGTGTTTCACTGCGGATTTCGCTTGTTACTCTTGGTGGTTGTCGCCACCTAGACGGCTTGGAGCAGCAAGGATCGTTGAGTGGAGGAGGTGATTGTCTCCGACTCCGATCGTGGTGATTGTGAGGGGTTCTTGACCTTTCCCCGGCGGAGCGCCAAAAGGTACTCTAGTAAATTGCTTGTGGCTTGTGTGATCCTCATCTTGTGTTGGTTGTGCGGCACCCTATTGAAGGTTTGGCGAGTGATGCCAATCGGTAGCGTGAACTCTCAAGTGAGTGAATCGCCATAACGAGGATTAGCTTAGGTAAAAGCAAGTGAACCTCGGTAAAAATCATTGTGTTCATCATTTGATTTCGAGGTGATTGGTCTACATTGGTATTCATTATTATGATTGATTGGTTCCTACCACTACACGGCGGTATAACTCTCTTGCTCACTCTTACATTACCGTAAACTAGTTATCAAGCTCTTTAGTGTAGCTAGTTGTGAGAGCTTGTTTGTTTGATTAGTGTTGCTCTTTAGTTAGTCTTTGAGAGCACATTAATTTAGCTAAGTGTCATAGCTATTGTGTGGACATACACTATTCGAAATAGAATTGTGGTAGGTGGTTTGCATTTTAGTAGGCTAGCGCAACACTCGCTTCGCCGCAAAATTGTCTAACACATTTTGTTAAGTGTTGTTGTAGAATTTTATTAGGCTATTCACCCCCCCTCTAGCCATTAGGACCTTTCATCTGTCCATATCCGAGTCTAGATATTCAACATCCGATACCATATCCGTATCCAAATACTCAAATCGCATATTTATGATGTCGATATCCAATCGTATCTTATCCGGCATAGTTGACACTATCCGTATTCGAATCAAATTGAGACAGAAATATGAAAACAAATATAATATCAGTGATATCCTTCTGTATCCGACCCATTTTCATCCCTAGCTGAAAATACTATAGCATGCAGTTAAAGGTTTGAGCTAGGTAGTTAGTAAACTTTAGGTGTTAATGGATTACGAACATATGTTGATTTGAAGAGATGAAAGTATATAATTGTCGATCACTTCAAATTTTTCCTACTACGTTCTATCTTCTTCCTAATATGAGCACATATTCGACAGAAGCAATCACCTCTTCCATTATGTATACCTATGCGATCGACAAAACCTTTCAGTTTCAATTTTGTATTCCATGTTTCCAGCTTGAAATTTGTGTTGTTTCCGTTTCATATCTCACTTGCTTTAGCACAGACACTAACGTCTCAAATCTTGAACAACTAAAGAAAATAAAAGCCATGAAGTATAGCATGGAAGAAGAAATCTTGGGTCCCAACACCTAAGCTCGCTCACGTGGCGCGTAATCGATCTTCAGCCTTGCAAGATAACCAGTCGGAGCCCCTTACACAATCTCTCCATTAGCTACTCTCTGTCATGCTTGGGGAAATTGTGGTAGTCCATCAACCACACAAATTAACTAATGGTTTGAAGGCATTTATTTATGTGTTGAGAATTTGTAGAGTAATGTCGGCTACTATTTAAAAAAAACTTGAACAAATTTGATGGTTCAGTGACACTATTGTTGGAGCACCTATACTAATGTTGTTAAAGATTGGAGCTAGGTAGTTATTAAATATTTGGAATAATATAATATTAACTTTTATTTATTTGATAAGATGGAATGGTATAATTGCTCAACACTTACAAATTCACTACTCCATTTCATCCTCTTATTGAGCACATAGTGAATAGAAGAAAACAACCCCTTTAGGCCTTATTCATTTCATCCCCAAACCAAGGGGCTTTGAGGGGATGAAACGAACAAGGCCTTGGTTATGTTTACCTATGCATTAGACAAAAGCAATCCCCTCTGTTTCAATTTTCTATGCCCTGTTTCCAGCTTGAAGTTGTTGTTTCGATTTCATCTCACTAGCTTTAGCAGAGACACAAAACGTCTCTAATATTAGAGGTAAGAAGTTAAGCTTGCAAGGATTTAAGAAGAAATCATGGGTGCCAAATAGCATGGTTTGCCCGCATGTGTCATGCAATTGAAGGTAACTAGGCCTACCAGAGCCCCTTACACAATTTCCACTAGCTACTCTCTAACATACTTGGGACAATAAGGCGAGCGACAATCAACACAACAACTTCATATATGGTTCAAAGGCCTTTTATTACATGACGAGACTTTGTAATGCATGTATGCTCACTATTGCAAAAATAGTCTTGAATAAATCTAATGGTTGAAATTACTATAGTAAACTCTAGCTAGGTGTTAATGCATTATGAGCATATGTTGATTTGAAGAGATGAAGTATATAATTGTCCAATACTTCACATTTTTCACTATTCTATTGTATGTTCCTCTTGATATGAGCACATATTCGACAGAAGCAACCGCCCCTTCCGTTATGTGTACCTATGCGGTCGACAAAAGTAAGCCTTTCGGTTTCAATTTTATGTGCAGTGTTTCCGATCTGATTTTTGTGATGCTTCCATTTCATCTCACTTGCTTTAGGAGAGATACTGAAAGTCTCTGAGCTTGAACAACAAAAGAAAAGAAAAAAAGCCAAGCAGCAGAGCATGGAAGAAGAAATCGTGGGTCCGAACAGCTAAGCTCGCCCAGGTGTCGCGCAATCGATCTGCAGCCTTGCCAGATAACCAGCTGGATCCCCTTACACAATCTCTCCACTAGCTACTAGTGTCTGGCATGCATGGGACAAGTGACAGACAATCAACAGCAGCAACATCATCACCATGCATACTTATCTTTCTCATAGTCATCAACCAAACATGTCCATGTCATCCTTCCACCACCACCACCCTCCATCTCCAGCTTATAAATACTCCGTGACCCCTGCTCACAATCTCCACTCTAGCTAATATCACACAGTAGCTCCCGATCAGGTAGACTGAGCCATCAGCAGGGAGTTTGTGTGTCCAGCCATGGCTGCCCATGTGGACCCGCTGGTGGTGGGGAGGGTGATCGGCGACGTGGTGGACCTGTTCGTGCCGACGGTGGCTATGTCGGTGCACTTCGGCACCAAGGACCTCACCAACGGCTGCGAGATCAAGCCATCCATCGCCGCCGCCGCTCCCGCCGTCCAGATCGCCGGCAAGGCCAACGACCTCTTCACCCTGGTCAGTACTGACGGTGCTCTTATTTATTTTAGCATGCAGCTGGTTGATAATGATAAACTAAACATTTACGAGGCGTGGTACTAATTCCGATCCGCGCGCACTGCGCGTGTGTTTATCTGTACGTGTGATCAGGTCATGACTGACCCAGATGCTCCGAGCCCCAGCGAGCCAACGATGAGGGAGTTGATCCACTGGTAACCTCTTGCTTCCTTGTCATGGTACTGCATTCTACTTTCTGTTGCTAATTTTTCCGTCTACTTTTGGGGATCGACCTCCTGCGTGCAAATTATAGGCTGGTGGTTAACATACCAGGTGGAGCAGATCCTTGTCAAGGTAAACAACATATGCACGAAAACGACTGCTGGCATGCTTACAGCTTACTTGTGTGTGTACATCTATGTGTCACGTCAGTTGCTTTTGCTTAATCTTTGACTGATTCAAAGTAGTACAAGCATTAGAAGTCGATTGGGCTGCTGTCTAGAGAGCTGCAGCAACATTTTGCGGCGATCCATCGAATGTACTCCTACATAGCTGCAGGCCGGTCGACAGTAGTAGGTGCGAGCTGGCGGCGGAAACCTGTCCAGCCCCGGAAGCACAGGTCTTGGCGGCGGCGGGGGTCCCGTCGGCACACGTTACCTGCTGGCCTCCTCTCCACTCCACTGTGCACGATGCCTCCCACGACGCGTGTCGACCGCGGCTCCGCACCGCGTCATCCTCAGCAGCCTTGCACAACAGGCCACCAGTCGGTGTAACACACGCATGCTCAGTTGCTCACCTCACCCTGGCTATCTAGCGTCCTTTTGGCCGGTACCTGTTCATCATCTCATTATATTAGACTGACAAATCAGCTGACCATCTCGTCGGAGCTCACTTAATTCTGTGCTTCATGCATGTCAGTGATCACTTGGCGTCAGTAGTCATGCTTTAAGATTTTTTCCCCCTTCTTGTGAGTATTTTTTTATTAATTTCGTCATCCCTTTTAATGAATTACGATGTATTGGCGATGGATTACGATGGAGCTTATTATGACACTTCCTTTTAGAATCAATAGCGAACGTGGAATTCACGATTTTGTTTATTCTCTGAATTATTGTCAAAAGATCGAGTGCGTGAAGCTGCCTTGGTTTTTCCTAAAACAAAAGGAATAAAAAAAAGAAGCTGTCTTGATGGCGATATTTTCGTAAAGTTCCATGTTTCCCTGATCGGTAGCTCCACCAGTCTACACGTGTCCGCAGCACGCACTCTTGTTTATTTGGTCGTTGCTGACGCGCTCTTCCGCATTATCTTCAGGTGAGACGGTGGTGCCGTACCTGGGCCCGTGCCCGCCGGCGGGCATCCACCGCTACGTGCTGGTGGTGTACCAGCAGAAGGCCCGCTTCATGGCTCCGCCGGCGCTGGCGCCCGGGGCAGAGGTGGAGGCGTCGCGCGCACGGTTCAGGAACCGCGCCTTCGCCGACCGCCATGACCTAGGCCTCCCAGTCGCCGCCATGTACTTCAACGCGCAGAAGGAGCCTGCCAACCGCCACCGCTACTACTGAGGCTTAGGCCACCCCGCTGTAGAAGAAGACAAGTTTCTAGTCGTTGTTGTCACCTAGTAGTACCTTTAATTAAGCCGAACCCCAATGTGTGCGTGTGCGTGTGATTGGGACTTGTCGCTCTTTGTTCAATATACCACCCGCTCAACCACTGCTACAGATATCATTTGTAGAGACGGCTCCAAGACTATTTATAGGGGCGGTTTGGTCAGTCGCTCCTACCAAACTGTCTTTACAAATCATGTATTTGTAGAGACGGTTCCCAGACCGCCCCTATAAATCAATTTATAGGGGCGGCTGGTACTTCAATTTGTAAGGGCGGTTGGTACGCCCCTATAAATCAATTTGTAGGGGCGGCTGGTACTTCAATTTGTAGGGGCGGCTGTAGTACCAGCCGCCCCTATAATACATGTTTGTAAGGGTGGTTCAGTCTAGAACCGCCCCTACATTACGTTTTTCTGCAAAAAAATTCAAATTTACAATTCAAATTCGACCAGAACCGCCCTGTTTGTTTCCGCGTATTCCCGCGTTCGCGTTGCGAGTGAGCAATCAACGTTCGAACCGCGTTCGCTCAACGTCCCACCGAACGCCCCGCGACCAACGTTCCGAACCACGTTCGCTCAAGAGTATTATATAAACTACAAGCACAAGAGTATTATATAAACTACAATTACAAGTCCAATTCATAAGAATATATACAATCCATCATTAAATAGACATAATTCACAAGGTAAAACCAATGTCAAATTCCATACGCATTGTTATCAATGTCCTAGAGCTAGCCTTTCGGTCTCACGAAGGTGTTGGTACTGAGGATTTCTACCTAAGTCAGACTCTCGGTCATGATTGGTGCCTTTTACGTGTACAATCTGGTCCAATATAAAATTATAAAGGTCATCGACGAGCTCTAAGAGTTGGTCATCCTTGTATGGGTCTTTTTTCATTTCTTTCTCTTCTTTTCACTATAAGTGAACAAGTTTCGGTTTAGTATTTCATACCATGTATGAAGTTTTTATACTACGGGTGAAGAGGTTCAAACTTACCCTTAAAGGGTGTCTTCTGTAGGCACCGGTGTTACTCATTATAGAACATACATAGTATCCACAATGTACACTTCCCAGGCTTCTGCTTGGGGCACTATGTGTTTTGTATATAGAAATGTTAAGTAATGCTTTTGACAGTCATGTAATGAAGTACTAAAGAAGTAAGTTACACTTACCGCACATAGTGTTTTTATAGCCAGCTTTTTCTTCCTTACTAGATCATGTCTTCCGTGATGTTTAGTGACATAGAACCTAAATGCCCTGTTTAAATTATTTTAGCAAATACAACTTGTTAGTATCCAAAAGTGAACGTTATAAGTATGTATACAAACATATAAGCTAATGAGGATTGTCGATATGTATACGTTTTGAGAATCGATATGAAGTCTTTGTATGTCACCGGGTCCCTATCTATTGAATCAAAGACCCATGCCATGCTCCTCCCGACATCGACGCCTATACAAATCCAGTGGTTGCTGTAAGGATTTAATCATAGAATTAGATAAGCTATTTTACATCGAATAAAATATATCGAACAAAGCTTTAAGTATAGAGTTGAACTTACTCGAAGTTGTATGGTAGCCATATAGTAGAGTGCTGTTGGAGAATTTTAAAAGCCAGGGCAATGTATGCCGAAACCTTAAGGGACTCTTCCCTTAGTTTTGCCGTACGGATGTGCTCTTTCTCCCGAAGGGTCTTTCCAGCAGCTAGCTCTTTGTCATCTAGTTTCCACTGTTTAGGGTAATTAAAATTTATTTGTGCTATAGCTTGAGGGTCTATATACCCGGCTTTCACACTTGACATTTGTTTTGCAATGTGCACTTGTATTCTACAAATCACGGCGTGGGTTAGTTACAACAAAATTCAAAGATTACATTCATATCATATCGGAAGGACAAGGACTTACAGGCACCACGTGCGAATTAGATTCATCTCCATTGCTCCGAGGTGAAAGCATGTCTGCATGTCATTGAAGTCAAAGACAATTTTCCTGGATGGGCTTCCAAATGTGCCGGTGGGGAAGCATGCTTGTACGAGGTCTATGCTCGTTGGGAGAATACGCAAGTACCAATCATGAAACCTTCTCATTCCAAGTGGTAGGCGCTAGATGTCCCGGTTCGGTAGGAAGGGCTTGCCTCTTTCATATGTTTTCGGGCAATCCTTTGACCATTTGATGGCATCAACATTTGGATATTGCTTTGGTGTTTGGTGGAGTTTGCTAGTGACGGCCTCCTCAGAAGCTTGTGATGGGACTTTTTTAACTTGGTTCTCAGGCTTGAACTGGTCATGGGAATACCACTTGGACAACAACAAGCCATCTTTCATTGGAACATAAATTGGTCTTATAATGATTGGATGCTTCTTTTGAAGTTCCCATTCAGGCACGTCCTCATCTTCTTGTGCATCACCTTCTTCAGGAGGCATTCGTTGTTCATGTATCGGCTGTGCTTGTTGAGAAGACTGTGGCATCTCATCATGCACTTGCTCAGTACGAGCTAGAGAAGGTTGTGGCTTATTAGGCACATGCTTGCTAGGAGGCGGAGAAGAATGTGGCATCTCAGGAATGTGGTGGTCACGAGGCGGTGAAAATATATCCCCAACCTCAACAACTCGCTCCAAATTTGGGAGAGGGGGATGCGGCGAAGAAGCAGTCAATATAATATCTCGTTTGTGCTAGAGGATGAACTGCCCCATTACGTCTCCGAGTAACACCAGCCCCTCGGGAGTTGCGTAGTCTATCCTCCACTACATGAACTCGGGCTTCACGGTATGCGCATCGACTCTAGTGTAGTCCGGTGGTATCTTATTATTATGGTGTAAGCCACCGGGAGGATGTGCCACACCCGTTGCCACCTCCATCACAATGTTCTACCGACCACTGAGAAACACCAAGGTGCAACTAGTTGGTTCCCGTATGCGATCGACAGGGGTTGTGGCTGCAGTGGAACCTTGGCTGCTAGGAACTTTTGGAGGGCTGCCAACTAATGCCAGTTCTCCTAGCGGCGTCATTAATATCCGTGGCTCCGTAGACAGTCCTTGCTCCTCCAGCGCCTTCGCAACTAGAGCCTTCACTTGGAGCTCAAGATTAGTCTCCCGGTCTCTGCCATGTTTCTTGTACATGTGACTATCCTCTTCAAATACTTGCTTCTAGGTCATCCTTTTCCCTAGCCCCTGGTGCGGCCTGTGTGCTCCTTGTTTCCCAAGCCAAGGCTAAGCTCGTCCCTCTCTCTGGAAGGATTGAATGAGCCCTTCTCCTTGTCTTCAACATATTTCAGTATCCTTTATACTGCCTCTTGGGTCTCCGGCTTATCAAACTTAAGATTACTGCCGAATGATTCTGTACTCCTCGCATATATCTAATTCCTTGAGCATACCTTTAAATTCGTCACATCGATATTCCCAGCAGCTGTGGCCTCTTCGTCCATCTTTCTAAACTGCTCTTCCTTGGCATAGTAGCCACCGGGGCCTAGATGATGGTGGTGTTTGTTCCTCTTCGCCAGCTCGGTGTTACGGGCACTGAGCTCCAATGGCTCCGGTGAAGTCTTCTGAGCCACGAGCTCCTCCCATTGACTAGGAGTTATGTTGCCGAACTCGTTGAAGGGAGTTAACCCCTTTTGGATATACTTCTTGTTGAGCTCCGACCTCCAACGTCGAAATGACTCTCCCATCATCCTGAAAGCATTTTTTTACCAATTCATGCTTATCCTCTGAAAATCTAAAATTGAGCTTCAGCTGTCTATCCCATAGTTCATCCTTTTTCTTCTCTGGTACCTCTTTCTAGTTAGGGATTGCTGGGTTCAATTTATCTCGAACTAGGGCCTCGATCGCATTACGGAATCATCCTCTTAATTCCTTCGGCTCAAGGATCTCCCCTACTGGCCCGACCTCTGTTATCATATAGCATGCCTTATCTAGATATTGATTTGCTTTTCTATCCCCTCATTTTCTCTTAGACTTGGTAGTCATGGTTGTGTCTTGAGGTTGTGGAGCAGAGGCCTCAATGTCCGTCTCTGTGGCTGTTGCCTCTGCTCTCCTTTCCTCTACCCCGTCTTGTCCAGTGAGATGTCGCGGACGTCGATGTCGTCTTTTCTGAGTTTTAGGAGGGACCTATATATATGATAGGTCAAAGTGTTAGCAGAGGTAACACAGCCAAAGCTTTAGCAAAATTTACAAGCTAAGGCTTTATCCCTATCTCCTCATTCGGGTCAAAATCCTTGTCCAAATCTTCCTCTGTTGGCCTCCTTCTAGCTTCACATGGGAAAGGATCATCGGGACTTACATATCCCTCTTCTGAGTCATCATCATCATCATCCTCTTCTTCTTCGCCTTCAGCAGCCTCTCCTGCTCTTCCTTCTGCTCTCCCTTCCTCCTCGTCACACTGCTCTTGAGTAAGCATCACTTCTAGATCCTTTTCTAACTCATTATTGAATTGCTCCTAAGTAAGCTGGTCCTCTAGTTCTTGCTCCTCATAGGTTGGCTGCTCATCATGCTCGGGGCATCGGGCTACACTGTCTGGTGTCCACGATATTATTTCGCGCTTTGTTGTAATAGATGCAAGAAAATGTGCTTTAGGTACGCGAGAAAGTATAAGAAATAAAAAGGTCTATAAACCAAAGTAGTCTTATAAAACAATAATATATAAAGAATGAGTAGTAGCAGTAGTAGAGGCATCAGAAACATATCAATCATTATTTGATCATGAACTTAGAGCATCAAGGCATCATAACAGAGAAGAGAGGAGAAGGTAATGTAGGGGCGACTGCTAATGATGCCAAGTTCCTCACAAGTTCTTGATCATCAGCTCATATTCCATATAATGTATGGACTTAGACAATTTCATCATCGGCAAAACAAAGGAGAGGATAGGAGAGGGAAGATTTGGCAAAAAAAAGCAACAGCTGCTTAACAACCATAGAGAGGAAAAGGTGTAAAAAAAGCAGTTGCTGCTTCCCAAACATAGAGGATAGGAACGGTGGCAAAAAAACAACAACTGCTCGATCACACATGAACATCATATGCTTAATATCTTCCGAACCTGATAGGCAGATCGGACAATCAGAATTTTCTCCAATATGGCGATGGAATACGACCCCCTTACAAAATAATACTAAACACTAAAAAATAATATGACTGAATTATACTGTAAGAAGAGATAGCACTTGTGGGCCTTAGGCTAAACTGTGCAACCATAGTTCACATAGTTTAGGATTTAAGCAACAAATATCATAAGCGGAACACCATTACTAGACAAAAAAATCTACCAGAGAATATGTTTCTAACCAATGAATGTAAATTGAGCAAGTAAGAGATAGGAAAGTTATACCACGGAATAAGAGTAACCAAAAGTTATGAGCCTATGATGCTATGACAATGCCATTTCCACAATCTTTGAGTGGTGCAGCGAAAATACTACTAGCTGAGTTTAATTGATTCAGAATGGAACGCTCTATGACTCTGGAACTATTTTCCCTCCACATTTTACCATCAGACGGTATCGTGGCAAGGAGGGCAACGGTGCCCCTGTGTCAGGGTGGGGTAGGGGTTCGGGGGTTTTCTCGGCCTGTGTGAAAAGATCTTCTCTATTACAGCAATGCCTAGGGGGTGGCTTACCCCCTGTAGGTCGAGTTTTTTTATGATTCCCAGCAGCATTAAGCAAGCACAGAGGCACAGTGCACAGGTTTGGCAAAGTGTTGGGAAAACACATAATAATATGGTAAAAACACTAATTAACATGAGGTAAGTTTATTCATGATTTCCCATAAGTTTGTTTCGGTTATTGAAATCAGTCAAAACATCATTTCCACATACTGATGAGGATACAGTAGAACTTGTGTTAACTTATATAGTGCTACAGTCTAAGGTCAGACTAACATTCACATTCAACAACTAATATCAGAACTGTCATTAAAAAAACAACTACATATCAGAATCATTTCACATTCTCAGTCCTACTCCCACCCCCAGAATAGTCAACACTCAACAGTCAACAGTACATCTATGGCTGACAAACATTAATACAAGCAGGCAAGCATAACAGCATGATCTCATTTCTGTAAGCACTGACAGTAACACTTACTAGCTACAGTTTCAAATTAAACTAGTTACTTAGGGCCACAACAAATTGCAGTCAACCTACTAGTGCTAAATCAAAACAAGACCCATTTCACCAAAGGAACCACTACCATGTACTTGGAAATCAGCAATCCAATGTGCGACAAATTGGTATGCAACAACCTGCATTTTATGAATGAATAAACAATGGCGTGGGAGAAACTGGGCCAAATGCCCACTGGCCTTGTTGGGACATCTAGGGTAACTCATATTAAACATTCATTCATCAAACATGGTAAACAACCTATTATTACGAATTTGAAAAATATGGTAAATCTAAATCAATCTATTATTCTTGATCAATGGTTATTGTCAGCCTTTTGCTACAGCCATTTTCTGGTCTCAGAAGTGCCATGTTGGTAGCATTCCCTTTCATAAATTCAAAAATTGAATTTAGCACAATACAAGAATGGAAGTAGTATCATAAAAACTGAATCCACAGTATCAGGATTTTTTTTGAAAGGCATGCAAACAATCATGAAGGAACCTAATCACAAACCAAAAAAAAAACATGAAGGAACCTAATTACAAGAATGGAAGTACTATCATAAAAAATGAATCCGCAGTATCATGATTTTTTTGAAAGGCATGCAAACAATCATGAAAGAACTAATCGCAAAAAAAAAATTATGAAGGAACCTAAGCCAGCAAACAAAGGAAATTAGCTAAACATGCAATCATTTAACTTGAGAGAGTACCTTAACAGAAGGCAACAACTTGCTGTTCGTAACCTCTCAGAAACAAGTCCAAGCATCTCCAAAATTTTCAAATATCCAGAACTCAAATAATTATTGTCCAAATAGATCTATGGAAAGGTAACCTAAATTGCTCTCCAAAATTTTCATATATGCACTCAAATCAACAAAGAAAAGAGACCAACTCACCATGCTTTGCTTCTTAATCGCTGGACTAGGGCACCTATGTCTCATTCACCAAGACAATAACAAACATTTGTCCAGGTGAATTTCTATCTATTGGATAGGCTATGAGTGTGTGTCCGTTGACTGGTCAGCTACTATTGCTTATTATGCTAAAAAAAAAGCTGCCGTTGCTTATTGAAATAGGCATATACTTTCAGTCAAATGCATGTCAAAATTTTCATGGAATATTATGGCTGCTGCTATATTAGTTCATTGGAACTTAGAAATTGTATTATCTGCCAACTTAGAGATAAAAATCAAAGGCTTAATAATCTAGACAGGAAACAGGCCACACCATTCTAGTTTATTGTTTTGCCCAACTTTAAATAAGGAATTACAATCAACAAGAATGCCCCTTGCAATAAGAATGTTTGTTATCCATCTTACAAATATGTGATACCTAAAGGTTTTCTAGTGTCAAAATGGAAACTGTGCTCATACAGAGCTCCAAGAAAACAGCCTATAAATGCATGAAGCATGAAGCACGAAGCAATGAAAAAAAAGATTAGTATCATTACCCACCTTGTATGTTTTTGTGACAAGCTAGATTGATGCCAGTGCTTAAGGGATACAAAGTGTCATCAAGATCTGAAAATGAAATACGAAAAACATCATTATTTGATTGTATCACAAGATGAAAAAATAAACGCAACAACAAATTTCTCTAGATTTTTAAGAGCAGGGAACACACCAAACAGCAAGCACTCATTAGTTTGGTCTTTCAAGAATAGCCTCCATTATCAACCTTCAAAATCCGCTCCTTTGGTACACCAACCTTCATAAAAGAACAAATATAGAATCTATCACTCATACTGCAAAGCTACTGCTTATATATAATAAAAAGGGAACAAATATCTTTCTTAGGTCCAGCATCTCCAGTGTTACAAAATATAGCCATTGCATCTCCAGAACAGAGTATGCATGCTTTGATCGTGAAAGATGATTAATGAATCAGAAGATTATCTACTCATGCTTCTACTACAGTTCACTGTTATTGTTGCACCCTCCCTCCCTCCCTCCCTCCTTCCCTCACTCGCCTCTAATTGTGCACGGCGCTCTTGTACTCCTAGCCTAGGTTGGCAGTGAAATATGGTTGAAGACATTTATAAACTTTAGATTTAGATAGCTGACCTACAGGGCCGAGGAATGGAGAAGGGGTTAGGAGTACCTGTAGAGCCGGAGAGCACGGGCAGCCCGTTGTTGGAGGAGTGTGGATGCTAGAGAGCACGAGAGGCAGCGGCGGCAGAAGTAGATGCCAGAGAGCGTGCGTGGGCCGGCGAGTTCGGTGGTCGAGGTCGGAGAGGGAGCGTCGGTGGCGGGGACACCAGCTAGAGCACGCGGCCGAGCCGGCGGAGCTCAAACCCTAGCCCCCGCCGAAGTCGTCAGAGCACGCACGCGGGTCGGCGAGGTCGGAGGTACAGGTCCCAGATAGGGCGGTGGCAGGGCGTCCGGTGCTGCGAGCTTGATCTGGCAAACCCTAGTGAAAGGTCCTAATGGCTAGAGGGGGGTGAATAGCCTAATAAAATTTCTTCAACAACACTTAACAAAAGGATTAGACAATTATTAGGCGAAGCGAGTTTTGCGCTAGCCTACTAAAATGCAAGCCACCTACCACAATTCTAGTTTAGATGGAGTATATCCACACAATAGCTATATCACTACACTAAGTTAGTGTGCTCTCAAAGGCTAACTAAAGAGCCACACTAACCAAACTGACAAGCTCTCACAACTAGTTATACTAAAGAGCTTGACAACTAGTTTGCGGTAATGTAAAGAGTAGGCAAGAAGGTTATACCGCCGTGTAGATGTATGAACCAATCAATCACAAGTGTGGATAACAATGAATACCAATCACCTCGGAATCAATGATGAACATAATGATTTTTACCGAGGTTCACTTGCTTGCCGGCAAGCTAGTCCTCGTTGTGGCGATTCACTCACTTGGAGGTTCATGCGCTAATTGGCTTCATACGCCAAACCCTCAATAGGGTGCCGCACAACCAACACAAGATGAGGATCACACAAGCCACGAGCAATCCACTAGAGTACCTTTTGGCGCTCCGCCGGGGAAAGGTCAAGAACCCCTCACAATCACCACGATCGAGCCGGAGACAATCACCACCCTCCGCTCAATGATCCTTGCTGCTCTAAGCCATCTAGGTGGCGGCAACCACCAAGAGTAACAAGTGAATTCCGCAGCGAAACACGAACACCAAGTGCCTCTAGATGCAAACACTCAAGCAATGCACTTGGATTCTCTTCCAATCTCACAAAGATGTTTAATCTATGATGGAAATGAGTGGGAGGGCTTTGGCTAAGCTCACAAGGTTGCTATGTCAATGCAAAATGGCCAAGAGTATGAGCTTGAGCCGGCCATGGGGCTTAAATAGAAGCCCCCACGAAATAGAGCCGTTGTACCCCTTCACTGGGCACAACGCGGGGTGACCGGACGTTCGGTCCGATCGACCGGACGCTGGCCCTCAGCGTCCGGTCACGTGATTCACGCCACGTGTCCCCTGCTTCAAATGCTGTTCGTCAGATTTCAACGGTCGTCTACTGACCGGACGCGTCAGTTAGAAAGTGACCGGACGCTGGACTTCAGCGTCCGATCGTTTCCAGTAAGCTCCCCGAGGCGTATTTCTTCGACCGGACGCGTCCGGTCAATCTTGACCGGACACAGATCAGCGTCCGGTGCAATACCCTCGGCACTGCGCAGACCCGTCAGTTTGACCGGAGACACGCAGCTAGGGTCCGGTGCTTTTAGACCCAGCGTCCGGTCAGAAGACCAACGCCAGCGTCTTCGCGATCAACTCGTTTTCACTTCTAACTTTTTCACCCTTGCTCCAATGTGCCAACTACAAGAATTTGCATCCGGTGCAATAGAAAATAGGCATTTCATTTTTCCAAAAGCGCCGAATCCCGCCGAGCAACCCATCTCAACACTACAAACACCACCTCCTTTGTAAATGTGCCAACAACACCAAGTGTATTACCTTGTGCACAAGTGTTAGCATATTTTCACAAACATTTTTAAAGGGTTTTAGCACTCCACTAGATCCTAAATGCATATGCAATGAGTTAGAGCATCTAGTGGCACTTTGATAACCGCATTTTGATACGAGTTTCACCCCTCTTAATAGTACGGCTATCAATCCTAAATGTGATCACACTCTCTAAGTGTCTTGATCACCAAAACAAAATAGCTCTTACAAATTATACCTTTGCCTTGAGCCTTTTTGTTTTTCTCTTTCTTCTTTCCAAGTCGAAGCATTTGATCATCACCATGCCATCATCTTTATCATGCTATGATCTTCATTTGCTTCACCAATTGGAGTGTGCTACCTATCTCATGATCACTTGATAAACTAGGTTAGCACTTAGGGTTTCATTAATTCACCAAAACCAAACTAGAGCTTTCACCTAGCCACCCCGACAGCTTGCGGAAAGGCGGCGGTTGGGGAACGGTGGATAGAGGTGCAGTTAGGTGAGGATGGAGGAGGTCAAAGAAGGCGGTTGTAGGCACGGAGACGGTAGCCTGCCGACGTCCGAGAGGAAGAAAGCGCCCAGGACTTAGAATTGTTTCGGCTTCCCGCGAGCTCTTGATTATATACCGAAGGTTATTTCTAGGGGCGGCTTAAAACACCAGCTGCCCCTACAAATATTTTTTAATTTATTTTAATTAATAATTTTGTAATTTATAAATAAAGAACACAATGTAAATTTATCAGTGTTCGGCTAAACGGATTAAACGACCGTTTAAACGGCAGTAAACGGTAAACGGTGGTAAACTGTTTTGTTTAGGGGGTAAACGGAAATTAAATGGTTGACCGGTTAAACGGTCAAAAAACGAAAAAACGGCCTAAACGGAACGGAGATAAATAGCATTAAACGGGCTAAACAGCTGTTTAAACGCCCGTTTAGGCGAACACGAGCTATATCTAGTTCAGTTTTGTATAGATAAATTTGTATACTTAAATTTATTATATTTATAAATGTGTACACTTGATATGTTACATGCATAAATATCTATATTTGGTTCTTTTCACATGCATAAATATATATACATACCAAAATAATTGATTTTTACTCGGATAAATATGTATAAATGCTAGAATACTTGATTTTTTACATGCACATATATAATTATATGTATTTTTTTTAAAAAGTACAAAACCGTTTACATCGTTAAAACACCGTGTAAACAGCCTGCACGCTAAACGAAGGGCGATCGTGTAAAGACCGTTTGTCGTTTAGGAAAACATTGAAATTTATATAATACTTTTTTGATTATTCTATATATGTATAAATAAATATAAATATAAACAATTTCATGATATATATATACAGATATAATTTTATATTTTCTTCTTTGCAAAAATAATATTTTAAAATTTTAAAATTTGAATTTCAAAAAACAAAGAGAATTTTAGGATACTAAATGACCTCAAATAAAAATTTTATAAACATCAAAGTTGTAGAATTTATCAAGATGTACAACTTATATTTTGGTCATCTTTTTCATTTGACCAAATTTGAACAGTTCAAATTTTGAATTTCAATAAATGTCAACTTTAATAAGATTTTGAAACCTTAAAAGGTTTCAAATAAGAAAGTCATGAACATAGAAGTTGTTGAACACATCACTATCTACAACTTTTATTTTGATCATCTTTTCATTTGACCAACTTTGAACAGTTGAAATTTTGAATTTCAATAAATAGCAACTTCAAACAAGATTTTGAAACCTTAAATGCTTTCAACTATAAAAGTCGTGAACATAAAAGTTGTTGAACTAATCACTATATACAACTTTTATTTTGGTCACTTATTCATGTGACAAAGTATTAGTAAACATTATTCATAAATTCACATATGACTCATAGTTTCATGAACTATACGAGAGACATGTTGATTTATAAACAATGTTTACTATCACTTTTCAGATGAAGAAATGACCAAAATAAAAGTTGTAGATCTTGATGAGTTATACAACTTTGGTATTCATCACTTTTTCAACTGAAATCATTTAATGGTTGAAAATCTCGTTAGAACTTGTCATTTTTTTAAATTTGAAAATTTAAATTGCTCAAACTTTGTCAAATGAAAAGAATGACCAAATCAACACAGTAATTTGATAGGGCATGATGTTAGTAAATTTTAGGAAAAAATCATCACATTTGGAGTTAGTATGAGTGAGAAAGACTAGTTACAAATTTTACCCAGAGATTAAAAAGAAAAATCACAACTGTTCATGATGATAAATAATAAACAAGTATGATTTCTCTTTTTAATCTGTGGCTGAAACTTGTAACTACCTTTTCTCTCATACTAACTCCAAATGTGATGGTTTTTTTTCCCAAAATTTTCTAAAATCATGCTCTATCATTTTAATCTAATCATCTATCTTTGTCACTAATTTTGAACAATTTAAATTTTGAATTTCAGAAAATGACAACTTTAAACCTGATTTTCAACCAATACATGATTTCAGCTGTAAAGGTGATGAATATAAAAGTTGTTGAACACATCACTATCTATAACTTTTATTTTGGTCATCTTTTTATTTGACAAAATTTGAACAGTTCAAATTTTGAATTTTAGAAAATGACAGCTTCAAACCTGATTTTCAACCACTAAATGATTTCAGCTGTAAAGGTGATGAACATAACAGTTGTATAACTCGTCAAGATCTCCTACTTTTATTTTGGCCATTTCTTCATTTTATAAAGTGTTAAGTGATTTCATAAAGTTTTAGTAGTAATAGAGTGGATGTTGAAATAGATTCATCTAGATGTTGTAAAGGATAGTCTCACACACATGCATAATTGTAGTCTCACACACATACATAAATATATAATCTTACACACATACATAAATATATAGTCTCACACGCATGTATAAATGAAGTCTTACAAACACACACTTACACAAATACTCCGCGTTCAACAACTAGCTAGCCCGCTGTAACGACTTTCCCCTTGACACCTTTTTGTTCCCATGGCAATATGTCTTTGGGTAGGTTCTTTTCCACAACACTGATCTTTTTAGGAAAGTCTATAAATAGCGGCATCTCATCGTAGTTATTTTAAGCTTCAACATCGTCCATGCCATCAACTCCAATAATGTGTTGTTTTCCGGAGGCAACCACGTGCTTTGTCTTCTTCGGGGGGAGGTTACTTTGTGGGTCAGACATATAGAAAACTTGTGCGACACGTGAAGCGAGCACCCAAGGATCATCTTGGTAGCCTAGATTATCGCGGTGCAGGACTCTCAATCCGATCTCGTTCAGTTGGTGTTGTTTGATCCAATGGCATCGAAACAGGGCCACCATTATATCCCTTCCATAGTCAAGTTCCTATATCTCTTCAATGATGCCAAAGTATTAGATCTTTTGCCCCAATCCATCGAGAGCCTCTATTCGAACGCCGCTATTTCGGTTCACATATTTACTATCCTTTGCGTGGGTATAGTACGTATACCCATTGATGTCATAAGCATTCCAAGATGTCACTTGTCTCGATGGCCCCTCCGCCAACCTACTGATGGTAATAGAGTCTATGGTTTCTCTAGGCGGTATGTTTTGGTCCTTCAACCATGTAGTTAGTCGTTGCTTATGTTGTTTTATGACCCAATCATCCGAACGACCATTTCTCTCTGCCATAATGATAGCCAAGTGTTCATCAATGTACGGTTGCATCAGTTGTGTACTCTGCAAGACACTGTAATGCGCCCAACTCACCTCTTTGTAATCATGGTCGATGAACACTTTTCTACCACTGGTGCCCTTCCTAGCCAACCTACCCTTGTGACGAGAATCGGGTTTACCAATCCCTTTCTGTACTTTTAGGTACTCTTGACAGCACTCGACGACTTCTTCAGTATTGTATCCCTCTATCATGGAGCCCTCTGGGTATGCTTGATTATGCACATATCCACTTAGAACCGACATGAACCACTCGTAGGACCACATTTCATGCAAGTAGTAAGGGCCCAGCGCCTGTATCTGATGAACCATGTGAATTATGAGATGTGGCATTATATAAAAAAGCAGGAGGTAAACACATCTCTAGTTGGTTTTGTGTCTCCACCACAAATTCATGTAGGTCGCTCAGCTCTTGCTTGCCAATCGTCTTCTGTGAGATCTTCGAAAAGAAGTAGCACAT
The DNA here is from genome assembly GCA_904845875.1 of Miscanthus lutarioriparius. Taxonomy (NCBI): domain Eukaryota; kingdom Viridiplantae; phylum Streptophyta; class Magnoliopsida; order Poales; family Poaceae; genus Miscanthus; species Miscanthus lutarioriparius. The sequence goes on along the minus strand of CAJGYO010000018.1, from coordinate 48,315,488 downwards.
GCGGGTGATGGCCATTTTCTAGAACTCTAGCTTTATAGCTCCTGATTACAATAGGTAGAAATACTGTTAGCATCACATGACAATCGTGAGCCTTGCAGTGTGTTATTGACAAGTCCTTCATCGACACTAGCTTCTTCACATTTGCTGAAAACCCAGTCGGGACTTTGACCCCCCTTAGGAAAGTGCATATAGCTCTCTTCTCGTCTAGTGTTAGGTTGAAGCACGCCGCGGGCAGAGTGTATTTTCCATTAGCCTCAGGTACCGGGTGAAGCTGTGGCATCACGTTTAGCTGCACCATGTCTTTCCGTGCTTTCAGACCATCCTTTGACTTGCCCGTGTCCATCAAGGTATCAAGGAGACTCTCAAAGACATTCTTCTGTATGTGCATAGCATCAATGGCATGGGGGACCTCCAAGTTTGGCTAATAAGGCAGATACTGAAAGAAGATCGATTGTTTCTTGAAAGGTACGCCTTCGACAGGAGGTGTGCTTCTATCTCTGTTTGTCCCATCCGGATTCTTCTTTCCATAGATGATGCGTATGTTTTCACAATTTTGTACACGTGTTCTCCGTTATGACGTCTCTCGGGGGGGGGGTTCAATCTCCGGGGTGTTGTCATAAAATCTAAAGAACAATTTGTTGTGGTACTTGTGACTTGTCTTTAAGAAGCATCAGTTCCTTAGGTAAACTATCTTCTTGGATGCATCCAGGTACACCCATGTAGTACCATCCAAGCAAACCAAGCATCCCGTCTTCCCTTTGATCTGTCTAGACAATGCAAACAGCGTGGGGTAATCATTGGTAGTAACAAATATTATTGTTCTACATATGAAGTCCTCCTTTTGGAACGCATCATACATCGGCTCCACATGCCTCCATAGCCTCTCCATTTCTTGCATCAAAGGCTCGAGGAACACGTCTATATCAATGCTGGGTTGTTTAGGGCCAGAAATAAGAATAGTGAGGAGAAGGTACTTTCTCTCCTGACACAACCACATTGGGATATTGTACATGGTCAAGATCACTGGCCAAGTGCTATGGTCGCTCATCCTCTCATTGAAGGGATTCATTCCATTGGTGCTCAAGCCAAATCGTACATTCCTTGGGTCATCGTTGAATTCTTTGTGCTTCTCATCGAACCTTAGCCACTGACTACAATCAGCCGGGTGTACAATCTTATCATCATCCACCTTGCGCTCATCATCCCACCATATCATGAGTGCGGCTTCTTTAGGGTTTAGGAAGATACGTCTCAAGCGGTCGGTCACTGGCAAGTACCACATTACCAAGGCATGAATTCTTCTCTGCTTTGCATCATTGCCTAAAGGAGTGTCCTCTATGGGCTGAGATTCTTGTACCACATTTTTGTACCCTTCTTATTCCTCTTTTTCCTCGTGGAGGCTTCGTCCCTACTATAAAGGTCATTGTTCTTGTACCGGCTAGCCCCACACCGAGGATATTTATCCAGTGACTTGAACGTTTTGCCACGAAAAAGTATACAGTGGTTGGGGCATGCATAGAGTTTTTCAACCCCTATTGTCAATAGACTTATGACCTTCTTCGCTTGGTATGTGTTGGCGGGAACTGAGTTTGGTTGTGGCAGCACCCATGATAGGAGATGCAATAAATCATTGAAACTACAGTCTGACTAGCCATACTTAGCCTTCAGGATGAGTAGCTCAAGCACAAAATGTAAAAATGTGCAATGTGTTGGACAACCCTTTTCAACACCATACACAGTCTCCTTCGATGCTTTTGTCACCCTTTCCAAATTTTCTAGACCTTTTGGGCTATTTAGTAAAATCTCTAGTCCAAGGGCTCGAATCATGTCTTCCAAACCATCTTCATCCCCGACACGTGCTCCACCATCATTATTGGCACCACCTTCGTCGTTACCATCCCAACCACTAGCATCACCACCTTGTTCATTGCCAAACTCGGAATCCATTCGTGCATCAAGCTCTGCTGAATATTGGGACATGGATTCTAGGGTTTCATTGTCGTATTCCTCTTCATCCTCGTCATTAACAATAACCGTTTTACCATGATGAATCCACACTGTGTAGTCCTCAACAAATCCTCGCGTAATCAAATGTGATCTGATGATAGTCACATCTATCCATGCCATGCGGTTCTTGCAATCTTTACAGGGACAAATAATTGTATCCTTATTCTCTGTTAATATCGTTGCATGCTTCTTTGCGACTTCAATAAATTTATCCACCTCTTCACGAAAACCTGCCTTGAACCTTAACGAACCATACATCCAAGAGTTCCTGTACTCCATCTTTTACAACAACAACAGAACAAACATTAAAGGACTACTTATTCAGATATATATAAAAATGAATCAAATTAATAATTACTTAAGAATAATTGGATATACTTCAGATATATATATGAATATAAATCAAATATAATTACATGAAGCATACAAACACACCATGGTAGAGGAAAATTAATTAATGGCCCATTTATCCATAAATAATTAAAATACATATTTATTGATTACAATAAACAATTTCAAAGACAATAATTAGCAACAATTATATTTTATCCAATATCTTTCATGCAAACCCTAGTCCAATTTCATCAAATACAAATTTACAAAAACAAAATTAATAAAAAAAAATCAAACCCTAGATCTAGATCTACATGCACATGAAACATCCATAAAACTAACTAATTGTTCAGTAAAATCAAGAAACATGGACCAAATAAGGGTATAATCTTGTTCCCCTACCTAATTTACACTAGTACATTCAAAACTTAGGTCTAATTTGCTTCATAAGTAGCTCAAGCACCATAGAAGAGAGAAAAACAAAACTCTAATTACTCACTAACCAATCATTAAAACTTCAAAAAAAGTGTGGAATAGCATTTTCTTACCTTCTACAACCTCTCCATCAAAGGATTTGAGACCAAAACCTTCCTCCCTTAGTAGAGCAATTTTTGAGAGGTGCCCAAGGCCTCCCCACCTTTCTTTCACGGGTTGGAGTGAGTGACCCAAGGAGAAAGAAGGTGCTGCAGTTTTTTTATATGTGGGTTATTTGTAGAGGCGGCTGGTGATTGAGCTGCCCCTACAAATAGTAGGTAATTATACGCGGAGCATTTGTAGGGGCGGTTCAATCACCAGCCACCCCTACAAATAGAAACACTGGGGGCGGCTGGTGAGTGAGCCGCCCCTACAAATCGACCCATTTGTAGGGGTAGCTCGTATCACCAGCCGCACCTGCTGTTCTATTTGTAGTGGCGGCTGGTCTCTGGACTTCCGAGCACACCACTGTATTGGCGGCTCCATCACCAGCCACCCCTACAAATTTTTTTGTCCCGTTGCTACAAACCATTTTTCACGTATGAACTTGTGGTGTTTAATTATTTTATTTATTAGTTATATCAAGGTGTCATCAAGTCACTGGCTTACATACATTTGTTTTTCCTGTTTATAATTCTTTTCTAGTTATCAATTTGTTTAAAAAAATCCTTTAGTTTTTTATAAAATAAAAAAATATTTTCTAGTTGATTGGTGTCTAACACCTGGCCTCCAACAATTCCTTAATTTATTCCTAAAAACAGTTTTTATTCAAATACGAAAAATGGGCCCTCCAACTCCGGATTGTCACTCCCTCAACATCTACCATGCATAAAACCTCCCATGTGCTTCTTGATATCCGTTGAGTATATGAGATCTCAGTCCATGAGTTGGTTGGCCCTGGCCAACGATAGATCAGAGGTTGGCTGGAACTAACTGGATCGTGTTGGCCATGGCGGGCTGCAACTAACTAGACCGTGTTAGCCCTGGCTGACTGTTGCCTGGCCAGACGCTGGTTGCAACTAACTGGATCATCCTTGAGACCTTGACTGTGGCTGGCTGTTGTTGGTGGAAGACTGGCCGCAACTAACTGGATCGTATTGTCCTTGGCTGGTTGTTGCTGGCCAGAGGCTAGCTGTAACTAATTGGAACATGTTGGTCTTGTCTGACTGTTACTGGCCAGAGGCTCGCTGCAACTAACTGGATCGTGTTGAGACTAAAAAACTGATGGCATGGCGCCCTTTGTTTTAACCTAGTTTAACACTTACAGGAGGTGTTTTTCTCCATATCCAATAATGTTTGAGAGCTTCATAAATCATAATTTTTTTGAGTGTTTATTCAGAAACTCTTAGAGATACTCTAAAAGAACTTCTCAACTAAAATTTTAATATAGTCATTTGATCATGCCATGGGACTCGGTATGGTAGACAAAGGCTATGAGATGTACAAATAAGTATTTTAAGTTTAATTCGAAGAGGTTAGATTTACAAAAGTACCTAAAAACATCTAAAAGTACAAAATCCACAATGATGTAGCTGCGGTTGCAACCCAAATTGCTAACATTTTGAGCATAGTATCGCCAAGTTTTATTTCAATGATTGACAGTTAAATTAAGAATAGAGACAAGAAAAGGCACAAAAAAAAACTAAGCTGGTGGTCCAAAGTCAAGATAAGATGGAAGAAACACAGAGGTTGCCCCGAACTTTGAAAGCTAACACAAACATAAGAGCATTTTTGGTAAGATCTACACTACAATTCTTACTTTTTTCTTTTTGCGAATACTACAATGCTTACTTAACAGGGCTAAAACAGCGAAACACAAACTTGATTTCTTTTTACTTGGCTGGAGCACAAGCTTGGTCTAAGCCTAGCCCAATGCAACATGTGGCACAGTCATGGGTATGACTTTCTTCCTTGAAAAAACCATTTTTTTTGCATGGCCTCTGGCACATGCAAAAATAATGTTTAGATCTATGTGCAAGCATAAGTTACAGAGAATATATTAGATATACTATTCCATGTGTTTGGTAGCATATCACCATATATATATTTTAATCGAGCGGTACACGCCAAGTCATGTAATGTCAGCTACAACTACAATATAGGGTCCTTGCCAAGGATGCGTCCGCTTTATCTTGTATTTTGTCCATTGATCCTTTTTTAGCTGTATTTTGTCCATTGATCCTTTTTTAGCACCGCATCTCCAATGCACAAAGTCCATCCTGCCACACGCTGACTATGGTATACTAGCCCAAACAGGCGCACTTCGCTGCGCGGAATATATAACAGCGTAGAGCAATAATGTTCTTGCGCCGGTATATATAGCGGTACTGAACAATGTTCGTGAACAGGAAGAAACAGTTGAAAACAGTATTGGAACAGTAATGAACAATGTCTAAAACAATGTTTGAACAATACCCGATTGCTTGGAGGCCAGAGATTTATTCTCGTTTGAGGAAGTATCTTATTTTAAGTCCTTGCTGATAGTGCACCACTTGACCAGATACGTAGCCTTATCTCTCACCTCCTCCAAGAGGATTAAAATCATCGGCCTAATGTTCGAATAATTGGGTTGGTCACTAGTAAGCTATATGTGTTCTCAATTTCTAATGGACCATAGCACCATCATGAGCTTTTTGGACCATCTTTGGTCATATGATTTCATCTATCAAATATATGTGGGTCTCAATTCCCTGAAGTACTATCTCGTTAACCCTTTTGACTTGGTTGTTGGTTTGTGAATGAGCTACTAACAACTAAGGATACACAATTCAATTATCATCGCAAAAACTTGAATCTTTTTGCTGATAAAATATGTTTATCTGCAACAACAATGAATAACTAGTGCCAGTAGATGCAAACTTTCTAAGCAAATGAACTCAGTCCAATCTCACTTTAGATCAATCTCAAGTCAAGCAAGTGATCGAGTGGGAGGGTGTAACACCCTAGTGTTAAGCATTGCATTTGGCACTTGCATTTCATGAGCACAAGCATCATCCAAGCATTCATGAGCATGAGCATATGGAATTTCATCTTATTCTTTATATATTATCACATGTGATGTGGATTATATACATGCATATGCTTGTGATCACGTGTGACCAATGCAAGAGATAGTTGTGAGGTCACAAAAACACCTTAGACACATCTAGGATGGAAAATGGAACCATGTTTGTATTTATGACATGGGCCAAATTTGCTTCTAAGTCATAGTTTACTCAAAATTTCATTCCTCATGATACTACTTTGACTAGAGTTGAACTATAGCATATAGTGTTTGCATGGCGGTGCACCCTTAATAAACGTTGTAGCTCTTGACATGGGTAACAAACTTTATTTAATGGCCATGAGCTAATTCAGTGCCTAGCGTAGTCAAATAGAGCCCACAAGTAGCAATGAAATGCTGTTTTCAAACTTAAAAAATTTTGCTAAGTCATGAGCTGATTATAGTTTCAAAGTAGCACACTTTGGAGCTTTGCATTTTGAAAACCATGACGAATTAGACCAAGCTCATTTAAGCAAAGTTGGACTTCACGTGTAGCTCTACAATTCTTAGTAATGGAATTTTTGCTAATCCTGCACGAATTAGGAGTAACAGTGGTATGAAGATGGCTTGTCAGTCGGCCTAACGGCCGATTTGAATCAGCCAACCGAGCGCATCGTGGCCGACCGCTGCTAGGATGCGCACGCCGTGTGGTAGTCGCTCACTGGCGTCGGCCCGGCCGGTCAGGCCAGCAGGGGGAGAAAAGGGAGGCGAAGGCACTGCGCTCGCTCATTCTCACTCTCTTGCTCTGCTCTCTCTCTCTCTCGCTAGCTCACCGAGCGGAGCCGTGCTCGCCGTCATCGCCGCCGTGCTCGCACGCCACAGCCGCAACACTGCCGTCAAATCCATCACGCCCACAGCTCCGCCACCATCTCTTCTACCTTCCCAACCCGCCAGTGCCACCATCCGAGCCAAGGTAAAGCCGCATTGCATGTCGCCGTTGCCGCCATGGCCACGGAGCACCGCCGAGCTCTGAGCTCGCCATGGCCAACCCTCTCTACTGCTCCTCCTACCTCCTTAGGTGATAGAAGCTCACGCCGTAGCCGGTTTAATCGCTACCGTCGCCACCACCGGGGTACGCACAACCGCACCGAGCGTGCCCGCCATGGCCACGATCTCAAGCTCGCCGGGGCCGACCCTAGCTAGACCCCGTCGTCCCCCTATAGCATGTGTTTCCGCAATGCCATGAACCCTAGCACCATCCCTGAAGACGAAGACCCATCACCAACCACCGTCTTGTCGGAACGACAAGCGCCGCCGCGTGCGCTGTGTGCCGCCGCACCGCCATGCACGCGATTGGAGCACACCGCCGCTCCACCATGACCTAGACCTAACCCTAGAGCTCCTTTAGGACCTCCTGATGCTGTAGCCATGCTCTCCTGATCGTATCATCGCTGGAGACGACGAGCCCGCCGTAGAGCACCTCCGCTACGGCACAATTGTCACTGGTGAGGTTGCTCCGGTGATGCGCCGAGCCAACTGAGGGTACCCCTCGATGTGGCTTGACGAGGTGAGTGTAGTGGTGAAGACCTCACCGCCGGTGACCTCGTCGTCGGTGAGTTATCGCCGGTCAACCGTCGTGCCCCTGCCTCTGTTTCTCTGTCGCGTGGGACCGATTGACCTGTGGGCCCCCGCTGTCAGCCACCATGGGTGCATAGACCGGGTGTACCTAGCTGTAGCTCCCGACTGGAAATTTGATTTTTCTTTATTTATTTTTCTAGATTTTGTAGCAAACTTGCAAAAATCATTTCTGGAGTTAGGAGCGTCCAAATGGGATGATCTAAATTTTGTTGGATTAATCATGAAGTGTACTATTTGATAAAAATATGTAACCTACTGTTTGGCGTATTTTTCTAGGGGAATTAAATTGAGCTAAATAAGTGCTTTTAAATTTGTTTCTATCTTGTAAAATGCATACTTGGAATATGGTCTTCCTATTTAATCTTAAATAATTGCTAGTTTCTAATAAAAATAAATTGGGTAAAAATACCAAACTTATGATCATGCAAATTTCTACCTAGTGTTTTTATGCTAGGATGAAAGTAAAAAAAAATAGGAAATCTGTTGTTTGATATTTTTCACTAGGCTAAACTATTTTTGCTAAAATAAGCCTATACAACTTGTCATTTTTTGTAGAGGTTGCTATACTTATCCAAATAGCATGAAATATGTACATAGACTATTGGGGTCATATGTAACCTACTGTAATTTTCTCCAAATTTATTGATCATTGAAAATATTTATCCTTTAAATCACCTTATTATATAAGGAAATTAATAAATGCACATAAGTAAATTATTTGGGCTTAACCATGATGATTTCTATGGTGCTTGTGATGCATATGATGTGTTTCTATTGGTAGTTATGCTCAAAATTAATTGGTTATAGGCAGCTAGTTAATTATTGCTTTTATAATTCAACTAAATGGCTGCATGAGTAGTTTCTGTTGTGTTGACAAATTCATTATGATAATGATATTTTTCTGTGAAACTTGTTAATAACAAAGTTGTAGGTAACTTACTCAACTTGGTTGTCCTAAAATTTCATAGCTATAGGCTAAATGGTTTAAGATTTATAGCTGTTAGAAGGCTGCTGTCAGATTTGCTTATCCTCTGGATAGATCTAGAAGATTGAATTGTTAGAAGGATGTTGTTAGATTTGCTTGATCTAAGATGATTAAAAGAAAGTTGTAGATAATTTTATAAGCTTTCTAGAAAGTCCAAGATCATATTGTTTGGATGTGTAAAACTCCAGTTATGGTCAAAACAAGTGGCTGTTGTCTTATAGTCTAGAAAATGCTTAAATGGACATTTGTTTAATTACTAGAGAAGAGATATGTGCCTACTCAGGAAAAAGAAAGTTAATGTTGTTATCACCCTAATACCTTACTATTAAGAACATTTATGATTGTGCATTTCATCATATCACATCATCCATGTCATTGTCTATGCATCCATGATATCTTATTTCATGATCATACATATAGGATCGCCCGAAGGAGTAACCCTACTAGAATTTGAGGAAGAGGCGGAGGAGAATCAGGAGACACCCCAGCCCGCAGCTCCCGAAGGCAAGGAGCAGGCTCCAGAAGAACTTCCGGAGTGCCCTGACCACCGACCCACTTCTTTCCTAAAAGGCAAGCCCTGGAGCATTCTAAGCCTCCTATGTTTTATAAAATATAACTTGAGTCCTTAATGTTTGATGCATTAGGTTATAAGAGTTGATTTGGAAACACTTGATGCATAGAACTACCTTGTCCAGATATATACTTTAAACCCTGTGTAGGTCCAGGATCAAATATATGCTTAGCCATGCTTAGACTGGTAGAAGTCGGGTGATTTCCTGTCACCTGCGAGATATAGGTGGATACCGGAGCACGGTTGGCTATATTTGCTATCATGGAAAAGAACCATGGGATAATATAACTGGAGGCCGGGCAGAGTCTATGTGTAGGTTGACTCATGTGATTCCGTCTGTGCTGATTAAGGACCGTATCGTTGGAGGCCCTCTTGTCATTTTGAACGCATGCCTCTCACTTAGCTGGCCGGATAACTCATTCCGACCGCGAAGCCGAGTAGCTCAACTCAGGCCAGGCCTCACTCTGTCAAAGTGTGCACTCTGGATGGTAGTAAGGATGTGTGGGGAGCCAGATGGGAGCCTAAAGGTAGGGTAGTCCTGATCGTCCTGGCAGCTGGTTGTCCCTGGTTGTGCAACGCTGATCGAACCCACGAAATATGTACCTGAGTTGTACCAAAGGTGACCTAAGACTACCTTGGCGTAGGTATGTCTGAGTTTGTGTTGGGAATAACCGCCCAGCTAGTTGCAATCGATTCGAATCGCCGTCTCTCCCGGATAGTGAGAAACTTGGCGGAGCCCCTTCATCGTAGTAATTGAACTATGGAATGTGATGGTTATGATGAACATGGAAAATATTACACCGGCTATGGTTACTATTGTATGTTACTAATGATATCCCACATGTTTGGCACAGGTTAGTTGCTAATCTAAAGATGAATAGTTATAATCAACTTGGTTACCGAATTACAAAATATATAGCTCAACTAGTGGCTTTTTTGCAAAATGTTATAAAGCTAGCTCCACTTGTAAAGCCTTGCATGATCCTTGGAGTCACTTTATTTTTGGTTTATGACGGGTAAGTCTAGCTGAGTACCTTCTTTTACTAAGGATTTATTTCCCACTTGTTGCAGATAACATAGTGTATCATGGGTATTGTAAGAACTGCTTCTCGCCCGTAGTGGAAGAGGAGTAAGCCAGGGCAAGACATTTCTATTTATATATCTAATCTGTGATGCTTTTGTGGGTGATTATCACAAACTGGCTTGTATTAAACAATGGGGTGAGATGTTGGTTTTAAAACTACTTTGCTTCCGCTACTACCTTATTTGGAACTTGAGTTGTAATAACTTTAATCGTACTCTAATATATGGCAATGTATTTGTGAACTCTATGTAATATGTGGCATGTATGTTGAATCATGTATGATCTTAGTTGTATGTTGGCGATTAATCGAGACCCTTTGTGGTACTCGATGGACTACCGGGTTTATATGGGCTCAAGTATGATAGTGCGACTGCTTTGCAGGCTACCATTGTACTTGTGCTCTTATAAATTGGATGGTTCTGTTACAGCTGGCATCAGAGCAAGATTCAACATTATTGCCATATGTGTATTTAAAACAAAATCTTTGTTTTACAAAAAACAATTTTTAGCAACTTATAGCTATATATATATGTTCAAATCTGAAGTTTGAATCTAAGGTGTGCCAGTGATCATTTCCCTTATACCCAGTTAAGGATTTTAGGTGGCTAAATAAGTACTAACATGGGGGTTTTTATTTTCATCGTCCATACGGCGTGCTATTGTATGGATGTCATTCACTTGAGTGGTAATGTATGGGTCAAATGCCTCTACACCCAAGGTAAGATGATGAGTGGCATGACCGCAAGTTGTGAGCTTGCGGTCTAAGGGAAGAGGTAGCTTTGATACTGAAGTATATATATATGTCTCATATATATACTAAGGTATTTAATTGTGGGTTGGCTTTGATACGGCTATATATGCATATTTATATGTATATATAGGACGTATTTACTTTTGGGTAGCTTTGATACGGAAGTATATATATATATGGGTATATATATGGAAGTATTTAGTATTCAACCTAAAGACCAGATTTTCATTTCTGTATTTTTATAATTGTGGGGCTGGTCTGAAATAAAATTCTTGTGTAGGTACACTAACAGCAAAACATGTAGCCCGACTAGTTACGCTTATATTATGAGTGAACGTATGTATGCCACCGTGTATGTCGCTAGAAGTTTCAATTTTCCTAAGTTTGTGAGGATGTATGGAATGTTCATGCATCATGATAAATCATTCATTACATACTTGAATTGTTCCTCCCCTTATAAGTTTCTTATTCGGTTAAGTAACTCTTTTCTATTATAACGTTGTTCTCACGAGAGTTGCACCAGTTTTACTACAGATGGTAGCCTATTACCCACTGGAAGGAAACGAGGTGTTCTTGGGTATCTTTGGCACACCTGCCTTGCTCTAGAGAGTGTTGTATTTTGTGGGGTACACAGAGCCGCCCAAATACTTTTAGACACAGAGGCATGTGCAGGGGGAACCATGGTTTGAGGTGCAAGTGTCCATCCCAGCTTATACACGGGCACCATAGTACCAGGGCTGGGAAGCAGAGTCTGAGGGAAGAACCCCTTGGGTAGGCGCTCAAGTGGCAGCCTTTGAGATCTTGAGCACACTTTGTCAGTAGCATGGTGATTCACTCACCAACAGTGTAGCAGGATCTATTCCTCAGGTGGATCTAGCTACGGTAGTTTGGAGGCAGCATGACCGCGTTTCTATGGTGCGGGACCGTGACGAGCGGGAACAAAGCTCGAGTCCTACTATGAGTGCTATGTTTGCGATGCTGTAGATGTTTTATGCCTGAGAAGACGCCCACTATTTCTGGCAAGAGTCTTATAACATCTGTGTGAACAAGCTCATGGAAGCTAGGGAAGTACAGCGAAGGCTGAAGAAGCATGTGCATAAGCACAAGAAGACAATAGGGAGGCTCTTTGGGACACTGATGACACTCATACAGCCTTGGGAGCCCTCTAGACTTAGATGGAGAATGCTGTTACAGATAGGAACGTAGCACAGGCAGAGACACATGCCACTCATGCTCAGAGGGTGTAGGCCATCTAGCAGAGGGATGAGGCCTATAGTCTTGCAGAGGCTAGAGAGGAGGCTAGGACTAGGACTATGGTTCTAGCTGGGCAGCTAGAGAATGACTACGGTTGGAGGGAGGTGGAGTACCGACGTCAGATTTAGGAGCACCAGAACACCATTGTGGAGCTTTAGCATGATGTTCATCGCCTCAACAACATCATTAATCCTATTCCTCCCCCAGTAGCCACGGAAGATGAAGAGGAAGATCCAGAAATGTTCATGGAAGATCACGATTGGGAAGAGGAAGAGGAAGAACAACTTGTGATTGTGGACAATGACGAGGAAAATGCTATGTCTGGTGTTGACAGTGACCACTCCAAGGCATAACTCAGCTATAGTGCTTAGCTAGATGCGCTAGCTCCTTATCTTTTTCGATCTTTTATGTAATGGACATGTGATTTAAGTTTTGATCTTCAGATGTATCGTTAATGTAACATTGGAACCTTGCATGTTGGTCCATGATGGTTGGAATTTTAACTAAATCCCAGTTTTGTTTTGCTGGTGAAATGTGACATGCATGTTAACGCGTTGCGAGCGCGATAAGTGATCAAGTTGGTGATGTTATGTTGTGAGAATGAATAATTGTGTTTCTATTTTATTGTATGAATTTAAGATTCTCTTCAGTAATATCAGTTTGGCATGATGATACAATTCTTCTGCAATCTATTGACATCATCTAACAATCACTTATTGTTGCAATTTTGTAGATGCCTCGCACACGCGCTGGGGCCAACACCAGCCAAAATGGTGGCGATGATGGTGACCTACCACCACCCCCGCCACCCTCTGCGAATGAATTTTTTGCGCAGTTCTTGGGGAATCAAAGAGCGATGGAAGAAACACTGCACCTCATTGCACAGAATACCGCTTATGCCCGCCAGCAAAACCAAGGACCTAAACCAAACCAGTATAGCTCCTTCAAGGATTTTTAGGACACTAAGCCTCCGGTCTTCAAAGAGGCAAAGGAACCGCTCCAAGCAGACGAGTGGTTGAATACCATTGAGCAAAAGTTCCGCTTGCTGAGAGTCATTGGACCCATGAAGGCAGAGTACGCATCTCGTCAGTTGCAGGGGCCAGCAGGAATCTGGTTGACCCATTATCTGTGTTCCCTACCTACAAATGCAAATGTCACCTAGGAACAATTCAAGACAGCATTTAGGGGGCATCATATTCCCCCAGGGCTGATGCGCATGAAGGCCACTGAGTTTATGAAGCTCACCCAACGAACAAAAATGCTGACTGAATACATGCATGCATTCAACAACTTGTCTCGATATACCCCAGAGTTTGTTGATACAGAAGTGAAGAAGATAGAAAGCTTCAAGAGAGGCCTTGGCACCAAGTTGATGAAAACTATGGCCAACTCTAGATGTGATACATATAATGAGTTCATCAGCGATGCCCTAACTCTAGAGAACCAGAACAACCTACATGTGGCAGCAAAAGGTCTCAAGCGGGCAGCTGAGGCGGGTGCCTCAGGTTCCTCTTATTCTAGGGCTCCAGTGGCAGCTAGGCCACAATTTCGTCCCCCAGCACCTAAGTTTAGGCCTCCCTAGAAGAACACCCAGTCTAGCCGACCTCAGAAGGTATTTCGTAAGGCATTCACCATTGCCCTGCCCAAGGGTAATGCAGACCAAGGAAGCTCAGCAGGGCCAAGAAGTAACCAGTCGTGCTTCAATTGCAATCAGATGGGTCACTGGTCCAAGGAATGCCTCTATCCGAAGAAGAATGGAATCAAAACCAAGGTAATCAGAAGCAAGCCAATCCTAAGGTACGTCTTGGATATGTGCACTATACAGCCATGGAAGAGATTCCCACAGGGGGAGTCGTGACTACTGGTATGTTTCTTGTAAACAAGCACCCAACAATTGTTTTATTTGATTCTAGAGCTTTGTATTCATTTATGAGTCAGACATTTGCATCTAAGCATGATCAAATGATAATTAAGGTAGACAAGGGTGGTTATAGTATAAGTTCAGATGGAGCTACTATTTCCATAAACCAATTAGTTAGAGATGTGCTTATCTCCATACAAGAGAGGGAGTATACTATGGATCTCATAGTATTGCCAGGATTAGCCATAGATGTGATATTGGGCATAAAATGGATGAGTGGGCATGGAGTTCTCATTGACACTACCACTGGAACAATTATGTTGAGAGAACCAAAGGGGGGTAATGCTTTTCTAATACCACTTCCCTGAAAAGTTTTGATCTTCAAAACTTGTCATGTGCCATCCAAGCCACTACTCTCTGTGATATTCCAATAGTTTGTGAGTTTCCTAATGTATTCCCAGACAAATTGCCTGGTTTACCGCCAGATAGGGATGTGGAATTTAAGATTGAGTTAGTGCCAGGTACAACACCTATCTCAAGAAGACCCTATAGGATGCCACCCAATGAGTTAGCTGAACTTAAAATTCAGCTACAAGAACTTTTGGACAAAGGTCTCATTCAACCTAGTTCATCTCCCTAGGGTTGTCCGGCTTTATTTGTGAAGAAGAAGGACAAATCCTTGCGGATGTGTGTGGACTATAGGCCGCTCAATGCAGTAACCATAAAGAACACGTATCATTTGCCTCGTATTGATATTTTGTTTGATCAACTGTCAAGAGCAAAGGTATTCTCTAAGAATGACTTGAGGTCAGGCTATCACCAGATCAAGATTAGGCCAGAAGATGTACCTAAGACAACTTTCTCAACTAGGTACGACTTATATGAGTATTTGGTCATGTCTTTTGGACTGACAAATGCTCCCGCCTATTCCATGTACTTGATGAATTCGGTGTTCATGCCCGAGCTTGACAAGTTTGTGGTCATGTTTATCGATGATATCCTGATTTACTTTGAGAATGAGGTAGATCATGCAGAGCATCTGAGAGTTGTCTTGTCTTGGCTGAGAGAGCATAAATTGTATGCAAAGTTTAGCAATTGTGAATTCTAGCTGAAGAAAGTACCTTTCTTGGGTCATATATTATCTAAAGATGGAATCTCTATAGACCCATCTAAAGTACAAGAGGTCATGGATTGGAAAGCCCGGACTTCGGTTCATGAAGTTTAGAGTTTTCTAGGGCTAGCAGGCTATTATCGTCGTTTCATTCCTGACTTTTCCAAAATAGCTAAGCCCATGACCATATTACTTTAGAACAATGAAAAGTTTAATTGGACTCTAGAGTGTGAGGCTGCTTTTCACACTCTACGAACCTTGCTAACCACTGCTCCTGTTCTGGCACAACCCGACATTGAGAAACCTTTTGATGTGTTTTGTAATGCATCGGGTATAGGTTTAGGGTGTGTGCTTATGCAAGAAGGTCGAGTTATTGCCTATGCTTCTCGGTAGTTGAGGAAGCATGAAGTCAACTACCCTACACATAATTTAGAACTTGCCGTAGTTGTTCATGTATTGAAGATATGGAGACATTATTTGTTGGGAAACGTATGTCACATATATACTGACCACAAAAGTCTCAAGTATATCTTCACTCAACCAGAGCTGAACATGAGACAACGTAGATGGTTAGAATTGATCAAGGACTATAATTTGGAAGTGCACTACCATCCAGGAAAAGCCAATGTTGTAGCAGATGCACTTAGTCGGAAATCTCATTGTAATGCCTTAGAAGCATTGTTGGAAGATGGGTTTAATCTATTGCATCCTGTTGTGCTACACAACATCACTGTCAGTTGTTCACTTGAGAGCAAAATCATAGAACTACAGAAGACAGATGTAGGTGTGTTTCACATAAATAGAAAGATGAAGGAACAAGAAACCAAGCATTTTAGGTTTGATGAAAGAGGTGTGCTATGGTTCAAAAACTGACTAGTGGTACCAAAAGACCGCGAACTTAGAAAATCAAATCCTAGATAAAGCTCATTCATTCAAGTTGTTCATCCATCCAGGTAGTAGCAAAATGTACCAAGATTTGAAAACCCATTTTTGGTGGACTAAGATGAAGAAGGAAATTGTAGCCTACGTCGCTAGGTGTGATGTCTGTAGCCGAGTGAAGGCAGATCGTCTGAAATCTGGTGGACCGCTCCAGCCGTTGCCCATTCCAGGCTAGAAATGGGAGGAGATCAGCATAGATTTTATTGTTGGACTCCCACCCACTCAAAAGGGCTTTGACTTGATATGGGTAATTGTGGACCAATTGACAAAGTCTGTGCATTTTATTCTGGTTAGCACCCACTACCGACCTCATGAATACACAGCATTGTATATCACACATATAGTGCGTCTACATGGGGTACCAAGAACCATTGTATCAGATAGAGGCTCTCAATTCACTGCTCGGTTTTGGGAGCACTTGCACAAGCAGTTAGGTACCAACCTAGTTCGAAGCTCAGCATATCACCCTTAGACCTTCGGATAGACTAAGCGAGTAAATCAAATCTTAGAAGATATGTTGAGAGCATGTGTGATCTCTTCCAAGGGTTCATAGGAAAAATGGCTACCTTTAGCTGAGTTTTCCTACAACAACAGTTATCAAGCAAGCATCAAGATGGCTCCTTTTGAGGGCTTATGGTCGAAAATGTAGAACTCCTTTGAATTGGGTTGAGCCCAGAGAAAGGAGATAGTATGGCATTGATTTTGTCACAGAAGCTGAAGAACAAGTACGTATTATCCAACAACATATGAAAGCCGCTCAGTCTAGGCAAAAGAGCTATGCCGACAAGAGAAGAAGGCCTATCAAATTTAAGGTAGGTGACTATGTATACCTCAAGGTATCACCCATGAAACAAGTGCAACGGTTTGGTGTGAAAAGGAAATTAGCACCTAGATATGTAGGCCCATACAAGAATATCAAGCAAAGTGGAAGGGTAGCTTACAAGCTCTAGTTACCTCTAGAGATGTAAGCTATATTCAATGTCTTCCATGTTTCTCAGCTAAAAAGATGTCTTCGCGTACCTGATGAAGCTATTGAAACCACCAATATTAAGCTCCAATCGGATTTGACTTATGAGGAAAAACCAATACAAGTTTTGAAAGAAATGAAAAGAGTAACCCAAAATAAGGTTATTAAATTCTACAAAGTGGTGTGGAATAACCACGGTGAACAAGATGCCACGTTGGAATGGGAGGATTATATACGTGAGGTTTATCCCGCCTTTTATGAAAAATGGTAGGTCTTTCAAATCTCGGGATGAGATTTCTATAAGGAGAGGGGTTGTAACACCCTAGTGTTAAGCATTGCATTTGGCACTTGCATTTCATGAGCACAAGCATCATCCAAGCATTCATGAGCATTAGCATATGGAATTTCATCTTATTCTTTACATAATATCACATGTGATGTTGATTATATACATGCATATGATTGTGATCACGTGTGACCAATGCAAGATATGGTTGTGAGGTCACAAAAACACATTATACACATCTAGGATGGAAAATGGAACAATGTTTGTATTCATGACATGGGCCAAATTTGCTTCTAAGTCATAGTTTACTCAAAATTTCATTTCTCATGATACAACTTTGACTAGAGTTGAACTATAGTATATAGTGTTTGCATGGCAGTGCACCCTTAATAAAAGTTGTAGCTCTTGACATGGGTAACAAACTTTATTTAAGGATCATGAGCTAATTAAGTGCCTAGCATAGTCAAATAGAGCCCACAAGTAGCAATGAAATGGTGTTTTCAAACTTAGAAAATTTTGCTAAGTCATTAGCTGATTATAGTTTCAAAGTAGCACACTTTGGAGCCTTGCATTTTGAAAACCATGATTAATTAGACCAAGCTCATTTAAGCAAAGTTGGAGATCACGTGTAGGTCTACAATTCTTAGTAATGGATTTTTTGCTAATTCTGCACGGATTAGGAGTAACAGTGGTACGAAGATGGCTTGTCAGTCGGCCTGACGACAGATTTGAATCGGCCGACCGAGTGCGTCGTGGCCAATCGCTGCCAGGCCACGCGCACCGTGTGGTGGCCGCTCGCTGGCGGCGGCCTGGCCGGTCAGGCCAGCAGGGGGAGAAATGGGAGGCGAAGCCGCTGCGCTCGCTCATTCTCACTCTCTCGCTCTGCTCTCTCCCACTCGCTAGCTCACCGAGCGGAGCCGTGCTTGCCATCGCCGTCGCACACCTCCGTCGTGCTCGCACCCCACAGCCACAACACCACCGTCAAATCCATCACGCCCACAGCTTTGCCACCATCTCCTCTACCTCTCCTACCCGCTAGTGCCACCATCCGAGTCAAGGTAAAGCCACATTGCGCGTCGCCGTTGCCGCCATGGCCACGGAGCACCGCCGAGCTCCAAGCTCATCGTGGCCAGCCCTCTCTACTACTCCTACCTCCTCCCGTGGTTCGTCGTCATCTAAGGTCACAGAAGCTCACACCGTAGCCGGTTTAATCGCTACCGCCGCCACCGCAGGGGTACGTTCAACCATGCCAAGCGCGCCCACCATGGCCGTGAGCTCAAGCTCACCACGATCGACCCTAGCTAGACCCCATCATCCCCCTATAGCGTGTGTTTCCACAATGCCATGAACACTAGCACCATCATCGAAGACGGAGACCCGTCATCGACCACCGTGTCGTCAGAATGGTAAGCGTCGCCATGTGCGCTGTGTGTCGCCGCGCTGCCATGCACGCGATTAGAGCACACTGCCGCTCCACCATGACCTAGACCGAACCCTAGAGTTTCCCTAGGATCTCCTGATGCTGTAGCCACGCTTTCCTGACCGTATCATCGCCGGAGACGATGAGCCCACCATAGAGCACCTCCATCGTGCCGCCATTATCGTAGGAGAGGTTGCTCTGGTGTTGTGCCAAGCCAACTTAGGGTACCCCTCGATGCGACTTTACAAGGCGAGTGTAGTGGTGAAGACCTCACCGCTAGTGACCTCGTTGTCGGCGAGTTATCGCTGGTCAACCGCTGCGCCCCTGCCTCTGTTTCTCTGTCGCATGGGACCGGTTGACCTGTGGGCCCCCGCTGTCAGCCACCATGGGTGCATAGACCGGGTGTACCTTGCTGTAGCTCCCGGTTGGAAATTTGATTTTTCTTTATTTGTTTTTCCAGATTTTGTAGCAAACTTGCAAAAATCGTATCTAGAGTTAGGAGTGTCCAAATGGGGTGATCCAAATTTTGTTGGATTTATCATGAAGTATACTATTTGATAAAAATATGGAACCTACTATTTGGGGTATTTTTCTAGGGGAATTAAATTGAGCTAAATAAGTGGTTTTAAATTTGTTTCTATCTTGTAAAATGCATATCTTGAGCTAGAGAAGTGCAAAAATTGTGTTTCCAATTTTGCTGGTCTTGTGTTGACATGCTCTAGCTAAGAAAAATGCTAAACCTATAGTAGGCATACTTGGAATATGGTCTCCCTATTTAATCTTAAATAATTACTAGTTTCTAGTGAAAATAAATTGGGTAAAAATACCTAAGTGATGATCATGCAAATTTCTACCTAGTGTTCTTATGCTAGGATGAAAGTAAAAAAAATAGGAAATCTATTGTTTGACACTTTTCACAAGGCTAAACTATTTTTGCTAAAATAAGCCTATACAACTTGTCAGTTTTGTAGAGGTTGCTATACTTTTCTAAATGGCATGAAATTTGTACATAGACTATTGGGGTCATATGTAACCTACTGTAATTTTCTCTGAATTTATTGATCATTGGAAATATTTATCCTTTAAATCACCTTATTATATAAGGAAAATAATAAATGCACATAAGTAAATTATTTAGGCTTAACCATGATGTTTTCTATGGTGCTTGTGATGCATATGATGTGTTTATATTGGTAGTTATGCTCAAAATTAATTGGTTATAGGTAGCTAGTTAATTATTGCTTTATAATTCAACTAAATGGCTACATGAGTAGTTTTTGTTGTGTTGACAAATTCATGATGATAATGATCTTTTATGTGAAACTTGTTAATAACAAAGTTGTAGGTAACTTAGTCATCTTACTTGTCCTAAAATTTCATTGCTATAGGCTAAATGGTTTTAAGATTTATAGCTGTTAAAAGGCTGCTGTCAGATTTGCTTGTCCTCTAGACAGATCTAAAAGATTGAATTGTTTCACCTAGATAGCTATTGAATCACCTTAAGATGATTAAAATAAAGTTGAAGACAATTTTATAAGACTTACAGAAAGTCCAAGATCATATTGTTTGGATATGTAAAATTCTAGTTATGGTCAAAACAGTTGGCTGCTGTCTTGTAGTCCAGAAAATACTTAAATGGATATTTGTTTAATTACTAGAGAAGAGATATGCGCCTACTCAGTAAAAAGAAAGTTAATCTTGTTATCACCCTAATATCTTGCTGTTAAGAACACTTATGATTATGCATTTCATCATATCATATCATTCATGCCATTATCTATGCATCCATTATATCTTATTTCATGATCATACATATAGGATCGCCGAATGAGTAACCCTACTGGAATTCAAGGAAGAGGTGGAGGAGAATTAGGAGACACCCAAGCCCGCAACTCCCGAAGGTGAGGAGCAGGCTCTAGAAGAACTTCCAGAGTGCCCTAACCACCGACCCACTTCTTTCCTGAAAGGCAAGCCCCGGGGCATTCTATGCCTCATTTGTTTTATAAAATATCACTTGAGTCCTATATGTTTGATGCATTAGGTTATAAGAGTTGATTTGGAAACACTTGATGCATAGAACTACCTTGTCCAGTTATATACTTTAAACCCTGTGTAGGTCTACAATCGAATATATGCTTAACCATGCTTAGACCGGTAGAAGTCGGGTGATTTCCTGTCACCTGCGAGATATAGGTGGATACCGGAGCACGGTTGGCTATATTTGCTATGGGATAATATAACTGGAGGCCGGACAGAGTCTATGTTTAGGTTGACTCATGTGATTCCGTCTGTGTCGATTAAGGACCGTATCGTTAGAGGCCATCTTGTCATTTTGAACGCATGTCTCACACTTAGCTGGCCGGATAACTCATTCCGACTGTGAAGCCGAGTAGCTCAACTCAGGTCGGGCCTTGTTCGGTTGAAGTGCGCACTCTGGATGGTAGTAAGGATGTGCGGCGAGCCAGACGTGAGCCCAAGGGTAGGGTAGTCCTGATCGTCCTGGCAGCTGGTTGTCCCTGGTTGTGCGACGCTGATCGACCCCACGAAATGTGTACCTGAGTTGTACCAAAGGTGACCTAAGACTACCTTGGCGCAGGTATGTCTGAGTTTGTGTTGGGAATAACTGCCCAGCTGGTTGCAATCGATTTGAATCGTCGTCTCTCCCGGCTAGTGAGAAACTTGGCGGAGCCCCTTCATCGTAGTAATTGAACTATGGAATGTGATGGTTATGATGAACATGGAAAATATTACACCGGCTATGGTTACTATTGTATGTTACTAATGACATCCCACATGTTTGGCATAGGTTAGTTGCTAATCTAGAGATGAATAGTTATAATCAACTTGGTTACCGAATTATAAAATGTATAACTCAACTAGTGGCTTTTATGCAAAATGTTGTCAAGCTAGCTCTATTTATAAAGCCTTGCATGATCCTTGGAGTCACTTTATTTTTGGTTTATAACAGGTAAGTCTAGCTGAGTACCTTCTTGTACTCAGGGTTTATTTCCCACTTGTTGCAGATAACATAGTGTATTATGGGTATTATAAGAATTGCTTCTCGCCTGCAGAGGAAGAGGAGTAATCCAGGGCAAGACGCTTCTATTTATATATCCTATCTGTGATGCTTTTGTGGGTGGTGATCAAAAACTAGTTTGTATTAAACAATGGTGAGAGATGTTGGTTTTAAAACTACTTTGCTTCCGCTACTACCTTATTTGGAACTTGAGTTGTAATAACTTTAATCGTACTCTGATGTATGGCAATATATTTGTGAACTCTATGTAACATGTGGCATGTATGTTGAATCATGTACGATCTTGGTTGTATATTGGCGATTAATCGAGACCCTTCGTGGTACTCGACGGACTACCGGGTTTTTATGGGCTCAAGTATGATAGTGCGACTGCTTCGCAGGCTGCCATTTGCTTGTGCTCTTATAAATTGGACGGTTCTATCATAGAGGGTGTTCTTGAACTCCAAGAGGGTGTATGCATCAATGGAAATGGCTTGGAGAGCCCAAATGTCCAAATGACCCTTCTATTTATAGCCTCCATAAAAACTAACTGCAATGTGCTTTTGGTGGGTTGGCTTCAGGGTCATCGAAAAACTCCGGTGACCACTGGAGAAAGAATCCTAACATCCAATGACTATTTTCAAATAGTCATGTAGCTGTTGGGATGCTGCATTCTCCGGTGCCTAGCTCGGTCAACCACTAGAGAAATCAGGTGGCTTCACCGGGAACGTTGTGCATAGTTCTTGTAAGACACTTTTCCTTCAGTGCTTTATAGGGGCACCATCCAGTAGCCCTTGGAACCCTTATGTAGATAGTTATGGGAGCCACCAAAAAGAGTCTAGTGCTCCTAGGCACCCAACATCAGAGAAAGCAACTCACGTTTTAAATCTCTCATGTAGTCCTCACCTTGACCCTAACAACCTCTAATGGTCTAAACATAGGTACTACTAGAGAATTCAGATGACCCAATTCAGAACAGATAGTGTTAGGGCAGGGGCCTATTCTCCGGTGCTTCCCCATCAAGAGGGCCCTACTAAATCCGACGAGTGCAGTGACACTGCACTTAGCCATTCTCTCAAACACTTTTTCCAATGTGCCAACTCCAAAGTGTGTTCCATTGAACACCAACACCTTGAGCAAACGAGATAACTTTTTTCAAAACATTATTAAAGCATTTTCATTTGCATCCTCACCATGTCACTAGATATGCAAAGTTAGTTTAAACCTAGTGGAACTAGATAACCATAATTATTTTTAGAGATCCCCTCTTAATAGTATGGATATCTATCCTAAACCCGATCGTGAACTCTATTGCACTTGGACGGCGAAACAAAACCCCTATTGCATATACCTTTGCCTTCGGCCTTGTTTCCATCTCCATTTCACTTTATCTCCAATTGTGAGCACTTGCTCATGGTCATCATCATCACGTATATATAACAAGCACTTAGGGTTTTGAGCACCCTCCATTGTCCTTCTCTCTCCTTTCTCCCGTAACCACCTCTATTTTCTCTCTTCTCTCTCTGTCTCCTCTTCCTCCTCAGATACAAAAATGTTGGAGGATTTTTTTCTTAAACAAGAGCTTGGAGATGCTTAGAACTATGGTTGTCATGGTCATGGATAAAATAATCTCGGAATCATCTTGAACCGCATCGTAGTCTTGTTGTAGCTTTTGAAACATCTTGCGTTGGCATCAGAATCTGGTTGAAGCGTTCCCAGATCTATGCAGGATAAAGGATTCAATTCTGGCCACTCCCTCGATCATAAATCAAGACTAGCAGATTTTGTATCGTGGCTGCTCTGCTTTTGTTATTGTGTTATACCTTTGAATTTTATGCACCGCGTGCTTGCAATGCAGCACTAATACATCATCTTTAAGGACGTATTTGTGCATGCAGTGACACTGAGTGCGTGACTTTAGGGTTCAAGTTCAAGACCCAACATCACTCTCATGCTATGCAAACCGGATTCTTTTAACTATGCATTTTCACACAGGCATATATATGATTGATAACGAGATAAAGCTGGTGGAATTAAAGGTAAGAAAAGCACATCATTCGGAGAAAGGTAGAAGCAATAGTGGGCGTTCGAATTGGACGCCCTGGTGCTCGCTGATTGCGCCCTTTTTGTTCCTGATTATGAGTAATCCATCACTCGCATGTCATCGTCACATGATCTATCCTTCCCAAAGAGAAGAAACAAAGACAGTAAATAATCTGCATGAGTCTGTCTTCGTCTTCCCATTTGGTGGCACAGTTCGGTAAGTACTGCTTTTCAATGGAGTTGCAGAAGAACAGCAACCACTCACTCAATTTCAAAAGTCGAACAGCCGAACATGTGATGATGACATCTTCGGCTGGTATTAAAGCCGGCTGATAATCCAGCTAAAATTATTTTGTTGTGAGAGAAAAATACTGTAGATTCTAGCTGCTGATAAGTTCGAGCGAACAGGCCCCACTGGGTGAGGAAAAGAGACCAGAAAAGTTTCGATCTTTTGAGGAGGAGCGCGCATTAGGAGAAAGATAAGGGGCATTTTTGGGGACGACGACTACAGAATGGAACAGCCGCCGGGTTAGTGCACTGTGACCATCTGCTTCTGCTCCGAACATCGGTCGGCCGGGGAGAGGGATAGACAGAGAGAGAACCCAATGGAACAGCACGCAACGCGACACAACACAACACAACACAACACATACCAGCGGCCTGAGAGTGGGAGATGAACGTTGTCACAATTATTGGTCCAACGCTATTGGAGGACTGAAACCGTCTAGTACTCTACTGTATGTTCTGGAACCTGTTTCCCCTGACCCTGAACGTCCCACTGTTTACCACCTTTGGTATTGACATGACACCTGGTCCTTGTGTGTTAGATGATTGCCGAATACACGTTGACGCGGCCTTGTTTAGTTTCTCGTCGGTTTACTCCCTACCGGCACATTAGACTATTAAATATAGACTAAAAAATAATTAATTATACATATTACGACTAATTTGCGAGATCAAATTTTTAAACCTAATCAGTCTAAGATTTGGCAACGTAGTGCTATAGTAAACATGTGCTAATGATGGATTAATTAGGCTTAATAAAATTCGTCTCGTGGATTATTAAAGACTTCTGTAATTTGTTTTATTATTACTATCCGAACACTCACATGTGATACCCCAATATGACACCCAATGTGATATCCCTAAATTTTACTCCCTGAATTTAAACACCACCGAACTAAAGATCAAAGCATTGACGAACTGAAGAGCAAAGAATAGCAAAACAGCAGGCAATGGAGTACTGTGTCATAACTGAAATTATGATGCACGACAATAGCCAGCGAGCAATGCATCTTTGACCAAAGAATCACAGACTAACATAAACATTTGATAGTTAAATTTTATTTATTAGAGACTTCAGGATTATTTAGTTTGCAGACTTAGAGCCACATACATCAAGTACTCACTCGATGCACCAATAAGTGAGGTTTAGGATATTGAAATTGTCCACAACATGCATCTTTGACTACTAATTTTGCTGCATTTTATTGATAAAGTTACACAAAATATTGGTTTCTAAAATTATTTTCCAAGAAAACAGATTTTCAGCTATTTTCAAATTTCAAAACTTGAATATATAAAACTAATATAATTTTAATATAAACAATCGGTTAAAGAGGCACATTGAAAACCATGTTCCCTCTATGTGAAGCACTCCTTTTGTTCTAATTATAAGATGTTTTGTCTTTTTTAAATACATTATTTTTACTATGCATATTCTAAAAAGTTTAAAATGTCTTGTAATTTGAAATGATAGGAGTATTTTTGACCAGCGAGAGAACGAGGGACCGTCTGTAGAAAGAGAACTGTAAGACTCAAGCCTTTCAAGACTAATACAGTCTCCCTCCCTCCCAGGCTTGCACCGCCTAAAATACATGATTAGTACCTCAAGAAAAAAAAGCCACTTTTGTTATCGATCACATGCACGCGTGCACTTCTTTTACATTATACACGTTCGGTAGCGGCAGCATAGGTGCGCGCGCCACAACGAATGCAATTAGAGGTGCCGGACGACATCAGTACATCATCAGTCTCCACCCAGGAAGCACATTCTTTTCTGCTGCACGCTTTCATGCTCTGGCAAACCACGAGCTGCCACAGGCTGCATGGAACCAAATAATTTGCTCCAACGAAGACGGAGTCCTATACACTTGGTACGTCCCAGGATGACAGGGATCAATGGTTGGAAAGTAAGCGCCCTGTTCGTTTAGGCTCGTTTAACTTATAAGTCGTATTTTTTTAGCCAATAAATAATATTTTTTTCTCACATTAAATCAATCAATAGTACTTTTAACCATGGTTTATCAGCCAAACAAGACTAAACAAACCAGACGAAGATCGTCGTCTATCAAATCACATCATTTCGTCGCACGGAAGACTCTGTTGGTCCGGAGGAGCATGCTTGCTGTACTTCCCTTATGGTGTCCCTTGTGCTTGAAAAGATGTTACGAATTAGCTAATGTAATCCAATATATTAGTAAATAACTGTCGACAGACAAATGAAAGCAAGCCGGGCAAGATACAGAAACTATGTGAATCAATATCCACTGATACATGGAACTCCCGTCATACTATAATATAATTTGCTCCAAACATGGTAAGACCTCAAAACATAATACCCCTTTTCCTTTTTAAGTGTCATTATGGTATTCGTGTCGCTCAAACTTTCTTAAATTTGACTAGGTTTGTAGAAAAAAAATATCAATATTTAAAAAGAGCGAAATAGAAGGATTTTCCAACAACAAAATCTACAACCGTTACAAGTGGCTTCTCTATGTAAGAATGATATCACACAATATTTCTTAGCGAAGGCGCCACAAGATCAGGGGACTCAATTAGAATATGAGTTTAGTATCTCTACTCATGTTTTCCTTCTCCTTTGTTGTGATCTTAGGCATGTGGGTTCCTGCCCCTTCCATCAGTCGCCTAGTTGCATTGCTGTAATTACTCGTTTTTCTGTTTCTCTGTAGTTGTTAGTTGGGGAGAGGGGCAGGAACTATTAGGCTTGTAATTCCCTTGTACAATTTTTTTTTTTTTTTCCTTTTTATCGTCTAATAAAACTTGCGGCAAAGCTTTTGCCGTCCTTTCTAAAAAAAATATCTCCATATAAATTTATTATAAAAATAGATTCAACGATATATCTTATGATAGTAACTATGTACCATAAATATTAATATTTTTGTATATATTTGGTTAAAGTAATGTATGTTTGATTTCTCATAAAGGGGGAACGACAATTAAAAAGGGTCGAAGCAGTAGGTGGGTAGTCTTGCAGCCGCGGCTAGGGCCAACACGAGACGCCGCTGCCAATAGGAAACCGTTCTTGCAGGCCTCGTTGTCTCTGCCTAGCGCTCATCTCCTTCTTCTCCGATGCATCTGCTAGTGATATCAAGGAGAGGGACCCATCTCTTTTTTTCGTAATTTTTATATCTAGTTTGCTTAGGGTTTAGTCCAAATAAATCTATCGGTGAAATCAGATGGTTTTCGGTTGGAATCTTGTTACCTGCGATGATTTCGGTGATTGCCAGGATAAGTTCGCCGTTGCAGGCATCGATTTCATCGGCAAGAGACCAATTTGTGGGCATTATGTAAAGGGGGGAGTGCTCCTAGGCACTGTCAAAAAGGACAGTTACTCCGGGTCATCAATCTTATCGTCCATGGTCACGGAGAGAAAATCAAGGATTGAAGGTAATGAATCTGTGTCATATGTTGTACCTAACGATACAATTGCCGATATTGTTTCATCGACTCAGATACATTTTGGACTAGTTTTAGAACGTTGGATCTTGGGGCATGTCCAATATTTTAGGATTGACGTTGGATCCGAAGACCACACTGGCTTCGGTGTTCAATGAGCCTTTGTTCATCTAGAGCATTGGCTGCTCGAAAAAAGCCACTAAGAAAGAAGCTGATGGAAGAATCTGGATAGACTACTGTGTCTTATCTACTTCAGATTTTTTTATATATAATTTAAGGATATACTGTATCAAGTTTTTAATATAATTCCTCTTACCTTGAAAAAAAGGGACGAAGCGGTACATCAGATCTAGCGAGTCAAACCAGCCATCACGGTAGCATAGATATATGCACCACAAACAGAATAAACAATTCATGACAGCAGATTAGGTGGACTAAAAAATTATCTCCATTATTAATATTTCTGCGGAGCTTAAGTTAATTGGTGTGCTGTAATAGTAAATTGAGATTGTAAACTATTACCCTTTCTGGCAAACCAAAGCTAAGTCCATTATTCGGCCTCGTTTGGCTTGCTGAAACTTGGTTGAATTGGCTGAAAAATACTGTTCTAGCTGAATTGTTGTGAGAGAAAAACACTGTTCCAGCTAAAAAAATAAGCTAAATAGTATGGACTATAAGGTAAGCCGAACGGGCCCTTCGCAGTGTGGTCATTAGTTTTTTAGATAATGGGAAAAAGTTTTCGGCATGTACAAACGGAATGAAAACACAACACTAGGCCATATGGTATTTATAGAGACGGCTCATGGAGATTTATAGCAACGGTTTTGGCAGCCGTCCGTACCAAACTGTTGCTATAAATCATGGATTTATTGGGGACAAATCCTATTTGTAGGGGCGGCTGGATATGTGGCCACCCCTACAAATCAATTTCTAGAAATTCCAGAATCCAGACAAAAAAACAGCAAAAAATATAATTTTTTTAATCCGAGGAGGCCCCACTATTAGAGAGATATGTAAATTTTGTGAACAATATTATTACCACCTTACCGGATGAAGAAATGGTCAAAATAAAAGTTGTAGATCTTGATGAATTCTATAACTTTTGTGTTCATAACTTTTTCAGATAAAATCATTTAATGTTTCAAAATAACGTTTGAAGTTGTCATTTTTTGAAATTCAAAATTCAAATAGATAAAACACAATCACAAGAAAAGATGGACAAAATAATAGCTGTACAAACACAACAAATTAGTAGAGCAGGATTTTAGAAAAGTTTAGAAAAAAATCATCAAATTTAAAGTTAGTACGAGGAAGAAAGACTAGTTACAAGTCTTAGCCAAAGATTAAAAAGAGAAATTAGAGTTCTTCAATAATTTCAAAATTAAATTTCAAACATTATTTCGAAGCACTAAATGATTTCAAATGAAAAATTATAAACAATAAAGTTTCATAACTTTTCGAAATCTACACATTTTATTTTGGTCATTTTTTCATCCTAGATCATTTGAAAAAAATTCAAATTTTAGTGTTTAATTTTTACTATTCAGCGCATATTTATAGGGGCGGCTATAAATCGAGCCATTTATAGGGACGGCTGATAACCCCAGCAGCCTCTACAAATAGATTTGTAGGAGCGGCTTGTTTGGGAGGCATTGGTAGGGGCGGCTCAATATAGAGCCGCCTATAAAAAAGGGGGCGTTGCTACAAATCTTTTCTGTAGTTGTCGGTGCGAAAAATGACCAATAAATAAATATTAATGACACATAATTTATACTGGTTCAGTCAACAGGCCATACGTCCAGTTGAGGTCGGTCGGTGACTTTATTCCTGAGTCTAGGTGCTCGAAGTTTGCTGTAGGGATACAAATGAGTAAAGAATGAGAAGAGGGGTGTTAGAGGACCGGTCGGACTCTGAACTGAGTGGAAGAGAGTGACGGATGCTCAAACGTGCACTAAGTATTGAAACGTATGCTCTGTGTGTCTGAGCTTATCAGCTGTTGAGAGCGTGTAAACTGTGTAGCTATCGAGTCCTAGAGCTATTAAGCTGTCGAGTCGACCAGTCTTTGGGGGAGGCTTTTAGGAGAGAGCCCATCCCCTTTTATAGTTGAAGAGGATATCCTTACAAGTAAGAGAAAGAGAGAGAGAGAGTGCATACGTGTGCTGCCTAGTCTTGTTGCCCACACCATTGGGTACGGCATGGTTGTCGGAGCCCACAATATTGTTTATGTTTAGACACATCTGGCAGGCTCTACCATGTTTGCCTGGTATGGCAAACGAGGGCGCCCACAATACTATTTATACTTTAACGTGTCTGGCAGGCTCTACCGTGTTCACCTGACATGCCCCGATAGCACCGTCCTGCAGGTGCGCAGGGCATGGCAGGGTACAGTCTTGATATTGCGGTTGACTTGAGCGCCTTACCTTATCTGCTTCACCTGCTCACCGGGCCCACACCGAGCGGGCATCCCAGTCGGTCCCGACCGTATCGGTCGGGAAAGAGGATCGAGCAGAGGTCCGACGTATCCTCAATCGAAGAAGGGGGTCAGAGTCGGACTGCGGTCCCACCTTGGCCAGGCCTTCCGGTCGGGGACCTGATCGTTGTCTCGGCCTGTCATTATGTATCTGGGCCGACCCAAATGCGTGCTGTCGCTGCGTCGCCTGCTGGGCTTGGTTTTGTAGGGAAACAGGTCCATTGGGGACCCTGGGTTTATCAACCCGACAAGAGCCCCCGAGCCCCTTTGGGACTTCTGTGAAGCCATGAAGGGGCTGTTCACACACGTTTCACGTGATATTTGTAAAAGCTAGGGGCTTGTGTTTTTAGCTTAATGAAAGCTTGAATTTGCTTTGTAATTCCTGTACCCATCGTGCCATGGAGGCGGGCTGTTATTGAAACTTTGGTGTTTTCCCCTCGGTTTGTTGTACTGTGTAGGGTAACCGAGTAGGATTTAGGCGCCCAGCCTCCATGTGGAGGACTGGCAAAAGCCATGGAGGCGTGCAGAGTGGATATGGGTGCCCTGCCTCCATAAGGAGGACTGACGAAGGCCGCAGAGGCGCGCCAGAGGGATATTGGCGCCCATCGCCTAAGGAGAAGACTCACTGGTAATCCATTTTTCGTAGGGTGCACGTGAGCACACCCGGTGGGTGTATGGTAGTGGGTCGCCATCGGACAAGACGGAACTCGCATCCTTGGGGTCGGGTGAGATGGAGCCCGCACCCGAGGAGTCGGGCGAGACAGAGCATGAACCCGAGGGGTCGGCCGAGATGGAGCCCGCGACCTTGGGGTCGGGTGAGACAGAGCATGAACTCGATTGTCGGGCGAGATGGAGCCTATGGCCTTGGGGTCGGGCAAGACGAAGTGCGAATCCTTGGGCGGGCGAGATGGAGGTCGTGGCCTTGGGGTCGGGCAAGATGGAGCATGAACCCAAGGGGTCGGGAGAGATGGAGCCCGCGGCCTTGGGGTCGGGTGAGACATAGCTCGAACCCAAGGGTCGGGTGAGACAGAGCCCGCAGCCTTAGGGTTGGGCGAGATGGAGCACGCACCCAAGGGTCGGATGAGACGGAGGTGGGTGTAGCCCTCGACTCTACGGCCGACTGGGGAGTTGGTCGAAGGCTGAGCACCTTGGTACTCTTTTCTAGGGCTATGGACTCTTGTGTTTCTTCTGGTCGGGGTGTTCGTCCATGTCCGTTCCGATCGCAACTTGTGCGATCAGTCAAGTTCCTAAGTAGGGACCTGGCAGCTCGAGCCCCCCAGCCACTAGGGGTCGGTCAGGGTCGGTCACATGATTTTGTGTGTCACCCCATCCACAGGTTCTGCAACCATAGGGGTTGAGCTGATGCCACTTGCCTCGATGGCTCGAGTGGCGAGCTTCGGCGAGCTTGTTAACAGGTATGTCTGAGTGGAATCTAGGGCCGTCGTTCGTGACGGGGTTGGCATAGCCCTCATGTGGCACTCCACTTCTCCTTAACCCGCCTCCCGACAGATGCCCGAACCATTTCTGAGACCGACTCAGGTGGCCCGCTGGCCTCCCCTCGATGGAGATTCTGTGGGCATGGATCGAGGTCAGGATCGAACAAGAAGGTCGAGATGACCCTGTCCGCTTCTTAGCGGATCGTACGAGGGCCGCTGGGGCTCATCTATGTTTTCTCCCCTGGCTCTATTTGACGCGAGGCGGCCTCAAGCCCTTTGCGGGCCAGCCTTCAAACCCTGGTCGGTCACCGCTCATATCGAATGAGACGACTACCGCTTCGTGATGCGACGTGAAGCGTTGTGATGGAACAATTGCATATGCAATGCTTGGATGTATGGGATGAATGTATGGATGAATATATGACTGAATATATGACTGAATGTATGAATGCATGTATGAGAATGGATGAATGAATGCTCATGCACTGGGAAAGTAGAACAGGGGTTGGTAAAGTTACCTCAATGGCTCGAGTGATGGGTCTGGGGAGCTCCTATCGGATATGTTCGAGTGGGATCCATGTCCATCATTCATGATAGGGTTGGCATAACCCACATGGGGCATCCCACTGCTCCCTACCTATCTCTCGGCAGCCGCCCAAGCCGTCTGATCGACTCGGGTGACCTGTTGGCCTCTCCTCGATGGAGATTCCATCGGTGGGCCATAATAGAGTTAGAATAGAAATAGTCAGTTTATGTAAAAGATGAATTCATTGGGGAGCCCCCGTGTGAACAGTTTTACATTCGTGAATATTTTAAGTTTGTTTTTGTGATGAAATCACTTGTGAGGGGAAGCTTGTCCCATCCGCACTTGTTTTTATCCTTGTGTAACTTCATTTTTGTGCTTTCTTTTTCGCACCTGCCCGTTGCCCCATAGGCTACAACCTTAAGAACCTAGGCGTGGCCCATGAGGCTCAGCTGCTCGTAACCGTAGGTCGTGGTGGGGTGTGATCGATCGAGAGGCTAAAAGCGCAAGTTACGTAGGGTAATCAACGGAACGGAATGCCCTTTCATTTGGGTGACGCCCTTTTGTTTGGGCGAAAAGTGTTACTATATGATAGTAAAAAAGGGGATGGTATCGCACCCCCGTGGAGCCCCCGAGCGACCCAGGCTGAGAGTGCTCAGGTTGGGGCACTATAGGAGCAAGCATTGAATGGAAATAAATGGTAAGACCGAGCTTTAGGGAAAGAAACGACGTAACTGCTCGATGTTCCATGTGTTGGTGAGAACGTTGCTGTTGTCATCCTTTAGTCAGTAGGCACCCGGTCGGATCACCTCGGTCACCGTGTAGGGTCCTTCCCATGGTGGAGAGAGATTATGTTTCTCCTTGGTTGACTGGGTCCTTTAGAGTACGAGATCACCGACCGCGAGGATCCTCCCCCTGATTTTTCTTTCATGGTACCTACGAAGAGTTTGCTGGTAACGAGCGGAGCGAATGACGGTCATCTCATGAGCCTCCTTGAGCAGGTCAACCGCGTCCTGCTGAGCCTCTGCGGCTCGGTCTCGGTCGAAGGCCTTTACTCTTGGGGCGCCATGATCGAGGTCAAAGGGCAACACTGCTTTGGCTCGTATGCGAGGAAGAAAGGGGTGAACCCTGTGGACCGGTTTGGGGTCGTTCTTAGGCTCCAAAGGATTGCTGGGACCTCTACAACCCATCGCCCGGGATACTTTTGGAGTCGGTCGAAGATGCAGGGCTTAAGTCCTTGGAGGACCATGCCATTGGCCTGCTCGACCTAACCGTTAGTACGCGGGTGTCCGACCGAGGCCCAATCGATCCTGATGTCGTATCCATCATAGAAGTCCAGGAACTTCTTCCTAGTGAAGTTTGTTCCGTGATCGGTGATGATACAGTTAGGGACACCAAACCGATAGATGATGTTAAGGAAGAACTTGACCGCCTCTTCCGAGCGGATATTGGTGATGGGCTTCGCCTCTATCCACTTGGTGAACTTGTCCACCACCACGAGTAGATGAGTGAAGCCACCCAGGCCCTTTTTGAGGGGTCCGACCATGTTGAGGCCCCAGACCGTGAATGGCCTGGTGATGGGGATGGTCTGAAGTTCCTACGCCAGTAGATGAGTCTGCCGAGCGTAGAACTAGCATCCTTTACACCTGCGGACCACCTCCTCTACATCTTGCAGTGCAGTGGGCCAGCAAAAACCTTGGCGAAAGGCTTTCCCAACCAGCGACCTTGGGGCTACGTGATGTCCACAGATTCTGGCATGGACTTCGAGGAGAAGCTGTTTCCCCTGGTCGGTAGAGATGCACTTCATGAGCACTCCCGACGGACTTCACATGTAAAGTTCGTTACTAATGGTGACGAACGTCTTGGCGCGTCGAGCGATTTGTCGCGCTTCAGTCCTTTCTGGTGGAAGAACCTCCTCGAGGAGGTAGGCGAGCAGTGGTGCTCTCTAGTCGACTAGATCGAGTGCCATCACGGCGATGTGGCCGGGTGATGTTGCCATGGAGGCACCAAGGTCGGAGCCCTTGAGCACTCGGTAGGGGTCGGGGCACGTCGGGGGGTTGGAGCCCCCAAGTTCTAGATTGGTGTTGGAGTGCGTCTGGGTCGGATCCTCTCGGATGCAGGCAGACAGCTCATGGAGGTCATTTACAAAGACCCCGTCGGCGGGCGGTTCCCGTTTGGACGCCAATTTTGCGAGGAAGTCGATAGCGTCATTGTCCTTTTGAGGGACATGATGTAGTTTGATCCCTCAGAACTTGTCCTCAAGCTTGCGCACCTCCTGGCAATACACCACCAAGAGAGGGCTCTTGCAGGAGGACTCCTTCATGACTTGGTCAATGACCAACTCTAAGTCACCACAGACATGTAGCCACGTGGCGCCGAGCTCGATGGTGATGCGCAGTCCATTGATGAGGGCCTCATACTCTATGGAATTGTTTGAGGCTGAAAAATGGAGACAGACCGCGTTGCGGAGCCTGCTCCCATTCATGGAGATCAGAACCACTCTAGCCCCCGAGCTAGGTGCCATGACCGACCCATTGAAGTACATCATCCAGTACTCATGGGTGATGTCTGGGGTCAGGAGCTGGACCTCCATCCATTCAGTGATGAAGTCGGCAAGAGCCTGAGACTTAATAGCGGTGCAGGGGACATACCTGATGTCATGGCCCATGAGCTTGAGAGCCCACTTGGAGATTCGGCCAGTGGCCTCATGGTTATGGATGACCTCCGTGAATGGGTACGAGGTGACAACTATGACCTCGTGGTCAGTGAAGTAGTGCAGGAGCTTCTAGGTTGCTATCAGCAGGGTGTATAGAAGCTTATGAACCTAGGGGTAGCGAACTTTGGCATCGGTGAGTACCTCACCGACAAAGTACACTGGTCGTTGGACCTTCAGGGGGTGTCCCAGCTCCTCCCTCTCGATGACGAGGGCAGCGCTCACAACATGGTTGCTTGCCGCGACATAGAGGAGGAGGAATTCTCCCTGTTCGGGAGCGACGTGGATTGGTGCCGATGTCAGCGATGTTTTGAGACTTTCCAAAGCCTACTGTGCCTCCTTTGTCTAGATGAATGCATCTGCCTTCTTGAGAAGTTTATAGAGAGGCATCCCTCATTCGCCTAGTCGGGAGATGAACTAGCTTAGGGTGGCCAAACAGCCAGTGAGCCTCTTTACGCCCTTGATGTTGCGTATCGGGCCCATGTTGGAGGTGGCCATGATTTTTTCAGGGTTGGCTTCGATGCCGCGCTCGGACATGATGTATCCGAGCAGCTTCCCCTTTGGAACCCCAAAAACACATTTTTCGGGATTCAATTTGATGCTGAGCCTTCAGAGGTTCACGAATGTTACGACCAAATTTGTGATCAGGTCACTAGCTTGAGCTGTTTTCACCACTACGTCATCTACATAGATGGCGATTGTTGGTTTCGACCGCTTGACTTGGTCAGGTTGGTCAAGCGGGTTGATTTGGTTGGGGAAGCATCGCTGCATGCACCGTTGATAGGTGGCACCAGTGTTCTTCAGACCAAAAGGCATGGTTACATAACAGTACGAACCCTACAGGGTGATGAATGAAGTCACGACCTGGTCGGACTCTTTCATCATGATCTGGTGGTAGCCTGAGTAGGCATCCAGGAAGGAGAAGATTTCACACCCTGAGGTGGAGTCAACTATTTGATCTATACGTGGTAAAGGGAAGTGATCCTTTGGGCACGCCTTGTTGAGGCCCGTATAGTCAACACACATTCTCCACTTCCCATTCTTCTTTTTCACAAGAACAGGATTAGCTAGCCAGTCAGAGTGGTATACCTCTTTGACGAATCTGGCTGCTAGAAGTTCGGTGATCTCCTCACCTATGGCCCTGTGCCTTTCATCATCAAAGCAACGCAGGCATTGCTTGGCAGGCTTTGAGCCCAGGACGACGCGTAGTGCATGCTCGGTGACCTCCCTTGGTAAGCCCGGCTTATCAGAAGTCTTCCACGCGAAGACATCATGATTTGCGCATAGGAAGTTGGCGAGCTTGCTTTCCTATTTGGCCCGGAGCTTGGTCCCGATCCACACCATCTTGGTCGGGTCGGTGGGGTCGATTTTCACTGCCTCGGTTTCCTTAGTCAGATGGAAGGCACTTGAGGAGGTTGGCCCGTTGCAGTCAGGGACTGCTAGAGTCACCGAATTCCTGAGCTCCGAGAGCTCGGTATAGTTGATGATGGCAGTGGCGAGCTCTAATGCTTGTGGTCGCACATGTAGGCGTGCGAGAAGGTACTACCTATGGTGATGACGCCGTTTGGCCCTAGTATCTTCAGCTTGAGGTAGGTGTAGATGGGGATCACCATGAATTTGGCGTAACATGGCCGCCCCAAGATGGCGTGGTAGGACCCCAGAAAGTCCACTACCTCGAAGCCTAGGACTTTCGAGTGGAAGTTGGCACGATCGCCAAATGTGATGGGTAGGTCGATCTGCCCGAGTGGATATGCCTGCGCCCCTGGGATCATGACGAGCGGGTAGCGACCCAATCGGGTGATGTGGGAAGGGTGGTCTCTCTGATCAAAAGTGATCGGGGAGTCCGACCAGCTAAGGAAAGAGGGGATGGCCGACTCGGCGGTGCATGCCTCTCTGTAGCGTACCTTATGCTGGCGCTTGTAGTGGATAGCGATGGATCCCCAAAGATCATGAGGCATTTCTTGGGGTTGAGGAAGCCATCTTCATTCTTGCCTGCTGTGCCTCTTTTCATGGCTGCCTCCTCCTTGCCTTTCCCTTCCTTTGGCTTGGCGGCTTGTCGCAGGAAGCGCTTGAGGAGCTTGCAGTCCTTGTAGAGGTGTTTGACGAGATAGGCGTGGTTGGTGCATGGACTCTCCATGAGCTTATCAAAGTGGTTGGGTTGGCCCTGCTGGGGCTGCTTGCCCGCTCGGTCGGCTGCAGCGACCAAAGCTGGGTTGGCCGAACAACGCTGATCCTTCTTGTTCTTCTTGCCCTTTTGTGTGGAGGGTCACTCACCTTAGCCCTCGTGCTTGGCCTTTCCCCTATCCTGACCACCAATGAAGACCGCCCCGACCGCCTCCTCACCGGAGGCATGGTTTGTGGCAATGTTGAGTAGGTCGCGGGTGGTACGGGGCTTCACATAGCCGATCTTGTGAATCAAGGACTCATAGGTTGTCCTAGAGAGGAACGCGCTGATGATGTCTGCGTCAACGACATCAGGAAGGGAGTTGCACTGCATTGAGAACCTGGGGATGTAACCCCACAGAGACTCGTTGGGCTCCTGTTGGCAGCTCTTGAGGTCCCAGGAATTCCCAAGATAGACATACGTCCCCTGGAAATTTCTAATGAAGACCCTCTTGAGATCCACCTAGTCGTGGATGCTGTCGGGTGGAAGGAATTCGAGCCATGCTTGAACATGCTCCCCCACGCAGATGTGGAGGTACTGGATGATGAAGTAGTCATCATCCACTCCTCCGGCTCGGCAGGTGAGCCAGAAGTCTTCGAGCCATATACCAGGGTTTGTCTCCCCAGTGTACCTGGCGATGTTGGTGGGTGGTCGGAAGCACCGTGGGAATGGCGCTTTCTGGATGTGATGACCAAAGGCCCATGGCCCTGGGCCATCCAGGCTAGGGCTCTGGTCTATTGGTCGGCCACCATGCTTGGGATGCATGTCCTCTTGCTCCTACATGGTCAGGCCGGGGCCTGTGCCGCCTGCTCTCGCCGCCATTCGATTATCGTTATC
Source organism: Miscanthus lutarioriparius (assembly GCA_904845875.1). Lineage (NCBI taxonomy): Eukaryota > Viridiplantae > Streptophyta > Magnoliopsida > Poales > Poaceae > Miscanthus > Miscanthus lutarioriparius. The sequence continues at coordinate 48,277,923 of CAJGYO010000018.1, read as the reverse complement.
ATCGTGCTGGGCATGGCGTCGATTATTGATGATGCTGCGAGCATCACGGTTCAGCCTGAGCCGTTTGCGCATAGGTGGTTAGTGTGGAGCGGGCGCCGAGTTGGGTTGTGGTGCCGTCGTGTCTTCCTGCTCCACGCCCGGCAACTGCTACGGTGAGTGGACGGAGCGATTCAACTGGTACGGTCCCAGTCCCCCGGTTGGGCAAGAGGCCGCGAGCCGGTGTCGCAACTTCGAGCTCTCTGCCTACTGAATGGCGGCGGTCTCCACCAGCACCCGAAGGTTCCGGTGTTTTGCCTGTTCCTAGAGGTCGGCAGGCTCAGGGAGGCTGCACAGAAGCATCACCGCAGCAGCGATGTTCAGGCCAGCCTGAGTAAACTGAGGGGGGTCGTCCCCTCTGTCTAGTATGTTACGCTGGACCTAACGGGCATGACCTCGAGCGTCGCTCGCCGGGTTACATGCATGTGGCGTAGCGTGATGCGCCGGGTGCTTCGGTGTAGGCGGCGGCTGGCTCTGCCGCCTTTGCTATAACTCCTCGCTGTGCTGCTACGCACGTACTAGGGCCTACGCTTTGGGGTTCGAAGGGGGGTGAGTCTATAGAGACTCCACTACCTTCGGTGGCTATCCTGGGGTATCCGCCATAGTGCACACCCGGGACAGAGGGTGGCCAGGTGCCATGACGTTGTCGATGCAGGAGCCATCGCTTTTGACCTCGTCATTGATGAGGTCGTGGAAGGAGGTGGGAGCGTAGCCCGCCATCCCCACGAACTCGGACATGAGAGGGGGCAGCGTCAGCATCCTTCGGAGTCCCCACGCGCATGCATCCATGGGGGAAGTGAAGTCATAGGGGAACCGGTCGCATAGCAGTCACGGTGGGGACAACAGGGTCCCTCCGGAGAGTCGGCGGAAGGTGTTGAATAGTGAGTAAAGAACAATATGCACATCACTCACGGGGGGTTTGAGCCCAGCATGGGCTCGAGGCAAAGTGCGGGTGTCTCAACATTGAGGTCGTCGAGTGGCCCGTTGTAGTCGGTGGAGGGTGCTCCTCCTCCAGTGGGCGTCGAGACAAGCGCCTCTGCGCGGAGGCGAAGTACGCCGAGCTGGTCGGTGACAAAGTCTAGACTCCCAAAGAGGAAGGTCTAGAGTGGCACGAAGACAGGAGGAGCCCACATCCCAGCAAGTGGGAGCATGGGAAACTCTAGCGAGACGAAGTGAATCATATCGCTCGAGCCCGCCATGTTGAAGATGGTGCAAAGGTGGGCCATCCGATGACCAAAGGCGTGAACGCACGACGTCCTCCCCACGAATGGCGCCAATTGTTGGTGCGAAAAGTGACCAACAAGTAAATATTTGTAGTTTTGATGTGCGTTGTGATCGGATGTGGCCTGGCACTCAATGACATAGGATTTATACTGGTTCAGGCAATAGGCCCTACGTCCAGTTGAGGTCGGTCGATGGCTTTATTCCTGAGCCCATGTGATCGAAGTTTGCTGTGGGGTTACAAACGAGTAAGAATGAGAAGGGGGGTGTTAGAGGCTCGGTCGGACTCTAAACCAAGTGGAAGAGAGTGATGGATGCTCAAACGTGTGCCTAGTGCCTCGATGTTTGCCTGGTACGGCAAACGACGACGCACATCATATTATTTATACTCTGACGCGTCTGGCAGGCTCTACCATGTTCGCCTAACATGTCTCGATGGCACCGTCCTATAGATGCGCTGGGCATGGCAGGGTACAATCCTCGGTATTACGGTTGACTTGAGCGCCTTACCTTATCTGCTCCGCCTGCTCCCTAGGCCCACATCGAGCGGGCATCCCTGGTCAGTCGTTCCTAGTCGTTCCCAACCAGATCGGTCAGGAAAGAGCAACGAGCAAAGGTACGGTGTATCCTCGATCGGAGAAGGGGGTCAGAGTAGGACTATGGTCCCACCTTGCCAGGCCTTCCGATCAGGGACTGGATCGTCGTCTCGGCCTATCATTATGTATCTAGGTTGGCCCAGGCGTGTGCTGTCGCTGCGCCGCCTGCTGGGCCAGGTTTTGTAGGGAAGCAGGTCCATTGGGGACCTCGGGTTTATGAACCTGATAGTAGTAGGGCAAGTAGATCAAACTGGTTATAAACAAAGTCTATTATTGCTCCTCCATCCATTCTTTTGGCAAAAAAGTCCAATGCAAAAACTTCCAGTGCTTGGCTCGCCAGTCGGATCATCTCACTACTAGAAATATTCATTTCTATGACGAAAATCTTAATGACGATTCCGAAACCATCATAGAAGATCGCTTCTTATGACAAAATTTTTCATTTTGTTATAGATTAGTGGTGACGATCTTTCAACCCTCCCTATCTATAATGAAATCAGGCATCGTCACAAAAAACATCATAGAAGAGCATAGAGTTTCCTCATAGATCACTTGCGTGACTCATCTGTGATGATCTCCTTTAATATTGTGATGAATAGGGCTTCGTCATTGAACTAATTACACATCTGTGATGAACAATATTCGATCTTTAATGAACGGTGCTTCATCATAGATCTCCATATGGTACTTTCTCCATCCGACGTGTACCTGTAGGTCCTGTAGTTACTCATCCGTGACGCTTGCAATTCGTCATAAAAGTCTCCGCTCGATCCTTTCTCCATGCGACGTGTACCCATGGGACCCTTCTCCATCCGACATGTACATATAGGACCTACAGTTACTCATTCCGTGACGCTTGCAATTTGTCATAAAAGTCTCCGCTCGGTCCTTTCTCCATCCTACGTGTACCTGCAGGATCTTTCAGCATCCAACCTATGGGACCCGATGGCTTACGTGTCACGTATACCAATGGGACCATTCTCCATCTCCATCTGACCTATGGGACCCGACGGCCCATCTCCATCTGGCCTGTGGGACCCGACGGCTTGCATGTCACTTGACGCTTGCAATTCGTCATAAAAGTCTCCGCTCGATCCTTCTGCATCTGACCTCTGGGACCCGACGGCTTACGTGTCATGTGTGCTTGTGGGACCTTTCTCTATCTTCATCCAACCTATGGGACCTGACGGTTACCTGTGGGACCGTTCTCCATCTCCATCCGATCTGTAGGACCCGACGGCCCATCTCCATCTGACCTGTGGGACCTGACGACTTGCGTGTCACTTGACGCTTGCAATTCATCATAAAAGTCTCCGCTCGATCCTTCTGCATCTGACTTGTGGGACCCAACGGCTTATGTGTCATGTGTACCATGTGTGCCATCGGGGTTTAATTTCTCAAAAAAGGTCTGATCCCTAGGAGTCAAACATGGGATCTGGACCAAGGATTGGGGCGTCTTTACCATTGCGCTAGACGCTTGGCTGTGCTGATATCTCTTTGGAGTCACTATAGTATACTATTGGCTATGTGGATGCCCTATAGGTTGACCTAAATTGGATATATCCCCTGCAAGTGGAAACAAATCTATGCCCGCTGGACTTGCAGTGGCGTTGGCTAAGGCGGAGGCGAAGGATGCCTAGTCTGCTGTGGTGGCTCAGGTGTTCTTTTCGTGGCGTGGCGGGCCTCTCCTGGTGGAGCGTGGTAGCATTGGCTTCTGCATGACCAGGTGTGTGCCACGACAGAGGCGGCTTGCAGCCGAGCCGTGCTAGTTCATAAAACAAAGGTATGAGTACCTTTTTCTATGATTATAGAACTCCATTTTTGTACATGATAAAGTAAAGAACACATAAACAAAGGCTATTATGTATGAATTTCAATTGAAATCAATGCTTTTGTCTCACAAAAATAGAAAACCAGACTGTTCCATAATATGATATGAACAAATGCATAGATTAGTGCTCTCGAACACTGTATGCTTTGTTCTAATGCTAGTTTTGCCATTGTCCACCCAATGGTCGAAACTCTAACGAACTTTGCATACTTTTGCTGCAATAGATGGATAGATCCTGGATTCCTAATGGGAGACCATTCTCGCTGATGTTCATCACAGGAGTTGAAGAGTTCATGGATATGGTTAAACAAAAATACCCAGAGCAAAAGATCCCTTGCCAGCGTACACACTGTCTTAACTAGGTGGTTGAAACTTGCCAGGAGGTGAAGGATGACTTACTTATACATAGAATGTCACCCACATACACCACATGGATTCATCATGGGTAAGAGGGAGGAGGTACTGACATTAAAGAGCCATTAGATGTGCATGGATCTTATCATGATGGTTGGATTGTGGAGGAGGAGGAGCAGGTGGACTATGACGAGCGAGCCATTGTCCTTCCACATTACCATATTTTGATGATTTAGTTCAAAACCTATTGACATCTAAAGAGCGGGCTAGAAGAGTCCCAAAGTTTGAAAGAATGTTGGATGAGTTGAAGCAATCAGTTTCTTTTGGATCTACCTTCTCAAGATTCTCCTTCCTTGTCAAGTTGCTCTATATCAAGTCCCACTATCGAGTTAGCAACAACTATTTTGATGCACTATTGGCATTGCTATCAGATGCATTCCCTAGTAGCAACATACCAAAATCATGTGAGAAGGCACAAAAATATATTCAAGAATTGGGACAAGGTTATGAAAGTATCTATGTGTGAAAGAACAACTATGTGTTGTTTTGGGGTGATTGTGAGGAACTGCAAGCATGCCCAAAATGCAAAGAGTCTAGATGGAAGGATGCAGATGGTAGCAGGTGGGTTCCTCATAAGGTTTTGATGCATTTTCATCTAATACCGAGGTTGCAGAGGATCTTTGCTGCTTAAGGAACAACAGCGGACGGCGAATGGCACGAGACTAAGCGAGAGAAGAATACCGGTGAAATGAGCCATCCAGCAGATGGGGAGGCATGGCAGGACCTTGATAGAAAGCACCCAACTTTTGCAGATGATCCAAGGAACTTGACGCTTTCCATCGCCACAGATGGCTTCAATCCATTTGGCAACTTTAGCTTGACATATAGTATGTGGACTGTTCTTATAACGCCTCTGAAGCTACCACCATGGGAATGTGTGAACCCATCGATTGCTTTATGTCTCTACTGATCCCAGACCCAACCTCTCCAGGAAAGGATTTTGATGGAGCCTCTTATAGAAGAACTGAAAGAACTATGGAAGGGTGTCTACACTTTTCGTGTACTACATCATGATAACAAGAAAGGCTTCACTCTGCGCGCTGCTATGCTTTGGTGCATATACGATTTTCCAGCATTGAGCACCTTGTTAGGCTGAACTACAAAAGGTTATTATGCATGTATTTATTGCAATAAAAATCCATTGTCAAGGAGCCTAAGAAAGAAGCTAGGCTACCTTGGACACCATCGTTAGCTTCCTAGGGATCACCCTTGGCGGAAGAGCTTGGATTTTGATGGAGAAACTAAGGACCGAGATGCGCTAGAAAAGTTCACCTTACAGGAGGTCCTTGAGGAACTCGAGAAGGTAAAAGATGTCTGCCTAGGTAAGCATGGTGGAAAAAGGAAACAAAAGCTTGGAGAAGAGCCAGTGATTTATAATCGAAAATCTGCTTGGTGGGGGCTGCCGTATTGGAAGGACCTGTTGCGATGACACAATCTTGATGTCATGCACATTGAGAAGAACATATGTGAAAACATTCTTTGGACATTGCTGAAAATGGAGGGCAAGACAAATGACACAACGAACGCTAGGCTAGATTTGCATGATATGAACATAATACCTCAATATCATGACGTGCAGCAAGGCACCTTGCTTAAATTCTTGGAAGCTCACTATGTCATGACAAAAAACACAGAGCAGAATTTTGCAAGTACCTTAAAGGTGTCAAGTTTCTAGATGGTTATGCAGCCAACCTAGCAAAATCCATAAGTGCATATGGTACCAAGGTAGTTGGCAAGCTGAAAATGCATACTTGCCATGTCCTTCTCCAGAGGATCATACCTACAGGCTTGAGAGGTTTTGTTCCCAAAGATGTATACGAAGCTGTTTTAGAACTTGGGAACTTCTTCAGGCAACTATGCAGTAGAACTTTGAGGAAAGAAGTCATGGAACAGCTGAAATGGGACATCCCACTCATCTTATGCAGGCTTGATAAGATTTTTCCACCGGCCTTTTTTGATGTTATGGTGCACTTGGCTGTCCATCTACCTGACGAGGCACTTCTTAGACAGCCCATACAATACAGATGGATGTACCCAATAGAATGGCGACTAGACACATTGAAGAATTTATTAAGGAATAGGGCTAGGCCTGAAGGATCAATTGCGGAAGCTTACTTAGAAAGTGAGACATTGGCATTTTGGGAGAGGTTCATGGATGATGTTAAAACAAGACATAACCGGGACGACAATATGTCACATGATGGGCCAGCACCTGGTGAGACCTCTGTTTTCATGCATTGTGTCAAGCCCATTGGCCAGATTAGGGTAAAGGACATCAAGGATAAAGCCAAAATCAATAAGCTAGCTTGGTATGTGCTTAATAACTGCGACGAGGTTGGACCATATGTGCAGTAAGTATGATTTTTATATGCTGATTTGTCGTTTCCTATATTACGTATGAAATGTTACCAATAATAATGCTTATATGTGCTATAGAATATATAGACAAATTTTAGAGGAACAACGGGCAAGTGATGATGTTGATAGTAAGCTAGTAGCAGAGTTTCCAGCATGGTTTAAGTCTCATGTACGTGATTAACATATTTTAGTTCTATTAGGCCGATCATTGGTAGAATTTTATGACAACTTAGTGGTGATGGTGGTTTCATGTTTGTGTGCAGATTGAGGAGCTGCGTAGAGAGAAATCAACAGAGGTCAGTGAAGGTTTGTATGCACTGTCATGTGGTCCTGATACCTGAGTCCGGGTCTGTGTAGCTTGTAGTATTAATGGAGTCAGGTATAGCACTGTTGACCACAAGAAATCCCTATGTACACAGAACAGTGGTGTCATGACCACCGTCACACATGAAGGCCAATCAGTGGAATTTTATGGTGTCCTTAGAGAAGTTATTTAGTTGATGTATAACTCCAGCGTACAAAGCCATAGGACGATGGTTCTTAGATGGGACTACAAAGTCTGTAGACATTGACGATGATAGACATTTCAGATCCATCAACATTAAATTATTCTAGTACAAGGATGACCCTTTCATTCTCACGACATAGGCAAGGAAGATTTTTTATCTGCATGACACATCCTTGGCAAAGATTGGTGGGTCGTGCAGAAGTTCGAACATAGGGATATGTATGATGTGAATGAAATAGAGCATGTAGTGCACCAAGATGATCACTGTTCTGACAACGAGCATGAAGTCCTGTTGGGTGATGGTGATCAGGTTATGCATGAAGCTAGTCATGATGGAGAAGACACTGTCATTGAAGCCAATTTAGAAGACCTTCTAAGGGATAAGAGGGAAGCAGTTGGCATACTTGAAGGCATTGAGGATGAAGATGATACTAGAAACCAGTATTGCAGTGATAACAGTAACTATGGCGGTAGAGATCACATGTCTGGAGGTGACGATGCCTTGTAGGAGATTTCATGTATAATCTTTGGGAGAACATGTATTCTAAAGCTGCACTTTGCTTTGGATTTCTGGCTTTGTATTCTGAACATGTAAGTTTGCTCAGTTGTTATAAACTTGTGCTTCAGCGGACACATAGGGTTTGTCCGTCGGGGTTAGTACTACACTATGCGAACTGTTTGTTGTGTACATGACTATTCCATTCAACTGCAACTAGTACTTGTTATAGGTTCATTTACACTGCATATGCCATTGATATAAAGCATTCCTTTCACACAGCATGCTTCAGCCACTACAGTGAGATCATTAATTAGTTCAACCAGCATTCCAAGTACGTATACTGATTCATGTCTGGTTTACCAAACTGAGGCACAAAGCAACCCTTGTGCGGTTGCCAATAGTGAATTGAATGCAGGAGGAAAGCCTCTACAGTTATTCCACTCCAAAAACGCAGTCACAACAGTCGAGGGGCAGACTGAATAGTGAAGAGGAGTTGCTTTCATAAGCAATTTCTCTTGGTTGGTTTTGCAGAGGCATGCAAGCAGCTAGATAGAGATGGCTATATTTTTTATTATCTGACGAGAGATCAAATGGATAGAGGTGGACTTTCTGGCACGTCCAGTAAAAAATTGCAATAGCTATGCCTCCTTCGTTGTGCATTAGATCGAGACGACATTTGTTCAAATGAACTCCTCGCTGCATGGTTCTTGCAAATTCAACATCACTCTTGACTACTACCACTACTGATATGTTTTTGTTCACCAAACTAAGGCACAAAGGTATCCTTGGTGTAGTAGCTATCTCGGAGGCCGTGTGTGTTTGCCAGGACTTGTGCCCTAGCGTCGGCCTCGTTCCAACCATGGGGCATATGGTTGGGACAGACGGGGCACACCAGGCCCCAAATGGGCTCGATCAGATCAACAGATTTGGGCCCACGGGGATAGGCATTGGGTAGCCGTGCAGACGATCATCATCAGAGTCTATCATGATGTTTCCTGGAGAGCCCTTGGACTCACCCATGGCCTCGGCGGATGGTGAGGGGGACCGCGACAGTGGAGGAGACCCGCTCTCGCTGGGAGCAGATCCAGCGGTGGTGACCGGGACCGCACTGAGGCCGGCATTGGCAAGCAAACCACTAGTGCCGGTGGCGGTAGTGTCATTGTCGTGGGCGATGGGGAGAGCAATGGCAGCCTAGGAGACGGCATGCGGTAGTGCGACAGGAACGCCGATCTCCCATGACTGGATGTTGGCGTTCCCACCGATCTCTCATGACTGGATGTCGGCGCCGCCTCCGCCGACATCAACCTGGGGTGCGCCATTGGCCCTGACTCCGTTAAACCACTGGAGGATGCGAGGACTGGAGCTGATCCACCCTTCCTCGATGTGGAACTATAGTGATTCATGGGGATGGCCTTCATGGCAATCGATGGGGAGGCGGATGTGGGGACTTTGTGAGGCGAGGGCTTTTGCGCAATGCAAGGTGGAATGAAACAATTGGAATTGGAGCGAGATAAAGATTTATTTTTTCCAAAGCGCTGCGCGTCGCCTCAGGTGCCATCGCACAAGCTCAGGAATCACAATTGTGTTACATTGGAGAAGGCATGTGTGACCAGAGATGCAGGAGTAATGGCGTACCCAACCGATGAGATGGCATGATGATACCAAATGTATGGTCGTCGAACTTTCTGTCTAGGCGAGACTTGTTCAGTTGAACTGCTCGTGGCATGGTTATTGCAAGTTCAACAAAATTTGTCACATACATGCAAACAAGATGAGTTGGGTTCACCACAGATATGTGCGCAGTAGAATTTCAACACCTATGGCTACTCTATTTTGCATTTAGGCCAGGCTTGCTCCTCTCAAAGAAACCTTGCGCGGTTGCCGAGAGCGAAGTGACGAGTTGGGTTGAACACAGATCAAAGCCACTCTTGACTACTACTACCACTACTGATACATGTTTGGTTCACCAAACCAAGGCACAAAGCAACCCTTGAACGATTGGATTGAGATATGTCCGGCCCGTTTAGGTTTACAATGCTCGGACAATTACGTGCGCACAAAGATAATGGTAAACGATACTTTGTGAACCAAAATATTTGCACAAATGCACACATTACATGCATAATAAGAGGATATTAGTGCTACTAGATAGAAAGATAACGGCAAACCAGACTTCATATATATGTGGATTGCAACAATGATATGAGTTTGGCCTACATAACCATACCTTCATCTGCCATAATAATAAGAGGAGAGCAGTGCCATCCCACTACTCAAAGTCATCCAACTACTACCTAGACATAATATTTCTAACTACAGATGATTAACATGACTTCATACTAATTCTAATGGCACCTGAAAACAAACTAGTCCTAACTATATATGTTGACATGACTTGATACTACTAATGAGGAGTGCCATCCCACACCTCTACGCAAGTCATGCAATAAGGGCACCAATAGGTGCAAAAAAAATCCAACGCCTACAAGGTAAATCGGCCGTGGTTGAAGCCAGCAAACTTGTCTGCCACAGCGAACTGGTGCGGCCGAATGATCCCTTTAGGCCATCTAGCCCTGGTTCCTTGCCAGGGCACGATGGCAAGCAATGTTCTTGTCATTGGTGTAGGTGCTTGTCTAGGGAGGCTTGTGCCCTCGCCAGCACATGCACCCTGGCGTCGGCCTCACTCCAACCATGGGCCTTATGGTTGGGGCAGACAGGGCACACTAGACCGCCATACAGGCTGACATGCAAGAACAGATTCGGGCCCGGGAGAACAGGCATTGCATAGCCGTGTAGATGATCTTCCTCCGAGTCCATCATGATGTAGCCTGGAGGGCCATTGGACTCGGCCTCAGCCTCAACCAAGATGTTGGCCACGGCCTCGGCCTTAGCCAAGATGTTGGCCTCGTCGTCAGCCTGGGCCTCGGTGGATGGCGAGGGGGACCGCGATGGTGCAGGTGACCCACCCACGCAGGGAGCAGGTCCAGCGACGGTGAGCAGGATAGTACCGGGGACGGTGGTGGTTAGTGAACCACCGATGCCGGTGGTGTCAGCATCATCGCCAAGGGTGACAGGGAGAGCAGCAGGATATGGTGTGAGTCTCGGTGACGGGAACGCCGATCTACGGGGACTGGACGTCGTCGCCGCCTCCGCCAACACCAACCCGGGTTGAGTGTCGGCCCCTCAATTTGAGAGTCCTACGTGCATCCGTATTTATGCCAGGATCACACACAGATATGGACAAATCACAAGAATGGTACATAGATATATAATAAAAGGTTCTGAGCTTTATTGATAGCTAGAAATAAGGTCTTACAACTGTGACCCAAAGGGGCATGGTCACAGGCTACATATCTAGCGGAAGACTATGGCCGTGAAACGGCATGATTGGTGGTCTCTAGAGCGGGATTATTATACAGCGAAGCGGTGTCCTATTCCACAGGCAACTTGAGCGCAACCGAAACCCTAGCCTCGATGTCATGCTCCTACGAACATATCTCCTTACGAGAATCCTAGTCCTCATGGTATGCTTCCACGTCAAAGTCATAGTCTTCTTCCGTGACGAGGTTTGTGTGTCAACAATGGGTGAGTACATACGTACTCAGCAAGCCCTAACTATAGGGTGGAAATAGAAGTGTAATGGTGATTATAAGTAAGGGTTGGGTCCTAGCGGAGTATTACCATTCCCACTAGTACCCAGATTAGCATCAATTCCATTACCAGTTTCATTACACATAAAAGTAAATCTAATCATAGTATCCCATCCTAGCATTTGCCCATTCCAAGGACGTGGCTATTCGAATAGGCTTAAGTGACTCTGCAGAGGTGTACAAATTTCCCCACATGATAGCTACAACCTCATCCATGATCAGTGGACAAAATAGACCTAGCGAGACCTCGTACCCGAATGTACGTGACCTTAGATGTCCATATAACTCTACTACGACTTCTCAAGGGTTGGAAACACAAAAACCGGGAAGATACCAAATCCCCCAACGTGATGATACCAAATCATCACAAAAGAAAACATGGCTCGAACATGGCCAAGAAAATCAAGGGCTCGAACGCGGCCAAAAACCAAAAGCTTAACGTGGAAGATCACATAGCATCCATGCCAACAGGACCACGGAAGAAAACCTATCCCCGTGTTGGCTCCTAATATTCCGCTGCCTACACCGGCCTTCTAGTAGAAATTATACTTCTATCTAACGGGGTATGAGATCAAGCCTACCCATATAGACATGTGGCTGTACGTAATAACTCACTAGGCGAGAGGGACTACGAACCGGTCCTTATGTGACCGAGGCAAGTATCTCTCACAGGAATCCTCTCCAGGCATCCCTACCATGGTAAACTACCTCCATAGTTTCCCACCACTCGCCCCATGTCGGGGTTTAGTTTTAGGTTTAGCAATTTTAAGTTCCATTATTATCCCTAAGTCTATTCATGGTGTAGAGCTCGTAAAATAACAAGATAACCATTTATCTTAATTCAACAATAATCATATCACATTGACCGAGCTCATATTCTAGGGTAATAATCTTATAGTCATGTTTTACCATTTCAGTGGTTTAAAGCAAGATGGTAGGGAGGGGAGCTAGGACTTGCCTTCGTCGTTGTCACCTTCTGGCACGTCTATGAAATTTGGGTCCTCGTCCTCCTGACGATTACCATTGTTTGTCGGGCATATCGATCAAAATAAGACTACCGATAACCACAAAAGAATGGGCAAAAGCAAACGTAGAACTATATGGTGGCACTAGGTGCAAATGATAGGGTTGGATTTTAGATGAAATTTTAGAGGTGGTTTCATGCAAAAAGGAGTTAGGGTCTAAAAGTTACATATTTTAGAAGTTTATCCTATTGTTATTTAACTAGGTGGAATTTTATGTGCATTTTCTGGTGCATGAAAATATGTGCAAACTACATAATTAAATTCCCTAATGCGTTTAGTTTATTTACGAATTTTCTAGGAATTTTTCTAGACTAGGAAGATGTATTTTTAACTCTCTGTGTACATTAGCCGGGTGTACCTAGTATTTTCTAAAGTGTACCCCACGCTGTGTGTGGTGTGTGTGTGGATGACAGGTGGGCCACCCTATCTACGTAAGTCAGCAATGACAGGTGTCGGCGTTATGGCCATGGGCCCATGTGTTAGTGAAAGAGAGAGAGAGAGAGATGGACGGGGCTGACGGTAACGGCAACACCGTTCCGTGCCCGGCCCACACGTCAGAGACAGAGAAGGGGAGAGAGGGAACAGCGGCGGGCAGGGGTGACCGCCGTGTCATTAGAACAGGGGAGGGGAGACCTGGCTCACCAGAGTTGGCCATGCCGGCAGCATCGGTCCTCGGTGGTGGCGTGTAATAGGTGCACGGTGCTGAAAGCTCTAGTTTAGTTTTGGTGAATTGATGAAACCCTAAGTGCTAACCTAGTTTATCAAAGTGATTATGAGATAGGTAGCACTACTCCAAGTGATGAAGCAAATGAAGATCATGACATGATGATGATGATGGCTTGGTGATGATCAAATGCTTGGACTTGGAAAAGAAGAAAGAAAAACAAAAAGCTCAAGGCAAAGGTGAAATTGTTAGGAGCGTTTCGGTTTTGTGATCGAGACACTTAGAGAGTGTGATCACATTTAGGATCGATAGCCGTACTATTAAGAGGGGTGAAACTCATATCGAAATGCTGTTATCAAAGTGCCACTAGATGCTCTAACTCATTGCATATGCATTAGGATCTAGTGGAAAGCTAACACCCTTGAAAATGTTTGTGAAAATATGCGAACACACATGCACAAAGGTGACACACATTGTGTTTAGCACTTGGGAGCAAGGGTTCGAAACTTCACTGGTGGATAGTGTGATGGTGCCACCGGTGCCCTGTACAGAAAAGATAGGGTTTCACAGAGTGCACCGGACGCTGGTCACGTGGTGACCGAACTCTGGAGAGCAGCGTCCGGTCAATTATAAAAGAAGGTGGTACTCTCGGCCTAAGACCGGACGCAGGTGACCGGACTCTGGCTGAACATTGTTTAGTGTTCGATCATGCTGATGTGGCGGCGCAACAGAGAAGAGGGAGAGTGATTGGATGCTGGGCACGTTCAGCCTGGCGTGACCGAACGCGTCCGATCGCGAGTGGTACCTTACTGTAAGTGACCGTACGCTGGGGTCCTGCATCCGGTCATACACTGTAGTGCATTCGGTCATAACTTAAATGTACTAATGACCATTGAGATTGGGTGATCAACATTTGAAGCAGGGGCCACATGGCATGCATCGCGTGACCGAACGCTGGGGTCCTGCGTCCGGTCGATCTGATCGGCGCGTCCAGTCGCCTTGAATTTTCAGTGAACAAAGAGCCAACGACTCTATTCGTGGGGCTCTCTATTTAAGCCCCATGGCCGGCTCAAGCTCACTCTCTTGGCCATTTGCATTAACATAGAAACCTTGTGAGCTTAGCCAAAGCCCTCCCACTCATCTCCATCATTGATTAATCATTTTGTGAGATTGTGAGAGAATCCAAGTGCATTGCTTGAGTGATTGCATCTAGAGGCACTTGGTATTCATGTTTCGCTGCGGGATTCACTTGTTGCTCTTGGTTGTTGCCATCTTTGGTGATTGTGAGGGGACTTGTGCTTTCCCCGGTGGAGTGCTGAAAGGTAACCCTAGTGGATTGCTCGTGTCATTGAGTTACCTCACTTGTGGGTAGGTTCTTGCGGTGTCCAATTGTGTGGACGAGGTTCGTGCAACACCTCTTAGCCACGGAACCACCAAGTGTTGGTCGACACAATGGGGACATAGCGTGTTGGCAAGCATGTGAACTTTGGGAGAAAATTGGTTGTCTCTTGCCCTTTGGTATTCTCCCGTGATTGAGTTAATATTCATCTTGTGATTGGTTCACTCCTCTACGCGGCGGTATAATCACCTTACTCATTTACATTTCTGCAAACTAGTTGTAACAAGCTCTTTAGTGTAGCTAGAATTGAGAGCTTGCTTTGTAGCTTAAGTTCATCTAGTGGAGCTCTTTAGAGTAGCAAGTGTGAGAGCTCTTAGTGAGTAGTGACTTAGTAAATTGTGTGTCTAGTGATCATAGTAACTAGAATTGTTGGATAGGTGGCTTGCAACCCTTGTAGAGCTAGAGCAAGTTTGCTTTTTGCTATTTGTCATACTAATCAAATTGCTCAAGTTGGTTTGTAGATTTTTAAATAGGCTACTCACCCCCCTCTAGCCATATTGGGACCTTTCAGGTGCTCGTGAGGTCACGCCATGGTCGATGGCAGGGTTGCCGTCAGCAATGGGTGCCTGTGGCGGCGGTGGCGACTCGCCAGAGAGGTCGCGGCGGCGCCATGTGGTGAACTTGGCCCTAGAGGCCCTATCCTAAATAGCTAACTATGTGTACATCTATGCGAGTGAGTTAGGAGTGTAGTGGTGGTTGTGTAGTGCCCTGGGGTGGCCTTGCCAGTGATGGTCGATGGCCATGGTGGCTCGACGGAGTAGGGCACACTATGGCAGCGCATCACAGAGAGAAACACGACCAACTAACTAGCAAAGGAGATAGAGGAAGGGCTCTGGAACTCACTGGTCACTCCAATCACCAATGTTGTAGCTGGGGAGGATAAGAGAGGAGGCAGCACCTATGGCACCGGCGAACTCCTAATTTGGAGGAAAATGGAAGAAAGTGGAAAGGAAGAGGGGAAAGGGGAGAGGAGGGGGAGATGGTGTGTTCCCACCCTCGGCGGAGCGGATGGTGGAGGGGGCGGGCCGAGAGTGTCGCCGGTTGGGCCTATTTATAAGCTGGTTAGGTCGGTGTTCCGATGGTGAGATATTTTCCCTGGTCATGCTTATCCACCATGTGCTCTCATGGTTGACCTCATCAGGTCATGTCACCACAGCTGGAGCTTGCCCACGCGCACGTTGAAGTGCCTTAGAGGCTACTCCGTTGGCTCGGCGTGAAGGCTACAATGGCGTCGGCGTTGGTGAGCTCACAGTGTGGGAGAAGAGGGGAGAGGAGAAGAAAGGAGGGCGCCGTGGGGTCCTGAGGTCTTGTAATGTCACCGCTGATCCTCACTAGCACCAGGGTGGCACTAGCGAGCGTTGACGTGTGGCGTTGTGTCGTGTATGGCTGCCAGCCACGAGGAGGACGAAGGAGCTGACGAGCGGGGTCCAGGTGTCGGTGAGAGAGAGGGGGAGAAGGGGAGGGCACGGGCGAGGCTTGGCCGGTGCTAGGCTATGGCTGCTGCTGTGCCGGTTAGGCTGTCTCACAGGGGGAGAGAAGGAGAAGGGGGAGGAGTGGAGTGGGCTACTGTGGGCCGAAAGGGGAGAGAGGGAGCAAATGAGCCCGTGGGGCTTTATCTATCTCTATTTCCTTTTTCTTTTTCCTAGCTTATGTATGCACATGTTTAAATGATTTTGAATTCAAATTTGAATGCATGAGTATGCAAAAGTGTACCACCATAAGTTCAACAAGTCAAGCAAACATTCACACACAAAGTGTCACACATCAAGTTTTGTTTCACATGTTAATTTATTTCATAAATATTATCTACGTTGGTTATATATTCTAGTTCCTATGCAAAGTTTTAAAAAGTTCAAATTTTTAGTGTTTTTCAAATTAGATCAAAATTTTAGGGTGTTACAGTGAGCCATCGGCCCCACTTCCGCTGGACCACTGGAGGAAGCAGGGACTGGAGGTGGGCCACCGACGGCCTTCATGGCAACCGACTGGGTGGCGGAGGTGGGTGGCGAGGAGAGGGCTTTTGCGTAATGGAAGGTGGAATGGTAAACATTATGAATTGGAGTGAGGCTAGTCTTTATGTATACACAGGGACACTCGGGCTTCTAAGGCAAGATACTCCATAAAGATTTATTTATACACAGGTATGCTAAGGCTTTGAAGGCAAGATACTCCATGAAGATTTATCTTTCCTAGAGGTGGGTGCCATCGTGCTCCCTCAGAAATCGCAACTGTATTACACCGACGGCTACAAAAACAGAGCACGTCTCCTCCATTTACAACGATAAGACAGCGTGAGTCTTGGCCCAATGACATCAATTGTGCGGCCAGTGGACTTTCTGGCGTGCGCAGTAAAATTTCATAGTTTATGATCGACTACACTCACTCGTCATTTCATCTAATATTATTATTACTAGTAGTAGGGGCGTGGTCACGTGTACCGTGTTCGGCTTGGCTTTTAATTTAATTCCTAAAAGAAAGTAACATTTTTCATAATGTATGACATGGGGCCGGGAGTACATTTACACAAATGCGTACGACACGTATACTATCAGATGCGTTCAAATATATGGCGGCAGGACTTTCTTGCGTGTGCAGTAGAATTTTCAACACCTATGGCTCATCTGTTCTGCATTAGGCCAAGCTTGTTCCTATCAAAGAAACCTTGCGCGGTTGCCAAGAGCGAAGTGAATGCAGGATGAAAGCTGGGCAGGAGTGAAAATTTAACATATTTTGACCACCATGACACGGTTGAGACTTGAAAGCCTGGTGCGGTTGTGATAGGTCTTTTCACTCCTATCCAAGCAGTCACAACAGTCGAGGGGTAGATAGAAGAGTGAAGAGGAGTTGCTTTCGTAAGCAATTTCTCTTGGTTGGTTTTGAAGAGACATGTAGTGGCTAGCTAGAGATGGGTACACTTACTATCCAACGAAAGTTTAAATGGACAACAGCGTACTTTCTAGCGTGTGCAGTAAAAATGCAACATCTATGCCTCCTCCGTTGTGCATTAGATCAAGCCAAGACTTGTTCAGATAAACTCTTCGTTGCATTGCTGTTGCAAGTTCAACATTTTTTATCAGATACATGCAAATAAGATGAGTTGGGTTCACGACGGATCAGAGCCACTCATTTTGACCATGATCAGAGCAACTCATGACTACTGCTACTACTGATACGTGTTTGGTTCACCAAACCGAGGCACAAAGCAACCATTACATGGTTGGCAAGAGTGAGATGTGTCCGGCCCGGTCAGATTTACAATGCTCGGACTATCACGTGTTCAACGAGATAATGGTAAATGTTCCTTTGTGAACGGAAATGTTTGAACAAATGCGTATGACACGAACACTATCTGACGCATTCAAATATATAGTGCCAAAACTTTCTGGTTGCCGAGACTTGATCCTCTCAAAGAAACCTTGCGCGGCAGTCGAGAGCGAAGTGAATGCAGGATGAAAGCTAGATCGGAGTGAGTTTACCACCATGACATGATTGAGACTTGAAAGCCTGGTGTGGTGGTGATAGGTTTTTTCACCCCTCGAGTGCTGTCACACTCCCTCGGGAACCTCAACCAATCGTACCATAGAAGGCGTGTTCAACCGGAGATGCAGGTCTCAAGCATACACTGATGAAAACAGAGCACATCTCCTCCATTTAAGCCGATGAGACGACGTTAGTCTTGGAGCTGGTTTTTACTACATGTTAGCTCCTCCACTGATGCCCCAACACTATGTGCACTCCTTGCATTTGTGACGACACCAGAAACATAGAAAAAGAAAGTCCCCCCCATGAGAGGACAACGAGAACAGAGACATACCAGCAAGGATTCATCAAGACTATCAAGTTCCCTAGTTGGCATGGTGGGGCTACAAGAAGACATGGTAGGACCGAGCCAGAGTGACATGAAGTGCATGAAGATCCTTCTTCCTGGATTGTATGCAGAAACATTGGTAAGTGCCCATTTTCTGTGTGCTGAATCTGATCTGCTAGGGTTTGCCTTTAGGAATGAACCTGTCCCTCTACCTGGCTTTGTTGACATTGTGCACGTAGAAACTACCGGCTGCAATGGCCCAGGCCATCGGAGGTCGCTGAAAACTCGAGCTCTGTCTAAACGATGAGCAGAGCCTAGCCCAGTGGAAGGTGGAGGTGTTCCTTGACGGTGGCCACTTGTAGCTCCGCCTGGGATGGAAGCACTTTGCCTGCGCCCTCAACCTCCAAGATGTTTTCTATCTTGTATTGCGGTATGATGGCCGGTCACAGATTAACGTCAAGGTCTTCGACGTTACCACCTGCCGCAAGCAGTACCCGCACAACTTCGAGGCCGGTGGTAGTTAGCTCTCCCTGCCCAACGTGGAGCCAAGGAGTTTTGCAGTGATCCTAAAGAAGTACCACCTCAAAGCGAAGTATTTGGTGAGCACTCGCGCGAGACACAGAATGTACCGATGTCTCAAGTTACCAGTGTCATCTTTCTCATCAATCTTTTTTTGTGAGAGGCAAAGAACGTGCCAATGGACTTCGAGGTAGTGCACGGCTACCAGTAGTATTAAGCCATCGAGCTGCAGATGGCTAGGCAGTCCTGGTTAGTGTCCTTGGAGAGGACCCGCATGAATAACAAAGTGCACACGTCGTTCAAGTATGGGTGGGACGAGTTATGTGCAAGCAATGACCTCAATGTCGGCGACACCTGCTTCTTCAACGTGATCCACAAGGCCACCTGCAGCGATGATGAGTACGAGGAATGGGAGGAGGAGCAGGAGTATGATGAAGCTAAGCTCAAGGTGGAGGTGCGCAAGACGAATGATGGATGGTTGCGGTGAACTCGGCGCAAGAGTTGACACGATCTGTATTTTGTTGTTTCATCAGAACTATTATCCGGCCTATCAACATTTCCTAGTATCGAACTATCTTTGGCTCTGTTTGGATGGACTATGACTAATTAGCCATGGCTAAAAAAAGTGAACTAATTGTTGGGTTCTATAGACTAGAACTAGTTGCTAGCTTATGATAGTTGGGTTCTATGGACTAGTTGGATAGCCCCTGATAGTTGCCAGCACTATATTTTGTTGTTCATCGACTCGCACTAATCCAGAGCATCTATATTTCATAGGGTTGGACTGTCTTAGAGTCCCAAAAATCTCAACAGCTATACACCCACATCCTTCGATCAGAAAGGGTGAACTTTGACAGTTGCGATGCCCATGGCGATGCGACGGACACGGCCCAATCTCAATTCAACCGTATTGACGCAACAGTTACTGATCATCGTCCATCCAATGTTTGGAACTGCCACAATACATTCCCATACTTAAGTGAAAAAGTTAGTAGTGCACAACTTCTTTTGCCTCCCATTTTGTTGTGACATCCATCCACACGATTGTCCCCACTTCCCATGGCCTTCGACGAGCCCACCGGCGGCAACATCCAGCATATGGCACTAGCAGAGCACAACACTGGCGCTGTCCCTGGCGCCGCGGTTGTCGATGCTAATGGCACAGCTGTTACCAATACTGGTGGTGCCATGGTTGTCGATGATGATGGCGCCATGGTTGCTGATCAGGATGCCATGCCCATTGTTGTCGTTAATTACAGGCGACCCATGCCGTTTGTCTCTCGGGGCCTGGCATCATGGTCCATCCATTCCGCTCCGCTGGACATGCATCAAGCATCGCCCTGTCCGACGGCTTCGACGATGACCGCTGTGAACAACATAGCGGTTCACCAGATAACGAAACACATGGGCTATAGTGCCCATGGCCTCAGACTGCACCACCAATGGAACGCCAACCTCATCTAGGTGCGACTGCGCCGCAGGTACTCGGGTCTTGGCACCGACCACGCCGATGCCTCCTACATCATCCCTGCAGCCAATAATGCCTCCAACGATTCAACCTTGTCTGATGATGAGGGCGCAAGCAAATTGAGTCCTCATGATGATGAGATCTTGCAACCACCAAGCCCATAGGAGAGCCACACCGAAGTCATCTTGTATACGGTTATCAGTGAATTCACGAAATTGCTGACTGAGTATCCCTCCTATTACAAGATGTCCCTATCGAACACAGCGCGCAAGATGTTGGTCCCTATCGTGCAGGAGACATTCAAGCAGTTGACATGGTATGATCCGCTAGAGCAGCCGAACAGGAAGATGGAGGTGGTGAGCAAACTCAAGTACATACTCCTGGACGACGGGTTTGCCTCCTCGCCATATGGCAGGCTGCTCATTAAATTGGTGGTCGACCCCATTAGGAAATGGTTGAAGGAGACATGGACTCCCACTAGGTTCCCGTAGCAGGAACAACTGGTATAGTTCTTGCACAACCTACCACCAGAGGTCCCTCATGCTAGGGAATTCCAGCAAGATGTAGTGTTGCCCAAACTATCCGATCGCTGCCGATAGGTACGATGCTTCCTGGGAGATTGTTCTAGTTAACGTATTTCTGTAGCCGTGGATGTCGACCATTGATCGAGACTTGCTACAGCTGATGCTCACCAAGGTGCTGACCGCGGTCTAGAAGTTCCTGTTGAAGTGTACTGGTGAAAAGGTGCACAAAAATTATGACATTGTGCTACCATGGAAGCAAGCGGGTTGGCCTGACGTTTGGAACGGGTTTGTCAATGGTGTCATCATTCCTTACCTAAAGCGTGGACTTGGAAATGTCCGCAACAAGCCACCGCCAGGAGGAATGGCAGCTACGGATGCGTGGGTTGACCACCTGATGAGGTAGGCGTCTGAGATTTTTCCCCAGAAAATGCTTGACCTCCTACAGGGTAAGTTCCCTAGAAAAGATTGGCATGGTGCTCTGTGCAGGTGGCTCTTCATGGCAGATTGCGATGACAAGATGGTGCTGCAGTATGAGCTCGCTTTCGGTGGGACCAATTGGTGGATGCCATTCATCGACAAGCTCGTTGTACCACGTTTGGCATCCTAGTTCGTTGCCATTAGTGTCGTCCCACCTAATGAAGGGTACAAGGTGTTCCACATGCTCATCACCAGGTGGAAGCCGGTCGTGTCGCCGGAGTCGATGATGAAGAAGGTCTTGAAGTGCTTCATGGAGAAATGGACTGATGGGTTGTGCCACTGGTTGTTCGATGCACAACCCATAAAGGAGGAGGCCATGGCCTGGTGCCAGGAGTGGATGCGGCTCCTAATGCCGGATCTGCTTGCCATCGATGGTGAAATGCACAATGGCCTCCAACTGATCCACGAAACATATGAAATACCATAGGTAACTTAGTAACTTATTAGTGTATTTCTATTCTGAATGATTGCACCTATGTTAGGCATTGTAAATGTTAATCGTTGGCACAACGTGTATTACTCTTTTTTGAATGAACACGCGAGAAAGTCCGAAACTACATGATTGTAACACGCCAGACAATGATTGAATGCTTTCACCTACGTCACGCATTGTATAAATGTTAATCGCTGGCACAATGTGTACTACTTTTTTCTGAATGCACACACGAGAAAGTCCGATACTATGTGATTATAACGTGCTAGACAATAACTAAATGCTTTCACCTGCGTCAGGCATTGTATAAATGTTAATCGTTGTCACAATGTGTACTACTCTTTTCTGAATGCACATGCGAGAAAGTCCGATACCATGTGATTGTGACAATATCTATTACTCTTTTTCTAATTGCATTTGCTGCAACCTATTGCTTTGAAATCCACAACAATTAAATTTGTAATAAATTTGCATGAAACCTAGAGAGCCTAGTGTGCCTGGTTTAGCCATAAATCTATGAGAGAGGTAAGAGTGAGGCAACCACTCTTCTCTATCTTCCTACGGTACTCCTTCACCTTCTCTCCAGCCTTGAGTGAGTCGCGTCTTCGGCCGAAGTGATGGACCATGGGAAGTGCATGGCGGAGAAACCTTTGGAGGGGAGCAGGTCTCCACCGCGTCACTGCTCCCATTTCCGGCGCCTTGGGTAAGGCAGTCTTGTTCTTAGTTGCTGGAGTCATTCCATTCTGATCTCCTTAATCCTTTCAGGGCCATTTCTCACGCCCTGCGACACTAGAGGTCGGGCGGTTATCCGGTGCCTCCCGCTCCTTGGACGCGCTCACTATGGAACCAGAGGGGTCTTCTCCCCCAGCCACCGGAAAGTCAATGAGCCCCTCCGGAATCAGGATGCGGCTTATGACCCGTGCTCCAACCCCGGGGGTGAGGTTAGTCAACTCGTGCTCTACCTTGACGCCTTCTAGACTGCCCTTGCAGCCTCAGAGCGAGAGACTACTGATGCTCGGGTGGCAGTAGCCGATGCTCAGGCAAGGACGATCAGTAAGGTTTCCTTCATCGAGAAGCTCTGTCCAAATGTCCATAGCCTTATTTTGATGGTTTTTTAGTGTTGTCAGCCCTGAGGAGTTGGCTGCTCTTTGACAAGTGGCCCTCGTCGCCATCAATGACATGAACGTAGGGGGTGTCCTGCTTGAGGACCGTTTGTGGGCTATGCCAGCTCAGGTTAGGACAGTGGCCCTTAGCGGGGTACGCCATGGGGCTGCCTTAGCCCTGGCCATGGTGCAGCTTCGTTCCAGCCATGATCTCGGCCTGCTTGAACCTAGCTTTCCAATTGGCACCGATGAGGAGGAGGAGCTCACTGGTGACTTTATCGCTGTCGCTGAGGCCATCGTGGTGGCCACGCATGTGGGAGATATCGTCCTTGCTGCCTTCTTTGAGCCATAGATTGTATCTAGGGTCATTCCAATCTTAATGAAAGGCAAGTTTGTTACTTTAATAAGAAGAGCAACTTATGCGCATCGCTTTGTCTTTCACGGTGTTTGCTTCTTGTGCTTGGATGCGAAAGGCTTGTGTGGCCGACATGCTCGGATGAGGTGATTAGGAGGTCATGGGCTGGATCCTACCTCCCCACTCAAAAGGGAGTTAGGTTTTAAGGAAGCTTCCTTCCCTCTTATGAAACACCATAGGTAACTTAGTAACTTCGTATATTTCTATTCTGAATGCTTCCACCTACGTTAGGCATTGTAAATGTTAATCGTCAGCACAATGTGTATTACTCTTTTCTGAATGCACACATGAGAAAGTTCGACGCTATGCGATTGTAACACGCCGGACAATATCTATTATTCTTTTCTGAATGTGCATGCAAGATTTGATTGCGCATGAAAGAAAGTCCACTACTCTATGATTGTAATGCATTGGACAATAGATTTCATGTCTGGGCGACTCCTCGACTTGCAATGGGGTTGTTTGACCTTGTAAATCTCTCTTAAGAGGAACAACTCGAGTTGCAATCAGGTAGTCAGACTAGGTAGATGTCGCTCATATCTCCCTTAGATGTTAGGTTTAATTTACAGTGGCAACATAGTGATAAAAATGGTTCACCATGTACAACTTATTACAGAACCGTAAAATAGACATTGTGTCCTAAGCAAGACTTTAATTATTACATCAAGAATCATTTTAAATCCAAAATTTGATGCCTACTATGTGGCAACATAGTGATAAAAATGGTTCAACATGTACAACTTATTACAGAACCATAAAATAGACTTTGTGTCATAAGCAAGACTCCAATTATTATATCAAGAATATATCAAGAATCGTTCTAAATCCAAAATTCGATACCTCCGTTCCCTCACCTTCTACCGCATGCCTCCCTTCGACTGTTGAACTATCACCAATCTCTTGTACGTCCCTTCCTTGGTAGGGAATCAAGGTGACTATGCATCCAAAAAAAGTGGTGATGATGACAAAGCAGGTATCAAAGTCGTGACGATGTTGTTGAGGTCGAACTTGCCTTGTGAGTGCATCTCGCCTAGTGAGTATGCTAAAATCACATCATCCGAATCCGATGTCTCATCATGCTCGGTGACATGGTTACCTAGACAAATGGTGGACTCTCTGGTCTACTGAACTGAAGTAGTAGTATCAGACCCTAGGGTCGACTCAGCTCTATTAATGGTAGGATTAGTAGGATCAGTGGTCGCATCAGACTCCACGATTGTTGGGGAAGACCTGGGAGGCTCTGTATGTGCCCCTGTGGCGTCGCACGCAGTATCTAGCCCCTTGACCTGATTGGGTGGAGAAGGTCGATTAGCTGCCTCATGAGCTAAAGCTAAACTCTGCTTATGTTCGACTATAGTAATACTAGCATTAGCAGGTTCAGGCATCTCAGTCGTTGGAGAAGCCCTAAGAGGCTCTGTATGTGTCCCCATGGCGGCTTGCACCTTGACCTAAGGGTGTGAAGAAGGTGGATCACCTTCCTCATCAGGACCTAAAGCTAGCTCAGGTATCTCGGGCATTGGAGAAGCCCTGAGAGGCTCTATATGTGCCTCCGTGGTGGCTTGCAGCTCAACCTGAGGGGGTGAAGAAGGTGGATCACCGGCCTGATCAGGGCCTAAAGCTAAACTCTGCTTATGTAGCGTCGCAATGGGTAACTCTATGTGGACAGTTGTATTATTAGGACCAGTCAGATAACCAGCAATGGGGTTGACCGGACTACCACATTCCAACTGAAGTGTCTAAAAGTCAGGGCCTTAATGCCTATGGCACTGTATAGTTGATTAAAGCAACCGATGAACACATTGCACATCATGTTGATTGTTTGGCCTTGTTGGTTGATGGCCTCACAAAAAGTAGATGATTGCTAGCTCATTTGCTCTTTGAGAAGGAGCACACTCTCTGCTTGCTTATCAATACTTGCTTTCAAACACCTCTCTTGTCATTCCATACGCTTATCTTGTCGTTCCATACGCTTCTAGTTTTTTCCTGGCCGATAACTAGCCTAGCAAGTATCTGTCCAAGCTCCGACAGTTGCTGAACGGACACTGGAGGTGGTGCCTGCTTAGCTAATGTCTCTGTAGTAGGTGGAACATCATGCATCTCTTTGTCGGCGACACCACCGGAGGATGACCCTCCCTCGTAGTGGTCGTCTGACGTAGGGTCATGGTAGTTACTGTCATCGAAGTCTGAATCTTGCATTCGTACATTCAAGATTCCTCCAATCCCAGACTGGTGCTTTGCTTGCTCTAGGGCTGCATCCACCATTTTGTGTCTTTCTCTATCCTGTATGGGTAATAGCTCTTGAACAGACCTAAGTGCATGCTATCCATGATGACGATCATCCGGACTTGCTGGCATGTAGGTCATAACGTCGTAGGTTGACTCGTTGTATAGTGGCCCATTCCTTTTAGAGTCAATCCAATATAGTAGATAGCTGATGATGTGAGGCTACACATGCTGCCTTCTAGTACTGATAGTGTCAGCTATCACATGCTTGATCTCAGAGAGGAAAAAGTGTAAGAAGTCAAACTGGTCACCTCTCCATATTGATAGTAGTAGCCACTGCTGCAAGCTAGTCGACTCCTGTTGCTGCCATGAGGTAGGACTGTCTTCCTCAGAGCCATGTGTAGAACGTAAGCCTCTGGACGTAGTCTGTCTGGTGTACGCAAGGAGCCATCGACGAATGGCTCCATGAAGAGTGTCCAAATCTCCTGGTCTATAGGAAAAGTACCTCCAGCCCTACTACAATGCGGAGGAAGAGCATCTCCATAGACTATCTGGTGGAGCTTCCTGTCCAAAGTGACAACCCCAAGGAGTTGTTACAGGCGGTTATAGTACAATCGCTCTGGCCGACCATCGAGCATAAAACCAATGAAGTCATGCTCTGGATGAATCCACACTGTTGCATAGAATTGACGCACCTAGCTTATCACAATTCGATCAACCTCACTGAAAAGGTGAACGAAGCCAGGGAACCACTAAAAGAGGGGATGGATGGGTATACCAGCTGCTCTCTCAAGCTCATTCCAACCAAATATCCTTTGGTCTGCTAGTGCCATCCCTCTAGCATGGTAGCTCCTAAAGAAACTCTCCTAAGTCATAGTCCAGAACTGTGATTTTGTGTCAGGCTCTTTGAGGAGTGGAAACTAGAACTCAATGTCATAGAACCTGATGCTCCGTATCTTCTTTGAGTTGTAATATCGAAAGTCATAGAACTAAACCACCTCTTTCTTTCTCTCAGTATTACTGCTCCTCATATCACCATTGGCAGACACCAAACCTCCTCGACTGCTCCTCATACCACCATTGGTAGACATCAAATTACCTCCTGAACTGCTCCTCATACCACCAATTGTGGCACACATCGAACCTCCATGAGTCCGAGCAAGTGCGTGCCCATGACTAACTACAGATTGGACCTAGAAAGGTGCAAATCGACTGGTCTGGTTTTGGGAGTGAACTCGGTCATGAGTTGTAGTTGTTCCTCAGTGAACTCCTCCTCCCTAAGTTCCATTTCAGCACTCTCCTCATGCAATTGCTTCTTCCTTTGCTTCTTGGATACTGTCCATCTTCCTCTGCCTCTTCCTAGACTGTGGTGGTGCTTGTTCCTTTGCTTTTGGGAGACTACGAGCCTTCCTCTAGCTCTTTTTGGTATGTGGTGGTGCCTGTTCCTCAGCTTCTCAGAGAATGTTTGCCTGCCTCTGGCTCTTTCTGTGATGGGGTAGTTCTGACCGTTTTACTTTAATTCGCACCATCTACAACAATCAAAAAAAATTACACATGCATTTCATCAAACACCATACAATCATGAAGAAAAAAAAGAGGAGATCACAGACGGCCTCACCGTGCTGAGGTGAGAAGGCGATCTTGACCGGCTTGCTCGCTGGAGGAGTTGCGCGCTGACAGACGGTGGCGCGGTAGATCGTCGTGGCGAGTAGATACCCACAGCACAGAAGGATCTAGGCAAGAGGTTTTGGTGTGCGAGGGGGAGTGGGGTGGGGGATTTTTGGAGGGGAGGGGGGGGAGGCGGCATAGGGTGGGTGGCGCCGGAGGGGGCGAATGGCGACAGAAACAGCGCGCAAAAGAGGAAAAGATGGGTACTGAGAGAATGCCTTTAGCGGTGGACTGTCCCACATCCCGTGTAATTGCATCACCGACACATAAATGCTGTCAAGAGTCGCCGTCCACCGAAACTTGGGGGGTCCACCAAAACTTGGGGGATTAATATTGGTGAAACGATGGTTAATACACATTAGGCCTTGTTTGGATGCGCATGTATTCATCTCAATCAACATGTGTTGAAGTGGATTGGAATGGAATTGAACTAAATTCCTTTCCATTCCACTCCAACACATGTGGATTAAGGTGGATACACATGCATCCAAACACGACCTTAGTGTATTACTCTGTATATATCATCATCATTTATCATATAAAATTCGGTCTCTGCTCACCAGACGCCAGACGGGGCGGCGATCTGCCTGCGCGAAAATTTGATTTTGGGGGAAAATGAAATCTTCGCGCCCAGCTATGCCACCAACATGAACCGAAAATTAGATCTCTCTCTTTTGCCCTCCTCATGGAAAATTGGTTTACCACGCCATCGATTTCAGACAAGGGTATTTGTGATATTGTGATAGCCACATAAAAGCACAAGGAATCATCGTCTCCGCCTCCATCTCCGTTCTCCAGCCGAACTAGCCGCACCATCTCTCCTCCTGCTCCAAAGCCTAGCCCTCCTCTACCACCCTGGTCTGAACCCTAGCTAGGCTCATCGGCACAGTAGCTTCACACCCTCTCCACTCTCTAGCCACACCATCTCTCATACCTTTCCAAACCCTACCCAGAGCTAAAGCCGGATCGGGATCTGATCCCCTTCATCAACAGCAGGTCCGCTAACGGTGGAATGACCACCATCAGTAGCGGTACATGCTAGATATAGACCCCTACGTTGGCACCTGTCACGACCAATCCCAATTGGTGCTTCTTAGCGTAAGCAGAAAAGTCCGCAAGCGCACGGAAGTACCGTTGTAGCAATTCACCCGGTGGTATTTAGGGTATCATATTTCCACAAGGAATGGAGGTGTAAGTAGTCTTTTAGCTAGTTTTCCTAGGAGAACAAGAGGAAGGATAACTCAGGTAGTGAGGTTCTTCTAAGGTGTAGAAATCTTAAGCGAAGATAACTTTGCTACTATAGACTCACTTCAGGCACCGAAGCACACCTGATCTATCAAACGATACCAGTGTACAGCTCTATGCCGTATCCAAACATGGGGGATTATGAAGGACAGATAGGGCTATCACCACCTGCCGCCTACCCCTCATCCGAAGGATACGAGACAAATGAAGGTGACTTTTAGCTTAGACACCATGTCTACACTAACGGTCACTACTCTAGCGTTGGCCAGAAACTTCTGTCGTTATCAGGAGTCCTCTACTAGAGCACCCGACATGAGGACGGATGATGAACCCACAAGTAAGTAGTAACAATGATAACTTTTCTTAAAGAATCAGTACCGAAGTTGAACACGAACTTCTTACTCCAAGTAGTAAGACAAACGTAGAGGTACAAGTGTAGAGGGTGCCGACAAGCCGGCACTCTCCACCCGATGTACAATGCTTGCCGAGTACAAGAAGTAGAGCACACCACTACTCCGCTATTCCTCTAACTCTTTCCTCCCTCACTCCCAACTCTAGTCTAGCTAAAAGCTAATGGAATTTGTGTAGCCCTTCTTCTCCAAATGTGTATGATGATGTTCAAATGTGAAGAGGGGGCCTCCTTTTATAGCTTGAGGAGGTCAGTTTTGGCGAGGTATTTTAGGAAACCCCTCATGCAACTACCTCCTCATGCATTGAATGCACCGCCAGAAGAAGGTGGGGCCAGGCGGAGGTAGGGGTGGTGTGGCCACACCCAGGGTACGCCCATACCCTAGGCTGCATGCCTGGCCACCGCCTTCGGCGTGTGGGCTCCTGGCTAGACCTGGGCCTCTGCCACGCTGGTGTTCTACCCAAAAATGGAGTTGTATGGGCTTTGCTTTGTGTTTTGCTTGAATGCGCCTTCTCGCTTGCACATTTTAGTGTCTTTTCATGTGTTGCCCTACAAAAACATATACATACCAAAACTCATGGAGAATGTTAGTTAAAAACCCTATTTCTATGTTTTGGTTCTCATATTTGTCTATTTTGTTTAAAATGTTGGCTGTAAAAATATGAGTTAAGCATCGCCAACAAGCTCCCCCACACTTAGTCCTTTGCTCGTCCTCGAGTAAAGTTCAATGGATTAAGCGGGTTCATCTCCTTGATTTGAAAATCTACATATAGGTTATTCCAAGCTTCACCTGAACCTGTGAACTTCCAAGTGTCTACCAAAATATCTTGGGTAATTGAAAAATGGAATAGCTTGGATTCAAATCTTCTCACTCTATCCCTGCTCAGAAACTTAGGTTTTTGTATGATTTTGAAAACATAAAGATAGTTTTTATTCCTTGAACGATTCTCTCAAGTCACTCAAATTTGTAGTGGTTCCTTACCAAGGCATATTCTAAAATTTTGCCTTCGCTTTTGATCATCCTACTTCTAAGAAGCTAATATGGAGCTTTGGGTAGGGTTGAAAATTGTGAGGCACACTTACCTTGCATATGTTGTAAAGTCAAATCTTGGACCTCACCGGAGAGAAGCGTCATACTCTTAGATCAAAACTATGCAAGTGTGTGGAATTATTGGTGGAATTATACTCCTCTATTTGATATGATCTCTTCTTCTAGCTTTTGTTTTGAGACATGGCCATTTTCTCTATGAGCCTTCATGTGCTCGTTATTTTTTTATACTTCGGGACCTTCATGTGTCCCATTATTTGTTTTTTCAATACTTTTTGCATAGCCTTGCTGTCTCTTTCTAGAAATATGCTAGGAAGATCATATTTTAAAGAATGGAGTATTTATTTGCTGGTGATGGAAAACATGTTGTAGCGTATTCCTAGTGTAGGAATAGCTGTTTATTTTGTGGCGTGTGCGTGAGTTTTAATCTTGGGAGCATGAAACATCTCTCAACAGGGGTCACAAGACTTGACCAATCTCAATACAAAGTAAGAGGCATATATGGAAGGTTTTATCATGTATGATCATATATGGCTTTGGTAGGTATTTGAATATCATTCAAGGAACATGCTATTTGAATTTTGTTTTATAAAATAAATCCCAAGTACTTTGCAAGAAATGAGCAAGTGTCATATCATCCTACTATATCTCATTCGTCAATTACTTAGATAAAATGGGTTCCCTATTGATAAGTGTTCACAAGTTTCTAGGAATATTAGCAAGGAATAAAAAGTATGCAAACTTTTTAATTCAAGAAGACATGGAGATAAAGCAATTTATTTTTTAATTTATTTTAAAAATTTATTCAATTTTTAAAGCTTTTATTGAATATGGAGTGAGAGAGTGAGAGTTGCACAAACCGAGTTTGAATTTGACCACCTTTTGTGCAACTGAGTCGGAGGTGAGTGTGGTTCCTCCCCCACACTTGTTTTCTTTCTTGTTTTTAGTATGACAAAAAGAACAAGAAAACAAGTGAAACAAATATTTCTAATAATAAAATTTTTATTTAATTATAAAATAGTAGGCCCATTACATGGTTGAAATTTAAACATGATTGGAATGAAAAGCTTAAAACATAAAGATGCGCCTAATTATTGCTGCGGCAGGACTGGCCTGGAGGGGTTTAGCTAGAGCATCTACCACTCCTGCTGCCTTAGCCACCTTAGCTAACTTCTACTCGAGCTTGAAACGCAAGCTGTTGATGTCATCGACCAGATCTCTAATTTTGAGGAGGTTCATGACTAAGCTGTCATTAAGGCCCCAGAGGAGATCTCGTAGGCTAGCATTCTTGGAGCTAAGAGAGGCGATGGAAGGACCCTTAGAAGGTCCGTCCTCCTCGTCACTACTCTCATATTGCCCTGTGGGTCTTTTGATCGGTGGAATCTTTCTAAACCTTTTGATCCTAAGGGGCGCACTCGAGGATTCTGACTCTTTCCCTGATAGAGCCGGCTTGCTTACCGGCTTTTTAGCCAGTTTGCGCATAAGCGCCTTCCCATACCCTCCATTGGGTTTGCATACGCCTACCACGGTATAGAAGAGACTAGGCCTAGTGGTATGCATGGACAAGCTAGCGCGAGAAACTGAATTGCCCGAAGGCATTACAAAAGAGCGCTTGCTAGGTCCGCTATCTTCGGGTGCCTTCCACTTAAGGCCAAGGGTGCCGGTGGTTGGTCTTGTGGGCACTACCTTCTTCTCCTTGGTGACACCAAAGGGCGCCTTGGAACGCGTCGTAGTCCTCAAGCTAGTGCCACCACTTGTAGCAGAGCTTGGTGGTGGCGTGATAGCGAGCGGTGCTTCGGTGATCAACCTCGCTTCTTCCTTCACATAGGAGCTCTCGAGCACTAAGTCAATGGAATCCAGCACTCCCTCAAGATCATAAGTGGAGTAGGAGGCCATGTACAAAGTGAGGGCATGGCTAGCCATGCTGAGCTTAGAACTTGAGTGCTAAGTGGAGGGAGAGAAGAATGCTTGAAGCTTGGTGTGAAGAGAGGGAGAGGCTAGAGGTGTTTATATAGCTGACTTGGCCTCTACCACGAAGGAAATAAACCAAGCACCGCCATAGCCATGATACTCAGAGGATCAGCGAGATGTGTAAGAAGATTAGGGGCCAGATGGGCCACGGATGGTGAGGCCGCACCATGGCTGCGCCTGCACCCTTAGGTTCTCCTCCTGGCCTGGGATTTCATCTAGGTGCGTGTGCATGCATGGTGATTCTAGAGATGTTGGTGTCGGATTACGATTCAACAGTATCACAGTGTGATGGAGCAGGATATACTTGTAATCATGTTGAATCAAAGTTTATTCATGTTGCATAATTCACATGATCTTGTAATAATGAATGAATATTCATGTGATCAGCATGTATCAAGCAAGAATAAGCAAGAATCATGGTTTGTCTAGTGAGGGTATAAAGGTCATTTAGCCATGATGACTTGCTTAGGAAGTTAAAACAATATTTTTATATTTTAAGTAAATGAAAGAATGTGTTAGCATAATTTTTTTTAAAATTTTCATAAGTTTTGAATGAATTTATCGAAAGCAATTAAATCTATTTTATCTATTTCTAAGTTAGTGTTAAAAGAAGGCTCTAGGAAAACTTTTAAACATTGACCGTTAACTTTGAAAATGTTACCGTCATCATCCTGAATGGCGATCGCGCCATGTGGCGAAGTGTTGATGACGGTGTATGTAACAACCCGAGTTCTGTTACACCGTAAGCTTTCACCTTTTGGTCACCCGGATAACACCCATTGAGCTCCATAGCAACCCCTAACCCTTCTAACTAGAAGAACACATCGTCTCAATCATCAACTACTCGGCAACACATCAAGTCGACCATTGGTCAACTAGGATCAGCCGAACGACCAACAAAGAAAGATATCACTCAAAGGACCCAACTCCGGACATTGTGATAGTCAAGGATAACTAAGGCGGTTATAGGCTTCAACATGCTCTTAAGATTGAAGAGATCAGGTTCATGGATTCAGGACAGCAACCTACCGGATAGTCCGCCATGACTACCAGATCGTCCGATAAAACTACATCGACTGCAGAAAGAGTGGGAAATGAGATGTCATCCATTATTATGTTATGGCCCACATGTTAGCACGAAGTGGAGACATATCCCACTGTCCTCATTTCCCTTGTCCCTCTCTCTCTAGAATGGAAGTCAAGAAGGAGAAAGCTAGAACTAGAGTGAGAAAGTGGAGAGGATGAAGAAGATAAGGTGGATCCAGCTTATCAAGGATAGCAAGAGCAGCTAAGGATCAAGATCATGGACTTCAACCATCTCTCATCCCATGGTTAGCTCAAGAGCTCTCCCTTTCTACCATCTTGAGGTCAATCCCCAAACCCTAACCCAAGTCTCTTCTCTTGCATGGATGGATCATGGGGATTGCTTGGTAAGAGATACTTCAAGGATGAAAATCAAGTATGTTGCAGCTCAATCTCTCTTCTTTATCGAGGTTTCTCTTGAAGTAGTAAGTCAGTAGTTGTGCTAGCTAACCGAAGCCATAACCCTAAGCATCCTAAGCCTACTAGAGATGTCTAGCACATGCAGGAAGGCCATCACTAAAGATCTAGACATGAATCCCCAAGCTTTCACCCAAAGACCCAAGAGCATAGGTTCTGCCGCCCGATTGACGGAGCTTCCATCGGTAGGACGGAGTGTCCGTAGAACCTAAAATTTAATTACTAACAACCTAAATACCTTTTAGGGGACACAACGGAGTGTCCGACTATCGATCAGCGTGTCCGCTGAATTATAAAGACTCACAGCTAGAGAACCTGAGAGCACTTAGTTCCTACTGGATCGCCCGTCACGGAGCAACCTAGCAACCCAAGAGCACCCAAAACCCTTCGGAGCGTCCATGAATCCCACAGAGCATCTCCTAGAACCGAACAGAGTCAGCCTGAGGCAACCCACCTTGGCACCCAGCACAGCGTAGCATCCGTCAATAGGATGGAGTGTCCGACCATCACAGCGAATGTGAGGGTTGGTCAGCTGGTGCACTCAATAGGTCACCAAGGTTAGATTATATTATATCCTATAGCAATAGGGCCACAGTAGATGTCTCTCTCAAGACCCAAGTAGAACTCCTAGTTTCCCTATCTATCATGCAATCATCTCCAATCCTTGGAACCTCTCCTTTCAGGCTCGGATGTCTCTTTTCGTGCGGATCGTGTGCGAGTTACCGCTAGCTTGGAGTCGTCAGAATCGGCAGCACTACCAGGCAGGCACCCGACTATTATGAACCCTACTTTGGATACTTATCAAGTTACATTATGAGTCATGCATTACATGTAGTCTTGGATAATGATCACCTTCACACTACACCTAGAGTAGCTTAATAATCTATAGAAGCCTCTCATCTAAACAATGGGAATGGGAACGCTTAATGCTTATTGCTTAGTTGCTTGGGCAATGGTAGAAGTCGAGCATGAGAAGGGAACTCATACTCACGCGTGTAGGATGCTACACCTAGATAATTAACTACTAAAACCAATGAGGGTACAATTTGACTTACCTGACTAATCTAGATAAGGACTAATGTTCCTAATATGATAATCCTGTTGATAACTTGGATATCTTGCTCATACGAGGAGTAGGTCATCGTGAGTGTGGGACCTCAGATGACATAGCTCGTGGAGCAGTAAGGATGGTGTATTGGGATACGTAAGTCCGAGTAACCACCCGTACAGACCACATGTTGCGGATAGGGTCGACAAGCCAAGTAACTAGTTGCGACCTATTTATCCATGAAACTAGCAAGGGGGTGGCGTCGGTCGGGAATGTCTGGGACATTGACCGGGAACCCAGTCGAACCTTTCATGTGACACTCAGGCCGGATTAGGGAAAGGTTAGAGAACATGAGGCAACCCTTACTACTGGTCCCGGTGTATGGAGGTTAGTCCCGTTTCTCTGTGTGGGTACAGTTGTACACCTCTACAGAGTCTTGAAAGCCTGGAGTCCTTTGGGATGGAACTATTCGGTTGTTCTTTCTTTCTATACCCATGGTAGCATGAATGATGGTCTATGAGCACTTCTGTTATAATGATAAATACCTTTACTTCTATGTTGAGCATAGCATGGCATACTCTTAATGAACATCATTGCTTTCCGCACTTATACAAATGCTCGATAATTACCATGTGCATCCACCAAATATTATATGTTGGAATTAAGTCCTGCGAGTATGAAATGTACTCACGGTGCAGCCATTAAGTTGTTTTGCAGGTAGTTAGAGCCTCTTCCCGGATCTAGCTTCGGCAAAGACAGCAGTTGGCAGACCTTGGAACCGCTGTTCTCCAAGATGAGCTGCGTGTAACTCGACAAGTAGCTGAGTGACAAGAATGGCAACCCAGAGTAGTAGTATAGTTGTTTGGAGTATTAGACTCAGTAGTAATCTTATGTTCCTAAGTTCTATTTTGTTGTCAACAATGTTTTAGAAACTAGTGGGAGACTAGAGTGTGTATGTGATTGTGTTGTCTGGAATGCATTGTACTGGGAATGTGTGTGGAACTCAGTGCAAAGATCCTGAAGAGGAGTTACTACGTGCGCTCCTGGGAGCTTCGAAGTTTTAATTTGACAACCCCCGTCGGCTTCGGTATCTGTTCCTGACAGGACGAATATCGATGACCGACAGTGTACGGTCCTTGCCATTTGCTTCTGAGTTTTCCTTCACCAAATAATTTGACTCGGGAGTTGAATAGTATAACCTTATCTCCCTCCTTGAACTCTTTTTGTTGGATTCAGTGATCGTGCCATCACTTAGTTCTTTCTTTGTAGAGCTTGGCACTGTGGTACGCCTTCTCTCGCCATTCTTCTAGCTCGGCAATTTGTTTTTGATGATTTCTACTGGCTAGCTTCACATCCCTGTTCTAGCTTTTGATAGCCCAGTGAGCTCGGTGTTCAAGCTCAACTGGTA
Source organism: Miscanthus lutarioriparius (assembly GCA_904845875.1). Taxonomy (NCBI): domain Eukaryota; kingdom Viridiplantae; phylum Streptophyta; class Magnoliopsida; order Poales; family Poaceae; genus Miscanthus; species Miscanthus lutarioriparius. The sequence continues at coordinate 48,242,455 of CAJGYO010000018.1, read as the reverse complement.
GATGGCAACTCTTTCCATAAACAAGCTGGAATGGCGACATGCCAATGGGAGTTTTATAAGCTGTCCTGTATGCCCAAAGTGCATCAGGTAGCTTATCTTTCTATCCTTTTCCCATTGCATTGACTGTTTTCTGCAGGATATTCTTGATTTGTTTATTTGAAGTTTCTGCCTAACCGCTTGTTTGAGGATGGTACGGGGTGGCAATGTTGTGCTTGGCTCCAAGCTCTTTTAGGAAAGCTCTAATGGTTTTGTCAATGAAGTGGGATCCTCCATCGTTTATCACCATTCGTGGTGTTCCAAAGCGAGGGAAGATCACTTCATGGAACATCGTCCTTGCGTGCCTGGCGTCAGCAGCTCTGCATGGTAGAGCTTCCACCCATTTTGACACATAGTCAATGGCGATAAGGATGTACTCGCTATCATGAGACTTTTGGAATGGCCCCATGAAGTCAATGCCCCAAACATCGAAGATCTCCACTTGCAGGTTGTAGTAGAGGGGCATTACATTGTGAGCAGTGATGCCACCTTGCAGCTGGCATTTCCGACACCTTTGGATGAACTCCTTGGTGTCTGCGTACATCATCGGCCAAAAGAACCCACACTGCCAGATTTTGGCTTGTGTGCGAAATACTCCATAATGGCCTCCGTACCTATATGGCATTTCTCAATGATTTGCAAACCTTCCATCGTTGGTACACATCTCCTCAACAGGCTGTCAGAGTATACCCTGTACAGGATAGGTCATCCCAAAGGTGGCGCCTGCTTTCTGCTTGCAGCTATCTTTTGTTTCCCCCTGGTGGTACGTATCCTGAAACCATGAAGTTCATGATGTTTGTGTACCACGGGTTTGTATCCGTCACCTTTAGTAGCATGTCGTCGCGTAGGAAGTCATTTATTGGCAGTTCCTGCATGTTAGTGACTTGCAAACGCGATAGATGATCAGCGATAGTATTCTCTACTTCTTTTTTGTCTTTTATTTCAAGGTTAAATTCTTAGAGTAAGAGAATCCATCTTATTAATCTATGTTTAACGTCTTTCTTAGTGAGCAAATATTTAAGTGCTGTTGACACCAAAATTTAGTAAGCTTACCCTGATAAAAAGAGATCGGCTGGTTGATCCGTTATAGAACGCAGCTTAGGCACACACAGAGGATCAATTCGAAATCAGATGCGATTGCCAATGCTCTAGAAGGAAATAAATTATTATTTTGGTTCCATGTCGTCACGTATGCACAAGGCATGGTTCAATAATTAATGTATATTTGCATGCATGCAAGGCACGACGTCCCCTAAGCAAGTTGATTTAGACTTTCCAAAGTACATGCCATGCTTACTAGAGAGACAAAGATGGAAAGACAGCTTACAGAAAAAGACTTGGTTACGGAAAGCACGTATATGAGATCTCGGCCTGAACTACGTGTTCCATTGGGACGGCAACTTAGGAAACAAAGAGAAAAGGATTTACGCCCAAATGGTATACGTGCTGTTAAAGTCCAATTGCGATATGAGCTAAGCACCAAATTGGCCTCTTCTGTGGAGAGGAGATATTGTTTAATATATTTGGATAGAAAGGCATGTGGATCGGGTGCTTCTCACGTAAATATGGAAAGCAAGAGGAGATGCAAACTGGAGTCCCTATGTGAAGGAAAAAGGAATATTATTTTATTTAGGATAGAACATGAGGTCCAGATGCAACTCAACAATTAATAAAGAAGCAAGGACCATATACAAGGCCAACTAGGTGTCATATATTGGTATACGTATATTCAGCAAGGTAATATGCCTGACAAGGTCTTGCCGGTTGAACCAAACAAGAAAAGACACGTTGGGTGAAAGAGGCTTTATTAGAAAGGATTCTACAGAAGGGGAAGCTAGAGTCCATGTATCTTAATATTTCCTTTGGTTTAAATCCTTCTTTTGAGGCAAGTTTTGTATGTCCTAAACAATTTAGGAAACATTAGCCTAGGGTATAAATATAAACCCCCTGCCATTGTAAAGAGACATTTCTCATAGATCAACCAAACAAGTACCTTTATTTTTCGGCTTACGCCACCCCTTAGGAGTAGGAGCAGAGTAGATTTCGACGAGTTCTTTGGGCAAGTAGGGCTGCATCGGATGACCTGACCCCCGGCTTGTTTGTGAGTATCCATCACGACTTATATTGTTTCTTGTGAGGCTGCAACAGATGACTGATCTCTTGCAAGTCACGGTATAAGTTAGTTATAAATCTATATTGTTATTTGTAAGGCTGCAATAGATGACTGATCTCTTACAAATCGCGGTATAGATTAGTTATCGATTTGTATCAACTTTTACAAGGCCGCAATAGACGACTGATCTCTTGTAAATGTGGGTATTAATCAAAAGTTATCGATATTGTGTTAAATAGTTTACTGTTTAATATAATATCACCAATTGCCCGATCTAGATTGAGATTCATTGGTCTTATTGTTATGATCTATCGTCTGCTAGTTGTTATCATAGTTAAATTCAATTCTTGACGTTAGATCCTATTTGATGACTAATCTATCTCAATCTTAATCGTACACGGCGGGTGTTTGAAGTCGTGTTCTATTAAGAGATAAATTCATTGATCGCCAGTATCCGGTATGACTCCGCTATCAATGCTGCATCAGCCGACTCGACCTATTGATAGCATGTTAGATTGGACATTGTCGGTTAATGGATCTATCTATTAAGAAGAACATGTCATTAGCCACCCGCTATGCCCCCATCGGCTATTTAGCCCATGGCTTGAGCTTCCGCGTATAACATGCTTTCATAACTTCTTTGTGATGTAAGTAGATCTATCGACTGTTAGTCTCTGATCTAGGGTCCTACTGTCAATGCTGCATCAGACGACTCGACCTATTGACGGTACAATAGATTGAGCCTAGTTGTTTGTAGATTTATTCATATCCAACGGATGAGTGATCGTATGCTATATGACAAGATCACTGGAATTGGCTATTTTAGCCGATAACTCATTTTGTTGAGGATTTACTGGCTCTTTACATGCTTTTATTTGTTTTCATCTTAGTTAAAGCTAGTATGTTTCTCACATGTATGCTTATATGTCTATCCTTATATCTTTCACGTGTTTTCATGATCATCGGCTAAGTTAGATCTATGTAACTGAGTAAATAATAATTGCTAATATGCTTGTTTTGCTTACATTACATCGTGAACATGCTAGATATTAACTCTCTAGTTGATAGCCTAATTTCATTGGCTACTTAGTCGCATATTTGGAACTATCTGGACAAACACAGGAATGTTCCACCTTAAATTACCGATTAATTTTCTCTCCTTGTCAATTGCAGGGTCAAATTGACAGGCACGCCTTCGATCACAACCATCCGGTCCAGTGTCCACCTTAAGTCCGAAGAGAGCTTGGGATCTGCTCCACGCAGTTTTCTCTCGGCTTGCTCGTGTGTCGGCGGCTACCTATCGCTTTTTGCCATCGACAAGTGTAGCATGATCGGTATAAATGATAACTTTTGCACCCACTAAATAAGACCTAAACTTGTCGATAGCAAAAACAACTGCAAAGAGCTCTTTTTCTGTGGTAGCATAATTAAGTTGTGCTCCTATTAGTGTTTTGCTAGCATATGTGATTGCGTGATGCTTCTTATCTTTGGTTTGGCCAAGGACCACACCAACAACATAATCACTAGCATCACACATGATCTCGAACGACAGCGACCAATCGGGTGGTTGGATGATTGGTGCTGAGATGAGTGCTTTGTTAAGAGTGTGAAAAGCACTTAAGCACTCATCTGTGAACTCAAAAGGTTCATCCTTAGCTAACAGGTTTGTGAGGGGTCCAACAATTTGTGAAAAATCTTTGATAAACCGACTATAGAACCCTACATGACCTAGGAAGCTGCGGATCCCTTTTATGATCATGGGGGGGGGTAGTTGCTCAATAACTTTGATCTTGGCCTTATCTACCTCAATCCCCCTCTCGGACATGAGATGCCCAAGAATGATGCCTTCACAGACCATAAAGTGGCATTTTTCCCAGTTAAGTACCAGGTCCTTCTCTTAGCATCTCTGCAAGACTTTGTCTATATTCTCCAGACAGTGGTCAAAGGTTTTGCCATAGACCAAGAAATCATCCATGAAAACCTCCATGATCTCTTCTATCATGTCTGAGAAAATAGACATCATGCACCGTTGGAATGACACGGGTGCATTACACAACCTGAACGACATTCTATGATATGCGTATGTTCCATACGGACATGTAAATGTTGTCTTGCTCTGATCATCGGGGTGGATGGGAATCTGATGATACCCTGAATACCCATCGAGGAAACAAAAGAAAGAATGCTTCGCCAATCGCTCTAACATTACATCAATGAAAGGCAGTGGGAAGTGGTCTTCCTTTGTTGCCACGTTAAGTTTTCGGTACTCAATACACATTCTCCACCCCGTGACGGTACGTTGAGGGATTAACTCGTTTTTAATTTCTTTCAACTACCGTCATTCCTCCTTTCTTTGGAACCACTTGGATGGGACTAACCTAGTTGCTATGTGGTACGGGATAGATTATCCTGGCGTGAAGAAGTTTGAGGACTTCCTTCTTCATGACTTTTCACAACGCATTGTTGAGCCTACACTGAGGATCTCAAGTTGGTGTACTCGACGGGTCAATCGGGATGCGATGGGTACAGAGAGTTGGGCTAATCCCCTTAAGATCTTGCAAAGAATACCTAAAGACCGACCTATGTTTTTCTAAGATGGCGATGAGTTTGGACGTCTCCTCATCAGAAAGCTTATCGCTAATGAGTTTCTTTGTTGCCATTTAAGAAAGCATAACGTAGGTCAGTAGGCAGGGGTTTTAGCTCAATCGGAGATCGTGCCGGCACTTCCTCTTGAGGAAGATCTATGGTTTCGCCTAAATCGTCCTCTTCTTCTATGAAGAGCTTTGCATCCTTTTCTAAGGACGATTCAGGAGAATGAAAAGGTAAAACCGCAATGACTTCCTTGGGCGTGTCAGGATAGGGGAGAGATTCTGACACCAAGTTTTTGGCTCGAGTGATAGGAATGGTAAAGGTGTCTTTCCCCAACTTTACGTCCAGATCCCCTGTTTTTGGTGGGTCTAAGAAGAGTTTTTCTAGGGGATGCCCTATCAAGACGCCAAAGTCATGAATGTCAAAAACATGGAAATCAAGGGTCAAAACGGTACTGTCCAAGTGTTGGTGTATACCGTGCAAGACCCCTTTACTTTCCAAACTAGATCCTGGGGCGAGTCTCAAGGTTTTGTTGGTAGGGGCAAGGGGTTCATTGCCTAAATAGGCATGAGCATAAGATGAGGACATGAGATTTGCCCCTATCGTAGGGTTGTATAACACCTTTTCCCAATATCTACCAACTTTGCTTTGAAGGATTGAAGAAGGGGTGTGGATCTGAATTTCTTCAAATGAAAGTTCTGTTTCTTCTACCCATTCGCTTCTCATAATAGTGGTTAACCCCTTGATGGATTCCTTAAGAAATTCTTTGTCTATAGGATCACAAGGAGTGACAGGGATTGGTGTCCTTTTCTGGCATGAGTACTTCGAAGTATTTCGAATTCTTCAAAAAAGTCATCCTCGAAATACAGAAGATCTGAAGGTTGGGAACCTTCCTCTGAATCTTCTAGGTCGGGCGAGGGTCTCTCTAAGGGTGATAGAGGTTTGGACTCAGCCGAAGAGACTTCCTCATGACATAGCTCGGGCTCTACGCGGAGGGGTTCTAGCGGAGGAGTGTTCTCTAGAATGCGGTCTAGGAGAGCTTCCCCTTCTACTATGGTTTTATGGGTAAATGAACCTCTGGTAGCTATATCGAGCTATAGGGTAGATTCCTTGCTAAGCCCTAACCAAAGCTATAGCGGAGGAGTGTTCTCTAGAATATTGAGTTAAAATTGAGAATATATCCCAAGCTGCACCTATGGTTTCCTTCTCCTTTTGTTGGAAGTTGAGTATCTCTTATCGTAGGGCAGCGATTCAGGATATAGTGAAGAACGCAAGACATAATAAGTTCCTTAGCTCTTCCCAATCGTCAGCTACATTCCCTACGTTGTGGGCGTACCATTGTTTCGCCCTCTCATTTAGTGAGAAAGGAACCAACTTCCACCTAAGTGTTTCTTGTGACATGCCTGAAATGGTCAGGCAAGCATAGAGCTGTTCAAACTCCCTTAGGTGATGGTAGGGGTTTTCATAATCTAACCCCAAGAAGGCTTGTTCCCGAACCATGGCTATAAAGCCAAGGCGGAGCTCCTAACTAGAAGTTGTGATTGGCTTCAAGGATTGTGGTGGTTCAACGAACTCGCCCTTGGGAGTCGAAATGTTTTGAATGGTAGGTTACTCCATTGGAAAAGAGTAAAAAGAAAAGAAAGGAAAAAACAAAGGAAACACGGGCAAACTAGGTTCGAAGACTAAAATAACGATGCTAGAAATGCTTGTTGGTGCTTCTTAGCGTAAGCAGAAAAGTCCGCAAGCGCACGGAAGTACCATTATAGCACTTCACCCAGTGGTATTCAGGGTATCGTATCTCCACGAGGAACAGAGGTGTAAGTAGTCTTTTAGCTAGTTTGCCCAGGAGAACAAGAGCAAGGCTAACTCGGGTAGTGAGGTTCTTCTATGGTGTAGAAATCTGAAGCAAAGATAACTTTGCTACTACAGACTCACTTCGGGCATCGGAGTGCACCTGATCTGTCAGGCGATATCGGTGTACAACTCTACGCCATATCCGAACATGGGGGATGTAACAGAACCGACCAATTATATGAAATTAAGTAAGAAAATCATCCGCCAGAGCAGACGATTGAGCAAACTTAAGCCCGTATAACCCGGTAGTCCGTGAAATCACGAAGGATTTCAAACCAACTTCCATTCCAGCCAAGATCGTAATAAGTTTAGCGGTCACCATCACATATTACATAAAAGTTCGCAATCTCAGATACATCAGAGTTTAAACATAGTTATTACAAAACCAGTTCGGGTAAAAGTAGCGGAAGTCATTTGTTCAAACCACACACACTCACGCAGAGTTTAAATATAGTGCCAGCGAATGATCATCTCCAACAAAAGCATTAGACGCGATGTAAGGAATGACCATGCCCATGGTCCTAAGCATCACCCATCGCAGGATACAGGCAGTTGATACAGTAGCCGTAATACATCTGCCCATCTGCAACAAGTGGGAATAAAACCCTGAGTACGAGAAGGTACTCAGCTAGACTTACCCGACATAACCGAAAATAAATGACACCAAGGATTATGAAGGGCTTTATAGTAGGGTAGCTGACTCATTTGCAAAAGAAGCATTTTTAGCATTTCAAGAACCCTTCTAAAAGCATTATTGTCAAGTTATTATTATTAACCTGTCGACTAGATTTGCACCTATACTAGAGCACACATATGATTAAGCAGATAATGATAACCACTGATCATTAAACAACTTCCATACTGTCATATTCACTATAACTGTCCAAGTGTTCCATAAACATTTACTACGATGAAGTCACTCAAGTCAAGTGCTCACTATCCAGGAGCGATGGCGATTCGAATCGATTTCTAACCAGCTGGTAATTTATTCCTTACACAAACCTCACTCACCCGCTAAAGTGAGATATTGATCACCGAGTCAACTTTTCAGGTATCTCGAGTTTGCCAGGAACCACATGTACCCGGGGGCCGACCGACTGCACTTTGGTCTTATCATCCCGCCCCCGTGTCCTACCACACCTGCTCCGACACAGTGCGCTGCGGGCAATCTACTCGGCCCGAAAAATCTCCCAGCTTCGCGGTCGGAAGGTACATTATCCGGCCAGCTAAATGTAAGGAATGCGTTCAACATGACTCGAGGCCCAACAACGGTCGGTCCTTAATCGACACAGATAGAAACACTACAGTCCAAAACTCTGCAAGTCTCCGTCCGGTCTCAACTTCATTTAACACTTAGTTATACCATGACTTCATAGTCATCCAAGCAGATCCAGGTAACCACCTATAGCTCACAGGTGACAGGAAATCACCCGACTTCTACCGGTCTAAGCCAGCTAAGCATTGACTCGACTGCGGATACCAGGGTAACAAGGATATAGTATAACAAAGGTAAACAAGGTATAATGCAGCAACGGTTGCAAACAACTCCTGAACGTAATGCATCAATTAAAGTAAAGCATTTAATTAAATCATTGCAAACCGGGAGAAAAATGCTCCGGGGCTTGCCTCTCTCGAAGGAGCTCGGACGGTGATCGGGGCACTCCAGAAGTTCCTCAACGTCCTCCTCGTCGGCTTCTGGCACTTCCTGCGGCTGCACCTCAAACTGCTCCTCGGGCTCCTCGGGTATGACGACTGGGTTCTCGGTTTGCGATCCTGTATGATGCAATGCGTGTAAGTGCTTATGCAATCGATGCATCGGATGAGATGAATACAATGGATATGTTTGAATGCAAGGTAGTCAAACTCATCCAAGAAAATATACTACAAGCACATGTCATCTACTGCATTCTCTTCTACTACTAATATGTTAAGCCAACACATCTTATTAAATACTTCAAAGATACACCAAAGCTAACATTATTAACTAACTTGCATTAAAGAGGATTATTTTATTTCATTTTAAACTAGGGCTACAACAGCAACCTATATTTCTGGTGCTTATAAAAATCTAAGAAAATTACAGTAGCATAGTACTACTCTAAGTAGACTACCATAAAAATAGTCTACACAAAAATGACAAGGCATGGCAGGATTATGAACATAAAAATACTTTGAACTGTGAAAAGTGTCAAACAATAGAGTTAGTATTTTTCCTAGGTTCTTCATAGCATACAATGACTGTACAAAATTTATCACATGCATGTTTTATACAAAGTTTGCTCTCTAGCTAAAATAACAAAAATCAGCCATTAAAGGTACTTGAACTACACCTCAAAATTTTCCCACAGCTCATGCCTGAAACATATTTTTCCTAGGAAGTACATTACATCAGAAGATTAACAAACTTGGAATCATATTTTTCTGAAGCCTATAGATTTTTCTACACATTTTTCAAGTTATCAGCAATATACATGATTAAATAAAGTTCTACAGAAAAGTATCTCAAAAATGACATGCAATAATTTTCCCAATTAGATCTGCTGATAAGGAACCTAGCAAAATTTGTTTTAACAAATTTGGAGCAAATTTGAGCATACAACCATTTTCCAAAGCATTTCACAGAAATCTGAAAAATCATTTCTTAAACTCTTTTAAAGAAATCACCGACAAAAGCTTGGTGCACCGGTGCTGTGCACTCAGATCCGATCCAAGGCTCGACGAGCGGGCCCCCACGGTCAATGGCCCCCACCTGTCGGTCAGACCAAGATAGGGGCGGCACTGACCGCCAGCCGCCTCTCGTCGACCATGAAGCTAGCTTAGGTGTGTGGACACCACCAGTAGCTCACCCGCGACGAGGCAAACATGGTGCACCAAGAGAAAGCACAGGAGGAACTCGGGACAGGGCTTGACGGCGCGCATGGTGGAGCGGCGGCGCTGCTCCCGATGGCCAGCCATCTCCGGCCGGGCAGGGGCGCGAAAGGTGGTGCGGGAGCTTCACCGAGCTCGTGCGGTGGTTGTGCATGCGAAGTAAATGTAGGAAGAGGAGCGGAAAGGGGGAGTCCATGGGAGCGGAGCTCATCAGCGAGCTCGGCCATGCTCCGGTGAGCAATTCCCAAGGACAGGATGCTTACCATGGCAAAACAGCGAGAGCACGGGGTGCGCGGGGTGACAGCGGAGCTGTAGGCTAGACGGAGTGGTCACCGGCGAGCTGAGGTGGCCGGGCGAGCGAGCTCCGGCAAGGCGCGGTGCGTGGTGGTGATGGCGGGCGCGCGGTGAGAGGAGAAGTGAGGAGCGCTGGAATGCGGTGGGCGCGCGGGGATTCAAGTCATGGCTAGCATGAGTGCAGAGCTACTGGCGCGCTGTGGACGCGTGTGTCGATGCCGCCGTCGACGGTGGCGCCACGCTGGTGGGCAAGCCTCGACGCTGGTTGGGGCGTGGGTGGAATGTGAGTGCAATGTGTGCTGGAGAAGGAAGGCATTGGCTGGGCTGGCCGAGGCGAGGCGAGGCGTGTGCTGGGCTTCATTGGCCGGGCCGCCAGGCTGGGAGAGGCAATGACTGCCAAGAAAAAAAAAAAAATACTTTTCCAATTATAGTTTCAAGGAATTTTTACATGCCATCTTTCAAATATCATTTTGAGCAAGAAAATGACCTCTTTTGAAAATAGTCCAAAAATGAAAGTTGCTTAGAATTTAATTTTCTACAACTTTGCTTTTATGACCATAGCCAAATTCTTTCTAGATTTTGAATTGCAAGGTCAAAGTCCACATTTAACTCAAAACCCTAATTTTTTGGAATTTATTTTTGAAGCCAAATTTTGAATTAATTTGAATACAAACTTTGCTCCAAAAATTGAACTAAACATTGCTAGATGATTTACAATAGTAGCCAAACATGTTTTATTAACCTAGCAAGCAAAATCAGGGCAAAACAAGTCTAACAAAGGTATGCAACATTCAGGTTTCACAACGTGTTTCAAATGTTTCGAAGCAGTGTTTCAATTATTATTTACATGATTAGGCATGTGTGATTAGAATGCTTGATGATGCATGATATGCATGATTTGCAGTGACTAAATACAGGCATAACACCGGGGTGTTACAGGGGATTATGAAGAATGGACAAGGCTGTCACCACCTGACGCCTACCCCTCAACTAGAAGATACAAGGCAAACAAAGGTGACTTTTAGCTTAGACACCACGTCTACGCTAACTGTCACTACTCTAGTGTTGGCCAGAACTTCCGTATTTATTAGGAGTCCTCTACTAGAGCACCCGCCATGAGGACGAACAACGAACCTGCAAGTAAGTAGTAATAATGATAACTTTTCTTAAAGAATCAGTACCGAAGTTGAACACGAACTTCTTACTCCAAGTAGTAAGACGAACGTAGAGGTACAAGTGTAAAGGGGGCCAACAAGTCCGGCACTCCGTCCACCCGATATACAAGACTTGTCGAGTACAAGAAGTAGAGGGGCACCGCTACTCTGCTATTCCTCTAACACTTTCCTCTCTCAACTCCCTACACTAGTCTAGCTAAAAGCTAATTGAATGTGTGTAGCCCTTCATCTTCTCCAAATGTGTATGATGATGTTTAAATATGAAGAGGGGGCCTCCTTTTATAGCTTGAGGAGGTCGGTTTTGGTGAGGTATTTTAGGAAACCCCTCATGCAACCACCTCCTCATGCATTGAATGCACCGCCAGAAGAAGGTGGGGCCAGACAGAGCTAGGGGCGGTGTAGCCACACCCAAGGTGCGCCCGCACCCTAGGCTGCATGCCTGGCCACCGCCTTTGGCGTGTGTGCTCCTAGCTGGGCATGGGCCTCTGCCACGCTGGTGTTCTACCTAGAAATGGAGTTGGATGGGCTTTGCTTTGTGTTTTGCTTGAATGCGCCTTCTCGGTTGCGCATTTTAGTGTGTTTTCATGTGTTGCCCTGTAAAAACATATACATACCAAAAGTCATGGAGAATGTTAGTTAAAACCCTATTTTTAAGTTTTGGTTCTCATATTTGTTTATTTTGTTTAAAATGTTGGTGATAAAAATATGAGTTAAGCATCGCCAACAAGCCCCAACGTCATCGTTGATGACCGCCACACCGGATCTGCTACCCCTTCGTCGATGTCGGCCGCACCACTTCCGTGACCAGGATGACAAGAGAGCGGTGTTGATGACGTAGCGTAGCCAGGAATAGGAAGAGGTACCCAAATTCCTTTTAGGCCTTGTTTGGATGCATGTGTATCCACTTCAATCCACATGTGTTGGAGTGGATTAGAATGGAACTTAGTTTAATTCCACTCCAATGCACTTCAACACATGTGGATCAAGATGAATACATGCGCATCCAAACAAGGTCTTATGAGGCATGCTATATTCTAGTGGTTGCACCTGGGACATGTAGATATATAGTGACGGGGTTACATGTTTCTTAGTTGATTGTAGTTCACATGCGCTTTATTCTAGTAATAGCTTCCGTATAAGCTGCAGTTCACATGTGCTTTATTCAAGTAATGGCTTCCGTATAAGCTGTAGTTTAGGCACATAATTTGCACGCTCCTACTCTATTTTGTTGACATTCGGTACAAGGTTAACTCAATAAATGCCTTTGTAATCTACATGTTGACATCCGGAATATCTCCCTGAAGAAGGAGAGCGTGTTCAGGGATATGGTGATACAAATACATACATGGTGATACATCCAGAATAGTACCCCTTGCAATTGAGGTGCATGTTCTATCTTGTCATGTTAGGATGGGAGGGGGGTTGGTTTAGGTAGCAGTGCAATTCAATTTATTGCTGTGTGGATAACAATGTAATTTTTACATGCTTACCTCATAAGTTTGTTTCTCCAATTTTAGGCTATGGGTTGAAAAAGCCATAGAGAAGTCCCTGCCAGCAGGGTAAAAGGCAGCACCGATATGGGTCCTAGGGGATGACAATCCAAGAGAGTGAAGCCAACTAGTCCAGCAGAGTTGCAGCATCTTGTACTTCCAACTAGGTCCAAAAGTCAGCACGCATAAGGCAAACAAAGCCCTGTGAGGGATTGGTCACGTGAAGATGACCTTAGCCATGCTGAAGAGGAGACTCCACTTCCCCACCAGCAGAATGACCAAACTTGCAAAGGTTGGTACTACCTTAGACATGTCTATAAATCAAGTCACACTATTTGATATCCATGTTACTTTTCTAACAATCTGAATGTATGAAAACTATGTAGTACCAGTGCAGAGAAGAGCGAGGAAGTCGAGGCAAACAACTAAGGGGATTGGGCTTCACAAAACCACCCAATCAATGGGAACAAGGATGCCCATCTTGATTGTCAAGGGGAACAAAAGGCCACATGATCCATTGCAAGCTGCCAAGTTTGTCTTAGAGGTAGGTGTAGTAGTCAGGTCTCAAGTACCAATTTTCCCACACTAGAAACATTACAAGCAACGAATCGAACATCTCAATGGAATTGTGGCCAAGCTATCTGTAAGTATGTATATCCTCTGTTGACATTCAACTATGCCTTGAGCAACATAATAATGGATTTAATTTGCATTCACACTTCTGCAGTTGAGGCTGGCCATTGATGACAATGATGAAGCAACGAAAGAAGCATGCATGAGTATATTCTAGTATGCTGTACGGTAGACACGGTACAGGTTCAAGCGATCTTACTTCAACGGCGTCCCCGCTGATGAAATCAGAAAGACCTCTCCTTTGTCTTGCATGAATGATGCACAGTAGTGTGCACTTGTCCACATGTGGTTAAGTTCCAAGAACAAGGTGTGTGTGTGAACTCATTTATTTCTTATCTAGTCTTTATGTGGTCTACTTATGCTGCAGTCTAATAAAATTGTAGTTATAGGCAGTCTTGGAGCAGAACAAGCGAAACCATGCAAAAGTCAAGTGCCACCAGGTTACAGGATCTCGCTCCTATATTGCCCACCTAGAAGCATATGTAAGTGATGGTTCTGTTACTCTTTTTATATCAAATATGCAATGCCATTTGTATCAACAAAAAGGCATGTGCAATTTTAATAGAAGGACAAAAATAGGAAGGACGCAGGACATGATCATGAAGTGCTCGTTGAAGAACATGATCGACCTCATAAAGATGTTGATACAGTGGAAATCTTCAACAACTTCCATACCAGTAGCAACATAGGACTGAGCGATGCTGCAAGAGAAGCAGTGGTAAGTACCTTCATTTGCTTTCCTTGAAATCTGCTGAAGCCATTAGCATAAAAGAAGGAAAAGTACGAGGAGCCTAAAGTGGCACCATCATTTTGAAGTTGTAATATTACAACAGTTAATATGTTATCTATGCATTGTGCTTATGAATCTCTGTCGCTAGTAGGCTGAAGAAGACCTATGCATTACTTGTAATGAAATAATCTCTTGGTTCTGCAATTTAAGTCCTCTTCCTAATGTTTACTCCTTGGTTTTCATAGGAAGCTATGGAAACTATACGAGCAGAACCTGTTGCTGATGTTGTTTCTAAGGTCCTCTTCCAGGCCAGCTGCAACACCTTTTCTTTGAAGAATGCTGATATCAGGACAAGCTGCTCTAGACTTCATGAACGACTTGCTGCTCATTAGGACAATTCAACTATCCTCGCCGAACATGTGGATCAACTGAAGAGGAAGGCAGAAAACACTGATAGGGAGTTTGAGGAGTTCAAGAAACAACAACAGGAAGAGTACAATAAGCTCCATGAGCATATCATGCTCTTAAGTGCTGGTAACTCTCAGTCTTGTTGATGCAGTGAACATGTGGTTTGTTTGCTGTTTTGATGTGAAATTTTGGAGGCTTGATATGTGAACTCTGTTAATGGTTTGTTGCTGAGCTGAACTGCTGTTATTTGATTCAGGTTCAATAGAATTAAGCATGTAGTCATTTTGTGCAGTAGTGTAGATCTGAAATCATTTTCTCTGATGTAATGATTGGTGTGCACGTGGTAGGTATAGGAATGTTGTTAAATAAGAATCTGACATGTGGACAAACCAATGAATGACACATGTAACAGCCATGACAGGGCACGTGGGCCAATACAAACAAAATACGTGGTACAAATATGTCCTATCACGTGGTCAAATCAGAAAAAGACACGTGGGTAGCTCAGGGCGCGACATGTGGCCCAATAAAATATCGACACGCGGATGCACAACATCGAGACACATGGTCGAGTAAAAGAAAGACACGCAAGGTATTGTGGTCACGCCATGTGGACCAATAAAAATATGACACATGGTACAACGAAGAAGTGACACGTGACCTAACCGCAGCACGACACGTGTGCCAATAAAAAACTAATATGTGAAATAACAGGGTCCCGACACGTGGTCCAGTAAGAGCATAAAATATGCAAGAACCAGAGATAGCCATGTTGTGCAATAAGAAGGTGACACGTACTCGAACCATCTCCAATGCAACCAGCTATAGCATGTACACGTGGAAAAGCATCTCCAACGGAAGCACCCGCCAGAGTGGCTTCCCCCTGCCACGCATGCCAAAGCAGTTCTATGACGGTCAGTTTTCATCATAGATCTATCCACTTCTATGACGATATTCTAGAATCGTCATAGAATTTCAAGAATGCCGCGACTTCTATGACGAACCATTTTTCGTTATAAATTCATCACAAAACTGAAATTATGATGAATTTGGCTCCTTCAATGATGAAAATTGTCCGTCATCGAAGTGGATATTTCTAGTAGTGTCTCCTTTGCATCCTCACGGTGCATCAATGTCTAAAAAACCGCAGCCCGTATGTTCCCCTCAATTTAGCCTACATAAAAGAAATAAATCGTTTCTTTTAAAAAACAACATCATTCAGTGTACACTAAATAGGCAAGAAAAGAGTGTGATCAGATTCAAATTCCTATTTTTGGACAATTCAAATTCCAGTTACATAATCGAACCTCGCCTGATCAGATACTCAATTTTAGTGGCACAAATTTGAGTTCAAGAGTAGATTCAAGAAAGATCGAGAACCAATCAGTAGTGCCTTGTTCTTCGACTTCCCATTCAAATTTCAAATCGGTTGTTTCTATTTTGGAAATGAGCATGCATAACGTGCATGCTTCGAGCGGCAATTTGGATCTATTAACTTTTCTGTTCAAACTGCTTGGTTTTGGGCCACTCCGCAATCTCTTGAGGGCAGAAAGTTCATTGCAAAGAGTGCTTCCATTATGGTCACAAGGTGAAGGCCGAAGGTGACACCCTCATTGACCCGGGATGACCATGCTGACTCATAGTTGAACCTTGCACCAGCCGTTCACAAGAAAGATGCCGCCTCTTTGCCTTCCATTGAGGAGCACGAAAACCCCAACTCCCCCAATATACAATGCCATCGCCGCCATTGCTGTGTGATTTTCGGTGGCCACCTGAAGCTATGGCCAACTTTGTCATCGAGCAGGAGCCGTACATCCCCCTAGGTTTTGATCTAGAGAATTGGGCTCCGATAGCTAGGGTCTATACTGTGATCTGCAACAACCCTCCTTGGCAGCACGATGGTTGCCCATGCATCGGGCTCTAGAGCAGCAACAATTTCATGATGCCATGGACGATGTCATTGACTACTTTCAAGAGGTTTGACACACGCCAGTCATCTTTGCTTGTCTTTCACCACTGGGGCTTTGTCTCTTGCAGTTCCACTCGGCATTAGTAAAGCAATCTATGTTGAACCTGAGTCCACATTTACTTCCTAATAGACACTACAACAAATGTGTTGGTTTTATGACGTTTATGGCATGGCATCAGGTTAAAATATCACTAAATCAACTAGTTCATGATGTTTTTTTAGAGGCAGCTCACCTTAGTGACTTAAGTAAATGCATGTTACAAAAAATGCCTTAAAGCTAGTCTAATTGTATATTGTGACAATCTTTGCCATGTCATAAAGGTCAAAATGCAAATGCCATAAATATATGATGACATGGATGATGTGTCACAAATTATTTGGTTGATTTGTTTAAACATTGTTGTCCAAGGTGGCATGTGAGCCCTACTACTAAGACGAGTCCAACTCCCACCTAGTCAAGTGGGTGCCATATGCATATCTTTTCTCTTTTCCATGTATTCAGTAGGTGCCATATGCATTTTTTTGCCTATGTATATTGCGGGTGCCATATGCATTTTTTTTGTTTTCCGAACGTACAACCCACCTGATAGCATGCAGGGTAACCAAGTGCTCAATGTGTCAAGAGTGATGAAACATATTGCTCGGGTGAATAAAAAAAATTACTTCTCCAATTTTGAATAGTGGTCGAAGCATGCATGTGGTTATACAAAACTATTGACTTGGGGAAATGATATTTTAACTTTTTGCCATATTTTAAAATTTTCTAGAATTAATTAGCTCTAGACCTAATTAGTAGAGGAGCAAGATATATTTCCCAATTAAACTAAAATATGACATAGGTTATAAAGTTTTGTTGCATGTATGCCCCACACATAGTGTTTATTTATGTGCAAAAAAAATTTCAAACTATGCTTAAATTTGATTAAGGTTAGATAAAATAAAAAAACATTAGTAAAATGTTATAGATCGAACTCCTAAAACTTCCAATGGACTAATCCCCTCGATCCAGCCCAGCTCCCCTTCTCTCCCTCACGGCAGCCCCCTCCCTCGTACCCGAGCCTCCCAACCGGCCTGGCTTGCCACAGTCTCAGCGCCGGCCTGCCTCCCACCTCTTCTCTTAACCAGCCCATTTCAACTCCACACGAAAAAGCGCTCGAACCCCCCCACTAAAGGAGAAATAGTAGTACAACTGAACTACACGGGTGTTTCTATAATGTCTCACACTTTCTGTTGTATGTAGTCTTTCTAATGGGAAAAAACTCGTAATTCAAGAATCGAAATCGGTGCTCGAGTACAAATCAGGATTTAACTTTGAGGTTTTTCATAGAACAAGTGCAATATTCTTTTTGGCTGCTAATGCAATATTCTGTTTACATAAAAATTATATCAATATAATGACGTACTCAATCCATCCCAAATTGTAAGACATTTGACTTTTTTGACACCAAGTTTGACCACTCGTTTTATTCAAAAAATTTATGCAAATATAGTCAAATTTAAGTCATTCTTGAAAAATTTTTATTAATAAACCAAACCACGACGAAAGAAAATATCACTTCTTTCATCGTGGTTTGGTTTATTAATAAAATTTTTTCAAGAATGACTTAAATTTGACTATATTTACACAAATTTTTTGAATAAGACGAGTGGTCAAACTTGGGGCCAAAAAAGTCAAACATCTTATAATTTAGGATGGAGTAGTAGTACTTTTGAGCATGCCATCAGGTGTTTGACAGGGTGCATTATGACCTTCTAATGCACAATTTTTTTTGGACTTTTAGGAACTAACTAGTACATTCAAACTGTAACTATTTTGAACTTATAAACCACTTATGGTACCTTTTTATTTTTATTTAAGGGGTCAATTTGAATTAGCTCCTTGGGAATGCTAAGAAGAATCGTTTGTGCATCAAGTGAAGTTCTGATTGTTTGCTGCAGCTAATAGTGCTTAAATTGGAGAGTATAGAATAAGGCTGGGTACTGGTTGTGTACTGATAGCATAAAATAACCAAATGAATTATGTGCTGTTGGGGTCATATATAGTATCATACCTAAGTCACATTAATATATCTCTGCTTTTAGTTCTTTTTTTTTCATTGGGAAAGCATGTCAGGATTCTGCTGGGCACATATACTCTCACGACCACATGTGCTAACGTCTGATCTTCCACTCGTGTGTGCAAGAGGCAAGAACACTGGAATGGCTGTCAGAGTTGGTGAACTTGAGCTTTTTCTATGATTTTGGTAAGCTCTCTGTCGGCACGAAATTTCGTCTCGTGCCGAGGCACACGAGTACGCCAGAAGGGTCTGCTTGATGGACCTGGAGATCCACCTAGCTTCAACGCAAGGATTATCGATCCTGCGCACTCCTTCCGAGACGTGCTAGTCAATTTAACCCTGCAATTGACAAAGAGAGATAGCTAATCAGTAATTTAAGACGGAACATGCCGGTGTTGCCAGACAGTCCTGAATGTGTGGCTCTGAGAGCCGATGTGGAAGAAGATCGACTAAATAGTCGATTCCAGCATACTCATAAGAATAAATCAGTTAAAGCTCATGGAGTTATGAAAAAAAAATTGATTATCATTAATGATGAATATCGTTATTTAGACAAATATTAGTCAATGGTAATAGGATGTCAACACTAATCAGTTTATGCTAAGCCAATGACTGCTAGTAACCGAATCCCTTTTTTATATAAAAATTCAGCCCATCATCATTTAACCATTTAATAGAGATAAATCTATGAACATATTAGATCTCATCTATCACTATAACCAGTGGGGCACGAGGCAGAATCATGCAGGCCGTAGAAACAGTAATAAATTCGACGACCCTAACTTATTACTAATATCAGTGGGGCATGAGGCAGAATCATGTAGTCCGTAATACAATAATAAGATCATGGGGCTAACACATCTTTCAACATATCTTTACTTCAACGGTCTCGTGACGTGAACTGCATATGTGAAAACACTCGATATCGGCTAAAACAGCCGATTCAAGCATAGCGCAAAATTAAGGTCATGCCCTATCAGGACCAGATCTACCAAATCGGGCGAATCACACAAGCCATGATAACGGGCCATGGAATGATTTTCGTTAGCCAATAGATCTATTCAAGACCAGACATGCCTTAACCGCACACTATGCACGATCAAGATTGACATAAAATAGCCGATAAAACATAACTCATTATTTAAGGTACAGATTAGATCAGTTTAGATTAATAAATGATCGGTTAAACAGGATATAAGGTCAATCTAGATCAATCCCAACCGGACGAAGTGATATTCCTGTAATTAAATAAATAATGAAAGCAATAAGCAATATCGGTAACTTAATGAATCTATCCGAAGGACGCCACCCTTAGATAGAGCCGATAACTTGATCTTAATCTAGTTCGAGCAGTGGAGGTCGACCGGATCTATGCAGCCTTACTTGAACTAAACAAGAGTCAATAATTAGCTTATACTAGAGTCGCAGCGGAGATCGACCGGATCGATGCAGCCGTACGAACAGAAGTATAAGCCATGACGGTACTTATAGACAAGACGAAGGTCGGCCGGACCGATGTAGCCCTGCTTGCTGAAGAACTCACCGAGATCTACTCTACTCCTACTCCTAAGGGGTGGCTAAAGCAGAAAAAAGAAAGTAACTTGTATTTAATTAATTGTGTGTATTTTTACAATAGCCGGGGTCTAATATTTATACCGGAACCTACGCATGAATCCAACTTAAGCACGACTCATCACAATTTTTGGGCCTAAGAGAAAACATTCTCAATTTAAGATAACTTGGACCCTAATCTTTCCCTTTTTATAGAGTCCAACAAGTTCTTCCCGGTGCCGATTGTAGCTTTGTTGTCATCTGCTGGCGTTATCTGAAGAGAGCCGATTCCAGTGCTGCATTCGAATCAGCTGATACCAACCTTTATGCAATCGATTTCTTGATGACATGATCTTGGGAGCTTTTGAGTTCCTGTAATTCTTTCTTCCAAATTTTGGTGTAAACACTCTCAAATAACAACCAAACCTGAGAGATATAGGACGTTAGTTTGTATTTAGGTGTGGAACCTTATGTTGGTCTCTTCTATTCCGGATTTGAATCTGGTTGATTTGAATTTAGCAATCATTGTAACGATATTGATAATTGATGGAAGACATTTGTACTGTTTTATGCTATTGTTATGCATATGATGTTGGTCTCTTTTGTTTTGAAATTGATTATTGTCTATGTTTGGGCCAGCCTAAGAAAATGGCCTAGAAAAAATTGTTGCTTGCGCTGGCCTAGAAATAAGTTACGTGGGGTGGCCCAACAAAGTTTGGCATGGGTTGGCCTAGAAAAATGTTGCGTGGGCTAAGGCAGAAAGTATTGGTTGGGCTGGACTGAAATAAAAAATAAATTATAAAAATATAAAAACAAATTATGCGCCAGGATAAAATGAACTTTTGGCTGGCTCCAAAAACATTACGTGGGCTCATCCAAAATAGCCCAGAGATGAAAAGAATGTGAGCTGGCCCAAAAACATTGCGTGAGCTCAATCTAACCAATTTGGATTGGGCCAAAATCATTCATGCAATTGAGAAATGGGTTAAAAAACTTTAAAACCAAACAAGGGTGAAAGCACTAGTTTGGTTTTGGTGAATTGATGAAACCCTAAGTGCTAACTTAGATTATTAAAGTGATCATGAGATAGGTAGCACATTCCAAGTGGTGAAGCAAATAAAGATCATGACATGATGATGGTGATGCCATGGTGATGATCAAGTGCTTCTACCTGAAAAGAAGAAAGAGAAAAACAAAAGGCTCAAGACAAAGGTATAGGTGGTAGGAGCCATTTTGTTTTAGTGATCGAGACACTTAGAGAGTGTGATCACATTTATGATCGATAATCGTACTATTAAGAGGGGTGAAACTTGTATCGAAATACGGTTATCAAAGTGTCACTAGATGCTCTAACTCATTGCATATGCATTTAGGATCTAGCGGAGTGCTAACACCCTTGAAAATGTTTGTGAAAATATGCTAACACATGTGCACAAGGTGATACACTTGGTGGTTGACACATTTGAGCAAGGGTGAAAAAACTTTACCGGCGCCCTCTACAGAAAAGATAGGATTTCACAGAGTGCACCGGACGCTGGCTTCAACTGGACCGGTGCGTCCGGTCAGTGGAAGCAGTGAAGATGCTGGCGTCGGTCTTCGACTGGACGCTGGCTAGCTGCGTCCAATCCTACTGACGTGGCAGCACACAGAGGAGACGGTGAGTGACTGTGAGTGACCGGACGCTGGCTGAGTCCGGTCGGGCGTGATCGGACGCGTTCGGTCATGAGTGGATGCTTACTAGAAATGACCGAATGCGGGGGTCCTACGTCCGGTCGTGATCAAACTGACGCGTCCGGTCATCACTTGACCGTTGAGATCGGGCGATCATCGTTTGAAGCCGATGACGCATGGCAAACATCGGGCGACCGGATGCTGGGGTCCTACGTCCGGTCAATCTGACCGGAGCATCCGGTCACCCCGAGTTGTGCCTAGTGAAGGGGTACAATGGCTCTATTTCATGGGGGCTTGTATTTAAGCCCCATGGCCGGCTCTAGCTCACTCTCTTGGCCATTTGCATTGACATAGCAACCTTGTGAGCTTAGCCAAAGCCCTCCCACTCATCTTCATCATAGATTCATCATCTTTGTGACATTAGGAGTGAATCCAAGTGCATTGCTTGAGTGTTTGCATCTAGAGACACTTGGTGTTCGTGTTTCGCTGTGGGATTCGCTTGTTACTCTTGATGGTTGCCGCCACCTAGATGACTTGGAGCAGCGAGGATCATCGGGCGGAGGTTGGTGATTGTCTCCGGTTCCGATCGTGGTGATTGTGAGGGGTTCTTGACCTTTCTCCGGTGGAGAGCCAAAAGGTACTCTAGTAAATTGCTCATGGCTTGTGTGATCCTCATCTTATGTTGGTTGTGCGGCACCCTATTGAGGGTTGGGCGTGTGATGCCAATTAGCGCGTGAACCTCCAAGTGAGTGAATCGCCACAATGAGGACTAGCTTACCGGCAAGCAAGTAAACCTCGGTAAAACAATCATTGTATCATCATTTAAATTCGAGGTGATTGGTCTTCATTGGTATTCATTCTTGAGATTGATTCGTCCATTCCTTGACTCGGAGGTATAACCATCTTGCTCTCTCTCTTTACATTACCGCAAACTAGTTGTTAAGCTCTTTAGTGTAGCTAGTCGTGAGAGCTTGTTAGTTTGGTTAGTGTGGCTCTTTAGTTAGTCTTTGAGTGCACACTAACTTAGTGTAGTGACATAACCGTTGTATGGATAGAGACTATATAAACTAGAATTATTGTAGGTGGCTTGCATTTTTAGTAGACTAGCGCAACACTCGCTTCGCCTCATATTCGTCTAACCGGTTTGCTAAGTGTTGTTGTAGAAATTTTTATAGGCTATTCACCCCCCCTCTAGCCATTAGGACTTTTCAAGTGGTACCGGAGCCAAGGTCATCGTGATTTGAGGCTTAAGAACCTTCAGTGTAAAATGGCTCAAATCAACAACACCAAGAAGTCACCCCAATTTGATGGCTCAAACTATCCCTATTGGAAGGCTAAGATGACAACTTATATCAAGTCAATCAATAGGAAGGTTTGGAAGGTGGTGGAGACCAAGATTGAGATTGATGATGAAGAGGCTCCCACTGCCGTCGAAGAAATGCTACTCCAAAATAATAGCATTGCTCTTAGTGCCATCCATGATGCTTTGGATGAGAAAATATTTGAGCAAATCAAGAACATTGAGAGAGCTCATGAGGCATGGAAGAAATTGGAGGAATCATTTGAGGGCACTCAAGCCGTGAAGGGTGCAATGGAATACTTTTAGGAACTAAGAAGTACAGTCAAATTGTAACTATTTTGAACATATAAACCACTTATGGTACCTTTTTTATTTTTCTTTAAGGGGTCAATTTGAATTAGCTCCTTGGGAATGCTAAGAAGAATCGTTTGCGCATCAAGTGAAGTTCTAACTGTTTGCCGCAGCTAATAGTGCTTAAATTGGAGAGTATAGAATAAGGCTGGGTACTGGTTGTGTACTGATAGCATAAAATAACCAAATGAATTATGTGTTGTTGGGGTCATATAGTATCATACCTAAGTCACATTAATATATCTCTGCTTTTAGTTCTTTTTTTTCATTGGGAAAGCATGTAAGGATTCTGCTGGGCACATATACTCACATGACCACATGTGCTAACGTCTGATCTTCCACTCGTGTGTGTAAGAGGCAAGAACACTGGAATGGCTATCAGAGTTGGTGAACTTGAGCTTTTTCTATGATTTTAGTAAGCTCTCTGTCGGCATGAAATTTCGTCCCGTGCCGAGGCACACGAGCAAGCCAAACGGGTCCGCTCGATGGAGCTGGAGATCCACCTAGCTTCAACGCAGGGATTATCGATCCTGCGCACTCCTCCCGACACGTGCCAGTCAATTTAACCCTGCAATTGACAAGGAGAGAAAGCTAATCAGTAATTTAAGGCGGAACATGCCGGTGTTGCTAGACAGTCCCGAATGTGCAACTTTGAGAGCCGATGTGGAAGGAGATCGACTAAATAGCCGATTCTAGCATACTCGTAAGAATCAATCAGTTAAAGCTCATGGAGTTATGAAAGAAAAATCGGTTATCATTCAGGATGAATATCGTTATTTAGACAAATATTAGTCAATGGTAATAGGAGGTCAACACTAATCAGTTTATGCTAAGCCAATGACTACCAGTAACCGAATCCCTTTTTTATATGAAAGTTCAGTCCATCATCATTTAACCATTTAATAGTGATAAATCTATGAACATATTAGATCTCATCTATCACTATGAGCAGTGGGGCATGAGGCAGAATCATGCAGGCCGTAGAAACAGCAGTAAATTCGACGACCCTAACTTATTACTAATATCAGTGGAGTATGAGGCAGAATTATGCAGGCCATAATACCATAATAAGATCATGAGGCTAACACATCTTTCAACCTATCTTTACTTCAACGGTCTCGTGACGTGAACTGCATATGAGAAAACACTCGATATCGGCTAAAATAGCCGATTCAAGCATAGCAGACAATTAAGGCCATGCCCTATCAGGAACAGATCTACCAAATAACGATCCCCACTCCATGGTGCTAACAGTGGGGTGTGAGGCAGAATCACACAGGCCATGATAACGGGCCATGGAAGGATTTTCGTTAGCCAATAGATCTATTCAAGACCAGACATGCCTTAACCGCACACTATGCACGATCAAGTTTCACATAAAACAACCGATAAAACATAACTCATTGTTTAAGGTGTAGATTAGATCAGTTTAGATTAATAAACGATGGGTTAAACAAGATATAAGGCCAATCTAGATCAATCCCAATCGGGCGAAGTGATATTGCTGTAATTAAATAAATAATGAAAGCAATAAGCAATATCGGTAATTTAATGAATCTATCCGAAGGACGCCACCCTTAGATAAAGCCTATAACTTGACCTTAATCTAGTACGAGTAGTGGAGGTTGATCGGATCGATGCAGCCTTACTTGAACTAAACAAGAGTCGATAACTAGCTTATACCAGAGTCGCAGTGGAGGTCGACCGGATCGATGCAGCCGTAGGAACAGAAGCATAAGCCACGACGGTACTTACAGACAAGCCCGAGGTCAGCCGGACCGATGCAGCTCTGCTTGCTGAAGAACTCGCCAAGATCTTCTCTACTCCTACTCCTAAGGGGTGGCTAGAGCAGAAAAAAGTAAGTAACTTGTATTTAATTGATTGTGTATCTTTTTACAATGGCCGGGGTCCAATATTTATACCCGGAACCTACGCATGAATCCTACTTAAGCACGACTCATCACAATTTTTGGGCCTAAGAGAAAACATTCCCAATTTAAGATAACTTGGACCCTAATCTTTCCCTTTTTATAGAGTCCAACATGTTCTTCCTGGTGCCGATTGTAGCTTTGTCGTCATCTGCTGGCGCTATCTAAAGAGAGCCGATTCCAGTGCTGCATTCGAATCAGCTGATACCGACCTTCATGCAATCGATTTCTTGATGACATGATCTTGGGAGCTTTCAAGTTCCTGTAATTCTTTCTTCCAAATTTTGGTGTAAACACTCTCAAATAACAACCAGACCTGAGAGATGTAGGACGTTAGTTTGTATTAAGGTGTGGAACCTTATGTTGGTCTCTTCTATTCCGGATTTGAATCTGGTTGATTTGAATTTAGCAATCATTGTAACGATATTGATAATTGATGGAAGACATTTGTACTATTTATGCTATTGTTATGCATATGTTGTTGGTCTCTTTTGTTTTGAAATTGATTATTGTCTGTGTTTGGGCCAGCCTAAGAAAATGGCCTAGAAAAAATTGTTGCCTGCGCTGGCCTAGAAATAATTTACGTGGGGTGGCCCAACAAAGTTTGGCATGGGTTGGCCTAGAAAAATGTTGCATGGGCTAAGGCAGAAAGTATTGGTTGGGCTGGACTAAAATAAAAAATAAATTATAAAAATATAAAAACAAATTAAGCGCTAGGATAAAATGAACTTTTGGCTGGCTCCAAAAACATTGCGTGAGCTCAATCTAACCAATTTGGATTGGGCCAAAATCATTCATGCAATTGAGAAATGGGTTAAAAAACTTTAAAACCAAACAAGGGTGAAAGCACAAGTTTGGTTTTGTTGAATTGATGAAACCCTAAGTGCTAACCTAGATTATCAAAGTGATCATGAGATAGGTAGCACATTCCAAGTGGTGAAGCAAATGAAGATCATGACATGATGATGGTGATGCCAGGGTGATGATCAAGTGCTTCGACCTGAAAAGAAGAAAGAGAAAAACAAAAGGCTCAAGACAAAGGTATAAGTGGTAGGAGCCATTTTGTTTTAGTGATCGAAACACTTAGAGAGTGTGATCACATTTAGGATCGATAGCCGTACTTTTAAGAGGGGTGAAACTTGTATCGAAATACGGTTATCAAAGTGTCACTAGATGCTCTAACTCATTGCATATGCATTTAGGATCTAGCGGAGTGCTAACACCCTTGAAAATGTTTGTGAAAATATGCTAACACATGTGCACAAGGTGATACACTTGGTGGTTGGCACATTTGAGCAAGGGTGAAGAGACTTTACCGGCGCCCTCTATAGAAAAGATAGGATTTCACAGAGTGCACTGGACACTAGCTTCAACTGGACCGGTGCGTCCGGTCTATGGAAGCAGTGAAGATGCTGGCGTCGGTCTTCGACCCGACATTGGCTGGCTACGTCCGATCCTGCTGACGTGGCAGCGCACAAAGGAGACGGTGAGTGACTGTGAGTGACCGGATGCTAGGTGAGTCCTGTCGGGCATGACCGGACGCGTCCGGTAATGAGTGGATGCTTACTAGAAATGACCGAATGCTGGGGTCCTACTTCCGGTCGTGATCAAACTAACGCGTCCGGTCATCACTTGACCGTTGAGATCGGGCGATCAGCGTTTGAAGCCGATGACACATGGCAAACATCGGGTGACCGGATGCTGGGGTCCTACGTCCGGTCAATCTGACCGGATCGTCCGGTCACCCCGAGTTGTGCCCAGTGAAGGCGTACAACGGCTCTATTTCATGGGGCTTGTATTTAAGCCCCATGGCCAGCTCTAGCTCACTCTCTTGGCCATTTGCATTGACATAGCAATCTTGTGAGCTTAGCCAAAGCCCTCCCACTCATCTCTATCATAGATTCATCATCTTTGTGAGATTGGGAGTGAATCCAAGTGCATTGCTTGAGTGTTTGCATCTAGAGGCACTTGGTGTTCGTGTTTCGCTGTGGGATTCGCTTGTTACTCTTGGTGGTTGCCGTCACCTAGATGGCTTGGAGCAGCGAGGATTGTCGAGCGGAGGTTGGTGATTGTCTCCGGTTCCGATCGTGGTGATTGTGAGGGGTTCTTGACCTTTCTCCGGCGGAGAGCCAAAAGGTACTCTAGTAAATTGCTCGTGGCTTGTGTGATCCTCATCTTGTGTTGGTTGTGCGGCACCCTATTAAGGGTTTGGCGTGTGATGCCAATTAGCGCGTGAACTCCAAGTGAGTGAATCGCCACAACGAGGACTAGCTTGCCGGCAAGCAAGTGAACCTTGGTAAAAAATCATTGTATCATCATTTGATTCTGAGGTGATTGGTCTTCATTGGTATTCATTCTTGTGATTGATTGGTCAATTCCTCGACTCGGAGGTATAACCATCTTGCTGTCTCTCTTTACATTGCCGTAAACTAGTTGTCGAGCTCTTTAGTGTAGCTAGTCGTGAGAGCTTGTTAGTTTGGTTAGTTTAGCTCTTTAGTTAGCCTTTGAGAGCACACTAACTTAGTGTAGTGACATAACCATTGTGTGGATAGAGACTATATAAACTAGAATTGTGGTAGGTGTCTTGCATTTTTAGTAGACTAGCGCAACACTCGCTTCGCATCATACTTGTCTAACCGGTTTGCTAAGTGTTGTTGTAGAAATTTTTATAGGCTATTCACCCCCCCCTCTAGCCATTAGGACATTTCAAGTGGTACCGGAGCCAAGGTCATCGTGATTTGAGACTTAACAACCTTCGGTGTAAAATGGCTCAAATCAACAACACCAAGAAGCCACTCCAATTTGATGGCTCAAACTATCCCTATTGGAAGGCTAAGATGACAACTTATATCAAGTCAATCAATAGGAAGGTTTGGAAGGTGGTGGAGACCAAGATTGAGATTGATGATGAAGAGGCTCCCACCGCCGCCGAAGAAATGCTACTATAGAATAATGACATTGCTCTTAATGCCATCCATGATGCTTTGGATGAGAGAACATTTGAGCAAATCAAGAACATTGAGAGAGCTCATGAGGCATGGAAGAAATTGGAGGAATCATTTGAGGGCACTCAAGCCGTGAAGGGTGCAATGGAATACTTTTAGGAACTAAGTAGTACAGTCAAATTGTAACTATTTTGAACATATAAACCACTTATGGTACCTTTTTTATTTTTCTTTAAGGGGTCAATTTGAATTAGCTCCTTGGGAATGCTAAGAAGAATCGTTTGCGCATCAAGTGAAGTTCTAACTGTTTGCTACAGCTAATAGTGCTTAAATTGGAGAGTATTGAATATGGCTGGGTACTGGTTATGTACTGATAGCATAAAATAACCAAATGAATTATGTGTTGTTGGGGTCATATAGTATCATACCTAAGTCACATTAATATATCTCTGCTTTTAGTTCTTTTTTTCATTGGGAAGGCATGTAAGGATTCTACTGGGCACATATACTCTCATGACCACATGTGCTAACGTCTGATCTTCCACTCGTGTGTGTAAGAGGCAAGAACACTGGAATGGCTGTCAGAGTTGGTGAACTTGAGCTTTTTCTATGATTTTAGTAAGCTCTCTGTCGGCAAGAAATTTCGTCCCGTGCCGAGGCACACGAGCAAGCCAGACGGGTCCGCTCGATGGAGCTAGAGATCCGCCTAGCTTCAACGCAGGATTATCGATCCTGCGCACTCCTCCCGAGACGTGCCAGTCAATTTAACCCTGCAATTGACAAGGAGAGAAAGCTAATCAGTAATTTAAGGCGGAACATGCCGGTGTTGCTAGACAGTCCCGAATGTGCAGCTCTGAGAGCCGATGTGGAAGGAGATCGACTAAATAGCCGATTCTAGCATACTCGTAATAATCAATCAGTTAAAGCTCATGGAGTTATGAAAGAAAAATCGGTTATCATTTAGGATGAATATCATTATTTAGACAAATATTAGTCAATGGTAATAGGAGGTCAACACTAATCAGTTTATGCTAAGCCAATGACTGCCAGTAACCGAATCCCTTTTTTATATGAAAATTCAGTCCATCATCATTGAACCATTTAATAGTGATAAATCTATGAACATATTAGATCTCATCTATCACTATGACCAGTGGGGCATGAGGCAGAATCATGCATGCCGTAGAAACAGCAATAAATTCGATGACCCCAACTTATTACTAATATCAGTGGAGTATGAGGCAGAATTATGCAGGCCATAATACCATAATAAGATCATGGGGCTAACACATCTTTCAACCTATCTTTACTTCAACGGTCTCGTGACGTGAACTGCATATGAGAAAACACTCGATATTGGCTAAAATAGCCGATTCAAGCATAGCGCACAATTAAGGTCATGCCCTATCAGGAACAGATCTACCAAATAACGATCCCCACTCCACGGTGCTAACAGTGGGGTGTGAGGCAGAATCACACAGGCCATGATAACGGGCCATGGAAGGATTTTCGTTAGCCAATAGATCTATTCAAGACCAGACATGCCTTAACCGCACACTATGCACGATCAAGTTTCACATAAAACAACCGATAAAACATAACTCATTGTTTAAGGTGCATATTTGATCAGTTTAGATTAATAAATGATGGGTTAAACAGGATATAAGGCCAATCTAGATCAATCCCAATCGGGCGAAGTGATATTGCTGTAATTAAATAAATAATGAAAGCAACAAGCAATATCAGTAATTTAATGAATCTATCCGAAGGACGCCACCCTTAGATAAAGCCTATAACTTGACCTTAATCTAGTACGAGCAGTGGAGGTCGATCGGATCGATGCAGCCTTACTTGAACTAAACAAGAGTCGATAACTAGCTTATACCAGAGTCACAGTGGAGGTCGACCGGATCGATGCAGCCGTAGGAACAGAAGTATAAGCCATGACGGTACTTATAGACAAGCCAGAGGTCGACCAGACCGATACAGCCCTGCTTGCTGAAGAACTCGCCGAGATCTACTCTACTCCTACTCCTAAGGCGTGGCCAGAGCCGAAAAAAGTAAGTAACATGTATTTGATTGATTATGTGTCTTTTTACAATAGCCGGGGTCCAATATTTATACCCGGAACCTACGCATGAATCCTACTTAAGGACAACTCATCACAATTTTTTGGCCTAAGAGAAAACATTCCCAATTTAAGATAACTTGGACCCTAATCTTTCCCTTTTTGTAGAGTCCAACATGTTCTTCCCGGCGCCGATCGTAGCTTTTGTCGTCATCTGCTGGCGCTATCTGAAGAGACCCGATTCCAGTGCTGCATTCGAATCAGCTGATACCGACCTTCATGCATTCGATTTCTTGATGACATGATCTTGGGAGCTTTCGAGTTCCTGCAATTCTTTCTTCCAAATTTTGGTGTAAACACATGCCCCCAATTTTGGGATAAAAGTAATTTTATTTCAAAATTATCACGTCTGTACCCCCGATAGGTACGCTGTCACGAGTAGAGAATCTTGATCTGGGGTCTACTGTTTGTCACCGTTGATGTCAGCTTATGAGCCCATGTTTCAAAACTTTTACGAGAGCATCATTGCTTCACGGGGGCTTGGATCCATCTTTCCAGGCCGACTATAAAATGTCTATCCGACTCTGGCGAGAGCAATTCAACAATTCAACTATGTTTCTCTTCTATCTGCTTCCTCGAGTGCCTCTAACTCCGCCTGACCCTCCATGGTCTATCTTTTTGCCATGAAGATCTTAAGTGGTTAGAAGAATTCTTGTGCATAGGGTGATTGTGTCGCTCATTTTAGCACCTTGTCGAGCAAGAGGATCAGCTACTACAGTTAGAAGAATTCTTGTGATATCACCTGAGTCTTCTCTCCATGCTCGTAGAGCTGTTCTAGAGTTTGCAAGGCTAAAATGTATGGACACCTTTCCCTTGTTTGCTCCATCAAATGCCCATCGGGAAAGCCACAGGCTTCTTTCCCACAGTTTCCTAGTCACCAAGAAATCAGCTGGGCATCTATTAGGCAGGCGGCTTTTCCCCTTCTCCGACATAATTTTATCAATGGGCCGATGTGACTCGGTTCATGATGACCTTTGGCCTTGTGGGGATCCGAATTCCCGTCAATCCAAAGAAGCCTCGGTGGGTCGATCGCTGGCCAATGTAAATCTTTTGTATCCATCCCACGATATTTTGTAATTATGGGAAGCAATAAGTTCAAATCTGTTATCTTTTTGTTATCCGTCCCCTGAATTTCCAGAGTATCGATCCGTTTCCATATCTGACTTCAATTCCACACCCCTGGTGAAATCTATCTTCTCACCTTCTCGGGCTATATATACGGGCCACGGCTGTGGATCAAAAAACATCCTGCTTTGTCTCAAACCTTTCATGTTTTTAGTGTGGTTTCTACTTTCCCATAGGTTTGAGATCATGGAGAACAGCAAGAGGTCCACTGAGGAGGCCCTTAATGGAGCTACGTCATCACGCCAGCGCCTTCATCACCAGGGGGTGAAACTCGTGATGCTCTCACTGCTTCGGGGCATAGGGCCGACTTCGTTCAGCCTTCGAGGTTCTCTTCATCAATAGCTCGCCACCAGCTTCCCTGCTATCCGAGGAGGTGGGTCGACAATGATGACCTGCTCGCCTCCATCGGCCGGCATGGCCAGAATCTCGCCGACTGTCTCTCCCTCGCAGAATCGGCTCTGGCCATGGTTCGATGCTGATCGCCTCCCGAGGCCAATTCAGTGGAGGATAGGTTGGCCAAGGCCGAGGCCAGAATCGCGGGTGAGATATCTATCATAACTTTTGCTTTCTCTCAATTTCATCTTCAAGATTCTGATCATCTCCCCTTTGAATCCTTTTAGATTTGTCCGCTCAACTAGAAAGCCTCCGATTGGCCACAGAGTACGCGGCAGGATTTGTCAACGCCTGAGGCACCGTCCCGGTGGTTCGCTTGCATGACATCCTGAACCGTGTCAGGGAGGTCGCTTTGCATGGCGTTCGTCATGGTGCCGCCATGGCGTTGGCTACTGCGCAAGCCTGTTCTGGCCACAAACTTCAGTTTCTTCCCCATGGTTTTTCAGCCGCAGCTCACCCTAGGGATCATGAGCGCCTTGTTGAGGATTTCATCAACGCTGCCAACTCCGTAGCCTTTATTTCCTAGGCTGATGATATAGTAACCAAAGTGTTTTTCGGCCCGTAGTTTGTAATAGGTGATATTTAGCAAACAATTTCTCCGTCTTGAGTGATTTTCCTTTGCTTCGTACTTCATATTATATGCATCACTTTGTCTGTGTTTGCTTTGCTCCTATAGGCAATAGACATCATACCGGCTTTTACCCCTTTGGGTTTATTTTTGTACTAGAAGCGATACCTTTCTAGTATCAGCTATTAGAGCCGACGACTGAACAAATCGGTTGTCAAGTATTAATCCAAATGCTAGGGTAATATTTCTTTAGATATTTCCCATTGATTGCTCTGCCAAATTCTTCCTCTCCTCTTAGTGTTTCCAAAATATAAGCATTACCAGGCGCACAACGTTTGATCCGATAAGGTCTTTCCCAATTAGGTGAACATTTGCCGAACTTACTGTCCTTTGACCCGATCGGCAATTTCACTTTCCAGACCAAGTCTCCTTCAGAAAATTGCTTAATCTTGACCTTTTTATTGTCATATTTTGCAACCCTTAGTTTATTGGCTTTGATATTTTCAAGAGCACGCAGCCGAAAGTAACTCAAGTCCTCTAAGTCATCTATCATAAGATTCTTGTAGACTTCGGCTGACAAATCATTTTGCAATGTAACACGCCTCGATCCAGTCTGAACTTCCTAAGGAAGAACTGCATTATAGCCATACACAAGTTCATAAGGCGATGTTTTAATCGATCCATGACAGGCCATCCTATATGCCCATAGTGCCTCATTAGGCGTTGAATGCCACTTCCTTGGCTATTCCTCAATCTGTTTCTTGATCAGCTTAATCATAATCTGATTGGACGCCTCTGCCTGTCCATTAGCCTGAGCATAGTAAGGAGAAGAATTTAGTAGCTTGATTCCTATACTAGCAGCAAAATCTTTGAACTCTTCTAATGTGAACATTGTCCCTTGATCGGTAGTTATAATTTGAGGAATCCCAAAACGATACACAATGTGCTCCTTGACAAAATCAACCATGTTCTTTGATGTTACCGTCTTCAAAGGAATTGCCTCAACCCATTTAGTGAAGTAATCTATTGCTACCAATATGAACTTATGTCCTTTGCTTGAGGGTGGAAAAATCTGGCCAATTAAATCAATTCCTCAACCTCGAAACGGCCATGGCTTGATTATTGGATTCGTGGCCGATGCAGGCGATTTCTGGACATTACCAAAATGTTGACAGTCCTGGCACCCCTTATAATATTCAAAATAGTCTTCCAATATTGTTGGCCAAAAATATCAAGTTCTGCGAATAATCCATTTCATCTTATAAGTCAATTGATGAGCTCCACATATCCCTTCATGCACCTCGCCCATCAACACCTTAGCTTCCTCTTGATTTAGGCATTTGAGCAATACCCCATCGACTGTTTTGTAATACATCTGATCATCTAGTAAAACATACTTAGTTGATTTATATCTTAGCTTTCTAGCAACTTTCTATGATGGATTTCTAAAGTAATCGGCTATTTTGACTCTCCAATCATCATTCGAGGTTTCACTACTCAATACTTCTCGAAACACTCGATATCCTAACGCACTTTGAGCTAGACAATTAGCCTCTTGGTTTTGTGCTCTCATAATATGTTGGAAAGAGACGTGAAGAAATTCCTTGAGCAACATTTGGCACTCATCATAGTATCCTTTCAAAGTATCTTCTTTGCACTCATACAGGCTGATCAACTGATTAATAATTAACTATGAATCTCTGAATATTTCAATTGCTTCAGCCTTTACTTCATGAAGAAGCTGAAGTCCTTTAAGAATAGCCTCATATTCCGCTTGGCTGTTGGTAATCATTGGTTCAATTGGAAGAGCAAACTCAAAACTTGCCCCCCGAGGCGAAATAATAACAATCCAATGCCACCACCTTGCTTGCATGATGATCCATCAAAGAATAACGTCCAAGGTACCGACTCTACATAATCAATGCTTGGCTTATGATGCTGGGTGACAAAATCGGTCATTATTTGTCCTTTGACCGCTTTAGCTAATTCGTACTTCAAGTCAAATTCTGATAACGCGAGAATCCACTTTCCCACTCTCCCATTCAGTATTGGCATTGATAACATGTGCTTAATCACATCATCCTTGGAAACAACCATACATTTGGCCGATAATAAGTAGTATCGCAACTTAGTGCAAGAGAAATATAAGCGCAAGCATAACTTTTCGGTGGGAAAATATCTTGTCTCTGGATCTAGGAGTCTTCTACTCAGATAGAAAACAACTCGCTCTTTTCCTTCAAACTCTTGCATCAAAGCCGATCTAATTGTCTTGTCATTAGCCGATGTGTACAACTTAAAAGTCTTACCTTGCTGAGGAGGGACCAGCATAGGTGGACATTTCATATATATTCTTTTATCTCTTCAAACGCCTTTTGTTGTATGTCACCCCACTTAAATTCTTGATCATTTTTCAACTTCAACAAGGGAGAAAACGACATAACTCTTTCCGACAAATTTGAAATGAATCTTCTGATGAAATTAATCTTACCAAGCAAAGATTGTAACTCTGTTTTAGTAGTCAGGGAAACTACCTCATTAATTGCTTTTATGCTTTTTTGACCAACTTCGATTCCTCACTCGTGGACCATGAAACCCAAGAATTGTCCAGCTGACACTCCAAAAGCACACTTATTAGGATTCATCTTTAGACCATGTTTTCTTGTGCATTCCAGAGTCTCCCGCAAATCAGCTAGATGCTCCTTGTACCCTCTGGATTTTATCATCACATCATCAATGTAGATTTCAATAATCCTGCCGATCAACTTATGAAACATATAATTCATTGCCCTTTGATATGTTGCACCGGCATTCTTCAGACCAAAGGTCATCACAACCCACTCGAATAAACCGATTACGCCGGGGCACCTAAAAGTGGTCTTTGCTATGTCTTTCTCAGCCATAAAAATTTGGTTATATCCTGCATTGTCGTCCATGAAGCTAATAACCCTGTGCCCGGCTGCTGCATCTACTAACATATCAGCTATCGGCATCGGATAACCATCCATGGGTGTGGCTTTGTTTAGATCCCTGAAATCGATGCAAACTCTTAATTTTCCATTCTTCTTATACACAGGGACAACATTCGATATCCACTCTGCATATCGGCACGGTCGGATAAACTTTGCTTCTAGTAACCTTTCAGTCTCCTTTTTTATATGATCAAGCATGTTCGGGTTGAATCTCCTTGGAGCTTGTTTAAACGGCCAATATCCAGGTTTGATTGGCAACTGATGTTCAACAATTGATCGGTCTAGATCAGGCATCTCATAGTATTCCCAAGCAAAATAGTCTTTAAATTCCTTTAATAAATCAACTAACTCTCGCTTATACTCAGGATCCAACTTGGCACTTACATATGTCGGCCTAGGTCTATCTCTAGAACCAATATCTACTTCTTCTAATTCATCGGCCAACGTGAAGCCATGTCCTAGTTTGCCATCTGTACCATCTATTGGATTATCCATTAAGACAAATTTTCAAAGCCGACTGCTTGGATCGGCTGTTGGCTTTCATTATTGACTCTAATGAAGCCTCCTTCCCATATCTTGCTAGAAAAGCATTCGAAGTCTCCTGGTTCCCAAAAGACTGGATCGACTGTTGCGATACTCATAGACTCATCAGCACGAACCAGCTTGACATCATCTGCATGCCATTGAATCAAACACTGATGCGGTACACAATAGTTCACATGAATCCAATCATGACCAAGGAGTAAACTGTATGACCCTTTTCCATTGATGATGAAGAATGTGGTAAGCAGAGTCTTACTCCCGATTGTTAGTTCGACGTTCATTGCCCCCCGGGTCTTAGACGCATTACCCCCAAAGTCCTCAAGCATCATGTTGGTCTCAATCAGATCTCCTAGTCCCTTGCCAAGTTTATGAAAAGTGGTGTAAGGCAGAAGATTAACAGAAGCACCTCCATCCACCAATATCTTGTTCATCGGCTTCCCATCAACAAAACCTTTTACATATAAAGCCTTTAAGTGCCGATGCTTGACTGGTTTATCAAATATTGCTTGTTGTATAACTGTCAACTTAGCAACTATCTCCCCATACTCCGATTCATCAAAATCTGAGTAAACTTCTTGATCTGCTGGAGCTCTAAACTCTGATGGCAATAGGAAATCCATTTGAATATTAGCCGATGGTTGCCTTTTATCGACGGCTTGCTTAGCACGCCATACTTGAAGTTTACCGGATGCCTGAGCTTGTTCCAACTCTCTATTCCTTAGGCATTCCACCCTTCTCTTCTGGCTTCTTGTCAAACCTCCTGGACACCATTGGCCTTCCTGCCAAACATATTCTTCTTCATTACTTTCTTCTTCATAATCAGCCCAGTTTTGATCAACAACTCTTTTTCCAAGCCGATTATGAACACTTCCATTTTTTAAGCGTCGATCCATGTTATTACGATGATATGCATCTTGAGCATGGATAGACCGACGGTTGGCTTGAGACTGCCTAAACTCGCAATATTGATCGCTGCACTCTGGATAGTTATTTCTGGTAGGCAACTTTAAACCTTCGTTCTAGCAATGTCTGAAAAAAGGACAATTCCAATGTGATTCAGCTTGCTTTCTTTCATACCTCTCTTTTTCCTATTGATGCTGGTATTCTTGCTCTTCTAACCAACGCTGATAATCCTTTTCCTTCTGCCGTAGTCATTTATTTAACAGAATTTGAGATGTAACCCGCGGCTTTGTCGCCCCACC
Source organism: Miscanthus lutarioriparius (assembly GCA_904845875.1). Lineage (NCBI taxonomy): Eukaryota > Viridiplantae > Streptophyta > Magnoliopsida > Poales > Poaceae > Miscanthus > Miscanthus lutarioriparius. The sequence continues at coordinate 48,205,565 of CAJGYO010000018.1, read as the reverse complement.
TTTTGACGTTTCTCCCTGCTCATATCGGCTCTTTTGCTTGTCGTGACGTCTTCTAATTTCTTTGTATTCGTTAGCCGATATTTGCATCTTAGGATCGACTATTCCAGCTTCTCTTGATTTGGTTGATGTCAGGACCTTAGTCTTTCCTTTGAGCAGCTTAGCATCGACCATGTTTTGATCTCCTGGGAAAGGATTATCATCAACTTTCATTTTCCGAGGCGTATCAAATTTAAGTCTTCCTTGCTGAATAGCCCTCTCTATATGTTGCCAGAAAATTCTACATTCATTAGTGGAATGAGAAGTAGCGTTATGGAACTTGCAGAACTTCGTATTCTTCAACAGATTAGGGGGCAACATAACATGATTATCGGGCAACTTGATATGTCCCTTCTCATGCAAGAAATCAAAGAGCTTGTTTGATTTTGTGATGTCAAAGTCATAGCTCTCCTCGACTCCTCTTCCCCAAGGATTTGGCACCATTACTGTCTTTTTGCCCTAATTCCATTCAGCCACGGCAACCTTTTCTTCTTCATCTTCATTGCCATCATCGTCTCAATATGGATTATAAGTTTCGGCCACTATGGTACTCTTCTAGAATCAAGTATCTCTGCGCATACTCTGGAATTGGCTATTGAGTGCTGCCACTCATTGAGCCAATTGACCCAAGTTGTCAAATTCTTGTCACAGCAGTTCTTCTATCCATGTTGGCAGCATCCCTTGAATGGCCAAAGTGGCTAGTTGATCATCAGCCAAATTTAATGAGAAGCACAAATTCCTAGTCTCTCGGAACCTCTGAAGAAACTCAGTGCTCGATTCGTTAGTTTTCTGCCTTATAGTTGTCAAATCGGTAATCTTCTTTTCTCCAGTCTCAGTATAAAAATATGTATGAAATTTCTTTTCTAGGTCAGCCCAATTGGCAATGGAATTGATTGGCAGTGATGAAAACCAAGTGAAGGCTGGCCCTAACAGGGACAAGGAGAAGAAACAAACTCGATGGGCCTCTTCAACGGATGCTTCACCCAACTATGTAAGATACCGACTGACATGTTCTATTGTGCTTGTGCTATCTTGGCCAGTGAACTTAGCAAACTCTGGGAGCTTGTAATATGTAGGAAGAGCGACCAAATCATACCTTTCTAGATATGGGCGTTTGTATGAGAAGGTCAGTCCTTTTGGCTTTAGACCGAACTGATTCTTCATCATCTCGGTCACCTTTAGCAACAACTCGTCAACATGTGAATTTGGATTTCTCTGCACTTGCTGATCCATTTGTGGATTGAAATCCCATGTGCCTTGATACCCTGGATTCAGAATCAGGTGAAGGGTGTTATAATTTGTGCCATAATGATACCCCTATGGAATCTCTATCTGCTGGGTCCTTTGCTAGTTTGCTGCTTGAAGTCTCTGGTTATAGACATTAGGATCTATATCTCTATGGATCATTTGAATTGATGGTGCTATTTTTTGAGCCGACGACGGTATGTGGCCTGATGTGCCAAAATTAATCATCTGGTTCTAACCTTGCCCCGCCGGCTGTTGCACATGTTGTACTGATGATCTAGGATTATACTGTATCTAATTCGTAGTAACACCTTGAGCTTGCTCAGATGAACTCTGAATTGCCTGGACATTATCATTACCAGCTGGTGCTGCTTCTTGATGGCTGGTACCGGTTTGATTAGTCTCTTGAGTCGACAGATGTGGAATGTTGTAATAAGCTAGTCCAACCTGATCAACTGGAAACCCATGAAACACCTCTTTCATGGTGTTACGGAATTTGTTCAAGAAAACTTCATTATGGTTTGATATGGCATCATGAAAAGATTTATTTATAGCTTTCGTGAAGAAATGCCTGTCTTCAGTTTCATCTGTATCTGTCTGCCCATGCAACAAAACTCTTGGTAGTGGATATTTCTGAATAATTGTATTGTCGTGAGTTTTGGTGTAGGACAACAAACACTTGTTCTGAAATTCTTCTATAGCTTTGCTGATGACATCTTTATCTCCATCAGGTAAGTCTTCGTAAGGTACCATAAGGATGTCATTGTTGTTGTGTGCCGCCATGACGATTATGGGGTCCCACCAGGCGTGCCAGAACGTGTGTCGGCATAAAATTTTGTCCCGTGCCGAGGCACACAAGCAAGCCGAAAGGGTTCGCTCGATGGAGCTGGAGATCCGCCTAGCTTCAATGTAGGGATTATCGATCTTGCGCACTCCTCCCGAGACGTGCTAGTCATTTTAACCCTGCAATTAATAAGGAGAGAAAGCTAATCAGTAATTTAAGACGGAACATGCCGGTGTTGCCAGACAGTCCCGAATGTGCGGCTCTAAGAGCCGATGTGGAAGGAGATCGACTAAATAGCTGATTCCAGCATACTCATAAGAATAAATCAGTTAAAGCTCATGGAATTATGAAAGAAAAATCGGTTATCATTCAGGATGAATATCGTTATTTAGACAAATATTAGTCAATGGCAATAGGATGTCAACACTAATCAGTTTATGCTAAGCCAATGACTGCCAGTAACCGAATCCCTTTTTTATATGAAAATTCAGCCCATCATCATTTAACCATTTAATAGAGATAAATCTATGAACATATTAGATCTCATCTATCACTATGACTAGTGGGCCATGAGGCAGAATCATGCAGGCCATAGAAACAGCAATAAATTCGACGACCCTAACTTATTACTAATATTAGTGGGGCCTGAGGCAAAATCATGCAGGCCGTAATATAATAATAAGATCATGGGGCTAACACATCTTTCAACCTATCTTTACTTCAACGGTCTCGTGACGTGAACTGCATATGTGAAAACACTCGATATCGGCTAAAACAGCCGATTCAGGCATAGCGCACAATTAAGGTCATGCCCTATCAGGAACAGATCTACCAAATAACGATCCCCACTCCATGGTGCTAACAGTGGGGTATGAGGCAGAATGACACAAGCCATGATAATGGGCCATGGAACGATTTTCATTAGCCAATAGATCTATTCAAGACCAGACATGCCTTAACCGCACACTATGCACGATCAAGATTGACATAAAACAGCCGATAAAACATAACTCATTGTTTAAGGTGCAGATTACATCAGTTTAGATTAATAAACGATGGGTTAAATAGGATATAAGGCCAATCTAGATCAATCCCAATCGAGCGAAGTGATATTGCTGTAATTAAATAAATAATAAAAGTAATAAGCAATATCGGTAACTTAATGAATTTATCCGAAGGACGCCACCTTTAGATAGAGCCAATAACTTGACCTTAATCTAGTTCGAGTAGTGGAGGTCGACCGGATTGATGCAGCCTTACTTGAACTAAATAAGAGTCAATAATTAGCTTATACCAGAGTCACAGTGGAGGTCGACCAGATCGATGCAGCCGTACGAATAGAAGTATAAGCCATGACGGAACTTAAAGACAAGCCGGAGGTCGGCCGGACCGATGCAGCCCTGCTTGCTGAATAACTCACCGAGATCTACTCTTCTCCTACTCCTAAGGGGTGGCCAAAGCCGAAAAAAGTAAGTAACTTGTATTTGATTGATTGTGTGTCTTTTTACAATAGCCGGGGTCCAATATTTATACCCGGAATCTACGTATGAATCCTACTTAAGCGCGACTCATCACAATTTTTTGGCCTAAGAGAAAACATTCCCAATTTAAGATAAGTTGGACCCTAATCTTTTCCTTTTTATAGAGTCCAACATGTTTTCCTGGCACCGATCGTAGCTTTTGTCGTCATCTACTGGCGCTATCTGAAGAGAGCCGATTCCAGTGCTGCATTCGAATCAGCTGATACCGACCTTCATGCAATCGATTTCTTGATGACATGATCTTGGGAGCTTTCGAGTTCCTGCAATTCTTTCTTCCAAATTTTGGTATAAACACTCTCAAATAGCAACCAGACCTGAGAGATGTAGGACGTTAGTTTGTATTAAGGTGTGGAACCTTATGTTGGTCTCTTCTATTCCGGATTTGAATCTGGTTGATTTGAATTTGGCAATCATTGTAACGATATTGATAATTGATGGAAGACATCTGTACTATTTATGCTATTGTTATGCATATGTTGTTGGTCTCTTTTGTTTTGAAATTGATTATTGTCTGTGTTTGGGCCAGCCTAAGAAAATGGCCTAGAAAAAACTGTTGCCTGCGCTGGCCTAGAAATAAGTTACATGGGGTGGCCCAACAAAGTTTGGCATGGGTTGGCCTAGAAAAATGTTGCGTGGGCTGAGGCAGAAAGTTTTGGTTGGGCTGGACTGAAATAAAAAATAAATTATAGAAATATGAAAACAAATTCTGGGCCAGGATAAAATGAACTTTTGGCTGGCTCCAAAAACATTACGTGGGCTCATCCAAAATAGCCCAGAGATAAAAAGAATGTGAGCTGGCCCGAAAACATTGCGTGGGCTCAATGTAACCAAGTTGGATTAGGCCAAAATCATTCATGCAATTGAGAAATGGGTTAAAAACTTTAAAATGAAACAAGGGTGAAAGCTCTAGTTTGGTTTTGGTGAATTGATGAAACCCTAAGTGCTAACCTAGTTTATCAAAGTGATCATGAGATAGGTAGCACATTCCAAGTGGTGAAGCAAATGAAGATCATGACATGATGATGGTGATGCCATGGTGATGATCAAGTGCTTGGACTTGAAAAGAAGAAAGAGAAAAATAAAAGGCTCAAGGCAAAGGTATAAGTGGTAGGAGCCATTTTGTTTTAGTGATCGAGACACTTAGAGAGTGTGATCACAATTAGGATCGATAGTTGTACTATTAAGAGGGGTAAAACTCGTATCAAAATACGATTATCAAAGTGCCACTAGATGCTATAACTCATTGCATATGCATTTAGGATCTAGTGGAGTGCTAACATCCTTGAAAATGTTTGTGAAAATATGCTAACACATGTTCACAAAGTGATACACTTGGTGGTTGGCATATTTGAGCAAGGGTGAAGAAACTTTACCGGCACCCTCTATAGAAAAGATAGGATTTCACAGAGTGCACCGGACGCTGGCTTCAACTGGACCGGTGCGTTCGGTCTGTGAAAGCAGTGAAGATGCTGGTGTCGGTCTTCGACCGAACATTGGCTGGCTACGTCCGATCCTACTGACGTGGCAGCGCACAAAGGAGACGGTGAGTGACTGTGAGTGACCGGACGCTAGGTGAGTCCTGTCGGGCGTGACCGAACGCGTCCGATAATGAGTGGATGCTTACTAGAAATGACCGGATGCTGGGGTCCTACGTCCGATCAATCTGACCGGATCGTCCGGTCACCCCGAGTTGTGACTAGTGAAGGCGTACAACAGCTCCATTTCATGGGGGCTTGTATTTAAGCCCCATGGCTGGCTCTAGCTCACTCTCTTGGCCATTTGCATTGACATAGTAACCTTGTGAGCTTAGCCAAAGCCCTCCCACTCATCTCTATCATAGATTCATCATCTTTGTGAGATTGGGAGTGAATCCAACTGCATTGCTTGAGTGTTTGCATCTAGAGGCACTTGGTGTTCGTGTTTCACTGCAGGATTCGCTTGTTACTCTTGGTGGTTGCCGTCACCTAGATGGCTTGGAGCAGCTAGGATTGTCGAGCGGAGGTTGGTGATTGTCTCCGGTTCCGATCGTGGTGATTGTGAGGGGTTCTTGACCTTTCTCGGCGGAGAGCCAAAAGGTACTCTAGTAAATTGCTCATGGCTTGTGTGATCCTCATCTTGTGTTGGTTGGGCGGCACCCTATTAAGGGTTTGGCGTGTGATGCCAATTAGCGCGTGAACCTCCAAGTGAGTGAATCGCCACAACGAGGACTAGCTTGCCGGCAAGCAAGTGAACCTCGGTAAAAAATCATTGTATCATCATTTGATTCTGAGGTGATTGGTCTTCATTGGTATTCATTCTTGTGATTGATTGGTCAATTCCTCGACTCGGAGGTATAACCATCTTGCTCTCTCTTTACATTACCGTAAACTAGTTGTCGAGCTCTTTAGTGTAGCTAGTCGTGAGAGCTTGTTAGTTTGGTTAGTGTGGCTCTTTAGTTAGCCTTTGAGAGCACACTAACTTAGTGTAGTGACATAACCATTGTGTGGATAGAGACTATATAAACTAGAATTGTGGTAGGTGGCTTGCATTTTTAGTAGACTAGCGCAACACTCGCTTCGCCTCATATTTGTCTAACCGGTTTGCTAAGTGTTATTGTAGAAATTTTTGTAGGCTATTCACCCCCCCTCTAGCCATTAGGACATTTCAAGTGGTACCGGAGCTAAGGTCATCGTGATTTGAGACTTAACAACCTTCGGTGTAAAATGGCTCAAATCAACAACACCAAGAAGCCACCTCAATTTGATGGCTCAAATTATCCTGATTGGAAGGCTAAGATGACAACTTATATCAAGTCAATCAATAGGAAGGTTTGGAAGGTGGTGGAGACCAAGATTGAGATTGATGATGAAGAGGCTCCCACCGCCGCCGAAGAAATGCTACTATAAAATAATGACATTGCTCTTAGTGCCATCCATGATGCTTTGGATGAGAGAACATTTGAGAAAATCAAGAACATTGAGAGAGCTCATGTGGCATGGAAGAAATTGGAGGAATCATTTGAGGGCACTCCAGCCGTGAAGGGTGCAATGGCATATATTCTCAAAGAGAAGTTTGCAAGCTTCAAGATGAAGGAGGATGAGAGTGTACCGGAGATGTTCCATAGGCTTCAAGTGCTTGTCAATGATCTTAAAGCACTTGGAGAAGAGGTGAAGGACAAGGACTTCTCCCACAAGTTCTTGAGATGCTTACCTTCAAGATTTGGCACATTGGTCACTATTCTTTAAGGAGTGGTTTAGACACCATGACACCAAACCAAGTGTTGGGAGATATAATGGCCGATGATACATATAGAGATGATGATAAGAAGGAAGAAAAGAAGGAGAAGAAAGATTATAAGAAGGATAAGAATAAGAAGAGCGTGGCATTCAAGGCCACATCATCCAAGGGCAAGGCAAAGCAAGATACATCAAGTGAAGATGATGGCTCATGGGATGATGATGATGATGAGAAGATGGCTCTCTTTGTCAAGAGATTTGGCAAATTCATGATGAAGAAAGGCTACCGTGCTAGAAGAAAAAAATATTCATCCAAGAACAAGGAAGAGTCAAGAAGGTGCTTCAATTGTGGAAGCAAAGATCATCTTGTTGCTCAATGTCCATACAATAGTGACAAAGATGATGCCAAGAAGAACAATAAGAAGGACAAGAAGGAAAAAAAAAGAAGAATGACAAGATGACCTTCAAGAAGAAGAAGGGTGGTTCATATGTGGTCACTTGGGATAGTGATGCTTCCTCAAGTGATGATGATGATAGTGATCATGACAAGACCACCAAGAAGAAGGCACTTGCAAGAATTGCTATCAATGAGAAGCCTTCTCTCTTCGACACTCCATCATGCTTCATGGCTAAGGCCACTAAGGTACAAACTTATGATGATGGAAGTGATGAGGAACATGATAATGAAAATGATAGTGATAGTGATGATGATGAACCCACTAAAGATGAATTATTTGACATGGTAGAAGATGCTAAAGAACACTTTGACATTAAGAGAAGGGAATGTAAGAGCTTGAATAAGGAAGTAAAAGCCCTTAAGCAAGCCCTTGATGAGCTCAAAGCAACTCATGAGAGGCTAGAGGAAGCCCATGAGAAGCTTGGCAAGGCTCACAAGAAGCTTGAAAAAGCTCATTCTTCTTTGCTTAATGAACAAAATAAAAAGAAGCATGTTGAAACTTGTGATGTAGGCTTAACTTGTGATATAATTGAAGAATCATAATCTATGTCTATCATTGTTGCTCCCACTAACCCTTCTTGTAGCACTTCTACTTCCACCTCATCTAGTAGTGATGGTTTCACTTGTGATGTCTCACTAATGGTTGAGAATGAGACCCTCAAGAAGGAGGTCAATAAGCTCACTCACACTTTGGCTAAGGTCTATGGTGGTGAGGACCTCTTGCTTATGTGCTTGGGTAGCCAAAGAGCTTCTCTCTACAAAGAGGAATTGGGCTATATCCTCAAGAAAGGCAAGGCGGCCTTTGCTCTTCACAAGACTAGTTTTGTAAAGAACAATGGTCGGTTTTGCACTAGTTGCAAGTAAGTTGGTCATGTAGAGCAAAAGTGCATGAACAAGAAGTCACAAGCTAATGTATCCTCCATTAAGCTTGATTCTTTCTATGTACTTACCAAGGGTGTAAATGGTGTAAAGGCTAAGTTCATTGGTAAACTATGGATGGGCTCAAAGAAGAAAGCCATTTGGATACCAAAGAGCTTAGTGACTAACCTTCAAGGACCCAAGCAAGTTTGGGTACCTAAAAAGAATTGATCTTCTTTTGTATGTCAATTACAAAGTCGGAGGAAGGCATTAGGTTCTTGATAGTGGGTGCACTCAACACATGACCGGTGATGCAAGAATGTTCAACTCAATCAACACCAATGGCAATGATGGTTATGATAGTATCACATTTGGTGACAATGGCAAAGGCAAGGTCAAAGGACTTGGTAAGATTGCAATATCCAATAACATGAGCATATCCAATGTGTTGCTAGTTGAGAGCTTGAACTTCAATTTGCTATACGTGGCTCAATTGTGTGATCTTGTATTCAAATGCATATTTAGGGTAGATGATGTAGAGATCATAAGTGTAGATGACTCTAACTTAATCTTCAAAGGCTTTAGATACGAGAATCTATACATGGTTGATTTCAATGCTAGTGAAGCTAAATTATCTACATGTTTGTTCACTAAGTCTAGCATGGGTTGGTTATGGCATAGAAGGCTTGGTCATGTTCGAATGAAACAATTGAATAGATTAGTTAATCATAACTTGGTTAGAGGCTTGAAAGATGTTGTGTTTGAGAAGGATAAGCTTTGTAGCTCTTGTCAAGCCGACAAACAAGTTGGAAATACCCATCCTAAGAAAAGCATGATGAGCACTAGTAAATCATTTGAGTTATTGCACATAGATTTATTTGGGCCAACTCAATACACTAGCATTGGTGGTAACAAATATGGCTTTGTGATAGTGGGTGATTACACTAGATACACTTGGGTATTCTTTCTAGTGGACAAAAGTGATGTGTTTGCAACATTCAAATCATTTGTCAAGGGCATTCACAATGAGTTTTAAACAACCATCAAGAGAGTTAGAAGTGACAATGGTAGTGAGTTCAAGAACACTAGAATTGATGAGTTGTGTGATGAATTTGGAACTAGACATCAATTCTCAGCCAAGTACACTCCACAATCAAATGGCCTTGTTGAGAGAAAGAATAGAACACTCATTGATATGGCAAGGTCTATGCTTAGTGAGTACAATGTGAGTCAATCTTTTTGGGCCGAAGCTATCAACATGGCTTGCTATTATAGCAACCGCCTCTATTGTCACCCATTAAAAGAGAAGACACCATATGAGCTCTTGAATGGTAGAAAGCCCAACATTGTATATTTTTGGATTTTTGGTTGCAAATGTTATATCTTGAAGAAAGGCACTAGATTGGGTAAGTTTAACAAGAAATGTGATGAAGGATTCCTACTTGGATACTCAACCACTAGCAAAGCATATAGAGTTTGGAATTTGGATAGTGATACTCTTGAGGAAGTTCATGATGTTGAATTTGATGAAACCAAGAGTTCACAAGAAGAGAATGAGAACTTGGAAGATGTTAGAGGCATTCAACTTTCAAATGCCATGAAGAGCATGGATGTTGGTGAATTGAGGCCAAGGCAAGTAAATGATGATGAAGATGATCAAGTGCAAGTGCTCTCTAACTCAAATGTGCAAGATGATACAAATCAAGCTAGTACAAGTGGCTCTCATGATAATGAACAAGATCAAGTGGCTAGTACATCATCTCAACCCAATGATCAAGCAAGTGCAAGCAATCAAGTTCCAATGCTCCAACAAACCAATATTGCAAGGGATCATCCATTGGACACTATAATTGGTGATATTTCTAGAGGTGTACAAACTAGATCAAGATTGGCTTCATTTTGTGAGCATTTCTCATTTGTGTCATCCATTGAACAAAAGAAGATGAAGCATTGAAGGATGTTGATTGGGTGAATGCTATGCATGAAGAATTGAATAACTTCACAAGAAATCAAGTATGAGAATTAGTAGAGAGACCAAAGGGACATAATGTGATTGAAACCAAATGAGTCTTTAGAAACAAGCAAGATCAAGATGGGATAGTAGTAAGGAACAAAGCAAGATCGGTAGCACAAGGATATACTCAAGTTGAAGGTCTTGACTTTGGAGAAACATATGCCCCAGTTGCTAGATTGGAAGCAATTAGAATCTTGCTAGCCTATGCTTGTGCCCACAACATCAAGCTCTATCAAATGGATGTCAAGAGTGCATTTCTCAATGGTTACATCAATGAAGAAGTATATGTTGAGCAACCTCCCGGTTTTGAAGATGACAAGAAGCCCGACCATGTGTATAAATTGAAGAAGGCATTGTATGGCTTGAAGCAAGCACCTAGAGCATGGTATGAGAGATTGAGGGACTTCCTACTCTCTAAAGGGTTCATGATAGGCAAAGTTGACACCACTCTTTTCATCAAGAAGATTGGAAAAGATTTATTTGTGTTGCAAATCTATGTTGATGACATCATATTTAGATCAACCAATCAAGACTTTTGTGATGAGTTTGGAAAGATGATGGCTAATGAGTTTGAGATGTCCCTGATTGGAGAGTTGAGTTACTTCCTTGGTCTTCAAATCAAGCAATTGAAGAATGGTACATTTGTAAGTCAAGGCAAGTATATCAAGGACATGATCAAGAAGTTTGGCATGAGTGATAGCAAAGCCATTAGCACACCAATGAGAACAAATGGCAACTTAGATAGTGATGCAAGTGGCAATATGGTGGATCAAAAATTGTATCGGTCTATGATTGGAAGCCTACTCTATGTGACCGCATCAAGGCCGGATGTCATGTTTAGTGTATGCATGTGTGCAAGATTTCAAGCCTCGCCAAGAGAAAGTCATTTGAAGGCTACAAAGAGAATATTGAGGTACTTGAAGCATACATAAAATGCTGGTTTGTGATATCCCAAAGGAGCAAAGTTTGAGCTAGTTGGTTACTCCTACTCGGATTATGCGGGATGCAAGGTTGAAAGGAAGAGCACCTCGGGAACATGTCAATTGTTGGGAAGATCACTTGTTTCATGGTCATCAAAGAAGCAAAATAGTGTTGCATTATTAACCGCCGAAACCGAATACATATCTGCCGGTAGTTGTTGTGCACAAATACTTTGGATGAAGGCCACTTTGAGTGACTTTGGAATCAAGTTCAAGAAAGTGTCATTGCTATGTGACAATGAAAGCGCAATCAAGTTGACCAACAATCTGGTTCAACATGCAAGAACAAAGCACATTGATGTCCGGCACCATTTCATAAGAGATCACCAACAAAAAGGGGACATTTGCATAAAGAGTGTAGGCACCGAAGATCAACTTGCCGATATATTCACCAAGCCATTGAATGAGAAAAAGGTTTTGCAAGCTAAGAAATGAGTTGAATATATTGGATTTCTCAAATATGTGTTGATGCACCCCCCCACTTATATGGCATGCCTCTTCTTTGAGCAATCCAAGGTAAAAGTTGATTGGCATGGCATACATCCTTGCTAAGAACTGCATCTAGACATCTTTCACTTTTAATAGGCTCATTCATGAAAATCAAATAAATTTGATGATTATATGGTACCACTATTGCTTCTATGCTTATTTTAATCTAGTGGTAGCAAATGACATGTTTGTGGGCTTGTAAACCTAGTGTTTGATCTAGAAAATGAGCTCTAAGTGTTTAACTCAACATGGTGCAAGATAACCCTTATTTGGAGGTGCGAAGAAGCTTGCCCTTGGATCAAACCGAGTTAAATGTCTTTGGCAAGTATTCTAGATTGAACCAAATTTAGGAAAATGATCCTCACCCCATTGATTGACATTGATAATCCTAACCTATCTATAATTTAAGCCTTTGTGGTCATTGATGACAAAGGGGAAGAAAAATAAAGATATTAGTAATATTAGTACTATGGGAACTATGGGGGAGAAAAACAAAGATATTAGTGTACTAAGATAGTGAAAAGACGACAAAGGGGGAGAGAAACAAAGATATAAGTGATAGGAGGAAATTTAACATAGGGGGAGAGATATGACAAAAGAAAAGGATCAATTAAAATTTTGAGCACACAAGTAAGGGTAGAGATATGACCAAACATAATTTTATTAAATGCGGCTTTTCTGCGCACAAAAACCAGACACGAAAACACTACATATATTTATGCTGGTTTGGATTATACTACATAAGGTGTCTAATGCAGGCTAAGACTAATGCAAAACAAGTAATGAGACTCATGCATGTTCAAGATAATAGGATGTCTAGCACACGAATTTTATGTATCCTGATTAAGATGGAATCTACGTGAGATTCATTCATGCCACCACAATTAGGTGAAGGATAAAACATATAATTACAGCATTAACGAGGTCCACCCAACATCTTAACTCTAAATCTTGTCTGAACTACACCGAAAAAAACTAAAAACGTACTAGTAGGAACAAAGAGACCATGCGATGCGACACATCGATTTGGAACCATTTTATTAGAAGCAGCAGGACAAGAAGACGACGGCAGCACCAAGCAACACCAGAAGCAGGCTGCCAACGGCGGAAGATATCGATGCGGACGTGGCGTCGTTAATCTGCGAGGAGCCGACGGCCACAGGCAGCTCATCGTCGGCGGGGAGCGAGCAGGTGGGCGGGTGGCCCGCGCCGGCCTCGTCGGCCGCCATGAGCGCCTGGATGACCGCCGTGGCCGCCTCGCGGTGGCGCGTGGCGTTCCGATTCAGCAGCCACGTCAGGCCCATGAGGTGGCAGTCCTCGCGCTGCTCCTGCTTGGCCTTCGCCGACGCCGACGACGTGGCGTTGCTCCTCCCACCCAGCTGCAGCCCAGGAAACCAAGTACAAGGACTCAGTAAGAAATTCACAGCGACTTTTTTTTTTCTTCTTTACATTACGAAAGGACCGAGATTCCTGTGGAGGTAAAAGGACACGAGAGTGGACGGGCCATCCGGCCATGGCAATGGCGGTCCAGTCCTCGTGCCCTCGCTCTCGGAACAGTTGGCGCACGCGGCATGATGTCACTGGCATCACACACTGCTTCTTTCTTGGGAACTCTGAAACCTCACGTGATGTGACCACGCATCGTGACGGTGCGTCCATGCGGCAACATCGTACGCCGTCCCTCCCTAAATATTTGTAGCACGGTTTGCATGCTAACAATTTGACTTGATTTATATAAAATACGTGTAATATTTCTATCTCAAAATAAATTTATTAAAAACTAGATTAAAATATCTATCCAATGATACTAATTATGTATCATAAATATTAATATTTTTTTAATATATATTTAGTCAAAGTTGTTTCTCAGAAAGCGAAAACGACCGATATTTAGGGACGGAGGGAGTAATAAGTAAAAACAAGGCAGCAGATCATTTCGCATGAGATGGGCTTGACATCTTTGTCGTCCTTCACGGTCGTAAAGCTCACGGTCAGATTAGTAGCAAAGCAGATGATTCGGTCCAGTCCCGAGGGGTTAATGGAGGCTCTGTGACCGTGATGCTTTTTAGGTGAAAAAAAAAAGCAGTCGAAAGGAAAGGAGCATCTCGAGTCCAGACGCTGAATGGTAAAGGCAACGGCCAAAGTGAAACTGAGAATAAAGGTCCCGGCATGGTGTTTCTGGAGCAGATCATGCTCCAGGCCCTACACATCCTTGAGCCCCGGATTTCTCGCTACAAATCTCATCATTCGAGGGCACTTCAGTTAGGCAATTCACGTGCAGCTGCTACTGTGATCTACTCTGTGAACATACTCTAGTAACTACTAGCATGCAGTTACTCTTTATCTATTCCATTTCACACAGTGCAAGTCTGCCGATTATATACTAGTATAAAGTAACAGGCATCTGTCAGTGGGTAAAGCTTATTCTTTGATGCCAAAACCCCTCTATTCCAAATTATAAGAGATATATTTTTTTTGTTATGTACTTAGATATACACTATACACTATGTCCAAATAAATAGTAGAAATAATATATATAGAAAAGTAGAATGATGGAGTATATAAGATTTTGCTTGAAGCTTTCATCGCTAAAACTTTTCCTTTCTTTTTGATAGAGCCTCTACTGCCAGTTAGGACTAGCATTGATCAGGTTGCCACATATGTCAGACCCAGATGTTGGATTCTACTAGGCACACCTGAACTTTCTCTTACTCTTTCGTGTTCTTATGTAGTCGCGTGTATGCGGTGGAGGAAAACAACATTCGAGTGTTTCTATGGCCTCTGCCACCTAACCTTTGTTCATATGTACCACTAGTATAATCACCTTATACAAGATTTAGATTGTAGTCGTGATACATAGAGTCATATATCCCGATTTTTGGGTGTAATTTCTATGTACAGATGGTGTAACTAAAATTCCAGATATCAACCCCCCCCCCCCCCCCCCCTAAAATATTTTTAAATTTTTGCAACACTTTATTGGTCGTGTTTGGATTCCATGGTCTAAACTTTAGACTAGTTTAATTCTTAGTGATCTAAACTGGAGATTTAATGTGTTATATAAAATTTAGCCAACCTCACAAAAAACTTTACACCACACAAGTAAGCTAAAGCATGCAAGCAGAGAAAATTTCAGGTGCTAGGCAAAATAAAAATACTCAAATATTGATGAGTGCACAGCTAAAGGACAATAGAAGGCAATTAAAACTGTTAGAGCAGCTAGCAGCCTGTTCGGCTGGGCTTATACGATCGTGGATTATAAGTTAGAACAGTATTTTTCTCTCATACCAAACCAGCCAGCAGTAAATAATCCACGATCGTTTCAGCCAAAACGAACAGGCCGTAGAACATTCCCCTGCTAGCTAGTACATGAGAAGCATCAGCTGCTCACAATGAAACTTTTTTCATAATGTTCAATCTGTACCCAGCCAGCAGTAAATAATCCACGATCGTTTCAACCGAAACGAACAGGCTGTAGAACATTCCCCTGCTAGCTAGTACATGAGAAGCATCAGCTGCTCACAATGAAACTTTTTTCATAATGTTCAATCTGTACTTGGTTCAGAAACACAATAAACTCTTTCTGACTTGCAGAAACAAATTCTCCTGGAGACTTACAGTTACAGTACACAGCTTACTAGGGGGTGGGGTACTCTGTTTTATTACTTACCATTCTACTAATATGTTGGTACTGGAGATCTTGTGAACTCTTCATGGCATTTTCCCCGTATTTTGTTTGGTATCAATAAATACTGGGACCGCCTATTTGTCGATTGTCACGGATATACATTCCACATTAGCTTTTTATATCTTCCAAGATATTGAAAGCTACAGGTTTGTCATGCTTCTCAAGTAAGGGTTCATACAACATGTCATGCAAAATACCTGGATCTACCAAGTTACATGGTCACATTTATTTTCCTCAAGATTCCTCTGAATGTCTAGATAGGAGAATGCAATATACTAATGTAATGGAGAAGCCACTTCTGATAGTTTAGTTTAGGATAGTACATAAGCATACCATGAACAGAAGATGCCATCAAAATATATTTTAAAACATATTGGATGCGATACTATACTATTTTTTGCCGTTTTATATAGAGCTTAAAACAGTGGTTAAAAGGTTCACACATTGACAGCTAAAGACCATAAAAACATATTCTTCATGAGCAATTCCATTTATTTCCAATTCAACATTTTAAGTAGATGCAAATTCAATGAGCAATTCCAATTCAGCATATTCCCCATTAGAAAAGGATGGTAAGTTGGCAAGCGCACATTCCAATGCAGCAGACAAGAAGCATCAAGGGAAAAAGAAAAGAAAGTTCTTGTGTGTCTCACCTTGTTGAGCGCCCGGAGGCACCTGGAGCAGCCGGCGAGCCCCGGAAGCGCGCAGTCCCTCTCCAATCTCCTCGCCATCCTGCCCTGCGGCGCCGCGCACGCAGGCCGCCGCAGCCTCACCCCGCAGTAGCAGAACGCCACGTCGCACGCCGCCGTCCCGTTGCCAGTGCTGGTGCTCCGGCCCCCATGCGGCCGCGGGAGCGCCGCCCCGGCCGCCCGCAGCGCACGGTCCGTCGCGCCCGCGCACTCCTCCGCGTCGTCTGGCAGCACTGGCATGTCCACCACGGCGGCGGCCTCCGCCGACGCGGCCACTGACGCTTCTCCGATACCGCGGCCCGAGAGCGCGGTGGGCGCGTACGCAGCGTACAGCCACGCGGCGAGCGCCGGGCAGCATCTTAGCCGCGGCGGGAGCGCCCCCTTGCTCCCGCCGGCATTGGCGTTGCAGGATGCTAGGACAGCGGGAAGGAGCGGAGGCGACGGGGTGAGCTGGCAGACGGAGGTGGCAGCGGCCGCAGCGGCCTCTGACTGCTCCGGGAAGGCCGGGATTGTGGAGGCGCCCCCGGCTGACTGGGGCTGCGTTGGCGAGGTGGTGGCACCCGCGGACGGGAAAAGCAGCGACGGCTCGAGCGACGCTGGGTCGGGCAATGCCGGCCACGCCGCGGTCAGCTGCAGGAGGCGGGTGCTGATGGTGAGCAGCACCAGCACGGCGGTGTAGCGGTGGATGCCCGGCATCGTTGGTTCCTGATTTGCAGGCGTAGGAGAGAAGGTTCGGCTGCTCAGGCGACTGAGAATGGAGACAGAATCTAGCACTCCAAGACTGAGATGAAACGTTCCAGTCGAATACGTTTGGGGACTTTTTGTGTGGTGGAGTGCTGCTTGGCCTCAGAAGAGAAGCAGCTTGCTGCTTGCTTGCATGCCAAACAACATGTCTGACAGTCTTCGCTATTTTCCTGAGCTAGCTTAACAGCTCAAGTGAATGCCCGAAATGCCCTTGCCTGTTAATCATCCATGAACTGAAACATGAACATCATCCTGGTTCCAATGATTATATCTATTAAATTTTACCCTTTGATGTCTAAATTTCTCTAGCTAAGTAGTGTATATGCAAGTATTGTTAGAGTAAATAGGCTTGGCCCATACAAGTATTCCGGTTATTCTAAATAAATAATAAAAACTCATTTATATGTAGTGTTATCCTAAACGTTAATTCGTAAACAGCCGGTCACAAGTAGAGGACGAGTGCGGAACGGGGAATTCGTGACAGCCCGTCATCAACTTCGTGCAGCACGAAATCTTGCCCCGGACCATGATGAGGCCGATAAAGTGCCTAGGAAGGCGAGATCCTATGTCAAGGTGGATGATGAAATACACTGCAAGAGCACAACTAGGATCCTTCAGTGGTGTATACCCATCGAAGACGGGATAAAATTTTTATGAAATATCCATTCGGGAGCATGCAGACATCACGTGGCACTAAATACTTTGGTGGGAAAGGCCTTTCGGCAAGGATTTTACTGGCCGACTGCAATCAAAGACGCCCAACAAATTGTTTGAACCTGTGAGGGGTGCCAACTTTTTGCCAAACAGAAGTATGTTCCATCTCAGGAACTTTAGACTATTCCAATCACATGACCCTTCGCCATATGGGGACTTGATTTAGTTGGAAAACTCTTGAACGCACCAGGAAACTTTGACCATCTATTCGTAGCCATCGAAAAAATCACCAAGCGGATCGAAGCCAAGCCGGTAACGATGGTCACGGCCGGTAAGGCCACTAAATTTATTCAGAAGATCATAAACCGTTACGGGTCACGAATACAATCATCACTAACAATGCTCTCTGGACTATCACTCTTATGAGCACTCCGGTGCTCACAAATGTTTCCCACACCTTTCTAGACTTACTACTGATGGCCGTTTTAGCTTTCTGTAGGCGGCATTCCAACCACCTCGGTCAAAAGATCTGCAAAAATTGAAAACTTCCCAGGCGGTCAAATAGTCCGCCTAGGTAAATGCTACTACTGAGACGTGCACGGTGCAACGCTTGCCTGCATAAATGCCTACTGCCGAGGTGGGCACGATACAACTCCCGCCTACGTAAATCGATTAAAAAAATAAAAAGGTCCAGGTCCTAGAGCCAACGTAACTCTAGCTTCTGGAGTCGCCATCGCCGGGCCGTCCGTCCACCATTCGTGCTAGCTCTCATCACCATCGCCAAGGCTGGCCGACCGCGCGCCACTGTCCGTCGGTTCACCGCTGCCGTCATCCATGCTGGCTCCAAATCTGCAAAGGGGGATAGGGAGAGCTATACCTACCCCACCGGCGCCACCGACGATGACCTCCACCGGATCCGACCGCCCTCCACCGGATCCGCCCGCTCTCCACCGGATCTAGCCACGTCCTCCACTGAATTGGGCCCATGGCCACCGGATCTGTGTGTAGGCATCTGTCTCCTCGCCTCTACGCTAGAGAGGGAAGCGTGTCGTGGTCCTTGTCACCTCCACGTGTCGCCACCGAGGAGGAACCCTACGCCGCCAGCTCGCGCTCCTCCAGGATCCGCCCCGCGCTACTAGCCCGTGCTCCGCACCGCCGCGACAAGCCGCCCGCGTGCCTGCTCCTCCATGCCGGCTCCTGTGCTGCTGCGTGTGCTGAGAGAGAGGGAGGCATGAGAGAAAGGGACGTGTGTGGCGCTGCTGCTCCTGCGTGTGGTAAGAGATAGGGAGGCATGCGGCGCTGCTACTCTTGCGTTGGTGAGAGAGAGGGAGGCGTGCGGCTGAGCAGAGGGAGAGCTGAGTGCCGGTTCAAAACCCTAGCTCTGTTTTATATATGTGTTAGTCATATTGGGCCTGGTGGTGGGCTTTAGGTCTATTTCAAGAGGTGGGCCTCCAAAAATGGGCTAATTTTCGGAGGCAGGCCTAGGATGTTGTTGACGGTAGTGAACAACCATTATAAACCATCAATATAACATGCATAAGGGCATAAATAAATCTCCAATAAAGGTCTAGGGGTTTAAACTAACAAATTCCATGAGTTTTGGTGAATCTGTATTTTCTGTAGGGTTTATCCAGAAATCCGTCAAGGTGGACCTAGATGTCAGACTTAATCATGCTTATCCACAGCAAAAATGACCCCAGAAGGTTCCAGAAGACTCAAGAGGACTCCACACCGAAGCGGAGGGTGAGGCGCACATGTCAGCCCCGCGTTGCTATGTCGGTTCTCTATCGCCTCCTAGATTGCATCTACGCCGTTTATTCAAGTCGGTTTGATCCGAGGGCTCAGGATTGACGCTCCGGCCTATATATACCAGCCCCTACCCCCTCCCTCAGGCATTACATTCAAGTCAATTGGGAAGACAAAAACCCTAATCATCCTCAGAGCTCCACCATATTCTAGGGTATAGCTAGTTAGGCTAGGTCTAGAGGGAGGCAAGTAGGCTTCGCTTAGATTTCTGATCGTGTCAAAAGCGTAGTTTGGTATAATCTTTATACCCCTCTCTTTTGTATCTCTCATTACTTTTATATGTTTGCTATAATTGTTATGACAACATTATTCATATCATTTATGTTCCTAGTTATCATGTTCATGGTCTATTTTGATTATATACTTAGTATAGCTAGATTATCCTTATATTTATGCATAAGTTCGTATAACGCTCACTCTAAGGTACCATGGGTGAGTGGTCAACATTGTGTAAGCGTGGTGCTTATACGTTGTTTACCTGTGGATACACCCTATATTTCAGATCATGTGGTAGATCGCGGATGTGACACTCATGTTGAGTCCTTTGTAGTCCACTCCCCAAATATAGGTATACAAGTAGGATCTAGTTATGAAGAAAGATAAGCTCTATTCTTAATCTTCCTTAGTAATATCCCTTGTGTGTAGATATAAAGTTGATCTTAGTTATAACTACTAGGTGTAGTTGCACTAATCAATGTATGCTTTGACTTATAATTAAGAATGACTTAGATGTTATCCCTCTAATATTCTACTTGACCATGCTAATACCATAGAAAGGAGTACTCTAAGTAATTAAAGATTAGTTATTATGCACTATTCATATATACATTTACCTCTTGACTTACCCTTGTTGTGAGTAGAATATTGGTTATGGATTACTTCTTCATCAATAGTATAAGTTATCAATATTTGTCCACGTTAGACCTTCCCTATAGTAAAAATATAAATAACGATACTTGGAATACTCTCGGGTGAAGTGCTACAATGGTATATTATCTGTGCGCTTACAGATCCCTTTCATTCATATATATCTTTATATTCTTCCTAGTCACATAAAACAATAAAGAACTACTTTCGTAGTAATACTAGGTAGTACCAACAAGCATCTCTAGCATCATCACTAGGGATGACAACCTGGTAAAGTAATATTAAGAGATGTACACATATATTAGGTGGCTACTAAAATAAGTGACAAGTTAATAAATACCAACAAGCATTTTCTGGCGCCATTGCCGTGGAAGGTTGCTAGGCAAGAAGGAAATATTAATAACTTTTTACTTATTGATGTGGTCAAAAAACCATTCACCCTGCTCAAGCAGGAATACCCTTGTTTTGTTTACTTTTATATCTTATGCAGGGTAATGTATAACCGGTTTTGACCTTCCGACAAACTATATTGAAGATCCAGAAGCATTAATCAGGAGAACTAGAGCCAAACTTAAGAAAGTCTCAGCTTTAGAGTCGGAAGACAACCAGATAAGGCGAAGCTTAAGACCAGAATTTGAAGCTATGGCTTATAAGACTCTCCATGAATTCTCTGCTCTAACTACAGCCAACATTCGTACTGGACCAACAGTCAATGTTGGGGACAATGGATTCGAACTCAAGCCAGCTCTCATTAATATGGTGCAAGCAAACCAGTTCTGTGGAAAGGTACATGAAGATGCGAGTGCACATCTCCAACACTTTCTGGAGATCTACAACACTTTCACCATCAAAGGAGTGACCAGATACACCATACTGCTTCGCCTCTTCCCATTCTCACTTTTGGGGAAGGTGAAGCAATGATTCTACGCTAACAAAGATAGAAACACTACATGGGATAACTGCTCCACTACTTTCCTAGCCAAGTTCTTTCCCACAGGCAAGACCAATGCTCTACGTGGAAGAATCTCAAGCTTTCAACAGCAACATGATAAATCTGTTCCTAAGGCATGGGAATGCTTTCAAGACTACATAGCAGAATGTCCTCATCATGGGATGGAGAATTGGCTACTCATATAGACTTTCTATCATGGGCTGACCAACAGTACCCATGAGACTATGGATGCTGCTGCTAGAGGTGCATTCCTGTCACTCACCATACTAGCTGCAACAACTCTTTGTGAAGAAGATGGCCTTCAACCAAGGTTGGAATGAAGAACGTCTTCAGACCCGCAAGAGAGGTGGAGGTATGCATCAACTCAATGAAGTAGATATGTTGTTTGCCAAGATGGACCTGCTGATGAAGAAGCTTGAAGATCGAGCCAATGAGAAGCAAGAAGTCATGCACATTCATGATTCCCGCATGACATGTGAAGAGTGTGGAAACACTGGGCATTCAAGGAACAACTGTCCTGAAACCCATGAGGATGTGAACTTCGTCAACAACAACTACTTTCGTCCTCAACAAAATAAAGGATGGAATCAGCAACAAAGGCCAAACTACCAAGGTAATTACCAAGGTAACCCTCAAAGTAATAATTTTAATCAACCAACCTTAAGAGAATTAATTTCTGGCCAAGCTAAAATTATGGAGGGTTTATCTAGAAAACTAGCTTCCAATGATAGAGTTTTAGAAAATATAAATAATAGAATGGATAACCTCTCCTCTGCCATTAAAAACAGCATAGCTTTAAGAAAATGATAGAATCACAAATAGCTCAGCTGGCTGCTGCTATTCCTCCGACCGACAAAGGTAAAATTCTGGGTCAATCGGAAGATCTAGAAACTACAAATCTTGTCGATATTCATAGTGCAGCATATTATTGTATACAACCATCGATGAGAAGGTGGATAGATTATACCTTGCCTAAAAAGAAAAGTGATCCTGTCATTCCCATCGCCATTGGACCCCACATTTTCCAAGAAGTTTGTGACTTCGGAGCAAGTGTCAACATTATGCCTAAGGTAATTTATGATCAAATTAATAGAGAACTTTGTTGTACACAAACATGTGTTTGCAGCTTGCAGATCAGTCACTCTGCTACCCCAATGGAGTTCTTGAAGACGCCATTATTCGAGTGGGACAATCATATGTTCCCGTACATTTTGTAGTTTTGGAAACATGTGGAGATGTAAGGGCACCCATTATCTTGGGCCGACCCTTCCTAAGCACCGCAAAAGTCATCATCTACGCGGACAGTGCCAAGATCTATTTCACAATTAAGGATAAAAAGGAGAAGTTTTTTTTCAAGAATCATATCTTGCAATCTCCTGGACATCCACAACCACCGTACCTACCCATAGAGACAATAGTGACCAAGAAGAAGAACAACCGGAGAAGAAGGAAGAACAAGGTCAGGCAGCCACAAGAAGAATCAGTTAACATGATCAATACACTCCGATCAGAGTATGACCACCTACTCGCTTCACCATTCCTTGCTAAGAAGGATGATCCAGGCGTGCCGATGATCGAGTGTACCATCGAACAAAGAATCTTCCACATGACCTTTTGTGACATTGGGTCAGGTGTCAATATAATGTCCAAGGTAACATATGAATATTTATTTGGTGATGAACCTTTGTTCCCTACGTATATGCAATTGCAGATGGCGGACCAATCAATCTAATTTTTGGAGGGAATAGCAAAAGATGTCATGGTAAGAATACATGATCACTATGGCCCTGCCGACTTCATGGTTCTACACATAGGTGAAGAAGATGATATGCCCATCATCCTTGGAAGACAATTCCTCAACACCACCATCTACGTCGGATCTGGACAAGTCTACTTCTAATTCCCTGAAGAGAAGGTACGCTGCTATTTCAATAGTTATACCACTTATGAACAGCCAAAGAAGTCCCGCTCCAAGAGGAGATGATGATCATCCCAACACCAAAGGAATCAACTCCCAAAGAATAAATGGGAAGAAGATAAAGAACATGAAGAAGTTGTAAAAGATGAACCTACTCCGCCAAAGTCAAGTCCACAAACCAAGCAGGTATGGAAAGAAAAGGTGACATCATTCGAGTCACCATCACTAGAGGTGCAACCATCAAGGTCTCCATCTCCGGGACCGATAGATGCACCAAAAGAATGAACAAGATAGGAGAAGAGTCCTGTTCGGAGGACTTAAAAATTTAAACCCTCGCCAGGAGGTAACATCGGTAGTTATCCAAATTTACTTTCTAGCATTGCATGAATTCTTTTCACTTTAGCATATTTACTCTTCTGCATTTACATTGTGCGAATAAAAGAAAGATAAAAAGTTCCATGACTGCACTTCATCATTGCATCATAAATTCTGAATAAATCTACAGTGTAAGTACCCATGGGAATATTTACTGTGGAGGCATAAAAATTAAAAATACCATGCCTACATATTTTTCTGTTCTGCATATCATAAATAAGAAAACCCATAATATATATATATATATATTAGGTAAACATTCTACTAAATTTATTTCTGAACCTCAAGAATAACTAATCTCAGGACGGCTGACCGCTAACCCCTTACTTAATTCGTTCCACGAGTTTTGGTATTCTTGTTGATATTTGGCAGGATGATGCACCAAGATCAAGAGCAAGTTCACCTAGTTGTCTTCATCTCATTCCATCCCTGGACGAGAAGGACATCTGTTGGCAAATCTGCTTTGAGAAGGATCACTCAAACTTCAACATTCGACTGCACCAACATCCAGCTTGGGGAAAAGGCATCCCCATGTATCTAGCTAAGTATTTCTTTCCCTTTTGTTCTATTATTTCTATGTCATAAAAAGATGCATAACTAAAAGTAAAATAAAAATTTATCTTTGTCTTATATATATTAGTAAGGTGTGATCTAAAAAATGAAAACAAAATAAAAAGTGTGTGTCTAGTTTTGTATTTTTAATAGCTAAATAAATAGACTCTGAGGATAATCTCCTATAATGGAAATGATGAATAATTGCTCTATCGTAATTCCTTTCAAGTACCTAGTTTTCAGCCTTGAATTCTCCTGAGTTTTGGATACGACTGTTTTGATATAAGAATTTACTCTGAACTTGAAACTCGTGGGTAGCATATGTTTGATCTAAGTCTAGGTAATTGACGGATATGATATGAGAAAGTTTGAGCTGCTATTTATCTTGTTCCAAGTGATACTAAAGTTCTAGGGATTTATCTTTTGAAAAACATGAAAATTCTACATGATGAGCTCCTGTATGACAAAGCTTGAATTCCTACCAAAGCCAAATATGATATTTAGACTAGGAAAACTTCCACTCATATATGTTGCTTGTTTTGCATTGAGTTTAGTCAAGCTTTGTTGACCCTTATGAGAGGTTTGTCATGCTCTTAAAATTAAGATCACGTACACACCACCCACATATGCACTACTCCTACACTGGGGGTAGGAGCAACAACATGCCATTCCATCTAGATCCACCCAAAAATGTTTCACTCCTACACTGGGGGTAAACACCAAAAACATTCTTGATAGGATATCCACCAAATAAATGCTTCAAGTTTTTGTTGCTATCTCTCAAAAGTTTTGTTGCAGAAAAGAAGCATTGGGCTATGCAAAAGTTATTCATAAAAAAAGAGTTGAGAAAAAAATGGACAAGTGTCTGAGATATTGAAAATAATGGGTACTCAGATGCCCGCCTAAAAACAACAAAGAGAGATGAATAAGATAGCCCATGTTTTCTTGCAAAGTTATTCTCAATTTCAAAAGAGAGATAAGTTTTCAAGGAGCATAGTAGAACTAGGTTAGCCACCATATATATCCACCATACATACACACATGCACATCTTGATTTGATTGTATGACTCAACTCTCTTTGTATTCGAGGTTTGACTTTACAATATATGTCTTGCAAGTATGCTCTTTCATGCTTTTTCCACTCCTATGAGCTACACATAAGCCTTAGTTGTAGCAAGAGAAAGGCATAACATCATTATTGTCTTGGTGAGGATCCACAAATACTACATATATTGAGAGACTTGAGAGTGTCATACAATGGAAGCTCTAAGTTTTATTTTGAAAATCTATAAAAACTCTGGAATAATGGTTGAGCAAATAACTTGAGACATAGTGCTTGACTTGATTGTTCTGTCTTTCAATTGCTCAAGACCCAAGTGAAGGCTAAGAAACCCTATGGTTTAAGGTAATTTGGGTAAGTTTGGAAGTCAGATCGGTTCATTCTAATCCAAAGGAGAATTCTTGTTTGAAAACATGTGTATTTTTGAGGAGTGAAAGCATCGATGCGACTCCTGGTCCAATTATTGAGTTTAGCTTTGCTAAGGGACTAGCAAAGATTAAGCTTGGAGGAGTTTGTTGACGGTAGTTAACAACCATTATAAACCATCAATATAACATGCATAAGGGCATAAATAAATCACCAACGAAGGTCTAGGGGTTTAAACTAACAAATTCTACAAGTTTTGGTGAATTTGTATTTTCTACAGGGTTTATCCAGAAACTGTCAAGGTGGACCTAGATGTCAGACTTAATCGCGCTTATCCACAGCGAAAACGACCCCAGAAGGTTATAGAAGACTCAAGAGGACTCTACACCGAAGCAAAGGGCGAGGCGCCGCCAGGTGGCGCTGGCCGACCCCACCTACAGGCTGGCCGGCCTCTCGGGCCCACATGTCAGACCCTCGTTGCTATGTCGATTCTCCATCACCTCCTAGATTGCATCTACGCCGTTTATTCAAGTCGGTTTGATCCGAGAGCTCATGATTGATGCTCCAGCCAATATATACCAGCCCCTACCCCCTTCCTCAGGCATTGCATTCAAGTCAATTGAGAAGACAAAAACCCTAATCATCCTCAGAGCTCCATCATATTCTAGGGCATAGCTAGTTAGGCTAGGTCTAGAGGGAGGCAAGCAGGCTTCGCTTGGATTCCTAATCATGTCAAGAGCGTGGTTTGGTATAATCTTTGTACCCTCTCTCTTTTATATCTCTCATTACTTTTATATGTTTGCTACAATTGTTATGACAACATTATTCATATCGTTTATGTTCCTAGTTATAATGTTCCTGGTCTACTTTGATTATATACTTAGTATAGGTAGATTATCTTTATATTTATGCATAAGTTCGTATAGCGCTCACTCTAAGGTACCATGGGTGAGTGGTCAACATTGTGTAAGTGTGGTGCTTATACATTGTTTACCTATGGATACACTCTATATTCCAGGTCATGTGGTAGATCGCGAATGTAACACTCCCATCGAGTCCTTTGTCGCCCACTCCCCGAATATAGGTATACAAGTAGGATTTAGTTACGAATTAAGACAAGCTTTGTTCTTAATCTTCCTTAGTAATATCTCTTATGTGTAGATATGAAGTTGATCTTAGGCAGGACTACTAGGTGTAATTGCACTAATCAATGTATGCTTTGACTTGTAATTAAGAATGACTTAGGTGTTATCCCTCTAATATTCTACTTGACCATGCTAATGTCATAGAAAGGAGTACTCTGAGTAATTAATGATTAGTTATTATGCACTATTCATATATACATTTACCTCTTGACTTACCCCTGTTGTGAGTAGAATATTGGTTATGGTTTACTTCTCTATCAATAGTATAAGTTATCAATACATGTTCATGCCAGACCTTTCTTGTGGTAAAAATATAAATAACGATACCTAGAATACTCCCGGGTGAAGTGCTACAATGGTATATTATCTGTGCACTTATAGACCTCTTTTATTCATATATATCTATATATTCTTCCTAGTCACATAAAATAATAAAGAACTACTCTAGTAGTAATACTAGGTAGTACCAACAAGCATCTCTGGCATCATCACTAGGGATGACAACCTGGTAAAGTAATATTAAGAGATGTAGACATATATTAGGTGGCTACTAAAACAAGTGACAAGTTAATAAATACCAATAGAGGCTAGCCTCTGTGAATGGATTGTATTTGACTGCCTCCGTAAATCAACTTACTGAGACGGACATTTTTTACTACCTTTGTAAATCGATTTACCTAGGCGGACATTTTTTACAGCCTCCGTAAATAAAATGTCCACCTCGGTAAATGCATTTTGCGAGACGGTCAACTATGACTGCCTCCATAAATCCTCAGGTATTTTGCGAGGTGGTTGGATTTTGTGACCGCCTCGGTTAATGTTTGGGTAGTACCTCGCAAAATCATTTGTGTAGTAGTGACTAATGTGTGAAACCTTGAGTGCATGCACTCTGGTGCACAATGGAAGGTTGCATGTAAGTGTTGAAAACTCATCTAACAACTGTGCACTGTGCCTACTCACCAGTGGCAACTCTGATGTCACCACAGGACAATTTCCATGCACTAAAAATAGCTCTATGAGCTTCGTTCAAAAACCTATTTCAACCGTGCTAACTCCCAAATGTTGTCCAACGTGACATCACCTTTAGCACTGAGTTAGCATTTTCAAATCCATTTCACAAAGGTTTTTCACTTCCTCCTATCCATGCCACTCCATCTAAATGCAACATGAGTTAGATCTCACAAAGTGGCACTAGATAACTATTTAGCTCACAAGAAAGCAGCTCTTAATACTACGACTATCTATACTAAACCGATGAAATAAAATGCCCTACAAATATACCTTTGCCTTACACATTCCATTTCATCTCCTTTGATGGTGATGTCACACAAGCATCCAACTTCCATCAAGCCACTTGTAATCAACACAAGTATTCACATATGTCTTGATCTTCCATGAATGATATGGTCCACTTCATAGCTTCACAATGCTTTGTTGGTTTATCGATCACAACCTCGCTTGCTCTTCACCATTGCACTTGGTCCATCGGCATCAAGCCTTCTACTCACGCTTCAATGCCTTGATGGTCCATCACACCCGAGTCTTTAGCTTGCCCTTCACACTTGCAACCCGGTCGTTCATAGCCAAGCCTCGCCTCTTGATCTTCTCTGCCTAGCCACATTACACCATGTCATGTCTCATATGCAATGAGCTCCTTCATCTCACTAGTTGAGCACTTGCAACTTGGACAAGCCAACTCTCCACCATGGCTCTATGTATTCCTCACATTAGTGTACCTATAGACTAAATACTTATTCATCTCACATCAACACATTAGTCCACCTAAGGTTGTGACTCAGTTATCAAAACCAAGTTGGGACTTTCAACCGCTATATACAAATGATAGGGTACATGTTGCAAATATTGTCATATGAAAGAAATATTGGTTTTTTATATTTTGGATAAAGAATAATATTGTATTGATATTTTGTTTAGTTATCATTTGTGAAATATCAACATAAGCTAGCTAAACATTGACCAATAGAAACCTTCCTCATGAGTGAATTTTGTGAGATGGAACATGATGTGTGAGGTAATGACCCATCTAAAGAAGTAGATTAGATAACCCATGAAGTCATATAGCTTCTAGAGCATAGGAAGTACTTTGGGTTGGTGGAGAATGTGTGCTCCTGTATGTGTCAAATCATAAAGTTACCTTTTTGTTTTAAACAAAATGTATTCACTTGCATGGAAAGCTATCTACCACTAGTACAAATGCGCACATTTATGACGAAAGAAATTTGTCGCGCGCACCCCCAATCCACACGCGACAGCTTCGGGATCTTTGTAATGGTCGAGTGACACGAAACACCCCATGTGACAAACCACCACACATAACATCCAATATCATGCCCAACTATCCAGGTTATTATGCTTGTAGAAAAATACATAATTCATAGAGTTTACATAGTTTTAGTTTCTGCCTTCTAGGCTCAACTCTTTGATAACTCATTCGAAATTCTTATCGGAGTTAACTTGTAGCTCATCTTGGATTCACCCGATCCAAGGTATACTATGCAGCGGTGAATAGAGCGCTACCTCGCACTCACCGGGGCAACAACACCTACAAACAACTTAACAGCAGCACCGTGAGTACATTTTGTACTCGCAGGACTTAATTCCAACATATCATATCTGGTGGATGCAATGGGCATTTTTAGGTATATTTGTACAATTACAAAAAGCAATGGCATTTATTGTAAGTATGACATGCTATGTTATATCACTAGAACAAGAGTATTCACATAGTATGTATATCAGTCAAGGTGCTCATGTTCCATCAATTACACTACCATGGGTATAGAAAGTAGGAACAACGATAAGGATCTATCCCGAGGGACTTTAGGCTTTCAAAACTTTGTAGAGGTGTACAACTGTACCCACATAGAACAACGGGGACTAACCACCATACCTCGTGCACAAGATAAGGGTTGCCTCACATCTTCCAACCTTTCCATAATCCGGCCCGAATATCCGACGAAAGGTTCGACTGGTGCCCGATCAATGTCCTGGACATTTCCGACTGACGCCACCCCCTTGCCCGTTTCATGGATAAACTAGTCGCATTTAGTTACTTGCCATGTTGACCTGTGGTCTGTACGGGTTACTCGGACTCACGTATCCCAATAGTCGGTCCTTAAATGCTCCACGAGCTACGTTGTTTGAGATCCCACACAGAACGACCTACCCCACGCATGAGCGAAGTTACCAAAGTGGTGTCCAAGTTTATAACCTTTTAGTGACATTATTCCTTAGCCAGATTAGTGAAGTAAGTCAAGTTGTACCCCCATTAGTTTTAGTGATTAATTATCCAAGTGTAGCATCCTACACGCGTGAGTATGAGTTCCCTTCTTATGCTCGACTTCTACCGTTGCTAAACAACTAAGAAATAGCAATTAATTGTTTCCATTCCCATTGTTTAGATGAGAGGCTTCTAACAGATCAAGTGACTCTAAGTGTAGTGTGAACAAGATTACTATCCAATTCTACATGTAATGCATAACTCATAATAAAACTTGATAAGTATCAAAAGTAGGGTTTATAGTAGTGGGGTGCCTGTCTGATTTTGCCACTCGAACGAATTTGAAGTTGTAGATGACAACTCACACGCACTCCTTACGCTACTCGGCTCCTGAATGAAACAAAGATCGAGGCTGAAGATAACCAAGGAAGGCTTAGGAACAAGACTCGGCTTAGGACTTAGGATAGGGGCTTCTATCTATGGCTCTACTATTGCTCTTTTGGAATTTATACCTAGTCTAGTATTGTTGACTTCTTGGGTAGGTTCACTAGGTAACCTCGTCCTTACTATTAACTTGACGGACACTCGGACCTAGGTGGTGGACACTCCATCGAGTTAGGGTTTTGAGGTGACATGGCTTTGGTTAGCCTCTGCTTGGGTTGACGAACACTCCAGTAGGAACTAGGAGGTCTCAGGTTACTGGGTTACTGTCCTCTATAAATCATCAGACGCTCCGCCGTAAGTGACGAATGCTCTGGTATGGGCTAGGTGCTCTCGGTTCGTTGGCTATAAGTCTTTATAATTCAACAAACACTTCGCTGGATACCGTGGCCACTCCGATGGTCCATGTCGAGAGAGGATAAGGTTCCGGTGGCCAGTTTCCTAGGGCTATCGGACACTCCATCAATACGACGAACACTCCGTCAAACTATTGACAGAACCTGTATTCTTGGGTGATCTTGGGATTTAAACTTAGATGTGCTTAGCTGTGATCTATGCATGTGCAAAATATCTTTAGGATAGTTTAGGTGACTCACTAGGCTCAAGATAGCTAGGTTTAAAGCTTGTTTTGCTAAGTGTGGCTATAGGTTATGATCAAACTTAAAGATACAAGAACTTGAGGGTGAACCATGAGATAAAGATAAGAACCTTAGCTTTGTGATCTGAGAGCTTCCATAGCACAAGGTTGAAGATCCAAACCTTCTCTACTCTTGCTTCTTTATCCATGAGTTGGCTTGGCTCCATATGAACTCCCTCTTGCAATACACCAAAAAGATGGTTCAAAGGATCATCCATGAAATCATCGGGTGATTGAACTAGATAAGAACTCCTTGAGCTTACTTACACATGATGGAACTACCACCAGCAAGGAGTTTTCAATCTTGCATCAGAATCCATGGATTAGCTCATTGGGTGAAGAATTCAAGAAAAGAGGATGGTTCTTCTTGAGGTCACCGTGAAGGGGTTGAGGGGTGAAGGGTGTCCATGGGCTGCTACTGGTGCTTCCCTTCTTCCTCTCCTTCATCTTCTTCAATCCCTTCTCCAATCTCTCCCCTCTCTAGCTTTTAGGGTTCTTGCTTGTTCTTGAGTGAGTTAGAGAGAGAGAGTGAGTGTTGCAAATGAGAGGATGAGTGAGAGAGATTGGTTTAGCTGAGAAATATCTCTTCCCATTCGTGCTGACATGTGGGTCCCACCCACTTAAGTGGACAACAACTCATTTCTCACTTACTGCTGCAGACCTGTGCGTCACCGGATGGTCCGGTAGAACTGGCAGATTGTCTGGTAGTCTATCATCTTTGCTGATTTGATGTAGCCCTTGGATAGTCTGGCATTGGGGCCAAGTTATCATGTCCTAGGATGCTTAGGTATGGTTACGTTGGTGTTGATGGTGTCAATAGGACAACTCTTTTAACCTTGATCCGATTGTGTTGTTGCTTTAGGTACAAGCCTGATCATAGCTATTCGGAGATGATTACGGGTTCCTTTTTGGCAGATCCTCGATGGCCAGTCTAGTTCAAGGTAGCAGGGGTTTGTCCGCAAGCTTAGATGATTGCTCACTCGAAGGGTCAAAATGACTACCTAGGTTGTAACGAACGCAGGTCGTTACAAAATTTGTCATGGAAGATCGATTTCTATCACAATTTTTTTGTTGTCGTCATGGATCATTCGTGACGGTCCTCTATCCCTGCCTATTTATGATGAAATTAGATATCATCACAAAAATTCATCATTGAAAGGTTTCATCACAGATCACACGAGCAACTATTCCTACTCATCTGTGACGATTTGCTTTAGAACTATGATGACTAGTACTTCGTCATTGAACTAATTGCCCATTTGTGACGAACGGTTTTTGAACTTTAACGAATGGCAGTTCATCATAAATCTCTTCACAGTACTTTCTACATCCGACGTGTACCTGTGGGACCCGCAATCACTCATCTGTGACAAACGGTTTCACAAAACATGAAATACTTTTAGAAACAAGACATGGAATTACATGTTTGTACACCAATTTGTACAATCTTCCGATTGCCACTTGAGATTAACATGGCTTGATGGAGTGCAAACAAACCTAAAAAGACTCTTCCTTGCACCCTAAGTTGCAATTTAGCACCTATGAATTCAATTTTTTCTTGTGCCATGTTTCTTTCCCATTTGAAATTCGTTGTTTGATACAAAAAAAAACATGCCATCAATTTAAAACTTTCCACTTGCATAAATTGTTCCTCTTATAGTTACCTGATGTTTAGCTACTAAAATTCTTCTAATTTGACAAAGCTTGTGAAAATTAATGAAGATTATTTTGTATTTATTTGAGGATGATTCAAAATTTGGGATACATATTGCATATATAACTAAGAATGACTATTTGACACACAAATGGTTACGTCGTCTAAAATACTAGTATTAGAGACAAATGCATGACATCTTTTAACATCTATTTGTCACTAATGCTTTCTTTTCACATGTCTAGCTTCATTACACAATCATAGATATGAAATATTAGAGTTAATCTTGTAATTGTTTTGTCTTCAGTAGCATCCTTTAACAACTTACAACATTTCTTTCATAAAGATATTAAAGACGGGTACATGGGTTTTGCATGCCACAAATACATTGAGTAGGACATCTAAACATTTCACCCTTAAATATTGGCTTTAGCTTGTCCACAACCTTAATAATCAATATAAAGAGCAGCCTATATGCTACAATCATTCCACATAGCACTGCAAAGTCCACCCATTTTGAGTGGCCCATTTCCGTTTCAAATAAGGTACGGATCACTTGCTCGCCAGATATTGTTTTATCTCCTACTCCTGGGTTGTTTTGGAGAACCAAACCGAAGAACTCGTTCTTGTAAAATCCCTGGAGCGCATACTTGTGGAAAGAGATGTAGAACATTGGGTACTTCCAAACTATCTTTGGCAGTTTACTAGGTATTTGGAATAAGCATCATGACACCTTGTATTCCAGCACCAGTGATGATACCCATTAGAAAATCTGGCACGATAGCAGCTTCAATCATCATAAGGCCTTCAACTAGCATCGTGCACGAACAAAGGACAAGCGTAAAATATACGAAATGGTCTGCTCCTCTCTTAAGACCAGACAAATAGTAAGCAATTGCACCAGGTAGTACAGCAATAAGGACAAGATATGGTGTGGCTGATAGCCAATTGGAGATCACAAATGCTGACACACCATAATGTCCATTTAGCCTCTCTCTCCTGAATATCTAGGCAGCATAAACAAAGTTACAAGTCAGAGGAGAACAATTTAGTCTTTGTGTACGTCTATAAATTCATCAATTCTTCACCTAATGTAGTGAGACCTAAGAAATTTATAAAACAGGCTACTTGCAAAAAACTATAATTATTCTATTGTAAATGGTATACCAACTCATGGTGATATAAACAGTTTTTGCCATTGCATTGTTTTATTATTAAAAGGTCAAAAATACCAGATAGAAAATGAGACAAGGATAACATTCTAGTGAACTCCACTCCCTCTGTTCCAAATTATAAGACATTTTAGCTTTTGTAACTTTGTAGCTTATGCTGCGAGTATGGGTGAAAATGGTACGGATATTTTCCGACCATATTCGAGGCTGAATTCGTTTAGAGGGGTTTAAATCTGTCCGTATCCGAGTCCGGATATTCAACACCCGATATCATATCCGTATCCGAATACTCAAATCACATATTTATGATGTCGATATCCAATCGTATCCTATCCGGCATGATTGACACTATCCGTATTCGAATCCGAATCCGGACAAAAATATGAAAACAAATGTAATATCAATGATATCCGTTCGTATCCGATCCGTTTTCATCCCTAGCTGCGAGCAAAATCTACTCCTTCCGTTTTAAATTATAAGACATTTTAGCTTTTGTAAATTTATAGCTTTTGCTACGCACTTAGATATATGTTATGTTTAGACATATTGTCGGGTTCATAAACCCGGGGTCCCTCGGGGAGCGGCTTCCGCGCCAGGGCTCGGCCCAAGAAAACAGCATGTAGTTCATGGGCCGGCCCAAGAGTCTAAAAACAACGGGCCGGAAGGACAGTCCGGTCGCCGACCGGAAGGTCTACCCAAAGGAACAAACACCCGCTCGTCAACCTCTCCGACCGGAGCACTCGCTTCGGACACCAGCCGTCTACGGACGGTCTCTCCGATCGAAAGGCCTGGCCCAAAACGTTGCTTCCTACTCCGACCCGCGAAAGACCGGGGACCCCAGAGGAAAGCGTTTCCGCTCTTTCTCAATCTGGCGCGGCCACTGGGGCCATCCGACGGGGACGCCCCCGGAAGGAAGGACGGGCGAACGGAGAAGACAGCTTACTAAGCTTTTCTCCATCGCTGCTGAAACAGTGCCACAACCGGTCGACACAACTGGGCCATCCGACATTTGTGTCTACGATTGTAGGCGCCGTTGGACTACGGGGCCCCCACATGCCTCTGGGTATCGATAGTGTTGTGAGCGCCAGAATTCACCATACCTGGTACACGTGGTAGGGCTCCTCACATACCAATAGTATTTTGCAGGTACCGACATCTACCCTTCTTAAAGAAGACAACGCAACCTCCCATGTGCACCTGACGTTCTACAGTGACATCAACAGTATTGTGGGCGCCTACCATCATCACTGTCCTCGTCGACATGGGCAACAAGGCTTAGTAACATCCGTACTCTCTCCCTCTCACCTGTAAAGCCATCCCCTTCATCTATAAAAGGGGATGCGCTCCCTCCAACGAAAAGAGAGACTTCTTCAAGTTGAGATTCACTAGATCGATAGTTGACAACCCTTCAAGCATACGCTTAAACACCTAGCTCATAGCGGAGTTCCGGTCGCTCTCGGCCCTTCCGTTCGGACCCGACCGGGCCTCTCGTACACCCCACCTTTCTCCTTCTCGTTTGTAACCCCACTACAGACTTCGAGCACCTAGGCTCAGGAATAAAGTCACCGACCGACCCAAACTGGACATAGGGCACGTTGCCTGAACCAGTATAAATCCTGTGTCATTGAGTGTTAGGCCACCTCCGATCACAACGTACAGCAAAACTATAAATATTCACTAGTTGGTCACTTTCTGTACCGACACATATAGTAAAAATTAGAAATCTAGAAATGCTAAAATGTAGGAGGAAGTAGTTAATAAGGTTATATTTTACTAGATCTCCTAGTAACACATCATGGTCTCATTATCATAAGTGTCTTCTCATTAAGTTTTTCCCGAAGTAGTACGATATGTATATAATAAAAGGGTGATACCTTCATTTCCTCTACAAAGGATGGGAATCCTCCAATTGCCATCAATGTTAGAAGGCTACCGGTGAACATTAGCATTGATGATCTAGACTGAAACAATAGGATCAATAACATTAACTACATTTACAACTAGCCTACTTATTAATTTGTATCATAGACTACTAACACAAGATCTAATCAACTTACACGAATAGAATCATATCCATAGCCAAAATTGTAATATATGGTACCAAGGCATAGACTTATGGAAACATATATGCCAAGTCTCAACCACTAGTATCCGACATCTCTGTACATGTTTACAAAGGATCTTTTGGTGAGTACAAACACCATGGTCAAGAAACTGGCTTGGTTTCTTCTTATCATCAATCCACCCTAGTTTATCAAGCCAAACAACATCTTATATCATCTCCATGCAAGCTTACACAATAGTCAGAAGACGTGAGTATACTAACCATTTCATTTATGTCGTGCATTTCCTTTTTGGCATTTTCTGATATATTGGAGGATTTATAGGCATTCGTCAAAATGGTTATTGCTTCAGCTGCTGCAGATGGCTTGAATACTGTTCTTTCTTCATTTTCCTGTAAGTTATTACTATGTTAAAAAGGATGCTTCCATGAAATGAATTGATCTCTCTGTAATCTACTCGACATAGCTACAGTAAGAACATACATTGACAAGTATTTGAATCTAATCTAAATGTCTTTCCCTGTTTGCTTTCATTAACTATTGTGAATAAGAGCTTGATCAGATAAATCTTATATACCGATTCAAAATCTCTGTTGATTGTCCGCAAGAAATGATCGGAGGGATTTCTCATTGGTGGGCAAGGGTAGCCATTTGATGTGAAGAACTGCAAATATAATGTATTTGTAAATGAAAATTGTTAGCAAACTAAGTGAATAAAAATTTGTCTCATTGTTGTAAAGAAAGATGTACCTCAGCGGCATCGGTGGCCGGGCCAAAGTAGATGGTCTGACCGGAGGCGAGCAAGCAGAGGCCATGGAAGAGCTCGAACACCTCGCTACATGGCTGATGCACGACGGCAACGATGGTCATGCCCTCCCTGACGGCGAGGTCGGCGATGCTGTTCATCATGTGGAACGAGGCGGCACTGTCGAGCCCGCTATGTTGGAGCCAAGCTCCGGCGAGCGAGCCCGGCGACGACGCGACACCCGCTGGTGGTGATCGCGGCGACTAGAACTCAGGATGAAGAACGCACGTGAACTGGAGAAGAAAGACAGTGAGCACGCACACGTTTTTTTTTCTTTACTGCCCAACTGGTGCTGCGTTACATTTTCATTGATCTTTGATTACATAGGCTTGAAGCCTTCCACCCCGTCGCACACGACGCCCCCAGGATCGACCACTTTTCTCGGATCGGCGCGGAACGTGTGAACGACGTCGCGACGGGGTCACAACCAGATGCGGTCACGGCGCAGTTCTCGCACATCAGAGAACGGCCCGCGATTCTACGCTAAAGCAAATGAAAGTTCAAAACAAATATTACAACAGGATTACACGTGACAACTTTTATTTGTATCTAACATATCACCTCCCTAATCCTGTTGCACCGGGATGACACCAAGCTTCAGTCTGAACTCCACGAACTTGATCCTACCGAGAGGCTTCGTCAGAATATCAGCCACCTGCTCGTCAGTCCCAACGTGATTCACATCAACGATGTTCTTCTCAATGCAGTCTCAAATGTAATGATACCTGGTATCAATATGTTTGCTTCGATCGTGAAACACAGGATTCTTGGCAAGCTCTATGGCAGACTGATTGTCAATCAGAAGACTGAACTTCTGTGTTTCTCCTCCAACTAGCTCTGCAATCAGACGGCTCAACCACACTCCCTGACAGGCACCGCTACAGCAATGTATTCTGCTTCACAAGATGACAGAGCTACCACCTTCTGTTTCTGTGAAGACCAAGTCACCAGGTTTGATCCAAGGAAGAAGATTATCCCAGATGTGCTTTTCCTACGAACAAGATCACCTGAGCAGTCACTGTCAGTGTAACCCAACAGATTTAGACCAATCCCATCTCCTTTCTGAAACTTACAGCCATAGTCAAGTGTGCCTTTGATATATCTCACAATTCTCTTGACTGCTGACCAATGTTCCTTTGCTGGTGCTTCCACAAATCTGCTAGCAATCCCCACTGCATAAGCTATATCAGGCCTGGTGTTCACTAGGTACCTTAAGCTACCAATCAGTCTTCTGTAACTAGTAACATCCAACTCAGTACCTGGCTTAGCAGTAGTCAATTTTAGCCTTTGCTCCATTGGAGTATCACAAGGATTACATTTAGTCATGTTCACCATTTCAACAATCTTTGCTGCATATGCCTTTTGACAGATAGTAATCTAATGTTTCTCTTGCTTTACCTCCAAACCCAAATAATAGCTAAGCAAGCCGAGGTCACTCATACTGAAAGTATTTTTCATTTGCTCTTTAAACTCAGCTATCTTCAGATTGTTTGGTCCACAAATTATGAGATCATCAACATATACTCCAACTAGCAACAGGGAGTCTCCTGTGCCTCTTTTATATACTGCATGTTCCACAATGCTCCTCTGAAAACCTAGAGTTTTGAGCTCTTGATCCAATCTGGCATTCCATGCCCTTGGTGCCTGTTTGAGCCCATACAGGGCTTTATTCAATCTCAGCACCTTTCCTGACTGACATGCATCTGTGAAGCCAGGTGGTGGATGCACATACACTTGTTCTTGGAGATCACCATTCAGAAAAGTTGATTTTACATCCATGTGATGTACTTCCCAATCTCCATTTGCTGCAAGAGCTAGAAGTATTCTCACAGTTTCTATTCTTGCAACTGGTGCATACACTTCATCATAATCCACACCTTGTTTCTGTGCATATCCTTTGGCCACTAATCTAGCCTTATTTCTGACAGTGTCCTGTATCTGAGTGGAACTCCTTCTGAATCTACTGACTGACCCTAAGGTGGTGTAGCCCACTGATTGACTTCTTGTGCAGGTGGGGTTTGTGCATCTGGTGTGTGGACACTTGTTGACCCTTGAGTATCTACAGAGGATGGTTGGAATTGATTTCCCATAGGAGAACCAACAGCAGGACTGTTGGGCACTGAATCTGCTGCCTCTGATTCTGTTGTCGGACCACCGACAGTAACTGAACGTTCAGTGATGACAAACTCAGGCTGGTTAAGAGATTCTGCATTATTCCAATCCCAACCCAAATTTTCTTCAAATATAACATCCCTACTGATGTGAAGTGTCCTTGTGACAGGATCTAGCAGCCTATAGCCTTTTGTTCCCTCTTCATAACCAATAAAGACCATTCTCTGTGATCTGTCAGACAGCTTCTTGATCCCAGGGCCAATTTTCTTCACATGAGCAATGCAGCCAAAGACTCTCATGTGATTCACTCTAGGCTTCTTGCCATGCCATGCTTCATAGGGTGTAATACCATCTACACTTTTAGTTGGTGCTCTATTCAAAATGTATACTGCTATTGCTACTGCTTCACCCCAAAAACAGGATGGAACATTCTTGCTCTTCATTAAACACCTGGCCATCTCCACCACTGTTTGGTTTCGACGCTCCACTACTCCATTTTGCTGGGGTGTGTATGGAGTAGTGGTGTAGTGTCTAATGCCTTGGTCATTGCAAAAAACACTAAATTGGGTTGAGTTGAACTCACCACCACGATCAGTTCTCACTGCTTTCAGTTTCCCTTCACGTTTAGTTCCAGCCTTTGCCTTCACCTTTCTGAAATACTGCAATGCTTCATCTTTGGATCTGAGCATCTCAACCCACATAAACCTGCTATGGTCATCAACAATCAACAGAAAATACGACTTGCCACCTGGTGTTGGTGGACTAATCTAACCACATAAATCAATGTGGAACAACTCTAGACCCCTCTCTGCATGATATGTAGAGACACTTGGAAATGGAACTCTGTGTTGCTTTCCCAGAACACAGCTGTCATAGACTTGCTCCACTCGGTCTACAACAGGCATACCAGACACCATGTCTCTTCTGCCAAGCTCTCTCAGTGATCTGAAATTCAGATGCCCAAAGCGTGCATGCCATATCCAGGCTTCATCATCAAGATTTGTCAGTAAACAAATAGGTGAAGTTTGACTGAACTTGTGAGTGTAAAGACAGTTAGCAGTCCTAGGAGCTGAAATCAACAATGTGTTTCCTCCTTTGTTAGTCACACTGCATCTACCATTCTTCAGAGAAACCTCATAACCCTTTTCTTCAAGCTGACCCAGACTGACAATGCTACTTTTCAGCTATGGTATGTAGTAAATGTCAGTGAGTACCTTGTGTTCCTGTCGACGTCCCTGAATCACCATGGATCCAAGTCCTCGGATCTCGACGCTGGAGCCATCACCAAAACGAACAGTGCCCCAAACGCCTTCATTGAAGTGAGTGAGTGCTGCACGAGAGCCAGTCATATGATTGCTGGCTCCTGTGTCTAACACCCACACCCCTTCTGGGCACGCCACCGGAATCACCTTCTTCTCTGACAGATGGACCACCTCGGGTGATGGTTGTGAGACACCACTAGCCACAGCCAGGAGCAACGCTGGATTGTGATCAGCTCTGGCCACGGCTACGTTGGCCTCCTCACGTTTCTCTTCTTTCTTCTGTTTCTTAGGCCTTTTGCAGTCCTCTGCCCAATGCTCATAGATGCCACAATTTCTGCATCTACCTTTTCTTCTCGGTGTTCCTTTAGAGGTGAGCTTGACAGTACCAGTCTTCGCAGAGCCACTTGCATCTGCACGACTTGGTGCCTTGCCTTTTCCCTGACTACTACCACTGCTTCCTCCCTCTTTCTGATTGGAATGGAAACGATGCCTGTGTTTCTCAAGCCAATCCTCTTCAGGAAGGAGCAACCAGCCGGCCTTGTCAGTAATCTGCTCCACCTTCTCTTCCATTCTATCCTCGGCAACACGCAATCTCCCCATCAGATCATCCACAGATAAATTCTTCACATCACAAAACATCTCTATGGACACTATGACCTGGCTGAAATGAGATGGTGCTACTCGAAGGAATTTCTTAACAACGCGAGTCTTCAACATTCTCACCGAGCGATCGGAGGTTGGCGACGAGATTGGTGATCCGCATGCCGAAGTCCTCAACACTCTCCCCTTCCTTGAACTTGATATTCTCAAATTCAGTTAGGAGATTTTGAGCGGTGACCTCCTTGACCCGATCTGCTCCAATCCGCATGACCTGCACCGTCTCCCACGCCTCCTTCACCGTCTTCTTCGCACCCAACGTTCCCCACATCTCCTTGGGAACTGAACGCATCAGCGCCCCCATCGCCTGTCGGTCCTGAGACCGCTTGACATTGGTGCCTGGGTCGATGGTCTCCCAGATCTCCATGGCCTCATAGTTGATTTGCATCAACATAGCCCACTCCGCATAGTTGGATCGCGAGAGCATAGGCCAGACCAGGGAGCTCTCCTTGACAATGCTCGACGCCGTGCTGGACTCCGCACTGCCGCCGCCCATCTTCTCCTTGTCCTCCTTCGGCTTGAAGGGAACGACGTACTTCTTCTTGGGAGGTTCACGTGGGGGCTCACCGACCCACCGTAGCACATCCACTAGCTCTGATACCACGTGTTGGAGCCGAGCTCCGGCGAGCGAGCCCGGCGACGACGCGACACCTGCTGGTGGTGATCGCGACGACTAGAACTCAGGATGAAGAACGCATGCGAACTGGAGAAGAAAGACAGTGAGCATGCACATGGTTTTTTTTCTTTACTATCCCACTGGCGCTGCGTTTCATTTTCATTGATCTTTGATTACATAGGCTTGAAGCCTTCCACCCCGTTGCACACGACGCCCCCACGATCGACCACTTTTCTCGGATCGGCGCGGGACGTGCGAACGACGTCGCGATGGGGTCACAACCAGACGCGGTCACGGCGCAGTTCTCACACATCAGAGAACGACCCGTGATTCTACGCTAAAGCCAATGAAAGTTCAAAACAAATATTACAACAGGATTACACGTGACAACTTTTATTTGTATCTAACACGCTAGTGGGCTCGTCCAGGAATAGCAGCCGTAGCCGCGTGAGGATCTCCATGCAGATGCTCAGCCGCTTCCGCTACCCGTCGCTGATGCCCTTGATTTCGCGGCCGCCGATGCTCGTGTCCAGCGCACTGGTCAGCCCCATCTCCTGGATAGTCTCGTCGGCGAGGGCGAGCTTCTTGGCAAGCGGTATGCTGTCCGGTAGTTGGATTTGAGACGAGTAGTAGATAGCCTCTCGCACCATGAGCGTGGCCATCAGCACGTTCTCTTGCGTCACGTACGCCTGCAAGAATCGTTTATTTGGTACTTACTCTACCTACATAAATCCACATGCATGAAATGAATCTGTACAACCTAAAGCATTCTCAAAGTTGCAAGTGCTTTTGAATCATTGAAGTAAATAATGTCTAAATATTCATCAAAATTTGTGGTGGTGATGCTTTTAGTATTTCCGTTTTCAATCAAGATCAAGATGTTAGTGAGGTTCCGAAGGTGAGCTTCTGTCTCCAGACATTTACTACCCTAGATCTTGACATCACTCTCAGTTCAAAAACTTCTTCACTGTCGGATTTTGAACCGACAGTGGCATACCAGTAGTGATCGGGGGTTGACATCACTGTCGGTTCCTAAAAACCGACACTAATCTACAGGCAACAGTGTTGGTTCCTAGCTCCACCCAGCAGTGTCTAGTTGAACAACACTGCCGGTTTATAGACCCAACCGACAGTGATGTTTGCTTCAAGAGTGTCGGTTCTTGGCTCAAGACGGCAGTGTTGAACAAGCCTACATTGTCGGCTTGTGTCTCAAGCCGGCAGTGTTGAGCAAGACATCACTGTCGGTTCATGGCTCAAGCCAGCTGTGTTGGTCGAGCCATCACTACCGGTTGGTAGCTCAAACCGACAGTGTTGTCTTTAGCAACACTGCCGGTTTGGATTTGAAGCTGACAATGATGGCTCAACCAACACTGCCGGCTTGTGCCATGAACCGGTAGTGCCCTCTTTACCATCGCTGTCGGTTTTGTGCTAACCGGCAGTGATCTCCTTTTCGCATTTTACTATTTTATATTTTATTTTATTGGTGGAATCAAGTTTCGCTTTATATTCGCTATGTAGACGATAGGTCCTTCAACATTAAACATTACAAATATTACGATTACAGTTCAAATATACTTATAAAGCTCTCGATCACTTGAAATAAAAAAGAAATTACAATAGTCTAGCGAGCCGCTCTGGCCCGTACTGCGCCTTGTACTTCATGGACTGTACAATGGTGAATGTTCCTTTTTTCCAAGCACTCCGATACGATGAAGACTGCTAGCTCTAATGACAGTGCTATGACCTCCATTTCTAACAGCTTATTATGCTTAAATTTCTTGCGCTGTCATTCAAAAAATGGTTTCGAAAGACAGAAATGTTAGAGAAATAAGTAGATCGTTTTGTTGAATTAACAGATATAAATGAAATGGGGATTATACACACCAAAGCATCTGCTGTCTCCGATTTTACGCCGAGGTAGCGAAGCATTGCCCACATTACGTAGAACCCGAATTCATTGTTTCCCGCCAGCTGGTCTAGGGTCTCCAATTGCATTGGTGCAACCTAGAATGGGACCTTTGCCCAACCGACCATTCTTGCCTAGACACTATGCCACATTATAAAGTGTGAAAAAGGGGCAACAATAGAATATGCTATGTGCGATTAGAAAATAATATATTATCAGGTTCGCTTACGTATTAAGCACTTCGACTAGGGGATCGAGCAAACAAAGTGGCTTTTTCTTGGAGTCCCAAACCTTGATACGATTTCTTTTAATATCAACAATAATGAAGACGAAATGGTTGCTGCAATCATAAAACCCTGGTTAACGAATAATCGTAACTAAAAAAACAAGCATAAAAATAAGAGCAAAGAACACATACTCGCAGTTGTAGGCTAGAAGTATTTCGGTTTTATTACTCATCTTGAAATTTTCAAAAATGGCAGTCAGTGTCTCCGTCAGATCTTTCACTTTATTTCCATGCATGCCTTCGCATGTTCTCTCGTTGACTAGCTCGGGGTCCAGGAAAAACATATGAGCGTACTTTGTTTTGAAGCAATGTTTTGCTACACACCTGCATAATTCATGGGGAATGTGTAGTCGTTAACTATTTATGTATCGAGAGAGTAGTTAATTATAATATCGTGCGAGTAGGGTACTTACATAGTCCACAACGTCAACATTTGTGTATCGAGATCGTGTCTCTGGAATAGCTGAAACAAGTGATCCCAATCGACAAAGTGCTTCTCTTCATTAGGATAATGGAAAACATGTGGCGGGCGGATAATATATTCAAAACCCACCTACCCCGTCTCAAGTGCTTGGGCCATGTAATAATCATGCAAATCACACATATATGTTGTCAAATTTTTATACTCCTCCTCGTCCACCAAGAAATTGCCTCTTTGAAACTGCATTGCTGGTCTTGCCGTCTCATATAGTGAATCATAATAGATGTTCGCAGCATCATCCCTGGTTAATCCGGGGTTGTCTTCGACAATCTTGTTTATCTTCCTTTGATCTTCATGGTGTATTTCTTCAACTCTTAATTGATTGTGCTTACTCTCTGTTTGCCTATTGAATTCGGACTGCACCCTCCACTTAGGCAGTGAGGCAAATAGATTCCAGAATCTAACTTTGTCTTCCTTGGAGGCCACTTCTGGCTTTTGTTATTTCATCAAGTTTGTAACGCTACCACTCATAGTCCTTTTCTTTTTTTGTTGGTCC
Source organism: Miscanthus lutarioriparius (assembly GCA_904845875.1). Classification (NCBI taxonomy): domain Eukaryota; kingdom Viridiplantae; phylum Streptophyta; class Magnoliopsida; order Poales; family Poaceae; genus Miscanthus; species Miscanthus lutarioriparius. Next base: position 48,161,301 of record CAJGYO010000018.1, on the reverse strand, counting down.
ACTTTGAGAGCATTAGCGACCGAATCCAAGGACCTTTTCTGCGACTACAAGGATGCCTTAGATCTTATTTTGGACTATTGTGGAGGAGGATGAGAATTATGTTTTCTTGGGGGTGATGAAGAGGGAGGAGGAGGAGGAGGAGTCTTCTCTTTTGTTGGGACTGATGAAGATGGAGGACGAGGAGGAAGAGAAGGAGACTTCTATCTTTTCGGGGGTGATGGCAGGGAAGCAGGGAAGGTACTATGATCTCCTCTGTTGGGAGATGGTGAGTGATCATCTCTGGGCGGCGAAGATTCACCGTTGCCCTCATCATCATCCAAAGACAACTGGTGATCAAGCTTAATGAAGCGTTTGCGCCAGGCCACATGAGCACGCTTGTTCTGAACAAGGCATTGCATGTCTTCCTATGCGGGGTAATCAATGTGCATCTTGTTATACTTCTTATCAAGTATGGTATCAATGTTGACATGGGCATACCCCGTTGGAATTGGGCAGCCATTAATGGTCCCATCTCCCGCAGGCCAGGCCTAGCCGACCGCCACCTTGTCAGTTGTCCATTGCTGACGGATGTACATCCTAACATTGACGGGTTCAGTGATGATGTCCACTGCATGAGGCGCATTTGCCACTTCATCATCGAGCAGGGTCGATCCGTAGCTGCTGTGACCCCTGAACTATGGGCTAAAGCTAGTCAAAACAGATTCTTGTGGTACTACTTCTGATCCCAATGGACGCCATAAGTACATTGACTTTTTCTTGAACCCTCTCATCAATCCATTTTTCGAATTTGTCTTCCATCTCTTTTAGAACCCTCATATACTCTCCCTCTTGTGCCGCTCTACCCCTCGAGCAGCTCCGATAAGTGGAAGATTCTTCCTCAAATGCTATTTTCCAAGGAACAAAACCGGCTCCTCTAGTGTGACCAGGGTGCTCCTTGTTTACGAGTGCTTGGGTGAGCACGTCATTCTCCCTATTAGTACTGCAGGTCCCTTTCCTCACCTCATCATTTACCTTAGAGATCCTCTGGATGAGGCTGCTCATGGCTGGATTTGTGGAGCTAAAGCTCCCGTCCGGGCCGTGGTGTACCCCCTCGCCATACAGAAATATATCGTCGTGAGCATCGAAACGAAAACCACTGTTTTGGTATGTGCTCTTTCCATCTTGCTTTTTTGTGTAAAATGTAAATCCATTGATCTCATACCCTTAGTACTTAAGCAATGTACTAGAAGGTCCCTTGGCTAAGATATCCAGCTAATTACCCAATGTTGTTCTAATCAAGTAGCATCGCAACCAGCTGACAAATTCCTCCTTATGTTTTTTATCAAGCCAAGCCTGCGACCTCCTCGGATACAAAGTTTGCAGCGATTGCCTATGCTCGTCAATGTATGGCATCACATCCTCTGCTTGCTGGAGAACAGCGAACTGTGCCTGTCTGAAAGAAACGGGGTCATCTACTGTGATAGATTTCTCCCCAATCATTCCTTTGCCACCTAGTCTTCCCTCATGATGAGATTCTAGAACTCCGACCCTATTGATGTCCAGATAATATGTGCAGAACTTAATAGCCTCCTCCGTTGACCATCCTTCAACCATGCCCCCTTCTTGCCTGAATCTATTCCAAACATACCTCCTAAAAACATTCATCAACCTTTCAAAAGGGAACATATGATGCAGGAACATTGGGCCAAGGGCTCTAATTTGGTCAACAAGATGAATGAGTAGATGCACTGAGATATCAAAGTAAGTTAGCGGGAAATGCATCTCAAGCCTAACGAGAGTTTTGGCTATGTCCCGCTGCAGCTGGTCCAGCGTGGACACATCAATGACCTCTTTTGAGATCACGTTGAAGAACGAGCACAGCTTTATGATTGTGGCACCGACCTTTGGGGGGAGGATACCACATAGGCAACAGGGAGTAGCTGAGTCATAATGACATGACAGTCATGGACCTTCATACAGCCATAGTTGAACTTGAGTTCTCTCATGTTTACTAGCCTCTTCGGATTCGCACAGTAGCCCGTCGGGACTTTGAGTTCATTGAAGAAAGAAATAAGCGCACGCTTTTCTTCCTTCTTCAAGGTCCACGACGCAACCGAAAGTTCAAACTGTCCATCCTCTAGCGCCACGGGATGTAGCTCCTTCTTGATTCCCAAGTGTTGCATGTCTAGGCGTGTGGCTAGAGAATCCTTCGATGTCCCCCCGGTGTCCATCAAGGTGTTAAGCGTCTTACCACACATGTTTTTAGTAATGTGCATGGGATCAAGACAGTGGCATACACTCAGCACTGGCTAGTAAGATAGTTTCCAAAAAATCAAATTTTTCTTCCAAACGCTCCCATCAGGCGCTGCTACTGCATTATCCCCCTTCCCAAGGACAACCTCTAGTTTGTTGACTTCTCGAAGTATTGCAGGCCCGTCTCGATGTTTTGGAGGTAAGCATTTCTCAATAGTCCCATCAAAATCTTTTTTGTTCCTGTGGTAAGGGTGATCCTTAGGTAGGAACCTATGGTGTCACATATAACCTATGTTTAAGTTCTTTGGCAGATGTACCGCATCGGTGTCTTCCAAGCACTCAACACATCCAGTATAGCCTTTTGTCTTCTCTCCGGACAAGCAATCTCGACCTGGCAAGTCAGTGATTGTAGCAATAAGTACTGCCTTCATCGTGACATGTTCCTTTTTGTACTCGTCCAAAACATCCTCCACACCCTTTTCAAACATCTCCACTAGTTCATCGATCACTGGTTCTAGAAACACATCAATGTCATTCCTAGGTTGTCTTGGCCCTTGGATCAGTAGTACCATCTAGAGGTATGACTGCTTCATATAGAGCTAAGGTGAAAGGTTGTATATACAGAGCGTCACTGGCCACGTGCTATGATTGCTTCTAACCTGGTCGAAAGGATTCATCCCATCTGTGCTCAAACCAAACCAAAGGTGCCTTACCTCTCCACGGATGTTCTTATCGAACATAGTATTAACTGTCCTCTAGTCCTTCCCATCAGCGGGGTGCCTCATCATTGTATTTTTCTTACGCTCTTTGTCATGCCAGCGCAATAGCTTGGCTGACTTTGCACATGCAAACAACCTATGCACCCAAGGAGCTATAGGAAAATACCAAACGACCTTCACGGGCCCTCCTCTGGTCTTGGTACCCTCATCTGATGGCCCTTCCTTGTATCATGGAGCTTCACACTTGGGGCACACATCCAAGTCTTTGTATTCATCTTCACGGTATAATATGCAATCATTGGAACACGCGTGGATTTTTTCAACCTCGAGGTCGATGGGGCAGATCATTTGCTTGGCCAGGTATGTCTTTTCTGGCAACTCATTTTTTTCTGGGAGCATTTTCCTTATTATACCTAACAACTAATCAAAGCTTTTATCGCTCAATCCGTTTGTCGATTTGAACTCTAACAGCATGATGTCGGCTTCCAATTTGCTCATTGGACAATTCTTATATAATGGTGTTTTGCCATCTTGTCTTATTTTCTCTAGCTTTCTCAGCTGCCTTTCACTAAGACATCCGATCTCTACATTACGTAGCAGCTGAGAAATGCCATCGTTATCCTCGGTGTCATCAGCTAGCGTGTTCCTAAACATATCATTAACTATGGCTATAGGTTCTGTGTTGACACCAGGTTCATCATCATCGTTTTCATGCAGAACATTTACACCAAGCTCACCATGCATAGTCCATATCGTATAGTTTGGCATGAACCCCCTGGTAATCAAGTGCATTCGTAAAGACTCAATTTGAGCCCATTTTCTTTGATTCATGAAATATTTGCATGGGCAGAAGACATGGTTCTCATTCCTAGCTTGGGCTTTGGCATTGGTGATAAACTGGCTGACGCCATACATGTACCGCTTGTCCATTCAGGACAGATGCATCCACTCTCGATCTATCTCTACACAAAAAAATATTGAGACGGTAATTATAGAGAAATTAATAAGAAGTCGAGCTTCATTAACAACAATTGTAACTCAAAAGTACCATTTATTCTACACTTATTTAATTTAGTCACCCCATTTTTGGAAAACGTTATTGTACACTAATTATTGAAAAATTAAAATTGGTAGCCCCATAAAAAATAATTATTGCACAATAATGAAGAACATTTATTCTACTCGATGCCACATAAAAATGAAAACACTAATTTTTTAAAAAAGACTAAAATTTGTGACATGACCATGAACAACAATGTAGCTCCAAACAATGTGTTGGTAGGTGACACATGGATTAATTTGCTCACCAAAATTGTAAAAGAATCTACTCTACTCTTATCAAGAACTAATTATAGCATCACATACTAACAATGATCTTGACCACCATGTAATTAGCTAGGATTTTAAATGTGTTCAAAGACACCAACCTTTTGGATGATGAATTCACCACAATTTGCTTGTAAGCCTTGCACAAAGTCCAATTGGAAAAGTGCTCTCTAGAATGGAGAAAGAACTAGAATGAGAATCAAGCAATGTAGCCATCAAAACAACGCTAATTAAGCTACAAAATCAAAGGAGTGGATGCTTGTTACTAACCTTAAAGCAAAAAGATCAAGCCATTCTTCCAAATCCAAGAGCTAGCTTCACGCTGAAGAGCAGCCGCAACAATAGAGGCGGGCGCCTCTGTGCTCGGGATGGAAGAAAGGAGGAAGGAGAGGACGGCATAAGCTTTTTGTACTGATATTTTATCACCGTCGGTACTTGGCTCGAACTGACAGTTATAGCACCAAATCACTATCGGCTCTTGGTTAGAACCGGCAGTGATAAATGGCCGCCAACTCATTGCCGGTGCAAGCCACAAACCGGCAGTGATGTGGTTCTTCACTGCCGGTTTTAGCCTAGCCCCAATCATTTTTTCATTTTCAAGCTCAGAACTGGCAGTGAAGGTACATCACTGTCGGTTCTCACAAGTCCGGTAGTGATGAGGCCGACAGTGACATCCAAATCTGTAGTAGTGATTGATGAGAATATCTCCTTTACTCCTCAGGTTAGTGTCCAGCCTCCCTATGTTTATATATATTGATCAATATAGCTTGGATTATTTAAGCAGAATATCCGTAATAGTTCTACCAATAGTATGTTTTTAAAAAGCTTGGCCATAATATGGTAAGAAGTTTTTCCAAGAGCTACAAATGAAGGTCACTTCTCAGTGAGTTTTCAGAAACAATCAGAACATCATAATAACAATTTCTGCTTGCAAGAAAACATTTTCTGTTTCAGTTTTGAAGTTCTCCATTTTATAAGTTATAAAATTCTGATGTCGAAATATGCAATTCGTATATATGGATTTATTTCAGCATTATAATTTAGTGATTCTGATGTCAAATATGTAATTCATATATATATATTGATTTATTTTGGCATTATAATTAAGTGACCGCAAGGGTAATTTTATAACTTATGAATAATAGAGCACCTATTTACTATCATACAAACTTGGGCACGATATGCTAAGCCATCTTCCATGTAAACAAAAACCACTGTCCTTCCTAGACGACTTCTTTTCTGGTGTTACATGATTGAGCTAGTTCAATCAAACAACCATGCTACACACTAGTGTTGTTAAGCTTGTGCCAGTGTAATGTTATCATTTTCATTTGCCTTTCACACTAGCGGTTCACAAAATCGTCTGAAAAAATATAAAAACTATCGTAAAAAATATTTTTTTGGCATTATAATTAAGTAGTCTTATATTATTAAAATAGAGGATGAATGGTCTCATATTTATGACGCCCTTGGTACAGAGTTCTTACTTATTAAACTGTATTATAAAACTACAATTCGAAGTCCTCTAGTAACCAAATTATAAACATATTTGATGCTTGCGCAAAAAAAAATATTCGATGCGCATCCAACATATTTGAGCTGTATTATTGCTTCTGCAACAATCATTTGTTGGCTACGGCAAATTCATTAGTTTATTCAAGTACTGTGTCACCCATATTGTGACAAGACATTGGAAGTCATTTTGTTATTAATCAGTACAAGGAATACACTATTTTATATTGTCTTGTATAATTTATTGAAGCCAAAATATTGTATCTGATTTTAATTATAGTTCACTTTAACTTAAGTAAAAAAAATTAAACTTTAAACTAGTTCTGTAACATCAAAAATATTTCAGTAAATTCTCCATGAAATGTTTTTGATAGAACATTTATTTGAATTTAAATGTTAATATTTTTTCAAATAACTTAGTAAATTAGAAAATTTTGACTTAAGATAAATCCAAAGTAGACTATATGATTACAAATGGATGGAGTATGGAATAAGCTTTTTCATATGAAAGTGAAAAACTTGAAACTCTTACGTTGATGTCTACTAATCTACATTAATTAATAGTGTCATGGTCCACACAATTGTCTACCAACTTGAGGTTGGACAGGAATTCAGCTGCATTTATGAATCGTAATATTTGCCCACATTATGGGATGCACCATATTGATCCACGTATATGGTCATGTTTGGCAGGGCTCATGCTCCATATTCTTGTGCCTCCTTGTAAAGAGCCATACCAATAATCTCGCAAGGAACCAGGGGGAGCCGGGGCCGTTTTTGTATAGAGGAGCCGAAGTCCAAAAACAAAGTGACTTCTCTCGGTTTATCTTCACAAACCTAATACAAATTATTACAGAACTACCACCCGAGCCGTTTTTTATCCAAACGTTTTCCAAACGGCTTCGGCTGCACCAGAAAAACTACTCCACATAAAGGAGCCAGAGCTGGAGCCCTTTTAGAAGGAGCCCGAGCCCTACCAAATGCGACCATAGCCATCCAATTCTAGGCACATGGTGGACACGATTCACAATCAACATTAAATCGCTAGCCCATGTTTTTTGGATGCTTCATTATGAACAATTTCTAATTGAAAAGTCTATGATAAAGACACCACGGGTCGTTTTTGTTTGCAAATTAAAACCATATATGATTCCTGATGTACCACAAGTAAAATCTGTCCCCTTTGGCTAATACTCACTCCATTCCAAATTACAAGACGTTCTCTCTTTCCAAGATATGTTGCTTGTGCTATGCACTCAGATATATGCTATGTCTAAATATATATAGAGTGTAACCATATATTTAGATATGTCAAAATGTCTTGCATTTTTTAATGGAGGGAGTAGTTCTTTGACTTTTCCTTTGGCTAATAGTTCTTTTGGTGAATAAATTTCAGTCTCCCACCTGCCTCACAGGCATTCAAAACAATATTTAATTAAAGTAATAAAATGCATTTTAACCAAACAGAAAGATAATAATAGAGTAAAATTGTAATTTCAACGAGGTGATATATTGGCAGGTTTGTTAGGTAAAAAGCAACCGTTACCTATTGGGTGAATATGTTGATCGACTGCAATTCATTCTCGCTGTTGCTGCAGGTGATGCATGCAACAAGAGAGACGTACGGTTCATTCTATGAGCATAGTTTTGTAGATTATCTCGTTCTGGACATGCAATTCGTCAAGAGAATCGTTGGAGAAGCAATAGTCTTTACTTATAATTATTTCCTTTCATTTTTTTATTTGATGATCTCTTGAGTGGGAAATTAAAGGTTGTAAGGACTTGGCCATGTGAAGTCATAGAGGCCCAAAATTTTTCATTCAAGAAAAGGTAAAGCTAACAGTTGTGGTTGTAAGCCAAATCAAATTGGAAACGCTTCGACACATGTAGCTAGGTTTCTACTCCTATGGTTAACATTTTCTTTTGTAGGAAATCATCTTTTTAAGAGTATATACTGAATATGTCTAACATATACATAGTCCAATAAATCACCTATGGATCAGAGCACTCATACATCCATGTGGATGCGTCGTAACACATATATCAAACAAGATTTGAGGCCCAAGTAACGTAGCATGCACAAGTATGCCTTTTGACATATTTAGCGCATCTATGTGTGTGCACGTACTATTGCTCTTGAAACAATGCAAGAGAATACTGTTACCCATGAGCCAGCTTGTTAAGATTAATTAATTGTATAGGGCCGGCCTGCGCTGGCTGGGTGGATGGAGGTTCGTTTGTAAGAAGTTCAACCGAGCGAGATGTTCCTTGGTTGTACAATAGTCACACGGAGTCAGGAAATAAAAAGGAGCAATCATTTGTTCCAATTCTTTTTAGGGTGATCTGAGAAGCCAAATATACGCTTGGAAATGAGCAGTTTCGTGTGAATATAATTACCGGCCAAGGTGTCGAGCAGTGTGGTCTTGCCACACCCGGAGGGTCCCATGATGGCCAGCACCTCGCCAGGGCGCGCGCTGCCGCTGACGCCGTGCAGAATGGTGGTGGCCTTCCCCCTGCCGTCGACCGCGCGCCGTCACCCAAATGTTCTCCCACGTTGTGAACATGCCACCGTCGCGACAGACGATGCCATCCATCATGGGGCCGTCAAGGTGGTCTATGCCATCAAACCCAGAAGGAAGGCCACCCATCGCGCCTGCCAGGGGCGGCGGCGGTGGCGGCTGTGCCTCCCCCGTCAACGAGGCACTCCCACGACCGCGTAAGGCTGCAAGTACGGCACCGAACGGGGGCAGCACGCGGCTGCCGCCGCCGGCAGCAGTTGATGACGAAGCAAACAATGGCCGCGACGGGCTCGGCGTCGCCGCCCAGCGTGGCAGCGGTGACGAGGTGGCCATGCTGCTACTGAACAATCTCCTCTCAGCTCCCTGGATCTGTTTGGTTCGAGCAATCAGATTCAAAGCCTAGGAAAGGTAGTAGAATACTACTGAGCATCGACGTTGCGTGCACACGCTTGTATTTACGCTTTTGGAGGTTTGCTCGATCTTGTGCTCAGCTCAACCATGCATGGGTGATATAAATAAACCAACTAATCTATGCAAACTTGGAAACTACCAATCAGGACCACTAGATGCTGATCCAATGGATGAGGTGAGCCAAAAAAATGAGCTGTTGTGTTTGTTTACACAGGGACCTTATATGGGCCTTCTCCTATGACAACCGGACCATGCGAAGGCCCAGGGGGAGCGAAGGCGCCATCAGTGAAGGCCCGAAGTTCACTTCAAGGCGGCGCCCACGGAGAAGCCGCGAAGGTCGCCGGGGGGAAGAGGATGAATCAACGCAGGAAGCCGGTGAAGGCCAAGCCTTCGCCGCCAGAGGGCCGAGCTCTCGGAGGGGGGGGCTCATTGTGCGCTCCAGATGGGCCACCAGCGGGCTCCAAGCAAGGCCCACGAAGCGAGGCGATTTAGAAGGAGAAGGCCGAGGATACCCCCGGAGGTCTGTAGTTGTACGGGTATATCCCTAGAATATGCCATGTCGGTTGCAGGGCATAGATGTAAAAGAACTTAACTCTGTATAGTGACCTATAAAAGGGGAGAGCAAACCCCATGTAAAGAGCGAAACCAAGATATCAATGAAACCCTAATTGAGTCATGTGAGCTGTTGTCTTACTTGTTTCGACCTTCGCTTTGCCTATGACGGAAATTTCTGAGTACTAAGTCTGTTGGGGAACCGCTAACCCAACATTAGCGCCCACCGTTCTAGGCCAAGCAAAAACCCACTATGCTACACAAAAGACAAGCCTCTGCTAGCGCCCCAGCAGGAACATCAACCAGGGGAAGGCCCAAGCGCACCACTTGCAGCACATTAGCTAGCGCTTCAAAAGCCCAAGTCAAGGAAGAGGAGCCCACGCCGGCTAACCAACCTTCAGTGGAAGGTATTCAGCCCAATCCAAACCCCACGCCATAGCAAGTGCTCCAACAGCTACAAGCTGACCTATGAAATGCGCAGCAAGAAAGAGACAGGCTCGCAGCAGCCTTCACCGCAAGCCAAAGAGCAATTCAAATGTCATAGCAGATAGCAAAAGTCCGACGACAGCTGGCTATCCTACAAGCTGAAATCCAAAGCCTACAGTTAAATCAACCTCCATCAATCAACTCCAATCGACCCCAACCAGCAGCTCAAAATCAACCAAACCCTTCACCTAGCCCGCAGCTCAACCAGCCTTCGGCACACTGTACTCCATGCCACCACTCCAAAGGTCCATAGATGCCAAGTCTCTATTGTCCGAATGGCTTCAAAGCTCCCCATGGCCATCTTCTTACAAACGCATCACTTTACCCAAGTTCAACGGAAAAACAGATCCGCACCAATTCATCATGAGTTTTAAGGCAGACATAGCCTCCGCTGGTGGAAACAACACGGTTTTGGCAAAATCCTTTGTCATTGCAGCCGATGCCCTCGCAAGGTACTCCATGCTAAGACCCAAGTCAGTGTATTCTTGGGAGGACCTCCGTGACATGATCATGGCAAACTTCAAGGGGTTCTCAAGCGAGTCCTTAACATCCTCAGATCTCTTCTAGTGTAGACGACAACAAGGAGAAACTCTAAGAGAATACTACCAGAAATTTGTACAACTCAAAGCAAGAGCACCAAACATCCCTAAAGACGTAGCCATTGAAGCAGCGATCAAGGGCCTCCACATCGAAGCCTTCGCAGGTCACTTGGCCAGAGAGAGGCCTTCGACCATTGAAGAGTTGTACAAGTTCGAGAAATACTACAGATCTGATAGTGACCTTCGCAAGAGATTGGAAGAACAAGCACAGTACAAGCAGGCTCAAAGCAACAATAGAAATTTGCCAAGAGACAATAGAAGTCAAAATCAGTCACAGCGAGGGTCCAACCAACAAGTTCTCAACATAGATCACCAAGGAAATGACCAACAAGCTCAGCAGCCGCAACAGGCTGAGCAAAGCAGTAGGCCGTACAACCAGCAAGACAACAGAAGAAACAACCAAGGCAAGAGCTGGAACAGAAATCAAAACCAGAAGCCACAAAGGCAGTATTGCTTATTCCATGGGGAAAACAAAGGACATATCACTAGGGATTGCCCAGATGCCAAAGAAACTCAAGAAAGGATAAAGAGTAGGCAAAACCCACAGCTTCCGCAGTAGCAACCAGCAAGAGAAGTGAATCATGCCTCCGCCACACCTTGGCAACAACAATAGTATTGCCCTGTGTATCCGAGCCTGAACTCCACTCAAATACACCCATCCACCCTAGCGGCAGCATATTACCCCAACTTCTTGCCTGCATGGCGTCCAAACACTAAACAGCCCCTACAGCAAGGGCAGTCCAGCACCCAACGAGCGGAGGCCAATCTAACTTATATAAATCCTAGGCCTCCGCACATCACTTACATTGAGACAAACCAACCCTCACAACTTCAAAACAGACAGCTTGAACCTCTACCACCACCTCCGTCTACAACACAGATAACAACACCAAATAGTGACCTCTCCTCGAAAACCAACTCAACCCACACACACCATTACCAACCATTGGCATGATACTACCAATCGCCGAAGGCTCATCACTGGAGTTTCAAACAAAGAAGCAGAAAAATGATCACTTCAGACTAGTCAACAATGTAGCAGTGCAGGGCCCAGTCTGTTACACGAATTGGTCAAAGACACCCCTGACCTTCTCCGAGCAAGACCTCAACATGGAAAGCTACCCCATGCAAATGCAATGGTAATCAAGGATAACATTGTAGCCTAGGAGATCAACGGGATTTTGGTCAATTCAGGGAGTTCGGCAGACATCATTTTTGTCAATGCCTTCGATCAGATGAAGCTGAGCAGAAATCAATTGTAGCCTTCGGACTCTCCACTGGTCGGTTTTGGAGGCAAGAAAATTGATGCATTGGGTAAAATTTCATTGCCTGTATCCTTTGGAGACTAGCATAATGCTAGAACAGAATACGTGACCTTTGACGTTGTCGACCTCTACTACCCATATAATGTGTTCTTTGGTAGAGGCTATGCTAACAAATTCAATGTGGCCATCCACATGGGCCATCTCTGCATGAAGATGCCAGCCCTTCATGGAGTCATCATCATCCATGGCACTCAGAAAGAGGCAAGAAACATAGAAAGGATCATACACAAGTCTCAAAGGAACATCAATTCCATCCAAGCAGCCAAGAATAGCACACTACAGCCTCCAGACACGCCTAAAGGGAAAACAGACCTCAAGGAACAACAAGAAACAAAGTTAGTCCCCCTCGAAGGCGCAATCCTAGACAGAAAGGTTATTATCAGAGGTAACCTCTCAAACAAAGAAGAAGAACTCCTTGAGGTCCTCAGCAAAAACAAAGACATCTTCGCATGATCAGCCTCTGACCTGCAAGGAGTTAGCAGAGAAATTATACAACATTCACTAGACATCAACCCAAAAATGAAACCAAAGAAGCAAAGGCAGAGGAAGATGTTAGAGGAAAGGATCTTGGCAGCCAAAGCTAAAAGCTCTAGTTTGGTTTTGGTGAATTGATGAAACCCTAAGTGCTAACCTAGTTTATCTAAGTGATCTAGAGATAGGTAGTATTATTCCAAGTGGTGAAGCAACGGTGAAGATCATGATAATGGTGATGCCATGGTGATGATCAAGTGCTTGGACTTGGAAAAGAAGAAAGAGAAAAACAAAAAGCTCAAGGCAAAGGTGAAATTGATAGGAGCTTTTCGGTTTAGTAATAGAGACACTTAGCGAGTGTGATCACATTTAGGATCGATAGCCGTACTATTAAGAGGGGTGAAACTCGTATCGAAATACGGTTATCAAAGTGCCACAAGATACTCTAACTCATTGCATATGCATTTCGGATCTAGTGGAGTTCTAACACCCTTAAAAACATTTGTGAAAATATGTTAACACATGTGCACAAGGTGATACACTTGGTATTTGGCACATTTGAGCAAGGGTGGAGAAGTTGGTGAAGTGAAGGAGGTGATAGTCACTGAAAAATAGTGACCGGACGCCGGTCGTGAGGTGATCGGACTCGGGGCAGTAGTGTCCGGTCATTTATAAAATCAGTGGTGTGCTCGGGCTACTCTCGGCCTGAGACCGGACGCAAGTGACTGGACTCTGGCTGAACACTGTTCAACATCCGGTACTGCTGACATGGCGGCACGTAGAGAAGAGGAGGAGGAGCGGACACACCAGCGCGTCCAATCATGGTGGACCAGATGCCTCCGGTCAGAAAAACCGGCTCTAGTGCCTTACTGGAAACGACTGGACTCCAGTGATGGAGCGTCCGGTCACTTTGAGAAGTGCGTCCGGTAGCAACTTAACACGTGGCATGAAGCAGACTAGCCGTTAAGATCGGGCGCTCAGCATTTGAGGTTGATGACACATGGTGAGCATCGGGCGACCGAACGCTGGGGTCCTACGTCCGGTCAACCTAACCTGCGCGTCCGGTCAGCCCGTGTTTCACTAGACAGATGAGCCAACGGCTCTATTCGTGGGGACTCTCTATTTAAGCCCCATGACCGGCCCAAGCTCACTATCTTGGACATTTGCATTGACATAGCAACCTTGTGAGCTTAGCCAAAGCCCTCCCACTAATCTCCATCATTGATTCATCATCATTGTGAGATTGGGAGTGAATCCAAATGCATTGCTTGAGTATTTGCATCTAGAGGCACTTGGTGTTCATGTTTTGCTATGGGATTTGCTTGTTACTCTTGGTGGTTGCCGCCACCTAGACGGCTTGGAGCAGCGAGGATCGTCGAGCGGAGGTTGGTGATTGTCTCCGGCTCCGATCGTGGTGATTGTGAGGGGTTCTTCCCCTTTCCCCGGTGGAGAGCCAAAAGGTACTCTAGTGGATTGCTCATGGCTTGTGTGATCATCATCTTGTGTTGGTTGGGCGGCACCCTATTGAGGGTTTGGCGTGTGATGCCAATTAGCGCGTGAACCTCCAAGTGAGTGAATCGCCACAACGAGGACTAGCTTGCCGGCAAGCAAGTGAACCTCAGTAAAAAATCATTGTGTCATCATTTGATTCCGAGGTGATTGGTCTTCATTGGTATTCATTCTTGTGATTGATTGGTTCATTCCTCGACTCGGCGGTATAACCATCTTGCTCTCTCTCTTTACATTACCGCAAACTAGTTGTCAAGCTCTTTAGTGTAGCTAGTCGTGAGAGCGTGTTAGTTTGGTTAGTGTGGCTCTTTAGTTAGCCTTTGAGAGCACACTAACTTAGTATAGTGACATAGCCATTGTGTGGATAGAGACTATAGAAACTAGAATTGTGGTAGGTGGCTTGCATTTTTAGTAGGCTAGCGCAACACTCGCTTCGCCTCATATTTGTCTAACCGGTTTGCTAAGTGTTGTTGTAGAAATTTTTAATAGGCTATTCACCCCCCTCTAGCCATTAGGACCTTTCAAGTGGTATTGGAGCCGAGGTCACCGTGATTTGAGGCTTAACAACCTTCGGTGTCAAAATGGCTCAAATCAACAACATTAAGAAGCCACCCCAATTTGATGGCACAAATTATCCATATTGAAAGTCAAAGATGACCACACATATCAAGTCAATCAATATAAGGGTGTGGAAGGTGGTAGAAACCAAAATTGAGTTTGCCGATCCAGAGAATCCCACCACGGCCGAAGAAGTGCTTCTCCAAAACAATGACATTGCTCTAAGTGACATTCATGATGCAATTGATGAGAGAACATTTGAGCAAATCAAGAACATTGAGATGGCTCATGAGGCTTGGAAGAAGTTGGAAGAATCATTCGAGGGCACTAAGGCAATAAATGGTGCAAAGGCATACATTCTTAAGGAGAAATTTGCTAGCTTTAAGATGAAGAAAGATGAGAGTGTGCTAGACATGTTCCATCGGATGGAAGTGCTTGTCAATGATCTCAAAGAACTTGGTGAGAAGGTGGAGGACAAGGACTTCTCTCATAAGTTCTTGAGATGCTTACCCGCAAGATTTGGCATGTTGGTCACCTTGCTAGTGAGGACCGGTTTGGACACAATGACACCAAACCAAATCTTGGGAGATATCATGATCAATGATGCTTATAGAGATGATAATGAGAAGGAAAAGAAGAAGGAGAACAAAGATGACAAGAAGAAGAGTGTGGCGTTCAAGGCCACATCATCCAAGGGCAAGGTAAAGCAAGAATCATCAAGTGAAGATGAAGACTTGAGCTTTGATGAGATGGATGATGAGAAGATGGCTCTCTTTGTCAAGAGATTTGGCAAGTTCATGATGAAGAAGGGCTACCATGTTAGAAGAAAGAAGTCTTCATCCAAGAACAAGGAAGAGTCAAGAAGGTGCTTCAATTGTGGAAGTAGGGATCATCTTGTTGCTCAATGCCCATATAATAACGACAATGATGATGACAACAAGAAGAGCAAGAAGAAGGAAAAGAAAGAGAAGAAGGACAAGATGACCATCAAGAAGAAGAAGAAGGGTGGTTCATATGTGGTCACTTGGGATAGTGATGCTTCCTCAAGTGATGATGATAGTGATGATGACAAGACCACCAAGAAGAAGGCTCTTGCAAGCATTGCTATCAATGAGAAGCCTTCTCTCTTCGACACTCCATCATGCTTCATGGCTAAGGCCACTAAGGTACAAACTTGTGATGATGGAAGTGATGAGGAACATGATAATGAAAATGAAAATGAAGTGATAGTGATGATGATGAACCAACTAAGGATGAACTACTTGACATGCTAGATGATGCTAAAGAACACTTTGACATTAAGAGAAGGGAATGCAAAAGCTTACGTAAGGAACTAAAAGCCCTTAAGCAAGGCTTTGGTGAGCTCAATGCATCTCATGAGAGGCTAAAGGAAGCCCATGAGAAGCTTGGCAAGGCTCACAAGAAGCTTGAAAAAACTCATTCCTCTTTACTTAATGAGCAAAATGAGAAGGAGCATGTTGTAATATGTGACAAAGGCTTAACTTGTGATATAATTGATGAATCATTCTATAAGCCTATCATTGTTGCTCCCATTAACCCTTCTTGTAGTACATATACTTCTACCTCATCTAGTAGTGATGGTTTCACCTGTGATGCCTCACTAATGGTTGAGAATGAGACCCTCAAGAAGGAGGTCAATGAGCTCACTTGTGCCTTAGACAAAGCCTATGGTGGTGAGGACCACTTGCTTATATGCTTTGGTAGCCAAAGAGCTTCTCTCTACAAAGAGGGATTGGGCTATACCCTCAAGAAAGGCAAGGCGACCTTTGCTCCTCATAAGACTAGCTTTGTAAAGAATAATGGTCGGTTTTGCACTAGTTGCAAGCAAGCTGGTCATAAAGAGCATGAGTGCAAGAACAAGAGTAAAAATGCTAATGTATCCTCAATTAAAATTAATTCTTTCTATGTGCTTACTAAGGGTATAAATAGTATGAAAGCTAAGTTCACTGGTACACCATGGATGGGCACAAAGAAGAAAGTCATTTGTGTGCCAAAGAGCTTGGTTACTAACCTTCAAGGACCCAAGCAAGTTTGGGTACCTAAAAAGAATTAATCTTCTTTTGTAGGTCAATTACAAAGCCGGAGGAAGGAATTGAGTTCTTGATAGTGGGTGCACTCAACACATAACCGATGATGCAAGAATGTTCAACACAATCAACACCAATGACAATGATGGTTACGATAGTATTACATTTTGTGACAATATCAAAGGCAAGGTCAAGGGGCTTTGTAAGATTTCAATATCCAATGACATGAGCATTTCTAATGTGTTGCTTGTTGAGAGCTTGAACTACAATTTGCTATCCATGGCTCAATTATGTGATCTTGGATTCAAATACATATTTGGGGTAGATGATGTAGAAATTATAAGTGTAGATGGCTCTAACTTGATGTTCAAAGGCTTTAGATATGAGAATCTATACTTAGTTGATTTTAATGATAATGAAGCTCAATTGTCAACATGCTTGTTCACTAAGTCTAGCATGGGTTGGTTATGGCATAGAAGGCTTGGTCATGTTGGAATGAAACAATTGAATAGATTGGTTAAACATTACTTGGTTAGAGGCTTGAAAGATGTTGTGTTTGAGAAGGATAAGCTTTGTAGCTCTTGTCAAGCCAGCAAACAAGTTGGAAACACCCATCCTAAGAAAAGCATGATGAGCACTAGTAAAGCATTTGAGTTATTGCACATGGATTTGTTTAGGCCAACACAATACACTAGCATCGGTGGAAACAAATATGGCTTTGTGATAGTGGATGATTATACTAGATACACTTGGGTATTCTTTCTAGTGGACAAAAGTGATGTGTTTGCAACATTCAAATCATTTGTCAAGGACATTCACAATGAGTTTGAAACAACCATCAAGAGAGTTAGAAGTGACAATGGTAGTGAGTTCAAGAACACTAGAATTGATGAGTTGTGTGATGAATTTGAAATTAGACATCAATTCTCGGCCAAGCACACTCCACAATCAAATAACCTTGTTGAGAGGAAAAATAGAACACTCATTGATATGGCAAGGTATATGCTTAGTGAGTACAATGTGAGTCAATCTTTTTGGGCTAAAACTATTAACATGGCTTGCTATTGTAGCAACCACCTCTATTGTCACCCATTAAAACAAAAGACACCATATGAGCTCTTGAATGGTAGAAAGCCCAATATTGCATATTTTTTTGTCTTTGGTTGCAAATGCTATATCTTGAAGAAATGCACTAGATTGGGTAAGTTTGACAAGAAATGTGATGAAGGATTCCTACTTAGATACTCAACTACTAGCAAAGCATATAGAGTTTGGAATTTGTATAGTGGTACTCTTGAGGAAGTTCATGATGTTGAATTTGATGAAACCAAGGGTTCCCAAGATAAAAATGAGAACTTGTAAGATGTTAGAGGTATTTAACTTTTAAAAGTCATGAAGAACATGGATGTTGGTGAATTGAGGCCTAGGCAAATGAATGACGATGAAGATGATCAAGTGCAAGTGCTCTCTAACACAAATTTGCAAGATGATACAAATCAGGCTAGTTCAAATGGCTCTCATGACAATGAACAAAATCAAGTGGCTAGCACATTATCTCAATCCAATGATCAAGCAAGTGCAAGCAATCAAGTTCCAATACTTCAACCAACCAATATTGCAAGGGATCATCCATTGAACACTATAATTAGTGATATTTCAAGAGGTGTGCAAAGTAGATCAAGATTGACTTCATTTTGTGAGAATTTCTCATTTGTGTCATCCATTGAACCAAAGAAGATAGATGAAGCATTGAAGGATGTTGATTGGGTAAATGCTATGCATGAAGAATTGAATAACTTCACAAGAAATCAAGTATGGGAATTAGTAGAGAGACCAAAGGGACACAATGTGATTGGAACCAAATGGGTCTTTAGAAACAAGCAAGATCAAAATAGGATAGTAGTAAGGAACAAAGCAAGATTGGTAGCACAAGGATATACACAAGTTGAAGGTCTTGACTTTGGAGAAACATATGCCCCGGTTGCTAGATTGAAAGCAATTAGAATCTTACTAGCCTATGCTCGTGCCAACAACATCAAGCTCTATCAAATAGATGTTAAGGGTGCATTTCTCAATGGTTACATCAATGAAGAAGTATATGTTGAGCAACCTCTTGGTTTTGAAGATGACAAGAAGCCCGACCATGTGTACAAGTTGAAGAAGGCATTGTATGGCTTGAAGCAAGCACCTAGAGCATGGTATGAGAGATTGAGGGACTTCCTACTCTCTAAAGGGTTCATGATGGGCAAGGTCGACACCACCCTTTTCACCAAGAAGATTGGCAAAGACTTATTTGTGTTGCAAATTTATGTTGATGACATCATATTTGGATCAACCAATCAAGACTTTTATGCAGAATTTAGAAAGATAATGGCTAATGAGTTTGAAATGTCCATGATTGGAGAGTTAAGTTACTTCCTTGGTTTTTAAATCAAGCAATTGAAGAATGGTACATTTGTGAGTCAAGGCAAGTACATCAAAGACATACTCAAGAAGTTTGGCATGAGTGATAGCAAAGCCATTAGCACACCAATGGGGACAAATGGCAATTTGGATAGTGATGCAAGTGGCAATATGGTGGATCAAAAATTGTATCGATCTATGACTCAAAGCCTACTCTATGTGACCGCATCAAAGCCGGATATCATGTTTAGTGTATGCATGTGTGCAATATTTCAAGCCTCACCAAGAGAAAGTCATTTGAAGACTACAAAGAGAATATTGAGGTACTTGAAGCATACACAAAATATTGGTTTGTGGTATCTCAAAGGAGCAAAGTTTGAGCTAGTTGGTTACTCCGACTCGGATTATGCGGGATGCAAGGTTGAAAGGAAGAGCACCTCGGGCACATGTCAATTGTTGGGAAGATCACTAGTTTTATGGTCATTAAAGAAGCAAAATAGTGTTGCGTTATCAACCGTCGAAGCTGAATACATATCCGTCAGTAGTTGTTGTGCACAAATACTTTGGATGAAGGCCACTTTGAGTGACTTTGGAATCAAGTTCAAGAAAGTGCCATTGCTATGTGACAATGAGAGTGCAATCAAGTTAACCAACAATCCGGTTCAACATGCAAGAACAAAGCACATTGATGTCCGTGACCAGTTTATAAGAGATCACCAACAAAAAGAGAACATTTGCATTGAGATTGTAGGCACCGAAGATCAACTTGCCGATATATTCACCAAGCCATTGGATGAGAAAAGGTTTTGCAAGCTAAGGAATGAGTTGAACATATTGGATTTATCAAATATGTGTTGATGCACCCCCCCCCACTTATATGACATGCCTCTCCTTCGAGCAATCCAAGGTAAAAGTTGATTGGCATGGCATACATCCTTGCTAAGGACATGTTTAGTGCATCTAGTCATATTTCACATTTAATAGGCTCATTCATGAAAATCAAATGATTTTGATGTTTGTATGGTACTACTATTGCTTCTATGCTTAATTTGGTCTAGTGGTAGCATATGACATGTTTGTGGGCTTGTAAACCTAGTATTTGATCAAGAAAATGAGCTATAACTGTTTAACTCAATATGGTACAAGATAACCCTTATTTGGAGATGTGAAGAAGCTTGTTCTTGGATCAAACTGAGTTAAATATCTTTGGCAAATGTTCTAGATTGAACCAAATTTGGGAAAATGGTCCTCACCCCATTGATATACATTGATAATCTCAATCTATCTACATTTTGAACCTTTGTGGTCATTGATGACAAAGGAGGAGAAATAGTGTACAAAGATAGTGAAAAGACAACAAAGGGGGAGAGAAACAAAGATGTAAGTGATAGTGGGAGAATTTGACATAGGGGGAGAGATATGATAAAGAAAGGGGATCAATTAAAATTTTAAGCACACAAGTAGGGGGGCAAGCTCATGAACTTATATGGTGCATTTGAATGTGCATTTCATATATTTGCTAGCATGGCACAAGTTTTAAATTTCAATATCCATGCTTGTGTGGTATATGCTAGTTGTAGGATTGAATGATGAAATGAAAAACTAGCATGCATAGGTTAAGAAACTAGACTTATGTTCATTTTATGAAAACTAGACCATTGCTTCTAATGTTGATCTCATGGGGTATTCTAGTTTTTGTGTATGTCTAGTTACTAATGGTGCTAAGGATGGTATATTGGTGCACTTCGATTGGTATCATGCTTCAAAGGTCCATCTCTTATACCTTAGCATCATTTGGTAGACATTGTCTCCTATATTTCCTATCTAAGCATATGTGCAAGCTACAATCCAAACTCTTAGCACATATGTAGGGGGAGCAATTGCTACCATTCGGGGTTCATGAAACTTGTCCATATCCTTTTACATATGGTAAATATGCTTGGGCAAGCAATACGGATTCAATTAAATTTCAATTTATATCTTTGTGTAAGGGTTGTCATCAATTACCAAAAAGGGGGAGATTGAAAGCTCTAGTTTAGTTTTGGTGAATTGATGAAACCCTAAGTGCTAACCTAGTTCATCTAAGTGATCATGAGATAGGTAGCATTATTCCAAGTGGTGAAGCAATGGTGAAGATCATGATGATGGTGATACCATGGTGATGATCAAGTGCTTGGACTTGGAAAAGAAGAAAGAGAAAAACAAAAAGCTCAAGGCAAAGGTGAAATTGATAGGAGCTTTTCGGTTTAGTGATCGAGACACTTAGCGAGTGTGATCACATTTAGGATCGATAGTCGTACTATTAAGAGGGGTGAAACTCGTATCGAAATGCGGTTATCAAAGTGCCACTAGATGCTCTAACTCATTGCATATGCATTTAGGATCTAGTGGAGTGCTAACACACTTGAAAACATTTATGAAAATATGCTAACATATGTGCACAAGGTGATACACTTGGTGGTTGGCACATTTGAGCAAGGGTGGAGAAGTTGGTGAAGTGAATGAGGTGATAGTCACTGAAAAACAGTGACTGGACGCCAATCACGTGGTGACCGGACTCGGGGCAGCAGCGTCCGGTCATTATAAAATCAGTGGTGTGCTTGGGCTACTCTCAGCCTAAGACTAGACGCAGGTGACCGGGCTCTGGCTGAACACTGTTCAGCGTCTGGTCCTGCTGATGTGGCGGCGCGCAGAGAAGAGGAGGAGCGGATGCACCAACGTGTTTGGTCATGGTAGACTGGACACGTCCGGTCAAAAAAATCGGCTCTGGTGCCTTACTGGAAACGACCGGACTCCAGTGATGGAGCGTCCAGTTACTTTGAGCAGTGCGTCCGGTCACAACTTAACACGTGGCGCGAAGCAGACTAGCCGTTAAGATCGGGCGCTCAGCATTTGAGGCTGATGACACGTGCCGAGCATCGGACGACCGGACGCTGGGGTCCTGCGTCCGGTCAACCTAACCGGCGCGTCCGGTCAGCCCGTGTTTCACTGGACAGAGGAGCCAATGTCACTATTCATGGGGGCTCTCTATTTAAGCCCCATGGCCGGCTCAAGCTCACTCTCTTGGCCATTTGCATTGACATAGCAACCTTGTGAGCTTAGCCAAAGCCCTTCCACTCATCTCCATCATTGATTCATCATCTTTGTAAGATTAGGAGTGAATTATTGCTTGAGTGTTTGCATCTAGAGGCACTTGGTGTTCGTGTTTCGCTGCGGAATTCACTTGTTACTCTTGGTGGTTGCCGCCACCTAGACGGCTTGGAGCAGCGAGGATCATCGAGCGGAGGTTGGTGATTGTCTCTGGCTCCGATCATGGTGATTGTGAGGGGTTCTTGACCTTTCCCTGGCGGAGAGCCAAAAGGTACTCTAGTGGATTGCTCGTGGCTTGTGTGATCCTCATCTTGTGTTGGTTGTGCAGCACCCTATTGAGGGTTTGGCGTGTGATGCCAATTAGCGCGTGAACCTCCAAGTGAGTGAATCACCACAACGAGGACTAGCTTACCGGCAAGCAAGTGAACCTCGGTAAAAAATTATTGTGTCATCATTTGATTCCGAGGTGATTGGTCTTCATTGGTATTTATTCTTGTGATTGATTGGTTCATTCCTCGACTCGGCGGTATAACCATCTTGCTCTCTCTCTCTTTACATTATCGCAAACTAGTTATCAAGCTCTTTAGTGTAGCTAGTCGTGAGAGCTTGTTAGTTTGGTTAGTGTGGCTCTTTAGTTAGCCTTTGAGAGCACACTAACTTAGTGTAGTGACATAGCCATTGTGTGGATAGAGACTATAGAAACTAGAATTGTGGTAGGTGGCTTGCATTTTTAGTAGGCTAGCGCAACACTCGCTTCGCCTCATATTTGTCTAACCAGTTTGCTAAGTGTTGTTATAGAAAATTTTAATATGCTATTCACCCCCCTCTAGCCATTAGGACCTTTCAAAAGCTGAGGTGCAAAGGTTGTTAGATGCAAAGGTCATTAGGGAAGTTAAGTACTCTGACTGGCTCGCAAATGTGGTCTTAGAAGAATGGAAAGATAAGGATGTGCATAGACTTCACTGACTTGAACAAAGCATGCAAAAAAAGACACATTTCCACTCCCAAGGATTGACACCTCTATCGTTAAGGTTGCAAGCTGCAAACAATTTTCTCTTCTGGAGTGCATTTCTGGTTATCATCAAATTTGGCTGAACAAGGGGCACATACTGCTTTGTCAGGATGCCCAAAGGTCTCAAAAATGCCGGCTCAACCTTCGCAAGAATGACCAAGGTGGTCCTCGAGCCTCAACTACAAAAAACATCATAGTATACGTCGATGACATTGTGGTCATGAGCAAGAAAGAAGATCACATTGCAGACCTCAAAGAGACCTTCGGCAATCTCAGAGCTACAGGGCTGAAACTCAACCCGAAAAAATGTGTCTTCGGAGTAAGCAGAGGGAAGATGCTAGGGTGCAGAGTAGGGCCAGAAGGCATACCGCACCTAGACAAGACGAAGGCCATACTTTCAATGTTAGAACCGTTAACAAAAAAGGAAGTCCAGAAGCTCACAAGAAGAATAGCTGCACTAAATAGATTCATTTCAAAGTCTATAGAGCGCAGTTTGCAATTCTTCAAAGCACTAAGGAGCAGAGATAAGCTAGAATGGGGGCCAGAGCAATCGAAGGCCTTCCGGCAGCTCAAGAGCTACCTGGCCAGCAATCTCATGATCACAATACCAGACCTAGAAACCCCCTTGCTTCTTTATGTGGCAGCCTCAGACCACGCAGTTAGCAGAGTTCTAATCAAGGAAAAGCAAAACAATTCAAGAACAATTCAACAACCAGTTTACTACATATTAGAAGCATTGTCTCGAGCCAAGCTCAACTACATAGAGATAAAAAAAATAGCCTATGCCATTCTGATATCTTAAAGAAAGCTAAAGCACTACTTTCAAGCATATGAAATCACGGGGCCTTTGACACAACCACTTGGTGACATCTTCAACAATAAAGAAGCCTCTGAAAGAATAAAAAATGGGCAACAGAGTTAGCCCAATATAGCATAAACTAAGTTGCAAGAGCAGCAATAAAGTCACATGCACTAGTAGACTTCATGACAGATTGGACACCTTCGTCAGAACCAAACCCACAACTGCCAACTCAAGTTTTGACACCTTACACTTATGGCCTTGGGGGCATCTAGGAGCTGGAGCCTCCGCTGTATTGATATCACCATCCGGTACCCGCTCCAAATACGCTGCCAAGCTATCATTTAAAGCAACAAACAACGTAGCCAAGTACGAAGGCCTCACATTAGGATTCAACAAAGCGAAGGCACTAGGTGCACAAACAATACTAGTGAAGACAGATTCCCAAGTAGTAGTAGGGCAAGTAGAGAAGGAGTACTCAGCACGGGAGCCCGAATTGGTCAAGTATTTAGCAACTATGAGAGCCTTAGAACGAAGGTTCCAAGGTTTCACACTGAAAGGTTCTAATGGCTAGAGAGGGAATAGCCTAATAATTTTTTCTACAAATAACTAGAGCAAGGTGTTAGTCAAATAAAAAACAAAGCTTTTTGCTCTAGCTCTACTATGTGTTGCAAGCCACCTATACCACAATTCTAGTTGATTATGATCTCTAGGCACACACAAAGACTAAGTCACTAGTGATACTCTAGTTGAGCTAGCAAAGAACTAACTAAGAGCTAACCAAGCTACTTAATGCAGGATGAATCAACGCATGAAGTCGGTGAAGTCCGGTGAAGACCAAGGCTTCGTCGCCATGGGCCGAGCTCTCGGAGGGGGCTCATTCTGCGCGCCAGATGGGCCTCCAGCGGGCTCCAAGCAAGGCCCGTGAAGCAAGGCGATTTAGAAGGAGAAGGCCAAGGATACCACCAGAGGTCTATAGTTGTACAGGTATATCCTCAAAATATGCCCTGTTGGTTGTAGGGCATAGTTGTGAAAGAACTTCACTCTGTACAATGACCTATAAAAGGGGAGAGCAAACCCCGTGTAAAGAGAGAGACCAAGATATCAATGAAACCCTAATTGAGTCATGTGAGCTGTTGTCTTACTTGTTTCGACCTTCGCTTTGCCTATGACGGAGATTTCTGAGCACTAAGTCTGCTGGGGAACCGCTAACACAACATTCTGAGACCAAACCACTGCTACAATGTCCAAAAGGACAGTAGAATAATGGTTGTTTACATCAAAGCATTCCCTTTTTTCCTTATTACGCTTGTCTGAAGCAATTTGCGTAATCTTCTTTTACAATAAATAGCAGGATGGCAAATTCCACAGCTTTCTTGACTTATCAGGTTTGGAACACATAAAAACAGTTGTGCATCTGTTATGACGCAATCTAGTTCGGTATTCAGAAAAAAATATCTCTTCACTCTATTCTCTCAGAAGCAAAAAAAAATGTAGAACCACTGAGAGGTTGGCTTTGCAAGCCAACTCCTTTCAATCCCCGATTGACCATCATCACCGCATAGATGAGGAACCTCTTTCTACATGTATAAGATTTAGTTTTCCAGTTGACTCAAAAATCTAATTCCAAAATTCATCCTATATATGGGAGGCAAGAATGCAAGATCCAGTTCAACTAGTGACCGATGGAGGCAATGGAGAGGTTGTGACCTGAGATGGGCGGTGGTGACGATGGGCATACACTGGGGATGGGATTAAGGGTGTGTTTGCTTTCTGCCTTAGTTGAACAATGTCTAGGATTGGGTTCCCAGCAAGCAAACATGGGCTTGTTTGGTTGGGCTGCTATCCCTGCCCTGGTTTGCATAAGAGTTTGTTTGGTTGAGTCGAAAAGGTCCTAGCAGCACTAGTGGAGCCAAGTTATGGTCTGTTTGGTTGGTTGCACTAGTGTGGTGCTAGCACCCTTTCCTTGGAATGGTGAGGGTACCACTCTCTGCCCATATGCTTTAATAGACCTGGTCGTCACCCACTGCTACATTCCTTCGCACGACGCTCACCTCTGCTCACCCTCTCGCCTTGCCTCTCGTTCCTCGACACCGTCTCTGTCACCCCACTTCGTACGCTACAATGGCTGATCCAACAGACGGGGAGGATTCCAGGGCCGTGCGTCGTGCCCTCTGCCAATGCAATATTGCAACTGGTTGCCCCCGTGTCTCCGAGATCGAGTCGACGCCGCCTTCTACGCCTGTCGGAGAACCATCGGCCCACGGCAGCTCCAGGAGCGAATCGGCGAAGAGTGAGGACAATGACTTCAGTTAAGGATTCATTCGATGCAGCAGTTGATGCGAAATCCACATGTTTTTCATGTTTCTTTGCGCATTTGTAGGTTGGTTTGGACCAATTTCAACATTTTTCCTTTGTTAGTAGGCTACCAGCGACTTTTCAATCCCTGATGCTTCGATCCCGTTGCTGTTCATGAATATAATTGGAGCGGTATGAGTGTTGTGAAGCTTCCTAGGTGTGAACATGGACATCATGTTATTCTCAAGAAATGTTGGGGTGGGAAGAACACTGGTAGGTGATTCTTGGGTTGCCCCATTCAGGTTCGGCATACTACTAGTCTATGCAATCATATTCACCCTTAGAATTCATCCAGTTAATCAAACATTTCGCATTGATTCATGCAGACTGAGGTAGATCAGTACCGGTTCGTGGAGTAATATTTAAGTTTACTTATGCAAGTTTAAAGCACTTAAGTATATGCTACAAGTAATAAATGTCTACTTAAAAAAATACTGGAAGGTAAATTTAGTTGCATAAGCAAATAAACAATTCACTTTATAAGGTCTATAAATTATGTCATCTAGCCCTGTACATGGTCCGGTTTGAAACCGGACCCAACCCATGACCAGCCCATGGAAAACCGCATCTGGAGGCCACAACACGGGTCGGTTTCCACCGATTTCACACCGCCCAACCCGTCAGGCATCAGCTTATCTTCTTCCTCCAAACGAATCTGTCTCTGCCACCTGCGACTTGGTCGAGGACGAGACGCCAACTCCACCGGCCACGGCTAGGCCCCTGCGCGTCGTCCACGAAGCAGCGAGGAGGTGATCTCGGCGAGATCAGTGACAGCCTGGCGGTCAAGGTGCTACATGAGGCCGGCACAGCAGTCTGCAATCTCGGCTGAGGCCGGCAAAGCGCCGCGGACTCCTAGCGCGGCGGGTGCGTGGCAGATGGCACGCTGCTGGAGCTGGAGCACGGGCACGACACCACTGGCCGGAGCTTGCTGCAGGCCAAGAAAGGTGGGAGAGAGCCTGAATTTCACATCCTGCAACGACGGCGGCGGCACGGCCATGCGAGAGCGCACGATTGGGGGTGGAGTGGGGGACGTGCCACAAGTTGCCTTGATTTCCACCTCCGTCACCTACCCTTGATCCTCCCGCAATGGCTTCTGGAAGCAAGACGGCGCACGGCTGCATCGCTGCTCGCTACCCGTGGGAACCATTCCTCAACCTGTGGCTACGAAACCGCGGCAGAACGTTTCTTACGGGTTGGACTGGGTTTTAACCAAAGACCGTATTAACCGGCACATAATCATGACCTATAAACTGTTATTCCAATATTCACCTTTCACCTTAAATTAATATCACTATTCATACAAATTTAACTTGTTAAGTACAAATTTAAGGTCTACATTATATTTCAATTTTAATTTTCTACTTATATGTTTTACATCCACTTTTACAACACATAAAGTTCCTTGACTTATAAACATTTCTACAAATATAGACAAAATTTCACATGTAAGCACCTTAAAGGATTTTTGGTCACTCGCTTTTGATGGACACAATTTACTTACATGGTTAGTGGACCTCAAAGTTAGCCTCTCTTTACTCGGATTCTATGAGGCTATTGTTCCACCACAAAAGGGTGCTTTGTAACCTGACAACAAAACAAGTACATTGCATTATACATTATGCAGGACTTCACTCGGAAACACACGAAGAACACAAAGAGGAATTTCTTCTCTTAGCCGAAGATAACAAATATGGCAAACAAATCCTTGAAAAAAATTCCCTCTTTACCATTTGGATTATATTATACATAAATCAAACCCATACCACATGTTGCCTATAAAGTAATTTTTCATAATGTCAATACATTCCAAACTTGGCATGATCTCCTTGGTCACCCTACTACCCTAGTATAGGGATGATGCAAAAAATTATTAACAATTCCTAGCATGTTCTGATTTTAAGTGCACGGCTTGTAGCACTGGGAAATTGATTTTTAGATCATCTTATCTTAATATCAAAGCTGCACCACTTAAGTTCCTTGAAAGAATTCAAGGTGATATAGGTGGTCCTATACTCCTATTACTCCACTATCCCGACCGTTCAGATATTTCATGGTTCAAATAGATGCATCTACACGGAGGTCGCATGTGTGTCTCCTATCCACAGGCAACCATTGCCTTTGCCAAACTAATAACTTAAGTTATTACACTTAGAGCAAAACATCCTGGATATCAGATAAAATCTATTAGGCTTTAGAAATTCAAGTTCAGCACTCTGTTCTATATGTCCACACTCAAAATGGTTTAGCGGAAGCTTCATGAAGGTGGTGGCAATGCTATTTCTTGGACTCAAGCAGATGATGTTATTGGTGCAACTCAGGGTCTACAGGGACGTAACTTGCCTAGGGCTGCTGCTGCTCATGGTACTGCCTCTATGAATCATACTTATGCTAGGAAGAGGAAGTTTCCCAGGAAGACAGTTGCAGTGGCTCAAGACACTAATGAAGAAGTTAACAGTGAAGACCAACATCAGCATGGAGAATCTGATTCAACAACAGCAATGGAGAATGAAGAATCTGTTAATACTGTTAATGGATCTGCACCAACTGGAGATGGACATGGAGGCTTCCATTTGAATCATGATTGACTTAATTTAGATAGCTAGTTGCCTACTTGTGTTGGACTATTGAATTTGAATGTTTGTGTTGAACACTTAGAACTTATCTAGGTGGTTAGGAGGCTGGTTATCAGCCTATTTAGATGTACTGAATTAGTTGGGTTATGCAATATGCTAGCTGCTATGGTTTGCTAAATGCTAGTTATTGACTAATGCTGCAGCCTGCAGTGCTGCTGCCGAGCTACTCTGCTTCTAAGTTAGTCAAGAGTCAAGACTACATTAGTGTTGCTAATTATGGTCTTCTTTGTTATTTTAGCAACAAAGTCATCAAAGAAATGGAGTTTGGGACAGGGATATGGAGTTATGGACAGTGCAGAAATCAACTCTCACAAGTAAGTCACCAACCAAACACTAATATAGTCTTGATGCTTGCTTTATTTTGTATATATACTATATAATATATATAGGTATAAATATAGTATGTATATGTCCTGAAATTCATAGGACGACTAGGATTGACTAATCGATCTGGTCGATGACTAATCGCGATTAGTCACCTGGTCGGTCTGACGGCAACTAGGTTTGACTATACAATTTGTAAACATTGTTGTTCCTTAACCAGATAGGCAAGGTCTGAGCGCAACTCACCATTTTGGCTCCCTCTTCTGGCGCCGATTGACGAACCTAGGATACAAACTTACAAGTACAAAATACATGCTATTAGTAGAGCTTTCATGGTTGCTTCATTAGCAATTTAGATTGACACTGGGTCTACTTTAGATGGAAGTAAAACTGTTGATAGTGAGTGAGACTTGATAGGTCAGCTAACAAGATTCACTAGATGCAGGGATTTATCTCTATGTTGTCAGCACAAAAAAAACAAACATTTTGATTTGGGGGCTTTGCTGGATCAATACGGAGCTGCTGATGTGCTGGATTGGGGAGAAGTAGAGCAGGGTGGGAGAAATTGCCCGGTGCATGCTACAGCCCGTGATGGAGCAGGAAAGGGAAAGCTGAGCTTGTGCCTGGGGGTTTCTATTAGTGCATGCACTGCTTCTACCCTGGACAGCAGCTACTTGTGCGTGTGTTGAGCTGGAGCGGTGCAAGCAGCTGTGTGCCATAGAGAGATCAAGGGGCAGCGGATCAGCGGCAGGCAGATGAATCAGAGATGCGAGCTGCTGCTGAGCCAAGTCTCATTATCATGTTGTCCAGACTTGGGTTCAGAACGCAGTCATGAATTTTGACCTGCTTTAGCTAGCTGGAAATTACCAAGCATCATATTATGCAGGACAAGATCTATACCACATGAAAGTCCAAAGCACCTACTCTAACTTTCGAGGTTTCCGAAAAGTTCATATACCAAAGCATTTTAACTTCGCCCTAAACAATGCTATCTGGCTACACTGAGAATGACTGATATTCAGAACTTTAATCATGAATTTCTGCTCACTTTAGCTATGTGGGAAAACTAACAAACCCTCTGAAATTGTCAACTGGAGATATAATACCACAGTCTAGTATATGTGTTGGAATTTTTATAAAGCTCATATATGAAATATTTTTAAATCGACCTCTGAACATTGATACTGAACCATGTATTTCAGAATTAGGAAAAGTTATTCTAAGCACTGGATCCATTATCCAATCTAGGACTTAATATTTAAATTACTTTGGCTTTAGATTTTCATCTTTGTTTGCTCTAACTTAAAGTACATCACTTTGTAAAAGTGTTTTTGGAGAGGAAATATTAATAAAGAGACCTAAACCTTGAATCTTGTTAACATGTCAACATCTAGAAATTTGACCCTGACTTACATGTTTTCATGTATATGATTCAACTTAGACTTTTGGTTGACCTTTTTGCAGTAAAAAGAAAATCTAGTATTTAAAAATTTTCAAATCACCTTTTTTGCCTTCATCACATGTGACCATTTCCTAGCAATGTTTCATTCAAAATGCATATGCATGCATGATGAATGCTAATGCTCATGAGCTACTATGCCTAACACTAGAGATGTTAGATAAACATTCGCATGGGAATTGCACATGTTCTCAAAATGTACACAAAATGTTAATTGTTTCTTATGTTCTTTTAACACAATCGTGAAACTACTACCTAGCAAATTCTAAACTATCTATTTAAAATGAGGTGAACTTATTTTTCCAACGACTTCCATTAGCAGTATCTGACCATATGTTATACCATCATATAGTTCTAAAAAAAAAAAAGTTTTGATGGAAGGCTGAAGTTAGTGTAACTTGCACCAATATAAAATTTAAAGAAATCCTATCGAGTTTTCCAAATAATCAAATGGCAATGCTGGGAGGAGTATGTTTTAGAATCCAAATATTAGTGAACTCTCTGATTAAATGTGAAATCTCCTAATGCAATATAGAACTCCAATGAATAATGAATAAGAAACTTACATCGAGTAAAAACATGGCGTCCCTGGCAAGACTGAGGATCCAACTATGGTGAAGTTCGAACACAGAGGCTTTATGTTGGGCTCAGATAGTCTGGAGCAACTAAAATGTAGACATGTTTCAATCAGCAAAATTGAAGAGAATATGTGGTCACAAATTTACACTCGGGAAAAGTGGAAAAACAAAGAGATCAAACTTGAGTAAGAGATTCTACTTATTCCAGATCCACAGTACCATCAACAACGAAAGAACTTCATGAGTACACATTGATCATAGCACCAGCAGGAATCCAAACCTATCTAAACAGGAGCTTGCACCATCTTATAATTGTTAATCTCCATTGATAACAAATAACGCATGCTTCTTCTGTATGAGTCAATGT
Source organism: Miscanthus lutarioriparius (assembly GCA_904845875.1). Taxonomy (NCBI): domain Eukaryota; kingdom Viridiplantae; phylum Streptophyta; class Magnoliopsida; order Poales; family Poaceae; genus Miscanthus; species Miscanthus lutarioriparius. The sequence goes on along the minus strand of CAJGYO010000018.1, from coordinate 48,130,011 downwards.
GAGATGTTTAATAATATCTTGTTTCTCTACTGCTAACATAATATTTTCTACAATAAATAAGAAGCTGATGCAGTGTTTGTCTATCATACCAAATTGCCCCCATTTGCATATAGCGAGTAGTGATTTGTTGCCCATGCAAAATTCAATATTGGCACAATAACATTAAACATTAGATTTTGCCCATAGGCAGTTGATATCTTAATAACGATGGCAGAAAAATTAATCAACCACTTCTAGCACAAGTTGGAGTGTGAAATATTGTCAAGCATGCACCAAAGACTAGATTGCAGTATTTCTGAATACTGCTGTGAATCGTGACCAAGTTTTAAGCATTGGAAATTAGCATAGGTATTTTCCTGTGTGAGCGACATTTTCAATAAACTTTGGCCCCCTGATCAAAATTACATTCATTAATTCCAACATTGCATACTGCTCTGTTTGGCATCATTACAGTGTAAAAATTAACTAAATCCGAAAGACTAATAAACATATACATTATTATATATGTCCAATTTAACAAATGCACACACCCTAAGCACCTGTAATCACACAGTAATTTAAACAATTTAACAAATGCACAATCACTGAATCGCAAACCAATTTATCCAGACCCAGGGGGGCGGTGTCAGCCTATCAGGCACTTGAGGTGTGCTGGAGGGAAGAGGCGCGTACATTGGGTCGGGCGGAGCACCGGCCAGGGAGAGCCCACTGCAGCCGGCCAACACCAGGCAAGAGCCTGGACGGCTCACGGTTGGATTGCAGTCTGCAGGGGCCTGGTTAGGCTGGACGCTGGAGGGCAGCTGCATCCTGCATTCCTGCATGGCATCGGGCTGGCGGGGAGAAGAGATCGGGGTCGGACAGGCCTGGGCGGATCCCTGCGGGAAGCGGCGCTTCGTCTCCTCAAAGACGCGGCAGGCAGAGGCGCATCGCTCAGATGCGGACATACGGTTCAGGGCTAACTTGTAAATTGGCGAATTCCTTGTGAGCCATTATAAAATATTATAATTCCTCGTGAGCCACTTAAAAAAGCTCGGTGGACTTCAGCATCATTACTCTTTTTTTTTTTTGCCTCCATACCACTATCGTTAGATTTGACTCTAACGGTGTCAAAATGTAGGTGTGAAAAGTAAAAAATACCCTCAGGTCTAAATATGTCATTAATTTTTTTGAGCATCTTAACGACTTCAAATAAAAAACTCAAAACTAGAAAGTTATAGATCTCGTCGATATCTATAATTTTCATATAAAAATTATCTTCATTTAATTCCACAAAAAAATATGATTTAATATGATTAATATATCTTAAAAATCATATCTTTTTTTGGTATTAAATGAAGATAATTTTTATATGAAAATTATAGATCTCGACAAGAGCTGTAACTTTCTAGTTTTGAGTTTTTCCATTTGAAATCGTTAAGATACTAAAAAAATTAATGGCATATTTAGACCTAAGGATATTTTCGACTTATGACACCTGTAGTTTGACACCGTTAGAGTCTAATCTGATGGCAGTAGCATGGAGGGCAAAAAAAAAAGTTAGAGCAGTGTCACTGAAGTCCGTCGAACTTTTTCAATGACTCATATAAAATTACGATCTTTTTTAATGACTTGAAAGGAATTCCCTCAATTCTATTCCGGAGGAATGAAACATTCTGGTACCGGCCCGTACTGGCATACCGTTCCAGACTTCGGAGAGAAAAAACTATCAAACAAGTATGCAAGCGATGACTATAATCTCTAGTTAAAGTCTACAAAGCGTTAGTTGGCAACGTGTCAAGGATTAATCTCATTTTTCTAGAACTCCAAGTGGACAACCATGCTAACCGCACGCTCAAACACGAATGAGACTGCCCGAGCAGACTCCAAATACACCTATCAAGCACAACTCACACACACTACACACAAGGTCTCATCTAGGGGGAAAAAACATGTGACACCCTGGTTCATCCCAGATAGGAATTGAATCCGGGCGGGCTGGCTACACAACGACAGACTCAACCACTACGCTACAATCGCGTCAACATCAACGATAGATATGTCTGCCGATGATTATAATAGGATACTTCCATTGATTTTCCGCATGGCAACTCTTATTAGGAATTACAAAGATACATTTATTTAGACGGGATCAGACTACAAATTATTCAAAATTTCAGTTCATGGTTTCACTAGTCGAACATCGGCTAATCCAGATTTTAGTAAAAATAAGTTTTGTTTCTAATCATAACTGCACTAACAACTTGGTGATGAAAATATTTATTTTCTAAGAGCATCTCCAAGAGTTTCCAATATTTACTTCCCAAAATCATACTGTTTTTCAACTCCCAAAATATAATGAGGAATAAATAAGGTCATCTGCAGCGGTTTCGAAAAAATAACTCCTAAATATCGTTTAGTGGCATTTTCGTAATTACCGTTATCTTCTACCTCTTGATTTCCTGAGAACAACGACAACCACGTACAGCTTCACGACTGGATCCCGTCTGTGACCATGGTGTCCGCACGGTAGACGAGTTCGGCCGCCAAGGATGGGGGACCTACCGCTACCAGGGACCCGACGCCGACGGCTAGGAGTCGATGGATCGATCGATCGAGACCACCCACAATCCCACATGCACGCATCCTGCCGGCGGATAAGGATTGAGCTAGCACAGGCGTCCTGCTGACCCCAGCCTCAGCTCACAGCTTGTCCGCCCGCAGCAACGCGTGTCCGCGCCGTCGACGACGCCGGTGCATGCCTCGGACGCTTGCACACCGCGCATCCGTCCGCGCGGGCCTTGGCCACCGGTGCTGCCTCGAACGCCCGCGGACGCTTGCGGCTTGCGCGGTGCCCGCCCAGTGCCTGGAGCGACGGGAACGGCGGCTGTACGTCTTGCGTTGCGAAGGAGGACGGGAACCAGCGCCTGGAACGACGGGAGACATGCGTTGCGAAGGAGGAAGATCGGTGATACGCGGGGGATACGGTCGGGAAAGAGCGGATGCGTGCGAGAAGGTTGCGCGCATTTTTACGCACAAAGCCGGTCTGTTTACCAATTGTCAAAAGATGGGAAAGGTATATAAAAACTCTTGGAGATGAGTTTTTCTCTTTTTTTCCAAAAAAAGATGGATGAGGAAGGGATATGGGGAATTATTGAAGATGATATAATAAGGGTTAAAATGGTTCAAAGACCTATATAATGTTATATTTATGTGGCAGAACCTCCTAAGGAATTGGGCCCACATGCACCTATCGTTGTCTTAACAGACCTCGGATAGCGTACACGAGTTCCCAACAACTCAACAGGTCTGTCGGGTGTCCTTGGGAAACCCGAATCATCCACGTTTCTCTTTTTAAACAGGATCCCAATCACAGTCATTGCAGATTACAACAGTTTATTCAAATATATATACCAGAGTAAAAGATAGCGGAAGTCTTAAGTTAGTATTATTACAAACCAGTTGTTTTCAAACTTACAATACCATAAGTGTCATACGACCATAGTAGCGGGATAATATTACATTAACTTTATTTATCATACAAACTAGTGCCTTGTCCAAAGGCCATTCATCAATCCTCATCGTCATTGACTTCGAACACAGACATGCAAAGAGGACCAAAACAAGCTGCATGCATGCGACTCACCCGCAACAAGGGTTAATAAAACCACGAGTACAAAAGTACTCAACAAGACTAACCCGACGTAACGGGGTGTAAGACTTTCGAGATGCAGGGATTTGGGACAAGGTAAGGATGAAGCAAGATTCAAAAGTTCTTAGCCAAAAGCTTACTATTCTTCATTCTATTTTCAAGTTTACCACTAAGTTCTTTTAGTTCATTATCTCAACTAAATATACATTTCCCATATTCCATTCCTTCTCATTCCGTTCTTTTTCTCATATTTTAGTAATTCACCAGTACTGCATTGCTTCTGTAATGAATCGAGTCTCCATATCCGAGGAGCACCGGCAATTCGAATTGATTCAAGTCCCAGCTGGGGATTCCTTATCACACGACATATGTAGAATTTAATCTTGCATATATCAACCTCGCTACGGATCCTCCTATACTAAGCCGTCTCCACGCCACCCGAGAGCACAAAGACACCTCAAATCCGCCACATTCCAACCACGAGGGTACACGCTACTCCGCCATCTCTCCACTCCCCCGGTCTTGGCGGGCATTCGTCTTAGCATCGGATTAGCCAAGTAGGCTTACCTGGGAGTATGTGACCAAGACTACAAAGTGTCTCGTTCAAAAGATCCACAATGAGTGGCCTTTAAGCGACATAGTCGGCAACATTACCCACAATTCAAGATAAGTCACCCGACTAGTCTCTAATTCATTCTACATCTTTTCTTTCTTTGGCCAAGTATGCCATCTTTGATTGTATCGAAACTTTTACTTTGAAAGCCTACCATAAAGCATACTAAGCACACTACGCCTTTATAAACAAAAACATCTTCAAGGATGGTAAACAATTATCAAGGTAGGTAATGCATCAAGTAGGTAACATTTGAATTAAACAACTTAATGCAATAAATAATATAGGTGATAACTTTTCAAAGTAAACAAGGTAATGGCTTAATGCATAAACAAGGGCTTGCTTTTCGTTGACGATCTCCGGTCCGGATTAGTACCACAATTATCAAATCCCGTGACAACCGGGGATTCTTCGAGAACTTGCTCAACTAGAATCGTTTCGTTCTTGGGTTCTACACACGAAATGATAACATATGCTTTAACATGATGATAAGATAAACATGATGCTTTCACGGCACATGAAATATAAAAACACCCATAAACGATTTGATTTCGCATGCAGATTTGCAAGCCAACAAAACCAACCTGTAACCCTATCATTAAGAACTACACATGTGACTTGACCTAATGGATCTTGGAACCCTACTAGTCATAAAACATGACCAAAACAAGATCCAACACTAATCAAACACTTAGGGTTTGCTTTTATCTATTTTTGAATTAATTTGGAATTAAGCCCAAAAATAAACTTGTTCCAAATGATCTCAAAAATTTAGACAAGCATCCTCATGATAAATTAGTGTACCAAAATAAATTTCATAATTTTTGGAGTTATACAGTGGCCTACAAAAAATCATGGAAATTGCATTTATTAATTAATTGACTGAATATTTGAACATTCAAAATTTATCCAAATTTCAAATTTCAAATTTTTAAATCACACTAGAACATGTACAGAAGCTACACAAAAATTTTCAGAATTTTTGGATGTGTAAATAAATTCCTACAAAATTGCAAAATTGTTGCACTATTCAAAAATCGAGAAAATAACCAAAGCTCATCGTTCTTCTTCCTCAAACTTCATCGACAACTGGGCTCATTGTCAATGACTTCTAACGAAATCACGGCGGCGCTGCCCTCTCACGGCCGCCAAAAATGCGCCGTCGGTGATGTTTCGCTAAACCGATAGCACCAAAGTGATCTACTCTATCCTACGAACTCATTTCCAACCACGTAAGCGGCAAAGAAGCGCGACCGGAGGAGGTCCACGTCGGCCATGGCGGCTTGGACACGACAGCGATCGACGTAGCTACAGCTACGGTGCGATGAGAGTCTAAATAAGAGCAAGCATCGCGTTGATTGTCTCACCACGATCACGTCTGTGGGCTTGGTGAAGGCGGAGATGCACCGAATCGTCGGGACCACGTGAGACCGAAGATGGCGGAGTTCCGGCCGGGCTCGGGGAACGACGGCGTCGGCTGGCGAGACTGGACTTCAGGAGCGACCCGATCAGGCTTGGAATGAGCAGGAAGACGAGGCGGAGCTCTTGGCGGACGCCATCGACTCGGGACGCCACGACACGGCGTATTTAATTACGCGAGTCGCAGGCGGGGGCAGGCGTGGCGGCGAAAGCAAATGATTTGAAAACTCGATTTGACGACGGCGTGCTCCTATTTATAGCAAGAAGGAGGCGTGCGGTGTTGACAACACAGGCGAACTTGCCACGGAGGTTTGGGCGTGTCACGGTAGCGTGAAAGCGGTGAAAACCGATCGGCGGTGAACTCAGCGTATGGCAAGCGTGCAAGCAAAGTGAGGTGGAGTTGAATTTTTGAAATAATTACAGAATCGCCACTGCATTTATTTCACAAATTACTCAGAAATTTTCTAAAGAAGTTGAAAATCTCCAAAATAAAAGTTGCTCAACTTTTCAAGTACTACAACTTTGGTTTAAGAAACATTTTCAAATTCTGCCTCCATTTTGAAATTCAAATTTGGGGTACATTTAAAGATTTGAATCATTTCAAAATTACTCCAAATTTTATATGTAAACTTGAAAAACTTTGAATACCAAAGTTGATCTACATAAAATAATCTCCAACTTTGCTTTTTGCCTCAACCCCAAATTCCTCATGGATTTTTAATTAGCCAAAAGGGGCAAAAAGAACTTTTATAATTTGAAAATGAATTCAAATTTGATTTGTCTTCCTTTTACTTAGACTTTGATTTTTGACCAGTAACATGGCCCATTAGGGTTATTTGAGTCAAAGAACATATGACCTCACATGATCACATGAAATTTAACCCCTGTGGTCATGATCTGTATTTAGGGTTTTTGAAACACATCACATGAAATAACAACATTATGAAATAAACCTTATTTAGTAAATGCATTCAAAACTTTATACTAAATGAATGCTTTGCAATGCACATGATGACATGTCAAATTTTAGTATTAGGTCAAAACACCAGAGGTGTTACAATTTAGTGGCGTCAAGACCGAAAACGGAAAAAGAAAAAATATGGAACAAAAACCATGTGAAGCCGTTGGGTGTAGAGTTTGGAGTGTTGAGAAAAAACAGCCGAGCTGAGTCTAACCAAAAACAAAAGCCGAGATCACCGATCCAAAAGGCTGAATGCAAGAGGCCATGAAAATTTGGTCTCTTTGATATTAGTTATACATTGGACTGAATAATTAGTTAGTTCCTAATGAAAACTCCATCAACAGTAAGTTCAAAAGAAAAAAAAACTCCATCAACAACTTAGTAGTGAGAAAATTTATTTCTTAGCGAAGGGACAATAGTTCAAAGACGCATAAGATTACAATTATTTGTTAACCCAAAATTTAGCATTTATGATTTGTTTTGTCATTTATATAAAAATGAACGGGTACATGAAAACAAAAAAAGGAAAAAAACTGCACAAAAAACAACCGGAACGTAGTGGCGAGTTGAACTCCGATGCCAGAAAAAATGGACAATGGAACCGAGTGCCGGAATCGGTATCGAAGAAAGAATATAGAAAATAGTATTGAAATCTGATGAAAAACAGGAAACGGAGGAACAGAGAAAAGAAACTTCATCGGACACAGAAAAAGGAGAAGAAAAATCGGAAGCGGACATGGTCACATGGAAAACATAAAACGAAGCAACCAAAAACTCCACCAGACACGGAAAAAGGTGGATAAAAAAACCATCCGAAGTGGACATGGAAAATAAGAAACTGAGGAAACATAAAATACATCAGAGGAAAACGGAGTTGGAGTCGACTCGTCATGTGCCCCCGATGAAACATGGCCACAAAAGAAAAATGGAAAAAAGAGATAAAAACTATCATGGTTTAATATTCAGAATAAAACTATCTGTGGTTTAATATTAGAGTATAATAATAATTTCTACTCATGTCTTTTTCCTACTCAGGCTATTGAATGATAAGAGAAATCTATTTGATTAGGATTCCTAACTATTCCAGGTTCCTTGAAAAAACCCTGCATATGCCATATAAAATAGAAGGGCGGTAGACTTGAACACAAACAATTTTTCTTCCCATTGACAATGGTATGCTGAGCGTACCAAAAACAACCCATTTCTGTTATAATGCCTAGCTACAAAGTCCTCCCTCCCCGAGGTGATTGAAATCCTGTTTGCATCGACTACCCAAAAAATAGATTTCACCAACTCCGCATCCCTTGTTAAATCAACAGGATGGATAAGCTCATCAACAGTTGTGATTATATTGTTGCCTCTAGGCGTTTGAATTTTCAGGTTGTGACTCCCTAGTATCCAATGATCCTCCTGGATGTTTATTTGTGTGCCATCCCCAACTCTCCAAATATAACCTTTCTTGAAACATTCAAGCTTGGCTAACACGCTTTGCCACTTTTCACCTTCGTCTTGAGTAGCTTCCTATCATGATAGTGTGTCTAGCTCTGAGCACCCTAGCACATAAGAATATATAGCTAGTATCCAATCATTACCACAATATATTATAGAAATTATTGGACATATTATTTGGTAAATTAAATGTTATATGTAATCTTCCTTTATAGTTATAGGATAGTATTATACTTATCGTGTTAATTTTAAGCTTGGCGGTTGATTTAACCACAGATATTAATAGCATGTATATAATACAAGCGACTGTATGTCTAGGGGAGTTAATTCATCGAAAGTCACTTATCATTTTAGACAAATTTAAAAAATTTCATTGTCTTATATTTAGGATGGAGCAAGGAAGGTACTCCTGGTGCTCGGCCACCACATGATTTCGTACTAGTATCTTTGCACAAATTCAATTCAAAATTGCACATAAATTCTCTATGAGGTTTGGCATCATTTACAAATCTCTATGGGGCCTCTTTCAATAATCGCCGCCATGAGAGCTGACTTTTCTTGTTGGAATGATCCGACGACTGTTATTACCTAATTATTGTAACCCCTTATCGCGGTTGGATTGTAGTGATGGTGACATCATTGATGGAATGAGGAGGAGACACCCTTGACTCTGTCCTGACTGACAGTGGCATTGCCGGGAATGGTAAGCTATTGTGCCTTGTGAACAACGGTGGCCTGTCTGGTGCTGGGAGCTCCGTATGGTCGCTGATGAGCATGTGGAGGACACTGGACATGGTGGGACGGACGTCGGGGTTTCCCTGCACGCAGAGCAAGCCGACATGGTAGCACCGCCACGCCTCGTCCCTTGAGTAGGATCGGCCAAGAGATGGGTCCATGAACTCGGCCGCATCGTCTTGGATCCACAGCTCCCATGCCTGTCAAAAATTCAGTCGTCCAATGCAACTTTGTTATATTTAGATTAGATTAGACTAGAGGACAACCATCTTTATGAATGGAAATGCTAGTACGCCTAACAAATGATCAGGTGATCGATATACACGCACGCCTCGGATGAGTGACTGGTCGTGCCCCTCAAGGTATAGTGCACCATTCCGCTGCCCGCTTAGGATCTCTAGGAGGAGCACTCCGAAGCTAAAGACGTCAGACTTCACTGAGAATACGCCCTCCAACGCGAGCTCGGGCGCCATGTACCCACTGATCGAATTGCATGCATTATTGTTAATCCAAACATTGACGTGATATATCAAAGTTGTTCCCAACTGAGAACAGTCCATCATGAATTTCAATGGGTGGGCACGAGCTTACTAGGTTCCAACGACGCATCCCATGTTGATGCCACCACCTGACTCCTCCTCGAAGATCTTGGCCATGCCAAAGTCGGAGATCTTGGGGTTCATCTTGTCGTCAAGGAGCACATTGCTGGCCTTGAGGTCCCGGTGGACGACCTTGAGCAGCGAGTCCTCGTGGAGGTACAGGAGGCCACGAGCGATGCCAAGGATGACGTTGTGGCGTGTGCTCCAGCCCAACTGCACGCTCTTTCTCGGATCTGCATCATGCATGCGAACCATCCAAATCACCTCATGCGCAACAACTGTATGGCGCTGGAATGGAAATTGGAAGCAGAGAGGTGCATGCACTTCTTGGACTTGGTTACCGCACCGAAGAGGAAGGCGTCGAGGCTGCGGTTGGGGAGGTACTCGTACACCAGCAGCTTCTCGTCGCGCTCGGCGCACCAGCCCAGCAGCCGCACCAGGTTGCGGTGCTGCAGCTTGGCGATCAGCTCCACCTCGTTCCGGAACTCCGCCGCGCCCTGCCGTGACCGCGCCGACAGCCGCTTTACGGCGATCTCCGAGCCGCTGCTCAGCACGCCCTATTCATATATAGTATATATGCAGACACGAGCTGATGAGACTAGGAAATGACTATGACAACATGCATGGCAAGAGAAATTGCTGGTCGATGACCACAGTTGATCGATGATTACTGACTCTGTAGACTGGGCCAAACCCTCCCTCGCCGAGCTTTTTGGCCTCGGCGAAATTCTCGGTGGCCGCGAGGATGGAGGCGAGGTCAATGAGCGGCAAGTCCGAGCTCGACCGTGGCCCGAGCCTCTGAATCAGCGACCTCCTGATGGCTGATTCAAATATATATACGTACAGAGCGAAATATATGTGCTCTTATTATTAGTGCACAGGGATACATGCATGCAACAAGGCTGGCAAGACATTGAACACTTTCATCTTTCGGAAATTAAATCAGCTGAGCTGATCATCTGTGGGCCTAGCTTTGCTCACCGTTGCGCTTCCGCCATCTCCAGCAGTAGATGCAGTAGAGCAGCGTGCAGCAGATGACCGTTACCAGCACGCCCACCATTATCCGTGTTGCGTCCGGGCTTGGGCTCGAGCTGTTGCCCGCTCCTTTCCCTGGGCCCGTGTCCAACAGCCGACGGTGATGGCTGCTAGCTATATGACCCGCCGACGCCATGCTTCTCCCCCGGCAGAACCTTCTCTTCTTCCCGGATGAAGCTACCGAGCTAGCTGCTGCAGTGCTGCGTGCATCGCCCAGGAACTATAAGGACTAATAGATTAACGGGGAAAGAAGGAAGTGAGGTGAAAACAAGGAGGTCGAGAAACGAAAGAGATGAGAAGGGAGAGTAGCGGCCGGGTAGAGTATCTGTTTGGAAAATTTTTCCCCTTGTTAGCACCGGCAGTCCGCGCACGTGCCCTGCTTATTGGCTGGTTGCGATGGAAAGAAAAGAAAAAAAGGTACTCCAAAAGATTCTCCTCCCTTCGTTTAATTTGGACGCACCGTGAAAAACAGGAAGCTGTCTACTCTTCGTCGTTCTAGAGGCACGTCACTGCGGCCGTGACGTTCCTTCTTCCTGCCAATCGGATCGGAATTCGATGGAGGACGACGGCCTTTCTCTTTCTGTACCAAATAATAATATTAGAAAACCAAAATTTTGTTCCTTCAGATTTAGGTCGATCACACTCTTTCTCTTTCTCTATGTCCCTCTACTCTTTGGAGCATAAGATTCCTAGCCGGTTTTATTAATATCAGTAGTATACTAATTGGCTTATTGACCATCCATAACCCGAACTCATGACCCATGTTGAGTTAGAATAGCGCATGATCAACCATGGTGCAGAATTAGATTTTAAAATGTATTAGAACGGATAACGCAAGATGCAAATTCTATTGCAACGCCGAGCTTGTTTATTATTTATACATAATATTTTCTCCGTCGTTTGGTTCATCATCCCTTATTGACACCACCCTTCTTTTGTCCATGGTTTGCCATCTCTTACTTAGTCTGGAGTTGCAAAAGCTTCACTGGCGCCACACACTCATGTGGTGACTTTGGCACGCGCACATGTGAATAGCATTCCACCCTTTTCTAACGTCTAAGCTTATGTAGACAAATATCCACCTATTTTAGCCAAGTCAATCTCAAGTCAATTCCTTATACGAGATTAATTAATCCTTTATTGTAGCTAACATTTATTATGGGTCTTAGCAATTAATTAAAATAATGCTAGATCAAAACCAATTAAATCCAACAAGATAGTTTAGCTATATATGACCACACAACATGTTGTACACTTACGAGCATGTTACCTATATCTAATATTAAAAGTGGTAAGTTTCTTTCTTCCATGTCTCACTCTCTAGCCTCTTTGTCTATCCATCCCTCACTCTTCTTCCATCACTCGGTTCATCATCTCTTGCTCTCATCTTTCTTGCTTTAAGTTTAGAGCTGCAAAACCTTCGTTAGCACCACATGACTCATGTCATGACCTAGCCACCCGAGCATGTTCAAGTCATGGCATGCAAGCATGTGACTCTCCTTCCATCTTTCTTAAATTCACAATAGATGTACATAATAGTCATCTATTTAAGTCCTATCAATTTCCTCTTGGTTTTTCATACATGGTTAATCCTTTATTACAGTAGCATTTATTAAGGGGCTTGAAATTTGTTTGATTTAAAATGGGCCAGGCCCTATTAAATGCAACATAAATTGCTTGCTCATTACCATTGGCACGAGTACTAGCCTATCAACTAGAGAGCACACTAGCATGAGTTAGATCCTAGGTTATCACTCAAATACTTCAAGCAAAAAAACACACATAATAAAGCAACAGCAACAAGTAGAGTGCAAGAAGTAATTAAAAGGGCAAAAGACAACCAGATTTTTTTCCGTGATACCAAAGTGCTACCGAGCACCCTAGTCCACATTGGAGTAAGGTTAAGCTCCTTGGAGCCACCATGTTTCAAGAATCAAGTTTCACTAAGGGTACATCTTCCCCATCTCCAAATTGGCAAGTCTCAAAGTAAGCACTAAGCACATGGACCTTACAACAATTGCTGATGATGGAAGATTACCAACACCATGCCGTCTAAGTACAAGCAAATACCAAGAGCAATCTTGCCTCCCCAAGATCCTAATCAAGAGAAGCACACTTGTTACTCACTAAACACTAGCAAATCCTTAATCTTCAACTTGATCACTTGCTAGTAGTGTCCTCCAAACTCTTTGTAAGGAAAATAGACCCTAGGCCTATTTACTTTGGATTTTGGTGTTTGATAACCAACACAACAAAATTGGACTAATGAATTTATAAGTATTTGTTTTGTAGTTCAATAGGGTGCAAGATGTGACTTGGACGAAGGTGACATGATGATCCGATGATCAACACCTTAAGCAAGACCTTAGAAGCACAAGAGAAGAACCAAGATATCAAGCATAGTCCAAGCACGAAGATGGGAACCAAGCCGGACGCAAGATCACGAAGAAACGAGCTCGGCAGAGCTGACCGGACGCGGCCCTAGTAGGACCGGACGCGGCCGATCAGTTGCTCGGCAACAGTAGGCGTCAGCGGCAGCGACCGGACGCTAAGCGAGGTAGTGACCGGACGCACGGACTTCACTGTCCATCATCGCGACAATAATTCAGCATGATCGGACGCAGCGGCTGTGGACGACCGGACGGCCAGGCAGTGACGTCCGATCGAGTCTAGAAATGTTTCAGAGAGGCGCCAGCGCGACCGGACGCGTCCGATCGATGATGACCGGACTCAGCCCAGAGTCCGATCAACGTGCGCGCTCTAACAGTCGGGACGACTGGCCGCGTTCGGTCTAGATGACAGCAGCGTCCGGTCAGTAGCAGAAAGCTGGGTTTCGCCTCCAATGGCTACTTTCTCGGTGGGGCTTATAAATAGACCCCCCAACCGACCATTTGATATGATAAGAGCTGAGAAAACATACCAAGGGTGTTGATACACCACTTTAGTGATCTTCACTTGTATAGTGCTTAGTGATACCTTCGGTGATTAGCGTAGGTGCTTTATGAAGTGCTTAGGTTAGTTAGACCACTGCTTATGCGCTTGCTCTAGGTTTAGGCCTAGTGTTTAGTGAGGTTTGCAGACCTCTTACCACTCGGTGCTTACGCACACCATTGTTGTACATCGGAGGGGCTTATATTCTTGCGAGATCACACCAACCGCGTTTGTGGTGTGGCCGCCACCGTGTACCGAAGGGAACAATCCCCGTGGCAGTTCAGCCGGAAGCTTGATAGTGAAGACAGCGGGGAGTGGTCCGGGAGAGGCTTACCGGAAGGCACACCGAAGACCCACTTGCACGTGGGGAAGGCCCGGGGCTATCCACGGAGTTACCCGACCAGGAGCTTGGCCCTTGCGAGGGGCTCCAACAAGGAATAGGGGGAAGCTTGCACGCTTCTCGATACCTCGGTAAAAATACCAGAGTCGTTGATGGGAGTTTGTATATCTCTACCTTACTCTTTAGCTTCTGCATTTACATTGCAATCTTGGTTTGTGCTTTACTTTCCTAACTTAGTGATAGGCTAGTTAATAGGTTTAGAACCTAGGTTGCATAACTTTTTTTTGCGGTAGAGATAGCAACACACTAGTAAAACCGTAGTTGCACATTTAGATAGTTTATCTTTTGAATAGGTTTTGACTAGGTGAAATTAGAGGCCTTAGTTAGAGTTAGAGTTTTAAGTTGCCTGATTCGCCCCCTCTCTTAGGCATTACGGTCCCTTACACTCTTCTAAATTAAATCACTAAGATACCACGTTTCATCGCAGGGGTGCAAATAGATACCAGTTATCCATGTTATCGAATCCATATATCCGCTAAAACATGAACATGCACATTCGTATTTTCATCCATTTCTTGTCCGTACACTACTACAGGTGGGCTCTTTAGAGGCGGTTGGCCAGCCGCCTCTCCTATTCTGTCTCTACAAGATGATTTGCAGAGACGGTTCTCTGGCCATCTCTAAAAATCGGATTATTCTAGAGGTGGCTAGAATTAGAAGCCGCCTCTAGAAATTAATTTATAGAGGCGACTACATTTGGAGCTGCTGCTATAAATCATTGTCCAACAATTACAAATTTGGGCTAAAAAATAGGAGAAAAAGGAAAAAAATTGTAAGCAGCTACACAAGCACAATTATTTGCACGCTGCGTGACCGCCGACACTTGAACCCGCGACGTGTGGCTTCGCGCGCTCATCCTGTAACTACTCCACACATACAACACTTGTGTCTGAATGGGATATTCGTTCTCCTCATTTTATGTTCATTCAGTTTTCAAATAAGTATTTAAGAGCCTAAACAAATTCGAATGAAAAAGTTATCATTATAAAGTTGCATAACTTTTCGAGATCTACAACTTTCGTGTCGTTTCTCCATCCGAGGTGTTGGAAAAATTCAAATTTCAAATGTGAGAAGTTCAAGCGTAATTTTGCATGCATAGATAATTTCAAACAAAAAAGTTATCAACTATAAAGTTACATAACTTTTTGAGATCTACAACTTTTATTTTGGTTATTTCTCCATATGAGATCATTTGAAAAAATTCAAGTTTCATATATGAGAAATTCAAGCATAATTTTACTTGCATAGATGATTGCAAATCTAAAAGTTGTCAACTATAAAATTGCATAGCTTTTCGAGATATGCAACTTTGGTTTTGGTTGTTTCTCCATTCGAGATCGTTTGAAAAATCCAAATTTCAAATGTGAGAAATCCAAATGTAATTTTTCATACATAGATAATTTTAAATAAAAAAAGTTGTCAACTATAAAGTTGCATAACTCTTTGAGATCTACAACTTTTGTTGTGATCGTTTCTCCATCAGAGATCATTTTAAAAAATCAAATTTATAAAGTGGCTCGTATTTTTGGAAGCGGCTGAAAATCGATGGTTAGATGTGGCTGAAAATAGAGCCGTCTCTATAAATCGATTTCTAGAGACAACTGGAAATAGTGCTACCTCTAAAAATAGATACATTTTTAGAGACGACTAGAAACAGCAGCCGCCTCTATAGTAAAATGCCTCCCGTTGCTACAAATCCAATTTTGTAGCTGTGGTATATACTGAAATAGATGAATCCATATCCGTTTTGTGTTGTCTTCGAGAACATTCGAACTGGTATTTGTATTTGGCAAAAAGTATAGACATACCTGAATTCTTTTTGTATCCATTTTATTTCCATCCCTAGTTGCATGAAAGCTAGGCGCGCTCTTTGTGGCAGGGCAGTAAATTTGGCACGCATCATGCCAGCCATATACTGTCCCAGGAGTACTTCAATCAGTAATCATGAGGTCGACCTGCCCTATGTCATTGGCTTGTAGCAAGTGACTGCGTTTAATTTGCACCTGCTTGCTACGGTAACGTTTCAATTTGCCGCATATCCGTCTGCTGTACCTATAGGGTTGTGTGTATGTATATTCAACAGCTGACCTGTATGAAGGATGAATTCTGCAATTAGAATTTTCATAGACCTAAAGATGAAATAGATTTCAAAATGGATTAGAAAACAATAATTTATGGACTAATAAGGAAAAAAATCTTGACGCCAGAAGCAGCCACAACTTGTTGGTCACTTTGGTTATACAGAAACGATCATGTTTTTGAAAAGAAATTTTCTCAACCATGTTATATTCTCGATTGCTCACTGGCTCTGTACATGGGCTATCATGCAGAGGCCGGACTTGCAGATTTTGGTTGTGGTGGCTTCATGGCGGTTGGTGTAGGTGACCAAAGATATCTTCTTCTGGACACATAAGTGATGATCTAGTCTTATGATTGATAGTCATTAGTGTGCCAGGCTCTTGTCTTTTAGGCTATATATGCTTTTATGCAGAGGCCGAAAGCGGGTTCACCATTCTTGTATCAGTTTGAAGCAATGATTGTGAATTAATAAAGTCCTTTCTTTATCGACAAAATCTTTTTTTATGGAGGTAATAGTCTGCTTATGAATAAAGCAACACGAGTAACAACGGTAAAGACGTACACAACATTCCTACTGGGAAACTAGCTTACAATACGGATAAAAGTCTAAACACGCGCTAGACAACTAGAACCCACAAACGCCAGCCAAAATAGACGACGATCCAAAACAGCGCCATCAAATCAGGCCTTCTACTTCCAGGGCAAAAAAGACGATCCAAAAGAGCATCATCAAATCAGGCCTTCGACTTCCAGATTTCTAGTTTGCCTACAGACGCCCCGGAGCCAGTTCTTCACGATCACGATCTTATCGTCCATATATTGGCATCTTCCTCCTTCAACCACTACAGCAGCAGACGCGTGCTTTGCCGAGTGGAATTGTACTCGGCAAAGAAGGCTTTGCACTTAGCAAAGTCTTTGCCGAGTGCTGCATTCGGCAAAGAGCCGTCGGCATATCCTTTCACGGTAAAGGCTTCTTTACCGAGTGCCGCATGTCGGGCACTCGGCAAAAGGATTTCTCGAGTGCCACGACGGCACTCGACAAAGAAAAGCCGCCGTGACAGCCAGATCACGGTGACGGCCTCTTTGCCAAGTGCCACGCGTCGGCACTCGACAAAGAAATATGTTTTTTATTTTTTTAAAAAAAATGCTTTGCCGAGTGCCTGCATCTGGCACTCGGCAAAGCTTGTTTTCTTTTTTCTTTTTGGATTTTCTTTGCCGAGTGTTGTAGGTAGGCACTCGGCAAAGCAATTTTCTTTGCCGAGTGCCTTGCCCATGGCACACGGCAAAGCTGGGAAGATCAGTGTCCCAGATTCTCAGCTTTGCCGAGTGTCATGGTCATGACACTCGGCAAAGAAGTGAAAAAATTCAATTTTTTTGGTTTTTAGTCTTCCATCGTTGGAAATAAGATATACATTATATATATATAACACAACTATATATCACACAAATGTATATCACAATCCACCACAAACACAAACATAGCATACAAGTATCACAATCTCGACTCCCAAGTCCAAAGTCCAAACACACAAGCATAGTTCACAAGTGCATTATATCACAACGGCTGCCATTTGAAGCTCACGGCGACGGTCCGGATTGGGATGGCCAAACGTGCGATCCCGGCGACCCTCCGAGGTGGTTCAACGCCGCCCCCGATTGATGCTGCACAAAATAAAAGAGATTGCACGTGAGCGACAAGAGAAGAGATAAATATGCAAGATAAATATTCGCCACTACCACCACCACCACCACATCACCGTCATCACCAACACTTCACCACCACCACCACCACACCACCACCACCACCACATCACCGCCATGACCACCACCACCACCACACCACCACCACCACCATGAGCACCACAACACCGTGACCACCACCACCAACACCACACCACCACCACCACCATGACCACTACACCACCATGACCACCACACCACCACCACCACTAGGTTTCTCTAGGTTTCTCTAAGTTTCAACATAAAAAGTAAAACTTCGTACTTATACTCACCGGGGTAGAATTAGGACGTTGTGGAGGTGGATCTGGAGCAAGCAGCGTCTGTGGGATCGCCCAACCTTGTTGCTGGCCAGTTTGCTGCATGAACTTGATCATCTCGACCATCTGCCGCTGATCTTGCTCCCGCTGGGCCTCCAAAGCGTGTAGCCTTTGTCGCTCGACCTCCCGCTCGGCCTGCAGTTCCTGCACCTGGGCCTGCAGCATTTGACTCCAATGTTTCAATAATGCATAGGTAAGGTATGTAAAAGTCAAAGAACGACGAATAAAACAGGAATGCTTACCTAGAGTGCCGACACCGTGGTCGGCCGTTGGCGTATGGGCACGCTTGAGCTTGTGCTCGATGCTCGGAGCTGGTGGAGAGGAGGAGTAGAGGCCGTGTCGAGGACGCCGTCGCCAATCTAGAACCACCCATGCTTCTTGCCTTGCCCCACCCTCATCACGAGCTGAGGATCAAGGCGCTCCTCGGTTCTCGGATCATAGCTCGGTCCATGGACTGACCTTGCCACCTCCGTGTACGAAGAGAGGCGGGTGTGGACGCTGGAGTTGGTGTACGCCTCAACTGGGGCATCTGGGTCGTACTCGATGTCGGTCGTCGCCTTGCCCATGTGAGCCAGAGCATATGCCTTGAGTTGACCAACTGGCTGGCCACCGTGTGCATCCGACTATGAGAAAGACAACAACATGTGGTTAGAAATGATGCAGAATTGAGCGCGGCTAGATTAGAGCAATGGCGGAGACTTACATATGCCTTTGCATATTTGCTGAGGCTGCGGCTCGCGGGCCTCCTCGTGCTTCTTCTGCCAGTCCTCGTCCAACCAGGTGTCCATAATATATTCCCAGCAATCGGGGTGGGTGGCGCACCAGCTTGGAATCGCCTACAGGACATCAAGTAGACGACATATCAGAAGATCAAATTAGGCATACTAATCTCAAAAGAAATGAATATTCATGTTTTGTATTTACCTGTATGTACTGCTCCCTTGTCAGCGTCATCCGTCTTGCCTCTTCTTTGTTGACACGCCTGAGTAGGAACTTGGCGTTGTAGTCTATCTGGGCCTGGATGCAGGACTCGTAGTGCAAGTCCGTGACACGCCTTTTACAAGAAGCGTAAGCCACCTGATACGCACTTTCCTCCTGTCCCTCCTAGATTCTAAAGAAGTCCTGCATAAAGACACAAGGTATCCATTATTTTATTTTAAGAATGTCCAATGAATGCGAGGAATTGAGGAATGTAGTGCAAGAAAGACTTACCCACAACTCCCTAATCACCCGAGCTGCCTTGTTTCTATAGCGTATGCCATTATGATCTAGAGCATCCTGCACGAGGGCATAGTGGTCGAACGTCCAGGCTGGCTCCCAATCCTGATCTCCTTTCCTAACCAGGCTAGGGAAGTGTTTCTTGCACAGAAGTCCCAGGATGCCATTCACATTACGCGCCGGGGCCGCCTGGTCCACAAGCACCCAGTTCCTGCACAAGTGGTCCACAATAGTTATTACTTGTTATTATGATTTTTCAACATATCAAATGAAGAACATATGAAGTTACTTACTTATCGCCCTCGGGTGCAATTAGTGGGCGCCTCTCAACAGGTATCGGTCGCTGCAGGAGCTTTGCGGGACCTCGCTGGTAGGGCTTCGATGTACCAGAGGAAGTGGAACCCCCTACCATCGCCGCCTCCTCGTCCTCCGTCGCTAGAACCGCCTCCTCGTCCTCTGTTCGTGGACCCCCGTCCCCGTCCACCATGTGCTGAAGGTCATCGTCGTGTACAGGGTCGCGTGAGGAGCTATGCCCGTGGTCAGTCAACGGCTCCTGCCTGGGCCTACCTCTCGGCCTCCTCGGCCTCTCTGACGCCTCCGCCTCCTCAGCCGCCACCATGTCCCTCCGGTTGGCGTAAACCGAGGGGCAGCTCCTCCTAGTGGGCCCCATCACCTGCAATTAAAAAGAGTAAACTAGTAAGTACAGATAAACGAGATGTACTTAGTAAGAGATGCAAAATATACCAACCCTGAAGACGTGGGTCGGTTTTGCAAGCATATGGACAATAATAAACTTGTGTGGCTTGTTGAGCCACAATATAGACATCTTCTCCTGGATAGAAGAAATCCTGTCGAGTTTCGACTATCCCAAGTTGATGGGACTTTCTCGATACTGCAGGATCAAACCACTGGCATTTGAATATGATAGGATTAAGTGCTTTGGAACCATGGTAGTCGAGCTCGTATATTTCTTCAACTGTCCCATAATACTCCTCCTGATCAGTGCCCGACGTAAATACTCTGGTATTCGTGGTCCTTGGATTGGGATGACTCTACTCGTACCTTGTTGTGTGGAAGCGATATCCATTCACGTCATAAGCGTTAAATGACAAGACCTTATAGTCAAAGCCATTGGCCACCTGTCGTAATTCAGCACTTATAGACACATCCCTTTGGCACTGCAAGTTCAAGCAGGAGAGAAATAAAATCAGGCAACTTGGAACGTCAAACTTAGTAAGAGCTAAGTTGGCCAGTACCTTTTTTGGAACCATGTAATGAAATCAGGCGAACCATGTTGAAGAAGGGTCTCTCGTTCATGGTCAGAAGGTGGCCTTGAATGATGCCAGGATTCATCAAAAAATTCTCTGCACCGACAAGGAACAATGTTGTTGGATGTACAAAAGTTACGGAGTATGTAACAAGTTCGTTGAGAACTTACCCCAGATACGTTTCCACTTCGTCAAGGTTGGTCAACACGTAGAGCATGATCTTGCGCCACTCTTCATAGCTCAAGGTCTTTGTGGTCGCTCCACTTGCTCTCCCGCATGGCCCTTTGAAAAGGCTAAGGGTCGATTCATTTTCGTCCTCGTTGTACCGAGCGGGTGGATTATGCACGCTAGGAAGGTTCTCATTATAGTATGTTGTTGTGAAGTTTGACACCTCATGAATGAATGCCTCAGCAATGGAAGCCTCAATCCTGCCTTTGTTTCCACATTTCTTGCGAATAGTCTTTAGACATCTCTCGATTGGATAGCACCAACGGTTCTGCACGGGCCCCCCGCATTCGTGCCTCGGACGGGAGGTGCAAAATCAAATGCTGCATCGATAAGAAAAAGCTAGGTGGAAAGATCTTCTCCAACTTATAGAGCAACAGAGGTGCCGCTTTTTCTAACTCCTCAACCACTTTCACAGATACCTCCTTGGCACATGTAACACCCCGGGTGTTTAAATATTAAAAACAAGACATGTCATCATATGCATTGCATGGCATTGGTCATATTGCAAACTTTGATATGCATTCACTAAAACAAGTTTACATTTATGTTATAAGTATTGCTTGGTATTGTTTGAATCAAGTTCAAAATCTTTGTATTGATTTGAAATTCCGAAAACCCTGATTTTCAATATTTAAATCATACCCTGAAAACCCATTTCAAAATCAAAGGACATTTTGGGGTTGAGCTTAAAAGCAAAAGTGTAGATCTTGTCAAGTTATACAAAGTTTGTTTTTGGAGTTTTCCAAGTTGTTTAGTAAAATTTGAAGTTATTTGAAAAGGCAAAATTCCTTAAATGTCCCCTTTTCGAATTCAAATTTGCATTTCAAAATATAGACCGAATTAGGGGGTGGTTATAAAAGCAAAGTTGTAGAACTTTTAATTTTGAACAACTTTTATTTTTGGAGATTTTTGAGTTGTTATACAAATTTGGGAGTAATTTGGATTTTAAAACGAATGGCAATTCTGTAATATTGATGAACAGTGTTCACCGCTCTTGCTACATGGCCGGCGACCGTCTTTGGCGTTCTAGGCGCGCGCGTGGCGGCCTTGGCTTCGCGCTGGCATGGGAAAGACTCCGCCGTGGCTTCTCCTTGCTTCCTTGGCCATCCTATAAAGCTCTGGAGCAGTCGCCGTTCTTCTTTTCCCTTGCTCTGTTTTCCCGTCGGCCTTGCTCATCTCCGGCGAGCTCGCACCATCGCAGCTAAAGCCAGTTCCAGCCCATGATTCGTGTACCTACGGCTTCGTCTCGATGCTGTGGTACTTAATCCATTGTTGCTTGGTCGTTTTGCCCACTGCAGTCGCCGGTTCACCATCGTCGATGATCTCTGCTTCACCGTGACCACCGTGAACGTCGACCCACCTCTCTGTTGTTCCTCCGGCTTGTCCATCGCCTTCAACGTGATCGGGGTGAGCTCCTGGTTCTTACTGTGCCTTTTGTTTCACCGTTTTCGGTTTCGTTTCGCCGGCGTAGCGCCGTCGAGCCGCCGTGTCCGCCATGGCCGGTGCCGTGCTCATTTTGTGCCGCAATCGATGCAACTAAGGACGTCAGTTGATGCGCATAGTAGTGGGAAGCATGTTGGTGCAATTGCCTTCGCCGTTGGTCTCACCGGCGGCGAGTTAGCGCCGGTCAGCGCCGTCGTTGTCGCGGTCAAAGCTAGAGGTTGGGGATGACAGGTGGGACCCGGGTGTCAGCGGCTGTGTAGTTCAAAATGAATTTTCTGTTTTTCAGATTTGAATGAATAGTGATGCAATTTGTTATTTTTGTGTAGATTTATTTAGAGCTCCAAAAATTATGAAATTTTTTGTGTGACTTCTCTGTGATGTATATTATTTAGGAAAAATATGAAATGCTGTTTTTAGTACTTTTTGAATGTGACAAAAATTGCTCAATTAATTAATAAATGAATTTCCAAGATTTTTCTAGGCTTATTTATGTATCAAAAAAATTATGAAAATTGTTTTGCCACTTAGTTATCATGTGATGAACATTTACAAAAATTTTGAGGCCAATTGGAACAAGTTGATTTATTTTATATTTCTTAATTAATTAATTAATTCATAAAAGCAAATAGGAACCTTTAGTGATTTAGGTTTTGTTTGAATTTTTGGTTGAGTGATGTCTTGGGTCATTAGTTGGTAATGATCCTTAGCAATTGATGTGAGTGTTACGAAAATGGTTTAGTTAGTTTAACTTGTAACTGTACCGTGAAGGAAAGTTGTATTCAAGTTGTTAATTTTGCATCCGTCATCAGACATCATGTTTCGTATTCCGCATCATGTTAAACATGGCATTGTTACTACGTGTAGTGAACGAAGGTGAGCACGTGGTAGTTAATCAAGTAGTTGAGGAGGTTCATCCGTCTGTGGAGGTTGGTGTTGATATCGGTGGAACGACTCCGGACCCAGATTTTTCCGTCAACGAAGGCAAGCCCCGGATGCATACAACCCTACCTTGTATTTTACAAATTGATTTCGCTTTTGCTTCTTTTTACTGCATTAAGTGATTAGGAGTCAAGTGAAAACCGAATTGGTACATTACCAACCTTGTTATTCCATATTTACCATATTACCAGTTTTAAATTCGTATATGCCTAGTTGTGCTTAGCTATGCTTAGAACGATGAAAGTCGGGTGATTACCTGTTAGCTGCAAGTTTTAAATGGATCTTTGGTTAATTATGTTATCATGTGATATGGGAATGTGGAGTAATAAATCTAGACCGGGCGGACTCGTTGTATGGGAGCCGCAAAACATGGAGGTCTTGTGAGCGGGTTCTTTCCGCCTGTGTCGATTAAGGCCCGTACTGTTGTTGAATAGCATGAGGTGAGACTTTGTAGTACTAACCTCATACTCCGGTAAGCCTTAACTTGGCTATTCTATTACGAGAATGGCTACTCGCGCACTGGGAGTGGAGAGATGGCGGGAATAGCGTGTACCCATGTGACAATGGGCTGGATTGGTGGAGTACTATATTCTCGGGTGGCGCGGACCCGTTCTTGTTTAGACGATCCAAGGGTAGGTTGATATATGTAAGTCGGGGACCTGCATATGTCGTGTGGTCTGGAATTCCCAGATGGGTCTTTAATCAGTTCGAATCGTCATTGCTCCTCGGTTATGGAGACTCAACTCACTGTTCATCATCGTAGTAATAAATCACTGGAACTTGAGGATGGTCTGTGAAGGTGTTGGTTATGAAGTTTCAAGATCTCAATGCGGATCGTGTCAGCTTTGTATATGATCTTAAGAAGTTTTAAACGTTGATATAAGAATTTTGTTAAAAAGCTTTTACGCAAAAGAACCTTGATTATTGCTAAAGCCATACCTTGAAGCCCCGAGCCTGCATTCCTGTGTTTTATTAATTCTTATTTCGGTTAAGTCTTGCTGAGTACTTTTGTACTCAGGGTTCGTTGACCCTTGTTGCAGGTGAGGCTCATGAGCAGATCTGTTTTGGATCGTGCTGCATGACGGTTGTTCCTTGTGATGACAAGAAGTAGATGTGTGGCTCTTGGGCAGAGCAGCTTATTTGTGTGTTCTGTAATATGTTATAATGCCACTCCACCACTTTGGTTTGTATTATTTTTTCGAACTTAGTTGTATGGTTTGAAACAAATGGTTTGTAAACTATGTTATTGTAAGACTTTCGCTGTTTTTACTCTGGTGTATCTATTTGAATAAACTATTGTAATACTGCAATAACTTTGTAATGTGATCCTGCTCGAAAATCGTGGATGATTTGGGGTTTCCCGAGGACACCCGACAGTCTTCTTAAGTTACCGGGAACGTATGCATAAATGTCAAAGGTCGTTGGACAGTGACAGGTGCATGTGGGCCCTATAATTTAGGAGGTTCTGCCACAGAATGATATCAGAGCGATCGTTACAAAGTTTTTGTTGTATTGGTTTACGAAAACTTCAAAATGATTTGGGATGACTAAATTTAACTTGTTAATTTGGTCCAAATTGCTTCTGACTTATCTTATTTCTTTCTTACCATTCCTTATTTGATTAAAAAGGCTTTGTGTGGTGGAGTAGTAATCTTACTATGCCCTATATAAAAACAAATGTTGTGCATGTGCATTATAAGCTTTGATGATTTTGTTCGTATGAACAATTCATGCATCATAATTAATTCACTTGTTACTTACTTCGTCTCTGAGTCTGGGGTGAGTAGTGTGTATGGGTTGAGTTGTGTAGTCCATCCTTACTACTCTTGAGACTGCTGTCAGATTGTTTTACTTGGATTAATCCTGCTTTGTACAGTATGGCTCGTACCAAGATGACACCTCGTAAGTCCACTAGACCCAAAGGAGTTCCTCGTCACCAACTTGCCCCTAGGAATAACGGTGCTAGCAGTAGCAGCTCTAGGCCTGATCCTCAGGCAGAGATGCAGAGGATTTCTGCAGAGTTAGCCCAAGCTACTAGAGATAGGGCTATGGACACCATCCAGGTGGGCAGATTATAGGAGCAATGAAGACATCTCACCACCGCTCGCAGGAACTGCGAACGTATGTTAGTTCATACGGTGGAAGGAAGGAATGAAGCTTGGCATAGGGAGAATGTGGCTAGATCTAGAACTCATAAGTTAGAATTTTATGTAGAAGACTTAGAAGAGCATAATACCTATCTGCATGAGGAAGTTCATAGGCTAAGCGATCTCCTGGATCCTAATCATGAACCCCAAGCTGATGCAATGGACCCAGGTGTCATTCTTGCCGATGAAAGTGAATCGGAAGAAGAAGATCCCGAAGAATTAGTAATGATCGATGAAAGTGATAATGAAGGCGGTAATATTACCGGAATGGATACCGAGCCTGAAGTTTGAAGTGATCAAGGAAGGGAGTAGAGTTGTATAATAGTTAGTTCTAGTTTAAGTTAAGTAGTCTTGTTTAAATGCGGTCTTGTGTTTAAATAAGTGATACTAGTGTAATGAGTTGTAGTACGTTCTTTTATCAATCAATAAAGGATTGTGAGTAAAGTTTGGTTTGTTGTGAACAGATGCGTCATACGCGGGGTTCGTATATTCCTGGTACTTCACAAGATGAGAACGGTATTCCAGATCCGCCACCAGTTCCAACAAATTTGGCTGATGCTATAGCCGCACTTGTCAATGTGACGGTTGAAAATTCTCGTTTGCTTCATGAGATGGCTCAAAGTAATCAGAATCAGATGCAAGGAAATCATGGCCGCCATCATAACAGGCAGGAGGCTACATATGTTGATTTTACAGACACAAGACCACCGATGTTCACCAAGGCAGATGAACCACTGGAGGCTGACGATTGGCTTCGAACCATGGAGCAGAAATTTGATCTTATACCATGCACAGAGTTTCAGAAACCAGTCTTTGCTGCTCAGCAACTTAGAGGTGCAGCCGGTGCTTGGTATGCAAATCTTATGGCCATGTAACCCGCAGGTGTTCCGTTAACTTGGACAGAGTTTCATACTACTTTCAGAGCCCATTATATCCTTGAGGGAGTTATGGCTATGAAGCTAGATGGATTCCTTGCTTTGAAGCAAGGGGATCAGACGGTTATGCAGTATGTGGGAAGATTCAATCATCTATTGCAGTATGCATCTAAACATGTCAACACAGATGTCAAGAAAAAGAAATGGTTCATGAGAGGTCTGAATACCAAATTGCAGACTATGATGACCACTTGTACCAATGTCACTTATCATGAGGCAGTGAATATTGCAATTGCTTTAGAGGCAAAGTATCGGCAACATAAGGAGCTCAAAAAGAAAATGAGTATGCCGTCTGGATCTTTTGGGGGAAATCCAAAGAGGCAGAGGGTGATTTATCATCCAGTAAATCATAATCGTCCTCCTTATCGTCCGCCGTAGTTTCAAGCCGGTCAGCAATCAAATGTCTGCCCTGCTACAACTTATCAGAATCCACAACCGACAAATGCTTTTGGGGTTTCTGCTTCAACACCCCAGGGTCACAAGTATCCCTGTTTCAATTGTGGCAAGCCTAGTCATTTCTCGAGAGAATGTCCGTATCCAAGGCAGTCTAATCCCAATTATCAGAAGGCCCCTACAAATCAACAACAGGGTCAAGCACAGAATAAGGGCAACAATCAGAATGCTCAGAAAGGCAAAGATGAAAGGAAGACAGGACGAGTGTTCTACATTCAAGCTGGGGAAATTCCGAAAGGGGAGCCAGTGATGATGGGTATGTTTCCTGTCGCCAACCATCCTGCAGTTATACTTTTTGATTCTGGCGCATCGCATTCATTCATCAATAGAACATTTGTGGTGAAGTATGAAATTTCAATTGGGGCAACAAAGGAAAATTTCTTTATACAGTCGCCCGGGGGATGTATATGTACTAAGGAAATGGTATACCAGGTACCCATAAACCTGGGTGGGCATATTTTTCTCACTACCATGATTATCCTTAAGGATCAGGATATAGATGTAATCTTAGGAATGAATTGGATGTATCAGCATAAGGCTGTTATAGATGCTTTGAATAGAACTATAAGGGTGAGTTTGCCAGATAGTCCTTCTCAACTTCTCATCCAACTTCCAACCTTAAGAAGATTAGTGGGCAAAGTTTGTGCAACTGTTGTCAAAGAGATTAGAGATATCCCGGTAGTATGTGAATTTCCTGATGTGTTTTCTGAAGATTTACCCGGTCTACCACCTAATAGGGATGTCCAGTTTAACATAGAATTGCAACCTGGAACAGCTCCGATTTCTCGGAGAGCTTATAGGATGCCACCTAAGGAGTTAGCTGAGTTGAAGACTCAGTTGCAAGAATTGATTGAGAAAGGGTTTATCCAACCTAGTTCATCACCTTGGGGGTGTCCGGCAATTTTTGTGAAAAAGAAAGATGAGACCCTGAGGTTATGTGTTGACTATCGTCCGTTGAATGAAGTGACCATCAAGAATAAGTATCGATTACCTTGGATAGATTTGCTTTTTGATCAACTGGCCGGTGCCAAAGTTTTCTCCAAGATAGATTTGAGGTCAGGATATCACCAAATCAAGATAAAGCCTGAAGATATTCCCAAAACGGCATTTACCACAAGATATGGATTATATGAATACTTGGTAATGTCTTTTGGTTTGACAAATGCTCCAGCTCATTTCATGTATTTGATGAATTCGGTATTCATGCCTGAGCTAGACAAATTTGTAGTGGTGTTTATTGATGACATTCTAGTATATTCCAAGAATAAGGAAGAACATGCGGAACACCTCAGAATTGTTTTGACTTGCTTGAGAGAACATCAACTATATGCCAAGTTCAGCAAGTGTGATTTTTGGCTTAAGGAAGTACAATTTCTTGGACATGTCTTGTCAGCGGAAGGAGTTGCTGTTGATCCAAGCAAAGTGAAGGATGTGCTTGATTGGAAACCGCCAACCATAGTTCATCAAGTTCGGAGTTTTCTGGGATTGGCGGGGTATTACCATCGGTTTATTTCAGATTTCTCTAAAGTATCAAAGTCCATAACTGAGTTACTAAAGAACCAAGTCAAGTTTGCCTGGTCATCTGATTGTGAAGAGGCTTTCCAGACTTTGAAGATACTGTTGACCACTGCACCAGTATTAGCCCAATCTGATATCGAGAAGCCGTTTGATGTTTATTGTGATGCTTCAGGTATTGGTCTTGGATGTGTGTTGATGCAAGAAGGCCGAGTCATTGCTTATGCATCCAGGCAACTTAAGCAACATGAAGAACACTATCCGACTCATTATCTGGAGTTAGCAACTGGGGTCCATGCCTTGAAGATTTGGCGGCATTACCTACTTGGTAATACGTGCCATATTTATACATACCACAAGAGCTTAAAGTATATCTTTACTCAGTCAGAGTTGAATATGCGACAAACTAGATGGTTAGAGCTGATTAAAGATTATGACTTGGAAGTACATTATCACCTGGGTAAAGCAAATGTGGTGGCAGATGCCTTCAGTCGTAAAAGTTATTGCAATTGCCTGACAGTAAGAGCAATGGGTCTGACCTTATGTCAAGAGATGGAGAAATTGAATGTAGAGGTAATTCAACAAGGAAGTTTAACCAATTTAATTATTGAAGCCACTATTCGAGATCAAGTTATTGCTGCTCAGAAGGAAAATAAGGGTGTAGCCCATATCAAGGAAAGAGTCAGGAATGGAAAGGCAGAATGTTTCAGTATAGATAATGAAGGTGTGCTATGGTTCAAGGATCGCCTGGTGGTACCAAAAGTTACTGAGTTGCGGCAGTCAATTCTTGAAGAAGCACATGCTACTAGGTTATCTATCCATCCGGGAAGCAACAAGATGTACCTTGACTTAAAACAAAGGTTTTGGTGGACCAAAATGAAGATAGAAATTACGAGATATATAGCAAAGTGTGATACTTGTCAGAAAGTGAAAGCTATACATTTGAGGTCTGCTGGAGAATTACAACCATTGCCTATTCCAGCTTGAAAGTGGGAGGACACAAGTATGGACTTTATTGTTGGTCTACCCAAGACATCAAAGGGATTTGACTCAATATGGGTTATTGTAGATCGACTCACTAAGTCAGCACATTTTCTTTCTGTCAAGATTATATACCCCACTGTCCAATATGCCAAGATATATTTAGAAAGAATTATGAGTCTTCATGGAGTACCAAAGACCATTGTGTCCGATAGGGGTACATAGTTTGTCTCCAGTTTTTGGAAACAATTGCATTCTTCATTGGGTACCAAGCTCCTGTGTAGTATAACTTATCATCCACAGACTGATGGACAGACTGAAAGAGTCAATCAAGTGCTTGAAGATATGTTAAGGTGTTGTGTCCTTAATTATTCCAACAAGTGGGATGAATGCTTACCTTTGGCCGAGTTCTCATATAACAATAGTTATCAGGAAAGCATTAGAATGGCTCCATTTGAAGCACTCTATGGTCGTAGATGCAGAACATCGCTGAGTTGGTCTAAGCCCGAAGAAAGAAGATTCTTTGGAGTTGACCTTGTGAAAGAAACAGAAGACAAGGTTAGGCAAATACAAAGTAATTTGAAGATAGCTCAGTCCCGCCAAAAGAGTTATGCGGATAGACGACGAAGACCATTGGTGTTTAACAAAGGAGATTTTGCATACCTGAAAGTATCACCCATGAAGGGAGTTACCCATTTTGGTGTTAAAGGCAAGTTGGCACCTCGATATATTGGACCATTTCAAATTCTGGAGAGATATGAAAAAGTGTCCTATCACTTGAAATTACCAGAACATTTATTAGCTGTACATGATGTGTTCCATGTGTCTCAGTTGAAGAAGTGTCTCCGAGTGCCCGAGCAGAATGTTGAAGTTAAAGGAGTGGAACTTGAACCAGATCTGACCTATTCAGAATATCCTATCCGAGTGTTGGATCAGAAAGATCATGTTACTCGAAGGAGAACAATAAAGTTCTACAAGATACAATGGAATCAACATTCAGAGGAGGAAGCTACTTGGGAATCAGAAGATTACTTGTTAGAAAAGTTTCCAGAGTTTCTTGCGTCATTATAGAATAGAGTAATGTTAGTTTGCTCTGTTGTGGCGAATCCTGTTTGTAAAGGAACCTCAGCTGTTTTATGAATAGATTTTGGATATTTTGGATTTACACATTTCCTTTTCCATTACTTACCCTATGGCTTTGAATCTCGGGGTGAGATTTCTTTTAGGGGGAAGGATTGTAACACCCCGGGTGTTTAAATATTAGAAACAGGACATGTCATCATATGCATTGCATGGCATTGGTCATATTGCAAACTTTGATATGCATTCACTAAAACAAGTTTACATTTATGTTATAAGTATTGCTTGGTATTGTTTGAATCAAGTTCGAAATCTTTGTATTGATTTGAAATTCCGAAAACCCTGATTTTCAATATTTAAATCCTACCCTGAAAACCTATTTCAAAATCGAAGCACATTTTGGGGTTGAGCTTAAAAACAAAAGTGTAGATCTTGTCAAGTTATACAAAGTTTGTTTTTGGAGTTTTCCAAGTTGTTTAGTAAAATTTGAAGTTATTTGAAAAGGCGAAATTCCTTAAATGTCCCCTTTTCGAATTCAAATTTGCATTTCAAAATGTAGACCGAATTAGGGGGTGGTTATAAAAGCAAAGTTGTAGAACTTTTAATTTTGAACAACTTTTATTTTTGGAGATTTTTGAGTTGTTATACAAATTTGGGAGTAATTTGGATTTTAAAACGAATGGCAATTCTGTAATATTGATGAATAGTGTTCACCGCTCTTGCTACATGGCCGGCGACCGTCTTCGGCGTTCCAGGCACGCGCGTGGCGGCCTTGGCTTCGTGTTGGCATGGGAAAGACTCCGCCATGGCTTCTCCTTGCTTCCTTGGCCGTCCTATAAAGCTTTGGAGCAGTCGTCGTTCTTCTTTTCCCTTGCTCTGTTTTCCCGTCAGCCTTGCTCATCTCCGGCGAGCTCGCACCGTCGCTGTAGTGCTCCACCGTCGCAGCTAAAGCCAGTTCCAGCTCCATCTCCTTCTTGCGAATCTTCCTAGCCAGCTGTGGTCGACTGATTTCGCCGGGAACCCGCGGTGCGAACCCTTCTTCGCGGCCGTCCGCAGCGCCGCCGAGCTCCATCTCTCCGTGGCCAGCGCTCTCCTATGAGTCGTTGCCCGTGATCCGTGTACCTACGGCTTCGTCTCGATGCTGTGGTTTTTAATCCGTTGTTGCTTGGTTGTTTTGCCCACTGCAGTCGCCGGTTCACCATCGTCGACGATCTCTGCTTCGCCGTGACCACCGTGAACGTCGACCAACCTCTCTGTTGTTCCTCCGGCTTGTCCATCGGCTTCAACGTGATCGGGGTGAGCTCCTGGTTCTTACTGTGCCTTTTGTTTCACCGTTTTCAGTTTCGTTTCGCCGGCGTAGCGCCGCCGAGCCGCCATGTCCGCCATGGCCGGTGCCGTGCTCATTTTGTGCCGCAATCGATGCAACTAAGGACGTCAGTTGATGCGCATAGTCGTGGGGAGCATGTTGGTGCAATTGCCTTCGCCGTTGGTCTCACCGACGGCGAGTTAGCGCCGGTCAGTGCCGTCGCCATCGCGGTCAAAGCTAGAGGTTGGGGATGACAGGTGGGACCCGGGTGTCAGCGACTGTGTAGTTCAAAATGAATTTTCTGTTTTTCAGATTTGAATGAATAGTGATGCAATTTGTTATTTTTGTGTAGATTTATTTAGAGCTCCAAAAATTATGAAAATTTTTGTGTGACTTCTCTGTGATGTATATTAGTTAGGAAAAATATGAAATGTTGTTTTCAGTAATTTTTGAATGTGATAAAAATTACTCAATTAATTAATAAATGAATTTCCAGGATTTTTCTAGGCTTATTTGTGTATCAAAAAAATTATGAAAATTGTTTTGCCACTTAGTTATCATGTGATGAACATTTACAAAAATTTTGAGGCCAATTGGAACAAGTTGATTTATTTCATATTTCTTAATTAATTAATTAATTCAGAAAAGCAAATAGTAACCTTTAGTGATTTAGGTTTTGTTTGAATTTTTGATTGAGTGATGTCCTTGGGTCATTAGTTGGTAATGATCCTTAGCAATTGATGTGAGTGTTACGAAAATGGTTTAGTTAGTTTAACTTGTAACTGTACCGCGAAGGAAAGTTGTATTCAAGTTGTTAATTTTGCATCCGTCATCAGGCATCATGTTTCGTATTCCGCATCATGTTAAACATGGCATTGTTACTATGTGTAGTGAACGAAGGTGAGCACGTGGTAGTTAATCAAGTAGTTGAGGAGGTTCATCCGTCTGTGGAGGTTGGTGTTGATATCGGTGGAACGACTCCGGACCTAGATTTTTCCGTCAACTAAGGCAAGCCCCGGATGCATACAACCCTACCTTGTATTTTACAAATTGATTTTGCTTTTGCTTATTTTTACTGCATTAAGTGATTTGGAGTCAAGTGAAAACCGAATTGGTACATTACCAACCTTGTTATTCCATATTTACCATATTACCAGTTTTAAATTCGTATATGCCTAGTTGTGCTTAGCTATGCTTAGAACGATGAAAGTCGGGTGATTACCTGTCAGCTGCAAGTTTTAAATGGATCTTTGGTTAATTATGTTATCATGTGATATGGGAATGTGGAGTAATAAATCTAGACCGGGCGGACTCGTTGTATGGGAGCCGCAAGACATGGAGGTCTTGTGAGCGGGTTCTTTCCGCCTGTGTCGATTAAGGCCCGTACTGTTGTTGAATAGCATGAGGTGAGACTTTGTAGTACTAACCTCATACTCCGGTAAGCCTTAACTTGGCTATTCTATTACGAGAATGGCTACTCGCGCACTAGGAGTGGAGAGATGGCGGGAATAGCGTGTACCCACGTGCCAATGGGCTGGATTGGTAGAGTACTGTATTCTCGGGTGGTGCGGACCCATTCTTGTTTAGAGGATCCGAGGGTAGGTTGATATATGTAAGTCGGGGACCTGCATATATCGTGTGGTCTGGAATTCCCAGATGGGTCTTTAATCGGTTCGAATCGTCATTGCTCCTCGGTTATGGAGACTCAACTCACTGTTCATTATCGTAGTAATAAATCACTAGAACTTGAGGATGGTCTGTGAAGGTGTTGGTTATGAAGTTTCATGATCTCAATGCGGATCATGTCAGCTTTGTATATGATCTTAAGAAGTTTTAAACGTTGATATAAGAATTTTGTTAAAAAGCTTTTACGCAAAAGAACCTTGATTATTGCTAAAGCCATACCTTGAAGCCCTGAGCCTGCATTCCTACATTTTATTAATTCTTATTTCGGATAAGTCTTGTTGAGTACTTTTGTACTCAGGGTTCGTTGACCCTTGTTGCAGGTGAGGCTCATGAGCAGATCTATTTTGGATCGTGCTGCATGACGGTTGTTCCTTGTGATGACGAGAAGTAGATGTGTGGCTCTTGTGCAGAGCAGCTTATTTGTGTGTTCTGTAATATGTTATAATGCCACTCCACTACTTTGGTTTGTATTATTTTTTCGAACTTAGTTATATGGTTTGAAACAAATGGTTTGTAAACTATGTTATTGTAAGACTTCCACTGTTTTTACTCTGGTGTATCTATTTGAATAAACTGTTGTAATAATGCAATAACTCTGTAATGTGATCCTGCTCGGAAATCGTGGATGATTCGGGGTTCCCCGAGGACACCCGACAGTATTCTTAAGTTACCGAGAACGTATGCATAGATGTCAAAGGTCGTTGGACAGTGACAGGTGCATGTGGGCCCTATAATTTAGGAGGTTCTGCCACAGCACAAAGCTGGCGGAAGAAAAAACTCAACTCTTCCAGCACATTCCAGACATTCTCAGGGACGTAGCCTCGAACCATCGACGGAAGAAGCCGCTCAATCCATATGTGGTAGTCATGACTCTTCATCCCTAAGACTCGGCCAGTCTCTAGGTTCGCTCCCCTCCTCAGATTCGCTGCATACCCATCCGGGAACTTTAACGTCTGCATCCATTGTATCACTTCCGTCCTGTGCTTCTTTTCTAACACGTAATCGGCCTTAGGCCTTTTCCATGGCTTGCCGTCTCTTGGAGGCAGCATCTCTAGCTTTGGTCTATCACATAGCGTTGCCAGGTCCACTCTGGCCTTAGGGTTGTCCTTTGTCTTGTCAGGAATGTCCATGAGTGTTGCCCAAAGTGCTTCGGCGACATTCTTCTAAGTGTGCATTACATCTATATTATATGGAAGGAGAAGGTCATCAAAATAGGGAAGCCTCTCCAAGCCCGACTTATGAGTCTACATATGTTCGACACCATATCCCACAAAGCAATCTTTCTTTGGATTATCTTTCTTTCGACTATCTTTCTGTGGATTGACCACAAGAGCATCTATCTGAGCATGAACCTGGGCACTAGTCATCTTCTGAGGTTCAGGGTCGGTCACCTTGACACCTTTTGTGAAGTTCTTGGTGTCTTGTCTGAATGCATGGTTAAGAGGGAGGAACTGTCGATGCTTGTCGAACGACGAAAACTTGCCACCCTTCTTCAACCAAATGAACTCCAGAGTTGTCTTGCATACTGGGCATGGGAACTTCCCGTGGACACACCAGGCGCTGAATATCCCATACGCCAGGAAGTCATGCATGGAGTACTGGTACCAAACATACATTTTAAAGTTTTTCTTTGTAGCTCGGTGATAAGTCCATACCCCTTCATTCCAAGCACTGATCAATTCATCATAAACAGGCTCCATGTACACACCCATTTTGTTTCCCGGGTGTCCAGGAATTATCAACGTCAAGAATATGTTTTGCCATTGAAGAAGGACCCGGGGGGAGATTGAGGGGGATAGCGAACATGGGCCAACAAGTGTATGGGGCCGACATCATTCCATAAGGATTGAACCCATCTATTGCCAGTGCAACACGTACATTACGGGCCTCAAGATCTTTGTCATGATGCTTGCGATTAAAGCTTTTCCATGCTTCACCATCAGTTGGATGTACCATCTTGTTAGGATTGTATTGAATGCCATTCTTGTGCCATGTCATCTGTTTCACGGACTCCTCGGTCATGAATAGCCGTTGGAGTCTCGGTATGATCGGAAGGTGCCATAGGACTTTCATGGGGATCTCAAGCTGCTCCTTCTGGCCATCACCTTTGTCTACCTCCACATACCTAGAGGATTTACACTTTGGACAGTACTTTGCATCCTTGTGATCTTTCCTAAATAGAACGCACCCCTTCGGACAACAATGTATCTGCTCATACGGCATCTTAAGTGCACGAAGGAGTCTCTGTGACTCGCAGAAGCAGCTCGGTAGAATATGACCCTCTGGAAGCAGCCCACCAATAACTGCCAACATACCATTGAAGCAGGCTCGACTCATGTTGTACTGGGACTTCAACCCCATTAGGCGTCCAATGGCATCCAGTTGAGAAACCGTTGCCTTCTCGTGTAGGAGCTTCTGTGCCGAAGACAACATTTGGTAGAACGCCTTTTCGGTTGGCTCTGGCTCCTCCTCCTCATCCTCCTTCTCCTCCTCCTCCGTAGGTCTTTTAGCGAACGTTGCTTCATGAAAGTCGCCTAACCATCCTGCTACCCCGCCATCAGCATCAAACGCCTCCAAGCGTGGTCTCACCACCTCCTCTCTAGTATGATGGGCTTCACCATGGAACACCCACCGGGTATAGTTTGGCGTAAATCCATACTTGCAAAGATGTTCCCCCATGATCTTCCTTGTTTTTCTTTTCCTGTTTCTACATTCGCTACAGGGACAGAATGTGTCTCTCGCTCCATTAGCTGCCTTGCCAAATGCTTGGTTCAAGAAACCCTCAGTCTTGTCCATCCATTCAGGGGTGATTTCAGCCTGACTTGGACGGCCCGTGTACATCCACTCACGGTTATCCATCCTCTAGCATATACATGAGCGAGTAATATAACCACCAATTGCATCTGAACGGCGTGCCTACTGTCTAATGGGTGAGGATAGGTCCTAATCCCACCCGCGGATGCGTAGATGAGGTTAGTTTACATGCTCTACTCCGATCCGAGACAGAATTTCGGCAGCACCTCCCCGTTGTTCTCCCAATACACGTCCTGGAAGGGAGAGTGTATCCGGAGAACAACAGGGAGGTGGTGCCGAAACTCTGTCTCGGATCGAAGCAGAACATGAAAACTACCCCATCTACGCATCCGCGGGCTGTCCAAAAAAGTGGACAATCCGAAATAGATATGGTCTTCGATATGCGAAGATCCACATACCTCCAACCGTATCTGTTTCGAACGGGAGATGCCTAACTGGGTTACACCGATCTACGACAACGATAAGGAAGAGAGGTTATTTATACCTAGGGTGGCGGTGGAGTCAGGCTAGCGGGGCAATGGCGAGGCGACGCTGTGCAGGAAGGACTGCAGCGCCGACGAAGACAATTAGGGTCACCTACGTACTCTGGGTCCCCTCCGATGGGTCTTGCTCTGCAAAAGAAGAATTATAATACTATAAGTTAAAAATTTCGGCAGAACCTCCCCTATATGGGGAGGTTTTCAAAACCTGCAAGAAAAAAGCTAGCACGATGGCCGACAGCATATATACGGCACGAAGGCCCACACATCCACGTATAGCACGAAGGCCCACACATCCACATACGGCACGAAGGCCATCAATGACATACAAGGCATGAAGGCCAACAACCGGGGGGGGCTTTATATTTTGGGTGGCGGTGGAGTCGGGCAACGCGGTGCCGGGGTCACCTTCGTCTCCAGCGAGGGGCGGGGATGACGGCGGGGACGAACGGTGAGGGGCGTGGTCGGCGGCCGAGGCTCCTCCTCCTCCCTTCTCCTTCTCCTTCTCCTCCCTTCCCCTTCTTCCTTCTCCCTTCTCCTCTCCTCCACCTCCCTTCCCTCCTCTACTGGATCCCCTGCTCCTCCTCTCCTCCACTCCGGTGGGTCAGGGGCGGCGAGCAGCCGGGCAGGGCACCACCGGCGGCGGAGCGGGGCCGGCTACGGCGGCGGAGCAGCGGCGGACCGGCGCCGGGGCGGGGCCGCGTCCGACGGCGGAGCCGGGGCGGGGCGGGGCTGGCTGGCTGCGGCGGCGGGTCGGGGCCGGGGCGGGGCCTAATTCCGGCGGCGGAGCAAGGCCGGGGCGGTGCCGGTGGTCGCCGGCGGCAGTGCGGGGCCAGGCGCGCGCGGCAGTGAGAGGCCGGGAGTGAGAGAGTGGGAGCGGGCCGGCTAGCCCGCTAGGGTTAAGTGGGGCGGCTCTTTGCCGAGTGCCGAGATGCGGGCACTCGGCAAAGAAATTCAGGGTTCTTTTAATCCGAAATAATAAACAAAATTCTGAATAGTCCTTGCCGAGTGCTGCAAGCCTGGCACTCGACAAAGAGGTTCCTTTGCCGAGTGCCAATTCCGACACTCAGCAAAGTATTTCTATTTTTTTTATTTTTGTTTTCAAATTTTTTTTGTGGCATTTATACAGTACCTTGAAGCACATGTTCCAATTTGGAACTTTTCTATAACTTTTTGGTATATTTTTTTAATTTTTTATGTTTACATGAATTTTTCTCAAAAAAGTAAATTTGAACTGCAGGTGCATGAAATATTAGAATTTAGCGATTCAAAAAATGGTATTCATGTTTTTGAGTGTATTTTGAGGCCGTCTGCAAGGACATTCGTGAAATTTCGAACATCTGTTTCACGAAACATGACCACCAACTTGTTAAAAAAGTGTTTTTTAATTATATAAAATGCAAACGAAGTCCGAAAAGCACGAAACTTGTCGAGATGTCGTGTCATTGCATGTAGAGGCTGTGATAAAAAATTTAGAAGTTTCCGAGCAAGTTGTGATGTACGATGCCTAAAACCCAGACATCTCCAAATTGGAACATGTGCTTCAAGGCACTGTATAAATGCCACAGAAAAATTTTGAAAACAAAAATAAAAAAATAAAAATACTGTGCCGAGTGTCGGAATTGGCACTCGACAAAGGAACCTCTTTGCCGAGTGCCAGGCTTGCAGCACTCGGCAAAGACAGCACGTTTGCCGAGTGCTAACGGCCAGCACTCGGTAAAGGATGACGAAGGGGCCACCGGCGTCGGCTGAGGTATTTTGCCGAGGGTTATTCTTTGCCGAGTGTATGACACTCGGCAAATAGTACGTTTGCCGAGTGTTCCTCTTTGCCGAATGTTTGGCACTCGGCAAAGACGGCCTTTGCCGAGGGCCGGCTTTGCCGAGTGTGGCACTCGGCAAACTGCCTCTTTGCAGAGTGCCCGTGTTTCAACACTCGGCAAAGAGCGCGTCTCCCATAGTGAACAGTAAGCTTCACTTCTACAACCAAAAGTAAATTTTATGGAAGGCCTCACTAAAAGACCCTAGGAAGATCATTTGTATTCCCTTTTTTATTTTGGATCGTCCACAAACCCACATCACCATCAAAAGCATAAACAATTTAACATAAATTCTGACATTGCAAAGTAATCCAATGATCAAAAACCTCTTGTAGATTCCTAGGTACTTTATTCCATCCTAATGCCACTTCACAACAGGTCCAGACCATTCTAGCCATTATGCAGTTGAAAAAAAATAGATTTGATAGTTTCATTTACCCCATATAGACAGCAATTTTATTTTTCTTTTTAGTTCCTTTTTTAAAATTCACCCTAAATCTGTAGTTTATTATCCTGGATAGCTAGCCACATGAAAATTCTAATTTTCATTGGCGCTCTGTTTTTCCAAAGCTTAACCATCTTTTTATTGGTAATGCCCCTAAACAAAAGATTCCTATACATTGATCTTGTTGCGTATTGTTCAGATTTTTTTGAACACCTAGGTGAAAGAATCTTTTTTTGGAAGCAAATAGGAGTGGTTGCCCCATACTGAAAATTTATTAAAACACAAAGAAGAAAAGTCTTTACAACAGGAATCAAGAGACAAAGAAAATAAAGAATGTTACATTAGACAATCTATCCATAATTAAATTTGTGGAAAATATTTCTTCTCTCTATGGATATCCATGGCAAACTCATAACAGAAGGCCAATTTGACTTAGTCGATAGTTGGCTGCTCTCCTTCAAAAATGCCATTGTTTCGAACAATCCAAATACTCCATCTGAACAGTATAATAATCTCCATGAACTAGGGCAGTGAAGGGTAACGAGATTCCAGCAGTCAGCTGCAAAATGGCCATGCAAGAACAAGTGCACCAATGTTTCTTCATGATCCAAGGAACACAAAACACAGGAGTAGGATTGCAAATCCATATTCGGTCGTCGAAGAAGATTTCTAGCGCTAGGACGGTCTTTTAATAACTGCCAGAAGAAGACTTTTTTTTTTTTGAAACTAGGCGCTCCGGCCTTTCAGTTAACTTCACGCCCAGCTGAAACGCAGGCAACAAGACTGTTTACAAACGCCGGGATCGGATACTCCCAAACATTCTCCGACCTAGGACTTTGGTTCAATCCTAGAGCTGCGACCTCGTGCGTAGATGAGTTACAAATCCTTGATACATGAAAACATTCAAAAAGAGAAAAATTCTCTGTAGCTAAGATCCGAATTTCTTTGAAAATTACCCCTGAAGGAGAGTGGTCCATTGATGATGACAACACTGCATTTTGGAGCAAGGTTGAATCTGTTTCCAGCTGTAACTGAGTTATGCCTTGAGCTACCGCTACCTCCAAGGCCTTCAGACAGGCAACAGCCTCAGCCATCAAAGCTTCTTGTACACCTTCTAAGTTACCTGCTCCGACGAGAACCGGATCACCGGAATGATCACGAAAAACAAAGCCCCAACCTCCTTGCTTAGTGCATTGGACAAAAGCCCCATCAATATTCACTGTCAATATACCTTCCGGAGGAGCCTTCCACTGAGTATCAGATCTGCTCGAGCTAGCACGAGATGCACTCGGTTGCTGCTGTATTTCCCGTGCCATAAGGTTTACTGCAGCAGTGGTCACCGACGTTGCCTCCAGGGCCTCACCAGCGTTCACCTTATTCCCAACATCCCACCATTGCCAGAGAAGGATCAATATCTTATAGCGCTCATCATCAGGCATTATCAGGATCCCTTCAATCAAGTCACCAGCTGACCGCTCTGCATCAGTTCCTTTCTCTCCTCTTCTAGACCCAGGACCTGCCAACATTTTGGGACAAACTTACACTTGAGAAAGCAATGTCCTCTATCTTCATCGAGGCGCTTGCAGACCGGGCAGCGTGTATCAATGTATAATCCTCGTCGTTTGATATTAATCTTGAGGGCCAGGCTATTGAGTATGAGTCGCCAAATAAATTGTTTGATTTTTGGAGGACAAGCCAGACACCAAATTCGCTTCCACTTAAAACCCCTCTCCATGCCTGAATCGGAATTAGAGGAACTACCATGTTGGCGAGGTGCCTCACGTTCCCAATTATCATGCAGAACATGGTATGCCGATTTAAGAGAGAAGATGCCCTTTGAATCAAAGTGACAAGTTACAAAATCCCCTTGGTTTTATCCTTACCGGAATAAGCCATGATCGCCTTCTGAAAGTGCAATCAAGCCATAATTCTGGGTTTTGGTGACAATGACCACGCAATTAGAGAACTAATGAGATTTATCGAGATGACAAGTAGGGAATCAATATTTGAGGATTTTATACGAAACGGAGGAGCCCCCAATTACAAACGTTGACGGCTTCAAGCTCAAAGTAGGTTTAAATTCTTTTATATTTTAAATTTGAGTATAGGAAAAGCCGTACTATAAAGGGGGACACATTGTTTAAGCTAAATTGTGCTACCAAATGTTAAGTCTTTCACTTACATCCTCCGTTGCTCAGCCAAGACAGTCAGCTTTTCACTCTTACCTTTGCTGTCTTGCCTGGTGCGGCAGTGCTGCACCTAGAGAGAGGCACTGCCGCTGAGCGAAACTGTCGCCGTTGAGCCGCGGCACTGCCGCAACTTAACTGACCGTTGGGCTTGGGGAGTATTTGTACCTTTCCCTTTCCCTTGCAACGGCTCTCTCCTTCTTCCCAACCGTTCAGACTGATGCCAGCTGCTCAGCTCTTTTTCTCTCTCTCCTCCATTGTCGCCCTTGAGCTCTCAAGCATTCCCCATTGTTTTCTCTATCAATCCTTGAGGAAGAAAGGTGCAAAACTCGATTAGAGAGCAGATCCTTTGATTCCCCAGCTTTAAAGAGCACTTGGTTCACGTTTTGGCCAGCGGTTGTGTTTGTTACTCTTGGAGCTTGGCACCTAGCTAGCTAGAGCGTCGCCCGTGGGGCTTGTCAACTCGTGTGGCAACCCTGGGAGGTTTCTAACCATCATTGAAGCTAGTAAACTCATCTCTCATCTCAAGAGTTAACTCTCTTGACTTGAGAACGAGGAAGGGTTGCAAAGCCCTAAGGCTTAGTGGCTAACCTCAACAACGTGGACTTAGGCAAGCCTTGGTGGCGAGTTGAACCATGAGATAAATCATTGTGTCATTGTGTTCTTATTCTACTTTCTTGTGATTCATATTGTTGTTGAAGTGGTTTCTAGGGTTTGTGGACGATCTATTTGTGTGTGGTGTTCCTACCACCTCTAGCTGTCGATCTGTGAACTACATACCTGTAGGAACCTAAGTAATTTATCTGATCTAAGTTTCCATACACATACTTTGAATTGTATCTCGAAGTTGTCTGCAAGTGCGACAATGCCATTGTTCTGGCCTGGCAGCGTGGCAGTGCCGCGTGCTTAGAGTGGCAGTGCCGTGGGTGGAATTTGATGTTTGATTAAGTTTTATTTTAATAGGCCTATTCACCCCCCTCTAGGCTAGCCAGAGATCCTACAAGTGGTATCAGAGCAGGTTATCTCATGAGCGCTTCACCGCGTGAGGTATGGAGCTCGGAGGTGGTACTAGTGGTATGAAGCCCATTGACGTCGATCCGGAGGATGTGGACTTGCATGACACCGACAGCAGCGAGCTTAGTGCTTCTACAGCAAGCAATACCACACCCCGGCAGCTTGAGGCTACCGATGCCAAGAAAGCTCTAAATGATGAATAAAAAATAAAAAGGAAGGCAGCTAGAAAGGCAAAGAGAAATGCAAGAGAAAAGAAGAAAAAGGAGCAGCAAAGGCTTGAAGACAAGAAGCAAAGAAAAGAAGAAAGAAAGCTCAAAAGAGAAGCAAGAAGAAGAAGAAGAGAAGCTAGGAAGGAGAAGGAAGAAGAAGAGAAGGCAACAAATGCATCGTCAAGTGGCCTATCAAGTAGTTCCGAAGATGGAGGTGATGATGAGTCCTACCAAGTGACCAATGGAGGCAAGAAGGTGAAGAAAGGAAAGGGCAAAACCGACTCTAACAACAAATATGCCGTCGTATCCTTTAACTACTCTTCTATGCCTATGACTAACCATGATCGGAGGTCTTTCATCAATGTACCCGTGGGCAAGTTACCTTATTTCGATGGGACTAACTTTGCCAAGTGAAAGCACTTGATGAGAGCCTATCTTATAGGTCTTCACCCTAACATTTGGGAGGTAGTTTGCAATGGATTTGAGCCACTAGTTGATCCCAAGAATCCAACACTAGATGAAATGAGAATTATTCATCTTAATGGTCAAGCCACAAGTGTGTTGCTTAGTGCTTTGGATGGTGATAAATACAATAGAGTGATTGGTGTTGATGTTGCCAAGCAAATTTGGGACACTTTGCACCTTGCACATGAAGGGGTTGACAAAGTGAGTAAGACAAGAATTGATTTATTGATGGTCAAGCTCAACCGGTTTGTCATCTTAGATGGAGAAGGGCCACAAGAGATGTTTGATAGATTGATGACCATGGTGGAAAAAATTAGAGGCTATGGTGGTGATGAGCTAGATGATCACAAGGTAGTGAAGATTATGTTGGAAGCTTATTCACCTAGAAATGAGACCGTGGTGACTCTAATTAGAGACAAGAAGTTTGAGTATTTCACACCAAATGATGTACTTGGGAGGATC
The DNA here is from genome assembly GCA_904845875.1 of Miscanthus lutarioriparius. Lineage (NCBI taxonomy): Eukaryota > Viridiplantae > Streptophyta > Magnoliopsida > Poales > Poaceae > Miscanthus > Miscanthus lutarioriparius. The sequence continues at coordinate 48,087,015 of CAJGYO010000018.1, read as the reverse complement.
TTCACCTTTGACATGCAAAGAGAAGAAACAAATGAGAGGAAGAAGCTTGGTGAGTTGCAAGCAAAATTAGATGGCATAAAGATCAAGGATGTAGCTCTCAAGGCCAACAAATCAAGCAAGTAAGGTTCTACTAGCAACTCCAAAATCAACAAGCAATCTTCAACAAGCAAGCCTAAAGCAAGCAAGCAAGTCCAAGAGCAAGTAGAGACTACATCATTCTCAAGTGAAGATGAAAATGATGATGAACATTATGAGAAGGTTGATGATGTTGCTTGTTGGTATAAATTAATGCACACAGAATAATCCGCAAGCGCACGGATATTATACCGATATAGCACTTCACCGGGAGTATCCAGTTTTATATCGAACTCGAGGAAATATGTGTGAGAATAACCAAATCTAACTTATCCCAGCTTCACAATGAAGGCTAGATAATAGGAGTGTACATGAGACTACTAAGGTCTTCTAGTTCTAACTTCGGTAAGCTTTGTCTTCTACTATTCAATTCTAGGGATAATACTAGAGAAAACACAGATAGAGTATGTTTTCTATAGCAATATTGTCCTGCTAGTTCTATTAACGGGAGGTGGACTATAGAGGATTCAACGAGCCTATAAAGGTCACCCTCGCGAGCTACCACCGTTCCAAAAATAGGGTACATCTACGAGTAACCGAGTCTAAGCACCACAATTACACTATGAATACTACTTTAACCCAAGAGCTACAAGGATTAAAGTACTCAAAAGAGAGTTGCAAACCTAAAGAATAATCTGAACAAGATGCTTACTTGAATTAGAAGTCGATTACTAGAGAAATCTCAGAAGCAAGCTCAAGAAGGACTTGATTCCGCCAGGTACAAGCCGTAGAGAGAGCACCGATAGGCCGGACTCCTCCAGAACTCTTCCCACACACTCTATCTCTCTATCTCTAGAACAAGACTAGATCCTATCGAGGACTAATCTTCTCTTAATTTCTAGCCCTTGGTGGACATATGAATTAGGGTTTCTGGCTTCTCAGCTCTCAGGATGAAATGAGCATTATGCCTAGCGGAGAGGCAGGGGTTGGATTATATAGCCCTGAGGGTCCAACGTGAGCGCTTGGATCAAACCGACTTAAGCAACGGTGGAGATGCATCCTAGTAGGCGGTGGGAAACTGACATAGCAACACGGCTGACAAGTGGACCCATAGGGGGCCAAGCAGCCTAACAGTGGGGCTGGGCGGCCCCACATGTTTGCCACTCGGGCTCCACTTTGGTGATGTGACTTCTGCATCCTTCTAGAGTCTTCCCACGTAGGTACCACGATGGGATTCAGTATTTTCCTTTGACGATTAGGTCCTCCTTGGCGGTTTTTTGATTAAATCCTGCCGAAAACACAGATTCACCAAAACTCATGGAATTTGTCAATTTAAACCCCTAAGTCTACTTTGGTGATTCATTTATACCCTTATCCATGTTTAATGGATGGATAAAATATGTATGATAACTACCGTCAACAACTCCCCTACACTTAGGCTTTTACTCGTCCTCGATAAAAGGTTGGATTACTCAAGACATAACCTTAGGACATGACATCAACATAAAACCATTCCCAGTTATGCATGTACCGCAAGATTCAAAGTGTCTACCATGAAACTTTGGGCAGTTGAAGAATGGAACAGCTTGAAACAGATCACCATCTTTCGTTAGTCAAGACAATTGGAGAAATATTTTAAGATTTTTGAAAATAAAACATAGCTTACCTTCTCCTTTTGTTGTACTCTCAAATAACTTTGTATATGTTGTATTTTTGGATCCTCACCAAGGCATTGATGATTTTGCCTTCTTTTTGCCTACTTCTAAAAGCTTATGTGGAGCTCAGGTAGGGATGAATTTGAAAACATACTTGCATTGCATATATTGTAAAGTCAAAACAAGGATCCAAAGAGAAAGATGTCATACTCTTAGATCAAGATGTGGATGTGTGTGGATATGTATATATGGTGGCTAACATAATTCTACTATGCTCCTTAAAACATATCTCTCATGATTGAAACTTGGAAAACAGTTTGCAAGGAAACATGGGATATCTTATTCATCTCTTTTTCTCACTTTTTTTTTCAGGCGGGCATCTGAGTACTCATTGTTTTTAGTATCTCGGACACTTGTCCATTTTTTTCAATACTTTTTCTTTGAATAACTTTTGCATAGCCACATGCCTCTTTTCTGCAATTGAAACTTTTCAAGAAAGACATTTACAAGAACTTGGATCATTTATCCTATCAAACATATTTTTGTGTCTATTCCTAGTGTAGGAGTAGAACATTTTTGGGTGGATGAAAAACATGGTGTTGCATACCCCCAGAGTAGGAGCAACAGATATATGTGGAGTGTACATGATCTTGATCTTGGGAGCATGATAAGTTTCTCAACAAGGGTCACAAGGCTTGACCAAACTCAACACAATGACAAGTAGTATATGTAGAAGGTTTCTCCTAGTCCATATATGGCTCTGGTGGGATATTGCTTACCCCAAAGGAGAGGTGTAGCTATTCTTTTTTACTTTTTGGAATAAAATTCTCCAATAATGTGACATCAAGAATCAAGTTCTCATTATTCTACTATATCTCATTCCACAACAACTTAAGCAACATGGGGTCCCTAATAATAAGTTCTCAACAGTAGCATTAATTCTAGGAAAAGTATTATGTGAGTCTACCCTTAAGTCATGACTAAAATAATTTTTCCTTAGATTTTAAAGTTGTTTATGAATGGATTTTCAATTCGGTTCAAAACAGAAAGCGAAACATATAAAAATAGAGTGTATTGGGCTTATACCTGACCGTGGACGAAGCACGAGGCGAGGCGGTGCTATGGTGGGCTGGGCAGCCCATGTAGGAGGCCAGGCAACCCGCTCTCAGGCCCGTCTCGGTCCAACTTTGGCGAGCGCGGTTCTTGGTCCATTGCTTCCCGAATTTCGTGATCTTCGCGATTGGATCTCGTCTTTGTTGTCGCGGTGTGTCTCCCCCACACTTATTTTCTTTGTATACCTTTATGCATAACATGTGGAGACAAACACATATCCGAAAGAAATAGCGAGCATATAAGATTTCATTAATATAAGGCACTTTATTACACAAGCACACAATAATCACACACTTTTTTCTGACCTAACACAAACTTTAATATCCTAACCATCGGAGCTAAGCGACAAACCTAAACATTAAACATGATCACACTTAACCTAATACTTGTACCTTATCACTCGACCTATTACTTAGTTTTGCTTCTTATCCCCAAGACAGTGAGAAAGGATAGAGATTTTGCTTTTCAAATTCTTTCGCTGGAGATGTTCTAATTCCATCCTATTATGCATGGCTTCGATAGTCCTATTGAGGAGATGGGTCTTTTCTTGGAGGGTTGTGACTGCCTGAGTAAGGAGATCAACTCTCTTCTCAAGGGCTGCCATGGTCATCCTCTAATGCTTCTCTTCCCTCTCTAGTGGAGCTAGGGCAGACCTCTTCGGTGTCTCCTTCGATGGAATGATCTTGATCTACCCTGGTGCAGCTCAGACTCCATCAAAAGCAACTCGAGGTGTGGCCGTAGTATACTTGGCACATGTGACCTCCCCAAACTTGTTGGTCTTTACACTCATCAGCGTCTCATTGGGACTCAAGGGAAGGAGCTTGATATCCTTTGGCACTTGGATCATCGGGCCCTTCATTTGCTGTGGCTTGTCCTTCAGGAGTAGACTCTCTTGCAACGGAGGGAGTGCCGGTTGACGAACTTGGGTGTAGTAGGACTGCTCATAGCTTCTTCTTGGAGGAACCGAACCTACATGCTTGGGAGGAACAATGGATAGGGGGACAAGTTCTCCAAAAGGGATAATGGTTTGAAGACTCATCTACAGGAGGTGGCTTCCTTGGGCTGGTCTCAAAGGGGATGATCTGCTTGTCGGCCATGGGAACTAGGAGAGGAGGGGAGCTTCGCTGCTGTTGGAGGAGAAATCTTTGATGGGATGGTTATGGAGACATGCAAGGGCTTGTTTATATAGGGGGGTCCAACTTACAGCAAGGGTCAAGATCTATCCATATGAGGTCTCGTAACGAGGAAAAACAGAATGCGTCGAAAAACTGTGAGATTACGAAGAGGAAGGATCTAGAAGACACGAGAGAGTTGATGGGACGCGAGAGGCACTGATAGTGGGCCAGGCGACCTCTAGGTGGGGCTAGCGGGCCCCACATGTCAGGGTCTCGGGGTGATTTTTCTCGTGGTGGTTTCTAACTCCTATCTAATCCCAAAAAGTATATTTTCACATTACAATTCATTACGGAGGATGGCAGTGGTCTAATTTATGGTAAAATCTAAAAATCTACCTCATCCAAATCCTTATGTGTTTTTTTAGGTTCTAGAAAGATCTTAAGATGGTGGCCATTTACCTTAAATAACGTACCTTCATCGTTTTGAAGTGTTACCGCTCCATACGACAAAGTGCTTATCACCTTGAACGGTCCTTCCCATTTGCTCCGAAGTTTTCCATGCCCAAATAATTTAATCATGGAATTAAAAAGTAATACCTTATCTCCGGGGGCGAACTCCTTCTTGATCCTCTTGTCATGCCATCTTTTCATTTTCTCCTTGTAAATCTTGGAATTATGATATGCTTTTTCACGCCATTCATCAAGCTCTGAGAGTTGCATCTTTCTCTTAGTTCATGCGGCTTCAAAGTCCATGTTCCATCGCTTGATAGCCTAGTAAGCTTTGAATTCTAGCTCAACAGGTAGATGACAGGTCTTCCCATAGACCAATTGATATGGTGACATCCCAAGTGGTGTTTTATAGGCCATTCTGTAAGCCCATAATGCATTAGGTAATTGATCTTTCCATGTAGTTCCCATCTCGTTGACCATCTTCTGCAGAATGTTCTTGATTTGTTTATTTGATGTTTCTGCCTGGACACTTGTCTGAGGGTGATATGGAGTAGCGACATTGTGTCGGATCCCATGCCTTGACAAGTAATTGTGAAAATTCTTGTCAGTGAAGTGAGTTCCTCCATCACTAATCACCATCCTTGGAACTCCAAATCTTAGAAATATTATCTGTTCAAACATCCTCTTGGAGTGTTTTGCATCAGCAGATCTGCATGGCATGGTTTCAACCCACTTAGAGACATAGTCAACTGCCACCAAGATATATTCACAGTGCTATGACTTTGGAAACGGTCCCATGTAATCAATTCCCTAGACATCGAAGAGCTCGATCTGGAGGTTGGTGGTGAGTGGCATGGCATCTCTTGAATTAATATTCCCATGCCTCTAACATGCTCCACACCTTCGGATGAAGTCCTTCGTGTCTTCATACATGGTTGGCCAAAAGAATCCACTTTGCCAGATCTTAGAATGAGTGCGGAATGCACCATAATGCCCTCCATATGGTGATGAGTGGCATCCTTCTATGATCTTGATGCTTTCTTCTGCTGGTACACACCTTCTAAGCAGGTCATCAGAGCAAACTCTGAAGAGGTACGATTCATCCCATATGTGGAGACGACTTTCATAGATAAGCTTCCGTTTGTTCTCCCCTGGTGGTACATAATCTGCAATCATAAAATTAACAATATTTGCGTACCAGGGGTCGAATTTTGTGACTTTGTAGAGCATGTCGTCCCGCAGCGAATCATTGATGGGCAGTCCCTGCGAATTCTTAAACTGCATTTTAGACAAGTGATCGGCAACAGAGTTTTGTACTCCCTTTTTATCTTTTATTTCTAAGTCAAATTCTTGGAGTAACAAAATTCATCTTATCAATCTAGATTTAGCATCTTTCTTAGTGAGCAGGTATTTTAAAGCAACATGATCAGTATAAACAATCACCTTAGCTCCTACTAGGTAAGATCTAAACTTATCAATAGCAAAAACAACAGCTAGGAGTTCTTTTTCAGTTGTTGTATAATTAAGTTGAGGTCCTGTCAGAGTTTTGCTAGCATAAGCAATTGCATGATGCTTCTTGTCTTTAGTTTGTCCCAAAACTGCCCCCACAGCATAATCACTAGCATCACACATAATTTTAAAAGGTAGCGACCAATCAGGGGGTTGAATGATTAGTGCAGAGATGAGTGCTTTCTTAAGAATGTTAAAAGATTTCAAACATGCATCATCAAATTCAAAGTGAACATCCTTGGCCAAAAGATTAGTAAGTGGTCTAGCAATATGTGAATTTTTTTTTATAAAGCAGCGGTGAAAACCAGCATGACCAAGAAAACTTTGGATCCCTTTGATATTTACGAGAGGAGGTAATTGTTCAATTACTTCAATTTTAGCTCTATCTTCCTCTATCCCTCTTTCGGACACCAAGTGTCCTAGCACTATTCCTTCTCTAACCATGAAATGACATTTTTCCAATTAAGGACTAAGTGCTTTTCTTCACATCTTTGCAAAACCTTGTCTAAATTTTCAAGACAATCATCAAAAGTTTTTCCATAAACAGAAAAGTCATCCAAGAAAACTTCTCTGATTTTCTCAATCATATCAGAAAATATAGACATCATGCATCTTTGAAATGAAGCTGGAGCATTACATAGTCCAAAAGACATTCTACGGTAAGCATAAGATCCATATGGACATGTAAAGGTGGTTTTGCTTTGGTCATCTAGATGAATCAGTATCTGGTGGTACCCTGAATACCTATCAAGGAAAGGGAAAAAGTGTGGTTCGCTAGTCGCTCTAACATTTTATCAATGAAGGGCAATGGAAAGTGATCCTTCTTTGTTGCCTTGTGAAGTTTTTGGTAGTCAATACACATCCGCCATCCAGTGATGGTTCTTTGGGGGATTAATTCATTCTTTTCATTTTTAACAACAGTCATGCCTCTCTTTTTGGGCACAACCTACACAAGGTTTACCCACTCAATATATGGCACAGGATAGATAATCCCGGCATGCAAGAGTTTTAAAACCTCTTTCTTAACAACCTCTCTCATCGTATTATTAAGCCTACGCTAGGGCTCCCTAGAAGGTATAGAGTTAGGATCTGTAGGGATGCGATGGGTGCAAAGAGCATGGCTGATACCCTTAAGGTCTTGGAGCGAGTAGCCAAAAGCAGAACGATGCTTTTCTAAGACAGTTAGCAAGCGTAGGGATTCTTTCTGAGAGAGTTTATCACTTATGACCATAGGAGAATCCTGACCATTATTGAGAAAAGCATATCTAAGACCAGAAGGCAAGGGTTTAAGCTCAATGGTGGGCTTAGGTGGTTCTAGCGATTCATCTAGAGGTTCAGATTCTGTTGGATTTTTATCTTCCTCCTCGATGAAGAACTGGGCATCATCTTCAAGGTTGGGTTCGATCAAATAATCAAGAGATGTAACCTTAACCTCTTCCATTGGGTCTTCCTTGGGAATTGGCTCACTCTCAGCATTTAGAGAATGAATAATGGGTATAGAAAGTTTAAAGTTTTTCCCAAGTCTTATATTCAACTTCCCCGTTTGGCCTTCTTGGGTAAGTCTTCCAATTGGTTGTCCTATCAATAGGTCAAACTCCATAATATCAAAGATATAAAAGCTCAAATGAACTCTAGTTCCATTGACATGGATAGTTCGGGAGAATGTGTCTGGAAAGACTTTTCAATAACTTTGTTGTGGGGGTTAATGGCATGTGTTCTAATAAATCAAGAGCAAAAGATGCAGACATGATATTAATACCCACAATTGGATTGTAAAGAGCATCGAAAGGAGCTTTATTAATTTGGCAACGAATGGATATAGAAGATGAATCTAAATGAATCACATCAGAGGAAAGCTCTGATTTTTCTAGCCATTCATTGCTTATAATAGACACTAGCTCCTTCGTTGTCTTTTTAAGGAAATCTTCCTCAAAAGGATCTAAAGGTTCTTTATTCAATGATTTCCTAGACTTCTGGGGTCTCATGGTATGGTAATTCGAGGTGTTTCCATATTCATCAAAAAGTTCATCCTCGAATTTAAGCATAAAATCCAAAATCGGAGTTTCCTCCTTTTTCGATGGTTCAGGAATTGGGACAGCTGAAGTTGGTGATGGGTCTAGTAAAGATTTGGGTTCAACTATCTGGGATTCCTCTTCTAATGGCTTGTCTTTTTCTTCCTCAGGGATGTTCTCTAAAATTTTTGCAAGAATGCTTCTCCCTGCATTTGCGGAGACATGCAAGTACGAGCCTCCTGAGGCCGTATTGAGAAGTGTTGAGGATTCCCTATCAAGACCCATATAAAAGTATTGAAGAAGAATAGGGACTTGAATGGCAAGGTCAGGGCCAGTATTGATAAGAGTAGTACAACGTTCCCATGCCGGGCCTAGAGATTTTTTTTTCTTTTGTTGAAAAGATAGAATCTCTTAACGAAGTTTGACTCCACTAGAGATGGGAAAGAATTGCAAGCAAAAGCTAGAACATAGGGCTCCCCAATCTCCCTGTCTACTCCCTATAGTGAGATTGTACCAACGTTTAGCTTTTCCCATCAAGGAGAAAGGAAAAAGCTTCCATCGTAAGGTTTCGTCTAACATGCCCGCAATCCACAATCATGCATAGGTCTGCTCAAACTCATTTAGGTGGGAATATGGGTTTTCATCATCTTCGCCCAAAAAGGGTTGATCCTGAACCATATTAACTAAACACGGGCGCAGCTCATAGCCAGGTGTTAGGATAGGCTTTGAAGACCCTTTTGATTGTAGGCTTGCACTCGTGGGTGCACCATATTGGTAAATAGGGGTGGATTCTAGATCCATGGTAAAAATAATAAAAGAATAAAAGAAAAGATAAAAGTATAAGACAAGGATAAGCTAGGTTCGAAGTTAACTCAACAACCGTTTCCCCAGCAACGGCACTAGAAATGCTTGTTGGTATAAATTAATACACACAGAATAATTCGCAAGCGCACGAATATTATATCGATGTAGCACTTCACTGGGAGTACCCAGTTTTATATCGAACTCAAGGAAACGTGTGTGAGAATAACCAAATCTAACTTATCCCAACTTCATAATCAAGGCTAGATAATAGGAGTGTAGAGGAAACTACTAAGGTCTTCTAGTTCTAACTTCGGTAAGCTTTGTCTTCTATTGTTCAATTCTGGAGATAATACTAGAGAAAACACAGACAGAGTATGTTTCCTATAGCAATACTGTCCTGCTAGCCCTATTAATGGGAGATGGACTACAGAGGATTCAACAAGGCTATAAAAGTCACCCTCGCGAGCTACCACCGATCCAGAAAATAGGGTACACCTACAAGTAACCGAGTCTAAACACCACGCTTACACTACGAATACTACTTTAACCCAGGAGCTACAAGGATTAAAGTACTCAAAAGAGAGTCGCAAACTTGAAGAATAATCTGAACAAGATGCTTACATGAATTAGAAGTCGATTACCAGAGAAATCTCAGAAGCAAGCTCAAGAAGAACTTGATTCTGCCAGGTACAAGCTGTAGAAAGAGCACCGATAGGCCAGACTCCTCTAGAACTCTTCCCCTCACACTCTATCTCTCTATCTCTAGAACAAGACTAGATCTTATTAAGAACTAATCTTCTCTTGATTGCTAGCCCTGATCCTGGTGGACATATGAATTAGGGTTTCTTGCTTCTCAGCTCTCAAGATCAAATGACCATTATGCCTAGGGGAGAGGCAGGGGTTGGATTATATAGCCCTATGGGTCCAACGTGAGCCCTTGGATCAAACCGACTTAAGCAACAGCGGAGATGCATCCTAGAAGGCGGTGGGAAATCGACATAGCACGAGGCTGATAGGTGGGCCCATAGGGGGCCGGGTGGCATGACAGTGGGGCTAGGCGGCCCCACATGTTACCCACAGTGGGGCCGGGTGGTCCCACATGTCACCAAAACTCGTGGAATTTGTCAGTTTAAACCCCTAAGTCTACTTTGGTGATTCATTTATACCCTTATGCATGTTTAATTGACAGATAAAATATGTATGATAACTACCATCAACATTGCTCTATTTATGAAGAGATTTCAAAAGGGTCTAAAGAAGCAAGGATACAAGGTAGTGAAGAGAAAATTTCCAAACAAGAAGAAGAGGACATGCTACAATTGTGGGAGCACCGATCATTTCATTACCAAGTATCCATATGAGAACAAAGACAACAAGTACAAGATGGACAAGAAAGAGGACAAGGCCAACCATAGAAAGAGCAAGAAGTACATGGGAGAGGCTCACATTGGGTATGAATGGGACTCGACTAGAGAGAGCACAAGTGAAGAGGATGAGAAGGTTGCAACCGTTGCTATCCACAAGTCATCCCCTACACCAAGGCTCTTCAACAACATATCCGATGATGACTACTACTCCCCTCATATTTGTCTCATGGCAAAGGGTGAGAAGGTAAAACCAAAATCAAAGGCCAAACCTCCTCCACCTCGTAGTGGTATCTCTAGTAGTGATATTAGTGATAGCTCTAGTGATGATGGATCTAGTGATGAAGAAATTGACATAATAAATAAAAATTTGGATGGAAAGACCAAATTATTCATTACTAAGCTAATGGAGGATTTAGAGAGTGTCCAAGTCGAGCTAGAATCTAGAGGGAAAACTCTTATTCAACAAGAGGATCTCTACATTGCTAGCAAGGAAACTCTTGAATTAGAGAGAAGTGAGGTGGAATCCTTGTGCAAGGCTTTGGCCAAAGAGCAAGAGGACCATGCTATCACAAAGAAAGCAAATAATGCTCTCAAGAAAAAGTATTATGACTTGGATGAAAAACACAAAGAACTTGAGCTGCAAAATGGCATTCTTTGGGATAGCAACTCACATCCCTCTAAGGCAAAGGAAACCTCTACTCCCTCCACTAGTCAAGGTTGTGGAAAATGTTATGATCTTGATTTGAATGCCTATTCCACTAACATTGCCAATATGGAGGCTATGAGAAAAGAGATTGCTAGGCTCAATAAGATCATTAGAAAAAATGCATGGATGGCAAGGTCCAAACCAATGATAAGAAGAAGGATGAACCAAAAGGGCCACAATACAAGAAAGGGAGACATCCCTCAATCAAGCATGGGCTAGGCCACACAACAGGAGCCAAAACAAATGGAAGAAAGATAGTGAATGGCTTTGAGTGTGTATAGTTTGAAAGGAAGGGCAGAATTGGTACAGATCACCCTGCACAGCCCACGACAGTGCAGTAGCCCCGAGAGGCAGTGCCGTGCCCCACAAAAATAGGAAGGCTACCCATTCTATTCCTAATTAGAGTAAGCCCATGAAGAAGGTGCTCTAGCAGAAGCATATTTTCCAGAAGCCAAAGAAATCAACATGGGCCACTAAGAATAAGTATTCTTATCAACCAAAGGCCCATGCACCTCGACAAAGCTTGACATCATGTTTTGTATTGAAGAACAACAATAGTGGTCAAGTGGTTGAAAAAATGTTGGAAAAGAAACCAACATATATAGGAATACTTCTATTTGGGTTCCTAAATTTCTTGTGACTAACATGCAAGGCCCCAAGTCAAGTTGGGGACCTAAATCTGGCAACTAAACTTGTTTTGCAGGCATACTCCTCCGATGGATCAAGTTGGGTGCTTGATAGCGGATATACAAATCATATGACCGAAGAATGGAGTATGTTCTCATCATATTCCCCGATGATGCACTCAAATGAAAATATTGTCTTTGGAGACAATTCAAAGGGGGATGTGATTGGTCTTGGTAAAGTTGCTATAACCCTTGAGCATTCAATTACAAATGTTTTACATGTTGATTCGTTAAGTTACAATTTGTTGTCCATTTCTCAATTGTGTGAGATGGGCTATAATTGTCTCTTTACAGATAAGAGTGTGGAAGTCTTTAGAAGGTAGGATTCCTCTATTGTCTTTACGGGTTAATTAAAGAATAAGCTTTACCTAGTTGATTTCAACAAAAGTAAAGCTAAGCTTGAGACTTGTTTAGTGGCAAAATCTAGCATGGGTTGGCTTTGGCATCATCAACTAGCCCATGTTGGGATGAGGAACTTGGCCAAACTTCTAAAAGATGAACACAACCTTGGACTAACAAATGTTCACTTTGAGAAAAATAGGATTTGTAGCGCTTGTCAAGCCAGAAAGCAGGTTGGTGTACCTCACCCACTGAAGAGTATCATGACCACCGAGCAACCATTGGAGTTAATTCACATAGATCTCTTTAGACCGGTCGCCTACCTAAGTCTTGGGGGTAACAAATATGGTCTTGTTATTGTCGATGATTATTCCCGTTTCACTTGGGTATTCTTTTTGTATGACAAGTGCCAAGTTCAAGAGAAAGTGAAGATATTTATTAGAAGAGCTCAAAAGGAGTTTGGCCTCCCAATCAAGAAAGTGAGAAGTGACAATGGGACCGAATTCAAGAACACTCTTGTTGAAGAGTTTTTTGATGAAGAGGGCATCAAGCATGAGTTTTCAACTCCATACACCCCTCAACAAAATGGTGTAGTAGAGAGGAAGAACAGAACACTCATTGACATGTCAAGGACAATGCTAGATGAATACAAGACGCCGAACCTATTTTGGTAAGACACCGTCAACACCGCTTGCCATGCCATCAACCGCCTCAACCTACACAAGAAGTTGAAGAAAACTTCATATGAGCTTCTAACCGGTAACAAACCTAAGGTGTCATACTTTAGAGTATTTAGGTGTAAGTGTTTCATACTTAACAAAAAACCCAAAACCTCTAAGTTTGCACCTAAAGTTGATGCAGGTTTTTCTTCTTGGTTATGGATCAAATGAGCATGCCTACCGTGTCTTCAACAAAACCTCCGAGAGAGTTGAGATTGCGGTAGATGTGACATTTGATGAATCTAATGGCTCTCAAGTAGAGCAAGTTGATTCAAGTGTTGTAGGAAAGGAGGATCCATCATGTGAGGTAATCAAGCAATTGGCTATTGGTGATATTAGACCAAAAGAAGAAGAAGCCACCGAGGTGGAGATATCTCAAGTTGCTGCTGCACCAATTTCCACTAACATACCTAATGCTAAACAGCAGCAGACCTCTTTTGCAACTCCTACATGCGGCAGTGCTGCGTCTGAGAGCGCCAGTGCCATACCTACCCAGTCAGCAGCAGCTGACTCTAGCTCGTGGACAGAACCTACAACCAATCTTCGAGCAAGAAGAAGAAGAAGATCCAGAAGATGAGCAAGAGGCCATTGAACACCCAAGGCTAAGGCAAACGATACAACGGATCATCCTGTTAATAATATTCTTGGGAGTCTTCAAAAGGGGGTAACAACTTGATCACATTTAGCAATTTTTTGTCAATTTTACTCGTTTGTTTCCTCTTTAGAGCCTCTTAAGGTAGAACAAGCACTTGGAGACCCGGATTGGATCATGGCTATGCAAGAAGAGCTCAACAACTTCGAAAGAGATCAAGTGTGGACCTTGGTGGAAAGACCCAATACCAATGTCATTGGCACCAAATTGGTTTTCCGCAACAAGCAAGATAAGAATGGTGTGGTGACAAGGAACAAGGAAAGATTAGTTACTCAAGGCTTCACTCAAGTAGAGGGCTTGGTCTTTGAAGAAACATATGCACCGGTGGCAAGGCTTGAAGCAATCTGAATGATTCTAGCTTATGCCGCTCATCACAACTTCAAGCTATTTCAAATGGATGTAAAGAGTACATTCCTCAATGGCCCTATTCAAGAACTTGTCAATGTTGAGCAACCACCAGGCTTTGAGGATCCTAAGTTCCCAAACCATGTCTACAAACTCTGAAAAGGTGCTCTATGGGCTTAAGCAAGCACCAAGAGCATGGTATGAATGCCTTAAGGAATTCTTGCTTAAACAAGGCTTTGAAATAGGCAAAGCCGATCCTACCCTTTTCACTTGCAAAGTTGGTAAAGATATCTTTGTGTGCCAAATATATGTTGATGACATAATATTTGGTAGTACTAATCATAATTTTTGTGAGGAATTTAGTAGGATCATGATCAAGAGATTTGAGATGTCCATGATATGTGAATTAAAGTTCTTTCTCGGATTTTAAATCAAGCAAATGAGGGATAAAACTTTTATTAGCCAAACGAAGTACACCCATGATATGCTTAAGAAGTTTGACATGGTGAATGCCAAGCCTATCAAAACTCCCATGCCAACCAATGGACATCTTGATCTCAATGAAGAAGGGAAAGCCATGGATACCAAGGTATATCGCTCCATGATTGGCTCTCTACTTTATTTGTTTGCATCTAGGCCCGATATTATGCTTAGTGTGTGCATGTGTGCTAGATTTCATGCTAACCCAAAAGAGTGTCACTTTGTGGCCGTTAAGAGAATCTTGAGATATTTAGTACACACTCCTAACCTTGTCTTGTGGTATCCTAAGGGCTCAATGTTCAATCTACTTGGGTATAGGGATTCTGATTACGCCGGTTGCAAAGTAGATCGAAAAAACACTTTGGGGATATGTCAATTCCTTGGACGGTCCCTAGTGTCTTTTTGTGTAGCCCTTTCCACTGCCGAGGCCGAGTATGTTGTAGTCGGTGCATGTTGTGCTCAACTACTTTGGATGAGGCAAACCCTTCAAGATTTTGGATGTCGCTTTACCAAAATCCCACTCTTGTGTGACAATGAAAGTGCCATAAAGCGAGCAAACAATCCTATAAGCCACTCAAGAACTAAGCACATAGACATCCGACATCACTTTTTTAGAGACCACGAAGCCAAAGGAGATATCAAAATTCGCCATGTGAGCACCGAAAAACAACTAGCCGATATCTTCACTAAGCCTCTAGATGAGTCAATGTTTTGTGCTTTGCGTAGTGAGCTAAATATACTTGATTCTCGTAACATAGTTTGAACTATAGCACACCTTTGTTTGATGAACTATCACGGATAGGAGAAACGAATTGCAAAGGTTTAAATATTGTGCTTCAAAATGTTTTATCAAAAGCTACAAGTGAATTATGATCATTGTTTGTATTGATTATCTGCTACTGATCATAGTATGCTTGAGATATATGTCCATATCTTATATATATAGAGCTATTTAGTTGGTAGCTAAATCTTGCTATTCTGGGGAGTGCGGCTGTGACGCGCCTGCCTTGCGGTGGTGCCGCGTGTGGCCTGTGGTGGTGCCACACTTTGAATTCCAATCAGAATTCTGCCCACAACGATAGTTACCATGGGGCCCATCTCCTTTACTCTTTTTTCCATTTGGCCCGCAGTAACTCTCTCTCTCCCTCATTCACACCTAGACACCGATGTCGCACACGCACTTTCTCCCTCGCATCGCCGCACCATCGCCAAGTCACGCCGCTGCCTTCTAGCAGTGCCACACCGACCACCGGCCTCTCTCTGCATTGCCGGTGGCCACTAAGGCACTTGGGTGGAGGCGCTTCATCTCGTTCCTCCCCAATCTGCGAGAACCAAGGTGAAACCCTAAATTCTTCCTGATGTATGTAATGTGATGATTCCAGTAGCTCTAGTTGTTTGATTGGAAGATGGATAGTATGTTGGATGGTGTTTTGGGGATTGATTGATATAGAAACCGTGATTCAACTTTGGAGCCTAAGTAACTGCAGCGATAGTGTCGCGCCCTATGCCCGGCAGTGCCGCATTATGCAGTTTCATTGCTCTGGTTCGATGGTTGACTCACCCTTTCTATTTCAATTAGCTTCTAAGGTCAAATTTTTAAGTTTACTAGACATCCTTCTAGTCATACCTAACTGAAACATTGACATTGACAGTTTGGTACTTGCTGAGATTGTATAATGGGCTAGGAGTTAGGTTATAGAATAAGTTATGTAGACAAGAAGATACATAGTGCAGTCTTGGTGAAACAGCTGGTGCAGCAGTGCTGCTCCTTGGCACGACAGTGCCGCATGTCTGGGGACAGTGTCATATCAACTGCTTCCGTCACTTGCACTTTGACTCTTCTCGATTACTTAACTTGTTTTATAGGCTAACCTCTACTCCCTATTCGTATAGTTTCTGATCTTGCTCTATGTCTTTGCATAGATGGCCTCCAGAGGTGAAGATGACCGGAGGAGGAAGAGGAAAATGACAGAGCCGCGAGACAAACCTACTCCTCGTCATGGCTGTGGGAGGATAGCTGGTGGCAGTAGTAGTGCAGCAGCTAGAGGAGACCCAAGAGACAGGGGGAGGAGGGATTAGATGATACAGGAGGAGGAGAACTTGGAGAGACCTGGCGCTTGTCTAGCCACTACTCCTCACCTTGAGGAGTTTGACAAAGCCTATATCACCGAGTACCCTGAGGAGGCGCTCATGAGGCGTCCAGTTGATAACCACGCTCATCCCGTGCTCAATTATGCGGGAAAGCAGAAGATGGTAGAAGAAGCGCGTGAGAACAATCCTTATGAGCAGTCGAAGGATTTGGAGGTTGACTATAGATTCTAGAATGAGTTTCATTCCAACTTCTATGCCTCAGTGATCTTCGACTCAAGGAAGTCCAAGATTGTCAAGATGTAATATGTTGATTGGGAGGAGATCAAGAAGAAGGATGACCCTGAATTCAACAAGGTGATCAAGGCTTGTGAGCACTTTGGCCTCACTGATATCATGAGTTTCCAATACAATTGGAATGAGAAAGTGTTAGCCTAGTTCCATGCCATGTTCTACTATGACATCTATGTAGATGAGATCCACTAGATGACTGAAGGAAGACACTATCGCATTGACTTTGTGACCTTCAGCAGGATCCTTGGTTTTGGTGAGGAGGAGCGAGGCTTCACTTATATCCATGATGAGGCTAGAGCTGAGATCCGTGACATTGCCTATATGTGGATTGAGAGGAGAGAAGCTCATGATCGAGTTAGTGGCTTGCAAAGCTACTACTACATCTTGAACAACCTTATCAGGCACACCATAAATCCCAAGGATGGAGCAGCTTCAGATCTTAATGGCTATGTGAGGAATGTGCTTGCTAGATTTGCTCCTAGAGGTGACAGGTTCAATGTCCCTTGCTTCATGTGGTGTGAGCTGAGGATTGCCATGGATGATGGGTGAAAGGGGCTGCCCTATGCCCCCTGTCTCATGTTCATGATTGAGAGGGTCACCGGCTACAAGTTTGACAAAGATGGTCTCCACACCATCTACAAGATTGAGAAGACCCAAGCCTTAGGTGCTAGCAAGGTAGTGAGATGCTCTCCTTTGGTTGATGATGTGCCCGAGTCCTCCTGCTCTAGGCCCCGCAAAGGTAAGAAGATGGAGAAGTTTGGAAAATGGATCAAGGCCATTTTTACCACTTATACCTATGCAGCGAGGACCGCATATGAGGACCGGTTGGAGAGCCGTGAGGCCAATTGGGAGGCTAGAGAGCGTGCAGGGCTACCACCTCTTCCTCTAGCTGAGTCACCGCCGAGGTTTGATAACCTCCCTAGCCTCTCTAACATGGATTCAGAGGATGAGGAGGAGGAGGAGCAGTAGGAGCGCTAGAGCTTGAACCTCACACAACCTTGGCATCGACCTTAGAGTCCTTAAGGAGGAGCACCAGACGCACTCGCCACACTTCGACCACTCATCGCCAAGGAAGAGCGATGGTGTCCTCTGATGACAATGATGATGATGATGATGGCAATGATGGAGATGCTACCCGTGGTGGAGATGATGTCGACTGGGAGGGCATCCAAGAAGATGAGGAATGAGTTCATTGGTCTTTCTTCTTTTCTTCTCTTTTTGGTGCTTTATGCCAAAGGGGGAGAAAATTAGAGGGGTCAACAATTTTTTGGCACCATGGAGAGGTTGCGACAGTAGGAGCTTCATGTTCTATCCTATGAGAGTAGTCTTCGTTAGGTGAGAGTTTGAGAGTCGCTCAAAACTCTATTTGTGTAATAATGCTACCTAAGTACTCTTTATGTATGGGATATGGACATGTATTGATCTGTGCTGTAGCTTATCATATAACCATGCTAGAATGTTCTTTTATATGAGTATTACATGCTGTGTGGTGCTGGATTTTACCTGTGTTGTTATAGCAAGTGCGGCAATGCCGCACCCAGGCCCGGTAGTGCCACTTTGTGGCAATCCTGGGGCTAAGGAGTGGTAATGCCGCACCAAGCTGTTGCAGGAAATCTTGTTGTGCACAAACTGTCATTCGCATCATGTGTACATACTTGACACAGTGTGCAGCACCCCACAGGAGCATGGATGTAGGGGGAGCCCCTTTACTTTCACTAAGATGTGAATTTTGGCCTCTTATGCCAATATGAGAATTCAATTCTCCATTCTCACACTTAGGGGGAGGCTCTACACCCAAGGCTCAAAAAATCTCAGTATTTATTTCATATCCTTTGTAAGCTCTTATTGGGTTATCATCAATCACCAAAAAGGGGGAGATTGAAAGTGCAATCAAGCCCTAATTGTGGGTTTTGGTGATAATGACCACGCAATTAGAGGACTAATGAGATTTATCGAGATAACAAGCAGGGAATCAATATTTGAGGATGTTATACGAAACGGACTAGCCCCCAATTACAAACGTTGACGGCTTCAAGCTCAAAGGAGGTTTAAATTCTTTTATATTTCGAATTTGAGTATAGGAAAAGTCATACTATAAAGGGAGACACATTGCTTATGCTAAATTGTGCTACCAAGTGCTAAGTCTTTCACTTATATCCTCCATTGCTCAGCCATGACAGTCAGCTTTTTACTCTTACCCTTGCTGTCTTGCCTGGTGCGGCAGTGTCACACCTGGAGAGAGGCACTACCGCTGAGCGGCACTACCACAGTTGAGCCGCGGCACGTACTGCCGCGCCTTAACTGATCGTTTGTGGTAGAGCCACCTAATCTAATGCCTCCTAGGAGTATTTGTCTTCCATTAGACACTAAGTACTCAAGGGAGGACACTAAATTACATAGTTCCATCGAGCACACCCCAAGGGAGAACCCGAAAATCCACATTTTTCCATCAGGATCACAAATGAGAGAATAAAGCTTACAACATTTTAGTCATTTCTTACATCACTTTCCATGCAACATCATAGTATAATATTTAATGTTTATAATAGCGGAATATGATCATGTTATCAGAGTTATGAACAATTTAATTTAACAGCGGAATATAAACATGTGATCAGTGTTACAGCGGAAATAAATATCTATTCATGACATGATGAAGCATTGATATATAAACTATGACAATAGATTATAAAACTTCTATTTATAAAAATATTTAGTGAGAGTTATAAATAAAACTATGATCGCAGCGTAAAGGAATCCTCTCTGAGCCCACCAGGAGGGATCCTGTCGACACGGAATTTTGTCCCGTGCTGAGGACACACAAGCAAGCCGAAAGGGTCTGCTCGATGGAGCTGGAGATCCGCCTAGCTTCAGTGCAGGGGTGGTCGATCCTGCGCACTCCTCCCGAGACGTGCCAGTCAATTTGACCCTACAATTGATAAGTGTCACAAAACCAACCAATTTATAAGAGCACAAGTACAAAAACAATCGCCGAAACGATCAAATTCTCGAACTTGAGCCCATATAAACCCGGTAGTCAACTGAAATCTCGAAGGATTTCAAACCAACTTGCATACAACCAAGATCACAGTAATTCAACATAACATATCATACATTACAACATTTCATAGACGTTCGCAAATAGATTACATCATCATAGAGTCATCGTTATTACAAAACAAGTCTTGTAAAATATGCGGAAGCAAATAGTTTAACTTACACACCCGAGTTCAAATACACATACTGGTTCGCTGATCACAGCCCACAAAAGCATTTAGATAAGAGAATAGAGATCATGCCCATGATCTAGTCTTCATCACCCGCCGGGTGGAGACAATACTTACAGAATCCCTGATATAGAAGGTCATCTGCAACAAGAGGGAATAAACCCTGAGTACGGGAATGTACTCTGCTAGACTTACCCGTCGAAAACCAAAAGAAATGACACCAAGGATTGTGCATAGCTTAATGTAGTGGATCTGGCTAACACTTTCTTTTTGCAGAAAAGCATAAGTAATAATGATCAACTCTTAGCCTGAACTAGCAGTGACTTTTTAGCCATTAACCTGTCATCTATATTAGCACCTGTACTAAGCAATCATTTTATTAGGGTGCAAACATTAATAACCATATCAGGTATTCATTGTGGTAACCTTATCATCATCATCCATTTAACCATATCGTTAATTAATTGAATCTACGTTGCCGCTGCTCAGTCAAGTTCTCACTATCCGGGAGAGACGGCGATTCGAATCGATTCCTATCCAGCTGGAGGGGTATTCCTAAACACAAACCCTGCTTCTCCCATCAGAGTCGCAAACAAGTCACCTTTGGTACGATTCAGGAGTCGCGAGCCCGATCAAATCGACATTCTCAGAGAACCACTCTGCCAAGGTTGTTCGGGACTCTAACCCGCCTTGGACTTATGCCAATGGCTCTCCGCACATCCATACTACCTCCAGAATGCCGCCACTGCTCGCGTCCCCGCCCTGAGTCGAGCTACTAGGCTTCGCGGTCGGAATGACTTATCCAGCCAGCTAAGTGTTAGGCTGCGTTCAACATGACATGAGGACGTACAGCGTATCGGTCCTTAAACGACTCAGACGGAGTCACTATGTTCAAACCTACACAAGACCCCGCTCGGTCTTAATTCATTATTCACATGGTTCTTTTCTACGATAGCAAATATAGCCAACCGTGATCTACCTCATCCTAAAGCTCACAGGTGACAGGAAATCACCTGACTTCTACCGCACTAAGCATGGCTAAGCATTTAACCTGTTCCTGAACTTAAATAGGATTCCAGTGCGATATCTGGACAAGGAAGGATATATAATGCAGCAATTGGTTCCAACCAATTCCTATACTTAATGCATCATCAACAATAAAAAGGTACTCAAAGTATTTGTAAAAACATGGGAGGCTTAATATGCTCCGGGGCTTGCCTTTCAGGAATGAGGAAGGCTGGTGGTCAGGGCACTCGGGCAATTCCTCCGCGGCGACTGCTTCGTCGGTTTCCTGCACCTCGGGTTCCTCCTCCTAGTTGGCTCCCTCGAACTCCAGCAACATCACTCCCTCTGGCACACCTATTGCATGAATGCGCAAGATAAATATCATGGATGCACATGAACGAATGTCAGGGATGCTCGGGAAATGCGCATGTTCGTTGTAGTTTGCATATTCCAACTTAAGCCCTATTCAAATCACTTTACTTACCAAGTTTATACAACCTAATGTATAATTGCTCATCTTCAGTTAATGACCTAGCACCTGCACCTAAGCATATTCTCAAGTTAGGCTAACCCCTAAACAATCAACGAGAACATTGCAACAACATACACTCAAGCATTTGCATTTCAGCAAAATGAAGACTATGTAGCGGTACAGTAAACTAGCCATAACTGGAGATTTATAATTTCAAATGACATGAAACAAGACAATCTGGAAAGCTTATGAAATTGTCTACAATTCATTTTTAGACCTCAAAGCATGATTCAACACTTTACCAAGTCGAATTCATAAATCAACAGAACTCTGTCCTTATAAGGCAGAGAGTAAGCAAAACTGGAACCTAACTTTAAACAGCTGTAGTTTCTAAACTACTGGGCCAAATGCCCTCAAATTTTGACAGGAGCTAGATACATAAATTATCTACAACTCTTGTATTCATCACAATCATAGAAAACCAAAATATCATGGGAATCTTTCCAAAGTCCCCAGATCTGTCCAGAGGGACATAATGCAAACAAATAATTATTAACTTATGATGTAAACACTTACTTGGACAAAACTAACTTTACTCACATATCACAAGAACACCAGAAAGTAGGGTGTCCATCACCAAAACATTTCTTTTAATACCTTTCTTAATTTATTTAATTAATTAGAGGAAATAGTAAACATATATGAAAACTACACCATTAAATCTACAAAAATTACACTAGACACTACATGCCCTAAGTAGACTACCATAAAAATTTCACACGATTTGAGTAAGTATAACAACCTACACAAAAATGGTAAGGCAGAATGGCTTAAAATGGCATAATTAGAAAACCTTAGTGAAAAGTGTCAAGCAACAGATTTCATATTTTTCCTAGCATCCTTAAGGTACCAAGATACTACCTACCAAGTTTCATGGCCATAGGATTCCTAGATAATTTACAAAAATTCCCACAAGTATCCATAAATGATAAAAGGAAAATATATAACTCAAAAACTACACATGCAATGACCCTCAAATTTTAACCAGAGCTTCTACCAAGCAATACTAACTTACCCACAAAATTTCACAATTTTTGGATCACAGAAACTCAAGTTATGATTTAAACAAGTTTGCATGCATTCAAAAACACTTTTCAAGTTCCTATTTAATTCATCCAAAATTTCTACATAAAGTGCTCAAGACATATTTTTCTTAAATACTAGACCTCATTGTGAGTCTAACAAAATTTGAATCACAGTATTTAGATCTACACATTTGAAGATACAAAAATCTCAAATCAGCATTCAAACTGGAATTTTTGAACTAGCTTATGACTCAAACAACCACTGCCGTGTGGGACCCGGGTGTCAGCTGACCCCACCGGTCAGCGACAGCGAAACAGGGGAGGCACGACGACGGTGCGGCACACGGCGAAACTCACCGACGGCGGCTCCTCCGGCGAAAGTGATGGCACCGGTGTGCTCGCCTCGACGAACCGCATCTAGCCATGTCCTACACGCAACCTCTACCGAACCCTAGATATGTCGGCCATGGCGCACGGCGGCTCGGCCATGGCGCATGGCGGAGCTTCGGCGAAGTACATCACCCAATGCCCTGTTAAGGTGCTCGTAGGCCTCCTGGGATCACGGCGGACCTATCTATGCTACCGCTATAGGCTGAGGTGAAGTGCTCGAGCGTGGCCATGGGAGGTCACTGGCGGCAACCATGGCGCGACGGTGCGCGGCCGTGTTCCGGCTAGGCCAGACTGGCTTCACCGGTAACATCATCGCTAGAGCCACTATGCGTGCTAGAGAAGACGGAACGAGGGTAATGGAAGGAGTGGTGCAGTGATGCTCTGGCCACGACGAATCGCAACACCGGCGAGGTTTGGCCATGGCTACTGTGTCGAAAATAGGCCAAGGTTCCTCACCTAAGGTCGATTTGACGCTACAAGTCGGTGGAGATGATGGAGCTAAGCAATGCGGAGCTTCCGGCTAGCTAGAGCAAGATAGAAGGCGATGGCGAGCGCTCTATGCCTCGGTGGAGCTGCTCGGCGGGACAATGGTGGGCGGTGTCTCCACTTCGGCGCTTCTGGCGAGCAGAAGAAGTGAAGGGGAAGGCAGAGCGCGTGCGGAGGGCAGTAGGGCGTTCGCCACTTCAAGCCAGCCAGCGCGCGACATGGTCAGGCCAAGCCAGGCGCATGGCGGCCACGCGGCGGCCATCCTCTGACCTTGGTCGGCCATGATCGGTCTGAAGCTCGTGTTTCAGAGATCATCCATCCCGACTGACAGGCGAAGTTTAACACTGATTTACTCCTAAACCGTGATGATCCAGCTCATGGTGTAAATGACAAAGTTCGAGATCCAAGTGAGTACTACAAGTTTGCCAATTGGAGTACGAGCTAAATCAGCTTGATTTGGGAGCTACAAGATGAATAAGTTGGGTACATGAAACTGAAAACTGGTTCTTGACTTAGAAATTTTCTAAGTTTCCAAATAGATCTCAAAACTGACTTGTGGGCCATTTTTGAGCATGTTCTGCACATTTTCATGAGATGGTCATAAAATAACTTTTGTTCCTTATATAATTCTCTACAACTTTGCTTTAGGTTGCTCAGACATGCAAACATCCTAAGCTACACTTTTTAAACAGTCAAACACAGGAGCTCTAGGGGTCCAAATTGGTCAACCATGACTTGGAAACCTAATTAGGTAAAATGATCAACATGAACAATATTCCAAATGACATTCTAAGTATAACTAAGGTTCTTAGGAGAATAATTAGCCACACCATACATTGGTCACACAAGAACCAAGCATCATAGGCATTGAAACATGGAAGAACAAGTGAAGTGTTACTTTTGTTTCAAGGCCATGTTTCATATGTTTCATGAGTGCGTTGCATAGTACTAACTAACCTTGTTTCACTAAGTGAGTGGCACATGTTGCACTTAAGTGTTGCACACTTTACATTTCATAAAAGAAACAATACACATGAAATATACAACATGTTGCAATGTTTCAAAATCATGTTTCATGTGATATAAGTTCACGAATGGATGCATGATGCTCATGTTCATGAAATGCAGTGCAAATGTGGAAGCCAAACACCTGGGGTGTTATAATAAGGAGAGAAAGTTTATCAGTAATTTAGGGCGGAACATGTCGGTG
Source organism: Miscanthus lutarioriparius (assembly GCA_904845875.1). NCBI lineage: Eukaryota > Viridiplantae > Streptophyta > Magnoliopsida > Poales > Poaceae > Miscanthus > Miscanthus lutarioriparius. The sequence continues at coordinate 48,062,731 of CAJGYO010000018.1, read as the reverse complement.
TTGCCAGACAGTCCCGAATATGCGGCTCTGAGAGCCGATATGAAAGGAGATCGACTAAATAGTCGATTCCGGCATATTCATAAGAATAAATTGGTTAAAGCTCATGGGGTTGTATGAGAAGAATCGGTTATCGTTCATGATGAATATCATTCTTTAGACAAATATTGGTCAATGGCAATAAGTGATGAGGACATCCCTTCCATTGATACAACCACACCTGCTGCACAACAAGGTCCGATGACAAGAGCTCGAGCACGACAACTTAATTATCAAGTAAAGTCATTCCTCTCTGTTCATACAAACTCGTCTCAGAATTGGATGCTACTAAATCATGGTGATGATTGTCTTATTCTTAGAAATGTTGGTCAAGACCCCATTGCCTCATGTTTAGACCCCATGATGAGGATGGAGCAGTCGAACAAGTGGGAATCATCATTAATGGGGCGCTCAGCTCATCTCGAGACAGCAGGAAACACTCCATCAAAAATACCATAACTCCTTGATACGAGATCCAATGAAGCTAGTTTTTGACTTGTTGGAAAGAGCTCATCGTCCTCTTTCAGATGGGTCCGACCCCACTATCATAATCTACCGAAGCTGTGTGCAACAAGCAAAAGGATGCGTAGACCTACAGCTTGGGCTTGGGCCTTGTACTAACTAGAGCCTATTGAGGGACGCCCAGATTAGGGTTTCCCACTCCCCCTTGTGCTCTCCTCCTTATAAATAGAACCAGCAGCCATCAGAATGAGGGTGGGTTTTGTTTAGATGCAAGATAGCTGCTGCTTCTTCCTTGTAAACGCGTGTGTCGGCTAGACCACCCGATTTGCTTGTTCTTGCTTGTTCTTGGTTGCTTGCAGGTTCATGGTGTTCTTGGCACGGTAAGAACATCACAATCGGTGCCAGTGTACCTGTTGCTAAGGCACAACAACCTTGTGGTCGTTGTAGTCGGACAGCCAATGTCGAATCCACCCCAAATCAAGTTTATCCACACTCACCAAAAGATCAGGAACAACCCCTTGTCCATCATGTGGTAATCAGAGCAAGGTTCTTTGGTGAGTGATTTACCGTTCATTACTTTACCTATAGTCTAGAAATATAAAAATAGGATAGAACTAAAATTCCAAACACAAGTTTGAGCCTTGCTGATCTGCTTAGTTCTTTGCTTGTTGAGTTTGTGGTTTACATCGTGGTGTCAAGTGCTGGTTCTTAGGTTCTAATCCTTTAGAGTTTTGAGTTCTTGTCACGTTTCAGTCACCACACAATCCACTATTGCCTCTCCCCCACTTCAGCCGCTGCAATCTCCACCAATACCACCACCACCACCACCACCAAAAGCACCGCTGCTCTCTCCACCTTTTCGCTGAAACCCTCACCTTCAGCCGCGCCTACACAAACACTACCTTATGCACCTGTCCTTTTGGTGCAAATCTGAGTACACTCAGTTTTGAAAATAAGAGAGTTCAAATTGCATATTTGTACTACTTGTTGCAATCCTTATCCCTAGTAAAAGAAAGTCTATGCTACTTGCTACATTCTTGTTATAATCATATTGCAAAAGTTCAGTTTGTGCTACTTGTCGAAAAGAAAAGAAAAGAAAAAGAAAACACAATAGAAAATAGAAAAGAAGGGTCAAGTTGATGCTATTTACTCTCAACATTTCCATTGTTTGCTACTGTTCGGTGACAATATTTGTGTCTAGGCTCGTGTCTCTAGCACGGGTTAGCCTAGGACCAGCACGGTACTATCTTTGAACACTTATTCAACTTGCATTGACTAGCGTGGTTCCAGCTGTACCTTGATTTTCTTAAGCCACCTACAACTCCACAAATTATCTACAACGTCACAGGGTTTTACTTGCTACTACTTGTGTTGTTCTTGTCATCGCCATCACCATCTGCATAACAAGGTAAAGACATGTAAGAACTCGGTTGCACATGCTGAGAGAATGAAAATTGTTGTCACCTAATTCAGTTAGTTGGTATGACATATTTTCTTGTGATTCCCGTGCTGCATACTAACCATGGCAGGAGAAGGTGAAAGGACCCCGCCACAATCACCTCGATCGAAAGCCTTTCTGCAACACTTTGAACGCAAAGTGAGGCTCCATGCTGAACACCTTGATGAGGATGTTCGTGTCACAAATGAGCGCCTTGGTCAATTAGAGATGGCTCAGATTGAGACCAACACCAAGTTGGCTTCCTTGGAAGGCACTCTTGGTTCTGTCAATACATCTCTTGTAGGTGTCTTGGAGCGATTGGAGAGGATGGAATAGAATCGATGTGATGGTTTCGAACGACGCAAACACAACAACAACAACATGGGCAGCGCTGCTGGTCATGATGAAGAAGAATATGCAGCGGACACTGAGCTGATGGTCATCGACGCATCGAACAACATCGCCGCCGCCATGAGATAGGTCCTCACCCACCACGGCAAGAGGTACGTGCCAATGACTCATTTGGCAAGATTAAATTCACCATACCTGCTTTTGATGGCAGGTAAAATCCTGATATGTACCTTAGTTGGGAATTAGCTGTTGATCAGAAATTTACTTGCCATGATTTTCCTGAGGACAAACATGTTAGGGCTGCAACTAGTGAGTTTACTGACTTTGCCTCTATTTAGTGGTCTGAATACCATCGTAAGAACCCAAATAACACACCAACTTGGGATGCTTTGAAACGGGTCATGCAGGCCAGATTTGTTCCTTCTTATTATGCCCGTGATCTTTTACATAAGTTGCAACAATTGAGGCAAGGATCCAAATCTGTAGAAGAGTACTATCAAGAGCTACAAATGGGTATGCGTCGTTGCGGGCTAGAGGAAAATGAGGATGGTGCCATAGCTAGATTTATGGGTGGGTTGAACCAGGAGATTCAGGACATTCTAGCTTACAAGGAATATAATTCTGTCAATCGTTTATTTCACCTTGCTTGTAAAGCTGAACGAGAAGTGCAGGGACGATGAGCTAGCATGAGGGCTAACATTTCTGTAGGTCGTGCTATCCTGTGGACACCCTCCAATGCTGCTACACCATCAACACATGCACCCCCACAATCTTCCTCGACCATCAAGCCACGCTCCTCTACAACAAATTCTGTACCATGCCCAAGTGAACCAACTAGAGGAGCAACGACTACATCTGCCAAGAGTTCATCCTCGGTGGTATCCATGGGGAGAACAAGGGATATTCAGTGCCTACGCTACAAAGGATATGGCCACGTACGCAAGGACTACCCAAGCACACGTGTGATGGTTGTGCGAGCTGATGGTGGGTACTCCTCTGCTAGTGATTTTGATGAAGAAACATATGCTTTGCTTGCTGCTAACAATGTAGCAGAAGGAGATGATTTCCAACAAGATGAAGAGCACATTGGGGCTGAAGCTGCTGAGCACTATGAGAGCCTCGTGGTGCAGCGGGTGCTAAGTGCCCAAATGGAGAGGGCTGAACAAAATCAGCACCACACTTTATTTCAAACCAAGTGTGTGATCAAGGAACGCTCTTGCCGTGTGATCATAGATGGAGGAAGCTACAACAACTTGGCAAGTGCTAAAATGGTGGAGAAGCTTTCGTTGAGCACAAAACGACACCCGCAGCCTTACTACATTCAGTGGCTTAACAGCAGCGGTAAGGTGAAGGTAACACGATTGGTAAGGGTAGAGTTTGCCATTGGTTCTTATCATGATTCCATTGACTGCGATGTTGTGCCTATGCAAGCATGCTCTATGTTGTTAGGTAGACCATGGCAGTTTGATAAAGATTCCTTGCACTTTGGTAAAACAAATCAATACTCTTTTGTGCATAATGACAAGAAGATTGTGTTGCACCCCATGTCCCCTGAGGCTATTCTAAGAGATGAACTTGCTAGAGCTAGCAAACTTAAGAATCAGGATGTTGCTAGTGAAAATCAGATTGTCGCTAATGAACTTGAGAAACATAAGAAGAAGTCTAGCAAATCTGTTCATCATAATAAAAATGAGATCAAGCTGAAAGGCTCTTGTTACTTTGCCACCAAATCTGATTTGGATGAGATTGATGCTAGTACTACTATTTGCTTTGCTTTGGTTTTCAAAGAAACTTTATTTTCACTCGAAGATACATCTATTTCTTTGCCTCCTGCTATCACTAATCTTTTGCAAGAGTATGCTGATGTTTTTCCAAAGGAGGTACCACCGGGGCTGCCACCAATTCGAGGGATAGAACACTAGATTGACCTCATCCCTAGGGCTTCCTTGCCTAATCGTGCACCGTACAGGACCAACCGGAGGAGACAAAAGAGATTCAGTGACAAGTACAAGAATTGCTCAACAAAGGTTATGTGCGTGAGTCTCTTAGCCCTTGTGCCATTCCCATGCTTTTAGTTCCTAAGGAGGATGGATCATGGCGCATGTGTGTTGATTGTAGAGCGATAAACAACATCACAATCATATATCGTCATCCTATTCCATGGTTAGATGATATGCTTGATGAATTGAGTGGCTCAATTGTGTTCTCTAAAATTGATTTGCGTAGTGGTTACCACCAGATTCGCATGAAGCTAGGAGATGAATGGAAAACAGCATTCAAAACTAAGTTTGGTTTATATGAATGGCTAGTCATGCCCTTTGGATTGACTAATGCACCCAGCACTTTTATAAGATTAATGAATGAGGTTTTACGCGATTTTATTGGTAGATTTGTGGTGGTATACTTTGATGACATCTTGATATATAGTAGATCATTAGAGGAACATCTTGATCATTTGCGTGCCGTTTTCAATGCTCTACAGGATGCACACTTGTTTGGCAACCTTGAGAAGTGCACCTTTTGCACAGATCGAGTCTCTTTTCTTGGATATGTTGTGACACCGCAGGGAATCGAAGTTGATCAAGCCAAGGTTGAGGCCATACACAGCTGGCCTGTTCCCTGCACGGTCACACAAGTGTGGAGTTTTCTAGGACTTGCTGGTTTCTACCGTCGATTTGTGAAGGACTTTAGCACCATTGCAGCCCTGTTGCATGAACTCACCAAGAAGGGTGCAACCTTCACTTGGGCTGCAGCCCAACAGGATGCTTTCAACACGCTCAAAGATAAGTTAACTCATGCACTCTTGCTCCAACTTCCTGATTTCAATAAAACCTTTGAGCTTGAATACGATGCTAGTGGAATTGGTTTGGGTGGTGTGCTGCTACAAGATGGCTAACCTGTAGCATATTTTAGCGAAAAATTGAGTGGGCCTAGTTTGAACTATTCTGCTTATGATAAGGAATTGCTTGCTTTAGTTAGAACCTTAGAAACATGGCAACATTATTTATGGCCCAAAGAATTTGTTATACATTCTGATCATGAGTCATTGAAACACATTCGAAGCCAAGCAAAACTGAACCGTAGACATGCTAAATGGGTTGAGTTCATTGAATCTTTCCCTTATGTCATCAAACACAAGAAGGGTAAAGAAAACATCATTGCTGATGCTTTTTTTAGGCGTTATACCATGCTGTCCAAATTTCATTTCAAAATATTTGGATTAGAAACAATTAAAGCACAATATTCTCATGATGATGATTTCAAGGATGTGTTGCTGAATTGCAAAGAGGGACAAACTTGGAATAAATTCGTCCTTGCTGATGGGTTTGTATTTTGAGCTAACAAGCTATGCATTCCAGCTTGCTCCGTGTGTTTGTTATTGTTGCAGGAAGCACATGGAGGACTCATGGGACATTTTGGTGTGAAAAAGACAGAGGACATCCTTGATGGTCATTTCTTTTGGCCCAAGATGAGGAGAGACGTGGAGAGGTTTGTTGCTCGCTGCACAACATGCCAGAAAGCTAAGTCACGCCTTAATCCTCATGGTTTATACATGCCTCTTCCTGTTCCAAGTGCACCATGGGAAGATATTTCAATGGACTTTGTTTTAGGACTGCCTAGAACAAAGAAGGGAAGGGATAGTGTGTTTGTTGTTGTGGACAGTTTTTCTAAAATGGCACATTTCATACCATGTCATAAGAGCGATGATGCTACACATGTTGCTAATTTGTTCTTTTGTGAGATTGTTCGATTGCACGGTGTGCCTAACACCATTGTTTCTGATAGGGTTGCAAAATTTCTTAGTCATTTTTGGAGAACTTTGTGGGCTAAGCTAGGGACTAAGCTTTTATTTTCCACTACTTGTCATCCCCAAACTGATGGACAAACTAAGGTTGTCAATAGAACATTATCTACTTTGCTTAGGGTTGTTTTGAAAAAGAACATAAAAATGTGGGAAGACTGCTTGCCTCATGTTGAGTTTGCTTATAATCGTTCACAGCATTCTACCACTAAGAAAAACCCTTTTGAGATTGTTTATGGGTTTGTGCCACGTGCTCCTAATGATTTGTTACCTCTTCCGACCTCGGAGCGAGTGAACTTTGATGCTAAACAATGTGCTGAACTGATCTTAAAATTGCATGAAACCACTAAAGAGAAAATAGAGTGCATGAATGCAAAGTATAAACTAGCTGGTAGCAAAGGGAAGAAACATGTCATTTTTGAACCTGGTGATCTAGTTTGGCTCCATTTGAGAAAAGATGGGTTCCCTGATTTGCGAAAGTCTAAGTTGCTGCCTAGAGCCGATGGTCCTTTTAAAGTGTTAGAAAGGATTAATGATAATGCATACAAACTTGAGCTACTTGTAGCTTTTGGGGTTAGCCCCACATTTAACATTGCAGATTTGAAGCCATATTTGGGAGAAGAGGATGAACTAGAGTCGAGGACGACTCAAGTGCAAGAAGGGGAGGATGATGAGGACATCCCTTCCATTGATACAACCACACCTGCTGCACAACAAGGTCCGATGACAAGAGCTCAAGCATGACAACTTAATTATTAGGTAAAGTTGTTCCTCGCTGTTCATACAAACTCGTCTCAGAATTGGATGCTACTAAATCATGGTGATGATTGTCTTATTCTTAGGAATGTTGGTCAAGACTCCATTGCCTCATGTTTAGACCCAATGATGAGGATCGAGCAGCCGAACAAGTGGGAATCATCATTAATGGGGCGCTCAGCTCATCTCGAGACAACAGGAAACACTCCATAAAAAATACCATAACTCCTTGATACGAGATCCAATGAAGCTGGTTTTTGACTTGTTGGAAAGAGCTCATCGTCCTCTGTCAGATGGGTCCAACCCCACTATCATAATCTGCCGAAGCTGTGCGTAGCAAGCAAAAGGATGCATAGACCTACAACTTGGACCTGGGCCTTGTACTGGCTAGAGCCCATTGAGGGACGCCTAGATTAGGGTTTCCCACTCCCCCTTGTGCTCTCCTCCTTATAAATAGAACCAGCAGCCATCAGAATGAGAGTGGGTTTTGTTTAGATGCAAGATAGCTGCTGCTTCTTCCTTGTAAACGCATGTGTCGGCTAGACCACCCGATTTGCTTGTTTCAAGACCCCAACTTGTGATTCAGATTCAACCTTTGGCTTAAATCTAAGAGTTATTTGCTTGTTCATCTTGTTCTTGCTTGTTCTCGGTTGCTTGTAGGTTCATGGTGTTCTTGGCATGACAAGAACATCAAAATTAGAGCCGGTGTACCTATTGCTAAGGTACAACAACTTTGTGGTCGTTGTAGTCGGACAGCCAACGTCGAATTCACCCCAAATTGAGTTTATCCACACTCACCAAAAGATCGGGAACAACCCCTTGTCCCATCAATAAGATATTAACAATAATTAGTTTATACTGAGCCAATGACTGCAAGTAACTGAACCCCTTTTAAAAAGAAACAATTCATCATCATTCAACCATTTAATAGAGATAAATCTAATGAACATATTAGATCTCATCTATCGCTATGACCAGTGGGGCATGAGGCAGAATCATGCAGGCCGTAGAAACAACAATAGACTCGACGACCTTAACTTATTACTAATATCAGTGGGGCATGAGGCAGAATCATGTAGGCCGTAATACAATAATAAGATCATAGGGCTAACACATCTTTCAACCTATCGCTACTTCAACGGTCTCGTTATGTGAACTATTCATGAAAGCACTCGATATCGGCTAAAACAGCCGATTCAGGCATAGCGCACAGTTAAGGTCGTGTCCTTTCAGGAACAGATCTACCAAATAACGATCCCCACTCCATGGTGCAAACAGTGGGGTGTGAGGCAAAATCACACAGGCCATGATAACGGGCCATGGAATAGTTTTCGCTAGCCAATAGATTTACTCAAGATCAGACATGCCTTAACCGCATGCTATGCACAATCAAGATTGATATAAAATAGCCGATAAAACACAACTCATCGTTTAAAGTATAGATTAGATAAGTTTAGATTAACAAATGATGGGTTAAAAAGGATATAAGGCCGATCTAAATCAATCCCAATCGGGCGAAGTGATATTGCTGTAATTAAATAAATAATGGAAGCAATAAGCAATATCGGTAACTTAATGAATCTATCCGAAGGAACGTCACCCTTAGATAGAGCCGATAACTTGACCTTAATCTAGTTCGAGCAGTGGAGGTCGACCGGATCAATGCAGCCATACTTGAACTAGACAAGAGTCGATAACTAACTTATACCAGATTCATAGTGGAGGTCGACTGGATCGATGCAGCCGTACGAACAGAGGTATAAGCCATGATGGTACTTACAGATAAGCAGTGGAGGTCGACCGGATCGATGCAGCCGTACTTGCTGAAGAACTCACTAAGATCTATTCTACTCTTACTCCTAAGGGGTGGCCGGAGCTGAAAAAAGTAAATAACTTGTATTTCATTTATTGTGTTTTTTTTACAATAGCCGGGCTTTGATATTTATACCCGAGACCTGCACATGACCCTCATCTAAGCACGACTCATCACAATCTTTGACCCTAGAGAAAACATTCCTAATTTAAGATAACTTGGACTCTAATCTTTCCCTTTTTGTAGAGTCCAACATGTCTTGTCCCGGCGTCGATCATAGCCTTTGTCGTTATCTGCTGGCGCTATCTGAAGAAAGCCAATTCTAGTTTTGCATTCGAATTAGCTGATACCAACCTATACGCAATTGATTCCTTGATGACATGATCTTAGGAGCTTCTAAGTCCCTACGACTCTTCTTCCAAATTTTGGTGTAAACACATGCCCCCCAATTTTGGGATAAAAGTAATTTTATTCCAAAATTATCACGTCTGTATCCCCGATTGGTTCATAGTCATGGGTAGAGAATCTTGATCTGGGGTCTACCGTTTGTCGCCGTCTATGTTAGCTCATGAGCCCATGCCTCAAAACTTTTACGAGAGCATCATTGCTTCACGGGCACTTGGATTTATCCTTCTAGGCCAGCTATAAAATGTCTATCCGACCCTGGCGAGAGCAATTCAACAATTCAGCTATGTTTATCTTCCATATGCCCCCTCAAGTGTTTCTGACTCCACCGGATCCTCCATGGTCTATCTTTTTGCTATGAAGATCTTGAGCGGTTAGAAGAATTCTTGTGCATAGTGTGATTGTGTTGCTCATCTTAGCACCTTATCGAGCAAGAGAATCAGCTACTACGGCTAGTAGAATTCTTGTGATATCACCTGAGTCTTCTCTCCATGCTCGCAGAGCTATTCTAGTGTTTGCAAGGGCTAAAATGTGTGACACCTTCCCCTTGTTCGCTCCACCAAACGCCCACTGGGAAAGCCACAGGCTTCTTTCCCACAATTCCTAGTTACCGAGAAATCAGCTGGGCATCTGATAGGCGGGCGGCTTTTCCCCTTCTCCTGGCATAATTTTATCAACGGGCCGATGTAACTCGGTCCATGATGACCTTCGGCCTTATGGGGACCCGGACTCCCTTCAATCCAAAGAAGCTTTGGTGGGTTGATCTCTGGTCAATGTAAACTCTTCATATCCATCCCACGATTTTTTTGTAATTTGGGGAAGCAATAAATCCAAATATGTTATCTCTTTGTTATCTATCCCCTGAATTTCTGGAGTGTCGATCCGCTTCCGTATCTGATTTCAATTTCACACCCTCGGCGGAATCTATCTTCTCAGCCCTCCCGGGCTATTTATACGGGCTACGGCTGTGGATCAAAAAACAAACCACTTCGTCTCAAACCTTCTACGTCTCTAGTATAGTTCCTCCTTTTTCATAGGTTTGAGACCATGGAGAACAGCAAGAGGTCTGCTGAGCAGGCCCTCAACGGATCTGCATCATCGCGCCAACGCCTCCGTCGCCAAGAGGGTGGAACTTGGGGTGTTTCCATTGCTCCAGAGCAGAGGGCCGACTCTGCCCAGCCTTCAGGGTCGCCCTTAGCACCAGTTCACCGCCAGCTCCCCCACTATCTAAGTAGGTAGATCAGCAATGATGACCTACTGGCTTCCATCGATCAGACTGACCAGAACCTAGCCAACTGCCTCTCCCTTGCAGAATCGGTTTTGGCCACGATTCAAGGCCGATCACCCTCTAAGGCCAACCCAGTGGGAGAAAGGTTGGCCAGGGCTGAAGCCAGAATCATAGGTGAGACTTCTACCATAATTTCTCTATCTTCTTCTTAATTTTGCCTTCAAGATTTCCAATCATTCTTTCCTTAAATCTTTTTGATCTAACTGCTCAGTTGGAGAGTCTTCGATCAGCTACAGATCACGCGGCGGGATTTGTCAATGCCAGGGACGCCGTTCCGGTGGTTCGCTTGCATGACATCCCGAATCGTGTTAGGGAGGTCGCTCTTCATGGCGTTCATCATGGTGCTACCATGGCGCTGGCCGCTGCACAAGCCTGCTCTGGCCACAATCTTCAGCTTCTTTCCTATGGTTTTCTGGACGCAGCGTACCCTGGGGAGCATGAGCGCTTGGTTGAGGACTTCCTTAGCGCCGCCAACTCTGTAGCCTTCAACACCCTGGCCGATGATGTAGTAGGCAAAGTGTTTTCCGGCTCGTAGCTTGTAATAGGTGATATTTAACAAGCAATTTCCTTGTATCGAGTGATTTTCCATTGTTTCGTACTTCATATTATATGCGTCACTTTGTCCGTGTTTGCTTTGCTTCTATAGGCGATACACATCGTACCGGCTCTTACTCCTTCGGGTTTATTTTTTGCACTAGAGGCGATACCTTTCCAATATCGGCTATTAGAGCTGACGATCGAACAGATTAAGTATTGATCCAAATGCTAGGGAAATATTTCTTTAAATATTCCCTATTGATTGCTCGGCCAAATTCTTCCTCTCCTCTTAGTGTTTCCAAAATATAAGCATTACCAGACGCACAGCATTTGACCCGATAAGGTCCATCCCAATTAGGTGACCATTTGCTGAATTTACTGTCCTTCGACCCGATCGGTAATTTCACTTTCTAGACCAAGTCTCCTTTAGAAAATTTCTTAATCTTAACCTTTTTGTTGTAATATTTTGCAATCCCCAGTTTATTGGCTTTGATATTTTCGAGAGCACGCAGCCGAAGGCAACTCAAATCCTCTAAGTCATCTATCATAAGATTCTTGTAGACTTCGGTAGACAAATCATTTTGCAATGTGACACGCCTTGATCCAATCTAAACTTCCTAAGGAAGAACCATATTATGGCCATACGCAAGTTCATAAGACGACGTTTTAATTGATCCATGACAGGCCATCCTATACGCCCATAGTGCCTCATTAAGCGTTGAATGCCATTTCCTTGGCTGTTCTTCGATCTTTTTCTTGATCAGCTTAATCATAATCTGATTGGATGCCTCTGCCTAGCCATTAGCCTGAGCATAGTAAGGAGAAGAATTTAGTAGCTTGATTCCCATACTGGCAGCAAAATCTCCGAACTCCTCTGATGTGAACATTGTCCCCTGATCGGTAGTTATAGTTTGAGGAATCCCAAAACGATACACAATGTGCTCCTTGACGAAATCAACCATGTTTTTTGAGGTTACCGCCTTCAAAGGAATTGCCTCAACCCATTTAGTGAAGTAATTTGTTGCTACCAATATGAACTTATGTCCTTTGCTCGAGGGCAGAAAAATCTGGCCAATTAAATCAATTCCCCAGCCTCGAAACGGTCATGGCTTAATTATTGGATTCATGGCCGATGCAGACGATTTCTGGATATTACCGAAATGTTGACAATCCTGGCACCCTTTGTAATATTCAAAACAGTCTTCCAATATTGTTGGCCAGAAATATCAAGTTCTGCGAATAATCCACTTCATCTTATAAGCCAATTGATGAGCTCCACATATCCCTTCATGCACCTCGCCCATCAACACCTTAGCTTCTTCTCGATTTAGGCATTTGAGTAATACTCCATCGACTGTTTTGTAATACAGCTGATCATTCAGCAAAACGTACTTAGTCGATTTATACCTTAGCTTTCTGGTGACTTTTTGTGATGGATTTCTAAGGTAGTCGGCTATTTCAACTCTCCAATCTTCATCCGATGTTTCACTACTCAAGACTTCTCGAAACACTCAATATCCTGACACACTTTGAGCTAGACGATTAGCCTCTTGGTTCTACGCTCTCGGAATATGTTGGAAGGAGACATGAAGAAATCCTTTGAGCAACTTTTGGCACTCATCATAGTATTCTCTCAAAGTATCTTCTTTGCACTCATATAGGCCGATCAACTGATTAATAATTAATAGTGAATACCCAAATACTTCAATTGCTTTGGCCTTTACTTCATGAAGAAGTTGAAGTCCCTTAAGAATAGCTTCATATTCCGCTTGGTTGTTGGTAATCACTGGTTCAGTTGGAAAACAAACTCAAAACTTGCCCCCCGAGGCGAAATAATAACAATACCAATGCCACCACCTTACTTGCATGATGATCCATCAAAGAATAGCATCCAAGGTACTGGCTCTACATAGCCAACGCTTGTCTTATGATGCTGAGTGACAAAATCGGCCATTATTTGTCCTTTGACTGCTTTAGCCGATTCATACTTCAAGTCAAATTCCGATAACGCAAGAATCCATTTTCCCACTCTCCCATTCAGTATTGGCATTGATAACATGTGCTTAATCACATCAGCCTTGGAAACAACCGTACACTCGGCCGATAATAAGTAGTGTCGCAACTTAGTGCAAGAGAAATATAAGCACAAGCATAACTTTTTGGTGGGAGAATATCTTGTTTCTGGATCCAGTAGTCTTCTACTCAGATAGAAAACAACTCTCTCCTTTCCTTCAAACTCTTGCATCAAGGCCGATCCAATTGTCTTGTCATCAGCCGATATGTACAACTTAAAAGGCTTACCTTGTTGAGGAGGGACCAACACAGGTGGACACTTCATGTATTCTTTTATTTCTTCAAACGTCTTTTGTTATATCTCACCCCACTTGAATTCTTGATTATTTTTCAATTTCAACAAGGGAGAAAATGGCAGAATCTTTTCTGACAAATTTGAGATGAATCTCCTGATGAAATTAATCTTACTAAGCAGAGATTGCAACTCTATCTTAGTAGTCGAGGGAACTGCCCCATCAATTGCTTTTACGCTTTTCTGACCTATTTTGATTCCTCTCTCGTGGACCATAAATCCCAAGAATTGTCCAGCTGACACTCCAAAAGCACACTTATTAGGATTCATCTTTAAACCATGTTTTCTTGTGCATTCCAGAGTCTCTCGCAAATCGGCTAGGTGCTCCTTGTACCCTTTGGATTTTATCATCACATCATCGATGTAGATTTCAACAATCCTGCCAATCAGCTTATGAAAATATAATTCATCGCCCTTTGATAAGTTGCATCGGCATTCTTCAGACCAAAGGTCATCACAACCCATTCGAATAAGCGAATCGTGTCGGGGCACCTGAAAGCGGTCTTTGCTATGTCTTCCTCAGCCATAAAAATTTGGTTGTACCCTATATTGCCGTCCATGAAGCTAATAACCTTGTGCCCGGCTGCCACATCTACCAACATATCAGCTATCGGCATCGGATAACCATCCATGGGTGTGGCTTTGTTTAGATCCCTAAAATCGATGCAAACTCTTAATTTTCCATTTTTCTTGTACACAGGGACAACATTCGATATCCATTCTGCATATCGGCATGGTCGGATAAACTTCGCCTCTAGTAATCTTTTAGTCTCCTTTTTTATATCATCAAGCACGTTTGGGTTGAACCTCCTTGGAGCCTGTTTAAATGGCCGATATCCAGGTTTGATTGGCAACCGATGTTCGACAATTGACCGGTCTAGACCAGACATCTCATAGTACTCCCAAGCAAAATAGTCTTTAAATTCCCTTAACAAATCAACTAATTCTCGTTTGTACTCAGGGTCCAATTTGGCACTTACATACGTCGGCCTACGTCTATCTCCAGAACCAATATCTACTTCTTCTAATTCATCGGCCGACGTAAAACCATGTCCCAGTTTGCCATCTATGCCATCTATTAGATTATCCATTAAGATAAATATTTAAAGCCGACTGCTTGGATCGGCTGTTGGCTTTCACCATTGACTCTAATGAAGCCTTATTTCCATAACTTGCCAGAAAAGCACTCGAAGTCTCCTAGTTCCCAGAAGACTGGATCGGCTGTTGCGATGCTCACAGACTCATCAGCGCGAACCAGCTCAACATCATCTCCATGCCATTGAATCAAACACTGATGCATGGTCGATGGTACGCAATAGTTCGCATGTATCCAATCACGACCAAGGAGCAGACTGTACAACCCTTTTCCATCGATGACAAAGAATGTGGTGAGCAGGGTCTTACTTCCGATCGTTAGTTCGACGTTTATTGCCCCCTGGGTCTTAGATGTATTACCTCCAAAATCTTTAAGCATCATGTCAGTCTCAATTAGATCTCCTAGTCCCTTGCCCAGCTTACGAAAAGTGGTGTAAGGCATGAGATTGACAGAAGTACCTCTGTCCACCAACATCTTGTTCATCGGCTTCCCATCAACCAAACCTTTCATATATAAAGCCTTTAGGTGTCTATGCTTGACTGGTTTATCAAATATTGCTTGTTGTACAACTGTCAACTTGGCAACTATTTCTTCATACTCTGATTCATCAAAATCCAAATACACTTCTTGATCTGCCGGAGCTCTGAATTCCGGTGGCAACAGAAAAGTCATTTGGATATTAGCCGATGGTTGCTTTCTATTGGTTGTTTGCTTAGTACGCCACACTTGAGGCTTACTGGATGCCTGAGCTTATTCCAGGCATTGCACCCTTCTCCTTTGGCTTCTTATCAAACCTCTTGGACACCATTGGCCTTCCTGCCAAACATATTTTCTTTCGTTGCCTTCTAATCTCTCTGTACTCGTCAGCCGATATTTGCATCTCGGGATCGACTGCTCCAGCTTCTCTTGATTTGGTCGATGTTAGGACCTTAGTTTTTCCTTTGATCAGTCTAGCATCAACCATGTTTTGATCTCTTGGGAAAGGATTATCGTCAACTTTCATTTTCCGAGGCGTGTCAAATTTGAGCCTTCCTTGCTGAATAGCCCTCTGTATATGTTGCCAGAAGATTCTGCATTCATTAGTGGAATGAGAGGTAGCGTTATGGAACTTGAAGAACTTCCTATTGTTCAATTGATCAGGGGGCAACATAACATGACCTTCGGGCAACCTGATCTGCCCTTCTCAAGCAAGAAATCGAAGAGCTTGTCTGATTTTGTGACATCAAAGTCATAGCTCTCCTTGGCTCCTCTTCCACAAGGATTTGGCATCATTACTATTTTCTTGCCAGAATTCCACTCAGCCATAGCAACCTCTTCTTCTTCATCTTTATAGTCGTCATCGACTGAGTATGGATCATAAGCTTCGGCTACTGTGGTACACTTCTGAAATCGGGTATCTCTACGCATACTCTGGAACCGGCTATTGAGTGCTACCACTCGTTGAGCCAATTGACCCAAGTTATCAAATTCTTGTCCCAGCAGTTTCTCTTTCCACATTGGTAGCATTCCTTGAACGGCTAAAGCAACTAGTTGATCATCAGCCAAGTTTAAGGAGAAGCACAAGTTCCTAGTTTCTCAGAACCTCTGAAGAAACTCAGTGCCCGATTCATTAGTCTTCTGCCTTATAGTTGTCAGATTGGTAATCTTCTTTTCTTCAGTTCCAGTGTAAAAATATGTATGAAATTTCTTCTCGAAGTTAGCCCAGTTGGTAATGGAGTTAACAAGCAATGATGAAAACCAAGTGAAGGCTGGCCCTGACAGGGACAAGGAGAAGAAACGAACTCGATGGGCATCCTCAACTGATGCCTCGCCCAATTGCGTAAGATACCGACTAACATATTCTATCGTGCTTGTACTATCTTGGCCAGTGAACTTAGCGAACTCTGGGAGCCTATAATTTGTGGGAAGAGCGACCAAATCATACCATTATAGATATGGGCGTTTGTACGAGAAGGTCAGCCCTTTTGGCTTCAGACAGAACTGATTCTTCATCATCTCGGTCACCCTTAGCAATAACTCGCTAGCTTATGGATTTGGATTTCTCTGCACCTGCTGACCCATCTATGGATTGAAATCCCATGTGCCTTGATACCCTAGATTCAGAATCATGTGAAGAGTGTTATAATCTGTGCCATAGTGATACCCTTGTGGAATCTCTATCTGCTGGGTCCTTTGCTGGCTTGCTGCTTGAAGTCTCTGATTGTAGACATGAGGATCTATATCTCTATGAATCCTTTGAATTGATGGTGCTATTTTTTGAGTCGACGATGGTATGTGGCCTGATGTGCCAAAATTGATCACCTGGTTCTGACCTTGCCCCGCCGGCTGTTGCACATGCTATACTGACGGTCCAGGATTATACTGTATTTGATTTATAGTAGTACCTTGAGCTTGTTCAGATGAACCCTGAACTACCTGGACATCACCATTACCAGTTGGTGCTGCTTTTTGATGGCTGGTACCGACTTGATTAGTCCCTTGGGTCGATGGATGTGGAATATTTTAATAAGTTGGCCCAACTTGACCAACTAGAAACCCATGAATCGCCTCCTTCATGGCGTTGTGGAATGTGTCCAAGAAAGCTTCATTACGGCTTGATATGGCATCATGAATATATTTGTCTACAACTTCCATAAAGAAACGGCTGTCTTCAGCTTCAACTGTATCTGTCTGTCCATGTAATAGAACTCTTGGTAGTTGAAATTTCTGAACAATTGTGTTGTCACGTGTTTTGGTGTAGGACAACAAACACTTGTTCTAAAATTCTTCAGTAGCTTTGCCGATGACATCTTTATCTCCATCAGGTAGATCTTCATAATATACCATAAGGTTGTCGTTGTTGTGAACCGCCATGACGATTGTGAGGTCCCACTGGGTGTGCCAGAAACGTGTGTCGACACAGAATTTCGTCATGTGCCGAGGACACACGAGCAAGCCGGAAGGGTCCGTTCGATGGAGCTGGAGATCCGCCTAGCTTCAGCGCACGGGTGGTCGATCCTGCGCACTCCTCCCGAGACGTGCCAGTCAATTTGACCCTGCAATTGACAAGGAGAGAAAGTTTATCAGTAATTTAGGGCGGAACGTGCTGGTGTTGCCAAACAGTCCCGAATGTGTGGCTCTAAGAGCCGATATGAAAGGAGATCGACTAAATAGTCGATTCTGGCATATTCATAAGAATAAATCAGTTAAAGCTCATGGGGTTGTGTGAGAAGAATCGATTATCGTTCAGGATGAATATCATTCTTTAGAAAAATATTGGTCAATGGCAATAAGATATTAACAATAATTAGTTTATACTGAGCCAATGACTGCAAGTAACTGAACCCCTTTTAAAAAGAAACAGTTCATCATCATTCAACCATTTAATAGAGATAAATTTAATGAACATATTAGATCTCATCTATCGCTATGACCAGTGGGCCATGAGGCAGAATCATGCAGGTCGTAGAAACAACAATAGACTCGACGACCCTAACTTATTACTAATATCAGTGGGGCATGATATTGCTGTAATTAAATAAATAATGAAAGCAATAAGCAATATCGGTAACTTAATGAATCTATCCGAAGGAACGTCACCCTTAGATAGAGCCAATAACTTGACCTTAATCTAGTTCGAGCAGTGGAGGTCGACCAGATCGATGCAGCTGTACTTGAACTAGACAAGAGTCGATAACTAACTTATACCAGAGTCACAGTGGAGGTCGACCGGATCGATGCAGCCGTACGAACAAAGGTATAAGCCATGACGGTACTTACAGACAAGCAGTGTAGGTCGACCGGATCGATGCAGTCGTACTTGTTGAAGAACTCATCGAGATCTACTCTACTCCTACTCCTAAGGGGTGGACAGAGCCGAAAAAAGTAAATAACTTGTATTTCATTGATTGTGTGTTTTTTTACAATAGCCAGGCTTTGATATTTATACCCGGGACCTACGCATGACTCCCATCTAAGCACGACTCATCACAATCTTTGACCCTAGAGAAAACATTCCTAATTTAAGATAACTTGGACTCTAATCTTTCCCTTTTTGTAGAGTCCAACATGTCTTGTCCCGGCACCGATCGTAGCCTTTGTCGTTATCTACTGGCGCTATCTGAAGAAAGCCGATTCTAGTTTTGCATTCGAATCAGCTGATACCGACCTATACGCGATTGATTCCTTGATGACATGATCTTGGGAGCTTCTAAGTCACTGCGACTCTTCTTCCAAATTTTGGTGTAAACAGATCCACACACAAGAGTCAGCTCTAGCATCTGCCTATCACTTGCAACAGGGGGAAATAAAACCCTGAGTACTCAATTGTACTCAGCAAGACTTACCTGATAGGAGGAAATAAAAGACAACAAGGATATGCAAGGCTATCTGACTTGTGGATTTATTGCATCTGCAGGAGCATTACTAAACGTGCGTCCTTATATTTAATTTTACTAGCAGTCAGCATTAGTTCATTAACTAACCATTCTATGTAAGCACCTATGCTACTTTCAAGCAGGTGGTAAGCAATCAGAATCATTTTACCATCTTTCATCTTCTAGTTCTTACTATGGTGCTAGATTGTAGACAAGTCATACCGGATTACCCAGTGATTCATGAATCAATGTCCCCAGCTGGGTACCTTGAAACACACACCCCGCTTGTAGCCCAGGCACAAGCAGGACAACCCATCACTCTCCTGTCAAGGGGTCCTAGTCCCTATCCAAACTTGGACTCCAAGCCCCCACACCTGAGTCCCAAACTCAGTGTAGTGCTTAGACCTCCACCATCCCCGCCTCCAATCAGTTGGTCCATAAAGAGCCAAAACCCACAACAAGAGAGCAATGAGCCTTTCCTACTCCCATAAACAAGTATGTGTTCAGAAAAATAAATCTGTGACCTGACTAGAATCCAATGCAACGGCCGGTCCTTAACCGACACAGGCGGAACAAGTGCAAATCTGAGCCTCGCTCGAATGCCAAACCAAGTCCAGATCCAAGTACCATTCCGCCCAATCTCCAATTATCATTCATATATTTTCTATGTGATAGTAATATAATAACAACAATAATATCTTTCCTATCTCTCACAAGTGACAGGCAATCACTCGACTTCTACCGAAGTCCTGTAGCATAGCAATATACACGATCCTATCATACTAGTAAAACTCATAGGATAATGATATATATATGCAAGTGGGTTTCATTCAACTTCTTAAACTTAATGCACAAGCATAAAATAAAGTGCAGAATAATAGGGGTTATGCACCGGGGCTTGCCTGGGTAAGATATAACCAAGTTAGCTTTTATCTTGGTGGCATGATCATCATGTCACCATCTACTTCCGTTACTTCAGTCATCTCCATGATCCCTAGCTATTCCTATTATGATATACGTGGATGCAACGCAAAGATGTAAATAATCAACGATAGCCGAAACTCTTAGAAATTCGATTACGCCTCACAAGCTAACGAGATAGCTCTAACGTGCTAGTCTACGTATACACGTCGTCAAGTAAGACTCGTTCCTAGAAAATGTTTTCGTTCTATAAACCCCCAATTATTTTGACATTGAATTGATTTAATATATATTTACGTACTAGGGCTCATTTAGTTACCTTAACAAACTAATTCTTATGGAGCTACAAAAATTACAGTGAGCACCTAATATTGTTAGGAATCTACAGTAAAATTTTCGGAGCCAACACTATCACCAACTTATCACAACAATTCCTACAAGTTTATATTTTGACAATATTAAGTGTCTCAAATTAATTATATAGCTTCTAAAAATATTATAAAACTATGTGAATAAAATATACTATCAGATAGATCATGATTTTAGGATCCTAACAAAATTGGTTTCACTATTTTTGGTTACCTACATGATTTTATATGATTTACCAAAGTTTAGCTTAGAATTACAAATGAAAAGCTATTTTTATTTTCCACAAAAAATCTAAACTGATTTTGGCCCACGTGGTCCACATGACGCAATGCGCACGCACGAGCGTGCGGTGGCCCACAGGCGAGGCGAGGCCCACGCGCAGAGGCGACCCACGGTGAGGCAGTCACCCTGCGGCAAGGGCGATAGCGTTCAGATGAGCCGCAGCAACAATCAAGGTAGTAGGGCAGCGGGTGAGCAATGACAACTCACCGGTGATCTTACCAAGAAGTCGGCCCTAGCCAGAGATGACCCGAGCGAGGCTGGACACGTGCATGCGGCAAGGTGAATGGTGGACCGCTAAGGCACAGCCGCGTCAGTGGCATGGAGGCAGCACAAAAGCTGCGACTAGCATGTGCACGACGAAGAGGAAGCCAAGGCGAGCTAACGGTGCAAAGCAATTAATGTGGGGTAAAGTGGTGGAGACTGGTCACGACGCGGGCGGCGACATGCCTTAACAACACGGCGGCGGCAAGAAAAATGCCAAATTGGCGGCCAGCAGTCCACGGCTGGACTCGATGTGAGAGAGACGTCTAGCTAACTACCTAAACCACTCGTGAGCATGAGGAATTGCTGCTAAGATAAGCAGTCGAAGATAGGGGGAAGAAAAACGATGGCTCTGCTCATGGCATGGCCGATGAACAGGCAGGCGAGCGGATATGATCGGATTAAGATGAGTGGCTTTGGTTGGCGATGGTAGAGCAAGCATGTGCACACGAGTGATGATGTAGTGGGAGGGCTTGGCGCGACGCACTTCAGTTGGAGCAGCCATGGTCGAGCGGTCTCGTCGGTATTGGCTACCGGGGGCAAGCGAGGCAGAGGGGCATCACCCTCGCCACAGCGACTGGGGTCATTGACTCAAATCCGACGAATAGAGGGGCCATGCCAAATTGCGATGTGGTAGTTGGATCGAGCGGCGAGACAGGCGCCACATCGACCACATGGCGATCGCCGTGATATCGACCTAGCTTGCCCACATCATGGCCGACAGCGCGCCCATGGTGGCCACGCGCAAGCAACCCAGCGGATAGCCTAGCCTCCACAACGTGACCGGGGCTAGCCCAACCCAGTGCGTTATAGGCAGCCTCCGAGACCGACCCACGGCGTGGCCAAAGCCATGAATGGCTAGGCAACGGCAGCGCACGGTGATCGCGCCCACGGAGCCAAACAGTCGAACGATGCGTTTACACGAATTTTAAAGTGACGCAAAAATTGCTAATGATCACGATTGAGGTTCAAGTAATTCCACGACTCTAAAGTTGATCTTATCAGCTATCTAACGAAGCAATCCGCACAACAAAAGGGCCACCCGAGAGGAAGATACACGCGTGCCAAGATGAGTTCGTCCTCGAAGTTCCGGCCCGTGACTGAGTGTTGACACAGAGCTCGCAGCGCGTTCTACTGAACTTATTCAAATTTTTCCAAGATCCACGTGACACTCAACACGAATATAACATACACCCTTCTCGAGTGGTCACCTTGGAGCAACCAATAGTGCTCCAACACATAAAAATTGCTCAATCATTTTTGTTGGAATTTAAATGGCGAAATGGCATCATCGATTATCGTTATAGACTTTGAAAGGACGAGAGTCCCGCTCGAACTAAACAACCATTAACACCTTTGATTGAATTTTTAAAAGGTCGGAACTTCATCAATTTCAACTAGACAACATGTCATGACCTAGTCCATAATTCATACTAACTCGTGGGAACAAAATATTAAAGCACTATTTAAGTATTTTGCACACTATAATTCTTCAAAAATGGCACTTTCTAATTATAAGCTGTCACATTTTCAATTACAGAAACTATTTTTCATGCCGAACATCTAAAACAACTTATCCTATTTTTCTTATTAGAATTTCATAAACATGTTTACACATTAATTGAACTAACTCGCAATATCCCGTTCGCTTCTCTTCTCATAAAAAAATGAGACCTACAATATAATTATCCTTTCTTGTGAGTTTTAAAATTTTTAACACCCGAAAACTTGTTTTGTTAATTTCTTTTAGGCCTTAATCTAAGCACTAAGCAAGATCATAATACCAGAGGTGTTACAACCAACCCCCCTAAAAAGAATCTTGACCCGAGATTCGGAGCAAGAATAAAAAAGGGAACAACACGATTACACTTCGTAGATTAGAAATTACAATAACGATTACACGACTTCGAATGCTAAACCACACAACGATTTAGAGATACATGGTTAAGAGCAACCTAGTACAACCAAGGCTTAATCTAGAAGTTGAGAAAGACGAGGGCAATGGAGAAACAACAAGAAGATGATTATCCAAAACATGGCGTATGTCCAACAGATCCAGAAACAGGAGACTGAGAAATCCAACATCGTGAACCCTGAGACCAAACTAACCAAAAAGGGGACTTGAACTTCCTTGCTAGAAATCCAGATCCCTTCTTCTTTCCGGATTACGCCATCACCTCTGACTGACGACCTAGTTCTTTAGATGACGGCTAGATCTCGTAGCTCTGCTTCGGATTCGAGCGGGATGGGGATGAAGGAGGAGAGCAAGGACCAAGGGCATCTTATAGTGGCAAATGGAGATGGGGTGTAGTGCACCAGAAGTGGAGACGGCGTGGATGGGATACACAGATGGTTCATGCTATGGGGATAAAGTCAGCCATGGTGCGCTCCCTACGCAAGCGGGCAGAGGGAGGATAAAGGAGAGTGGAGGGGATTCGCTCGGTGAGGAAGGCGTGCGAGCGGCCGTGTCCCCAAAAAGAAGAAAAGGAGGGAGAAGGGGGCTCTGGTATGGGGACGAGGGCGTGGAGTCAAGAGCCGACCGGATACCGGGAAAAGAAGACGCGCATAGTGCACGAGGACGGCTAGTGTGGCATTCGGGGTGCTAACGGACCCGACACAGGCGGCGTTCGTAGGGCAAGCAGCAATAGTGACCAGCGTACGTAGTGCGGTCAAGCTAGACACAGGGCTTGGGACATGACGTCCACTCAGGCTTTTCCAATCACTCTCGACTACCCATGGCTAACTTTCCTTGCTACTCTTCTTTTTTCTTTCCCTTCCTTGACCACATTCATCTTTCATGTAGACTAAGACCATGTCATACGTTCTTCCTCCAAAACCACGTTCTCTTGTGTACTTGAGGGAACACTATTTCATCAACCCATTGTGAATCTCCCGTTCGAACACCCGAATATTTCTAAGAAAATATTTTGTATCAAAAGCGGTATGGCGGTGTAACTTGGTAAAGGTACTTGGTCAACAACCTTGATATCAGCATGTACCGAGCAGTATTACATGTGGCAGCTGTTCCACAGGGGCCCTTGGTTTCAACGCGGCACCATAAGCTATTAACCAGGCAACTATTACCAACTTACATGCCCTGAAGGCGGTGGGGTCATAGACCACAGAATTAGAGAAGTATTGCAAGGGAAGATTCAAACAACAAGGGTTTCTTTCGCAACAAGGGACAGGGAATTCAAATCCAACAACGGATTTGATTTAAAAAGATTCAAGTGTTCTGCTGGGACACCCACAATTAGTCGATACAGTGTCCGATGTTCTCCAATCACAGCTGGTCTGCTGGCATCTGAATGGTAACTTCTCTTGTAACCCACTTAACATCAACCTTGAAAACCATAAGCACGTCTACTGAGACCTATGGGCAGATGGATGCAATAAACCCAGGGAACTAAACAAAATGCACATTCCAACGGTCTTATATGGGTATAACATACAGGCACTCACTATCCCATTCTCGACACATCGTTCACCTTCCCTACGATCGGATGATCTCAACCACTACGGACGAAATACAATGAAAAGATTACAATACTAGAGGACAGAGACGAAAGACACCACTAACTACTGGTACATCTCCCCAAGGCAACTAATCTACTTTGTCGGACCACGCATCCTCATTTCCGAGCTCGGCGGATTCTTCTACCACCCTAGCTATTGATCTGCCTCCTTTCTTGGCAGTGGTTGAGCGAGAGGAAGTAAGGGTTCTACTTCTGACACTTCCGAGGGTGGAGGTGTTGGCTGTACTGCAATACCGGTTCTCCTTCTTTTCGGTGGGTGGACAGGGATTCCCTCTAAGATCAAGGAATCCTACCTTTTCGTAGCCAACGTCCTCTGCTTCGCCCTGGTGACAAGGTAGGCCTCTCTCAACTGATGGGCATGCTGATGTTCAGCCTCCTTTAGAGCTTTCGACATGGCAGTCTCCCGACTCTCTATGGCTGTCGCACTGGCAAGCGCTTCGACAAGCTGCACCGAGAGCATCCTGGAGAAGATCTTGGCTTCCTTGGCTCGCTAGAGGCACTTCCTCAGCTCCAAGGCTTGCCGACCATACTGCTCATCCAGAGCAAGCAGGTACATGGTCAAGTGCACCATGGTTGGACTGTCTTCATGCGCATCCCACCCTTGCAAAGCCTCTATGCGAGCCCTCCATGTTCGTCGATTCTTTTTCAAAGGTGGAAAGAACCTCATGGGGGTACGGGCAATGGGATCTTCATAGATTTGGCAAAGGTACCACAAGGCTTTGTGGGCCACAACATGATAGGTGTCAACGAAGCGAAACCCAGTTTTGGTCACATTCTAGGCTTCAGTGATGCCAGGGAACTCCTCACTCTTCCTAATGTAGATGGTAACTTAACACCGCTCAGTGCCATGCTTTTCATACTCACAACCCTCATACTCAGGACGATCTTTGACTCTAAGCTTTTACAGGGTGGCATGTAGGATTCTAGAAAAACCCTCAATGTTTAGGCAGTAACTACTAACCCAGGCTCCTGCCATCCCTGTCGGTGGTTGCAAGGAAGGACTGAGCGAAAAGCTTGCTCAAAAGAAAAAGCTAGGCAAGCTAAAGTGCACCGAGTGGTGGTACCAATGGCTAGGCCAGGCCCTACTTATAATGGCAGAGCGGTCAGTGGTCCTGGCGCAGTCCACCAAGGTTCCTACGCGGGCCACTACGAATGAATCGACTGAATTTTTCTCGCGTTTGAGGCGAGCGATGTCCGAGGCCATTACTGACTAGTACGACTGCAGGGCAAGGGTCCGACAAGAGCGTAGAAAAGAGTCCGGGGAGACGTGGGTCATGGCAGGTGTGAACCATAGGCGAACACGGAGCATGAAGTCACAGTGCAGAAATAACTCCGGAACAAGGATGGGTCAGTCATGCACAATATGACACGCATGACACCTAGGGATGGCGTATCTACAAGCAATACGGGCACTACAATGCACAAATTGGATATACATGAATACATGTCCTATACATCCTTCTACTATTGCCAACATATAGGGCAACCGTTCTTAGATTTTTGGCACATCGTTCTCTCCCTGTAGCTAGTCGATACTATCAGACTATGCTCGGGGTCAGTGTACCTGCAGAAAAATTGATTAAGCCGACCTAAGTCAGTAGAGTGCCATCTATCCTGGATACATAATCATAGTAATAGGGATACTTATATAACTTCGCATACAAACATCCTATTCTTTTGAAAAGAATTTGTTGTCAAATTTTATTTTAAAAAAGGTTTTTGAAGCTTTATTCCCTTATTTATGCTCTGATACCACTTGTGACAGAACTGCCTAATCTAATGCCTCCCAGGAGTACTTGTCTTCTATTAGACACTAAGTACTCAAGGGAGGACACTAAATTACACAGTTTCATCGAGCACACCCCAAGGGAGAACCCGAAAATCTATATTTTTTCATCAGGATCACAAATGAGAGAATAAAGCTTACAACATTTTAGTCATTTCTTACATCACTTTCCATGCAACATCAGAGTATAATATTTATTGTTTATAATAGCGGAATATGATCGTGTTATCAGAGTTATGAACAATTTAATTTAACAGCGGAATATAAACATGTGATCAGAGTTACAGCAGAAATAAATATCTATTCATGACATGATGAAGCATTGATATGTAAACTATGACAACAGATTATAAAACTTCTATTTATAAAAATATTTAGTGAGAGTTATAAATAAAACTATGATCGCAGCATAAAGGAATCCTCTCTGAGCCCACCAGGAGGGATCCAGACACAAGAGTCAGCTCTAGCATCCGCCTGTCACTTGCAATAGGAGGAAATAAAACCCTGAATACTCAATTGTACTCAACAAGACTTACCCGACAAGAGGAAATAAAAGACTCTAAGGATATGCAAGGCTATCTAGCTTGTGGATTTATTGCATCTATAGGAGCATTACTAAACGTGCGTCCTTATATTCAATTTTATTAGCAGTTAGCATTAGTTCATTAACTAACCATTCTATGTAAGCACATGTGCTACTTTCAAGCAGGTGCTAAGCATCAGAATTATTTTACCATCTTTCATCTTCCAGTTCTTACTACGGTGCTAGATTGTAGACAAGTCATACCAAATTACTCGACGATTCACGAATCAATGTGCCCAGCTGGGTACCCCAAAACACACGCCCCACTTGTACCCTAGGCACAAGCAGGATCAACCCATCACTCTCCTATCAAGGGGTCTAGGTCTCCGTCCAAACTTGGACTCTAAGCCCCCATATCTGAGTCCTAGACTCAGTGTGGTGCTTAGACCTCCACCATCCCCGCCTCCAATCAGGCGGTCTGGAAAGAACCAGAACCCACAACAAAAGAGCAACGAGCCTTCCCTACTCCCATAAAAAAGTATGTGTTCAGGATAATAAATCCGTAACCTGACTAGAATCCAATGCAACGGACGGTCCTTAACCGACATAAGCGGAACAAGTGCAAATCCAACCCTCGTTCAAATGCCAAACCAAGTCTAGATCCAAGTACCATTCCACCCGGTCTCCAATTATCATTCATATATTTTCTATGTGATAGTAATATAATAACAACAATAATATCTTTCCTATCCCTCGCGAGTGACAGGCAATCACTCGACTTTTACTGGAGTCCTATAGCATAGCAATATACACGATCATGTCATACTAGTAAAACTCATAGGATAAGGATATATATATATATATATATATATGCAAGTGGGGTTCATTCAACTTCTTAAACTTAATGCACAAGCATAAAATAAAGTGCAGAATAATAGGGGTTATATACTGGGGCTTGCCTAGATAAGATATAACCAAGTTAGCTTTTATCTTGGTGGCATGATCATCATGTCACCATCTACTTCCGTTACTTCGCTCATCTCCATGATCCATAGCTATTCCTATTATGATATACGTGGATGCAACGTATAGATGTAAATAATCAACGACAGTCGAAACTCTTAGAAATTCGATTACGCCTCACAAGCTAACGAGATAGCTCTAACGTGCTAGTCTACGTATCCACGTTGTCAAGTAAGACTCGTTCCTAGAAAATGTTTTCGTTCTACAAACCCCCAATTATTTTTGACATTGAATTGATTAAATATATATTTACGTACTAGGGCTCATTTAGTTACCTTAACAAACTAATTCCTATGGAGCCAAAAAAGTTACAGTGAGCATCTAATATTGTTAGGAATCTACTGTAAAACTTTCAGAGCCAACACTATCACCAACTTATCACAATAATTCCTAGAAGTTTATATTTTGACAATATTAAGTATCTCAAATTAATTATATAGCTTCTAAAAATATTATAAAACTATGTGAACAAAATATACTAGCAAATAGATCATGATTTTAGGATCGTAACAAAATTGGTTTCACTATTTTTGGTTACCTACATGATTTTATATGATTTACCAAAGTTCAGCTCAGAATTACAAATGAAAAGCTATTTCTATTTTCCACGAAAAATCTATACAGATTTCGGCCCACGCGGCCCACACGGCGCAACGCGCGCGCGTGTGAGCGTGCGGTGGACCACAGGCGAGGCGCGGCCCATGCGCGGAGGCAGCCCACGGCGAGGAGGCCTACGCGCACTGGCACATATGAAAAAACACCCCTAGACTATGAGCAAAACAACCCACAGTCCATGTTACTATTCCTAGAGACAGCACTTATGCAAAAGCAGCCTCAGACGTTTCTCCTCTTTACAACGGTGAGGCCCCTGGCCATCCCCGCATGCTCTGGCACGGCGAGTAGTGGCACAGGCGCCTACGTCGGCCACACGGAACCCCTGCTGACCTAGCTACGAGGTCGACGCTCACCTATGGTTCGACGCGAGACGATGGGCGGCGG
Source organism: Miscanthus lutarioriparius (assembly GCA_904845875.1). NCBI lineage: Eukaryota > Viridiplantae > Streptophyta > Magnoliopsida > Poales > Poaceae > Miscanthus > Miscanthus lutarioriparius. The sequence continues at coordinate 48,034,327 of CAJGYO010000018.1, read as the reverse complement.
TTGCGCGAGCTGGGACACCATAGAAAGACCTCTCCATGACGGCGGACACCCTGCGGCAAGGGCGATGGCGTTCAGATGAGCCGCAGCAACAATCAAGATAGTACGGCAGCGTGTGACCAACAACAACTCACCGGTGACCTTACCAAGAAGCTGGCCCGGCCAGAGACGACCTGAGCGAGGCTAGCCACGTGCGCGCGGCGAGGAGAACAGCAGACTGCAAAGGCACAGCCGCGTCAGCGGTGAAGAGGCAGCACAAAAGCTACAACTAGCGTGCGCACGACGAAGAGGAAGCCAAGGTGAGCTAACGGTGCAAAGGAATTGGTGCAGGGTAAAGTGGTTGAGACTAGCCACGACGCGGGCGGTGACGGGCCTTAACAACACAGCGGTGGTAAGAAAAATGCCAAATTGGCGGCCGGTAGTCCACGGCTGGACTCGATGTGAGAGAGACGTCTAGCTAACTACCTAAACCACTCATGAGTGCGAGGAATTCCTGCTAAGCTAAGCGGTCGAAGAGAGGGTGAATAAAAACGATGGCTCTGCTCATGGCGCAGCCGATGAACGGGTAGGCGAGCTGATACGATCGGATTAAGACGAGTGGGTTCGGTTGGCGACGGCAGTGCAAGCATGTGCACACGAGTGACGAAGTAGTGGGAGGGCTTGGCGCGACGCACTTGAGTTGGAGCAGCCAAGGTCGAGCGGTCTCATCGGTATCGGCTACCGGGGACAGGCGAGGCAGAGGGGCATCACCCTCGCCACAGCGACCGGGGTCATCGACTCAGATGCGACGAACAGAGGGGCCATGCTAGATTGTGATGTGGTAGTTGGATCGAGTGGCGAGACAGGCGCCACGTTGACCACACGACAGTCGCCACGACATCGACCTGGCCTACCCACGTCGTGGCCGGCGGCGTGTCCATGGTGGCCACACGACAGCAACCCAGCGGATAGCCCAGCCTCCACAACATGACCGAGGCCAGCCAAGCCCAGCGCGTGATAGGCAGCCTTCGAGACCGGCCCATGGCATGGCCAAAGCAATGAATGGCTAGGCAACGACAGCGCACGGTGATCGCACCCACGGAGCCAAACAGCCGAACGATGCATTTTCACGAATTTTAAAGCGATGCAAAAATTGCTAATGGATCACAATTGAGGTTCAACTAATTCCACGACTCTAAAGTTTATCTTATCCGCTATCTAACGGAGCAATCCGCACAACAAAAGGGCCACCTGAGAGGAAGATAGATGAGTGCCAAGATGAGTTCGTCCTCGAAGTTCCGATCCGCGACAGAGCGTTGACACAGAGCTCGCAGCGCGTTCTAATGAACTTAGGCAAATTTTTCCGAGATCCACGTGACACTCAACACGACTATAACCTACACCCTTCTCGAGTGCTCACCTTGGAGCAACCAATAGTGCTTCAACACATAAAAATTGCTTAATCATTTTTGTTGGAATTTAAACATCGAAATAGCATTGCCGATTATCGTTACAGACTTAGAAAGGACGAGAGTCTCACTTGAACTAAACAACCATTAACACCTTTGATTGTATTTTTAAAAGGTCAGAACTTCGTCAATTTCAACTAGACAATATGTCATGACCTAGTCCATACTTCGTACTAACTCGTGGGAACAAAATATTAAAGCACTATTTAAGTATTTTGCACACTATAATTCTTCAAAATGTCACTTTCTAATTATAAGCTAAGTCACATTTTCATTTACAGAAACCGTTTTTCATGCCGAACATCTAAAACAACTTATCCTATTTTTCTTATTAGAATTTCATAAACATGTTTACACATTAATTGAACTAACTCGCAATATCCCGTTCGCTTCTCTTCTCATAAAAAATGAGACCTACAATTTAAGTATCCTTTCTTGTGAGTTTTAAAATTTTTAACACCCGAAAACTTGTTTTATTAATTTCTTCTAGGCCTTAATCTAAGCACTAAGCAAGATCGTAACACCAGAGGTGTTACACCATTGGGCCTGAGGGGTATTTGTACCTTTCCCTTTCCCTTGCAACGACTCTCTCCTTCTTTCCAACCGTTCAGACCGACGCTAGATGCTCAGCTCTTTTTCTCTCTCTCCTCCATTGTCGCTCTTGAGCTCTCAAGCATTCCCCATTGTTTTTCCCATCAATCATTGAGAGAAAAATATGCAAAACTCGATTAGGGAGCAGATCCTTTGATTCCCCAACTTTAAAGAGCACTTGGTTCATGTTTTAGCCGGCGGTTGTGTTTGTTACTCTTGGAGCTTGGCTCCTAGCAGACTAGAGCGTCGCCTGTAGAGCTTGCCAACTCGTGTGGCAGCCCCAAGAGGTTTGTAACCATCACTTGAAGCTAGTAAACTCACCCCTCATCTCAAGAGTTAACTCTCCTGACTTGAGAACGAGGAAGGGTTGCAAAGCCCTAAGCCTTAGTGGCTAACCTCAACTACGTGGATTTAGGCAAGCCTTGGTGGTGAGCTGAACTACGGAATAAATCATTGTTTCATCGTGTGCTTGTTCTACTTTCTTGTGATTCATATTGTTGTTGAGGTGATTTTAGGGTTTGTGGTTGATCTACTTGTGCGTGGTATTCATACCACCTCTAGTTGTCGATCTGTGAACTACATACCTACAGGAGCCTGAGTAATTTATCTGATCTAAGTTTCCATACACAGATTTTGAATTGTATCTCGAAATTGTTTGCAGGTGCGACAGTGCCGCGTGCTCCGAGCGGCAGTGCCGCGGGTGGAATTTGATGTTTGGTTAAGTTTTGTTTTAACAGGCCTATTCACCCCCCCTCTAGGCTAACCAGAGATCCTACACCTTCACATCATCTTCCCAAAAATATATTATTTAGCAACTGAATATCCCACGTGCCAGTACCAGGATCAATGAGTTCAGAGACTTTAGTCAATAAGACCGCACCTCTCGGTGTGATAGGCCGACAGGTCAGTCCCCTTGGAATCCAAGGATCCTCCCAGATACAGATCAGTTCGCCGTTACCCACTCTCCAAGTTATTCCTTTTTCATAGCATGAATTCCTCTCACAATACTTCTCCATGAGTAAGATATGTCCGGTCCTTCCTGAGCGGCCATAATATTTCCATCAGGACAGTATTTTGCCATCAGCAAACGAGCACATAACGAGTCAGGAGCCATGACCAATCGCCATGCTTGTTGAGCTATCATTGCAAGGTTGAACAAGTGAAGGTCACGATATCCCAATCCACCCTTGTCCTTCCTGCTGCACAAAGTTTCCCAAGATAGCCAATGCATCTTGTTTTCTTTGTGCGAACACAAGGTTGATGTGTGCTCTTGTGGTTCGTTTTGTGATGAGTGATTGTCAACGTGATTCACATCTTGGGTTGAGTTTGTGAACTAACCATGGCATGAGTTGGGTTGTGCGACATGTCTCTTGACTTATGGTGCGCAGGTGTGGAGCTCGGAGGCGGTGGTCGACGACGAGGTGAAGGTCAAGTAGGGACGTGACGTGCCGATGGACTGGGAGCGATGAAGGATGGACGTGAGGCTTGGACCGAGCCTGGTGACCAGCCGCGGTGGCTGACATCTGGGGGCATCGACATGTGCAAGTGTACATGGGAGTGACCGTATTGACCGAGTCAAGACGGCGGTCGAGCAAGTCGAGCGGAGGCTTTGGAAGACTTGGCGGCCGGACGGTCGAGGACGGCGGTGACATGCGTCGAGTGGCGGGGGACCGCGTATGGAGTACGCTACTCGCGAGCGGTTTGGTGGGTTGAGCCTCAAAACCACCGGGTGGATGGTTTCCGGATTTTTGCCTCAAAATCCAGGTGCGGTTCCAACGGGAATCGGAGGCAGCACGTGGCGTCGTCGAGGAGTTCGCGTCGAGGCGAAGCTATCTCATGATGGGCCCATGGTCGTCGGATGCTTCTATCTTGGGTTGGACCATAACGTCCTCAGGGTCCAGTGGTTCGGCTCAAAATATATATGGGCATTTTTTAGATTGTGTAATAGCCCTGATAAATAAGTGACGGCTATCCCCAAACCAGCCTCACCTCTTTAGCTTCCCATTTTTACAGAACTCTCTCTAGGGTGTGCTTTAGAGGTCCTCAGATGTCTCGTGTTCATGTAATCTGAGTTTGTGAACATGTGATTTGAGTGGGAGTGGAGGCCCGAATTCTCCTCTTGTCGTCCGGGATTCATCACTTTTGTGTGTGGTTTTTCGCTCCACTGAGTCAGTTTGTTTTTTTCCTTATTTTCGTTCTTGGCTACGATCTGAATTTCCAAGAGTTTGGGTCAATCCCAGGCGATGATTTCTTGGGAATAGGTTTGTAGCAAGTTGAATTTCATATGAGCAAATTTTGGGATTGAATCATGAAGTTTTTGGACGGATTTCTTTAATTCTTGTGGACGCCCTGTTTCTGTTTTGGCACTGACGTTCGTCCACTCGTGCTTCCTTTGGGAGCAGCGGCTCAGCAGCCTTAGCGGCAGCACTACCAGCGACGTGTGCTCAGGCGCCGTGCGCACTCACCTGAGCGGTGCTTGCCCTTTGCCCAGGTGCCCGACCGATCGGTGCTCGTCGTGCTTTTTCCCGTGCGTCCGCGTGCTCAGTTTGGTGCCGTGCTCGAGCAGACCCAAGCCGGCCTCTTGTGCCCTACGTGCACTCCAGTCAGCTAGCGTGCTTGCTCTGTCCGTTTGGTGTATGATCGATCTCTTGCCGTCAGTGGTTAGGCGGCAAGTGCAGCAGCCCATACGTGCTTGCTTTTGAATCATCTGATTTTATTTGGTCAAGAGCTCCGTTCTTGCATCCGTGTACTCAAGCAATCTTTGGCTAATATTTGAAGTATTAAATTACTTCCTTTTATTTGATTTAGTAATCACGGTTGAAAGAACAAGTCCTTTTCTTTCTCAGCTTGCTGCGCTGAGCGGGTGCAGCCCCTCGCTCTGTTGGTCACGACGTGAAGCACTTGGTAGAGAGCAGCCCCTCTGCCTGCTTCGTGTTCTCAGTCTTCTAGAAATTCTGGTCGCAGGCTTGGGAATTTCCGGCTCGAATCTCTAGCTCACTATTTCATCTGCCGTTTGCGGGTTTGAGCTCCGATTTAAGTTTCGCTTTTTGCGTTGGTCTTCCATCGATCCAAAGAACCTATCTAGGTACTCTCGTCACCAGTTGGCTTGAGTATTTTAGATTCGGAAACGTTTGTCGTGGTTTGTTCTTGGTGGTAATCTTGAGACAGTGGCCAAAAGTTTCGAGAGAAATTTTACGGCTCCCATTCACCCCCCTCCGGTCGCCGTTTTCGGTCCTTCACTTTGTCTTGTTCAGCCCACCAAAATCTATTAATCAACTTGCTGATATCAACACATAATGATTTTGTGAGATCAAAACAAGATATAACATATGTTGGGATGGCTTGGGCAATAGCCTTGATCAAAATCTCTTTGCCCGCCCTTGACAAGAGCTTCTCCTTCCATCATTGGATCGTTCCCCACACCCGATCTTTTAGATATTCGAAAGTCTTTCCTTTTGGTCGTCCTATATAGACCGGAAGGCTCAAATATTTATCATTCATAGCCTCCTTAGAAATATCCATGATTGTCATGAAACTCTCTCTATCTGCCCTGCTGGTATTTCTGCTGAACATAATGGATGACTTCTCCTTATTAATAATTTGCCCTGAGCATTCCTCATATAGTTGTAGTGTATGTCGCAGATGATGTGCACTCTCATTGTTAACTTTCAAGAGAAGCAAGGAATCATCAGCGAACAATAAATAATAAATACTAGGTGCATTGTTGCAAACAGTCACCCCCTCCAACAAACCACTATTCTCTGCTGCATTCAACAATGTAGAAAATCCTTCGGCACAAATCAGAAAAAGGTAAGGGGAAAGTGGATCCCTTGCCGTAAACCCCGTGTCGGAATAATTTCATCCGTGAGCTTCCCATTCACCTTGATGCGATATGATACTGTGGAGATGCATTTCATCATTAGTTCTGACCACCTCGCATGGAAACCCATTCTAGACATTATTTTTTCCAGAAAAGACCATTCAACACGATCATAAGCTTTGCTCATATCCAATTTCAATGGAGCATACCCGGACGCCCCTTGTCTCTTATTCTGCAAAAAGTGTGACATCTCATAGGCAATTAGCACATTATCTGTAATCAACCTTCCAGGAACAAAAGCACTTTGATTTGGGGCTATAATATCCGGTAGTATCAACTTCAGGCGATCTGCTACTGCTAGGACCTTGGAAGCAACTTTATAGATCACATCGCAGAGACTAATCGGCCTCAAGTCTTTCAGTTTTTCTGGTTTCGGGACTTTTGGAATTAACACCACAATTGTCTCATTCCATTTATCTGGCATTGAACCCCCCCTCAAGGAAATGTTTAACCTCTTTAATCACATCATCGCCACAAATGTCCCAATAATTCTTGTAAAAAAAAGAGCTTGCATACCATCGCCTCCGGGAGCCTTGAGATCGCCGATGCTATCCAGCCCTTTCTTAATTTCTTCTGCGGTGAACTCACTTAGCAAGGTTGAGTTCATCTCATAAGTCACTCTCGGCTGCACTAGATGAAGCAACTCATCCACACGGTTCCCTGCCTTGGAGTGAAACAAATTTCTGTAGTAATTAGGGATACGAGATCTCTTTTCCGCCTCCTGCTCGACCACCCTTCCATCATCCTCTATCAATTTGTGAATCCAACTTCTCCTTTTGCTCTCAGACGCGTATTGATGGAAAATTTTTGTATTCCGATCACCCTTTTCCAACCAGTGAACATGCGCCCTTTGCTTCCAATACAAATTCTGTTCTTCTAATTTTTCCAGTTTATACTTCAAAATTTCCTCGCATCCCAGGGAGTAGCTCGAAACTGGTTGTCTCCTACACTGCTCCAACTTCCATCTTGCCCCCTTAATCCTCTTCTCCAAATCGCCTAAGATGTTTTTGCTCCACTCCCCCGGATCACCCGCCACCACCCTCACAGCATTCACCACAGACCCTCCCCGCACCTGTGTAGCCACTTTCCAGGCTTTTCCACTAGGACAGCACACTGCTCCTCCACCCAGCCGGCTTCGAAACGAAAGTTGTTGTGTGGGCGGTGATGGCCCACCCGAGCTGGCATCACCTCCGTATCCAAAATTACCGGCCTATGATCAGAGTGTCGTGGCTCACCGTTTCTCATTTTATACCCCGGGAATCGCCCCATCCATTCACCATCCGCCACAGCCCGATCCAAGCGCTCTCGAAAGTAGATGCCAGAATCATGACTGTTATTTCGCGCCATGTGAACACGCCACCTTCAAAGCCTAAATCATGCAACTCACAGTCCTCCAATGCCTCCCGAAACTTGTCCATACAAGATTGAGGGCGTGGAATGCCTCCTTCCTTTTCACCCAAAAGGAGAATCTCATTGAAATCTCCCAAGGTCTCCTGCGTGCTACATTTAGAGTCCGCAACGCACGCCAAGAAATCTCCTTCTCTAAACAAGGTTCACCATAGAATCCAGTAAATCGCCATGTACAATCTAGAAATAGCACGGACATGCAAGTTAATCTCCTTCCTCCGAAAGACTGCAAGGCCACCACTTTTCCCCTCACAGCTTTTTGCCAAACAATTTGTCAAACCAAGTTTCCACCGAAAGCCTTGAACCTTGTCTCTGTCCATTTTAGTTTCTGACAGAAACAAGATGTCGGGGGCCTCCTCTCTCTGGACATCCAGAAGGCCTCTCACTGCCAGGCCGTTCCCCAACTCCCGGCAGTTCCACGCTATAATCTTCATTGGGTCCCACGAAGCTGGTCCGCAAGCCCCGCTTCATCAACAAATTTCTCCAAATCACCATCCATCAAGTCCACCACTTTCGACTTCTTTGTAGCCGACATCTCATTCTCCCCCAGCTCCATCTCAACATCCAAACTTCTCTTCTTAGACAAAAAGTTAACTGTTTTCTCCAACGATATCCTCCTTGGTTCCCTCCCATGCATACCTCCTAAATTCCCGAGAGGCAATAGCATGTGCTAGCGCCAGCTGAGGGTTTTGCTCCAAACCTGTACCCACGTTCACTCCCTGCATGGTCCTGTTCATCCCCCTAGTACCGTATTCTGTGCCAATGTGCACCTTCTTCCTCTCTGCATCAGACAGCTGCAATCCCTTCATCAGATCCTCCATCTTCTCCATAGCGCCCTTCTCGGGAGACGGCAAAGTGCCGCCGCCCCCTAGGGCACCCCAACAGCGGAAACAAAGGCTTAGCAGAACTCGAGGTTGGGCTCCGTATCGGAGAATCTGACTATGGACGCAATTGGAGGATGGGAATGTGGACTCAAAACACTGAGATCAGCACGAGATCAGGGCAGGAACAAGAAGATCGGAGGAAGAAAGATGTAGAAAACCAAAACCACTGTGGGAACGACTCGAGTCGCCTTGGCGCCGAGACAAAACCTTTGCCAGAAGAAGACTTTATGTTTAGGTTGGCGTTGTTCCACAACCAGGAATAAACAATTGGGATATCAACATGTCCTATTAGTGAGTGATAATCTTTTTGCAAGGAAAAGAGAGGGGAGCCCCATATATGCGTCCACTAATCAAAGGTATTCGAAAGAGTAACAAGATCCAAAGATTGTTGGAGCTTATTATATCGCTGAAAGGCAATCACCCAGAGGGGTAGATGAAAGAAGGTCGGGAGATTAAAGGAGACTGTTACTTGCTTCCCAAAGGAAAAAAAAAAGCTCTGGGTAGCTTAATTTAGGCACTCGGCCATCCCAAAGATCCTCCCAAAGACTACAAGACTTGCCATCATGAATAGTCATTGATGCCAATCCTTCGAAGAAATGTTACAAGTTCTACAAGTCCCACCGGCCACCACCAGAAAGAATCTTTTCCGACATAAAATGATCTAGATTGAGAAAAAAAGATGATGGCTTGAGCTTAATAGTTACTGATCTGGGCCTTTCAAAGCCGGCTATTTGTAGCTTAGGTAAGGTAAAGGCCATGTCGCACCTCACCACTCATCATGCCATAGCTTTGGCAGTTGGTATGGTCGCTTGGCGCTTGGTTTGGGCCGCATATGGTGTTCCAAATGTGTGACAGCCTTTTTATGTCTCGTGTAGTTGTTTTTAACCAAGTATGGGGGACCAAATGAACGCCTTAATGTGCTCCACCGGTGTGGTGCAGCCATTAGTGAATATATAGTATAACCTCTCCTTGGAGTTGTTTTGGGATCCGCAAATGTTAACGCTATTTAGTTTATACTAAGGGTACGTTTGGCAACGAGAAACATTTCAGCTTCTCACTAGAACCACTCAAATGGATGCCAACCGGCACAAAAAGAGAAACATTTAAAGAAAAATCACTTGGAACTGATTCTCATTTTTTTTTACTAGCTAGTGCCGAGAAACACCTAAAACTGACTTATCCTGATTATAGTTCTAATTTTAAAAATTCAGCGAGCTAGACAAATGGTTTTATTAAGTGATTCTAATTCAGCAGAGAAAACGTTTTAAGGAGAATCTGGATCTCTACCCAACACACCTAAAGCTGAGACAACAATAGTGTTTCCAAATTTCATGTCACATTTTTGGCGAGGCTTAGACGCTGATTTTTTTACACCGCAACGAACTTCGACGGCGCTGCACCAGGTACAGCAAAAGTGATGGGCCTCCCTTCGACTCAGAAGTTCAAAAACCTAACGCACCTTTGCACCTTGTTTCTGTTCGTTAGTAAAGATTTTCATTAGTAACGTGCACCAAAGATCTGTTACCTTTTGTCTGCATCACTATTGTGCGTTTTTTACAGCAACAACTATTCTTCTATAGTTTTACGTTTATGGCAGTTTATCAAACAACATGGAGACTCGAGAAATGATTTTTTTTATAAGAAGACTCGAGAAATGAATTTCGGACCGTCATATATCTAATGAAGTTCTTTATAGCAAAAGGTGGAAAAAAAAAGAAAACTCACCCAGGTTTGGGTAATACAGTAGTCTTGTTGGTGGATACAGACAATGGTGGGGAACCCTCACCATTGTTGTCAAGCTTTCACTGAGGACAATACTTTAATTAAAATTTGAAATGGAATGTGATTCATAAATCTTGAAACAAAAGTCAATTTCACAGAAACAAACTGGCCGTTAGAGTATTTTTTTTTTCTTAACTAGCTTGATTAATTGACTTGATTATTTCATATTAGTGTTGAAGGTTCTCTTTAATCATTATCTTTGCCCTTCTAGCTTGATGGCAGCACTGCTTTTTATTAGCTGCATTAGTCCATAGATGCTTTTCGTCCAGGAATCGGAAAAGCTACTTCACGACGGGTCGTGACACCTCGCGACCGCGTGACTCCCTCCGACCCTCACTGCCTCGTGCTCGCGTCCTGCGTGGCGCCCCCTTGCTCCCACACCCTCACCAATGCGGCTCCTCCCTCCCTCCCTCCTTCCCCGGCGGCGGCGACGCCGGCGAGGTAGGCCAGTTCCTCCTCCTCCTCCTCTTGGATCTGGGCTCACAGGAGACGAAGGTGACGGTGGCGGTGGCTAGGGTTCCGGCGAGGAGGAGGTCACCGGAGAGGGAGAATAAGACATCTCCGGTGGGCTATAGAAGGGCCCATCCGGGGGGAGGCAGGCCGGCCTGGAGGTGGGAAAGGAAGTCGGGCGATTTAGGGGGCCTGGTAGTGGTAGCGGCGGTTGGGCCATGGTCGGAGCTCGGCGTTGCCGGCGAGCATGGCCATGGTGTAGCTCCGCCCGGGTGGGGGGGGGGGGGGGGGGGGGGCAGGCGCCATGGCGCTAGGGTTCGTTAGAGCTCCGGCGAGCCCTAGCTCCTGCGGTGGGGCGGTGGCCGTCGGCAGGGGCGAGCACAACGAGGAGGACGGGACGGAGCAGCGGGGGCAGGTTGAGGGTGGCCCGGCCGGTGGCCAGGGGCGGCGGAGAGGAGGTGGCGTGGGGGAGGAAGGGAAGGCCGGGAGGAAGAGGGAGACGCGGCGCAGCCGGGTCCCATGCTCTCCGGTCGCGGGTTAGCGCTGTCCTTCAGGAATAACTAATTTATCTAAATCAGTTGTCCATAAAATCCTAGGACCTATTTATTATATTTTACACTAATTGGCCAACAAAAGAATCCTTTATGTTAACTTGCTTTCAGGGTCCGAAAATCATCACGTTAAAGACCAACCAAAAAAGGCTCCAACTTAATTATCAAGAAACAAACATCACCACTTAGATAGTCATTAACGGTTGAGGATTTATTTTGTTGGCTATCCCTTTCATGCAGTCCATTTTCTACCTCCGTTTGTGTTTTGATTCCGTGCTACAGTCACTGTCGCTGTGTTAGATGGAGCTAAAGCAAGGGGAATCGAAGAAATTTGGTGTCATGTTGAATGGTCGGTTTTCACCGTTACCTGCGTCTCATCGGTTCTACAATCCTACGCAGTGCTGCGGACCTGCAGTGCCTATCACGCGGTGAGAAGTGAGAACACTGGCGACAGTGATCTACTAAAGCAGATAAGGCCCCGTTTAGTTCCGAAAATTTTTGGCTTTTGGCTACTGTAGCACTTTTGTTTTTATTTAGTAAAAATTGTCTAATTATGGACTATTTAGGTTTAAAAGATTCGTCTCACGATTTCTCGGTTAACTATGTAATTAGTTTTTTTTCGTCTACATTTAGTACTCCATGCATGTGCCGCAAGATTTGATGTGATAGGAAATCTTGAAAATTTTTGGTTTTTTTGGCTGAGGAAGGAAGTCGTAAATCGCCCCCTTTTTTTTTTCAGGACTCCCGTGCCTTTCAGCAGCGCACTAATGACGGAATGTCACATGTGTACGCCTTGACATAGTACCCGATAAAGCGGAATCTTTCTTCCTTGTTGCCGCTTGCAGTTTGCTGCCCAAGGTTCTGATTTCTGAAAGACTGAAACCTCTGTACGCTAAACCCTGCATTTCCGGGTGGAATTTAGTAGTTAAATCCCACACTTGTGCACAGCACTGAAAATCTTACTACTAGTACATAGTACATAGGAGTAGTTGCATAACATGTTACTCATTCTAAACGATTGCACTCTTATTTACACTTGAAGGCTCTCCCCCAGTTTCCCTCAATACATGTCACTCCGTTTTCAGAACTACAAAATGCCTGAACGACTGATATATACACATAGAACACCTAGCTCCTCGTCGAAGTGATGATTGGATGACCTCAGCCGCTCAGCGCGGTTCGATCATTGTGATGGAGACCTCGTTGATGGACTGCAGAGACGTCGTGGACTCGGTTTTCGTCGTGAGTGGCGGCGCCAACAAGGAGATGTTCCTGAGCCGCGTGAACAAGGGCGGCATGGCTGGTTCAGGGAGCTTCATGTGGTCGCTGATGAGCATGAGCAGGACGTTGGACATGGTCGGCCGGACGTCGGGGTTCTCCTGCACGCAGAGCAGGCCGACGTGGTAGCACCGCCACGCCTCGTCCTTGGAGTAGGACCGCCCCAGCGACGGGTCCATGAACTCGCCGGCGCGATCTTCACTCCACAGCTTCCATGCCTGCCAAGTGTCAAATTGGTTCAGATCACAGAATCTGAATGAATGTAGTGATGAAGCAGTGACGAGGAAAGGAAATGCAGGTAGCTAGCTTCAGAACTAATGGTACGGTAGTACATCTTGGATGAGGGACTGCTGGTGCTCCTCGAGGTACAAGGCGCCGTTCCGCTGCCCGCTCAGGATCTCCAGCAGGAGGACTCCGAAGCTGAACACGTCGGACTTCACCGAGAAGACGCCCTCCAACGCGAACTCCGGCGCCATGTACCCGCTGCATGCATCGCACGCATTTGCAGCGCAGTTGGGGGAAATGAGCAACACGTACAAACATAGGCAGAACGTAAGGCATTTTAGGCTGCGTTCAGTTTAATTTACTAGGTGCCGACGACGCGGCCCGTGTTGATCCCGTCGGTGTCCTCCTCGAAGATCTTGGCCATGCCGAAGTCGGAGATCTTGGGGCTCATCTTGTGGTCGAGGAGCACGTTGCTGGCCTTGAGGTCCCGGTGGACCACCTTGAGCAGCGAGTCCTCGTGGAGGTACAGCAGGCCGCGGGCGATGCCCAGGATGACGTTGTGCCGGGTGCTCCACCCAAGCTGCGCGCTCTTGCTCCGATCTGCAGACCAGCCAGCATCTCATTAACTTTACTACTAGTACTACTGCTGATCAACCAACCATCTTGCTTGCCAAATCAATACACCTCACAAGCGCAAACCAAATCAGTTGCTGTGAGTGATCACTAATTTAATTTGGATGGTGGTAGCACAATTAATGGTCTCGTTGCGCTGTGTGCATCAAGTTACTCAGTAATAGTACAGTCAATCAGCCTCGAAATTAATTAGTGGATGAGCTCGTACTAGAGACTACAGAACATGGAATTTATGGCGTGATGACCCCACGCCCACCTACCGTGAGAGTGAGAGCTACAGCTACGTGGCCATGGTTCCTGGCGCCGGCCGGACCGGAACAGTGGATGATGACAAGGAGGAGAGCAGAGCAGCGTTCGCTGGTGGTGGTTGTTGGTTCGCTTGCTTACCGAAGAGGAAGGCGTCGAGGCTGCGGTTGGGGAGGTACTCGTACACCAGCAGCTTCTCGTCGCGCTCGGCGCACCAGCCCAGCAGCCGCACCAGGTTGCGGTGCTGCAGCTTGGCGATCAGCTCCACCTCGTTCCGGAACTCTGCCGCGCCCTGCCGCGACCGCGCCGACAGACGCTTCACGGCGATCTCCGAGCCGCCGCTCAGCACGCCCTGTGAATTATTAGATTCAGCAGGCACGCCAAGCAAAGCATATATGAATCAACAGACTAAACAACTGGTGCTGAAACTGTGGCCACAGCGATCTTGGGTTGATTTCTCACTCTGTAGACGGGGCCGAAGCCGCCCTCGCCAAGCTTGTTGGCCTTGGAGAAGTTGTCGGTGGCGGCGAGGATGGAGGCGAGGTCCATAAGCGGCAGGTCCGAGCTCGACCGCGGCCATAGGCTGTCCAGCAGAGATCTCCGGATGGCTGGATTAAAAAAAATCACCATTCACCCAAAATCGAACAAAGTGTGGAAAGAAAACACAAAGCATAGAAGAAGATGGTCACCATTGCGCTTCCGCCACCGCCAGCAGTAGACACAGTAGAGCAGCGTGCAGATGATGACCGTCACCAGCACGCCCACCATGATCCGCATCGCGTCAGGACTGGAGCCCGAGCCGTGCGACGCCCCGTCGCTCGCCGGCGCCGGGGCCGTTCCCAACAGCCGGCGGTGGCCACCAAGATGACCCTCCGGCGCCATGCTTCTAAGTTCTACCAGCAGAGACTTGTCCGATCCTGCTTTTTTCAGTCTCTCTCGGCTGCCCCTGGGTGCGTGCACCGTTGGAAGAAACCGGCCGGTGGAGTTGTTGGGGGTACGGGCGGCGCTGAAGTACCATGGACCAACAAAGTGTGGATGGACGATGGACCAACAAACCTGTCCTGTCAACAAGTGAGTGTGTCACCCGTCGCGTTTGGCCCTTTTGTCCTGTCAGCACCTGCAGTCGGCGGATACGTTTGACCCAGCGACAGGTGATGTACGCGTCCATCCGTAGCACGAGCTCGCTTGCGACGGGCAGGGAAAAAATGACCTCAGTTTCTAGAACTCCTTCTCTACTTTATATATATATATATATATATATATATATATATATATATATATATATATATATATATATATATATATATATATATATATATATATATATATATATATATATATATACCCCTTATTGATTGATTGATTGGAACCTGGTGTCTCTTCTATATATATATATATACCCCTTATTGATTGATTGATTGGAACCTGGTGTCTCTTCTACGCGCGTGAAGCTGGATGTTATATAAAAAGGTCTCTCAAATTCTTAGAATCAACCTGGATAATATTTTGCGTATAGAAACTTAAATTCATTTTAATAACATAAATAAAGAAGGCAAAAAAATCTAAAATCAAGTCGTGTTTCCCGGAAAACCTTATCTTTTTTTTTCAGAAACGCCCTCCCACCCTGCAGCCCTCACTCGATCGCATCACCCCTCTCTTTTACGACCATGTTCGCTTGTCTTATAATCCGTACTTTTATGCTGGTTTTTCAACTGGAACAGTATTTTTCTCTCATAATAAATCACAGCTTGTTTTTTCAGCGAAGCGAACCGGGCCTATGTCGTCTCCTCTCCAGTCATGGCCATCCTTCCCTGCCTCCTCCCCGCGCAATCTCCACAACACCATCCCTCAAGCATGGAAGCCACGCAGCTTCTGCGGTATGATGGGGCACGTGAAGCCTGCTAGTAATCCTAGCACATGAGTCGGTCGGTTAGTTAGCTTTGCATGTTTACTTTCTGTTATGCATGCGCACGAGCACCGTCATTCTGTGGTCGCCGTGCGTGTAGGGGAAGTGGCCGAGAATAGCTCGCCATAATCCAAGTGATCGGGAGTGGGCGACGTCGCACGCGTGGGGATGGACGCGCTACCAGGCGACGTGCAGTCGGCCTCCGAGAGCTCTGCTCTCTCTGTTTTTTTCATACAATAAAAGAACTCAAGATCAGAAAATGCTGCGCTTTCAGGCAGCACCAAAATTCACCGTGTTCCAGTTTTGTGTGCGTTGAGTTCTTGTCTTCCTATGTTCACCTCCAGCTTCTTGTCCTTGCCGTCGGCGTTCACCGCCATCTGTTTCTAACAAGTGGTATCAGAGCTAGGTTGTGAGGAATCCCGTCGTCGCCATGGTGTCTCCAACGAGACCTCGTGGCCGTTCACCGGCCGGGAAGAAGAACGATGGTTCCAGCGGCTCAGGCGTCAAGACGCCGCAGCGCATGCTTCGCCGACCCATTCCCCTACTCGCCGTTCACGCACGCGCGACGCACGTCGTTCGTGCACCCGCGACGCACGCCGTCCGCGGGAAGTCATCGTCGAGCGAATCATCCGGGAAGGCAGCTCCGGCAACTGGCCGCAGTTGACAAAAACGAACTACCATGAGTGGTCGCTTCACATGCAGCTGAAAATGCAGGCGCGCCACCTGTGGGACACCATCGAGTATGACGACGTGGACTACGACGACGATCGCAGCGCGATTGACGCGATCTGCAGCGGCGTTCCGGCGGAGATGGTCCCCATCCTGGTGGCCAAGGCGTCTGCAAAGGAAGCCTGGGAGGCCATCAAGACCCTCTGCATCGGCGACAACCGGGTGCGGAAGGCTACGACACAGAACCTCCGGGCAGAGTACGAGGCCATCGTCCTCCGCGACGGCGAACTGATTGAAGACTTCGCCCTGCGCCTGACAGGGATCGTGCAGCGGTTGGCAATGCTTGGTGATCCTGAACCCGATGAGAAGGTCGTGGCCAAGTACCTGCGCGTTGTGCGCCCGCGCTACAAGCAGCTGGTAATCTCCATCGAAACCCTGCTTGATATCTCACAGCTGTCGATCGAGGAGGTTACAGGGAGATTGAAGGTGGCTGACGACGTCGAGCCGCCTGCACAGAAAGCTGCCGGCGACAAACTGCTGCTCACTGAGGAGCAGTGGGTGGAGCGGTACAAGCAGAGAGGCCAGGAGTCCAGCCGTGGTGGCTCCGGCGGCCATGGCAAGCGCCGTGGCAGGGGCCATGGACGCGGCGCCAGCGGCAACAATGACTCGCGAGCGAACTCCAGCTCCGGCCGTCCAAGTCCAGATGACCCCTGCAAGCATTGCGGGAAGAAGGGGCATTGGGCCCGTGACTGCCGTAGCAAAAAGGAGGAGTAGGCCCACGCGCCCCAGGACGACGAGCCCACTCTAATGCTGGCTCTCGATTCTATCCACGAAGTCACGTTCCCCTCCGCAAAGCTCGTACAGGCGCCGTCGTCGTCAGCGCCCACGCAGCCGTCGCCGACTCCAGCGCCCGCGCAGCTGCCACCGGCCCCAGTGCTGGTGCAGGAGGCGCCAGCTCCACCTCTCCCTCCAACTCCGGTGATTCGGGATGGCGTCGTCCTCCACCTCATCGAGAAGAAGGTCTTCGCCGCCCTTGACGCCGTGGAGGACCGAGATCCGAAGCGCTAGATCCTGGATACCGTCGCATCCAATCATATGTCGAGATCGCACGCCGCCTTCGCCGACCTCGACATCGGCATCACTGGCACCGTGCGCTTCGGGGACGGCTCTGTCGCGTGAATCGAAGGGAGCGGCACCGTGCTCTTCTCCTGCAAGAACGGCGAGCACCGGTCACTCCCCAACGTCTACTACCTCACGCGCCTCACCGCCAACATCATCTCTCGTCGGCCAGCTCGACGAAGGCGGCTTCCAAGTGCTTGTGGAGGAAGGCGTGATGCGCATACGCGACGAGGAGCGCCTCCTGCTTGCGAAGATACCACGGAGTCCAGGCAGACTGTACGTGCTCGACGTCACCACAGCACGCCCAGTTTGCCTGGCCGCGTGCTCCGACGCCGCCGCCTGGACGTGGCACACGCGGTTCGGCCACATCAACTTCGTCGCACTACGCAAGATGGCGTGCGAGGGGCTGGTCCGCGGTCTACCCCTGCTCAGCTAGGTGGAGCAGGTTTGCGAGGCGTGGCTCACCGGCAAGCAGCGCCGGGCACCGTTCCCACAGAAGGTGCTCGAACATTCGACAGAGGCGCTGCAACTTCTCCACGGCGACATCTGCGGTCCCATCACGCCTGCGACACCCAGCGGCAATCGGTACTTTCTTTTGCTCGTCGATGATTTCTCACGGTATATGTGGATCGCCCTGTTGCCGAGCAAGGATGCCGCTGCTGCCGCCATCAAGAACATCCAAGCTGCGGCCAAATGCAAGACCAGGAAGAAGCTGCTCGCCCTGCGTACCGATCGCGTGGGCGAGTTCACCACGACGGACTTCATCGACTACTTCGCCCACCTCGGAGTTCGGCGTGAGCTCACGACGCCGTACACGCCCCAACAGAATGGCGTCATGGAGCGCCGCAACCAGACCGTCGTGGGCACGGCTCGAAGCATGTTGAAGGCCAAGTCCCTTCCTGGCGTGTTTTGGGGAGAAGCCATGGTGACAGCTGTGTACCTCCTGAACCGGTCGTCATGTAAGGCCATCGGGGGAAGGACGCCGTACGAGCTGTGGACCGGGAGCACGCCGGTGGTGCATCACCTCCACACGTTCGGGTGTGTCGCTCACGTCAAAGTGACCACGCCGAACCAGAAAGAAGCTGGACAACCGCAGCCGGCGCATGATCTTCGTCGAGTACGAGCCTGGCTCCAAGGCGTATCGCGTTTATGATCCAACGACATGGCGCGTCCACATCAGCCGTGACATCATCTTCGACAAAGCAGCACAGTGGGCGTGGCCCGCTGAACACGACGTCGACCCCAGCGACTTCGTCATCGAGGAGACCGAGCCCTTGGAGCCCGCGGTGATCACCACCACAAGTGCAGTGACGACGCGCGCTCTAGCTGTGGACTCAGCACCAGGCTCAGCTTCACCTGCTCCATTAGTAGCATCACTGCCACCAACCATGCACCCGTCTGTGGTGACCCCTATAGCCAGTGGCTCTGCGTCCGTGACGTCGAGCCCGGCGCCACACCAGAACATCAAGTTCGTGTCACCGCCGGGAACTAGAGCCAGCGAACAGCTGGACGCCGACCAAGAAGACGACGCACCTCTCCGGTTCCAGTCAGTCGACAATGTGATCGGGCCGGCCTCACCATCGGGGCTTGCTGACCAGGAGCTGGAGGAGCGCCTGCTGCTTGCAAGCGACGCCGAGCCAACCTCGCTCGAGGAGGCGCTATGCCATGAGTGCTAGCGCCATGGTATGCTGGATGAGATGACCTCCATCGAAGCAAGTGGCACGTGGGAGTTGGTTGAGCCATCGCCCCGCACCCGGCCAATAGGCCTCAAGTGGGTCTACAAGGCCAAGAAGGATGCATCTGGGATCATCACCAAGCACAAGGCCCGACTGGTCGCCAAGGGCTATGTTCAGTGCTAAGGGATCAATTTCAATGAAGTCTTCGCTCACAGGGCTCGCCTAGAGTCCGTGCGGCTGTTGCTTGCGCACGCCGCGTGCGAAAGGCTGGGCTATCCATCACATGGACGTCAAGTCTGCATTCCTGAATGGTGTGCTGCAAGAAGAAGTCTACATCAAGCAGCCCCCTGGCTTCATCCTCCGGGGCCATGAGCACAAGGTGCTCCACCTCGTCAAGGCACTTTACGGGCTCTGGCAAGCCCCACGAGCATGGTACGCCAAACTCGACAAGTCCCTGATCAGGCTTGGGTTCCAGAGGAGTACCTCCGAGCATGCTACCTCCGTGGTGCTGGGGATCGTCGCCTCATGGTGGGTGTGTACATCGATGATCTTATCATCACCGGCGGCAATCAAGTCGACATCGACGCATTCAAGTCAGAGATGCACTCCACCTTCAAGATGAGCGACTTGGGGCGCCTCCACTACTACCTTGGCCTAGAGGTATCCCAATCGAAGGAGGGCATCACCCTGTGCCAGAACGCATACGCTGCCAAGATTCTAGAGACGGTAGGGATGACTGGGTGCAAATCAACCTGCACCCCCATGGAACCGCACCTGAAACTCAGTAAGTTGAACATTGCCCTGGCTATTGATCCTACTCATTACAGAAGCATTGTGGGGTCCCTGCGATATCTGGTGCATACAAGGCCAGACTTGGCATATTCAGTGGGCTATGTGAGTCGGTTCATGGAAAACCTGACCACCGAGCATTTGGGGGCAGTGAAGAGGATCCTCAGGTACATCTCTAGGACCCTCAGCTATGGCTGCTAGTACCAGAGGAAGAAGAAGAAGGAGGCCTGTCTGCTCGGCTACAGTGATAGCGATCAGGCAGGTGACATTGATACGCGGAAGAGCACCACCGGCATCCTCTTCTTCCTCGGTAACAACCTCGTCACCTGGCAATCTCAGAAGCAAAAGGTTGTAGCTGTATCGTCCTGTGAAGCAGAGTACATAGCTGCAACTACAGCTGCTTGTCAGGGAATTTGGCCGGCACGGCTGATCTCAGAACTCAGAGGCAGAGAGGCCGGTGCCACCAGCTTGAAGATTGACAATGAGTCCGCCATCACGCTCAGCAAGAATCCTGTGTTCCACGACCGCAGCAAACACATTGATGTTAGGTATCACTTCATCTGAGAGTGTGTTGAGGATGGCAGGGTGAAGACCGAGTCGATTGGAACTGCAGATCAGCTGGCGACATACTGACCAAAGCCCTGGGACATGAGCAATTCTGCAACATGCGCTCCAGGATTGGAGTAGTTGATGTTCAGACCATGCACAAGAATTAGGAGGAGAATTTGTTAGTAATCCTAGCGCATGAGTCGGTTGGTTAGTTAGCTTTGCATGTTTACTTTCTGTTATGCATGCGCACGAGCACCGTCATTCTGTGGTCACCGTGCGTGTAGGGGAAGTGACCAAGAATAGCTCGCCATGATCCGAGTGATCGGGAGTGGGCGATGTCGCATGTGGGGATGGACGCGCTACCAAGCGACGTGCAGTCGGCCTCCGAGAGCTCTGCTCTCTCTGTTTTTTTTCATACAATAAAAGAACTCAAGATCAGAAAATGCTGCGCTTTTAGGCAGCACCAAAATTCACCGTGTTCCAGTTTTGTGTGCATTGATTTCTTGTCTTCCTGTGTTCACCTCCGGCTTCTTGTCCTCGCCGTCGGTGTTCACCGCCATCTGTTTCTAACAAAGCCACATGAAATCAGGTGGCACGCGGATTGGGTGGACCTCGCCACCCTCACCACGGCCATGGTGGGATACGAAGGAAGAAGTGCTAGCCCCTCAATGCCCTCTCCACTTTGCTTCCTGCGCCGCCTCCATGTTAGCATGAGCGTCGTTGTCGCTCAAGCATGGGAAACCATGTGGCCTCTGTCCTCTACGACATGGGAGAGCAACTAGAGCTGGGTGAGATCCAACGCCACACAGATTGGGCGGAGATACCCATCGCCGCCCTCCTTGCCTCCTCAGAGAAAGTTGAAGGTGAGAAATGTCAGGGCTTCCATGTCCTATGCTTTGGTGGGGTGGATTTATTTTTACTCAAGCTCATGCATGGGTGTTTGGATGCTTTGTGGCAGAAAATGAGCGGATGAATCAGCTGATGTGGCCAAAGTTTGAAGACAACTAGTAGTTGAAGCAACACAAGCCCACACAGTGCCATGAGCAAAGCTGCTCTCCATGTTTGCATTAGTCATGAGGTTCAGTGATGGAATGTGGTCTTGCTGTGCTGTCATTTCATCACAGGCTTGCAGAATTTTGCAATGCATCGCTGAAGATTTGTGGTTCAATTTTGTTCATTTGTTCCAACTGCCTAGAAATATATCGAATTCACAAAAACGTTAGTGTGAACATAACTTTTTTGACAAATAAGACCCCCTTTGGATCAGAGGAGGAACAAAGGAAAAGCATAGGATTTGGGTACTATAACATTGTTTGGTTCATAGGAAAGGTCCCTAGGAAAAGTACATGAAAAGTTCCTACATAGCAGAATCTGTAGGGAGAACGTAGGAAAAATTCCATCAAGTCCAACCTCATTTTTTTGCTAGCTCGCGTAGGATCGAGGCATGTGTGCATTGAAAAAACCTATGTTTTCCTGTTGGCCATCCAAACAACCATCCTCACCAAATTTCTCTATTTCCTAATTCTATGTTTTACGCTTGTATTCCTACGTTCTCCTATTTGTGTGTTTTATCAATCCTGCGTTTCAATGGAGACCTAATAGTAAGTGAAGTATACAGTGTACTAAACTAACATATTTAGTTTCTTCATAGGAAGAAATATCTTATTGTTTGCTATTTTTTTTTTGAAATCACTAATTGTCCTGTCCCCAACACGCAATTATTTTATTTGTATGTGCAATTTTTTGCTTGATATGTGTTGACAACAGGACCATAGGATCCACTAGTAGGTTATAACTTGTACATGTTAAGCTTTGCATGTGTCTATTCATAACAAACCTTCCTTTTTTGATAAGCCAGTAGTAGATCACTGTGAGTAAGCCAATATTAATGCTTTTGGAAGTGAGGGTCTGTTTGGATCCATTAGTACTAAAAATTAGCTAGCTAATACTCTATTCCAAATTATAAGTCATTCCAACTTTCTTGGAGAGTCAAAACATCTCAAGTTTGACCAAAATTATAGAGAGAATTACAAAGTTTTTTGACATCAAATAGATATACTATGAAAATATAATTAGTGAAAAATCTAATTATACATATTTGGTATCATAGATATTATTATTTTGTTATATAAATTGGGTTAAATTTGAGATGCTTTGACTCTCTAAGAAAATTGGAATGACTTATAATTTAGGATGGAGGGAGTAGCTACTATTTTTTAGCTAGGTAATTTTTAGTAGGAGGTCGTTTGGATCCACCTACTAATAGGTGGTTGGATAATAAGTTGAACGTACATATGAACTATTAGCACCTATTAGCAACTCTAAACCAGCTAATCAAACTAATAGTTAGCAGCCCTTAGCTAATAATTAGTAGGTTTATTAGCAAATATGTTTGGATCCACTAGTACTAATTTTAGCTGCTAATTTTTAGTGCTATGGGATCCAAACAGGCCCCTAACTTTAGTACTTCAGGTTGAGAATGATTTAATATTAAATTGCTTTCCTTTGCTACGAAAATCAAAAAGAAAAACATCAAAGCTACTAAAAGGCTTAAGAACCGACTTCAAGTTGAAAACAGAGTGGATGGATGTGAAACTGGTGGCCCAACTTCTAGATCCAGTGGTGTCGAGTCTCCATGTCTAGCTACCTTAGAAGGGGAGGGGGCCGGGGGTGGCGGTCGACTAGGTGGTGGTGGTGATTCGTCTAGAGGTGAGAAAGGCAGCAGGGGCGCCACCGAGCGAGCAGTGTGGAGGACATCCAGTGGGCAAGGCCGGTGGTGGAGGTGAAGGTCGCTATCTTCCTCTTTCGATTCTAATTAGCGGATGGTGGGAAAGAAGGGGTAGGGGTGGGCGGTGGGCGACACGGCTGCCTATGGAGGCGCCGTGTAACACCCCTGGTGTTAAGCATCACTAAAACTTGATCATGTCATCATCATGCATGTAATCATCCTTGGTAGCTAACTATGCCTTGCAATAACTAAAATCAATGTTATTTTGTTAGCTATGCAATGCATTTGTGGTGATTTGTGCTTAACCTCAAAAATCCTTTTAAGGTACTTTGTGGCCTTCTATTTTTGAATTTCACTAAAATACTTGGATTTATGCCTTAATAAACTTTGTACTATAAAGAGTGTACTTTACACTAGGATTAGGTGTGGGGTATGAATTCAGGTTCAAATCATTAAAAATTGAACTTTAAAATTGAACTCAGGGTTTGAATCCAACAGTCATTATTGCCTAAGTCTTGGAATTCAATGTTTGATTCAATTTTGGAGTATTTATTAAAAGGAATTTCTCAAATAAATTTTTCAAACTTTAGTATCATTTGATAGTATAAAGTATGTACTATGTAATGATGCTATTGGTTGAATTGCTGAATTGATAAATATTCACCCAATAATTCCCAAAGTTTGTTAGTCAAAAACATTTTTCAAACCCTAACTCTGAATCTCTGTTTTTCAGTTAACAGTTTCAAAGTGCCCATGTTTAGGTTCAAAAATCTTCAATACCTTTTGGTTGTTGGTATGGGTTCTTTAAGCAAAGTTGAAGATTGCCTGTAGATGATCAACTTTGATTCTTGGAGATTCTTGAGCTGATGTTTGAAATCTGGAGAAAATGAGGGAGGAAGATAGGGGTTTAGGCTGTCACTGTTCCTTGGCGGCAGCAAGCAGACAGCCTGCTTCACCGGTAGCCGCTGCCCCTGTCTCACCGCTTTGCGAGCAGCCAGCATGCAGCTGCTTGCAGCACTGAGCTCGAGCAGCTGCTGGCGCAACATTGCCGCCTTGCCTCGTTCTTATCTGGGCCGAGCCGCTGGTGTCCTCCTCTTTCTTTCCTTCTTGCTCACCGCTGACCACCTTGACGCGCCGGCGCAATTCACCATGACCGACGAACCTCTGCCCAATTGCTCGCACACGTAGCTTTGCTAAGTCCTCGTGCACCGTCCTGACCCGCTCTCATTGTCCCTCACCGACAAAATTGACCGCGTGTGCCATTCCCGCTGTGGCGGCTCGCCATCGCCACCGATGTTCACCCTCGCCGTGGCCAGCACATTCCGAGGCACCTCTCTCCCTTCCATCTCTCATTTTGGGTTGCCCTTGATGCCGTGCTATTCACCGTCCTTTGTGTTTTAACTACAGAGCGGTGGACGCATCGGAACGCCATCTCTCCGCCAGTTCGAGCCGCCACCATCGCCATCACCGTCGATAGGCTAGCTCCGCCTCGACTTCGACTCGATTAGCTAGCTTTTGAGGTCGTGCTGAGCACCCTGGACCTAGTCGTCCTCTCCTTTTAGCCTCAAATGTGTCGTAGTGGCCGAAACGCTGCAGCGCCGCCGTGCGCAGCCTCGTCACTCCACCATGGCTGTGGGCGAGCTCGCTACCGGCACTGCTTCGATCTACTAGCTCCGTTATCGTGTTCGTGTGAGCACGGGGAAGCCGTTGATGGTATTCTCGTCATTGCTAACCACACCACCGGTTGCCTCCACCGCGTCGGAGCTTCGTCGAGCCGCCATGGTCGCTATTGTGGTCGCCATGGTGCTCGAGGAGGTCAACCGATCCACTAGATAGATGCGCCAGCTCGAGTAGGTGAAAGCCCTAGTTTGGTTTTGGATAATTGATGAAACCTATGGACTAATCCTTGAGCTAAGTGTGTAGACAAGAGAGGATGGTCCAAAGGCAAGTGGTGGAGCTAGATGATGGTGATGGTGATGGTAGTGACCAAACTTGAAGATCAAGTGTTCTAACTTGGAAAAGAAGAAAGAGAAAAACAAAAATAAGGTTGATCAAGGCAAAGGTATCAAATAGGTTTTTGTTTTGGCACTCAAGACACCATAGAGGCTGTGAGTGTGTTTAGGATCGATAGCCGTACTATAAAGAGGGAAAATCTTTGGCTAAGCGGTTATCGAGTGCCACTAGGTGAAATGATTCTTGCATATGCATTAGGGACCTAATGTGCTAACATTTAACCCTTGTAAAATGCTTTGAAAAATGCTAACACACGTGCACATAAGTTCTACACTTTGTGGTTAGCAACTTGGAAGCAAGGGTGAAGTGTTTTAGGAGATAGAAAAAGAAAAGGTGGCACGGGGTTCAACATTCAAGACCAAAGCATATAGATGTCCGCCATCATTTCATAAGAGAACACCAACAAAAAGGGGACATTTGCATTGAGAGTGTAGGCACCGATGATCAACTTACCGATATATTCACCAAGCCACTTGATGAGAAGAGGTTTTGCAAGCTAAGGAATGAATTGAACATACTTGACTTCTCAAATATGTGTTGATGCACCCCCAAATATATGACATGCCTCTCCTTCAAGGAAAGCAAGGTAAAACTGATTGACATGTCATTCATCCTTTGCTAAGGACTTGTTTAGTGCATCTAGTCCTTCCCCATGATTTAAGGCTCATTCATGAAAATCAAATGATGTTGATGCTTGTATGCTACTACTATTGCTTCTATGTTTGAAATGATCTAGTGGTAGCATATGACATGTTTGTGGGCTTGTGAACCTAGTATTTGATCTAGAAAATGAGCTATAAGTGTTTAACTCAACGTGGTCAAGATAACCCTTGAGACGAGGTGTGAAGAAGCTTGTCCTTAGATCAAACCGAGTTAAATATCTTTTGCAAGTAAACTAGATTGAACCAAATTTGGGAAAATGATCCTCACTTAACATAATTTCACCCCAACCTATCTAAAATTTGAGCTCACCTTTTGTGGTCATTGATGACAAAGGGAGGAGAAATAAAGATAAAAGTGATAGGGGGAGAGAAAAGGACATAAAGGAGAGATATGACAAAGGAAGGGGATCAATTAAAATTTGAAGCACACAAGTAGGGGGAGCAAACTCATAGACTTATATGTTGCATTTGGATATGCATTACATATGTTTGCTTGCATGGTGCAAATTTTAAATTCCATATCCATGCTTGTGTGGTGTATGCTAGTTGTAGGATTGATTGATGAAATGTAAAACTAGCATGCATAGGATGATAGTTAGATGTGCCTTGCATGTTTTGCAAGTGGTACTAGATCCTTGCTTATAATGTTGATCTCACAAGGTATCTAGTGTTTATATTTTGCAAGTGCTATCTAACTAACCATGATGTTAAGGATGGTATATTGGTGCAATCCGATTGGTATCATGCTTCAAAGGTCCATCTCTTATACCTTAGCATCATTTGGTAGACATTACTTCCCCACAGTTTCTATCTATGCATATGTGCAAGATTTCAAATCCAAAATCTTAGCACATATGTGGGGGGAGCCAATGCTACTAATTCGGTTTTATGAAACTTGTCCATATCCTTTACACATGGTAAAATGCTTGGGCAAGCAACATGAATCCAAAAAGATTTCATTAAATATCTTTGTGAAGAGGTTGTCATCAATTACCAAAAAGGGGGAGATTGAAAGCCCTAATTTAGTTTTAGATAATTGATGAAATCTATGGACTAATCCTTGAGCTAAATATGTAGACAAGAGAGGATGGTCCAAAGCCAAGTGGTGGAGCTAGATAATAGTGATGGTGAAGGTAGTGACCAAACTTGAAGATCAAGTGCTCTAGCTTGGAAAAGAAGAGAAAAACAAAAACAAGGTTGATCAAGGCAAAGGTATCAAATAGGTTTTTGTTCTGGCATTCAAGACACCATAGAGGGTGTGAGTGTGTTTAGGATCGATAGCCGTACTATAAAGAGGGGAAATCTTTGGCTAAGCGGTTATCGAGTGCCACTAGGTGACATGATTCTTGCATATGCATTAGGGACCTAGTGTGCTAACATTTAACCCTTGTAAAATGCTTTGAAAAATGCTAACACACGTGCACACAAGTTCTACATTTTATGGTTAGCAACTTGGAAGCAAGTGTGAAGTGTTTGAGGAGATAGAAAAACAAAAGGTGGCATGGGGTAGTGACCAGACGCTGGTCGAGGTGTGACCGGGCGTGTCCGGTATGAAACCCTAAGTCTCGATCAGCGGTGGCGAGCTGACCGAATGGTAGGAGCGAACGCAGCGGGTGCGTCCGGTTAGAGAAAATCATCTCTGGTGCCTTACTGGACTTGACTGGACCCTGAGTAGCGTGGCGTCATGTCATTTTCTCAGGCGCGTCCGGTCACGACTTAACACGTGAGTGATCGGTTAGTTACCATTAGAGATGAACGAGCGAGGTTCAAAGGGGCGCCATGTGGATGCCATCAGTGGACCGGACGCAGCCGACCGGATGCTAGGGTGCATCCGGTAAGGTGAGTCCAATCACGCCTACGTAGAGCAATGGCTCTATTTGTTTGAGGGCGTCTATAAATAGACCTTGGCCGGCTTAGGGCTCATACTCTTAGCACTTTGACATACTTGACATCCTTGTGAGCCTAAGCAAATACTTCCCACTCATTTTCATCATTGATTCATCATCATAGTGAGATTGGGAGTGATTCCTAGTGCATTTTCTTAAGTGATTACATCTAATGGCACTTGGGGATCGTTGTGGCTACGGATTTCTTGTTACTCTTGGTGGTTGTCGCCACCTAGACGGCTTGGAGCAACAGAGGAGGATTGGCACGAGTTGGTGATTGTTCGTGGTCATCTCCGGTGATTGTGAGGGGTCTTGTACTTTCCCCGGTGGAGAGCCAAAAGGTAATTCTAGTGGATTGCTGGTGTCATTGAGTTACCTCACTTGTGGTAGGTTTTTGCGGTGCCTAGTGAAAGCTTGGTGTGGTGCCAATTAGTCACCGAACCACCAAGTGTTGGTCGACACAACGAGGACTAGCGTGCTGACAAGCATGTGAACCTCGGGAGAAAAATCATGTCTCATCTTGTGATAGGATTTCTCCCGAAGATTGATTTGCATTCATATTGTAATTGGTTCATTCCACGACACGACGGTATAATCACTCTGCTCACTCCCTTACATTTTTGCAAACTAGTCATGTAGCAAGCTCTTTAGTGTAGCTAGTTTTAAGAGCTTGCTTGTTAGATTAGTTTCACCTAGTGGAGATCTTTAGTGTAGCCTTATTGAGAGTTCTTAGTGAGTAGCAACTTAGCTTCTTGTGTGCCTAGAGATTATAGTAACTAGAATTGTTGGTATAGGTGGCTTGCAACCTTTGTAGAGCTAGAGCAAAATTGCATTTCACCATTTAGTATATTAATCACTTGCTCTAGTGAATTTGTACATAATTTTTATAGGTCATTCACCCCCTCTAGCCATTTAGAACCTTTCAGTAGGTCTCGTCGGTACCTTCGTCGCCGCCGGTGAGAAATCGGTGATCAACCAAGCCCGATCACATCATGATCAGCATGAAACCTTTGTCTTGTTTGACTGGGGTCCCGCCTATCACCCATGATGGCTAACTGCTTGTGTGTGAAAAATGTTTTAATTCCTTTTTCGAATTTTGGAAATGATTAAAATGTGTAGTTTCTTGTATAATTCAAAATAAATTGTAGAAGCATGATAAAATTGTGAAAATTACCTTTTTTTGTGCAGCTTTGTTATCATGTACACTACGTAGGAAAAATATGAGTTGAACATTTTCAATACTTTTGCTATGCTTAAAAATTATCTCTTTTAATTAATAAATGTACCTTCCATGATTTTTATAGGCTAAAATAATAATCCTAAAATCATGAAACTTGTTGTGTATGCTTTACATGCTTATAACTGCCTCCACAAAAAGTTTGGTGCTGTTTTGATATTTTTTAAATTATCCACTTAATCTCATGCTTTATTTAGTAATTAATAAATACCAAAATGTTTAGGATAAATCATAAAATGATTTGAGTGTACTTTGGGATTGATTTTAGACCTTAAGACACAACACCTTTGCTGTTCCTTGGCAACTTACTTCTTCTCATGTTATAAACATAATTAACTTGTTAAATAAACAACAAAGTGCTTTGTGAGTAGTTAGTCAAATTAAATCATGAAGGAAAGTTGTACTCAAGTAATTAATCTTGTTTAGTCATCTTAATCAATGTTGCACCTCCCATATGTTA
Source organism: Miscanthus lutarioriparius (assembly GCA_904845875.1). Classification (NCBI taxonomy): domain Eukaryota; kingdom Viridiplantae; phylum Streptophyta; class Magnoliopsida; order Poales; family Poaceae; genus Miscanthus; species Miscanthus lutarioriparius. The sequence goes on along the minus strand of CAJGYO010000018.1, from coordinate 48,005,261 downwards.
TGTTAGTGTACCATCATCCTGAAGCATGCATCTTTAATTATGTATAGTGAACGAGAGTGGTGACCCATTAGTTGAGCAAGCTCCTGAGGCGGGTTTTCACTCAGAGGAGGTGGGGTTTAATATCTGTGGGGCATCTGAGGAGTCTGACAACCCCAACACTGCAGGCAAGCCTCGGAGCATAAACCCTTTTCCTTGTATTTTATAAATGATATTCACATATGTCTTATACTTGTTGCATTAAGTAAATATGATTTGGTTGAATACCAGCTGCTACATGCCTGCCTTGATAATCTGAATACCATTCCTTGTTACCCTTGTAGTATGATAGGTTAGCCCCGCTTAGCCTTGCTTAGTTGATAAGAGTTGAGTGGTGATTTCATCATTTACAATGGTTCCACACTGAGGAAATGTCTCGAGGAGTTAATCATGATTAATGTTTAAACTGGAGACCGAACGGGATGTGGGTTATGTCTCTAGTGGTTAAGCCGATAGGATTGCCTGTTCGTGCTTGTCCCGTCCGTGTCGATTAAGGACCGTTCATTGTAGGCCTATTGTGGTCGAGACTTTGTAGTACTGGCCACATACTTCGGTAAGCCTAATACCTCGGCTATTCCATTATGTGAAAGACCAACCGCGCACTGGGAGTGAAGAGATTACGAGAGTAGCGTGTACACATCCTATGAATCCGTCGAGAAACAGCGTAGGGAGGTGGAGTACTGTGCTCTCGGGTAACGTGAACCCGTTTATGTTTTGGAGGATCCGAGTGAAGGTTGATATATGTAGGTTCAGAACCGGACCTGGACCTGCATTTGTCGTGTGGTAAAGAAACCCCAGCTGGGTCAAATCGATTCGAATCGCCGTTGCTTCTCAGAGAAGAAGACTCGATCCTCCAACCACTCATCATAGTTAACTAATGAAATAGTAGTACTTGTGATCATGACATGAGATGGTTTGGCCCCGTTCGGCTTACCCCATATTCAGCTTGTTCGGGTTCTTTTTTCAGCCGGAATAGTATTTTTCTCTCACAATATTTCAGCCAAAACAGTATTTTTCAGCCAAAATTCAGCGAGCCGAACGGGGCCAAAGAAATGAATGATTTAGATCAGGTACAAACGGGAGACTTATAATGATTTAACTTGAACTAAAATATTGAAAGTAAGGATCGATCATGGTAAGCTTTTGCGCAAAAGTTAATCTTGATTCTTGCTACCAACCTGCCTTGATTCCCGTAAGCTTGCATATCCTTGGAGTCTTTCATTTTCGTCGGCTAAGTCTTGTTAAGTACCTTTGTACGCAGAGTTTGTTAAACTCTTGTTGCAGGTGAGCCTCATGAGCAGCCAAGCTTTTGTCCCTGCTGCATGATGGTTCAGGGAGGAAGAGTCCCAACAGTAGAAGTTGTCGTGCACCCTAGGGCAGGGTGACTCTCTTTTGTGATGTATATTAAGTTAAACTTGTTTTGCTACCCCACTGCCTTGATGGCTAAAACATATGGTTTGTAATAACTAAACAAATGGGTTGTAAAACTTATGGTTTATAAGACTTGCGCTACTTACTCCGATGTAATATATTTGTATATTTGTACAACTGCTGTAACATTGCAATGCTTTCTGTAGTGTATCCTGCTCGGAAAGGTAAAAGTGGATGATTCAGGGTTTTCCGAGGACACCCGACAGACTACCGGAGTTGTTTGGCTCCCATGTGCATCAGTCAGAAGTCTGAAGGACAATGTAATGGAAATGTGGGCTATATAATTTGAGCGGTTTTGCCACATGCCTCTGACTAGTGTAGACAACTTTGATTCCAATCAGGGGACGGCGAGGAAGAAGCGCCGAGGGGTGGGTGGCAGGCAGCACGGGCTGTGGCGGGAAGGTGGAGGCTGGGGGCGTGGGCTTGCGAAGAAGAAACGGTGGGAGAAAAAAGATGAGAGCCACGCAGAGAAGGAAATAAGATCCGCACGTCGCTACTATAACCGATGCGTGCGCGTTGATTAATTGTCCCGTTTTGATCATTTATTTATCATAAAACATTCCATTTGTAGCCACTATTATTTATTTATCATAAAACATATCTAGCTCATCGCCACTAGCAATTGATATCGTTTACTTTTGTGCCTACCAGAGCTTTTTCATGCTTTCCGCCTGCTTTACATGGCTGTGTTCACCGGCTGGGTTCACTTTCCCTGAATTGCCATTGAGGCATTCACTCGGCAGTACAAGGAACGTTTACCTACTGTTGTGGACTTCAATACTTCGTCAGTCCCCCCAAAAGAGCCAACTCACTATGGATGATAGCGTGGTCCCGATGCTTGTTGACCCGCGACACTGCGAGCTCAGTTCCGCGGAGTAATTCTTCTTCTTTTTTAAACTTAACCAAAATTTTAGAAAACGTTATACACGAATAGTTTTTTGTCTATAAAAAAATCTAACTGTTTCTGAAAATATTTTCTGTGGTAGTCTCACTATCAATAACTTTTAAAATACTTATTTTCTGGAGTAGTTCCAAGAACCTTTAGTTCGTCATGGAACGATATAGGACTCGGAGGGCTCGGCAACTGAACTGGGAAGCAAAGCGGCATCTTCAATTGTCTAACTTAAAGCTAGTAAATCAATTTTTAATCATTGAATAGATACAAAAACCAAGAGATTAGCGTAGAGGAGATAGGCAGATAGCCACCACATTTCACGCTGCACCTCTCGTAGTTTGATGTTCAGTGCTACCTGCTATGGTCTCTTTTTTCTCATATTTATTAGCTTAAAGCTAGTGCTAACATGTATTAACAAAGACATCTTTATTGGTCTTAAATTCGCTCATCCTCCTTGTCCCCTAAACCAGAGAGGATACTTAAGCGGAATTGCTACCCTTGGGACGTCCGGTCATTGAATAAAAAACAAACTCTAGTTCTAACCAGGGTGCAGAGATCGCATATAATGGTGGGTCTCATAGTTCATAATTATTGATCCACGTCACGCATGGCGCACCAGCCATCCTTCCCCGTGCGGGCTACACCCATGTTTTCTGGAGTATGAACCTAGTACCCATCCTCACGTCCTGTCACCAAGGATGAAAACGGTACGGAAATATCTCGTACCAAATGACATCGTTTTCTATATTTAATCCGACTGAATTCGTAGTTTCGGATAAATTCGAATTCGGTTCGAAATTCGGAACACCAAATTCGAAATCAAAACAAAAACGATTTAGACATTTTCCGACCGTTTTCTACTTTTAATTCGGAATATCTCGAGTTCGAAATTCGGTTTAAACCGAATTTGGCTCACTGGAAGTCCAGCCTTAGAAAAATTGTATCATTTTCATACGATCTGGAATGAAGATGATTTTTATATAAAAATTGTAACTCTCAACGAGATCTACAACTTTCTAGTTTTTAGTTTTTTCATTTGAGGTTTTTAAGATGTTCAAAAAAATAAACAAAATTTCAGCGGTATATTAATCACGTACAAGCGCTTGTTGCCTTAGAAAAATCATATCTTTCTTATATGATGTCGAATGGAGATATTTTTTTATGAAATTTGTAGGACTTGTTAATTGTTACTGCAGTAGATATTCCGTATTGATTTTTCATATACTGACCGTATTCGACATAATTTCGCTCAAATTAGTTAATTTTCAAAATTCTCGATATTCCGTAAGTTCGTATTCATTTTCGTGTCCGGCTTTATCGTTTTCGCTTTTGTTTTCGTATTCAAAGATAGAAGTAGAAAACGGTTGAGAGGTTTTTGATCGTTTTCGACTGTTTTCATAGTACTTGTCACGCCACCAGACATTACCGAGAGAGAGATACATTGGCAGAACACCATGGGTTACTACCACGTGGCCATCAGCTTTGGCGCTGTGGTCATACAGGAGGTGGTGCCCGTTGGTAGTCACTGCTGCGGGCCGCAGGAACAACCTCTCGCCGGTTTCAATGCCAGCATTCTCTCTGCCTCGTCTGGTAGTATCACGCGCAACGAAGAGTTCCCTTGTCGTCGCGCCCGGCCTCCATCGTCTGGCCGTGCCCCACGTAACGACAAGCTCTTGCAGTTAGCAAGGTGCAAAAACATGCTGCGACATAGGAACGGGGAACTCGTCATTTGACAAAGGGTCGAAAAACCGATTTCCAGACACGGGGGCGGCGCCAGGGTCAGGAGGAGAGGAGCTTGCTCCCAACAATAGCCCCTCGGTCGCGGCCCTTGGCACGCTAAGAGGTCGTGACCGACATTTCGCCAGGCTTCGCTTGCTTCCCTCTCCAATTGCTTGCCCAGAAGCCGTCCCTTGTGAGATGTGAGGCGCAGGGTTTTCACGGCTTTCGCCGGTGCTTGGGATTTTGCTGCTATTTTTTCTATTTTTATTACTTTTTAGGTTTTATTTAATTTAAGTTTGATTTTTTTGTTTTATTTATTTATTTATTTATTATTATTTACCTGGTGAATCTTCTCATTTCTTGCGTCAGGCGATGCTTCATTTCTCAAGCCACGCGAGGGTGTACCGGTTGCACGTGCCGCCTCGGCTGGCGCATCGGTTGAGGCCCTCGGATGTGCCGGTTGGCGCCCCCCGCCTTTTATAAATAGGCCTTGCGGGTTGTGTGTGTTGGTCCTTCACCATTTGTGCCTGTGATCCGCGCTACCTTTGCTTTTTGCGCTACTTCACTCCTGCTCATTCGCTTGCCAGCTTTCCCATGCTTCGCATCACGTCTTCGCTAGCTTCGTCTTTTTGAAGGTATGCTTCCTTTATCCATCCTGTTCGCTCGTTGGTTTCAGCCACGCTTATTCAACCAGCCAACAATGTTTTTCTCTCACAAAAAACCAGCACCAGCCAACCCCAGCGAACAGGGTGATCATTTCTCTTTATTGTTTTTAATTCTGCTTACTTTTCGTTGTTTTCGCGTTCCTGATTTCGCCACGTCTATAGATGTCTACTAGAGTAGAGTCCTCATCTGGAGGTAGCTCGTCTGGCGAAACGAGCTTAGATTCTAGAACTCGGCCGGTGGATCAGAGGGAAATAGCAAAAAACGCTCTGCACCAAGAAGAATCGTCTTCCTTGGACTGCTCAGGCAGTCTAGCGATGCTGCCACCAGTGATTCCAATGGCTCGGTTAACACTGGTCTGACAAAGAAGGCTCTGGGCACAACATTTCGCATCGGGCGGTCGCGCGTTACCCGGGGATGCTTAAAGAATTCGCCCAGAGGGGCCTGCTGCTTGAAGAGTTTGCTGAGCACTAACGAGCTCCTGTGTGTCCTCCAATGCTGGTAGCAAGATCTAGGTGCCCCTCCTGCAGATCTGCCCCCCCATCTTCTTCTTTGCATCATCTCATTCTCCTTCCCCTTCGTTTTAGCAAATATAGAGTAGAGATGAGCTTACTGTGTGGTTAGTATTGAAGACTTTGCAAACCAGTTGGGAAATGCTTTCTACCTATGCTTCGGTTTGAGGTTTCTAGAGGTACTTTGCTAATTTACATGTTTTTTGTTGCTCCAATAGTTAAAACCATTAGCAGTTCCTTTCAGAATTATACAAGTGTAATTGATGTCATATTGCATTCAACTAACTTAAGTTTTCTGTTGCTGCAATGTGAAGGTACCTATGTAGAGAGAAATAACAAGCAAACGTTAAGCTCTGATAATGCCTCTTATCCTAAGCTATTTATTTTATTTTGACATACTTTCCCTGAGCTTTATGGATTTGTTTTTAGCTGTGACTCATTGCAATGCATATTTTTAGTTGTAACTCATGAATCTTGTTTTTGCTTGCATTGGTAGACTCAAATGGAAAACAAGATCTTTGAATCTGCAGAAGATGGTCAACAAGCAAAGTCTGTGTAGGAACAGAAGCAGGTCTGTACAAGACGAAGTAAATCTGTGTGCAAGAAGAAAAAAAAGATGAGACTATGCAGAACTTATTGGTGTCATTAGAAGTTTAATTTGTTGATCAGAAAAAATGGAGCAGATTCTAAATGTATTGAACTTTTATGTACAAAATTTATTTTCATCGGAAACAAATTGTAAATGGTCAGTAAATAAAATGTGCAAATGTTTCAATTTATAGATACAAATGGGTCCAAACCAATATATTTGCTTGTTGCCATGTCATCATGCATGGCATATCCAAGCTGGTAGCCACGTCATTTTGATCCAAGTAGTGATGATGTGGCTAGCCAATCCATGACGGATATCCAACATGATCATGACAGACAATTTTGTCATAACTTAACAGGCCTGAGCCTGGGCTGGGTGGGCAGTTCCACGATGGTCGCCAACTATCATGGGTTTCACACGAGTTGATCTATGATCCTCGATACAGGACAGTTTTCAATTCCCTCACAGATGGCCTTTTATGATGGAATTTGGGTATATTGTGATGGATTGTGAAATGTCATGTATCAACAAAAATCTTGTAGTGTGTATATTGAACTAATAAAAGTCTTACAAGAAGGAAATGATACCAGAGCTATACCAGACTCCTAAAGACTGCTTCCGTACCTGACCAGAGCTCGACTCAATATAACTCCCACTACTAGCCTAAGTAGTAGAGAGTGGACTACTAGCTTCTTTTCCTTATACATTGTTTACACCAAAATTTGAGAAAAAGAACGCGGGAAGTCGAAGCGTCCAGGATTGTGTCATCAAGGAATCGATTGGATGTGAATCGGTATCAGCTGATTTAGATGCGATGTCAGAATCGGCTATTTTATAGATGACGTCAGCAGACGGCGTCAATGGGCTATGTTTGAATGGAGCCAGGAAGATGTGTCGGACTGTACAAATAAAGAAAATTAGGGTCCAAGTTATTATTAAGTTAGAAAGTTTTCTTTTATTCCAAAAATTGTAATGAGTCGTATTTGAGTAGGATTCATATTTAGGTTCCGGGTATAAATATTAGACCCTGGTTATTATAAAAAAACGAACACTCAATCAACCCAATCTTTCCAGCTTTCGCCATCGCATTAGGAGTAGGAGTACTGTAGATCTCGGCGAGTTCTTCAGCAAACATGGCTGCATCGACTGATCGACCTCCAGCTTGCTTGTGAGTAACGTCACGACTTATATTGTGCTTGTAAATCTGCATCAGTTGATTGATCTTTTATGAGCCAAAATATAAGTTAGTTATCGATCTATATCGTAGTTTGTAAGGCTGTATCAGCTGATTGATCTCTTACGAATCATAATATAGATCAAAGTTATCGATCTTGTGTTAAATAACTTGTTGTTTAATAAAATATCATCAGTTATCGAATCTGCTAAGATTAGTAAGATTTTCCTTACTGTTTTTGGTTGATTTACCAGTTATCGATCTTGTTATAATTAATGTTTTATTAATTATAACAAATCACCTGATTGAGATAGAGATAGATCGGTATCATATCATCTTAATTGGTCATCCTTTGATCTGGTCACGCTTTAAATCTTATAATTGATGGTTTAATTCCGCTAGATCGGCTGTTTTACCTCTATTCCAATCAAACATAGTATGCATCCAAAAACATATTTCAATCTTGAATAATCTCACTAGTTAATGAGATCTAATCTAATGACACTACTATAGCTGCATCGATCCGGTCGAACCTCACTGGTAAGACTTTAGATTAGAAATTATCGATTAGTAATCTTGTTAATGATCAAGATATGTACTATATTTGTTTGCTATGACTGCATCAGCTATTTTAGCCGATTTGCCTATACTCTCACGCATATAGCATGTTTTTATGAATCTGTCAACATATACATGATTTTATAGATCCTTTGGCTTTAGTTTGTTATCATTATCATAGCTGCATCGATTCGATCGAACCTCACTGTTGATGATAATAGATTAGATTCAAACTGTTTGTAGATCCATTTATATTAGACAATCGATTTGTTCGCATGTTATACTCTTTTCATCAAACTTATCGGTTCGACGCTTTATATCGATCATGTTTCATTTAGCCGATGGTGCTTTCTTATATTGCTTTTTTGCCGGATATCGACTATTTAGTCGATAGCCTTATTGAATCGGCTATCTAGCCATACATTTGGAACTATCTGGTGCAACACCGACATGTTCCACCATAAATTACTAATAAGATTTTCTCTCCTTGTCAATTCCAAGTCAAATTGATTGGCACGTTGTTGGGTTTTCAGAATCAGCTGGTTCTGTGTTGAAGCCAAGCAGATATCTGGTCTCGTTCCACTCAGATTCTCCGGCTTGCTGTGTGTTGATCATATCGCCATATTTTTGAAAAGTGTGTTGACACAAAAATGTGACGATGTGGTCAACACACAACAAGCTGGAGGATCTGAGTGGAACAAGACCAGAGATGTACTTGGCTTCAACATAGAACCAGCCGATTCTGAAAACCCAACAATGTGCTAGTCAATTTGACCTATAATTGACAATAAGAGAAAATCTTATTAGTAATTTAAGGTGGAATATATCGGTGTTGCACCAGACAGTTCCAAATGTATGGCTAGATAACCGATTCAATTAGGCTATCGACTAAATAGTCGATATCTGGCAATAAAGCAATATAAGAAAGCATCATCGACTAAATGGAACATGATCGATATAAAGCGTCGAGCTGATAAGTTTGATGAAAAGAGTATAACATGCGAACAAATCGACTGTCTAATATAAATGAATCTACAAACAGTTTGAATCTAATATATTATCATCAATAGTGAGGTATGATCGGATCGATGCCTTATATCGATCATGTTTCATTTAGCCGATGGTGCTTTCTTATATTGCTTTATTGCCGGATATCAAGTATTTAGTCGATAGCCTTATTGAATCGGCTATTTAGCCATACATTTAAAACTTTCTGGTGTAACACCGACATGTTCCACCTTAAATTACTAATAAGATTTTTTTTCCTTATCAATTGCAAGTTAAATTGACTGGCACATCGTTGGGTTTTCAGAACTGGCTGGTTCTGTGTTGAAGCCAAGAAGATCTCTGGTCTCGTTCCACTCAGATCCTCCAGCTTGCTGTGTATTGATCACATCGCCATATTTTTATGTCAACACACTTTTTGGCACGTCTGGTGGAACCACAGTCGTTATGGTGGTTCACAACAACAAGGACATTCTTATGGTACCTTATAAAGACTTACCTGATGAGAATAAAGATGTCATTGGTAAGGCTATAGAGGAGTTTTAGAACAAATGCTTGTTGTCATACACCAAAACACATGACAGTAAAGTTGTTCAGAAGTATCCACTACCGAGAGTTTTGATGCATGGACAGTCAGATACAGACGACGCCGATGATAGGCGTTTCTTTGTAGAAGCTGTCAACAAATCTGTTCATGATGCAATGCTGAATCATAATACAACTTTCTTGAATACATTCCACAATACCATGAATGAGGTGTCTTATGGATTTCCACTTGATCAGGTTGGACCGGCTTATTACAATATTCCACATCCGTTGACTCAGGGGACTAATCAAGCCGGTACTAGCCATCAAGAAGCAGCACTAGCTAAGAGTGATGATGCCCAGGCAATTCAGAATCCATCTGAGAAAATTTAGGGTGCTACTACTAATCAAATGCAATATAATCTTGGATCATCAGTGCAGCATGTGAAACAACTAACAGGGCAAGTTCACAATCAGATGGTTAATTTTGGTACATTAGGCCAAATATCACCGTCAGCTCAAAAAATAGCACCATCGGTTCAAAGGATTCGTAGAGATATAGATCCTAATATTTTCAATCAGAGATTTCAAACAGTAAATCAGCAAGGGGCCTAACAGATAGATATTCCACAAGAATATTATTATGGTTCAGATTATAATACCTTCAATATGATTCCAAATCTAGGATATGAAGGCATTCAGAATTTCAATTTGCAGATGGGTCAGTAATTGCCAAGAAATCCAAACTTAAATGCTGATGAATTGTTGCTCAGAGTAACCGAAATGATGAAAAATTAGTTTCGTTTAAAACCAAAAGGGCAGACCTTTTTGTACAAACATCCATATCCAGAGTGGTATGATTTGATGGCCCTTCCTATGAACTGCAGGCTTCCAGAATTTGCTAAGTTTACTGGTCAAGATAGCACAAGTACAATAGACAATGTTAGCCGATATCTTACTGAGTTGGGTGAAGCCTCTATTGAAGAAATGCATCGAGTTCGTTTCTTCTCTTTGTCCCTATCAGGACCAGCTTTCACTTGGTTTTCATCACTAGCGGTTAATTCTATTGCTAATTGGAGTGATCTTGAAAAGAAATTTTATACATATTTCTACACTAGGACAGGGGAAAGAAAGATCACAGATCTAACAACTATAAAGCAAAGAGCTAATGAATCGGGTGCTGAGTTCCTTCAGAGGTTTCGAGAAACAAGAAACTTATGCTTTTCATTGAATTTGACTGATGATCAGCTAGCTGCGTTGGCCGTGTAAGGAATGTTGCCAACATGAAGAGAAAATCTGCTTGGGCAAGAATTTGACAATTTAGATCAATTGGCTCAATGGGTGGCAACAGTTAATAGCCAGTTCCAGAATATGCATAGAGATACCCAATTCTAGAAGAATGCTACAATCGCTGAAGCTTATTGTCCATATTTAGTCGATGATGATGATGATGAATAGAAAATTACCGCGGCTGAATAGAATTGGGGTAAAAAGATAATAATAATTTCAAATCCTTGGAGAAAAGAAGTTGAAGAAAGTTATGATTTTGAAGTTACAAAAGCAGACAAACTTTTTGATTTTTTGCTTGAGAAGGGACAGATTAAACTGCCTGCCAATCATGTTATATTACCTACCAATCAGTTGAAGAATAAGAAGTTCTACAAGTATCATAACACTACTCATACTACTAATGATTGTAGGATTTTTCGGTAGCATATTCAGAGGGCTATTCAACAAGGAAAGCTTAAATTTGATACAGCTCGAAAAATAAAAGTTGAATTTGATACAGCTCAGAAAAATAAAAGTTGATGATAATCCTTTCCCAAAGGATCAGAACATGGTTGATGCTAAATTGTTTAGAGGGAAAACTAAAGTTTTGACATCATGTAGGGCAAGAGAAACTGGAATAGTTGATCCGGAGATACAAACATTGGCTGATGAATATAGAGAAATTAAAAGGCATCGTGACCAACAAAAGAGCCGATATGAGTAGGGAGAAACATCGAGAGATGGTGCGATAGACCACGTGTTACATCTTGAATTTTGTTGAATAAATGGCAATGGCAGAAGGAGAAAGATTATCAGCGCTGGTTAGAAGAGAAGGAATATCAACGTCAACAAGAAGAGAGATATGAAAGAGAACAAGCTGAGCCACATTGGAATTGCCTTTTCTTCAGACATTGTTGGATTGAAGGTTTGAGATTGCCTACTAGAAATAATTGCCCAAAATGTAGTGAACAATATTGGGAGTTTAGACAATCTCAAGTCAACCACCGGTCTATCTATGGTCGAATTGAATATCAACATAATGATGTGGATCGGCGCTTAAAAAATAGAAGCATTCATGATCGGCTTGGAAAATGTGTTGTTGATCAAAATTGGGCCGATTATGAAGAAGAAGATGATGAAGAGTATGTTTAGCAGGAAAGACAATGGTGTTCAGGAGGTTTAATAAGAAGTCAGAATAGAAGAGTACAACACCTAAGGAACAAAGAACTAGAACAGGCTCAGAAATTTGGTAAACAACAAGTATGGCGTGCTAAATAAACAGCCGATAAGGGTCAACATTGGCTAATATTCAAATGGCTTTTCTTTTACCATCTAAATTTAAAAGCTCCAGCAGATCAAGAATTCTATTCGGATTTTGATGAATCAGAGTATGAAGAGATGGCAGCCCAGTTGACATTGATACAACAAGCTATATTTGATAAACTAGTTAAGCATCAGCATTTGAAGGCTTTATATGTGAAAGGTTTTGTCGATGGAAGCCGATGAGTAAATGTTGGTTGATGGGGGTGCCTCTGTTAATCTGATGCCTTATACTACTTTTTGAAAGCTTAGTAAAGGACTAGAAGATCTGATTGAGACTGACATGATGCTTAAGGATTTTAGGGGTAATGCGTCCAAGACCAGGGGAGCAATAAATGTTAAATTGACAATTGGAAGCAAGACTTTGCTCACTACATTCTTTGTTATTGATGGAAAGGGTTCATACAGTTTACTCCTTGGTCGTGTTGGATTCATGCCAATTGTTGTGTACCATCGACTATGCATCAATGCTTGATTCAGTCGCATGGAGACAATGTTGAGCTAGTTCATGCTGATGATTCTGTGAGTATAGCAACAACTGATCCAATGTATTGGGAACTAGAAGATTTTGAGTGTTTTTCTAGCAAGCGATGGGAAGGAGGCTTCATTAGAATCAATGATGAAGGCCAACGGCTGATCCAAACAATCGACTCTAAAAGTTTATTTTAATGGATAATCCAATAGATGGTACGGATGATAAACTAGGGCATGGCTTTATGTCGGCCGATGAGTTAGAAGAAATAGATATTGGTCCTCGAGATAGGCCTAGGCTGACGTATGTAAGTGCTAAATTGGATCATAAGTATAGACAAGAATTGATAAATTTGTTAAAGGAATTTAAAGATTATTTTGCTTGGGAATATTATGAAATGCTTGGCTTAGATCGATCAATTATTGAACATCAGTTGCTAATCAAACCTGGATATCGGCCATTTAAACAAGCTCCAAGGAGATTTAATCCAAATGTTCTTGATGATATTAAGGAGACTAAAAGACTACTAGAAGTAAAATTTATCCGACCTTGCCGATATGCAGAGTGGATATCGAGTGTAGTTCCTGTGTATAAGAAAAATGAGAAGTTGAGAGTCTGTATTGATTTTAGATGGATGGTTATCCAATGCCAATAGCTGATATGTTGGTAGATGTAGTAGCCGGGCACAAGGTAATTAGTTTTATGGATGGTAATGCAAGTTATAATCAAATTTTTATGGCTGAAGAAGACATAGCAAAAACAGCCTTTAGGTGCCCTGGCGCAATCGGTTTATTTGAATGGATTGTGATGACTTTTGGATTGAAAAATGTTGGTGCAACTTATCAGAGGGCAATGAATTATATTTTTCATAAGGTGATTGGCAGGATTGTTGAAATCTATATTGATGATGTGGTGGTGAAAGCCAAAGGGTACAAAGAACATCTGACTGATCTACGGGAGACTTTGGAGTACACAAGAAAACATGGTTTAAAGATGAATCACAATAAGTGTGCCTTTGGAGTGTCAGCTGGACAATTTTTGGGTTTTATGGTCCGCGAGAGAGGGATTGAGATTGGTCAGAAAAGTATGAAGGCAATTGATGAGGCAGTACCTCCAACTAATAAAACAGAATTACAATCTCTACTTGGTAAGATTAATTTTATTAGAAGGTTTGTTTCAAATATGTCAGAAAGGGTTATGCCATTTTCTCCTTTGTTAAAGTTGAAAATTGATCAAGAATTTTAATAGGGTGACATACAACAAAAAGTGTTTGAGGAGATAAAAGAGTATATGAAATCTCTACCTATGCTGGTTCCTCCTCAGCAAGGTAAGCCTTTTAAGTTGTACGTGTCGGCCGATAGCCAAACGATTGGATCAGCCTTGATGCAAGAGTTTGAAAGAAAGGAACCGGTTGTTTTCTATTTAAGTAGAAGACTTTTGGATCCAGAAACAAGATATTCTCCTATTGAAAAGTTATGCCTATGCTTATATTTCTCCTGCACTAAATTGCGACATTATTTATTATCGGCTAAGTGTATAGTTGTGTCTAAAGCCGATGTGCTCAAACACATGTTGTCAATGCCGATATTAAATGTGAGCATGGGAAAGTAGATTCTTGCATTATCAGAATTTGACTTGAGGTATGAATCGGCTAAAGCAGTCAAAGGGCAAGTGATGGCCGATTTTATTACTCAACACCATAAGCCAAGCATCGGCTATGTGGAACCTATGCCTTGGACATTGTTCTTTGATGGATCATCATACAAGTAAGGTGGTGGTATTGGTATTATTATTATTTCACCTTGGGGGGCAAGTTTTGAGTTTGCCTTTCAAACCAAACCAATGACCACCAATAATCAAGTAGAATATGAAGCTATTCTTAAGGGACTTCAATTTCTTCAGGAAGTAAAGGCCGAGTCAATTGAAATATTTGGAGATTCATAGCTAGTTATTAATCAGTTGATCGGCCTATATGAATGTAAAGATGATATTCTGAAGGGATACCTTGATGAATGTCGAAAGTTATTTGAGGAGTTTCCCCTTACTTCTCTTTAGCATATTCCAAGAGCACAGAATCAAGAGGCCAATCGGTTAGCTCAGAATGTGTCAGGCTATCGAGTGTTCTAAGTAATCTTAAGTAGTGAGACCTTGGCTAATGATTAGAGAGTTGAAATATCCGATTACCTCAAGAATCCATCATAGAAGGTTACTAGAAAATTGAGATATAAATCGACTAAGTATGTTTTATTAGATGATCAGTTGTATTACAAAATAGTCGATGGAGTTTTGCTTAAATGTTTAAGTCAAGAAGAAGCAATAGTATTGATGGGAGAAGTACGTGAAGGAATATGTGGAGCTCATTAATCGGCTTATAAAATAAAATGGGTTATTCGCAGGTCTGGATATTTCTGGCTAACAATATTAGAAGATTGTTTTAAATATTACAAGGGGTGTCAGAATTGTCAGCGTTTTGGTAATATTCAGAAATTGCCTACATCAGCTATGAACCCAATAATTAAGCCATGGCCATTCCGAGGCTGGGAAATTGATTTAATTGGCCAGATTTTCCCACCTTCAAGTAAAGGGCACAAGTTTATATTGGTAGCAATAAATTATTTTACTAAATGGATTGAGGCGATTCCATTGAAAACAGTAACTTCAAAGAATATGGTTGATTTTGTTAGCGAGCATATTGTTTATCATTTTGGGATTCCTCAAACCATTACTACTGAACAAGGGACAATGTTCATATCAGAAGAATTCAGAGATTTTGCTGCCAGTATGGGTATTAAATTACTAAATTCTTCTCTTTATTATGCTCAAACTAATGGCCAGGTAGAGGCATCCAATTCAATTTTGTTAAGTTGATTAAGAAAAAAATTAAAGAGCAACGAAGGAAGTGGCCGGTACCTGACACTTAATGAAGCATTGTGGGCATATAGGATGGCTTGCCATGGATCGATTAAATCATCACCTTATGAGTTAGTATATGGGCATAATGCAGTTCTTCCTTGGGAGATTCAGACTGGATCAAGACGTGTTACATTATAAAATGATTTGACAGTCGAAGTCTATAAAAACCTTATGATAGATGATTTGGATGACTTAGGTTGTCATCGGCTGTGCACTCTTGAAAATATTGAGGCCAATAAATTAAGGGTTGCAAGGCATTATAATAAAAAGGTCAGGAACAAACAGTTTTTTCAAGGAGAGTTAGTTTGGAAAGTAAGATTGCTGATTAGGTCTAAAGACAGTAGGTTTGGCAAATGGTCACCTAATTGGGAAGGTCCTTATCAGATTAAACGTTGTGCGCCTGGTAATGCTTATATTTTGGAAATGCTAGAAGGGGAAGAGGAGTTTGATAGAGCAATCAATGGAAAATTTCTAAAGAAGTATTATCCTAGCGTTTGGATTAATACTTGATAGCCGATTTGCTTAGTCATCAACTCTAATAGCCGGTACCAGGAGGTTATCGCCTTTAGTTCAAAAAAAGAAGAAAATTAAACCGAAGGGTTAAAAGCCGATACAATATGTATTGCCTATAGAGCAAAAATACACACAAGGACAATCATGATTTATATTATGGTAGTTTTAGGGATGAATTCATAAGGAAAAGGCAAAAACTTTATTCATTCAATGTTTGCTCCTAGTACAAACTAATCAAACACCTTGTTCACAACATCTTGGGCTGGTGTGATATCCACAATGGCCGCAGCGTCGTCATCGAAATCCTCAATCAGCTCATTGTGCATGTCGGGATCATCGGCCATTGGGAAGCCCGGCTCCATGGTGAGGAGGTCGTGCCCGGTCTAGACTTGTGCCATGGCCAGAGTCACCGCTGCGCCATGACGAATGCCATGGAGGGCAATTTCCTAGGCGCGCGTTGGGATGTCGTGTAGACGGTTGATGAGCAGAGAGCCCCGGGCGTTGACAGCCACCGTAGCTGTATTCACCGCTAGTTGGAGGTTTTCCAACTATACCGTCAGGGCTAGCAATCAAAGAGTCAAGAAGATTATCAAAAAAGGGGAAAGTAAGTAGGCTGAGCAAGTTGGAAATGATACTGTTGGGGCATTGTATAGAATTTGGCCCGACAAATCAGGAGTCACGCGTATATTTCGGAATGAGCAGTTGCAAGACGGTGAACAGATAAATAGAAATTTTGGAATAATCCCACTTTTATCCTAAAATTGGGAGGCATGTGTTTACACCTAAATTTGGGAAGAAGAACACGGGAACTCAAAGCTTCCAGGATTGTGTCATCAAGGAATCTATTAGATATGAATCGGTATCAGCTGATTTAGATGCGATGTCAGAATCGGCTATTTTATAGATGACGTCAGCAGACGACGTCAATGGGCTATGCTTGAATGACGCCAGAATGATGTGTCGGACTCTACAAATAAGAAAAATTAGGGTCCAAGTTATTATTAAGTTAGGAAGTTTTCTTTTATTCCAAGAATTATAATGAGTCGTATTTGAGTAGGATTCATATTTAGGTTCCGGGTATAAATATTAGACCCTGGTTATTATACAAAAAAAGAACACTCAATGAACACAATCTTTCTGGCTTTCACCATCACATTAGGAGTAGGAGTACTATAGATCTCGATGAGTTCTTCAGCAAACAGGGCTACATCGACTGATCGACCTACAACTTGCTTGTGAGTACCGTCACGACTTGTATTGTGCTTGTAAAGCTGCATCAGCTGATTGATATTTTATGAGCTATAATATAACTTAGTTATCGATCTGTATCGTAGTTTGTAAGGCTACATCAGCTGATTGATCTCTTATGAATCATAATATAGATCAAAGTTATCGATCTTGTGTTAAATAATTTGTTGTTTAATACAATATCACCAATTATTGAATCTGCTAAGATTAGTAAGATTTTCCTTGCTGTTTTTGGTTGATTTACCATATATCGATCTTGTTATAATTAATGGTTTATTAATTATAATAAATCACCTAATTGAGATAGAGATAGATCGGCATCATATCATCTTAGTTGGTCGACCTTTGATCTGGTCATGCTTTAAATCTTATAATTGATGGCTTAATTCCGCTAGATCGACTGTTTTACCTCTATTCCAATCAAACATAGTATGTATCAAAGACATGTTTCAATCTTGAATAAACTCACTAGTTAATGAGATCTAATGTAATGACACTACCATAGCTGTATCGATCCGGTCGAACCTCACTGGTAAGACTTTAGATTAGAAATTATCGATTAGTGGTCTTGTTCATGATCAAGATATGTACTATATTTATTTGCTATGACTGCATCAGCTATTTTAGCCGATTTGCCTATACTCTCACGTATATAGCATGTTTTCATGAATCTGTCAACATATAGATGGTTTTATAGATCCTTTGGCTTTAGTTTGTTTTCATTATCATCGCATGTTTTTATGAATCTGTCAACATATAGATGGTTTTATAGATTCTTTGGCTTTAGTTTGTTTTCATTATCATCGCTTCATCGATCTGATCGAACCTCACTGTTGATGATAATAGATTTGATTCAAACTATTCGTAGATCCATTTATATTAGACAGTCAATTTGTTCGTATGTTATACTCTTTTCATCAAACTTATCGGTTCGACTCTTTATATCGATCATGTTCCATTTAGCCGATGGTGCTTTCTTATATTGCTTTATTGCTGGATATCGACTATTTAGTCAATAGCCTTATTGAATCGGCTATCTAGCCATATATTTGGAACTATCTGGTGCAACACCGATATGTTTCACCTTAAATTACTAATAAGATTTTCTCTCCTTGTCAATTGTAGGTCAAATTGACAAGCACGTCGTTGGGTTTTCTGAATCAGCTGGTTCTGTGTTGAAGCCAAGCAGATCTTTGGTTTCGTTCCACTCAGATCCTTCAGCTTGCTATGTGTTGATCACATCACCACATTTTTGTGTCAACAGATATTCATCTATTCTACTAGAGACTCTCCACAATTGGTGCCAAATACCCCTATTTATAGTATACAAGAGACCCTATAGTACACAATTGGTATTTGTAGTGAATTGGGATGTGGTGGTGCTCACAGGTGGGGTCAAGCGACCCCCTATAGGGTCGGTCAACCCTATGATGCACTATCGTTGCATTCAATGGCTACCAGCACTCCTCGAAGGCAGTTGGAAGTTGTGGTAAGGCATTTATTTATCGATTACTAGGTCTAGGTGAAGATGGTGGGCCACTCAATCCTTGTGAGCTCTTGGATTAAGCCAACATGGGATCAAGGTTTGTGATCACAAGAAAGTGTGTTTCTTAGCTTTTGCCATGCATTGATGATGTGTGGAGGGTGAAAGCCCTAGTTTGGTTTTTGTAATTGAGTGCCAACCAAGTGGACTAATGCTTTCATTTAGTATGTTTAAGCTATGGTCCACTTGGAAGTTATGGACAAGGCATAGGAGGTGATGGAGGTGGAGAACATAATCATATGTGTGCAATTGTTCATCAAATGGTGAGAAGATGGAGAAAAAGCAAGCCACAAGGCAAAGGTAAGGGTTAGGGCTTTGCTTTTGCCAACCAAAGGTGCAATAGAGTGCATGTTGGGTGTTTAGGATAGATAGCCATACTATAAAGAGGGAAAATCTTTAGTTGCAATGGTTTTATGCCCCAAAGTGTGAGAGTCATGTGCATTTTCATTACGCTTAGTGGCATGTGAGGTGCAAGAGAAAACCCTTTCAAAATGTTTGACAAAGGCTAACTCACGCACATGAAATGATAGATCACTTGGTGGAGTTGAGCACATTGAAAAACGGCGGTTTGAAAAGGAAGTTTAGTGGGATGTTTTCATACCCATTGGAGCGTAACCATCAGAAATGATTACTGTTGATATCAGAGCATATGCTACATGTGTTAGCTATGTTCGTAGATAGTTGAAACAGGCGACTGGTCACTATGCGGTGGGACCGTAGCCCTAGCCGAGGGACCGCTAAGTCAACCAGAGAGGTTGCGTGGGAAACTGGCATCAGATTGTGGGGGTTAAGGGCATCATGTAAAAGGTGTTATTGTTTTCCTGCTGACCCTATTGACTCATTCTGGTGGTGGGACCGTGGTAGCCCATGGTGGGACCGCCAGGTCAATGAGTGTAAGGATCGTGATGCCTAAAAGCAGGGTGAATTAGGCAACTTAAAATTCTACTTCTAACTATGGCCTCTAATTTTCATGTTAGCAAAACCAATGCAAATAAATAAACTATGTAAATGTGCAACTACGGCTTTGCTAATATGTTCCTATCTCTACGGCAAAAGAGTTATGCAACCTAGGTTCCAATCCTATCAACTAGCCTATCAACTAAGCTAGGAAAGGTAAAGCATACAACCAAGGTAGCAATATAATTGCGAAAGCTAAAGATGAGGTAGAGATGCAAACTCCTATCGATGACTCCGGTATTTTTACTGAGGTATCGAGAAGCGCTCAAGCTTCCCCCTAGTCCTTGTTGGAGCCCCTTGCAAGGAATCCCTCACAAGGGCCAAGCTCCCGGTCGGGTAACTCTATGGATAGCTCTAGGCCTGCCCCACGGACACGTGGGTCTCCAGTGTGCCTTCTGGCAAGCCTCTCCTAGATCGCTCCCCGCCGTCTTCACTATTAAACTTCTGATCAAAATGCCGTAGGCCTTGTTCCCTTCGGTACATGGTGGCAGCCACACCACAAGCACGGTTGGTGTGGTCTCGCAAGACTATAAGCCCTACCAAGTACAAGCACGGTGCGCGCAAGCTTCTTTGGTCAAGAGGTATTCAAACCTCACTAGCAACTAGACCAAAGCCTAGAGCAAGCGCATATGAGCATGGTCTCACTAACCTAAATTCTTCGCAAAGCACCTACGCTAATCACCTTGTGATCTTTAAGCCCTATGCAAGTGGAGAGCACAAATGTGGTGTAGGAACACCCTTCTACCTTTCCCTTGCTCCCTCTAATCTCATTTGGCTGGTTGGGGGTGTTTTTTTGTAAGTCCCAACTCGAAACTAGCCGTTGGAGGCTAACATCAGCATTTTTGTAGAGCATCGGATGCTACAGTGCTAGCATCGGACACTCCGATGGTGCCACGTCGACTAGCAGTTTGAAAACTAGCCATTACACTTCTTTTCTGTGACCATGGGATGCTCCTATGGGCATGGAATGCTTAGCATTGGACACAATGGTGCCACTGTTCACTTCAGGGCTGATTTTGTGAGCATCGGACACTCCTATGGGCATCAGACGCTCCGCTGCTCCATTTTTAGCACGTCGGGTTTTCGTATTTTGGGCATAACTTTTAGCTCTGAACTCAATTTTGATGATATTGGGCTTTTTGGAAAACTAATGAAAATCTCTACAACTTTGAACTGAAGTCATATCAATTTGATCAGATCCAAAATCATGAGACAATTCCAATTCATCCATCTTTTGTCTCGGCTTTAGTGGCTTCAACATTGTTTGTGTATTTGTGTCCGGGCTTCTACTTCTTGGTGACTTAGACTTCTTAGTATGTCTTGTAGGTCTTCAATCATGGCTTGTAATGTCTTGCTTGAGATGTTGATCATTTGGATCACACCATATCCTAAGTCCAAGTTCACTTTGCATCCTTTGAACTATATCAAAAAACACTAGTAAACAATCATGGCTTCTAATGTCATGTTGAACATCAACCACCAAAATCCAAACTAAATGTGCAAAGGGTCTATTTTCCTTACAATCTTCCCCTTTTTGGTGATTTTTTATCACACCCTTTTTGGTGATTGATGACAACACGACCAAGGCAAGCAAATAATAACAAATAATGAATTAAAAACCTATCCACTTGCTAGGATGCAATGCAAAGACAAGATCATATGATGCTAAAAAGATATCACTCGTAGGGATCTTTGAAGACTTATCTTGCCCTTGCACATGTCCCCTTATGGTATTATGGAATTAAGCATCCCTCTAACTCCATAATCCATTTTTCTCCCTTTCTCGGACCATTTCCATATAAGGTTCTCCCCCTTTGATCATCCCATAACCAAAGATATAAAATTTTAATTTGGGTGTTATTATGGGTTGGGCTTGCTTTTGGTCCTACAAGTTCTCCCCCTTTGGAATCAAACACCGAAAAGGAAGACATTAGTAGCACAAGGGAGGGTCAAGTTTTGTGATCCTTTATATTAGGAGTGGAATTGATCACAAAACTTGACTCTCACATTACATAGACTAAGCTCCCCCTAAATGTATGCATACATATGGTGGATGGCAATGCATAAGCATAATTGGCAAATTAATGCGCTTGGGAGTTTAATCTATATAATGCATGGAGAAAGCATATAAATATACCAAAATGAAATCAACATAATGATATTGGTTTAGAAATACCACATGTAGACACCAATTGGATTGACACCACTTGTAATTGGTGGTGGATTTTGAAAGCATGATGCTTATCTCCGGGGACTCCATTTTCCTTGCAATGAGACTACTACACACATGATAAACTTGAAAAAGGTGTTAGTCTCAAAGCGTCCAACTTGTAGATTAACCTATCCCTAAATTTGTGCACACAAGCATAGAATACTTGTAGGAGACATGCACATTGACATTTAAAGTCAAAATATCACTTTGAAAGATGACATCATATGAATGTGAGAATCATTTTCATAGATGACATTCGGGGAAAATTATCTACAATTTGGACTTTGGCACATATAGGATAACTACTTGTATAAAAATCAAGCTATGCATCGTGCTCCTAAGCAATTAAACTATGTAGGTTTGCTCCAAGGGTTAAGAGTGAAACCGAGCAACCTTACCATATGATTTACCTAGTGTATGCAAGACAAGAATTTAAACGTGTGTTGACACTTCTTAGCGTAGTTACTAGGTTTGTATCCCTAGCAACGGCGCCAGAAGTGTTTGTTGGGTATTTCTTAGCAACATCACTAGTATGTAGCAATGCTACTAAGAAATAACCTTGATAGTTCCTTAACAATTTTAGTTATTTATCCGCAAGCGCACAGAGCTATCATTATAGCATTTCACCCGAAAGTATTCAGGGTATCGTTATTTATATTTTCCCAAAGGAAGGTATTTATTGATTAAGAGTCTAGTATGGATATGAACATGAATAATAATGCTTCCAAGTACACCAATGTTTATAGCAGGGGTAAAAACGGTGCTTTCAAGATAGTGGACACACACTTGGCATTCCTTAGAGGATAAAATAGAAAAGAAAAAAAATAAAAGAATAATCCTAAGTCGAGCAGGCATTGGTCTACTGTAGTCATACAAATATTAGTTAATGATCATACAAATTACATAATTAGTTTTAGGGCTAAGTGTGAAACAGGTCGGGAGGCCACCGAGTACTAGTCTGCCAGCAACCGCATGTGACAATTTAGACTCCTACACCCTAAACGAACATGAGGGATTACAAGGGACGGACACGGCTGTCACCACCTGCCGCCTACCACCTCAATCGTGGAGAGGGACAATGCTTTCACTTGTCTCTCCATACCCAAGCACCATGCTTGCGTATACAGAAACTACCCAAATCCCCCTGGGTCCCCGACCCTATGGATCGATAGGTAAAGGACTTGGGCACATCCGAAAGCACGATGAACCACCACCTCAACTTAGCTCTAATTCCGATTATATATGTTATATGAGTAGTTAAGCATAAAGTCATGTATGCTATTCTCATGATACACAAACTATAGACTAGATCGTATATCAAGATTATAACACAACAACTATACTCTAGTTCATAAGCATGACTATAATTATAATACGAGAGCATAACTTTGGAAGAATTCATATTTCTATTCATACCCAAAGGTCTCTTCTTCCAAGGAGCCAAGCTCTCCAAGGTAGGTTTGCCTTGCTCTAAACAACTAAAAGGTAAAGCTACAACTACTAGAGAGGGAGTGTGGTGTGTGAGGAAGCCCAAATGGTGTGTGTTGTAGAGGGGGGGTGCCCCTCTATTTGTACAAGGCTCTAAGGCGGTGCTGTGGATATTCTTGGTGTGAAGTCCCGGCCTCCACCGCCTCTGCATGCTTTCATGCCACAGCCTATCGAAGGGATGGCCGAGAGGCGCCTGTGGAGGGTCGACTGCCCCCTGACCAAGCCCCCTCACCATCGCCTTCACGTGGTGAGCTATGGGCTGGTCCTGGACTGCTCCTCGGAGGGTATTATGCTCGGATGAGTTGAGTTGCTAGGCATCTTTATTGTTCCTTTGCGTAAATCTGCGTCGGAAAGCGCCTTTCGGTGAAATTTTCCATGCATTTGTGTTGAGGTCCTGCAAAACAATATCCTCCAAATACATGTGGAACTATGTTAGTAGTAAATGCATATGTGTTTAAGATTGCCAATTTCTCCTCTTTTTGTATCTTAAATGGCAGTCGGATTTGATCGTTAAGGACCGCCAACAAAATCCCCCAAGCTTAACCTTTGCTCGTCCCGAGCAAACAGCTAAGTTATTTGTTGTTGATCAGTAGTTGCTACAATGCCGAATATAATTCACAAGTGCCATGCCTATAACAAAGTATTCTTCCTTAATTTAAATAAGTCTCGCATTCTATCCACCCTTTTAACTTAATCCCTATGGGGCTTATTGCTTTTCCAATTCTTGGGTGGTTGCAAGATACAACGGTTAACAGAATTACTAATCATTCATTCTTTGATCGACCTTCTATCCAGAGGTTTTATAAGTTTTGTAAAATAAAACATAAGTTCCTCAAATGATTTGCTCAATCGCTCAACGTGTATAATCCTCACCAAGGCATTGTTTTGCCTTCTTTTTATCCTACTTCTAAAAGGCTTTGAGTAGAGTTTTAGGTAGGTATGAACAAGAGGCATACTTACATCACATATATTGCTAAGTCAAACATCGGATCCAACGAGATACAAGTCATATACTTTGATCAAGAAGTGCAAGTGTGTGAAATATTTCCTAATCCTAATATTTTTTGGTACTCCTTTTGATCATGACTTTTCTCTCTTTTTAATAATTGCATTGGATGTATGGGCTATCTCTTTTTTTCCAATACTTTGGAACCTTCATGTGTTCCATTCTTTTTTCTTCTTTTCTTTTGCTATTTTGAGATCTTCATGTGCCTCCCTCTTTTTTTCTTTAGCATAGCCCCATACTTCTTTTTTTATATGAAAACTTTGGAGAGAAAGACTCACGATGAATGAATGGAAATTTTATTTTGGGTGAACCGAAAAAGCATGTTTTGCGTAACTGTCAGTGTAAGAGTTAGCATTTTATTTGTGGGTATACATGAATCTTGATCTTGTGTGCATAACTAGAATCTCTACAAGG
Source organism: Miscanthus lutarioriparius (assembly GCA_904845875.1). Taxonomy (NCBI): domain Eukaryota; kingdom Viridiplantae; phylum Streptophyta; class Magnoliopsida; order Poales; family Poaceae; genus Miscanthus; species Miscanthus lutarioriparius. The sequence continues at coordinate 47,980,796 of CAJGYO010000018.1, read as the reverse complement.
GTCACAACAATTTGACAAAACTCAATGTGAATATAAGTAGCATACGACTAAGGTTTCGGAATTTGAACATGTCATATGGCCGTGGTAGTAATTCTTAATCATCGAGGAAGTTTTAATTTTAGCATTTTTAAATGAAAACTCCGGATGTCAAGTTTCTCTTAGGATAAAGTTATAGCATATTCTATTTACCATATCATAACTTGCAACTACTTAGAAAAGGATCATGCTTTTGTAACCCACAAGTTTCAAGTTTTAGGATAAGACATTTTAGCCAACAAACTTAAATCTTAAGGAATACTAAGTTACAGCCTAGGCACAGATGAATTATAGACAGAGCAACTATTTATTATTTCAACATAGGAGAAACTAAACATTCTTAAATTACATATGAAAGTGGAATAAATATTTTTATTGTTTTTATCATATTTCATTTTTTGGATTATATATTTTTTGATTTTTTTTAAATGCTGATAATTAAATAAATGTAGAAAATAAATAATGTGGAAATTACAATGCAAAAAATAAAAGATACTACTTACCTCTGCGGGGGTCCTCCCCCAAGCTTAGCTCATCACCTATGGTCCGAGATATAGCTTGATGATGGCTCCGAGGTAAATTATTATATTTATGTTATGGTTAATAATTTTATGCCTCCATTTATTTAAATTCAACCAATGTCTATACGTAGCAGTTTTGGTACAATGATCAAATTAAACATCTAATTAAGATAGGCTAATTAACCTAAACACCATATTTAATTTAAAAAGCCTATGAAAGTATGATTGAACACTAACCATACTCCAAACCGTAACATGCTTTGTGTAAACATGGTAAGATAATGATGCTTCCACAACAGAAGTACTATAAAGGCAAACCTTTATAAGTTTTTTTGATCTTATTAATGCATTAACTAGGAATTCTAAGTTTTTGCGTAATAATAAAAGATAACTACCAATTTACCTTTTGTAAGGACTCACCCTTTTAAGGTCCAATGAGTAGGACCCTTCTCCGTTTGTTTCTTGTTTGTTGATGGAGCACCCGATCCCGGATAAGTGGATGCGGTTGCTGGCACCTTCATTCACCACACCATCTTGTTTGTTCTTGGTGGTGTCACTACTAGAAAGATCCACTTCTATGACGAAAATCTTAATGATGAATTCGAAACTATCATAGAAGAGCGCTTTTTATGACGAATATTTCCGTTTCATCATAGATCAGTGGTGATGATCCTCCAACCCTCCCTATCTATGACAAAATTAGGCATCATCACAAAAAACATCATAGATGAGCATAGGGTTTCATCGTAGATCACTCGCGTGACTCATCTATGATGATCTCCTTTAATACTATGACAAACAAGGCTTCGTCATTGAACTAATTACACATCTGTGATGAACATTATTTGATCTGTAACGAACGGTGCTTCATCATAGATCTCCACACGGTACTTTCTCCATCTGACATCTGACGTGTACCTATGGGACCTGCAGTTACTCATCCATGACGCTTGCAATTCATCATAAAAGTCTCTGCTCGATCCTTTCTCCTTGCGACATGTACCTGTGGGACCCTTCTCTATCCGACGTGTACCTGTGGGACCTACAGTTACTCATCTGTGACGCTTGCAATTGGTCATAAAAGTCTCCGCTCGGTCCTTTCTCCATCCGACGTGTACCTACGGGACCCTTCAGCATCCGACCTGTGGGACCCAATGGCTTACGTGTCATGTGTACCTATGGGACCGTTCTCCATCTCCATCCGACCTGTGGGACCCAATGGCTTGTGTGTCACTTTATGTGTCACATGTACCTGTGGGACCATTCTCCATCTCCCTCCAACATGTGGGACCCGACGGCCCATCTCCATCCGACCTGTGGGACCCGACGGCTGGCGTGTCACTTGATGCATGCAATTCGTCATAAAAGTCTCCGCTCGTTCCTTCTACATCCCACCTAATGGACCCGATGGCTTGCGTGTCAGTTTACATGTCATGTGTACCTATGGAATTGTTCTCCATCCCCATTCAATCTGTGGGACCCGATGGCCCATCTCCATCCGACCTGTGGGACTCGACGGCTTGCGTGTCACTTGACGCTTGTAATTCATCATAAAAGTCTCCGCTCGTTTCTTCTGTATCCCACCTATGGGACCCGATGGCTTACATGTCATGTGTACCTATGGGACCTTTCTCCATCTCCATCTGACATGTGGGTCCTGGGTGTCACATGTACCATGTGTGCCATCGGGGTTTAATTTCTCAAAAAAGGTTTGATACCTAGTAATCGAACCCAGGATCTGGACCAAGAAATGGAGCTTCTTTACCATTGCGCTAGACACCTGGCTGTGCTGACATCTCTTTAGAGTTGCTATAGTATCCTATTGGCTGTGTGGATGCCCTATAGGTTGACCTAAATTGGATATCCCCTGCAAGTGGAAACAAATCTATGCCCGCTAGACTTGTGGTGGCGGCAGCGGAGGCGAAGGTGGAGGATCCTCGGTCTACTATGGTGGCTCAGGCGTCCTTTTGGTGGAATGGCGAGTCTCTCTCAGTGGAGCATGGCACCATTGGCATTCGTGTGATCAGGTGTGTGCCGCAGCAGAGGTGGCCTGCAGCCAAGCCATGCCAGTTCGTAGAACAAAGGTATGAGTACCTTCTTCTATGATTATTGGACTACATTTTCTGTACATGATAAAGTAAAGTACACATAAAGAAAGGCTATTCTATATGAATTTCAATTGAAATCAATGCTTTTGTCACACAAAAATAGAAACCAGATTGTCCCATAGTATGATATGAACACATGCACATATTTGTGCTCTCAAATACTGTATTCTTTGTTCTATTGCTAGTTTTGCCATTGTCTACCCAATGGTCTAAACACTAATGGACTTTGCATACTTTTGCTACAATAGATGGACAGATCCTAGATTTGTAATGGGAGACCATTCTCGCCGACATTCATCGCAGGAGTTGAAGAGTTCATGGATACAGTTGAACAAAGATACCCAGGGCAAAAGATCCCTTGCCTGTGTACACAATGTCTTAACCAGGTGGATAAAACTTGGCAGGAGGTGAAGGATGACTTACTTGTATATAGAATGTCACCCACATACACCACATGGATTCATCATGGGGAAGAGGGAGGAGGTACTGACATTATAGAGCCATCAGATGTGCATGGATCTCATCATGATGGTTGGATTGCGGAGGAGGAGGAGCAGGAGGACAACGACGAAAACATATTACCAGATTTTGATGATTTAGTTCAGAACCTATTGACATCTGAAGAGCGGGCTGGAAGAGTCCCAAAGTTTGAAAGAGTGTTGGATGAGTTGAAGCAATCAGTTTCTTCTGGATCTACCTTCTCAAGATTCTCCTTCCTTGTCAGGTTGTTCTATATCAAGTGCCACTATCAAGTTACAACATCTATTTTGATGCAATATTGGCATTGCTGTTAGATGCATTCCCTATGAGCAATGTACCAAAATCTTGTGAGGAGGCACACAAATATATTCAAGAATTAGGACAAGGTTATGAAAGTATCCATGTATGCAAGAAAAATTGTGTGTTGTTTTGGGGTGATCGTGAGAAATTGCAAGTGTGCCCAAAATTCAAAGAGTCTAGATGGGAGGATGAAGATGGTAGCAGGCGGGTTCCTCATAATGTTTTGAGGTATTTTCCACTAATATCGAGGTTGCATAGGATATTTGCTGCTCGAGGAACAGCAGCGGACGCCGAATGACACGAGACTAAGCGAGAGAAGAATACCAGTGAAATGAGCCATCCAGCAGACAGGGAGGCATGGTAGGATTTTGATAGAAAGCACAAAACTTTTGCAGATGGTCCAAGGAACTTGAGGCTTGCTGTCGCCACAGATAGTTTCAATCCATTTGGCAACTTTAGCTCAACATATAGTATGTGGCCTATTCTTATAACGCCTCTAAACCTGCCACTATGGGAATGTGTGAACCCATCAAATTGCTTTATGTCTCTACTAATCTCGAGCCCAACCTCTCCAGGAAAGGATTTTGATGTATCCTTGGAGCCTCTTATAAAAGAACTGAAAGACCTATGAAAGGGTGTCAACACTTTTCATGTACTACATCTTGATAAAAAGAAAGGGTTCACTCTGCGCGCTGCCGTGCTTTGGTGCATACACGATTTTGCAGCATTGAGCACCTTGTCAGGCCGAACTACAAAAGGTTATTAGGCATGTATTTATTGCGACAAAAATCCATTATCAAGGAGCCTAAGAAAGAAGCTAGGCTACCTTGGACACCGTCGTTACTTTCCTAGGGATCACCCTTGGAGGAAGAGCTTGGATTTTGAAGGAAAAACTAAGGACCGAGATGTGTCAGAAAAGTTCACCATACAGGAGGTCCTTGAGGAACCTGAGAAGGTGAAAAATGTCTGCCCAGGTAAGCATGGTGGAAAAAAGAAATGAAAGTGTGGAGAGCTAGTGATTTATAATAAAAAATCTACTTGGTGGGGGCTGCCGTATTGAAAGGAGCTATTGCTGCCACACAATCTTGATGTCATGCACATTGAGAAGAACATATGTGAAAATATTCTTTGGACATTGCTGAAAGTGGAGGGTAAGACAAAGGACACAACGAACGCTAGGCTAGATTTGCATCATATGAACATAAGGCCCCAATATCACAGCGTGCAGCAAGGCACCTCGCTTAAATTTTTGGAAGCTTGCTATGTCATGACGGAAAACACAGAGCAAAATTTTGCAAGTTCCTTAAAGGTGTCAAGTTTCCAGATGGTTATGAAGCCAACCTAGCAAAATCCATAAGTGTAGATGGTACCAAGGTAGTTGGCAAGCTGAAAACACATACTTATCATGTCCTTCTCCAGAGGATTTGTGGGGGGTACGACCCCAGATACCCACGGCAAACTATATGGGCTACGCCCCCAGGGGTGGTCCAGCCCACAAGATGAAGCCTTGTGGAGCATGGCGCTGCTCGGCGTGCCTCGCAAGACACCAGGAAGATATCCTGAAGATACTATGAGATCTGTTAGGATACGTTCGATCCCATGATTCATGTAATCTGTTATTACTTTTCGGTTATCTCCTAGATCTAACCGAGTTGTAACCCTGCCCCCCAGACTATATAAGGCAAGCAGGGACCCCCTCAAAACACATGTAATATCATACGATCGCTAATACAAACCAACAAACCACAAGAGTAGGGTATTATGTCGTGCTGATGGCCCAAACCTGTCTAACTCTTGTGTCTTTGTTGCTTTCTTGTTCTTAATTATGTGCACCTCTGCTGATCAATCTACCTTCACGGGATACCCCTCGGAGGACTGCCAAGCATCTTTTGTCGATAGTTGGCACGCCAGGTAGGAGTGTGCGCTTGATCCCATGGTGAGCTAGATGGGATTCTCTTCATCAAATCTCATGGTGGTGTCCTTCATCGACGATGTCCAGTGGTGGAAATCTTTGGCAGCCTGCGATGAAGCCGATGTCCCCAAGGTCTTTGCAGATCGACACATCCCCGCACATCTCATGGGAGACCAAGTCGTAGCGCTACAATAGCCACAACTACTGATCACGAAGACCATGAAGGGAAGCTAGAGGCGGCCCAACGCACGGCAAGATCAAATCGATCTCTGGCGGTGGGTTTCAGGCGCACTACCTGGTGCCCTCAAACACATTTGGATTCATCATCAGCTATCGCAACAACACTGCATCGATAGCTTCCTAGAGCGGCACGAGATTGGAACCGCCGACAAACGCTGCAGCTGCTGTTACCTTCCCGATAGCCCCTGCACCACAAACCTCAGGAATATTTTTTTGGGCCATCGTACAAGCCCAGGCCATCAATGGGCTCATCAGTAGCATCACGTGATAGCATATGCACGCGTATGTTTTCCATAAGCAGATAAAAGGAAGATGCAAGCCATGCAAGCTATTAGGGAAGATTGCTCCTCACCTCGGTTGGACACGCACGAGGACTTAGCCTCCCCACGTGATGGACTTCGTCAAGCTACGCCATGACTCCACATGTTTGTGAGCTCCGGCCTTTGCATGGCCAATGCGCTCCGACTATGCCCGGTTCACCTACGACTCCTCATACCCATCTGAGCTATCAAACGAACCTTCCGAGCCATCAAGCGAGCCACTAAGCGAGCTGCCCGCATCACCGACCAGTAACATAAGGATGACATCACCCAGACTACTTACTCCAACCACCTACCGTGTCACAATGATGATCATCGCGATGAACGGTGCCATGATAGCCATGACCATCGCCATGATGACAAGCCGGAAAGCTCGAGAGCCGAGCGATTTCATCGACGCCGACTTGATGTTCTGTCTAAAGCTAAGTCACACTTTAATATTCTTCTAAATATTCTCCAATCTTCATATATCGCCGTGATGTTTCTCTGAGCTGTTTTCTCTATGTTTGTTCACCAAACGATTTTTTTCATGTACACCATCTTAAAGATGACATACAGGTAATCCTAAAGCAAATCCCAAACAGTCTTGTTGATGCTCGGATGTTCCTAGAGACGGCCCTGTCTTCGGCTCCTCACTACACGTGCATGGGCGTCTGCCCTCTACATTATGGGTGGTCGATAGCGGCTCCTTAGCAATGCTTTGTTCTTCCTACATGCACACGGGCCCCGCACTCCACGTTATGGTTAACAGGCTAGCTAGGGCTGGAGACTCAGCTACACACTAACTGGTCGGACAGTTCATACTAAATATAAACACATCTTCAGAATAACACTAAGTGTTCACATCAACTGATCGCCAAGCTGCATACGCTATTTCATCACCATTGTTGATTCTTGTCTAGAGTTCATATATTTTATTTTTACATCACGTACTACCCAATCTACACATTTGTTTCGTAGGGGCATGGCTTGGTCAACGAGCTTACGCTTAGGGACTAGACAAGATGATCATCGTCTGGGTGGTCGGACCACCTATTGGACGAACTTCACCACCAACCAACTGGTCAGACTGCTCGGAACTCACTCCTGCTCGGCGTTCACTTTGCCGCCGACCAGTTGGTTGGACTGCTCATCACATGTACTTCATTGTCAGCTATGCTAGGGACTCCTCGATGTTTGGATTCTTCGTGCAAGCATCACCAGCTAAGCCAGAGACTCCTGAGCGTTCGGGTTCTTCGTGCAAGAGTCATCGGCTAAGCTGGGGACTCCCTTGGTGGATCATTGCCCAGGTGGTCGGACCACTTGGTGCTTGGACTTCTCCACCGATCAACTGGTTGGACCACTAGGATTATGGACTTCATCGCTAACCAGTTGATCGGGCTGTTCGCCGGGCACTTCTACTCAACGCTCACTTCGCCGCCGACCAGTTGGTTGGGCTACACGGCGCTCGTTTCTTCGCCAAAAAACTAGTCGGATTGTTCGTCGCTTCATCGTCAGCTACGCCTAGGGCTTACCAGCTAAGCTAGGGACTCCCTTGGTGGTCGGATCTTGCTACGTCTCATCAGTGTGCTATCAAGCTGCTCCATGCTATTTCAATTAGGGTGCTGATCTTGGGTAGCACATTTGGGGTCTAGATACGTGCATGTTAGATGATGTTGGCAAGCTTCCAGGCTTCTTTTCGTTGACCCTGCTACAAGATTCATTCTTCATCTTCCAGTAGGCTCGAGGACTAAATGGCTACACTTCACCTGGCGGTGAGTGTAGTGCTTATTTCTTAATTTACCCTCCTTATTGATGGAGTCTAAGTGGCTACACTTATCCTAAGGGGATGAATTTTCAAATTTTATCTTGAGCCCTTTACATCCTTCTGACAAGCCTTACTTGGCTAAGTTCAAGGTCTCCTAACTAGTTAAACTGGTTGGCTTTGATTTTCACTGCCTAGGTCACTAGTTAAATTGGTCGGCTTCGACTTCCACTGCTCGAATCACCGGTTAAGCTGATCGGCTTCACGTCAAAGTGCTCGGACTTGTTCAAGACAGCGTTCCTCAAAGGATACAAGGCACTCGGGGACTAGCTATGGGGGGGTATAACCCTAGGTACCCACGGCAATGGACATGGGCCACACCACCATGTGAGGTCCAGCCCATAAGATCATGGCCCACGGTGCTCGGCTTTGGTCGGCGTGCACCGCAAGGCAATCAGAAGAATCTTGAAGATAGAGAAGGATCTGTTTGGATATGATAGATATCATATTCCTTGTAAATACTTACCATATAGCCGAATAGATCTAGATATAATCGACTTGTAACCCTGCCCCCTAAACTATATAAGGCGGGCATGTACCCCCTCGAAATCATCTCATATTTAATACAATCAACCAAAGGCACAGGACATAGGGTATTACATTGATCAGACGGCCTGAACCTATCTAAATCTTGTGTCTTGTCACCATCTCGCTCCTGATCTCGCTCACCTCTACGACAAATCTACCTTCGTGGGATATCCCTCGGAGGACTGCCGAGCATCTTTTGTTGATAGCGCACGTGGGCTCGGGTGGGCTCCAGCACCATCATTCACTGGCCGCTGCCCCACCCCACCATCCTCGGCCATCGCCTGCTGAAACTGGCCAGTCCGACCGGTGCTCTGCTCCGTTCCCGTGAGAAGAAGGCGAAGGACCTCGTGTTCAAATAGAAACAAGTCCAAGGGGTTTTCTACAGAAGTCATGACTCAGTTGAATAGTGACTAGAGGGACCTTTTTGTTGGAATTTAGTTTCGTGGAAGTTCAGGGGCCTCGGTGCAAATGTGTTTTTCCTTTATTGCATTTATTTGGCTAAAAGTTTAAAAAATCATAATAAATCGTATAAAAATCATAAAATAGCAAATGAAAACTTTTTGGAATCCCTAAGAGTAGATCTATGCAGTGGAGTCATAATATGACATGTGTTAGTAGAAAGTTTTTTTGTTGTTTTCATTTATCTATGTTAATTAGGGTTTTCTAGGAATAAATTCAAATCTAAAGTTGTGGTCCTCCAATTGCTGTGAAAATACTATGGTAGGCTATTGTTGATATATTTGTGTTGTGTTAACAATTTTAGGTTCATTGGATGCAGTATGATTGATTTATTGATTTAACTTGTTTATTGCATGATAATTGGTTTTAAATAAGTTATAATTTTTATAAAGGTGTAAAAATGGAAAATGTTGTTCCATTACCATGGTATGATTTTTTGTGTCATGTAGATACAAAATATGGCCATGTGTTTGCAGAAAATAGTGTGTTTTAGATTTATCTTGCTCTCACATGTTTCCTTGCAATAGCAATTTGTCTTTTTTTGTAATAATTAATCTATAAAACCTGAGCATATGAAATTTGTGCAGTAGCCATGTTTTGATAACATCTACCACTCATAAAAGTCTCAGCCCCAAACTAGTTGTTCTCATATAGTACTAAAAATAATACATATGCTGCATTATTAAAGTAGAGGATGAATGTTGTGAGCATATACATGTATTTATTGTTATGTGATGCTTCTAGTAGATATTCCTAAATGCTATGATTGTTTGAATATGATTCCAAGATGTTTGGGGTAGCATATATGTCAAGAATATGTTAGTTTATAGCAACTAAATGATAGATGAATGTAGTATGCCTCTGCTGTTTGGGCTGCATGTATAGTTTTGGTTAAGTAATTAATTTCATGGTGATAATGGTGTTTTCTGTGAATGTGTTGAATACCAAAGTTGTATATAATTTCCTATCTTGATTGTCCTAAAATTTAATGATTTTAGGACTGCTGGTTTAGGAGTTACAGATTTTACAATTTTGTTGTTAGCTTTTGCATGTCCTCTAAACAGATCTGAATGATTGTATTGTTTCACTTATTTAGGCATGGAATTATGTATTGATGATAATAATAAAGTTATAGAAAACTTAATAAGATTTCTATAAAGTTAAGGATCATGCTTGTTGGATGAATATAACTTGAGATATGCATTTTTGAAGTTACTATCAGTTTTCTGTCCTTAGTTGTATAAGCTTTGCTTTGTGATGTATTTTGACCTTGTTATTTATTGAATCAGCATTTGGTGTTAATAACAAAGTTTTAGATAATTTCATTAGCTTTCCAGAAAGTCTAGAATCACCCTTGTTGGATGCTTATAACTCAAGTTATGGTTAAATTGAATGGCTGCTATGTTGCTGTCCATATTTTGTGCATATACTTGAAGTTGATTGCTTATGCTTGATCTTGATTGTGTGATGGCTAGGATTAGCTGGTGCTAGATGATTACTTAAAATGTCTTAACTTGAGTGCCTTATTGGTGAATGCTTGGTGTTATTTTTCTTCTACCTTAGCATGATGGGTTTGTGCAATAATTAGTTAAACGACTTGCTTTCTAAGTAATTATGTCTTGAGGTGTAACCTTATGCTTGTCTTGCATGCTTTTATATGATACATATCATATTGCCATTCTTCACATTCATAAACTTGCATTGTCGCATCTCATCGAGGTACGCTATATGCACCATGTGAAGGACGTGATGTTGGAGCCTAACCCGAAGATGGAGGTTGGTGAATCCATCCAGAAGATGGAAGGACTAAGCAAGTGCTGAGATGGGATATGCTTGCCAAACGAGTGTCATCTAACAAATATTGACCTAGTGTTGGATCCCAGGCAAGCCCCGGAGCATTCTAAGCCTCCTATGTTTTTACAAACATTACTTGAGTCCTTTATGTTTGATGCATTAGGTTATAAGAGTTAGTTGGAAACACTTGATGCATAGAAATACCTTGTCTAGAAATATACCTTGAACCCTATATAGGTACAGGATTGAATGTATGCTTAGCAATGCTTAGATCGTTAGAAGTTGGGTGATTTCCTATCACCTGTGAGATATAGGTGGATACCAAAGCACGGTTGGCTATATTTGCTATCGTGGAAAATAACAATATGTTGTGAATAAACGGAGACCGGATGGGATCTAGGGATTGAGAGGCAGCAGGACATGGACGTCTTATGTGCATGTTTTATCCCATCTATGTCGATTAAGGACCATACCATTGCTGGCGCTTCTACGAGATTGAACGCATGCCTCTCACTTAGCTGGCCGAATAACTCGTTTCGACCATGAAGCCGAGTAGCTCAACTCAAGCCGGGCCCTGTTCTATTAGAGTGCGCACTCTAGATGGTAGTAAGGATGTGCAGGGAGCCAAACGTGAGCCCAAGGGCAAGCCGGGCCTAAAAGTCCTAGCAGCTGGTCATCCCTGATTATGCGGCGCTGATCGAACCTGCGAAATATGGACCTGAGTTGTACCAAAGGTGACCTAAGGCTACCATGGTTGGTAGACCTGGGTTTGTGTTAGGAATAAATTCCCAGCTGGTTGAAATCGATTCGAATCGCCGTCTCTCCCGGATAGTGAGAAACTCGACTAGTCCCAGCATCATAGTAACTGGACTATGGAATTTGATGGTTATATTAGACATGGGAATACTACACCGGCTATGGTTATTATTGTGATGCTACATAATGATATATCACATGGTTGGCACAGGTTAGATGCTAATCTAGAGATAAATAGCTACAATTAACTTGGAATCGAATTATAAAATGTATAGCTCAACTAGTGGCTTTTTTATGCAAAATGTTGTCAAGCCAGCTCCACTTATAAAGCCTTGCATGATCCTTAGTATCACTTTATTTTGGTTTATTACGGGTAAGTCTAGCTGAGTACATTCGAGTACTCAAGGTTTATCCCACCATGTTGCAGGTGAAGTTCTTGACCTGCTGAAGATGGTGGCTAACTACCGGTTGGCTCGGTGACTCGATATTTATTTCTCATCTATATGCTTTTGTCACAGGATGCCACTTATGCTAGCAATGTATTTGGAACTTATATTAATGTAATCATTTGAAAGCAATGTTGTTTCCCTTAACCGGTTTTGAAACCCAAAGTTGTACTATTATTTGTGAACCCATTTGTAATATTATTTCCGCTGCAACTCTGTGTATGTGATGTGTATTTGCTTAATCATGCGATCTTGGTTGTGATGTTGATTTACCGAGGTCCTTCGTGACACTCGGTGGACTACCGGGTTTATATAAGTGAAAGTATACGCGCGTCAACGTTTTAAACGGGGATAGCCATACTTGATCTTTTATAAATTGGGCAGTTTGTCACAGCTAGTATCAGAGCTAGATTAAGCATAATACTGTCATGTACATAGTTTTAAAAGCAAAGTTTTGGTTTTAAAAGGCCTATTTTGACCAAAACTTTAGCTACAGGCAAATTTGTCAAAACTAATTTGCAAAACTATGCTAGTGACAACCTCCAGTTACACCCAATTAAGGACCTTTAGGTGGTAATAAGTAAACTAACACTAACTATGGGGGGTTTACTTTCTTGCAATTTTTATTTCGTCGTCCATACAGTGTACTATTGTATGGATGCCATTCACTTGAGTGGTAATGTATGGATCAAATGCCTCTACGCCCAAGGTAAAATGATGAGTGGCATGACCGCAAGATGTGAGCATGCGGTCTAAGGGGAGAGGTAGCTTTGATACTAAAGTATATATATCCTATATATACGGAGGCATTTAATTGTGGGTTAGTTTTGATACTGTTGTATATGCATATTTATATGTATGTATGGACGTATTTACATATGGGTAGCTTTGGTACGGAAGTATATATATAGTGGGTATATATATGGAAGTATTTAGCTTGCAACTTGGAGACCAGATTTTCATTTCCGCATATATAATTGTGGGGTTGGGCTGAAATGAAATCCTTCTGTACGTACGCTAATCACGAATGCGTATATTGAATGTAGTTGACGAATAGCTATATATCGAGAGAGTATGTGTTGTGCCACCGACATAGAACATGATTGCCACCTTAGGCTGGCAATTTCGTGAGGACGACTAGGACGAGCATACATCATGATTGTTGCTTGTGCATAAACATGCTCCTCTCACCCTTGTTCTATTACTGGATAACTTGTTGTAACCATATGGTCATGTTGTGCATGACCGAAAACTAATTTGCTAATTGTAAGTAAAACTTGTTTTCAAGAGATATCCACCTACTCAGTAAAAAGGAATTAAAAGATAACAGTACCTTACCACCATGTTTCACATGTTTATGTGTAGTGGTGTTGTTGTAGGTGACTGCTTGTTATGCACGAGCTTTATGCTTGGTATTAGTTGCTTAAGCTAATTTGATTGAGTTTCTCAAATGCTTGCTTAAGACCATGATGTATGTGTGGATGCTTGTTATCTTGGTAGTGCCGTAGCTGTCACCCCTTTTGTCCTCGGTAAGCATACGAGTGTTGAAGAGCGCTATCCTAGAACAGTGTCCAAGTTTTGATAATCTTATGGTTGTCGTCTCCAATTAAGTTCTCTCTTAGGAACCTGAGCCTGTACACATGGTTGCTAGCCCTTGAACGTTGCACTACAAAGACTTATATCCATGCCTTTGCTTAACCTTAAGCCCAAGCTTAGTTCCCTTGAATACTTGCTTGTGTCGTGGTTGTCTCGCTCCTGTGTGGGAGGACCTTGCTCAAAAATCCTTGTCGGACCTATCTGCTTCTTATCCTAAAGATGGTCTGGTGCAACGCTAACCTCTATCTGCCCTGGCTTTGGAACCTTTACCTCGCAGATCATGTCATTGCTTTATCAACTCAATCCCTAGTCAGTGTATTGGCTCTATCCCTCGAATCTTGTTTGTTTTGTCTCCAACTCTTTCAAGTCTTTGGATGTTTATCAGTCTTGATCTCATGTTGCTGCTCAACAAGACCAAATCTCATGTAATCTTTTTATCTAGTAATCTCCTTGGTAAATGCAAGGCGTGCGTGAAATTAAAGCAAGAGTCTCACGCTTAGTTGTTTTTGTTAGTTAATTTATGTTTCTCTTGTGCCATGTGTTTACCTTGGACCACCCTTGTTGACTCCGAACCTTGTGCCTACCTTTGCTTGCTATCCCTCCTTGCATGGTGCTTGCCCCTATGCAACCCAATTTGTGCCACGTGAGATTTCTTGTAGGTTGTATGTTCGGTAATGGTGTCTTGGTTAATGACTAACGGTGCCACAACGGAACCTAGGGCCTCCTTGTGGCCAGCAGGCACATGGTTGTGCTGCTGGCTGCGCGCTGGTATCGAGGTTTCTAATCATGATCCATTATGGAACTACGCCGATGTGTCATATCATCATGAGCTTTTCCTCGGTTATCTCTCCTGATCCTATCAGAAGATCCCCATGACTTATCTAAAGATCTTTATATTGGACTAAAACTAGTAGGACCTCCTTTGAAAGTCATCCAGAGGATAACCTTAAAGAACAGGTTACTGACATAAACATTAACAACTGCAAGAGGTGGTATACAAGTGACTCTGCTTGACTATCCCTATAATAGCATCAGTCATCTAGCGAGTAACTTATGTCATCCCCGTTGGATCAGAAAGATACACATACTTAAAGTTAGACAAGTTATCAGTCGGATGATAAATGGACTAGGATATTATGTCCTGTAATAGGTCACCTGGTGCATATGAGCTTTCAATCCAAGTGTTGATTCTTAAGTGCAAGGTGATCCTATAGTCAAAAACCGACTTCCTTCAGTGATCCCTTTTCTGCTAGCTTCCATGGCGACTGTCCATTTGCACATCAAATACAATTGTTGTAGTCAAAAATGAGGTTTTAGAGCTTTAAATGTTGAGAGACAACTAATTAGTTACCAATAGAAAAGTTAAGTTACAGCTAGGTAATAACTCTTTGGTAGCTCCGAAGGCTATGTCTCACAGGACAATGCTAAGCGAAGAAACAGCAAAGCCGGTCAGCAATGCAAGTCGTGCTTTCTTTTTCAAACCCTATGCTATCAAGTCAATTTCCATCTTGAACAACCACACAAATAGTACATTATGTTCTAACAGCTAAGTAAAGAGCTAGAGAAAGCATGTCCCTAGTTTTGGTTAGCATCGTTATGTATATGGTGCTATCAAAGGATTTGTTCAGGACTCTATTGGATGAAGCACAAAAGGATAATCAGAAACGTTCCCTTATCTTGTAGGACTGCCCCTCCACATGGAGTATGCATTGTGCCCTACAAATACATACCATAAGTCCAGTGCTTGTGCATCATCGAGGTGGTGTCTAAATCAATGGTTGAAGTTGTTCCCTGAGAAGCATGTGAGGAAAACCTAGCCTCCATCCTCAACAAGAAAGCTACCACTATCATAAAGAGAATTAGAGAGTGCAGAACACACTCCACAACGTGTGAAGCAAAGGAAAAGAAGAGCGGGAAATCTGTCGAGATTTCATGGCACTCCACTGGTTATCTTTAAGACGATGATTAGAGGCTCAAACATGGTTGGATTGCCACAAGACTTGGCAAGTTCAATCCTCGCTTAAGGTACTTCAATGTCTTAAGTTGGTTGAGGATTTGTTGAGTAGAGTATCAGATTTGAGAGATGTTTTGACAGTTCATGTCACTGCAATTCCAGAACAAAGTAGTTTTGGTAGATGATTTCTTTGGATAGCCAAACGGTGTCCGTTTGAGCTGAATTTTTGTCAGTAGTTAAAGTACTCTTGGGTCTATATGCGTACAAAAATTCATGCACAATGGAGCAGTAGTTTGTAGGATATGAACTGATTACCGAGAGGTACAAAATCTATGATTTCTCTGTGGACTACTATCACCCCTCAAAAATTGAAGTGGAGTTTGTAATTGATGCCAAGATTAGCAACTTGGTAAATGTTTGGCCGTTAGATAATCCTTTAGGTGCCCTAGAGGAGACTCCTTGCACCCCTTTGTGCCCTGCTTTTGCCCTTTCATATCAACAACGTTGAGCAGTCAAGGTGTTCTACAAGTCAAAATTATGCCATTGCAAGTCGAAAACAATTTGAAAAATGTCAAACAACAGATTAATTTTGCTACAGTGCAAGTTAACCCAACTTACTCTGCAACAGCACCATGAAGGAAAATTGTACTCAATATTGATGATGTACTGTTTCTCCAGTTAGTGAATACTTGTAACCTTTGTTGTCCTCCAGACCTCGTCATCATCCTTCTTCAACAACGATTTCCAAGGCAGACTTGTCCTTTGGTACCTATCTTGTGTTTTTACCCAATAGGTTGCATCAGATTCAACCCAGATAACTATTGCTGCTTGGATGCGAGGATTCTCTCAAATAATGATCGTCAAAAACGCTGACTCAACAGAGTCAGCTATCACATTCACTGCTCACTCAACGAACTTAGATAATATAGTGTTATCATTAGAGAAAGAGAACTGCACACATGGAACATTATGTAGTTTTCCATCGGTTAGCATCTGAGTGATTGAACAGTTACAACCAGCATAGACATTGTCTGTTGGTTAGTCAATTTCTAACAGCCTCAGAGGATGCTTACCCCGTTTGTGATCTCATCCCTTAGGAAAGGTTGTACTCAAGCTACTTTGGTAGAAGACTGCATTTTGATCCTTGTGAATTAACATGGAACCATTGTAATGAGTAGCTTTTCAGAAACTTGTAGTCTAGTGCAAAGTTCACATGGTCCATGCTATATTCACTAGGGAAATAGATATTGTGGGTAGTTAGTTTATGCTCCGTAGTACTCTTCGTATCCCGAGAACGAAGTGCTGTGCTGTCTTGGATTCCTCCCAAAGTAACAATGCTTCATGGAAGTCAATGAAAGAAATTCTTCAGACAAAATTTACTACGAAGAGCAAATATCATAAAGTTGTCTTGACCAAATCAACCTCTCTGACACTCTAAAGTTAAGTAGCCTAATGCTATCACTGATGTTAGAAAATGGATGACATGCTTCTCTTCCCTTAAAAGTCTTTTGCACCGAATCTCGGGGCGAGATTCCCATAAGGGGGGAGGGCTGTAACACCCCAGGTGTTAGTCACGAGTTAAGCAACGAAGTTGGACTTAAGTAGGATATGTCAAGCAATGATTATGATCTCTAGTTCATAATCTAGAAGTAATGATGAAGGTATTGAGGTCAAACCTATGAAAATGAGCGCCAACTTGGACTCGGACAATACACTTTGCTTACATGCGAACCCTTGTTAAGATTACACAAGAGTAATATTAAACATGCTTGTTTCATGTACATTACATCAACATGCATCCATCTTGACCAGTGGAAAAGTTTCATGAAGTTTGGAGCCAAGAAGTCACATGTAATGATAAGTTATAATCTTGCTTGAAGTGCACTATTATGTGAATGAGAACATGTGGTGTCAACCCAACCTTTCAACCCTGCTCAAACAACTCTACTTAAAGTCATGAATAAAAGTTATGAAGGGTTCATGTTGAGCAAATATCAAGAAAATGCTTTTAAGTGTGGGAATAGCTAAAATTGTCTTTTTCATGGTATGGTCTTGACCTGTGTTTACCAACTATTTGGAGTGCTTGCATGGAGTTGGACCTTAAATAAAAGTTGAAGTTTGAATGGAGTACAACAAACTTTATTTTGGACCAAGGCCTGATTCAACTCCTAAGTGGCTCAAACAGTGGCCTCAAGTTTGGATGTAGTGCTGTTTTGGCCTCTCAGAAATATTTCTAAGTCACTGATTGACAACAGCGAGTTGACATGTTTGTGAATTTTTATCTTCTAAATTTGTGTGATAGCTCAACTACATTCCTTAATATGAGTTGAAGTACACTTTTGTGCTGGAAACAATGAAGCAAGTCTCATCAAGTTTGGAGTTCATTTGGATCTTCGAAGTTAGTTTCAAAATCAGCAAAGACTAACTGTTTCCAGGAGTTAACTGAATCTCGGTTTTAGTTTTGTGTACCCCACTTTGGAGAATTGTCTCTTCCTAACCAAGCTAAAAAAGTCCATGATCCTTTAACCAAAGTTGCAGAGCAAGATGTGCACAACAAACTTTGTTGAAGGGTCATGAGCTAGTTTGGTGCCTAACTTAGTCAAACTGAGGCCTCAAAACTGAACCCAGTACTATTTTAGGATATCAAAATTTTGGCTAAGTCTGAGATTACAATGTTGATGATGATTGGCATCTCGCGTTCTTCGATTTTTGTTAAACAACTCAAGTTGAGACAAATATAAAAGTTGGAGTTTACAACTTGGAGAAGGACATACAAAAAGTTGGATCAAATTTGTCCATGTTTGGACCAAGTAATTGGAGCACAAGCAGAGCAAGGCTTAACCCTTGATTAGCAGCTAACACTATCAACTTGGGGCTTAATTAACCACTAATGGAAAGCTCCAATGGCTAGGCTCCCTTAATGAGTTTTGTAGATCATCAGATGGGCTACAACTTTGCTTTTGGGCCTAAGGTCCAATTTGGCCCGTAGCTGACCCAAAACAGCGTCCCGTAGTGGCCACATAGTCGACTGCCACCTGTTCGATGAAATGTCAACGCGTCCATCATGAAGGGGAGCGCGCCCCACCATTGCTTCTATGCATCCCTGCTCCTCCAGAGCGGATGATGATCTCCTCCACGCCTCCATGCCCTCGCTCTCCTTCCCAGGCGATCGCTCTCGCCCTCCCACGCTTTGCTCCGCAGCAAAGGCGCAGACGCCGCCATGGTCATCGGCCAAGCCTCAAGCTTCGTAGCCACCGCTCGCCTACGCTGCCCTAGCCACACTCGCGTCTGACCAGCATCGTGGCCGCCATCCTCCACTTCTCCACGTCACCGTAGAGCGATGTAGCCGAGCCTGCTTCCTTCGCCGCCGTCGTCGAGCCGTCTACTCGCGCTGTCGGTTGGTCACGGACCACTAGCGACCAAGCCGCACCTCTGTGGGTGTGCGCAAGTTGGCCCGGGTGGGCCCTAGCGCCATCATTCACTGGCCGCTGCCCCACCCCACCGTCCCCGGTCGTCGCCGGCTGATACCAGCCAGTCCGACCGATGCTTTGCTCCATTCCCGTGAGAAGAAGAAGGCGAAGGACCTCGTGTTCAAACAGAAACAAGTCCAAGGGGTTTTTGCAGAAGTTGTGACTTAGTTGAATAGTGACTGGAGGGACCTTTCCGCTGGAATTTATTTTCATGGAAATTCAGGGGCCTCGGTGCAAATGTGTTTTTCCTTTATTGCATTTGTTTGGCTAAAACTTTGAAAAATCATAATAAATCATAGAAAAATTGTAAAATAGCAAATGAAGACTTTTTGGAATCCTTGAGAGTAGATCTATGCAGTGGAGTCATAATACGACATGTGTTAGTAGAAGGTTTTTTTTGCTGTTTTCAGTTCTCTATGTTAATTAGGGTTTTTAGGAATAAATTCATATATAAAGTTGTGATGCTCCAATTGCTGTGAAAATATTATGGTAGGCTACTAATGATATATTTGTGCTGTGGTAAAAATTTTAGGTTCATTGGATGCAATATGATTGATTTATTGATTTAACTTGTTTATTGCTTGATAATTAGTTTTAAACAAGTTATAATTTTTATAAAGGTGCAAAAATGGAAAATGTTGTTCCATTACCTTGGTATGATGTTGATGTGTCATTTTGATACATAATATGGCCATATGTTTGCAGAAAATAGTGTGTTTTAGATTTATCTTGCTCTCACATGTTTTCTTGCAATAGCAATTTATCTTTTTTTGTAATAATTAATCTATAAAACCTGAGCATATGAAATTTGTGCAGTAGCCATATTTTGATTACATCTACCACTCATAAAAGTCTCAGCCCTAAACTAGTTGTTCTCATATAGTACTAAAAATAATACATATGTTGCATTATTAAAGTAGAGGATGAATGTTGTGAGCATATACATGTATTTATTGTTATGTGATGCTTCTAGTAGCTATTCCTACATGCTATGATTGTTTGAATATGATTCCAAGATGTTTGGGGTAGCATATATGTCAAGAATATGTTAGTTTGTAGCAACTAAATGATAGATGAATGCAGTATACCTCTGCTGTTTGGGCTGCATGTATAGTTTTGGTTAAGTAATTAATTTCATGTTGATCATTATGTTTTCTGTGAATGTGTTTAATACGAAACTTCTAGATAATTTCCATATCTTGCTTGTCCTAAAATTTTATAATTTTTGGCCTGCTGGTTTAGGAGTTATAGATTTTAAAATTTACCTATCAGCTTTTGCATGTCCTCTGAACAGATCTGAATGATTGTATTGTTTGACTTATTTAGGCATGGAATTTTGTCTTGATGATAATAATAAAGTTATAGATAACTTAATAAGATTTCTATAAAGTTAAGGATCATGCTTGTTGGATGAAAAGAACTTGAGATATGCATTTTTGAAGTTACTATTAGTTTTCTGTCCTTGGTTGTATAAGCTCTGCTTCATGATGTATTTTGACCTTGTTATTTGTTGAATCAGCTTTTGGTGTTAATAACAAAGTTTTATATAATTTCATTAGCTTTCCAGAAAGTCTAGAATAACCCTTTGTTGGAGGCTTATAACTCTAGTTATGGTTAAATTGAATGGCTGCTATGTTGATGTCTAGATTTTGTGCATATACTTGAAGTTGATTGCTTATTCTTGATCTTGATTGTGTGATGGCTAGGATTAGCTGGTGCTATAAGATTTCTTAAAGTGTCTTAACTTGATTTCCTCATTGGTTAATGCTTGGTGTTATTTTTCTTCTATCTTACCATGATGGGTTTGTGCAATAATTAGTTAAACGACTCGCTTTCTAAGTAATTATGTCTTGAGGTGTAACCTTATGCTTGTCTTGAATGCTTTTATATGATCCATCTCATATTGCCGTTCTTCACATTCATGCACTTGCATTGTCACATCTCATCTAAGTACGCTAGATACACCACATGAAGGACATGATGTTGGAGCCTAACCCAAAGATGGAGTTTGGTGAATCCATCCAGAATATGGAAGGACTAAGCAAGTGTCAAGATGGGAGATGCTCGCCAAGCGAGTGTCATATAACAAACACTGACCTAGTGTTGGATCTCAGGCAAGCCCCGGAGCATTCTAAGCCTCCTATGTTTTTACAAACATCACTTGAGTCCTTTATGTTTGATGCATTAGGTTATAAGAGTTGGTTGGAAACACATGATGCATAGAACTACCTTGTCCAGAAATATACCTTGAACCCTATGTAGCTCTAGGATTGAATGTATGCTTAGCAATGCTTAGACCGGTAGAAGTCGAGTGATTTCCTGTCACCTGTGAGATCTATGTGGATACCAAAGCACGGTTGGCTATATTTGCTATCATGAAAAATAACCATGTGATGATGAATAAACGGAGACCGGACGTGATCTGGGGATTGAGAGGCAGCAGGACATGATGGTCTTCTGTGCATGTTTTATCCCATCTGTGTCGATTAAGGACCATACCATTACTGGCGCATCTGCTGAGATTGAACGTATGCCTCTCACTTAGCTAGCCAGATAACTCGTTTCGACCACGAAGCCGAGTAGCTCAACTCAGGCCGGTCCCTGTTTTGTTAGAGTGTGCACTCTGGATGGTAGTCAGGATGTGCGAGGAGCTAGACGTGAGCCCAAGGGCCGGCCAGGCCTGAACGTCTTGGCAGCTGGTCGTCTCTGATTGTGCGGCGTTGATCGAACCCATGAAATATGGACTTAAGTTGTACCAAAGGTGACATAAGGCTACTATGGCTGGTAGACCTAGATTTGTGTTAGGAATAAATTCCTAGCTGGTTGAAATTGATTCGAATCACCGTCTCTCCTGGACAGTGAGAAACTCAACTAGTCCCAGCATCGTAGTAACTGGACTATGGAATTTGATGGTTATATTGGACATGGGAATGCTACACCGGCTATGGTTATTATTGTGATGCTACATAATGATATATCACATGTTTGGCATAGGTTAGATGCTAATCTAGAGATGAATAACTACAATTAACTTGGAATCGAATTATAAAATGTATAGCTAAACTAGTTGCTTTTTATGCAAAATGTTGTCAAGCCAGCTCCACTTATAAAGCCTTGCATGATCCTTGGTGTCACTTTATTTTGGTTTATGACGGGTAAGTCTAGCTGAGTACGTTCGAATGCTCAGGGTTTATCCCACCATGTTGCAGGTGAAGTTCTCGGCCTGCTGAAGATGGTGGCTAACCGTCGGTGGTCTCGGTGACTTGATATTTATTTCTCATCTATATGCTTTTGTCAGAGGATGTCACTTACGCTAGCAATGTATTTGATACTAATATTTATGTAATCATTTGAAAACTATGTTGTTTCCCTTAACCGGTTTTGAACCCCAAACTTGTACTACTATTTGTGAACCCATTTGTAATATTATTTCCACTGCAACTCTGTGTATGTGATGTGTATTTGCTTAATCATGCGATCCTGGTTGTGATGTTGATTTATCGAGGTCCTTCGTGACACTCGACGGACTACTGGGTTTATATAAGTTAAAGTATGTGCGCGTCAACATGTTAAACGAGGATAGCCGTACTTGATCTTGTATAAATTGGGTTGTTGTGTCACACCCGCTGCAACCTATTGCTTGGAAATCCATAGCAATTAAATTTGTAATAAATTTGCATGAAACTCAGAGAGCCCATCATGCCTGGTATAGCCATAAATCTATGAGAGAGGTAAGAGTGAGGTGACCGCTCTTCTCTGTCTTCCTATGGTACTCCTTCACCTTCTCTCTAACCTCGAGCGAGTCGTGTCTTCGGCCAAAGTGATGGACCATGCGAAGCCCCCGACAGAGAACTCTTCGGAGGGGAGCGGGCCTCCACCACGTCTCCACTCCCATTTGCGGCGCCTTGGGTAAGGCGGTCTTGTTCTTAGTTGCCAGAGCCATTCCGTTCTGATCTCCTTAATCTTTTTGGGGCCATTTCTCATGCTGCGATGCTAGAGGTCAGGCGGTTCTCTGGGGCCACCCGCTCTCCGGATGTGCGCCCTACGGAACCAAAGGGATCTTATCCCCTCAACCCCTGGGAAGTCCACGAGCCCCTCTATAATCAGGATGCAGCTCACGGCCCATGCTCTAACCCTAGGGGCGAGGTTAGTCAGCTCGCGCTCTACCTCGATGCCGTCTAGACTGCCCTTGCTTCATTGGAGCTAGAAAATGCTAATGCCCAGGCGGCGGCTGCCGATGCTCAAGCTAGGATGATCGGTAAGGTTTCCTTCGTCGAGAAGCTCTGTCCAAATGTCCATGGCCTTATTTTGATGGTTTTTGGTGTTGTCAGCCCTAGAGGAGGAGTTGGCTGCTCTTCAAGAGGCGGCCCTCATCACCGTCAATGACGTGAACGCAGGGGGTGTCCTACTTGAGAACCATCTGCGGGCCATGCCAGCTTGGGTTAGGACAATGGCTCTTCGTGGTGTGCGCCATGGGGCTGCCTTAGCCTTGGCCATGGCGTAGCTTCATTCCGGCCACGATCTCCACCTGCTTGAACCAAGCTTCTCAGTTGGCGCCGATGAGGAGCAGGAGAAGCTCACTAGCGACTTTACAGCCACTGCGGAGGCCATCGTGGCGGCCACACATGCTAGAGACGTCGTCCTCACTGAATTCTTTGAGCCATAGATTGTATCTAGGGTCATTCCAATCTTAAAGAAAGGCTAGATTGTTACTATAATTCAAAGAGCAACTTATGCGCGTCACTTTGTCTTTCAAGGTGTTTGCTTCTTTTGCTTGGATGCTCGGATGAGGTGATTAGGAGGTCATTGGCTAGATCCTGCCTCCCTTCTCAAAAGGGAGTTAGGTTTTAGGGAAGCTTCCTTCCCTCTTATGAAACACCATAGGTAACTTAGTAACTTCGCATATTTCTATTCTGAATGCTTCCACCTGCGTCAGGCATTGTAAATGTTAATCATTGGCACAATGTGTATTACTCTTTTCTGAATGCACACATGAGAAAGTACGACGCTATGCGATTGTAACATGCTAGACAATATCTATTACTCTTTTCTGAATGCGCACGCAAGATTTAATTGCGCACGAAAGAAAGTCTGCTACTCTATGATTGTAATGCATTGGACAATAGATTTCGTGTCCGGGTGACTCCTCGACTTGCAATGGGGTTGTTCAACCCTGTAGTTCTCTCTTAAGAGGGACGGCTCGAGTTACAACGAGGTAGTTAGACTAGATAGATGTCGCTCATATCGCACTTAGATGTTAGGTTTAATTTACAGTGGCAACATAGTGATAAAAATGGTTCAACATGTACAACTTATTATAGAACCGTAAAATAGACATTGTGTCCTAAGCAAGACTTTAATTATTACATCAAGAATAGTTTTAAATCCAAATTTCTATGCCTACGTGGCAACATAGTGATAAAAAGGGTTCAACATGTACAACTTATTACAGAACCATAAAATAGATATTGTGTCATAAGCAAGACTTCAATTATTACATCAAGAATCATTCTAAATCCAAATTTCGATGTCCCTATTCCCTCACCTTCTACCGCATCCCTCCCTTCGATTATCAAACTATCACCAATCTCATGTACGTCCCTTCCTCGGTAGGGAATCAAGGTGACTACGCATTCGAAGGATGTGGTGATGATGACGAAGCAGGCATCGAAGTCATGACGGTGCTATTGAGGTCGGACTCACTTGGTGAGTGCATCTCTCCTAGTGAGTACGCTAAAATCTCATCGTCCGAATCTGATGTCTCATCATGCTCAGTGACGTGGTTACCTAGACGAATGGTGGACTCTCTGGTCTGCTGAACTGAAGTAGTAGTATCAGACCCTGGGGTCGACTCAGCTCTATTAATGGTAGGATTAGTAGGCTCGATTGCCGCATTAGGCTCCGCATTTGTTGGGGAAGCCCTAGGAGGCTCTGTATGTGCCCCTATGGTGGCTTGCACCTCGACCTAAGGGGTTGAAGAAGGTGGATCACCAGCCTAATCAGGACATCAAGCTAAACTCTACTTATGTAGCGTCACAATGGGTAACTTTGTCTGGACAGTTGTATGATCAGGACTAGTCAGATAACCAGTAATGGGGTTGACCTGACTACCACATTCCTACTGAAGTGTCTAAAACTCAGGGATCTTAACCCTTGTGGCACTGTACAGTTGATTAAAGCAACCAGTGAACAAATTGCACATCATGTTGATTTTTTGGCCTTGTTGGTTGATGGCCTCACAAAAAGCAGATGATTGCTGGCTTATCTGCTCTTTGAGAAGGACCACACTCTTCGCTTGCTTATCAATACTTGCTTTCAAACACCTCTCTTGTCATTCCATACGCTTCTGATTTTCTTCCTGGTCGATAACTAGCCTAGCAAGTATCTGTCCAAGCTCTAATGGTTGTTGAACAGACACTGGAGACAGTGCCTGCTTGGCTAATGTCTCTGTAGTAGGTGGAACATCATCCATCTCTTTGTCAGCCACACCACCGGAGGATGACCACCCCTCATCGTGGTCGTCTGATGTAGGGTCATGGTAGTTGCTGTCATCAGAGTCTAAATCTTGCATTCGTACATTCAAGATTCCTCCAATCCTAGACTGGTGCTCTGCCTGCTCTAGGGCTTCATCCACCGTTTCATGTCTTTCTCTGTCCTATATGGGTAATAGCTCTTGAACGGACCTGAGGGCACGCTGTCCATGATGATGACTGTCCGAACTTGCTGGCATGTAGGTCATAACCTCGTAGGTCGACTCGTTGTACAACGGCCCATTCTTTTTAGAGTCAATCGTGCATAGCAGATAGCTGATGATGTGAGGGTACACATGCTACCGTCCAGTACTGATAGCGTCAGCTATCCCATCCTCGATCTTAGACAGAAAAAAGTGTAAGAAGTCAAACTATTTGCCTCTCCATATTGATAGCAGTAGCCACTACTGCAAGCTGGTCAATGACTCCATGTTGCCACCATGAGGAAGGACTATCTTCCTCAAAGCCATGTGTAGAATGCAAGCCTCTAGACGCAGTCTGTCCGGTGTACACAAGGAGCCATCGACGAAGGGCTCCATGAAGAGCGGCCGAATCTCCTGGTCTGTAGGAAAAGTACCTCCAGCCCTGCTACGACGTGGAGGAAGAGCATCTCCATAGACTATCTAGTGGAGCTTCCTATTTGAAGTGTCAACCCCGAGGAGTTCTTGTAGGCGGTTATAGCACAATCGCTCTGGTCGACCATGGAGCATAAAAGCAATGTAGTCATGCTCCAGATGAATCCACACTGTTGCATAGAACTAACGCACCTAGCCCGGGAACTACTCAAACAGGGGCCAGATGGGTATACCAGCTGCTCTCTCAAGCTCATTCCAACCAAGTATCCTTTGGTCTACTAGTGTTAACCCTATAGCACGGTAGCTCCTGAAGAAACTCTCCTAAGTCATAGTCTAGAACTATGATTTTGTGGCAGGCTCTTTGACTAGTGGAAACCAGAACTCAATATCACAGAACCTGATGCTCCATATCTTCTTTGAGCTGTAATACAGAAAGTCATACAACTGAACCACCTCTTTCTTTCTCTCAATATTACTGCTCCTCATAGCACCATTGGCAGACAACAAACCTCCTCGACTGCACCTCGTACCACCATTGGCAGACATCAAATTACCTCCTCGATTGCTCCTCATACCACCAATTGTGGCACACATTGAACCTCAATGAGTGCGAGTGCCCCCCCATGAGTAGCTGCAGATTTGATCCAGGAAGGTGCAGAACAACTGGTCTGGTTTTTGGAGTGGAACTCGATCATTTGCTGTAGTTGTTCCTCAGTGAGCTCCTCCTCCTTTAGTTCCATTTCAGCACTCTCCTCATGCTGCTGTTGTTCGCCTGCAAGAATTCCCGGACTCTAGGGCTAGCATAGCTTTGGTTGCTTCTTCCTCTGCTTCTCGAATACTGTCCGCCTTCCTCTACCTCTTCCTGGGCTGTGGTGATGCTTGTTCCTCTGCTTCGAGGACACTACGAGCCTTCCTCTAGCTCTTTTTGGGCTGTGGTGGTGCCTATTCCTCTGCTTCTCAGAGAATGGTTGCCTGCCTCTGGCTCTTTCTATGATGTGGTAGTTCTATCCGCTTTGATTTAACTCATGCCATCTGCAACAATAAAAAAAATACACATGTGTTTCCACAAACACCATAAATTCACGAAGAAAAAAAAGAGGAGATCACAGACGGCCTCACCGGGCAGAGGCATGAAGGCGATCTTGATTGACTTGCTGGCTAGAGGAGTGGCGCGCTGATAGACGATGGCACAGTAGATCCCCACAGCACGAAAGGATCTAGCCAAGGGGTTTCAATGTGCAGGGGGGAGGGAGTGGGGGTGGGGGAGGGGGAAGAGGGAGGGGCGAGGGGGGAAGGGGTAGACGACGCAGGGTGGGTGGCGCCGGAGGGGCCAACGGTGACACAAATAGCGCACAAAAGAGGAAAAGATGGGTACTAAGAGAATGTCTTTAGCAGCGGACTGTCCCACATGCCGCATAATTGCATCACTGACACATAAACGATGTCAAGAGTCGCTGTCCACCAAAACTTGGGGGGTCCACCGAAACTTGGGGGATTAATATTGGTGATCCGACGGTTAATACGCATTAGTGTATTACTCCATATATATCATCACCATTCATCATATAAAATTCAGTCTCTGCTCACCAGACACCAGACGGGGCGGCAATCTGCCCGCGCGAAAAATTGATTTTAGACAAAAATAAAATCCCGTGCCCGGCAGTGCCACCAATACAAACCAAAAATTAGATCTCTCTCTTTTGCCCTCCTCACTGAAAATTGGTTTACCACGCCATCGATTTCAGACAAGGGTATTTGCGGTATTATAATGGCCACATAAAAGCGCAAGGAGTCATTGTCTTCACCCCCATCTCCATTCTCTAGCCGAACGGCCGCACCATCTCTCCGCCCGCTCCAAAGCCTAGCCTCCTCTGCCACACCGATCCAAACCCAAGCTAGGCGCATCGGCACAGTAGCTTGACTCCCTCTCCACTCTCCAGCTGGACCCTCTCTCATACCTTTCTGAACCCTAGCCAGAGTTGGAGCCAGATCCGGATCTGATCCCCTTCATCGACAGCAGGTCTGCTGACGGTAGAAGGACCACCATTAGTGGCGGTACACACTAGATTTGAACTCCCTACATTGGCACCTATTCCGACCAAGCCCCAGCGTCATCATTGATGACCGCCACACCAGATTTGCTACCCCTTCATCGACGCTGGCTTTACCACTTCCATGACCAGGATAACAAGAGGGCGGTGTCGACGATGCAGCATAGCCAAGAATAGAAAGAGGTATCCAAATTCCTTTTTATGATGTGTGCTGTATTCTAGTGGTTGAATCTAGGACATGTAGATATATAGTGATGGGGTTACATGTTTCTTAGTTAATTGTAGCTCACATTTGCTTTATTCAAGTATAATAGCTTCCGTATAAGCTATAGTTCACATGTGCTTTATTCAAGTAATGGCTTCCGTATAAGTTGTAGTTTAGGAACCTAATTTACATGCTCCTGCTCTATTTTGTTGACATTTGGTACAAGGTTAACTCAATAAATGCCTTTGTGATCTACATGTTGACATCCGAAATATCTCCACATGTTGACATCCGGAATATCTACCTAAAGCAGGGGAGCATGTTTGGGGATATGGTGATACAGATACAGATTTAGAAGAGCTAGTACCCCTTGCAATTGAGGTGCTTGTTCTATCTTGTCATGTTGGGATGGGACGGGGGTTGGTTTAGGTAGTAGTGCAATTCAATTCTTTGCTGTGTAGATAGCAATGCAATTTTTACAAGCTTGTTGCTTAAGTTTGTTTCTCCAATTTCAGGGAGTGGGTTGAACAAGCCGTAGAGAAGTCCCTGCCAGTAGGGCAAAAGGCAGCACCGATATGGATCCTGGGGGATGGCAATCCAAGAGAGTGAAGCCAACTAGTCCAACAGAGTTGCAGCATCTTGTAGTTCCAACTAGGTCCAAAAGTCAGTACGCACAAGGCGAACAAAGCCCTATGAGGGACTGGTCATGTGAAGATGACCTTAGCCATGCCGAAGAGGAGACTCCACCTCCCCACCCACAGAATGACCAAACTTGCGAAGGTTGGTACTACCTTAGACATGTCTATAAATCAAGTCATACTATTTGATATCCATGTTACTTTTCTAACAATCTGAATGTATGAAAACTGTGTAGTACCATTGTAGATAAGAGCGAGGAAGTCGAGGCAAGCAACTAAGGGGGTTGGGCTTCACAAAACCACCTAATCAATGGGAACAAGGATGCCCATCTCAGTTGTCAAGGGGAATAGAAGGCTACATGATCCATTGTAAGCTGCCAAGTTTGCCTCAGAGGCAGGTGTAGTAGTCAGGTCTCAAGTACCAATTTTCCCGCACTAGAAACATTACAAGCAACGTATTGAACATCTCAATGGATTTGTGGCCAAGCTATCTGTAAGTATGTATATCCTCTGTTCACATTTAACTCTGCCTTGAGCAACTTAGTAATGGATTTCATTTGCATTCACACTTCTGCAGTTGAGGCTGGCCATTGATGACAATGATGAAGCAACAAAAGAAGCATGCACGAGTGTATTCCAGTCTATTATAAGGTAGACATGGTACAAGTTCAAGCGATCTTACTTCAACGGTGTCCCCGCTGATGAAATCAGAAAGACCTCTCCTATGTCTTGCATGAATCATGCACGGTGGTGTGCACTTGTCCACATGTGGTTAAGTTCCAAGAACAAGGTGTGTGTGTGTGTGAACTCATTTATTTCTTGTCTAGTCTTTATGTGGTCTACTTGTGCTGCAGTCTAACACAATTGTGGTTGTAGGCAGTCTCGGAACAGAACAAGCAAAACCGTGCAAAAGTCAAGTGCCACTAGGTTATAGGATCTCACTCCTATATTGCCCACCTACAAGTATATGTAAGTGATGGTTGTGTTACTCTTTTTATATCAAATATGTAATGCCTTTTGTATCAACAGAAAGGCATGTGCAATCTTAACAGAAGAACAAAAATAGGAAAGACGCAGGATACGATCAAGAAGTGCTCGTTGAAGAACATGATCGACCTCATGAAGATGTTGATGCAGTGGGAATCTTCAACAACTTCCATACCAGTAGCAATATGGGACTGAGCGATGTTGCAAGAGAAGTAGTGGTAAGTACCTTCATTTGCTTTCCTTGAAATCTACTGAAGCCATTGGCACAAAAGAAGGAAAAGTAGGAGGAGCCTAAAGTGGCACCATCATTTTGAAGTTGTAATATTACAATAGTTAATATGTTACCTACGTATTGTGCTTATGAATCTCTGTCGACAGTAGGCTGAGGAAGACCTATGCATTACTTGTAATGAAATAATCTCTTGATTCTATAATTTAAGTCCTCTTCCTAATGTTTACTCCTTGGTTTTCGCAACAAGCTATGGAAACTATATGAGTAGAACCTATTGCTGATGTTGTTTCCAGGGTCCTCTCCTAGGCCAGCTACAACACTTTTCTTTGAAGAATGCTAGTATTAGGACAAGCTGCTCCAGACTTTGGGAACGACTTGCTGCTCATCAGGAAAGTTCAGTTGTCCTCGCCAAACAAGTGGATCAACTAAAGAGGAAGGCAAAAAACACTAATAGGGAGTTTGAGGAGTTCAAGAAACAACAACAAGAGGAGTACAATAAGCTCTGTGAGCATATCATGCTCTTAAGCGCTGGTAACTCTCAGTCTTGTTGATGCAGAGAACAAGTGGTTTGTTTGTTGTTTTGATGTGAAATTTTAGCTGCTTGATATGTGAACTCTGTTAGTGGATTGCTGTTGAGCTGAATTGCTATTATTTGATTAAGGTTCAATATAATTATGCATGTAGTCATTTTGTGCAGCAGTGTAGATCCAAAATCATTTTTCTGATGTAATGATTGGTGTGCACGTGGTAGATCCGACACAGGCATGTTGTTAAATAAGAATCTAACACGTGGACAAACCAGTGAATGACATGTGAAAGAGCCAGGATAGGACACGTGGGCCAATACAAACAAAATACGTGGTCCTGCCACGTGGTCGAATCAGAAAAATACACATGGGTAGCTCAGGGCATGACACGTGGCCTAATAAAATACTAACACGCGGACGTACAGAATCGAGACACGTGGTCGAGTAAAAGAAAGACGCGCGGGTATTGTGGTCACGCCACATGGACCAATAAAAATACGACACATGGTCCAATGAAGAAGTGACACATGACCCAACCGCAACACGACACGTGTGCCAATAGAAAACTGACATGTAGAACAATAGGGTCTTGACACATTGTCCAGTAACAACCTAAAACATGTAAGAACCAGAGATGGCCATGTTGTGCAATAAGAAGGTGACACGTACCTGAACCATCTCCAATGCAATCGGCTATAGCATGTACATGTGGAAAGCATCTCCAACGGAGGCACCCGCCAGTGTAGCTACCCCCTACTACGCAAGCCAAAGCAGTTCTATGATGGTCAGTTTTCATCATAGATCTATCCACATCTATGACGAATTTCTAGAATCATCATGGAATTTCAAGAATGATGCGACTTCTATGACGAACCATTTTTTGTCATAAATTCGTCTTAAAACTAAAATTATGATGAATTTGGCTCGTTCATTGACGAAAGTTGTTCGTCATAGAAGTGGATATTCCTAGTAGTGTGTGGTGGTGGACTTTGGAGCTTCTTTCTTTTGCTATTTGTTTAACCTTCTTCTACTCTAGCTTCTTTTTTATTTCTTTATTCTTTTTCATAAGGTTGTCCACCAATTGAGGTTGAATATGAACCTCCCTTGGGCCTTGTGGGTTTGGCTCGTACTTAATCCAAATCAGGGAGCATTGTTCCTTCCAGGGCCTGAAGGCGAACTTCCCTTCATTACCATTGATATTGAAGCGGATTTCTCTAGCTCCAACATCAATTTGAGCTCCTATAGTGCTCAAGAAAGGTCACCCAAGGATAAGGGGTGCTTCATTTGCTACGTCCATGTCGAGCACCACAAAGTCGACAGGGACGAAGAAACCCTAGATTTTCACTCGAATATCTTTGGCTATCCCTGTCGGGTAGCGGACCATTGTGTCGGCCAGCTAGAGCATCATCAGTGTTGGTGCTAGTTGCATGAGGTTCAACTTGTCGAAGACGGCCTTGGGCATAACACTTACGCTAGCCCCAAGGTCACACAAGGTGTGCTCGAAGTATTGGATCTCGATGGAGCATGCAATTGTGGGGCACCCAGGATCCTTCTTCTTCTTAGGAAGACAGTCGAGTATAGCAGCGTTACACTCTTTTGTCAACTTGATGATCTCCGTGGATGGTAGTGGTCGCTTGTTGTTGATGATGTCCTTGATGTACTTGGTGTAGGAAGGTACATGTAAGACGTCCATTAATGGAACGCTTACATGTATCTTCTTGATCATCTCAACAAAATGAGTGAATTGCTCGTCCATGGCCTGCTTGCGGTTCCTTGTGGGAAACGGCAGGTAGTTGGTGTCGACGAAGTCTTTTGGTGTCGTCTCCTCTTCTAGTTCTTTTTCTTTTTCTTTTTGTGTTGTTGAAGGTTCAGCTTCCTGGCGCCCATTTGCTTTTCCTGAGGATTGGTTAGGATTTGGTGGATCATGAGTGGACTTACCACCCCTCGTGGTCACCGCATTTATTTTCTCAAGAGACATTTTAGGTTGAGCAGGAATTTTCCCAATACTATCAACAGGGATTACAATAGCTATTTGAGCTAGTTGTGTTTCAACCATTTTATTAAAGCTCATTTGATTCTTAACAGCAGATGCTAATCCTTCAATTTGAGAGTTTATGTTTTCAAGAATTTTATCATTAGTTGTACGCTTTTTATTCAAACTCTCATTTATTTTTGCTTGGCCTAGTACCAAGTCTTTCAAAGAAGATTGATTTGAATTGTAGTTGGAATTGAAGTTTGAATTACCTTGCAGGCAGGATTGGTTATTCCACCCGTTGTTACCTTGTGATTGGCAAAACTCGTTGTTGATGAAAGCATTTTCTTCGTAGGTTTTGGGGCAGTCATTCCCTGAATGGCCAACATTGACACAGACCTCACACGTCATTTGTGAGTCCAAGGCTTGGACGGTGCCCATCATTGATTCTTTGTCTTGGGTCCATTCCTCTAGTCTTTTCATTAATAAATCTATTTTTGCGGCAAGCATATCCGTCTCCTTCATGGTATGCATGCCTTTTTGTGATTTTCTTTCTTCCCTCTAGCTTTGATTAGACACCATTTTATTGATGAGAGCCATGGCTCCATCAATGGTGAGGGAAAGGAAAGCGCCTCCAGCCACCGCATCGATGTGCCCCCTAGACATGAATGTTAACCCATCATAAAAATTTTGAAGCACTAACCAGTTTTCAATCCCGTGGTGCGGGCATGCTTGGATGTAGTCCTATAGCCTCTCCCATGCCTCAGGAATGGATTTTGTGGTGTTCTGCTAGAAGTTGGAGATTCATCCCCTTAGGGCACTAGTTTTGCCCATGGGGAAGAATTTGGTGAGGAACGCCGTGGAACACTTGTCCCATGAACTGACAGCTTTCCGTTCCTTGCAGAACCACTGTTTTGCCCTCCTCGAGAGGGAGAAGGGAAACAAGTGAAGCCTGATGCTCTCCGGTGCGACATCCTTGATGACGATAGTGTCGCACAACTCGAGGAAGTGTTGGAGATGCGCGTTCACATCCTCGCTTGACAAACCAGAGAACTGGTTTGCCTGCACCATCGTGATGAGGCCGGTGCGAAGCTCGAAGTTCCGTTCCCATTGTTGACAGCCGGCCCAACGGGCACATTGGTAATAGCGGGACGGAGTAGTCGCGTTGTGTCTTGGCCATGATTGAAGTAGCAGATGGTGCGTGGGTGACTAGTTCGTCTGTCGGTGGAGTGGCTGAAGAAGAAGCGGCACGAGATTGTTTCTTCCTTAGGAGTGCCTTCGGATTTTTGATGTAGTTGTTCGGCAGATCGTAACCAGTCATACCCTATCCTATTTTCATAAATAACAGGAGAAAACAAGCAAAGTTAGTATTGGTATTTATTAACTTGTCACTTGTTTTAATAGCCACCTATTATAAACCTATATCTCCCGACATTACTTTACTAGGTTGTCATCCCTAGTGATGATGCTAGAGATACTTGTTGGTACTACCTAGCATTACTATTAGAATAACTCTAAGTTGTTCTTTATTAATTTATGTGACTAGAAAGAATTTTTATGCATGGAAAGGGATCTGCAAGCGCACAGATAATATACCATTGTAGCACTTCACCCAGGAGTATTCCAAGTATCGTTATTTATATTTTTACCACAGGGAAGGTCTAGCATGGACAAGTATTGATAACTTATACTATTGATGGAGAAGTAAACCATAACCAATATTCTACTCATAACAGGGGTAAGTCATAGGATAAGATATATATGATAAGTATTGATCAATGATAAATCACTCAGAGTACTCCTTTCTATAGCATTAGCATGGTCAGGTAAAATATTAGAGGAATAATTCCTAGGTCATTCTTAATTATAAGTCAAAGCATACATTGATTAGTGTAATTAAACCTAATAGTCATTGCTAAGATCATCTTCATATCTACACATATGGGATATTACTAAGGGAGATTAAGAACAGAGCTTGTCCCCCTTCGTAACTAGATCCTATGTGCTACCTACATCGGGGAGTGGACTATAAATGACTCAACGGGAGTGTCACGTCCGTGATCTACCACATGACCTGGACTATAGGGTGTATCCGCAGGTAAACAACGTATAAGCACCACGCTTACACAATGTCGACCACCCACCCATGGATCGTTAGGGTGAGCACTATATGAACATATGCATGAATATGATGATAATCCAACTATACTAGGTATGTAATCAAAGTAAACAATTAACATTATAACGAAAAACATGAATAAGATGAATACTAATATTGTCATAACAATTGTAGCAAGCATATAAAAGTAATGGAGATACAAAAGAGAGAGGGGGTACAAAGATTATACCGAACCACGCTCTTGACACGATCGGGAATCCAAGCGAAGCCTGCTTGCCTCCCTCTAGACCTAGCCTAACTAGCTATGCCCTAGAATATAATGGAGCTCTAAGAATGATTAGGGTTTCTATCTTCTCAAATGACTTCATGCCTTCAGGGGGGGGTTGCAGGGGCTGATATATATAGGCCAGAGCATCCAATGTGGGCCCTTAGATCAAACCGACTTAAGGAACGGTGTAGATGCAACCTAGGAGGTGGTGGAGAACTGACATTGCAACGCGGAGGCTGACAGGTGGGCCCGGGGGCCAGGCAGCCTGGTAGGTGGGCCCGGGGCTGGGCAGCCTGACAGCCTTTGCCTCTCTGCCTCGGCATGGTGTCCTCTAGAACCTTCTATTGTCCATTTCGCGGTGGATAAGCGCAATTTAATCTGACATGTAGGTCCACCTTGATGGTTTTCTGGATAAACCCTATAGGAATCACAGATTTACCAAAACTCGTGGAATTTATTAGTTTAAACCCCTATACGTTTGTTAATGATCTCAATTGTGCCCATATACATGTTTTATTGACGGTTTATAATGGTTGTTAACTACCATCAACAGTTAGCTTGCATAAACAATGACTACCTTACATGCATATTATCATGACCATGTCCTACTAGATTCTTTAATCAATTATGCCTTCCCCGGCAATGGCGCCAGAAATGCTTGTTGGCACTTCTTAGCGTAGCTACTAGGTTTGTATTCCTAGCAACGGCGCCAGAAGTGCTCGTTGGTATTACTTAGCAACATCACTAGAAATTAGCAATGCGAATAAGTAATAACCTTGATAGTTCCTTAACAATTTTAGATATTTATCCACAAGCACATGGAGCTATCATTGTAGCATTTCACTGAGAAGTATTCAGGGTATCGTTATTTATATTTTCCCAAAGAAAAGCATTTATTGATTAAGAGTCTAGCATGGATATGAACGAGAATAATAATGCTTGCAAGTACACCAACGTTTATAGCAAGGGTAAAAACGGTGATTTCAAGATAGTGGACACACACTTGGCATTTCTCAAAGGATAAAATATAAAAGAAAGAATAAAAGAATAATTCTAAGTCGAGCAGGCATTAGTCTACTATAGTCATACAAATATTAGTTAATGATCATACAAATTACATAATTAGTTTTAGGGCTAAGTGTAAAGCAGGTCGGAAGGCCACCGAGTACTGGTCTGCCAGCAACCTCATGTAACAATTTAGGCTCCTACACCCCAAACGAACGTGGGGGATTACAAGGGTCGGACAGGGTTGTCACCACCTGCCGCCCACCCCACCTCAACCATGGAGAGGGATAATGCATTCACCTGTCTATCTAAACCCATGCACCACGCTTGCGTATACAGAAACTACCCAAATCCCCCCGGGTCCCTGACCTTATGAATCGACAGGTAAAGGACTTGGGCACACCCGAAAGCACGATGAACCGCCACCTTAATTTAGCTCTAATTCCAATTATATAAGTTATATGAGTAGTTAAGCATAAAGTCATGTATGCTATTCTCATGATACACAAACTATATACTAGCTTATATATCAAGATTATAACACAACAACTATACTCTAGTTCATAAGCATGACTATAATTATAATATGAGAGCATAGCTTTGGAAGAACTCATATTTCTATTCATACCCAAAGGTCTCTTCTTCTAAGGAGCCAAGCTCTCCAAGGTTGCTTTGCCTTGCTCTAAATAACTAAAAGGTAAAGCTACAACTACTAGAGAGGGAATGTGGTGTGTGAGGAAGCCCCAATGGTGTCTGTTGTAGAGGGGGGTGCCCCTCTATTTATACAAGACTCTAAGGCGGTGCTGTGGCTATTCTTGGCATGAAGTCCTAGCCTCCACCGCCTCTGCATGCTCTCATGCCACCGCCTATCGAAGGAAAGGCCGAGAGGCACCGGTGGAGGGTCGGCCGCCCCCCTGACCAAGCCCCCTCACCACCGCCTTCTTGTGGTGAGCTGTGGGCTGGTCCTAGGCTGCTCCTCGGTGGGTATTCTGCCCAGATGAGTTGAGTTGCTGGGCGTCTTTATTGTTCCTTTGTGCAAATCTACGTCGGAAAGCGCCTTTCGGTGAAATTTTCCATGCATTTGTGTTTAGGTCCTGCAAAACAATATCCTCCAAATACATGTGGAACTAGGTTAGGAGTAAATGCATATGTGTTTAAGATTGCCAATTTCTCCTCTTTTTGTATCTTAATTGGCAGTCAGATTTGATCATTAAGGACTGCCAACAACGTGGAAATGCAAACCTAGGCATAAAGGAAACTAGACGCTAATTGAAATTGCAAGAATTTAAAATATAGATACCTAAACAAGGAAATGGGAATTTGGGTCCATAATTTAAACTAACCCACTCAGCAATGATATGATCCAATGTGATGCACCTCATGATATGCACACAAACTTTGCCAAGTCTCCAAATTCCCCGAAGTCCATTAGACTTCTCACTTCCCCTTCGGAGTCCAAACCTTCTTGGTGCTCTTCATGTTGGAAATAATCTCCTTTGGCACCCAAAAGCGTTTGACCACATTGTTGGCTTGCTTGTTCACCTTGATGGCTACCACCTTGTCATTTTTCTTCTTCTTCAAGAGATAAGGTGTGGAAACCTTCTTGTCCACCTTGTTGGTGTAGGTGTTGGAGAGCTTGCTTGTTTGTTTTTGTTTTTCTCTTTCTTCTTTTCTCCCCCATTCTTCACCACAATGATTTGTCCCTCATCAAGCTTCTTCAGTCCCTTAACGTTGTTATCTTGATGAGGTTGGGTTTGCTTCATCTTGCCTTGCACTTGAGTCCAGTCCTTGGTGAGGTGAGCCACTTCTTGCTTAAGGTGCTCATTCTCCATTGCGACTTCTTGTGTACATGTTTCTACAATAACTTTCTAAAAACAAACTTGGTTGCAAAAGGGTGAGTCTAAATCACATAAATCATTGCAAGAAGTAGAGGCATCCTTTTTAATTATTTCAATTGATTCATCAATTTTAGGAGCCTCGGGGGTGCTACCGATAGCTTCAAGTTTGCTAGCTAGCTCATTATTTTGTGCTTCAAGAAGTTCCATTTTAATGAGCAAATTTTCATGAACATCTTGTGAACTAGTGAGTTTTGATTTTAGATTATCAATTATAATCATAAGCACATATCGGTAGCATTGTCGCAATTCTTGACTTTTGTTTTAGTGTACTTATCTTTAAGTTCACTAATTTGTTTCCTTTGTTTTATGCAAACTTCAATAAAGAATTGGACTTGTGTTGGGCTATGCCTTTCACCTTTCACACCACCTTGCTGGCGAAAAGGGGAGTTGACTAATGCCTATCCTTTTCACATCCCCTTGGGGGCAAAAGGGACCAGTCGGTCGTTATGAACATCCTCACACGCCGCGGAATCATACTTATAACGATAAGGCTTTTGCCGTTTTGAGCGAAAGCCTAGCCCCAAGGCAAAAGCACAAGGCTGACTAAACATTCACGCAAGGTAATCTTCTCTAGTTTTGCAGGAGCTTTCTACCCTTTCGTCGCTAGGGGAGAAGGCGTCGTAGGGGACCCATTGGCAGTGTCGGGCGGAGGGGATCACCGCATCGCAACAGGGCAGTTGGAGCCCGGGGAAGATGAAGAAGGAGAAGACCAAAGAGCCCTCGATGAAATGGGAATATTCTTCCAAATCAGGGTAGTTGTGAGGGCAATTGTGTCCATGTAAATGATATAGAAGTCTATAAATAGCGCTCCTACGGGGGTTGTAAAGAGAGGAACCCTGATTCCTATTGATGATACAATGTTGCATTACCCAAGGAATCATTTCACCAGTCTTTTCTTTCTTGGTTCGATGTGTTTGAGTGACCACCGGGGTTCTAAGGTTACGACCTAGAACAACATTGGCGCCCATCGTGGTTGTCGCTCGAACTTATCATGGCCGGAAGGAAGGGACCCAAGACGGTGAGCGAAAAAAACCGAAGCATCCAAAAATGGCGGTGGCGGCGCTACAATGTCTATAGCGAGCGTCGTTGTGGAAGTAGCAACCACCATCGCCATGACAGTAGTGCCAATCATCATGGAGCCAGGTGTATCACAGTTGAGCAGTGAAGAAATAGCATTGTCGAGAGGACGGGCGGAAACACCGAAAGGACACGTCCAAGAAGAAGATGAAGATCAAGGCAATGAAGATGACAAAGACGGCGAGATCACTGATCAAGCAAGAGAGTTGAGGAGGCTAGAGCAGAACCAATAAGACATTTTGAGGCTACAGCACAAAAGGGACCAGTTGGTGTAGCAAGCCGTGGTGCGAAATAGCATCTAGCAGACTCAACTAGTAGTCAGATAGGCCAAAAATGAATGGGATAGACTAGTTAGAGAAATTCAGAGGTTGCAGGGAGCAGGAGTAGGAGGCATTGTTCAACCTAGCGGAAAAATCGTATTGCCCGAGGCGCTCGAGCAAGAGGGAGACCCAGAGCTATATGACTCCAACTCTCCACTGTTGAAGGAGCTACAACAGCATC
This sequence comes from Miscanthus lutarioriparius, assembly GCA_904845875.1. NCBI lineage: Eukaryota > Viridiplantae > Streptophyta > Magnoliopsida > Poales > Poaceae > Miscanthus > Miscanthus lutarioriparius. The sequence goes on along the minus strand of CAJGYO010000018.1, from coordinate 47,941,487 downwards.
CCTAGCCGGTCAGGTACAAAGCGCGCATCATGGATTTCGATGGGAAAACCAACCCACTGAAGTTCATTGCAACATACGAAACCGTTGTATCTTCAGTTGGCGGGGACGCTCAAACAATGGCAAAATCCCTTATACTTGCAGTCAAGGACATCACCCATGAGTGGTATACATCACTGAAGCCACTATCAATTAGCTCCTGGCAACAGCTAAAAGTAGAGTTGCTAGCAACATTCCAAGGCTACCAACCTGGAGCAAAGACAACGAGAGACCTTCTAAACTGCATCCAGCAAGATGATGAGTCATTATCAAAATACCTAGAAAGATTCATACAAGTCAAGGCCTAGGTGCCGAAATGTGTCAGAGGCAACCATAATCGTAGCAACAACCGAAGGGTTGGCGGTAGGGCAGTGTGCCACCAAACTGTCTAGGAAGCCACCTGAAATGGTCAAAGAACTATTTGAGATAATGGGTCAATACGCCAGATCGGATGATGATTTCAAATAGCGAAAAGCTACACGCAACTATTGATGGTCATTAAAACCTCATTTTAGAACATCAACTATGCCTAATTTGGTGATATAAATGACATACACCATAGTCATAGGGCTTATTTCTAGCAATTTCCACAAGTTGTGATGACTATGTGAGTGTATTAAGAAGGTGGACAAATACATGCAAAAACAATTCATCAAATGCTGATTTTTACTACACCATGTTGAAGAGCTCATCGAGATATACAAAATCAAGTTTTCGTTCACCCAATTCGGAGTCCGGACGACAAAGTTACGCCTTTTAGAAGATCGCAAGACAGGCCGGGCTGGTTTGGACACACATGGACGTCGGGTGACGCCCAATGGCGTCGGGCGACGTGGACATGTGTCCAATGGCCCCCAAACTTGGTCAAGGGCCTCCACACTCACCCAAGAGCCCACGGGAAGCCCTATCCATCCCATAGACCCAAATGGTGGTTCGGGAAAGCCCAGACAAGTGGCCCAATCTAACACAAGCAAAGATTGGTCCATAAACAGAGGAAGGAAATTCCAACTTCGACCAAACTTCATACCCATGTGCTAGAGGACAGTAGATGAAATGAACCAACTCAAGACAGATGTTAGATGTGCCAGGGGGCCGTCGGGCGATACCAAGCCACATCAGCTGACGCCCAAGTTCCACCAAACCGCCTCAAACTTTCGGACATGCAAACAAGCATAGTGGTGATTAATCCCATGCTTTGATTGAAGGCGGTTTCATCCATTGGTGTGGAGGTGCTCTCCCATGGATCACTGAAGTGGTGATGGAGTAGCCCCTACTCCACCTCATGCTATCAATAGGACCCTCACCCCTCACTTGTAACACACACCATAAGAGAAGCTCTCTCTACTTTCAAGATGTAGAAGTAGAATAGTGAGTGGGAGTTAGGGAGAGTTGAGCTATGCTCGGGTTCCGGAGGAGTCTTCTAAGGTCGGGTATGCCTTTGTATCTTTCCTTTGTAAGATTCATGCTTTAATATATTTATTTATCTTCTCTATTTACTTGTATGCCTTTCATGTTATCTAGTTCATACCTTAGTTGTTTAGCTAAGTATGGTTAGATAGTTGTATGACACCTTAGCATGGGATCTCCACTCGCATCGAGTGCTTTAGTTATAGTACGTGACTAGAGTAGTAATCGATAGTATAGACGTGGTGTCTAGACTATAGGTTACCTGAGTTTACACCCAACCCCGCAGATAGTTGTGGTAGCCCTAGGTGGTAACAGCCCTGACTACCGATGTAGTCCACCATGTTCGGGTTGGTGTTTGTAGGACTATAGTCGGAGCTTTCTACTCCCTTTCTCATCCCTATCTGTGGCTAGTGTTCTGATGTCCCGAAGTGTTATTGTGTGTGGTCGCTATGTTTTACCCATTGCTTAGTTACTCCCCTGATCTGTTCTAGAATGGAAGCATAGTAATAGAGAAGTGTGTAGGAACCTTGTACTCACCCGTTGTCCTCTCAACTTAGCTTGTCTGCTCCGCTATCTTACTATGTAATTCTCTTGTGTGTCATTATCCATAACTCTTATCGTATATCACTTATCCCCACTTTAGTCTAGTCGGTATACTAGTTAGTAGATATATGATGGTTGACTATCACCTTCTTTAACCCATTGCTTCCCTGTGCATAAATACGATACCCTGGAATACTCCTAGGTGAAAGGCGACAATGGTATTCTGTGCGCTTGCGGAATATTCTACATGAGCATAAGAAATACCAACAAGCATTTCTGGCGCTGTTGCCTAGGAAGCAATTGGCATAAAGATTTTGATATTGACTTTGATGTCTACTAATCTAGTTTACCACTAGCTTTTGTGGGATTACCCTTGTCCTGTTGAGTGTTGAATAAATAGGACAACACCAGCCATTTGACCTTCCGTCATATTTCCACAAGAATCATCAAGAGCCTAGGTTGCCTGGTCATTCATGACCCATCAACACCTCCACCCTACCATCTCCTAGGTATGTATATCTATACATTCTAACCATGTGCAGATGGAGAGAAAGTCACCGTAAAAAAGGAAACAAAACCATCATATCCAACAAAACATAGACGTTGCATCACTCAAATCTCAAATTTTGGGTGATTGTCAAGGTATGTGAGAACCAACCCAAAGTTATCTTTTTCCTTTTCAAAACCAAAGCATATTTAATTGCATTCATCTACTCCGTTCGCATTAGTAGCATAAAAACAACAACCATAGTTCTTTGGTTCACCATTTAATGTTACCATCTCTGCTTGGATGAATCTTGTTTATGCCTTCATGCTTCCATTTTCTATGCTAGTATGTTTGGTTTGGAAGTACTGCACATACTTCCATAGGCTTTTAAATTAAGCGTGGTGCTTAGGTTAAATAGCCTTCCTTAATCAAGTCTAATTTGGTTATTGAACCAAAAATTGCTTGTGTAGAAATTGGTTGTATATATGGACTAACCTCTGCACAAAATTGTCAATTTAAGTGGGTAAATTTTTGAGATGAATTCATACTAGAGATAAAATAGGAGCTTAAAAACATTGGGAAAAGATCTTTGCTAACTAAACAGGAGTGTCAACTTGTCGTTAGCACACAAGAAAACCTTTAGCTCAATAACAACAATCACCCTTGTTTCTTTGAGAATTCCTTCAGGTATGTGTTGTCCACTAACCTTTGCAGGGAAGAGAATTAGAACCTTGATAGAGGGGGAGGTGAGGTATACACCTCCAAGTCAAAAACAATCCCACCAGGACAAAACCAAATGAAGATCAAGATTGTGTGGTGGAATCCACCTCCGGGATTGCAAGATGCAAATTCAAGCTGAATTCATTGGAGAAGTCATGCTCAATTGACTTGAAATAACGAGCCCTCGCCGACAGGTAAATCGGTATGTATCCCATATTTAATTTTTGCACATCTTTTAAATTTTGATTTTTTGCATGTTTAGTCTTCAATCTAACTCTTTTACTTCATGCATAATAGCTTAAAATAATCTTGTCTTAGGAAATTAAAAATAAAATAAGTAAAATAAAATTTGCTCATATTGTTTCTTTGCATAATAAACTCATTCTAGCTCATCGTTGTTCCAAGACCAAGCTAATCTTTCACCTCCCATTCTCATAAAGTCTTCCACAATAAAAATCAAGCTAACAAGCACATGTTGCTAGGACAAGTTCCCTTCAGGTATTCTTGGTCGCTAACCATTGCAGGTAAAGACTATAAAAGAACGAACATTGTACAATGTCTGTGAACAAGGGTGTTGCAATACACTCTGAGGGGATGCTCCAACACACACTTGGCTTTTAGAGTCGCAATAAACTCTGAGGGGATGCTCCAACACACACACTTGGCTTTTAGTGTCGAATGACATAAAAGTCCAAGTGTGGGGGAGATAGGTCGACCCACCTACAAGTCACCCGACTCTGCTCTACCTCCTCTCAAGTCTTCATCGCTTTGGCACGCTGGTTTGCACTCCCTATGCTCACCCTTGCTTTGATTCTACAAGTTTGATTGTGTTTAAAATGCCATACATGTTAATCAAACTTAAAATGTGAAATATAGTCATGCCAAACTGTAAACTTGACTTTATAAAGGTTGGCCAGCATAAACTTTATTCCTAGCACATATACTTGTTGCTTGTGGATACATCTTTATTAGGAAAACATGTCAACTAAGTTGCTGTGAAGTGAGATATGGTAAAGACTAAAGAAATCCTATCTTTTCTATGTAAGCTCTTGGAGATTTATTGTTTTAATAAAATATCAAAATTAATATCCTTACTTCTCCTTAATGGTGAGATTTCCTACAAAGGCCAAATATCATGTTATATGTTGAAAATCTTCCACATATGCTACTTGTTTTTGTATTGAGCTTTGTCAAACTTTATTGACCCTTGTTGAGAAATTTATCTTGCGCCCAAGATCAAGATCACGTACACTCCACCAAATATATGCTATACTTCTACACTAGAAGTAAGCAAAAACATGCCTTTCCATTCCCACCAAATAAATACTCCATGTTTTTAAGCATGATCTGTCTCCATAATTGTTGCAAATGAGGCATGGCTATGAAAAAATATTGAAAAATAAAAAAAGAAGAGAGAAAAAAATGTGGACACAAGAAGGTCCATAGAAAAAAAGAAGAAAAAGAAGAAGAGAGAAGCATAACCATGCTCTCAAATAAAAGTGGGAGAAAGAATCATATCATGCTATGGGGTAATCATGATCATCATATTTCCACACACATGCACATCTTGATCTAGGGGTATGATATTTTTCTCCATGGATCCTTTGTTTGACTTAGCAATATATGCAATGCAAGTGTGCTTTACTCTTATCCTACCTTTAACTCCACATAAGCTTGTTAGAAGTAGGAAGTAAGGCAAACCACTAATGCCTTGGTGAGGATACATACACCATTGAGCGATTTGAGAGTACCATTTGAGGAGAAGTATGGGATATGTTTTCATTTGCAAAAGTTATAAAAACTCCAAGTATGCTTCATGGTGGGATAGTGATGACTTGGTGTCAATGCCATTCCACTTTTCAGCTGCTCATTTTAGACCATCAACTATGCCTAATTTGGTGATATAAATGACATACACCATAGTCATAGGGCTTATTTCTAACAATTTCCACAAGTTGTGATGACTATGTGAGTGTTGGAACAAGGTGGACACATACATGCAAAAACATTTCATCAAATTCTGATTTTGACTACACCATGAAGAAGAGCTCGTCGAGATACACGAAATCGAGTTTTGGTTCATCCAGTTCGGAGTCCGGACGACAAAGTTACGCCTTCCGAAAGATAGCAAGACGGGTCGGGCTTGTTTGGACACACATGGACGTCGGGCGACGTGAACATGTGTCCAATGGCCCCCAAACTTGGTCAAGGGCCTCCACACTCACCCAAGAGCCCAAGGGAAGCCCTATCCATCCCATAGACCCAAATGGTTGTTTGGGAAAGCCAGGACAAGTGGCCCAATCCAACACAAGCAAAGATTGGTCCATAACCAGAGGAAGGAAATTCCAACTTCGACCAAACTTTGTACCCATGAGCTGGAGGACTATAGATGAAGTGACCCGACTCAAGACGGATGGCAGATGTGTTAGGGGGCAGACAGGCAACACCAAACCACATCGGTCGATGCCCAAGTTCCACAAAACGGCCTCAAACTTTCGAACATGCAAACAAGCACAGTGGTGATTAATCCCATGCGTTGATTTAAGGTGGTTTCATCCAATGGCATGCAGGTGCTCTCCCACGGATCGCTGACATGGCGATGTAGTAGCCCATACTCCACCTCATGCTATAAATAGGACCCTCACCCCTCACTTGTAACACACACCATAAGAGAAGCTCTCTCTACTTTCAAGATGTATAAGCAAAATAGTGAGTGGGAGTTTGGGAGAGTTGAGCTATGCTTGGGTTCCAGAGGAGTCTTCTAAGGTATGGTATGCCTTTGTATCTTTACTTTTGTAAGATTCATGCTTTAATATATTTATTTATCTTCTCTATTTACTTGTATGCCTTTCATGTTATCTAGTTCATGCCTTAGTTGTTTAGCTAAGTATGGTTAGATAGTTGTATGACACCTTAGCATGGGATCTCCACTCGCATCGAGTGCTTTAGTTATAGTACGTGACTAGAGTAGTAATCGATAGTATAGACGTGGTGTCTAGACTATAGGTTACCTGAGTTTACACCCAACCCCGCAATAGTTGTGGTAGCCCTAGGTGGTAACAGCCCTAACGGCCGATGTAGTCCACCATGTTTGGGTTGGTGTTTGTAGGACTATAGTCGGAGCTTTCTACTCCCTTTCTCATCCCTTTCTGTGGCTAGTGTTCTGATGTCCCGAAGTGTTATTGTGTGTGGTTGCTATGTTTTACCCATTGCTTAGTTACATCCCTGGTCTATTCTAGAATGGAAGCATAGTAATAGAGAAGTTTGTAGGAACCTTGTACTCACCCGTTGTCCTCTCAACTTAGCTTGCCTGCTCTGCTATCTTACTATGGAATTCTCTTATGTGTGTCATTATCCATAACTCTTATCGTATATCACTTACCCCCACTTTAGTCTTCTCGGTATACTAGTTCGTTGATATATGATGGTTGACTATCACCTTCTTTAACCCATTGCTTCCCCGTAGATAAATATGATACCCTGGAATACTCCTGGGTGAAATGCTACAATGGTATTCTGTGCGCTTGTGGATTATTCTATATGAGCATAAGAAATACCTACAGCAGCCGGCTAAGGCAAACCCCAAAGTTGCCAAGGCCACCTCTGACACCCTTGTAGTGAAATGTAAGACCCTATCGCTCGATCAACAACTTGGAAGTAGAGTCGGTCCAGACAATGCCAGAGCAAGCTCAGCCTAGCCAGGCGCAGTTTAACTCGAATCGCCCTTTCAATCCATATTCGCGTGGCGGTAGAGGCGGACGTGGCCCGGGAGGAGGATGCGATAACAGCGAAAGAGATAGATTCCAAAGGTCACCATATTGCGTGGTATGCGGCAAAAACACCATTCACATAACCAGGGACTATAAGTACAACAAGATGGCAAGAGACTCAAGGAAAAAGATGAGGCATCCAGAAGCAGCGAAGCACCAAAACATATCTACCACAGTCCACCTCAAGCTGGTAGCACACTCAATCAATTTTATGGCAATCAGTCACACTATCCTACAGGGTGCGGGCCAGCTCAGCAGCCTTCGTTGTCACAAGGTCAAGCTCAGTCACCATTCGCCTGGCAGCATCAAGTATACCAGCCTTATCAGCAGTTGCCTCAATACCCACTCTAGTCCGTCGTGGTGTCTTCACCGATATAGCCAGAGCAGCAGCAGTCAAGTCAACAGCCGCAAGCAAAGCAGGAAAATACGTAGGACAACCAAACTATAAACTGCATACTCCCATCGTGTGGTCACATTTTCGCCATAACGGCAGGTCCAATCAGGAGCATGAAAGCAAAAGAGCTAGAAGGGACTATGAGCGAAGGATCCACACCGTGTCTTTGAGGCTGCCTCTAAATCGGCCCACCTAGTCACTAGTCCCAATTAATTTTGATGAGAATGATTTCCAAGTGCGAGATTACCCGCACTCTGATGCTTTCATCACAACAACAAACGTCGCAGGTTACACTCTGCACAACATTTTTATTGACACTAGCAATTCGGCAGACATTCTATTCATCAAGGCCTTTGAGTCAATGGGCTTTGACAAGCAAACACTAGAACCAGCAGGGAACTCATTGTATGGTCTCGGTGGCAAGAAAATAGATGCCCTAGGCAAGAAATCCATTTTGGTATCATTCAAAGAAGACAAAAGAGTCCGCACCAAAACAATCACATTCGACATGGTCAACATGGACTACCCTTACATGGCAATTTTCCGAAGGGGGTTCACTAACAAATTCAAGGTAGTAATCAAGCAAGGTTATCTGTGCATGAAAATGTCGTCACCTTTCGGGATAATCATGGTACATGGGGACCAGCTCGCATCAAGACGAATAAAGGGCAAGCCCATCCCTGAGTATAGCCTCATCAATGAAGTCACCAAGAAGACGCAAGAAAAGGAACCAGAAAGTGAAAATGGCGTGGCCCCAAGAGCGGAAGCCACAGAAGATACGCAAAGAACCCCTTTATCCAAGGCCACACCCGATAGATGTGTCCATATCAGCACTGACCTCACAGCTAAGGATAAGCAAGACCTTATAGAATTCTGCATGAAAACAATGACGTTTCCGCTTGGTCGGTAAAGGACCTTCTAGGAGTTAGCAGGGATTTGGCCCAGCACAATTTGAATGTATCAAAAGGGGCAAAGCCGCGAAAGCAAAAACTCAGAAAAAATGTCAATCGAAAGGGCTGAAGCCACAAAAGCAGAAGTTCAAAGGCTGCTAGACGCAAGTGTCATCAGGCTTATCCAATACCCTGAATGGCTGGCCAATGTTGTCGTGGTCAAGAAGAAGAATGGCATGTGGCGAATGTGTGTCGACTTCACCAACATCAATAAGCATTGTCCGAAGGATCCATACCCCTTGCCCAGAATCGACAAGTTAGTGGATATCACCGTAGGATGCGAAGTAATGAGTCTGCTAGATTGTTTTACAGGATATCACCAAATCTGGTTGAACCCAGAAGATGAAGAGAAAACGTGTTTCATAACTCCCAGCGGAACATACTGTTATCACCGCATGCCGAAGGGGTTGCGAAATGCAGGACCCACTTTCTCCAAAATGATCGATGACATCTTTCACAAGAAAAAGGGCAATAACTTAGTGGCATTTGTCGACGATATAGTTGTCAAGAGCGATAAGAAAGAAACGCACATCCAAGACTTGCAAGAAACCTTTGTGAACCTTCGCAAGAGTGGCCTAATGCTAAATCTAGACAAATGTATTTTCGGCATCTGCAAAGGGAAATTGCTAGGCTGTCTGGTTTCGGCTAGAGGAATTGAAGCAAACCCAAACAAGATTTCGGCAATAATCAACATGCAACAACTGACAAACAGAAAGCAAGTGTAGAAACTAACAGGCAGGCTAGCAGCGTTGAACAGATTCATTGCAAGGTCGGCCGATAGGGGCTTACCTTTCTTTAGGGTACTAAGGAACTCTAACCTATTTGAGTGGGGCGCTAAGCAGCAGCAAGCATTTGATGACCTCAAAGAGTACCTAACTAAGCTTACAACATTGACCAAGCCTTCGCCAAGGGCAACGTTAATGATTTACTTAGCAGCATCCCCCCCCCACAACCATGAGTGTAGTCCTGGTGGAAGAAAAAGAGCACGAAAACAAGATGAAGCAGTTCCCAATTTACTTCGTATTCAAGGCCTTGTCAGGGGCGAAGTTAAACTATTCTGAGCTCGAAAAGGTAGCTTACACTATGGTCATGGCATCCCGAAAGCTAAAACACTATTTCCACGCTCACCACATTAGAGTACTATCTACAAAACCACTAGAAGCTCTGTTTGGAAACAGCAAAGCAATTGGACGAATAGGAAAATGAGCCGCTGAGCTGAATGAATATACAGTCGACTCCGAGCATAGGTCCTCGATCAAATCTCAAGTATTGGTAGGTTTCATTGCCGATTGGACCCCATCCGCTTTCAACACAACCCTGCAGTTCAAAGAACTGGTCTGGACCGTACATTACGATGGAGCCAGGGGTGCTGAAGGAGCAGGAATCGCTGCCATCTTAACACCGCCGAACGGCCCAAAGCTTAGATATGCCGCTAGGTTACAGTTCCTCACCACCAACAATATTGCTAAATACGAAGCGGTCCTGCTAGGCTTGAGAAAGCTAAGAGCGCTGGGCGCGCAAAACTGCATAATCAAATCAGATTCATAAGTGGTTGTCAGCCATATCAAAAAGACCTTCATAGCAAAGGAGCCCGAGCTCATCAAATACCTTGCAGCAATCAGAAGAATGGAAAAACACTTCACCGATTTCAGCCTGCGGCACATACCGAGAGCCAAAAACATGGAAGCAGACGAACTGGCAAAAGCAGCAACCCATAATTTGACAATGCCTCTAGATGTATTCATTCAAGCCTTGACAATCAAAGCCATCAAGGACAAAGAGGATCATCCAGCAGCCGTCCATGCTATCTCAAGCGAAGATTAGAGATCTCCCATATTCGCTTTTCTGTCTAGAACCTATGAGCCCCAGGGCAAGTATGAGGTTGAAAGGATGAGAGCAAGGACAATGCAATACTCAATCATCGGTTCTGATTTGTATAGAAACGGAATCACATCCCCATTACTGAAATGTATAAGCAGGTAGCAGGGCATCGAATCTCCTAGGCAAAATCCACGCAGGGTCATGCAGAGCACATAGGGCCCCCCATGAAATTGCTCATAGGGCGATGAGGCAAGGTTTTTATTGGCCATCAGCGGTGGAAGACACCAATCAACTATTGAAGACGTGCGAAAAATGCCAAATGTTCGCTAAAAAGCAGAGTGCACCAGCAAATCCGACCAAGTCCATCATCCCTACTTGGCCGCTGCAAAGATGGGGAGTCAACATTGTTGGACCCTTACTAGCCGCTCCGTGCAACCTTCGTTTCACAGTAGTAGCCTTGGAATACTTCACCAAGTGCATAGAGGCAAAAGCTCTCGCCAAGATCACCACTGGGACGCTTATCAGCTTTGTCTGGCAAAGAATCATATGTCGGTTTGGAGTGCCACCATACATAACAGTAGACAATGGAAAATAGTTCGACTACACTGAGTTCAGAAACTTCTGTATCAAGCTCAACATCAAACTCACCTTCGCCTCCGTCAACCACCCTCCGAGCAACGGGGCCATCGAAAGGGCAAACGGTTTGATCTTCATAGCCATTTCAAAATCGCTCTTTGATGCAGCGAAAGGAAAGTGAGCTCAAGAACTGGGTTCACCCTTTTCCGGTTGCTGTATGGTGAAGAATCCATCACACTAGAGGATTTGAGATTAGGATCATTTTGGACGCAGATAGAAGCCACAACACCCATTCAGCATTATGTCAAAATTGAAATGATCAAAACGTTAAGGCTCTGTGCCGTGGACAACCTCGACAATTACCATGCAGAAACAAAAGCATGGAGGGACAAGAAGATAGTTCAAAAGGATATCAGCCCAAGTGATTTGGTCCTCATCTATTACCCTTCATTGTGAGCATGATCAAACCAGGTACATATCGGTTCATGAACGACGAAGGGGTCAAGACAAGTCAGACCTGGAACGCAGACAACATGTGCCGTTTCTACCCATAGTCATTTTTAGCATTTCCCTTTCTATTTTCCTTAATCTTCATGTAATTTCATTTCTCTTTCACTTTTTGTAATGTCAAGGGGATTGGCACACTTTTTCCTCATAGGGGAAGCGTTTGCGAAAAGGTGTGAGGTTTTTTAATGAGGCAATCCTTTGTACCCCGTTACAACGACTAAGTAAAATTTTCCCCACAAAACAGTATTGACAAAGTGCCAAAACAAGCCTACATAGGGCTTGAATATCGACAGCGCCCTCCAAGGAAGCAGGTTACTTCGGTCATCATTTCGTGGGTAATTGCAGACACACTTCGCAACCAAAAAATCCTACGGGCTAACACAAATTTCAACCCTCCAAAAACAAAAGAGGGCAAAAACAAAAGGCCTATAGGCTAACACTAGTTTTGACCCCCTGAAAAAGAAAGAGGGCAAAACCAAAAAGCCTACATGCTAGCACAAATCTCGACCCTCCGAAAAAGAGAGAGTGTGAAAGCAAAAGCCTACGGGCTACCACAAGTTCGACTCGCCGAAAAAGAGATAGGGTGAAAGCAAAAGCCTACGGGCTACCACAAATCTCGAGCCTCCAAAAGAGAGAGAGGGCGCAATCAAAAAGCCCACGGACTAACAAGCATTTTAAATTTTCAAAAAGTTAACATGACAGGCTAAAATCATGATTTGATGCTCCGAGGAAAAAGAACAAAAAGCAAGCATATGCACAAACAGTATATGCCAAAAAGGTCATGCCATGCCAAGGAACAGATTAAACGCCTCGCTATGACAAAAAGAGAAGCGACGAGAAACAAACCAAGCCAAAGAGAGAACAAAAACTTTTCGCTTTCCTAGCAACCACGAATACAGAGAGCAATGCAGACACATAGCCAGCGCCAAAGTAGTTTCATCGCGCAGGGCCACGGAGCATGCAAAAGGACAAGCACATTCAAGTCCAACACCAAACTCAAGCAGTAAACACAGCCACCTACCGCAACTACTAAAAATTAATAGCCGCAAAGCCACTAGAACCCTATAAATAAAGCGCCTAGAGTCATCCACTATCCAAGTAAAGCCTTCCAATCAAGCCAAGACACCCAGAGAACTGTTAAGAGATAGCTACCACCAGCAACGCAGCAACCCGCGCTTGGGACAAAAGGCTATACAAGCATAAAGCGCGAAGTAGCGAAATGTAGACACCGTGAGAGAAAAACGTAAGGCCCAATCCACATACTGTCCACAAGGAGCAAGCGCCTGATTATTGCTACACGTAGAGCTGGAGGATGGCTCAGTAGAGTGAGAATGGTTCCCAACAACGAGCAAGCATGGGGGAGTGTTGTAACAAAAAGTATGGCATCCCCCAACCAGACGAAACCCCACCTCAAAGCCTTGCTCCTCCAACCTTTCGAACCATGGCAGCAGTTGTGTGCTGGGAAGCGGGCGAATACAGTGGAACCTAGCAATTTAGCTAATTCGCCCCACAACTTAGTCAATTTGCTTTGGCTAAACATCCAAAGAGCCAAGAGGTCACAACTTAAGAAGTAGAAGGAAAACTACCGATTGCGCATTTCTGGCAATACACCTAGTCCAAAGGGGAAAATGTGTGTGTAAATCATTTAACTTAGGAATAAAGATTTTCAATAGAGATTACATTTCGATGTTTTGCCCTCGTCGTAAACGAATGGGGGGATGGCACAATTCTCGTTTAAACAATGTCGAGGGGCAGGCACACAAGCCACTCGCACTACAAACTTCTAACCCTTGCGCAACGACGAGAAAACGTTGCAATAGGCCCAATTTTGTTGCAAAAGATAGTTCATACCACGAAATCACGTTCGTTGGCAATGGTTGCAAAAAGTCACGTTGCAATAAGAACTTGCAACCGTTGCTAGTTTGGCGTTGCAAGAGTTAGCTTTTCTTGCAACGTTGCCAAGCATTGCAATAGGACGTTATTGCAACATTCATTGGCGTGGCAATACGAGCACTTGCCACGTTCATCTTCGTAGCGAGAGGTGGTAAATACAACGAGCGATAGCGTGGCAATAGATTTTTGTTGCCACGCTATAATTTTGTTGCTTAAGGTGTTGTTGCCACGACCGTTGTGCCGTGGCAAGTAAATCATTTGCCACGCAAATGTAATCGTTGCGAGAGAGTATACATTATTGCCACGCTTGTCTTGGCGTGGCAATAGTATCATTTGCCACGCAAATTTATCCGTTGCGAGATACCGTTCATTATTGCCATGGCCGCGTTGCCGTTGCAACAGTATCATTTGCCACGCAATTTTATTCGTTGCGATATACCGTTCATTATTGCCATGACCTCGGTGCCGTTGCAGCAGTAGAATTTGCCACGCAATTTTATTCGTTGCGAAAGATTAATTGTTATTGCAACAATAGTCATGCCATGGCAATAGTATTATTTGCAACGTAAATAAGTCTGTTGCCATACAGCATATTGCCACGCATCACGGCTCGTAGGTATAGCTTTTATTGCAATGCTAGTAACATTTAATTTTGGTTTAATAAATCATCATTGCAAATCAATAAACCATATCAAAAGCAATTGCACCCACATATATTAATTATAATTAATCATTCAATATGTTGCCAAACCCATGAAATAGTAGCTAAAATCATAAACGAGTGTACAATTAACTCATTATTTGACAACTTTTTACAAACTTCCTAACATCTATGCAGCACTTGAGAAATTCCTAGCAGCCCAACATGTCATCTCCTCGGCTATGTCCTCGCTTGATTATGAGCCTCCCACTGAAACCTTGTCCACCTACTGACAAAAGAATATGACTGGGATATTAGAACAATATTAAGTTTACTAATTTTTGCACAAATGTAACGAGATGAAGATATAAAATGGTTCTAATTTCTAATTTCATATACAAAAGCCATCAACCAAGCTTTTGCATAGTTGAAGTTCTACTGTAATTCTGCAAATGAGCAAATGTTGTCGGTCTAGTTGCTGCAATTCCTTTTTCCATGAAAAAGATGGAAGTCATGTTCCATTGTTCTAGAACCACAAACATATGAATCAATTTCTAGTTTTACTCAAATTCTTACTGTATGCTTATTACAATTATGTTTTTCCATGAAAATAGCATTATGTGTTTTCACAATAACTTGATATTTTGTTCTCTACTTTCTCAATCTTTATTTTGGTCTCTGTATATCCCTCTCTTTTCAGAGTTTAAATGTTGTTCAAGATGTCAGCAATCCTTACTCCTTGGAAGCGTAGATGGCTGGGAATTTTAGCAAAATTTCATTGTAAGTATAGGTCGATTATATAAGTTCAATTGACTTTACAAATGATAATCTATATTTTTTTTGCAGGCTACATACTGAAGGCATAGTTCTATTGGGTAATACAAGTTTTTGTAGCAGTCTAGCAGACACATGCAGCTGTGTTCCATTTGATTGCATTATAAGATGTATGCATTCTCTTTCGCTCTTTATAAATTCTGCTAAAAGAAGCAGAGTCTATCAGCAAGCCTTGGGGAGGGATGGAGAAGAAAATACGGCTTTGATCCTATCCATCGTGGCCTTTTCAACGGATCAGATGCAGCTACTGCATATGTTACAGTAGCAGCTGCCTTCTCTGAATTTTTAAGGCAGCAACAGTTTAGTTGATTAGAAAAATCATAACTTGAGTTGTAGACAACGAAAAATTATATTCTTTAACAATATGGAAAGCCCATGAAATTCTCTACACCTTTCTAGTTATTTGTTAAATAAGATTCTGCAGTTATCATGGTCAAAAAACACAAACACCCACTGCTGTCCAGACCAAGGTCAAAACCTGACCGGCTACTTTCAAAATTCATAACTCTAATTCTCTAGGTCTAAAATCATGACCTTTCATGATGACAAACATCTCTAAACCCTCTACAACTTTTGTATTATCAAGTATCACAGAAAAGGTAGATTACTACTCAGAACAACTCACCCAATCAAACCTGCACAAGCTACAGTTTTCAGCACGCATGTTCAATGTATTTTCTACATTTCCTAGTTCAACAAGGAAGGTCACATTTGATAAAATTTCATTAAATCATGCAAGAATTTAGATTCCAATTAGCTGGTTGCTACCTTCCTCCTTTTGGGATTATTTCTTGTCCTATTCTGTGAAGTGATATATGTCTTCGATGCAGTCACATTTGCAGTGTTTTCGTTGAAAAGAGCTCTGCTGGGAGGTGCAGTACTTCTAGTGGAGCAAGTAGGTGCTGGTGCACCTTTTTGTACGGTGACAACGCTTCCAAGCTGAGTCTACAAACATCAAGTTGTTTGATCTATTTTAGCTACAGTTCAAGGTACATGGAACATAGTGAAATAATGTCATTACCTCCTGTAACCCATCTTCATTTTCATTTTCATGTCCACCGGTCTCATCTTCCTCTTCTATGATTGGTGCAACTTGTGTACTGGCATTGTTTTGCAGGGTACTCTATACATACAAATATTGGGGGTGAAAGATTAGGCATCACAATCATAAGATTATCAAGAGTACAAAGGATAAAAAATTATTGTTGCAAAAAGAATTAGAGCAAAACATAATCAATTCCACACCCATATATTAATTCAAATCAATCATCCATTAGATAGACAAACCATTCAAATAGCATCTAAAATCACAAATGAAAGTACAGTACACTAGGAAAGGGAAAAAAACTTTCAGCACTAAAACACTTCCTAACATCTCTACATCACTTGCAAACTTCTTGGCAGTGCAAGCTCGGCTGTGTTCTTGCTTGATCTGAGCCTCCCACTCGAAGTTTAAGCTCCTACTAACCAAATGAATAAGATTGAGATATTAGTAAATTGGGTAAAGTTATACATACACAAAATGTAATGCAATATGGTTATAATCAAGTTGATAGTAAAGGCGGTTAACAATGACAATATAGTTAGCTAATATTAGATGTAGTTCCACATCAAGTTAGTTCAAACCACGTCAACACAAGTGCGGAACAAACTTTCAATCGCCAATGCCAACTATTCTTTAGTGCCGCTGGAACTAAAATCCAAGGCAGCTACCACAAATGCAGACCTTATGCAAGAAGTATATATTTCAAACAAATAATACTAGCACTGCAAACTATACCAAATTAGTTTTCCCTAAAAAGAACTAAAACACTTGTAATCATGAGTGTTTAAGGCCAAGGTACCAGTGGTGCACAATAGAATATTTCCTCAAAAATATCAGCTCAGGTTCATCTTGCAACCGAAAGGATAAAATTCACTTCTAGAATCCTTTTTTCTTCACATGGCATTTCTGTAAAGAAACCAAGAAAAGTTACTTTAGTCATGACTCGTAGAACAATCAACCAGTAATGTAAATCATAGCACAACAATCAACAACAATGGTTTGCTTTTAAATCAAGAAATGCGAGAGAACCCTATGGAAAAGAAGAGCGATTACTGGCAAGAAGGTGCACTTGTCAACATAGCAGAACTTGTTGTGAACCGATGTGGCTTAGTACAAGCAAGAGGATACATTGGACTAGAATAAAAATGAAAACATACGATGATTCAGATAAACAAAGAGGCACCACATGATTTGTTTTGAATCATCAATAAATAAGTTAAAATTCAGAACAGAAGAAACTATATTGGCAAACCTAATGCTAATTTCTTATGCTAGCTTAATTACCTAGTGCTAGTTATTTGGAGCATACATGTATTAATTACCTAATGGTTTGTTGATTTGGGAACTTTCTTGTATTGGTGGCATGGGTTATGCACTATTTAGAGACGGTGTGAGCTCCAGATAAAAAGAGCATTCTAATGAACTCAAAAACATCTGTCGTGTTGTGTAATACATATGAACGCTATATTTTTGCTCTCAAACTCTAAAAGCCAATTATATTCCTTTGATCATATACACTTGAAAAAACTTATATTATGATTGTAACATGGTAGTATATGTGGATTTATACCGTCTAAATTTAAACAGCAGCCCTATAGATTTAAAAACATGAAGTCTGTATTTTTTTTCCACACAGCTCCTAATTAAGATCCTTGTTGCACATTTTGGTTTGGTAATTATGAGTATAGTCATCTGCAAGATGCTAATATCAATCGGAGGGCGCCATACCGATTTTTAAAATGTATTTGCTAAATGTTATTGATTTTCATTCATGTAGATTCACTTCATAGCTTTTCTTTGCATAGATTATGAGTTAGTGCATGCAGTGTGAGTCTGTCATTTTTCAAAAATAAGGAGTTTTAGTTATTTTCTAAAAATGATTAAAACCTGACTAAATCTTTAGAAAAGTTCATACTAATTCATTATATCTCAAAAAAATTAAAAAAACATATATAACTTTTTTTTTCTAAAATGAGCCCTACCTCTACGTAGTGAAGCTATGCTTCCATGCATATGGATCTTCCGATTTCAGTTGGGATTTTAAGTTTGATCAAATTTTATATTTTCCTTGTACCACATCACAACTATAAATACTTGCGTGTCGCACGTGCATGTCCACTAGTTTGCATAAAGTTTTAAGGCTACCAATGACAAGTACATAAGTATACACTAGTCGTAAGTAACTTTCCTCTAGAGTGTGAGGTTAATGGTTTGAAGCCTGGTTACAATTCTTTTTTCTTATATTTTTGCTAAGCATTGTCATCCAGAACAACCTTGGCGATTGCAACGATTTATGTTTTTGTTGCTATATGTACAACTTTTCTGCAACGCAGGCGACAATTACATACAACGAAATATCATGCAAGCATACGTGATTCTCTTTTTCACGTCGATGATCGTTGGTCGGCCGCTGATCGTCTCTCTCGTGGATGATGAAGGGTGCGAGGTGAAACTGGTTCAACGCTCCGTCCCCTCTCACATGCCGAGAAAGGACTGGACGGTGCTCGCTCTCCTTATCTCGTCGATGATCAGGAAGGAACTAGGGCACCAATATGCCGTAGTCGCTGTAGGGAATTCAAGGGCCGTGACGACTATGGCCGTAGGGAAGGGGCGCCGCGACGACAAAGGCTTCAAGGAGGCCTTGACCACGCTAGCTGCTGGTGCTGGTTGTAGGGATCGGGGGGCCCTCCACCACGTTCTTCGCAAGGAGACAGCGCATGGGGGAAGAAGAGAGGCCACGGGAGAGAAGGAGCTGCGACAGGAGCTACAGGCCGCGACCTCTACGTGATATGTAAAATTAGATTAGATCCTTTTTCCAATATAACTGGTCAACATTAATTAATATAGGGTACTTTCGCTATTACTAACACAAACCTAGACGTAGCCTAGTGGTAGGAGCTTACTTTCAAGACCAAGAGGTCTCAGGTTCAAAACCCATATTGTTGTCATTTTTAAAAAAAAATTATGCAACCATTAAAGTGGAAAGGCTTAGGTATTGCAACAATGTAATTTTTCGTTGCTATATTATAACCTTTTTGCAATGAACGAAACTGCTACATGCAACGAAACCATAATCGTTGCAACCTTAGTGATTGCAACGAACTATTTTTTTTCGTTGCTATATGTACCATTTTTTTGCAACGCAAGCGACTATTATATACAACGGAACATATTCGTGGTGATATAGATGGGCTATTGCAACCATAAAATAAAGAGTTGCAATATCACCTTAGTATTGCAACGAAAATAAACTTGCCCGCAACGCAAATCAAATCGTGGCAACATTAATCACTTATTGCAACCGTTCAATAATTTGTTGCGATAACACTTACTTTTTGCAACGATCTCCACACTTATGGCCACAAAACAATCTTCATGGCAAAAAACCAATCTATCGCAAACAAAAGTGAAAATCGTTGTGATAACAACGCTTGTTGCAACGAAACCATGTCGTTGCAACAAAAAAGCGTGGTATAAGGGACAGAAGTTAGTAGTGTCGTGTGTTTGCGCTTTCGCCACCGCCATGCCATAAAAGGTTGGGGGACAGCGGCTTTCTCATTTAAACAACGCCGAGGGGCTAGCACACAAGCCACTCGTGCGTTTGCGCTTTCGCCGTCCCCACACCCTAAAAGGTTGGCGGGACAACGCCTTTCTCGTTTAAACAACGCCGAGGGGCTGGTACACAAGCCAATCATGCATTTGAACTTTTGCCACCCCCATGCCCTAAAAGGTTGGGGGCGACGCCTTTCTCGTTCAAACAATGTCGAGGGGCTAGCACACAAGCCACTCGTGCAATTGCGTTTTCGCCACCCCATCACCTTAAAAGGTTGGGGGACGGCGCCTTTCTCGTTTAAGCAACGCCGAGAGGCTGGCACACAAGTCACTCGTGCGTTTGCCTTTTCACCACTCCCTTGTCCTAAAAGAATGGGGGGACAGCGCCTTTCTCGCCCAAACAACGCCGAGAGGCTGGCACACAAGTCACTTGTGCGTTTGGATTTTCGCCACCCCCTCATCCTAAAAGAATGGGGGGACAACTTCTTTCTCGTTTAAGCAACACCGAGCGGCTGGCACACAAGTCACTCATGCGTTTGCCTTTTCACCACCCCCTCGTCCTAAAAGAAAGGGGGGATGGAGCCTTTCTCGCCCAAACAACACCGAGGGGCTGGCACATAAGTCACTTGAGCGTTTGCCTTTTCGCCACCCCCTCGCCCTAAAAAGTTAGGGGGACGGTGCCATTTTTTTGCAAAAGAAGTGCCACTACGCCTAATTCCAAAAAAGCGAAAAACATCAATCGCATTCTTCAAATTGCGTAAAAACCTTAGATGCAGGGTCATACCACCATCAAGTTAAAACCAATCACTAGGCAGGATGAAAGAAAAGGGATAGTACCATCGGTAAATGCAGTCAGATCCACACCATAACAAACACTTAATAAACCGCACCCACCTCACCTACCAAAAATAACAGCCTGGCACCAGTATCAGCCCTATAAAAAGGAAGCCAGGTTCCCACAGACGCTCAAGTCATAGTACATAGGAACTAGAGCTGTGAGGTGGGTTCGGAATGATGGAGAGCAGCGAATGAGCGGGGATAGGAGTTAAAAGTAGTAGACACCCCTCAGCCTTTTTGCCCGTGGAGCAAAAGGTTTTACAAGCATAAAGCAAAGCCCTTTAGAACTTAGCTACCGCAAGAGACTACGTAAGCAAGACACAGGCAGCGCGAGAGGAAGAAGCACCTATTTGATGCCATGTGCCAAGCCCCTATGTCACTGAGCAGACTAGGGGTGACTAACTGCGAAAAGAGCAACATCCCCCAGCCAGCCGAAGGCACTATTTGTAGCTTCGCAGTGAAAAGACATTCTTAGAAAGGCAGTCACAGCTGGTCAAGATGTGCAAAGCCGCTGTAATGTGGCTATAGTCATTCGTGGTACGGCAGATGGGCAAGACACAGTTGCTGTTTCCCAAGATTTCGCACCAGCAGCTGTTCATCCAAGCGAAAGGACTGCAAAACCACGTAGGTTGTTGTGAGCCAAGAAGCAAGGGAGAACAGTGAGGTCTCACATATATGCCAATACACCCATTCGCTAGCCCCTAGATTGTATTCCAAATACGCTCATCTTAAGGAGCAGTGACTACGCCTATCTTCAAATCGCTCTATTATGGCTTTAGCCATTCATAGTCGTGCCGAGGGGCTGGCAATGCAGTACCCTCGAGCATCGGATTATTCGCCCATCCCGTCAGCAAAAAGATTGGAGAAAGCGGCGTCGCTCTCTCACACAACATAGTTGAAATAGGGGTCCTGAGTAGTATAGCAGATTCAGCAAAACAAAAACACAATAGCATTCGCAAACACTCATTCCAGCCAACTTCAGGCAAAAAGACAACATCAGACAGCATTTACATAAACCGTTCGGAAAAACAACAACATCGCAAGTTGTTCCTCCTATTCGCTGGCATTAGGGCGATAGTAAAAATTATAACATCGGTTCTCTACGTCTAGTGGAAGCTCTTTTGCCGGCTCCTCCTTAATTTCGTCTAGACCTAAGGATGGTTCCCATGGGCTCAGCGAAGTCATCGCCGAAGTCTTCGACGTTTTAAAAGGATGGACGAATCGAAAGTAGAAAAGAACTCTTTCATAACTCACTCCTCACGCATCCTATCATATCGCATTAGGATAAAAGTCGATAATCGTGACCTTGGAAATATTTGCCAATGGCGCCTCCAAGAAGCACCAACAACAACGAAATCCCTACATCTAATCATCAACGGATAAACTTCAACCGGATGCGCATGCTCCGTGCCATGCGCACAAGCATAGTTTAAACAAGAACGTATCAAGTTTTACATCCAACCCGAGCAACCATAACAACGAAAAGTTTTCTCGCCTCAAACGAAAGGTCAACCACTTATAAGGCTAAGAGAACCTAGGCGTCTACCCTGTCTTCGATGTTTGCGTGGGCCATGCCAGCCGCAAAGCTTTCGGCAGCCAGACTCGGAGAAGCAGCCGAAGAAGCGCCATCACCATCAGCAGCTGCTTTCGCTGCCTCCCGGCAGCGCCTCTCTTCCAAGAACACCAGCACCGTCTCCTTTATGGCTTTTTTCTCCTCTAGGCTCCGGTGAGAAAGCGAAAGCAGTGGAGGAATTCCGATCAAGGCCAATGAAGGCAAAACGAAAAGTAAGAAAAGGCGAAAATGCCAGTCACGGTACTTGGCCATGGCTGCAGGCTCCTTGCATGATTGCCATCTCATTCCCACCGGCGTGCCAGAACTCTTCGAAGAACCTTTTTCCAAGAGCTTTGGCTTCCACCGGGGTTCGCCAATAGTAATTCCACTCCTTCATTTCGAGGCTCGGGAGGAGAGTGCACCCGACATCAACCAGGCTATGACCTAGCGCCTTAAAAGCAGTGATAGCGGTGAAGTCATGAATAAGCATCATGTGGCCGTCCAGAGCGTCCATCTCGCCCTAGAGCCAGGTCATGAATTCCTCCATGGTGCACTCCCCAGAAAACTCGGTATCGGCGCCTGCACTGCGCAAGTAGTCCTGATAGCGTTCCATCATATCCCAAGAGCGGGAGGCGAATGCGTCTAATTCTTTCTCATGGGCCTTTCGCCCCTTATCGAGCTCCTTGTTAGCTTTCAAAGAAGCCTTCTTTGTCTCCTTCTGTGCGGCCTGCTCTTCTTCAAGTTTTTTCTGCAAGGCATTCACCTCCTTCTCGAGCTCCTTGATCCGTTGATCCCATTCAAGCTTCTCACCCTCCAATTTCTAGTGAATCACATCACCCTAACGATGAAGGCTGCTGCTCAACACCATCTCCTATTTTTGAAAGAAAGCAAATACAAGAGACATCAATAACGAAAGCCAATTTCAAGAAGGGGTAACTCAAAGAGGAAAGGCGCTCATGCTAGCCAAATGGAAGGAAGCAGCCTCCTTCAATGTCGAATCCTTGACCTCCAAGTGGTTTCGTTCCATCTCAGGGGTGATAAGAGCTTTGTGACATTGCTCAGCCAATTCGACAGTGTCAGAGTTTTCACCGGACAGAATCCCAATCTGGCGAAAGTTAAAACCGCAGGCCAAGTTCGCCTCCGACGCAGCACCTAAAGAACGAGCAATTCGATAAGACTCCTCCCTCATGGGGTCCGTCTCACCCAACGAACTTAACCCTGAATAGAAGTGGGGCTCACCATAGTCCTCCTCCTTTGCCCCCAAAATCAAAGGCCCATGGCCCAAAAGCTAGCCCTTCACCAGGCTAGGACTCAAACCGAACTGCCTCACAGTAAAAATGGCTCTTACCTGGCTTGAGCCCACCACCATTAGACGCTTTCACTTGGACAACTTCCTTTTCGCATCCATCCGGATTGCTCCCTATCGCCCTCTTTGTATGGGAGGACGTCTGCTTGCGCTTCTTCATCCCATCATCTCGAGGGGCATTTTTCTTTGGGGCGACCTTCACAAAAGACGGCATCTCCATCAGGGAAACATCATCATCATCAAAAATGGTGGAGGCCTCTTTGGTGCCATCCGTCCGGAAGCCGAAGTGCCCTGAAAAAGACGCACACGGAAAGAGACACGATAAGCGAGAATGAAAGCCTCAAAAAACAGTAACCGAAGGAACTCATTTGGACAGGCAGCAAGTATCAAAACATATGGAAAAGACACACCAAAACCCTCACATACCCCTTCCGCATTAGCTGCGTCACTATCGCGATTCGAATCACCGAGAGTGAATTTACGGCTCTTCTTCGAAGGCTTCACCAATTCACGGCCTAGCCGCACGTCACCAGGCTCGGAAGCCTTGCGTTTCCTAGCAACAGGCCTTTGTCCCTTCGCCTTAACAGTATTCTTATCTTTTGCTAGAGCGGGTTTATTACCTTTCGCTCGCTCGGCAGCCTTGTCTTTCTATTCGGCCAAAATAGGGCGGTCATTGTATTCAACCCCCATTAAATCGAATACCCAATTTATGTGTTTTTGTGAACCCAAGCTGGAAATCTTGGCTTCCTCTTCCTTGTCCAGGTATGGGCCACAAATTTTAATAGCTTCCTTTTCGACAAATTCAATGAAGTACTTGTCATTAGGGAAGCGATCGGGCCGCTCTATGTCAAGGGACAGACCACGATAGTCGCCGCGTTGGACCACAAACTAGAACCGGGTGTAGGTCTATAGCAGTTTTCGATCCAAAGCAACCCACTCCTCAATTATATCTTGACTTATTTGGAGCCGAGAAGTCAGGGCAAAAGCATCCCCGCTACAAGCCTCCTCTTTGGTGGTCTTCGAGAAGGATGGCAGTCGGTTCCCTTCCCATTTGGCGAGGGTGGAAACAAGCGGAGATGCATGCTCCCACCCATTCACCTCAGCCTCCAGAACATCAGAGTCGGTGCAAACTCGGTGATAAAACCAAAACTTGGTCCACTAAGGCCATTTGTTGCGATAGGTTGGCACAATGCTAGTAGTGCTGCGAGTCTTTTTTGGGACGAAGTTAAAGGCCCCGAATTCAAGTGGTAGTTTCTTCCCAATAATAGGATCCCGGACTTCGCTTCTCCGACGCTGCGTTTCATAGAAACGTATAAAGGTATCGGCATTCGGCACTTGACCCAGCATCTTCATCGCCATTGCAAAAACACTCAGAGGGGCAAAAGCATTGGGAGACAACTGATGCAGCTGGATTTTGAACCGTCTCAACACTTCGCTAACAAAATCTTCCAAGGAGAAATCCAAGCCTGACACAAAATAGTCGCTGAAAACCATAGCTTCATAAGGCTTCGGCTGCGGTACCACCTCATTACTAGTGGGATGAAAGGTGGTGGCAGTCTCAGGTCTCAAGTAGCCCTTATTCACATACTCCAGAATCAGCATATGAGTCACCTTGGATCGACCAAGATAAAAATAGCAATTGCTAGGTAGCACTACTGGGGGGACACCCTTAGAATCATCAACGGGACACATTCTCCGATTGTCCAAAAGCAGAGGGATGAGGCAGATCATTTTGTTCATTGCCTTTTTGCCCTGTCGACCCTATATTGTCTTCCTTTCCGCCACTACCTTTCTCTAGAGAATGATTCTCGACATCACGAGCAGGGGAGCCTTGAACATTTTGCTCTACCTAGGAATCAGAAGAATTTTTGTTCCCACTCCACGATTCGGTAGACGAAGACATGGATGAAGAGCTCTCTACCGAAGGCGCCATCTAAAGTGGCGGTGAAATTAAGAAAGAAAAAAATAGGAAAAAGAAAGAAAAATATGCCCATGCTAAGCATGAATAGCGTAAACACAAACTAGAAAATAAAAAGTACCTGGAGAGAAAACGTAGAACACAGTGGTCGAGGCAACTCGAAGGAGGAAGAGAAGGCTCTTCGAAGCGAAAAGGGCAGCAAAGTCAGAGCTCTACAGAGGAAGCAAAGAGTGGCACGGCTCCTCCAAATGACTGGGGGTACTTATAGGCACCCTCGTGTGCCCTCAATGGTCGCGTGCGTGTAGCACCCAGTTTTAAGAACAAAACCAGATATACACCATATGTGAGCTCAGGAAGTCAAATCTCACATATAGCTACAAATAACGGTAATATCAAAAGACAATGCTCAATATATAACCTTAAACAGCAAACAGCAGAAAGATAACTCCGATCTTCGGGTGAAGACTCCAATTCTACAGGGACAACTGACTAGTTGATCACAAGCCTAATTCCTCCAAACTCTAGCAATCTGGCACTCATCCGGGATTTTTCCAAATATTTAAAAAGTAAAGCAAGCGTAAGTACATGTCGTACTCAACAAATATAACATGGTGTTTATGAGGCTCAAAAGGCTGACACTGGTTAACTACGATTAGCTTTTAATGAGTCATGATTTTAGCAATAGGGTGGCAACAAGTTTATCCACAAGCCCACATAAACACATGATCAGGTAAACATGAATAATGAATAGAATAAATAGTAATCATTAATAAGCATCTTCATCATCCGTGTCAATAGTGTTCATCATCTATTCCATAAGGGTTCCAAGGCCGCTCGTGACCATGAGCACGGCTGATATACCAGTTTTACACTATGCGGAGGTTGTACACTTTCATTGTGAGTCGTGATTTACCTTTTCGCCCAAGGTAGCTAATCTCTTGACCCACTTCCAAGGAAGGTCGGCAGGGTTCACTATGAAGCCTTTTAAAGGTTCATCTAACAAGTTAGGGCCATTAGATTTACTCGGCAAACAGATGTAGAGCCCCCCTTTCGGATGGCACAATGACGCGCAGCCTATACACAAAGGGACAGAGGCCGCACTATACCCAATTCAGCAAGTCATTCTTACACCAATAAAGGTAACCACTAACAAGCTAGAAAAGGTCCTCATACTGAGCTAAAGCCAGAGCCATGTAGCCCTCACAGCTGTACTGTAAGTTTTGGATGATCACTTACAGATAAGTCCTTAGGGAGAGGAATCTAGAGCACCATAAAACAACCCAATGTTCTAGCCCCTAATTCCATGTTGCCAAAAAGCATATTTTAGTATTTATTGCATATATCATTAGTCAAGTTACAAAATCATGATCTTTAATTAAGCACTAGCATCATACTACCCAATGCAATACCCCATAGGTAACAAGGCACAAGGTAACAAAGCACTAGGAAATCCTTAGTGACAGTCAAGGTAGACACATCCAGTATGAATTAAATGATTAAAGGTGTAGAGGACAACAAGGAAGATCCCATGCTATACTTTCCTTAAAACATCGATCCTTCGGTAAGCTTTAATCTTCACCGTCCTTCTTCTTCTTCTTCTTCTTCTTCTTCTTGATCACCACGTGTATCTCACCAACTGGACGTAATCGTAGAACACCACACAAACATCCATACACATACATGCATAACATACAATTACATCTACATTAGAACAATACACCAATCATAGAAAAATAAGTAAAAGAGTTTGAAACATGATTCTACGCATCGCTACGAACACAGTCGCGAGAGGCACGCTAATCAGAGCTACGGTTTGAAAGAAATGGCTACCGAAAGATCTACTAATAAGAGAAAATATTAAACTATAAGCTTCATGTATTTTATCTATATAAAAGCTTACATAAATTGAATTAAGTCAAATTTAGATTTGAATTATAAAACTAAAGTAAAACAAATCATATTTCATTTATAAAATCCAGTTGCATAATTATTATCCAATTTAGTGTTTAAACCATGAAATTCCAGAAATAGCAACATGATAAACATTGTTACTAACACGTAGATCTCGTTGTAATGAATCTAACGCAACTTGAACAGGTCAAATCAGAGCTAAAACGTAGAAGATATGAATTAAATAAGATTTTCTTTAATAAAATAATAGATTAAATCTAACATTGAATTTTAAAAGTTGAAAACATATCTAACAGTAGTATGAACATGTAGATTATGGAATTACGAACCTAACGCAAGTTGAACGGGTCAATTAGGAGTTAAAACTGAGAAAACATGAGCAAAACAAAATCAATGGAAATCTTGTAATTCTTTTGAACTCATTTTTAGTTTTAAAATAAAAGAAAATGAATTAAAACTTCTCTGTGGACTTGGCGTCGTTTTAAGGAAAACACAAGGATCAAAACATAAAAACTAGGGGCATTGATTGAATTATTTTGAACTACGCTGGACGGCGAGTTATATAATTAAAAACCTGGAGGACTCTTTAGCAAAATTGACGCGCTGACCAATAATGACCCGATCTGGGTCGCTGATCTTGTGTTTGACGGCCAGAGAAGGGAAGGATGGAGTCATCGGCATGTTGCTTCCAGGCAGCGGCGGTGCCATGGTTGACGGAGAGAAGTTTGCCGGTGATCGATGAAAGGGCGGTTCTGGGTGTGAAACTCGATGGGGAAAGCACGGGAGGAAAGCGCGGGCGATAGGGAACTCACCCAGGTAGAGCTTAGTGACGTGGAGTGGACGAAGGAGGCGCACGGCGCAGCTAGGCGGACGGCGAGCTCCTATGAACAACGGCAGTGCGGGGTGAGCAAACCAGAGCGAGAAAAGAAGAGAGAAGGGGCACGGCGACTTTGCAAACTTGACGCGAAGCTCGGGATCGGCTTACGGTGGCAACGGAGCGGCTAGACAAGCACGACGGCGGCGAGCTCCTTCTTGGTGAGATATAAACGGCGTGCTAGGGCTATGGCTGCTTGGCGGCTTGCTCCAAGGCTTGGTGGGGGCGGCACGATGCGGGTGCCCAGTATTTATGCCCAGGAAGGCTTGGGAGGCATGGCAAGGACAAGATGTGGCGACGGCAGACGCGGACTCGACGACGGAGTCCGACGCGGGCATGAGCTAGAGGAGGGAGACGGCTGACAAGCGGGGCTGGTTTGTCAGCGAGACAGAGGGAGGAGGAAAATGCGGGCTTCGTTGCTGGGCCAGGGCGCTGCAGGCCCACGCAGGAGGGAGTAGACTACGGCGGGAGAGCAGGCCAGGCCAGAGCGAAAGAGTGGGAAACGACGCCGCGCGAGCAGCTGGGCCATTGCGGCGCACGCTAGGCCAAAAGGGGAGGAGATGAAGAATTCTTTCCTTTTTTCAAATCCATTTCAAATCCAAATTTCAAAAGCATTTGAAATTATTTTGAATTTTGAACAAAACCACTCATCACAATAATATGTATGCATCAGCATGAATGCACAAAAATATTGCTAAATTCCTATGATAAATTTTATTTTAATAAAAATTTTTATTTTCCTATATTTTTACGAGCACAAAAATTCATAAATTAATTATTTTAAACCTATTTTCAAAATTGAAATTTTTAGGGTGTTACAGTGCGTGAATCCCCAAACGGCGCGGTTTTCGAAACGAACAGACCGTTATAGCGCACGCGACGGTTCGAATTCAAAAGGCAGTCTACTACTACTACTAATAATAATAATAATAAAGCAAAATACATATATATAAAATACCAAAACGATAACACCAACCGAGACCAGCTCGTAGAGTTGCGAAAGCTGACAAACATCAAGGGTGTCCCATCATCCCATTCGCACCTCAAGGGGTCGGCGCAAGGGGAACAGCGAAGGAGGCTTCGGGGAAGAAAATCGCCACCATTGCCACTGCCAGAGTCATACAGCGCCAGCGAGGGGCTACTGTTGGGCTACGCCTTTCACCTTTCGCACCCCTTGCTAGCGAAAAGGGGAGTTGGCCGACGCCTAGCCTTTTTGCGTCCCCTTGGGGGCGAAAGGGACCAGTCTGTCGTTACAAACATCCTCGCACACCGTGGAATCGTACTTATAACGATAAGGCTTTCACCCTTTTGAGCGAAAGCCTAGCCCCAAGGCGAAAGCACGAGGCTAACTAAACGTTCATGTGAGGTAATCTTCTCTAGTTTTGAAGGAGCTTTCTACCCTTTCGTCGCCAGGGGAGAAGGCATCGCGGGGGACCCATCAGCTGTGTTAGGCGAAGGGGACCATTGGATCGCAACAGGACAGTTGGAGCCTAGGGAAGGTGAAGAAGGAGAAGACCAAAGAGCCTTTGGCGAAATGGGAATATTCTTCTAAATCTAGGTAGTTGTGAGGGTAATGTGTCCATGTAAATGATACGAAAAGTGTATAAATAGCCCTCCTGCGGGGGTTGTAAAGAGAGGAATCCTGATTCCTGTTGATGATACAGAGTTGCGTTACCCAAGGTATCATTTTGCCAATGTTTTCTTTGTTGGTTCGATGTGTTTGAGTGACCACCGAGGTTCTAGGGTTACGCCCTAGAACAACAACTTGTTTCTTAAGCTCATCATATGAAGGTGCTTCGTCATCATTTTCATCACTATCACTCTCACTAGAGGATGAGCTTTCGTTATCTCATCCCATAAGGCTCACGTGAGAAGAGCTCGATGATGAGTGCTAGCGGCCATGCCTCTTGTGTTGGGCTTCATCTTCACTTGATGAGTCATCCCATGTCTTGATTGATGTGAGCGCTTTGGCTTTGCACGCCTTCTTCTTTGCCATGGGTGTGGGCTTGTTTGGATAAACTTCCACAAAGTGCCATAACTTGCCACATCCATAGCATCCCTTCTTTCTTTGCTCTCTTCTTCGATTGGTGAAGATGCAATCTTGAATTTGGATGGGCACACCCTTGACATTGAGCTTTTGGGTCATCTTCTCTACCTTTTTGATAAGTTTGATTGATTCTTCATCAAGGTCGAAGGTGGAGGAGTAAGATTGATCATCATCACTTGATTCTTCTTCATCATCATCATCCTCATCTTCTTCTTCATCTTCACTTGAGAAGCTTGAGCTTGAGCTTGTCTCAAGTTGCTTGCCCTTCATCTTCTTTTGCTCACCACATGTGAGAGCAATGCCTTTGCTTGATGAAGAGGCTTCTTCTTGACCATCTTGCATGACATCTCAAATGCCACCAATTTTCCAAAAACTGGCCAGGGTCATGTTGCTCAAGTCATCCATGTTGTGGACAATGGTGATGATGCTTGCATATTTGTTATGTGGTAGCACCAAGATGATCTTCCTCACAATGTCTGCATCACCTAGCTTTCACAATCCTATAGCATTGATGTGGCAGAACAGCCCAAAATAACACACTTACGGAGGCGCTCGTCTTCCACCAGATACTAAGCACCCCAAAAGCAAGCTACAACGAGCGGTATCCGTCGGGCACACCCCAAGGGAGAACCCGAAAGATCCACATTTTCCCCAAGGATCCAATAATGAGAATGAGTTACAATACTTAATGCATTTCATACATCCAGAGTTCATAAAAAGTACATTATTACATTTCCAAAGTCAGAGTGCGGAATATTAAACAGCGAAATTTAAAAATAAACATCTAGCGATAAGGAACGAGGATCCATCTGTGCCCACCAGAAGAATCCTCCACACAAGGATACTCTTCAAACATTACCTGCAACAGGGGTAAATAAACCCTGAGTACACAATGTACTCGCAAGACTTATTCGACTAGTGGGAATAATTTCCTGACTCCAAGGAATATGATAAGATTTATGGTTTACTGGTTTCCTTTTTGCAGAAAGCAATACTAATAATGAGTCCTTATTGATGTTATTATTAATAGCCGTATTAATTTATTATCTAGCCATTCTATGTAAGTACCTGTTCTACTTTCAAGCAAGAGTTGAGTAATCAGTTCTATTTCATCACCTTCCATCTTTCAGTTCTTACTACGATGCTAAACCATAGACAAACCGTACTAGAACACCGGTGATTCGTGAATCAATGCCCCCAGCTAGGTACCCCGAAAACACATGCCCCGCTTGTACCCTAGGCACAAGCAGGACTAACCCATCACCCTCCTGTCCTGGGTGTCCAGGTCCCCGTACAAACTTGGACTCCAAGCCCCCACTCCTGAGTACCGGACTCAGTGCGGTGCAAGGACCTCCACCATCCCTGCCTCCAATCAGTCGGTCCGAAAAGAGCCGGATCCACGACAAGAGAGCAACAAGTCTTCCCTGAGCCCATACCCAAGTATGTGCTCAGAATAATAAATCTGTGACTTGCCTAGAGCCTTATGCAACGACCGGTCCTTAACCGACACAGACAGGGAAAAAATATAACCAAGCTATGCCCTATTGGCTGCAGGACACAACCTCTTACACCCACCAATACCCAAACCATATCCCTGCCCGGTCACCACTTTTCCTTTCCACCATTTTATCATGAGTGATCATAATTATCACCTATTGCGAGTAATGGCAGGTTACTCGCGCTACCGAAATTCTGAGCATAGCAGCTACTCGACCTATACTAGTAGGACTCATAGGTAGATATATTTATGCATGTAGTTTTCATAAAATGCCTGTAACGTAAATGCACATCATATATATTCAGTGATCATTAAAAATAGGGGTTATGCACCAGGGCTTGCCTTGGGCAGCCGGTGGGTCAGCAAAGTCGGCACCAAAAGGCTCCGGGGCTCCCTCCTGCATGAGGATCTCCTCCTCGTACTCCTCAACGACCTCTTCGTAATCTTGTTCATCCATGGGCATGAACTCTACCAACTCATGATCTACATGCATGAAATGATGTAACACTTAATAATATGGCAATAGCAGCTCTTAAAATAAAATACATCTATCAATTTACTAAGCTAGTCCTACCGGCTAAGGTACTAAGTTACCTACTGTTACCACTAACAAGTATGAAGCATGACATACATTATCATAGCAACTAAAGGTATTCTTACTCCTAATACCGATTTACTCTATATATGATAAAACAAGAGTAATAGCTACTCTATTTATCAACCTACTGTAGGGTTACAAAACTTACAGCAAGTACCTAATAATCTAATGAGCCTATTGTAAAAATTTCGTAGCTAAAGCTATCATCAATTTGCCAACAGATAGAATTTATGAATCTATCATTAAGCTAAATAATACTAAGCTTTCTAAATTGAATTTATGAATTATCATTCTCACAGCTAACTGTAAACTAACTACACCAACAGATAGATAACATCTTTGTGAACCTAACAAATTTAGTTTCACTATTTTTGGACATCTATAAGATTTACTACAAATTATCAAAGTTCAGCTCCAAACTTAATTGAATAAACATTTATAACTTTACTGGAAACTGGGAAACCGTATTCTACCGCGTGGCCCAAAACTCACGGCGCGGCCCACAACCGTGTGGCGCCCGCACGCGCCTGCGCACCATCGGCGCGGCCCACGCAGAGGCGCAGCCTAGCCGAGCGACGACGGCCCACGACAGGAAGGCCCACGCGCGCCGGAACATTTGTTAAAACGTCGTCCTTCTACTGAATCTAACCAAGGTCCACAGTACTATTTCTTCAGTTAGCTATCTTACGAATATGACCCTCCCCTATTCCTTCTTTACCACGGCCTAGTCCCCCGGGCACCCACGCACACACCGGCGCAGCGGCGCTGGCACCGGTGGTTACGCCGGCGAGACCAGCCCTTCCCCGCCCCCAATCTTGAGTCGATGCTTACCTAGGCGTAAACTCGAATCAATGGGTGGCGAAGCGGCGAACGGAGTTCCTGTCCCGAGCCCCCTCCATGACGGCGGACTCCTCCCTACGGCGACGACCACGTTCTCATGAGCCAAGGCATAGACAACGTAAACGAGCTCTAGAATGGGCATCAGCGACTCACCCCGAACCTACCAGACGTGGTGGATTGACCGGAGACGACCCGAGCCGAGCTGGCCATGTGCGCATGGACGGTACGGCGGTGCACGGCGGTGGCAAGGCTGCGTCAGGGATGGCTAGGCGGTGGTAGTGACTTGGCAAGGGTGCATAGGGTGACGAGCAGGTGGAGGTGAAGTTGGCGATGCAACTAATTGGACGAGAGCAGCTCTGACGAGGGGGCTTGCCGTCGACGCGCGCCACGACGGTCTTAACGACCCGGCGAGAGGAAAACTCCAAATTGGAGCACGGCACAATGAGGCTCACTACAAGGTGGGGTCGGGTGGGAGGCTGGCTACTCAGCGGAGCTGAGGACGAAGTTAATCGGACTGAGGTGGCTCCACTACGGCGAATTCAGAGGAGCGGGTCCGACGACATGGCGACCGAGGAACAGGGAAGGTAGGCAAGGTTTGGCTTGGCGCTGTCGTGGCGGAACGTGGCGGTCAACTCAAAGCACAAGCGCGCATGGGCGAAGGGGGACGGCGAGACGTGCATAGGACGCTTGGCCGCAATGCCATAACACGCAAGCCAACGGTGGCTCGGTACATTGCGTCGCAGTGGACGGCGCCGGCCAGGGGAAAGGCAGCAATGTGGTGTCGCGACGAGTGCTGATGTGGTGGCAAGGTAGGCGGGCAAACCATGCGCGTGCAGCCGCGAAGTGTCAACGAAAACAGTGACCGCGCTGCAGCGGCGGTCGGAGCGCAGCGCAGCACGACGCGACGGCGGCCGACGGAGCAGGGCCGGCAACGACGCGACGCGAGTGGCCCAAGGGCACAGCAGCGATGTTGACACAGGTGTACGCCATAGCAGTGGGAGGAGCAACCGCACGTCTCGGGCAGCCGGCCACCGCGGCCAGCCAGACGTGACCAGGCACACGCGCGCGCGGCCGGCGCGCCGACGCGGCACAGGGCAGTGGTGACCGCGGCCAGATGCTGAAAGTGACTAGAATCGTCATGCGCACGACTTTTAAAGCGTTCCAAAAATCAAACCCGATGATTCAAATGCCTAACTAGTTTTTCTATACTCAAGAGGGTACATAGGACTACCAAACTAAGCCAAAACATCTTGCCACTACTTAACCCACATCTCCTACAAAAATTGTCGAACTTAGCTTCATCGAACCATTTTTTGACTTAGGAATTTCGACCAAATCACGATCGGATTCGCGTCGAATTTGATTTCCAAGCTACTCGATACACTAGCTAGCGAATCCCGTTCTCGACCGTAAATATTTCATCGTCACCTACGAAGTCCATACTACAAAATGCACTAAAGTTTCGCATATGCGTTCTATAACATTTTTGTTCAATAAAAATTCATTTAGAACCCTAAATGATAAAACGTGACATGAAACAAAACATTCGTTTCGTGTTTCCAACAAACGTTTCGGGCCACATAAATTGATCTACACTCTATAATTCATACACTATCATATAAACATGATGCATATGCAATGTTTTAGCAAAAATTATACAGTGTAACACTGAGAGTGTTACAATTGAGCTCATTGATAATTAGATTCAAACGAGAACGCATATCATGAACAAGCTCATTTTCATTCGTTTTAAAGGAATCATAACTTTATTTAGCTTGGCAATATTTTTGCTCACGGACATTACTTGTTCCGTCATGGAGCTCATGTAATTTTAACCAAATTTCATGTGCCATTTTAAAGTGAACACATGGTTAAAAACATCCATGCTAAATGATTCAAACAAGCAATTTTTAGCTCTAGCACTGAGATGAATTTCCTTTTTATCACCCTTGGTTTCTCGGGATTTTTAAGGGGGTTCATCCCGCCGCGGGTGACTCTCCAAACACCTAGATCAACCGCTTCTAGGTGGCAAGCCATTCTGGCACTATAGTAGGCGAAATTAGTGCCGTCAAAGTGTGGAGGCCTAGAGGTATCCATCCCAACCACTCTAAATAGTGTCGGCTCAACGAAGGTGAAGCCAAATGTCCAAATTGAGCCAACTGACTTTGATACCACTTGTAAGGACCGTGACGCCTAAGACGAGGGATGAATTAGGCAACTTAAAATTTTACTTCTAACTATGGCCTCTAATTTTCACCTTAGCAAAACCTATGCAAACAAATAAACTATCTAAATGCGCAACTACGGTTTTGCTAGTGTTGCTATCTCTACCACAAAAGAGTTATGCAACCTAGGTTCCAATCCTATCAACTAAGCTAGGAAAGGTAAAGCATACAACCAAGGTAGCAATATAAATGCGGAAGCTAAAGATAAGGTAGAGATGCAAACTCCTGTTGATGACTTTGAAATTTTTACCAAGGTATCGAGAAGTGCTCAAGCTTCCCTCTAGTCCTCGTTGGAGCTCCTCGCAAGGAATCCCTCACAAGGGCCAAGCTTCTGATCAGGTAACTCTATGGATAGCCCTAGGCCTTCCCCATGGGCAAGTGGGTCTCTGATGTGCCTTCCGGCAAGTCTCTCCTAGATCACTCCCCACCGTCTTCACTATCAAGCTTCCGACCAAAATGTCACGGGCTTGTTCCCTCCGGTACATGGTGGCGGCCACACCACAAGCACGGTTGGTGTGGTCTCGCAAGACTACAAGCCCCGCTGAGTACAAGCACGATGAGCGCAAGCAACTTTGGTCAAGAGGTATGCAAACCTCACTAGCAACTAGACCTAAGCCTAGAGCAAGCACATATGAGCGTGGTCTAACTAACCTAAGCGCTTCACAAAGTATCTATGCTAATCACCTTGTGATCTTTAAGCGATATGCAAGTGTAGAGCACAAATGTGTAGGAACACCCTTCTACCTTTCCCTTGCTCCCTCTAATCTCATTTGGCCAGTTTGGGGTGGTATTTATAAGCCCCAACTCGAAACTAGCCATTGGAGGCTGAAATCAGCATTTCTGTAGAGCATCGGACGCTACAGTGCTAGCATCGGACGCTCCGATGGTGCCACGTCGACTAGCCGTTTGGAAACTAGCCGTTACACTTCTTTTCTGTGAGCATCGGATGCTCCTATGAGCATCGAACGCTTGACATGGGACACAACGGTGCCACTGTTCACTTTGGGGCTGATTTTGTGAGCATCGGACGCTCCTGTGGGCATCGAACGCTTCGCAGCTCCATTTTCAGCATGTCGAGTTTTCGTATTTTAGGCATAACTTTTAGCTCCGAACTCCGATTTTGATGATCTTGGACTTTTTAGAAAGCTAATGAAAAGCTCTACAACTTTGAACTGAAGTCATGTCAATTTGATCAGATCCAAAATCACAAGACAATTCCAATTCATCCATCTTTTGTCTCGGCTTTAGTGGCTTCAACAGTGTTTGTGTATTTGTGTCCAGGCTTTTACTTCTTGGTGACTTAGACTTCTTAGTATGTCTTGCAGGTCTTCAATCATGGCTTCTAATGTCTTGCTTGAGATATTGATCATTTGGATCACACCGTATCCTAAGTCCAAGTTCACTTTGCATCCTTTGAACTATACCCAAAAACACTAGTAGACAATATTTGTCCAAATGGTCATGTTGATCATCAACCACCAAAATCCAAACTAAATGGACCAATGGTCCATTTTCCTTACAATGACTACACAGGGCAAAGGCATGGGAGTGGCGTATACTTCGATGCATTTCATGAGACCAATCCAATGTGAGTTGGAGCTCTCTAGACCTCTTTGAATAGCATCAAATTATAACTTGGGTCATCGGATTATATGCTATAGAGTTCACAAACAACCGTTTAAACCTGTCAATGACCGTTATGGTCTGGCGGTTGGACCACGCCCCTGGCGGTGGGACCACCAGGGTCGTGCAACAGCCGTGAGAGGCCAAAACGACTAGTTTTGGTCCACCCCTATATATAGTTGGAATCACGGTTGTGGGGGTTCTCTTGGCCATTTGTTGAGCTACATTTCTGCCCCCAAAGCTAGGAACACTCTCCCATCTCCTCTCCTTGCTTGGTGCTCATCTTTGTGAGAGATTGGGAGCCTCTAGTGCATTGCATTTGAGAGATTGCATTTGAGTGGCACTAGATAGTCTTTGTGACTCGGGATTTCTTGTTGCTCTTAGTGATTGTCGTCACCTAGTAGGCTTGGTGCTTGTGGAGGACCGTTGAGAAGATCTTAGTGATTGTTGTGGTCAGTGGCGGAGCCTGGATCCAATTGTAGGAGGGGCCAATTGACCAATTAAACCAAAATATACCTAGGTGATGGAGAAATTAGTCTTAGTTCTTATAAATAGGGCAAATCAAATAGCAAAGCACCTAAATTCTCTTTAAAAGAAAGCAACAAAAGATCTTAATTGATAATAGAGCAATACACAATCAGGCACTTAGCCTACATATTATATAGATCAAAGGGTTTGTTAACAAAGAAAAATAAAAACAACAAGAACATAAAAAGCAGTATCTATATGCACTACGCAGAAGTAAAGCAAGATCTTAGCAGTAGAAGCACACCTGCTATGTGGGGGCTTGGAGCAGGCCTGACCTTGTTGGCCTGGCTGGTGGCTGGGGTCCTTGCGGACAATCAGAGTCAGATGCGCAGAGTTGCGGAGAGTAAGGACGGAGGGAGATTGAGTGCGCCAGCAGCAAGACAAGGCTTGAGCTTGTGGCCGTCGGTTCTAAGATATGCGCTCAATAGTATATAGGCTTCGTATAAAAAACACAAAGACAAGGGAGCCACAACCCACTATGGCCCCCACGTAGCTCTGCTGGTGATTGTGGTCTCCGGTCATTGGCTATTGTGTGGGGCTACTCATCCCCGCGAGAAAATCACAAAGAGTAACTCTAATGAAATCAATGGAGGTTTGGAGAGATCCATAGTGATCTACCATCTTCTAAGTGGAGTGGTGATCTTTGGATCCACATCAATGGGGATGTAGGTTGCCGGCAAGCAACCGAACCTTAGGGAAATATATTTTGTCACTAGCCCTCGGTGGTTTGCTCTCTCTCTACACTTGCAATTACAATTCATATCTTGTGCTTGTGTTGTTGCTCGGTAGCTCTAGCTAGCTCTCTAGTTGTTTTAGTTGCTAGCTCTCTTGTTAGTTGTGTAGCTTAGTTGCTCTTGTAGCTTGCTTCTTAGTTGTTTAGTAGAGCCTCTAGTTGCTTGTTTGTGTGAAGTGTTTAATTCTTGTTTTTGCACCTAGAATTGTGTAGGGGGCTTGCATTGTATTGCATAGGCTAGGCAATTAGAGCTTATTAGGATCATCTATTTTAATAACACCTTTGCCTAGTGTTTGTGAGCTTGTAAAAAATTTAATTAGGCTATTCACCCCCTCTAGCCATCCATAGATCCTTTCAAATGGTATTAGATCCAAGTCACCGTATTTGCAAAGGTTTAACCACCCGTGGTATAAAGGATGGCTGCTCAACACAACTCTAGTAGTCGTGCTCCACACTTTGATGGCACCGGTTATGATAATTGGAAGAGAAAGATGTCTCAACATATCAAGTCAAGAGGTAGAAAGATTTGGCGGTGTTGTGGAGAATGAGTTTCTTGTGCTCGATTCCAAGAATCCCACACCAAGAGAAGAACTATTGCAACTCAATGATACATGTTATATGAGGTGCTAGATGAAAAGGTGTTTGAGAGCATAAAGGATCTTCAATATGCTTTCCAAGTTTGGTCAAGGCTAAGTGCCAAGTTATTCATCTTCAAGGACAGTAAGTATACCAAGTTCACCATGAAGGATGATGAGTGTGTACCAAAAATGTTTCATAGGCTCCATATGATTGTCAATGAGTTGAAAGCTTTGGGGCACAAGATTTATGATGAGGATTTCTCACACAAGTTTCTAAGGTGTTTGCCATCTCGGTTTGACACTTTAGTGACCATCATAGTGAGAGGTGGATTTGGTAACCTCACTCCCACACAAGTACTTGGAGAGGTTGTTACACAAGACACATTCCATCAAGAGAAGGTGGAGAATGAGAAGGAATAAGAAAGGAGATAGATGAGTCAAGTGATGATGATAGCTCAAGCTCAAGCATTGATGATGACACAATGGCTTTGTTTGTGAGGAAGTTTGGCAAGATGCTAAAAAGGAAGGGCTATAGGAAGAGATCATCAAAGTCAAGCAGTAAAAGAAGCTACAAATGTGGAGGAAAAGACCACTTCATTGCCGATTGTCCACACAATGAAGACAATGGCTAGTCAACCAAGGGCAAGAAAGAGAAGAATAAGGATGACAAGGTAAAAGCATGGCATTCAAGAAGAAGGGGCATGCATTATGTATTAAGTGGGATAGTGATGCTTTGTCAAGTGAAGATGAGAAAACCCCCACCAAGCTTGCAAGTGTGGCCACCAAACAATGTATATGTATTCTTTTAACTTCCGTCTTTATTTTCCTCCATGACCAAATAAAGAGATTGGTACTAAAAACTAAATTCTTATATTAATTCTCTCAGTTAACCTGCAGTTTAATTCCCACACCTCTTCTTAATAGTTGTCCATTGCACTGTAAATCCAAGTGGATCCAAGTTTACCATTTTTAAATACAACGGGAAAAGAAGTGATCTGTTATGTAACAGGTAATGAAGAGCGAGGAAAAAGTAATGATCAAATATGAAACAGTGCAGAACAGTATAATAACAGGTAACCAAGAGGGCGCCGAAAAGGTATTCATAGATTGCATTCTAGGTGATTCTAAGAAGTATCTACATTTAGTACAATTCCCAAATCCGCATCGGTCATGGCTTGAAGATACAACCACCAGTCAATGTTGCAGCATTGAATCATGTTTGCATGTGGAGCACAGTTTGCAGAAACAGCAGCGCGTGAAATTAAGCCCTAAGGTGGAACGAAGCAAAGTATGAGAAAGAGGGAGAAGGTATGGAAGAGCAGATAATAAGACAATTGGCTGAAAGCAAAATCATCGGTAAAAGAGGAGAGTCACCTGAAAGAGCAATGTTCACTGCAGGAAAATTGCATCGTACAACTGTGCAACTGCAGGAAGAGATTTTATTTAGTGTTGTTTTTTGTGCAGCTTCAGCGAACAAAAAACAGTCACTATGGTAATTCGTACTTTGCCTCTGATGCATATATGACATGTTTGCTTCGTATAAGTACTAAACTGATATGGAGATGACAAAAAATGTTACTACATGGCGATATGGTTGTAAATGCATATATGACCTGGTAGTATGTTATAAGTACTAAACTGATGTGGAGATGACACAAAATCGACTATATGGCGATATGG
This sequence comes from Miscanthus lutarioriparius, assembly GCA_904845875.1. Classification (NCBI taxonomy): domain Eukaryota; kingdom Viridiplantae; phylum Streptophyta; class Magnoliopsida; order Poales; family Poaceae; genus Miscanthus; species Miscanthus lutarioriparius. The sequence continues at coordinate 47,901,564 of CAJGYO010000018.1, read as the reverse complement.
TTGTAAATGAGGCTGCTCCAAAGGAACATGTATTGTGCAACTTTCTGACAGTCACCATGCAGCAGGAAAAGATAACAGCTAGAGAACCCAAGTACCAGCATGCAAACCCAAATATCATTCGATTTTTCAATAGAACCCTAAGAGATATTTCACCAAGCAATTTACAACTAAAAAGTTTTATGTAAGTAATCATTGCGAGCCTAGACCGTACTGCATTTTACTTGTCGCCTAGATCAAAGGGCACCCATTTCCATTTGCAATGCATGGTTGAAGCATTCTACTCTGTTTCCAAAATAAAATAAATAGGAATATTATCTCACAGGACCAACGAAGTGAAGCCCGAAGCTGGCGCAATTGATTGAACATGGTACCACCATATTGATCTTTCCATTTCAGTACCTGTCTGTAAGACGATAAAGAAATGAAATAAGCAATAATGAAACCTAAAAACGATACATCAGGTGCAGGATTAAGGAATCAGAAAAGGCAGACAACTCAATACAAAAGCTTTAGTTACGGCTTTTGATCTTTGCTCATCCATTGGAGAAGCCTGGTGTGAAGTTTGAAATGTAGTTACTATATGTTAATATGCATGGTTCAACCATGAGACATGTTTTTTTTCGCAGACTAAAATAAATAGGAATGTGACCATATTGATCCTTCTATTTGAGTTGAGTGAAATAACACATAAAAGAAGGCAATCGTTATTAGTTAACTGACATAATCAAGTTACATGTATATTCCATTAAAAAGAAAAGGACTGTGAAGTTTACAACTGAAGCACAATGATTGATATAAAATAACAGTTATATGGTCAAACGATCATAGAAGGTGGATGAAAAGTAAGTTAGAAGCAAACCTTAAATTTGCCTTACGCAGGTGAATGAACTCTACAATTAAACCCAATTTGGCCTATTTATATGTGATGTATACACCGAATAAAACTGAGCTGACTGCCTCTGAACCTACAAACATGTGTATAAATACAAATTTTCTACTCACTTCCAAAAACTGGACAGATAAAGACAAAAATGTGTTTGCCAATCTTCGTACATACAGACTTAGTGGGGGCATCATGAGCGGCGGCGGTGTGGTTCCCGGGCCGCACGGTAGATTGAGGCAGCGCTGCGCGGAGGGCACGGGGCCGCCGCGATGGGTCCGGGGCAGCGAGGCGCCGCGGCGCGAGTCGAGGAGGCTGCCGCGGCCACGTGCGGCCAGGGCAGGAAGCCCCGCTACCTGGAGGACCAAGAGCCCTGTCGGCGCTGGGAGAGGGAGGCTCAGCAAGGACAGGTAAGGAGAGAGAGGGGGGACGTACCAAACCGGCGAGCGGACGGTTGGGCGGGTGACGCGCGGCGCGGCCACTGGCGGGGCTCGCCCACACCGCCGGGGCTTGCTGGCGCGGGTGCACCGCGGCACGCCTTGCCGGGAGGCGGCCACCGGCGGGGCGCATCCGTGCCGCTGCGCCGCAAAGCTGGTGCGGCGCCGGGCCGGCCGCCTGCTGTGCTCCCCTGTTGCGGGGTTGCGCCAGGGCGAGGTGCCTGGGGAGGGGGAGACGGACGCAAGAAGGGTCGAAGACGCGGTGGCAGCCCGAGGCGGCGACGGCGAGGAGGGCGGACTCCGCCGAGCAGGCACGCGGAGCAGGCGAGGTGGGGATTTTTTTTTTTGCTCTTTCTACTCTATTCGATTCCATCGGAAGGGAAGGGCGGATCGATAACGACGCCGTAGGTTCCAGAAGCCTGCTGCGTGGCTATCATCTGATGGAGCCGTGCACACGGACCTTAGGGATGGACGGCTGGGATCGCACATCTGTAGGTCTACAGTGAACTGAGAGGAGGAATCGGTGGGATACTGTTGATATACAGTGCAACGTACCCAACTCGGTGGGATCCCAATGCGATTTGCTTGTCCGCCATGGGAAGCTAGCTCAAGCCTCTTCCTCAGAATTGATAAATAGCCCGCCACTCTCGATCACTTGTCGCTAGACTACCGGTGTGGTCGCCTAGCTCGTGATCCTGTTCTCCTAGCCACAAGCTGCGGTTCGGTTGGTGCTCCTCAATCTTGGATCTTCCGCTTCGCCTCCTTCCTGATCCGCGAATATTGTCGCTTATGGGCCGGGCGTCGTGACGGCTTTCCTTCCTATCTTCTTGCAGGAGATCTCTGGTACGTCTGGCGCAGCCATCGGGATCCACACTTTGTCCTTGACTCAGTTGCGTGCTGCTTCCTCCGGTGGTTCCATGACATGTGCACGGGCCATGCTCGACGAAATGGGTTTGAGAAGTTCTGTTACATGGTAGTCGCCGTCTTTGGGCTTGTCATGGTCGATTGAGAAGACTGGTATTGGTTCCTGAGCATGGCTGGGTCGGAGAAGACCGTTGTTTGGTTCAGGAGAGACCTCAGGATTGACGACAACCCGGCCTTGGCAGCTGCGGCGAAAGAGGGCTCTGTCCTCCCTCTCTTCATATGGTGTCCTGCTGACTACGGGCAGTATTACCCTGGAAGGTGCTCCCGGTGGTGGCTCAAGCAGTCCCTTGCCCACCTTGGGAAGTCACTAGAGTTGCTCGGGTGCCCACTCGTGCTGATCCGTGCGGAGGACACCACTCTTGCAGCTCTTTTGGAGTGCGTCCATTCCATCAGTGCCACTAGAGTGGTTTATAATCGTCTCTACGGTAACTTTACTAGCCTGTCTTATACAATTTTTCAGCACAATTACTTCTTTATTAGTTTTTTCTCTTTGAAAGATTTTATTTTTGAAAGATTTTGCATGATTCACTTGGTCCTTTGATTACATATTCAAAGCTTTAGTTACAGTATGTAACCTTTTTAGTCTTAAAATGTTTCTTGCATACATTGGACTGTGTGTTTTTTTTCTAGAGCACGCAGGAGAGCTTTGCATCTGTGTATAAAAGAGAGGGAAAAAGGGGAAAGAGCTCCATAAACCTCCTTACCCCACCTTGGAGGTATGAGGAGGTTACAAGATAACACCCGAAATGATCACCTGTTATACAAACGTATATATCGACCCAACCAGAACAACAAAACCCACATTAAGCCCTCTACATGACAAAGAAAAAGAAAAAAGAAAACTGCTTCAGCTTTCAAGATCCAGCATTACACCACAGCCTCATCTCCGCTTTGAAGAAGTGCTGTGAAAGAAACATCTATTCGTGTGATTCCACTTGGTCCAAGCCACTTTGAAACCCTCTTCTTTGGGCCTTTCCAATTTTTGACTTGCTTTTGTCCACCACTCTGCAAAGCTTTTTTTCATCACGTCTAGGCACCATTAGCTCCAGATCAAGAGGGGCCAGCAAATATGTTAATCTCGAGGTGATACAAGTGAAACAGTTAGCAGAGTTCTAGCTCCAAAGCTTTGGTATTTACACTGCAGCTCACATTAGTTGTGGTTTACCATCTTCTACTAAACATGAAATTCCTAGGTAGAAAATTTTCCTTGTTTAACCACTTTCTTATCATAGACTTTAGTTGAAATACGTTAGTCAGTGCTATATTTCACTTATATGTGCATAATATGTAGAAGATCGAAATTCATAGTCAAAGCAAGCAAGTGATAGAAAAAAAATGTAAACAGTAATCTGCCATAAGTCTTTCCTAATTTTAACATGATAGAAGTCAGTGAGCATTTTTTTCTTAAAAATCTAAATATACAACATTGGATTGAGCATTGAGGCCAATGAGCAATGACTAAGCTGCATGTAATCAAGTTCAGGAGGTCACATGATGAAAGTCTTATTGAAACAAATAAGTACACTATCAGGGCCCTATGGTCCCCAGTTCTATATTGGAACTCTGACTTTTCCTAGAGCTGTTGAAGTTTGTTATTCTTAAACCCAATTCCATCCCTTGTGCGATTGCATGTCTTCTCCATTGGACTTGAACCAATATTTGATTGCTATTAAGAAACAAGTTTATTAATAATCATTAGTCTGCAAAGTCGGCACAGAGTTTTTGTGCTGCATTATCCATTGCTCTACCCATTCGCCACTTACAATTTATTCTGCTTCGGTTCTCTTGCGATGCCTTTTTATTCTTTCCTACACTGTAGACCCTATTTCACTTGTGCTTGACGACAAAATCAAGAATGAGCTTTCAGCCCATAGAATTTCTGTCCAAAGTTTCAATGGTGATCTACTTTACGAGCCATGGGATGTTTATGATGAGAATGGGCAGGCATTTACATCCTTTAACAAGTACTGGGAGAAATGCATGAATCTACCTATTGAGATATCACAATATCTTGCACCTACAAGGCTGGTGGCAGCGCCAGGTAACTTTTTGCCATAGCATCATTTTCTCTTTTCTTGAACATCTGTACAATTTCTATTTCTCTGCACTACATAGAAATTTTCTTTTTAGTCTTGGTTCCTCATATAATGTCTAGAACGGCCCGAGTTAGTTGTTTGCTCCAAAGTACTATTCATTCGAGTATTCCACATTTGAATTTTAGTGATTGCTCCTCTAACAATTTGGATTTAATGTCTCTCCAGTCAACAAATCATCATACTTCTGCTTAATTTTAATAATTTGTTGTAAAACTCAGGTCTAGCGAATGTTCGCTATTGTTCGATTGATGATCTAGGTCTTGAATCTAGTAAGGATGTGGAATCAAGCAATGCTTTGCTAAGCAGGGCCTGGTCTCCTGGCTGGCGCAATGCAGAGAATATGCTTGACGAATTTGTGTCTTGTGGTCTCCTAGAATATTCAAAACATGGTATGAAGGTTGGGGGAACTACAACGTCATTATTGTCACCATATCTCCATTTCGGGGAGTTGAGTGTAAGGAAGGTTTATCAACTTGTTACAATGCATCATGTCAAGTGGCAAAATGAAGGAAAATATGAAGCTGAGGAGAGTGTTCGATTGTTCCTAAGATCAATTGGTTTTCGGGAATATTCGCGGTACTTGTGCTTTAACTTCCCGTTCACGCACGAAAGATCATTTCTGGGTAACTTGAAGCATTATCCCTGGCTATTGGATGAGGGCCGTTTCAAATCTTGGAGACAGGGAATGACTGGATACCCGTTAGTAGATGCTGGCATGAGGGAACTCTGGGCTACTGGTTGGACACATAATCGGATAAGAGTGATTGTTTCAAGTTTCGCTGTAAAATTTCTACAGATACCCTGGATTTGGGGAATGAAGTACTTTTGGGATGTGCTTCTGGATGCAGACCTAGAAAGTGATATTCTTGGTTGGCAGTACATATCTGGGAGTTTGCCTGATGGACATGAGCTCAGCCGTCTTGATAATCCAGAGGTATGGAATTACAAGAACAATGCATTTTAGCTCCAAATCTTACTTGAACTATTAGTTGATGTATGCCTCTGTCAACTCACAGACTCACTGCTGTTACTTGATTACACAAGAACACACAAGGACTCAAGTGTTTTGGCGCTGCAAAGATGCAGCTTTTGTTGTTGCCTGTTATTTATAACTGAAATGTTTACAAGAAAGTGTCATGCTCAAGTAACTAACAGCTGGCTATAGTGGCTCCTAGAAACTATAGTTCACGACTGAGGCAACTGACCCACTAACCAACTACTGCCTGGAAACCAGGACAACACTAACTCTGAACAAACTCTGAACAAAGACTCAGACTCTGAACAAAAGACTTGACACTAAGCTACTGGTTATGCAGTGATTACTTCTAACAGTTCAACCTGATTGATTACATAAAGTTAACTTGTACGCAAGTTTAAATGAGTAACTCCAGTTCATGAATAATTCATGGATTTACCTTGTGTGATCATTGCTGGCACTACACTTTTCTGAAAAAAAAATGCTGACACTATAGGTTCTTACTAAATACTGTTCATTTGTTAATGAAACGATGCTCAGTAGAAACAGCATAACTATTTTCTTCAGAGCTTTATGAATTATTGAATTCTAAAAGAAGTGTAATTGGTAGTTAATGCTAAACCAAGGCAATTGCAGGTTAGCCTGGTTCTGTTGTATTTATTAGTGGAGCTGCCTAGGCCTGAAAAGGGCAAACAATTGGCACTGTCCACTTTATATTTTTAGTGAAAAGCATAATTTTCCTTTCTCGCCTTAAATGAAATATATTGCTTCTTGTAGGTTATTAAACATGCAACAGGATGGGTTGTCCCTCGGACATGTATGGGATTGATGGCTGCATTTTTTTTTCATTTTGTCCTCCACAGATATTTTATAGTCACCTACTCCCTCCGGTCTAAAATACTTGATACATTTGGTTTTGCATTGTCTTTATTTAATGCTTATCTTTGACCACTGATTTCTTATAGAATATATTGTAAGATCCTTGAAATTTAAGATGGTTGCAAATTATTATGAAATACAATTCTAGACATATAACTTACATGTTTCTATACTAAATAATATAATTATTATTGAGGTTGTAATTTTTATGGTTTGACCAAATGTTTTCCTAAATGACATGTTTTTGTCATTGGAGTGAGTACCAGTTTTTATTTATTTTTGGTAAATGCTTTGTTCTGGAGGGGGTTAACTTATTTATACAAAAGAGGTCCTGACTGGCCTTTTGTTTTATGTGAAAGTAGGTTCAGGGTCAAAAGTACGATCCAGATGGTGAATATGTAAGAACTTGGATTCCTGAACTTGCTAGAATGCCAACAGAATGGATCCATTGTCCATGGGGTGCTCCTAACTCTATATTACATGTTGCTGGAGTTGAGTTGGGCTTTAACTACCCTAAGCCCATAGTAGAACTTCATATGGCGCGGGAATGCTTAGATGATGCCATCTCCACAATGTGGCAATTGGACACAGCTGCAAAACTTGCTGAACTAGATGGCGAAGTTGTGGACGACAATCTGAATAATATCAGGAATTTTGATATCCCAAAGGTTGTTTTGAAGAAGAAATTATCTCCAAGCACTTCATCGATGGACCAAAGGGTACTGTCTACTAATGGCAAGAACGAAAAGTTACAGCCTACTGAAGTGAAGGCCCCATACAAACAGATTATTCAAGATGATATGATCAATGCCTCAAACATGGATGACACAGGCTCTACTGCTAACTTGCAAGTGACAAGGAAAAGATCTAGCAGTGATAGTGCATTCAATGTTCCCTCATCTTCATCCTCATTAGTCATGGAATCATGGATTCATGATAATGACAATTGTTCTGTTCGGTATTCAGGCTACCTCCAGCAGACAGCAGACAGGGATGGCACTGATAAGGTAAGTTGGATTATCTTTGCATAGAAACAACAATTTCATAGGAAAGTTCATATGAATTGCCATATTGTCCAGCTTTCCAAAAGGTAAGTAAGCACCTGATGTGGGTTTAAAAAACAAAGAGCAAACATCCAGTTAGAACATCATTGCACGCCATAGAAGTTGACCTCTTAATGGACTAGTTTTAACTGATGTAGAATACGCTACATGAAGAACAAAATATGTAGTTGAACTTTAGGCCAAAGAACACAATCAAGTAATTTGTTTGATTGTTCTTTAAAGGTGGATAGCAGATTGACTTGACAGCTTCTGTAGAAATAAATAACTTTCAAAAAAGTCATCCTGGTGCCACTGCTTGGCATGTGTCGTTAAAGTCATGCATATGAGCACATCACTCGACCTATGATGCCAAATCCACATGGGGTTCAATGGTTTGCGATACTTTGCTATGTCTTGCTTTATTTCACGACAGAGCTATAAACCTGTACAACCCTTTGAAAGAGTCAAAATTAATAGCATTTGGTCAAGGAAAAACCTTGAAAGATGTTGAGAACTCTAAATGTAGAGTAAATTTGACAAAACTACAATAATTTGTATGCTCTTCTATAATACAAAAATGGCCAGGTGTCCTTCATGATTGATAAAACAATTTGCTCCCCACTATAAAAAAAAACTACAGCTCTTGGGACCAGTTCTAGTTTGGTGTTACTAGGGCATAGTTGCTGCGGGGATTTTTCTTCTAGCTAGACTTCTTCCTCTTTTCATATCCCTACCCTGTTATTTAAAAAAAAAACTAATTTAGAAGTTATAATTTTTTGATAGTTATTAGGTGCGGATTGTTGTTTTCGGCAATTTACTATAAAATGTGATCAATCACCAGAGCACATAATGCCAATCTGATTTAACCATTTGTAGCGCCTGAAAAATGCGGATGATCCCATCCTATATTTGTATATTTATTATTTCTTATTAAATGTGTTCAGAATACTATTTAGGGGAATGGTATTTATATTCTTATAGACATCTGAATCACTCCTTACAGGTTGAAGATAATGACAGTGAAGATAGTGGTACGAGCATCTCTAGGCCATCCAAGAGACCTGCTTAGCAGTAGCGCATTGAAGATGTTGCAAATCTTCAGAAATATTTGCCGTCACATGTAACTTATTTGGTGCATTTTTAGTGATCATGTAAAAGTTATTCTGTAATTTATGACTAGTTTGACACCGCCTACCCTTATTCCCATAGGAGGCAACTTTTGTTTGATGAAAGTAGTTTGGGGCCGTTGCTGAACTGTCTAATTTAGCCTGGTTTAAATGGCTCATCAACGTTACCAGTTACCACACTAAGCACAATTGGAACAAGTTAGTCACCAAAAAAAAAAGAACAAGTTAAACTTGATACCACGACATTTAACAACTCGATCAAAACAAGGATAATGGATCACAGACATCACAGTTGTAATGAAAACAACATATGTAGCCGCCGTAGTGCCCTAGATTAGTCACAGGCACCGCCGCTCGCTCCTGTGGCTAGCCACCCTATAGGACTCCTCCAGCTGTGATATGGCCTTCGGGAGAGTCTCCCCGTTTGGGTCTTGAGAAATGGGTGGGGGTGGGGTGGGTTGGGCTCTTTTGGAACTCTTGTCCATCACCTTGCTCTTTCGGTCTTTCCTCAACCGCAGGTGGACGTCAAATGTTGTCGACAAAAGTCTTGGATGATTTTTTTTTTTGAAATCAAGTCTTGGATGATTGGTTGCCCAAGTCATATAGTGAAGTGAGAAGTAAAGGTGTAATAGTGGAGTGAAATCTGGTAAATAGTGATCTTCTCGCCTTTATTCATGGAGAGCTCTATTTATAGCGTTCTTTTTACAACTAGCGGACCAAAATACCCCATACTAGCCCTAGATTTTGAGCATATTTCTATTCTGATTGGTGTACTTTGGTCCTTTCAGTATACAAGAGTCAAAGTCAGATTTAACTACTCCGTGACAACTCTGCTTTCACATCCTAAAGCAACCTAGCAGCACACATGCCCCCACACGGTCCTTCCGGGCAAGAGATTCAACAGATTGGGGTTGGGCCATTCCAACCATCCTTCTACACATACAGTTGAACAATTATTAACGAGTGAAGGCTATTAAAATAGGTTAGGCCAGCTTTACAAACAGGTTGGGCCGGTTTTGCAAATAGGCCAGGCCAGTTTTCGCAATGAGTGCGGCTAGATAGCTATCTATAAATGAAACGGTTTTAAAAAGAATAGATACTCAAATACGCTAATAATAGATAATAAGGATATAATATATAAGGATATTACTTAAACTAAAAAAGAAGCAAGCAGACACTTGCTAAATAAATATAGAACCCAGTTATTATATTAATATAACATTCAAAGATTACTATTTGCTCTATGAAAAAAGGCAGGTACACTTTGTGTAACTTTGAATTCTCACTGATTCGACTATACTAAGAGTGGTAAAAATAAAAAATGTAGACACATCCCCAATGCCTAAAAGGGACCATTTGCCTGTTAGCCTCTACGAAAGAGGAGCAAGTCAGTTGACATGTTGACCACGGAAGATTAGCTGTGTTTAAACAAGCACACGATACAAAAAGACATTAAGTGGCATAAACATCTCCAGCAAGGAATATATATTGGAACTCAAGTATGTAGGCCTAAAAATAAGATCTACCCTTTTTGTCCACACTAAAACAGGTGCCAAGTAATTCCTAGTTTTGGTAACAAAACACAATAGGACCCTTGAAGCCATGCCATTCTCGACTTTGTTGTGACTAGACATTCCAAAGTTGAGTAAGGTCCCAAGTCCCTTTTAGCTTACAATTTTAGCCAGATACGAGTATGGAAAAGTACAGGCAATTACAGGGCCGGTCCTAGAGGTGGGCCAGAGGGGTGGCCACTCTAGCCTCAGGGCCAGTCCTAAGTGTAGAGCAGAGGGGTGGCTGCTCCAGCCCCCCGAAACAAAGGCCACCCCTTCCAGGTTTTTATAATATATGTAGTGCTAGCATTTGTATATATGGCCCCAAAAAACACCAAAACTCAAAAAGGTAGCAGCCAAGCACCGAGACGCATCACTAATTGATGTTGCCTGAGCCACGCCGCACGAAGCAAGTCGCACTACAACACCGATCACCTTGATCCACCAGTAGCTGACTCCATAGAGCATGACTCACGTAGGAGAGCGACTTAGGCACTAGCCCACAAGGCTGAAGAAACCACCGTAGGTTCCCTTCCCCCTTAGTGTAGTTTCTAAATTCTAAATTGAGAATCGAATCCATTCGTTAGGAATGGACCACACAGCCACACACGAGTTGATCAAAATTGCGATTTTTGTGAATTGTCTAACAAATGGTTATCCATTAGCATAAAGACTAATCATCGGTCAGTACTCTATAATCGGTTGCATTAGTCATTACAAGTTGCAATCATGAGCAGTGTAAAAAAACGTAACTAAATGCACAATTAGGACGCGATTAAGCGACGATCAGATCCCAGAGTGTCGTTTAGTCCCTGCATGGCCAATTAAACACTAGCGTGTCGTTTAGGCTGCGCTTTAAACGCTGGACAGCATCAAACCGACAGCAAGGCACCTGCCGCAAGCAGGGGTGGGCCAGGTGGGAACGAGCGCATGCGCTGAAACACAGAAAAAAACTAAAAGCAACACAGAAAAAAAACTAAAAGCAAGGGGTGGGAGAGAGAGCACGTGCAAGCACAGTTGGGATTTTGGGGCAGGGGAGCACCAAAAGTTGCGAGCAGATAAGGATAATGGGCTGGAAGCTGGTTCCGTTCGTTTGGCTGATAAGTCATACCTAAAAGTACTTTTGATTGATTTATTGTGAGAGAAAAATATTATTCGTTGGCTGAAAAAGTACGACTTAAAAGCCAAACGAACATGGTGTGGTTATCACAAGGAACCCAAATTCCTCACCATCAGCCCTAGCGCCGCCGTCATTCCTTCTCCAAATATGAGGATGTAGCATCTGGTTTTAAGGACAAAATCAGATACACACCATATGTGTGCTCATGATTCAATTCATACGTATGGTTACAAATGAAGAGGTAATATCAAAGACAATGCCTTTGTTACATAGCGCATAAATATTTGTTATAAAAGATATAGTCTTACTTTACAGTATATACTATAACTTTATTCTTCTGACGAAGCCTCCAACACCATAGGAATCGTCAACTGGTTGATCACAAGCCTAACACCTCTTGGAAAACTCCACTAAAGAACCTCCATCTGGTACCCATCCGGAATTTTACCAAAGTATTGAAATAAAACAAGCGTAAGCTACTACCACTTAGCAAGCATACCATGAGGGGATGCAGGCTCAAAAGGCTTGACACAGCTGAACTGCGGTAAGCACTTTTAGTTGGTCATATTTTATTATTAATCATAAGTTGCTAAGTTATGTTTAGGCTCCCAAATATGAATAATTAGAGATATCAGCAATTTTAATCATAACCCAAACCATCCAAGTAACCAACTATTCAGTAAGGGTCCAGGCCGCTCGTGTCCGTGAGCACGGCTGATATACCAGTTTTACACTCTGCAGAGGTTGTACACTTTCACCATGAGTCGTGTTGCCCATATGCCCAGGTTAATTACTCCCAAAACACTTTCAAGGTGAGCAGGCAGGGTACACTACAAAGCTTTTCCCCAGTTGTTCTAATAAGGAGCAGCCGCTAAGGATTCCATCTCCCAAGTGTTATGGAGTCATCTCCAAAAGTGGCACTAATACACGCAGCATAGTACATACCCTGGGGATGAGGCCCATACCCATCCTGGTATGCCCCTCTTGCCCTTTCGATAAACTGCTACAAGCTAGAAAGAGCAAGGTACTAGATTAAGATCAGATCCATGTGGTCCTCATGGTTGTACTATAAGTTCTGGGTTGTCACTTAAAGATGAGTCCTTATGGAGAGAAACTAGAGCACCATAAGAAAAGGCCCAATGCTCTAGCCTCCTTGGTTCCATGTTGCTAAAAAGTATCTTTTAGTACCATAGTGCATATATCTTTAATTGTATTCTTTAATTAATATCAGTTGGAGCAAATTGAGCATACTACCCGCATGCAAAACCCATAGGTAAATCAAGGACAGGATAATCAATATCAAGATAAGTAGACTCCAAACAGTTCATTAACATATGCATATGAATTAAAGTGAATAGGTAACAAGGAGCCTCATATTATACTTGCATAGCAAATAAATATAAGCTAATTAGAACAATACACCAAACAGTAGAAATAGAAGTTAAAAAGGTTTTAAAACTGTTCTACGCAATGTTACGAACACGCAGACGCGATAATCACTCAAATCGGAGTTAAAACGGATAAGTTATTAATTAAACAAGATTTCCTTTTATAAAATAATAAATTAAAGCTAACCTCGATTTTAAAAGTTGAAAACATACTGAACAGTAGTATGAACATGTATATTATGGTATTACGAACCTAACGCAAGTTGAATGGATCAAATCGGAGCTAAAACGTGAAAGTTATGGCCTATAAAAACCAGTGGCAAAACTGTAAATAGATGAAAACGTATTCTGGATCTAAACCGAAGAAACTACGCTTTCTAAAGAAGAAAACGTACTCCGGAAAGATGCTATGGACTGCGGGTTAAGTTATTGAAAACCCCGAGGGCTCTTTAGAAAAAAGACAGGGACTACGGGTTAAGACCCAATTAATTATAAGAGGGTTTTTTGCAAAAATACAGACGAAGGAGTATCGGGCTCTGTCTGCCATTGGATATGACTTGGACAGCTGAGATCAGATCAGAGGGAAGAGAGAGAGAAGACTGGCCGTCCGGCGGCGAGCAACACGACGGCGCCATGGGCGGTGACGGATGGCGCTCATTGATTACAGTCTACGGACCTCCATTGAACGAAGCAAAAGCACAGGAAGCTAAAGGAGACAATGGTGAGCTCGTTCGAGTACCTTAGCAAGGCGCAGGGCGGACAGAGTCGACATGGCACGCGGCGAGGTGGACGACGTCGGCAGCAGCGCTAGGTCACGGCGGCTTGGCGTCTCGGTGAGGGTGGCTACGGCTCTAGAGCTCGAGATTGGAAGCGACGCACATGGGCATCGGTTTTATGAGGTGGAGGTGGCTTGGGCAGCACGGCAACGGAGCAGGCGTGGCCGACGCGGAGTTGGAGGCGGCGGCGCAGTCGTGCTCGAGGCGAACACGGCGCGGGAGAAGGAAGGCGCTGCTGACAGGTGGGATCAGGTTGTCAGTGGGAGGGAGGAGGAGAAGCCTTGGTGAGCCAAATCTTTGGAGCCACTGCTTTGTTGGGCCTGACAGGGGAGAAGCAAATGGAGAAGAAGGAGCGGTTTGTTTGGAGCTGGAACAGGCAAAGGAAGCGCGTCATTTGGACCAACAGGCCAAATAGGGAGAGAGAAAGAAAATCATTTCCTTTTTTCTAATTTCCAAACCAATTTTGAAATGCAAATTCAAATCAATTTGAAGTTTGATTTTCAAACCACACAATACAAAAACAATATGCAGCAGCATGAATGCACATACATTTAGGTAACCTTATATTTGATTTTAATTTGATAAAATTTTATTATTTTTCTAAATTCAAATTCCCACAAAAATGCATAATAAATCAAATTCTCCTATTTTAAAATATTGCAAATTTTAGGGTATTACAATTCTACCCCCCTTAAAATGAATCTCGTCCTCGAGATTCGGACAGTGCTTACTCAAAAAGCTGCGGGTATGTTTTTCTCAAATCCTCTTCTCTTTCCCAAATAGTCTCATCTTCAGTATACCAATTCCACTGAACCTTACACATCCTTATAACTCGGCTCCTTATAACTCTTTCTGTTGTCTCCAAAATTTACCAGAAATTTTTCATAGGTGAGATCTTCCTTAACTGTAAGCTCCTCTAACGGTATCTGCTCCTCAGGTACACGCAAACACTTCTTTAATTGAGACACATGGAACACATCGTGTACACCTGATAAACTCTCAAGCAATTCCAACTAATAAGCTACTTCTTCACGTCTCTCTAAAATCTTGAAAGGTCCAATATACTTTGGTGCTAACTTTCCTTTCATATTAAACCTTCTCACACTTCTCAAAGGTGACACCTTTAGGTAAACATAATCCCCTATTTCGAAAACCAATTCCCTTCTCCGAGTGTCAGCATAACTCTTCTGTCTAGATTGTGTCACTCTCAAGTTTTCCCTAATAGTCTGCACTTGCCTTTCAGCATCCTTGAGGATCTTAGGTCCAAACACTTGACTTTCTCTTGTCTGGTTCTAGAACAATGGAGTTCTGCACTTTCTACCATATAGTGCCTCGAATGGTGCCATCTTGAGACTCTTCTGGTAACTATTGTTGTAGGAAAACTCAGCGTAACATAAACTCTTATCTCAATTTGTACCATATTACAAAGCACAAGCTCTCAACATATCCTCTAAGATCTGATTGGTTCTCTCTGTTTGTCCATTAGTTTATAGATGATAAGCTGAGCTGAAGTTCAACTTAGTGTCCATAGACTCATGCAATTTCTTCCAAAAGTGTGATGTAAATTGAGTACCTCTACCTGACACAATCTTCTTAGGAACTCCATGCAAACATACTATCCATTGCATGTATAATTCTACCAACTTTGCACTCGTATATGTAGTCTTGACAGGTATGAAGTGAACAACCTTAGTCAACCGATCTACTATTACCCAAATTGAGTCATAACCACTTTGAGTGCGTGGTAATCTAACAATGAAATCCATACCAACTTCTTCCCACTTCCACTCAGGTATCTTCATAGGTTAAAGTAAACCCGCTGGTCTTTGATGTTCTGCCTTAACTCGCTGACATGTGTCACATATTGCTACATACTCGGCCATGCCTCTTTTCAAACCATACCACCAGTACTTCTCCTTTAGATCTAGGTACATCTTAGTACTACCTGGATGGATAGAGTATGCTGAGTCATGAGCTTCTCTTAGAATCATCTCTCGAATGGACTTTATCTCTGGCACACATACTCTCTTTCCGAACCACACTGTTCCCTAATCATCCAATTGAAAACTCGGTGCTTTGCGAATTGTGATAAGCTCCGCTATCTCCTTGATTTTCTCATCTTCCAATTGACCCTTGCGGATCTCTTATTCAAGTGTAGGTTCCACTTCCAATTCTATTGCATTAGCAACTATTCCCAAATTAAGATGCTCGAATTCAGCACATAACTCCTTAGGTAACTGTGTCACTAGAGCTGCATTAACATAGCTCCTTTGGCTCAAAGCATCAGCTATAACATTTGCCTTGCCATGGTGATAGTGTACCTCCAAATCATAGTCCTTGATTAGCTCGAACCAACGACGTTGCCTCAAGTTCAAATCTGACTGAGTGAAAATGTACTTTAAACTCTTGTGATCTGTATAAATATCACACTTAGTCCAACAAGATAATGTCTCCAAATCTTCAATGCATGAACCACAGCTACTAACTCCAAATCATGGGTGGGATAATTTAGTTCATGCTTCTTTAGTTGCCTAGATGCATAATCCACTACTCGTCCTTCTTGCATAAGAACACAACCCGGACCAAGTCAAGATGCGTCACAGTAGATGGAGAAACTCTTGTTTAGATCTGGTAGTACCAACACCGGAGCTGTAGTCAACCTTTTCTTCAACTCTTCAAAACTAGCTTGGCATTTCTCAGTCCATATAAACTTAGCATTCTTCTCAAGTAGAGATGTCATAGGCTTGGCAATCTTAGAAAAACCTTCAATGAACCTCCAATAATATCCGACCATTCCTAGGAAACTCCGGACTTCACTTACATCTTGAGACGGATTCCAACTCAACACATCACTAACCTTCTTGGGATCCATAGCTACTCCACCATTAGAGATAACATGCCTAAGAAAAGAGACTTCCTTCAGCCAGAACTCACACTTGCTTAGTTTATCATACAGTTGATGTTCTCTAAGTTTCTGCAGAACTAATCTCAGATGCTCTTCATGTTCTGCTTCTGTTTTGGAGAAGACTAGAATATCATCAATGAAGACCACAACAAACTTGTCGAGATATTCCATAAACACATTATTCATCATATACATGAAGTATGCAGGGGCATTAGTCAATCCAAAAGACATAACCGTGTACTCATATAATCCAAACCGAGTGGTAAAGGCAGTCTTGGGAATGTCCGATGAACGAATCCTTAAATGATGATAACCAGAACGAAGATCAATCTTGTAGAACACACAAGCACCTCTCAACGGATCAAACAAGTCATCAATTCTAGGCAAATGATACTTGTTCTTGATGGTTACCTCATTGAGAGAGCGACAATCCACACACATCCTCTACGTACCATCTTTCTTATCAACAAATATAACTAGGGCTCCCCATGGTGAAGAACTAGGACGTATGAAACATTTATCCTATAGCTCCTTTAACTATTTCTTAAGTTCTTCTAGCTCATTGATCCCCATCCGATATGGTCTCTTAGCTATAGGTGCAGTTCTAGGTAAAAGCTCAATAATAAACTCAATATCACAATCTGGCAGCATACCCGGCAAATCATTAGGAAAATATCTAGAAACTCATTAACAACCTTGGTCTTATCCATGGTTGCACCATTCATCTGTTAACACTACACACCTCTCTTTTCATTGTAGTTGCCTTGCAAATAACTTCTCCTGACTTGGATGTCAAGTGTACTGTACCATTCTCACATTGGATAATAGCCTTTTGTGGATTTAGCCAATCCATTCCAAGAATTACATCTAAGCTTGAAGACTTCAGCACAATTGGATTTTCCAAAAACTCTACCCCCCTTATTTAAACTCTTACACTTGGACACATTAGAGTAGCTTGCATATCCCCACAAGGTGAGTCAACTAACATATGTTTCTTCATAGGACATTTTGGTATATTGTGCTCCTTAACAAAACGATGTGCAATGAAGGAATGTGAAGCTCTAGAATCAAACAAAACTGATGCAGGGCTAGAGTTGGCTAGACACGTTCCAAACACAACATCTAGGGCTTCTTGTGCAAATTCTGAGGTTAAGTTAGTCGAAAACAGGGCACAACCGAAACTGTTCAAACTCCTAGACAGTGTAGAAACTTTAACTTGTAGAGGTCATAACTCCCAACCCATAATAGATATGAAGGTGATTCCAGTGGCATATGAAAGATACATAAGTTTTCTTTCATCCATAAAACTTTCATGACTTCTAGGCATCTACCTTTGAAGATATAACCCGATGAACACTGACTGCTCAGAAAACAGCACACGTAGGGATGAGAAAAACCAACCCAACTATCTAATCACTGGTCCTTATGACTTATCATGTAAACTAAATGAAATTGTGAGCATAACCTACAAAATCATTGCAATCATTACAAAGATCCAAATCAAACATGAACATCAAGACAACCATTCAAACATTAATGGTTCACAATTCAAGCATTAGGACTTATTAACTCTATTCACGTTACTATCGTTCTTGTTGTATCAAGGGCTCAAAACTCTATAGCTTCACCTTTATGATGCGTGAGAATGTGGTAAGTGATAGCTCTAAAAGCAATTCAAAGCAAGGGTGAAGATAGGGACAAAATTTATAGCAACAAGGAGGAGATGAAAAGCAAAGACAAGAATATAGTATAGGATAAAATAGCAAGGTTTATAGACCAAGGATTTCATAGCAAATTCTGAACCTTAAAAGGGCCATTTTCTAACTAAGCTTTTGTCCTACAGTCGACATAGCTCTGATACCACTTTGTAGCACTTGATTTTAAGGACAAAACCAGATACACACCATATGTGTGTCTAGGAATTCAATTCACACATATGGTTACAAATAAAGGGTAATATCAAAGACAATGCCTTTGTTACATAGCGCATAAATATTTGTTACAAAAGACATAGTCTTACTTTACAGTATATATTATAACTCTATTTTTCTGGCGAAGCCTCCAACACCACAGGAATCATCAACTGGTTGATCACAAGCCTAACACCTCTTGGAAAACTCCACTGAAGAACCTCCATCTGGTACCCATCCGGAATTTTACCAAAGTATTGAAATAAAACAAGCGTAAGCTACTACCGCTTAGCAAGCATAACATGAGGGGATGCTGGCTCAAAAGGCTTGATACGGCTGAACTACGGTAAGCACTTTTAGTTGGTCATATTTTATTATTAATCATAAGTTGCTAAGTTATGCTTAGGCTCCCAAATATGAATAATTAGAGATATCAACAATTTTAATCATAACCCAAACCATCCGAGTAACCAACTATTCAGTAAGGGTCCAGGCCGCTCGTGTCCATGAGCACGGCTGATATACCAGTTTTACACTCTGCAGAGGTTGTACACTTTCACCATGAGTCGTGTTGCTCATATGCCCGAGTTAATTACTCCCAAAACACTTCCAAGGTGAGCAGGCAGGGTACGCTACAAAGCTTTTCCCTAGTTGTTCTAATAAGGAGCAGTCGCTAAGGATTCCATCTCCCAAGTGTTATGGAGTCATCTCCAAAAGTGGCACTAATACACGCAGCATAGTACACACCATGGGGATGAGGCCCATACCCAGCCTGGTATGCCCCTCTTGCCCTTTCGGTAAACTGCTACACCCTAGAGATGGTTTGCACATGCAAGTACCACAGATGAAGATTTGGATTTCGAGTTACTAGGAAGTGTTTACTGTCAGGAATGACGGAGGGTCCGACATCACCAGCGGAGTGTCCGTCAGTACTGAATAGCTCTCTGTTCACTTGCACAACACACACTATAATTCACCGGAGTCTCTGCCACTTCACCGGAGTGTCCATCGAATTAGAAGTCAGAGATAGAGGAGTTCTAGAGAACCCAGTCCTCAGCTTTGGTACAGCGGAGTGTCCGCTGAACTATAAAGCCTGAACCCGAGAGTATCTAGTTCGCACCAGATGATCCATAACACACACGGAGTATCTGATAGAGCCTGAGCACTTAGTAGTCAGCAGAACCCTACAAACCTAATCTGCAGATGGTCCGTCACCATGACGGAATGATCCGTTGAATTATAAACCGAACGCAAAGACTCCCAAGAGCATTGACTTCGTATCGGAGTGTCCAATCCTACATCAGAGAGTCCGATGATCCCAGAGTGCCAATTTCCCACTAACTCTTAGAACCACCGGAACGTCTGACAGTCACCAGTCAGTAGACCTTTGGTGTACACCTGCACACTGACTCTTGTAACACTAAAGCTTAATCAACTAAATAACATTGCATGACATGAGTATTGTACTTTATGCAATTCGCTCATCAAGCATCATGCATATATAGGTGACGCGACTTCCGAAGATCCCGTGCTTGAGGAGGACCCCTCAGGAGGAACAAGCCGCTAAGCCTAGCAACGACGTTCAAGGCAGGCCCCTATGCATCCCTATGTTTTTTAAATACATAATGAAGTATGGTTATTTATTGCATCACTATGTTACTTTATGACTAATGAACCAGGAGGGATTCACCTATGCCAAGCTGTAACCACATAATGCCACATCAAGCATTCATGTGTGTCCTTATTAATTATTCTACTAGTATGCTTAGATCTTAGAGTCGAGCTAATGATGGGTTTCTCATTACTCACGAGATGGTAGGTTGTCCACCCAGCAAGCAATATCTTTGGGAAGGGATCAACACTTGCTCCACTTGGGAATGGAAAGGGTAATGGTCGGCAAGGGGTATGGTCATGGCAAGAAGGGGGATTCTTGAATGATATAGCTTGCTTACCGGTTAAGGACCGTGCATCCGTGGTAGTAAGTAAGAACATAAAATTGTACAGACCACTTGTTGCCAATGGGGGTGACAAGCCAAGTAACTGATTGTGACCGTTTTGTTCGTGAAACTAACAAGGGGTTTGCATCGGTCGGGAATGTCTGAGTCCGTGACATTGACCGGGGACTAGCTGAACCTTTTGTCTAACATCTTGGCCGGGTTAGGGAAAGGTTGAAACATCGAGGTATCCCTTATGTACTGACAGGTCTTATGGGTGATATCCCTTGTTTCGAGTGGGGTTAACTTGTACCCCTCTGCAAAGTTTACTTTTGAAAGCAATAAGTTCTAACTTCTAGATACGGACTAGAGATGGGTTTGGAAATCAGGACTTGTGGAAGATCGAGCTCCAATAGGCTAAACGCTTACACTGATTACCTATGCTACACTTGCTATTGCTACGTTATAGATCACCTTTACTTCTGGTATAAATGCTTTTCTTTGCTACTATCCAGATTGCATAATCCTTATTTATTATATTGGGTAAGACCTGCGGAATACATTCGAGTACTCACCTTGTTGTATCTTAAGTTTTGCAGGTACCGTAGCTCCCGTCCATGGATTCTTCTCACGCTCCAGACCCTCACCGGATCAAGAGTGGTGAATGATTCCATGTTCCGTAGATACATGGATGTGGCACACCCATGTATCAGTTATCATGAAACTATGTTATGTTGAAAGACTTTCGCTAGACTTCGATGTAGACTGTGGTGCGTGATCGTGTTATGAACTAAGCGTGTGAACCAAAACTTATAAACCTTAATGCTTTGAACTGTGATGTAACTTAATCATGGTTGTGATGTATTCTCTCTCTTGAACTGATCTTGGATGAGGCCGGCCCCAGTACATCTCATGGGGGGTGTACCAGGATGACCTTTTAAGGGATGTGTCCAACCTAATAATCCCTTGTGGATTATCATCTTGGGTACTCACTTAAGAGGGCGTTGATCCTGACAGGCCATGCCAGTCTCAGCTAGGCCAGCCCCCGAAAAACTGCTTTTCGTTTGGGCAGGGCTCCAAATGAGATGATCCAGATGTGCTTTCTGACCGTCTCGACGATAGAACATGATGACAGATTCCATTATACACTTTGGACAATTTTGGATGTCCTGTAAAGGAGTTTCATTGTGTGGACCTAGTCTTATGATCCGACAGTGAAGCCGTATCACTGCTAGATCTAGCACACCTAAAAGTCATGGGTCAGTACGGATTGTGGGCTTGTAGTAGTTTAAGAAAATCTCTCGCACCCTCCCCATATTTTAGTTACTTTCAACTTATGTTGGATTTACGCTTAACTTGTACTAGAGTTACAATGATTGTTTGTATGTAGAATTAGTATTGAATCCAGATTCTTTGTGGCCAGTTATTGAGAGCTAAATATTACCCCAATGGGGAGTGTTTTGAGTGCCAAACCAAAGAGAGGAATGTCTTATACCTGGCGTAGCATCCTCTCTGGTTTTGAACTGCTCAAGAAAGGGGTAGTTTGGAGAGTGGGTGATGGGTCAAGCATCAAAATATGGGAGGATCCGTGGCTGCCTAGGGAGCATACTCGCAGACCTTTCACGCCGCGGAGAAACTGCCTCCCGACACGAGTTGATGAGTTCATAGACCCAACTGTTGGTGCATGGGATGAAGCACTTATTCGTGATTTATTTTGGGAAGATGATGCCAAGATGATTTTGTGCATTCCGGTTCATGATGGAATGGAGGACATTATATCCTGACACTACAATAAGTACGGGCTCTTTTCTGTCCGATCAACCTACAAAGTGTGTGTTGAAGATCGGAGGCGAAATGATAGTAGACAAGCAGGATCATCCTCAGCTGCGGCTAATGGTGATGATCACTGGCGGAGCCACCTTGGGGCCATAGAGGGCCATGGCCCCCCTTGCCTCCGTGAATTTCTGAAGGAGCCCATGTTCTATCCAGCCCAAATCGTCTAGCACAGCATGTCAGTTGGCAACAACACCCAACGCTAGGAACTCGCAAGCCGCAATTCTCTGCGAGACCGTCATATCCAGCTGCTTTCTGCATCTGCGAGCGGTGGGTCGCCGAGTCAGCGCCTCAGCGGGTGACCGGCGAGCCAGCGGGGCGGCGGGGCCTACACGGACGGCCGTCGACCAGCAGCTAGCGTCAGCTCCGTCCCCCACACAGCAGTTGTCTACTCCTCTGCATCTGCCCTTTGCTGCTTTACGTACAGGCTATAGGTCTACAGCCATACATGTATGTTTGATTTCTTATTGATTTTTTTTTTGCTTCTAGACTAAAATCGATAGGCTATATATGCTAACTATAAGTGGCTGATTGAGTGATAGACCACACAATCAACTATATTTTGTTTACTGTGGCCTGATTATAAGACAAATTTCTCCACCACCTATATATTTATGGGTTTAATTGGCAAATTGGCCCCACCTATGTTTTGGTTCTGGCTCTGCCACGGGTGATGATAGCTTGTTGTGGAAGCACCTATGGAAACTGAATTGTCCAAAGAAGATGCAACACTTCCTATGGCGGCTTGGTCACAACAGCTTGGCCCTCCGTGTTAATCTCAAGCGTCGCGGGATGAAGCTGGACACAGTTTGTTGCTTATGTAGGAGACTTGATGAGGATGGAGCTCATTTATTTTTCAAGTGCAAGCATGTTGCTAAGGTGTGGAATGAATTGCAAATGAGTCAGGTCTGCAACTCCATGGCTTTGCTCTCCTCGGCCAAAGAAGTGATCAAGGAGATTCTGAAAATCAAGAGTGATATTCAGAGACAAGTTATAGTGCTGCTTTATATACGGTGCTCTGAAAGATGCGCTAGACATCAGGATGGAAACGGATCGGATTCGCATGGAATTGGATTCGGATACCACCTTTTACCACATTTTAATTCGAATACGAATACAGATATGAATACTTTCGAATACAAATACAAAACGGTTGTCTCGAATTCGGATTTCGATTAGGATATTTACTCGATTCAACTCAAAGTGTATATTGTTAAATTCAACATTTATTAATAAAATTTTACTACCAGTTCATCCTTAATTGAAGTTCACTAAACGAAAGTACACTTCTAATAATCTTCAATATCGAAGTAAACTAAATTATAATGGATAATATTTATTAAAATAATAGGTCAAGTGAAGAAATTCAAATAAAAAGTGTAGAAAACAAATAGCCATTTTGCTTTATCAATATTTTTGGAATTACAAAATTACTACATAAGTAGAGGTTAAATTATTTGTGTATATAATATAGACAAGGATAGCTCAAAAAACAATATAGTTATTAATAAATATTTAATAATTGAAATATCAATCAAC
Organism: Miscanthus lutarioriparius; assembly: GCA_904845875.1. Classification (NCBI taxonomy): domain Eukaryota; kingdom Viridiplantae; phylum Streptophyta; class Magnoliopsida; order Poales; family Poaceae; genus Miscanthus; species Miscanthus lutarioriparius. The sequence goes on along the minus strand of CAJGYO010000018.1, from coordinate 47,878,247 downwards.
TAATCAATATTATATTTATATAAATATATTAATAACTATCATAAAATAGAAATTATATAAAATAATTTATATCAACAAATAAATAAACTAAAGTATTAAAATAATCTAAAACAACAAATATATTAGGTTTAAACTAAATTAGAAAAATACTAAAATTAATTTAATCTTTATGTATCCTTTATAATTCTAAATTAATACTAAAAGTTATTTATAGATGCACTATAAAATGGTTCCAATGCATAGAAAACTTTTAAATAGGTTCATGATACCTTGTTTCCTTTGCAGATACGGATACTGCCGGATATTGTCGAATACGGATCTGGAATCGGATAGAGAAAAACATTGAAAAATAAATTCGGATATATCCATTTAGTTACCATATTAGAAACAGATATGAATACGGATATCCATATTACAGGTTTTAGCGGATACGGATATCAGATAATTCGGATATCCACTCCCGCTTTCCATCCTTAGCGAGACACCTAGAAGTTATCTGCACGTGGCTCACCTGGTTCGCTCATACGCTGATGAATTCACCTCCCTACATCAGTCAAGTCCGGAGACTACTGGTTTTGTCAAAGCCAATTGCGATGGAGCTTCCAGTCCCGAATCATGCTCAGGGGATGGGGCTTTGTGTTACGTGATGAAGAGGTAAGGGTGATAAGCTCTGGCAAATTGGAGACGGCTCTCGAGCCAATTCATACGGAGATCCTTGCTTGTCTCCAGGCGTTATAGCGAGCAGCTGAGTTGGGAGTACAGAGAGACTGATCCTGGCGACAGATGCAGTAGCAGTGGTGCATGCAGCTACCTCCCTGTCCCTGGACCGATCGAAGCTCGGCGTGTGGCTTGATTTGGGAGCTTAAAGATCTTTTATTTATTTTCTAATTTTGTATCAAGATCAATTTCCCATGATCCTCGACATTGTAAGCACATGGTCTTGCTAGCTTAGGGGCTAGCCTGGGTTCTGGCCCGTACTTGGTTAGGGACAATATACCCTCTTGTACGCCAAAGATTTGGCGCCGGTTGATGAGTAATGGAGTTTATTTCCATGTTAAAAAAAATGGGTTGTGAGGAAGCAATACCTAGTTTTCGATATCACTGCCGGTTCAAAATCCCCCTTCACTGCTGAATTTTGAACCGGCAGTGGCATACCGGCAGTGATGCTCGCTGGCTACTGCTGCCGGTACTTCACCCGGCAGTGATAAGGTTTAGAAAAACAAAAAAAGCAATCCAACAAGCATGTTGGCTGGAGCATGCTCGTTACAGCTGCTGCCGTCACCATGCTCGCTGCCTACCACCGCCACTACATCAAGCATTTCATCCAAGAAAAAAAATTCATACATCACAAAGGATGGATTCAACACATCAGAAAAACTCATCCACAAATCGATTCGTGCATCGCAGACGAAGGAGAATGGTTCAACACATCACAAATCAACCCATCCACAGATCGATTCATACATCACAGACAGAGGAGCAGGGTTCAACACAAACAAAATAACTCATCTACAAATTGATTCACACAACATAGAGGAAGGTCCGGCACAGCTCCTCCGCAGGTCCGACGCAGGTCCACTACAGCTCCTCTCCACACCACAGATGTAGCGCCCCCTTGTGCCCCCTTCAGCTCCTAGAAACCAGCGAGGTAAGCCACGCGGAGAGGCAGGCCATCAGGAAGGCGCAATCTACGGACGGAGAAAAAGAAAAGAAAAGCGAGGACGAGGATAGGCCAGGGCGACTCACCTCGGATGGGACCTTCGACTCCAGCGCATGCGCTCTAGGCCTCCAGCCACGGAGCTACCGGAGCGCACGGAGATCTGGGGGAAAGTGTGGAGGCGTGGGGAGATCCGGGGAGGAGGAAGAAGCCGCGCCGGGATCCCGACCGCTCGCCGACGCCCGCGGCGGCCTGATGCCTTCGCCGCGCCGGCTTCCCGACCGCTCGTCGGTGGCCGCAGCGAGGTGGATTTGGAGAAACATGAGAGAGAGGAGAGAGATTCGGCGGAGAAACATGAGAGAGAGGAGAGAGAGCGGGGAGAGATATGAGAGAGAGGAGAGAGAGCGCGTGGATTCGGCGGCCACACAGTTAACCAGGATGAATTAAAATTTCGGGTCCGGAGCTATGGATCACTGCCGGTCTGTGAGATGCAACCGACAGTGATACACATCACTGTCGGTTTTTATTACCAACCGGCAGTGATAATATATATCACTGTCGGTTTGTTTGAAAATCCGGCAGTGATAGCTTTTTTCTTACGAGTGATGCATTTATCAGTGTCGGTTTTAAAATTCCGGTAGTGATAGGGTAGACAGTGATAGCTTATTCTGGGGTAGTAAAGAGATATTTCACACAATTCTTACATCTTGAATCGGGATGTGGAGATCCTTTAAAACACCTAAATCTTTTTTTTATAACATGCTCATAAAATTCAAGTGTAGGAAGGAAATTTTTCACTCACTTACAATATAGATATCATCTATCAATCAATGACAGTACTATACCTACTGCAGCATCTATCGATGACAGCATACATCTTAATGGAACACAAAGCCGAACTAAACTACTATGGAGCACGTGACTAGTACGTGAGTAATGTAAGCAGAGAACACAGATACTGACAGAGTAAGACGTACACTATTAAATTAGCCAGTAATTGGATGCACAATGTAGAGAAAACACACGCAGAAGCCCATGTTCACAATAATAAAAAAAGCAAAAGCATGCAAACAAACAGCATAATATATATGTTATACTCCGTACATGTTTAATTTGTCATCTAGACCCTGAGAAGGTAGATGCTGAGCTCGGGCCCGCCGCCGCCGTCGGGGTTCACCATGTAGAACGCCTCCGAGTCCCTGGACCCCACCACCCGCTCGAACTTGGCCCTCATGTACATGAGGTCGCCCTCGCCGGCTGCGGCGCCTCCCGTGCCCACGTTGTCGCCGTCGGGGAGCACGCCGGCGCCCACAGAGACGGGCTCCACTGCGCGCAGCACCCGCCACTCGTCCGCGCCGCAGTCCCGCCGCACCGCGTAGCCGCACTTGCGGCCGTTGCAGTACGCGCGCCAGGTGGCCTCCTCCACCAGCGCCGCCGCCTGCTGCCGTGGCCGCCTCTGGTGATGATGGTCACCTGAAATGCAAGGCGGTCGCCGGTCGCCATCACGATGCATGGACGATGAGTGAGCATGGTGAAAGCAACAGAGTGTACATATATAATGCCATGTGGAAGTGGAAACGCCGCCAAGTAAGCATCGACATCTATGGATGATGGGTCACCTGTTTGCTGCGGAGGTGCGGGTGGCTTATCGCACTCGAGAGCGAGGCGGACGAGTCCCGAGGCCATCTCCCTGACGAGCGCGCCGGTGGAGTAGGCGGCGAGCTCGACCATGAGCGCGGGCGGGGCGCGCGGATCGGTCTGCAGCGCGAGGTGCACGCGACCGCGGCGGCGGCCGAAGATGGTGCCCGTGACGGTAGCACAGGACCCCAGCGGCCGTCTCCCGCGCCCGCGCCCGCGCCGCGCTCGAGCTAGCACGGCCAGGATCGCCGACCTGAGCCGCGACAGCGCCTCGCCGCGGCGCTTCCTGCCTGCTGGAGCGTCGTCTGGAGTTGTTGGACCAGCGCCGGCGACGGGGCCGATGTAGGGCGTGGCGCCGGCGAACATGGAGGCGCACTCGTCGTCGTCACAGCCGTCGTCGGCGTCTTGCTCCACGGCGACGGGCCGGCCCTGCTGCACCTTGTTGGCGCGCTTCCTGAGCAGCCATTGGAGGTTTGAGAGGCCGCCCCCGGCGTTCTTTGACCGGAGCGGCGACGGCGAGGCAGGCACGGTAGCCGGTGACGCGGCGTGGAAGGCTCTTGCCATGGCGGCCGTCTGATCAGCTAGCTCTCGTACATGCGCGTAAGACAGCAGATCGCTGGCAAGTACTATATGAAGAAGGCAAGAAGCAAAGCTCTTCGTGTCACTGTGACAGTGGAGAGAGGGACAGGCAGCTTTAGGCGTGCAGTGAGCGGCGCAGGCAGCAGAAGGGCGGCCTGCGCTTTCCGCAGGCTGGTGTGCGCAGCTACCGCCGCGGAAACCTGCATAAATACTCGCGTTACCGTCAAGACGGACCACACGCCGACGCCGTGCCCGTGCTGGCTGCTGAATTGCTGATGCTATAAGAGCCTGACAGAGAAGAGAGAGAGAGAGAGAGAGAGTGGATGGCCGGGCCGGACCGCCGGATGGGTTGGCAGAGCAGGCGGACCTACACCCACCAAACTGGCAACAAAGGGACGATGTGAATGCAAACAAAGCGATGGAATTTAACTGTTTTGCTTTCGCTTTCATGGCGACGAGGAGAGGAAGGAAGGCGACAGGGAGAGACAGGGCATTGGGAGGCGCAACGCAACGCCGGCCGCATGACGCGCGCGCGACACTGACATGCACCGCGATGTTTTGCTGTGCTGTGCATGCCATGCCATGCCATGATGATGCGTTTCCAAGTGATCATCAATAGAGTCCGTCTGCCTGCAACGTTCTGGACCTATAGCTTGCCTCAGTTTGCAGGCCTAGCTTCTTCCCTTCATACATATGCACGCCCACAATTCGTGTAAAAAATTGGCACTGTAGAGAATTTGGCATCCATATGTACAGTATAGTCATGACCTTCGTCCTTCGTCGTCCTAGCTCATCATCGGTCCTTGCATGATCGATGAAACTGAAACATTCAAATATCCAATGCAAGCACATGGTGATTCCATTCGAAAACATCATACTTAAGTTTTTTTTCTCGAATCCTCAAGTGTATTGTATCATTATATTAAGGAGGAATAGAGTTTAAGTTCCACAATCGGCCTGAGGCTGAGGCCCAGTTGAAGATTACATTTTTCCTCAAACCTAAGACACACCGTGCAGCAGCTATACCCCGGATGCTTAACTAGAGAGTCCATGCGCCCCTGCCAAGATCCAGCGATCCGCCTTGGCTTTTATCAGTGCCAACAGCTCGTTCACCGGTGTGGAAGCCTCCTGAAACATCTGGCGTTGCGTTCCTTCCATAGTTCCCAAGAAACCAGCGTGAACAGAGAGAATCAATGCCGCTGCTAGCCATTCCATGCCGATCTTAGGCGCCTCCACCAGGTGATGGTAGTGTTCGTCGCCGGCGGTAGCTGGGTGCCCAGGGTCCGACAGATATGAAACCAAACCTCTCTTGAAACCAAAACATCAGACTTAAGTGTTCACAAGGAAAGTACATCAATTCAAATATCGTGATTCGTGTTAGTTTGTATGTAAGTGCTTTGGAGCGTCGTCTAGAGCTCAAATAACCTTGCTATTGTCTCGAAAGTGGACTTATACGTTGACGACTCTTGTCCGTCGATCGGAGATATATGTGCATCTCGTTGAATGGCATATATATACTCCTATCTAATAAGAATATATATACATACATATAATCACTTGATCAGCGACATGGCCAAGCTAGCTGTGCGCATATCTAAGTGACATTATATAAACATAATAGACATAGAAGGGTTGAGTGTACGACTTGTAGAGTGAGGCAGAATAAAGATTGTGCATTTATTATTAAGAAAAAACATATATGGCCCGCTGATGTGGAAAGGCATATATGAATTATAGTGTCATCGTCCCGATGAAATATAATTGGCTCTAGCTACATAAGCAAGATGACGTCAATGCCGTGTTGCCAATATAATGGAGTTCCGATTTAGTGGATTGATTTTTTATGTGTTGTATATGGACAGTGGACGATCACATCAATGATTATAGATATGCTGGAATTATTATAAGAAAATAAAGCCTGCAGAAAGCCATGTACAATATATTCTATAAGCCTCGAGGGATATCTATAAATCATTGAAACGGGGATTAAAGAGGGTAATCATGATTAGACGCCCCTGGGGGATTTAATATTTAGCCACCAAACGATCGTGCATATATTGTCCAATCAATTATTATTAGACCATCATGAATTATACAAGTGTGAAATACACATAGACAAGCAGGAAATTAAATATTACTGCACATATGTGTGTCAGGAGACAGAATAGGTCAGTGAAACTAAATCTAGAAGCATCTTGAGAACCTTTGTTACTGAAGAAAAGAGCCACAGCTCCGTTGCATCTAAGTCATAACACTGCACATACATGGTCAAATCACAAAGACAATCTTAGGAGAAAGGAAAAGAGGCGCTTTATTTGTTGCAATCGTAGCAAGCATCATCAATGCTGCAAATACCTTTGGTAGTTGAGACTAGCTAGGCAGAACAGATCGATGAGATGTGTGCTCAGGTAGCCCTAAACACACATGGTCAGGTCGTCAAGCAAGACTAACTATTTTCCAAAGCAAATGACAAGAGCCTCCAAGACACACGCATGGCTACAAACCACAAACAAGACTACAAGAGCAATAACTAATCTTATTTGGTATCACCATCCTCAGAAACAGTCAAACACTGCCGTTGTATTACGAACCGAAACCATGCATGCATGCACCTAATAACAAAACCTACAAGAAGATCAAACTTTTTCATTTTTGACAGCTTGTGGCACTCGATCGAGGTAACACGATCACGCATCAAAAGGCAAATTCTGGCCATGCATATATCACCTAGCCCGTAGGTTTCAGTCTGCCGAGCTGCCACCAACATCATCATAGTCGCATGTATGTGCTCTGCAAAAGAAGCCAACAAAAGATAAGAGCATAAGAAAAAAAGGGAAGGGCTACCCTCTGTCACTCTGTCAAATTAGCAGCAGCTAGCTGCCTACTACTACGAGTAGTATCATGCATTGCGTGACAACCTACAAGCACGGCATGCATAAATATGCCGGATCCGATGAAAGCAAGCACGAACAGCAGCAAAAGGTTAAAAACAAATTCTTGATATCCAAAGCTTTTAGTCTGAGAGCCAAAGATAAAGAGCTCTCATGCTGAGCAGTAGCTATCATCCCTTCTGTCTCTCTAACCCATGTGCAGTCTTTAGTCTTTACCGAGAAGTGAAGCTAGAATCCTCCTACTGCGTATTTTTAGACATGCAGGAATCCGCCTTTTTTTTTTGTCTTGCGCCTATATAAACTAGTTTAAGCCTTTAAGGTTAACAACAAATTACTACCGTACTTCCAAACAAGAAAAAGGTCTGAGACATTGATCCTCTGGTACTACTACAATAATAAACTCCAAATATGGTTAAAGTTGATTCATAGAGACAGTGGAGCTGTATCATTTTCCTGGAAAGATTGTCATACTCTCACAAAGTGTTTGAACCATTCGCAAATTTAAAATAATCTTAGCATCGCATTCTCATTTGATTATGGAGCACGAGATATTTGTTCACCCCACAAAAACAAAAGAAGGTAGGACTAGTAATCCAATAACAAAATTGTCTTATAGATATCACAAAAAAAATCAATGTGTCTGCTCAGAGGACATCCAGAACATCAAGTGCAATAATAAGGCCTAATCCTGCAGATAGAAAGTATTGACCGGCAACATCCGACTTCACATTACAATGGTAAGAAAGAAAGTCATGTGACAGCATTGCTCTTCCCCGTTCATAGGCCTTCTGTTTTAAGGCTTAGGGGGTTAGGGATTTATGCATTTATGAACGAACTATCGAACTTGAAGATGAAGAAAGACCACCTATAACGAGTCTACTAGATGAAGACGAAGAAAGACCATAGATGATAGAACTCCTGTTGTCCTGCATGATATCAAGTTCTTCGATAGTTCGTTCTACTAGTGTGCCAAATTTCTCTAATTCACGTCATGTATCTAGCCGGTTGGAAAACATACAATAATCGTCTAGAGACACTTAGGCACGCCTATGCGCTAGGCGTAGCACTTTTCCGTGCACCTCAATTAAACACATGAATTAGTTGTCATGGGAGAAAATACAACTATTGTAATTTTCGTTGTACTTGTTTGGATCCACACCCAACTAAAGTTTAGTTAGCTAAAATTTCAAAGCAAAGCTTTAGCTAGCGAAAAGTTCTTCCAGCTAAACTTTAGCTGCGGTGTTTGGACCCTCCAGCTAATAGACTCAGCTAAATTTTAGCTGGCTTGCTTTAGCTGAGTTTAAACAACTAAATTTTAGCTGGGCTGTTTAGATATGTATCAGCTAAATTTAAGTAGCTAAAGTTTAGTTGGTGAATCCAAACGGACCCAATGTTGATATAAGAATCAAGATGTTGACAACCAAAAGTAATCGGACGTCTACAATTTTAGAAACCACATTCATGCAGCAGTGAAGAACCCTTGAATATTAAGTAGATATTTTGTGTCATGCTATGTCCATCCTGAATCATAATTATCCACCCCCCACCCACTTATGCCAAAGGTTTTTCTCTGCTCTGCATTTATGTTGCCAGGTAGCCATGGAGGCGCTGGCGAGGGGGAGCTCGCCGTGGTGGCCGACGAACATCACAAAGATCTTCTGGATCAGGCTTTGCAGCAGACTGCCGGCTGATAGAAAATTACAGGATCACTAGCCATAGATTTAAGCATACAAAACTAATATTTGGGATAAATAGCGAGTCCTAGAACATGAAGTAGTACGAGATTTATAGATAGAGCGAGAGAGAAAGGGGTTGCGAAGGTGCAAACCATCGACCGCCTTCGTAGAAGACGGGCTGGCCATGGAGTCGCTTGTCGGTGGCGCAGTGAAGCCCGACGGCGAACACGTTGTCGCGGTGGCGGCGGTGGCCGGTGGCGGAGCTTTTCATCGCTGGTAGCGCCCCCTCTCAAGATCGGCTAGGGTTAGGATGCAGGTGGGGCGTCTGCCGACGCAGACGAACCTCGTGTCTTGTGCCCCGGCCCTCACGTCCCTTTTTATGGCGCTGTGCGACGGGGACCCACCAACCATGGAACAGTTGGGCGCCCCGATCAGGGCGCGGATCCAAAGGCCCAATTGGCGGTGGAGATAATCTAACATTATCCCCCTTGATCTCACCTTATTATTTAAACTCAACTTAGTTACTTTATCTTGTTCCCATTCTATCACAGATTTGTGCATAGAGTGTGCCTCATCGTCACGGTCAGTTGCCATTAGATTAAACAGCTACAATGCACCTCTCTATTTTGAAACAGATTCTCAACTAGTCCCTTATTGTCCAGGAATCATAGGATTTCCTTTAAACCCATGCCTGCTAAGTGTTCTCTGAACACACTGGGTGGTAAGCCTTTTGTAAGTGAATCCGCGAGCATCTTTTCTATTCTTATATGCTCAAGACTAATTATATGATCTTGGACTTTATCTTTCACAACATAATACTTTATGTCAATGTGTTTGGCAGCACCACTTGACTTATTGTTGTAAGCATAACATACTGCTGTATCATTATCGCAGTATAACTTGAGTGGTTTATGTATGTCGTCTACCACTTTCAACCCGGGCATGAATTTTTTCAGCCAATTTACCTGCCCTGTGGCCTCATAACATGCTACAAATTCGGCATACATTGTGGACAATGTAGTGATGGTTTGCTTTGAGCTTTTCCATGATATAACTCCTCCTGCGAGAGTGAATATATATCCTGACGTGGACTTTCTGTCATCTCCCGCATAATCAGAATCTGTATACCTCTCTATGTGCATGGAATCAGATCTTCTGTACGTTAGCATAAGACCCTTCGAACCTTGGAGGTAACGCAAAACTTTCTTTACTAATTTCCAGTGTTCTATTCCTGGATTACTCTGATATCTGCCAAGTAACCCTGTAACAAATGCTAAGTCAGGGCGAGTACACACTTGAGCATACTGTAAACTTCCAACAGCTGAACTATATGAACCGCTTTCATTTGATAGATCTCATATTGGTTCCTGGGACATTGAAATTCCCCATATCTGTCGTCCTTGACTATGGGAGCAGGTGAAGACTTATAATTTTGCATACTGTATTTCTTTAGAACCTTTTCTAAGCATGACTTTTGTGATAATACTAAAACTCCCTTTTCGCTATCTCGATAAATCTCTATTCCTAGGATGAATGAAGCTTCACCGAGATCCTTCATATCAAACTTCGAGGACAAGAATTTCTTTGTTTCCAGTAGTAGATTTACATCACTGCTAGCGAGCAAGATGTCATCCACATACAAGACTAGAAAAATGTATTCCCCATTCTTGAACTTTGCATAAACGCAATTGTCCTCTACATATTCTTGAAACCCAAACTTTCTTATTGTACTATCAAACTTTAAATACCACTGTCTTGAAGCTTGTTTTAATCCGTAAATAGATTTCTTCAGGCGGCATCCCATACGTTCTTTTCCTTCCATAACAAAACCTTTTGGTTGTGCCATATAAACATTTTCCTCTAGATCCTCATTTAGGAACGCCGTCTTTACAACCATCTGATGTAATTCTAAATCGTAATGTGCTATAAGCACCATTATGATTCTAAAAGAATCCTTACATGAGACTCAAGAAAATATCTCATTGTAATCTATGCCTTCTCTCTGCGTAAAACTTTTCGCCATAAGTCACGCTTTAAACCTTTCTATATTCTCTTTAGAGTCATGTTTAGTTTTGTAGACCCATTTATAGCCTACTGTCTTGGCTCCTTTAGGAATTGTTTCTAAGTTTCAAACACCGTTGGTTTTCATTGATTTCATTTCATCTTCCATGGCTTCAAGCCACTTGGATGAGTGAGTGCTTCTCATGGCTTGTTCAAATGAGGTGGGATCACCCTCCATTTGAAATTCCTCAAATTCATAAACTTCGTAGTCATCAGGAATGGCTGATCTCCTGACTCTTTGAGACTTTCTAGGGGCCTCGTTAGATGACGCTTGTTCTATATGAGGCTGTTGTTGCTCTCCCTCATGTGTGACATCGGGTTCTAGGGGATCCTGAAGGATAGATTCCTCATGTTCATTCATGGTTGCCACAGGAGAACTAACAACAGGTGCTGTCACTACAGTGTCTTGTACTGTTGGTACAACAACAACAGGTAGCGTGAAGAATAGCTCCTGAACCATAGGAGTGGGCACGTATACCCGCTTCTCTTCAAAACTAATTTCTCACGCTACCATGCTCCCCCTGATCATATCATCCTCTAAGAAAACAACATGTCTTGTTTCTACAAACTTCGTTTGTCTGTTAGGACAATAGAAGCGATAACCTTTTAACTTTTCTGAATAGCCAATAAAATGGCAACTGACTGTCTTAAAGTCTAGCTTCCCTATGTTTGGGTTAAAAACTTTTGCCTCAGCTGGACAACTCCACACACATAAATAGTTAAGTGAGGGTTCCTTTCCTGTCCATAACTCATACGACTTGCTTGGCACTCGATTAAGAATATGAATGGTGGTTTTCAACGCCTCCATCCATAAACTTATCGGTAGGGTAGAGTAACTTATCATGCTTCTCACCATATCCATTAAGGTACGGTTGCGTCTTTCAGCTACTCCATTCTGCTGAGGCTCGCCCGGTGTAGAATACTGGACTACTATGCCATTTTCCTATAAGAACCTTGCAAAGGGTCTAGAAACTTGGCCATATGGGGTGTGTCGACCGTAGTACTCTCCCCCACGGTCAGACCTCACTACTTTAATCTTTAAGTTATGCTGATTTTCTACTTCAGCCTTAAATATCTTAAATTTATCTAATGCTTCCGATCTTTCCTTAATTGGATAAATATAGCCAAAATGTGAATAATCATCTGTGAATGTTATAAATGAATCATAACCATCCACACTCTTCACAGGAAAAGGACCACAGATGTCTATGTGAACTATTTCTAAAATTCCTGTGCTTTGTTTGGCATCTTTCTTTATTTTCTTAGCGTACTTTCCTTTATACAATCTATGCATTGTTCTAAATCTAAAAATTCTAAAGGCGGAAGAATTGATTTCTTAATCAATCGCTCTATTCTTCCTCTCGAAATATGGCCTAAACGACAATGCCATAATTTCAAAGATACATCATGCACTCTCTTTCGCTTATTTGTTGCATTCATAAACGAGGAAACATTCTCATTCTCAGTGCTCATAGCATTCATATTCTCATAAAGTGATAATAAATAAAGCTTGTCTTGTCGGAAGGCAAGACCAACACACTTATTATTATACACAATACCGAAGGGGACCGTGATGCCTAAGAGGGGGGGTGAATTAGGCAACTTAAAAATCTATTTCTAAACTATGACCTCTTTTTCTAACCTTAGCAAAACCTATGCAAAAGATAAACTATCTAAATGTGCAACTATGATTTTGCTAGTGTGTTGCTATCTCTACCATAAAAGGAGTAATACAATCAATGTAAATGCGGAAGCTAAAGAGTAAGGTAGAGATATGCAAACTCCCGTTGATAACTCTGGTATTTTTACCGAGGTATCGAGAAGCACGCAAGCTTCCCCCTAGTCCTCGTTGGAGCCCCTCGCAAGGAATCCCTCGCAAGGGCCAAGCTCCCGATCGGGTAACTTCGTGGATAGCCTCGGGCCTTCCCCACGCGCAAGTGGGTCTCCGACGTGCCTTCCGGCAAGCCTCTCCCGGATGCTCCTCGCCATCTTCTCTATCAAGCTTTTGGCCAAAACGCCGTGGGCCTTGTTCCCTCCGGTACACGGTGGCGGCCACACCACAGCTGCGGTTGGTGTGATCTCACAAGACTACAAGCTCCTCCGATATACAACAATGGTGCACGCAAGCACCGAGTGGTAAGAGGTATGCAAACCTCACTAAACACTAGGCCTAAACCTAGAGCAAGCGCATAAGCGGTGGTCTAATCAACCTAAGCACTTCGCAAAGCACCTACGCTAATTACCTAATGAATTACTAAGCGCTATGCAAGTGGAGATCACTAAAATGGTGTATCAACACCCTTGATATGTTTCCTCAGCTCCACACACTCCAAATGGCTGGTTGGGGGTCTATTTATAAGCCCCACTAAGAAAGTAGCCGTTGGAGACGAAATCCTGCTTTTCTGCTACTGACCGGACGCTGATCACGTCCTGACCGGACGTGTCCGGTCGTCCCGACCGTTAGAGCTGCAATCAACTGATCGGACGCTACCAGCGTTTGGTCACATGCCACCGGACGCGTCCGGTCGTAATTTTGCCACTTTGGAACCTCTCTGTACTCGATCGGATGCTGCTGTCCTGCGTTCGATCGATTTGCTTGTTCAGCATCCGGTCACTGCTGCTGCCGAGCCTCTTGATCGGAGCGTCCGGTCACTATGCTACCAGCGTTCGGTCTAGCGTCCGGTCACCTCTGTGAGCTCGTTTCTTTGTGATCTTGGGTCCGGCTTGGTTGCTTTCTTCGTGCTTGGACTTTGCTTGATATCTTCGGTCTTCTCTTGTGCTTCTAAGGATGCAACCTGGGCCTGGGCCGACAAAGCCACCCGCCGCGCGTGCCCTCATGGGCCGAATCTGGCCCGATGGCTCTTAGCCATTCATTGTGATCGGACGGTTGTCCGTCGTTCTCGGCGGATAAAAAAAAACGGCCACGACGGCCACGCACCCGAACCCTAGGTCATTCTTCTCATTCTCTTCTCTCTCTTTGCCGCGGCGTTGGCTCTCTCTCCCACTCTCACTCCGAACCACGACGACCCAAGAGAGAAAGCATGGTGGCACCGCTGTGGCGCCCTTCGCTGGTGCACGCGTGAGGCTGGATCCATGCGCGGCGCTGTCGAGCGGCACCACGGTGGTGCTCTTTGCACCCCACATGCGCTGCGGTGGAGACTTTCCATAAACCCTAGATCTGACCGGCGCCGCTGTAGGTCCCCTCGCCACCGTCGAGGGGACCTATGATGGTGCCCTTGGCCGGGCTCATGCCCAAGGCGGCAAGCGCGGCTCGGCTTCTCCCCGCACGCCGGCGAGGCAGCGGCGGAGCTTCTTCCCACGCGATAGCGGTGGTGATGGTGGCGAGAAAAAACCGGGTAGGTCCCTTCTCCTCTCCGTCGATTCTTCTAGGGTTAGGGTTAGGGTTTGCTATTGTTCTTCTTCCCTGAGTTGTCTACGCGGGTTAGGTCTAGGGTTTGAGTTCCTTTTCAAAACCGAGACCCTTTCTTACTCCTTTTCTTGATCCGATTTGGGTTTAGGGTTCGATAAACCCTCTTTGGATCTCTCACCTCCTTTTAATTGCTACTACTCAGTTTTCTACCCCCAATAAGCTAGATCTACGCCTAGTTAGGCTTTGATACCATTGATAGAAAATTACAGGATCACTAGCCATAGATCTAGCATACAAAACTGACATTTGGGATAAATAGCGAGTCCTAGAACATGTAGTACGGGATTTACAGATAGAGTGAGAGAGAGGGGTTGCGGAGGTACAAACCATCGGTCGCCTTCGTAGAAGATGAGCTGGCCATGGAGTCGCTTGTCGGTGGCACGGTGAAGCCCGACGGCGAACACGCTGTCGCGGTGGTGGCGGTGTAGAGGTGGCGGTGGCTGGTGGTGGAGCTTCCCGTCGCTGGCAGCGCCCCCTCTCTAGATCGGCTAGGGTTAGGATGTAGGTGGGGCGTCTGGCGGCTCAGGTGAACCTCATGCCTTGTGCCCCAGCCCCCACCTCTCTTTTTATGGCGTTGTGCGATGGGGACCCGCCAACCATGGAACGGTTGGGCGCCCCCGATTAGGGCGCGGATCCAAAGGCCCAATTGGCCATTGGGCCAATTGGTGGAGATCATCTAACACCGGCGACCAGCGGCCCGGCCAGCCACAGCTGCCGCTGCACCTCATCGCCCACCGGCGGTGCCAACAGCAGCCTCTTCGGAGCTGGGTTCTTCGGGAGGAGGGCTTCCTCCATAGCGGTGCGCCCTCTCTTTTTCTTCCTGCCTTCGTGTATTCTAGCTCCCTCCTCTAGCTGGCTAGAGGAAGCGCTCTCTCGATGTATGCTTGTCCGTCTGTGTCAGTGTGTGTGAGAGAGACTAGAGAGAGGTGTTCTAGGCGCAGCCTATGTAGACACGGGAGAACATGAGGTTTAGAGCTCCCTACACATCATGAGTAAAAACACATAAACCGAACATAGCTAGTTCCATTATTCCATAAAATGGAAAACAAACTTAGCTAGTCAAGACTTTAGGTTAGTCTATATAATGACGTACGTGGTACCCAAGCTAGTTTGTCTCTGCTTGAGACTTCTCCTTTTTGTTTATGTTCTATAGGCCAGGGTGACATTGTAATTGTATATGTTCTTGTTTATTACTGAATCTGACTCTATGGAGTCATCACTCTACGTGCCAGCAAAATTAAATTATTACAAAATAGTTCTTTACATGTTTCTATTATCACAAAGAGTTGTAGCTCAAAAGTGACGTCATACTACTAGGAAACTTGGTATTAAACTCGATCTAGGTTTCAACTGTTCAATTAAGTTGTAGCAATTTTCAGCTAGACGCGTGGTCTGCTGATTTGTTCGGAAGTTCCGTGTCATGGAAGTTCTGCAGGAATCTGCAGAACCTCCACGTATTGCTAATTTGCTGCATCGAGTTTGGTTTTTATAGGTGTATTCGTCCATCTCTATGCCTTGCCCGATCCTTTCATGACTCCATTTGCCACCTGCGAGATCCACTGAGTTGCCATCCACAAACTCCCCATCCTCTTCTTGCTAGGTAAGGACGCATGAGACCGATGCCACCATTAGTGTAATGGCTCCGCCTAGGCAAGCACCAGGACATGACCCTCGACGCGAGCCATCCTGCAAAGCTCATCACTACGTCGTGGAGGGAGAGGTTTGCAATGCAGCCCATGGTGGGGTTATGGACCATGACATACCATTCAATGCAACAGTTTGTGCCCGTTCATGATGGGAACACAACCAACCACACCTCCGACAACATTACACGGATTGACATCAACATGTTGTGGTCCGCCATCGACCACCATGATGTGGTCGGGGTAAGCAAGGTTAGGGCAACCGGCCAGAAGCGTGAAAAGTTTCGGGCCAGCAACACCCTGGCCAGGTCGTTGCACCATGCCGCTATGCTGACCAGGCAAGCAAGCCATATAGCGCGAAGAGGGATAACCGCGACACCGAGATGAGAGTGAGAGCAAAGAGACACCACTGGAAAACGAAAATCTCTTGGAGGCGAAGATTTTCCTTGAGTGCCAAATTCTAGCAGCCAAGGAATAATCATTTTCTTGGTGGTTGTAGTAAACCGCCAAGGTAATTTGTATCCTTGGTGGTTCCACTCGGTCTATGACATAATGTGCAGCTTTTCTTGAGTGTTATTGTGAACCACCAAAGAAAACAACTATTTTCTTAAGGTACAAACTTTTTTCATTCGAATTGATTTAGGGTCTCAAATATGCAATAAAAAATTCACTAGAGTGAATACGAAAATAATACATTAGCCATTTACTCACAAGTGACTTTGAGACGTAGTGGTAAGGAAGCAACACATGAGGGCTGAGGTTTTTAGTTGGAACCCTAGTGTACGTAAGTTTTGTTTTGAGGTTAAAAACTTTTTCCTGACACATTTCCTTGGTGGTTCGAGTCCCTCAAGAAATTAAATATACTTGGCAGCTTTGAGTTTGAACCCTAGTGGCCGTTGGTTTCCTTCCAAGGTTAAATTTTTTTGACACATTTCTTTGGTGGTTTTAGGCCCTCAAGAAATTAGATATACTTGGCGTCTCACTAATTTTCATGACGCTTTATTACTTTTGCCATTGTCCAATTTACTTTGGCGGCTAAACCGCCAAGAAATTTATCCTTAGCACTGGACCGCCAAGGAAATTAAATTTCCCTCGCTCTCTATACTTGGCGGCTTTGCTTGACGGTCGCCCCTTAAGAAATATTTTCTTGGTGGTTTTTATATTTTACTTGGCGGTTTTTGTCCTTTACGAAATTTCCGTTTCAGTGTAGTGTGAAGACCAACCGCCGCCTCGCCCGACTGGATCCTTCTCGGTCCCTACCGCCTTCGTTCCAAACCTAATCAACCGAATTTTGACTACCTGCTGCAATGAGGTGCTTGAGTGGGAGGTCCGCGACAATGCTGGACCGCTCCGCTCACTGCGCTGAGCACGTCAGATGATTGAGGCTTTGACAGAGCCAATGAAATAAAAATTAGATTGAACTTAGGTTGTTTCTGCTTAAATCACATCCATGTGGACGGCCATGTCATATTCTAGGCATCCCCATGTCTACATTGGACCAGGATAAGATCATTTAAATATATTAGGGAGCTAAATCACATATTACTTTACACGGACCGACCATGCAATTTACTGAAGATAAGAAAAGTATATGTATTGTATAAAACATCAATTGTATACCCTCAATTGGCCGTGGCCTTTTATACTTATTAGATGGGTGGACTTATTCTGTTGGGTTGAAACTCTTACAAAATCCGTGATAAAATTTATGTCGCTATAACTCAACCTATCATTGTGTAATTACGCTTTGGTTAAATTTCTTGTAATAGGTAGACTCCTCCCTTTTGTAAAGGTCCGTGCTTCAGTTAGCTCCTAGCTAACTTCTTGTACTTGGTTTAGTGCCTTTTTTGTTATACTGATATATGCCCGTGCGTTGCACGGGCGATATAAATTTTGCCTATACCTATAACGACGCACATGCTTATAGCTTTCATGAATCTTTAGGCCTAAAATATAACCAACATTGTTTTTTTTTTTAAAAAACTAACGTTGTTAGTCACACTTCACCTGCATGCTGAAAAGAAGCATCAGAACAGGTACACCTACACTCGCGTCCTCCTCATCCTACACTGAGTTGATGAAAAGCTGATGAATCGCTTGATGATACAATAGAAAATAAGCACCAGAGCGGCAGAGCTGCTAGAAGCTCAGAGGAACAAGGACCTGCTGCTAAGCAGCAAAAGCAGTTCCTGCTGCAACTGCGCTAGATGCACGAATAAATCGACTAAAATCAGAAGCAATACAGTCGAGGAACTAACCAGGGCCAACACTAAAAGAAATAGCACCAAAAGAATCTACTGCTTTTTTTTAGATAAATGATAGTTTATATCCGGCTTCATCTACACCAGGGTAGAATCAGGCCAATTATTAAAAAGTTTGGGCTGACGGCCGACGCACAAGAACCAAAACGAGTCTACAACCAGACTCGAGGATAACAAAGCGTGAAGCAGATCCTGACTACTATAGACCAATAAACCTAGATGACAACCACCCAATGGAACTAAAAAAATACAATGCCGACGTCTCCAAATGCTGTCTAGCAAGGGTCAATTGGTCTCGAAGATCATCATGCTGCTGCAGTCTTGCCCATTGCCTTAGCCAATGGGTTCCCCTGAATAATACCTGCAAAAAAGTTTTCGGTCTACACTTGTCAAAAACCACTTCATTTCTTATTATCCAAATTGTCCAACATAAGGCTGATGCCGCTGTTAATAATAACAAATTATATATGTTACCACCCGCTTTAGACCAATTAACAAATAAATCGTCTATGCTATGGGGGGTGATATCCTAAACATTAAGTGTACAGCGCGCCATAGGAATTTGGCATAATAACATTGAAAAAAGAGGTGTTGAATGGTTTCTGGGCCGTGACAGAAGCAGCATCTTTTGTCACCATTCCAGTTACGGTGGGCAAGGTTGTCCTTTGTTAAAATGACACCTCTTTTTAGATACCACAAGAATATTTTAATTCTTGTAGGAATTTTGATCTGCCATACAAAGATTTAACAGAAAAGCTACCTAATGAATGCAATGTCCAAATAAAAACATCTTTTTCTTCTTGTAAGTTCATATCTTGTAGAGATGCAACGATTCTATGATAGTCCCTCAGGTTCCGACCCGCTAGATTGCGGCGAAAGGAAATGTTCAGCGGGACTGATGCAAGTACTTTTGCCACGGAATCTTGCTTTCTTCTCACAATGTTGAACAACGCGAGAAATTTATCTTTGAGAGGTTGACTACCCAACCAAGTGTCCATCCAAAAACGAGTCTGTGACCCGTCTTTTACTTTGAATGAACCAAAACTCATGAAAGTGTCTTTGACATTCATCAGACCTTTCCAAAAAGGAGAATCTGTTGGTCTTTTTTACAGTCCCCTAAAGTCTTGTCTTTTAAGTATTTATTTCTCAATAGCTCTTGCCACAAGCCATCCTCATTTAAAAGTTTGAAAAGCCACTTACTCAACAAACATTTGTTTTGTAACTCCAAATTATGAATACCTAGGCCACATTGTAATTTTGGTTGGCACAAGATTTCCCATTTGGCCAATCTATATTTGCGCTTGTGTTGTTCGCTTTGCCAGTAGAATCTTGATCTAAAGCAGTCGATCTTCTCCAAAACTCCTTTTGGGATTTCGAAGAATGACAGCATAAACATCGGTAAGCTAGAGAGCACCGAGGTTATTAGGACCAAGCGGCCTCCTACCGAAAGCATTTTTTCTTTCCACCCACTAAGCTTGTTTTCAATTCTATTTTCTATTACCCTCCAATCTTTATTACTCAATTTCCTAGTGTGCATAGGCAAACCCAGGTAGCGAAAGGGATATTTGCCCAATCCACATCCAAACAACTGCGAATAAAACACCTCATGATCCCTTGCTTTATCAAAACAAAAGATTTCGCTCTTGTAAAAATTAATTTTGAGCCCCGATAGTTGTTCAAAAGTGCTTAGAATTAATTTTATATTAACCGTCTTCTGAACATCGTGACTCATAAAAATCACAGTGTCATCCGCATACTGTAGGATAGACAGGCCATCTTGGATAAGATGGGAAATGACTCCTTCTACCTGACCTGCTTCCTTAGCTCTAGCAATTTGTATGGCCAGCATGTCCACCACTATATTAAATAGTATTGGAGACATTGGGTCACCATCCTTAATCCTTTTTTTGTTTGGAAGTATGAGCCAAGCTGGTCATTCATTTTAATGTTTACATTTCCTCCCTGTGTAAACTGCTGCACCCACGAACACCACTTATGCGAGAAGCCCTTCATCCTTAAAGTTTGTTGTAGGAAGTCCCATTTTACTTTGTCATAAGCCTTTTCAAAATTTATTTTAAAGATTATCCCGTCCTGTTTTTTCGAGTGAAGTTCATGGATTGTCTCATGAAGTATCACTGCGCCCTCCATAATGTTTCTTCCTAGAAGAAAGGCCGTTTGTGTTGGTCTAATAATCTTCTGGGCAACAGTAGATAGTCTATTTGTCGCAACTTTGGTAAAGATCTTGAAAGAAACATTTAACAAGCATATATGTCTGTATTGTTGAATGACTTTCGCATCTTTCTTTTTTGATAATAAAATTATAGTTCCAAAGTTGAGACTATGCAAAGGCAAGTTCCCCTCATGAAATTTCATAAACAGAGCCATCATATCTTCTTTTACCATGTCCCAAAAGACCTAATAAAACTCTGGTGGAAAACCATCTAGGCCCGGTGCCTTATTATGTTCCATCTGAAAAATTGTTTCCCTGACCTCAGACTCTGTGAATACATCAGTCAGGTACTCATTTTCCAGTTCAGATACTTGTGGAATATCCTGAACAAGGTGTTCATCTAATTTCATATTAGAGTTATCTGGTGGGCCAAACAGGTTTTTATAATAGTTGGTAATATGCTGCTTTAAATGAGCATCACCATCTATTATAGTGTCACCGTCCTCCAACTAGAAAATATGAGTTTTTCGGTGCCTACCATTAGCCAACAAATGAAAATATTTAGTATTAGCATCCCTTTCCAGTAGATGCTTAACCTTTGCCCTTTGGTACCATTTAACTTCCTCCTCTCTAAGTAATTCAGCGAGCCTCTCACTTAGCACATGTTTCAAATTTAACTCTGTCTCATTCAGCAGGAGGTTCTCTGCCTTCTTATCTAGCTCATCGAGTTTGTCTAGCAGTTCCTTCTTTTCTTTCTTATAAGTGCCACTCACATTTTTTGCCCAGCCTCTAAGGTATTGGCGAAGTCTCCTGATCTTTGCTTGCCACCTCTCTAAGGGACTGCCGTCGACCAGAACACTATGCCACACATCTCACACCATGTCACAAAATCCATCTCTAAGCAACCATCCCAATTCAAACTTGAACTGGGGTTGGTAAGTCTGAGATGGGCTATTTGTACTACATAAGAGTGGAGTGTGATCAGAGATCTCTCTATTTAAAGCATGGACGGTTGTTAGCGGATATTTAGATTCAAATTCCGTACAAACTAGAATCCTATTCAACTTCTCAAAAGTCTGATTTTGCAGGTGATTAGCCCAAGTAAATTTTCTTCCTGCCATCTCCAACTCTCTAAGACTTAATGTGTCAATAACAGCATTAAAAAGAAAAGGCCATCTGTCGTTGTAGTTTTCATTATTTTTCTCATCTGGGCTGCGAATAATGTTGAAATCATCACCTATGATAATAGGTACGGTCTCTTTTGAACATACTCTAACCAACTCAGATAAGAAATGTGATTTGAGATCTAACTGAGCTGGGCCATATACTGAGATTAAATTAAACTTGAAGTCATCCTCCTTATATCGTAATTTGAACCGAATAAAAAAATCTCCTTCTTCTATCTAGCCAATGTCAAAAGTTAAAGGATTTATTCCTAGAATCATACCATCGGACCGACCCCTCGGAGCCATGTAATGCCATCGAAAATCTCTGCCTGCGCAGATATTATTCAAGGTCGATTGCGGACAGTTGGCTCTCCCGGTCTCTGATAATGCAATAAAATCTAAGTCCTTTTCTTTTGTCAAGTCGGATAGGAACCTATATTTTTTCGTATCAGCAAACCCTTTGCAATTCCAAAAAATTCCTTTCATCTAGAATGGTGTCTAATTTTTTTCTTATTAAGCTTGGAACTAGATTTTTTGGAATGTGATATAGGGGTCTGTAGATAGAAAGGGTCACAGCCCCATCACCTAGGTCTTCAGAAATTTCTACACAAATTAAATTTAAAGCCTCTAGGTCCATGTTTTCTTCTAAGGAACAAACAGTGGAACTATCATCCAACATAGCTTTACTTTTTTCCTCTAAACTATTGTTTGCTGACATTCTAGCAAATTCAATATCTCTTAAACTTTTTAAAGAAAGAGACACTTCTTGTTCATTAGAGCCAAAAGAGATTCCTAACGAGCTAGTTGTATGCAGCAACATAGAATCATCGAGAATATCAAGAGTGTGGCAAAGTCTCATTACCTTTGACTGAAGATGCATTCAAGTTTTTGCGTGCTTTTAACTTCATCGCCTTCTCCAAACAGTCTTGGTCCGAAGTAGACACGTTTCTCTTACTAGCTCTCACTGGTGACACTGCCCCACCGTTCAAAGTTTTAGACTGCAACAAACTAGCTTTCCACTGTGCCGAACCATCTGGAATCATCCCACACGGAGAGAGCAGTACTACAGGCTTGTATGTACTCTTCTCTCCCACTGAAGCGGATTCTGTAACTTCCAAGTTTCAATGCTGGAGTACTGCACCTACAGTAGCCACCAAATCCTGCTGGACGCCAGCGGCTCCTGCAAGCTTAGCTGCCATGACCATGCTCTTAGTGGATGCTCCTATCATAGCCTTGGACTTGTGCTGCCCACTTGGTGCAACTAAAGCATTGGTCTGTTTACCAAGTGCTTTACCAGCTGGATCATCTGTTGTTTTGTTAGCATCATGATCCATATTCTCCGGTTCCTTTTCTTCTGGGGCTTTGTCCTCATCCATGGTAGAGTCCATGTCCATGACCTGGGACTCACCATCAGGCATATCTTTTTCAACTCTGAATTGTAGCTCATAAACAAAATCCCCAATGACAACATCCATAAGGTCAGGGATGAGGTCAGGATTAAGCACCGCCACTTTCAGTCTGGCTCTTCCATTCTTCTTAGTGAATTTAGTGTCCACTGCACGAGGAACACCCAAAATTGAGCCAATTGCCCAAATGATGGGAAATTCTCGTAGCTCTTTTGGAAGACCCCGGAATTGCACCCATACCTTGTCAATCTCATACTTAAAGACATAATTTTCAGGCCCTTTCTCGAACCGAATCTTTTCTTTCACTGTCTTTGTGTCCATTGGGCCCCAATTCACCATGCGATTAAGCACTTCAGCAGAAGGGAAATTAGTGATAAAGGCATCATTGCCTTTCTCTTCAATCACCCAACTATGTCCAGGCAGTAGTTTGTCAAGTTCCACTGCTAACTGGTCATCAGTAAGAGAACCCTCCAAAACACGTACCACGGTGTACTTGTCATTTGAAGGTAATTTTGGATTTTCAATGACAGGTATAAAATAGAAGCCCAGACCTTCTACAGCATATCCACATGGTGAAGCAGTAGCTTGTAAATTATTCAAATTTGGACATACTTTTTTAACATGATCACCAAAACAAATCTCGCAACTAAGCACAGCAGTACAAACCGACATCGTATGCCCTTTAGTGTGACAACGATAGCAATATGGTTTACCCTTGCTTTTGTGATTCCCTCCCTTTTGGGATGACTCTGGCACATCAATCAAGACTCCTGCAGTGTTTGATCCTGGCGGGCAGTGTCGGTGTTGAGACTTTTAGGAATTGGCAGCGTTGTCTTAGTCGTGGTCGTCGTCGAAGCAGCCTGGTGCACTGGCCCCGATGATGATGCCGGGTTTGGAGCAGCATGCGCCGGCCCCCCTTCCTAGATTGTCGAAGCTGGGGGGGGGGGTCCTGTCTGTGCGATGGTGTTCTGGCCACCTGCATTGATAGGCCCCTGCATCAGTGCTGGCTGGTACCGTGGTCTAGGGTTCCAGCCCCCAAGGCCACGTCCGCCTCCGTACCCTCCGCCTTGAGGTCGACCACCACGTCCAGCGCCGAAGTAGCCGGGCCCGGAGCTGTTGTAGCCATAGCCGGCTTGCCCTCCATAGCCTCGTCCTCGTCCATGAGGGTGAAACTGATCGCGGCCGCGACCTCGCCCGGCAAACCCTGGGTCGAAACCCGGTTGAAAACCGGGATTGAAGGCCGCACCCCTGCCACCTCCACGCCCACCGAGATCGCCACCAGAACCCGCTCCTGGCACCGCCATTGATTTTCCTTCACGTACAACCTCCGCGAACGAGGGTCGAGTCGGCGTCGTAGAAGGAGATGGCGGCATCTTAGGTGGGACTCTGTGTTTGTGAATGACTCGGGTTCCTGTGCGCTTGAAAAACGCACGTAAACCGATGGTGGGCCGAAAAATCTTTCTGGGCCCAGTACCACATGCTCTGCCAGTCCAGGAAACCCTTGAGCCGACTTCTCTGTCGCACCCGTCGTGACGCACGCAGCCGAAGCCGGTAGCATCGTACGTGGAAGCGGAGGAAAGAGTGGATCAAGATCCTGAAATTCCGGTGATTCAAAATAATTTGAATTCGTTGTCTTCCCCGCCGGGCCGGACCTCGCCGGTGAACCAACCGGCCGAGACGTCCTCGTCGGCCTCCGGTGAGAGCTGGATCTCCTCTGGTAAGTTGCCGCAGCAAGAGCGTCGCCAAAGGTCCTTGGCGGTGAGACACGAGGAGGAGGCAGTGGCCCTTGCCATGGCCTACCATCGGTTTTTCTCTCCACCATCTTTGAAACAATCGAATTTGCTAACTTGAGATCAGAAGATGAAGGAGTACTACCTGAATTGAAGGCATTCTCGGCTCTGGACAAAAGCTCGAGCGTGAACCCCGCCTCCATAGCCTCTTTGATGAACTCAGGTGTAGACGGTTCATCGTCGGTTGTAGGTGGTACGACGCGTTTACCGGTGACGTCGGCCAACGGCGGCTCCCCATGGCCATCCTCCTCGTCCAGATCGGAGTCGTCGTCCTGCATCCAAAACTTGAAAGGAATGGCAGTGGAAGATGAAACACCGTGGATGGGTTTCGGTCGGACGCACGCATCGGCTGCCAAGGCCACATCCCGCGACAATGCCGCGCGACCCTCCTTGCAACTACGATCATCTGCTTCCTCATCGTCTTCCCCACCAACCTCCATGAACTGAGCCGACGGACGTAGCGCTTGACATGCTGCCGGGGCGAGGGTGAGCCTGCACCCTCTCCGGCCATTGCCGTTTGTCACCCTATTTTTACGCATGATCATAATACCTCAACCCACGGGGCACTACTTCTAGATCTTTTTGTTCTTGTCTTTCTGTAAAGAATCTACTGCTGGTGGCGTACGTGATGAAATTTTTTATCCTGCTCGCCTGGCGTCTATGTCTCCTTCGGTCGTTCCACTTTCCCCTTCTGCTGGCTGCTGCTCTTGTTATGTAGCGGATGGGCATCAAAATCCGGAACTGCTGCTGCTTGGCAACCTGCTCCTGGGCGAGCTCGCCTGCTTCCTCGGCGCCTCCATCTCTTCCCTATCTCGTATTGCTTTAATTCTCGCTCTCTCCCGAGTCCTCCCTCCAGAGAGGAAACCTAGCTTCAGCTCGAAGTTGTTCCCACCGCCGGCGCCCAATGATGCAACACCTGAGGTTGTTGCATGCTGCCAAGGCTCCATCCTCCTCCCTGCTTATCAGCCGAGAAGTCCACCTTTCCCTTCATAGGGTCCATGAGGCAGGCAAGAACACCTCATCAGTGGCGTTCAAGAGGTCAAGAACTCCCGCTTCTCCATGACTTCCCGGTAATGTCCCTATCCTCCTTCCGTGGCTCCTTCTCCCTTCTCGGGGAGGTGCGGATCTCTGCGGAGCAGCGGTAGGTCACTCCGACGAAGAGCCGCGCGTCTCTGGCGGAGCAGCGGCAGGTCCTTGCGGACGAAGCGTTGGACCTCGTATCTACGGAGAGAAGTTGGCTGATGAACGATCAGTTTCCTTGTCCAGCGTGATTCGTGGATACATACAGGAAGGAAAAGTAAAGGAAGGGGAAGGGGAGGCATGGTCTACGGGCTTCCTTTTGTGTCGCTTTCGCTGGGTCGGAGGGGGCGACGGGATCACTAGGACACGGAATTTTACCGGGGAACAGCGGAGCGATATGGAGGGGCGATGACCGTGTGGTATTTACGTCAGGGTGGAACGTCGGGCGCGCACACCAAACTGTCGTTGGACGAAACCCATACGTATTTTTTAGATGGTATATAACAGATTTTGCTGGGGAGCTTTGCTGCACAGTTTTCGGTCAAAAAAACCCGTGCTAAAATACAACTCCAAATTCGGTTTTATAATATCAAACAAAGGATATATACAAGATGCTTCTTTGATGGATTGGCTGCTATAGGGACTAGTGGTTTGATACACTTCGGGTCTAGAGCATGGATATGTTCTTGTGATTCATTGTATGTTGCCATGAAAAACGAAGGTACATGCATCCGGCTTCAAAATTCTACATTACAACTGGTGTAGTTTCATAGCTTGTTTTTTACAAACCTCTTCAAGTTAAGCTATCTGAAGGAATGGAAGAACCGAACACTCTGTTCTTCGTCTTTGCTACCTGCGAATTCAAAGTTACAACCTTATATATATTATATAATTTCCAGGAGCACAGATTATAATGGCGAATGAGCTAGAACCATTATCCATACTATTGTTAAGAAGTAAAACAACATTTCCAGGTTTAGGCATTAGATTAGAGTTGTATACCAGATAGTAACTTCAGTTCTAATAAATATAGAAGCATGGAGTGTAGTACAAAAATTCGAAACGAACAAATTTTAGTATGCACGAACTAAAACGAATGGAAATGTTATCTGTAGAATTTAATATTATAACTGATCTTTGAACACATACCTCTTTATCCCAGTTGGTACACAAGGTGACGATCATGAGTAACAAGAGTTGTACTAAGAGCCCGCAGTTAATGCCCATCCAAAGACCCTACTTGGCAGCAATATGCAACAAACTGAAATCGATCAGTCAAAAACTTAAGGAATTTAAACTCGATCACTATTGACGATGCACAGTAAAATTTTGCGGATTCCACATTCCAGGGAAAAGAAGAGCACCATGCCGCCGAGACTCAAGACGAAACCTAAGAGGTAAGCTGACGGGATGCCGACGATGTAATAGGCGCCAAGGTTAATACAAGCACCAATCTTCTGCCATCCACAGCCTCTAGCCACGCCTGCAATTGCATCAAAACATTATTCGAGAGTGTTTAATTTTCCCTGTTACAGTCCAATTGGAACTGAACAGTTTTCCATGTACTGTATGCAGAAATGCAGTGGCAAAAGTTTTGGTAATTAATCTATACTGTTACCTGAAAGAACAGTCATGATTCCATCGAAGAATATGGTGACTGCGATGACCAGCATCATCCTGGCCACATAGCTCACCACCTCCTCCACGTCGCTGTAGGCGTGGCCCCAGATGTAGCGCACGCAGACCAGGATGAGTCCCACCATCAGTCCTTCCGAGACGGCCAAAAGCAGGACAACATGCACCGCAAGCCGGGCAGCCTGGGGCCGCCCTGCGCCCAGCTCGTTGGAGACGCGAGTGCTGCAGGTTCAGCAATGCATGCATCAAGATGCGCACAGTCAATTGGCATGGCCCCTATGCTTTGGTTCATCAGAAGGCTACGTACCTAATGGCGGAGCTAAGACCAAAGGGGATCATCCACACGAAGGCAGAAGTGTTGAGGCTGTAAATTAAAAGACGACCATGAACTGCAGGTTCAGTAAAGTGATATGGCATACAGCAGTAACCAAGAGGAACTGAGGAATAGGAGGACATTGTAACTTCAGTTTCAACCTGATGGATAGGACGGACGTCTCCAGCTTGGGATTTGGAAGCAGGCCTGACAGGAGCACAACAAGCTCAAACGACCACATTTCCAAGCTGCAATCACATTTGCACCGTCAGTGCCATATCTACAACACAAGAGTAGAAGCTGATCGATGCGAACATGTATCGATCGCGTACCAGACCATCAGAGTGGATGGGATCGCAAGCCTGAAGAAGCTCAGCGCATCGCGGAAGGCCTCCGTGGAGAAGCCGGTCCACGTCTCCTTGCATGCGCGGGAAACCCTCACGTACACGGCTAGCACGGCCACGTTCACCCAGTAGGAGATGGCGTTGCTCAGCGCGGCGCCCTTGCTGCCCATCCCTAGCGCGTACACCAGCAGCCAGCAGACGAACAGGTGGCAAGCTGCGGCGGCGCCGGCGCTTGCCATCACTGGTTGCACGATGTTCTGCGTCTGCAGGAACCGGACGTGGCACTGCAGCAGGCCGTAGGCGAAGAGCGCCGGGATCATCCACCGGGCATAGGTGCCGGCCTCCGCAGCGATGTCCGCGTCCTGGCCGAACAGGAGAAGGATCTCGCCGGTGTAGAACCAGATGATGGCCAGTGGGACGCTGACCAGGGTGAGCAGCAGCATGGCGCGCTGCTTGTAGATGCCCAGGAGATTGTATCGTCTGCCTCCGTAGGCTTGGCCGCACAGGGTGTCCAAAGCGCTCGCCATGCCAAGCTGGTCAGGACAGGCAAAACTGTGTGGTGATCAACTTGGATCTAGTAGTACGTAAAAACCAAATTGATTTGTAGTTTTCCTTCAGTTTTGGTTGAACAAAAAACATGCCCCAACTTGAACACAATACACTAATTAAGTTGGGTACGCTACTGGAACATATGGAAGGTCATAGGTCGCCAAACACCCACCGCTCCTTCCATGATGTAAAAAAGCCCTTGATCTGAAACGCTATTGCTTTGTGTGTTTGAGCAGATGTCATGTCTTAAAATTAATTTTCATAAAACATGTTGTAGTAGTAGTACTTTGCCGATGCCCAAAATGCATTAGGCCAATACAAGGAGTCATTTTGGCTGTAGATTGGGCCATTTTGCAATCATTTATTAGTATTTAGATATTCTCATTGAGAAATTAAGAAATAGTGATTGGAGTAGAGTGGACGCACGCTTTGAGAAGAGACTTAATAATTGGGAAGGTAAACATGTTTCTATGGAGGTCACACTAATAAATTAGAAGCATACCCTGCATGCACGTTGCTGCAGGTATTGCGGTTGATTATTTAGAATGAAACTAGACCATTTTGCAGTCTGATGATGCATGGGAGACCAGTTGGACCATTTTACCTTTGGTGGCCGGGCGATTCTTGTCTAAATGTAGGGACATTTTTAGAATGTGTAATAGACCTACAAACAAATGAAGTGGCTACCCAAGATAGCCACTCCATCCACTCCTTTCATTTTCTTTGGTTAGCCAAGGGTTCAAGTGCAAACAAGAGATAGGAGATATAGCCATCTCTTAGTCTTTTTCTTCACATGAGTGGGAGGACGTTGAGAGGTAGGCCAATTATAGGTGAATTCATGATTTCCTAATCCTTCAAAAATTCGTGTGGAATTCACCGCTCTTATATGCTCTTAAATCCCTTGTTTTTCTCATTTTGTCAAATTTTGTCATTTTCTTGGGTGATTTTTTTAATCTATGTTGGATCTAATTTCCTAGCCATTTCTTGAGTGGTTTTGGATACTTGGAACTTGGTCTCGTCATTGCTTGAAGCCTAGTTAAGCCTAGTTCTCATCTCCCAAGTTCCTCCCTTCGGAAACCCTCATTTCTAGCCTCTTTTTGATGAATTTCTTGAAGATATTTGTGTTGCGGTTTTTGAGATGTTCTTGTGGTGTAAGGTATCAACAATATTTGTGGTGCAGTTTTTTAGATGTTCTTGAATGGTTAATAGGGAGGCAAGCAAAATACAAAAAAGGCCCCACAAGTTCTAAACAAAATTGAAGCAGTACATGTTTGCCTAATATTTCTTATTTTTATGTTTTTACGAGTAGTTATTTTATTTTATTTACTAGAGGGAACAGATACTTAACAATATGTTACTAAAAGACGGAGAGTCAGTACTCATCAGTAGGGTGGAATCATTGAGATAGCAACGGACTGATAATAGTATCGGCAATGGCACAAGATGGATGCAATATGAGACAGCAAACCGGAGGACCACTGCAGACAATGATCTCCACTAAAACAATAATTGCATTCAATCGATGTCACCAGTCTAGAGTCAAACTAAATACGTACTACCTCCATTCACCATTAGTTAGTTCTTTTCTTTTTTTCTTTTTTTTTTTTTTTTTTTTTTTTTTTGTGAACACTACATTAGTTGGTTCATTCATTAATACGTACTCCCTCTATTCACCATTAGTTAGTTCTGGGCTTGTGAACCAAAAAACGATGACTAAATAGATACCAAGAACTTCATGCGCATGATCTCAAAATCAATTCTGGGCGTATTAAAGGTCAGTTTGGATGGTATCCTCACCTTACCACAACGCACTTATGGCGCGCTAAAAACGCGGAAATCAGCCGCCAGTGATTTTGCGGAACTTGGCAGAAAAATCAACTGCAAACTGAAGGAAGAAACTCGGCAAGTTACGGACACAATGTAAACAGCTGCCCAAATATTTCTAGCTAGTTATGGCGCGGTTGGGAAACCATCTAAACAGACCCTAAGTTAAAATAAAGCATTTCATTGGGGCATGGAAGTATACGTCACCCAGGTTATTAGTACGTAGATATGTACTTTACCAGCACGCTTAAGCCGGTGACGGTGGCGAAAGAGTTGGCCATGGAGGCGCCGGCGAGGGGGAGCTCGCCGAGGTGGCCCACGTACATGACGGAGACCATCTGGATCACGTTCTGCAGCAGCGCGCCGGCGATCAGCGGCCCCGCTAGCCATAGTTGCTTCTTCACCTCCTCGCACACCCCCAAGTTCTCCCCGGGTTGGACTACGGCGAGGAGAGATTCGTCGACGCCCACCTTCGCCATGGTTGAGCGCGCGGCTCCCTTTTCGATCTCTCGTCTTCTCTGTCTTTATTTACCTCCCAATCTCTGTTAACGTGTTGTGATTTGTGAGAGCGAGAATGAGAGCAGTATGTCACCACGACACGCAACGAGCATCTTTGGAACTTAGCTGTTCTTTTCGTGTAAATATTCATTTAGACTTACCTTACAGTTTACACAGGTTTGCTGTTACAAATCCGAACTATTATTATTACTAGCAAATGTGCTCGTGCATTATAACGGAACATATATCATGTTGTGCAGTTACCTAAGTAATTTTTGGCTCCGAGATTTATATAAGGATCACATCATCTACTTCAATATGTATTGGATCGGATTTCATACTGCCATTGAACGCACAACGCATGTGTTTCTAACTTATATGAGCACGAGTGACGAGTCTATCAAATACAAATCAAGAAAAAACGGAGGCATTTTGAGAAGAGAAAAAGACAGATAAAAGAATCATTTTGTTCTTTAGGGCTTGTTTGGTTCCTTATCAAAACTTGCCACGCCAAATGTTAGTTATGCTAAAGTTTTTTAGGTAGTTGTTTGGTTTACCATCACAACTATATCACGCTCAATTTTCTTAGTAGCATGTCTCACATGTCATAAGCTCATCTTCGTGCCAAAATTTGCCACAATTTGGTTTTTATTTTGCTCGCCCAAGGTAAATATAGTTTGCCCAAGGTTAGACACAGTAAAATATGGCACCAACTAAATAGGTCCTTAATATTAGGCTAGCAAACATACTTGAAATTTACATCTTATGTCATTTATTCTAATACCGTTTGGAATTAGACTACGTACCTTAATTGAATTGTACGATATTCTAACTTGTATGAGTATATATGTTATAAGTTCAGAGTCATGAATATGACAATAAATCAATTAGTATTCTAATCTCTAATTTATTATGTACTACTATTTTTAGTGAACAGATTAGGACTCTTAGGTATGGAACAAAGAAAAGACCAAATTAGACCAAGAAAACAAAACAAAAACAGACAACTGGAACCCATGGAACAACTGAAGAAGAAAAAAAAAAAGCGTACATAACACCAATCGGATGCAAAGCAAGGAAAAAAAAGGTACAGAGGACACGAACTCGATCAGCAATCAGGCGAGACAGACTCGATCGGCAGGCGCAGAAAAAGAAAAGAAAAAAGAAACGGAGAAACATAAACTCAATTGGAAACGTACAAAACATTAAAGTGGACAGATGAATGCGGGATAAAATAAAAAAAAAGAAAAACAGAAAAGAAAAAACAAATCAAGATATGTCTAATTTCAATTTTTATATTTTTTCTATTCAGATTAGGATTTCTATTCGGGTTACTCGGGATCGAAAGAATCTATTTGATTAGAATTTAGCTATCTATCTAGGTTATAAAATAGGATAGTTATAGAAAGGCAGACACAAATAAGTTTCACATTCACAAAGTTAGTTAAGGAATGACCAAACAAAAAAAGCAGTGGAAAGTTTACCTCTTTATTATTAGGTATAGATATAGACATAGATACAAGTACTAGCAACTCATGTGGCACATAAGGAGTTGTAGTTGCCTAATTGGTGGGTTTAGTACCATATTGGAAGTTTAGGACATGAGGGTCAACTTATAATCTTTGTCGCTCCAAACGTTGCACCTCTAGGTTAGCCTTTTACCCGAAGCGAGCACAAAAATGTAAGAGGGGTGCTACACGCTCTGCAGACCCGTTTTATGTGAGGAGTTGGCCATATATGCAGTTTGTGGGACGTGGGGTGTTACACTTCTCGTCTGTGAAATATCTAGCCACCTAGGGGTCATATATGATATGATATCACCTGACTATAAGTGAGACTTCACCACCATACCAGAATGATTGTATGACGCGGGGTGTTACACTTCGTCTGTGAAATATCTAACCACCTAGGGGTCATATATGATATCACCTGACTATAAGTGAGACTTCACCGCCATACTAGAATGATGGTATGTCTACACTAATGTTCTAGTTGTAGCAATCGTATCTCTCTCACCATAAAAAGGCCCTAGACGAAACCCCACCTGACTAAGTGAGATTTCATTTCACCACCATTTAACCGGACTCGGACGCGGGATGTTACACTTCGTCTCTGTGAAATATTTAGCCCACTTCATCTCTGTGAAATATCTAGCCACCGCCATTTAACCTAACTCGGACGCGGGATGTTACACTTCGTCTCTGCGAAATATCTAGCCCACTTCGTCTATGTGAAATATCTAGCCACCTATGGGTCATATGATATGATATGATATCACCTGACTAAGTGAGACTTCACCGCCATGCCAGAATGATGGCATGTCTACACCAATGTTCCAGTTGTAGCAGTCGTATCTCTCTCACCATAACAAGGCGCGGGGCTGGTCGGCTCTCCTTGAGCAGGCGTTACCCGGGGAGGGCGTGAGCCTCGTTTGGCGAGCAAGCCCATGGCTGCCGTGAATATTCTCAGGATATTGTAGTAGTTGTGAGGGCATTGCTGTCCCGCAAAAAGCGTATGGGCATATATAAATAGCCCCCAGCCGGGTAATGTAAGGGCATGTATAAATCGCTTATGCTTTGCATTTTGTTTTCGCTACCTTTAGGGTTTGATTTCGCTTAAGCAACAGCCAGTGTTCGAAGGCTTTCGGCCTAGAACAACATTGGCGCCCACCGTGGTTGTTGCTCGAGCTTATCATGCCACCCAAAAAGGATAAAGCGACGAAGGCACCGGTGGACAAGGCGGAAGCATCCAAGGCTTTCGAAGCCAGGGGACAGCCACGTGAGATGAAGCAGCAGCGTTGGAACCGCTAGCCCCTCAAGCGGTGGGAGATAGCATGGCGCCTCCCCTCGGTCGAGAGGAAACGCCCGAAGGAGTGGTTCAAGAAGTCTAGCTCGATCAAGACGGAAACGAAGTGCCGGTAGAAGACGAGGACGGTGAGATCACCAAACAAGCAAGAAACCTGAAGACGCCGAGTCAGTATCAGCAAGACATCCTCAGACTCTAGAATAAAAAGGAGTAGCTGCTCAGGCAAGCCGCTGCCCGTAACAGAGCTGAATAGACACAGAGAGCAATCAAGGAAGCCAAAATCTAGAGGGACAAATTGGCGAGAGAGATTCAAGGACTAAAGGAGCAGGGGCAGGAGGCACCATTCGTGCTGGCGGAAACATTGTAATATCCAGGCGATAACCTTCTGGATGAAGACGAAGGCGCATATGACCCCGCATCACCCTTATCGAGAGAACTTCAGTTGTATTTTGGTTTTTGACGGAAGGATAAACCCAAGGAAGTTCCTCGTGAGTTATGAAACCGCGATAACATTAGCCAGGGGAGACACCCAAATTCTCGCAAAATCGCTCATAATGGCGGTTGAGGACATTGCACATTATTGGTACACTTTGCTGAAGCCGTTATCCATCAAGTCATGGGGTCAAGTCTGAGCAGAACTGGTATCCACTTTCCAGGGGTATCACCCGGGAACAAAAACAATGAGAGATCTCCTAAATTTCATACAGCGAGATGACGAATCCTTGTCAGAGTTCCTCGAAAGGTTCATACAGACCAAAGCACAGGTGCCAAATGCGCCAGAAGAGACGGTCATAGCAGCAGCCATGGAAGGGTTGGTCGTAGGCCAGTGTGCGGCTCATTTCGCCAGGAATTACCCTACTTCGGTAAGGGAGCTGTCGAGGCAGTACGCGAGGTCAGACGATGACTTGAAGAGGCGAAAGGCAACACAAAACTCATGGAGGCAAGCATGCAAAGCACCTAGACCACTGCCAACCCCAGGCCAGCGAAACGCAAGACCACTCCGTGCAATTAACAATTTGCAAGATCAGCCAGAGCATAACCCAGTGGAACAAGGTACCCATGGGTCGCCACCTAACCAGCAATACAGAAGTTTTGGTCAGTCTCCACGCGGTGGGCAAGGAGGACGAGGTCCCCATGGTGGACGCGAAGGCAGAGGAAGGGGAAGAACCCAGAGGGTACCCTATTGCGCTGTTTGTGGCGAGAATGCAGGTCATTTTACAAAAGATTGCAAATACAACAAAATGGCCAGAGAACTTAAGGAGAAAGATGAAGCCACGAGAAGCAGCGAAACATCAAATCCCATGTTCCACAATACTAGCCGCGAAATGGTAAACAACCAGGGTAACGGCAACCACTATATGTCAACAAGCAGTAGCTCTTTTCAACATCCCAACTTTTCGCACGGATACGGCCAACAGCCGTACATCAGGCAGTTGCTACCGTTCCCAGTGTGCCAACATTTCTCCCACCACCCAGGGCAGTCAGTGCATCCTCACCAGCTTAGCAAGAGCAGCAACACTCAAGCCAGCCTTAGCCCGCAAAACAAGAAAATACTCAGGAGCACCGAGTCATAAATAATATCTTACCATCGCAAGGCCACATCTTCGCAATCACGGGCGGATCAAACCAAGAGCATGAGAACAAGAGAGCCAGAAGAGAATTCGAAAGGAGAGTGCACATCGTCTCGCCAAGGGTACCGCTCAACAGGCCAGCTTGGTCTATGGTGACAATCACCTTTGACAAAAATGATTTTCAAGTACGGGATTTCCCACACACAGACGCTTTTGTAGCAACAGCAAATATTGCTGGGTTCACTGTGCAAAACATCCTCATAGACAACAAAAGCTCCGTCGACATCTTATTCATCAAGCCTTTTGAGTAGATGAACCTTGACAACCGGACATTGGAACCAGCCGGAAACTCACTATTCGGTTTCAGTGGGAAAAAATAGACGCTTTGGGGAAGAAGGCAATTCCGGTCTCCTTCACATAAGGTGATAAGGTCAGCACAGAAACGATAACTTTCGACATAGTAAACATAGATTACCCGTATACCTCCATTTTCGACAGAGGAGTTCTAAACAAGTTCAAAATCATGATAAAGCAAAGCTACCTGTGCATGAAGATGCCATCCCCTTTCGGCATAATTGCGGTACACGGAGATCAAGCCGCATCCAGGCGAATAGAGGGCAAGCAAATCCTAGGATACATCCTCGTAAATGAAGTTTCCAAAAAAACAGCCCAAGTAGGAAGCAAACAGTGAGAACAAAGTTGAAACAAGGGCAGAAGCAGCCAAAGACACTCAAAAGGCCCCGTTGTCGAAACTAGTGCTAGAAAAATGCGTGCACATAGGCTCTGACCTCGCAGACGATGAGAAAGACACGCTGCTAGTTTTTCTCCACGAAAATCGGGACGTATTCGCCTAGTCGGCAAGAGACCTGCAAGGCATCAGTCGTGATCTCGCACAACATAACCAGAATGTGACAAAAGGGGTGAAACCCAGGAAGCAAAAGCTAAGGAAGATGTCCGCAGAGTGAGCGGAAGCAGCGAAAGTAGAAGTACAGAGATTACTCGACGCCGACATCATCAGGCCGGTTCAGTATCCAAAATGGCTAGCCAACGTTGTAATGGTCAGAAAGAAAAGCGGGAAATGGCGAATGTGGGTCGATTTCACCGATTTGAACAAGTGTTGCCCAAAAGATCCATACCCGCTCCCAAGAATTGACAAGTTAGTTGATATCACCGTAGGGTGCGAGGTGATGAGTCCGCTAGACTGCTTCTCCGGGTACCACCAAATTTGTCTAAACCTGAACAACGAGGAGAAAACAAGTTTCATCACCCAAAGGACTACGAAACGCAGGCCCTACCTTTTCCAGAATGGTAGATGGGGTCTTCGACAAGCAGAAAGGCAAGAATCTCATAGCATATGTTGATGATTCGTCATCAAGAGCGATAAGAAGGAGACCCATATTTAGGACCTCTAGGAAACATTCGAGAGCCTAAGAAAGGCCGGCCTCAAGTTGAACCCAGATAAATGCATATTCGGCATCACGAAGGAAAATTGCTTGGTTGCTTGGTATCCGCAATAGGCATAGAGGCAAGTCCTAAAAAGATAGAGGTGGTAGTAAATATGAAGCCACCCGCAAGTAGAAAACAGGTTCAAAATCTCACTGGTAGGCTAGCAGCACTCAACAGGTTCATCTCGAGGTCGGTGAAAGGGGTTTACCATTTTTCAGAACGTTGCAAAACTCAGACCATTTCGAATGGGGCCCCGAGCAGCAGCAAGCTTTCGACGACCTAAATAAATACTTGACCAAATTAACAACACTGTCCAAACCTTCGTCATCAGCAACTCTATTGCTGTATCTGGTGGCATCACCCACAACTGTCAGCACGATGTTGGTCGAAGAGAAAGAACATGAAAACAAGATGAAGCAATTCCCAATATATTTCGTGTCAGAGGCTTTGACAAGAGCGAAGCTTAACTACTCTGAACTAGAGAAAATTGCATACACAGTGGTCATAGCATCTAGAAAACTAAAACATTACTTCCAAGCCCATCGCATCAAAGTCCTGTCAGTGCAACCGTTGGAGGCGTTATTTCGCAATAGCGAAGCTATTGGAAGAATCAGTAAATGGGCCACAGAGCTGAATGAGTTCGTAGTTGATTTCGAACACAGATCTGCTATCAAATCCTAGGTGCTCGTAGATTTCATCGCATATTGGACACCAGCAGCTTACGACACTACATTTCAATTCGAAGAGCCAATTTGGATTGTGCATTACGACGGAGCATGGGACATGAATGGTGTAGGAATAGCAGCAATTTTAGCACCGCCAAAGGGCCCAAAACTTCGTTATGCAGCAAGGCTAGAATTTCTCACAACCAACAACATAGCCAAATATGAAGCAGTGCTCCTCGGGCTATGAAAGCTCAGAGCTCTAGGAGTCAGGAGGTGTAAAGTCAAATCAGACTCGCAAATAATAGTGGGACATGTCGAGAAAGAGTTTACCATGAAGAAACCCGAGTTGGTCAGATACTTGGGTACAGTAAGAAGAATGGAGAAGCACTTCGCCGGTTTCTCTTTTCGCCACATCCCAAGAAGCGAAAACGCTGAAGCCGACGAGCTAGCAAAAGCAGCTGCGCAGAGTTCACCAATGCCAGCAGATGTATTTTATCAAGAGCTAATGGTCAAAGCCATACGAGAAGAGGAAGAGCAGACTCGCACGGTGCACGTTATCGCAAGTATGGATTGGAGGTCACCTATATTCGCCTACCTCAATGGAACTTACAAGCCTCAGAGCAAGCACGAGACGGATAGAATGAACTCCAGGACAAAGCAATACTCAATCATAGCGGGAGAGCTGTACAAGAGCGGAATAGTCGCGCCAATGCTAAAGTGCTTAAGCAGGGAGCAAGGAATCGAATTGCTAAGTGAAATGCAAGCAGGAATGTGCAGAGCCCACAGGGGCCCCCATGAAATCTCTCATAGAGCGATGAGACAGGGATTCTACTGGCTGACAGCAGCAGAAGACGCCAAGGATCTGGTCCGCAGTTGTGAAAATTGCTAGATGTTCGCCAAGAAGTATAGAGCCCAGGCTAACCTCACAAAATCAATCATCCCGATGTGGTCACTGCAGAGATGGGGAGTCGATATTGTAGGACCATTGCCGATGGCGCCTAGAAATATGCATTTCACTGCAGTAGCCTTGGAATATTTCACTAAGTGGATCAAAGCCAAAGCACTGGCAAAAATCACCTAGGGTACATTAATCAGTTTTGTATGGCAAAGGATTGTCTGCCGCTTCGGAGTTCCATCCTTTATCACAGTAGACAATGGCAAGCAGTTCGATTGCGCAGAGTTCAGAAATTTTTGCAGCGAATTGGGGATCAAACTAGCATTCGCCTCCATGAATCATCCAGAGAACAATGGAGCAGTCGAAAGGGCAAATAGTCTAATTTTTAGAGCAATATCGAAAGCATTGTTCGATATGCCAAAAGGAAAATGGGTGCAAGAATTGGTCACATATGTTTGGGGTCACAACATCTCGCGCACCAGAACTACAGGGTTCACTCCATTTCGTATCTTGTACGGTGAAGAAGCCATCACACCAGAAGAGCTCAAGTTAGGATCCTTTCGCACAGAAATTACAGCAACCACTTCGATACAGTGGTATGTGGAGCTCGAAGCAGCAAAAATCGCTAGGCTACAAGCCGCGTCAAACCTCGACAAATATCATGAAGAAACAAAGACCTAGAGAGACAAGAAAGTATTGCGAAAGAACATCAATCTAGGGGACATGGTGCTGATTCGTCATCCTGACAGGCAGGGCAAGCTACAGTCACAGTGGTACGGGCCGTTCATAGTGGTGAACATGATCAAGCCAGGAGTCTATAGGCTACTCAACGAAGAAGGACTCGAAACAAGTCACACATGGAACGCAGACAATCTGCAACGCTTCTACCCATAACATTTTTGCCCTTTGAGGATTGTAATTTTTTCTTTTTTAGTCATGTAAACATTAAACAAGGATTCGCGCTCTTTTTCCTCACAGGGGAAGCCTTTGTGAAAAGGTGTGAGATTTTTTAATGAGGTGATCCTTTGTACCTTTTCAAAAATTAAATCAAACTTTTCCCCACATAAGGTCTAAAAAACAAGATGTCGAAACAAAACCTGGCCTCGGCAGGTTATGAATATCGACGATGGGCAGCCCCAATATAGGTTGCGCCATTCCGCGCTCGTGCAAAACGTCACGACCGGAAACTCTGCAACCCAAAGCAAGCCTATAGGCTATAACAACCTCTCGCTTCACTAAAAAGGAGTGATCGAAAAGGAAAAGGCCGATAAGCCTCAACAGCGCTACGTCACACAAAAAAGGAGTGTGGACGGGAGCAAAAAGCCGAATAGGCTCTAAAATAACCCGCACTACCACAAAGGAGTGGTGGCAGACAGGGAAGGCTCAAGAGCCGCAAAGTTGCGTACAACATAAAAATCAACTCTCCCACGCGAGAGGACCTGCCTGTATTATCACAGAAAGCGCTAGCACCAACCGCAAGATACACCCACACGTTCGAAGCACGCACTTCAAAGGATGACCAAAGTTAAGAACAGTACCTACCACTAGCAGTAAATACCGCCACCAACCTCAACAACCAAAACTAATAGCAATGGGGCCTCAAGAACCCTATAAATAAGACGCTCAAGCCTCCCAAGACACCATACCAAGTATCAGTCTAGGGCATAGCAATAGGGTAAGCAGCCACGCTCTTCAGGAGCAGCCACACCAGCGTGTGAGAGGCATTAGCATATGTCAGTTTCAAGTAGGCTTGATAGTGTGTCAGGGACTTCGGCTAACGCCGAACATGCGAGGTCTCGCATATGGGACGAAAGGTTATATAAGCACAAAGAGAGAACAGGCAAAATTTATATGTTGCGAGAAAACACGTAAAGATCAGGGCGCATACTGTCCAAAAGGAGAATGCGTCATGTATTCGCCTAGCACGGAGCTGAAAGATGAGGCAACAGGATGTGGCCGCGAAACAGCAACAAGCATGCATAGAGGGATGTTGCAAGAAAAAACGTAACATCCCCTCGTCACACAGAATCGCGAGGCGAGGCCATATACCTGCACGAGACGGGATTCTTGCCGCAGCTCTGCGCTAGTAAGCACAACACCACCGTGCCACACATCAACTTAGCCAATTCGCCTTGCAATAGTGCTGATTCGCTGAGGCAAAATAACCAAACCAGCTAGATGTTGCGAGCCAAGAAGCAGAAGGAAAGATACCAATTGTGCATATCTGCCAATACACCTAGCAAAAAAACAGTTGTAAAAACAGCAAACCAAAAAGAAAAATCAAAGGTATCGAGCTAACAAATGTACCACCCCTATCCCCTCGCCCTGAAGTGTTGGGGGGACGTCGTCTTTCTCTTCGCCTAAATGACATGCCGAGGGGCTAGCAAAGAAGTCACCTCAAGTATCTCGTGTCTTCATTTATCCCCTCGCCCTAAAGCGTTGGGGGGACGACGTCTTTCTCTTCGAAGCGTTGTGGGGACGGCGTCTTACTGTTTGCCTAAACGACATGCCGAGGGGCTAGCAAAGAAGTCACCTCGAGCATTTCGTGTCTTTGTCTATCCCCTCGCCCTAAAGCATTGGGGGGACGGCGTTTTTCTTTTCGCCTATGCGATATGCTGAGGGGCTAGCAAAGGAGCCGCTCGAGTATTACCCGCCCAGTTTATCCCCTCGCCCTAAAAGGTTGGTACAACGACGCTCTTCTTTTCGCCAAAAACGGTACGCCGAGGGGCCATAACAGCCATCACAAGCGTCTCTTAGTTTTCACGCTTCCTTCGCCCTAAAAGTCGCCACGACGGCTTTACTTCCGCCTTAAACTGCATCGAGGGAACATCATAACCAAAATACAAAAGTAGAAGAAACCAACCTACAAAACAATATTCACATAATAGAACAACACAAACTACACGAATGATCTGTATTACACGAAGCATCGCACATCATTTCTACTCTTCGCCCGCAAAGGGGCGAAGATAAAAATTGTACCTACGATTCTCCAAGTCTAATGTCATCTCTTCGACTGGCTCCTCCTTAGGATCTCTTAGTCTAGACGTCGAGGGCTCCCCACGTTCTTGCTTAGATTGCTCACGGGGGCTCTTCGCCCTCCTAAAACAGCCGAGTCGAATTCCGAATAGAAGAATCTATTAAGAAATTCTTCCCTTCTAAGAAAGTGGCGAAAGCGGGATCTCAAAAATCCAGTCATACTGGACCCCGACAACTTTTCGCGGTGGTGAAACCAGGACGCACCTCCAACATAAAAGCCATTGCAGTTAATCATAAGTGGATACACATCCATAGGTTGCGTAGGCTCCTCGTCCGGAACCTACGCACCGAAACCACAAGAGTTTAAGCTGTCTACAAATATCCAAATGAACATTGTTCTCCAAAAGATACAAACATCAACTCCTAGTTATCTACCCCATCTTGAGCCACGTTTTCTTCGGGAGTGCCAGTGTTGTCGTCGTCTGGGTTCTCGGTGGCTGGGGTAGAAGAAGCTTCTATATCGCCTGAGCCACTCCCCGCCTCACCTTCCCGCGCATTCCGCTCAACGATGTACTTCTTCACCTTTTCCTTGATCTCTACGCACTCCTCGACGGACTACAGAATGCACGAAAAACGTAAGGACCTATCTAGGCTACATGTCGCAAAAAAAAAAGAAAAATAAAGCGAAAATCTGGAAGCGAGCCAAAATGAAAGCAAACCTTGCCGCGGCTCATAGCAGCCTTAAGAAGGGCGAGATCCCTGCCCCCGGGGTGCCAGAAGCCTTCAAAGAATCTTTGCCCAGCCTCATGAGCATGGCTGGGGGCGTTCCAGTAATGCTGAGGGTCCTTCATCTCGAATTTCTCAAGGTGATCGCATCCGCACTCCTCCAAAGCTTGAGCGAAAGCACAGAGGGAAACAAAAGAGGCATACTCTTGCCCAATAATCATATGACCATTCATGATGGCAAGCTCATTCGCTAGCCACTCCATGAACTCAATAATAGGGGCGTCGCGAGGAGCCTCCAACTCCTCGCCCACGCTCTCGATGAGGCCCTGGTATATGTTAGCGGCCTTCTGAGCGCCGGCGACGACCTTGTTGTGTTCGTCGCGCTTCGTTTTATGGTAGTCCCTAAAGTCATGGCGCATCTTTTTGATCTGCTCCTCCGCAGTCCTGCGAGCAGATTCATTCTCTTCAGCCAGTCTCTTGGCCGCCTCCACCTCCTGCTCAACGGTGTGAATCCTTTCATCCTTGGCTGCAAGATCTCTCTCTAGGCCCTCGCGAAAGGCCTGTCCCTGGTGTTGGAGCCCATGAGCCAGCAGCATGACCTGCGAAAATAAAAAAACAATCCATTCAGTCGTAGCAAGTATGAAAAGAGACCAATTGAACGAATACTGGAAAATAGCAGAAAACTTACACTAGCAGCATGAAAGTTCACCGCCTCAATATGAGACGTATTCGGGACCTTCAAAAGGCCCCTCTCCACCTCGGGAGCCGAGAATGACCCGGCACACGCGTCGGCGAAGCTAGCGCCGCTTGGGACCGGAAGCAGGCCAACGGTGCGATAATCCACATTGGTGATAACACGCGAAGACGACGCGGCCCCTAAAGAATGAGCAATTCGGTAAGACTCCTCCTTTGCGGAATTCACTTCGCCAGAGGAGCTAGATCCCGAGTAAACTCACATTTCGCCATAATCTTCGGGCCGGGAATTTAGCCGCAGCTCCCCATGACTGAACAATCGCCCGCGGACTAAGTTGTCACTCAGACGAATGTACTCCGCATAAAATCTAGACTTACCCTGCAATTGAGAGCCCGAAGCATCAGGAGAGGTCACGGGAGTAGGAACCGGACGAGCGGAACCAGGATCTTCGGCAGACGTTGGCCTTGCCTTTTTCGCAGCAGGCTCCTTCGGGGGGTCGTTGGCCTTCCGCGAACTCTTCTTCGTCTTCTTAGTAAAAAGATCATCGACGGACATAGTATCCGCTAGGTTGAAAGCGTCGTGCACGTCGGCAACCTTGTCCTTACCAGCAGCACCAGCCATCTCGTTAGAACTCGAAGTAGCCTGATACA
The DNA here is from genome assembly GCA_904845875.1 of Miscanthus lutarioriparius. Taxonomy (NCBI): domain Eukaryota; kingdom Viridiplantae; phylum Streptophyta; class Magnoliopsida; order Poales; family Poaceae; genus Miscanthus; species Miscanthus lutarioriparius. The sequence goes on along the minus strand of CAJGYO010000018.1, from coordinate 47,835,265 downwards.
TAAGAAAAAATCATTCAAATTGGCGAACAAGCAGGCCAGGAGTGAAGCAAAAAGTGAAATTTTAAAAATAATAATAATAATAACAACAACGAAAAATACACGACAAAAATCACAAGTACTACCATTTTGGTCCAGACTTGCCCAAATCGGCGGGTCTGCCCGATCACGATCTTTTTTGCTATTTCCCACCTTTCTGGCGATCTCCCTCCCAATCCGAACATCGGCAGCCTCTGCAGACGAGCGTCCTCGACCACCAAGCTTTCACTTGCGGGACTCCATGGCAGCAGTCATTGTCCCGCGTCCGACGGTTCCCTTCCGCGCTCTGCCCCTTCGCCTTCGAGCACCGCGACCGCGACCGCGAGGCTCATTGTTTTCAGCCGGGAGGCTGGTCGAAGGATCTGACTATTCAGTATAACAGAGACCCGTAGCCTCAAAAATGCGATAAAACCGTTTCTTTCCAGGTAAGGATTGGCATCGGCCCTTGTGTTCCCTACCGCCATAAAACCCGACGATATCTTCGGCCTTATGCTCAACCAAATTTACAAAACTGAAATCCGTGGTGAAGGCCTCCGTCGGTGCCACAGCAAGACGAGGGAAGACATATCCGTCCCGTCACTGAATGTCAGAAAACCGAGTCTCACTTCTCAGCGGGGGACTCTCCAAAGCTATCCATTCCTCCACTAAATCCCGTCTAATTTGCCAACAAGATGTCAAAGCAAAGGCGTCATTGGCTTCACTATCACGGGGCGTATCACCCAGGATCTCCGCCAAGCGAAAACCTTCCATGGGGGTCATCTCGGAGACAAGCGCATGCGCTTTCGGCAGTCCATTCTCCAACGCCACATCAACATCTTCGTTGGAACACACGCGGTGATAGAACCACTAGTCGGTCTAGCGTGGCCACTTGTTGCGATAAGCTGGAACAATCTGTACTGTGCCCTTAGTCTTTTTTGGAATAAAATTGTAGGACCCGAAATGAGCAACCATCTCCGTCTTCGTCTGCTTGTTCGTCACCACCTTCTTGTGAAAAAAAGTCTCGTAATAACGAGCGAAGGTATTCATGCTCAGAGCGCATCTGGACATTTTTAGCGCCATAGCAAACATGCTCATCCGCGCAAAAGCGTTCGGAGTCAAGTGATGGATCTGCAGATTAAAGCGCTGCAGAACTTCGCCAACGAAGTCCTCACAAGGAAACCTCAGCCCAGCTTCGAAGAAATCACGGAATACAACCGCCTCATAGGGCTCTGGGTGAGGAACCTCTTCTCGCCCAGGGGCACAGCACAGCCCGCGAAGAATAGACTTCAGAAGCCCTTGTTCGACGTATTTGTCGAGTTCCGCTTCAGTAACGCGGGACCGACCAATCCGATAAGTAATAGGGGTCAAGTCAGGCTGCCCTTTCATGGCGGCTGGCACTGGTCCAGCTGTTTTGCCTTCCTCTCCCTCCACAATCTCAACATCAATCTCAGTCTCTTCATCAACCTCAACACGCGAAGGACCTGTCTCCATTTTTTTTCCGACACGCTCAGCGAAGCAATGCGAGATTCCGAGCTAGAACCGTCGGATGAGCTCCTGCTAGACGAGTTGGCGCTAAGCGATGACTCACTCAACATCTATCCAAGCGAATTCCATATGAAAACCCAAAATCAGGAAAAAGTAAAAATACGAATACAACAACACACTAAAGCAGCACAGACGCGACAGCAGTAAAGAATAAACAAAGAGGCGAAAACAAACTCAAACCTGCAAAAAGCTCGGCGAAGGCTGGAGTGCTGGCGAGGAGAATGATCACACCAAGCCCCAGCGAACAGCAAATGAGCGAAGACTCCAATTGGGAACTGAAGGTCTGAGGAGCGTGCACGGCTCTCTCGGCCCGGGGGGTTTATATAAGCACCCACTGGGCGTGGCGCGTGAACCAAGGAAATGACGCAACGCTCCGCCTGGCCGCCACGACGGTTCGAGTTTTGAGAAACAGTTATCGCGGCGTGATAACCGAAAAACAGTTGCATAACCTAAAAACGGTCCAGATCTCCATCCTTCACCGGGGACGGTGTTTGGGCCTGAAGGGGGCATCAATCCACTAACTTCGCAAGGCAACTGCGCTCAGAGCAAGAAGTTGCGTCGTGCGTTGCCGAGTGGCTACTGTTGGGGGCAGACCCCACCTTTGGGCACCCCATGAGGCCCATCCGCCGCCCCTCTTCGTTCGCCAGGAATGCACGCGGGCGAAATGGCGGGTGCCGAGAACGTAATCGGTCGGTGTCCGACCGATTGTACGACATTTCGCCCAGGCGAAGAGACGGCCGTGGCACAGAGTGCTGATGCCGGGCCGCGCCTTGAAATTGATCTCCTCTTTTCGCCGCCGAAAAGGCAGGCCAGGAATTGAGGGTCGTTCAAGCCCAGTAAATGGCCAAGCTCCCATTTCACACTGGCGAGGTGGGCAGTGCAGCTGGGATCAGAGTGGAAACGGGCCAAGCTATTCACTCGGACGAATAGATGCTGGTAATCTGTCTGGTTGTGTTGCAGGTTTTCGTCAATGGAAGGAGTTGCCCTGTTCCTGCGCTGCCGACACTTTCTGCCCATCCGAGGCCCGCTCGGTCGGCCAGAAGGGCGACAAGGGGCGGGCTGGTTGGCTCTCCCTGTGCCGGCGTTACCCGGGGAGGGCGTGAGCCTCGTTTGGCGAGCAAGCCCACGGCTGCCGAGAATATTCTCAGGATATTGTAGTAGTTGTGAGGGCATTGCTGTCCCGCAAAAAGCCTACGGGCATGTATAAATAGCCCCCAGCCGGATAATGTAAGGGCAGGAACAAGTGAAATAGAATGAGTCTGTTTGTTTCGCTTGTGCTTCGCGATTTTGTTTTCGCTACCTTTAGGGTTTGATTTCGCTTAAGCGACGACCAGTGTTCGAAGGCATAACACTGATTGAGCAGACCAAACAGGCCCTAAAAAGCATGGCACTACCACATGAATGGCCACAGTGCTAGCACCGGCACGGACACTAGAGTAAGGTTGTGACTATGCCGACAAGCCGGTTCATATTGCCGGTCCAGGCACGACACGACTAATAGGCTGGTACTATGCCAGCCCGATTAGTTTTCAATCCTAGATATAAATTAGAAACCACCACCCTCACCACACCGAATTTCTCGCGCCACCATCTCCTCCTTTCCGATACTGCTCCTATCAGCTGCACACCCTTCCACGGACCTTCCTGATCCGGCAATTTGCCCTGCTCTGCTTGACCTCACACCCTCCCGATCCGGTGATCCACCCTACACCGCTCCCCCTCCCCCCACTCCCCTTTCCGTCCACCCCATCCCATGGCTCCCTCTTTGGTCATCCCCTCCACTACCTAGGTGGACGGGAGACATTCTCAGCCTCTCTCAGCTGCGGCTATGACACGGAGCAACGATGATGATAGCGTAGCGTAGCCACATGGTGCAGGAACTACAACAACAATCGTTGCGTGGCGGTGAGGGCAATGGCGCCGCTACGCAAGAAGTGACGGTGACTCCTACAGAGGTGGGGCTAGCACAGGCCCATTGGGTCGCCTTGCTTGTCATGCCGGCACGGCAAGGCTAAAAGGCCGTAGGGCCATGACTAGGCCAAAATGTCGGGCACGGCACGGCGCACGAATAAGGTGTAGTGCCTCCATTTCACCATATATACTTCTATATATTCCTGTCTATAAGACTATAACAGCATCACATAAGAAGTCTGCATCCAGTTATTTAACAACCTTTCAATCAATAGGTGGCACCGATTATAACGTCGGTGGTAGAAATGATAGCCAAGCATGATTAGTGACCATAAGTAATAGCATGTCTTTTTCATTCCACTGAAAAAAACTGGTCATGGGATTACCCACGTTTTGTTGGATGCGGCCATTTGGAGGACAACGGTGGCATATATTCCTAAATTTGTGTACTATTCGCTATTGCATAAGAGCAGGTACCATAATTGGCTTATTGCCAAGCAAATGCTGATGTGGAGAAGAGAATGGAGGAGAGAGAGGAGAGTTTAGCTCTCATGCAAGTATTAAGCTGGGCATGGATACATATACAGTAGTGGATCCATGCATTAAGTGAATATAAGGAGAATTAGGAAAGAGAAGGTGGGGCATGGTAAAACTAACACTAAAAAAAGTTTCTTATAGACAATAAGAGACTATTGTTGTATAGCTTGGCTCTTGTAGCTTGTCTAATAGCCAAACACTTGGCTCTATTATTAGCCTTGCTCTAAGCAGCTTTCCATGTCCCTGCTTCTGCTTTAATACGTTGCATGAATCAAGGGACGCATTTATGTATCAAAATCCAGATTGAAAGTGGCAATGCTAATCATGCAGTACTGGTGTAAGTGGTATAGGCGTTTCCAAGTTCGTTTGCAGTTGGCTTCACCACCAGTGGATATGATAGCACATCATTTCACGTTTCGGATGCGGGAGAGGAAGAACTGAACACTCTGTTCTTAGCCTTTGTTGCCTATGGATTCAAAGGTTCATAGTGAGATTTTCTGTACAAAGTTCTCAGTCATAAACGTACATCAACTTATAAAATAAGAAAGTTTGTAACCCTTATTTTGTAAATATACCAAAATATAACAGTGAATGAATTTGATATGTATATACTGCACCCATTATATGATGATATAAAAGGTTAAGCCAAATTTCCACTTTGAGGCATTAGAGTTGTATACTAAATAAGTAGTAATATATAACAGCAGTTTCAAATATGATGAAACATGGGATTGTAGTATCTAATTGTGCAATTTGCAGGACCAATTCTTTGGTCAGAGAGTCAATAAATGGTGGGAGACAGAATAGATGTATGCGCGTACTCTACCTCGCTATCCCAGTTGGTCAAGAGTGTGATGATCATGAGCAGAAGGACCTGTACCATGAGGCCACATATGATGCCCAACCAAAGCCCCTGTTTGTCAGTGAAACAAACGAACGACATCAGTCAAGAAGTACGTACTGGAACACTGAGAAACACTCGCCGTGTAAAAAAAAATTTGGGGATAGTAATAATAGTTTCATTCAGGAGAAGCTGGAAACCGCACCGTCCCACCGACACGCAGGACGAAAGCAAAGAGGTACGCAGACGGGATGCCCACGATGTAGTAGGCGCCAAGGTTAATGCAGGCACCGATCTTCTGCCATCCACAGCCTCTAGCCACACCTACAATCGCATCAAAACAGAACGAACGCAATTTTGTGGTCTGTTTGGAATGCACGAATTTGGTGGAAACTCCATGACAGTTGAATTTCTGAAAGGTGTAAGGAAAGTAGCTCAAACTCTGCACCTGAAAGAACGCACTGGATCCCATCGAAGAAGTTGGAGACTGCAATGACCAGCATCATCTTTGCCACGTATGTGACGACCTCCTCGACGTTGCTGTAGGCATGCCCCCAGACGTAGCGCACGCACACCAGGATGAGACCCACGGCCAGCCCTTCGGAGACAGACAATATGACGACGACACGCACCGCAAGACGGGCGGCTTCAGGCCGCCCTGCACCCAGCTCATTGGACACGCGAGTGCTGCACCATGATCAGGTCAAGTCATCAGCACCCAAACAAGCAATGAGCAGCAGAGCTTATATTAGGTGATGATCATTGCTTGATTTGGTTCAGAAGTTTAGTACCTGATAGCAGAGCCAAGCCCAAAGGGGATCATCCACACGATGGTAGCAGTGTTAAGGCTGTAAATAAAAGATGCCGTTTATTTTCATTTATGTTCAGCAATGAGGAGCCATTCGCATAAATAAACCTTGGCTTGGAACAATCAGTAACTTCAAATTGCAACCTGATCGATAGCACAGAGGTCTCCAATTTTGGGTTGGGAAGAAGGCCCGAGAGGAGCACAATGAGTTCAAACGACCACATTTCCAAGCTGCAATGCAAAGCAACCGGTGTCCCTCATCCTCGTCAATGTGGCATGGCAAATAGTGCGATTATTAGTCGCTCAGAAACTTCATTAAAACATGAATGACGTACCAGACCATTAGAGCCGACGGGATCGCGAGCCTGAAGAAGCTGAGTGCGTCACGGAAGGCCTCCGTGGAGAAGCCGGTCCACGTCTCCTTGCACGCGCTGGAAACCCTCACATATACAGCCAGTATCGCCACATTGACCCAGTAGGAGACGGCGTTGCTCAGCGCGGCGCCCTTGCTGCCCATCCCGAGAGTGAACACCAGCACCCAGCACACCACCAGGTGGCACGCGGCCGTCGCGCCGGCGCTCGCCATCACGGGCAGCACGATGTTCTGCGTCTGCAGGAACCGTACGTGGCACTGCAGCAGGCCGTAGGCAAAGAGCGCCGGGATCATCCACCGGGCATACGTGCCGGCCTCCGCGGCGATGTCCGCGTCCTGGCCGAACAGGAGGAGGATCTCGCCGGTGTAGAACCAGACGACAGCCAGAGGGACGCTGACGACGGTGAGAAGGAACATGGCGCGCTGCTTGTAGATGCCCAGGAGATAGTACTGCCTGGCGCCGAATGCTTGGCCGCACAGCGTGTCTAGCGCGCTTGCCATTCCCAGCTGCATGCTCAAAGAGAGGCAGAGCAATCAATTATTGCATATATTAAAAAAAAAACTGCATGGGTAGTAGAAACACAATTAGTTAATTAAGAAATGATTTACTCAGATACTGAGAGAGTATGTGCTAGTACTTACTGTAGGTTGTTGGAAGGTGATATCAGCTAATCACGAGATTAATCATGAGATTAAGTTAATGTTTAGTTTTAGTCCACCTGTCGGGTCCGTATCCAACTAGATAAGCTTTGCTGTGATCAGCGGCAACCCTAAGTCATCCCCCAAGCCCGCAGTCAAGGTTCTAAGTCTCACTATCTGCCGCTATCTCTAGATATAGTTGTTGGCAGAGGAGAAAGCTATTTGCTTCTATGTACAATTTAGCTGCTTTTAGCCGATATAGCCCGATTTAGCCCGCTATTAGCTATTTGAGAAGCATGATCGCTAAATGTCTTAGCCCGCTATTTAGAACATGACCGCAGTGCTATATATGTGAGGGGTGATGCCCCGTGCACCACGACCACATGAAACACAACTCCAAACTGGTTGACGGAGTACTGGATGGCTTTGGAAGGTTCACACAACGTGCAAAGCAAACTCGGTGGCGTCCAAAAGGTCACCGCTACCCAGTGTCTTTCCAGTTCATGGACAGAGGGCATCTAAGACCTCAGCATCATTAGCACCACCACAAAACATGTGCATCACCACCAGAGGCTCCTATGACTACGCCCAACTCCTTTTTTTTAAAGTGTCATCGGGGGAATAATCCCCCACTTGAATAGTATCGATATATCATTATCTGCCTTATTTTTAGGGAACGAGGCAAAACCCTTTCATCAGGTTAATTTTTGAAAACTGAACTAAAACCATACAATAGCCCCACCGGTGCAAGGGCAAGCTCATGGCATATCCACTAATAAGAAACAACAACAACAACAGATACCCCAGCACAACGATGAACGGTGGCACAACCACAAAACACTAGTAAGAAGAGGAAAAACTACAACACCAAGGCATAGGAGCTCTTCGACGATGCCTCTAGGGAGGTGAATGACACGAGAATGTAATTATCATCAGCCAAGCAGGAGCTTAGCAAGGCTTTCACCCAAGTCTTGTGCCGAAGAGAACTGCAATTAGCCAGGAGGTAGCAAGAGGTTCTTCAGCGACGCATTCAAGAAGGCAGTTTCGCCCAATGATGTCCCTCATCACTGGCCCAACCGAGAGCTAAGTTGAGCTTTTGCCCAGAACCCTCGCAAGTGCTCTCACAGACGAGGCAACAAATTGCATTGTCGCATTGTCAAGACTCCAGCCACCATGCTGTCACCACCACCATGGGCATAGGCATGGTCGACACCGTCGTACTGCCGAGTCAACGCTCTGCTCTACCCGACAGGAGGCACAGGGGGAGGGCGCCTACGAACACACGCCCCGCCATCGGCTTGCCCACGGCCAAACCACGTGCACAACACACGCACATGTAGAAGAACACTGCACTGCTGCCAGAGCAGCATCCGTGCCTTGAGTTCAAGAGGGCAGCAGTGGTTCCACCAGATCTGGACGAGAGGTTGCCGAATCCAGCAAAGAGACGCCCATAGTCACGCAGCCCCGCCGTCAGCATGCCTACGGCCAAACCATGCCAGGGCCCTTCACACGTAGATGAAGAAGAGACACCACACCATAGAGCAGCACCACCAGATCTGCCCATGAGGCCGACGAATCTAGCCGAGCATACGCCCATGTAGGGGCTCCTCCGCTCTGGAGCACCGCAATGGAGAGGTCACACCAGGGGGAGCTTGCACGAGCACATGTCCACATTTGGTTGTGGAGCACCGCGCTGGGGATTTTGCCGGCCAGGGGGCCGGCCAGCGCTGCGCCGAATGGGTGCCCTGGGGGCCAAATCCGCCCCACCGGTCGTCGGAGAGTGACGATGAGTGAGCCCCCCATAGGCGAGGAGGGTTCCACGCCCCCGCCGGTAGAGCACGGTGCCGACGGGTCGACACATGAGAGCTCCGCGATGGGGGGGGGCAGCACCAGGAAACATCCTGGCCGGGGGCGGGGGGTGGGCGGTCGCTAGCCGCCACCACACCTTGGAACGAGGAGGGCTCGGGGACGCACACGCGTTGGGTCCGAAGCGCCACGCAGGGTGGAGGGTGCCAGCCGCTGTGCCGCCCGGGGGCCCTAGGGGACAAGAGGGCGCAACCACAATGAGTCGTTGTGCGCTACGCCGAGAGGGGGGAGCCTGCCGGTGCTGCACCACACAGGCCGGGGGGCACCAGATCCAGGCTTAGGGGCTCAAATGCACCCCGTTGACCGCTCGGTGACGCCACAGATGAAATGGAAGGAATGAGAGACAGAGGATTTGAGGGGGGCACTGGGGTAGGAGGAAGGGGGGTTGACTGTGGACGGGGCTTGTTTTTAGGGTCCGCCGCGTGCCACCGCTGTCGCACGCTGGAGGGCGGCAACAGCGGCCGAGGAGGTGGCTCAAGGGGAGGGGACTAGCGGCGCCGGTGAGCGCACCTGAGTCTCCGTTGGCGGGGATCAAGGGGGTGACCACCGCCTTTTCCGTGCCAACTCTGGTTTTTCACTCATGTATTCCGTATTATGTAAAATTGTGTGGTCATGAACTCATGATGCTATTCTAAGATCTAAGATCCTGTGTTCGTGTATTAGTACATCATGTTTATGCTTGGATTAACTTTAATATAGGTCTGTGACCATAGGCAAAAAGAACAAATACAGCTCACAAATTAAAACAAATTCATCTACAATACCAGTTGGGGAAAGGACCAGAAGACGACATAGGAAATATTGGTGTCACGTGTTAAAACTTGTCTGCCATCAAGAAAGATCTCACTGGGCCACACATGAAGTTCCACGAAAAAATATAAACCGAGAGAAAAGAACTGATACTAATATTATACTATACAGAAAGCACAATGCAAGTTCTCCTCGCTAGAAGACGGCGTCGAAGAGTCAAAAAGACAAATGATTTTGATGGCGACTGGAGGATTTAATATTCGTGGCTCGGTAGTCTCTGATCTTCCTCCCCATCAGAGAGGAGGTTGTTGCAATTGCAAGATGGATGAAATGTAGTACAGCAACTGGGAAACACACTGTAGCCTAGACACCGACACTTGAGAAAATAAAAGCTCGTGGGTAGTGACAGCAAAACCAACTGATTCTGAGAGTGGCCAAGAAGGACACCATGCAAGTGATTCGATCGTCTTATGCGTAGCAAATTACTAGTACTAGTACTCAGAACAGGCCATTCGGGCGTGGAAGTGAGCTTGGTGAGTAGAGTAGGAGTTGGTAGTATGTGGTTACCAGCAGGCTGAGGCCGGTGACGGAGGCGAAGGAGTTGGCCATGGAGGCGCCGGCGAGGGGCAGCTCCCCAAGGTGTCCCACGTACATGACGGAGATCATCTGGATCACGTTCTGCAGCAGCGCGCCGGCGATCATGGGCCCAGCCAGCCATAGCTGCTTCTTCAGCTCCTCGCGCACGCTCAGGATCTCCTCCTCCTCGGGCTCGCCCGCTGCGAGGAGCGCTTCCTCGACTGCTGGCCTCTTCGCCATGACTATCTCTATCTTTCTATGCGCTGCCAGCCGCTGAGCCGGACTTGGCTTGGCTTGGCTTGGCTTGTTGGCCTAGCTGCTGCTGTTGCTGCTTTTCTCTTCCCCTCCCCTGCCTCTGCCTGACTGCCTCTGTTATTGTGTTTCAGCAGTCAGCAGTCGACACGTCCACTTTGTTTGTGCCCTGACATTTCCAGATTTATACGGGATATATATACGACTGTAAGATCGCACAAAGTGGAATGGGTACTACTGGACGTCAGCTTATTACAAGAAACTAAAAATCCAATTTCCGATGGGATATTCTGTCCCTGTTTTATCAACTAAAAACGCGCCCTCATGGAGAAAACAGAAACAACTTCACTTTCTGGTTATGTCGTGCCTTATCTTCTTTCTCTTGCTGTATTTGTACCCCGAGAAAAAAAATACAAGCTGCGTCTGAGTTTTTTTTTTCCGCCGTGAGAAAAATTTGAATCAAAGATCAAACAGTGTCGTGAGATGGGATGGGGATGCCCAAGCAAGCAGTTCACTTTCCACCCGGCTTTTATATTCCTGACAAGCGGCCTGTTCGCTGCTTGGTTTCTGGACTGGTTTGGACTGGCTGGTGCTGGTTTGTTATGAGAGAAAAATACTATTGACTGACTAATTTGGGCTGGCTAAAACCAACAAGCGAACTGAAGAGCTCCAATACAAATATACAATGGTTCCAAACAGTCAGAGGCAGCTGCAGCTCCAAGTTTTGCTGCAGCGTCGTCACTCGTCAGAGAGGGTAGAGGCGGGCAGTCAACGGTCAACACAACGCAACGCAACAGGCAACAGGAGCAGCAGCACAAGTAAACGTTTGATCGGCAACGTAATGGTGAATGATCCCAGACACATTAGTTCTTCAGCGGTAGGAGTAGTATATTAGTAATATCTCTCTCTGCACGGCGTCGACTTTTGATCTGCACGGTGGATCATTCGGGTCCGACTCCGAGGGGTACACTATTTGACCTGACATGTAAATCCCGTTGCCTTACAGAGTACAGACACAAGTGCTTGGCGCTGATCTGGTCCACTTTCAAAATATTTATTATTGATTATATTATTAGTTCGAAAACATAAAATCATATCTCCCGGTTTATTTTGAAAAAGGGGTTTTCATATATCTATTTATACTTCCTCTATCCCGAAAAAAATGTAAATCTCATTTCTCGGGAAGTCAAAGATAGTGTATCATTAGATTAATCACGAAATATATTATCATAATAAACCTAATTGGAGATCTAAAATTAGATAATAATAAATTTAGTCAAACTTAAGATTCTTTGACTCCCCGTGAAGAGAGATTAAATTCTTTTTGGGACGGAGAGTAAAAAATAGTACATATTATTTACTGGGAGACGTTTATTAAATATATCAAAATGTGAAGAGACCGCTAACTAGCGGACAAGTAAAAGTTGATTGGAGGTTGGAGTTGAAACGGATCAAATATATCAAGATAGTACATATTTCAAAATAAATTCCCATATGAATTTAAATATTCTCAAATACAAATAAAATTGGATCCTTCTAATCTTAATTCCAATATCACACACCTTCAATGGTAATTTTACTCTTAATTTTAAAATTTGTGTTTTTGCCCCTGTTATTTCAACTCGAAGGCAAACTTTCTCCCTATTCTTTTAAGTCATTGTAATAGTGTTAATTCTAAGATGCAATGATTGTTTTGCCCTTATGGATTTGCCCCCGCTTTTGTTGATCTTTCTAGTTTTACCCCTTTTTGGCCTCAAAGTTTTAAACATTATTTTTTTTACATATTTAACAAGGATTTTAGTAACAAAATTTGACACAATTTGCTGATATATTTTAAATATATGCAAACTTTTGACAAAATTTATGGCATACACAATTCATTATCACAATCACACAATTTGGATTTGATCATGAAACCATAATTGACAACCATAACATAGTAACATGTCCATATCACATTAACACATCTAGTAGTGAGGCTCTTTTAAAAGAAAGACCGTGGAGTAGAGCTCCCCAATATATGTAACCTCATCCTACAAATTCGCTCCCACAGGGCCAGAGTCGAACCTAAGACCTGAGGACTGCTAGTAGAGCCACCTAAACAACTCAACTAGATGTCCGTTAGCAACTAGTAGTGAGTTTTGACATCTCTAGTGCCAAATATTATGTTCAACCATCAAAATGTACACACTAGCAAGCCACACAATAGTTCCTCCTCTTGTGTTGCCTTATACATTTTCTATGTTCTACTACCAATACCCTTCTTCAAGTTATTTAAAAATCAAGTCCAACTTTCCTTCGATTTAGCCTCAGTCACTCCATATGCCATGGGAACAACCAATTATGACCATCCATTTCTAAATCTAAAGAATATTGTATTTATGGAAAAGCATATCATGACTAATATTGTGACAAATAGAGAATCATGTTTCCATGTTATTAAAAAATTTAAAAACAATATTTCGGTGATATATTACATTATATTTAATGGAATGTCGGGTTAGATGAATTAAAATATAACATTATTAATATCCATATCCCTTTCATTCTAAATTGTAAGTCATTCTGTCTTTTTTCTAGATGCATAGATCTTGTTGTGCACCTAGATATATATTATGTCTAGATAAATAATAAGAGTTATGTATCTAGAAAATCTCGAACAACATACAATTTGGAATGGAGGGAGTATCAATTTATATAATTTTAAAAATTATATTATTTATTACCATTATATAGTGAACAAGATAGTGCTTATTTTGGGGACATAGTAAGACGGATGGCCCAGTCTTGGTTCTATATTTGTTAGTGGGATAGAACTATTCTTGTTTTTCTTTGGTTAAAGTCATATCAAAAGTGGGATGAGGTAGTGTGAACCGAAAGTTCCTCAATTGTTTAGATTCTTTGTGGTGGAACAAGTGTACCAGGAGTCAAGTCCTCGACACGGATGTTCACATGTTGCTAATCTTATTATGGGATTTAACGATACTATTTAGCGCTAGGTGATGTGCCCTGTGCCCATCAACTGTGAGACATTTGTAGTGACTTTAGCAGTATGAATAGTTCAATACCTACTGGCTTAGTCTATTCGAGGTGCTCACTAGGTAAGGTATTCATGCACACGTTTAAAGGAGTGAGAGTACATGTATGTGTGTATCTAAGCATATGCATTTGTACTATACTTTGCAGCAAAACTGAGATGACACACCGAACAAGTGATCTCAACATGTCATCATCTTTTCCTTATCTTTTCCATCCATTGCATCACTAAAAACAATCCTTTGATCGCTTCTCTCCATCCATCAAACCAAATCGACCTATCCATCATTTGGGATATCATTGTCCATGTTGAGCACTAACCATGCCTCAGCTATCCCATCAAGATCTGCCTACACCCCCCCCCCACACACACATTGACCTCCATCTATCCCTCTCATCTTTTCCCTACGTGACATGCTAACCCCACCTAGGACTGCGTCACCCTCATCTAGGTTTCGCCACCCTCATCTTGTCCCAATCAAGATCGCCCTCATCCACGCTACATCAACCCATGCCAGCCCTACCAAGTTCACTCGTGTCTTCATTCTCTTCTCCATGCACACCCACTACCAGTGCTCGCCTCCTAATTTCCACACTCATGCTAAGGAGTTAGTGTGTGTCCCAAGCGGGACAGATACGTCCTAGATCTAGTGGGTTTATTCTCTAATGTGATCGTTTCATTCCTGATGTCTGTAAACCAAACAACAGCACAAATTGGATCGTGTTCTTGTCAACATTATACTAAACATTACTACCCACCAACAAGCTCTGCTGATTTTTTTTTTGTCCTTGGCTTCAACAAGTTGATGGCAACTTGCGTTCTCAAGTTTATGTGGGAGCAAGCACAATCATTTGGTCTATTTGGTTGAGTCAAAATGATTTGGTTTTTGACAAAAAGATATTATCTTCTTATTTACATGTTGTTTTTAGGGCTACACATTGGACACGCTCCAGGTCCATCTTATAAAAGGACCACAACTGACCAACATTAAAGTGGGCAAGTTGTATCCTAGAGATAGTAGCAATGGAGATCTTCGCCAAACATGAGTGACCGTTTTCGAGTAGACTTATTGCATAGTTTATTTCTAATTCTTGCTAGAGACTTGTCTTGAATTAAACTTTGATTAAGTGCATATTTTATGCAGAGATGGGAATAAAACTTCCCTTTTCTAAAAAATAATGTCTCAGCTAAAGCACCGGTATTTATATCCAATATCAAGTTATACAAATAAAAAGATTAAACTTAATATCACAATCCATTTCCCTACTTTGTTGTATTTGTCTCTCTTACTCATGGATAACAAGAAGTTTGTCTACACCAGTAGAGAAACTACTTTTACTCCCGGTTCGCAACCCCCTTTAGTCCCGGTTTTGGAACTGGGAGCACGAATCCGGGACTAAAGGGCCCTCCTTTAGTCCCGGTTTTACGCCGGGACTAAAGGTGGATTTTAGTCCCGGTTGGTAATACCAACGGGGTTAAACTTTTAGTCCCGGTTGATAATACCAACGGGACTAAAGGTTTTTTTTTTCTTTTTGTTTCTATTTCTATTTTCACGCTGCTACCAGGTTTTTTGTTTCTATTTCTATTTTTCTTTTTTTTTTTTTTTCTATTTTCACGCTGCTAGAACTAAAGGTTTTCTTTTTTTTGTTTCTATTTCTATTTTCTTTTTTTTTCTTTTTTAATTGATGATTCGTTTTGGTTTTTGAATACGCATTCTACGCTGCTAGAATATACGACGTTTATAATGTTCAACATTTTGTATAAACTATAGTACGAAGGACCTTTAGTCAAGGATCGGTACAATCCCATAGAGCAGATCCTGTTCAAGTTCGTCTTTGCATGGTTCGAGAGCTGAGCTTTAGTTAGCTTTCACTTTTCCGAACAAAGCGAGGTGGTGCTAATAGGTGGACCGCCAGCAATTCCAAAGCATATTGCGACTTGGCCGCCCATCAAGCTCCTATAAACACCGGGACTAAAGACCTTTAGTCCTTTAGTAATACCAGCAGTAGGGACTAAAAGTATATCTTTAGTCCCGGCTCGTAATTAGGGACTAATTGATTTCCTACGTACTAGTGTAGCAAAAGCTAGCTAGCAGATCCTCGATGGTCGCCGGGAACCGGGACTAATTGAACTCACGTAGCAGCTAGCTAGCAGAGAGAGAAATCGACATGTCCTCGACGGTGAACAGCTAGCTAATGTACTAGCTAGCTAATGCTACTCGTACTAGTCCCGGTTGAACAAAATGTCGCTCCCGTATTCGGTTGGAGACCAACCGGGACTAAAGGTTCATTTCTAATCTCGGACGGAGCCTAACCGGGAGTAGACTTTTACTCCCGGTTGGAGGGACCAGCCGGGAATAAAAGTTAATATTTAGTCGGTTGGTAGCTCCAACCGGGACTAAAGGTCCCCTGCAACAAAAGGCTGCCCACAAGACGTTTTAGAGACCTTTAGTTTGTTAGAGCTACCAACCGGTACTAAAGGTTTCTCTAGTCCCGGGCACGAAAAATACCGGGACTAAAGCTAAATTTCAAAGTAGATCAAAAATCGTTTCTCTACTAGTGCTATTAGGTGACACATTTTCTTTGGATACGGATATCATCCACACCCGTTGAGCTTTTTACTTTCCACATCCATAGCCACACTAGAAAAGCGAATTTAGATATTTTTGTATACATTTCTCAATCGTACACGGATGTTCAAAATGTGAGATAGGATAATGTGGTTTTTTTTCACATCTAGTTTCCATCCTTGATCGAAGGGGAGGGAGTTTGGTCACTATTCGCTCCAGAGGAGCAAACACGTAGCGTCTCCTACACATATGTTCTTTTCTTCTCTTTTGTCAATGTTTTATAGCCTAAATGAATTTTGGGCCTGACTGATTGAACCCACCCACAAACCTCTCGTCTGGTGGGCTGGCTTATTATTGGCCCATATAGCTTGTTGAACTTCGATCGAAATATGTATAACGATTGCAACATTATGAAGTTACATGTCTAGGCAGTTGTATTTTAAATGTTCTACTGTTTGTTTGTGATCAATGTTTGATGTGTTCAGTCCGTACGAAAATAGAAAACATGAGAGAAAAATAAAGAATATATAACATGGAATGTTTCAAGAGACATAGATGAACAATTTTGATGTACTATATATCACAACAATAGGATTTCATCATAAGAAAAATTTGAAATATAACAGAAACCAGCTACAAAATGCTACAATAAAAGAACCCAATTAAGTTAGCATGGCAATAAATTTGTATTATGTAATATTATGAGTAAAAAAATCACCTCTTTGAAGAACTACATTTTTACCTTAAAACAATTGTACCAAAAAATTAAAAAAAACAACAATCAGTAAAAAGAAAATAAAAATAAACAATTACAAACTTAGGAAAAAGGTTTTCCATACAACACTCACCGTACAAAAAGGTAAACAAAGTGCAGAATAGAATGAACTATGAAGGGAGACAAGAGATGTTAGTACAGTACAGTAGTATTATATATATATATTTTTTGAAAGGTTTATAGGAGTATTATATATATTATTCGAAAAAAAAAACAAGAGATGCTATTAATGGCCCACGTGGTTCCTTGTGTTACTGCTGCCTGCCAACGGAGACGAAGGAGATGGCTAGCGTATTTTACCGTCCACTTGGGCCGGGATTTGTTCGGTTTGCATAAAATACACAGGCAGATGCAAGAATTTAAATCATCCCAACGCCACGCAGGTCGCATAAACAAACACCGGCGAGCAGAGACGAGTGGGACCAGCAGACCATGGCACCATGCCATGCTGATGATCTGTCCTAACCCCCTGATTGCGAGCTTAAAAAACATTCAGTTCAGACCAATCGTAGTAGAAACAAATTAAAGATGAAGAAGCCGTTCGAGTTACTATTTGTAAGTTGAAACAACTGTTGCTACACAAAGACTACTCATCATGCAATCTCGGTAGTAAACACTCGTCACTGCTGCTTGTCAAAAAGTACCAAGTGCACTCGATACTTTTGAGACTAGCTTATTTGTATTCATAACTAAGATAAGCTGACATGACATGGAATAGATAAAGATAGAGTTGATGAAAGTTTCATGAGATAAAATAAGTTTTATGGAGATCAAACTTATCTACAGTGTGTCTAACATATGAGAGTTTTGGAAATAAGGACATGAAACCCCCACTGACACTTCGCTTATGTGTCTCCGGCTGTGGAAAAAATCTTCGATCATAGCTTACGTTGATGACATTGTGGTCATGAGCAAAAAATAGGAAGACCACATTCAGGACCTCAAGGAAACGTTTGCAAACCTCAGAATGGCGGGGCTCAAACTAAACCTAGAGAAATGTGTTTTTGGAGAAAGCATAGGAAAGATGCTCGGTTGCATAGTAGGGCCCGAAGGCATATGCGCAAACCTAGACAAAACGAAGGCCATACTATCAATGGTAGAACCCTCAACCAAAAAAGAAGTGCAGAAGCTAACCGACAGAATAGCAGCTCTGAATAGATTTATCTCAAAATCCGCAGAACGTAGCCTGCCCTTCTTCAGAACACTAAGAGTCACAGGAAAATTTGAATGGAGTCAAGAGCCGTCGAAGGCCTTTCAACAACTCAAAAACTATCTAGCCAGCAACCTCATAGTTACAGTGCCATGTCCGGAGGCGCCTTTGCTACTCTATGTAGCCTCGCAGGACGTTTAGCAGGATTTTCTTTATTCTCGCGATGAGACGGTTGTAGATCCAATTTTAAATGATCATAATCTATCCTTATAATTTGAAACGAATAGAATATAAACAATAATTATACGTATTCAATACGATTACTTCCCTAGCGTTAGTTTAGTCTCAGTGCGGAGTTTTATAGCATACTCCCTCAGTATAAAAAATGAAGTCGTTTTGAACAGTAACACGGTCTCCAAAGCATAACTTTGACTTCTTATTTTTATAAAAATATTTATCAAAAAGTGGTATATGTATATTTTTTACGAAAGTATTTTTAAATACAAATCTATTTATATGGTTTTCACATTTTCAAATTCAACAAATTAAAGATTATTTATAATTTATATTCTCAATGTTTGACCCAAGCCTTATCCAAAACGACTTTATTTTTTAGTATGGAGGGTTTCATCCTGATAAAACTCTATAAAACTCTATCTCTTTCTACATAATTAACCTATCAAGCTATTAAATTTGTTGACGTATGACAGTATTAAATACAAATAAAAATTATTTGAAACTTCCATCGATAATGGTCTTTGACGACACGCGCGGCCACGCGGATCCGCTCTTGAGTCCTGGCCCGCGGTGTATATGAGCGCTGACCATTGCTTTGGCCTCGGCCTTGGAAAAAGGTTGGTTGGGAAGTGAGAACGAGAGAGCCGCCAGGCGTACGGCTACGAAGCCGTCAGCCTCGCTCATTTCCACGCCCGCGTCAGCGAGAAAGCAGCGACAAAATAAAAACCGGGACAAAAATGAAAGCTACAGATGCACGTCGGCCGCGTTTTGCCGCCGGGCGGTGCTGGTTGCTCCCTAGTAGTACATGGAATGCACAATGTAATCAATGCAGCCACCAGTTGAACAGGATGGTATTGTTTCAGAAAGCCGAAAGCCTTGGGACACGTTTAGTTGCAAAAAATTTTCCAAAAAAAATAAATACAGTATCCATCACATCGAATCTTACGATACGTGTATGGAGCATTAAATGTAGACGAAAAAAAACTAATTGCACAATTTGGTTGGAAATTACGAGATGAACATTTTAAGCTTAATTAGTCCATGATTGAACACTAATTGCCAAATAAAAACGAAAATGTTACCGTAGCCAAATTTCCAAAATTTGGCCAACTAAACCAGGCCTAGGCCATTATGAACTAGGGAAGCACCCTAAGCGCGTGTTTAGTTCCAACCCCAAATTTCCAAAAAGTGCTATGGTATCCATCACATCGAATCTTAATATACGTGCATGAAGCATTAAATGTAGACGAAAAAAAACTAATTGCACAGTTTGGTTGAAAATTACAAGACGAACGTTTTGAGCTTAATTAGTCTATGATTGAACACTAATTGCCAAATAAAAACGAAAGTGCTGCAGTAATCCAAATTTCTAAATTCACCCAACTAAACACGCGCTAACAATCGTACAAGACACCCATCCAGCTATCGGCTGCTCTGCCAGCCAGCCAGCTCACTACCCACAAACTACTCGATCGCCATAGGGCCTAGCTCAAAAGAACTAGCAGTACAATTTTTCCAAAAGTTAATTTAATTTTAAAATATAAGTGAAAACGGTAGAACTTAGGTTTAGTTTGGTTGAGGCTTTTTTTACCATTATGAGTCAACAGGGTGATTTGATTCTGATTGGTGTTTATTTGGGCTTATCCGTAAGGGATTGTGGTGTGATATGGCCCTATACAATATGCATACCGCTCCCCTTGGAGGGTTATTCGATCCGGTCGGCTTACTCCTCGCCGCCTCGCGGTAGCGAGGAAAATCAATCATCGCTGACCTTCGGAGATCGTGTGTCGTCAACATCTCGTGCCTCTCCCACGATATAGTAGCTCTCGATCATAGTTTCCAGAGAGCCTCTTCCTCCTCCGTGTCTCTGCTTACTTTTTATCTCTCCCTTCGTCCTCTAGAGTTTTGAGTTCACCTTTCTCTGCTCATAGAGATGGGAACAACAAACCATTACCATCGTCAAACAAACAATCACTACTACAGTAAGCATTTATATCAAGGGTTTATAGGGGCGGTTCCCAAGCCGCTCCTACAAATCGATTTATAGAGATGGCTTGGGTAACACCCTGGTGTTAAGTATGCATTTGGCATTGGCATTACACGAGCACAAGCATCATTGATCATTCATGAGCATGAGCATCTCAAATTGTATCTCTATGATTGCTTATATTACATGGGTTGTCACTAATGCTTTACATATGCTAGGGTTTACATGTGACCAATGTATAACCTTTGGGGTACCTTAAACGTGTTTAGAATGTCATATGGAACAACTTTGGTATTCATGACTTGGACCAATTTGGCCTCTAAGTCATTGTTATAGTGTAACTTATCATTTTCAAGTTGTATGTTTGACCTAAGTTGAATTAGCATAGAGTGCTTGCATGGTAGTGCACCCTTAAGCAAAGTTGTAGTACATGACTAGAGTAACAACTTTTATTTTTGGGTTAAGACCTAGTGCATAGCATGCCCAAAAATAGCTCTCAAGTAGCAATAAAATACTGTTCTAGCACTTGAAATTTTTGTAAGTCTAGAATTGGTTTATAGTTTCAATGTACCTGTGTTTGATGCACTGTAGCTCGTTAAATAGGCCGATCTAGACCAAACCCATTTAAGCAAAGTTGGAGTACTCATGTAGCTCTATAACTTTGATTCTTACAGTTTTCGCTGAATTACCACGAATTTAGAGTTATTTGATTGCAAACTCACGCTGTCAGTCGAGCCAAGGGGGGAACTGAATCGGCTGACCTGATTCAAACCGGCGTCGGTCGTGGCCGACCGCGCGCAGCGCGCGCCCATCGCGTGGTGCCCGTACGCCGCCGTTGGCCCTACGACGCCATGCCAAAGTAGAGGAACCCAGCGACGTGCTGCTGCTGCTCCCATTTTGTATCTCACTCGTTGCTCTCTTCTCCACACCACACCGAAGCGACCGCGCTCGCCATTGTCGCCACCGTGCTCCACCCGCTCGCACGCCGTCATTGCTGCACCACCGTCTAATTCAGCTCACCAGCAGCTCCGCTGTTATCACCTCTTCCACCCTGACCCGCTTGTCCCACTTGCTGTGCCTTGGTAAGGGCGTATTTTGCATCGCCGTCGCCACGATCTCGTCGGAGCGCCGCCGTGCGCTCAGCTTACCGTGGTCTCACCGTTCCCCCGCACCTCCTGTCCTCCTCTTCTTTGATCTAGAGTCTCCTTGTGATCCTTGTGCTTAGGCAGGAACTAGGTTAGATGCTACTGCTTGGTCGTGCGGGAACGCGTCGCTGTGGTCACTATGGCCGCCGTGGCACTCGAGCTCGCCATTGCCGAGCTAACCCATCGCCTCCCTTCTCTTTCGCGCGCATTAGGTTGAGTGAGCCTAGACCTAGCGGATGGCATGAGGGAGACTCGCCTCTCGCCATGGTCTAGCTAGAACGCCGAGAGCACCACCGTGCTCTGTGCGCCGCCGCTGCGGCATGCACGCGGTCGGAGCTCACCGCCGCCTCACCGGAACCCTAACCACCCGAGATAGCTTTGCTAGGATTCCATGAAGCCATAGCACACCTCACCGGAGCCTGTGATGGCTAGAGAACGCCGGCGTACCGCGGCGCCGCCTCCGCCGTCTGCCATTGCCGCCAGCGAGGGTGCTCCAGTGCACCGCCAGTCTACCACTGGGTGCGTGGGAGCGCGGGGAGTGCAACCGTGGTGAAGTTACCGCTGGAGACCTCGTCGTCGGTGAGCTGTCTCTCGTCAAATGCCGCCTCTGCTCTGATCCGCTGACGCAAGGGTCCCCTGACCAGCGGGCCCCATCTGTCAGTCACTGTGTTTGCTTTGATTTTCTTATTTTTCACAGATTTGAATACCAACTTCAAAATTTCATATCTAGAGCTAGGAGTGTCCAAATGGAGTGAACCAAATTTTGTTGGATTCATCATGAAGTGTATTATTTGATAAAAATATAAAACTTATTGTTTGTGATGTTTTTCTAGGAGAATTAAATAGAGCTAGATAAGTGCTTTTAAATTATTTGCAATCTTGTAAAATGCATAACTTGAGCTAGGAAAGTGATAAAATTATGATTCAAATTTTTCTGATCTTATGTTGAGTTACTCTAGTTAGATAAAATATTAAACTTGTAGTAAACTTGATTGGAGTAGGGTCTTGCTATTTATCTTTTAATAAATGGTGTTTTTTATTGAAATTCATAAGGATAAAAATAAGTAACATATTTCAATGCAAATTTTTGTACAGTGTTAATGGGTTCTAGGAAAGCTAAAAAAATATGAAATCTATTCTTTGACACTATTCAATAGGGATAACTATTTTCACTAAAATTAGCCCTTATAACTTGTTATTTATGTGGAGGGTGCTGAACTTATTCAAATGGCATGAAATTTGTACTGTAGACTATGGGGATCATATATGAATCACTGTAATTGTCTCAGAATTTATTGTGCACTTTTGATATATTTTTATTATTTTACCTTAGTGTCCAAATAAATTAATAAAGGCATTTAAATAATTTATTTGGGCTTGACCATCATATTTTCTAGACTGTGTATGATGCCTATGAACTGTTGGTACCTTTGATTATGCCCAATTTTGATTTCTTGTATGCAGTAAAATATAATGGCTCTAAAATTCAATTAAAGAAGTTGTTTTGGACAAATTCTGTTGCTAGGTGTTTTGCATATGTAAAATGAAGTTTGCTGTAAAATGATTAATAATAAAGTTGTAGGGAATTTCTTTATATAGCTTGTGTCAAAATTTTAGGGCAATAGGCCAAGTAGTTTGAGAGTTATAGTTGTTAGAATTTGGTCTTGCGAAATGCTTACTCTCTGGAATTTCTAGACAGACCTAGGAAGTTTACCTATTTTGGCTAGGATAGTAGTTGAATTAGCTTTTGGTGATTAAATAAAAGTTGTAGGCAATTTTATAAGATTTCTAGAAAATCTAGGATAATAACATTTGGTTGAGTAGAACTCTAGTTATGATCTAAACTTGTACATGTTGTGTTGTGGTCCAGAAATGGACTTAGTGTGGATTCTTGAAATTTTTAGAGAAGAGATATGCAACTACTCAATAAATAAGAATTTAACCTTGTTATCATCCTAATGACCTAATATGATAGTCATCATTTAACCATGCGCATTATCATGACATATCATCCATGACCATTCTTATGCATTCATGATTCTCACTTTTTGCATATGCATGCAATAGGTGTGACGGAAGAAATCACTGTGTTGGAGTACGAAGCCGATCCCCAGGAAGAGCATCAGGAAGTGCAGCAATAGGAGGTCCTAGGAGAAGGCGAACCCTATGGTGAACAGTTGACCGAGTGCCCAGATCACTAGCCCTCAACCTTTGTGAAAGGCAAGCCCCGGAGCATTCTAAGCCTCCTATATTTTCGAACTATCAACTTGAGTCCTTTTATGTTGATGCATTAAGTACTAGGAGTTGATTGGAACCACTTGCGGCATATATCTTCCTTGTCTAGATATATATATCTTGTATCCTATGTAGGTTCAGGATCGAATATGTGCTTAGTAATGCTTAGTCGGTAGAAGCCGGGTGATTACCTGTCACCTGCATGATATAGGCGGATAACTAATCACAGTTGGCTATATATGCTAGCATGAAATATAACTATGTGTTAATGAATAATGGAGATCGAGTGGGATCATGATAAATAAGCAACAATGCTTGGAGGTCTTGGGTGCCTATTTATCCCCGTCTGTGTCGGTTAAGGACCGATTCGTTGTACGTCCTCATGTCATGTTGAACACATGCCTAGCACTTAGTTGGCCAGATCCGATGATACGACCGTGAAGCCGAGTAGCTCAATTCAGGCCAGGCCCCGATAAGTGAAAATGCGCACACTAGAGGCAGTAAGGATGTGCGGAGAGCCAATGGCGTGAGTCCAAGGGCGGGACTGGGTCCCGATCTTCCTTGCATATTGATAGAATCTCTAAGGGTGCGGCGCTGATCGGACCCATGAGTTAGTCCTGAATTGTACCAAAGGTGACCTAAGGCTACCTTCATAGGGTGTGCCTCAGTTTGTGTTAGGAATAAATTCCCTAGCTAGGTTGGAATCGATTCGAATCGCTGTCTCTCCCAGATAGTGAGAACTTGACTGAGCAGCGGCAACGTAGAAGCACTAATTGAAACTTGATGGTTATGATGATGCTCAAATTACTCTTATACCGGATATGGTTACTAATGCTTGTTAGCTTAATCAAGTGATTACTCTAGTACAGATGCTAATGTAGAGATGCTTAATTGAATA
Organism: Miscanthus lutarioriparius; assembly: GCA_904845875.1. Lineage (NCBI taxonomy): Eukaryota > Viridiplantae > Streptophyta > Magnoliopsida > Poales > Poaceae > Miscanthus > Miscanthus lutarioriparius. The sequence continues at coordinate 47,811,119 of CAJGYO010000018.1, read as the reverse complement.
GGTATTCAAATTGATGCTAGAGGTACTAAATCTCCAAGTTATATTACTTAAGCTTTTATGCAAAATGTTGTCAAGCTAACTCCACCTCTTAAAGCCATGCATACTCCTTGGTGTCTTATTATTTTGGTTTATGATGGGTAAGTCTAGCTGAGTACATTCTCGTACTCAAGTTTTATTCCCATTTGTTGTAGATGACGTGATGTACCATGGTTATTGCAAGCACTACATAACTCCTGCTGTTGATGGAGAGTAAGACCAAGGGCATGGTCATTCTATATCATCTCCTCTATGTGCTTTTGTTGGAGATGATCCTAAACTAGCTATGTATTTGAACTATCATGATGTTGTTTCAAAACTATGTTGCTTCCGCTACTTCTAAATTTTAGTTTGTAATAACACTGTTGAAACTCTAATGTATGAGAACTATTTGTGAACCTATTGTAACATGTGACTGGTTGTGTTGAATCATGTAGGATCTTGGTTTGTACATTGGTTTGTTTGAGATCCCCCTTGATTTCATCGGACCACCAGGTTTATATGGGTTCAAGTATGACGGTTTGATCACTTCGGTGATTGCTATTGTACTTGTGCTCTTATAAATTGGACTGTTGTATTACAGCTAGCTTTGGAGCAAGGTTCAACATTAAACTTGTCATACGTGTATTTAAAACAAAGGTTTTATATTATAAAATTATAAAGTATGCCAGTGGTCATCTCCTTTATACCTAGTTAAGGACTATTAGGTGGCTATTTAAGTACTAACATGGGATGGGTTTTTACTTTCGTTGTCCATACGACGTGCAATTGTATGGATGCCATTCACTTGAGTGGTAATGTATGGATCAAATGCCTCTACGTCCAGGTAAGAAGGTAAGTTGATGAGTGGCATGACCGTAAGATGTGAGCGTGTGGTCGGGGAGAGCTAGCTTTGATACGGCTGTATATGCATGCTTGCATGTGTGTATGGTGCGTATTTAATTGTGGGTAATAAATTGTCATCAGCTAGCTTTGATACAAAAATATATATATAGGGATATATATATGGAAGTATTTCGTTTACCGCTCTCATATAATCAACCTAGAGCCCAGATTACATTCTTATACATTTAATTGTTGGGATGGGCTAAAATAAATCTTTTGCAGGTACACTAACAATGAAACATGTAGCTCATTTAGTTACGATTATCTTGAGAGAACGTATGTATGCCACCACGTATATCGTTAAGGATTTAATTTTTTCTAAGTTTGTGAGGACGTATGGAACGTGCATGCATCATGATAAATCATTCATTCATATCATTACATTGTTCCTCCCCTTAAGTTTTAGATTATGTTATGTAACCCTTTTCTATGATCGCGTTGTCTCACCAGAGTTATACCATTTTGATACAGATGGCAGCCCTAGGAGTCCCTATTGCAAGCGACACCTTTTTGGCACTATTTGGAACTCCCACCCTACTGTGGAGGGTACTGCACTCGGTCGAGTATGCGGAATCGCCTCGCTACTTTTGGAGCAAAGTGGTAACTAAGGGACAATAGTGGTACAACGCACGGGTGACTGTCCCAGCCCCGTGCTGATCACCCATAGTGGCAAGGCTAGAGTGTGGAGTCAGATGGACAGACACCTTGGGAGGGTGCCCAAGTTGCAGCTTTCGAGGTCCTCAGTGAGATATGTTAGGTGTTTGGGGACGAGCTTGTCAACGGTCCTGTTGGATCCTTCCCTTGAGTGGACCCCTCGTAAACTGTTTGGATCCTACCAGGTGGTAATGCTTTGGTCAGAGACCGAGACGAAAGAGCAGGAAGTAGTACTTCTACCATGAGTGCCATGTATGCTATTATGAAGATGCTTTACTCTCGCCAAGATAGCTACATCAGCTGTATGCAAGAGCTCCAAAGAGCACAGGTTGCATAGCGTAGGATGCGAGAACATGTGCATAGGCATAGAAGGGTAGTTAGAGCAGCTCAGAATCAGGTAGGTAATTATATGATAGCTTTGGAAGCTCGTCAGGGGCAGTTTGTCCGTGCTGTTGCTGAGAGGGATGCAGCCTTAGCAGAGGTTCAAGGGATCCGTATGGAGAGAGACGAGGCTATTCATCTTGCTAAGACTAGGGAGGCAGCTAGAATCCGGATGGTGTTTCAAGCTGCTGGGCAGGCAATGGAGTTTGATCGCAGAGAGCAGGAACTTATATGCCAGGTTGAGGAGCTTTAGCTGGATGTTCATCGTCTCAACAACATGGTGAACCCAATTCTTCCTCCAAATGCTCCAGCAGTGGAAGAAGATCCTAATGTGTTGATTGCCGAGGATGATGGCTTGGAGGTGGATGTCGAGGACGAGCCTGAAGATGAGGAGAATGAGCCTTTTGAGGATGACCACGGTGATGGTGTGTCTGACATCGACAGCGGCCACCCTGAGGAGTAGATTAGCTTTAGTATCTAACTAGATGCGTTAGCTCTCTATCTTCGATCATTCATGTAATGAATTCGTAATTTAGTTCGATCTAATGGTGTATCCTTTGATGTACTCTTGAAACTTTGCATATAATCCATGTTGTGGTTGCACTTTTAATGAATGTCGTTGAGTTGGCAAGCAATTTGGCATATATGGAATGCATTTGCGAATGGCGTTAAGTAATATATTTGGTGATGTTATGGTTGTGGAATTGAATTATTGTGCCTCTATTTTATTGTATGAATTTATATTCTCTCCAGTAAATTCAGTTTGGCATAATTATACAATTCTTCTACAATTTTTCGACATCATCAATAATTGTTATTGTTGTAATTCTGTAGATGCCTCGCACCCGTTCTGGAGCCGGTGGGAACAATGGGAACAATGGTGCTGAGGGTAGTGGCTTGAATGGTCATGACAATGAAGATTTGCCACCACCGCCACCACCCACACTAGCAGAGTTGATGGCTATGCTCGCTGAAGGGCAACGTGCTATGGGCAAGGCTATGCGCACCATGGCGCAACAAGTCACCCAGGGCACACATCAGCGCTAGGGTGCAGAGCCAAACCAATACAGTGATTTCAAGGAGTTCTTGGATACCAAGTCGCCTATTTTCAAGGAGGCTGAAGAGCCACTCTGTGGTAGAACCGCCTAATCTAATACCTCTCAGGAGAGCTCATCTTCCATTAGACACTAAGCACCTAAGGGAGAACACTAAATTACTCGGTTCCGTCGGGCACACCCCAGGGGAGAACCCAAAAATACATATTTTTCCATCAGGATCACAAATGAGAGAATAAAGCTTACATCATTCTATGTAAGCACCTGTGCTACTTCCAAGCAGGTGGTAAGCAATCAGAGTTCCTTTTTCTATCTTCCATCTTTCATCTTTCAGTTCTTACTATGATGCTAAACCATAGACAAGCCGTACTGGATCACCCGGTGATTCACGAATCAATGCCCCCAGCTGGGTACCCCGAAAACACATGCCCCGCTTGTACCCAAGGTATAAGCAGGACCAACCCATCACCCTCCTGTCCTAGGGTCCTAGGTCCCCATCCAAACTAGGACTCCAAGCCCCCGCCCCTGAGTCCCGGACTCAGTGCGGTGCAAGGACCTCCTCCACCAAAAAGAAACCCTGATAGTCGGTCCAGAAAGAGCCAGAACCTACGACAAGAGAGCAACAAGTCTTCCAAGCGCCCATACCCAAGTATGTGCTCGGGATAATAAGTCTGTGACTTGCCTAGAGCCTTATGCAACGGGCGGTCCTTAACCGACACAGACAGGGAAAGCAGTGTAACCAAGCCATGCCCCGCATCCATGGCGACACAACCTCTTACACCCACCAATACCCAAACCATATCCCTGCCTGGTCACCATTTTCTTTTCCACCATTTTTATATATTCCAAGTGATAATAATGCAGTAATATATTTCCTATCTCTCGCGAGTGACAACCATCACTCAACTTCTAACAGAGTCCTGTAGCATAGCAATCTACACGATCCTATCATACTAGTAAGACTCATGGGATAAAGATATATATATGCAAGTGGGTTTCATTCAACTCCTTAAAACTTAATGCAAAAATATAATTTAAACTGTAGAAAAGTAGGGGTTATGCACCGGGGCTTGCCTGGGTAAGATATAGATTAAAAAGTTAGTATCTGCATCTTCAGATCATCCACCATCATCTGAATAGAAATCCCATTGCATCATCTCCTAGAGAGAATACCATTATCCCATCTTCGAATTCCCAATCATCCTTCAATCGATCCGTTAATCCATCATCATACCTATATGATATGCATGGATGCAATTGCATAAATGTAAATAATCAACGATAGCCAGAATGCTTAGAAACCCGATCACGCCTCAGAAGCTAACAAGATAGCTCTAATGTTGGTCTATGTATTCATGTTGTCGAATAAGGTGTTACTTCCCCACCAATGTTTTAGTTATACAAACCCAAGTTGTTTCTTTATTTCATTCTATCGATTTAATCATTATTTGAAATAGAGCATCATTATCCATCTAGCAACTAATTATTCTGGAGCTACAAGAATTATAGTGAGCAGCTAATACTATCAGTAATTTACTGTAAAATTTTTAGAGTCAACACTATCACCGATTTATCACGGAAATTCCTACAAGTTCTCCTTTTAACAATATTAAGCCTTTTAAAATAATTAGAGCAACCCTAAGAACATATCGAACCTATACGAAAAAAATACCCTCTTAGATAGATCATGATTTTAGAAACTCAACAAAACTAGTTTGTCATTTTTATGATTTTTCTATGATTTACTACGAATTTTACAAGTCTATTTCCGAGACTAAATTAACAAATACTTTAGAAAACTAAAAGGGCCAGCGACTTGGATCGGCCCGTGAACGCGCTGTGGCGTGGCCCAGCGAGATCGGCACTGGCACTCGGCAGCGCTGGCGCGTCGTCCGATCAACAGAGCGGCACAAACCGGCCCAACAGTATGAGCAGGCGGCAACGGCAGCAGGCGTTAGGCGGCGCAGCAGAACCAGTGACATGCTTACCGACAGTGTGGCACGCATGGCCCAGCGGCGCAAGGCCAGTCCAGATAGGCGAGCATGGCCCAAGCGGCGCGGCGGCCTAGGCGCGCAGGCCACAGCCCAACAGCCGGCCCACATGGCTAGGATCCAGAGAGGACACGTAAATATGCAAAAAGGACCCTGTGCTTTCTCAAAACAAACCATCAGCCTAGCATGTACTATTCATATGAGTCACGTATTTAACAATCAGAACCCTATACAACATTTTACTAGGACTCTTACCCTTCACGTCATCCACAAAAGCAGAGCACAGCACAGAGACGTCGGCCAGCAATGGCGGCAATGGCGCGGTGGGGCCGGGATGGCATGGCGGCGCTAGTCCACCCGTCGACGAGCTGCACGGGGACCCATGCGGCCTCGGGCTGGCCGCGGCAAGAGCCGAGCCGGCCCCCGGAAGCCTTCCTGCGTGAGCCAAGGAGGCGGGCACGTCGACCGCGGCAGGGGATGCGGTAACGGCGACGCGGAGCGGATGAGCAGCGCTCTTGAGGACTGCGGTCCCGGTGGGGAAGGAAAAGCTGCACCAGTGGGCGCACTGCGGTGCGTGACCATGGCGGGGCGCAGTGACGCCGGCGCAACGGAGGTTGGAGGCGAATGGCCGTGGCAACGAAGGTGAAGTGGCATGGGACTCAGTGCGGGGAAAGGCGCGGGCCACGATGGGACTCAGCACGGTGACGCAGAGGATCTTGAGACGAGCAGCCGCGGAAGGGAGGAGCGGCGCTGCGGCACGGCACAACAAGACGCAGCAGGCCAGAATGGACCAGGGCTGGAGACGGAGCCGTGCGCAGCTCGGTGAGTGGGAGGAGAGTGGCGGCGCTCCAGGACGTGGTGGCTATGGCGTGCCAGGAAGACGCAGTGCGCGAGAGGCAATGGCCGTGGGCATTTGCGCGCTCGCGCATGGTGGCCAAGCAGCGGGGAAGGGAGGGACGGCGCTGCAGGACCATGGGCGTGCGACGGACGGCAGCGGCCTAGAGCGGACCAGGAGGAGCAGCGCAGCAGCGAGGGAGCGGGGTGGAGTAGTGCGGGGAGCGATGGCGCTCTGGGAGGGCAGCGCTGTGGCACTAGCGTGCGACACGGGGAGGGAAATGAGGGGCGGCGGTGCTAGGCAAGGAGAGGGAGGGAGAGCGGACTGCCTTGTGCGCTCGCCTTCATCAACATAATTTGATGAGGGGGAGACAGGGCCGGCGTAGCATGGCCGGCAGGGCGTGTCGGTGGGCACAGACAAGATTGCGGCCTAGAGACAAACAAGGCAAACAAGCTCAAGAGGAAAAGCAAGGAGACGTGTGCGGGCTCACCACCAATTTCAAGCATGATAAAGGAAGAAGCAAGATGGGATGGCACAATGCGTCCAGTAGCGACGAGCACAGGAAAATGGGCAGAACCACGTGCTCCCATTAAAAATATCGGACATAACGCAAGTGAGGGAGAGAAGACAGGGCACAGGCAAATGGACACGCCGTGGTGCAAGGACGTGATGGTAATAAATACCATGCAACGAGTACACTGTACGCCAGGAAAAATAAATGAAGTTGCTGCGCTCTCTCTCTTGATAGTTCGTGCTTATCAAAATAAACCCGTGAGTATATATATATATATCGTTCTATTTATTAATGGATTTTATTCTATTTATAAAAGTTGCTTTTCATGCTTAATCTAACATAATAAACCGTTCAATAGAATCATCATTTGACATTCCTAAATATCTTTACGCACTGAGTAATTTAAACATTGATGCTACATCCAAAAATCAGAAGAGAGCCTTTGAAGCAGGCGCTTCTCAGTCAAAAGCTCCAGTTGCTGTGAGACCTTAGTTTCACCCACCTGCTCCCAAGTTTAGGTCACTTCAAAAAAAGGTGCAAACTATTCAGAATCAGAAGGTGTTTCATAAGGCCTATTCTATTGCTCTACCAAAGGGCGGCTCGGGGCAAGGAAGTTCCAATGTTCCACCCAGCAACCTATCGTGTTGGAACTACAACAAGCCTAGCCATTGGGCAAGAAATTGCCCCTATACCAAGAAGAACAACCAGAAGCAGGGTAATTCCAATGTGCGTTAGGGACATGTGCACTATACCACTATTGAAGAAATTCCTACCGGTGAAGTTCGTTACTGTGGTTACGTTTCTTGTGAACCAACATCCCGTAGTTGTTTTGTTTGATTCTAGAGCATCGCATTCATTTATGAGTCAAAAATTTGTATCCAAGCATAATTAGAGGGTAGTTACTGTAGATAAGGGTAGTTACTGCATAAGTGCAGCCAAAAATCAAATCTTCACCTACCAAATAGTTAGAGATGTGCGCATCTCCATAAGCAACTAGGAGTATACTGCAGATCTTGTAGTATTGCCTGGGTTGGGGATAGATGTAATCCTAGGAATGAGATGGATGAGTGACCATGGAGTTCTTATTGATACTTCCACTCGGGTGGTAATGTTAAGGGAACCAAATAGTAAGAATGCTTTCTTAGTACCACTTCCTTGAGATTTTGACCTCCGAAATGTAGCTAATGCTATCTAGCCCATGACTATTGCTGACATTCCGGTGGTGTGTGAATTCCCAGACATGTTTTTGGATGAGTTGCCTGGGTTACCGCCTGACGAGATATAGAGTTCAAGATTGAATTATTACCAAGCATGGCACCTATCTCGTGAAGGCCTTATAGGATGCCACCCAATGAATTAGCTGAGCTCAAGGTGCAATTGCAGGAGCTTCTTGAAAAGGTCTCATTCGACCTAGCTCATCGCCGTGGGGTTGTCCTGCCATATTCACAAAAAAGAAGGATAAATCTTTGCGGATGTGTGTGGACTACCGACCCCTTAATGAGGTAACGATCAAGAACAAGTGTCCATTACCTCGAATTGATATCTTGTTCGATCAGCTATCAAAGGCTAAAATGTTCTCCAAGATCAATTTGAGATCGGGGTACCACCAGATTAAGATCGGGACAAAAGACATACCTAAGACTACTTTCTCTACTAGGTATGGTCTATGTGAGTATCTTGTCATGTCTTTTGGGCTGACCAATGCTCCTGCCCATTTCATGTATCTCATGAATTCGGTGTTTATGCCTAAACTTGATAAATTCATAGTGGTGTTTATTGATGACATCTTAGTTTATTTTGAGAATGTGGAAGATCATGAAGAACACCTAAGAGTTGTCTTAACAAGATTACGAGAACATAAGTTGTATGCTAAGTTTGGCAAATGCGAATTTTGGTTAAAGAAAGTACCGTTCCTTGGTCATGTGTTATCTGAAGATGGAATCTCAGTAGATCCAGGCAAGGTGCAAGAAGTTATGGATTGGAAGGCCCCGACTTTGGATCATGAAGTTCAGAGTTTCCTTGGATTAGCAGGTTATTATTGTCGTTTCATTTTAGACTTCTCTAAGATAGTCAAGCCCATGACCAGATTACTTTAGAAAGATGAGAAATTTGTGTGGACTATGGAGTTGAAGCTACTTTTCACACTTTACGGACTTTGTTGACCACCGCCCCGGTTTTAGCATAGCCCGACATAGAAAACCCATTTGATGTGTTTTGCGATGCATCTAGTACTAGTTGGGGTGTGTGCTTATGCAAGAAGGCCGAGTCATTGCCTATGCCTCGCGTCAACTGAGGAAACATGATATTAATTACCCAACTCATGATTTAGAGCTAGCCATGGTTGTTCATGCTTTAAAGATTTGGAGGTACTATTTGCTTGGCAATGTGTGTCACATTTACATTGATCACAAGAGCCTCAAGTACATCTTCATGCAACCTGAGTTGAACATAAGACAAAGAAGATGGTTAGAGCTAATCAAGGATTACAACCTAGAGGTGGATTATCATCCGAGCAAGGCAAATGTAGTTGCATTTGCTTTGAACCAGAAGCATCATAGCAAACCATTACTGGAAGATGGCTTCAACCTACTGCATCGTGTAGTTTTGCATAATCTCACTATCAGTTGCTCTCTTGAAGCTAAGGTCATGGAACTCCAAAAGATTGATGTGGGTGTATTTCATATCAAGTGAAAGATGGAAGAAAAAGAGACTAAACATTTCAGATTAGATGAGAGAGGTGTACTCTTGTTTAAGGATAGACTTGTTGTACCTAAAGATAGAGAACTTAGGAACCAAATCTTAGATGAAGCACACTCTTCTAAATTGTCCATCCATCCTGGTAGTAGCAAGATGTATCAGGATTTGAAGATCCGATTTTGGTGGACAAAGGTGAAGAAAGAGATTGCTGCATATGTGGCTAGATGTGATACTTGCTGCCGAGTCAAAGCCATTCATTTGAAGCCAGCAGAGGCTACTCCAACCACTGCCTGTTCCAGGTTGGAAATGGGAAGAAATCAGCATGGATTTCGTTGTTGGTCCTCTAACCACTCAGAAGGGTAACGATTCCATCTGGGTAATTGTGGACCGTCTAACGAAGTCTACACATTTCATTCTAGTTTAGACAGTTTACCGCCCACATCAATATGTAGAGTTGTATATCACCCACATAGTGCGATTGCATGGGATACCAAGAACCATTATGTCTGATAGAGGTTCACAGTTTGTAAATCATTTTTTGGAACAATTGCATAATCAGTTTTGTACCAAATTGATCCAAAGTTCTGCTTATCACTCTCAAACTACTGGGCAAACAGAGCGAGTGAATCAGATTCTTGAAGACATGTTAAGAGCCTATGTAATATCTTACAAGGGTTCATGGGATAAATGACTACCTTTGGCTGAGTTCTCCTATAACAATAGCTATCAGGAAAGCATCAAGATGGACCCTTTTGAAGCTTTATATGGCTACAAGTGTAGAACTCCTATGAATTGGGTTGAGCTAGGCGAAAGAAGGTATTATGGTATTGACTTTGTTAATAAAGCCGAAGAGCAAGTTTGAATCATTCAGCAACATATAGAAGCTGCTCAATCAAGACAAAAAGTTATGCGGATAAGAGAAGGAGTCCTCTTGTATTTGAAGTTGGTAATTACGTGTACTTGAAAGTATCATCGATGAAAAAGGTACAACGATTTGGTGTGAAGTGAAAGTTGGCGCCCCGGTATGTGGGCCCATACAAAATTATTGAGCAATGTGGACCAGTAGCTTATAGACTTCAACTACCACCAGAGATGAGCACCATCTTCAATGTTTTCCACGTCTCTCAATTGAAGAAATGTCTTCGTGTGCCCGAAGTAGCCATTGAACCCACTGATGTCAAGATCCAATCTGATTTGACGTATGACGAAAAACCTATCCGGGTGATAGAAGAAATGGAGAGAGTGACTAGAAATAAGGAGGTTAAATTCTATAAGGTGGTGTGGAACAACCATAGTGAACAAGATGCTACGTGGGAACGGAACAATTTTCTGCATGATGCCTACCCCACTTTCTACAAGGATTGGTAGGTCTTTCCAATCTCGGAACGAGATTTCTATAAGGAGGGAGGGGCTATAACACACTGGTGTTAAGCATGCATTTGGCATTGGCATTGGCATTACATGAGCACAAGCATCATTGATCATTCATGAGCATGAGCATCTCAAATTGTATCTCTATGATTGCTTATATTACATGGGTTGTCACTAATGCTTTACATATGGTAGGGTTTACATGTGACCAATGTATAAAATGCTTGTGGGACCTTTGGGGTAACCTAAACATGTTTATAATTTCATATGGAACAACTTTGGTATTCATGACTTGGACCAATTTGGCCTCTAAGTCATGGTTATAGTGTAACTTACCAGTTTCAAGTTGTATGTTTGACCTAAGTTGAACTATAGTATAGAGTGCTTGCATGGCAGCGCACCCTTAAGCAAAGTTGTAGTACTTGACTAGAGTAACAACTTTTATTTTTGGGTCAAGACCTAATTCGGTGCATAGCATGCTCAAAATAGCTCTCAAGTAGCAATAAAATACTGTTCTAGCACTTGAAAATTTTTCTACGTCTAGAATTGGTTTACAATTTCAATGTACCTGTGTTTGACGCGTTGTAGCTTGTTAAATAAGCTGATCTAGAGCAAACTCATTTAAGCAAAGTTGGAGTACTCATGTAGCTCTACAATTTTGATTATTATAGTTTTCACTGAATTGCCACAGATTTGGAGTTATTTGATTGCAAACTAACGCTGTCAGTCGGGCCAAGGGGGGAACTGAATCGGCTGACCTGATTCAAACTGGCGTCGGTCGTGGCCGACCGCGTGCAGCGCGTGCCTCGTCCCATGGCGCTCGTACTCCGTCGTTGGCCCCGCGACGCCATGCTAAAGTAGAGGAACCCAGCGACATGCTGCTGCTGCTCCCATTTCGTGAGCATTTGTATCAAGGGTTTATAGAGGTGGTCCAACGAGGGGCACCACTAGGTGCGGGGAGCGCGGGGAGTGCAACCGTGGTGACGCTACCACTGGAGACCTCGCCTTCGGTGAGCTATCGCTGATCAAACACCGCTTCTGTTCTGGTTTGATGACGCGTGGGTCTTGCTGACCAGCGGGCCCCATTTGTCAGTCACTATGTTTGCTTTGATTTTCTTATTTTTCACATATTTGAATACCAACTTCAAAAATTCATATCTAGAGTTAGGAGTGTCCAAATGGAGTGAACCAAATTTTGTTGGATTCATCATAAAGTGTAGTATTTGATAAAAATATTAAACTTACTGTTTGGGATGTTTTTCTAGGAGAATTAAATAGATCTAAATAAGTGCTTTTAAATTATTTACAATCTTGTAAAATGCATAACTTAAGCTAGGAAAGTGATAAAATTGTGATTCGAATTTTGCTGTTGACTTGCTATAGTTAGGAAAAATGTTGAACTTGCAGTAAACTTGATTGGAATAGGGTCTTGCTATTTATCTTTTAATAAATGGTTTTTTTCTGAGGAAATTTATAAGGATAAAAATAAGTAACATATTACCATGAAAATTTTTGTACAGTGTTAATCGGTTTTAGGGAAGCTATGAAAAATATGAAATCTATTCTTTGACACTTTTCAATAGGGATAACAATTTTCACTAAAATCAGCTTTTATAAATTGTCATTTATGTGGAGGGTGTTGTACTTTTCCAAATGGCATGAAATTTGTACATTAGACTATGGGGATCATATATGAATCACTGTAATTTTCTCAAAATTTATTGTGCAATTTTGATATATTTTTATTATTTCACCTTAGTGTCCAAATAAATTAATAAAGGCATTTAAATAAAATATTTGGGCTTGACCATCATATTTTCTAGAGTGTGTATGATGCCTATGAACTGTTGGTACCTTTGGTTGTGCCCAATTTTGACTTCTTGTATGCAGTAAAATATTATGGCTCTAAAATTCAATTATAGAAGTTGTTTTGGACATATTCTGTTGCTAAGTGTTTTGCATAGGTAAAATGGAGTTTGCTGTGAAAGTGGTTAATAACAAAGTTGTAGGGAATTTCTTTATCTAGCTTGTGTCTAAATTTCAGGGCAATAGGCCAAGTAGTTTGAGAGTTATAGCTGTTAGAATTTGGTCTTGCGAAATGCTTACTCTCTAGAATTTCTGGATAGACCTAGGAAGTTTACCTGTTTTGGCTAGGATAGTAGTTGAATTAGCTTTTGGTGATTAAATGAAAGTTGTAGGCAATTTTATAAGCTTTCCAGAAAATCAAGGATAATAGCATTTGGTTGAGTAGAACTCTAGTTATGATCTAAACTTGTACCTGTTGTGTTGTGGTCCAGAAATGGACTTAGTGTGGATTCTTGAAATTTTTAGAGAAGAGATATGCACCTACTCAATAAATAAGAATTTAACCTTGTTATCATCCTAATGACCTAATATGATAGTCATCATTTAACCATGCGCATTATCATGACATATCATCCATGACCCTTCTTATGCATTCATGATTCTCATTTTTTGTATATGCATGCAATAGGTGCGATGGAAGAAATCACCATGTTGGAGTATGAAGCCGATCCCTAGGAAGAGCATCAGGATGTGCAGCAATAGGAGGTCCTAGGAGAAGGTGAACCCGATGGTGAACAGTTGCCCAAGTGCCCAGATCACTAGCCCTCAACTTTTGTGAAAGGCAAGCCCTGAAGCATTCTAAGCCTCCTATATTTTCGAACTATCAACTTGAGTCCTTTTATGTTGACGCATTAAGTACTAGGAGTTAATTGGAACCACTTGCTGCATATATCTTTCTTGTCCAGATATATATATATATATATATATATATATATATCTTGTATCCTATGTATGTTTAGGATCGAATAGGTGCTTAGCCATGCTTAGTCGGTAGAAGTCGGGTGATTACCTATCACCTGCGTGATATAGGCAGATAACTAATCACGGTTGGCTATATGTGCTAGCATGAAATATAACCATGTGTTAATGAATAATGGAGACCGGGTAGGATCGTGATAATGAAGCAACAAGGCATGGAGGTCTTGAGTGCCTATTTATCCCCGTCTATGTCGGTTAAGGACCGATTCATTGTACGTCATCATGTCATGTTGAACACATGCCTAGCACTTAGTTGGCCAGATCTAATGATACGACCATGAAGCCGAGTAGCTCAAATCAAGCTAGGCCCTGATAAGTGAAAATGCGCACACTAGAGGCAGTAAGGATGTGCGGAGAGCTAATGGCGTGAGTCTAAGGGCGGGACCGAGTCCCTATCTTCCTGGCAGATTAGTAGAATCTCTGAGGGTGCGGCGCTGATCAAACCCACGAGTTAGTCCTGAATTGTACCAAAGGTGACCTGAGGCTACCTTTACAGGGTGTGTCTCAGTTTGTGTTAGGAATAAATTCCCCAGCTGGGTAGGAATCGATTCGAATCGCTGTCTCTCCTGGATAGTGAGAACTTGACTGAGCAGTGGCAACGTAGAAGCACTAATTGAAACTTGATGTTTATGATGATGCTCAAATTACTCTTATACCGGATATGGTTACTATTGCTTGTTAGCTTAATCAAGTGATTGCTCTAGTACATGTGCTAATCTAGAGATGCTTAATTGAATAGGTATTCAAATTGATGCTAGAGGTACTAAATCTCTAAGTTATATTACTTAAGTTTTTATGCAAAATGTTGTCAAGCTAACTCCACCTCTTAAAGCCATGCATACTCCTTGGTGTCTTATTATTTTGGTTTATGACGGGTAAGTCTAGCTGAGTACATTCTCGTACTCAGGGTTTATTCCCATTTGTTGTAGATGACGTGATGTACCATGGTTATTGCAAGCACTGCATAACTCTTGCTATTGATGGAGAGTAAGACCAAGGGCATGGTCATTCTATATCATCTCCTCTATGTGCTTTTGTTGGAGATGATCCTAAACTAGCTATGTATTTGAACTATCGTGATGTTGTTTCAAAACTATGTTGCTTCCGCTACTTCTAAATTTGAGTTGTAATAACACTGTTGAAACTCCTATGTATGAGAACTATTTGTGAACCTGTTGTAACATGTGACTAGTTGTGTTGAATCATGTATGTTCTTGGTTTGTATGTTGGTTTGTTTGAGATCCCCCATGATTTCATCGGACTACCAGGTTTATATGGGTTCAAGTATGATGGTTTGATCACTTCGGTGATTGCTATTGTACTTGTGCTCTTATAAATTAGATGGTTTTGTTATAGCTTGTGTCAACAGCCACCTCTACAAATGTTGCCTCTACAAAACTAATTTGTAAGGGCAGTTATATCACCAGCCGTCCCTATAATTCCCATTTATTGGGGCGGTTCAATCTAGAACCGCCCCTATAGTAAATTTTTTGTCAAAAAAATTTGACCAGAACATATATACATATATGCATATGTAATTCAAACATTGTATCCACAAGCACATGAATATTATATAAACTAACATTACAAGTTCAATTCACAAGAACATATATAATTCATCGTTGCATAGACATAATTCACAAGTCCAATCCATTCCACAATTCGAAACCGTTCCACAAGGTAAGACCAATGTCACATTCCATACACATTGTTATCAACAGCCTAGAGCTAGCCTTTTCGTCTCACGAAGATGTTGGTACTGAGGATGCCTTCCTAACTCAGATTTTCGATCATGATAAGTGCCTCTTATGTGTATAATCTGGTCCAATATGAAGTTGCAAATGTTGCCGACAAGCTCCAAGAGGTTGTCATCTTTGTGTGGGTCAGCTCTTATTCCTTTCTCATCTTGTCACTACAATAAAACAAGTTGAGGTTTAGTATGTCATAACATATGCGAACATCTATAAAAACAGTGAGCATCTATGAACATGGCACTGGTTTTGAAGTTAACATGGCAGTAATCACAATTAAAGAGGTTGAAGAGATTCAAACTTACCCTATAGGGGTGTCTCCTATAGGCACCGGTGTTACTCATCATAGTGCATACATAGTATCCACAGTGAAGACTCTCGGGCTTCTGCTTGGGGCACTGTGTATTTCGCATGTGAAAATGTTAAGTAATGATCTTGACACCAACATAATGGAGTACTGAAGTAAATTACACTTACCATAAATAGTGTTTTGACACATAGGCTGGGCCCTCTTTTTAGATCACGCCTCCCTTTATGTTTGTTAACGTAGAACCTGTATGCCCTGTTCAAATGAATTTAGCAAATGCAACTAGTTAGTATCCAAAAGTCAAGGTTACAAGTATGTATACAAACATATAAGGTAAAGAGGATTGTCGATATGTATACGCCTTGAGAATCAATATGAAGTCTTTGTATGTCACCGAGTCCTTATCTATTAAATCATAGACCCACGCCATGCCCATGCCAACATCGATGCCTATACAAATCCAGTGGTTGCTATATGAATTTAATCATAGAAACGGATAAGCTCTTTTGCATCGAACAAAATATATCGAACAAAGCTTTTCCTTATAGAGTTGAACTTACTCGAAGTTGTATGGTAGCCATATAGTAGAGTTATTTTGGAGATATTTAAAAGCTAGGGCAATGTATGCCTCAACCCTAAGGGCCGCTGCATGTATTTCCTTCTTCCGGATTGCCTCTTTCTCTGCAATAGTCTCTTCAGCAGCTAGCACTTTGTAATCCAATTTCTAGTCCTTGGCATAGTTAAAACATGTTGATGCTGTACATTGAGGGTCTATGTACCCGGCTCGCATGCTTGGCATTTGTTTTGAAAGGTGCACTTGCATTCTACAAATCACGGCGTGGGTGAGTATCAACCAAATCCAAAGATTACAATAATATCATATCGAGAGGGCAAGGACTTATAGGCACCACATGCGAATTAGATTCATTTCCATTGCTTCGAGGTGAAAGCAAGTCTGGATGTCATTAAAGTCAAAGATAATTTTCTCGACTGGGCCTCCAAACGTGCCGACAGGGAAGCATTCTTGTATGAGATCTATGGTCGTTGGAAGAACACACAAGTACCAATCATGGAACCTTCTCATTCCAAGTGGTTGGCGCTGGATGTGCTAGTTTGGTGGGAACGGCTTGCCTCTTTCATATGTTTTCGGGCAATCATTTGACCATTTGATGGCATCAATATTTGGATACTTCTTTGCCAGTTGTTGTTTGCTAGTGATGGCCTCCTATCAGCACGAAATTTTGTCCCGTGCCGGGGCACACGAGCAAGCCGAAAGGGTCTGCTCGATGGAGCTAGAGATCTGCCTAGCTTCAACGTAGGGATTATCGATCCTGTGCACTCCTCCTGAGATGTGCCAGTCAATTTGACCCTGCAATTGACAAGGAGAGAAAGCTAATCAGTAATTTAAGGCGGAACATGCTGGTGTTACCAGACAGTCCCGAATGTGCGGCTCTGAGAGCCGATATGGAAGGAGATCGACTAAATAGTCGATTCTAGCATACTCATAAGAATAAATCAGTTAAAGCTCATGGAGTCATGGAAGAAAAATTGGTTATCATTCAGGATGAATATCGTTATTTAGACAAATATTAGTCAATGGCAATAGGATGTCAACACTAATCAGTTTATGCTAAGCCAGTGACTGCAAGTAACCGAATCCCTTTTTTGTATGAAAAATTCAACCCATCATCATTTAACCATTTAATAGAGATAAATCTATGGACATATTAGATCTCATCTATCGCTATGACCAGTGGGGCATGAGACAGAATCATGCAGGCCATAGAAACAGCAATAAATTTGGCGACTCTAACTTATTACTAATATCAGTGGGGCATGAGGCAGAATCATGCAGGCCATAATACAATAATAAGATCATGGGGCTAACACATCTTTCAACCTATATTTACTTCAATGTCTCATGACCTGAACTCCTTATGTGAAAACACTCGATATCGGCTAAAACAGCTGATTCAGGCATAGCGCACAATTAAGGTCATGCCCTATCAGAAACAGATCTACCAAATAACGATCCCCACTCCATGGTGCTAACAGTGAGGTGTGAGGTAGAATCACATAGGCCATGATAACGTGTCATGGGACGGTTTTCGTTAGCCAATAGATCTATTCAAGACCAGACATGCCTTAACCGCACACTATGCACGATCAAGATTGACATAAAATAGCCGATAAAACATAACTCATCGTTTGAGGTGCAGATTAGATCAGTTTAGATTAATAAACGATGGGTTAAACAGGATATAAGGCCGATCTAGATCAATCCCAATCAGGCGAAGTGATATTGCTATAATTAAATAAATAATGAAAGCAATAAGCAATATCGGTAACTTAATAAATCTATCCAAAGGATGCCACCCTTAGATAGAGCCGATAACTTGACCTTAATCTAGTTCCAGCAGTGGAGGTCGATCGGATCGATGCAGCCTTACTTGAACTAAACAAGAGTCGATAACTGACTTATACCAGAGTCGCACAGTGGAGGTCGACCAGATCTATGTAGACGAACAGAAGTATAAGCCATAACGGTACTTACAGATGAGCTGGAGGTCGGCCAAACCGATGTAGCCCTGCTTGCTGAAGAACTCACCGAGATCTACTCTACTCCTACTCCTAAGGGGTGGACCAGAGCCAAAAAAAGTAAGTAACTTGTATTTGATTGATTCTGTGTTTTACAATAGCCAGGGTCTAATATTTATAACCGGAATCTACACATGAATCCTACTTAAGCATAACTTATCACAAGTTTTGGCCTAAGAGAAAACATTCCTAATTTAAGATAACTTGGACCCTAATCTTTCCCTTTTTGTAGAGTCCAACATGTTTTTCCCAGCGCCGATCGTAGTTCTGTCGTTATCTGCTGGCGCTATCAGAAGAGAGCCGATTCTAGTGCTGCATTTGAATTAGCTTATACCGACCTTCATGCAATCGACATGATCTTGGGAGCTTTCGAGTTCCTACAATTCTTCTTCCAAATTTTGGTGTAAACACATGCCCCCCAATTTTGGGATAAAAGAGATTTTATTCCAAAATTCCTATTTATCCGTTTACTACACCGCAACCATTCTATTCCGAGATATACGCATGATTCCTGACTTCCTGGCCTGAGTTTTATATAATATCCCAATAGTACCTCTTCCAACTCACTCGGCCTGTTTGCTTTTCCCCTTCTCCTTGAGCAAATCTTAACATCCGACGCCGACATCGCCAAGGCCTCAAACCCTAGCAAATCCTCTGTCTTATCAAGCCGTTATTCAAGCGTTCTTTGTTAGATTCAAATCTACTTTGGCTTTAATGGCGACCAGCAACCACGTCCCTGAGGTATGCCTTCCACGTTTCCCATTCTCCAAGTACCGGTTGTTACCCTACATTTCTTTTTTTCTTAAATTTATTTCATCCGATTTCTAGGAAATGAGGAATGAAATCTTGATTCCATCAGCTATTGCTTCCAATGTTTATTTTCTCGGGCCTATGGGTAATCCTGATCTGTCTGATTTCATCAGTCAAGAAACCAACCAAATCCCCTTCAAACAGTCTGCAGTGATTTGTCCTTTTGGAATACCAAAACTCCCTTCAGAAATTGGTCCAAAATGCCTAAGGGATGGAGAAATTGGTTTCGTAGGGTGTCTGAGAAAAATGGTGGAGATTGGGAGCTTTATGATTTGAATCAATGCTTGACACTCTCGTTGTTTGGGATGGAGAGGAATGATTCACTCTTGATTTCCGCATCTTATTTCTGGTCCAATGCCCTTAACACCTTTGTATTTGGTCACGGTCTAATGACCATCACTCTGGCCGATGTTTACATGTTGACCGGCCTTAGAATTTCTGGATCAATGCAGCCTTATGAGTACTTGAGTGCCGGATCCAAGAAATTAGCCAAGATATCAGACTGCACAGGATGGGCCAGTTACATTATGAACCATATTGGAGACGAATCAAATGTTAGTGAAAGGGAATATGTAGCCTTTCTGAATATGTGGCTTAAGAGATTCATCTTATGTGGGTCATCTTGTGGCCCGACTTACAATCATAAACTCATGGCCGAGCATCTAGCAGTAGGCAAGGACATCCCTCTCAGAAAGCATCTATTAGGAGCCGCTTATCATTTGATATACCAGGTAGCTGCCCAATTACCGAAGAATGAACCAGTGCATGCTATCAGTGGCCCCTGGTGGTTGATACAACTGTGGCTGAACCTGTACATGCACAAGATTGTAAGGCTTGATCTCAGAGACCTGAGTTTCCCTTCCTCCAACTTTGATGAGGAATATAGAGGCGAAGAAGGAAGAACCCATTAGGGTACAAGCTATGGTGAGGCTGCATCTGCCATAACAATCGATATTGACATTGACCATCTCTTCAAAAAGTTTTATAGAGAGTTTGATGCAGACATCCTAACTTGGCTGCCATATGATGAGGATGAAAATAATGAGTTGATCTTCCCATTCAAATTTTGATTTGAATCAGGCTACTCGGATGAGACGGCAGCTGCAATCTTCAATTCCTTTATCAAGCCCTACGTCCTTCTAGCCTAATTTTGTCATGATCGTGGCAAAATGGCCATAGGTTTCTTCCTCCCAGGCAACCTTCCAACCTATGAATTCTACAACCTCTCTTTTGTAGCTCGTCAGTTCGGTTTTGGTCAATTGCCTCCTCAACTTTTCTTCAAGGATATACTGAGGCCAAGAGAGGATATTAGTGAAGTACTAGAAGTCTCCAGAGTTTCCAATTGGGGTCAGATCTTCCTTGCCTTTGCTTGCATGACTGGATCAGAGTCAGCTTCTCTTCCACTCTCTTTGACTCCTGGTGGCAAGAATGGCACTCTCATCTTTTCTGTGGGTTGGTTCACCCTTTGTGTATAGCTCTGATGGGGAATTTGCTTCTGATAGAGAGGTAACTTGTCATTTCTTTTCAAGAAAACTGCTTGACGAATTCCTTTGCCAACTGTTCTAATCGACCTTTTCAGGATGCTGAATTTGATCCTCCGAGCTTGGATAGGAAGGGGCGTCCTATAGATTACTAGCCACCATGCCTAGTTTCAAGAATGGGATCGGCTACGCCTTCACTGAAGAAATTGATAAAAACTCATGCCGCCTCCACTATTGTAACATATCATTCTTCAAAGCATAAGGCAGCTCAAGGGACAATCTAGAATCATGGGGCCGTAATACAATAATAAGATCATGGGGCTAAAACATCTTTTAACCTATCTTTACTTCAACGGTCTCATGACGTGAACTGCATATGTGAAAACACTCGACATCGGCTAAAACAACCAATTTAGGCATAGCGCACAATTAATGTCATGCCCTATCAGGAACAGATCTACCAAATAATGATCCCCACTCCACGGTGCTAACAATGGGGTGTGAGGTAGAATCACACAGGCCGTGATAATGGGCCATGGCATAATACAATAATAAGATCATGGGGCTAACACATCTTTCAACCTATCTTTACTTCAACGGTCTCATGACGTGAACTGCATATGGGAAAACACTCGATATCGGCTAAAACAACCAATTTAGGTATAGCGCACAATTAAGGTCAGGCCCTATCAGGAACAGATCTACCAAATAACGATCCCCACTCCACGGTGCTAACAATGGGGTGTGAGGCAGAATCACACAGGCCATGATAACGGGCCATGGAACAGTTTTCGTTAGCCAATAGATCTATTCAAGACCAGACATGCCTTAACCGTATACTATGCACGATCAAGATTGACATAAAACAGTTGATAAAACATAACTCATCATTTGAGGTGCAAATTAGATCAATTTAGATTAATAAACGATGGGTTAAACAGGATATAAGGCCGATCTAGATCAATCCCAATCGGGCGAAGTGCTATTGCTGTAATTAATGAAAGCAATAAGCAATATCGATAACTTAATGAATCTATCCAAAGGATGCCACCCTTAGATAGAGCCGATAACTTGACCTTAATCTAGTTCAAGCAGTGGAGGTCGACCGGATCGATACAGCCTTACTTGAACTAAACAAGAGTCGATAACTAACTTATGCCAGAGTCGTAGTGGAGGTTGACCGGATCGATGCAGTCATATGAATATAAGTATAAACCATGACAGTACTTACAGACAAGCTGGAGGTCGGTCGGACCGATGCAGCCCTGCTTGCTAAAGAACTCATCGAGATCTACTCTACTCCTACTCCTAAGGGGTGGCCGGAGCCGAAAAAAGTATGTTAACATGTATTTGATTGATTGTGTGTTTTACAATAGCCGGGGTCCAATATTTATACCTAGAACCTACGCATAAATCCTACTTAAGCACGACTTATCACAATTTTTGGCCTAAGGAAAAACATTCCTAATTTAAGATAACTTGAACCCTAATCTTTCCCTTTTTGTAGAGTCCAAAATGTTTTTCCCGGCGCCAATCGTAGCTTCTGTCCTTATCTACTGGCGCTATCTGAAGAGAGTCAATTCTAGTGTTGCATTTGAATTAGCTGATACCGACCTTCATGCAATCTATATGATCTTGGGAGCTTTCGAGTTCCTACAATTCTTCTTCTAAATTTTGGTGTAAACACCTCCTCAGAAGCCCGTGCTGGGACTTGTTTAACTTAGTTCTCAGGCTTGAACTAGTCATGGGTGTACAACTTGGCCATCGATGTGACGTCTCTCATCGACGTAAAAATTGGCCTTATGGTGATTGAATGCAATTTTTGAATTTCTGGCTCCTTATCCCAACCCTCTTGTGCATGCACTTCTTTCGGAGGCCCTTGTTGTTCATGTATTGGGTCCATATCAGGCCCTTGCTCCTTACGAGGCGGAGAAGGCTATGCCATCTCAGGCATGTGCTTGGTAGCAGGCGGGGAAGACTATGGCATAGGTTGTGGCATCTCATGCATGTGCTCGCTAGGAGGCGGGGAAGAATGTGGTAGCTCAGGCAAGTGGTGGTCATGAGACAGTAAAAGTACCTCCCCCACCTCAACAACTCCCTCCAAACGTTGAACAGGCGGCAAAGAAGCAGTCAATATAATGTCCCGTTTGTGCCAGAGGATGAACTAGTTCATTACTTCTCCGAGTAACTGCTGTCCGTCGAGACTTGGGTAGTCTATGCGCCACTACATGAACTCTGGCTTCACGGTATGTACCTCGACCCTAGTATAGTCCAGTGGGATTCTATTATTGTGATGCAAGCCACCAGGAGTATATGCCACACCCATTGCCACCTCCATCATAGTGTTCTGTCTGCCGATGAGAACCACCAAGGTGCAAGTAGTTGGTTCCCGTATGATATCGACGGGGGTTGTGGCTGTAGTGGAACCTTGGCTTCTAGGAACTTTTGGAGGGCTGCCAACTACTGCCAGTTCTTTAGGTGACGCCATTACTATTCTTGGCTCCATAGACAGACCTTGCTCCTCCAACTCCTTCACAACTAGAGCCTTCACAGTGAGCTCAAGATTACACTCTCAATCTCTGCCATGTTTCTTATACATGTGTTGGTCCTCTTCGAATCCGTGTTTCTAGGTCATTCTTTTCCCTAGCCCCCTGGTGCGGCCTGTGTACTCGAAGTTTCCCAAGGCAAGGCTAAGCTCATCCCTCTCTTTGGAAGGCTTGAATGAGCCTTTCTCCTTCTCTTTAGCATATTTCAGTATCTTTGATACTGTCTCTTTGGTCACCGGGTTATCAAACTTAAGGGAACTACCGGATCCATCTATACTCCTCCCAAGGATACAATTCCTTGAGTGTAGCTTCAACCCCTTCAAGTTTAATTTACCAAATGTGGCGGCCTGTTCCTCCATCTTCCTAAACTTCTCTTCCTTGCCATAGTAGCCACCGAGACCTAGATGATGGTGGTGTTGGTTCCTCTTCACTAGCTCGGTGTTACAGGCACTGAGAGCCAATGCTTCAGGTGTAGTCTTCTGAGCCACAAGCTCCTCCCATTGACTAGGAGTTATGTTGCCGAACTCATAGAAGGGAGTTAACCCCTTTTGGATATACTTCTTGTTCAGCTCTAACCTCCAACATCGGAATGACTCTCCCATTATCTTAAAAGCATGAAGTTTCACCAGTTCATGCCTACCCTCCAGAAATCTAAAATTGAGCTTCAACTTCTTATCCCATAGTTCTCCCTTTTTCTTCGCTGGTACATCTTTCTAGCTACGGATTGCTGAGTTCAATTGATCTCTTACTAGGGCCTTGATCGCATTACGGAATCGTCCTCTGAATTTGTTAGGCACAATAATCTCCCCTACTAGCCCGACCTCCATTATCACATAGCATGACTTATCTGGATATTGGTTTGCTTTTCTATCACCCTGTTTCCTCTTGACTTGGGAGCCAAGTTCATGGTCATGTCTTGAGGTTGTGGAGCAGAGGCCTCAATGTCCGTCTTTATGGTTGTTGCCTCTGCTCTCCTTTCCTCTACTCTCTCTTGTCGACGAGATGTCATAGACATCGACGTCGTCTTTTTCGAGTTTCAGGAGGGGCCTATATGTACGGGATGTCAAAATGTTAGTAATTATAACACGGTCAAAGCTTTAGCAAAATTTACATGCTACGACTTTATCCCTACATCCTTGTTTAGGTCAAAATCCTTATCTAGCTCCTCCTCCGTTATACTCCATCTGGCTTCAATTGGGAAAGGATCCTCAGGACTTTCATATCCCTCTTCTTCATCCTCATCATCGTCGTTGTCATCATCATCATCATCCGCTCCTGCTCTTCCCTCTGCTCCCCTTTCCTCTAAGTTCCTCTTAGTAGCCTGAAAGCATCTAGGCCTCTAGTTGGGTTTCGGTGATTAATGACGACATAAGATTACTATGACTAACGTGTGTTTTGCAGAGGCAATTTGAGTTAGGTTATGGTAATGGAAATTGATTGGGCAATCATGGTTGTCATGCCCCTGTCGATGGAAATCGTTTTAGTTTTCAAAGGATGGACGACAAGGTTAAGGACGGACTAGTTCTAAGTATCGTTTGGTGTTGAAGAGACACTTAGAGTAGTTTAGGACCTTGTTTTTCCTTTGGTCGTACCATTAAGGGTGGTATAGACTAGTAGCTTGACCTCGGTAAGTCTAGTGGGTTAGGTGTGGTGCACACTTGTCAAACCTAGCACTAGGTAGCTCAGGAATAGCCCTAAGATCAATTGGAGCAAACTTCATTCACATAGGATTTTGAGTTGGAAGTGAATGGAGGGTCAAATGATTGACCGAACGCTGGTCTGGTTGTGACCGGATGTTGGAGGGTGGTTGTCATTTGGATGTTGGAGGGTGAGTGAAAGGTCGGGTTCATTTGATCAACTCTAGAGAGGTTCAGAGAGTCTATTTCTGAATGGACACGTCCGTTGACGACTGAGTGAAAGTGCTAATCGGCCGAATAGTGAAGTGACTGGGTACTGTGTTTGGTCAACTCTAGAGAGGTTCGAGAGAGTCTATTTTCTGAACGGACACTGGATGGAGATCAGAGGTTGAGCCTAATGGACTTAGACGCTAGGTTAGGATCTCGTTACCTAACCCCATTTGGAGTGATGACTGAATAGTGAGGTGAGGAGGCCTCTTGATTTGGACTCTAGGTGCTAGCATCCGGATTGAGATTTGAGAATTCAAGATTAAGGAAGGTTCTAGAGAGCATGTGCATCCTCCCTTCTCATTTTTCTTGATACTCTTGGTGATCGCCATCACCTAGATGGTTCAATGGTGATTGGGAGCTTGGTGATCATCCGACGGAGCTTGTGGATGACCCAACTCAAGTTGTGAGCGGTTGTGGGCGATTCACCGTGATAGAGTGTCAAAGAATCACCAGAGAGATGAACGGACAAGGGGGAGATCTCTTGATACCTCGGAAAACATCGCCGCAAGTCTCTTTTACTTTGAGCATTAACATTTGAGCATGCTAATGGAACCTCTCTCTAACATAGAAACACATTCTAGGCATAAGGGGTGAAGTGGCTAACTGGATGGTGTTAGAGAGTTTAGAATTAGCCTAATTTACCCCTGGGATCGATCCTTTCAATTGGTATTTGGAGCCTCGTGCTCGCTAAATTAGGCTTAAGCGCCCCAAGATGTCCCATGGGAGTGATGACTCAACCTCCAAACATTATGTTTTGAATGATGGGGTATAAATACTTACTCCACTCAAGGTCCATAGGAGGCCTCTTGCCCATTTGTTCAGATGTTTTTAACCATGTGAGAAACACATTTGGAGTGCAAAGGAGAGCAAGAGCCTAGTGAGGTGATTGAGATGAGAATTGAGTGTGAGGAACGCTACCACCTTTGAGAAAATTCAAGATTAAGGACCTCATTAGTGCATGGGCTTGGAGCACACAGTGTGCATCCTCCCTTCTCATTTGGCTTGGCTTGGTCAAGTGAGAGTTTGTGCTTGTTAATCTTGGTGATCGCCATCACCTCACTCCACAAGATGGCTCTTCTTCCACCAAGAAGGTGATTGGGAGCTTGGTGATCATCCGAGGAGAGCAAGAGTTGTGGATGACCCAAGTGATCATGAGTTGATGATGCGGTTGTGGGCGAAAAATTCACCAAGATGTCAAGATAGAGTGTCAAAGAATCTTCACTAGAGAGAGCACTTGATCCTTACGTGGATCATGGGGAGCTACACATCTAGCTCATCAATGGTGTCCAACGAGGACTAGTGGGGAGATGACTCAAGTGATGACTCTTCGATACCTCATTGGAAAACATTCATTTAGTATAAAGTTTTGAATGCATTTACTAAATAAGGTTTATTTCATAATGTTGTTATTTACTTTGAGCATTAACATTTGAGCAATTCATTTCATATCTTTATATTCCTAGAACCCTAAAAATCAAAGAATTTAAGTTGCCATGCTAGAGTAGGACTAGAACCTAAAAGGGTGCAAAACATGAGGAATTTTTGTGCGTGAGAACAATAGAAATACATTCTAATTTCAAAATGGGGTGAAGTGGGCCAAAGTTGTGTATGGTTTAATTATTGCTTTAGAAAAGAGTTTAGAATTAGCCCAATTTCAAAAATTCAACTCCACCCCCTCTTGGGCATCTTGATCCTTTCAATTGGTATTGGAGCCTCGTGCAAGTTCGCTAAATTACCGCACGCCCTCCTTAACAAATCGAGCCTAGAGCAAGATGTCCCACCAGGAATGGACCCCTTCTATCTTTGAGGGAGATGATTTTCCTTATTGGAAAATTCATATGGAAGCTTATCTAGAAGCTTTAGATGTTGGAGTACTTAGAGCCGCCTCACAAGGCTTCCCAAAACCGAAGGATCCCACAAATCTTCAAGGCAATGAAGTTAATCATGAAATGAGCAGAGGATAGAGTAGATCACTTTGGGAATGCAAAGACTAGAAACACCCTCTTTAGAGGCCTTTGTACATGTTCTAGTATGATTTAAAAATTGAAAATTGAAATTTGGCAAAGATGTTTTAACCATGTGTGGTTTACAAAGATTTTTTAACCATGAAAATTTTTGTGTAGCTTCTGTACATGTTCTAGTATGATTTAAAAATTGAAAATTGAAATTTGGATAAATTTTGAATGTTCAAATATTCACAAAGATGCCCATGCATTATGGTCGGATATTTGTGCGCTTGTCTAAATTTTTGAGATCTCCTTGATTTTTGGGAACCAAGATTGATAAAAGTGTGAGGAAGTGTTGGACCACCATGTTTTATGATGTTCCAAGATCCAAAAGCTTAATTCATTTGAGATGCTTCCTAGAGAAAATGCTAATGAGATGTACTTATCATCATGCTTGAATATTCTTATAGAGGAAGTCAATGGGCTTGGACTCACACAAATGCAACGAAGGCCTCCGATGTTGTAAGAAAGATCTTGAGTGTCCTCCCCATTGACAAATATGGGCATATTGTGAGGCAAGTGTGCTTAGTATGCTTCATCAAGGTGATCTTTCTACCACTACACCAACTCAAATATTAGAGACTAGGGAAGATCAATGCAAATGAGATGTACATGCACATCACTCCACAAGATGGCTCTTCTAATCCGATGCTTTTACCAAGAAGAAAGATTTGGCATTCAAGGCTAGCCATGAGAAGAGGAGCAAAGCAAGAGTTGATCATGATAGCTCAAGTGATGATGATGAGATTGATGATGCAAGTCTTGCAATGCGATCTTGGTGAATTACTCATGGTGAGAATGGAAAAACCACCAAGATGCTCAAGAAGTAAACTTGAACAAGAATGGTGTCAAGTTTGATGGCAAGAAGAAGAAATTCTTCACTAGCAATAGAAGGAAGCCCATCTTCGAAATGGATTGCTATAATTGTGGAGAACTTGGTCATCTAGCTCATCAATGCCCCAAACCCAAGAAAGACAAGTACAAGAAGAAGTACAAGGGCAAGAAAGATGACTCAAGTGATGAAGATGATGATGAGAAGAAGAAGAACAAGCCATACAAGAAGAAGGATGGCAAGAAGGAATTCCACAAGAAGAAGAAGAATGGCAAGGCATACATTTTTTGTGATTGGCTCACGGATATTGATTCATCAAGTGGCTCATCCGATGATGAAAGTGAGAATGAGAACAAGAAGGTGGCCACTATTGTAATTTATTCTTCACTATCTTCACCGACACCACCGTTGTCATCCTCTACACACCTATGCCTTGTGGCCAAGGGTGAACGAAAGGTACAAAATGATGATGATAGTAGTGGTGATGCTAATGCTAGCAATGATGATAGTGATAGTGATGAAGAATTTGAATCACCTTCTTATGATGATCTTGTCAAGTTGCTAAACCAATACACTAAAATCATAAGAAAGACAAGAGCTAAAAATGAAAAGCTAGAACTTGAGAATGACTCACTCTTAGCAAAATATGACATAGCCAAAAAAGCTAGTGTTGAGCTTAGAGAAGAAAATAAAATTATGTCATCCAAACTCAAGGAGCTCAAATTATCTAAAAAGGAGCTTAGAGAAAAACATGATAAACTTGAGGGGATACATAATGAGCTCACCGCTAGTTACAATTTGCTAAAAGAAGAGTACACCAATCTTAAGGTTAATCATGATAATCTTGTTCTTTCTCATGAGTTATTATACAATGAGCCATATGATGCTACTAACAATGTTGTT
Source organism: Miscanthus lutarioriparius (assembly GCA_904845875.1). Classification (NCBI taxonomy): domain Eukaryota; kingdom Viridiplantae; phylum Streptophyta; class Magnoliopsida; order Poales; family Poaceae; genus Miscanthus; species Miscanthus lutarioriparius. The sequence continues at coordinate 47,782,715 of CAJGYO010000018.1, read as the reverse complement.
AAGATTGATATAGCTACATCGTGTGATGACTTGATTGTTGAGAGCATTGAGCAAGGTTCTAATAGCAAAGGCAAGAAAGTGATTGAGTCCGACAACTATGATGAGTATGTTAAGCTCAAGAATGAGAATGAAAAGCTCAAGAAAGATCTTGAAAAACTATCAACCACCAACACAATTGTGATAGAGAATCTTGATAATGATTGTGATATAGCTCTTGAGAATGAGATGCTTAAAGAAGAGAACAACATACTCAAGATGGAGAAAAATCATAATGAACTTAGAGAAGAAAACAAGAAGCTCAAGTTAGAGAAAGAACATCTCAAGACCGGTTTGAGCAAGTTCACAAAGAGGCCAATATCTCCAAAGTGAGCTACTCATGAACACCATGATGAAGATGGATAGAAGTGGTATTGGGTACTTGTTAAATCAAGAGAAGAAAGCTCAATCTCAACATCAACAACAACACAAGTCAAAGCCTAAGCTAAAGAGAAGTTTTGAGTGTGGACAAGAAGGTCACTTTGCCCAAGAGTGTCAAACTCCACCACAACAACCCTTGCCCAAGCATGCTAGACCCTTTGCCTTTAATGCTCATTACATGCTTAGAGAGGATTCTAGTGGAAAAATGAAAGTCATGTTCTTAGGTCCTCCCAATAAGAATAGGTCTAAGAAAATTTGGGTTGTAAAGTCACTAGTTGAGAAAGTCAAGGGGCCCCATCAAGTTGAGGTCCCTAAACAACAAGCTTGATCTCTGATGTGTAGGTGAACTACAAGACCGGTGGAAGTCATTGGGTTATTGATAGTGGTTGCGCTCAACATATGACCAGTGATCCTCATATATTTCCCTCACTAGATGAAGAAGTAGATGGTTAAGAAAGGGGAAAGTTCAAGGATTGGGCAAAGTTGCAATATCAAATGACCTTTCAATATCAAATGTACTATATGTTGCTTCATTGAGTTTCAACTTGCTATCCGTTGGTCAATTGTGTGATCTTGGCTTTCAATGTTTGCTTACCGAGAAGGAAGTGGTTGTATCAAAGAAAGATGATGATCAAGTTATATTCAAGGGATTTAGATACCACAACCTATATCTAGTGGATTTCACCTCCAAAGATGCAAACTTGAAGACATGCTTATTCACCAAAACTTCACTTGGGTGGCTATGGCATAGAAGACTAGCATATGTTGGGATAAGCTCACTCAAGAAGCTAATGAAGAATGAGTTGGTGAGAGGTTTGAAGAATGTGAAATTTGAGAAGGACAAGCTTTGTCGGACATGTCAAGCCGGCAAGCAAGTTGCAAACACTCATCCAACCAAAGCTTATATGTCAACAACAAGAGTACTAGAGCTTCTCCACATGAATCTATTTGGACCAACAACTTACAAGAGTTTAGGAGAAAATCTCTATTGTCTTATGATAGTTGATGACTACTCTAGATATACTTGGGTGTTCTTCCTTCATGACAAGACCGAAGTTGCATCATGTTTCAAGAAGTTTGCCAAGAGAGCACAAAATAAGTTTGACGTGAAGCTCAAGAACATAAGAAGTGATAATGGAAAAGAGTTTGACAACACAAACATTGAAGCTTATTGTGATGAAGTTGGGATCAAGCATGAGGTCTCCGCAACATATACTCCTCAACAAAATGTTGTAGTTGAGAGAAAGAACCGGACGCTTATCACACTTGCAAGAACAATGCTTGATGAGTACAACACACCTGAAGCTCTATAGGTAGAAGCTATCAACACCACATGTTATGCATACAACCGCCTATTCCTTCAAAAGTTTCATGGCAAGACACCTTACGAGTTGCTCAATGGGAAGAAGCCGGACATCTCATTTTTCGGGTGTTTGGTTGCAAATGCTACATCTACAAGAAGCGGTAACACCTAGGGAAGTTTCAAAGACGTTGTGATATTGGTTTTCTTGTTTGTTACTCATCAAAGTCCAAAGCATATCGAGTATTTAATCATGCCACCGGCTTGGTTGGAAGAAACATATGATGTGGAATTTGATGAATCTAACGGCTGCCAAGGAGCACAGAGAATCTTGATGATGTAGGTGATGAACCATTGAGGGAGGCTATGAAGAACATTCCGGTTAGAGACATCAAGCCTAAAGATGATGTACAAGTGATTGATCCACCTTCTTCATCAAATGTGCCACAAGATGGTGATAAAGATAGGAGAGTAGAAAATGAAGATACTCACATCTCTCATGATCAAATGGTGGCACAAGCTCAAGATGTTGATGCTCCACAACCTCCCCCTCAAGTGGTTGATAGAAGAAATTCACCCCTACTACAAGCACATCCACAAGATTTCATCATAGGGAGTCCTTCAAAGGGTATAATGACTCGTTCTCAAAAACTTGCTTCATTTATTGAACATCACTCGTTTGATTCTTGCATTGAGCCAACAAATGTAGAAGAAGCTCTTCAAGATCTGGATTGGATAAATGCCATGCATGAAGAGTTGAATAACTTCACCCACAATGAAGTTTGGACACTTGAAGAGTGACCACAAGGTGCAATAGTCATTGGAACAAAGTGGGTGTTCCGCAACAAGCAAGATAATCAAGGCATTGTTTTGAGGAACAAGGCAAGACTAGATGCAAAGGGGTTCTCTCAAGTTGAAGGGTTGTATTTTGGAGAGACCTTTGCATCGGAGGCAAGACATGAAGCCATTCATATCCTCCTTGCATATGCATCGCATCATGAAATGAAATTATATCAAATGGATGTTAAAAGTGCATTTTTAAATGGCTTCATAAATGAACTAGTCTATGTTGATCAACCTCCTGGGTTTGAAGACCCTAGATATCATAATCATGTTTATAGGTTGTCCAAGGCGCTATATGGGGCTCAAGCAAGCCCCAAGACCTTGTTATGAACACCTTCGAGATTTCCTCATTGAGAAGGGCTTCACCATTGGGAAGGTCGACATCACACTACTCACCAAGAAGCTTGATGGAGAGATCTTCATTTATCAAGTATATGTTGATGATATCATATTTGGCTCACCAAGAGTTTGGTGAATTGATGTCGAAGGAGTTTGAGATGTCGATGATTGGAGAGCTTACATTCTTTCTTGGTTTTCAAGTCAAGCAAATGAGAGAAGGAATTTTCATCTCTCAAGAAAAGTATACCAAGGACCTTCTCAAGAGGTTCAAAATGGATGAATGTAAGCCAATCAAGACACCTATGCCATCAAATGGACATCTCTACATAGATGAGGGAGGTAAAACGGTTGATCAAACTCTCTACCGCTCTATGATTGGTAGCTTGTTATATTTGAACGCATCTAGGCCCAATGTCATGTTTAGTGTGTGTATATGTGCTAGATTTCAAGTTAATCCTAAGGAAGCTCATTTAGTTGCTGTTAAAAGAATCCTTAGATATCTTAAGCACGCACCAAGCTTTGGTGTTTGGTATCCCAAAGGAGCTAGATTCCAACTAGTTGGCTATTCCGATTCGGATTATGCCGTTTGCAAAATTGATAGAAAAAGCACATTTGGAGGGTGCCATTTGCTTGGTAGATCTCTAGTGTCTTAGTCCTCCAAGAAGCAAAATAGTGTGGCTTTGTCCACCGCTGAGGCGGAATACATTGCATGGGTGCTTGTTGTGCACAAATTCTTTATATGAAGCAAACTTTGCTAGACTATGGTGTAGTTCTAGAAAAAGTACCTCTTTTGTGTGACAATAAGAGCACGGTAAAGCTTGCTAATAATCCAGTTCAACACTCTCGCACCAAGCGCATAGATATCCGTCATCATTTTCTTAAAGATCATGTTGCTAAAAATGATATATCACTAGAAGGTGTAAGGACCGATGATCAATTGGCGGATATCTTCACTAAACCGCTAGATGAGGCTACATTTTGTCGGTTGAGGAATGAGCTCAATGTGCTTGATTCTAGTAACTTCACTAAAAAAATGAGCTTGTGTTGTCCCTTGCATTACATTGTAATATAAAACATGTTTAATTTTTGGTAATGCACTTAGGGCTTGTCTAACATGGTTAAGATAATCGCCGAAAAGCGTGTGAAGAAGCTTAATCTTGGATCAAACTTGACAAGCAACTAGAATTACTTTCAAGTATTGCATTGCATGTGCATGTGTGTTGCTTTGTCGTTTCTTTTCGGTTATCTTTTGAGCACCCGTTGTGTTTATCCACAAATAGGGAGTGCATTTGAAGCTCCTATTGGTCATAAAACCCTATTGTCTGACCACATGTTGCTCCTTGCCCCTTTTATTGCCTATTTTCTTAAAAAGAATTATAGCCTAACGCAAAATACTTTGAAAATTTTGAGGGTTTGAGAGAGGTCTCTTACATCAATCCTAATTGATGTTTATTTGTGTCTTATTGAAGTTGAGACTTGATTGGGAAAAGGCAGCACGAATGAACTTTGAAGATTTGCTAAAAAATGGTGACCGGACGCTACACCGAACTCTGCTTCCAGCATCCGGTCTATTCATAGGAGGTGGACAGATGCAGCACAGGAGTGACCGAACAATGAACAGTGTTCCTCCAACGTCTGGTGTGAAGATGGCCCTACGTCCAGTCAAACGAAGAAGAGGATGATAGGATCGACCGGACTCTATTCTGCGTCCGGTCAAGGGTAATCAGACGCGTCCGGACATGACTTGTGGTGTTTTGGACCTCTTTGTTGTCAACCTAACTCTAGGTGGTAGCGTTCGGTCATTGCGACCGGTGTGTCCGGTCACGGAAGGTCAATCGGAAAAGCTTTCTCTTCTCTTCTTCTCTGTCACGCGGGGACCACCTTGAATCAGTTTTTCCTGTTCGCACTTAGGTCACCCGCGCCACCAGCATCTCCATTGCCCACACCTACGTGCTTGCCCTAGCCGTGCCCGCTCTGTGCTTGTCTCACGCCGCCATGCCACCGCGCCCGCCTCCGTCATCGTGCCGCCGCACCCACGCTCACGTCAGTCGTGTTGTGCCTGCGCCTTCATGGCCACGCCGCGCCTGTGCCTCCTTTGCCTCGCCACGCCCACACTTGATCTAGCAGCGCCCACGCCCACGCCTACCTCACGCCGCCACGCCTGACCTAGCAGCGCCCGCGCCTGTGCTTTTCCTCGCTGTGACCACTCTCGTGCCTGCCTACGTCGTAGCGCTGCCGTGTCCGCGCCTGCATTGCGCCGCAGTGCCACTACACAAGTGTCACCCGCTGGCACTACTCACACTCCATTATGCCGCCACACCTTCTCGGCCGCCGTACCGCTTCACGATGATAACCCTAGCCCTAGGTGTAATCTTGCCGCTTTCGGTGGTGCCCCGTGATTCTCTTCTTGGCTTATCGGTCGCCGGATCATCGGATTTCATTAGGTAGCAAGCCATCGATTTCAATTTTGCTCCTACTACTTGCTTCTTAGGGTTTCTCATCTCTAGATGAATATTGTGATTATTTATATTTCCCATCTATTCCATCGTGTAGTGAGTCAGTGCTCTTGTGGTTGTTTTGGTAGTTGTCAGTGAACTCAGGGCCAAGTCCGCGAGTATGGATTGAGGCCAAGCCTCACGAGTGTTGGTGGCAGTGATTCTCATCAATTTCAGAGATGGCACATTGCAAGAATGCCGGAGGTGGTCCCAGTGATGAGGATCCAAGGCCTCCGCCTCGCCTAACTGCTCAGCAAAAGGGAAAGGCGAAAATGATTACAAAGAAGAAGCGAAAGTTAGATGATGTTGAGGCAGAGAGGGCAGCAGCAGTGGCAGCCGCCGCAGAGCGTGTAGAGAGAGGTTGAGCTAGCAGTGGCATTCGCATAGGCAACCAGTTGTCACCCTCTCAGAGGGCCGCCATCGAGAGGATTGATGCTAGTCTTGGTAGTCCACCTAGGACTATCATTCTTGGAGGATGACATGTCTCTTTAGAGGAGAGTTAGACTCAAGGGGCGACTAAGCAGCAGACATAGTCAGTAGAGCAGATAGAGGATGCTCAATAGGGAGAGCAGGTTGAGGAGGCAGAGCAGGCAGCACAGCCACAACTTTGATGCTCTAGTCGCACACGCACTCAGGTGTCACCGAGGCCTAAGACATAGAGGTGGGGTTCTCATCCACCTCCCAGACCATAGGGTCTGGCTCCGATGGTACACCTTGACCTGAGGGCAGCCACAGCTAGACAGGTGCAGCAGCTACGGTTCGTTTAGTTTGAGGATTGGTTTCCGCCGAGGTGGGATGAGCGTGCATCAAAGCACTTCTACATCGTACTACAGGAGGATTTCTATAATGCACATCTCAATAGTGGTGTTGCTTTCATATCTCAGTGGGTCTGCTCCATAGAGTCTTTAGTTGTAGCTGCAAGCGAACAGATCCGTCCTCACCTCTCTTATCTACCAGGGTTGATAGATCTTCTTGGACGGACAGGTCGCTATGTTCCATCATGGGTTCGTGAGTTCTACTCCTCTCTGTGGATTGACCCGAGGCATATATTTATTCACTTTGCTTTCAGAGGCCATGACTATAGGCTCCAGAGCTTGAGGGTCAGAGAGATACTGAGGATTCTAGAGTCACCTATTGGCCTTCATGAGGTATTCTATGGTCTGATAGAGCCTCCGAGATGCCCTCATGGTGGACTTGTGCCACCTATAGATCTCGTCAGACCATGCTTCACAGAGCCGTTTGGCGAGGGGTCGAGTAGGACACCACATGATCTTACACCTATAGCTTGGCTTCTTGATGCTATTATGAGGAGGACTCTGCTTCTGAGGATGGGCTACCGCGAGGGCCTGACACGTATTCAGCTATGGCTAGTGTATTACCTAGTGTCTTAGACTGTCTTTGATATTTGGGATGTGATGCTTTTAGAGATGGAGGATACACTAGTAGAGGGCTTCAGAGGTCACCTTCAGCTGCCTTATGCTCATTGGATCACTTTCCTTATCCAGAAGGCAGTTACACAGAAGTCTCCTGAGACAATGGCAGAGTACACAAGTGCTACTACTGAGTTTCCGCCGTATGACTTGAGCCAGATGGTATGTCATAGTCATGCGAGGACACCTCGTCAGCCGAGCCATCGCTAGAGGTACCAAAGACAGCAGCTTAGCAAGATGAGATCATCAGAGGCATTGCAACTACAGAGGAGGAGTAGATTGATGCACATTAGGAGGATGTGGTCGAGAGCGGCGTGAGTGACAGCTCTGATGATGACTATTAGTCCATTCCGCAAATGGCTCCTTGACCACATGATAGAGAGGCCAGTGGCTTTAGCTTCGCTCCACCACAGCCACCATAGATAGACCTAGCTCTTCTAGCTATACTTGAGCGGATGAGGTAGGACCAGGGACGCCATGCACAGGAGACAGCAGCTGCACTTGCTCAGGTTTAGGCTCGACAGGATGAGTTTCAGAGGCAGCAGCAGGCCATGCAGCAACAATAGCTTATGATTCAGTAGCAGTTACTTAGCTTCATGCAGCATGTATTCACTGCTATTGGGGTTGCTCCTCAGTGGTCTACACCTCAGATAGGCTAGCCTGCTACCATCACTCTAGTGACTCCAGCTGTATAGCCTAGTGGGCTTCAGAGTCAGGGATCACCAGCTACTCAGTTTGTTTCATCCACAGAGCAGGTGTCCTAGTGGCTTGCTTCACCAGTGACAGCTTAGGGTCCTCACTTTACTCCTATTGTTACGGGCTTCACTTCGACTGAGAGTTCTTTAGTGTTAGTGACAAATACCCTAGTCTCTAGGAGTCTCGGTGCTACCTTCAGTGAGCTTACAAGGCAGCCTACACCTCCTGAGTTACGAGTCCCTATCCCTTCCATAGTTGCTCTAGTTATCAGGACTACCGAGATGATTCCGTCGCCTGTTGCATCGTCTCGAGCCACCTCAGACAGTCACTCCTACACTTGAGATTTCAGTGACAGCTACAGAGGCAGATGTGGCTCCACTTCCTATAGTAATACTTCCAGAGTCACATGCCATGCCAGTTACTCAGCAGACCCCGATCGCTTCACTTTCACTTCTAGCTACAGAGGGTCAGACCACTTAGAGTTCAGGGTCAGAGGATGATGTAGCTCAGTTCTAGATCTCTCACCACACCTCAACGCTTGACTCAACTGCTCTAGTCCCATCGTCCGACCCTTAGGTTTTGGTGCTTGACGCCAAAGGGGGAGAGAGAGCGAGTATGTTAGATCTAGGGGGAGCGTGTGATTCGTTTCTTTTGGTCCTTTGTGTGTGATACTTTGTGCATTCATGTTTACTTTCATGCATTGCATTACATACATGTGATGGTGAGACTTATGTGACATGTGTGCTCTCTACATTGATATATATATATATATATATATATGTCATGTCATTTGGTTATGCTCATTTGCTTTGCTTCTGCATTTTACTCCGATTCAAATGAGCTTTACTTCATGCTTAATTCATATCTATTGAGTACACCATGTTGGCTTGGGTCACATAAGCATGTCTAACCCCTTTGCTCTTATTGTCAAAAGCTTATATGAACCAAGCATGTTGAAAACCTCACTCATCTCTTCTACATACTCGAGGTTGTGTTGTCATCAATCACCAAAAAGGGGGAGATTGAAAGCATCTAGGCCCCTAGTTGGGTTTCAGTGGTCAATGACGACACGAGATTACTATGACTAACGTGTGTTTTGCAGAGGCAATTTGAGTTAGGTCATGGTAATGGAAATTGATTGGGCAATCATGGTTGTCATGCCCCTATCGATGGAAATCGTTTCGGTTTTCAAAAGATGGACGACAAGGTTAAGGATGGACTAGTTCTAAGTGTCGTTTGGTGTTGGAGAGACACTTAGAGTAGTTTAGGACCTTGTTTTTCCTTTGACCGTACTATTAAGGGGGGTATGGACTAGTAGCTTGACCTAGGTAAGTCTAGTGGGTTAGGTGTGGTGCACACTTGTCAAACCTAGCACTAGGTAGCTCAGGAATAGCCCTAAGATCAATTGGAGCAAACTTCATTCACATAGGATTTCGAGTTGGAAGTGAATTGAGGGCCAAATGATTGACCGGATGCTGGTCTAGTTGTGACCGGATGCTGGAGGGTGAGTCCAGTCAGTTCATTTGATCAACTGCAGTCGTCTGGTACTGACCGGATGCTGAGTGAAAGTGCACCGGACGCTGGGTACCTACGTTTAGTCAACTCTACAGAGGTTCCAGAGAGTGTTTCCTGACCGGACGCGTCCGGTTGGTGCTGACTAGACGCTGTTCAGGATCTGGTACCTAACCGGACGCTGAACAGTAAAGTGACCGGACTCTAGGTGCCAGCGTCTGGTCAACATCAGTAAGGTTCTAGGGAGCGTTTTTCTTGACCGGACGCGTCCAATCAGTGTTTACCAGACGCAGGTCAGAGTCCGATCAGAGCCTAACGGCTCACTCTGACACAGTGGCTGGTATAACTGACCGGGGCGTCCGGTCACCCTGTCCGGAGCATCCGGTCACCCCGCAGAGTGATGACTTAACCTTCAAATGTTATGTTTTGAATGAGAGGGTATAAATACTTACTCCACTCGTCCATGGGAGGCCTCTTGCCCATTTGTTCAGCTGAGAAACACCGTTGGAGTGCAAGGGAGAGCAAGAGCCTAGTGAGGTGATTAAGATTTGAGAATCCAAGATTAAGGATCTCATTAGTGCATAGAGAGTAGTAAGTGTGCATCCACCCTTCTCATTAGGCTTGGCTTGGTTAAGTGAGAGTTTGTGCTTGTTACTCTTGGTGATTGCCAACACCTAGATGGCTCGGTGGTGATTGGGAGCTTGGTGATCATCTGGCGGAGCTTGTGGATGACCCAACTCAAGTTGTGAGCGGTTGTGGGCGATTCACCGCGACGAAGTGTCAAAGAATCAGCCCGTAGAGAGCACTTGATCCTTGCGTGGATCAAGGTGGAGCTACACCCTTGCACGGGTGCTCCAACAAGGACTAGTGGGGAGTGGCGACTCTCCGATACCTCGGGAAAAAAATCATCACGTTCCTTTCCCTCTCTTTACTTTAAGCATTTACATTTGAGCAATTGATTTCATGTCTTTATATTCCTAGAATTGTCATGCTAGAGTAGGATTGGAACCTAGGATGCTAAACTTTTGTGCATGAGAACAATATAAACACATTCTAGGCACAAATGGTGAAGTGGGCTAAGTGTAGGACTTAATTATTGCAAAGAATTTAGAATTAACCCAATTCATCCCCCCTCTTGGACATCTTGATCCTTTCACAGCCTCCTCGTCAAACTCCTCCTGAGTAAGCATCACTGCTATATTCTTTTGTAACTCATCATCAAATTGCTGCTGAGTAAGATGGTCCTCTGGCTTGTGTTCAGGGCATTGGGTTGCACTGTCTGTTGTCTGCAACATTTCGTGTTTTGTTCTAATAGATACAAGAAAGTGTGCTTTAGATACATGAGAAGGTCTAAGAAATCAAAGAGGTATTGCTATGCAGTAAAAAATTGAACATCGACAAAGGCACATTATTCACCTGCTCTCAAATTAGTGGGTTGCTGCACTATACATCCATCCATCCACCGCCCGTTGGTGATCACAGATCATAGACTAACATGACAAGTATTAATAGTAGAGGAGGAAAGAAAAGAAAACCCAATGATGCTACTTGACTGTCATGCTGTCTCACTACACCATTTTTTATCATCGAGCCATAAATTAATCCGATATAACAGCAATAGATCACAAAATGAGTAAAAGTCGAGGCCTCAGAAATATGTCAATCATCATTGGATCATGAACTTGGAGCATAATGACATCATAATAGAGAAGTGCAAGAAGGTAATGTAGGGGCGGCTGGTAATGATATCAAGTTCCTCACAAGTTCTTGATCATCAGCTCAAATTCCATGTCGCAGAACCGACCAATTTATAAGAGTACAAGTACAATGGCAGCCCGCAAGCGGACGCACTGTCATACTTGAACGCATATAAACCCGGTAGTCCGTCGAGTACCACAACGGGTCTCGATAAACGATTTACAACAACCAAGATCGTACATGATTCAACATACATGTCACATATTACATAAAGTTCACAGATACATTTTCATCATCAGGGTACGAAACCAAGTTATTAGAAACCAAGTTTGATAATCAAAGCGGTAGCAAATTAAGTTTGAAAGTAAAGTTTCCAACATAGTTTAATACAGTGCCGACATAGGATCACAGTCCACAAAAGCAAATAGAGGGATTAATAAGAAGCCTGCCCAAGGCTTACTCATCCACAATAGGATAGAAGCAACTCTTGCAATAACCAAGATACACAGTGCCATCTACAACAATGGGAAATAAAACCCTGAGTACGAGAAGGTACTCAGCTAGACTTACCAGTCATAAACTAGAAATAAAATGACTACAAGGATCATGCAAGGTTGTATAATTGGAGATAGCTTGACAACATTTTGCATAAAAGCGATTAACTCAGTTACATAATTATGATTCTGTTATCCAGTTAATTATAACTATCCATCTCTAAATTAGCAACTAACCTGTGCCAAACATGTGGTATATCATTTTAAAAGCATACAATAGTAACCATAGCAGGTATTGTAATTCCATGTTTATCCGAACCATCATATTTCATAGTACAATTACTACGATGTTGGGGCTAGCCAAGTTTCTCACTATCCGGGAGAGACGGCGATTCGAATCGATTTCAACCAGTTAGGAATTTATTCCTAACACAAACCCAGGCATACCGCGCGAAGGCAGCCTTAGGTCACCTTTGGTACAACTCAGGTACACATTTCGCGAGTTCGTACAGCGCTGAGCAATCAGGGACTGACGGTAGCTAGGTCGCTCAAGCCATGCCTGCCCACGGTCCCGGACCAGGTCGCTCAGGTCATGCTTGCCCACGGTCTATTGATCCGCTCCCCGCAGAGGGCACACAACAGAATCGAGGCCCGGCCTGAGTTGAGCTACTCGGCTTCGCGGTCGGAACAAGTTATCCGGCCAGCTAAGTGGGAGGCATGCATTCAATCTTGTCAGAAGTGCCAACAACGGTACGGTCCTTAATCGACACAGACGGGAATAGATCCACACCCAAGACCTCCATGCCTTGTTGCTTCTCCATCGATATCCCGCCCGGTCTCCATTTACATTACCCCATGGTTCTCTTCCCATGATAGCAAATATATCCAACCGTGCTTCGGTAGCCACCTATATCTCGCAGGTGACAGGAAATCACCCGACTTCTACCGGTCTAAGCAGGGCTAAGCATATATTCGATTCTGGACCTACACAGGGTTAAAGTTGTATATATCTAGACAAGGTAGTTCCATGCATCAAGTGTTTCCAGACAACTCCTATAACCTAATGCATCAATCATAAAGGATTCAAGTATTATTTTGTAAAACATTGGGAGACTTAGAATGCTCCGGGGCTTGCCTTTCAGAAATGAAGTGGGGCGGTGGTCAGGGCACTTCGGAAGCTCTACTGGGTTCTGCTCCATGCCTTCGGGAGCTGTAGCTTGAGGATTCTCCTGCTGGTCCCCTTCCTCTACTTCGTCGAATTCCAGCAAGGTCATTTCCTCTATCGATCCTATATGCATGAATATGGCATAAGGTATTGCGAATGCATATATGCGTACAAGTATAAAATGATGACACATGATGAATGCATTCGTATAAGTATTCTTAACAGCATGGTGTTAACAAATGCATCATATTTTACCGAGTAGGTGCATATCTCTTCTTGATTACTTAATCAAACATATTTACAATTCATTCACTACACACAAAACAGAAGCTGCTTGTTTTACTTATAACTGAAGTTCTACTTATCCAAATGTTGTGATCTTAGACTTTCTAGAAAGCTTATAAAATTGTCTACAACTCTTATTTAATCACGAAAAGCTAATTCACATTTTATCTTAACCAAAACAGACAATCAATCCAGCGCTATCCAGAAATTCCAGAGAGAAGCACTTCAGAATACTAACTTTAAACAGCTATAAATCATAAACCGTTTGACCTATGGTCTTGAAATTTTAACACAAGACATATGATGAAGTTATCTACAACTTTGTTATTAACCATTTTTACAGCAAACATCATTTTTATCATGCAACTTATCAAACTACAGAATCTGTCCGAAAACTCTTCTCTCCCGAATTATAAAGCAACGATATTTCTATTGCATATAAACATTCCAAATTTGACTTCACCAATCAGACCAACAGTACAAGGACATTAAATATACTCAAGAAAACATAATGGCCATGCCCAAACTATTTATTTAAATACCTTTATCAATTTACTAAGATACTTAGGTTAAATAATAAACATATACCAAATGTGCATCATAAATTCTCAGAAAATTACAGTGGCTTACTAGTGCTACCAATAGACTAATGTAAAAGTTTCATGCCATTTTACCCAGTAAAACATCATATGCAAAAATAACAAGGCATAAAGGCTTAAAATAGCATAAATAGAAAACCCTATTGAAAAGTGTCAAGCAACAGATTTCCTATTTTTCTTAGCATATATATGGTACTAGTATATCCTCTAACAAATTTTATCAATATTGGATTCATAAATAATTTATACAAATTCATACAAGGATCTCCTAATTTATAAAAGGAAAATCTATAACTAAAAATTTACTCATGCAATGACCACGAAATTTTTACCAGATCTTATACTAATCAAAAAAAGCTTACCACAAAAATTTCATAATTTTTGGAGCACAGGAACTCTAGATATAAAATAAACAAGTTTACATTCATTTAAAAACACATTTCAAGTTTCTTTTTAAATCTTCCAGAAACTTTACTACACTTGCTAATATCATATTTTTCCTAAACACTACACTTCATCAAGATCCTAACAAAATTTGAACCAACAAATTTGGATCTACACAACTTCTCTTACCTATTTTCAAAGATACACATGAAACAGGAAATAAATGAGCTAGCTTTCAGTACTACTGTCACTGGCAAGCGGGACCCACTGGTCAGTGACCCCACACGTCAGCGAAACAAGAACAGAGCAGGCGGCGCTGCGTGAGCTTGCGCGGTCACGGCTCGTCGACGGCGAGTTCGCTGACGGTGACATCTACACAACAGGACCTACTGAGTAGCGCGCGTCGAACGACCTAGGTGGTGGCAGTGGAGGGTGGGCGGAGCATGCTCGTTGCCGGCCATAGCGGCACGGCGGCGCTGCACTGCGGTGTGCCGGCCGTCTCTGGCCACGGCGAAGCTAGGAGAGGCGCTTTACAGAACCACGGCGTCCAAGCGAACCGAACTAGACGACATAGGCGGCTTGAGGCGCTCTGACGAAGCATGGCCACGGCGAAGCCATGGCAGAGCTCTGGCAGAGGCATCCCCGCGGCGGCGCAAGACGAAACAGGGCTTACCAACGGAGTGGCTGTGGACACTACTGTGAGGGAAGGATAGAGCAGAGGGAGGCGAAGCTTTGGGCGCAACTGATGGAAGAATGGGGCGACGGTGAGCTCAGGCGGGCTCGGTGGAGCGTCGCGACGGCAATGGCGCTGCGGAAGCTTGGCGGTTGCGCTGAGGCGAAGGAGAAAGCCAGAAAGGCAAAATGGGAAGCGTAGGGCAGTGCGGGCGAGTGCTGGGGCTGATGTAGTGCGCTCTGGCCTGGCTTGGTCGCACGGGACAGTGCGCCGGTGACGCGCGGCTAGCCGCTGGCTCCACGCGGCGCGCGAGCCCTGGCGACAGTCGGCCACCGAGATGATTGATGCAGTTCATTCAAAAACCCCGATGCAAGCCTGACAGCATGTTTTCAAAGTGATTTAACCGCTAAACCGTAGCTCCATAACGTTAATTATCTACACGACTTTTGTAGCCCTATGTACCAGTTTCAATTGTTCTTAAAGGATCAAGTGCTAAATCACAACCAAAACTGAGTAATATCATCCCCAAGGTCGGCTTGTCAGTCTGTCAGCTAAAAGGACTTAGAATATTTCGCTATGTGATGAAAACAGTCATTGGATGATTTTTGTGAGCTCTAAAAGACTAAGCTATGCACATAATTAGCTCAAGACCTAAACATAAAAGTTGTTCCCCATATTACAGACTACAACTTTGCTTTAGTGACCACATACATGCATAGCCTCTATCATATGATTCAAACATGGTCAAACCTTGTACATTCAAAAGATCACTTCTACAAGAACTATGACTTAGTGACTCATTTAGCCCTAGCCATGAATACCAAAGTTGTTCATAATGATACTCTAAACATGTTTAAGCTATTTGCAAAGTCACACACTCATTTCATGCATTGGTCACACATAGGGCTATCCAGGTCAACACATATAACATCACTTAATTGCTTGATCATGAAAGGTAACCTTCATGAACAATGTTCCATTTGTTAACCTAGGTGTAGCTAATATGTTTTAGTGACCCACAACAACCATTTACATGTATTCACTCATGATCATATGCATATATTCCAAGAAACATGAAATAACAAGAAATGTTTCATATATTTCAACCTCATGTTTCAATTGTACATGCTTATTTATGAATGCTTGATGCTCATGCTCAAGCTATGCAAGTCAAATTGTGCAAGGCAAACACCTAGGGTGTTACATTCCACATAATGTATGGAGTCGGATAATTTCATCATTGGAAAAAATAGAGGAGAAGAGAGGAGAGGAGAGGAGAGTTGGCCAAAAAAAAGCAACTGGTGCTTGCCAAAAAAAAATAGAGCAGCTGCTGCCAAACATAGAGTAGAGGAAAGCAACTAGTGCTTGCTAAATAAAATAGAGCAATCGCTGCCTGCCTAAAAGAATATAGCACCTGCTGCTTGCCAAACATATAGGAGAGGAGAGGAGAGTAGGAGTAGTAGAAGTTGTAGGATAGGAGAGGAGAAGAGAGGAGAGGAGTAGTAGAAGTAGTAAAGGAGAGGAGAGGAGAGGAGAAGAGTAGTAGAGGAGAGGAGAGGAGGGCAGAAGTAGTAGAAGTAGTAGCAGCTGTTGCAAAGGAGATGAGAGCAAAGGAGAGGAAAAAACAGCAAGTTAACCAAGGATATAACACATAGTAATGCATAGTACCAGGGATATAACACATAGGGATCAGCCAAGATAGGTGATAGTGCTAGACATTGGTTTCAATCATCACAATTATGTCGGCATGCATAATCAATCAATATTTCAGTTGAGCAATGTTGCAGGTTCAATTGACAATTCAACAGCATAGAAATAACATGAATGACTCAAAATTTTAATTTCATGATTGCAAGATACGCATGCTTAGACATGATAGCTTAACAACCATTCAGAAAGATTACCAATACATTTGAGGCATTTCTATTTAGTTGGCAATCACATACATTTAGTTGAGATAAAAATAATTTGAACTAGGCATTTCTATTTTAGATATTGACCTTAAATGTACCCAAGATATTAACTATAGTAACATTCAGTTATCCACTAGTGTCGAAATAGATGATACATTTGAGGAAACAACATGCAACAAGCTTTCGAACCAAACAAGGTTGGCAATCAAAATGTCATCTGATGATCATGTAAATGGTACCTCCTCAATGTAATGTGGTTTGCAATCAAACCACACGAGATCAAAGCACAAACCTTCTAACTATGATATATTCATCCACCACAAACATGCAAATAATCGACAAATTCATGCTAAGGAGCATGCTCTGTTCTTCCTCAGTGGAGCAAGAATGATGGACCAGGGGTTGGGGCATACCTGGCGAAGACGCGGGGGAGCAAGGGGTGGCGGGCATGGGGAGAGCAGACACCAGAGTGCACGGCCACCAGACATGTGCGGGAGTGCACAACCACCGAGGAAGGGGGGAGCGACCATCGGGGAGAGAGGGAGGGAGCACACGACCGCCGGGGCCTCAAACCCTAGCCAATGGGGATCTGACCGTTAGGGAGAGAGGAAGCGCCGATGGCACCTCAGACCCTAGCCGGCGAGGATGTCAGCCGGGGAGGGACCACCGGGGAGGGAGGGAGGGAGGGAGGGCATGACCGCCGCCGCTTCAAACCCTAGCCGGCGGGGATCTGACCATTGGAGAGAGAGGAAGCGCCGCCGCCGCTAACCGTAGCCGGCGGAGATTTCAGCCAGGGAGGGAGGGAGGGAGCGCGCGACCGCCGAGAACGGAGGAGGAGGGAGCGCACGACCGGCGGCGTCAACAGTGGCTGCGGCGGTGCCAAAAAATTCGGCAGGCTAACGGCGTTCAAACAGAGAATAGCACCCAAGTCAAGTTTCTGAACCGTCTCTACAAATCCATTTGTAGGGCGGTTCCTGATCCAGTCACCCCTACAAATATTTTATAATTTTTTCAATTGTTATTTCTGTATATTATATATTACAAAAATACAAAGTAAATTAATATAATATTTTTATTATTATTCTATATATGTATAAATTTATTTATATTAACAATTTGCTGATATATATATATTATATATAATTTCGTATTTTCTTCTTTACAAAAAATTAAAAACATATTTTAAAAATTGATCCGACAAATATGAGAGATATTTTCTTCTTTACAACTGGCTAAAACTTGTAACTAGTCTTTCTCCCTCGTAATAACTCCAAATATGATGGTTTTTTTCCTAAAATTTTCTAAAATCATAATCTATTAAATTATTGTGGTCATCTTCTCATGTGACTTTGTTTAAAAAAAATCAAATTTTGAATTTCAATAAATGATACATTCAAACAAAATTTTGACACACCAAATGATTTGAACTCAAAAAATCATGAACATAAAAGTTATAGAAATCATCAAGTCATCTTCTCATGTGACCAAAATAAAAGTTTTAGATCTTGATGAGTTATACAACTTTTGTATTCATGACTTTTTCAGCTAAAATCATTTACTATTTGAAAATGTTGTTTGAAGTTATCATTTTATGAAATTCAAAATTGAAACTTTTCAAACTAAATCACATGAAAAGATGACCAAAATAAAAGTTATAAATCTTGATGAGTTTTACAACTCTGATGTTTACAACATTTTCATTTTAGGTCATTTTCTGTCTTAAAATTCAATTTGAAGTTCACAAATTCAAAATTTCAATTTTTAAATATAATTTTTTATTTTTTTAAAAGAAAATGTATCAATATATATATATATATATATATCAGCAAGTTGTTTTTTATGTGTACGGGTAAATATAGCAAATTGTTTTTAATACATTTATAAAAAAATATGCAGAACTAATATTTAAAAAAATACGAAAATATTTGTAAGGGGCGGCTGGGGTGGTGATTGAGCCGCCCCTACAAATCGAATTTGTAGGAGCGGCTGGTGAGTGAGCCGCCCTTACAAATGACCATTTGTAGAGGTGGCTCGTATCACCGCCGCCCTTACTGTATCATTTGTAGGGGTGACTGGTATCGTGGGTCCCGAACACACTCACTATAGGGATGGCTTCATCACCAGACGCCTTAAAAAAAGACCCGTTACTATAAAACTTTTCTGTAGCAGTGAATCAGCGCTCTCTGTTCCCTGAAATTTTTGGGATGTGATCTGATTTCATTTGCGTTACCATTTACACCGCTAGAACCAAACGGTGCCTCCTGTTACATCGGATGTTCGGATATTAATTAGGAGGACTAAACATGAGTTAATTATAAAACTAATTACACAGATGGAGACTAATTTACGAGACGAATCTATTAAGCCTAATTAATCCATCGTTAGCGCATATTTACTATAGCACCACATTGTCAAATCATGCACTAATTAGGCTCAATAGATTCATCTCGTAAATTAGTCTACATCTGTGTAATTAGTTTTATAATTAGAATATATTTAATACTCTAAATTAGTGTCCAAACATCCGATGTGATAGGGACTGAAAATTAGTCCCTGGAACCATTAACGCCCCTTTAGCCCTCTAGCATCGATCCCATGCCTTTGCTGCTGTCGTTTGCTTCCCATCCGCTATGCCAGTATGCCACGTCAACTTCTTCATCATGCATGGTGCGAACGTTGCCGTCACTTTTGATTCACTTCTCCCTCCACCCCCAGTCCATCGCATAATTTTTCATCTACCATCACCTCGCGAGATGCCTCATCTCCTGGAGTGGAGGTGGCTCTGTGATTTTAAGTGCACTATATTTTTTTAGAGAATGGGTGCACTGTGGTGGACTGGGTGCCGATCGAGGGGAGCGAGCAGAAAAACCACTGTCACCCTCTCTCACTCTTCTCTATAATTCACATTTTGATACTCCATTTGTTTCAGATATTATTATATTTTAAACTCCTCTAACATTTCTGAAATACTTGTTCCACACCGCTGATGATATGGCTTTAAGCTGTTTCATTTTCTAATCATGTCTTGCAAGCATAACTGGAATGGTAGTTAATTAGAAATGTGTTGTTTTTATAGATAATTAAAATACTTTTTCTTTAAATGTTGTTTTGCTCATGCTCTGTTTGGGCTATCGTACAAAGTGGCATTCGGTTTATCTCAACTTCATAGTGTTTTATACCTGTTTGGGAGTTTTCTTTGGGGCTTTGTATTATTGTATTGCATTTGGAACCTCTAGCCCTATACTGGGACAACATGTTTTCTTTGTCACTATGCTATGTATGTAGGAATGCTTTCTTTAATCAAAATATATACATCATGCACACTCGTCCCTATGAATACATGCACACACCCTACTGTATAAATACATGCTGACAAATTTTGAAATTGAAGAAGTCACCACTTACAGACGCCTCACCGTCGACAAACATGTTGGCTGACACTAAAAGAACAAAATACGAGCACTTAGGTCAAGTCGAGTACTTAAACCAGATGGATAGGTTCCACCACAAGAACACCAACTGGACAGATTTGTATTTTGAAAATGACTACTCTTTTCTTTTCCAAGGTTATTTATGTACTCAATTATCCATTAATTTCACACACGGGATATGTTTTAGAAACCTGTTTCGATAGCAGCAGTGTCACAACAGTTGAGCGATTGGTCAATGTGTTTTTTTCCTCTTTAAAAACATGTGTCTTCAACTTTTTTCCAGTAACATTAGGTGGTGATTCAGGTCATGTTTGGTTCTCTCACCCGCTAAACTTGCCTCACCTTACCAAGCAAGGCTAGCCTTGCTAGCATGGAAGCACGGATTTAGCTTAATTGAGGTAAAGAAAAAGCTCGAAAACACAAGAACCGAGACGGTGAGCAAGCAAACCAAACACCTCTATCTTTGCCCAGCTAGGCGAGGCAAGGGCCAGTCTCAGCACTGAAAGTCACCTATGGGTTTATTAGCCTTGTTTTTTTAGGGTGCTATAGAGACTGGAAGTGTTTTAAGATTATTTTATGTAGCAAGATTTAATTTAATGTTCCTGAATTTATTAAAATCTTTATCCTTTATAGAAAAGACTAGAAATATATTATCTGTATGATGTTACGTAAACAGAGCATGTGCTTCTTCGGCCCCCGCTGGGAACTAAAATGAACGTTGTTGAACGCCTATGCAGGCGACAGAGGGCCACGAGAAGCGGTAGAGCACATGTGACGATCGATGCCTTCTTAATGTGGCGCAGGTGGTCGCTGACGTCCCCGGCCGCATCCATCGCAATCGCTGGCTGCTGCCTGCGCTGTGACCGCGACGCGGATCGGAGGCGCCAGGGAGGAGTTACAAGCAAGTAGTAGATCCAAGGCAACTTGCACATATATACCACGTACTATCCCAACGCACGCGTCAGCTCATCTCTCACTCACCCTTGATGGCGAGGCGAGCTTACAGACGCATCTCACAAATGTGGAAACAGTGGTTGCCGAGACTACATGCATGCTACTCAAGCCAACTTGCATATATACCAGGTACTGTTTCTTGATGAATTCCCAGGTCTAGGAAAACAGGTGATCGAAGCGGGACGATGGCGATGCAGCACTGCATGATTACCAAGCGCAGCTTGGACTGCTTTGAGCCCTCGGCGCCTCGACCAAGTGCCGCGTAGCCGTGTAGGTCAAAATAGCCAGCAGTAGACGTCAGTTCTGTATGTACAGTACGCACGCCGCAGCTGCATGCGCACACCAGTTCCAACTTCCAAGGTGGAAAAAACGAGTGGCCTACTGCCACTCCCTATGCCATCGGTAATGGCATTGATGATCGTTGACTTAGATTGATCTATGAAGAAGCTAGACCATCATTATCTAGGGTGCGTATGGTATCACGGACTAAATTTTAATACATGTCACATTAAACGTTTGGATGCTAATTAGGAGGACTAAACATGAGTTAATTATAAAACTAATTACACGGATGGAGACTAATTTATTAATCCTAATTAACCCATCATTAGCACACATTTACTGTAGCACCACATTGTCAAATCGTGGGCTAATTAGGCTTAAAAAATTCATCTCGCAAATTAGTCGCAATCTGTGTAATTAGTTATTTTTTAGTCTATATTTAATACTCTATGCATGTATCAAACATTCGATGGAACAGAACTAAAATTCAGTCTAAGAAACCAAACAGACTCCTACTCCTACATATGCTCTCTAAAATTAGTGATATGTATGTGATGTCATTTCTTCTTGGACGAGTAATAATATCCGATTGACGGAACATGCGTTCCTTTTTAACCGCCGTTCACAATCGGACTCCGTGGTTTGCACTTGGCAAAGGCTTTGCCGAGTGCTGCACTCGGCAAAAGCCACTCGGTAAAAAATGGGCCGGCAAAGGCGATCTTTACTGAGTGTCTTTTGTCGGGTTGCCGAGTGCCCTAACACTCGGCAAAGTTGGAACCGAAAAAACCGAAAAAAATGAGAATTTTTTTAATCGGTGGAAGCCCCCACCGGCCAGCACCCGTCCATCTCCGGCATTTTTCGCGTAAAATTCAGCGGCTACGAGGCCGGCGGGATTCGAACCGGCGACCTCTCCTCGCGCCCCCCTCCTCTAACCACTGCACCACACTGCCACATATGTGTAGATTCCGTTTTGGTTCCCTACATATTATACTAAACCGAGTGTAAATTGCTTGTTTGAGGCACTAAACGAATTCAAATAAAAAAGTTATAAATTACAAGGTTTCATAACTTTTCGAGATCTACACTTTTAGTTTAGGAAGTTTTTCCATCCGAGGTCGTTTACAAAATTTGAATTTCAAAATTTTGAAATTCAAACACAGTTTTGCATGACAAGATGATCTCAAATCAAAAAGTTGTCAACTACAATGTTTCATAACTTTTCGAGATCTACAAAGTTTATTTTGGTTGTTTTTCCGTCCAAGGTCGTTTGAAAAGTTCGAATTTAAAATTTTTGAAATTCAAACACAGTTTTGCATGACAAGATGATTTCAAATCAAAAAGTTGCCAATTACAAAGTTTCATAACTTTTCGAGATCTACAAAGTTTATTTTGGTTGTTTGATCATCTGTTCATCCGACATGGTCGTTCTAACATTGTTCACAAATCTTTATATCTCTCTCGTAGTTTCATAAACTACAAGAGAGATATGTTAGATTTGTCAACAAATTTACTTTCACTTTGTCATATGAAGAAAAGACCAAAACAAACATTGTATATCTTGATGAGTTATACAACTTTGTACTTGAAAACTTTTTCATTTGAATTAATTTATGCTTCAAAATGTGCTTTGAAATTTTCTTTGCCTAGTGTCAAAAAAAAAACAATCGGCAAAGAAGCTTCTTTGCCCCCGAGTGCCCGAAAAAAAACGCTCGGCAATCCACTTGGCACTCGGCAAAGAGCCGGTCTCCGGTTGTGGTTCTTGTTTTTCAACAAGTTTAATGTATTTAACTTCGTTGAATCTATTTAACTTTGACCAAATATATATTAATATTTATGAGATATAATTAGTATTGTTAGATAAATCGTTGAATCTATTTTGATAATAAATTTGATACAAATATTGTAATATTTTATACAAATTTAGTTAAACTTAAGAAAGTTTGAACTAACTTTCATGAATATCATAATGGCACTTAAAAAGAGAGAGGAAATATGCAACAACAATATTATTACATAATATTACTACTTTGACCTAGTAAACATAGTATGACTCAAATGGTGTTGCCTTGTGCCTAACTCGAGTAAATATGAATATTTCGGTCAAAAGACCAAAATCAACAAGTCATGACAACTCACAAGCCATGGCTTGATTAATCGGGCTAGTAAGCAGTGGTGGCTGCGCACTGTTTGCTGCATTGCTGGAGTTGAAACTCAGGAGATCAACTTTATTTTCTTGTTGTAGTTAAATCTGTCCAGCTGGATGCTTTGGCTTAAACGATTAAGGCTGCTAGTTTGGATTAATCAAGGGCCACTAAGAGGACTCTCCATCCACATGATAGGCCCTCTTTTGGTCACGGTCTGTCCCACTCCCACTTTTAGAACGATGCTATTGAATTATAGTAAGTTGAATATCTGACTCAACTCCCTAGCTTCTTCTACTGTTATAAGGCATGTAATCGATGGGTTCCTCCCGATCACTTCTCTATATCATGCATTAAGCACCCTAAAAGAATTTCTAGCCTTCTCACACTCCCATCACTAGCAATGGTAGGCACAAAACAGAAAATGTTGCTAAACTCCATGATACTCATCCACTATCCTACTTCCTTGCCAAATATGATTTAATGCATCAGTCATCCTATCCCTGAAGGATTTCTGATAATAATTAGCTCTAAGCTGCTAAAGAAAGACCTCCTAAGTGATGGCACCACAAGAATTAATCTAAGCCTCATAAACACCACTTCACCAGATATCTACGAGTCATGTCAGCTAGTGTGGCACAAACAAAACCTTCTCATGAGCCTACAACCATTCATGATCTTCTCTACCTTGCGAAGCCGGTCTGTAGTATTCATCAACATCCTTGATCCATCAAACTTCTCCACTGCAAAGATGTCCACCTGGTGAATGCCATCCTCTGATGAATAGTAGCAGCAAGAGGAACGCCACCACCAGCAGTAAGAGCCACTACAATTGACTCATCAACATCCTCTTCATTTTCTTTATTCTCAACAATAATCGGTTCATGGTTGTCACAACCTAAAAAAATATGTCATTTTTAAAACTTTTATCAAGGTCTCGTTAAGACAAAATCTAAGTTAGCGAAGCCTGATGCCCGAACGTAACTCAAGTGGACCGCCACAGAAGCCATCAATGGGATCATTCACAATGGAATATGAAGGTCAGTTCCACATGAGGAGTTGGGTCATATAAGCATATTTGGGATGCGAGATGTTACAGAACATGAACCCTTGTTGCATGTGCTCGTGGAGGGGTGTACCAAGGGGTGGTCCTGGACATCTGTTGCGTATGTGGTGAGCTGCCGAGGGCATCAGCCCTTAAGGGGGGCGAATGTACCACCCTAGGCGTTAGAAGCCTACAGTAGTTGTGTTGTTGGCCCATGTGGCACATGAGAAGTTGTTGTTGGTGGGTTTAGTACCACCTTGGAAGTTTAAGGAGGGTGAGAGCTAGCTTATAATCCTTGTCATTCCAATCATAGCACCATCGAGTTTACAAAAAGCGAGGACGAAAGTGTAAGAGAGGTGTTACGCGTATGCAGGCCCATTCCACGTGTAGGCATACACGATGACGGAGTCACTAAACACCTTGGAGTTCATGTGAAGGCTAAGATATAGTCCCAAGACAACCCTCTACCTTACCTAGTCAAAAGCCCTTGTTAGAGAGCTAGTACCTCGGCTCACTAACAAACTATTCATGGGAGATCTAGCCACACTTGCGAAAGATTGGGAGCTTGAGTCAACCCTTATCCGATCATGGGTATCAAGGTTCAACCTTATTTCCTGCATGGGTTTACTTGTACACCTCTACAGAGTTTTGACTTCTATTGCTCATTCGATGGCCTCATTTGAGCATGTTCTTGACTTTTAGATTCAGAGCAGTTTGTTGTGACAAAGGACTCGTGGAAGATCGAGAGCTCCATTTTATTCTTAATGTTCATACTTGCTATACCTTGTTATGCTTAAATGTAGATGATAGACAACATTTACTTGGTGTATAAAATACTATTTATATGCAACCCAATTTTATTCTTGCTAATGCCAAATGTAAATTCCTTTGTCTATATATATTAGGGAGTCCGGCAGAGATGATCCCGTCCTTACAGTGTTGTTGTTGTTAAGTTGTTTAGTAGATACCTAAAGGACCTTGGTGGCCATGTCATCCCGCCGAAGCCTACAAAGTGGGTTAATGGCAAGAGTCATTCGAGCTTATGGTGGTGACCTCCATGGGCAAAAGTGGCCACTAGTTACTAGCTACATTTAATCCATAGCGCAAGGATTTCAACTTAGGAAAAACATAGTAGGATAGCCATTCGAGTTACACCATATATAGGCTAGGTATTATTGTAATGCATGATTCTGTTGAGTAGTGTAGTCTTTTGTTTAGATGGAATCTTGATTTATGGAGGCTATATGTGCATGATATGCAACTAGGATCATATATATTTCTTGATCTAGTGGAGATGCGGGTGGAATCTCCTAGGGATCACAAAGGTCAATTTGCTTAAATCGGGTAAGTCAAGAGGATGACACTTGGTTTAGGTAGATTAACCTGGTGGGTCCCCATAATGGTCCTCTTCTTTGTCATTGCAGCCATGATTGTGACAACTAACACGGCCAAGGTTAGCTACACAAGCACTCCATGGTGGCATAGCTATAATCTGCCAAAACAAGGATACACTCAACATGTTATCATATCCACATAAAAAATACAAGAAAAATAACCAGCGAAAACATAGATGCAATGCAACCCATGCAACCTTCCTATAGTGCAAAACAGTGTCAATTTTAAGTTATTTAATCTACATCAAGTTTTAAGATTTTTCTTACTAATCTAGCCTGGCTCTGAGTACCAAATGTAGCACCCCAACTAGAAACAACACTAGAGGCTACCAATCACACCTTAATTCTACTGAATTTAGTAAACTAGGCATCTAAATAGGTAAAAACATATAACATAGATGATATAGCCACATAAGTGAAGACATAACATCATAACTCAACCCAATAACGTGTTTGCTGCATTCTAGCATGGTTCAAGGCAAAGATAACTTGCAACAAAAGATAAGTGAATAAACCTTGATACTCACAGTTCTTCCTTACATGAAGAATGAGCTGTGTCTTCTTTTGCACAGAGTTGTTGGAGTTCATCGCATGCCTTGATTCATCTTTGGTGTGAATTCATCTCTTGATTTATCCAAATTGAATTTGAGAGCTTTCTGCAGGGGTTAGTCCAACAAAATATCCAGTGTCTACACAAGTAATTTTTAGTTCAATAACCAAACGAGACTCCATGTCTAATTTGATTAAGGAAGGCTATTTAACCTAAGCACCATGCTTAATTTAAATGCCTGTGGAAGTATGTGCAGTACTTCCAAACCAAAACTTACTATGGCAAACTAAGGTAGCATGAAAGCACTATAGAGATTTATTCAATTAAGAGATGAAAGAGCATGATCATGGTGAGAGATTTTTTTCTTTACTAAGCATGAGCCTTCATGTGCTCACATTTTTTTCTTTTTAAATGCAAATGATATGGATATATGTAAGTAACCCAAATATGATGTGGATTGACATAGGAAAATTCAAAATAAACGGAGTGGATGCATGGATTATTCAAAGTAAACATGCAATGGAATACAAAAAGTTAAAGGATAACTGCTCATCAAATTAATTTAATGTCCTTGAGCAAGACTACCTCAACTTTCTTGATCAAACTCACCATGACTCACAAGATGGAATTTGTGAGTAGTGCAACATTTGTTTTTGTCACTTGAGATGTGATTTGAATTCTTGTGACGTTGACCTTCTTCTCCAATCAACACATGGTTAGAGAATATATATATATATATACAAACCCATGAGATTGCAGGGTTCTACTGTTGATGGATCTTGAATGTTCAGGCACCCTGGGTTCTTTAATGTCTTTCTTCTTTTCTTGTGGAACCTTGCCGAAAGGTCGAAACGGCGTCTGTTGTCCTATATTATTCCATAATTCAATAGAACAGGGGTAATCCTACTAAAGCTAGTGATATGTTAATGATCTAAATCTTTACACCCATTGTTTCCCCGACAACGGCGCAAAAAATGCTTGTTGGTATTTATTAACGCAAATAGAATATGAAAGATTCCACAAGCGCACAGAATACCATTGTAGCATTTTACCGGGCGTATTCCATGTATCGTTATTTATATTTTACCATAGGGAAACAATGGAGTAAAGACTTACTGAGTAATAGAGGAATGTCTACCAATCAATATACCAGCATAGCTAAAGCAGGGGTGAATGTAATGATAGGAATAAAGCATAATGACACCCAGGGGATAGATCACTAAGATAATGTAAACTAGTCAACTCGGAAGAACAACGGGTGAGGTAGATTCATGTGACATTCTTATTATATGGTCAAAGTATATATACATCCAACTATAGCTAAAACTAACTCTACTCTTGTGCACTTCGGGGCACTGCTTAGATAGTAGAGCATCATGAAGGATAACTCTACTGACGTGATTACAGTCCCATAATTGAAGAACCTACTCAACTCGGTATGGACTACAAAGGATAGACGAGGCTGTCACCTCCTGCTGCTACCATACAACCAAAGAATAGGGTGTACTCATAGGAAGAGCATCGTATAAGCACCATGCTTACACGTGGCTCGGCTACTTAACCCAACCATGGTAAACTAGCAGGCCAAGTGCTCTATGAACCCGCACACAAAAGTAATGATAACCTCAACTAAGCAAGATACATATTAAAAGTAAGCATAGCCATGTAGATAGGAATATGGTGAATTGATAATAAGTCTTACAAGATGTAGAAGTGAAGATACAAGGCTTTGCTGAGCCTCTAAGACTAGATCCGCAGCTTGAGCATGA
Source organism: Miscanthus lutarioriparius (assembly GCA_904845875.1). Classification (NCBI taxonomy): domain Eukaryota; kingdom Viridiplantae; phylum Streptophyta; class Magnoliopsida; order Poales; family Poaceae; genus Miscanthus; species Miscanthus lutarioriparius. The sequence goes on along the minus strand of CAJGYO010000018.1, from coordinate 47,754,906 downwards.
GCCCAACTCGATCCTCACTCCCGAGCTACTAATCTACTACATTAGAAAGTTCTAGACCTAATCCTCTTGGTGTGTCTTGATCTGAATCAAAGATATGAATTAGGGTTTCCAAGATGTCCTAGGAAGGGGGTACAGGGCTGTATATATAGGGGGTAGCGTCAATTGTGGACCCTTGGATCAAACCGACTTGAATAAACGGCGCAGATGCGATCTTTAAGGTGGTGGAGAACTAACATTCGAATGAGGGGCTGACAGGTGGGGCCCACATGCCAGCTGCCTATAGGTGGGGCTGGCTAGCCCCACCTGGCAGCCACCTACCCTCCGCTTTGGTCGTTTGCCTTCTAGAGTCTTCTAGAATCTTCTGGAGTTGTTTTCGCTGCAGATATTTGCGATTTAATCTGACGATTGGGTCCACCTTGATGGTTTTCTGATTAAATCCTCCTACAAACACAGATTCACCAAAACCTGTGGAATTTATTAGTTTAAACCCCTAGACCTATGTTTGGTGATGGAATTAGGTACATATGCAGGATATGTTGATGGTTTATGATTGATGTTAACGACCGTCAACAAGTTCCCCGACACTTAACCTTTGCTAGTCCTTGAGCAAAGCCAAACTCAATAATGGATTAGGAGTTGCTACAATGCTTTCACGCCTCAAAAGTACACAGGCGTTCAATCAAGAATTCTCTTCCGGATTAGAATAAACTAATCTGACTTTCAAACTTACCCATATTACCTTCAACCATGGGGCTACTTAGCCTTCACTTGGGTCTTGAGCAAATGAAAGATAGAATGATCAAGTCAAGCACTATGTCTCAAGTTCTTTGTTCCACCATTGTTCCAGAGTTTTTATAATTTTCAAAATAAAACTCAGAGATTCCATTGTATGACACTCTCAAGTCTCTCAATATATATAGTTTTTGTGGATCCTCATCAAGGCATAACTTATTGTGCCTGTTCTCTTCCTATAACTAAGGCTTATGTGGAGTTCATAGGTAGGGAGAAAGCTAGAGCATACTTGCAATGCATATATTGTAAAGTCAAACCTCAAATCCAAAGAGAGTTGTCATATAATCAAATCAAGATGTGCATGTGTGTGGATATATGAGGTGGATATATGTGGTGGCTAACCTAATTCTACTATGCTCCTTGAAAACATATCTCTCTTTTGAAACTTAGAAATATTTTTGCAAGAGAACAAGGGCTATCTTATTCATCTTCTTTTTTAGGCGGCTATCTGAGTATCCATTGTTTTAGATATCTTGGACACTTGTCCATTTTTTTTACCTCTTTTTTTCTTTTCTTTTCTTCCTTTTTTCTGAATAACTTTTGCATAGCCCATGCCTCTTTTCAGCAACGAAACTTTAGAGAGATAGCAACAAGAACTTGGAGCATTTATTTGATGGAAAACCTATAAAACATATTTTTGGTGTTTACTCCCTGCCGGGTTCATAAACTCGGGGTCCCTCATGGACCTGCTTCCCAGCAAAAGCTTGGTCCAGCAGATGACGTTGCGAACGATGTGCAACTCCTAGGCCGACCCAAAAACCTAACGACAGGCCAGAAGGGCGATCCAGTCTCCGACCGGAAGGCCTAGCCAAGGAGGAACCACGCTCGCTTCTGACTCCGGCCCATCTCTCCGACTGGAAGGACTGGCCAAAGAGGAACCACGCTCATTTCCGACTCTGGCCCACCTCTCCGACCGGAAGGCCTGGCCAAGGAGGAACCACGCTCGCTTCTAACTCTGGCCTGCCTCTCCGACCGGAAGGCCTGGCCAAGGAGGAACCACGCTCACTTCTGACTCCAGCTGCCTCTCCGACTGGAAGGCCTAGCCAAAAGAGGACCGGCGCCTGCCTCTGACTCCGGTCCACCTCTCTGACTGGAAGGCCTGGCCGAGAAGGGATGACGCTCGCCTCTGACTCCGACTCACTTCTTTGACTAGGAGTACATCGAACCACTGCTTACAGCTCTTCTCCGACCAGGAGGCCGGAGCCGACTAGGAAACGACCGACCGGGGACGCCCGCTCAGTGAAGACCCAGGAAACAGACAGAGCAAGTAAGGCAGGGTGCTCCAGTCAACCACAATATCAAGGACCGTATCCTGCGCACCTGTAGGATAGTACTATTAGGCCGTGTTAGAGGGATGCACCGCAACCTTCCAGACATGTTAGAACACCAATAGTGTTGCGGGCATCGACATTTATCCTATAGTATGGTAGGCGCCGACATTGGCCATACCGGAAGATCACGATGGAGCCTACCACATGCATCCGGACGTCAACAGTATTGTGGGCGCCGACAAACCGCCTTGTACTCGATGGTGTGGGCAACAAAACTAGGTAGCACACACACTCTTTCTCTCACACTCTCTCTTGTAAAGTCATCCCCTTCATCTATAAAAGGGGGGCTCCTACGTGTGCTAAGTATTTGAGCATGTGCTCCCGTCTCTCTCGGCCCTTCAGTCCAAAGCCCGACCGGACCTCTTGCACCCTCATCTTACTCCCTCTCGTTTGTAACCCCACAACAAACTTCGAGCACCTGGCTCAGGAATAAAGTAACCGACCGACTCAAACTAGACGTAGGGCATATTGCCGGAACCAGTATAAACCCTATGTCATTGAGTGCTAGGCCACATCTGATCACAACGTACGGCAAAACTACAAATAGTTACGTGTTGGTCACTTTCTGCACCGACACTCCCAGTGTAGGAGTAGAATTTTTTGGATGGATCTAAATAGAAGGCATGTTTTTGCGTACTTCCAGTGTAGGAGTAGCAGGTATATGTGGTGTGTACGTGATCTTGATTTTAAGAGCATGACAAACCTCTCATAAGGGTCACAAAGCTTTACAAAACCCAATGCAAAACAAGCAGCATATATGTGAAAGTTTTCCTAGCCTAAATAATATGTATGGCTCTGGTGGGAATTTAAGTTTTGTCATATAGGAACTCATCATGTAATATTTTTGTGTTTTTCAAAAGATAAATCTCTAGAACTTTAGTATCACTTGGAACAAGATAAACAGCAGCTCAGACCTTCTCATATCATATCCGTCAATTACCTAGACTTAGATCAAGCATATGCTACCCACGAGTTTTAAGTTCAGAGTAAATCCTTATATCAAAACAATCTTATCCAAAACTCGGGAGAATTCAAGGCTGAAAACTAGGTACTCGAAACGAATTACAATAGAGCAACTATTCATCATTTCCATTTTAAAAGATCATCTTTCGAGTCCTTTTTATTTTATTCAGCTCTAAAAAACAAATTAAAGCAAACTAGACATACTCTCTTTATTTGTTTTCATTTTTTTAGATCACACATTATTATTATGACTATATATACTTATTATAAGGATGACTATTTATTTTGTTTTTAGTTATTCATATTTTTTTATAAAGGAAACCTAAAAAATAAAAAGGGAAAGAAATACTTAGCTCGATACAATGGGGTGTCTCTCCCCAAAACTGGTTGTTGTCGTGGTTCCCAATGCGATGGCCGGATATGGAGATCCTGGAACAGAGCCTCCCAGTTCTAGATTTGTTGTTGCTATTGTTGCTGGAGGCTGGCCACCTCGTGTCCCATAGTATTCTACCATTGTGTGTTATTATGTAACATACCTTGGATCACAGCTATCCTCTCATCAATGGTTATGAGCCTGTTGTCGAATTTAGAACTTTCACTTGTAGAATTTAGGGGATCCACTCCCCCACACTTTACTAGAAGTGTGTTCTGCTCATAAAGACAAGGTAGAGATCAAATGCATGGGCTCTATTGGTGGAAAACACCAACATAACCAAAACTTTATTTACTCTTCTCTAGCCTTAGGCACATTGAATCATGATAGAGTTAATGTTATGTGCATTATTTATTCTTATAACATGGGTGATAAGATCAGAAGGATGACAAAAAGAGTGGAGTTGCTTAACCTATAGAAGGATTGTTCATCTTTATAATGTATCAAACTTTACATGATTATGACTATCATCTTCCAAAGATAAGATATGCAACATTTTAGCTCATTTGGTTAAGACTATGAGATCAAGAAAGTGGTGCTATGAACAAACTTAAGGAACAAAACATGTTGAGTTAATCAGGTTGAATCAGGCAAAGTTGTAACTCAAACATGTTTGTGTCTTCATTCATGTGCATACCAAGATCAAAAGGAAAATCATGACCACTTACCTTAAGATGTTACCTTCGTTATTAGAGCGTGAGGACACCATGTGATGAAGGGTAGATAACTTGTGGTGGTCTTCTCTTCCTGCTTGAAGCTTCCCTTGCTTGAGCTATTCATGAGCATCTTGTCTCCTATGTCTCACTCCTTTCTCATTCTTTTGTCATGCCATCTTTTTGTTCTTTCTTTTGTGGATCTTGTCATTCTGCTTAGACCTTCTTCTCTACTTATTGTTTCTTCTCTACAAAGGATTAGTGGACAACACATATCCGAAGGAGTATACAAATGATTCAAAACAAGGATAGTGTTGTCATAGAGCCAAAGGTCATCTGTATCCCATGTTTTAAATAATGTGCCTTTATTATTCACCACTATGTCAAATTTTCAACAAGGTTAAGGCAAAAATGTGCAAAATTGTTTTGAAGAATACCTCAAACCTTGATTTGTTTCTTCGAATGATCTCCTAACATTCCCAACAAAATTTGAATATTTTCCTGCAAGGGTTAGTTCACATATACAACCAAATTCTATACAAGTATATTTTGATTTAATAATTATGTTTGAATAATATTCCGAAGCATACTTACAATACAATAAGGACGTTTGAAAGACAAAAGAGATTCATTCGAGTAGAAATAAGAATATATATGGTGAACCAAAGGAGCATGATTATTTTTTTATGAATTAGCAAGTTGAGCATGGCATAAAGGTAGAGATAACCAATACAAATTAGTAACATGTTATGAAATATTTTAAAGAAGTCCATTCCCCACACTTGAATTTTTGCAAAATGCAAAATCAAGTTTGGGTGATAGAACTCTCATATGAATGTGATTTTATGTTGCATAATGCTTGGTTGGATATACCTTATGTTTTTCTTCTTTTTGTTGAAATGATTAGTGACAAACATACCTAAAGGAAACTTGTCCGATGTACCTATCAGTGAGGGGTTCATGGCTTTAGGTCCATTAAGCAGGACCTCTTCTTGCCTTTAGCTTTTCTTTGCACCATCCAATCCTAGAGATGAGGATACGAACAATTGCATGCTCTTCTTCCATCAACCTTTCTTGATATTTGTTGATCTTTAGTTGACGAGTTGGGGTTCATTGGAGATGCAAACCCAAGTTCCACCTTGATTGTCTTTATCTTCTAGCAGCATGGTAGAGAGTTGTTCTTCTTTGTTTGTTAGCGATATGTCAGCCGTCTTAATGGTCAAGGAAGGAACTTCTTTAGAATTTGCATGAAAGCTTCATCTCTAATGACTTCGAGGGTGTCATGTGTGACCATGGTTGTTTTTGGTCCTTATGAGACACTGTCAGCAGTCCACCATCAGTTCATGATGTTGGTTGATACGAGGATGCATGTCATGGCATCTCGTTGTCATGGTCCTTGCTGCCGACATGCGAGTCAGTGTTTTCGAAGATGATGAAAGCAGGCATCAGTTTGGCTAATATGAGGTGGGTTGCACCCTGCTTCTCATCAGCCTCCTAGCTTGAGTCCTTAAAAGGAGAGTTGCTAGGTTGCTCGGTTGCCTTCGATGTTACTTGTGTCCTGTTGATTTGTTCGTCCACTTCCTATGAGTGAGCGCTTCTATTGTACATCCTTTTGTGGCAGTCGCCTCATTTCTCTTTGTTCCATAGCTAAAGTGGTGGTTTGGTTTAGGTTTGCAAGTTCATACCAAACCATGAACAGGCACAACTTATATTCATTCTTTCCTGTAAAATGTTAATGGACACATACCCGAAGGAAAACAATAAATTTAAAATATGGGTTGTTATCCATAATTTGTGTGATTTTCATCTATGCTAATGAAAAGATTGTCTTAGGATTACTTTAGCATAGGTTTTGTTTCTCATGTCTTATAACAATTTTTACGTGTTTGTTGCATTCTAGCATGGTTCAAGGCAAAGATAACTTGCAACAAATGATAAGTGAATAAACCTTGATACTCATAGTTATTCCTTACATGAAGAATGAGCTGTGTCTTCTTTTGCATAGAGTTGTTGGAGTTCATCGCATGCCTTGATTCATCTTTGGTGTGAATTCATCTCTTGACTTACCCAGATTGAATTTGAGAGTTTTCTGCATGGGTTAGTCCAACAAAATATCTAGTATCTACACAAGCAATTTTTAGTTCAATAACCAAACGAGACTCCATGTCTAATTTGATTAAGGAAGGCTATTTAACCTAAGCACCATGCTTAATTTAAATGACTATGGAAGTATGTGCAGTACTTCCAAACCAAAACTTACTATGGCAAACTAAGGTAGCATGAAAGCACTATAGAGATTTATTCAATTAAGAGATGAAAGAGCATGATCATGGTGAGAGATTTTTTTTCTTTACTAAGCATGAGCCTTCATGTGCTCACATTTTTTTCTTTTTAAATGCAAATGATATGGATATATGTAAGTAACCCAAATATGATGTGGATTGACATAGGAAAATTCAAAATAAACGGAGTGGATGCATGGATTATTCAAAGTAAACATGCAATGGAATACAAAAAGTTAAAGGATAACTGCTCATCAAATGTAATGTCCTTGAGCAAGACTATCTCAACTTTCTTGATCAAACTCACCATGACTCACAAGATGGAATTTGTGAGTAGTGCAACATTTGTTTCCGTCACTTGAGATGTGATTTGAATTCTTGTGATGTTGACCTTCTTCTCCAATCAACACATGGTTAGAGAATATATATATATAAAACCCGTGAGATTGCAGGGTTCCAGTGTTGATGGATCTTGAATGTTCAGGCACCTTAGGTTCTTTAATGTCTTTCTTCTTTTCTTGTGGAAGCTTACCAAAAGGTCGAAACGGTGTCTGTTGTCCTATCTTATTCCATAATTCAATAGAACATGGGTAATCCTACTAAAGCTAGTGGTATATTAATGATCTAAATCTTTATGCCCATTGTTTCCCCGACAACGGTGCCAAAAATGCTTGTTGGTATTTATTAACGCAAATAGAATATAAAAGATTCCACAAGCGCACAGAATACCATTGTAGCATTTTCCCGGGCGTATTCCATGTATCGTTATTTATATTTTACCACAGGGAAACAATGGAGTAAAGACTTACTGAGTAATAGAGGAATGTCTACCAATCAATATACCAGCATAGCTAAAGCAGGGGTGAATGTAATGATAGGAATAAAGCATAATGACACCCAGGGGATAGATCACTAAGATAATGTAAACTAGTCAACTTGGAAGAACAACGGGTGAGGTAGATTCATGTGACATTCTTATTACATGGTCAAAGTATATATACATCCAACTATAGCTAAAACTAACTCTACTCTTGTGCACTTCGGAAGAACCTGCTCAACTCGGTTTTGACTACAAAGGATAGACGAGGCTGTCACCTCCTGTTGCTACCATACAACCAAAGAATAGGGTGTACTCATAGGCAGAGCATCGTATAAGCACAATGCTTACACGTGGCTCGGCTACTTAACCCAACCATGGTAAACTAGCAGGCCAAGTGCTCTATGAACCCGCACACAAAAGTAATGATAACCTCAACTAAGCAAGATACATATTAAAAGTAAGCATAGCCATGTAGATAGGAATATGGTGAATTCATAATAAGTCTTACAAGATGTAGAAGTGAAGATACAAGGCTTTGCTGAGCCTCTAAGACTAGATCCGCAGCTTGAGCATGAGCCCAACTCGATCCTCACTCCCAAGCTACTAATCTACTACATTAGAAAGTTCTAGACATAATCCTCCTAGTGTGTCTTGATCTGAATCAAAGATATGAATTAGGGTTTCCAAGATGTCCTAGGAAGGGGGGTATAGGGCTGTATATATAGGGGGTAGCATCAATTGTGGACCCTTGGATCAAACCAACTTGAATAAACGGCGTAGATGCGATCTTTAAGGCGGTGGAGAACTAACATTCGAATGAGGGGCTGACAGGTGGGGCCCACATGCTGGCCGGCCTATAGGTGGGGCCGGCTAGCCCCACCTGGGCAGCCACCTACCCACCACTTTGGTCATTTGCCTTTTGGAGTCTTCTAGAATCTTCTGGAGTTGTTTTCATTGCGGATAATTGCGATTTAATCTGACGATTGGGTCCACCTTGACGGTTTTCTTTTTAAATCCTCCTACAAACACAGATTCACCAAAACTCATGGAATTTATTAGTTTAAACCCCTAGACCTATGTTTGGTGATGGAATTTGGTACATATGCAGGATATGTTGATGGTTTATGATTGATGTTAATGACCATCAACACCTGAGCTGAATTGACCTGGCAGTTGGATCGCCTGGTTCAATAAAGCGTAGAAGATCAGGCGGTTCAAAAATTTAGTAGTGCATTGTCTAGTGCCACATGGCGCGTGGCCACTAGATCGACCGAGGGAACTGTTCCACCCTAGGGCCACCTAACAGGGTCCTAGTGGTTGGACCCTAAACCACGATGGTTTAAAAGCCCTAGTTTGGTTTTGGTAATGTGATGAAACCCTAAGTGCTAACCTAGTTTATCAAAGTGATTATGAGATAGGCAGCTCTACTCCAAGTGATGAAGCAATGGTGAAAATCTTGATGATGGTGATGGCATGGTGATGATCAAATGCTTGGACTTGGAAAAGAAGAAAGAGAAAAAATAAAAAGCTCAAAGCAAAGGTGAAACTTGATAGGAGCTTTTTTTTGTTTTGGTAACTGAGACACTTAGTGAGTGTGATCACATTTAGGATCAATAGCCATACTATTAAGAGGGGTGAAACTCGTATCAAAATACGGTTATCAAAGTGCCACTAGATGCTCTAACTCATTGCGTATGCATTTAGGATCTAGTGGAGTGCTAACACCCTTGAAAATGTTTGTGAAAATATGCTAACACACATGCACGAAGTGTTACACTTGGTGGTTGGCACATTTGATTAAGGGTGGTGAAGTTTGGGGTCAAAAGGAGCTATTTTGTATTGTCCGGACTCTGCCTTGGGTAGTGACCGAACTCTGACCCTTTGTCTGGTCAGTGGTATGCAGTGAAGGCCACCCTCGGTCCTTTGACTAGACGCTGAGAAGAAATAGGACCGGACATCCTTGGGGTGTGTCGGGTTAGGATATAATGTACGCTAATGCAAGCATCAAAACAAACTAGTGAGGACCGGACCCTGAGCCATGTCCGGTCACCTGTGATCGGACGCGTCCGATCACAATTTTACCTCTTTGGGAGCTCTCTAGAAACAACAGGACTCTGACATGTGGTGTGTCCGGTCAATTGAATAGGAGCATCCGGTTGATGGTCAGTGAGCGTGTGCGAGTTAGCCATTGCGCGCTAACGGATAGTTTCAAATGGCTAGGACACGTGGAGGTCAGGCTACGACCGGACGCGTCCGGTGCACACGATATGTGCGTCCGATCATCCCGCAGTCAGCGCAATAATTGAGCCAACGGCTCTATTGTTTGGGGGTGTCTATAAATATCATTTGGCTGGCTCTAACTCACTCTCTTGGCCATTTGCATTGACCAAAGCCCTCCCACTCATCTCCATAATCGATTCATCATCTTTGTGAGATTGGAAGTGAATCCAAGTGCATTGCTTGAGTGTTTGCATCTAGAGGCACTTGGTGTTCGTGTTTAGCTGTGGGGTTCGCTTGTTACTCTTGGTGGTTGCCACCACCTAGATGGCTTGGAGCAGCGAGGATCATCGAGTGGAGGATGGTGATTGTCTCCGGCTCTGATCGTGGTGATTGTAAGGGGTTCTTGACCTTTCCCCGGTGGAGAGCCAAAAGGTACTCTAATAAATTGCTTGTGACTTGTGTGATCCTCATCTTGTGTTGGTTGTGCGGCACCCTATTGAGGGTTTGGCGTGTGATGCCAATTAGCGCGTGAACCTCCAAGTGAGTGAATCGCCACAACGAGGTCTCGCTTGTCGGCAAGCAAGTGAACCTAAATAAAAAATCATTGTGTCATCATTTGATTCCAAGGTGATTGGTCTTCAGTGGTATTCATTCTTATGATTGATTGGTTCATTCCTCGACTCGGTGGTATAACCATCTTGCTCTCTCTTTACATTACCGCAAACTAGTTGTCAAGCTCTTTAGTGTAGCTAGTTGTGAGAGCTTGTTAGTTTGGTTAGTGTGGCTCTTTAGTTCGCCTTTGAGAGCACACTAACTTAGTATAGTGACATAGCCATTGTGTGGATAGAGACTATAGAAACTAGAATTATGGTAGGTGACTTGCATTTTTAGTATGCTAGCGCAACACTCGTTTCGCCTCATATTTGTCTAACCGGTTTGCTAAGTGTTGTTGTAGAAATTTTTAATAGGCTATTCACCCCCCTCTAGCCATTAGGACCTTTCAAGTGACATCGGAGCCGAGGTCACCGTGATTTGAGGCTTAACAACCTTCGGTGTCAAAATGGCTCAAATCAACAACACCAAGAAGCCACCCCAATTTGATGGCTCCAACTATCCCTATTGGAAGGCTAAGATGACAATATATATCAAGTCTATAAATAGGAAGGTTTGAAGAGTGGTGAAGACCAAGATTGAGATAGAGGATCCAAAGAACCCCACCACCGCCGAAGAAGTGCTTCTCCAAAACAATGACATTGCTCTTAGTACCATTCATGATGCTATTGATGAGAGAACATTTGAGCAAATCAAGAACATTGAGATAGCTTATGAAGCATGAAAGAAGTTGGAGGAATCATTTGAGGGCACTCAAGCCATGAAGGGTGCCAAGGTATATATCCTCAAGGAGAAGTTTTCTAGTTTTAAGATGAAGGAGGATGAGAGTGTGCCGGAGATGTTTCATAGGCTTCAAGTGCTTGTCATTGATCTCAAAGCACTTGGAGAGAAGGTGGAGGACAAGGACTTCTCCCATAAGTTCTTGAGATGCCTACCCTCAAGATTTGGCACATTGGTCACTATTCTAGTGAGGAGTGGTTTAGACACCATGACACCAAACCAAGTGTTAGTAGATATAATGACCGATGATACATATAGAGACGATGATGAGAAGGAAAAAAAGAAGGAAAAGAAAGATGAGAAGAAGGATGAGAAGAAGAAGAGTGTGGCATTCAAAGCCACATCATCCAAGGGCAAGGCCAAGCAAGACACATCAAGTGAAGATGATGATTCATGGGATGATGATGATGATGATGATGAGAAGATGGCTCTCTTTGTCAAGAGATTTGGCAAGTTCATGGTGAAGAAGGGCTATCGTGCTAGAAGAAACAAGTCTTCATCTAAGAACAAGAAAGAGTCAAGAAGGTCTTCAATTATGGAAGCAAAGATCATCTTGTTGCTTAATGCCCATATAATACCAACAATGATGATGATAATAAGAAGAACAAGAAGAAGGACAAGAAGGAAAAGAAATAGAAGAAGGACAAGATGATCTTCAAGAAGAAGAAAAAGGGTGGTTCATATGTGGTCACTTGGGATAGTGATGCCTCCTCAAGTGATCATGATGATAGTGATGATGATAAGACCACCAAGAAGGCACTTGCAAGTATTGCTATCAATGGGAAGCCTTGTCTCTTCGACACTAAATCATGCTTCATGGCTAAGGCCACTAAGGTACAAACTTGTGATGATGGAAGTGATGAGGAACATGATAATGATAATAAAAATGAAAGTGATAGTGATGATGAATCAACTAAGAATGAATTACTTGACATGCTAGATGATGCTAAAGAACACTTTGACATTAAAGAAGGGAATACAAAAGCTTGCATAAGAAACTAAAAGCCCTTAAGCAAGCCTTTGATGAGCTCAATGCATCTCATGAGAGGCTAGAGGAAGCCCATGAGAAGCTTAGCAAGGTTCATAAGAAGTGTGAAAAAGCTCATTCCTCTTTGCTTAATGAGCAAAATGAGAAGAAGTATGTTGAGACATGTGATGTAGGCTTAACTTGTGATATAATTGATGAATCATTCCATATGCCTATCATTGTTGCTCCCACTAACCCTTCTTATAGCACTTCTACTTCCACCTCATCTAGTAGTGATGGTTTTACTTGTGATGCCTCACTAATGGTTGAGAATGAGACTCTCAAGAAGGAGGTCAATGAGCTCACTCACACCTTGGCTAAGGCCTATGGTGGTGAGGACCGCTTGCTTATGTGCTTGGGTAGCCAAAGAGCTTCTCTCTACAAAGAGGGATTGGGTTATATCCCCAAGAAAGGCGCGGCGACCTTTGCTCCTCACAAGACTAGTTTTATGAAGAACAATGGTTGGTTTTGCACTAGTTGCAAGCAAGTTGGTCATAAAGATCATGAGTGCAAGAACAAGAGAAAGAATGCTAATGTATCCTCAATTAAAATTAATTCTTTATATGTGCTTACTAAGGATACAAATGGTGTGAAAGCTAAGTTCATTGATACACCATGGATGGGCTCAAAGAAGAAAGCCATTTGGATGCCAAAGAGCTTGGTCACTAACCTTCAAGGATCCAAGCAAGTTTGGGTACCTAAAAAGAATTGATCTTCTTTTGTAGGTCAATTACAAAGCCGGAGGAAGGCATTGGGTTCTTGATAGTGGCTCAACACATGACCGGTGATGCAAGAATATTCAACTCAATCAATACCAATAGCAATGATGGTTATGATAGTATCACATTTGGTGACAATGGCAAATGCAAGGTCAAAGGGATTGGTAAGATTGCAAAATCCAATCACATGAACATATCCAATGTGTTGCTAGTAGAGAGCTTGAACTTCAATTTACTATCCGTGGCTCAATTGTGTGATCTTCGATTTAAATGCATCTTTGGGGTAGATGATGTAGATATCATAAGTGTAGATTGCTCTAATTTGATCTTTAAAGGCTTTAGATATGAGAATCTATACTTGGTTGATTTTAATGCTAGTGAAGCTCAATTGTCAACATGTTTGTTCACTAAGTCTAGCATGGGTTGGTTGTGGCATAGAAGGCTTGGTCATGTTGGAATGAAACAATTAAATAGATTGGTTAAGCATGACTTGGTTAAAGGCTTGAAAGATGTTGTGTTTGAAAAGGATAAGCTTTGTAGCTCTTGTCAAGCCTAGCAAACAAGTTGGAAACACTCATCCTAAGAAAATCATGATATCTCTAGTAAAGCATTTGAGTTATTGCACATGGATTTATTTGGGCCAACCAATGTTTTCCTAAACGGTAAACGGTCTTTACATGGTCGCCCTTCGTTTAGCGTTTAGGCTGTTTACACATTATTTAAACGAAGTTAAACGGTCTAAACGGTTTTGTACTTTAAAAAAATACATATAATTATATATGTGCATGTAAAAAATCAAGTATTCTAGCATTTATACATATTTATCCGAGTAAAAATCAATTATTTTGGTATGTGTATATATTTATACATGTGAAAAGAACCAAATATAGATATTTATGCATGTAACATATCAAGTGTATACATTTATAAATATAATAAACTTAAGTATACAAATTTATCCATACAAAACTAAACAAGATTTACCTCGTGTTCGCCTAAACAACTGTTAGCCCGTTTAATGTTGTTTATCTCCGTTCTGTTTAGGCCGTTTAGACCATTTTTTCCTGTTTTTTTACCGTTTAAACGGTCAACCGTTTAATTTTCGTTTACCCCTAAACAAAACAGTTTACCACCATTTACCATTTAATGGCCGTTTAAACGGCCATTTAATCCGTTTAGGCGAACACTGAGGCCAACACAATACACTAGCATCGGTGGAAACAAATATGGCTTTGTGATAGTGGATGATTATACTAGATACACTTGGGTATTCTTTCTAGTGGACAAAAGTGATGTGTTTGTAATATTCATATCATTTGTCAAGGGCATTCATAATGAGTTTGAAACAACCATCAAGAGAGTTAGAAGTGACAATGATAGTGAGTTCACGAACACTAGAATTGATGAGTTGTGTGATGAATTTAGAATTAGACATCAATTCTCGGCCAAGTACACTCCACAATCAAATTGCCTTGTTGAGAGGAAGAATAGAACACTCATTGATATGGCAAGCTCTATACTTAGTGAGTACAATGTGAGTTAATCTTTTTGGGCTAAAGCTATCAACACAGCTTACTATTGTAGCAACCGCCTCTATTGTCACCCATTGAAAGAGAAGACACCATATGAGCTCTTGAATGGTAGAAAGCCCAACATTGCATATTTTTTAGTCTTTGGTTGTAAATGCTATATCTTGAAGAAAGGCACTAGATTGGGCAAATTTGACAAGAAATATGATGAAGGATTCCTACTTGGATACTCAACTACTAGCGAAGCATATAGAGTTTGGAATTTGGATAGTGGTACTCTTGAGGAAGTTCATGATGTTGAATTTGATAAAACCACGGGTTCCCAAGATGAGAATGAGAACTTGAAAAATGTTAGAGGCATTCAACTTTCAAATGCCATGAAGAACATAGATGTTGGTGAATTGAGGCCTAGGCAAGTGAATGATGATGAAGATGATCAAGTACAAGTACACTCTAACACAAATTTGCAAGATGATACAAATCAAGCTAGCACAAATGGCTCTCATGACAATGAACAAAATCAAGTGGCTAGTACATCATCTCAACCCAATGATCAAGCAAGTGCAAGCAATCAAGTTTCAATACTCCAACTAACCAATATTGCAAGGGACCATCCATTGGATACTATCATTGGTGATATTTCAAGAGGTGTGCAAACTAGATCAAGATTGGCTTCATTTTGTGAGCATTTCTCATTTGTGTCATCCATTGAACCAAAGAAGATAGATGAAGCATTGAAGGATGTTGATTGGGTAAATGCTATGCATGAAGAATTGAATAACTTCACGAGAAATCAAATATGGGAATTAGTAGAGAGACCAAAGGGACACAATGTGATTGGAACCAAATGGGTCTTTAGAAACAAGCAAGATCAAGATGGGATAGTAGTAAGGAACAAAGCAAGATTGGTAGCACAAGGATATACATAAGTTGAAGGTCTTGACTTTAGAGAAACATATGCCCCAGCTGCTAGATTGGAAGCAATTAGAATCTTATTAGCCTATGCTTGTGCCCATAACATCAAGCTCTATCAAATGGATGTCAAGAGTGCATTTCTTAATGGTTACATCAATGAAGAAGTATATGTTGAGCAACCTCCCGATTTTGAAGATGACAAGAAGCCCGACCATGTGTACAAGTTGAAGAAGGTATTGTATGGCTTGAAGCAAGCACCTAGAGTATGGTATGAGAGATTGAGAGACTTCCTACTCTCTAAAGGGTTCATGATGGGCAATGTTGACACCACTCTTTTCACCAAGAAGATTGACAAAACTTATTTGTGTTGCAAATCTATGTTGATGACATCATATTTGGATCAACCAATCAAGACTTTTGTGAAGAGTTTAGAAAGATGATGGCTAATGAGTTTGAAATGTCCATGATTGGAAAGTTAAGTTACTTGGTCTTTAAATCAAGCAATTGAAGAATGGTACATTTGTGGGTCAAGGCAAGTATATCAAAGACATGCTAAAGAAGTTTGGCATGAGTGATAGCAAAACCATTAGCACACCAATGGGGACAAAAGGCAACTTAGATAGTGATGCAAGTGAAAATATGGTGGATCAAAAATTGTATCGGTCTATGATTGGAAGCCTACTCTATGTGACCGCATCAAGGCCAGATGTCATGTTTAGTGTGTGCATGTGTGCAAGATTTCAAGCTTTACCAAGAGAAAGTCATTTAAAGGCTACAAAGAGAATATTGAGGTACTTGAAGTATACACAAAATGTTGGTTTGTGGTATCCCAAAGGAGCAAAGTTTGAGCTAGTTGGTTACTCTGACTCGGATTATGTGGGATGCAAGGTTGAAAAGAAGAGCACCTCAGGCACATGTCAATTGTTGAGAAGATCACTTGTTTCATGGTCATCAAAGAAGCAAAATAGTGTTGCATTATCAACCGTCGAAGCAGAATACATATCCGCCGGTAATTATTGTGCACAAATACTTTAGATGAAGGACACTTTGAATGACTTTAGAATCAAGTTCAAGAAAGTGCCATTGCTATGTGACAATGAGAGTGCAATCAAGTTAACCAACAACCCAGTTCAACATGCAAGAACAAAGCACATTGATGTCCACCACCATTTCATAAGAGATCACCAACAAAAAGGGGACATTTGCATTGAGAGTGTAGGCACCGAAGATCAACTTGCCAATATATTCACCAAGTCATTAGATGAGAAAAGGTTTTTAAGGTAAAGAATGAGTTGAAGATATTCGATTTCTCAAATATGTGTTGATGCACCCCCCACTTATATTACATGCCTCTCCTTCGAGCAATCCAAGGTAAAAGTTGATTGGCATGGCATACATCCTTGCTAAGGACATGTTTAGTGCATCTAGTCATCTTTCACATTTAATAGGCTCATTCATGAAAATAAAATATTTTTGATGTTTATATGGTACCACTATTGCTTCTATGCTTAATTTTGTCTAGTGGTAGCATATGACATGTTTGTGGGCTTGTAAACCTAGTGTTTGATCTAGAAAATGAGCTATAAGGGTTTAACTCAACATGGTACAAGATAACCCTTATTTGGAGGTGTAAAGAAGCTTGTCCTTAGATCAAACCGAGTTAAATATCTTTGGCAAATGTTCTAGATTGAACCAAATTTGGAAAAATGGTCCTCACCCCATTGATTGACATTGATAATCTTAATCTATCTATATTTTGAACATTTGTGGTCATTGATGACAAAGGGGAAGAAATAGTGTACAAAGATAGTGAAAAGATAACAAAGGGGAAGAAATTAAGAAATTGACATAGGGGGAGAGATATGACAAAGAAAGGGATTAATTAAAATTTTGAGCACACAAGTAGGGGAGCCAAGCTCATAAACTTGGTTGATACATTTAAATGTGCATTTCATATATTTGCTTGCATGGCACAAGTTTTAAATTTCAATATACATGCTTGTGTGGTGTATGCTAGTTGTATGTTTGAATGATGAAATAAAAAACTAGCATGCATAGGTTAAGTAACTAAGACTCATGTTCATATTATCAAAACTAGACCCTTACTTCTAATGTTGATCTCACGGGGTATTCTAAGTTTTTTTGTGGATGTCTAGTTACTCATGGTTCTAAGGATGGTATATTGGTGCACTCCAATTGGTATCACGCTTGACTCCAAAAGGTCCATCTCTTATACCTTAGCATCATTTGGTAGACATTGACTCCTACATTTCCTATCTAAACATATGTGCAAGCTACTATCCAAACTCTTAGCATATATGTAGGGGGAGCAATTGCTACCATTCGGGGTTCATGAAACTTGTCCATATCCTTTTACACATGGTAAATATGCTTGGGCAAGCAACATGGATTCAATTAAATTTCAATTCATATCTTTGTGTAAGGGTTGTCATCAATTACCAAAAGGGGAGATTGAAAGCTCTAGTTTGGTTTTGGTAATTTGATGAAACCCTAAGTGCTAACCTAGTTTATCAAAGTGATTATGAGATAGGTAGCACTACTCCAAGTGATGAAGCAATGGTGAAAATCATGATGATGGTGATGGCATGGTGATGATCAAATGCTTGGACTTGGAAAAGAAGAAAGAGAAAAACAAAAAGCTCAAGGCAAAGGTGAAACTTGATAGGTTTTTTTTTTGTTTTGGTAATCGAGACACTTAGTGAGTGTGATCACATTTAGGATCGATAGCCATACTATTAAGAGGGGTGAAACTCATATCAAAATACGGTTATCAAAGTGCTACTAGATGCTTTAACTCATTGCGTATGCATTTAAGATCTAGTGGAGTGCTAACACCCTTGAAAATGTTTGTGAAAATATGCTAACACATATGCACGAAGTGTTACAATTAGTGGTTGGAACATTTGATCAAGGGTGGTGAAGTTTAGGGTCAAAAGGAGCTATTTCGTATTGTCCGGGCTCTGTCTTGGGCAGTGATCGGACTCTGACCCTGCGTCCGGTCAGTGGTGCGCAGTGAAGGTCGCCCTTAGTCCTTTGATCGGACGCTGAGAATAAATAGGACCGGACGCGCTTGGGGTGCGTCTGGCCAGGCTATGACATACGCTGACGCAAGCATCAGAACAAGCCAGTGAGGACCGGACCCTGAGCCGTGTCCGATCACCTCTGATCGGACGCATCCGATCGCAATTTTACCTCTCTGCGAGCTCTATGGAAACGACCGGACTCTAACGCGTGGTGCGTCCGGTCAATTGAATAGGAGCATCCAGTCGGTGGTATGTGAACACGCACGAGTGAGCCATTGCGCGCCAACGGATAGTTTCAAATGGCTAGGACACATGGCGGTCAGGCTACGACCGGACACGTCCGGTGCACACGACCTGCGCGTCCGGTCGTCCCGTAGTTAGCCCAATAATTGAGCCAATGGCTCTATTGTTTGGGGTGTCTATAAATATTGTTTGGTCGGCTCTAGCTCACTCTCTTGGCCATTTGCAGTGACATAGAAACCTTGTGAGCTTAGCCAAAGCCCTCCCACTCATCTCCATCATTGATTCATCATCTTTGTGAGATTGGAAGTGAATCCAAGTGTATTGCTTGAGTGTTTGCATCTAGAGGCACTTGGTGTTCGTGTTTAGCTACGGGATTCGCTTGTTACTCTTGGTGGTTGCCACCACCTAGATGGCTTAGAGTAGCGATGATCGTCGAGCGGAGGTTGGTGATTGTCTCCGGCTCCGATCGTGGTGATTGTGAGGGGTTCTTGACCTTTCCCGGCGGAGAGCCAAAAGGTACTCTAGTAAATTGCTCGTGGCTTGTGTGATCCTCATCTTGTGTTGGTTGTGCGGCACCCTATTGAGGGTTTGGCGTGTGATGCCAATTAGCGCGTGAACCTCCAAGTGAGTGAATCGCCACAACGAGGAGTAGCTTGCTGGCAAGCAAGTGAACCTCGGTAAAAAATCATTGTGTCATCATTTGATTCCGAGGTGATTGGTCTTCATTGGTATTCATTCTTGTGATTGATTAGTTCATTCCTCAACTTGGCGGTATAACCATCTTGCTCTCTCTTTACATTATCGCAAACTAGTTGTCAAGCTCTTTAGTGTAGCTAGTCGTGAGAGCTTGTTAGTTTGGTTAGTATGGCTCTTTAGTTAGCCTTTGAGAGCACACTAACTTAGTGTAGTGACATAGCCATTGTGTGGATAGAGACTATAGAAACTAGAATTGTGGTAGGTGGCTTGCATTTTTAGTAGGCTAGCGCAACACTCGCTTCGTCTCATATTTGTCTAACCGATTCCTAAGTGTTATTATAGAAATTTTTAATAGGCTATTCACCCTCCCTCTAGCTATTAGGACCTTTCACGGTTGGACCACCAACGCATCCAAAGTGCGCAACAAATCTTGTTTTTTTTCAAAAACGTTAATAGCGCTTTGTCCGGTGCTTAGCACCAAACTTATCCAGCGACAATTTTTAGTGTTTTGAAGCTCTTTGGTGAGTACTAAATTTGTCTAGTGGTTATAGCATTGTACATGAATAGTAACACTGGATTGATCACGCATTAAAAGAAGTTGAAAATTGGGGATATGACATGTAGCCATTACCCCTTGGCGGTTGGACCACCAGGGGGTGGCGGTTGGTGTTGAGTGGAAGTCTAATGGCTCTATTTGGCTCCCATCTCTATAAATACTTGTTTGGCCCGCTTTTGGGGGTTGTCTCTTGGCCATTTGTTGATGTGCATACACCCCTGTAAAAGCTGAGAACACTTTCCCACTCCCCTCCCTTGACTTATTGGTCACATTTGTGAGAGATTGGGAGCCTCTAGTGCATTGCATTTGAGTGACTGCATTTGGTGGCACTAGTTGATCTTTGTGGCTTGGGATTTCCTGTTACTCTTGGTGATTGTTGTCACCTATCCGACTTGGTGCTTGAGGAGATCATTGAGGGGGCTCTCGGTAATTGTTGCTGCCTCCAATTATTGGCTATTGTGAGGTGCTTTGTGTTCACCACATGGGAGATTCGCAAAGGGTGACTAGTGAAATCAATCGAGGTTTGGAGAGGTCCTTCGTGACCTACCGACTTCTAGTGGTGCCCTGTGTCATAGGGGCCGAGCTTGTGTGCTCATTAGGCCAAGTGAAGCTGTGATCTAAGGATCTACCTCTATGGGGATGTAGGTTGTTGGCAAGCAACCGAATCTTGGGTGGAAATCTTTGTGTCACTTGCCCACATTGGTTTGCATTGTCAACACTTGCAATCTCATTTCATATATTGTGCTTGTGTTGTTGCTTGCGTTGATCTAGCTCTCTAGCTTGTGTAGTTGGTAGCTCTCTTGTTAGTTGTGTAGTTTAGTAGTTGTTGTAGCTAGCTCTTTGGTTGTTTAGTAGTGTCACTAGTTGTTTGTGTACTTGAGTGCTTGCTAATTTAATTAGTATCAAGAATTATGTAGGGAGCTTGCTTTGTATTGACTAGGCTAGACAAGCAGTGGTTATTAGGATTGTCTCTCTTACTAATATACTTTGCCTTGTCTCTCTTGTGTTTGTAGAAATTTAATTAGGCTATTCCCCCCTCTAGACATCCACACATCCTTTCAATCTCTATTATGTGCATGCTACTCCCGGTTCCCATACATGCCACGGTCATTTGGTACCTACAAACTAAATAAACACAAGAGTGAGTAAAAATACTCAGCAAGTACAACTAGAACTGAAAAAACAAATTTCACACGATCATCCATGAACAAAGAACTAGAACATCGAGAAATTGTAGCTTCGGTCTAAAACGGACGAATTTGAATCGTTAGCATTTATGGGTAAAGCTGAGCAAGTAGGACCACCACTTACTCACAAGAACCTGAACATAAGAATCAAATAGCATATTTGAATCCACCAGAACAGGAATTAAGTGTAAATAAAACTTGCAATATGAATCTTATGAAACTAGAACTTTTTTATGCCTCTCATCTGGGTACAGCTGTAGGATTTACTCATGTACAGACTCACACCCACCCTACACACGCACACCACACTCACACACGCATACACAAATAGGCATACAACTACACTTAGATCATTAGATTGCGTCCTTCATGAGATCACCGGGTTCAACCACGGACCCGTAAGCGACGGGGCGCGTCGCATTCCCTTTGTGGCTCCACGCATGAGAGGCAACATAATTTTATTTGGGGGCGAACCATAGTGAGAGACGCGAGTGCGAATGCTGGGATTCGAACTCGCGCCGGGTGTAAGCCCACCAGCTATGCTAGCCATCCGAGCGCTGCTCGGTTGTCTATGAAACTAGAACTTGAACATGAACCATGAAAAATATAGCACATGAAACATTTGAACTAATGAAAACTCAAACAAAAGGTGCAATGCCCAAAGACAAGTTCTGTCACACGCTCGGCACAAGCACCTCCCAATCTATGGAAACAAAACTGCCTTAAGAACTAGCCTTCATCAATCAACCTATTTTACGAATAATAAAGTGAACCTCTTAACTAAACTCTAAATTGTTAGTTCTCATATTTTCAAAAAAAATTGACCAAAATTCTAAAGTCTTCGTTGTTTTATTCTTAACTCTAAATTCGTATAGAAATTTTATTTTCTACAACTTTTATTTAGATTCTGGCCCCAACTAAGTCAAAGCTAACCGAAAATGTTTTTGCAAGAAAAAACGCTAACCAGATAAGCTGTGCACGTGGCCATATATTCCATAGCAGTTAGGGCACCCGCGACAGTAAAAGTCAGCTACTAGCTCTAAGTTAACCTCCTCAGTAGTGTTAACTTTTAGTAATGGCTCATAATATTTTTAGGACCATATAATAATCATATATTTTTAAAATATGTGTATGAGCCTAGCTCTTGATAAAAGCTAGCTTTTTTTCTCTTTTTTATTAAAATATAAAAAATACTTAGAGCTACCTTATAAGAGCCCCCGTTGCGCGGGTGCCCGTAGAAGATCCAGAGAGTCTCCGCACACGATTCACTAGTCTAACACCAGACTGATCCTACCTGTTTTGTTTAGGAGTAGTATAGCAGTAGATAATAATTCATACGCTGACGCTGGGTTGTCGTAGACGTGGGTGTTTGATTGATTTTGCAGCGATGGCGATCCCAAATCCTGAAATCCCAATCTGTTGCTGCGCTGCGCACAGTGTGTGTACGTGGGGCCCGGCCGTACATAAATGAGATGAGATGGGATGGGATGAGCCTTGACCTCCCTTCCAAGCTAGAGCTAGGGGATTAAACAAAGCGGCCATTGGTCACCACTTGCGGTGCGCCCATCCGTCCGCCGCTCCTTAATTCCGCCTTGCCTGCCGCGCGCCCGCCTCTCACCATCCACCACCTGCTCGACCCGCCCCCGCCTCTCTCCATTCCATCACGCCATCGCCACACCTCCTCGGCTTCTCTCTTCTCCCTCGCTGGCGCTGCCCTCTCCCTCGCTGCGCCCAGTACCTAGCGCCAAATCGTTTTATCGGAGGCCATCGCCCTCGCCCCGCTGCTTCCGGGCCCAGAGGTAACCACACTCTGCTCTTCTCTGACCCCTGCTTGCTTCTTCCTCCCCCTTCTCTTCTGCCTGACGCCTCTCACTGCCCCCAGATGTTCTTGCCTTCTTGGTTCATGTTTGATTGCTTGTTTTCTTCTCTACCATGTTTCTTTCTTATTCAGTACTAGCATCAGCCCTTATTCAGTACTAGCATCAGCGTGCTTCGTTCTTCTCCCCACTTTCGAGATAGGAGTATATACATACATAGAGGGTCCGTGTCTTGCTTTAAGAGGATCTCGACTTTCAGGGTGTACTTTTTTGGTGGAATTGAGTGCCCTTTCTCCACTATGGGGAGCAGACAGGGACAAGTCCCCCCAATCTCTTTCTGTGTCCAGAGAGAGTGACAAGATTTTCGTGACTGGGATTTCGAAATTCTAGGCTTCGATTTACCCAATTTCTGAATGGTTTAGCTGGTCGGATTCTCACGGTAATGGATTACTATTTACTAGACAACTGTAGCCTCGGAAATTTCCATCACTCGGTGCAATGGCTACGCGGAATTGCGAATGCGCTATCATAGCACCTGAAGTAGTTTTCTTTCTTTTTTTTTCCCTGGTTCGAGAATTCAGAATCTACCGTACTCTGCTTTATGACTAATTCGTGGACTAGGGTTCAAGATAAGAAAGAAAAATAGGGGGGAAGCAAAGCAAGAAAGCAGTTTGAAACATCGAAAGCTCTCGAGAAGAGCAAATTGAAGGCGGGCGATGTGCGGTTAAACCACCTTGGTGGAATGTTAGGTGCTACTGCACATATTATGATACTGTATTATTTATTATGTATACAAGGCTTTTTCCTCTGGCACCAGCTTCGTGCTGCTGCTGCTGCTGCATAGTGCTTTGATGGTCGCAACGGTCACGGACTCTCAGTCAACGATCACCACTCACCAGGGGGTCTCCAGGTCGTGCTCACTTTGATGTTTAAGTCAAAAGAGTTGATGCCAACACCCTGTGGTCCATTGATTGATTTCATGCTTTTTGGTGGCAATTTGGTTGCAGATAGGGAACTACTCATTACCTTTGTCCTGATTTTTCTTTCTTTCTTTTTTTTTAGAAAAAGGAAATGCTCCATTCTCTCCCTCTCTCAATTATTGTTTGTGGATTACCATTTTGCCATTATTCATTCCTTGTATCTGTTTCTGGAAGGTAGTTTGTCAGGGACTCAACTGAACTGTCAAATGTTAGTAAAGGAAGAGCTTGAGAAACCAATACGAAGCTTTATCAGGAATTGCTCCCACTCAAGCTAGCACAATGAGCTCCTGTTCCAACCTCTCATGAGGGTAAATTTTATTTATGATGATGACCCTTTTCTGTTTTATTTTAAATACATCAGAGCAAAAGTCAAAAGTATCTCATTCTGGATGTAATGTCCATGTGTTTACATCTTTTCTGTCTCCAAGTTACAGTGCTTATGAATTGACTGCTTCGTGCTGAAAGTCTTCAAGAAAATGTGAATTACTACATTTTCCTTTAACAAAACAAATGGCTAATCCCAATACTCCAATAGTCACTTTGTGCTACATTTTTCCATCTATACTGCTGTCCTCAGAAGCATGATTAGTTTTGGAAATCAGCCTGCATTTATCATGCCACTTAAGGAAAATAAAACATCTACAGCTTGTTCGCTTGGTCGTATTTGGTTTATAAGCCATGACTTATCAGCCAACGAACAGTATTTTTCTCTCACACCAAACCAGCCCAAACGAACAGGGCGCTAGCCAAAGCCAGCACTACTTTCTAATTCTAATTATACTACAATAACTATCACGTGCAGGCTGTTATGGATTCCCTTGGGATTTTGCATGCTTGCTTCTGAACTTACATGCAAATTAGTGAGGAAACCTGTTGAAATAAATGCCGCGAGATGCAACCTGCAAAGCTGTATTGTTCAATCTGGTAGTCTAAGAATCCAAGACTTCCTCCATTCCCAACTGATTTTCTAACTGTGCACATTCTTAAATGCTTCAGATGGAGGGAATGAGTGGATGGTTGTGGAAGGCTGCGCTCATGGAAGTCCCCAGCAAACATCACAGCCCACCAAAATGCTCAGTTATACTATGGATGCTTGCCATAGCCAACCTCTGGATAATTTGCAGCAGCAGTACCCAGAAGCAAGTTCTCATGCCAGGGTTCAGCGCCTCAGAAATGGATTACATTGATAACGATGGGAAGTTTCTTGTCTCCAATGGCTCTGTCTTTGGCTTTGGCTTTGTCACCATCAGCATGTCAGACAGCACATCCTACATTCTTGCAGTAGTCCACTTGGTCACCACTTCTGTTGTCTGGTCTGCTAATGCTAACTCTCCAGTCTCTCATTCAGACAACTTTGTGTTTGACAAGGATGGCAATGCCTACCTGCAGTCTGGAGGTTCCACGGTCTGGACTGCCAATATCTCTGGCAAGGGGGGCACCTCTATGCAGCTGCTAGACTCGGGCAATCTTGTAGTGTTTGGCAAGGACGGCTCTTCTCCTCTGTGGCAGAGTTTCAGCCATCCAACAGACACACTTCTGTCTGGACAGAGCTTCGTTGAGGGGATGAGTTTGGTGAGCCATTCCAATGCACAGAACATGACCTATACACTTCAGATCAAATCTGGGGACATGTTGTTGTATGCAGGCTTACAGATGCCCCAACCGTACTGGTCCGCTCTGCAGGATAACAGGATGATCATCGACAAGAATGGCAACAACAACATATACTCTGCAAACCTGAGTTCAGGTTCCTGGTCATTTTATGATCAATCAGGGCTCCTTCAATCACAGCTTGTCATTGCACAGCAGCAGGGTGATGCTAACACCACACTGGCTGCTGTCCTCGGTGATGATGGTTTGATTAACTTCTATATGCTCCAGAGTGTGAATGGCAAGAGTGCTCTTCCTATCACAGTTCCACAGGACTCATGTGACATGCCTGCCCACTGCAAGCCGTACTCCATTTGCAACAGTGGGACAGGGTGCCAGTGTCCTTCAGCCCTCAGCTCCTATGCAAACTGCGACCCTGGCATCATATCACCATGCAACTCAAAGGACAAGTTTGAGCTGGTTCAACTGGACAGTGGTGTTGGGTATGTCGGTGCTAGATTCACATCGCCTGTGCCCAAGACAAACCTCACAGGATGCAAGAATGCTTGCAAGGGTAACTGCTCATGCATTGCTGTATTCTTCGACCAAAGTTCAGGAAATTGCTTCCTTTTCGACCAGATAGGAAGCTTGCAACAGAAAGATGGAGGTAAAAGTAGTTTTGCATCTTTCATTAAGGTATCAAGCAGTAAACATGGCACAGGACAAGGTGGTAGTGACAATGGTAGGCTCACCATCATAATTGTTGTCATTATAGTTGGAACTTTGGCTGTCATAGGGGTCCTTGTGTATGTTGGTTTCTGCATTTACCGAAGGAGTCACCATACACCCTCGCATGATGATGCTGGTTCATCAGAAGATGATGGTTTCCTGCAAACTATATCAGGAGCACCGACACGGTATACTTACAGGGAGCTCCAGGATGCGACAAACAACTTCTCAGACAAGCTTGGCCAGGGAGGGTTTGGATCTGTGTATCTTGGTACACTGCCTGATGGCAGACGCATCGCTGTAAAGAAGCTAGAGGGCATAGGACAAGGGAAGAAAGAATTCCGTTCTGAGGTGACCATCATTGGCAGCATACATCACATCCATCTTGTTAAACTCCGAGGCTTTTGTGCTGAGGGAGCACACAGGCTTCTTGCATATGAGTACATGGCAAAAGGGTCTCTAGATAGATGGATTTTCCAAAGAAACGAGGACTCCTCCCTGCTGGACTGGGACACGAGGTTTAACATTGCCCTTGGAACAGCCAAGGGGTTGGCATACCTCCACCAGGACTGTGAGTCGAAGATCATTCACTGTGACATCAAACCTGAGAATGTCCTCCTTGATGACAACTTCCTCGCGAAGGTGTCAGACTTTGGCCTCGCCAAGTTAATGACCAGGGAGCAGAGCCATGTGTTCACGACACTCAGAGGCACGCGGGGCTACCTTGCACCTGAATGGATCACCAACTATGCCATCTCAGAGAAGAGCGACGTGTACAGCTACGGGATGGTTCTCCTTGAGATAATCAGCGGGAGGAAGAGCTATGATCCTGTGGAAGGCTCGGAGAAAGCTCACTTCCCCTCCTATGCTTTTAAGAAGCTGGAAGAAGGCGATCTCCGCGATATCCCCGACTCCAAGCTAAAATACAAGGACCAGGATAACCGAGTTGAGATGGCAATCAAGGTGGCCCTGTGGTGCATTCAGGAGGACTTCTATCAGAGGCCATCCATGTCGAAGGTTGTCCAGATGCTGGAAGGCGTCTGCGATGTGCCCCAGCCACCAATATCTTCGCATATTGGATACCGGCTGTACGCGAATGCCTTCAAATCTAGCAGCGAAGAGGGCACGTCATCTGGGATGTCAGACTACAATAGTGATGCTTTGCTTTCTGCTGTGCGGCTCTCTGGGCCCAGGTGATATGATTATATGTATATTTCTCTGCTTTAGTTAGCATGATGATGAATTGATGATGTCCAATTTTTGGGGAAGGCCATTCGTTTGGTGTTCGTTTGTTCGTAGTCATGTACATATATGTTGAAAGTTTGAGGTGTTTAGTTCAAATTTTCTGAGGCACAATTTCACCCCTAGAAAACTAAGTTAGCAATTTTGCAATTGTACACCCAAAAAAAAAACAAATTAATGTCGAAGCTATGATCAGGTGTATATACCAGGATTTGGAAATTACAATACTGGCTGACTTTGATCATATTCATGCTAGTGTATTGTTAGGGAAGGATGGCCTCAGATTTGCCCAATCCAGTGCACCATAGTCCCATACTGATAACTATGCCATCTGGTTCTATAGTTTTATGAACTTCAGTGCAAACCACAAAACAAGCTGTCATATCCAGCTAGGGATGAAAACGGATCGGACACGGACGGATATAACTGATATTACATTTGTTTTCATATTTTTGTCCGGATTCGGATTCGAATACGGATAGTGTCAACCATGCCGGATAGGATACGATTGGATATCGACATCATAAATATACGATTTGAGTATTTAGATATGGATACGGTATCGAATGTTGAATATCCGGACTCAGATACGAACAGATCTAAACCCATCTAAATGGATTTGGTCTCGAATACGGTCGGAAAATATCCGTGCCGTTTTCACCGTGCCATTGTGCATGTACATTCATTAGCGCTAAGAAGCAGCCATGGTAGAGAGAATGTTATGGATGCAAGCATGGATGCAAGGCTACTATGCGTGTCGATAATGCTTAGGTATCCCACTAGTGATTAGACTATGTTTAGTGAAAAATGTTTTAAATTTTCTTAATGTTACTTATAGGTGTTAAAAGGGATAAAGTAAATGTTACTCCATCCGTTTCAAACTAGACGTCGTTTTTGGGTTTTCAGCAAAATGATTTATAATTTAAAACTGAGGGAAGAAGCACCCAGATCAAAGGCTACGTGCTTTTAGGACTCATGCCAAACCGCATCCCCTAGGACCGATGCATTACAGTTCACGAACAATTTGGGTTGTTATATCTACTTTCTTAAATCTTAATTCTAGAGGTAGTTTTCTTAAAGGCCAAGACGTCGAGACATCTCATGTATATAGATCTGATTAAACAAGAAATAGATCAAGACTTCCTACTGCCTTCTGTAGCTGCTTAGGTTCAGGACCATCAAAAGTTTGTATGTAGCACAAACGATACAGAAGAGACTTCACTACGAATTTCTCCTAAGTCGTTTATACCTGTTTACATTGTATATAGACTAAAAAACAAATTCTCTGTACAAAATTGAAGTTCCGATTGGACGAGGTCAAACGAGCTCTGTTTAGGCTTTATATACTGCCAGACTGCCGCAACTGAAAAAACATTGTAAGATTATTTCCGTGTGCACGAGCGTACAAGGAGAGCATAAAGATATTACAGGACAGAAACCCATCCATATATATAAATACACACACACACACACACACACACACACACACACACAATTAGCTGCTAGTTCTACGACACATCATTTAGCTTGCAACAGTCTAATGGAGCAGGAAGCACTTCAATGGCTTCTCAAGGCGAGGACAAGGCTCAGGAGAAGAAAGGGCATGAGGAATATGATCATCCAAATCGACCCGTGGGTATAGATGTTGTTTGGACATGGGAGGGGCCTGAACTTGGACAGCTCCGCTAACAGATCTTCGTGATGCTGGAACAGAAGTGAAAGCTGCATTTCGAAGATGATGGAACCAGATGAATCACTAAGCTACAGATTCCTCTTCGACAAAAATGAGAGGATCAGAGCCATGCTAACCTCGCTGTAAGCTTGCAGAGGGATTTGATCATTCTGGTTGAGCACATCGAGCAGTGATAGGTATAGCATATAGTCACGTGCCTGTACCAGCAAAGAGCACGATCAAACACAAATCAGTCAACTATTACAGTATTACTTGCACAGCAGTAAAACAGGGTGCCCCTTTCATTAGTTAATATAATTAATATAATAGGCTTGGTTTCATATATCGCAGATGCTCTCCAACAATACTTCGTAGTACATAAATGGTGTATCATCAAAATATTCATGTAACACTAGTGATCATTTCAAGAGAAAAAAACTAACAGATACAGGTGAATATGAATGGAGAAAGAGCAAAGTTGCCTCTCATGTTCAAGAACTTTCAGCATACCCTATATTCAAAATGTATTAGATTTTTTTCGTGATTATTTTCATGGGTTGGAACTTGGAACCATCTGATACTGGTTTAACCTCTAGATATGAGAAGGCACAAAATTAATCACGAAAAATCTTAAATATAAAATAGGTAGTAAAAACATTCTAACTTAACGACAAAAAAATATAACATAGGGTATGTTGTCATATATCACCCCACAAAATGTGAAGTCAAAACCCAAATTGTATGGTGAGCAACCAAAAAATACAAATACCATTTGGAGGTGAATTCACCCAATTTTAGTACTTCAGGGAAGTTAATGATATGAAACTTCATATGACGGGTGAGGTGGACAAAGTGAATAGTTCATTACAGCAATATGGACTTTTTTTCCCTTAGTATAATTTTTTCCCCAAAGCAGTGGAACATAAATCTTCATGTTTCATATATTTTACTGCATGCAAATTTTAATTATGATAGACTTAATATTTCATATTGCGTGTTACCAGCTACATGAAAGTTATATAGATTGACAGTATACGATTCTGATGATACCAGCTACACCATGGAATACTTTCATAACATATAACTTTCATTATTTGAAATAATACATTTCTACAAAACTGCAATTCAAATACCATATTGAGACCGTGTAAGCTGTCCTGAACGACTTATGTTTGGAATCAGAGAGAGTAGTACTATTACCCTTTTTCTTTTACTTTTTTTATCAGCTATATTGGTTGATCTTGTTGGGTTTCATCTCTAGTAGTCTAACCCACCACAACTTTCTAGGTAACAAAAAGTTTTGTTGTTGTTTTTTTGTACATTGTCGGCAACCTGGTTTCAATATCTGTAAAGCAAGTGTTTCTATTTGCTTCAGATCCAAATTGCCAAATGATTGCTAACAGCCTTTTATATCATGAAAAAGAACCATTTCCTTCTTCACTTAATTGCAGACAACTTGCTACCAAATGGTTGAAAAGGACTATGCACATTCTTATTGTGCACCCTAGATGATGAAAGTACCATCATGCCTCAGATATTTATGTGAATCAGTAGAACATGGAACATGTACGTACTTTTCCATCAGTTAAGGATAAATTGTTGTCACTGATCTGATATGACCAGAATGTGAGCTATAAACTAACAGCTATGGGTCGCAACAATGTAAGATTAAAGAACACTATCCATCAAAACTGCAAAAAGCTTCTAACAAGTGAATGAGAGTTCCTTTGAGAAAACTTCTCACCTTTACTTTCCTGACAAAGCTAAGAGATTCCTGAAACGTGACTGGCTCCCACTTAGACATGGAGGCCAGACAGGTAAAAGCAAGTCCCTTGATTCCCTTCAAAGAGACATAATTTCCGAAATTCCTGCAAGGAATAATTTGAAAAAGTGAATCTGATATCCCACTACAGAAAAGTATGAAAGCAAATGTATGGACCAAACTTGCAGGTTAACAAAAACACAAAAATCACAGTCGACCAAACATAATAAAGACAATTTTTCATTTTGAAAGAGCTTAATAAAGACTAAAGAGGATTAAACTCAAAGATTTATCATGGCAATTGAAAATACCATAACTTATAATAGGAAAAACTACCAGTGAAATTATTAGATGCCAATTTGGCCAAGAATTCAAGAGGAGATAGAAAAATTATTAATTCATTCGACCAAGAGATGTACTTTTTTATATCATGAAGACTAGGAGAACATATAAATGGAATTAAGAAAGAACATGAACCTTAATCCTTGCCTTTTTTTTTTAGTGGCTAGAGTCTGGAGCAATTCTTAAAATAACCAAAGTAGCAAACCTTGTTTGAGGATCCTACCAATAGGTCTCTGGATTGATACTCCGGGACAACAAGCAACTAGACAGACATAACACCGACCCCTGGAACAGATGGCTCGGTTGAGACTAATTCTGCAAACCAAGGCTAAGTATGGTATGGCGAACCATTCCTAACCAACCACAATTCATAGCAGACGACAACCACAAGTACGGACTCGCAGCGTTTCCGGCGGCAAGTAACTAATTAAACTGCAAGCCAAGATCAGGCCCTAAAGAGAGTTCACTCCATCCATCTCAATCGGATAAACGCGTCCTCCTTGAAGGACAACCAGCACCGGCAATCTAGATTCAAGAGCAAGAACGCAGAGCAGCAAACCGCATCTCTACACAACGAGAAGGCTACCCGAAAATTGGGGGACAAGAGAGGGTTCTTCACTTCTTCCTCACCTGAGGCGAATAGGCAACGGAGAGGTTGGGCGGCAAGCCGGCAAGAACAAGAAGCTTTCCTTCCCCGCCGACAAGCGATCCCTCGAGGAATGAATCGGTTGGGAAGACGGAGAGGATCGGGTGCAGTGGGGACGGATGACAACGTGAGTAGCGGGGCCGGGGTGGCGGTGGCCAGTGGTGACTGACTAGCTGGAGGACTGGAGGTGGACTCCACCGGAGTTGGTGCCGAAATAGGGGAGACGCAGGAGATGCGGGAAGAGAACGGACAGGAGAGTAATTGTTTGAGATTGTTAATTTTTTTATTAAGGGTGATTTGATCAATATTATTATAATTTCCACGCTGAGACATGTTATGATTATTCATCTATTTAGAAGTTTATCATTATAATTTTATTATCTCTACCTCATCCGTATCATTTCCTACGTCTCGAACCAATTATCCGAGACTATTGAGACCACCCGCAGATAACTACATATAGCCCAAAATAATTGTTTGCCATTTTTTTTGCTCTTCACTCATTATAACCTAGAGGACATGTTACACATCATCTATTTCTCTCTCATTCTTTCTTCTATCCTTCATCCATCATTTCCTACGTCTCGAACCAATTATCCGAGACTATTGAGACCACCTGCAGATAACTACATATAGCCCAAAATACTATGCCATTTCTTTGCTCTTCACTCACTGACCTAGAGGGCCCACACATCATCCACTCTCTCTCTCTTTCTTCTTCCTCCATCCATCGGTGCTCATAGGCCGGTGCCACATGTTGTGCACATGCACCGCCGAGCGAGTGGGGTCATGCTCTCGAGCTCAGATGCATGCCATTGGTGGCCTCAGCCATGAGCCATTGGTGGGCCATGAGCTTGATCCGGTTGCCGACGGGCGACGGCGGCGAGCTTGCTCATGCACGGATCCGGCCACCACCGAGCCAAGGGCGATAGGCATGGGCATGGAGCTAGGCCGCTGTTGAAAATGCTAGTGGAGGCAGAGGCCAACGATGTCGGTTGCCAGAGTAGGAAGGTGATGGGGAGTGTCAGAGGGAAAGAGATGGGCCTGGGACGCCGGTATAGGGATGGATGACACGAGTGAAAAGATATATGGATAGATAGAGGGGTGAATAGCCTAATTAAAAATTTTACAAGCTCACGAACACTAGAAAAAGATGTTAGTAAACACAATGATCCTAAAAAGCACTACTTGCCTAGCTTATGCAATACAAAGCAAGCCCCTACACAGTTCTAGTTGCAAGAACAAGAATTAAGCACTTCACAAACAAGCAACTAGAGGCACTACACAACAACAAGAAGCTAGCTACTAAAACAACTAGAGAGCTAGAGCTACCAAGTAACAACACAAGCACAAGATATGGTATGTAATTACAAGTGTTGAGGGGCAAACCAACAAGGCAAGTGACACAGATTTTTCCCCGATGTTCGGTTGCTTGCCGGCAACCTACGTTCCCATTCAGGTGGATCCAAAGATCATCACTTCACATAGAAGATGGTAGATCACTATGGACCTTTCCAAACCTCGATTGATTTCACTATAGTTACTCTTTGTGAATCTTCTCGGGGGATGAGCATAAAACCCCTCACAATAGCCAATGACCGGAGGTGGCTACAATCACCAAGAGCCCCTTCCATGGTCCTCCACAAGCACCAAGCCGGTTAGGTGACAACAATCACTAAGAGTAACAAGAAATCCCGAGTTACAAAGACCACCTAGTGCCACCAAATGCAATCTCTCAATTTGCAATGCGCTAGATCACTCACAATCTCACATAAATGTGATCATGAAGTTAGCAGTGAGTTGGAGTGTTTGCTTGAGCTCTATGTATGCAACAATGTCAGCCAAGTGTGTCAAGAGAACCAAATTGGTCGGCCACGCAAGTATATGGTACCAGAGCCTCCGTTTACTCGGTAGGATCGTTCTTATTTTGGTAGGATAGTTTGTTCCTTTTCCTATAGTCCACAAGCAGCCACACCACCAGCAAATTATATACCTATCATTTCAATTTTGCATCTGAATTTAGTTTGCAGCTTCGAGTTTTAATCCGTTGAGTCTTGTCTAGTTGCTGGTTCTCCTTTGTTCTTTCCTGCAGTTGATCATAAATCACATCATTTATATGATGTATTTTTTTGTGATTGTGCATCGCTATCCTAGTTCCCAAATACATAAACCTGATCATTCAGTCCTCTACTTTCTCTTTTCACGAAATGCTTTGCATCAAGTTCCTTTGTTGTTTCACACACCTCAACCTACAATTTTTTTTAGGTGTACTGCATCCATATTGCAGCAAGTAAAAAAAGAGGTACAAAGAAAAAGAAGAAAAACAAAACAGAAAGGAAGTGTTCTTATTCTAAAAAAAAGTATTGAAAAAAGAGAGGGTGTTAGGATTGCGATTTTGTTGATGCAAAGTGTGTCACCTCTAATTTTGGGTGCTAAGTTATTTCCATCCACATAATTATTCCTTCAACCAACAACTTAGGCTTGTGGTTCACTTGGATTATTATTCGATTTTGCATCACTAAAGTTTCAGATTGCAGTGACGATACATCCCACCCAGCCCCACCCAAAGCATCGCGAGCTGCATACGACATCTCTGATACAATCGTTTTTTCACCACTGATTTGCTGCCCCGGTTCTCCTCTTCAGGGAGACAAAGAGCTTGTTGAGTAAGTGGTGAGGGAGTGATTCCACATATATTCCACACATATATATTGTCCTATTATTTTTTCCCTCTCTACTAATATATCAGGAGACAAGCACCCTACTCCTGCCACTGTTTCTGCTCAAGATATCTAGGCGGTGCGTGCACAAATGGATCGACTGATGCAAGAGATTCACACACTTCAACAATCTCTACAGCAACAACACGCTGAGCCTCCGCATGATGCTAGTGACCATGTCGAGGATGATGATCCTACTGCAGTGGAGGCGGAAGCTGCATGTCTTTGGGCTGAGGCCGCACGCCGTGCTGCTGCAGGTGGTGGTGGTGGTCGCGGCCGTGGTGGTGGCCGAGGGCATGATGTTGGCTTTGGTAATTTTGGTGGAGCTAATAGGAGGCCGCAATTTTTGGTCGTGCACGCGTGTTCCTATTGGAGGTGCTGCACATTTTGATGTTGATGATCATTCAGATCTAGCGATGAACGGGGAGCAAGCCCCCATATTCACCCTAGTGGTTATGATGCTCATGGAGGTGCTAGTTTTGGCCACTTTAGAAATTATGGTGACAACCACTTTGGTGGACATGATGGATACCGTGATCGAGGTCGTCATGATCATGCACGCCGCCGAGATGATGATGGTTTGGGTAAAGTTAAAGTGTCCATTCCTCCTTTCAGTGGGAAGGAGAATGCCGATGCTTACTTTGAATGGGAGACCAAGGTGGACCAGATATTTGATTTGTATGATTACCTACTAAAAAGAAGGCAAAGATTGCCGCCATTGAGTTTAAAGGTTATGCTCTAACTTGGTGGAATCAAATTCGTGCAGAATACCAATGATTTGGACATCACCGTATTACATGAGAAGAAATGAAGAGGGAACTGTGACATCATTTTGTTCGTGCATATTATTCCTGTGACTTACATTTGCGGCTCAAACGCCTTGTGCAAGGTACTCGCAGCGTTGATGGATATTTTCAAGAGATGGAAATGTGCCTACTCCATACGGGAATCACTGAGGATGAGGAATCCACAATGGCTCAGTTCTTGGTTGGTCTGAATAAACCAATCGCTGATAAAGTGGACATGACTAACTACACAAGTCTAACAGAATTAGTTCATTTTGCAAAAAGTGCGGAAAGGCAGCATGCTGAATCTTATAAGAACTGTGTTTCATTTTCAGCTCATAACAGTTCTACTCCATGGCGCCATTCACAACAGCAAGGGTCAGGGGTGCACACACCTTCATCTCGTGCAACTTCTTGTTCAGTTTCGACTTCTGCCAAACAATTTGATTCAAAAGGTAAAGTTGTAAGTTCCAATCAGTCCAACTCCTCCGTAGTTGCAGCCCCAAGGAAGACAAGTAAGATTGAGTGTTTTAAGTGTGGTGGTCATGGGCATAAGTAGGCTGAATGCCTAAATAGGCGTGCTATTATAGCACTTGCTGATGGCTCTCATGACTCTCAGAGTGAAGAGGAGGACGAGCACAATATCGTGGCATTAGCAGATGAGAATCTTGAAACTTGTGAGTATCATGCCGAGGATGGTGAATATGAGCTAGGCTTGAATTGTTTGGCCATTCAGTCTATTCCACATGTTGCTCAGGGTGACATACCACAAGCTAAATCCAGAGGAAATCACAAGTGCTGATTTTGATGATTTGCTTGCTGATATTAATAATTTAGCGGCTCCTATTTTGTCCCAACATGGTAGTTCATTTGGGTCTGCTACAAGTTCCACTATGAGTGCTTATATTTTGAGTGCACTAGGTCATTCTTTGGTGGTTCGGCGAGTTCTTTCTACTCAGTTACTTGCAGCTGAGCAAGGGCAGCGCCATAATTTGTTTCAATCACGATGCAAAGTGAAAGGGCAGGTGTGCAGATTCATAATTGATGGTGGGAGCTGCAACAATATTGTTAGTGCCCTACTTGTTGAAAAGCTTGGTCTGCCCACACGTCGCCATCCACACCCGTACCATATGCAATGGTTGAATAATTTAGGGACAGTGAAGGTTTCATTCATGGTCCACTTATCGTTCTCAATTGGTGACTATCATGATGAGGTTGACTGTGATATTGTTCCTATGCAAGCGTGCCACTTACTTCTGGGTCATCCATGGCAATTCAATGTGGATTCAATGCACTTTGGCCGGTCAAACAAATACATATTTATTCACAAAGAGAAGAAGGTGGTTCTTGTTCCATTATCTCTAGAAGACATACATTCTTCTGATGTTGCTTGCATGAAAAGGGAGGAGAGTGAGAAAAGAAAATTATGTGAGACCTCCAAAAATAGTAAGGGAGCGACTCCTAAACCATCCAGCCACATAAAACCTCCAAAAAATACAAGCCTACCAAGACAAACTGAGTGTTTATTTATGAACAAGAGTGATTTGAGAGAAGTGAGGAACACCACAGCCCCATTCTTTGTGCTCCTGCACACGAAGGTCCTATTTTCAACTAACGATTTTCCTTCATCGCTGCCACGTGCTGTTCTTGATTTGTTATAGGACTTTGAGGACATTTTTCGGATGCGGTGCCAGCTGGTCTTCCCCCCATCCACGACATTGAGCACCAAATTGATTTGGTACCTAGTGCTTCTCCTCCAAATCGTCCAACCTACCGCACAATCCTAAAGAAACAAAAGAAATTCAACGATAGGTAAAAGAGCTTTTTGACAGAGGGTATGTTCGTGAATCTCTATCACCTTGTGTTGTTCTAGTACTTTTGGTCCCTAAGAAAGACGACTCTTTGGCACATGTGTGTTGATTGTCGTGCAATCAATGCTATAACTGTTAGATATCGCCATCTCATTCCTAGGTTTGATGACATGTTAGATGAATTGAGTGGCTCAACTATTTTCACCAAGATTGATTTATGCAGTGGCTATCATCAAATTTGCATGAAAATTAGTGATGAATGGAAGACAACATTTAAGACCAAATTTGGCTTATATGAATGGCTTGTGATGCCCTTTGGTTTGATAAATGCTCCTTCAACTTTTATGCGTTTAATGAATCATGTTTTAAGAGCTTTCATTGGAAAATTCGTGGTTGTATATTTTGATGATATCTTGATCTATAGTCAATCATTTGATGAACATCTTGATCATATCCGTGCAATCCTTGCTATTTTGAGAGGAGAGAAATTGTATGGAAATATTTCTAGGTGCACCTTTTGCACAGATCGTGTTGTTTTTCTTGGTTTTGTTGTGAGTGCAGATGGCATCTAGGTTGATGAAGAGAAGATTAAAGTGATAAAGGATTGGCCTACTCCTAAAAATGTGAGCCAAGTTAGAAGTTTCCATGGTCTTGCAAGATTCTACTGCAAATTTATTAAAGATTTCAACACTATCGCTGCACCTCGTAACAATTTGACAAAGAAGGATGTTCCATTCAAGTGGGGAGATGAGCAGGACCAAGCCTTCGAAGAGTTGAAAAGAAAGCTTTGTGAAGCAATCGCGCTACAACTACCAAACTTTGGTAAGACCTTTGAGATCGAATGTGATGCAAATGGTATTGGCATTGGAGGTGTGCTACTTCAAGAAGGTAAACATGTTGCCTACTTTTCTGAAAAACTAAATGGTCCACATCTGAACTACTCTGTCTATGACAAAGAGCTTTATGCCTTAGTTTGAGTATTGGAAGTATGGCAACATTACTTATTACCTAAAGAATTTGTAATCCATTCTGATCATGAAGCTTTGAAATATCTCAAAAGACAAGGTAAATTGAACCGTCGCCATGCAAAATGGATTGAGTTCATTGAAACATTTTCCTATGTTGTCAAACATAAGCGTGGTAAAGATAACATTGTTGCAGATGCTTTGTCACGAAGATGTGGTTTGATTACACAACTAGATACACAAGTGCTTGGATTGGAATGGACTAACAAAAACACTTTATGCTAATGACTAGTGGTCATTTTTTTAAAAAGAAGAATGCTTTTTTGATTTTTCTAAGTGCATTGTTGCCAAAGGATGGGACAAGTTCTATGTGCATGATGGATTCTTATTTTGGACTAAAACACTTTATGTATTCGATTTTAAAGAACCTTTCTCTAAGTGCATTGTTGCCAAAGGATGGGACAAGTTCTGCATGATTTGGACAAACTATTCGACTTGCTCTATTTGCAATGTTCTTTTGCAGGAAGCACATGCTAGTGGGTTAGCTGGTCATTTTGGTGTAAAAAAGACATTGGACATGCTTTTTGATCATTTCTTTTGGCCACATATGAGACGTGATGTACAACGACATGTTGAGCAATGCATCACTTGCTTGAAAGCTAAGTCCCGCCTTAATCCCCATGGTCTATATATTCCACTACCAATTCCGAATGTACTTGGGAAGATATATCCATGGATTTTGTTCTAGGGTTACCTCGGTCTCCAAGGGGCAGGGATTCCATTTTTGTTGTTGTAGATCGCTTCTCAAAGATGGCACATTTTATTCCATGTCATAAGAGCGATGATGCTTCACACATTGCTGAATTATTTTTTAGGGAGATAGTTCGTTTACATGGAGTGCCAAAGACTATTGTTTCAGATTGGGATACAAAATTTTTGAGCTATTTTTGGAAGACACTATGGGGAAAACTTGGCACCAAGTTGTTATTTTCTACCACTTGTCACCCACAAACTGATGGACAAACTGAGATTGTCAACCGTACTTTATCTACAATGCTGAGAGCTGTGCTAAAAAAGAACCTAAAAATGTGGGAAGAATGCATTCCACATGTCGAATTTGCTTACAACAGGGCAGTCCACTCTACTACAAATTTGTGTCCTTTTGAAATTGTTTATGGTTTCAAACCACATACTTCCATGGATCTTTTGCCCTTACCATTGCAGGATAGGGTTGATTTAGACGCCGCCAAAAGATCTGAGCTGATCAAGAAACTTCATGCTGAAACATGAAAGAACATAGAGACTAAGACGATACAATATGCAAAGCAAGCTAACAAAGGTAAGAAACAAGTACTATTTCAGCCAGGTGACCTTGTGTGGCTACATTTGCACAAGGACCGCTTTCCAAAACAACGCAAGAGTAAGTTATCACCACGAGGAGATGGTCCATTCAAGGTGCTACAGAAAGTAAATGATAATGCCTATATACTAGAGCTACCACCTGAATACTCAAATGTGAGTGCGACATTTAACATCAAAGACTTACTTTCATATGTGGGTGAGTTTGAGTTAAGGACGACTCTTTCTCAAGAGGGGAAGGCTGATGAGGACATCCCCAGCGTTGACACTTCTCCCACATCTAAACAAAATGCTATTGACATTGTTGGACCTATTACAAGACAACGGGCAAAACAGTTGGGGAAGGAAATAAATGCTCAGGTGAACGCTAACCTTTCATTCATTACAAACAATGTTGAAGATTCATTGATGCATTCAGGTTGTTGCTTTATTATTCTTAGGAATGATGGAGCATATGAAAGTGCATGGGATGATGATAATTTTAGTCCACAAGTGTTGCTCTAGTGAATTCTTCAAGTGCAAAATTCAGGGCTGAAAAGGTGAAAGCTATCCCTAAATATATATTACAATTTACATCTTGAATTGTTATATCATGTTTTCACTTTTATTTCAGATTCCACTTAATTCATGGATGTGCAAGGCTACTACAAGTATTAGGAAAGAATATGCAACTATGTTCAATTAAGACAGAAGCTAAAAGAGGACCGACAACTGCGAATTATGCTTAAATGCAAATCAAGGATGTCAATACCACCTATTAATTAGGTCCAAGAAGATGGGAGGAGAGCATATAATACTGTTCACGTCACTCTATAGGCCTAGGAAGCCCAACCACTTTAGGAAGCCAACAATCATGCTGTTTTACTTTCCCACTAGCAGTTATCACTTATGTTTGAGTGTAAACTGAAAAGCACTCCATTAAACTATAAGTATGATTGTAATAGAACGTGAGAGGGTTCTTTTGGCTATCAAATTTCGTGTAAACACTTATGTTCTATTCAAAACAACCACACATGAGTCTTGAGAGGCTTGCAAAACTTGTTCTTTTGATTCCTGAGGGAGTTGTGTAGAACCGGTTTGTGAATCACCCTAGGTGTTTGGTTCACCCAATTTGTGCCTTCATGCCATTGTCTTTACATGCATATGCAACATTGATTGTGTGTTTGGCATCTTTGGTGTGTGGAATGGGCGATTGTCTCATGGCAACATGGTAGGAATTCATTGTGAGTGTAGAACTGCAACATTTGAGTGAATTGATTGTTGCACTACCTCACATGTGATCGAAATTGGTCAGTCACACCTTAACTACACTTAATAGTTATCAAGTTCATGGATCCTTCAAGAAGATCGGGCCACAACTACTGTGCACCCTTTACCACACGATCAACTCATGAAAAAAGCTATGTTCAAACAAGGCCACAGTCATTTTTTTCTGGTTTTCTGAGTAAGAATTCCAAATCCCTAGGCGTGTGCACATTAGTATATATAGTGCCCAACCCCAAAATAATCATTGGAGCCAACCAACACAAAAATCAGGACCACCGGATTATCCGGTGGTGTCACCGGACTAATCCGGTGACCGCCCGAGCCGAAACTAGCCGTTGCAGCCCCTAACAATCAACCTCTAGCCCTTGATCTGGTGTCCATCGGATTAATTTGATGCCTTGCAGAGAGGTTCTAGAGAGCAATTTTGGCCAACGAATTACTCTAATGCCTATCTTCGGATTATCCATTGACCCCCTTTTGGAACTCCCATGGGAAGGCCCCTCGGTGAATATTGCCGAGTAGGCATCATCGATCGTCGCTTAAACCTATCTGTGGAAATAGCTTGAGATTGAGGGGGTTATGAGGTGAACACATTGGCACCGATGCACGTGGCGCGCCCTTTCTTCCTGGTGCCTCTAGTGGAACATCACCGGGTTAATCCGGTAGTTGCCACACAAATGGCATGAAATTTTTATGGCTGTGGTAGGCTTGAGTTAAATTTTCGTATATTTTGCGCGTAAGCCGTGAAGGCACCAAACACTTAGTTTTCGCCTTTTTTCAAACGTGCTAACTCCTCAAGTATTCCATCAACTTGTGCTTGTGAGTTAGTCTTTCACAAACAATTTTTCAAGGGCTTTCACTTGTATCTCACCATGCCACTAAGCGATATGCACATACAAATAAAACTCACACTTAGTGTAGATAACCATTGCAATTAAAGATTTCTTCTCTTTATAATATCCTAAGCCCTAACTAAAACCTTTGCCTTGTGGCTTGCTTTTGCTCCATCTTCACTCCATTTGATGAACACTTGCATACATGTGATTGTGACATTCATTTCCATCACCTCCTATGCCTTGTCCATCACTTCCAAGTGGACCCTAGCTAACCATACTTAATGAAAGCATTGGTCCACATGGTTGGCACTCAATTACCAAAATTAAACTAGGGCTTTTAGTGAGTGTCAAACCTTGCCACCAGCTCCATGGTCGCAAACTGCTCATGAGGGTGGGCGCCTCACTAGTGCACGACGGCCCATGCAGGTTGGCGACAGTGGGAGGGATGGGGACCATCTTCGACGAGGTGCAGATGTGGGGCGATGCGGGCAGGGGCACGATAGCGGTCGTGGGTGAGCACACCAGCCAGACCGTCTCCTAGCGACACGTCCGACAGGGTGCCCCTCCTTATCTCTCCTGGCCTCACCTGCTTGCCATGGGAGCTCGAGCTGTAACAAGAGAGGAAGGAGAAGATGGATAAGAGCCTAGGAGGGAGGAAGGAGATGAGATATGGCCCCCACTTGTAAGTAAGGAAGAGGTAAGGGGACTAGCCAGGGTGGTATTTTTGCTAAAAAAGCGATGGTGGTATTTCAGGCCATACAAAAAATATGTATCATCACATACGCCTGCACATGGGCCCGATGTCATTGGAGACATATGCGTGGCAAGTTTTGAAATAGACGAACAATAATAGCATATCTCAGAAGCATGAAAATTGAAATCAAATGTATCCAAACCCTTTTTTAGTTAGAACCATGCTATTATAAATTTGACGATTCAAAAGCTACTACTTCTTACGTGATAGGTCCAATGACATGAAATATGTCATTTTGTGCGCTTATGGGTTACCTAGGCTCATGTACAGACTGCCGTATTTTCATATGTACCAAAATGCCCATGTTGCTCTCCCTCTCTCCATTCATGTAGGTCCCACTTGTCGTCCCCTTCCTCTCTCTTCCCTCGTCCTTCTTCCATAGGAGATGCAGATTTCATCATTAATTCATCAACCGGCAACCAAACACACGACATGATCCCATTGAAGCCGGCATTGCCTCCACAGCCTTGTCGTGCTACCAACGAGCCTTGACGGCGTTGGTGCCTTGATGTTGTGGCCTGCACAAGAGAAAAGGTAAAACCAGTTGAGGATAGGAACATAGAAAGAAAAGGCACATGAGCGATGGTCATCAAATTTGAGTAAAAAGAAGAAATGGGATGGCACAAAATCGACGACGGATAGAATGACTCTATGACATAGAGAATAGAGAATGATAAGACAAATTTCATGGTGGTGTTGGTTTTGGTCATAATGTGTCGGATGTGCCAAAAAAGGTCGCGGAAGTTGAAACTTTTTAGCCTTAAATTTATAGAATTTAGAGTGGTGAGTGAGGGAGTGGTTTGCGGAACTATAAATAGGACAACACAAGAATTACCAGCATCTGCCCCACTCTATAATACACCAGTTAGAATAAATCTATAGCCACACAACAAATGCTAGCTCCATAGTCATAACCTATGCTACATCCACACCCATGAATGCACCCAGAAAATATAACACCATCAAAACGGATGCACCGGATTATCTCTTAGCTATTCTCTCTCATTACTCATCCAAATCTGATGGCTCATGTTTAGGAGTGTGATTTCTCCCTCCATCGCCTCCTCGCGGACCTCCATCGCGCCCAGTGGTGCCACGTCCGAGAAAAGCATGCAGGATAGGAAACATTCGATTCTCAATGC
The DNA here is from genome assembly GCA_904845875.1 of Miscanthus lutarioriparius. Taxonomy (NCBI): domain Eukaryota; kingdom Viridiplantae; phylum Streptophyta; class Magnoliopsida; order Poales; family Poaceae; genus Miscanthus; species Miscanthus lutarioriparius. Next base: position 47,711,686 of record CAJGYO010000018.1, on the reverse strand, counting down.
TGGTCAATTGTCTTTTTTATGAAGAAATGGGAAAAAATAATACCACCTCTCCCTCTCTCATAGAGAATAGAGAATGATAAGACAAATTTCATGGTGGCAGAGGTCATAATGTGTGGATGGGCCATCTCCGTTTTAGCCTTAAATTTATGGCGCCCCAAAGCGCCCTCCAAGGTCACGTGCAGACTCCATCTTCCTCGACGGGCTCCATAGGCTATGCTACATCCACACCCATGAATGCACCCATATAACACCATCACGACGGATGCACCGGATTATCTCTTAGCTATTCTCTCTCATTACTCCAAGGATCTGGGACGCCTCTCGCGGACCTCTCCGCGCCAGTCCCACGCCGCCCTTGGTCGTCCTTCTTTTTTGTGCCAAACCGAGCACCCAAACCCTAACTTACTATTTGTGCTCGGATCTGATCTGACTACCAGGGCAGGGCGCGAGGCCGCCAGAGGCGTGGCTGGACGGGCCTCCACTGTGGCTGGCCCCACACGCCTGGTGGCGGCCTCCTCCGCCATGCCCAGCAATCGCTGACCTAGCCGGGGCTGCGTCTCTCCGGGCATGACAGGCGCGAGGGCGCGAGGGCTAGACGAGGCCGTGCGCCCTGCGTGGCGTGCTGCCTGCAGGCGCTGGCTGCCTGGCGCGTGCTCCCTGGGCTTGGCTTCGCTGGCTGGCGCATAGTATAGTCGCCGGCCACACCCGCAAGCATGTCGTCGACGGCCTCCTCGGCACCTCCTCCCACGGTTGGCGCTGCAGCTGCAGCAGTACCAGTCGAGACAGCGGCCGCCATGACCCAGGTCATCCTCCCCATCCTCGCCTCTCAATTTACTGTGAAATTTGCTCCTACAGGATGGTTGGTTCAGTTAACATGCTGTTTTTTTAATTGTTGTTGACAATTCTCACCCTTGATTACTAAATTCAAATTTGTTCCGGGTACTTTTATCTTCTTTCTGGTACACTATAGGATCATTTAGGATTAAGGTTCTTAAGTAAGAACTTTTACTTTCAGATAAGATCAAATGTGAAAATCTGTAGTGTTCAGCTACTGTCAAATGCTTATGTTTGTTAGTAATTTGTTGTCAGGTGACACTCTATTTTTTTTAAGTTGGTGTTTGGTACAGCTGGACTTGACTTTTTTTATTGTTAATGTACTCACGATCGGTTCCAATTTAAGCCTATCATAAAACATCTCTTTCACATAACTATATATTTAGTATCAGCTAAGTTAGTGGTTTTCTGCTGGTGTCCTGAGATAGTTGGTGAATGGTGAATTGGAACAACAGTGCGGTGACATTCTCCAAGCAGAAATGCTAACATTTTTTTTGGTAGGGGGGGCGGTTTCACATCCAATTTACACCAACCTTCTGTAGATCATTAATTACCTTTTGTCAAAGTCATATTTGTATAGTGTTGTCATCTTCAGATAGTAGACAAACTTACATGGATTTTGCCGGTCAGGATTTTCCATTTTCTTGTATGCTGAATAAATTTACTACCAAAAAACCACCATTGTGATCCTCTCGAGATCACCCTGGCCTCCAGTCCACCCAATTCTTAATATATTTGGGCAGAAAATAATTTAATAAGATTTTCTTCTACAGGAGAGACTCACAATGGCCTCAAGAGATCACAATGGCTTGACCCGACAACTTCTAGATGAGGTAGGTGCAGAACATGATCCATTCATGGATGTGAAAGCGAGATTCATGGACTTCAAAGAGAGAAACTATGTGTAAGTGGATCATTCATCTTAATATTTCACAGTTGTTCTTTTGTTGTTGTTGAAATTGCTATATCTGGATCTATGGACAGGGAGGGGTCTCTATTCTGTACATATGCATAGGTCCAGATGTCGATTCCTAGAACAATATATAGTAGACATTTTTAACTGGTTGTCCCTTAGGGGTGGGCGCCGCACGACATCATCAGCAAGTCCGTCTAGGCAATCCTCACCTCGTCGTCGTCATCTTTACTTGGTTTCAATTCAAGGTGTCATCTTTGCTTTAGTCCCTCTGCTGTTCAGTCATGATTGAAGTTCCTTCGTTTGTCTAATCTCTTGCGTGCCTTCATCTTCTGTTGGGATCTTTGTGCTGTCCTTGTCTCTATTCCGACACATCAGTTCTTGGAGCATGGCCATATATATAGGGGGTTTTGAGGACACAACTACGTTAGGTGAATCAAATAACGTGAGTGTCTTATAATCCCTTCAAGTACTTATTAGCCCTCTAATTATTTTGACACTGCTTTGGAGAAAGGGTTTGTTTTTTACCAGATCGATGCAGCCAAACAATGCAACCAAAAATGAGGGAATGACAGTGGAATTTTCTATTGGTAAATGACTGATGATGGCTTCTGAATTGACTGCAACTATATGGTGTGTAGTTAGGCATACCTGCAAAAGTGACTGAAAATTCATTCTTCTTGTTCGTGAGGGTCTTCTGATCTTTTGATTGATTGAAAATGCTTTCCTGTATTGCAGGTTTGTTTTTAATATATTTGAAAGGTGGTTCTTTACTGTGTGACAGAAGTCATGCCTATCCATGACTAAGCAAACATCTAGCAATTTCATTGGAGGGAAAGGCTCCTAGGCAGCTAGCCACCAATGTTTGTAATAATTTTATCTTTCTTTTGCAATTTGTTTTTGTTACTGCAGAAAGCACAATGCTAAGTTATTTGCCAATATGTCAATACCATTTAAGAAGTAAGAAAAATTTATTTTTGTTACCAAGGATTGTTCTCTATAACACATTATTTGCTTCAGGTAGTTGTTATATTAGCTAACACCAGATGTAAACTGGCTAACAAACTACTCTTGTACAGGTACTCGGCTCTTGAGTATTGATGTCTATGTACTTCTCAGATGCAAACGTGCTACATCAATCAGGTTGTCTGTACTGTATAGCTTTCATGTGGTTTGGTTACTGGTGTGATGGTTAATACACTAAGGTGATGAAAAGTGGGGATTAGTAGATGTGGCAATGTTGCTAATTTAGTTAGGACCTACAAAATAATTAATGATTATGTAGGAGATCTGAATTTTCATAATAGAATGATTTTTTAAAGACATATTCTAATTTTCATGTATTGACTTGTCAATTTTCTTGTTATTATCTTATCCATTAATAAATTCTTTTATTTGATAGACACACGTGCAGGTCGCATGTCCATGTCTACTATGAATCTTAATATCTCATTCTATACTTGAATATCAAGATATGACTTGCCTTTTGCTTGTTTGATTTGCATTATAAAATATCCCGTAGCATTAGCACGGGCAATATACTAGTATATATAGAGATAGTGTTTAGGTTCCTTTTTTATAATTTTTAATTTTTGAAACAAATTTTTAGTGCAAAAACAATTGTAGAAAATCTAGAGATTGCTTTTTAACCTCGAATATTGTAATTTTCTTTTAAAAAATTCCCAAACATGTTTTAAAAATTTTTAGACGCATAAGTACCAGGTGCATCCAAAAAATAATGCAACAAAACAATTAAATTTAAGTTTCAAAAAAATTAGAAATTCACATATTTCATTGTTTAACTAGATATATGCTCGTGCGTTGCACCTGGGTCACAATTTCTTTTAACTGAACCTCAATAATAGGATGCGGAGTTTGAGCTCCGAGAACTTCGTATTGAACACGAACACGTGAGCTCTGAGTAGAAGGATGATTCGTATCAGATGCAGACATATAAGTAGGGATCGAGACTTGGTATTATCGGGTAGATGACGACGTTACAATCTTCTTAAGTGTAAATATTCATTCAACTTTTATAAAATTTATTACCCGTACCTAAAATCACAGAAATATACTACTCTCACCAATTTAGTTGGTAAATTTTAAATCTAGTAGATTACTTTTTTTTTGCCAGAGATGTGACGATTGGTTTTTAGATTTTTTAGATTCGTATAGAGATCTGTCATTTTTTATTTCGTTCGGTCTCCCTGTGGGTAGAGCTTTTACTTTTTTTATTACTTTTTTTAACGGAGAGGAGATTTTTTAGGATTCAGAGCCCCTTTGAACCTTGTTAGGTGTAGATAGATCTGATGCTATCGACCGTCCCTGATGCGAACTCTGTAGAATTGGCTCCGACACGGACTTTGTATAGTGCTTTTGGATTTCAGACGTGACATGGAGGCGTGCGGACTTTGGATTTCTAGTGCGGAGAACGGTGATTGGATAGTATACAATTTTTGGTATTATCAGTAGATGATTACTTTACAATCTTTTTAGGTGTAGAGATTTGTTTGTAACTTAATTAAATTCTAGAATTTTTTGAAAAAATATAAACTATTTATTTTATTTAGTATTTTTTAGGGATAAACGGTCTTTTTCTTTAGGACCTAACACCCTTATACCAATCTAAAGTAAGAGAAGTGTTAAATAGTGGGAAAGAAAAAAAATAAGAGAGTTGACAAATTAAAAAGATTTTAAGTTCGACAGTGAAGTAGACATAAGAGTTTTTTTTTCTAGGGTATAAAAATTATGATGGGTGAGTGGTGAACCCATCGTTTACCCATTATTCACTCTATCCTAATATATAAGATGTAATCATTCTTTTACAAATCCCATAATATAAGACATGTTCTCTCTAGACACACGTTGCGTGTTCTCTCTAGACACACATATATCGATGTAGTAATATTAGTATTGAGAGAGAATTAATGTTCCTTGATCTTTCAACCAGAGGTGGTTATGCTTTAGGGCGTCCCAAAAGGTAGCTATTTGGCTAGCTATTTTGACGTGAATAGAGAAAAAGTAGGAGAGAGTAATAAATAGCTGATCTATATCACGTAGTCTAAAAATCTGAGAAAGAAATATGTGGGTTCAATAGTACATAAAAAATAAAAATGTATAAAATAGCCTTTGCTTTTCTATTTTATCTCCACTAGGTGAGCGTGCCCGTGCGTTGCTACGGGACAACTAAATCTTTTGTACTAAAAACACACGGATCGCACGATAAGATAATAATACTGTTAAATTAAATACTGACATCAAAGTGACATTTAATTCAAAAAGCAAAGTTTATGAAATTAACAGTCACGGAGAGCGCGACGTCGCAGGCTCACAAACTCTACTGTATAGACTTTTTTGTGATATGACTAAAATAATATTTTATATCGGCAGAAAGAATTCTACGATATCCATTTCTTTCATACGCCAATAAATCTATGAATAAGTTTCACTGCATCTCTATATAATCATGTACACATAGGTTCGAGTATATATGTAAATAGGTTCGTGCCCATGTGTTGCTACGGGACAGCTAAACTTTTGTACTAAAAACACATGGATCGCACGATAAGATAACAATACTGTAAAAGTATATGACCGACGTTAAAGTGATATTTAATCCAAAAAGCTAAGTTCATGAAATTTATCCAGTCACAGAGAGTATGGTATCGCAGACTCACAAACTCTATTGTGTAGATCTTTCCGTGATGCGGCTAAGATCATTTTTATACCGGTAGGAAGAGATTTCCGATATCCATTTCTTTCGTGCGCCAATAAATCCACGAATAAGTTCCACCACATCTCCATACCATTCTGTATACGACACTGGCAAGCGAATTAGCCACAACTTATATAATTAGTCTTATAATTAGCTCATGTTTAGTCCTCCTAATTGATATCTAAAAAATCAATATGACAAGGACTAAAATTTAGTCCTGGGATCAAACACCCTCTAACTCTCGACTCCTGTTAGCTGCTCACTTGCACCATCATGCCTATGTGTCTGCACATATATACTCTAATGCCAGAACGTCTAAGATGGTCTTTATTGTCCACCCTTTAAAAATATCATAACTTTAAGGTTGTTATTTGTGTATATTGTAGGATTAGGATGCTTTGCACTGATCCATGAAGGTGTCCATGAGAGTCGAAATTTTTGATGCCATTATGATGTCTAAGCTTACCAATCAGACAGAGATGAACTTGATTGTTAAAATATTTTCTAACACTGTTTTTATATACTACATCTGTCCCAAAATAGAATTCATTCTCGCTTCCCGAGAAGTCAACTTTTTTTTAACTTCGACCAATTATATATAAAAGAATATTAATATTTATAATACATAATTAGTATTATTACATAGACCATTGAATATACTTTCATAATAAACTTATTTGGAGATATAAATGTTGCACGTATTTTTTACAAACCTAGTCAAAGTTGGAAAAGTTTGACCTGCACACATCCCATAACGACTTATATTTTAGGGCAGAGGAAGTATATGCTAATGAGAGTAGTCAACTGGAAGTCGTGATGAACACAACAATACTTTTATATTATATGCTAATTGGAGCACGAAGAAACGCAGGAGAATAGACCTATATATGAATGGTGGGAATATTCGTTTAGAAAATTGCAGAAGGTTCACCAGTCTCACCATGTATAATCTGCACATCTTTTATTTGGCACAATTGATGTTCTCAAGGAGCAGCCACTTTTTATTTCAAGTCTGGATGCTGGAAACACTAAAATTAATGACCAACCTTATTGAGTCGTCTTACTTGATTTTTGATAATTATTTCCTTCCATACATGATTATTGTTTTCTTTCATGCATGTGGTCTCAGGTGATCGATTTGTTTCTTTCAAAGTAGACGGGGATCGTAGGGATGACAGTTTCTTTTTCTATCTGCGCGGGATATTGCATGGCTAGAAGGGAGGAGTTTTGCTTGATCTTTGTCAATTGTTTCATTTCATGCATGATTATTGTTTTCTCCCATGCATGTGGCCTCAGGTGATAGATTTATTTTCTTCAAAGCAGGCGGGGATTGCAGGGATGACATTTTCTTTTTCTATCGCGCGGGGTATCGTATGGCCGGAAGGGCTGGAAACACTAAAATTAAGGGCCAATCTCATTGAGTCGTCTTGCTTGATCTTTGCCAATTGTTTCCTTCCATGCATGATTATTGTTTCCTTCCATGTATGTGGCCTCAGGTGATCGATTTGTTTTCTTCAAAGTAGGCGGGGATCGTAGGGATGTTAATTTCTTTTTCTATCGCGTGGAGTATTGTATGGCCGGAAGGGAGGAGTCTTGCTTGATCTTTGTCCATTGTTTTCTTCCATGTATGATTATTGTTTCCTTCCATGCATGTGTCTCAGGTGATCGATTTGTTTCCTTCAAAATAGACGGGGATCAGAGATGGTAGTTTTCTTTTTCTATCGTGGGGGTATCGTATGGCCAGAAGGAAGAAGCGACAAAAAAAAAGTCGAAAAAAAATAGTTTTACTTTTAGTTTTTTTTAGTTGCAGGAGATATAAGCTAGCACTGTTGCGGACCCTGTTATCTTGGGACGGAGGGAGTCCCGTCGAGAGGTGGGCCATCGAGTGGAGCAGCGAAAAGAAAATACTAGTACTAGAAAACAGGCAGCCCCCACAGCCGCGCGTGCGGCCGATGCCAGGTACCAATGCGCGACCCCCTCGCCGCCTTCCTTCGCAGCGGCGGCCATCCTCACTCTGTCCACGGCGTGACCATCAAGCTTGGCTGCATTGCCTCCACCTTCCTCTGCAACAATCTTCTTCATGCCTACCTCAGCCGCTCCGTCCCCGCGGACGCCCGCAGGCTGTTCGACGAAATGCCCCGCCGCAACCTCGTGTCCTGGTCCGTCGTCATCTCCGGCTCCGCCCGCCACGGCGTCCTCGCGGATGCGTTCGCGTTGTTCTCCCACATGCTTCACGGCGCGGGGCAGGGAAGCTGGGACCGCCCGGACTCGTTCACGCTAGGGGCCTTGGTAGCTGGGTGCTCCCGCGCCAGAGACGTCGACGCTGGCGTGCAGGTGCACGCTTGTGCGGCCAAGTTCGGCGTCGACGAGGATGAGAGCGTCGCGGCGGCGTTGGTGGACATGTACGCCAAGTGCGGGTGGGTGGACTCGTCGTGGCGGGCCTTCACGCTCGCACCGCAGCGGAGCGTCCTGAGTTGGACGAGCATGATTGCCTGTCTGGTCAACCAAGGTTCGTCAGGTTACTATGACGCAGCAATTCTGCTGTTCAAGAAAATGCTGGCATTAAAAGTTTGGCCTACCAATGCGACGTTTTCTTGCATCCTGAAAGTGTTCGATACGCCTGAGTTGCTATCCGTTGGAATGCAAATTCATGGCTGCTTGCTGAAGATGGGGACTGAGGTTGACACTGCTTTGGGGAGTGCCTTGATGACGATGTATGGCAGATGTGGCGGAGTTGATGAGATAGCTAGGTTGGCTTGTCGTATAAGGCATGATGTGTTTTCATGGACTTCCCTGCTTGGAGCTTATGCTCGTAATGGATACAATGCAGAGGCAATTGGTGTTTTCAAGGAGATGATCTTGACAAATATGGCAATTGACCAGTCAGCTATGACTTGTCTGCTGCAGGTTTGTTCATCTGTTGGACAACTGAGAATGGTTCGGGAGGTACATTGTTATGCTTTAAAAACCTTCTTCAAGTTGGATACTTTACTACTGAATGCTACCATCACTGTTTATGGCAGATGTGGTGATACCACTAGTGCTGAAACTGTATTTAATCTAGTGGAGGAAAAGGACATCATATCATGGACGGCATTGTTAACTTGCTACGCTCAGAATGGTCTTGATGAAGAGGTACTCTTGTTCTTTAGGGAAATGCTCCGGAGAGGGTTAGGGTCTCCAGTATTTTGCATGACTAGTGTGCTACGAGCCTGTTCTAGCACCTCAAATCTTGCTGTTGGATTGCAAATCCATTCAAGGACTGTGAAGCTAGGTATTGATGATGATAATTCTGTAGAGAATGCACTCGTAACCTTTTATGCTAATTGTGGAAGTGTTCAGGTTGCCTTGAAGATATTTAACTCAATGAGTAATAGAGACATCGTCACTTGGAATGCATTACTCACAAGTTTTTCACAGCATGGCAATGAGGTGGCAGCCATTCAGCTTTTTGATCTGATGCAAGAAGATGAGGTCTGCCCAGATGATTATACTTTTGTTGGCCTGCTATCATCTTGCAGCCGAATGGGCCTTGTAAAAGAGGGCTGTGAGTACTTCAATGAAATGAAGGCAAAATACAACTTGGAGCCCAAGATGGTTCATTATACCTGCATGGTTGATCTACTTGCCCGTGCTGGAAGATTTTGTGATGCAATGGACTTCATTGATGCAATGCCTTATGAACCAGACCAAATATTGTGGGAAGCTTTGCTAGCTTCATGTAAGGTTCACGGAAATTTGGGGTTAGGAAGAATAGCAGCTAAGAAGATTCTGGAAATTACACCACATGATTATTCAGCATACATTACATTATCAAGCATTCATGCTTCAGTTGACATGTGGGATGAGAAATGCTGGAATCGCACTGTATTCGATACCCAGCAAGCAAGAAAGGATACTGGAAGGAGTTGGATTGATGCACAAGAATTATCAGAGAATATATTCAATGCATTACAAATTGGAGTGACGTAATGTTAGTTGATAATGCTTCTTTTCCGAAAGACTAGGGGTCTGTTACTCTCCATGGTTGCAGTGAAGCGTAGTGCCCTGAATCATAAGAAATCGACAAGCAGAACAAAAGATATCGATGAATGCAAGCAAACCATGGTCTCAATGTCATGCATCGAATAGAACTGACCTATGTCAGATCATCATCGAAGAAAATATATGATGTGGTGCAAAGGGCAGATTATTATCCTTTCTATGGTGTGGAATACGGTTGCAAACTTTCATTGATTATCTTTCTTTAAATTTGTGATGCTGTACGATGCTGCCAATGTTGTAAGCTGTACATAGGGCGCTGCAGTTGGAAAGTATATTGATACTTATCTATTGTCAGCCAAAATTTACATTGATGTTGGAAATACAGAGACGTCTCGTCAGTGGATACAAACAAAATCTACATCTAGGTTTAAGTTTTTTATGTTCACCTGCTGTGGGAGGTTAGTATGAGCACAGTCCAGCTCTTTATCAGTATGCTTTGCGATTCCTAAATTAACTATAATTTTCTATGCTTTGGACCAGATATGCATGCATACACTTTTGCACATCAAATGACATGGTAGAGACATGGCATACATGAGTGAGAGCTGAAAGTGAGGTCATTGCACAATGCCAATATGACTCTTTACCAGGATTCTGTAGATCCTTGCAATTCTTAAATTCCAAGTTGTGAAGTTCATTATTGAGATCACAAGAGTTCAGTGACATTGCTATTCTGCTAGTGTCTATTGTACCTTCTAAGTGGCTTATAAAGAAATTTCATTTTTTGCAAAATGATCACAAACCTCTTTAGAGGTAATTTATGCATGACGGGCACAACACAAAATTGATGAGGAGCAAAGGAACATCTGTAGAGCTGAGCTGCTGCTTTATATTGCTTGAGTTTTCTAACAATGTTGGGGAACTTATAGGAACTCTACATTCTATGTAAGTGCCTATTGCTCCCATACAACTTGTCCATACTGACAATGCGGAATGGCCTTTATTGCTCATACCAAAAATGAATCTTATTAATGGTAGTGTAGTGCATGCTTTCTAGCATTAGTTGGTGTTACATACGAACTGTTTGTATTCTTAACACCTACAAACTGCTCCAGTGGCGGCTCTATTTTGTTAGTCCTCTTCCACTTCATGAAAAGGAAGTGGAACAACCTTCACTGCTCTGAACTTCCCTGCATTGTTTAGGTGTTCATTCTCCAGCCTGACATAAAAGTTTATAGTTCTTTAGTGTGACATTCATGTTTATATCAAATTGAAAAGTTCCCATTTATAGCTTGATTTTCTAAAAGCATTTACCTGTAGAAGTTCCATTGACCTCGTCGTATCACTTCAAGTGCTGCTAAAAAGAACAGAGTTACTCTAGAATCCAGGCTTCCAATATTAGGGTGGATGACAGTCTGAAGCCAAGCAAGCCTCAAGACAAGGTTCAGACCCTGTAAAATATGTGAGTCTCTATAAGTGAACTATCTATTTTTTCTTTGGAAATCTTGATGCAGAGCTTAATGATTTGAAAACGCACCATGGATACGAAATAAATGTATTTTTGTTTAAGTATCAAATCATTACGAAGCCAGGTATTCTTGGAGTTGAACTGTAGAAGACCCCAGTCCTTGACAAAGTCCCAGTACAGTTGGTAGATAGTTGCAATACTTGGTACAATGATAACAAGTGACAGCCACCCAGTACTATTGTTATTCTCATATGCCACCTTTGTTCCTGCAGCAAGCATGGCTGACACATACTTCCCAAGGTTGACAATGTGGTTTATATCCCCTTCATCAAACCATCTCCGTGCGCACTGTAGGATAACAGTAAAGAAAGGTACCACTAGCTTAGAAATAGCCTTTAGAAGGGACAAAAAAAGAAGGGACACTATCATGTCGTCATGTTCAATCTTACTACCTCCAGATGGAAAAAGTTGTTTTTGAAATAAGTACAGTTTGAAACCATGACTATTGATATGTTTCTAAATTTTCATGTTTAAAACATGAGAATCATATAAGTAGAAGATGTATCTCCAGAAGTACTGTAATAATATTATATATCATTCGGTTCTATTGTTACACTACAATTAAATTATTTATTTGAATATAAATTTTTGGAGAGCATGTCAATGTCCAAAATAACATTATTATTTCGTGGTGAGTGGTACTGAGGGGTTATATACCTGCATGGCTCTCCAGTAATAAGGCAGGAAGGATACTGCATAAGCGAGGTCTCTAAAGTGTTTAACTCTTGTGCAGTAGCCATAGTCTTGTGTCATGTAGCTGCCTGTTATGTAGTAACATGCCAAATACTCCAGGCTCCTGAGCACTGGTACCTGTTTGTCAGAAGTCATTACATGCTTAGTCATTTTGATACCAATACAATCATTTATGCTCAAGTATGTAGTAGCCTATCGAGTTGTAACTCAGATAAGTATTTATGGTAGGAGAACCACTTTTATAAGTCCTCTTCAGTTTATATTAAAAATACATACTTCTGAGCATTATGATTTGTAGGGAATAGCTTAAGTTTGCCTAAGTGAACTTGACCAATCTTTAGTATTTAATTAAATTATTACCTGGCTGCAGAGCTGATCAGCCATGAAGAAATCAACCATGACAACCTGCATATATACAAAAAACTTACTAGCTTGTTCCCTTTTGATTTAATTGGAAGTTTAGAACACATCTTAAACAATTGTGCTTAAGAAACTTGCCTTGTAAAAGGGTGTCAGAATGATGTTTCTGATAACTCTAAGGAATTGGTAACGACTTGATTGGTAGATGATGTTGAAAGGGCAGACTAATATCAACAAGAACACCTGAATAGAGGGAGCACCTTATAAGGTCACAAATTTTCATATGTAATTATGAACAAATTTGTTAAGTTCAATAGTGCATACCAGAAGTAGGGACCCTGGTATTGCTTGGACTGCACTTGATGAATTTCCTTTAACAATTATTGTCAGGTGCGCAAACATTACACCAACAACAATTGCCATGGAAGTAGTGCATATCAAGAACACGTCTCGGTACTTGAGCTCTTTAGTAGGCGTGAATTCAAATATGAATGTGTAGTTTATGTGTGTCTTTCTCCACATGAAAATGTTACATCCATAGAGGAAGAGATGCAGAAAGAAGAGGCTGAACATGCTGCAGGTTGGGATCAAATATTATCAGCAATGGCATGCCTGAATTGCAGTAGTTTTTCTTTTTCAGGAACTGCACAGTGGCAACTGAATTGGCATTTTGAGTGCTCACCTAAGAACAGGATAAGATGTTGACATGTACACCTTGTTTGACTGCTGAGTGTACATTCCAGCAATGCGTGCCATGATACAGTAACCTATGAATAATGCTATGAAGCCGCCAGTGAATAATCCTGGAAATTTTATAGGTCTGTTTAAAGATCGGAAATCTATGGTGATGAAGGAATGAAAACCTTATTAAAAATTATTACCAATGAAAAACGTAGTACAATGTGATTCTTCCCTCTGATTTGGCTTCAGATACACCATTGCTTTCCGTTTGTCACCATCTGTGAAATGTCTCAAAAACAGCTCCTCGACATCGTCCATGAGCCTGACTGCCTGTTAAGATGAAAATTGCAGTCAGGAATTTTGGAGCTTAGAAGGAAATTATTGAAAGCACCTCAGAATTGCTTCATTGTTACAAAATACCTTGTCAGAGCTATTGTAGTAGGAGCTCTCCACTACTTTGAGGTAAATTTGCTGCACTTCCTTTGCTGTAACCTGAAACACGAAAATATAGCTTCTGTCATCAGAATTGCTTATATGAGATAAATTTCAGGATATGGCACCATCAAAAGAGAGCAACAGATATGAGCAGAAACCTTGTCAAATTTCTTCAGGATCTTCACAAAGGCCATCATGTTCAAGCTCCTGCAACAAACATGCTATCCTTGTCAGTATCCACTTAAGAAAAAGTTGGAAGTACAAGCCATATTGCAAAATCAAGTATGCATACCGGTATGTCTTGAGGTAACCCAATCCTTTGTATAGCTCAACGAGAGCACCTCTGATCATCTTCTCTGCCTGGTGCACCTTCCTCTTGTTGATGCTCAGCTTCTCATTGCCATCGGTACCATGTGTGCCAATCTTCTTTGATTGGCTCAGCATGTCCTCAAACAGCAGTTCGCGTATGGCAGTGACAGTCCTGGAAGGCGTGGTGACTGGGATGTTGATCCTCACATTCCTGCCGTGGCAGGTGACCACCCTCCCTGAGAGTGTCCTCAGCTTGCTCGTAACTTCTTCATTCGGCTTGCCAAGTCTCCCTGACTCACTAAGACCTTGAGAGACGGAGTGCTGGTCCTCAGGTCCTTCGTCAGCGCTTTTGACAGTAACGTCGTCGTTGAGTTTTCCTTCACACTCTTGTTCTTTCTCTGCAATCTCCCTAAGAGATTGGCCTCCTGTAATTTTTGAGATGCTATGCCAGGATCAGTGTGTAGCAGTCAATCCAAGAAAGGCAACAGGACTATCTTATACGAAGGAAAAAGGTAATATTGTTTCATCAGCTGGCTTATAATAAGTAATTGGCATAAAGGAACAGGAACAGCAACAGCAACAGGACATGGTCTCACCAAGCTGGATGGAGCAAGAAACGGAGGGATCATGATCATCCGTGTCGGCGCTCCCTCTGGAGTCGCCCCCGCGCCGTGCCTGTGCCTGCTGCTGCTGGGTGATGGCAGCCTTGAGGTCGACGAGGATCTGCAGCTGCCGCCTGAGTGACTCGCCGCGCTCCAGGAACTCTCCCTCCTTCCGCTCGTAGAACCGGTTGACCTTGTTGAGCTGTTGATCCAGCCTCTGGAAGAAGGCCTTGGCCGCCTCGGTGTCCGCAAATCCGGCGCCATCCGCCACCGCCGTCTCGTACACCTCCCCGGCCACCGCGCCGTCGATGCTCCCGTCTATGGCCAGCTTCTTGTGCACCTGCATTGCACGCGCGGCATGCATGTTAATTATGTTATTACAGTATTATATTAGGTAGTAGTGGCCGAACTCGATCGCGGCATGCATGTTATTAGGTGGTAGTTGCCGTAGCGCTAGCTTCCTCTTGTTTATGGTGCTGTGCTCTCTAGAGATTTTATTTGCAGATATGGTTCTGCAAAAAGATACTTTCGAGTAGCTACTAATAGTATGATATATACTTATAGCAAAGTACGTATGTGTGTAAGCTTGTTTATTTTCCAAACGTGGCGTTGCAGCATCAAACGGAACTTTATTAGGCAGCCAAGGAAAGTTGGCAGTGCATGCCTGAATGGCCGCAGGCTGCCCATGGGGGTGGAAGAACGGCAGCCTCATCACCCAGTGAGCCGGAACCACCGTCGGCTGCAGCGGCGATGCCGGCACCACGGCGCCACCATCTCCTGCCGCGGCCTGCAGCTTCTTGACGTCCTTCTTGAGCTGCCAGTAGTCCACGAAGGCATCCTTCCATTCGGGCACCAGCTGGCCCTCGAACTGCTTGGAGAACTTCACCATTGCTGGGGCACCTGCTTCTTCTTCCTCCTCGTCCTCCGTAGACCAGAGGGAGGAGAAGCAGTGCAGTGCTCTGGGATTGGGATGGTGCGTCTCAAGGGAGGCCATGCTTTGGGGGTGTGTACTTATATCATGTGCATGATGGCCTGGGCCGGGAGTGTGCTGTGCTGCAGGGTTCAGTTCATTGGACAATTGGAACTAGAATCTAGTGTGACAGGGTTAGGTTAGCACATTCTCAAGTATCTGTGAGCAAGATGTAGGGAATTGTTGCCTATATGGCCTATGGGTGTTGTCGCTCTTAGCTACGTACCTGTTCTGAATTGTGATCACTGGATGGGCATCAAAGGCTGACAGGGAATGTAACAAGTCG
Source organism: Miscanthus lutarioriparius (assembly GCA_904845875.1). Lineage (NCBI taxonomy): Eukaryota > Viridiplantae > Streptophyta > Magnoliopsida > Poales > Poaceae > Miscanthus > Miscanthus lutarioriparius. The sequence goes on along the minus strand of CAJGYO010000018.1, from coordinate 47,696,376 downwards.
CTGTGTTGGGTTCTAAGCTAGTGGACAGGGGAGAGAGGGAAAGTGGGAGGGAGGGAGGGTATTTTATAGGATGGGTTGACGCGTAGCGCATTTGCTCAGGCTGCAACCTCTCATCCTTTCTGGAAAGCAACGCTGATGATGGTTGCCATGTACCAGACTGCAGAGAGATGGGTAAATTGGAAGAATGCAGGTATATATTGGCAACTATCGAGATCACCAGTGGCTTTCAACGACTGATTAAAACCATGGATGTTCTCAAACAATCCCTTCTCGGACATGTTATTGCCTGCCTCATATACAGCACAGATTCATTTCGCTGCTTCAGAATCATTGGGTTGCTATATGCTGCTGCTTCAACTAAGAGCCTGATTGGTGAGGCTCTGCGCAGCTCCAGCTCTACGACGGTAGCACCACTGTACGTCTACTGTAGTGGAGCCACGCAGAGCACCAAAACTGTAGCTCCGTCTGCTCCTGTCTGAGTTGAAGCGGAGCCGGAGCCAGTTTCACCAACATCAGTGTGATGCACAGTGCTAAATAGTGTTGCATAGTACCTAGGCGCAGGGAGCCGGAGCCCTCCGAGCCGCGTCAAACAACGCCTAAATTAAATGCGCCGCTACTATACCCTGCTAGCCTATCACATATATAGAACCACAAATTTAAGTACCATCTAAGTGATAATTGGAACACAAATATAACATACATTTTCAAATTAAATATGGTACATGCTTTTTTTTTGAAAGGTGGTACATGCTTATTTTGGATAAGTATATGTATGGATCCCACTTAATAAAAAACGTGCTAAGCCACAGTTGCAACTGAAAAAAAGATTGCCTTTTATTATATGGATACTTAATGATTGTTTATTAAGATTGTTTCACCAAAGATACGTTGCTGATACTTTTGGGGTAGCTCAAATGCATCTACTGTAGCTGAATCTCAAGAAAACCAAGCATGTTCCCCAAAAATAAAGGATGATAATATTTGAAGATCAAATTGAAAAAGCTATTGAAGATCTTTTTTTTTCATCAAAATCTTTATTCCTATCAATACGGAAGGATATAAAGAGGCTTATGGAGTTGCTATTAGTATATTGTCGCTAACTTTTTTTATATTTTTGACAAGACAATGGATTTTATATTTGTCATGCCAAAATTAAAGTTTTTCATTAGGAAAGCTTTATTGATTTTAGTTAATTACACTACTAGAAATATCCACTTCTATTATGAACAGATTTCGTCATTGAAGGAGCTAAATTCGTCATAATTTTAGTTTTATGATGAATTTATGACAAAAAACGGTTCGTCATAGAAGTCGCGTCATTTTTGAAATTCTATGACAGATTCTAGAAATTCGTCATAGATGTGGATAGATCTATGATGAAAATTGAGCGTCATAGAACTGCTTTGGCATGCGTGGCGGGGGGCAGCACCGTTGCGGGTGCTTCCGTTGGTGATGCTTTCCACATGTACATGTTATAGCGGTTGCATTAGAGATGGTTCGGGTACGTATCACCTTCTTATTACACAACGTGGCCATCTCTGGTTCTTGCATGTTTTAGGTTCTTACTAGACCACGTGTCGGGACCCTGTTGTTCCACATGTCAGTTTTATATTGGCACATGTGTCGTGTTGCGGTTGGGTCATGTGTCACTTCTTCATTGGACCATGTGTCGTATTTCTATTGGTCACGTGGCGTGACCACAATACCCCGCGTGTCTTTCTTTTACTCGACCACGTGTCTCGATGATGTATGTCCGCGTGTCAGTATTTTATTGGGCCACATGTCGTGCCCTGATCTACCCACGTGTCTTTTTCTTATTCGACCACGTGGTAGGACGGATTTGTACCACATATTTTGTTTGTATTGGCCCACGTGCCCGTCGTGGCTCTTACACGTGTCATTCACTGGTTTGTCCACGTGTCATATTCTTATTTAACAACGTGCTTGTGCCGTATCTACCACATGCACACCAATTATTACATCAGAGAAAATGATTTCAGATCTACACTGCTGCACAAAATAACTACATGCATAATTATATTGAACCTGAATCAAATAATAGAAGTTCAGCTCAGTAGTAAACCACTGACAGAGTTCATATATCAAGCCACCAAAATTTTACATCAAAATAGCAAACAAACCACATGTTCACTGCATCAACAAGACAAAGAGTTAGCAGCACTTAAGAGCATGATATGCTCACGGAGCTTATTGTAATCCTCCTGTTGCTGTTTCTTGAACTCCTCAAACTCCCTATTAGTGTTTTCTGCCTTCCTCTTCAGTTGATCCACTTGTTCGACTAGGAGAACTAAAGTTTCCTGATGAGCAGCAAGTCGTTCCTGAAGTCTGGAGAAGCTTGTCCTGATACCAACATTCTTCAAAGAAAAGGTGTTGTAGCTAGCCTAGGAGAGGACTGTTAGACCATAGGATCACTGACTCAGGTGAGTTGCCCACTCACCAGTCTTGTCGAGCACCCGCTAGTGTTGCCGAGCACCCACTAGCTAAGCCGACCATGAACAAGCGTTGTCCGTCCCCACACACTATGGCTAGAGGTTGAAGAAGAGGGAGAACAGAAGCCCAGCGTGGCGTCAAGCTTGGTTGTGTACCGCTGAAACCCAAGCTCGCCCAGCGTGGCGTCAAGCTTGGCGTTCTATGCTCGTGGGGCCTACCGCAGCCCGTAGAGCACCTTGGGCAGTCGGAGCACCCTGTGCTCCTCTCCCTTGATGGCAAAACCTGGAGGTTGCCTGACGAAGACCGTCTCCACCAGCTCACCGTTGAAGAAGGCCGATTTAACGTCCAAGTGATGGACGCGCCAGTCCTTTGTTGCTGCCAAGGTTAGTAGCAAACAGACCGACTCCATGCGCGCTACTGGCGCAAAGACTTCCTCAAAGTCAATGCCCTCGTGCTAAACAAAGCCTTGGGCGATGAGGCGCGCCTTGTGCTTGACAATGGTGCCGAGCTCGTCCTGCTTGACCTTGTACACCCACTTCAGGCTAATCGGACGACATGCTGGAGGTGGATCGATGAGTTGCCATGCCTCATTTTCCTCGATCACCTTCATCTCCTCCAGCATTGCTAGTCACCAGTTTCCATCGCATTCGGCCAGCGCGAACGTGGGTGGTTCCTCTGCACTGACGAGTAGCAGCTCTGCATCATTGAGCAGCCTACCTGCTAGGCCTGAGGGCCCTGTGCCACCAACGATGTCATCCAGCCTATGGAACCGCACCTCCTCACCTTCGTAGAAGGCATCCACGAACTCAGTGATGTCACTTGGAGGTGAGGTGAATTTAATTAGTGTTGATGGAGTTCCCTGTTCTGCTGGAGTGCTCGGCACAGCACCTTGAGTGCTCGACACCCTGGTTGCAGTGCTCAACACTACTTCTAGATAGCTCGTCACTACTCCTATAGTGCTCGGCACTACTGTAGGAGTGCTCAGCCTTAGTCTTAGAGTGGATGGCACCACTGCAAGACCTCTTGGCTATGCCACGGGAGTGCTCGGCACCCGTCCTAGAGTGGTCGCCACCACTGTAGAACCTCCTAGCGCCACTCCTGGCGTGCTTGGCATCCCTCTAGGAGTGCTCGGCACTCCTCCCGGAGTGCTCGGCATCCCTCCCGAAGTGCTCGGCACTGCCCTAGGAGTGCTTGGCTCTGTCGTTGGAGTGCTCGGCACTCCTCCTGGAGTGCTCGGCACCTCTTCCCCAGCGTCTCCACCACCGTGGATGACCAGGTGCTCGACGATGAAGGTACTGGTGAAGCCACCAGCTTCCCCGTGCTCGGACTGCTCCAGTCCCAAGCTGCCTTCTCGTTGAACACGACATCGTGCGAGACAAGTACCTTGTCTCTGCGTGGGTCGTAGAGCCAGTATGCCTTGGTACCCTCCGCGTAGCCTAGGAATACCATCGGTGTTATCCTGTCCTCCAATTTGGTGATGTTCGGCTTCGTCTTCCTGACATGGCCGATGCAGCCGAATGTCTAGAGGAAGGACATGCTCTGCTTGTGCCCATACCAAGCTTCGAACGGCGTCTTGCCCGTCAGGGCCTTGGTCGGAGCGTGGTTGAGGATGAACATCGCCGTGGTCACTGCCTCACCCTAGAACCTTGCCGGCATGCCTTTGGCCTTCATCATGGATCGGGCCATGCCGACCATAGTCTGGTTTCGTTGCTCCACCATGCCATTCTATTGTGGCGAGTAAGGCGCGGTGTGGTGTCGCACCACACCACGATCCTTGCGAGACGCACTTGAACTCCACCGAAGTGAATTGCCCGCCATGATCGGTCCTCGAGACGCGGAGCTTCTTGCCGCTTCTCGGCCTCGCGCGCGCATCTTGAACAAGCGTTTGATCCCGTCACGCTTTATCCTTGTTCAAGAAGAGGAGTTGCAGAGCACCACATGTAGCAAGACTACAATCATCCATGAGTAGGAGGAAGATCGCAAACCACTCTTTGTGAGTCTGGCGTGATCGGCTATTTATAGGTCACCGTGGATCGAGCTCGAGAGCGTCCTTCGTGCGATACTTGGCGCCTTTGGGAATGGTAGCCTCCTCGCTTTTTCGGCGGCAGTAGTGTAATACGCATCGCCTCGTGTTTGATGTGGGTAGCCCTCGGACCATCTTCTCTCCCGCCGACCAAGCACGTTGAAGCTAAGATGTACGAACGTTGGCATGCCACATCCATGGTTCCTCGGTGTGCCTTGAAACAATATCACACCACGGGTTCTCTATCTTTAGGTCCAGCGATTAAAACCAAGTGGTAAACATTAGGACCTCTTACCTTGTAGAGAAGAGATTATTTCGGTACCCCGATCCTAAGGACTCCATCCTTGATCGATAGACTCGCTTCGCGCTCATCCAAGGCGACTAATAACGATGATGCTACAACTTCAAAGCTACGGGATGTAATATGGGCATCTACTTTACCATCTTTTATGCCAATGGCGGCAGATTTCAAGGAAAAGATGATGGTGCCGTGCCCTTGGATAGCCACCCTTGAGCCATCACCAAACTTCACTTGGTATGGAAGTTAACATCATCGTCGAGCTCAAAGAAGGATGTCAATGAGTTCGTCATGTGGTTCTTGCATTGTATCCGAGATACCACCAGCTGCTTTTGTCCTTCTGTTAAAATTGCATATGCCTTCGAGGTGGACTTGGGCACGTGGTTCGTCAAGGTTGATAGTTTTTAGGGCCTTCCCAGGTCCTTCCACCATCATCATCTCTTCCTTCTCCTAGTGGCACTTGACTTTTGCACGGTTTCACTTGTTCTGCTCTAAGACTGCCTATAACCACAATTGTGTTAGACTGCAGCACAAGTAGATCACATAAAGACTAGACAAGAAATAAATGAGTTCACACACACACCTTGTTCTTGGAACTTAACCACATGTGGACAAGTGCACATCACTGTGCGTCATTCGTGCAAGACACATGAGAGGTCTTTCTGATTTCATCAGTGGGGACGCCGTTGAAGTAAGATCGCTTGAACCTATACCATGTCTACCATACAATAGACTAGAATACACTCATGCATGCTTCTTTTGTTGCTTCATCATTGTCATCAATGGCCAGCCTCAACTGCAGAAGTGTGAATGCAAATTAAATCCATTACTTAGTTGCTCAAGGCAGAGTTAAATGTCAACAGAGGATATACATACTTACAGATAGCTTGGCCACAAATCCATTGAGATGTTCGATCCGTTGCTTGTAATGTTTCCAGTGTGAAAAAATTGGTACTTGAGACCTGACTACTACACCTACCTCTGATGCAAACTTGGCAGCTTGCAATGGATCACGTGGCCTTCTGTTCCCCTTGACAACCGAGATGGGCATCCTTGTTCCCATTGATTGGGTGGTTTTGTGAAGCTCAACCCCCTTAGTTGCTTGCCTCGACTTCCTCGCTCTTCTCTGCAGTGGTACTACATAGTTTTCATACATTCAGATTGTTAGAAAAGTAACATGGATATCAAATAGTGTGACTTGATTTATAGACATGTCTAAGGTAGTACCAACCTTCGCAAGTTTGGTCATTCTGCTGGTGGGGAGGTGGAGTCTCCTCTTCGGCATGGCTAAGGTCATCTTCACATGACCAGTCCCTCATAGGGCTTTGTTCGCCTTTTGCATGCTGACTTTTGAACCTAGTTGGAACTACAAGATGCTGCAACTCTGCTAGACTAGTTGGCTTCACTCTCTTGGATTGTGATCTCCTAGGACCCATATCTGTGCTACCTTTTGCCCTGCTGGCAGGGACTTCTCTATGGCTTGTTCAACCCACAACCTAAAATTGGAGAAACAAACTTAAGTGGCAAGCATGTAAAAAATGCATTGCTATCCACACATCAAAGAATTGAATTGCATTGCTACATAAACCAGCCCCCTCCCATCCCAACATGAAAAGATAGAACAAGCACCTTAATTGCAAGGGGTACTAGCTCTTCTAAATATGTATCTGTATCACCATATCCCTGAACACGCTCCCCTACTTTAGGGAGATATTCTGGATGTCAACATGTAGATCACAAAGGCATTTATTGAGTTAACCTTGTACTGAATGTCAAGAAAACAGAGCAGGAGCGTGCAAATTAGGTGCCTAAACTATAGCTTATATGGAAGCCATTACTTGAATAAAGCACATGTGAACTACAGCTTATACGGAAGCTATTATACTCGAATAAAGCACATGTGAACTACAATCAACTAAGAAACATGTAACCCCGTCACTATATATCTACATGTCCCGGGTTCAACCACTAGAGTACAACACGCATCATAAAAGGAATTTGGGTACCTCTTCCTATTATTGGCTACGTTGCGTCGTCGGCACCGCCCTCTTGTCATCCTAGTCGCAGAAGTGGTGCGGCCGACGTCGACGCGAAGGGGTAGTAGATTCGGTGTGGCGGTCATCAACGATGATGCTAGGGCTTGACTATGACAGGTGCCGACGTAGGGGGTCCAGATCTAACATGTACCGCCACTGATGGCGGTCCTCCACCATCAGCGGACTTACTGTCGATGAAGGGGATCGGATCCAGATCCGGCTTTGTCTCCGGCTAGGCTTCGGAAAGGTATGAGAGAGGGTGCGGTTGGAGAGTGGAAAGGGAGTCAAGCTGCTGTGCCGATGCACCTAGCTAGGGTTTGGACCGAGGTGGCAGAGGGGGCTAGGCTATGGAATGGGAGGAGAGATGGTGCAGCTGGTCCGACTAGAGAATGGAGATGGAGGCGGAGACGATGACTCCTTGTGCTTTTATTTGGCCATCACAATACCGCAAATACCCTTGTCTGAAATGGATGGCGTGGTAAACCAATTTTTCACGAGGGTAAAAGAGAGAGAGATCTAATTTTCAGTTTGTGTTGGCGGCATTGCTGGGCACGGGGATTTCATTTTTGCCCCAAATCAAATATTCGCGTGGGCAGATCGCCACCCCGTCCGGCGTCTTGTGAGCAGAGACCGAATTTTATATGACGAATGGTGATGATATATACGGAGTAATACACTAATATGTATTAACCGTCGGATCACCAATATTAATCCCCCAAGTTTTGGTGGACCACCCAAGTTTCAGTGGATGGTGACTCTTGACAGCATTTATGTGTCGGTGATGCAATTACGTGGCACGTGGGACAGTCCGCTGCTAAAGGCATTATCTTAGTACCCATCTTTTTTTCTTTTGTGCGCCGTTTCTATCGCCGTTCGCCCCCTCTAGCGCCACCCACCCTACGCTGCCTCCACCCTCCCCCTCCCCCCTCCTCCCTCCCCCCATCCCCCCCGCACACTAAAACCTCTTGCCCAGATCCTTCCGCACCCTGGGGATCTACTACGCCGCGGTGATCTACCGCACCATCGTCTGTCAGCGCGCCACTCCTCCAGCGAGCAAGCCGGTCGAGATTGCCTTCTCACATCAGCACGATGAGGCCATCTGCGATCTCCTCTTTCTTTTTCTTCATAAATTTATGGTGTTTGATGAAACACATGTGTAATTTTTTTCTGATTGTTGTAGATGGCGCGAGTTAAATCAAAGCGGGTAGAACTACCACATCGCAGAAAGAGCCAGAGGCAGGCAACCATTCTCTGAGAAGCAAAGGAACATGCACCACCATTGCCCAGAAAGAGCCAGAGGAAGGCTCACAGTGTCCTAGAAGTGGAGGAACAAGCACCACCATAGCCCAAGAAGAGACAAAGGAAGGCGGACAGTATCCGAGAAGCAGAGGAAGAAGCAACCAAAGCTATGCTAGCCCTAGAGTCTAGGAATTCTCACAGGCGAACTCGAACGACCCACCGACAACAGCAGCGTGAGGAGAGTGCTGAAATGGAACTTAGGGAGGAGGAGCTCACAAAGGAACAACTATATCAAATGACCGAGTTCCACTCCAAAAACCAGACCAGTCGCTTTGCACCTTCCTGGATCAAATCTACAGCTACTCATGGGGGCATGCGCGCTTGCACTCATGGAGGTTCAATGTGTGTCACAATTGGTGGTACAAGGAGCAGTCGAGGAGGTAATTTGATGTGTGCCACAATTGGTGGTGCGAGAAGCTGTCGAGGAGGTAATTTGATGTCTACCAATGGTGGTACAATGAGCAGTCAAGGAGGTTTGATGTCTGCCAATGGTGCTATGAGGAGTAGTAATATTGAGAGAAAGAAAGAGGTGGTTCAATTCTATGACTTTTGGTATTACAGCTCAAAGAAGATACGGAACATCAGGTTCTACGATATTGAGTTCTAGTTTCCACTACTCAAAGAGCCTAGCACAAAATCACAATTATGGACTATGACTTAGGAGAGTTTCTTCGGGAGCTAAAGTGCTAGAGGGACGACACTAGCAGACCAAAGGATACTTGGTTGGGATGAGCTTGAGAGAGCAGTTGGTATACCCATCCAGCCCCTCTTTGAGCGGTTCCCGGGCTTCAAACACCTTTTTAGTGAGGTTGATCGAATTGTGATAAGCTAGGTGCATCAGTTCTATGCAACAGTGTGGATTTATCTAGAGCATGACTACATTGCTTTTATGCTCCATGGTTAGCTAGAGCGATTGTCCTATGACCGCTTACAAGAACTCCTCAGGGTTCAAACTTTAGACCAGAAGCTCCATGACATAGTCTATGGAGATGCTCTTCCTCCGCATCGTAGCTGGGCTAGAGGTACTTTTCCTATAAACTAGGAGATTTGACCGCTCTTCATGGAGCCCTTTGCCGATGGCTCCTTGCGTACACCTAGATAGACTGCGTCTAGAGGCTTACATTCTACACATGGCTGTAAGGAAGACAATCCTTCCTCATGGCGACTGTTGGTATTTCTTAATGCATACAGAAATAATTTGCAAGCGCACGGAATTACCATTATAGCATTTCACCCGAAAGTATTCAGGGTATCGTATTTCCACGAGGAACGGAGGTGTAAGAGTCTCTTAAGCTAGTTCACCTAATGATAACAGGAAGAAGGATAGCCTGGGTAGTGAGGTTATCTAGGGATAGAGATCCTAAGCTAAGATAGCTTTGAAACTATAGACTTGCTTTGGGCACCGGATAACACTTGGTCTGTCAAGCGTTCCCGGCCTACGGCTCTACGCCCTACCTGAACATGGGAGATTACAAGGGATGGATAGGGCTATCACCACCTGCCGCCTACCCCTCAACCATGGAGTACGAGGCAAACAAAGGTAGCCTCTAGCCTAGACACCACGTCTACGCTATTGACTACTACTCTAGCATCGATCTGGGTTATCCATCTTTATCAGGGCCCTTTACTAGAGTATCCGCTATGAGAACGGATGACGAACCCACAAGTAAATAATGAACAAGACTAACTTAAAGTAGAACTCACCACCAAAGATAAACACGAACCTTATACTCCAAGTAGTATTCAGATCGTGGAGGTACAAGTGGAGAGGAGCCGATGATTCCCGGCATTCCTTCCGCCAAGTGTACAAAGGGCCCTGAGTACACAAGAGGAGGTAGTCGACAATTCTGGTACTTCTCCACTCTTACTCACTCACTTCCTACACTAGAACAAGCTAAATAGCTAAGATAGGAATGGAGCTCTTCTCTTGTTCTTGCTACATTGTATTCTCTCTTGTGTTGTGTGTTGTGTAGAGGGGGGTCACCCCTCTATTTATTCAAGGCTTGAGGTGGTGCTAGAGGCTATTTTTGGTGCGAAGCCTGGTCTCCACCGCCTCTACATGCCGCCATGCTACTGCCACACGAAGAAGAGGACGAGCGGCGCCAGGTGGGGGAGGGGGCTGACCCCAGGGGGCAACTAACCCTTGACTAGCTCCCATCGCCACCGCCTTCGCATGGTGGGTCGGTGAGTGCTCCTGGGCCGCTCCTTAGGTGGTATTTTGCACAAATATCTTAAGTTGATAGCCTTTTCTATTTATTCTTTGCATAATTCGGCGTTGAAAAGAGCCTTTTGGTGTATTCTTCCATGCATTTGTGTTTGTGACCTGCAAAACATACTTATACCAAAACTTGTGGAAAATGTGAGTCGAAAGCCCTAATTCTAAGTTTTGGTATTTACATTTGTTTATTTTGTTTAAATATTGGTGGTAGAAATTATGAGTTAAGCACTGCCAACAGCGGCAACAGGGAGTCGTTGACCAGCTTGCAGCAGTGGCTACTACTATCAATATGGAGAGACGAGCAGTTTGACTTCTTACACTTTTTCCTGTTTGAGATCGAGGATGTGATAGATGACGCTATAAGTACTAGACGATAGCACGTGTACCCTCACATCATCCGCTATCTGCTACGCATGATTGACTTTGAAAAGAATGGGCCGCTGTACAATGAGTCGACCTGCGAGGTTATGAGCTACATGCCAGCAAGTCCGGATGATCGTCGTCGTGGACAGCGTGCCCTTTGGTCCGTTCAAGAGCTGTTACCCATACATGACAGAGAAAGACACGAAACGGTGGATGTAGCCCAAGAGCAGGCAGAGCACCAGTCTAGGATTTGAGGAATCTTGAATGTACAAATGCAAGATTCAGACTCTGATGACAGCAACTATCGTGACCCTACGTCAAATGACCACGACGAGGGAGGGTCGTCCTCCGATGGTGTGACCGACAAAGAGATGGATGATGTTCCCCCTACTATAGAGACGTTAACCTAGTAGGCACCACCTTGAGTGTCCGTTCAGCAACCGTCGGAGCTTGGATAGATACTTGCTAGGCTAGTTGTCGGCCAGGAAGAAAACTAGAAGCGTATGGAACGACAAGACAAGCATATGGAACGACAAGAGAGGTGTTTGAAAGCAAGTATTGATAACCAAGCGGAGAGTTAAGGCCATCAAAGGGCAGATGAGCCAGCAATCATCTATTTTTTGTGAGGCCATCAACCAACAAGGCCAAAAAATCAACCTGATGTGCAATGTGTTCACCGGTTGTTTTAATCAACTATATAGTGCCACGGGGTTAAGGCCCCTGACTTTTAGATGCTTTAGTTGCAATGTGGTAGTCAAGTCAACTCCTTTGTTGGTTATCTGACTGGTCTTGATAATACAACTGTCCACACATAGTTACCCATTACGACGATGCTACATAAGCAGAGTTCAGCTTTAGGTCCTAATCAGGCCGGTGATCCACCTTCTTCATCCCCTCAGGTCGAGGTGCAAGTCACCACGGAGGCACATACAAAGCCTCTCAGGGCTTCTTCAACGCCTGAGATACCTGAGCTAGCTTCAGGTTCTGATGAGGCAGGTGATCCACCTTCTTCGCCCCCTTAGGTCGAGGTGCAAGCTACCACGGGAACACATACAGAGCCTCTCAGGGCTTCTCCAATGACCGAGATGCCTGAACATGCGAATGTTAGTATTACTATAGTCGAACATAAGCAGAGGCACATAAATGAGCCTCCTAGGGCTTCCCAACAATCAAGTCGAGGGGCGGAATCATCGTGTGCAACGCCACCAAACCTCCTAGGGCTTCCTAACAATCATGAATCGTCACGACCTACCAATTACCATTAATAGAGTTGTTGACGCAAAAATGTGGCGATGCGCCTGACACACAACAAGCCAGAATGATTTGAGCGAGGTCAACCCGTAGATCTTACTTGACTTCAGAATAGGAGCAGTCGATCCTAAAAATCCCAAAAGGCGTGCCAGTCAATTTGACATACAATTGACAAGGAGAGGAAGTTTTATCAGTTGTTTAGGGTGGAACATGCTGGTTTTGCCCAGACAGTTCCAAGTGTGCTGCTTCGAGAGCAGCCAAACAGGAGAATCGACTAAATAATCGATACGAGGAGAAATCGACTGTTAAGGACTGTGATGTTCATGGGTCATGATTGATTTATGATAACAAGTACAATGCACCCAGATATAAGTAACATCATTGGCTAGATGGATATAACCAGTGTAAAGCATTGAGCCGATAAGTTTAACGAGGAAAGCTATAACATGCGAACAAATTGACTGTCTAGTACAAACAAATCTATAAACTCTCTGAATCTAATATGTTAACATCAACAGTGAGGTTCGATCGGATCGATATAGCTATGATAATGATAACAAACTAAAGCCAAAGAATCCATAAAACCATCAATTTATTGATAGGTTCATGAAAAAACATGCTATATGTGTGAAGGCACAGACAAGTCGGCTAAAATAGCCGATGCATGCATAGCAAATAAACAGAGTACATATCTCGATCACGCACAAAACCACTAATCGATAATCTCTAATCTAAAGTCTTACCAGTAAGGTTCGACCGGATCAATATAGCTATGGTGGTGTCATTAGATTAGATCTCATTAACTAGTGAGTTCATCTAAGATCGAAAATATGTCTTTGAATGCATACTATGCTTGTTTGGAATAGAGGGAAAACAGCCGATCTAGCAGAATTAAGCCATCAAATATGAGATTCAAAGTGTGACCAGACTAGAAGACGACCAATTATGATGATATGATGCCGATCTATCTCTATCTCAATCAGATGATTTTTTATGATTAATGGAACATTAATTATAACAAGATCGATAACTGGTGAATCAACCAAGAACAACTAGAAAAATCTTACTAATCTTAGAAGATTCGATAACTGGTGATATTGTATTAAACAATAAGTTATTTAACATAAGATCGATAACTTTGATCCATATTATGATCCGTAAGAGATCAATCAGCTGATGCAGCCTCACGAATAATGATACAGATCGATAACTAACTTATATTATACTCGTAAAAGATCAATCGGTTGATGTAGCTTTATAAGCATAATATAAGTTGTGATGGTACTCACAGACAAGCCGAAGGTCGATCAGTCGATGCAGCCCTACTTGTTGAAGAACTCATCGAGATCTACAATACTCCTACTCCTAAGGGTTGGCGTGAATGCCGAAGAAGTAATTGTATTGGTTGGTTGTTCGTGTCTTTACAATAACCGGGGTCCAATATTTATACCCGGAACCTAAAGATGAATCCTACTCAAATACGACTCATTACAATTCTTGGAACAAAAGAAAACATTCCTAACTTAAAAATAACTTGGACTCTAATCTTTTCCTTTTGTAGAGTCGGACATATTTTTCCCCAATGCCATCCATACATAGTCCATTGACGTCATCTGCTGACATCGTCTATAAAATAGCCGATTCCGACACTGCATCAAAACCAGGCAATATCGATTCACATCTGATCGATTCCTTGATGATACAATATTAAAAGCTTCGAGTCCCCACTTTCTTCTTTCCAGATTTTGGTGTAAACACATGCCCCTTAATTTTGGGATAAAAATGGTTTTATTCCCAAATTTCTATTTACCTGCTCACCGTGTCGCAACCGTTTATTCCAAAATATATGCGTGACTCCTGATTTCTCGGTATGAATTTTATATAATACCCCAATAGTATCATTTCCAACTCATTCAACCTATTCGCTTTCCCCTTCTTTATCGAGCAAGCCTCAACAACCAAAGCCGCCATCGCCAAGGCCTTAACCCTACCAAATTCCCTGCTCTATCAAGCTGTTATTCAAGTAATCTTCCTCAGATTCAGATCCATCTTGGATGCAATGGCGACCAGTGACCACATCCCTAAGGTATGCTTTCAAGTTCGCGTCTTCCAAATATTAGCCATTACCCTGTATTTCCTTTCTTCTCAAATTTATTCTATTTGGTTCCTAGGAAATAAGGAACGAAATTTTGATTCCATCGGCTGTTGTTCCCAAAGTCTATTATCTTGGGCCTATGGGTGACCCTAATCCATCTGACTTTATCAGACAAGAAACCAATCGAATCCTCTTCAAACAATCTGTAGTAGATTTATCCTCCTAGAACACCAAAACTCCCTTTAGAAACTGGCCTAAAATGCCTAAGGGATGAGAGATTAATTTCATAGAGTATCAGAGGAAAAAGCTTGAGATTGGGAGATTTATGACTTAAATCAATGCTTGACACTCTCACTGTCTGGAATAGAGATGAATGATTCACTTCTAATTTTTGTATCTTACTTCTGGTCCAACACCTTAAATGCTTTTGTTTTTGGTCATGGCCCAATGACCATCACTTTGGCCAATGTTCATATGTTGACCAGCCTTAGAATAACAGGATCAATGCAACCTTATGACTTCTTAAGTACCGGATCCAAAAAATTAGCCAAAATATCAGACTGCACAGGATGGACAAGCTACATTCTGAAGCATATTAGAGATGGATCAACTGTGGCCGAAAGGGAACATATAGCTTTCTTGAATATGTGGCTGGAAAGATTCATCTTTTGTGGATTATCTTGTGGTCCAACTTTCAATCATAAATACCTAGTAGAGCGTCTAGCAGCTGGCAATGAAATCCCTCTTGGAAAATATCTACTAGGATCTACTTATCATCTAATGCACCAGGTAGCTGTCCAAGATCGATAACTGGTGAATCAACCAAGAACAGCCAGAAAAATCTTACTAATCTTAGAAGATTCGATAACTGGTGATATTGTATTAAACAACAAGTTATTTAACACAAGATCGATAACTTTGATCCATATTATGATTCGTAAGAGATCAATCAGCTGATGCAGCCTTACGAATAATGATACAGATCGATAACTAACTTATACTATACTTGTAAAAGATCAATCGGCTAATGCAGCTTTACAAGCATAATTTAAGTAGTGACGGTACTCACAGACAAGCCGAAGGTCGATCAGTCGATGCAGTCTTGCTTGTTGAAGGACTCGTCAAGATCTACAGTAATCCTACTCCTAAGGGTTGGCGTGAATGCCGAAAAAGTAATTGTTTTGGTTGGTTGTTCGTGTCTTTACAATAACCGGGGTCCAATATTTATACCCGGAACCTAAACATAAATCCTACTCAAATACGACTCATTACAATTCTTAGAACAAAAGGAAACATTCCTAACTTAAAAATAACTTGGACTCTAATCCGACATATTTTTCCCCGACGCCATCCATACATAGTCCATTGACGTCGTCTATAAAATAGCCGATTCCGACACTGCATCAAAACCAGCCGATATCGATTCACATCTAATCGATTCCTTGAAGATACAATCTTAGAAGCTTTGAGTTCTCACTTTCTTCTTTCCAGATTTTGGTGTAAACAAGAGTTGAGTCAACCCTAGGGTCTGACACTACTACTTCAGTTCAGCAGACTAGAGAGTCCTCCATTCATCCTGGTAACCACGTCACTGAGCATGATGAGACATCAGATTCAGACAATGAGATTTTAGCGTACTCACCAGGTGAGATGCACTCACCAGGCGAGTTCAACCTCAACAGCACCGTCATAACTTTGATGGTTGCTTCGTCGTCGTCACCACATCCTTCGGATGCGTAGTCACCTTGATTCCCTAACGAGGAAGGGACGTACAAGAGATTGGTGATAGTTCGACAATCGAAGGGAGGGATGCGGTAGAAGGTGAGGGAATGGAGGCATCAAAATTTGGATTTAGAAGGATTCTTGATGTAGTGATTGACGTCTTGCTTATGACACAATGTCTATTTTATGGTTCTGTAATAAGTTGTACATGTTGAACCCTTTTTATCACTATGTTGCCACATATGCAATGAAATTTGGATTTAAAATGATTCTTGATGTAATAATTGAAGTCTTTCTTACGACACAATGTCTATTTTACGATTCTATAATAAGTTGTACATGTTGAACCATTTTTATCACTATGTTGCCACTGTAAATTAAACCTAACATCTAAGTGTGATATGAGCGACATCTATCTAGTCTGACTACCACATTGCAACTCGAGCCGTTCCTCTTAAGAGAGAACTATAGGGTCAAACAACCCCATTGCAAATCGAGGAGTCGCCTCAGACATGAAATCTATTGTCCAACGCATTACAATCATAGAGTAGGGGACTTTCTTTTGTGCATAATCAAATCTTGCATGCACATTCAGAAAAGAGTAATAGATATTGTTCGGCGCGTTACAATCGCATAGCGTTGGACTTTCTCATGTGTGCGCTCAGAAAAGAGTAATACATATTGTGCCAACGATTAACATTTACAATGCCTAACGCAGGTGGAAGCATTCAGAACAAAAATATGCGAAGTTACTAAGTTATCTACGGTGTTTCATAAGAGGGAAGGAAGCTTCCCTAAAACCTAACTCCCTTTCAAGAGGGGATGCAGGATCTAGCCCATGACCTCCTAATCACCTCATCCGAGCATGTCGGCCACACAAGCTGATCGCATCCATGCACAAGAAGCAAACATCGTGAAAGACAAAGCGACGCGCATAAGTTGCTCTTCGAATTAAAGTAACAAACTAGCTTTTCATTAAGATTGGAATGACCCTAGATACAATCTATGGCTCAAAGAAGGCAGTGAGAATGACATCTCCTGCATGCGTGGCCACCACGATGGCCTCCTGTGGTGGTGGTAAAGTCACCAATGAGCTCCTCCTGCTCCTCCTCATCAGCTCCAATTGGGAAGCTAGGTTCAAGCAGGTGAAGATCGTGGCTGAAATGAAGCTGCACCGTGGCTAGGGCTAAGGCAGCTCCATGGCACACCCCATGAAGGGCCACCGTCCTATCGCGAGTTGGCATGGCCCATAGATGGTCCTCAAGCAGGAGACCCCCATGTTCATGTCGTTGATGGCAACGAGAGCCGCCTCACAAAGAGTGGCCAATTCCTCCTCTAGGGATGACAACATGAAAAACCATCAAAACAAGGCTGTGGACATTTGGACAGAGCTTCTTGATGAAGAAAACCTTACCGATTGTCTTGGCCTGAGCATCAATAGCCGTCGCCTGGGCATCAGCAGTCTCTCGCTTTGAGGTGGCAAGGGCAGTCTAGACGGCATCGAGGTAGAGCGCGAGCCGACTAACTCATGCCCGGTGTCAGAGCGCCGGTCATGAGCCGCATCCTAATCATGGAGGGGCTCATGGACTTCCCAATGTCTAGGGGGAGAAGACCCTTTGGTTCCATAGGGCTCGCATTCAGAGAGTGGGCGGCACTAGAGAATCACCTGACCTCTAGCATCGTGGCATGAGAAATAGCCCTAAAAGATTAAGGAGATCAGAACAGAATGACTCCGGCAACTAAGAACAAGACCGTCTTACCCAAGGCACCGCAAATGGGAGTGGAGATGCAGTGGAGGCCCGCTCCCCTCTGGAGTGTTCTCCGCCAGGCGTTTCCCATGGTCCATCACTCCGACAGGAAGACAGAAAAGAGTGGTTGCGTCGCTCTAGTACCTCTCTCATAGATTTATGGCTAAACTAGACACACGGGGCTCTCTGGGTTTCGTGCAAATTTAATACATATTTAATTGCTGTGGATTTCCAAGCAACAGGTTGCAGCGGGTGCAGTAAAAAAAAGAGTCATAGATATTGTGACACGTTACAATCATATAGTATCGGACTTTCTCGCTTGTGCATTAAAAAGAGAGTAGTACACATTGTGCCAACCATTAACATTTATACAATGCCTAACATAGGTGAAAGCATTTAGTCATTGTCCGGCGCGTTACAATCACGTAGGTTTCTGACTTTCTTTCGTGTGCATTTAGAAAATAGTAATACACATTGTGCCAACGATTAACATTTTCAATGCCTGACGACGCAAGTGCAAGCATTCAGAACAGAAATACACTAAATATGTTACTAAGTTAGCTATGGTATTTCATATGTTTCAGGGATCAGTTGCAGGCCATTGTGCATTTCACTATCGATGGCAAGCAGATCCAGCGTCAGGAGCCGCATCCACTCCTGGCACCAGGCCATGGCTTCCTCCTTTGTGGGTTGCGCATTGAACAACCAGTGGCACAGCCCCTCGGTCCATTTCTCCATGAAGCACTTCAGGACCTTCTTCATCATCGATTCTAGTGACATGGCCAGCTTCCACCTGGTGATGAGCATGTGGAACACGTCGTACCCTTCATTTGGTGGACGACACTAATAGCAATGAACCAGGATGCCAAGCGTGGTACAATAAGCTTGTCAACAAATGGCGTCCACCAATTGGTCCCACCGAAAGCAAGCTCATACTATAGCACCATCTTGTCGTCGCAATCTACCATGAAGAACCACCTACATAGAGCACCCTGTCAATTTTTTCCAGGGAACTCACCCTGTAGGATGTCAAGCATTTTCTAGGACAAAATTTCGGACGCCCACCTCATTAGGTGGTCAACTCGTGCGTCCATAGCTACCATCCTCAAGGCGGTGGCTTGTTGTAGACATTTCCAAGTCTACGCTTTAGGTAAGAAATAATGACACCATCGACAAACTCATTCCAAATGTTAGGCCAAGCCTCTTCCATGGCACCACAATGTCATAATTTTTGTGTGTGTTTTCACTAGTACACTTCAATAGGAACTTCTAGACCATGGTCAGCACCTTGGTGAGCATCGGCTGTAGCAAGTCCCGGTCGATGGTCGACATCCATAGCTACAGAAATATGTTAACTAGAACAGTCTCCCAGAACATGTCGTACCTATCGGTGGTGCCGAACAGTCCAGGCAAGACTACATCATGTAGGAATTCCCTAGCGTGAGGGAACTCTAGCGTTAGGTTCTGCAAGAAGTGTACCAATTGTTCCTACTACGAGAACCTGGTGGGAGTCCACGTCTCCTTCAACCATTTCATAATGGGGTCAACCACCAGTTCAATGAGCAGCCCGACATACGGCAAGGAGGCAGACCTATCATCCAAGAGTATGTACTTGAGCTTTCTCACCACCTCCATCTTCCTGTTCGGCTTCTCTAGCGGATCATACCATGTCAACTCCTTGAACGTCTCCTGCATGATAGGGACCAATATCTTGTGCGCTGTGTCTGGTAGGGACATCTCCTTATAATAGGAGGGATACTCAGTCAACAACTTTGTGAACTCACTGATAACCGTATCCAAGACGACCTCAGTGTGGCTCTCCTACGGGCATGGGCGTTGCATGACCTCGTCCTCATGAGGACTCAAATTGCTTGCACCCTTGTCATCAGACGAGGTTGAATCGTTGGAGGGATTATTGGTTGTAGGGATGATGTAGGAGGCATTGGCATAGTCAGTGATGAGACCCGAGTACCTATGGTGTAGTCACACCAAGATGAGGTTGGTGTCCCCTTGGTGGTGCATTCTGAGGTCATGGCCAGCACTGTAGCCCATGCGTTTCATTATCCGGTGAATCGCTAAGTTGTTCACAGCGGTCATTGTTGGCACCGTCGGACAGGGCAATGCTCGATGTAAGTCCTATGGAATAGAATGGGTGGACCATGATGCCAGGCCCCTAGATACAAATAGCATGGGTCGCCTATAATCGATGGCAGCAATGGGCATGGCATCCTTGTCAGCAACTGCGGCGCCATTAGCATCGACAACCGCGGTGCCACCAATATTGGCAATCGCTGTGCCATTAGCATCGACAACTACGGTGCCAGGGATAGCGCCAGTGTTGTGCTCTGCTAGCACCATATGCTGGATGTTGCTGCCGGTGGGCTCATCGGAGGCCATGTGAAGTGGCGACAGTCGTGTGGATGGATGTCATACCAAAGTGGGTGGCGAAAGAAGTTGTTCACTACTAACTTTTTCACTTAAGTACGGGAAATGTGTTGCGGCAGTTCCAAACACTGGCTAGAGGATGATCAGTAACTGCTGCATCAATGCTGTTGAATTAAGATTGGGCCGCGTTCGTCGCATCGCCATGGGCATCGCAACTGTCAAAGTTCGCCCCTTCTGATTGGAGGACGTGGGTGTATAGCTATTGAGATTTTTGGGACCCTAATATAGTCTGACCCTATGAAACATAGATGCTCTGGATCACTGTGATTCGATGAATAACGAAATACAGTGCTGGCAACTTTCATGGGCTATCCAACTAGTCCATAGAATCCAACTATCAGGGGCTAATAACTAATTCTAGTCTATAGAACCCAACAATTGGTTTGCTTTTTTTTAGCCACAGCTAACTAGTCATAGTCCATCCAAACAGGGCCTAAGACAGTCCGATACTAGGAAATCTAGATAGGTCGGATAATAGTTTTGATGAAACAACAAAATACAGATCGTGTCAACTCTTGCGCCGAGTTCACCGCAACCAATCACCGTTCATCTTGCGCACATCCACCTTGAGCTTAGCTTCATCATACTCCTACTCCTCCTCCCATTCCTTGTCCTCCTCATCACTGCAGGTGGCCTTGAGGATCATGATGAAGAAGTAGGTGTCGCCGACGTTCAGGTGGTTGCTTACGCAGACTCGTCCCACCCATACTTGAATGACGTGCACACTTTGTTGTTCATGCGGGTCCTCCCTAAGGCCATGAACCAAGACTGCCTAGCCATCTATAGCTCGATGGCTTGCCGCTACTGGTAGCCATGCGCTACCTTGAAGTCCACAGGCACGTTCCTCGCCTCGCACAAAAAAAAAGATTGATGAGAAAGACGACACTGGTAACTTGTGACATCGGTACATTCTGCGTCTCACACGAGTGCTCACCAGATACTTTGCTTTGAGGTCGTACTTCTTTAGGATCACTTCAAAACTCCTTGGCTCCATGATGGGCAGGGAGAGCTGACTACCACCGACCTCGAAGTCTTGTGGGTACTGCTTGCGGTAGGTGGTAAGGTAAAAAACATTGATGTTAATCTATGACCGACCGTCATACCACAATACAAGAGAGAACCCATCTTGGAGGTTGAGGGCACGAGCAAAGTGCTTCTAGCCTCGGCAGAGGTACAAGTGACCACCATTGGGGAACACCTCCACCTTCCATCGGGCTAGGCTCTGCTCGTCGTCTAGACAAAGCTTGAGTTTCCGGTGACCTCCGATGTCCCAGGCCATTGCAGCTGGCAATTTCTCGCATGCACAATGATCAACATAGCCAGATAGAGGGACAAGTTCATTCCCAAAGGCAAACCCTAGTAGATCGGATTCAGCACATAGAAAACAGGCACTTACCAATGTTTTTGCATACAATCTAGGAAGAAGGATCTTCATGCACTCTAGGTCACTCTAGCTAGATCTTGCCATTTCTTCTTACAGCCCCACCGTGCCAACTAGGGAACTTGATAGTCTTGTAGAATCCTTGCTGGTATGTCTCTGTTCTTATTCTCCTCCCATGGTGGGCTTTCTTTTTTTGTGTTTTTGGTATTGTCACAAACGCAAGGAGTGCACACACTGTTGGGGCATCAGTGGAGGAGCTAACATGTAGTAATAACCAGCACCGAGATTGATGCCATCTCATCGGCATAAATGGAGACTTGCTTTGTTTTCATTAGTGTACGCTTGGGAACATCAATACTCCTGCACCAGACTTTCAAGTCTCAACCATGTCATGGTGGTCAATTCACTTCTATCTAGGTTTCATCATGCTACATTCACTTCGCTCTTGGCAACCACGCAAGGCTTCTTTGAGAGGAGCAAGTCTTGATGTTGACACCAGAGGTGGCACACACAAAATCGACCACAACCACGCAAGGCTTCTTTGAAAGGAGTGGAATACTATGGGTTATTCTGTAACTATTGCTTGAAGAAGGAATGGTAAATAACAGCTGTTCACTTCAGGGCACAACCCTCCTACCAACTTGGAGGGTTAAATAGACAAGGACTTGCCACGAGCCCTATTATTTAATAACTAAGCCTTTCATGGTGGAATACAGAGGATGGACAAGGCTGTCACCACTTGACACCTATGTTGGTATTTCTTAACGTATACAGAAATAATTTGTAAGCGCACGGAATTACCATTGTAGCATTTCACCTAGAAGTATTCAAGGTATCATATTTCCATGAGGAACGGATGTGTAAAAGTCTCTTAGCTAGCTCACCTAAGGTAACGAGAAGAAGGATAGCACGAGTAGCGAGGTTTTCTAAGGATAGAGATCCTAAGTTAAGATAGCTCTGCCACTATCGACTTACTTCGGGCAATGGCTTATACTTGGTCTGCCAAGTACCTCTGGCCTCCAGCTCTATGCCATACCTAGACGTGGTGGATTACAAGGGATGGACAGGGCTATCACCACCTGCCACCTACCCCTCAACCATAGGGTATGAGGCAAACGAAGGTAGCCTCTAGCCTAGACACCACGTCTACACTATCGACTACTACTCTAGCGCTGTATAGGGTGATCCATCTTTATCAGGAGCCCTCTACTAGAGTATCTGCCATGGGGATAGACAATGAACCCACAAGTAAATAGTAAACAAGACTAACTTAAAGTAAGACTCACCACCGAAGATAAACACGAACCTTATACTCGAAGTAGTATTCGGATCATAGAGGTACAAGTGGAGAGGAGCTGATGATTCCTGGCATTCCTTTCGCTAAGTGTACATGGGGCCCCGAGTACACAAGTGGAGGTAGCCCACAACTCTTGTACTTCTCCACTCTTACTCACTCACTCCCTACACTAGGACTAGCTAGAGATCTAAGATATGAATGGAGCTCTTCTTTCTTCTTGCTACATTATGTCTATTTTATGGTGTTGAATGATGAATGAGGGGGTGATGGACTCCTTTTATAGGTGGAGAGGAGGGGGTCCTTGTTAATATGATTGATCCCCATATGGAAGGAGCAAACCGACCTCCAAACCGTCCTATAGGTACATTGAACCTGGCAAGCACCTATGTAACCGCCATTGCAAAGGCGGCATCAACCAACCGACCAAAGTTGGGCCCGAGGGGCCCCAGTGGTGGTGTAGGCGCACCAGTGGTGCGTCTACACCCCAACTAGGCCCAAACAAGCCTAGTTTTGGTGAGTTGTCTCCTTTGGGCCTCTAGATGGGTCCTACAAAGTTTTGCGCTATTTGGAGTTGATTTGATATGGGTTTTGGCCTTTTTCCTCCATCGGACTGGGCCTAGATTTGCCTGGTAATTGGGCCTTCTCTCCATGGGCTCATGTCGGGTGTTTGTCTTGCTATGTTCTTTGTGTACTTTTCACATGTTTCTTGAGTTATCCTGACTTGTCCTCCTGCAATCGATGAATCACCAAAACTCGTGGAAATTTGTCAGTTATGATCCCTATTTCTAAGTTTGGTGTTCATTTGGATAAATGTTGGCGGTTAAAAGTGTGAATTAAGGATCGCCAACAAGCTCCCCCACACTTAGCCCTTTGCTCGTCCTCGAGTAAAGTTAAGGACCAAGATGGGTCATCTCCTTGATATGATATCTACATACAAATTATTCCAAGCTTCACCTACACTTGTGAACTTTGGAGTGTCTACCACATTATCTTGGGTGATTGAATAATGGAACAACATGGATTCAAATCCCCTTGCATTAATCAGTTCAGAAACTTGGGGTTTTTTATTTGATTTTTGAAAATGCAAACATAGCTTGGCTCCTCAAATGATTCTCTCAAATCACTCAAGTATGTGGTTGGTTCCTCACCAAGGCATATCATAGTGTTGCCTTCTTTCTTTCCTACATCTAAAAAGCTTATATGGATCTTTGGGTAGGGAAAGATATGAAGGCATACTTACCCTACATATGTTGTTAAGTCAAAGCTCGGATCCAAGGAGAAAGATGTCATACCCTTAGATCAAGAAGTGCATGTGTGGGGAAAAAGCAATGTTAAACCTATACTATACTCCTTGATATGAGTGACCTCTCTCATAAGTTTTATTTTTAAGAACATGGCTATCTCTCTCTTTTTTTTCTTTACATGAGCCTTCATGTGCTCATCATTTTTTTGTATTTGGACCTTCATGTGTCCAAATTTTTTTCAATACCTTGGGACCTTCATGTGTCTCCTTTTTTTCAATACTTTTGCATAGCACATGTCTCTTAAACCACATATTGAGATAGAGATCACTATTTTGTAGATCATGGAGTATTTATTTCTAAGACATTATTTTGTCTACTCCCTAGTGTAGGACCAGAATTTTTAGTGGTTCTAAATGGAAGCTTGTTTTTGCGTACTCCTAGTGTAGGGGCAGCATGTGTATGTGGGTGTACGTGATCTTGATCTTGGGGGCATGATAACTTTCTCAACAAGGGTCAACAAGACTTGACATCACTCAATGCAGGAATAAGTAGCATATATTTGGAGATTTTAAGTTCTAATCACTAGATATGGCTTTGGTAGGAATTTGAATATCATTGAGGAGCATGCTATTTGAATTTTGATTTTGTAAAATAAATCCCAAGTTCTTCACATGAGAGAGCAAGGTTCATTTTCATCCCACTATATCCCATATTCCAATTACTTAGATAACATGGGGTCCCTATGATAGTAGTTCACAAGTTATAGGAATATTAGCAAAGAATAAAAAGTATATAAATTTTATCAAAGGATAGCATGGAGATGGAGCGTCATTTGTTTTATATTTTCTTTTTGTTCAATTTTAAACTTTTCTTAATGTATGGAGTGAGGGTAGTGTTGCACAAACCATCGTGGAAGAAGGAGTTGAGGGGAGTCAGAGATGGTTTGGCTAAACTAGAAGTTCAGTCAATCCTCTCTGGAGCATTTGGCCCTGTCCTTCTGTAGGATGATTGCTTGATGTTTGTGCAACATGTGGGGAGACCTCAAATGTGTGGTTGTTCTATTTGAGAGATGTAACACCCTAGTGTTAAGCATTGCATTTGGTATTTGCATTTCATGAGCACAAGCATCATCCAAGCATTCATGAGCATGATCATATGAAGTTTCATTTCATTTACCTTCTCTTTATCACGTGTGATGTTGCTTATATACTTACATATGCTTGTAATCATGTATGACCAATGTATGAAATGGTTGTGAGGTCATGAAAACACCTTAGACACATCTAGGATGGTAAATGGAACAATGTTTATATTCATGACATAGACCAAATTTGATTCTAAGTGTTGGTTTCATTTGAAAAGCCATTTTCATGATACTAGTTTGACCAAAGTTGAACAGTAGCTTAGATTGTTTGCATGGCTATGTGACCTAAATAAAAGTTATAGTTCATGTCATTGGTAACAAACTTTATTTAAGGGCCATGAGCTAATTCAGTGTCTAACATGGTCAAATAGAGCTCACAAATATCAACCAAATGTTGTTTTCAAAACTTGAAATTTTGTTGTCTTGAAGCTGTTTTCAGTTTGAATGTAGCCCACTTTGGAGCCTTATAGTTTGAAAACCCTAGCAATTTAGACAAAACTCCTTTAATCAATCTTGTAGTACTCATGTAGCTCTACAACTTTCACTAATATCAATTTTGCTAACTCAAACTGGTTTAGGAGATATAGAGGCACAAAGTAGCATTGTTAGTCAACTGAATCGAACTTAGCAGATTAAAATCGCCGGCCGTCGTGGCCGACCACGTGCAGGCTGCGCGCGCCGCGTGGCGGCAGCATGCTGGCATCGGCCTAGCTGGTCGGGCCAGCAGGGGGAGAAAAGGGAGGTGAAGCCACCGCGCTCACTCACTCTTGCTCTCTCGCCCTCTCTCTGCCTTTCCTTCACCCGCCAGAGCAAGCCAAGCACCGCGCCATTGCCACCGCACCTCCGCCGAGCTCGCTCACTGCCACCACCACCACCGCACCACCGTCCACTATGTCTCGCCCACAGCTCCACCACCACCTCCTCCACCTCGCCGACATGCCATTGCCTTAGTTCGAGCCAAGGTAAAGGTCTACGGGCCGTTGCTGTTGCCGCCATGGCCATAGAGCGCCGTCGAGCTCCGAGCTACCAGGGCTAGCCCTATCCACTGCTCCTCCAATCTCTCTCCCTTGATTCATGTTCGTCGTAGGTCCTAGAAGCTATAGCTGTAGCTCATTGAGCTGCTATCGTGTCGTCGGTGCCGGAACGCGAGCTGCACCATCATGAGCTGAGAGCGCCGCCGCCATGTACGTCACCATGGCCGTGCCTGTCCGGTCGCCATCTCTCTCTCGCAGTTAGGCGTTAGGGTTTAGCCTTAGGATGGCGAATCTCGCAGGAAGATAGAACATCACCATGCTGCCGCTGTGCTCACGCCGTTGTGCTCGCGCCGCCATGCTCGCGTCGCCGTGCCGCCATGCAAGCGGCCAAGCTTCATCGCTGCTCCACCTTGACCTAATCCACACCGTAGAGCTTCGTTAGGGTTTGTAGATGTGTAGCCGTGCTCACCTAGCCACGCCATCGCCGGGGATGGCCGGAGCACCACTGAGCACCACCGCCAATCCGCCATGCTCGCCAGTGAGCTAGTTCCGGTGATCCTCTAAGCAAACCAAGGGTACCTATAGGTGCGGAATAGGATGGGGAACATGTTGGTGTCGACCTCATCGTCGGTGACCTCGCCGTCGATGAGTTTTTTGCTGGTAAAGCCGGTGCTCTGCTCTATCTCACTGGCGCATGGGGCCGAGTTGATCGTAAGCCCCCGTTGTTAGCCACCATGGGTGTATGGACCGGGTGCACCTAACTGTAGCGCCCGAGTGGAAATTTAATTTTCTTTATTTATTTATTTTTCATAGATTTTGTTGCTAACTTACAAAAAATTATATCTAGAGCTAGGAGTATCCAAATGGGGTGAACCAAATTTTGTTGGATTCATCTTGAAGAGTAGTATTTGATAAAAATATGAAATCTACTGTTTAGGGTATTTTTATGGGAGAACTAAATTGAGCAAGATAAGTGTTTTTAAAGTAGTTTATATCTTGTAAAATGCATAACTTGAGCTAGGAAGGTGATAAAATTGTGATTCTAATTTTGCTAGTCTTGTGTTGACATGCTCTAGCTTGGAAAAATATTAAACCTACAGTAAGCATACTTGAAATATGGTCTTCCTATTTAATCTTAATTAATTGCTAGTTTCTAGTGAAAATAAATGGGGTAAAAATACATAACATATGAGCATTGCATTAGGGTCATATGTAAGCTACTATAATTTTCTTTGAATTTATTGAGCACTGGAAATATTTACTCTGTAAATCACCTTATTATCTAAGGAAATTAATAAATGAATATAAATAAATTAGTTAGGCTTAACCATGATGTTTTCTATGGTGTGTGTGATGCATATAATCTATTGATACTGTTAGTGAGGATTAGAAGTGTTTGTTTATAGGCAACTATTAATTATTGCTTTATAATTCAACTAGATGACTGCATGTGTAGTTTCTGTTGTAGTGATGATTTCATGATGATAATGATCTTTTTTGTAAAACTTGTTAATAACAAAGTAGTAGATAACTTAATTATCTACCTGGTGTTAAATTTTCATAGTCATAGGCGTTATGGTTTGAGAATTATAGCTGTTAGAATTATATTATCAGAAATACTTGCTTTCTAAATGGATCTGAAAGATTGAATTGTTTGACCTAGATAACTGCTGAATCACATTAAGATGATTAAAAGAAAGTTGTAGCCAATTTCATAATCTTTCTAGAATGTCCACAAGCATATTATTTAGATGTGTATAACTCCATTTATGATCAAAACAAGTGGCTGCTGTCTTGTAGTCTAGAAAATAATTTATATAAGTGTTTGTTTAAGTTACTAGAGAAGAGATATGCACCTACTCAGTAAAAGAAAATATAACTTGTTATCACCGTAATGCAATGCTACTGAGAACACTTATGAGGATGCATTCATCACATCATATCATATTATACATCTCATTATATATGCATTCGTGATATCTGATTTCATGCTCATCCATATAGGATCGTCCAAGGGGATCACTCTATTGGAATTCAATGAAGAAGAAGAGGAACAACAGGAGGCACCTCAGGCCATAGATCTAGAAGAAGAGGAGCAAACTCTTGAGGACTTACTTGAGTGCCCGGATCATAGGCCAACTTCCTTTATCAAAGGCAAGCCCCGGAGCATTCTAAGACTCATGTTTTACAAATTTTTACTTGAGTCCTTTATGTTTGATGTATTAGGTTATAAGAGTTGAATTGGAAACACTTGATGCATAGAACTACCTTATTTAGATAAATATACCTTTAACCCTGTGTAGGTCCAGGATCAAAGATATGCTTAGCCATGCTTAGACCGGTAGAAGTCAGGTGATTTTCTATCACCTACGAGATATAGGTGGATACCGGAGCACGGTTGGCTATATTTGCTATCGTGGAAAAGAATCATGGGGTAATGTAACTGGAGGTCGGACGGAGTCTATGCATAGGTTGCCTCATGTGATTTCATCTGTGCCAATTAAGGACCGTACCGTTGTTGGAACTTCTGTTGAGATTTAACGCATACCTCACACTTAGCTGGCTGAATAACTCATTCTGGCCGCGAAGCCGAGTAGCTCAACTCAAGCCAGGCCCTGTTCTATAAGAGTGCGCACTCTAGATGGTAGTAATGATGTGCAGGGAGCTAGACGTGAGCCCAATGGCAGGCTGGGTCTGAACGTCCTGGCTGCTGGTTGTCCTAGATTATGCGGCGCTAATCGAACCCGTGAAATGTGGACCTGAGTTGTACCGTAGGTGACCTAAGGTGACCGTTGATCTGGTTTGCCCAAGTTTGTGTTAGGAATAAATTCCTAGCTATTTGAAATTGATTCGAATCGCCGTCTCTCCTGGACAGTGAGAAACTTGGCTAGCTCCAGCATCATAGTAACTGTATTATGGAATGATGGTTATGAAGACCATGGAATTACTACACCGGCTATGGTTATTATTGTTATGCTACTAAATGATATACCACATGTTTGGCATAAGTTAGTTGCTAATCTAGAGATGAATAGCTATAATTAACTTGATGACCGAATTATAAAATGTGTAGCTGAATTAGTAGCTTTCTATGCAAAATATCGTCAAGCTAACTCCACTTATAAAGCCTTGCATAATCCTCGAAGCCACTTTATTTTTGGTTTATGACAGGTAAGTCTAGCTGAGTACCTTCTTGTACTCAGGGTTTATTTCCCATTGTTGTAGATAATACGATGTATTATGGCTACTATAAGAATTGCTTCTGTCCTACCATGGATGACAAGTAGGGCCCTAGGCAAGGCATCTCTTATTAATCCCTCTCTTATGCTTTTGTGGGATTGTGATCATGAGCTGGCACCATATTTGAATAGTGATGACATATGTTGGTTTCAAACTTTATTTGCTTCCGCTACTATTTTACCTAAACTTGGTTTGTAATAACTTTTAATCGTACTCCAATGTATGGAACTATATTTGTGAACTTTATGTAACATGTGACATGTATGTTGAATCATGTACGATCTTGGTTGTATGTTGGTTAAATCGAGACCCTTCGTGGTACTCAATGGACTACCAGGATTTATCTGGGCTCAAGTATGACAGTGCGACCGCTTGTGGGCTGCCATTGTACTTGTGCTCTTATAAATTGGACGGTTCTGCTACAACTAGTACCAGAGCAAGATTCAACATTAATTGCCACATGTGTATTTAAAACAAAGGTTTTTGTTTCCAAAACCAGTTTTTAGCAACTGGTATATATATATATATATAGGTGTTTAAACCTAAACCTAAAGTTTGAATCTAAAGTGTGCTAGTGATCACTTCCTTTATGCCTAGTTAAGGATTTCAGGTGGCTAATTATGTACTAACTTGGGGGGTTTTATTTTTGTCGTCCATACGGCATGCTATTGTATGGATGCCATTCACTTGAGTGGTAATGTATGGATCAAATGCCTCTACGCCCAAGGTAAGATGCCACTCATCATCACAATGGCATGACCGCAAGATGTGAGCATGTGGTCTAATGGGGAGAGTTAGCTTTGATACTAAAGTATATATATGTCTCATATATATACGGAGGTATTTAATTGTGAGTTAGCTTTGATACTACTATATATGCATATTTATATGTATATCGGACATATTTACTTTCGGGTAGCTTTGATATGGAACTATATATATGGGTATATATATGGAAGTATTTAGATTACAACCTAGAGCCCAGATTTTTTTATTTCTTCATATATACTTGTGGGGTTGGGCTGAAATGAAATTCTTATGTAGGTACACTAACAGCGAAACGTGTAACCCGACTAGCTACATTATATATGAGAGAACGCATGTATGCTACCGTGTATGCCGTTAGAAGTTTTAATTTTCCTAAGTTTGTGAGGACGTAAGGAACATGCATGCATCATGATCAATCATTCATTACATACTTGCATTGTTCCTCCCCTTATAAGTCTCTTATTCAGTTATGTAACTCTTTTCTATTATAACATTGTTCTCATGAGAGTTGCACCATTTGTTGGAATAGATGACAGCATCAGCTGGGAGTGAGACCTTCCTAGAGATGTTTGGTACCCCTGCCCTGCTTTGGAGGGTCCTGCATTATGTGGGATATACCGAACCACCTCTCTATTCTTGGAATGAGGTATACCTGGAAGGACAGCCATGGTATGAGGTGCAGCTAACCATACCAGCTTGTACCCAAGCACCCCTGTGGCAGGAGTGGAAGGCAGAATCTAAAGGTAAAACTCCTTGGGAAGCTGCCTAAGTAGTTGCTTTTGAGGCGCTGAGCCAGATATGTCAGCAACCCGGGGATGAGCTTACCAGTAGTGCTGCTGGTACTTTTCCTCGGGTGGATCCATCCACATCAGTTTGGGCACAGCGCAATCACAATGCATTGATCTGAGACCGGTATGAGCGGGCAGATAGTTCTAGTCCCGCTATGAGTGCAATGTTTGCCGTGATGAGGATGTTCTATATTCGTCAGGATACCACTTGCATGGATAGGCTCATGAGAGCCAAAGCTACCCAGTGGAAGCTAAGGAAGCGTGTTCACAAGCACAAGAAGGCAGCAAGTGAGGCTCGATGAAAAACTGATCAGGCATATGCAGCATTGGGAAATCTCCACACTCAGATGGAGCAAGTTGATTAGTAGAGAGCTGCCGCCCATGATGCTAGAGCTGATGATCAGGCAGTGCTAGCAAGACTATGGGAGCAGCTGGAGGCCACTCGTGTTGAGGCACTCACAGGTACGTGCCATTGGATCCAAGCAAACAACCATGCAGCCCTGGCAGAAGCAGCATGTGGCAGAACCTCCTAAGAAATTGGGCCAACATGCACCTATCGTTGTCTCAACAGACCTTTGATAGCATACACGAGTTCCCAACAACTCAACAGGTCTGTCGGGTGTCCTCGGGAAAACCCGAATCATCCATGATTCTCTTTTCAAACAGGATCTCGATCACAGACATTGCAGATTACAACAGTTTATTCAAATATATACATCAGAGTAAAAGATAGCAGAAGTCTTAAGATAACATAGTTTACAAACCAGTTGTTTTCAAACTTACAATACCATAAGTGTCATACAACCATAGTAGTGGGATAATATTACATTAACATTATTTATCATACAGACTAGTGCCTTGTCCAAAGGCCATTCATCATTCCTCATCGTCATTAACTTCAAACACAGACATGCAGCAGGGACCAAAACAAGCCTGCGCATGCGACTCACCTGCAACAAGGGTTAACAAACCCTGAGTACAAAAGTACTCAACAAGACTAACCCGACGAAAAAGGGCGAAGGTCTTAGGGATGCAGGTGTTGGGTCAAGGTAAGGATGTAGCAAGATTCAAAAGTTCTTTGCCAAAAGCTTACTATTCTTGATCCTATTTTTGAGTTTTACCCCTAAGTACTTCAGTTCATTATCTCCAACTAAGTGTTCATATCCCATATTCCAATCCTTCTCATACCATTCTTTTTCTCATGTTTTAGTAATTCACCAGTCCTGCATTGCTTCTATAATGAATCGAGTCTCCATGTCCGTGGAGCACCGGCAATTCGAATTGATTCAAGTCCCAGCTGGGGATTCCTTATCACACGACATATGTAGAACTTAATCTTGCATATATCAACCTCGCTACCGGATCCTCCCGTACTAAGCCGTCTCCACGCCACCCGAGACTACAACACGCCTCAAATCCAGCCACATTCAAGCCACGAGAGTACACGCTACTCCCGCCATCTCACCACTCCTAGTGCATGGGTATTCGTCTTAGTATCGGATTAGCTGAAGTAGGCTTACCGGAGTATGTGACCAGTACTACAAAGTGTCTCGTTAAGAAGATCCACAATGAGTGGCCTTTAAGCGACATAGTCGGCAACATTACCCAACATTCAAGATAAGCCACCCAACTAGTCTCTAGTTCATTCTATCTTCTTTCTTTCTTTCTTTGGCCAGTATGCCATCTTTGATTGTATCGAAACTTTTACTTTGAAAACCTACCATAAAGCATACTAAGCAATTCTACGCCTTTGTAAATGAAATCATCTTCAAGGATGGTAAACAATCAACAAGGTAGGCAATGCATCAAATAGGTAACATTTGGATAACTCAACTTAATGCAATGAGTAACATAGGTGATAAACTTTTCAAAGTAAACAAGGTAATGGTTTAATGCATAAACCGGGGCTTGCCTTCATTGATGATCTCAGGTTTCGGATCAGTACCACAATTATCGAATCCCGTGACAACCGGGGATTCTTCCAGAACTTGCTCAACTAGAATCGTTTCACTCTTGGGTTCTACACGAAATGATAACATATGCTTTAACATGATGATGATGTAAACATGATGCTTTCACGGTACATGAAATGTAAAAACACCCCGCAAATGATTTTCCTTCACGGTATAGTTGCAAGCCAACAAAACCAACTTGTAATCCTACCGTCAAGAACCACACATGTAATTTGACCAAATGGATCTTGAAACCTTACTAGTCACAAAACATGACCAAAACAAGATCCAATACTAATCAAACACTTAGGGTTTGCCTTTATTTATTTTTGAATAAATTTGGAATTAAGCCCAAAAATGAACTTGTTCGAAATGACCTGAAAATTTTATGTAAGCTTCCTCATGACAAATTAGTGTACCAAAACAAATTTCATAATTTTTGGAATTATACAGTGGCCTACAAAAATCATGGAAATTGCATTTATCAATTAATGGACTGAATTTTTGAACATTAAAATTTTATTCAAATTTCAAGTTTAAAATTTTTAAACCATACTAGAGCATGTATAGAAGCTACACAAAATTTTTAGAATTTTTGGAGCTATTATTATTTTCCTACAAATTCCCAAAGTTTCAGCACTATTCATAATTTCAGAAAATACAAAATCGCACTGTTCTTCTTCCTCTCTCTCACTGATAGCCAGGCCCCGCTCGTCAGTGACCCAAAGAGGACGCACGGCGGCGCTGTCTGCTCCGATCGGCAAAACGCACCGGTGGCGAAGCTCCGGCGAAGCAGACCGCACCTACATGACCTACTCTTTTCCCTGAACCGATCCCAGCTTACAGAAAGGCAAGAGGCGCACCGGAGATAGCTCCCCGCCGGGCATGGCGGCTTGGGCACGACGGCTTATGGCGTAACCACGGCGACGTTGCAGTAGAGACTAAAGCGAAACGATCATCACATTCAGGAGCTCACCGTGATCACGTAGGTAGACTCGGTGAAGGCGGAGATGTACTTGATCGACGGGACCACGGTGAGGTCGATGATGGCGGAGCTCCGACCGGCTCCGAAGAAGACGACGTCGCGCGGTGGCGCTGACCGGCTAGAGGCGAGGCGAGCAGGTCGGGAATGAGCGGCAGGGCAAGGCGGAGCTTCTGGCCAACGCAATTGACCCCAGGTACTACGACGAGGACGAATTTCGCGAGCGCGGTCAGGACACCGGCGGCTAGCAGTCGACGGGAAACTGAGGAACGACGATGGCGTGCTCCTATTTATAGAAAGAAGGAAGGCGTGCGGTGTCGACAGCACACGAGTGAGCTCACCACGGAGGCATCGGCATGTCACCGCGTGTGAAAGCGGCGAAGAAGGTTGGCAGCGAACAGCGGCGTGTCGCCGGTGGCAAACAGGCGATGTCGATTATGGTTTTTGAATTATTTGCAGAACTACCACTGAGTCCATTTTTTTCAAATTACTCTCAAATTTTCTAAAGAAGTTGAAAATCTTCAAAAATGAAAGTTGCTCAATTTTTCAAACTCTACAACTTTGCTTCAAGGAACATTTCCAAATTCTGCCTCCATTTTGAAATTTGAATTTGGGGTGCATTTGAGTATTTGAATCATTTCAAAATTACTCCAAATTTTATATGTAAACTTGAAAAACTTTGAATACCAAAGTTGACCCTTATAAAATAATCTTCAACTTTGCTTTTTGCCTCAACCCCAAATTCCACATGGATTTTGAATTAGTCAAAAGGGGCAAAAATGACTTTTATAATTTGAATTTGAATTCAAATTTGATTTGCCTTCCTTTTACTTTAACTTTGATTTTTGACCAGTAACATGGCCCATTAGGGTTATTTGAGTCAAATGACACATGGCCTCACATGATCACATGAAATTTGACCCTTGTGGTCATGATCTTTATTTAGGGTTTTGAAACACATCACATGAAATAACAACATTACGAAATAAAGCTTATTTAGTGAATGCATTCAAAATTTTCTACTTCATGAATGCTTTGCAATGGATATGATGACATGCCAAATTTTAGTGCTAGGTCAAAACATCAGAGGTGTTACAACCATTCCCCCTTAAAGAAATCTCATCCCAAGATTTAAACTTAGGATTAAGCAATGGAAAAGGAAAGGTGTCAAGCTAACACATCATAACTTTATTCAAAAGACTAGTAAGGGGGTTTTCCATTCTTTTGACAAAAGAGACAAGTTACAATATAGACAAGGTATTGCAACTAGAGAGAAGCAAAGAAGTCAGGAAAGTTTTCTTCTAAGCAATCCTCGGACTCCCAAGTAGCTTCTTCTTCAGTGTGCTGGTTCCATTGTACTTTGTAGAACTTGATTTTACGCCTTCGAGTGACTCGATCTTTCTGATCTAAGACTCTAATGGGGTACTCGGCATAAGTCAAATCAGGTGCTAGTTCTACATCACCAAAGTCGATCACTTGGTCAGGTACTTGAAGACACTTCTTCAACTAGGATACATGGAAAATATCATGCACAGCTGACATGTGATCTGGTAGCTTGACGCGATAGGCGACTGGTCCACATCGTTGTTGGATTTGAAAAGGACCGACATAACGGGGCGCTAACTTTCCCTGAATCCCAAAACGATGAACTCCCTTCATCGGTGATACCTTGAGGTAGACATGATCTCCCACTATGAATTCTAGCGGTCGCCTCCTCTTATTAGCATAGCTTTTCTGTCGGGATTGAGCTACCTTCATATTAGCTTGTATGAGTTTAACTTTCTCTTCTGCTTCCTTGACCACATCCGGTCCAAAGAACCAACGTTCTCCAACATCTGACCAATGTAAAGGTGTCTGGCATCTATGGCCATACAATGCTTCAAATGGTGCCATTTTAATGCTCTCTTGATAGCTATTGTTATATGAGAATTTAGCTAAGGGAAGGCATTCATCCCATATAGCACCATAGGAGAGAACACATGCAGAATTTGATTTACCCTTTCCGTCTGTCCATCTATTTGCGGATGATAAGCAGAACTACGGATAAGTTTAGTTCCCAAAGACTCATGTAGACTTTTCCAAAACTTGGATATGAACAATGACCCTCTGTCAGAGTCAATGGTCTTGGGTGCCCCATGCAGACTGAAGATTCTATCAAGATAAAGCTTTGCATACTGCTCCGCTCGATATTTATCTCTGACTGGTAGGAAATGAGCTATCTTGGTTAGACGATCAATAATAACCCATATTGAATTGTAGCCTGCAGATATCCTGGGCAATCCCATGATGAAGTCCATACAAATATCTTCCCACTTCCAAGATGGAACTGGCAACGAATGTAATGGACCTACAGTCTTTATATGAACCGCTTTGACTCTTTGACAAACATCACACTTGGCCACATATTGAGCTATTTCTATTTTCATTTTGGTCCACCAATATCTCTTTCTCAGATCATGATACATTTTATTGCTACCCGGATGAATGGAGTATCTTGTAGAATGAGCTTCATCAAGAATTTGCTTTCGCAGCTCCGGATTTTTGGGTACTACCAATCTATCCTTGAACCATAGGACATCTGATTT
This sequence comes from Miscanthus lutarioriparius, assembly GCA_904845875.1. Classification (NCBI taxonomy): domain Eukaryota; kingdom Viridiplantae; phylum Streptophyta; class Magnoliopsida; order Poales; family Poaceae; genus Miscanthus; species Miscanthus lutarioriparius. The sequence continues at coordinate 47,660,072 of CAJGYO010000018.1, read as the reverse complement.
ATCAATCTTGAAACATGTTTGTTTTCCAGATCTGACTTTGTCCTTGATATGGGCTATGCCCTTACTTTTTCGTTGAGCATCAATGATCTGATCTTTGATAGTGGACTCAACTACAATATTGGACAGGGAACCTTGTTCTATGATTTGTAAATCCAGATGCTCCATCTCTTGACACATTGTTCGCTGCATAGGTTCTACAATTAGACAATGACAATGACTCTTGCGACTCAGGGCATCGCAACCACATTAGCCTTGCCCGGATGATAGTGCACTTCTAAATCATAATCTTTAATAAGTTCCAACCATCTTCTTTGCCTCATATTCAACTCTGACTAAGTGAAGATGTATTTCAAACTTTTGTGATCCGTATAGATATGATATATATTGGCCAATAAATAATGTCGCCAAATCTTGAGTGCATGAACAACAACAGCTAATTCAAGATCATGGGTGGGATAATGTTCTTCATGCTTCTTGAGTTGTCTGGAAGCATACGCTATGACTCTACCTTCTTGCATCAGAACACAGCCAATACCAATTCTAGATGCATCACAATAGATATCAAATGGCCTCTTGATATCAGGTTATGCTAATACTGGTGCAGTTGTCAGCAACTTCTTCAATGTCTAAAAGGCCTCTTCAAATTCTGTTGACCATACAAACTTAGTTTGATTTTTTAGCAATCCAGTAATTGGCTTCGCAATTCTGGAGAAGTCAGGGATAAACCGACGGTAATACCCTGCCAACCCCAGGAAACTACGAACTTGATGAACAGTTGTAGATGCTTTCCAGTTAAGGACTTCTTCTACCTTGCTTGGATCAACAGCTATACCTTCAGCATATAACACATGACCCAGAAATTGTACTTTCTCTAACCAGAATCCATATTTGCTAAATTTGGCATATAGTTGGTGATCTCTTAATCTCTGTAGAACAATGCGGAGATGTTCCGCGTGTTCCTCTTTGCTCTTGGAATAGATAAGAATGTCGTCAATGAACACCACTACAAACTTATCCAACTCAGGCATGAAAACTGAGTTCATCAGGTACATGAAATGAGCCGGGGCATTGGTGAGCCCAAAAGACATGACTAAATACTCATATAGACCATATCGGGTAGTAAATGCTGTCTTCGGCACATCTTCTCGTCTGATCTTAATCTGGTGATAGCCTGATCTCAAGTCTATTTTTGAGAACACCTTAGCTCCCGCAAGTTGATCAAAAAGCAAATCAATTCAGGGTAAGGGGTATTTGTTCTTTATGGTGACTTCATTTAACGGCCGATAGTCAACACATAACCTTAAGGTTTGGTCCTTCTTCTTCACGAAGATAGCAGGGCATCCCCAAGGTGATGAACTGGGTTGAATAAAACCCTTATCTAACAACTCTTGTAGTTGCATTTTTAATTCTGCTAGTTCCTTGGGTGGCATCCTATATGCTCTTCTGGATACGGGTGTTGTTCCTGGTTTCAGATCAATTCTAAACTCTACATCCCGGTCTGGTTGCAGACCAGGCAGATCATCGGGAAAGACATCCGTAAACTCACATACCATTGAAACTTTCTCGGCTCCTTCAACAATGGTTGCACAGACTGTTTCCACTGTACTCTTAGGCAAGGGAAGTTGGATGAGAAGTTGGGTTTTGCTGTCAGGTGCATTTACCCTTATGGTTCTACGTAGGACATCTATGATAGCCCCGTGTTGAGTTAACCAGTTCATACCAAGAATCACATCTATATCTTGATCCTTTAATATCAGCATATTGGTAGGGAACTCATAACCTCCCAAATCAATAGGTACATGCTGAACTACCTCCCTTGTACAGATTCGTCCCCCGGGCGACTGTATATGATAGGGCTCTTTTGTTTCCCCAATAGCTATCCCATGCTTCACAACAAATGTACGATTGATGAATGTATGGGATGCACTAGAATCAAATAAGGTAATTGCAGGATGCTTAGCAATGGGAAACATACCCATCATTACTGGTTCTCCTTCTGAAATAGATTCCACTTGAGTATAGAAGACCCTTCCAGTTTTCTTCTCAGCCTGACCCTTCTGATTGTTCTGAGCATTGCCCTTGTACTGATTTTGAGCTTGAGTAATAGGGGCTTTGGGTGCATCAGGATTGTTCTTCCTAGGATACGGACATTCTCGGGAAAAGTGTCCGGGTTTACCACAATTATAGCATGGAAAATTATGATTCTGGAGAGTAGCATTGCGGTTTGCATTATTTATATTATTTTGCTGCTGCGGTGCTTGATGAGTATAAGGCGTATTAGTTGCAGGGCGAATGAAGATTTGTTGCCTGCTTTAGCCTTGTTGTGGGCGGAATGGCATACGGCCATGATTCTGAGGATGGTATACTATCTTCTGACGCTTTCCACACGATGATCCGGAAGCAGATATTTTCTTCTTCTTTGCCTCCTTATGTCGGCAGTAATTCTCCTCTGAAGCGATAGCAATGTTGATTGTCTCGTGATAAGTTGTGTTACCACAAGTTGCCATCATGGTCTGAAGTTTAGTGTTCAGGCCTCTAAGAAAATGATTCTTCTTCTTCCTGTCCGTATTCACATACTCAATAGCATACTGCGATAGGTGATTGAAGCGCCCGACATAATGCATCATCGGGTGTTCCCCTTGCTTAAGAGCCAAAAACTCTTCTAACTTCATGGCCATCACACCGTCTAGAATATAGTGTGCCCTGAAGGCATCCTTGAACTCCCTCCAGTTGATTTGGTGACCAGCGGGCTGTACTGCTACCAAATTTGCCTACCAGGCACCAGCTGCTCCTCGGAGTTGCTGTGCCGCAAACCTAGGTTTCTGAACCTCGGTATAGTGAATCAGCTCAAACTTTTGCTCTATTATCCTAAGCCAATCGTCTGCTTCTAATGGTTCTTCTGCCTTAGAGAACACCGGTGGACGTGTCTCAGTAAAATCAACATAGGTTGACTCGTCATTTCCATTATTACGGCGGCCACGATTAGGGTATGGTGCTGTTGGTTCTGCGCCAATTCCCTTAACAACCTAGCATTCTCTGCCGTTGCATTGACGAGTGCAGATATGGCATCTGCCATAGTCGAAGGCATTGGTGGAGGATTTGGGCACTCATCATCATCATGCGAGGTACCCGCACCAGTTCGGGTGATAGGACGAGGCATCTGTTAGAGAAACATGTTTACTTACATTATTCTTTATTGAAAGCATTTAAAAGGTTTCATGCTACAAAGGGTTACTTATTTAAATTACATGTCTTGTATCCCACAAGACAACCCTAGTTTTTCTAGGAAAGCAGTAAAGGAACTATTACTACTCCCAGCTCTCAGTCTTCGGCATCCATGCCCATATCGGACGAAACTTCATCTTCATCTGAGAAGTACACTAACTCCTCAGGATCCTCCTCTTCTTCATTCTCGACTTCCCCTGGATCTACAATCATTTCTTCATCTATAACTTCACCATCCCCATGAGGAGGATGAAGTTGAGCGTACAACATGTGGACATTCTCATGAAGAATGGCATTGTCCATCTCCAGGTCTTCTACGTAGAACTCCAACTCATGGACGCGTTCATTGGCCGCATCCTCTTGTGTCCAGGCTTCATTCCGCAACTCGGTATTCTTGGTGATGTCCCTTTCCAATTCCGCCAGCTTCTCTTGATCTTTGGCATGAGCTCGACGAAGAGTGTTGAGCTCCTTAGTAAGGTTCTCGATGTTGGCGGGATTGCTTGAAGATTCTTCATCTGCTAGGGTCTTGGAACTTCCTTCACCAAGCTCACTGTTACACGGTGCCAACTGGTGACGAGGGACTCCGTGAGGTCCAGTGGACTTGCGTGCGGTTATCTTTGTCTTTGCCATAGCCTGTAGAAGTTAGGGTAGGACTATAAGCATAGCTTGAGGATAACAGAGGTTAGCAAGAATGGGATTGACATTACTTACCCAACCACTTTTAAGGGGAATTATTATGCAAGGTGTTCAAGCATGATGCATGAATCGATCTTACGAATCCGAGTACAAAAGATTTATACAATCAAAAGTACTAGATTTTTAATACATAGGACAAACCTAAGCATATTATCCGCCACAAACTTTCAAATAAGACAAGATTGAGGCTAGATCAAAGGTAAGAAGAAAGAAATTTGAACTTTAAAATATCAAGTTTACTTTCTTTGATCCAAATCAATTTAAAGGTTTTTCCAAAGTAACCTACAATGATCTTAGATGGGAATCGCTCTGATACCAGCTGTGGCAGAACCTCCTAAGAAATTGGGCCCACATGCACCTATCGTTGTCTCAACAGACCTTTGATAGCGTACACAAGTTCCCAACAACTCAACAGGTCTGTCGGGTGTCCTCGGGAAAACCCGAATCATCCATGATTCTCTTTTCAAACAGGATCCCGATCACAGACATTGCAGATTACAACAGTTTATTCAAATATATACATCAGAGTAAAAGATAGAGGAAGTCTTAAGGTAACATAGTTTACAAACCAGTTGTTTTCAAACTTACAATACCATAAGTGTCATACAACCATAGTAGCGGGATAATATTACATTAACATTATTTATCATACAGACTAGTGCTTTGTCCAAAGGCCATTCATTATTCCTCATCGTCATTGACTTCAAACACAGACATGCAGCAGGGAATAAAACAAGCCTATGCATATGACTCACCTGCAACAAGGGTTAACAAACCCTGAGTACAAAAGTACTCAACAAGACTAACCCGACGAAAAAGGGCAAAGGTCTTAGGGATGCAGGTGTTGGGTCAAGGTAAGGATGTAGCAAGATTCAAAAGTTCTTTGCCAAAAGCTTACTATTCTTGATCCTATTTTTGAGTTTTACCCCTAAGTACTTCAGTTCATTATCTCCAACTAAGTGTTCATATCCCATATTCCAATCCTTCTCATACCATTCTTTTCCTCATGTTTTAGTAATTCACCAGTCCTGCATTGCTTCTGTAATGAATCGAGTCTCCATGTCCGTGGAGCACCGGCAATTCGAATTGATTCAAGTCCCAGCTGGGGATTCCTTATCACACGACATATGTAGAACTTAATCTTGCATATATCAACCTCGCTACCGGATCCTCCCATACTAAGCCGTCTCCACGCCACCCGAGAGTACAGCACGCCTCCAATCCGGCCACATTCAAGCCACGAGGGTACACGCTACTCCCGCCATCTCACCACTCCCAGTGCGTGGGCATTCGTCTTAGTATCGGATTAGCCGAAGTAGGCTTACCGGAGTATGTGACCAGTACTACAAAGTGTCTCGTTCAGAAGATCCACAATGAGTGGCCTTTAAGCGACATAGTCGGCAACATTACCCAACATTCAAGATAAGCCACCCAACTAGTCTCTAGTTCATTCTATCTTCTTTCTTTCTTTCTTTGGCCAGTATGCCATCTTTGATTGTATCGAAACTGTTACTTTGAAAACATACCATAAAGCATACTAAGCAATTCTACGCCTTTGTAAATGAAATCATCTTCAAGGATGGTAAACAATCAATAAGGTAGGCAATGCATCAAATAGGTAACATTTGAATAACTCAACTTAATGCAATGAGTAACATAGGTGATAAACTTTTCAAAGTAAACAAGGTAATGGTTTAATGCAAAAACCGGGGCTTGCCTTCGTTGACGATCTCAGGTTCCAGATCAGTACCACAATTATCGAATCCCGTGACAATCGGGGATTCTTCCAGAACTTGCTCAACTAGAATCGTTTCACTCTTAGGTTCTACATAAAATGATAACATATGCTTTAACATGATGATAATGTAAACATGATGCTTTCACGGTACATGAAATGTAAAAACACCCCGCAAATGATTTTCCTTCACGGTACAGTTGCAAGCCAACAAAACCAACTTGTAATCCTACCGTCAAGAACCACACATGTAATTTGACCAAATGGATCTTGAAACCCTACTAGTCACAAAACATGACCAAAACAAGATCCAATACTAATCAAACACTTAGGGTTTGCCTTTATTTATTTTTGAATAAATTTGGAATTAAGCCCAAAAATGAACTTGTTTCAAATGACCTGAAAATTTTATGTAAGCTTCCTCATGACAAATTAGTGTACCAAAACAAATTTCATAATTTTTGGAATTATACAGTGGCCTACAAAAATCATGGAAATTGCATTTATCAATTAATGGACTAAATTTTTGAACATTAAAATTTTATTCAAATTTCAAGTTTAAAATTTTTAAACTGTACTAGAGCATGTACAGAAGCTACACAAAAAATTTTAGAATTTTTGGAGCTATTATTATTTTCCTACAAATTTCCAAATTTTCAGCACTATTCATAATTTCAGAAAATACAAAATCGCACTGTTCTTCTTCCTCTCTCTCACTGACAGCCAGGCCCCGCTCGTCAGTGACCCAAAGAGGACGCACGACGGCGCTGTCTGCTCCGATCGGCAAAACGCGCCGGCGGCGAAGCTTCGGCGAAGCAGACCGCACCTACATGACCTACTCTTTTCCCCAAACCGAACCCAGCTTATAGAAAGGCAAGAGGCGCACCGGAGATAGCTCCCCGCCGGGCATGGCGGCTTGGGCACGACGGCGTACGGCATAACCATGGCGACGTTGCAGTAGAGACTAAAGCGAAACGATCATCACGTTCAGGAGCTCACCGTGATCACGTAGGTAGACTCGGTGAAGGCGGAGACGTACTAGATCGACGGGACCACAGTGTGGTCGATGATGGCGGAGCTCCGACCGGCTCCGAAGAAGACGACGTCGCGCGGTAGCGCTGACCGGCTAGAGGCGAGGCGAGCAGGTCGGGAATGAGCGGCAGGGCGAGGCGGAGCTTCCGCCAACGAATTGACCCTGTGTACTACGGTGAGGACGAATTTCGCTAAGCGCGGTCGAGGACCCGTGCGGCAAAAAGCAATGACGAGAAACTCGAGGAACGCACGACGGCGTGCTCCTATTTATAGAAAGAAGGAAGGCGTATGCGTGTGTCGACAAAGACACTAACGAGCTCACCACGGAGGCATCGGTGTGTCACCGCGCATGAAAGCGGCGAAGAAGGTCGGCCATGAATGAACATGGTCATGTCGCCGTGGCAAATAAAAGCGATGTCGATTATGATTTTTGAATTATTTATAGAATCGCGATCGAGTCCATTTTTTTTCAAATTACTCTCAAATTTTCTAAAGAAGTTGAAAATCTCCAAAATGAAAGTTGCTCAATTTTTCAAACTCTACAACTTTGCTTCAAGGAACATTTCCAAATTCTCGCCTCCATTTTGAAATTTGAATTTGGGGTGCATTTGAGTATTTGAATCATTTCAAAATTACTCCAAATTTTATATGTAAACTTGAAAAACTTTGAATACCAAAGTTGACCCTTATAAAATAATCTTCAACTTTGCTTTTTGCCTCAACCCCAAATTCCACATGGATTTTGAATTAGTCAAAAGGGCAAAAATGACTTTTATAATTTGAATTTGAATTCAAATTTGATTTGCCTTCCTTTTTTACTTTAACTTTGATTTTTGACCAAGAATATGGCCCATTAGGGTTATTTGAGTCAAATGACACATGGCCTCACATGATCACATGAAATTTGACCCTTGTGGTCATGATCTTTATTTAGGGTTTTGAAACACATCACATGAAATAACAACATTACGAAATAAAGCTTATTTAGTGAATGCATTCAAAATTTTCTACTTCATGAATGCTTTGCAATGCATATGATGACATGCCAAATTTTAGTGCTAGGTCAAAACACCAGATTTGTTACACAGCATGAAACAGAGCCAAGGCCCTAACCACGCAACAGGACCGTGTCGAGAGGGATTTGCACCAGCAGCTTCAACAAACCCAGAACGTGGTGGTTGATCTTCAGCATTTGGTGCATTATCTGAACAACCAACTGCACCCGATCCTTGATGAGGAAGAAGAAGATCTGGAGATGTTAGTTGAAGATGACGGTTGGGAGAAAGAAGAAGTGGATCTAGAGGATGAGGATGATGCTATCTTCGACCTCGACAGCGAGCTCATTGAAGAATAGAGCCATTCAGTGACTAGTTTGAAGCGCTAGTTGTATCCCTGCTATTTGTGTAATGGACTTGTAGTTTGAATTTCAGTACTCGTGACGTAACTTCGATGTAATATTGGCACTTTGCATATTGTGTCATTACGGGTTAAACTTTGATGAAATTCCAGTTACGTTTTACTGGTGAAATATGACATGCATGTTAACGCGTTGTGAGTACGATAAGTGACCTAATTGGTGATGTTATGTTGCAAGAATGAATTATTATGACTCTATTTTATTGTATGAATTTAAGATTCTCTCTAGTAATTTTAATTTGGCATGATTACACAATTCATCTACAATCTTTAGACATCAACCAATAATCACTTATTGTTGCAATTTTGCAGATGACTCACACTGTGCTGGGGTAGGCACTAGCCAAGGTGGCAACGATGGTGACTTACCACCACCATCGTCACCATCTATGAATGAATTCTTTGCATAGTTCCTAGGTAATTAGAGAGCCATGGAGGATACACTGCGCCTCATTGCGCAGAACACCGCTCAGGCCTGCCAGCAACATCAAGGACCTGAACCAAATCAGTACAGCTCGTTCAAAGATTTCCAAGACACCAAGCCTCCTATCTTCAAAGAGGCCAAAGAACCGCTCTAGGCGGATGAATGGCTAAACACGGTCGAGCAAAAGTTCTGTCTGTTGAGGGTTATTGAGCATCAGAAGGTAGAATATACGTCCCATCAATTGTAGGGACTAGCAAGGATATGGTGGACCCATTTCCTGTCTTCTTTACCTACAAATGCATAGGTCACATGGGAACAGTTCAAGTTAGCCTTTAGGGGACATCACATTCCCCTAGGGCTAATGCGCATGAAAGCCGCCGAGTTCATGAGGCTTACTCAAGGGACCAAAACCCTTACCGAGTACATGCATGCCTTCAACAATCTGTCTAGAGAAGAAAATAGAGAGCTTCAAGAGAGGCCTTGGCACCAAACTAATGAAGACTATGGCCAACTCAAGGTGTGCCACCTATAATGAGTTTGTTAGTGATGCCTTAACCTAGGAGAATCAGAACAACTTGCACACAGCAGCAAAGGGCCATAAAAGAGTAGCTGAGGTAGGTGCCTTAGGATCATCTCAACTAGAGCTCTAGTGGTGGCTAGGCCACAATTTCGTCCACCAGCGCCTAAGTATAGGCCTCCTCAGCCAAAAGCTCAAGCCAGTCGCCCTTAGAAGACATTTCGCAGGGCATTCACCATTGCCATACCTAAGGGAAATGCAAGCCAGGGAAGCTCAGCTAGACCAAGGAACAACCAGCCATGCTTCAACTATAATCAGTTGGGCCATTGGGCCATGAAGTGTCCAGGGAAGCTCAGCTGGACCAAGGAACAACCAGCCATGCTTCAACTACAATTAGTTGGGCCATTGGACCAAGGAGTGTCCCCATCCCAAGAAGAATGGCAATCCAAACCCGGGTAATCAGAAATAGGCCAATCCCAAAGCACAACCTGGATATGCGCATTTTAAAGCTATGGAAGAAATTCCCGCGGGAGAAGTTGTTACCACTGGTATGTTTCTTATTAACAAATATCCTGCCATTGTTTTATTTGATTCTAGAGCTTCTCATTCATTTATGAGCCAAACATTTGCATCTAAGCATCATCAGAAGATAATTGAGGTAGACAAGGGTGGTTATAGTATAAGTTAAGCTGGGGCCACTATTTCTACTAATGAATTAGTGAGAGATGTGCTCATGTCTATAAAAGAGAGGGAGTACACTACTGATCTTATAATATTGCTAGGACTAGCAATAGATGTGATTTTGGGCATGAATTGGATGACGGGTCATGGAGTTCTCATTGACACTACCACTAGAACAATTATGTTGAGAGAACCAAAGGGGAGTAATGCTTTTCTAGTACCACTTCCCCGAAATTTTGATCTTCAAAACTTGTTTTGTGCTATCCAAGCCACTACTCTTTGTGATATTCCAGTGGTTTGTGAATTTCCTGATGTATTTCTAGATGAGTTGTTGGGTTTACCACCGGATAGGGATGTGAAATTTAAGATTGAGTTAGTGCTAGGTACAACACCTATCTCAAGAAGACCCTATAGGATGCCACCAAATGAGTTAGCCAAACTTAAAATCCAGTTACAAGAACTTTTGGACAAAGGTCTCATTCGACCTAGTTCATCTCCATGGGGTTGTCCAGCTTTATTTATAAAGAAGAAGGAGAAATCCTTGCGGATGTGTGTGGATTATAAGCCACTTAATGTTGTGACCATTAATAATAAGTATCCTTTGCCTCGCATCGATATCATGTTTGATCAACTAGCAAAAGTAAAGGTATTTTCTAAGATTACTTGAGGGGTCCGGTTATCATCAAATTAAGATCAGGCCAGAAGATGTACCTAAAATAGCTTTCTCCACTAGGTATGGCTTGTACGAGTATTTGGTCATATCTTTTGGACTGACAAATGCTCCTGCCTACTTCATGTACTTGATGAATTCGGTATTCATGCCTGAGCTCGACAAGTTTGTGGTTGTGTTTATCGATGATATCTTGATTTACTCGGAGAATGTGGCAGATCATGCAGAGCATCTGAGAGTTGTTTTGTCCAGATTGAGGGAGCATAAATTATATGCCAAATTTAGCAAATGTGAAATCTGGTTGAGCAAAGTACCTTTCTTGGGCCACATCTTATCTGAAGATGGAATTTCGGTAGACCCATCCAAAGTACAAGAGGTCATGGATTAGAAGGCCTCAACTTTGGTTCATGAAGTTTGGAGTTTTCTAGGGTTACCAGGCTACTATCGTCATTTCATTCCAGATTTTTCAAGATTGCTAAGCCCATGACCAGACTACTCTAGAAGGATGAAAAGTTCAATTAGACTTCAGAGTGTGTAACCGCTTTTCACACCCTACGGACTTTTCTAACTATAGCTCCTGTTTTAGCACAACCCGATATTGAAAAGCCTTTCGATGTGTTCTGTGGTGTATCAGGTATAGGTTTGGGGTGTGTGCTCATGCAAGAAGGTCGAGTTATTGCCTATGCTTCTCGACAATTGCAAAAGCATGAAGTCAACTACCCTACACATGATTTGGAGCATGCAGCAGTTGTTCATGCTTTGAAGATATAGAGACATTATTTGTTGGGAAACATATGTCACATATACACTGACCACAAAAGTCTCAAATACATCTTCACTCAACCTGAGCTGAACATGAGACAACATAGGTGGTTAGAGCTAATCAAGGACTATAATTTGGAAGTGCACTACCATCCAGGAAAAGCTAATGTTGTAGCAGATGCACTTAGTCAGAAATCTCACTGTAACACCTTAGAAGCCTTGTTGAAAGATGGATTTAATTTGTTACATCCGGTTGTGCTGCACAATATCACTATCAGTTGCTCACTTGAGAGCAAAATCATAGAACTACAGAAGACATATGTGGGTGTGTTCCACATCAAGAGAAAGATGAAAGAACAAGAAACCAAGCATTTTAGGTTGGATGAAAGAGGTGTGCTATGGTTTGAGGACCGAGTTGTGGTACCAAAAGACCGAGAACTTAGAAATCAAATTTTAGATGAAGCTCATTCATCCAAGTTGTCTTTACATCTAGGTAGTAGCAAAATGTATCAAGATTTGAAAATCCATTTTTTGTGGACCAAGATGAAGAAAGAGATCGCCGCCTATGTCGCAAGGTATGATAATTGCAGTAGAGTCAAGGCCATTCATTTGAAATCTGCTAGATTTCTTTAGTCGTTGCCTATTCTAGGCTGAAAATGAGAAGAAATAAGTATGGACTTTATTATAGGCCTCCCGCTAACACAACAAGGTCACGATTCTATATGGGTCATTGTAGATCACCTCACCAAGTCAGCACATTTTGTATCGGTTAACACAACGTATTACGCTAGGAAGTATGCTGAGTTGTACGTTTCTCAGATCATGAGACTACATGGATACCAAGGACCATAATCTTAGATCGGGGACTACAGTTTATAGCTCGTTTTTTGGAACACATGCACAAGGCCTTGGGAACCAAACTAATCAGAAGTTCAGCATACCATCTACAAACTTCTGGACAAACCAAGCGAGTGAACCAAATCTTGCAAGATATATTGAGAGCTTGTGTTATATCCTCCAAGGGTTCATGGGAAAAATGGCTGCCTTTAGCTAAGTTTTCCTACAACAGCAGTTATCAAGAGAGCATCAAGATGGCTCCTTTTGAAGCCTTGTATGGTCAGAAATGTAGAACTCCCTTGAATTGGATTGAGCCCAGAGAAAGAAGATACTATGGCATAGATTTTGTCATTGAAGCGGAAGAGCAAGTATGCATGATTCAACAGCATATGAGAGCAGCTCATTCTAGACAAAAGAGTTATGCTGATAAAAGAAGAAGACCACTAACATTTGAAGTGGGAGACTATGTGTACTTAAAAGTTTCGCCCATGAAGGGAGTGCGGAGATTTGGAGTAAAAAGGAAGCTTGCGCCTTGATATGTAAGTCCGTAATAGATTATTGAATGGAAGGGAAATTTCACCTACAAGCTACAACTTCCCCTAGAAATGAGTGCTATATTCAATGTCTACCATGTTTCTCACTTAAAAAGATGTCTTTGCATACCTGAGGAAGCTATTGCACCCATCAACATTAAGCTCCAATCAGTTTTGACATATGAAGAGAAGCCAATCCGAGTGTTAGAAGAAATGGAAAGAGTAACCCGGAGCAAGGTCATTAAGTTCTACAAGGTGGTGTGGAATAACCACAATGAACAAGATGCCACATGGGAACTGGAGGATTATTTGTGAGAAGCCTATCCTGCTTTTTACGAAGAATGGTAGATCTTGCAAATCTCGAGATGAGATTTCTATAAGGGGGAGGGGCTGTAACACCCCAGTGTTAAGCATTGTGTTTGGCATTTGCAAGTCATAAGCACAAGCATCATCCAAGGATTCATGAGCATGAGCATATGAAGTTTCATTTTATTTACCTTCTCTTTATCACATGTGATGTTGCTCATATACTTACATATGCTTGTAATCATGTATGACCAATGTATGAAATGATTGTGAGGTCATGAAAACACCTTATACACATCTAGGATGGTAAATGGAACAATGTTTATATTCATGACATAGACCAAATTTGCTTCTAAGTGTTGGTTTCATTTGAAATGCCATTTTCATGATACTAATTTGACCAAAGTTGAACAGTAGCTTAGAGTGTTTGTATGGCTGTGTGACCTAAATAAAAGTTGTAGTTCACATCATGAGTAACAAACTTTATTTAAGGGTCATGAGCTAATTCAGTGTCTAACAATGTTCAATAGAGCTCACAAGTATCAATAAAATGTTGTTTTCAAAACATGAAATTTTGCTGTTTTGAAGCTGTTTTCAGTTTCACTGTAGCCCACTTTGGAGCCTTATAGTTTGAAAACCATGGCGATTTAGACAAAACTCCTTTAATCAATCTTATAGTACTCATGTAGCTCTACAACTTTCACTAATACTAATTTTGCTAACTTGAACTGGTTTAGGAGATATAGAGGCACGGAGTAGTGCTATTAGTCAACTGAATCGGACTTAGCCGATTCAAATCACCGGCCGTCATGGCCATCTGTGCCCAGGCCACACGCGCCATGTGGTGGCAGCACACTGGCATCGGCCCGGCTAGTCGAGCCAGCAGGGGGAGAAAAGGGAGGCAAAGCCGCTGTGCTCACTCACTCTCGCTCTCTCGCCCTCTCTCTACCTCTCTTTCACCCTCTAGAGCAAGCTGAGCACCGCGCCATTGCTGCCGCACCTCCACCCAGCTCGCTCACTACCACCATCATCCACTACGTCTCGCCCACAGCTCCGCCACCACCTCCTCCACCTCACAGACCCACCATTACCTTAGTTCGAGCCAAGGTAAAGGTCTACGGGCCATTACCGTCGCCGCCATGGACACATAGCGCCGTCGAGCTCTGAGCTACCGTGTCCAACCCTATCCACCGCTCCTCTAATCTCTCTCTCTTGATTCATCTTTGTCATAGGTCCTAGAAGCTATAACTGTAGCTCGTTGAGCCGCTACCGCTTTGTTGGTGCCAGAACGTGAGCCGCACCACAGTGAGCCGAGAGCGCCGCTGCCACGCACGTCACCATGGTCGCGCCTATCCGATCGCCGTTCTCTTTCGCAGTTAGGCGTTAGGGTTTAGCCTTAGGACGGCGAAGCTCGTGGGGAAGATGGATGCATGCTTGAGTCACCTTTCCCGCCGAAACATCACTGTGGCGCCGCCGTGCCGCCATGCACGCGGCCAAGCTTCGTCACCTCTCCACCTTGACCTAATCCACGCCGTAGAGCTTCGCTATGGTTTGTAGATGCCGTAGCCACGCTCGCCTAGCCATGTAGTCGCTGGGGATGGCCGGAGCACCACCGTGCAGCACCGCCGAGCCGCCATGCTGGCCGGCGAGCTAGTTCTAGTGATCCTCTGAGCAAACCGAGGGTACCTGTAGGTGCGGAATAGGATGGGGAACACGTTGGTGCCGACCTCGTCGCCGGTGACCTCGCCGTCGATGAGCTTTTCACTGGTCAAGCTGGTGCTCTGCTCTGTCTCACTAGCACATGGGGCCGAGTTGACTGTGGGCCCCCACTATCAGCCACCGTGGGTGTATGGATCGGGTGCACCTAGCTATAGCGCCCGAGTGGAAATTTGATTTTCTTTATTTATTTTTCACAGATTTTGTTGCTAACTTGCAAAAAATTATATCTAGAGCTAGGAGTATCCAAATGGGATGAACTAAATTTTGTTGGATTCATCTTGAAGAGTACTATTTGATAAAATATGAAATCTACTGTTTAGGGTATTTTTCTGGGAGAATTAAATTGAGCAAGATAAGTGCTTTTAAAGTAGTTTATATCTTGTAAAATGCATAACTTGAGCTAGGAAGGTGATAAAATTATGATTCCAATTTTGATACTTTTGTGTTGACATGCTCTAGCTAGGAAAAATATTAAACCTATAGTAAGCATAACTGAAATATGGTCTTCCAATTTAATCTTAATTAATTGCTAGTTTCTAGTGAAAAACAAATGGGGTAAAAATACATAACATATGATCATGCAAATTTTTACATAGTATTCTTATGCTTGGATGAAAGTAATAAAAATATGAAATCTGTTGCTTGACACTTTTCACTATGCTAAACTATTTTTGCTAAAATAAGCATATGTAACTTGTCATTTTTGTAGAGTTAGGTGTACCTGACCAAATGGCATGAAATTTGTACAGTAGACTATTAGGATCATATGTAAGGTACTGTAATTTTCTTAGAATTTATTGAGCAGTAGAAATATTTACTCTGTAAATCACCTTATTATCTAAGGAAATTAATAAATGAATATAAATAAATTAGTTAGGATTAACCATGATGTTTTTTGTGGTGTGTGTGATGCATATAATCTATTGATACTATTAGTGAGGCTTAGAACTATTTTTTATAGGCAACTAGTTAATTATTGCTTTTATAATTCAACTAGATGACTGCATGTGTAGTTTCTGTTGTAGTGATGATTTCATGATGATAGTGATCTTTTCTGTAAAACTTGTTAATAACAAAGTAGTAGATAACTTACTTATCTACCTGGTGTTAAATTTTCATAGTAATAGGCCTTATGGTTTGAGAATTATAGCTGTTAGAATTCTGTTGTCAGAAATGCTTGCTTTCTGAATAGATCTGAAAGATTGAATTGTTTGACCTAGATAACTGCTGAATCACATTAAGATGATTAAAAGAAAGTTGTAGGAAATTTTATAATCTTAACAGTATGTCCATAACCATATTATTTATATGTGTATAACTTCAGTTATGATCAAAACAAGTGACTGCTATCTTGTAGTCCAGAAAATGATTTTTACATAAGTGTTTGTTTAAGTTACTAGAGAAGAGATATGCACCTACTCAGTAAAAGAAAATGTAACTTGTTATCACCGTAATGCAATGCTACTGAGAACACTTATGAGGATGCATTCATCACATCATATCATATTATACATCTCATTATATATGCATTCGTGATATCTTATTTCATGCTCATGCATATAGGATCGTCCAAGGGGATCACTCTATTGGAATTCAATGAAGAAGAAGTGGAACAACAAAAGGCACCTCAGGCCATAGATCTAGAAGGAGAGGAGCAAACTCTTGAGGACTTACCTGAGTGCCCAGATCATAGGCCAACTTCCTTTATCAAAGGCAATCCCCGGAGCATTCTAAGACTCCCATGTTTTACAAAATATTACTTGAGTCCTTTATGTTTGATGCATTAGGTTATAAGAGTTAAATTGGAAACACTTGATGCATAGAAATACCTTATTTAGATAAATATACCTTTAACCCTATGTAGGTCCAGGATCAAAGATATGCTTAGCCATGCTTAGACCGGTAGAAGTCGGGTGATTTTCTGTCACCTGCGAGATATAGGTGGATACCGGAGCATGGTTGGCTATATTTGCTATCGTGGAAAAGAATCATGGGGTAATATAACTGGAGGTCGGACGGAGTCTATGCGTAGGTTGCCTCATGTGATTTTGTCTGTGCCAATTAAGGACCGTACCATTGTTGGAACTTCTGTTGAGATTTAACGCATGCCTCACACTTAGCTGGCTGGATAACTCATTCCGGCCATGAAGCCGAGTAGCTCAACTCAAGCCAGGCCCTGTTCTATAAGAGTGCGCACTCTAGATGGTAGTAATGATGTGCAGGGAGCTAGACGTGAGCCCAATGGCAGGCTGGGTCTGAACGTCCTGGCTGCTGGTCATCCTAGATTATGCGGCGCTGATCGAACCCGTGAAATGTGGACCTGAGTTGTACCATAGGTGACCTAAGGTGACCGTTGATCCGGTTTGCCCAAGTTTGTGTTAGGAATAAATTCCTAGCTAGTTGAAATTGATTCGAATCACCGTCTCTCCGGACAGTGAGAAACTTGGCTAGCTCCAGCATCGTAGTAACTGTATTATGGAATGATGGTTATGAAGACCATGGAATTACTACACCGGCTATGGTTATTATTGTTATGCTACTAAATGATATATCATATGTTTGGCACATGTTAGTTGCTAATCTAGAGATGAATAGCTATAATTAAGTTGATGACCGAATTATAAAATGTATAGCTGAATTAGTAGCTTTCTATGCAAAATGTCATCAAGCTAACTACACTTATAAAGCCTTGCATAATCCTTGGAGTCACTTTATTTTTTGTTTATGACGGGTAAGTCTAGCTGAGTACCTTCTTGTACTTAGGGTTTATTTCCCATTGTTGTAGATAATACGATGTATTATGGCTACTATAAGAACCGCTTCTGTCCTGCCGTGGATGAGAAGTAGGGCCCTAGGCAAGGCATCTCTTGTTAATCCCTCTCTTATGCTTTTGTGGGATTGTGATAATGAGCCGGCATCGTATTTGAACAGTGATGACAGATGTTGGTTTCAAACTTTATTTGCTTCCGCTACTATTTTACCTGAACTTGGTTTGAAATAACTTTTAATCGTACTCTGATGTATGGAACTGTATTTGTGAACTTTATGTAACGTGTGACATGTATGTTGAATCATGTACGATCTTGGTTGTATGTTGGTTGAATCGATACCCTTCGTGGTACTTGATGGACTACCGGGTTTATCTAGGCTCAAGTATGATAGTGCGACCGCTTGCGAGCTACTATTATACTTGTGCTCTTATAAATTGGACGGTTCTGCTACAAGAGATCTCCCCCACACTTATTCTTGTACCTGCCTGATTGAATACCAAAACAAAAACAAACAAGGGCTCTACCAGTTTGAAATACTGGGAGCCTAAATTTTATCTTCTTTATTATATTTTTTATTTATTATTACTATTATTATTTTTTTTATTTTATTTTATGTGTTCACTCAACTTTTTATCATAAGGCTAAGGTAAAGTCTGCAAAAATAAATATAGCATTAATTTATCACCATAGTAGATTACTTCTATTGTTTATGAAAGTAATGCTCAAAGTTCATTAATCAAATTTCAACACCTTGTCAAATTTTGATTAAAGAAGGCTATTTTAACCTAAGCACTATGCTTAATTTTAAAAATCCTATGGATGTATCATATATAAATACACCCAAACCAGAGCATTATAACATAAACAAGGGAAGCATGTATTTTTCTCATGGAGATAAAAATGAGTGGAGGAGTTGTTGAACTTTTATTTACCTTTGCATACCTGAGTATTCTTACCGGATGCATTCATGGATGGAAGCTTTGGAGCTATTGCTGCGGTGGCTTGATTGTAGAAGGTCCATCTCAGGTTAGCACCAAGGCTCGGCCACACACATAGCGAGTTTGTATGGACCATGGGCCTCAGTGATAAACAACAAAGGTTAAGAAGAGGAGAATTCTTGATGGAGTCAGGCGGCACTTTGGTGTTTGTGGTGGCCATGTGGGGCTAGCCTGCTCCTTCTCTCTCTTCTTCTTTTCCTTCTTTTATATATATATATATATATATATATCTCTCTCTCTCTTTTTAGCCCCACTTTTTTTTCTCTTTTTTTATAGCTCTCCTTTTCTCTCCCTTTTTTATATATAGCAAGGTAGAGCTGACATCATCATTTTTTTTGGATGGCCTTTGATATGGATGGAACTTGTAGTGAGGCTCTCACCAAGCTCCCCCACACTTGGACTTTTGTGTAAAAGTCAAGTGTGTAAGGTCGGAATCTCCTTTTTGAGTGCGTTCCTTTACCAAAGGGCATCAAGGTTTATAGTTGATGTAGCTCTCATGTTCTCTAGTATTGTATGTCCCTTGTTCTTCTTAGTCTCAACCTAAAATGGTTAGTGACAAGAATACCCAAAGGTGCATACTAACTTGACAACATGTTCTTGCTTTTATTAAAAAAATCTTTTTTTATTACTATTATTATTATTGTTTTTATGATAATCCGGGGTATCTTCGGAAGTGCTTAGTTTATCATCATAAGCTTGACCGTGGGAACTTCATCTTGCAGCTATCAGTGGAGGTATAGTTCCCAGCTTCACAACCAAACATTTAGCATTAATGTTCAGGTTGTAAGGTTAATGCCATAGTGCTTCTACGCGATTTGTAAATATTTGTGGAAAACAAAAGCATCCACAACCATCCTCTTAAAAAGTTTGAAGTCGAGGGTCAAGAGGTGGTTGCGATCCTCGTAGAAGTAAGTGGCACTAAGCAAGATGAACTCTGGAGACTTCAAAAAGTGAGCATGAAACGTGAGGGATCTTGAAAGGAAACTCTCATGGTCAAAAACTTTCTCCCCGGTCTCCAGAGTTGGTGCTTGGGGATTATGCTTCGCCATAGGATTCAGTGAGTTATAAACATGGCGAAAGCAATTTTCCCAACCTCTTCATCAAGGCTCCCATAGGATGGTTTTTCTAAAAAAAGTTTTTTCAAAGGGGGTAGCCTATGAGAAGATCAAAATCGAGGTTAGCAAGGATGTGGAAGACTAACTGAACCTCGGTTTTGTCTATTGATTCGAGGTATTTCCAAGATATTCAAAAAAGTTCGTCCTAAAAAATGGAAAGTCCAAAGGATGGAAACCTTCCTCTAGAGTTTCTAGTTCGGGTGAGGGTCTCTAAATGGGAGTTATGGGATTGGACTTGGCCATAGAGACTTCCTCATGGCTTGATTTAGGTTCTACACGGAGGTGTTTGATGGAAAGAGTGTTTTCTTGGATGTGATCTAGAAGCTCTTCACCTTCCGCTATAGTTTTGTGGTCAAGGGGCCCTCCGGTAGTGATATCAAGCTGTAGGGCAGATGCCTTGCTAAGACCAAACAAAAGTGCAGTAACAACACATGGTCAGGTATAGACAAGGCTTGGCTAGAATGTGCTAAGATTGAAAATTTAACCCAAGCTGCACCTATGGTTTCCTTCTCATGTTGGCGGGAGGTGAGAATCTCTTGTCTGCAGGGAAGCGATTTGAGATATAGGGAAGAATGCAAAATAGAATTTGTTCCTCAATTCTTCCCAATCTCTGTTTACCTTCCCTATGCTATGGGTGGTGGTTGTTTTACCTTCTCAAAAGAAGGGAAACAACTTTTACCGAAGGTTTTCTTGTGTCATGCCTGAGATTGTCAAGCACGCACAGAGCTGCTCAAAACTCCTGTAGATGATGGCAAGAGTTTTCGTAAACTCAACTTGAGAAGGTTTGTTCTCGAACCAAGGCTATAAAGCCCGTACGGAGTTCATAGACAGAAGTTATGATTGGCTTCCATGGTGGTGGCTCTAAGAACTCGTCCTTAGCAGCATAAAGGTTTTGAATTGAAGGGCTTCATGGTGAGAATAAAACAAATTTTTTTTGAAAAGAAAGATAAAACATAAGGATACACGGGTGAACTAGGTTCGGATATAATTATGATAACCATTCCCTAGCAACGGCGCTAGAAATGCTTGTTGGTATTTCTTAACGCATAACAGAAATAATCCGCAAGCACACGAAATTACCGTTGTAGCATTTCACCTGAAAGTATTCAAGGTATCGTATTTCTACGAGGAACGGATGTGTAAAAGTCTCTTAGCTAGCTCACTTAAGGTAATGAGAAGAAGGATAGCTTGGGTAGCGAGGTTTTCTAAGGATAGAGACCCTAAGTTAAGATAGCTCTGCCACTATCGACTTACTTCGGGCACCGACTTATACTTGGTCTGCCAAGTACCTCTGGCTTCTAGCTCTATGCCGTACCCAGATGTGGGGGATTACAAGGGACGGACAGGGCTATCATCACCTACCACCTACCCCTCAACTGTTGGGTACGAGGCAAATGAAGGTAGCCTCTAGCCTAGACACCACATCTACGCTATCGACTACTTCTCTAGCGCTGTACAGGGTGATCGTCTTTATCAGGAGCCCTCTACTAGAGTATCCGCCATGGGACGGACGATGAACTCGCAAGTAAATAGTAAACAAGAATAACTTAAAGTAAGACTCACCACTGAAGATAAACACGAACCTTATACTCGAAGTAGTATTCGGATCATAGAGGTACAAGTGGAGAGGAGCTGATGATTCCCGGCATTCCTTTCGCTAAGTGTACACGGGGTCCCGAGTACACAAGTGGAGGTAGCCAACAACTCTAGTACTTCTCCACTCTTACTCACTCACTCCCTACACTAGGACTAGCTAGAGAGCTAAGATATGAATGGAGCTCTTCTCTCTTCTTGCTACATTGGTGTCTCCTTTGTGTTGTTGAATGATGAATGAGGGGGTGATGGCCTCCTTTTATAGGTGGAGAGGAGGGGGGTCCTTGGTAATATGCTTGAT
The DNA here is from genome assembly GCA_904845875.1 of Miscanthus lutarioriparius. Taxonomy (NCBI): domain Eukaryota; kingdom Viridiplantae; phylum Streptophyta; class Magnoliopsida; order Poales; family Poaceae; genus Miscanthus; species Miscanthus lutarioriparius. Next base: position 47,638,741 of record CAJGYO010000018.1, on the reverse strand, counting down.
CCCCATATGGAAGGAGCAAACCGACCTCCGAACTTGTAACACCTCGGGTGTTTAAAATAATAAAACCTGACATGTCATCATATGCATTGCAAAGCATTTGGCATTTGGTGAAAACTTTGAGATGCATACAATAAAACAAGTTTATATTCATGTGGTATGTGTTGAATTGTATTGGTTGCCTCTAGTTCAAAGTTTGTTTGGATTTTGAATTTTTTGAGAAAACCCCGCTTTTCAGCATTTAAATCCTACCCTGAAAATCCATTTCAAAATCTAAGCATAATTTGGGGTTGATCCCAAAAGCAAAAGTGTAGAGCTTGGTAAGTTATACAAAGTCTGTTTTTGGAGTTTTTCAAGTTGTTTAGAAAAATTTTGAGTAATTCAAAAAGGCGTAATTCGTTAAATTTCCCTATTCAAATTCAAAAGTTCATTTCAAAATCTAGACCGAATTAGGAGATGGTTATAAAAGAAAAGTTGTAGAACTTTTGATTTTGAACAACTTTTGTTTTTGGAGATTTTTGAGTTGTTATGAAAATTTGAGAGTAATTTGTGAATTTTGGCGAATGGCAAACTTGTAAATATTGTGAACAGTGTTCACCGCCGAAGCTACATGGCCGGCGACCGTCTTCGGCGTTCCAGGCGCGCGCGTGGCGGTCTTGGCTTCGTGCTGGCGTGAGAAAGGCATCGCCGTGGCTTCTCCTTGCTTCCTTGGCCACCCTATAAAGCTCCGACGCCGTCGTCGTTGTTCTTCCTTCGCCTCTGTTTTTCCCGACGCGTTGCCGATCATCTCCGGTGAGCTCTCGTCGTCGAACCCGGTGCTCTCTCTGCCGTTGCTGCAAAGCATCCATTAGCTCTCCGCCTTATCCTTGCGCGCTTAGCCAACCCATCAATTCGGCTTAATTTCACCGGAACCGCCACTCGTCAGATTTCTTCTCCACGGCCGGTAGTCCCCGCCGTCGAGCGTGCTGTTGCGTGGCTGAGGCGCTACGGTGAGTCTCGCCTTGCTGTGTCTTGCTTCGCTTCGCCGCATTGGTGTAGTGCTTTGTGACCCATTGGTTTCTCATTTTGACCACCATAGCTACGGAGCATCGCCGTCGTCGAAGATCGCTCCGCCGTGACCTCTGTCAATGTCGACCTGTGTCCTCGTAGCTTATCCGGTCTCATTCTTTGCTCCAGCGTGTTTGTGGTGAGCTACTGGACCTTCCCATGCCCTCTGTTTCTCTGTTTTCGGCTTTGTTTCGCCGGCGTTGTGTCGCCGTGCACCGCTTGTTGCCATGGCTGCGTAGTGCTCGGTCCAGCAAGAATTGGTCGCGTTTGTGCCACAAATCGGTCTTGGCCGTGATGTAGTAATCATGATAGTGCCTTCGCCGTCGCCGTTGATCTCGCCGTCGTCGAGATATCATGGTCAGCGCCATCATCGCCCGTAGTCAAAGCGGGAGGAAGGGGATGACAGGTGGGGTCACCATGTCGATGACTCGGCGTTCAAATGGATTTTCTATTTTCACATTTGAATGAATAGTGTCTGTTTTTGTTATTTTTGTGTAGATTTATTTAGAGCTTCAAAAATTATGAAAATTTTTGTGTGACTTCTCTGTGATGTAAAGTATTTAAGAAAAATATGAAATAATGTTTTTCAGTACTTTTTGAATGTGATAAAAATTGCTCGATTTATTAATAAATGGATTTCCATGAATTTTCTAGGCTTATTTACTTGTCAAAAAATTATGAAATTAGTTTTGCCACTTAGTTATCATGTAATGAACATTTACAAAAAAATTTAGCTCAATTGGAATAAGTTAATTTATTTCATAATTTTGAATTAAATAATTAATTCATAAAAGCAAATAGTAACCTTTAGTGATTTAGGTTTTGTTTGTAATTTTGGATTGAGTGATGACCTTGGGTCATTTGTTGTTAATGATCCTTGGCAGTTGATGTATGTGTTACGAAAAATATTTAGTTTGTTTGACTTGCAACTGTACCGCGAAGGAAAGTTGTATTCAAATTGTTAATTTTTGTATCCATCATCGAGCATCATATTTCGTATTCCGCATCATGTTAAACATGGCATTGTATTACGTGTAGTGAACGAAGGTGAACACGTGGTAGTTAATCAAGTTGTTGAGGAGGTTAATCCGTCTGTTGAGGTCGGACCGAATACTTGTGAAGCGTCGCAAGAGCCGGACTTTTCCGTCAACGAAGGCAAGCCCCGGATGCATACAACCCTACCTTGTGTTTTACAAATTAATTTCGCTTTTGCTTTCCGTTACTGCATTAATTGATTAGGAGTTAGGTAAAAGCCTAATTGGTGCATTACCACCCTTGTTATTCCATATTTACCATATTACCAGTTTTAAATTCGTATATGCCTAGTTTTGCTTAGCTATGCGTAGAACGATGAAAGTCGGGTGACTACCTGCCACCTGCAAGTTTTAAATGGGACATTGGTTAATTATGTTAGCATGTGATATGGGAATGTGGAGTAATAAATCTAGACCGGGCGGACTCGGTGAGTGTGAGCCACCAGACATGGAGGTCTTGTGAGCGGGTTCTTTCTGCCTGTGTCGATTAAGGCACGTCCGTTGTTGAATTGCATGAGGTGAGAATTTGTAGTACTAACCACATACTCCGGTAAGCCTGAACTTGGCGATTCTATTACGAGAATGGCTACTCGCGCACTGGGAGTGGAGAGATGGCGGGAATAGCGTGTACCCACATGGCCATGGGCTGGAATGGTGGAGTACTGTATTCTCGGGTGGCACGGACCCGTTCTTGTTTTAGAGGATCCAAGGGTAGGTTGGTATATGTAGGTCGGGGACCTGCATATGTCGTGTGGTCTGGAATCCCCAGCTGGGTTTATAATCGGTTCGAATCGTCGTTGCTCCTCGGTTATGGAGACTCAACTCACTGTTCATCATCGTAGTAATTAATAACTGGAACTTGAGGATGATTTTGAGAAGGTGTTGGTTATGAAGTTTCATGATATCAATGAGGATCATGTCAGCTTTGTATATGATCTTTATGAAGTTTTAAATGTTGATATATAGATTTTTGTTAAAATGCTTTTACGCAAAAGAACCTTGATTATTGCTAAAGCCATACCTTGAATCCCATGAGCCTGCATTCCTGCGTTCTTTTAATTCTTATTTCGGTTAAGTCTTGTTGAGTACTTTTGTACTCAGGGTTCGTTGACCCTTATTGCAGGTGAGTCTCATGAGCAGATCTGTTGTGGATCATGCTGCATGACAGTTGTACCTTGTGATGACGTTGAGAAGTAATTGTGTGGCCCTTGGGCAGGGCAGCCTCATTGTGTGTTTTGTATTATATTATAATGCCGCTCCACTACTTTGGTTTGTATTAATATCGAACTTAATTGTACAGTTTGAAACAAATGGTTTGTAAACTATGTTATTGTAAGTCTTCCGCTACTTTTACTCTGATGTATTTATTTGAATAAACTATTGTAATACTGCAATAACTCTGTAATGTGATCCTGCTCGGAAATCGTGGATGATTCGGGGTTCCCCGAGGACACCCGATAGTCTTCTTAAATTACCAGGAACATATGCATAGATGTCAAAGGTCGTTGGACAGTGACAGGTGCATGTGGGCCCTATAATTTAGGAGGTTCTGCCACAGAATGGTATCAGAGCGATCGTTACAAAGTTTTTGTGGTATTGGTTTACAAAAACTTCAAAATGATTTGGGATGACTAAATTTAACTTGATTAATTTGGTCCAAATTGCTTCTGACTTGTCTTATTTCTTTCTCACCATTCCGTATATGATTAAAAAGGTTTTGTGTGGTGGAGTAGTAATATTACTATGCCCTATATAAAAATAAATGTTGTTTATGTGCATTATAAACTTTGATGTTTTTGTTCATAAGAACGATTCATGCATCATGAATAATTCACCCATTACTTCCTTCACCTCTTAGTCTAGAGTTGAGTAGTGAGTCTGGTTTGAGTAATGTAATCCATCTTAGCTACTTATTGGATTTTGATCAAATGGTCTTATTTGGATTAAATTGGCTTCCTACAGTATGGCTCGTACCAAGATGACGCCCCGTAAGTCCATTGGACCCAAAGGAGTTCCTCGTCACCAACTTGCCCCTAGAAACGATGGTGCTAGCAGTAGCAGTTCTAGGCCTGATCCCCAGGCGGAGATATAGAGGATTTCTACAAAGTTAGCACAAGCTACTAGAGATAGGGCTTTGGATGCTATACAGGTAGGAGAATTACAGGATCAATTGAGGCGTCTCACCACTGCACACAGGAACTATGAAAGCATGTTAGTTCATACGGTGGAGGGACGAAATGAAGCCTGGCATAGGGAGAATGTAGCTAGAGCTAGAACTCATGAGCTAGAATTCTATGTAGAAGATTTAGAAGAACATAATACCTATCTACATGAGGAAGTTCATAGGCTTAGCAATCTACTAAACCCGAATCATGAGCCTCAAGCTAATGCCATGGACCTCGGTGTCATCCTTGCCGATGATAGCGAATCGGAAGAGGAAGAAGAAGAAGATCCTGAAGAATTAGTAATGATCAATGAAAGTGATGATGAAGGCGGTAATAATTCCGGAATGGATACCGAGCCTGAAGTTTGAAGTAATCACAGAAAAGAGTAGAGTTGTGTAATAGTTAATCTTGGTTAAGCTATGTATCTTGTTTTGGTACATATAGGGTCTGGTGTTTATAGTAATAAACCCTATGTTATGTGTCTGGAGTAAGCTGTTGTGCAATTCAATAAAGGCTTGTGAATAAAGTTTGGTTTGTTATGAGCAGATGCGTCGTACGCGGGGATCGCATATTCCTGGTACTTCACAAGATGATGATGATATCCCCAACCCGCCACCGATGCCGACCAATCTGGCTGATGCTATCGCTGCATTAGTCAATGTGACTGTGGAAAATTCTCGTTTGCTTCATGAGATGGCTCAAAGTAATCAGAATCAGATACATGGAAACCGTGGCCGCAATCATAACAGGCATGAGGCTACCTATGTGGATTTCACGGATACAAAACCCCCGGTGTTCACCAAGGCAGATGAACCACTGGAGGCTGATGACTGGCTTAGGACCATGGAGCAAAAATTTGATCTTATTCACTGCACAGAGTTTTAGAAACCGGTGTTTGCTGCCTAGCAACTTAGAGGTGCAGCTGGTGCTTGGTATGCAAATCTGATGGCCATGCAACCCGCAGGCATTCCGTTAACTTGGACAGAATTTTGCACTACTTTCAGAGCCCATTATATCCCAGAAGGAGTGATGGCTATGAAGCTGGATGAATTCCTTGCTTTGAGGCAAGGGGATCAAACGGTTATGCAGTATGTGGGAAGATTCAATCATCTGTCGCAGTATGCATCTGAACATGTCAATACGGATGCCAAGAAAAAGAAATAGTTCATGAGAGGTCTGAATACCAAACTGCAGACAATGATGACAGCCTGTACCAATATCACTTATCATGAGGCAGTAAATATTGCAATTGCTTCAGAGGCAAAGTATCGGCAGCATAAGGAGATCAAGAAGAAAAAGAGCATGCCGTCTGGATCTTTTGGGGGAAACCAAAAGAGGCAGAGAGTGATTTATCATCCAATAAACTATAATCGTCCTCCTTATCGTCCGCCGCAGTTCCAAGCTGGGCAACAGTCAAATGTCCGTCCTACGATAACCTATCCGAACTCACAGTCAACCAATGCTCCTGGTGGTAATGCTCCAACGTCACAGGGTCACAACTATCCGTGTTACAATTGTGGAAGGACTGGTCATTTCTCCAGGGAATGTCCATATCCTAGGCAGGTTAATCAGAATTATCAGAAGACCCCTGCCAATCAACAATAGGGTCAAGCACCAAACAAGAACCACAACCAGAATGCTCAGAAGGGCAAAGATGAGAGGAAGACCGGACGGGTGTTCTATATTCAAGCTGGAGAAATTCTGGAAGGGGAGCTAGTGATGATGGGTATGTTTCCTGTTGCCAATCACCCTGCAGTTATACTTTTTGATTCTGGCGCATCGCATTCATTCATCAATAGAACATTTGTCATGAAGTATGAAATTTCAATTGGGGCAACAAAGGAAAGTTTCTTTGTACAGTCGCCCGGGGGATGTCTGTGTACTAAGGAAATGGTGTACCAGGTACCCGTAAACCTAGGTGGGCATATTTTTCCCACTACCATGATTATCCTTAAGGATCAGGATATATATGTAATCTTGGGAATGAATTGGATGTATCAGCATAAGGCTGTTATTGATTCTTTGAATAGGACTTTAAGAGTAAGTTTGCCTGATAGTAATTCTCAACTTCTCATCCAACTTCCAACCTTAAGAAGATCAGTGGGCCGAGTTTGTGCAACTGCCGTCAAAGAGATTAGAGATATCCCGGTAGTACGTGAATTTCCTGATGTGTTTCCTGAGGATTTACTCGGTCTACCACCTGATAGGGATGTACAGTTTAACATAGAGTTACAATCTAGAACAGCTCCGATTTCTCGGAGAGCTTATAGAATGCCACCTAAGGAATTGGCCTAGTTGAAGGCTCAGTTACAAGAATTAATTGAGAAGGGGTTTATCCAACCTAGTTCCTCACCTTGGGGATGTCCGGCAATTTTTGTGAAAAAGAAAGATGAGACCCTGAGGTTATGTGTTGACTATCGTCCGTTGAATGAAGTGACCATCAAGAATAAGTATCCATTACCTCAGATAGATTTGCTTTTTGATCAGTTGGCCGGAAACAAAGTTTTCTCCAAGATAGATTTGAGATCAGGGTATCACCAAATTAAGATAAAGCCTGAAGATATTCCCAAAACGGCATTTACCATAAGATACGGATTATATGAATACTTGGTGATGTCTTTTGGTTTGACAAATGCTCCCGCTCATTTCATGTATCTGATGAACTCAGTATTCATGCCTGAGCTAGACAAGTTTGTAGTAGTATTTATAGATGATATACTAGTATATTCCAAGAATAAGACAGAACATGCAGAACACCTCAGAATTGTTCTGACTCGTTTGAGAGAACATCAATTGTATGCGAAGTTCAGCAAGTGTGATTTTTGGCTTAAGGAAGTGCAATTTCTTGGACATGTCTTGTCGGTAGAAGGAGTTGCGATTGATCCCGCAAAGTGAGGGATGTGCTTGATTGGAAACCGCCAACCACAGTTCATCAAGTTCGGAGTTTTCTTGGATTGGCGGGATATTACCGTCGGTTTATTCCAGAATTCTCTAAAGTATCAAAACCTATAACTGAATTGTTGAAGAACCAAGTCAAGTTTGTCTGGTCATCAGATTGTGAAGAGGCTTTCTAGACTTTAAAAAGGCTGTTGACTACTGCACCAGTGTTAGCTCAACTTTGATATCGAGAAGCCGTTTGATGTTTATTGTGATGCTTGGTATTGGTATTGGATGTGTTGATGCAAGAAGGCCGAGTCATTGCCTGCGCGCGTCCGTGCAACTTAAGCAACATGAAGAACACTATCCTACTCATGATTTGGAGTTAGCAAATTTGTGGTTCATGCTCTAAAGATTTGGCGGCATTACACTGCTTGGTAATACGTGCCATATATATCTGAGATCACAAGAGCTTAAAATATATCTTTACTCGATCGAGAGTTGAACATGCGACAAAGAAGATGGTTAGAACTAATTAAGGATTACGATTTGGAAGTACATTATCACCTGGTAAAGCCAATGTAGTTGTAGATGCTCTCAATCGAAAAAGCTATTGTAATTGCCTGACAGTAAGAACAATGGGTTTGACTTTATGTCAAGAAATGGAGAAGCTAAATGTAGAAGTAATTCAACAAGGTAGTTTGACCAACATAATTGTTGAAGCCACTATTCGAGATCAAGTTATTGCTGCTCAGAAGGAAAACAAGGGTATAGCCCATATCAAGGAAAGAGTCCGGAATGGAAAGGCGGAATGTTTCAGTATAGATAATGAAGGTGTGCTATGGTTCAAGGATCGTTTGGTAGTACCAAAAGTTCCTGAGTTGCGACAGTCAATTCTTGAAGAAGCACATGCTACTAGGTTATCTATCCATCCGGGAAGCAACAAGATGTACCATGACTTAAAACAAAGGTTTTGGTGGACAAAAATGAAGATAGAAATTGCGAGATATATAGCAAAGTGTGATACTTGTCAAAAGGTGAAAGCTATACATTTGAGGTCAATTTGGAGAACTACAACCCTTACCTATTCCAAGCTTGGAAGTGGGAGGACATAAGTATGGACTTTATTGTTGGTCTACCCAAGGCAACAAAGGGATTTGACTCAATATGGGTTATTGTAGATTGACTCACTAAGTCAAGACATTTTCTTCTGTCAAGACTATATATCCCTTCGTCCAATACGCCAAGATATATTTAGCAAGAATTATGAGTCTTCATGGAATACCAAAGACCATAGTGTCCGATCGGGTGTCACGCAGATTTGTCTCCGATTTTTGGAAACAATTGCATTCTTCTTTGGATACCAAGCTCTGTATAGTCTGACTTATCATCTGCGGTGATGGATGATGAAAGAGTCAATCAAGTGCTTGAAGATATGTTAAGGTGTTGTGTCCTTAATTATTCCAACAAGTGGGACGAATGCTTACCTTTGGCTGAGTTCTCATATAATAATAGTTATTAGGAAAGCATTAGAATGGCTCCATTTGAAGCACTCTATGGCCGTAGGTGCAGAACATCGTTGAGTTGGTCGGAGCCCGGAGAAAGAAGATTCTTTGGAGTTGACCTTGTGAAAGAAATGGAAGACAAGGTTAGGCAAATACAGAGTAATTTGAAAATAGCTCAGTCCCGCCAAAAGAGTTATGCGGATAGACGACGGAGACCATTGGTGTTTAACAAAGGAGATTTTGTATATCTGAAAGTATCACCAATGAAGGGAGTTAACCATTTTGGTGTTAAAGGCAAGTTGGCACCTCGATATATTGGATCATTTCAAATTTTGGAGAGGTATGGAAAGGTGGCCTATCGCTTGAAATTACCAGAACATTTATCAGCTGTACATGATGTGTTCCATGTGTCTCAGTTGAAGAAGTGCCTCCGAGTGCCTGAGCGGAATGTTGAAGTTGAAGGAGTGGAACTTGAACCAGATCTGACTTATTCAGAATATCCTATCCAAGTGTTGGATCAGAAAGATCGTGTTACTCGGAGGAGAACAATAAAGTTCTACAAGATACAATGGAATCAACATTCAGAAGAGGAAGCTACCTGGGAATCAGAAGATTACTTGTTAGAAAAGTTTCCAGAGTTTCTAGTGTCAATATAGAATAGAATAATGTTAGTTGAGCTCGGTTACTTCAAATTGTGTTTTGTAAAAGAACCTCAGTTGTTTTATAGAAAAGTTCTGGATGTTTTTGGATTGACGCATTTCCTTTTCCATTACTTACTCTATGGCTTTGAATCTCGGGGCGAGATTTCTTTTAGGGGGAAGGATTGTAACACCTCGGGTGTTTAAAATACTAAAACCTGACATGTCATCATATGCATTGCAAAGCATTTGGCATTTGGTGAAAACTTTGAGATGCATACACTAAAACAAGTTTATATTCATGTGGTATGTGTTGAAATGTATTGGTTGCCTCTAGTTCAAAGTTTGTTTGGATTTTGAATTTTTCGAGAAAACCCCGCTTTTCAGCATTTAAATCCTACCCTGAAAATCCATTTCAAAATCTAAGCATAATTTGGGGTTGATCCCAAAAGAAAAGGTGTAGAGCTTGGTAAGTTATACAAAGTTTGTTTTTGGAGTTTTTCAAGTTGTTTAGAAAAATTTTGAGTAATTCAAAAAGGCGTAATTCGTTAAATTTCCCTATTCAAATTCAAAAGTTCATTTCAAAATCTAGACCGAATTAGGAGATGGTTATAAAAGGAAAGTTGTAGAACTTTTGATTTTGAACAACTTTTGTTTTTGGAGATTTTTGAGTTGTTATGAAAATTTGAGAGTAATTTGTGAATTTTGGCGAATGGCAAACTTGTAAATATTGTGAACAGTGTTCACTACCGAAGCTACATGGCCGGCGACCGTCTTCGGCGTTCCAGGCGTGCGCGTGGCAGTCTTGGCTTCGCGCTGGCGCGGGAAAGGCGTCGCCGTGGCTTCTCCTTGCTTCCTTAGCCACCCTATAAAGCTCCGACGCCGTCGTCGTTGTTCTTCCTTCGCCCTCTGTTTTTCCCGACATTGCCGATCATCTCCGGTGAGCTCTCGTCGTCGAACCAGTGCCTCTGCCGTTGCAGCAAAGCATCCATTAGCTCCGCCTTATCCTTGCGCTCTTAGCCAACCCATCAATTCGGCTTAATTTCACCGAGAACCGCCACTCGTCGTATTTCTTCTCCACGGCCGGTAGTCCCGCCGTCGAGCCCGCGTTGCCGTGGCCAGTGCGCTACGGTGAGTCTCTGCCCTTGCTGTGTCTTGCTTTGGCTTCGCCGCATTGGTGTAGTGCTTTGTGACCCATTGGTTTCTCATTTTGACCACCATAGCTACCGGAGCATCGCCGTCGTCGAAGATCGCTCCGCCGTGACCTCTGTCAACGTCGACCTGTGTCCTCGTAGCTTATCCGGTCTCATTCTTTGCTCCAGCGTGTTCGTGGTGAGCTACTGGACCTTCCCATGCCCTCTGTTTCTCCGTTTTCGGCTTTGTTTCGCCGGCGTTGTGTCGCCGTGCCACCGCAGCCGCCATGGCCGGCGTAGTGCTCGGTCCAGGCAGTAATTGGTCGCGTTTGTGCCACAAATCGGTGCGCCGTGATGTAGTAATCATGATAGTGCCTTCGCCGTCGCCGTTGATCTCGCCGTCGTCGAGATATCGCCGGTCAGCGCCATCATCGCCGTAGTCAAAGCGGGAGGAAGGGGATGACAGGTGGGGTCACCATGTCAGTGACTCAGCGTTCAAATGGATTTTTCTATTTTCAGATTTGAATGAATAGTGTCTGTTTTTGTTATTTTTGTGTAGATTTATTTAGAGCTCCAAAAATTATGAAAATTTTTGTGTGACTTCTCTGTGATGTAAAGTATTTAAGAAAAATATGAAATAATGTTTTTCAGTACTTTTTGAATGTGATAAAAATTGCTCAATTTATTAATAAATGGATTTCCATGAATTTTCTAGGCTTATTTACTTGTCAAAAAATTATGAAATTTGTTTTGCCACTTAGTTATCATGTAATGAACATTTACAAAAAAATTTAGCTCAATTGGAATAAGTTGATTTATTTCATAATTTTGAATTAAATAATTAATTCATAAAAGCAAATAGTAACCTTTAGTGATTTAGGTTTTGTTTGTAATTTTGGATTGAGTGATGACCTTGGGTCATTTGTTGTTAATGATCCTTGGCAGTTGATGTATGTGTTACGAAAAAGATTTAGTTTGTTTGACTTGCAACTGTACCGCGAAGGAAAGTTGTATTCAAATTGTTAATTTTTGTATCCATCATCGAGCATCATATTTCGTATTCCGCATCATGTTAAACATGGCATTGTATTACGTGTAGTGAACGAAGGTGAACACGTGGTAGTTAATCAAGTTGTTGAGGAGGTTAATCCGTCTGTTGAGGTCGGACCGAATACTTGTGAAGCGTCAAGAGCCGGACTTTTCCACAATCAACGAAGGCAAGCCGGATGCATACAACCCTACCTTGTGTTTTACAAATTAATTTTGCTTTTGCTTTCCGTTACTGCATTAATTGATTAGGAGTTAGGTAAAAGCCTAATTGGTGCATTACCACCCTTGTTATTCCATATTTACCATATTACCAGTTTTAAATTCGTATATGCCTAGTTTTGCTTAGCTATGCGTAGAACGATGAAAGTCGGGTGACTACCTGCCACCTGCAAGTTTTAAATGGGACATTGGTTAATTATGTTAGCATGTGATATGGGAATGTGGAGTAATAAATCTAGACCCCGGGCGGACTCGGTGAGAGTGTGAGCCACCGGACATGGAGGTCTTGTGAGCGGGTTCTTTTCACTGTGGTCGATTAAGGCACGTCCGTTGTTGAATTGCATGAGGTGAGAATTTGTAGTACTAACCACATACTCCGTAAGCCTGAACTTGGCGATTCTATTACGAGAATGGCTACTCAAGACCGGGAGTGGAGAGATGGCGGAATAGCGTATACCCACATGGCCATGGGTTTGGAATGGTGGAGTCTTTGTATTCTCGGGTGGCACGGACCCGTTCTTGTTTTAGAGGATCCAAGGGTAGGTTGGTATATGTAGGTCGGGGACCTGCATATGTCGTGGTGGAATGGAAATCTTGGGTTTATAATCGGTTCGAATCGTCGTTGCTCCTCGGTTATGGAGACTCAACTCACTGTTCATCATCGTAGTAATTAATAACTGGAACTTGAGGATGATTTTGAGAAGGTGTTGGTTATGAAGTTTCATGATATCAATGAGGATCATCGACTTTGTATATGATCTTTATGAAGTTTTAAATGTTGATATATAGATTTTTGTTAAAATGCTTTTACGCAAAAGAACCTTGATTATTGCTAAAGCCATACCTTGAATCCCATGAGCCTGCATTCCTGCGTTCTTTTAATTCTTATTTCGGTTAAGTCTTGTTGAGTACTTTTGTACTCAGGGTTCGTTGACCCTTATTGCAGGTGAGTCTCATGAGCAGATCTGTTGTGGATCATCTTTGCATGACAGCTTGTACCTTTGTGATGACGTTGAGAAGTAATTGTGTGGCCCTTAGGCGAAAGGACCTCATTGTGTGTTTTGTATTATATTATAATGCCGCTCCACTACTTTGGTTTGTATTAATATCGAACTTAATTGTACAGTTTGAAACAAATGGTTTGTAAACTATGTTATTGTAAGTCTTCCGCTACTTTTACTCTGATGTATTTATTTGAATAAACTATTGTAATATCTTGCAATAACTCGTAATGTGATCCCGCTTTCGGAAATCGTGGATGATTCGGGGTTCCCGAGGACACCGACAGTCTTCTTAAATTACCAGGAACATATGCATAGATGTCAAAGGTCGTTGGACGTTGGCAGTGCATGTGGGCCCTATAATTTAGGAGGTTCGCGCTGCTGAGTATGGTATCGAAGCGATCGTTACAAAGTTTTTGTGGTATTGGTTTACAAAAACTTCAAAATGATTTGGGATGACTAAATTTAACTTGATTAATTTGGTCCAAATTGCTTTTGACTTGTCTTATTTCTTTCTCACCATTCCGTATATGATTAAAAAGGTTTTGTGTGGTGGAGTAGTAATATTACTATGCCCTATATAAAAATAAATGTTGTTTATGTGCATTATAAACTTTGATGTTTTTGTTCATAAGAACGATTCATGCATCATGAATAATTCACCCATTACTTCCTTCACCTCTTAGTCTAGAGTTGAGTAGTGAGTCCTGGTTTGAGTAATGTAATCCATCTTAGCTACTTATTGGATTTTGATCAAATGGTCTTATTTGGATTAAATTGGCTTCCTACAGTATGGCTCGTACCAAGATGACGCCCCGTAAGTCCATTGGACCCAAAGGAGTTCCTCGTCACCAACTTGCCCCTAGAAACGATGGTGCTAGCGAGAGTAGATTCTAGGCCCGATCCCCAAAGCGGAGATACAGAGGATTTCTACAAAGTTAGCACAAGCTACTAGAGATAGGGCTTTGGATGCTATCTGGTGGGAGAATTACAGGATCAATTGAGGCGTCTCACCACCGCACACATGTGAACTATGAAAGCATGTTAGTTCACACGGTGGAGGGACGAAATGAAGCTGGCATAGGGAGAATGTAGCTAGAGCTAGAACTCATGAGCTAGAATTCTATGTAGAAGATTTAGAAGAACATAATACCTATCTACATGAGGAAGTTCATAGGCTTAGCAATCTACTAAACCCGAATCATGAGCCTCAAGCTAATGCCATGGACCTCGGTGTCATCCTTGCCGATGATAGCGAATCGGAAGAGGAAGAAGAAGAAGATCCTGAAGAATTAGTAATGATCAATGAAAGTGATGATGAAGGCGGTAATAATTCCGTAATGGATACCGAGCTGAAGTTTGAAGTAATCATGGAAAAGAGTAGAGTTGAGTAATAGTTAATCTTGGTTAAGCTATGTATCTTGTTTTGGTACATATAGGGTCTGGTGTTTATAGTAATAAACCCTATGTTATGTGTGTCGGAGTAAGTGTTGTGCAATTCAATAAAGGCTTGTGAATAAAGTTTGGTTTGTTATGAGAGCGAATCGTCAGACGCTTGGGATCGCATATTCACGGTACTTCACAAGATGATGATGATATCCCCAACCCGCCACCGATGCCGATTAATCGGGTTGATGCTATATTTGCATTAGTCAATGTGACTGTGGAAAATTCTCGTTTGCTTCATGAGATGGCTCAAAGTAATCAGAATCAGATACATGGAAACCGTGGCCGCAATCATAACAGGCATGAGGCTACCTATGTGGATTTCACGGATACAAAACCCCCGGTGTTCACCAAGGCAGATGAACCACTGGAGGCTGATGACTGGCTTAGGACCATGGAGCAAAAATTTGATCTTATTCACTGCACAGAGTTTTAGAAACCGGTGTTTGCTGCCTAGCAACTTAGAGTGCTGTTGGTGCTTGGTATGCAAATCGATGGCCATGCAACCCGCAGCATTCCGTTAACTTGGACAGAATTTTGCACTACTTTCAGAGCCCATTATATCCCAGAAGGAGTGATGGCTATGAAGCTGGATGAATTCCTTGCTTTGAGGCAAGGGGATCAAACGGTTATGCAGTATGTGGGAAGATTCAATCATCTGTCGCAGTATGCATCTGAACATGTCAATACGGATGCCAAGAAAAAGAAATAGTTCATGAGAGGTCCGAATACCAAAGCTGCAGACAATGATGATGTACTGTACCAATATCACTTATCATGAGGCGATAAATATTGCAATTGCTTCAGAGGCAAAGTATCGGCTGAGATAAGGAGATCAAGAAGAAAAAGAGCATGTTCATGCGGATCTTTGGGGAAACCAAAAGAGGCAAGAGAGTGATTTATCATCCAATAAACTATAATCGTCCTCCTTATCGTCCGCCTTGAGTTCCAAGTTGGGCAACAGATCA
The DNA here is from genome assembly GCA_904845875.1 of Miscanthus lutarioriparius. NCBI lineage: Eukaryota > Viridiplantae > Streptophyta > Magnoliopsida > Poales > Poaceae > Miscanthus > Miscanthus lutarioriparius. The sequence goes on along the minus strand of CAJGYO010000018.1, from coordinate 47,623,661 downwards.
AATGTCCGGCCCCACGATAACCTATCCGAACTCACAGTCAACCAATGCTCCTGGTGGTAATGCTCCAACGTCACAGGGTCACAACTATCCGTGTTACAATTGTGGAAGGACTGGTCATTTCTCCAGGGAATGTCCATATCCTAGGCAAGGTTAATCAGAATTATCAGAAGACCCCTGCCAATCAACAATAGGGTCAAGCACCAAACAAGAACCACAACCAGAATGCTCAGAAGGGCAAAGATGAGAGGAAGACCGGACGGGTGTTCTATATTCAAGCTGGAGAAATTCCGGAAGGGGAGCCAGTGATGATGGGTATGTTTCCTGTTGCCAATCACCCTGCAGTTATACTTTTTGATTCTGGCGCATCGCATTCATTCATCAATAGAACATTTGTCATGAAGTATGAAATTTCAATTGGGGCAACAAAGGAAAGTTTCTTTTGTACAGTCGCCCGGGGGATGTCTGTGTACTAAGGAAATGGTGTACCAGGTACCCGTAAACCTAGGTGGGCATATTTTTCCCACTACCATGATTATCCTTAAGGATCAGGATATATATGTAATCTTGGGAATGAATTGGATGTATCGACATATAAGGTTTGTTATAGATTCTTTGAATAGGACTTTAAGAGTAAGTTTGCCTGATAGTAATTCTCAACTTCTCATCCAACTTCCAACCTTAAGAAGATCAGTGGGCCGAGTTTGTGCAACTGCCGTCAAAGAGATTAGAGATATCCCGGTAGTAGTACGTGAATTTCCGATGTGTTTCCTGAGGATTTACTCGGTCTACCACCTGATAGGGATGTACAGTTTAACATAGAGTTACAATCTAGAACAGCTCCGATTTCTCGGAGAGCTTATAGAATGCCACCTAAGGAATTGGCCTAGTTGAAGGCTCGATTACAAGAATTAATTGAGAAGGGTTTATCCAACCTAGTTCCTCACCTTGGGGATGTCCGGCAATTTTGTGAAAAAGAAAGATGAGACCTCGAGGTTATGTGTTGACTATCGTCTGATTGAATGAAGTGACCATCAAGAATAAGTATCCATTACCTCGAGATAGATTTGCTTTTTTTGATCGGGTTGGCGGAGCCAAAGTTTTCTCCAAGATAGATTTGAGATCGTGGTATCACCAAATTAAGATAAAGCTCAAGATATTCCCAAAACGGCATTTACCATAAGATACGGATTATATGAATACTTGGTGATGTCTTTTGGTTTGACAAATGCTCCCGCTCATTTCATGTATCCGATGAACTCAGATTCATGCCCGAGCTAGACAAGTTTGTAGTAGTATTTATAGATGATATACTAGTATATTCCAAGAATAAGACTGAACATGCAGAACACCTCAGAATTGTTCTGACTCGTTTGAGAGAACATCAATTGTATGCGAAGTTCAGCAAGTGTGATTTTTGGCTTAAGGAAGTGCAATTTCTTGGACATGTCTTGTCGGTAGAAGGAGTTGCGATTGATCTGGCAAAGTGAGGGATGTGCTTGATTGGAAACCGCCAACCACAGTTCATCAAGTTCGAGTTTTCTTGGATTGGCGGGATATTACCGTCGGTTTATTCCAGAATTCTCTAAAGTATCAAAACCTATAACTGAATTGTTGAAGAACCAAGTCAAGTTTGTCTGGTCATCAGATTGTGAAGAGGCTTTCCGGACTTTAAAAGGCTGTTGATCATCGCATCAAAGTGTTAGCTCAACCTGATATCGAGAAGCCGTTTGATGTTTATTGTGATGCTTCAGGTATTGGTATTGGATGTGTGTTGATGCAAGAAGGCCGAGTCATTGCCTATTCGTCCAGGCAACTTAAGCAACATGAAGAACACTATCCTACTCATGATTTGGAGTTAGCAAATTGTGGTTCATGCTCTAAAGATTTGGCGGCATTACACCTTGGTAATACGTGCCATATATATCTGAGATCACAAGAGCTTAAAATATATCTTTACTCAGTCAGAGTTGAACATGCGACAAAGAAGATGGTTAGAACTAATTAAGGATTACGATTTGGAAGTACATTATCACCCTGGTAAAGCCAATGTAGTTGTAGATGCTCTCAGTCGAAAAAGCTATTGTAATTGCCTGACAGTAAGAACAATGGGTTTGACTTTATGTCAAGAAATGGAGAAGCTAAATGTAGAAGTAATTCCATATTTACCATATTACCGCTTTTAAATTCAGATATGCCTAGTTTTGCTTAGCTATCGTGAGAACGATGAAAGTTGGGTGACTACACCGCCACCGCAAGTTTTAAATGGGACATTGGTTAATTATGTTAGCATGTGATATGGGAATGTGGAGTAATAAATCTAGACCCAAGGACTCGGTGAGTGTGAGCCACCGGACATGGAGGTCTTGTGAGCGGGTTCTTTCTCGCTCATGTGTCGATTAAGGCACGTCCGTTGTTGAATTGCATGAGGTGAGAATTTGTAGTACTAACCACATACTCCGTAAGCTTTGAACTTGGCGATTCTATTACGAGAATGGCTACTCGCGCACTGGGAGTGGAGAGATGGCGGGAATAGCGTGTACCCACATGGCCATGGGCTGGAATGGTGGAGTACTGTATTCTCGGGTGGCACGGACCCGTTCTTGTTTTAGAGGATCCAAGGGTAGGTTGGTATATGTAGGTCGGGGACCTACATATGTCGTGTGGTCTGGAATCCCAGTTTGGGTTTATAATCGGTTCGAATCGTCGTTGCTCCTCGGTTATGGAGACTCAACTCACTGTTCATCATCGTAGTAATTAATAACTGGAACTTGAGGATGATTTTGAGAAGGTGTTGGTTATGAAGTTTCATGATATCAATGAGGATCATGTCAGCTTTGTATATGATCTTTATGAAGTTTTAAATGTTGATATATAGATTTTTGTTAAAATGCTTTTACATAAAAGAACCTTGATTATTGCTAAAGCCATACCTTGAATCCCATGAGCACTGCATTCCTGCGTTCTTTTTAATTCTTATTTGGTTAAGTCTTGTTGAGTACTTTTGTACTGTGGTTCGATTGACCCTTATTATTGGTGAGTCTCATGAGCAGATCATTGTGGATCATCTTTGCATATGACAGTTGTACCTTGTGATGACGTTGAGAAGTAATTGTGTGGCCTTAAGGTAAGCAGCCTCATTGTGTGTTTTGTATTATATTATAATGCCGCTCCACTACTTTGGTTTGTATTAATATCGAACTTAATTGTACAGTTTGAAACAAATGGTTTGTAAACTATGTTATTGTAAGTCTTCCGCTACTTTTTACTCGATGTATTTATTTGAATAAACTATTGTAATCTCGCAATGACTCGTAATGTGATCCTGCTCGGAAATCGTGGATGATTCGGGGTTCCCCGAGGACACCCGACAGTCTTCTTAAATTACCAGGAACATATGCATAGATGCCAAAGGTCGTTGGACAGTGACAGGTGCATGTGGGCCCTATAATTTAGGAGGTTCTGCCACAGAACTGTCCTATAGGTACATTGAACCTAGCAAGCACCTATGTAACCGCCATTGCAAAGACGGCATCAACCAACCGACCAAAGTTGGGCCCGAGGGGCCCAGTGGTGGTGCGGCATACCAGGGGTGCAGCTGCACTCCAACTAGGCCCAAACGAGCCTAGCTTTGGTGAGTTGTCTCCTTTGGGCCTTTGGATGGGTCCTGCAAAGTTTCACGATGTTTGGAGTTGATTTGATATGGGTTTTGGCCTTCTTCTCCACATCAGACTGGGCCCTGATTTGCCTAGTAAGTGGGCCTTCCCTCCTTGGGCTCATGTCGGGTGTTTGTCTTGCTATGTTCTTTGTGTACTTTTGACACGTTTCTTGAGTTATCTCAACATGTCCTCCTACAAATGATGAATCACCAAAACTCATGGAACTTTATCAGTTATGAGCCTATTTCTAAGTTTGGTGTTTGTTTGGATAGATTTTATATAAATGTTGGCAGTTAAAAGTGTGAGTTAAGGACCACCAACAACCTACCACTATCTATCCAGAGACTTAGCCGCAAATATAGGTAAGGTATAGCCTAAGCACCACGCTTAATGTATGCGCTTACTACTCTAATCTAGATCCCAATGAAATAAGACTAGAGCACTCTAACCAAGCGGTGAAACCCGTAAACAACAGAAATGTAACAAAACTTAATGCAAGAATGGGAACAGAATTACCATAGAAGAGTCGTGGAGCTACAAGAAGAAGAGGTCACCAACAAGCCTGGCTCCTCCTCCAGCTTCTCCTCGCCTTCTCTCTCCACTCTAGAGACTACCTATCCTAAGCTAAGCTACACTCTTGAGAGCTCTTTCTTCACTTGTGTGTGTTACAACTGAGCACCACAAGTCCTATTTATAGTTGAAATGAGGTAGCGGGGGTCCTTATAGGCAACCACAAGGCGGTGGAGGAAACTTGGGCATCGAGCGTCCTCAAAGGGGCGCTGCTGAAAGGTCCTAATATGGCTAGTGGGGGTGAATAGCCTATTTAAAAATCTACAAACCAACTAGAGCAGTTTGATTAGTATAACAAGTAGTGAAATGCAAACTTGCTCTAGCTCTATAAGAGTTGCAAGCCACCTATCCAACAATTCTAGTTGCTATGATCACTAAACACACAATTTGCTATGTCACTACTCACTAAGAGCTCTCACACTTGCTACACTAAAGAGCTCCACTAGATGAACTTAAACTACAACGCAAACTCTCAATTCTAGCTACACTAAAGAGCTTGCTACAACAAGTTTGCAAGAATATAAATGAGTGAGTAGGGTGATTATACCGTCGTGTAGAGGAGTGAACCAATCACAAGATGAATACTAAATCAATCATCGGGAGAATACCAAAGGGCAAGAGACAACCAATTTTTCTCCCGAGGTTCACGCGCTTGCCGGCACGCTAGTCCCCATTGTGTCGACCAACACTTGGTGGTTCGGCGGCTAAGAGGTGTTGCATGAACCTCATCCACACAATTGGACACTACAAGAACCTACCCACAAGTGAGGTAACTCAATGACATGAGCAATCCACTAGAGTTACCTTTCAGCGCTCCACCAGGGAAGGCACAAGAACCCTCACAATCACCAACGATCGGAGCCAGAGACAATCACCAACCTCCGCTCGATGATCCTCACAGCTCCAAGCCATCTAGGTGGTGGCAACCACCAAGAGAAATAAGTGAATCCCATAGCAAAACACGAATACCAAGTGCCTCTAAATGCAATCACTCAAGCAATGCACTTGGATTCTCTCCCAATCTCACAGTGATGAAGGATCAATGATGGAGATGAGTGGGAGGGCTTTAGCTAAGCTCACAAGGTTACAAAATCAATGCAAATGGCCAAGAGAGTGAGCTTGAGCTAGCCATGGGGCTTAAACAGAAGCCCCCATGAAATAGTGTCGTTGGCTCCTTAGTCCACTGAAAAACGAGGTGACCGGACATGCCGGTCAGATCGACCGGACACTGGACCCCAGCGTCCGGTTGTGCGATGCGTGCCATGTGGCCCCTACTTCAAACATTGATCGCCCGATCTCAAGGGTCATCAGTACAATTAAGTAGTGACCGGACGCGCTGCTTTGAAGTGACCGGACACAGGACCCTAGTGTCCGGTCGTTTCTAGTAAGGTTCCATTCACGACCGGACGCGTCCTGTCATGCCCGACCAGACTCACCCAGTGTCCGATCACTCACCATCTCCTCTATGCGCCACCATGTTAGCGTATGTCAGCACTGACTGGATGGAGGCCCTGAGCGTCTGGTCACACTTTGCTCCCGCATCCAGTCAAAAGACCGAGACAACACGCTCACTGCTACTACAGTCCGGATGCAAAACCCCATCGTCCGGTCACTGCGTGACCAACATCCGTGCACTCTGTGAAACCCTGTCTTTTCTATACAATGTCGCTGGTGGCACCATCGAACTGTCCGCACTCTATGGGCGGACACTCCGCGATGGAGTTTTGAACCCTTGTTCCCAAGTGCTAAACACAATGTGTATCACCTTTGTGCATGTGTGTTAGCATGTTTTCACAAACATTTTCTAGGGTGTTAGCACTCAACTAGATCCTAAATGCATATGCAATGAGTTAGAGCATCTAGTGGCACTTTGATAACCGCATTTCGATACGAGTTTCATGCCTCTTAATAGTATGGCTATCAAACCTAAATGTGATCACACTCGCTAAGTGTCTTGATCACCAAAATGATAAAGGCTCCTACCACTTATACCTTTGCCTTGAGCCTTTTGTTTTCCTTTCTCCTTTTCCAAGTCCAAGCACTTGATCATCACCATGGAATCACCATCATCATGTCATGATCTTCATTTGCTTCACCACTTGGAATAGTGCTACCTATCTCATAATCACTTTGATAAACTAGGTTAGCACTTAGGGTTTCATCAATTAACCAAAACCAAACTAGAGCTTTCAATCTCCCCCTTTTTGGTAATTGATGACAACCCTTACACAAAGATATGAATTGAGATTTAATTGAATCCATGTTGCTTGCCCAAGCATATTTACCATGTGTAAAGGATATGGAGAAGTTTCATGAATCCCATATGGTAGCAATTGCTCCCCCTATATATGTGCTAAGAGTTTGGATCAAAGCTTGCACATATGCTTAGATAGGAAATATAGGAGACAATGTCTAACAAATGATGCTAAGGTATAAGAGATGGACCTTTGAAGCGTGATACCAATTGGAGTGCACCAATATACCATCCTTAGCACCATTAGTAGCTAGACATACACAAAAACTAGAATACCCTATGAGATCAACATTACAAGCAAGGGTCTAGTTTCCATACGATGAACATAAGTCTATTTACTTTAGCCTATGCATGCTTGTTTTTCATTTCACCATTCAAGCATATAACTAGCATACACCACACAAGCATGGATATTGAAATTTAAAACTTGTGCCACGCAAGCAAATATATGAAATGCACTTTCAAATGCAACATACAAGTTTATGAGCTTGCTCCCCCTACTTGTGTGCATTTTTTATTGATCCCCTTACAATGTCATTTCATTTGTTTTTATTTGTTTGCTCCTCCTATCTTACTATCTTTGTGAAATTTTCTCCCCCTTTGTCAATAATTAGCACAAAAGGTGAGCTCAAATTATAGATAGGTTGGGGTGAAACCATGTGAAATGAGGATCATTTTCCCAATTTGGTTCAATCTAGACCACTTGTAAAAGATATTTAACTCGGTTTGATCCAAGGACAAGCTTCTTCACATATCCAAATAAGGGTTATCTTGTACCATGTTGAGTTAAACACTTATAGCTTATTTTTTAGATCAAACACTAGGTTTATAAGTCCACAAACATGTCATATGCTACCACTAGATCATTTCAAACATACAAGCAATAGTGGTACCATACAAGCATCAAATTCATTTAATTTTCATGAATGAGCCTAGGACATGATAGGAATGACTAGATGCACTAAACAAGTCCTTAGTAATGGATGGATGACATGTTAATCAACTTTACCTTGCTTTGCTTGAAGGAGAGGCATGTTATATAATGGGGGGTGCATCAACACATATTGGAGAAGTCAAGTATGTTCAATTCATTCTTTAGCTTGCAAAACCTCTTCTCATCAAGTGGCTTGGTGAAGATATTGGCAAGTTGATCTTTGATGCCCACACTCTCAATGCAAATGTCCCCTTTTTGTTGGTGATCTCTTATGAAATGATGGCGGACATCTATGTGCTTTGTTCTTGCATGTTGAACCGGATTGTTGGTTAACTTGATTGCACTCTCATTGTCACATAGCAATGGCACTTGCTTGAATTTGATTCTAAAGTCATTCAAAGTAGCCTTCATCCAAAGTAATTGAGCACAACAACTACTGGCCAAAATGTACTCCCCTTCGGTGGTTGAAAGTGCTACACTATTTTGCTTCTTTGATGACCAAGACACAAGTGATCTTTCCAATAGTTGACATGTGTCCGATGTGCTCTTTCTCTCAACTTTGCATCCCGCATAATCGGACTCCGAATATCCAATCAACTCAAATCTTGCTCCTTTGGGATACCACAATCCAACATTTTGTGTATGCTTCAAGTACCTCAATATTCTCTTTGTTGCCTTCAAATGACTTTCTCTTGGTGAGGCTTAAAATCTAGCACACATACATACACTAAACATCACATCCAGCCTTGATGCGGTCACATAGAGTAGGCTTCCAATCATAGACCAATACATCTTTTGATCCATCATGTTGCCACTAGCATCACTATCCAAGCTTCCACTTGTCCCCATTGGTGTACTAATAGCTTTAGCATCATCCATTCCAAACTTCTTGAGCATGTCCTTGATATACTTGCCTTGACTCACAAATGTGCCATTCTTCATTTGCTTGATTTGAAGACCAAGGAAGTAACTAAGCTCTCCAATCATGGACATCTCAAACTCACTTGCCATCATCTTGCCAAACTCTTCACAAAAATCTTGATTTGTTGACCCAAATATGATATCATCAACATAGATTTGCATTACAAACAAGTCATTTCCAAGCTTCTTGGTGAAGAGAGTGGTGTCAACCTTTCCATTTTGAATCCTTTAGAGAGTAGAAAATCCCTCAATCTCTCATACCATGCTCTTGGTGCTTGTTTCAATCCATACAAAGCATTTCTCAACTTGTAAACTTGGTTGGGTTTCTTTTCATCTTCAAAACCGGGAGGTTGCTCAACATACACAAGCTCATTGATGTACCCATTAAGAAATGCACTCTTCACATCCATTTGGTACAACTTGATGTTGTGGGCACAAGCATAGGCTAACAAGATCCTAATTGCTTCCAATCTTACAACCGGGGCATATGTTTAGTGAAGACCTTCAACTTGAGTGTAACTTTGAGCCACTAATCTTGCTTTGTTCTTTATTACTATCCCATCTTGATCTTGCTTGTTCTAAAAGACCCACTTGGTTCCAATCACATTATGATCCTTAGGCCTCTCAACTAACTCCCATACTTGGTTTCTTGTGAAGTTGTTTAGTTCTTCATGCATAGCATTGACCCAATCAACATCCTTCAAAGCTTCATCTATCTTCTTAAGTTCAATGGATGACACAAATGAGAAATGCTCACAAAATGAAGCCAATCTTGATCTAGTTTGTACACCTCTTGAAATATCATCAATTATAGTGTCCAATGGATGATCTCTTGCAACATTGGTTGGTTCAAGCACTTGCACTTGATTGCTTGCATTTGATTGATTACTTGGTTGAGATGATGAACTAGCCACTTGTTGTTGATCTTGCACTTTGTCATCACTAGTACTTGCTTGAACTTGATCATGAGAACCACTAGCTTGCACATTTGAGTTAGAGAGCACTTGATTCTTGTCATCTTCAACATCAATCACCTCTCTAGGCCTTATATCACCAATGTCCATGTTCTTCATTGCATTGACCAATGGAGTGCCTCTTACATCATCTAGATTCTCATCTTCCTCTTGGAAACCATTTGTTTCATCAAATTCCACATCATGAACCTCCTCAAGAGTACCACTAGCCAAATTCCAAACTCTATATGCCTTGCTAGTAGTGGAGTAACCAAGCAAGAAACCTTCATCACATTTCTTTTCAAACTTGCTCAATCTAGGGCCTTTCTTCAATATGTAGCATTTATAACCAAAAACCCGAAAGTATGCTATGTTGGGCTTTCTTCCATTCAATAGCTCATAAGGTGTCTTCTCCATCATGGGGTGACAATAGAGTTGGTTGCTATAATAGCAAGCCATGTTGATTGCTTCAGCCCAAAATGAATGACTCACATTGTACTCACTCAACATTGACCTTGCCATGTCAATGAGTGTTCTATTCTTTCTCTCAACAAGACCATTTGATTGTGGAGTGTACTTGGCTGAGAATTGATGTCTAATTCCAAATTTATCACACAACTCATCAATTCTAGTGTTCTTGAATTCACTACCATTGTCACTTCTAACTTTCTTGATAGTTGTTTCAAACTCATTGTGAATGCCCTTGACAAATGATTTGAATGTTGCAAACACATCACTCTTGTCAACAAGAAAGAACACCCATGTGTATCTAGTGAAATCATCCACAATCACAAATCCGTATTTGTTTCCACCAATGCTAGTGTATATGGTTGGTCCAAACAAGTCCATGTGCACCAACTCAAATGCCTTAGATGTGCCCATCATGCTTTTCTTAGGATGTGTGTTACCAACTTGCTTTCCGGCTTGACATGCACTACATAACTTATCCTTCTCAAATATGACATCTTTCAGGCCTCTAACTAAGTTATGCTTGATCAACTTGTTCAATTGTTTCATTCCAACATGACCAAGCCTTCTATGCCATAACCAACCCATGCTAGACTTAGTGATCAAACATGTTGACAATTGAGCTTCTCTAGCATTGAAATCAACCAAGTATAGATTCTCATATCTAAATCCTTTGAATATCAAGTTTGAGCCATCTACACTTATGAGCTCTACATCATCCACACCAAATATGCACTTGAAACCAAGATCACACAATTGAGCTACCGATAATAGGTTGAAGTTCAAGCTTTCTACTAGTAGCACATTGGAAATGCTCAAGTCATTGGATATTGCAATCTTACCAAGCCCTTTGACCTTGCCTTTGCTATTGTCACCAAATGTGATACTATCAATCCCATTGCTCTTATTTTCATTGATTGAATTGAACATTCTTGGATCACTGGTCATGTGTTGTGTGCACCCACTATCAAGCACCCAATGCCTTCCTCCGGCTTTTATAATTGACCTACAAAAGAAGATCAATTCTTTTTAGGTACCCAAACTTGCTTGGGTCCTTGAAGATTAGTTACCAAGGTCTTTTGATACCCAAATGGCCTTCTTCTTTGGGCCCACAATTCGTGTACCAATGAACTTAGCCTTCACACCATTGGCACCCTTAAAAAGCATGTAACAAGAATCAAATTTAATTGAGGATACAATAGATTGCTTGTTCTTATTAGTCTTGCAATATTGCTCTATATGCCCAACTTGCTTGCATCTATTGCAAAACCGACCATTGCCCTTCATAAAGCTAACTTTGGGAGTGACAAAGGTTGCCTTGCCTTTCTTGGGGATATAGCCTAATCCCTCTTTGTTGAGAGAAAATCTTTGGCTATTGAAGCACTTTAGCAAGCGGGACATCTCCACCATAGGCATTGCCTAAGGCACGAGTGAGCTCATTCACCTCCTTCTTGAGGGTCTCATTTTCCACCATTAGTGAGGCATCACAAGTGAGACCATCACTCAAAGGTGAAGTTGAAGTTGAAGTGCTACAAGAAGGGTTAGTGGGAGCAACTACAATGGGCTTATAAAAAGATTCATCAATAATATCACATGTTAGTCCCACATCACAAGACACAATCACTTGCTCCTTCTTGGCTTCCTCCTTCTTGACTTGCTCAATGAGAGAGGAGTGAGCTTTTTCAAGCTTAGAGTGAGCTTTGCCAAGCTTCTCATGGGCTTCTATTAGCCTGTCATGAGTGGTATTGAGCTCATCAAAGGATTGCTCAAGAAATTTGACTTTCTTGCATAATTCTTTGCACTTCTTTCTCTTCATCTCAACGCAAGTGTGCACTTGCTCACACATGTCCAAGAGCTCCTCCTTGTATACTCCTCCTCCTCCTCCTCATCATCATCATCATCATCATCATCACTCCTACAAGCATTACTTTCACATTCATCATCATCACTCACATCATATTTTACCTTTGTAGGCTTTGCCATAAGGCATGTCGATGGAGTGTCGAAGATGAAGGGCTTGTTGTTGATGGCGATGCTTGCTAGTGCTTTCATGATAGATTTCTTGCCATCGTCACTAGAGTTATCACTATCCAAAGAGCCATCACTATCCCAAGTGACCACATATCATCCACCCTTCTTCTTCTTTTGGAAGGTCATCCTCTTCTCCTTCTCCTTCTTTTCTTTCTTGTCCTTCTTGTGCTTCTTCTTTTCATCCTCATCATTGTCACTATTGTAGGGACAATCCGCTACAACATGATCAAGGCTCTTGTAATTGTAGCATCTTCTCACATATTCTTTGCTTTTGGTGTGATCTCTTCTTTCTTGCACCATACCCCTTCTTCTTCATGAATTTACCCATCTTACGCACAAAGAGAGCCATGGCTTCATCATCAATATCACTAAGATCTCATCATCACTTGATTCTTAATTGGACTTGCCCTTGTTCTTGGATGATGAGCTAGCCTTGAATGCTACACTCTTCTTCTTCTTCTTATCTTCACCTTCCTTCTTGTCATCTTTGTCAACCCCTTCCCTTTCTATACGGTATGTTTCTTGTGTCATGACCTCACCTAGTACTTGGTTAGGGATAGTCTCCTTCAATCCTCGTGTTATGATAAGCAATCTCAACATCTCAAATCTTGGACGTAAGCACATCAAGAACTGATAAGAGACATCATCATTCTTGATATTCTCTCCCAATGCCTTCAAATCATTGATAATTACTTGCAATCGATGGAACATCTCCGGAATGCTCTCATCTTTCTTCATCTTGAAGCTTGTCAACTTATCCTTGAGAATATACAACTTGGCACTCTTCACCTCCGGTGTGCCCTCATATGTTTCATCCAATCTCTTCCACACCTCATTAGCTCTCTCCTAATCCTTGATTTGCTCAAACACCTTGGAATCAATGGCATTGTATATGGTGTTGAGAGCCATTGTATTGCATTGCTTGTTGGTGTTGTCTTGGTTGGTGAGATTGTCAGGATCAATGATAGCATAGTCATTTTTGGTCACATCCCATACTTGATCATTGATTGAACCAAGATGCATCCTCATCTTTCTTTTCCAATAATCATAGCTTGTGCCATCAAAGAACGGTGGTTTGCCCCCCACATGGTTGAACACAACTTGAGCCATAATTTGACACTGAGGTTGTTAAGCCTTCGATCAAATGATGACCACGGCTCTGATACCACTTGAAAGGTCCTAATATGGCTAGAGGGGGGTGAATAGCCTATTTAAAAATCTACAAACCAACTAGAGCAATTTGATTAGTATAACAAATAGCAAAATGCAAACTTGCTCTAGCTCTACAAGGGTTGCAAGCCACCTATCCAATAATTCTAGTTGCTATGATCACTAAACACACAATTTGCTATGTCACTACTCACTAAGGGTTCTCACACTTGCTACACTAAAGAGCTCCACTAGATGAACTTAAACTACAACGCAAACTCTCAATTCTAGCTACACTAAAGAGCTTGCTATAACTAGTTTGCAAGAATATAAATGAGTGAGTAGGGTGATTATACCACCGTGTAGAGGAGTGAACCAATCACAAGATGAATACTAAATCAATCACTGGGAGAAAACCAAAGGGCAAGAGACAACCAATTTTTCTCTCGAGGTTCACACGCTTGCCGACACGCTAGTCCCCGTTGTGTCGACCAACACTTGGTGGTTCGGTGGCTAAGAGGTGTTACATGAACCTCATCCACACAATTGGACACTATAAGAACCTACCCACAAGTGAGGTAACTCAATGACACGAGCAATCCACTAGAGTTACCTTTTGGCGCTCCGCCGGCGAAGGCACAAGAACCCTCACAATCACCACGATCGGAGCTGAGAGACAATCACCAACCTTCGCTCGATGATCCTTGCTGCTCTCAAGCCATCTAGGTGGTGGCAACCACCAAGAGAAACAAGTGAATCCTGCAGCAAAACACGAATACCAAGTGCCTCTAAATGCAATCACTCAAGCAATGCACTTAGATTCTCTTCCAATCTCACAATGATGATGGATCAATGATGGAGATGAGTGGGAGGGCTTTGGCTAAGCTCACAAGGTTGCAATATCAATGCAAATGGCCAAGAGAGTGAGCTTGAGCCAGCCATGGGGCATAAATAGAAGCCCCCATGAAATAGTGACATTGGCTCCTCAGTCCACTGAAAAACGGGGTGACCAGACACGCCGGTCAGATCGACCGGATGCTGGACCCTAGCGTCTGGTTGTGCGATGCGTGCCACGTGGCCCCTGCTTCAAACGTTGATCGCCCGATCTCAAGGGTCATCAGTACATTTAAGTTGTGACTGGATGCGCTGCTTCAAAGTAACCGGACGCGGGACCCCAGCATCCGGTCATTTCTAGTAAGGTTCCATTCGTGACCGGACGTGTCCGGTCATGCCCGACGCTTCAAAGGTCCGTTGACCGTCTCTCTATGCGCCACCATGTCAAGATCATCGCCAAGACCGACCGGACAAAGGTCAGTGTCGGTCACACTTTTCCAGGCGTCCGATCAAAAGACCGAGATAGCGCACTCACTTCTGCTACTAATCGAACGCAAGACCCCAGCGTCTGGTCACTACATGACCAGCATCCGGTGCACTTTGTGAAACCCCGATCATTTGGCACCGATGAGGTTCCACTCTTGGGCGACACACTCCGACCGTGGAGTTTCAAACCCTTGCTCCCAAGTGCTAAACACAATGTGTATCACCTTTGTGCATGTGTGTTAGCATGTCTACACAAACATTTTCTAGGGTGTTAGGACTCCACTAGATCCTAAATGCATATGCAATGAGTTAGAGCATCTAGTGGGACTTTGATAACCGCATTTTGATATGAGTTTCACCCCTCTTAATAGTACGGCTATCGAACCTAAATGTGATCACACTCGCTAAGTGTCTTGATCACCGAAATGATAAAGGCTCCTACCACTTATACCTTTGCCTTGAGCCTTTTGTTTTCCTTTCTCCTTTTCCAAGTCCAAGCACTTGATCATCACCATGGAATCACCATCATCATGTCATGATCTTCATTTGCTTCACCACTTGGAATAGTGCTACCTATCTCATAATCACTTTGATAAACTAGGTTAGCACTTAGGGTTTCATCAATTAACCAAAACCAAACTAGAGCTTTCAGCCGCCCGGCCCTTGATTGCACCGCTTCATCATCGTACGGCCCTTGATAGCTCCCAATGGTGGTTACAATTGTAGCACATGGTGAACTTCGGACAGGAGATCGATTGGTAAGTCGATGGAGACCTCCAAGCCTATGACAGTGGGCCCATGAATCCACCGGCTTCCAATCTCGTCCGTTGATCAAACCAACTCGGATGGAGGCTTGTTATTGGCTTAGGAGCTGCTCCCATGGATCGGTGACGTGGTAGGGTGCCAGGTGGGGCTGGGCGGTGCCCCCCTATAGGCCCTGCCTCTCCTGGCCACATGGATGGTTACTAGAAGGTATGTTTTCGCTCCTTTTTTGCCTATTTTAGCCCTACAAGCACAATTCTCCAAGTACATGTGGAACCAAGTGAAATCTAAACATAAAACGTCATTTCATGCATCATTTTATGTGTTTTATGGTTGATTGTTGATGGCAAAAGAGGGTGGTAAGAGCCGTCAACAAGCTCCCCCACACTAAACCTTTGCTCGTCCCGAGTAAAGAGTGTGAAATAAGAGACGAGTGACATATGCTTTCTCCTAAAAATCTAAATAAGTATAAAGATTATTCTGATACTCATACTCATACCTGTGATCTTTCTAGTGGCTAAGATCAAACCTTAGGCAGTTGATAAGTGGGACAGCTGTGATCAAAAGAGTCGCACTTTCTCTCCTCAAATTACCTTGGAGTTTTTAGTTAAATTTTTCAAAGAACGTATGATTCATGTATATCACTCAAAAAAGTGTTTGGCGATAATCATCTCATGAGAATAAGTATGTTGCCCTTCTCTATCTAAAGCTTATGTGGGGCTATAGGTAGGAATCAAAGCTAAACATATTCACCCTACTTGGTTTTGCTAGGTCAAACAATGGATCCTAGGAGGGTTATGTCATGCAATCATAGACCAAGATATATAGGTGGATGGAATGGTGGATGATGTCTCTCCTCCTTATTTCTTCTTCTCTTTAAGGAACATGTCTATCTCCCTCTCTTATTTCTTTTTTTGAGAGAGATGAACTCATGAGCATTTGTGCTCAAGCTTTCTTTTCTTTTTCCTTCTTTCTTTCTCTCTTTTTTTAGATAGCCATGTCCTTCTATGGAAAGAGAAGGTATGCATTCATATTTTTGAAAGGAGAAACAAGACTTTATAGTGGACTAAATGAGCATACTTCCAGTGTATAAGTAGCTTAGAAGTGGTATATGTGGACTTGGTTATAAAAGCATGACACAACTCTCTACTTAGATCTCAAAGGTTGACAAAGCTCAAAGTAAGTTTGAATAGCATTTTCTGTTGGTTTTATAAATAGCTATGCTTTGGCTCTGGTAGGCATTTTTCTCACATGAGGAATCATGATATCATAGCATTTTGTTTTTCATAAGACAAATTTCTCTAAGGTCATGAGTAAAGAAAAGGTAACTTACTTTGTCACTACTATATCTCACAAATCAACAACTTAGGTAGACCATACTAATTAAAAGTAGATCACAAGTTCTAAGCATGAGAATAGAATAGAATTTATACTAGTCAGATTTTAAAGATCAACATAGTCACATGTTTACAATTTTAAATCTATTTTCATGTGTGTAGAGATGGAAATAATCAATTTTAACATGAAAATCACGTACTAGAGAAAAATAAAAGTGTAAACCTGCGTAGTGGTTCAAGGTGGGCCCAAGGGCCAGCCTTGCCACGTCGACGACAGTAGCGGGGCGCTGGGCGGCGGGCCCAGGTGGCCCCTCGCGTCGGTCTTTTGCTCAAGGTGTTTTGCAGCGCGTGTATGACTCAGTGATGGCATTTTCGTGATTGTGGGAAGCCGTCAAAAATTGAATAGAGGCTTCCTCCACACTATCTTCTTTGGTAATTTGTTTCTTTTATTCAAAATAATAAACTGTGAAATAACAAAGTCCTACTCGTGGGAAAACACTAGCGGATGAGACACTAACTTTATTTAATTTTAGGCGCTAGTTTACAATAAGGGAAATTCAAACTAATGGAAAGCAAATCTAACACAAACAATTCAAACCTAACACGACCTATAGCGAACTAAGGAAAACAAATATAAACCTAAAAAGTGCCTAATCTAAAGACCTAGGCGGCCACGGAGTCTAGGGGAGTGGTGCCTCATAGAGATGCTCATTCCCCATGGCCACGAACAGGCGCCTAAGCTTCGAGGTGAGCCCCTTGTGGAGTACGTCCATCTTGTCCTCGATGTCAAAGCGCCAAAGCTCCTACTCCACCACCCACTCCCCTAGGGTCAGGTTCTCCTCCTTGAGGGTGTCTAGCTTAGCCTAGAGCCCTTCAAGGGTGAGCTCCTCCTTCTCATCTTCACTATGCTCCATCTGCCTAGGAGATCCACGAATGGGCGAAGGAGTCAGACGATGGAGCACGGAGGGGGCCGACAGTGACCCCTCTGTAGTCTTAGCATCGCTGGAGTCGAGGCGATGGAGCACCTTCTCATAGCACCCCAAAGGGAGCTGGCGCCTGGAGAGCTCATACTTCACCCTCTTAGGATTGGGGGTGTCCTACGAGTGCTCTCACTATTGGTGAGGGACAGGCTATCCTCTGACTTGTCGAAGATCACCAGGGTGCGATGCTCGTTGGTAGACATGGGCGTAGGTAGATCCGATGTGGGGAAGAGGCGCACCATGATCGGCTTCTTCGGGGTGATGTCCCTTGTGGTTGGACATGCGGGCAAGTCATCTCGGAGCTTCTTGTTAGAGAAGTCCAGGGGCTAGGGATGCTGCCTAGGTGAAGGAGAGTTGAAGGGGCACTTCATGGGGTCGAGCGGCGGCCTATGCTGTCGGGCGGTGAGGCCATGGCGCTGGCCGGTGCTGGGCTGGCTCCCCTCGGGCTCCTGGCAGGCGGAGTCCCCAGTGGGCTCTTCAGTGGTGTGGCGTTGGCTAATGGCTGCACATCCAGGACCCCCTCTTGATCGATTTCGTCAATCAAAGCACGAGCGGTGGTGCTATTTTTTGGAGGGTTGCTACCCATGGTGGAAGTACTAGCGAGCCTACACCTAGGAGGTGGAGAAATGGATGGAATACTTGTGGAGATGAAGGAAATGGTCGGTGGTATTTATTGGAAGGTAGGTGAATGAGATGAGGCTTCCCATGATTATCCCGTGCTTTGGATCACGAGAATCAGTTGGAATCTCAGATAAACATGTGGGGATAACAAAGGAAAAGCCAAGGATCATCGTTCCCTCACACGATAATAGAGGACGCACCTAGACCCCGGGCGACGCCAATATGGTGCTGGGCGATGGCCCAAAGGCACTGAGCGGTGTGGCCTAGGTGGCCTTTGCCTCTCCTATGCCTTAGTCATATTAAATGGGGTCCAAAATTCATAAAATACCTATCTCTCGGGTTAGAATGGGACCTATAGCCCATTTATATGAAGTGGGCACCAAGCCCAGTCCAAAACACAAGAGTATGCATCAGTGCTAGAATGTTATGAACTCTATTATATCTAGCTCCTTTAATTCTTGCATGTTGGGTTCATAGTAAAGTTTTAAGCGTTGACCATTCACCTTAAAAATGTTGCCTTCATCGCTTTCCAGCGTGATGGCCCCATGGGGTGAAGTGGCAACTACTTTAAATGGTCCATCCCATTTGCTCTGTAACTTTTCATGTCCGAAAAGTCAGACCCCAGAGTTAAAGAGTAACACCTTATCCCTAGGGTTAAATTCATTTTTCTTAATTCTCTTATCATGCCATCGTTTTATTCTCTCTTTATAGAGTTTGGCACTATGATAAGCTTTTTCTCTCCACTCTTCTAATTCTAAGATTTGCATTTTTTGCTTTTGACCTGCTAAGTCTAAATCCATATTCCATTTCTTAATGGCCTAGTGAGCTTTGAATTCTAGTTCTACAGGGAGATGGAAAGTCTTCCCGTACACTAATTGGTATGGAGACATACCAATGGGTCTTTTATAGGCAGTTCTATAAGCCCAAAGTGCTTCTGGTAACTTATGTTTCCAACCTATCCCCATTTCTTCTACAGTTTTCTATAGGATATTTTTAATTTGCTTATTAGAAGTTTCTACTCGCCCACTAGTTTGAGGATGGTAAGGAGTGGCTATGCTATGTTGGATTCCCTGGTCAGTCAAATAGCGTCTAAAGTTTTTATCAATAAAGTGAGAGCCTCCATCGCTAATGACCATCCTAGGGACACCAAGACAGGGGAAGATAGTTTCCTAAAACATCTTCTTAGCATGCTTAGCATCAGCTGCTCGGCATGGTATGGCTTCTACCCATTTTGAGACATAATCAACGGCCACTAAGATGTATTCGGAATCATAAGACTATGGGAATGGTCCCATAAAGTCTATTCCCCAAACATCAAACAACTCTACTTGTAGGTTATTAGTGTGGCATAGCATCACTAGTGTTTATATTTCCATGTTTTTGGCACCTAGTACACCTTCTAATGAAATCTTTTGTGTCTTCATACATGGAGAGCCAAAAGAAACCGCTTTGCCAAATTTTAGCATGTGTTCTAAAGGCTCCATAATGGCCTCCATATTCAGCAGAGTGACATCTTTCTATGATTTTAGTGGCTTCTTCTAAAGGGACACACTTTCTAAGTAGTCCGTCTGAACAGACTCTATAGAGATAAGGGTCATCCCACAAATGGGTTCTACTTTGGTATAGCAATTTCTTCCTATTTTCATCCCGGTGGGACATAGCCAGTTACTATGAAATTAATAGTGTTTGCATATCAAGGATTTGTGTGTGCAACTTTTAGAAGAGTATCATCATGTAGAAAATCATTTATAGGGGTTGTCACTATCATGAAATTGTAAGCGTGAAAGGGATCTGCTACAAAATTCTCTACTTCTTTTTTGTCTTTTATCTCTAAATCAAATTCTTGGAGTAACAAAATCCAGCGGATCAGACGGGGTTTAGCATCTTTCTTAGCAAGGAGGTACTTCAAAGTGGCATGGTTTGTATAAACAATTACCTTAGCCCCTACTAAGTAAGATCTAAATTTATCTATGGAAAAAACTACAGCTAAAAGCTCCTTTTCAGTGGTAGCATAATTGAGTTGTAGTCCTGTTAAAGTTTTACTTGCACAAGAAATTGCATAATGCTTCCTATATTTTGTTTGACCAAGAACAACACCAACAGCAAAATCACTAGCATCACACATTATTTCAAAAGGTAAGCTCCAGTCAGGGGGTTGTATGACTAGGGCTGAAACTAGAGCCTTTTTTAGTATATGGAAGGAATTTAGACATTCATCATCAAAGTTGAAAGGAACATCCTTTGCTAACAAACTAGTCAAAGGTCTAGCAATTTGAGAGAAGTCTTTTATGAACCTTCTATAGAAACCAGCATGGCCTAAGAGGCTTCTAATTCCCTTAATATTAGTGGGAGGTGGAAGTTGCTCAATCACATCGATCTTTGCTTTATCCACTTCTATCCCACGTTCCGACACTCCATGGCCTAGAAATATCCCTTCTCTGACCATGAAGTGGCACTTTTCCTAGTTTAGGATTAAGTGCTTCTCCTCACATCTTTGGAGGACTCTATTTAGATTCTTTAGGTAGTCATCAAACAGTTTGCCATAGACAGAGAAATCATCCATAAAGACTTCCATGATCTTTTCAATCATGTCAGAAAAGATGGACATCATGCATCGTTGGAAGGATGCAGGAGCATTACATAGTCCAAAAGACATACGCTTATAGGCATAAGTTCCATAACGACAAGTGAAAGTGGTTTTACTTTGATCGTCAGGATGAATGGGTATTTGGTGATAACCTGAATATCCATCAAAAAAGCAGAAGAAAGAATGATTGGCTAGTCTTTCTAACATTTCATCTATGAAAGGTAATGGGAAATGATCTTTCTTCGTAGCTTTATTTAGCTTCCTATAATCTATGCACATCCTCCAACCCGTGATAGTGCGTTGTGGTATAAGTTCATTCTTATCATTTTGATGACTTTCATTCCACCCTTCTTAGGGATTACTTGCACGGGGCATACCCATTCACTGTAAGGCACTGGATAAATAATCTCCGCGTGCAAGAGCATCAACACCTCTTTCTTAACAACTTCATGCATAGCGTTGTTAAGTCATCTTTGAGGCTCCCTAGATGGAATCGAATCAGGCTCTATAGGAATACGATGCGTGCAAAGAGTAGGGCTAATCCCTTTTAGATCTTGTAGTGAATAACCAAAAATGGATCTATGCTTTTCTAACACAGTGAGGAGTCTATAGGTCTCCGCCTTAGATAGCTTATCACTGATGATTATTGGGGTCTCAAGATCATGGTTTAGAAAAGCATATTTCAGTCCAAAAGGGAGAGGTTTCAACTCGATTGGAGGTCGAGGTGGTCTCTCAGATTCATCAAGGCGAAAGGGTTCGTCTGTTTTGGCTTCCTCTTGAGTAAAGAATTGAGCATCCTCCTTAAAATCAGGCTAGGCAGTTTCTTGTGAAACACCCATTATTGCATATTCCATAGTGTGGGGGTATGACCCCGGATACCCACGACATACCACATGGGCTGCGCCCCCAGGGGCAGCCTAGCCCACAAGATGAAGCCTTGCGGGGCATGACTCTGCTCGGCACCTCCCGCAAGACATCTGGAAGATATCTTGAAGATACTACGAGATCTGCTAGGATATGTATGATCCCAAGATTCCTATAATCAGCTATTACTTTCCGGTTGTCTCTCAGATCTAACCAACTTGTAACCCTGCTCCACGGACTATATAAGGCGGGCAAGAACCCCCTCCAAACTCACGCAATATCATACGATAGCTAATACAAACCAACAGACCACAGGAGTAGGGTATTATGTCATACTAACGGCCTAAACCTGTCTAACTCATGTGTCTCTGTTGCTTCTTCTTCTTCTTGATCTCACGCTCCTCTGTTGATCAATCTACCTTCGTGGGATACCCCTCAGAGGACTGCCGACAATATTCTATCGACAGTTGGCGCGCCAGGTAGGGGCTTGTGTGTTGTTTCCTTACCGAACAAGATGGCTTTTTCCGTAGGCTCTTCATCCCTCCCGTAACCTGGCCAGATCTTCACTATTGGATCGATCTCATGGATCATCAACGCCGATGGAGTCATAGAGCTCCTTGAGCCGGCACAGATTGATTTTGCGCCGATCACCCCCGCACCTGCGATAGCATATCCAATCTCAGAACCACCTCCAAGGTCACCTTCATTGATGACTCGCCACTCGCTTCCTCGCTACCAGAGGAGGCAGATTAACAATGATGATCTGATTGCATCTATCAATCAGGTTGGTCTGAAGCTCACCGATTGCCTCTCCATCACCGAAATGGCTCTGGACACTCTGGTCTAGCGCCGACCACCCACCGATCCAAGTCTACCAGAGGCTGCTCGGAAGACTCTAGGAGTTGTGGCTCTACCCTTCGGGCTCGCCAACGCCACCACCACCTTCCAAGACGCCCTAAGGGGTAGATTCACTGACCAGGTGGGAGACATCCATCCTCTCACTGACCAAATCGCTGACCAACCTCCGTCGGCCGTCAACATGCTCCACGTCAGCCGATGCTCTAGAGCGTCCCTCCAGACCATCCCGGAGGAGAATCCAGACTCCGAGTCCCAAGGCTCAACGGAGACCCTCGCTGAAACCTTCACCGAGCAACTTCTTCTACCTCCTTTCTAGGGTGGCATGATCTTCAACGTCAGCATGGACAGCCCCCCTCAGAACGGTGAGACCGAGGAGGAACGCGCCGCTCATGAGAATCAGAACGTCAATCGCGCACAATGCCGAGCAAATGAGAATATCCTTGCGAGGGCCGAGCAGCAGCTTGACTCACAAGGAGTACCACTCCAACACAACCTCGATGAAGAGTTTCTCCATGTTGATGGCCACGACGTCTTCAAGACTCCAAGCGCCAATCTGGCAGTGGCTGCCAATGAGCTCGCCCGCCTCTCGTAGATGCTCGAGCTCGCCAAGGTCACCGCCATGCTTAAAGCAGCGCACTATCAGGTCAATGAGATCCGCCAGGATCAAAGACCTTCATACTCCACCACTTCGATTCACCGATCAGTCGCCACAAGAACCGATCGCCACCAAAGTTGCTTCACCGACCAGCACCGCAACGACAGGCAACCCCTCCAGGGCGGAGCTAGGGGCAACCGCGCTGAACATCACCGCCAACATGACCAGGAGGTCGACTAGGATGTCTGGGTGCACCTCAACAATCTCTAAGATGCACGATGATGTATCGACAAACGCCGCTGTGGTCGCCATGAAGACGAAGTACGCCGCCACTAGGAGTACGAGCAAGAGTACGGTAACCCGGACTCAGCTCTTGAGCCACTCACTAGCGGCAACGCTATAGACAACGGCGCTGACAACCCCGAGGAGCCCCCAGCATTCACAAGGGTGCTCCAAACACTTTAGTGGCCCCATGGTTTCAAAATCACTAGGGTCGAGCCCTACGAGGGGAGGATGAATCCAACATAGTGGTTACAAGCTTACGCCACTGTTATTCGCGCCGCCGGAGGAGACACTAGTGTCATGGTGAACTATCTTCCCATCATGCTCGCGCCAACCGTCATGAACTGGCTCACTAGCCTTGCCCCGGACTCCATTGGATCCTAGGAAGAGCTGAAAAAAGTCTTCACCGACAATTATATGGCTACGTGTACGCGACCGGGAACCCAGCATGATCTCAACTACATCAACCAGAAGCCATCCGAACTCCGCTGCAACTACATCCGATGATTTTTCGAGATGAGGAATTCTATTCCAAACATCACAGAAGCCGAGGTCATCACCGCCTTCATCCGAGGACTCCATCACCGTGAGCTTCACTTCAAGTTCAACCGCAAGCTGCCCACTAGGATCGGCGAGATGATCACAACCGCCAATCAGTACACCGATGCCGAGGAAGCCGAGGTGCGCTTCAATGAGGATGTGGGCACTCATTGCCCAACATACCGCCATAACGACGACCGCCGACCACGACGACCACAGTTATCATCGTGACAGCGGCCGTGATCGGCCAGAAGGACCCAAGACTGGTCAAAAATCACCGCCACCGCCGGACCACATCATCACTGCCATCAATGAACCTCGCACCAAGCACAATTACGATGAAAGATCCTCGAAGCGGCCCATGCCCTCTCCATAAGAACGCCAAGCACAAGATGAAGAACTACCTCGGTTTGGCTAAGGAGTTCCAGGACAAAAAGCTAGATGATGATGCCAACGACGGAGCCGGAGGCCGCTGACCACCTGGGGACAATGACAATGCCTTCTAGGACCACGACAAGGTGGTCGCCACCATCTTCGGGGGCCTCGCCTCCACCGAGAGCAGAAGAGAACGGAAGCTCACCGCATGGCGGGTGCTCGCCATCACTATGGAGGACATCGCCGCCAACCCCAGCTATCACCCATGGTCCGAGGTCCCCATCACCTTCAGCAGGGCCAACCAGTGGGTGGACATTCCCTACATAGGGTGTTTCCCCCTTGTCCTCGATGCAACTATCCAGAAGGTGCTTTTTAGAAAAGTGCTCGTCGACGGTGGGAGCGCTCTAAATCTCCTCTTCGCCAGAGCCCTAAAGGAGCTAGGCCTCGGATTAGCAGATCTCACACCCTCTGACTCCTCCTTTTGGGGTGTGATACCTGGTAGGGCCTCCAAACCGCTTGGAGAGATCACCCTACTAGTATAGTTCGGCACGGCAAGCAACTACCACGGCAAGCACATCAACTTCTACGTTGCTGATTTCAACAACACCTACCACGCCACACTTGGTCAGCTAGCTCTAGCCAAGTTCATGGTTGTACCGCACTACGTATTTGGTGCTGAAGATGCCTTCGCCTATAGGAGTTCTGGCCCTGCGGGCCAACCTCTCCATCGCCTACGCCTGCAAGACAGAGAGTCTCGCCCTCACCAAAGCCACCGACCTCTCCATCCAGATGGCTAGCGTGGTCACCGAAGCCAAGACGTTGCCCACCGACAACATGGAGATCCCAGAGCTAGAGCCTCCCCATGCCTTCGCCAAGTCCAAGGAAATAAAGGAGATCGGCCTCGGCCTCGACGACCCCTCCAAGACCATGAAGATTGGGGACTCACCTTGACCCCAAATAGGAAAGCACGCTCGTCTCCTTCCTACATGCCAACGCCGACATGTTTGCTTGGAAACCTGCAGACATGTAGGGGTACCACGGGAGAAGATTGAGCACCCCTTGAATGTCTCACCGACCACCAAATTGATCAAGCAAAAACTCTGCCGATTCACGCCAGACAAGAAGGAGGCTATTAGGGTAGAAATAAAATGGCTTTTAGCTACTGGATTTATAAAAGAAGTGTATCATCCTGAGTGGTTAGCAAACCCTGTTCTCGTTCAAAAAAGAATAAAGAATGGAGAATGTGCGTTGATTACACTAATCTTAACAAACACTGCCCTAAAGACCCCTTCGGTTTGCCTCGGATAGATGAGGTTGTAGACTCCAGCGTCGGCTGCGAACTGCTCTCCTTCCTTGACTGTTACTCCGGTTATCACCATATCTCCCTCAAGGAAGAAGACCAAATCAAGACGTCGTTCATCACACCCTTCAGTGCGTACTGCTACACTACCATGTCCTTTGGACTCAAGAACGCCGGGGCGACTTATCAATGGGCTATTTAGATGTGCCTCGATCAACAGATCGGCCGCAACATCAAAGCTTACATCGACGATATGGTTGTCAAGTCCAAGACCGCCGATGATCTTATCACCGACCTTGAAGAACCGTTCACCAACCTTAAAAGGTATCGATGGAAGCTGAACCCTTCAAAGTGCATCTTTGGAGTTCCATCCGGTATACTCCTGGGCTACATTGTCAGCACACGAGACATTGAGCCCAATCCTAATAAGGTCTTTGCCATCACCAACATGAAACAGCCAACATGCGTCAAGGATATATAGAAGCTTACAGGCTGCATGGCTGCTTTAAGCCGATTCAAATCGCGCCTCGGTGAAAAAAGGGCTACCGTTCTACAAACTCCTCAAGGCCTTCGAGCTTTTCCTGGTCGGAAGAGGCAGACACAGCTTTTGAGTAGCTTAAGTTGTTCCTAACAAAGCCTCCGATAATGACGGCGCCATGGCCAGACGAAACTCTCCTAATCTATATCATCGCTACTTCTTGCGTCGTCAGCACAGCAATTGTGGTTGAATGTGAGGAGGCCGGGCACGCCTATAAGGTGCAACGGTCGGTATATTTCAAGAGCGAGGTTCTTAACGAGCCCAAGACTCATTATCCTTAGGTCCAGAAGCTACTATACGCCTTTCTGATTATGTCGCGCAAGCTCCGCTACTACTTTGAGTATTACAAGATTGTTGTGGTCACCGAGTTCCCTCTAGGGGACATTCTCCGCAACAAAGAGGCCAACGGCCTTATCATCAAGTGGGCTATCGATCTCAGCACTTACGCCATTGAATTCAGAAGCAGGCCTACCATCAAGTCTTAGGCCATTGATTTCATCAGCGAGTGGACCATCATCCAAGAGCCCATCGCCACCACCTACCCCGAGCACTGGGTGATGTACTTCGACGATGCCCTTAACATCAATGGTGTTGGTGCGGGCATTCTGTTCATTACACCGACCAAAGATAAGCTCTAATACGTTCTCCGGATACACTTTCCGGCCTCCAACAACGCCACCAAATATGAAGCATGTCTCCACGGACTCCGTATAGCCATTGAGCTCGGCGTCAAACACCTCATGGTATATGGGGACTCCACGCTAGTCATCAACCAGCTTAACAAAGACTGGTCTTGCTCCAACGAGAAGATGGATGCATATTGTGCCGAAATCAGGAAGCTTGAAGGGAAGTTCTATGGTATCGAGTACCATCACGTGGTACACGATCAAAATCAGCTCGTCGATCACCTATCCAAGTTAGGCTCCTCTCGCCGCGATTCCAC
This sequence comes from Miscanthus lutarioriparius, assembly GCA_904845875.1. NCBI lineage: Eukaryota > Viridiplantae > Streptophyta > Magnoliopsida > Poales > Poaceae > Miscanthus > Miscanthus lutarioriparius. The sequence continues at coordinate 47,596,823 of CAJGYO010000018.1, read as the reverse complement.
CAAGGGTCTTCGTTCAAGATCTTCTGGCGCCATCCATTAAGGAAGATAAGGAAATTCAAGAAGTTCCTCCCGCCGACCAGTTGGTACTTACGGTACTTTTGTCGGTCGCCGATTGGAGGGAACAGTTCATCAAGTACCTCTCTAGCACCAAAGTACCCATCGATAAGACTGAAATTGAACGCCTAATTCGTTGAAGCAAGCATTACATGCTGGTGGACGACAACTTGATGAGGAAAAGTGCCAAGGAAGGGATACTACAAAAATGCATCACCCAAGAAAACGGAGAGAAGCTACTTCTCGAAATTCACTCTGGTTCCTACGGCAACCACGCGGCCTCGAGAACACTGGTCGGCAAGGCTTTCCGAGTTGGTTTCTTCTAGCCCATGGCCATCTCCGATGTAGAAGACCTCGTCCAACGTTGTGAAGGATGCCAATTTTTTGCCACGCAAATACACGTGATGGCACTAGAGCTATAGACCATCCCAGCTTCCTGGCCCTTCGCATGCTAGGGACTGGATATGATTGGGCCTTTCCAGCCAGCGCCAGGTGGTTTCTAGTACGTATACGTCACCATTGACAAGTTCTCCAAGTGGATCAAGTATAAACCGCTCATCTCGGCTACTGTAAAGAAAGCAGTCGAGCTCTTCGAAGATATCATCCACAGATTCGGTCTCCCGAATAGCATCATCACTGACCTTGGAACTACATTTACTAGCCATCACTTATGGGAATTCTACGAAGACCAATGCATCTCCATCAAGTACGTCTCTGTTGCCCATCCTAGAGCCAACGGCCAAGTCGAATGGGAGAACGGCATGATCCTTGATGCTCTCCAAAAGAGGCTATATCAGAAAGAAGAAAAGCATCCGGCAGATGACTCAAGGAGCTACCGGTTGTTGTCAGGGGACTATGCACTCAAGCTAGTCGTAGCACCGGTGTGTCTCCATATTTCTTGGTCTATAGCTCAAAAGCCATATTACCAGCGGATATTGCCTTCCAAGCACCTAGGGTGGAAAATTATGATGAAGAGCAAGCCATAGCTGTTCGGACAGAGGACGTCAACGATAGGGCCAAGGAAGAACGCCTAATCACTTATGTCCACATCGCCAAATATCTAGAAGGCTTGCGGAGGTACTACAACCACAACATAAAAGGTCATTCATTTGCTATCGGCGACCTCGTTCTCCGTAGAAAACAAAAAACCAAAGGGATGCACAAGCTCATCTCCCCCTGGGAAGGACCTTATGTCATCAAAGAGGTTACCCGACCAAGGGCTTATTGCCTATGTGACTTAGACAGAATCGATGTCCCCAACTCATGGCACATCGAGCACCTCATACGTTTCTATCCTTGAAAAGCCCTAGATATGTACTCTCCGCTTTATGATGAATAAAGTTTTGGTCTCCATAACTTGTCTCCACTTTTTCTCCATTGTGGTTTAATCTCCGCTTATAGTCACCGAGCTCTATGCTACTCCATAATGAACTCAATACGAAATCACCATAATAGTGCCGAACACGTTTTCTCCAAGTCGCCGAACATGTTTTCTCCAAGTCGCCGAACACATTTTCTCCAAATCGTCGAACACGTTTTCTCTAAGTCGCCGAGCACTTTTTCTCCAAATCACCGAACATGTTTTCTCCAAATCGCCAACGTATTTTGCCAAACATGTTTCTCCAAATCGCCGAACATTTTGCTCCAAATCTCCAAGATATTTCACCGATCATCGAGCTGCATACGTTCTTTTTTGTTCTCTTTGGAGAAGACCCAGTCTTCGATCTCTCCCTACATGTGCCATGGGCTCCGCGCTCTGCATTATGGGTGGTCGGCTGCTGTTCCTTGGTCACGCCTATTCCTCCTACACGTCCATGGGCTCCGCGCTCGACGTTATGGACTATGGGCTAGCCAAGGTCGAGAGCTCAGCACAGAACTAATTGCTCAGACGCCACTTATACTACGTACATCTCTAAGTTATTTCGACAACCACCGAGCAGCACATGTTCTGCTTTGTTCTCTATGGAGAAGATCTGGTCTCTGATCTCTCCCTACATGTGCCATGGGCTTCGCGCTCTGCATTATGGGTGGTCGGCTGTGGTTCCTTGGTCACGCCTATTCCTCCTACACGTGCACAGGCTCTGCGTTCACTGTTATGGACTATGGGCTAGCCGAGGCCACGGGGGTCAGTAGCGAACCAACTGCTTGGACGCTACTTATACTATGTATAATTGCGTTATGGTTAAAACTACGAAGATTTTTTCGCCGAAATACAAGCAAACTGCATACACATGCACCTTATAACATTTATCACATACATAAGTGTTTTTGGCGCTTTCGCGCATTCTAACTACACTGTCTAGATATTATAGATGATAATCTCCGAGCAGATCACCAAGCTTCGCCATCACCGCTCGTCTCACCAAACAGGTTGATGTCACCGGCTAGCTTTTTTTCGTCGCATCCTCCACCTCATCCTCCAGCTGCTGGGTCTCCGCCTCGCTCAGCCCTTCGGTGAATTCGGCCCTATCGCCTGAAGGACAATGGATTGATAGTTGGACCAAACCACTGCAAGGGCATGAGTAATGCCGGTAACAATGGCATCACGGTTGAAGCTCTCCCACACCATAGCTCGAGGCACCACTAGGGGGCTTTGTGGCCGGACAGCGGGTCCGATCATGCCCTACAACGCCTCAGGAATCGCCTTTTGAGCCTCGGGCGCCACCGGCTTCACCGCCCCAGACTCCGACGTATCGCCGACAACTCCAGCCTCTACTCCCGAAGACCCGGCGGTTCCCACCATTGCCTCGGGCACTGCCACCGATCCGTCCATTGTCAAGTTCACCAAGTTCAGCGGCGGTTGACTCCTCCTCTAGCTGTCGAGCTCTCGGGGACTCTGGGACGGGAGCCGCCGGCGTTGCCTCCACCATGGGATCAGCCCTTAGTGGTTTGATAGTCTAGACTAGTGGGGTCAGACCCTCTGCACGCTTCGCACTAAATCAGACAGTTCATCAAGCGCCAAAAAAGCTAAGAAATGACAACAAAGTAACTCCAAGGCAAGGATACTTACGGTTTGGTCTGCCGGTACAATTTCTTGAACCGGTGACGCCTACTCGAGCACCTAGGCATGGCCATGGGGTCGACTTCCATGCTCTGGGGTGGAGGTCCCATCTCCTCCACCATCGGCCACCTCGCTCGCCTACTGCTCTGGGACTTCCTCCGCCTGCTGCTCGGGGACTCCCATCACCTGCTGCTTAGGGGCTTCCATCGCCTGCTACGTAGGGACTCCCTTAGGCCGTTGCTCAGGGACTTTTTTGCCTTTCTTCGCTTGTTCCAACACATGCGTGCTGTGCGGAGGCAATTCAGTGTTTGGTGGAGGAGCCACCGAAGTTTCGTTGTCATCTAACCACTCGAACACTGCGGTCCTTCACATTCGAGTGGTCTAGTGGCCACCAAGCGAGATGTCGCCCGATTTGAGGGGACCGGCGGCCGCAGTCTTCCTCTTCTTTTCGGGCTAGCTTGTCTGCCACTGCCCTCTTCCCCAGGATTTTCTCCGGCACCAGGGATGGACTCTCCAATGAGGTGCTAACTACTCCCTCCTCGTCAGGCTGCGGTGGTGGCCGAGCGTCTACCCCCTTCGATCAATCGCTCCTTGGCACGCCTGAGAAGTGAACCGTTCTTTCCTATGAATGGATCTTTGCATATGTGAATTAGTTCACTACTAGGCTACAATCATGGATACAAAGCAGCATGAGCAAAACAATCGGGATGGTTACCTGAGGAGGCGGATTTAAACAGTTGAAGGCCTTTGTTTGCCTAGACATGCTGAATGAGGCGTTGGGAGCGAATAGCTCTGCGGCCCGCTCTAGCACATCTTTCCTCGTGAGTCGCTCTGGCCTCTCCCGGGTCCCATTGTCATCACCCTTGAAGTCAAAGCCTGGGTGGGCCCTCTCCTTGCAGGGTTGGACGCGGCGCACTATGAAGTTTGCTGCCACCAGTTTGCCGTTAATCTCCACGTCTTTAATCAAGTCAAGGAGCTCCCTCACCTGCTCCATGTCAGCGCTATTCGGTTTCTCCGACCAGCTCTTCTGGTTCTCTGGGATGTGGTGGATGTCACAGCAGATTGCAGGGTGGCTCTGCTTCATGTAGAACCACCTGGAGTTCCACCCTTTCAGAGAAGTGTTCAGCGGTACGTTAATGTACTCGCTAGCCATCCCATCCCAGAGTTGCATATACACTTCGCCGACCACCTTGGAACCACCGCCGCCTTTCTTCTTCAACCAAAATAGGTGTTTGAAGAGGTTGAAGTGCGGTAGAACCCCCAGATATGTCTCACAAAAATGGATAAAGACCGAGATGTGCAGTATGGTGTTCGGATGGAGATTGCACAGACTAATCATCTAGAACTCCAGCAGATCCCGTGCAGGAAAGGATGAACAGGGAACCCCAACCCACGCTAGAAATAATCATCAAAGACTATAGCTTCATCAGTGTTAGGCATCGGGAAGGGCTCACCGCTGGCTGGACACCATCCGATAGTGATGTGGTCTGGAAGAACGCCCGCCGCCACCATCCTGTTGAGCTCCACCTTCCCCATCTTCGACGGCACCCATTCCTCGTCGCGGCTGGCTCCGGCGGCCGCCTTCTTTAGTTTCACAGCTCCCTTCTTCGGCGCCATTTCTCATATCTAGTTTGAGATTGGTGGCGGAAGCAAATGTGGATGCCAATATAGAAACGCGAGGGCTGAGGATGAAGACAAAATGGCAAAGTGGCAAAGGTGGGAACATAGGATGCGGCGGCATGGTTATAAAGCACTTTCCCCAACCTTTCGCATTCGAGGGTTTTTAGGAAACCGTTCCCGTGATTTGCGCCTCTATGAAATCTCCGACACGGCTTAATGGGCCAAAACCTGGGCTTTCACGCAACCGCAGCCCATGTTGCTCATTTATCGTCGCTGTAGGATATCACTCACTGAATAATCGCTGACTTCTCCACCATTTATTGAGGATCGGTAACAGTTACTGTACAACCATTACTCTGGTTTTTTCTCCACGGTTGGATTTTTTAGATATCTCTGCATGTGGCTCAGGGACTGGCTGCCTGCTCGGCTGGTCTTTTACTATTTTTTTGTTTCTGACCCTGGCACCACATGACTGTGTCACCTACTGTTAGGCTCGGGGACTAAGTGGGCGCACTTCACCTTGCGGTGAATGTGCTCTTTCTCATTTTGGGGCTATGCCCGGGGACTGCCTGCCTGCTCGACTGGTCTTTTACTATTTTTCTACTTTAGACCCTGGCACCACATGACTATGTCATCTACTGTCAAGCACAGGCCCAAGTGGGCACACTTCACCTCGTGGTGAATGTGCTTGCTTTATTCTGGAAGACTCCGTGCCCCTTGAAGTTGAAGAAGACTATCTCCTTTTTTCGTGGTCGGACTCTAAGTGGGCACACTTGGTCCACTATGAAGAAATTTTTGATTCTGAACTTGAGCTCCTTACACCCTTATGGCAAGCCGTGCTTGGGTTATGCTGCTCGGCTATGGTTCGCGCTGCTCGATGACAGTACAAGCTACTCGACAACTACTCACAATTGCTCGGCAACTCATCACGGTGGTCGGACCATGAGTTTGACTGCTTGGCTTCATTCACACATGCTCGGACAAGCTCAAGATGGCATTACACAACGGGTACAAGGCGCTCGGGGATTAGCTGTGGGGGGTATGACCCCGGATACCCATGGCAGACCACATGGGCTGCACCCCCAAGGGCGCCCTAGCCCACAAGACAAAGCCTTGCGGGGCACGACTCTGCTCGGTGCCTCCCGCAAGACATCTAGAAGATATCTTGAAGATACTACTAGATATGCTAGAAAATGTATGATCCCAAGATTCCTGTAATCAGTTATTACTTTCTAGTTATCTCTCAGATCTAACCGACTTGTAACCCTGCTCCCCGAACTATATAAGGCGGGCTGGGACCCCCTCCAAACTCACGCAATATCATACGATAGCTAATACAAACCAACAGACCATAGGAGTAGAGTATTACATCATACTTATGGCCTGAACCTGTCTAACTCGCGTGTCTCTATTGCCTTCTTGTTCTTGATCTCACGCTCCTCTACCAATCAATCTACCTTCGTGGGATACCTCTCGGAGGACTGCCAATGATATTCTATCGACACATAGGGTCAGGATTAGGAGGTTGCTCAGTGGTAGCATTTATTGCCCAAGTGATAGGAATGTAGCAGAACCGACTAATTTATAAGAGCACAAGTACAATGGCAGCCCGCAAGCGATCGCACTGTCATAATTGAGCCCATAGAAACCCGGTAGTCCATCGAGTATCACGAAAGGTCTCGATTAACCATCAACATACAACCAAGATCGTACATGATTCAACATACATGTCACACGTTATATAAAGTTCACAAATACAGTTCATCCATCAGAGTACGAATTAAGGTTATTACAAACCAAGTTCAGTAAAATAGTAGCAGAAGCAAATTAAAGTTTGAAACTAACATCTGCCATCATTGTTCAAATACAGTGCGAGCTCATGATCACATCCACAAAAGCATATGAGAAGTATTAATAAGAAATGCCTGCCCAAGGCTCACTCCTCGTCCACGGCGCGACAGAAGCAGTTCTTGCAATAGCCATGATAAAGTGTACCATCTGCAAATAATGGGAATAAAACCCTAAGCATAAGAAGGTACTCAGCTAGACTTACCCATCATAAACCAAAAATCAAGTGACTCCAAGGATTATGCAAGGCTTTATAACTAGAGCTAGCTTGACAAAATTTAGCATTAAAAGCTTACCAATTCAAGTGTACAGTTATAATTCGGTCACCAAGTTAATTATAGCTATTCATCTCTAGATTAGCAACTAACCTATGCCAAACATGTGGTATATCATTTAGTAGCATACAATAGTAACCATAGCTGGTGTAGTAATTCTATGTTCATCATAACCATCATTTCATAACACAGTTACTACGATGTTGGAGCTAGCCAAGTTTCTCACTGTCCGGAAGAGATGGTGATTCAAATCGATTTCAACCAGTTGGGAATTTATTTCTAACACAAACCTAGGCAGACCAGATCAACGATCACCTTAGGTCACCTTTGGTACAACTCAGGTCCACATTTCATGGGTTCAATCAGTGCCACACAATCAGGGACAACTAGCTACTAGAACATTTAGGCCTAGCCTACCCTTGGGCTTACGTCTGGCTCCCTGCACATCCTTACTACCATCCAGAGCATGCACTCTAATAGAACGGGGCCCGGCCTAAGTTGAGCTACTCGGCTTTGTGGTCGGAACGAGTTATCCGGCCAGCTAAGTGAGAGGCATGTGTTCAATCTTGTCAGAAGTGCCAATAATGGTATGGCCCTTAACCGGCATAGACGGAATCATATGAGTCCACCTACACATAGAATCCGTCCAACCTCCATTTACGTTACTCCATGGTTCTTTTCCATGATAGCAAATATAGCCAACCGTGCTTTAGTATCCACCTATATCTCACAGGTGATAGGAAATCACCCGACTTTTACCAGTCTAAGCATGGCTAAGCATATATTCGATCCTGGACCAACATAGGGTTAAAGGTATATGTAACTGGACAAGGTAGTTTTATGCATCAAGTGTTTCCAATCAACCCTTATAACCTAATGCATCAAACATAAAGGACTCAAGTGATATTTTGTAAAACATAGGAGACTTAGAATGCTCCGGGGCTTGCCTTTGAGGAAAGAGGTTGGCCGATGATCCGAGCACTCAGGAAGGTCCTCGAGAGTTTGCTCCTCTTCTCCTAGAGCTACAGCCTAAGGCGTCTCCTGCTGATCCTCCTCTTCTTCCTCGTTGAACTCCAAAAGAGTTTTCTCTTCGAACGATCATATATGCATAAGCATGAAATAAGATATCACGAATGCATATATGATGACATGTATAATATGATATGATGTGGTGCATGCATCCTCATAAGTGTTTTCAACAGCATTGCATTAAGGGGTAACAAGTCACATTTTCTTTTACTGAGTAGGTGCATATCTCTTCTCTAGTAACTAAACAATTTCTCATCTAAGCACTTTTTTGGACTGCAAGACAGTAGCCACATGTTTTAACCATAACTGGAGTTATACACATCAAAATAATATGGTTGTGGACATTCTAGAAAGCTTATGAAATCATCACCACAACAAAAACTATACATGCAACCACCTAGTTAAATTATAAAGCGATAATTAACTAGTTGCATACAACCAATTATTTCTAAGCTTAACTAAAACATCAATAGACCATATGCATCATAAGCACCACAGAAAAGATCATGGTTAAACATAACTAAATTATTTATATCAATTTATTAATTTCCTTAGATAATAAGGTGATTTAAAGGATAAATATTTTCAAAGCTCAATAAATTTTGACAAAATTATAGTAGCTCACATATGACCTTAATAGTCTACTGTACAAATTTCATACCATTTGGATAAATATAACTATCTATAAAAAATTGACAAGTTATATATGGCTTATTTGAGCAAAAAATAGTTTAGCATAGTGAAAAGTGCCAAATAATAGATTTACTATTTTTCTTACATTCCTCCAAGCATAAGAATACTGTGTAAAAATTTGCATGATCATATATTATGTATTTTTACCCAAATTAATTTCACTAGAAACTAGCAATTAATTAGGATTAAATATGAAGACCATATTTTAAGTATGCTTACTGTAGGTTTCGTATTTTACCTAGCTAGAGCATGTTAACACAAGACCAGAAAAATTAAAATCACAATTTATCACCTTTCTAGCTCAAGTTATCGATTTTACAAGATATACTCTACATTAAAAGCACTTATCTTGATCAATTTAATTCTCCTAGAAAAATACCCTAAACAGTAGATTTCATATTTTTATCAAATACTACACTTCATGAGGAATCCAACAAAATTTGGTTCACCAAAATTGGACACTCATAGCTTGAGATATGAATTTTTAAAACATGCATTTAAATCTAGAAAAATAAATCAGAAAATCAAAAGATCCCATAGGCTGACAGTCGGGGCCCGCGGTCAATGGGACCCACTTCGTAGTGAGACCAAGACAGGGGACAGCGCTGACCGGTGAGAACTCATCGACGGTGAGGTCCCGAGGGTAGTGTCTTCACCATTGCATTCTTCTCACCCCCGCGCAAATACTGGTAGGCTTAGTTGGCTCGATGGCTCGCCGGAACAAGCTCGACGGTGGCCATGGCAAACGGTGGAGGTTGGGCGGTGGTACACCGGCCATCTTCGGCTATGGCACACTCATGCAAGGACTGCTACTCCATCCTAGTGACCTAGGGAAGCTACATGGTGCAGGTGAGGGCTCAAAGTGGCATCAATGAGCATGGTCATGCGGCGGCGCACGGAGCACAACGATGCTCTCACTGTTCTGGCTAGACGGCGGTGAAAGGTGGGTCTCCATCATGCCACTAGCTAGGTCTATGGTTACTTGACCTAAGACATGAGAGAAAGGAGGGAGACGGTGAACCAACTCAGCGGCGGTGAGCTCGAGTGCCACGGCAGCAATGGCGGCCGAGCGCGGAGCGGTGACTCATTCCGGCGCAGTCAAGCGGTGGTGTCACTCCTAGATCTAGCCTAAGCATCTAGACTCTAGCCTAGTGGTAGACTAGAGAAGATGGAGGCATACATTACGGTGGAACAGCTGGGCCACGGTGAGCCACGAGCGTGGCGGTGCTCCGATGACGACGGCGGCTACGGTGAGGCTAAATGCCGCTATACCTGGAGTCGATAGGTGATGCTGGTGGATCAAGGAGGTGGAGGTGATGGCGGACCAGCTATGGCTAAGACAAATCAGTCGATGGGGCTATGTCGAGTGTCGAGCGGCTGCGGCGGAGCTACGGCGACGCACAATGAGCTCAGCGCGGCGCTTTGGTGAGGCAGAGCAAGCAGGAGAAGGTGAGAGCGAGTGAGTGGAGCGAGCGGCGAGTGCGCGGTGCTTATGTGCTCGCTCTGGCCTGACCGGCCGGACCAACGCCGATGTATGGCCACCACACGACAGCCGTGGCCTGTGGCCGGTTGGCCACTGGCTTACGCGCATGGCGCCAATTTAGGCCGGCAACAGACGACTGACAGCGTGACTTTGTGATCCCATAACTCCTAATCCATGGCGATTTAGCAAAAACTTTCTTAATGACAATTGTAGAGCTACGTGAGATCGAGCTACGTGAGATCTCCAACTTTGCTTTAAGAACCATCATCTAATTCTCACTGGTTAACAAACTACAATGCTCTAAAGTGAGGTACTTTGAAACTAGAAATAGTTTCAACACTTAGAAAATTTCCTAAGTCACAAAATAGTATTTTGTTGATACTTGTGAGCTATTTTTGACCATGCAATGCACTGAATTAGACCTTGACCCAAACATAAAAGTTGTTACCCTAGTTAAGTACTACAACTGTTATTTAGGTCACACAGCCATGCAAACAATCTAAGCTACTGTTCAACATTAGTCAAACCAGCATCATGAAAATGGTATTTCAAATGAAACCAACACTTAGAAGCAAATTTGGCCTATGCCATGAATACAAACATTGTTCCATTTATCATTCTAGATGTGTCTAAGGTGTTTTCATGACCTCACAACCATCTCATACATTGGTCATACATGATTGCAAGCATAAGCATATATATAAGTCAACATTTCATGTGACAATGTATAAGAATGAGATGAAATTTCATATGCTCATGTTCATGAATGCTTGGATGATGCTTGTGCTCATGAAATGCAGATGCCAAATGCAAAGCTTAACACTAGGGTGTTACAGCCCCTCCCCCTTAAAGAAATCTCGTCCTGAGATTTGCAAGACCTACCATAAATGTAGCTTAATGTTGACCTGAGAAATCCGATTGGTTTCTTCTAGCACTCGGATTGGTTTCTCTTCATAAGTTAAATCCGATTGGAGCTTCATGTTGGTGGGTGCAATGGCTTCCTCAAGTATGCGAAGGCATCTTTTGACCTGAGAAACATGGAAGACATCAAATATCGCACTCATCTCAGGAGGAAGTTGTAACTTGTAGGCAACATTTCCTTTTCGTTCAATAATCTTGTATGGCCCTACATATCTAGGCACAAGCTTTCTTTTTACTCCAAATCTCTGCACTCCTTTCATAGGTGACACTTTTAAGTACACATAATCTCCCACTTCAAAAGTTAGTGGTCTTCTTCTTTTATCAGCATAAGTCTTTTGTCTTGATTGAACTGCTTTCATATGCTATTGGATAATGCGTACCTGCTCTTTAGCTTCGGTGACCAAGTCAATGCCAAAATATCTTGTTTGCCTAGGCTCAATCTTGAGGCTCGCTTGATAACTGTTGTTGTAGGAGAACTCGGCTAAAGGTAGCCATTTCTCCCATGAACCCTTGGAAGATATTATAAAAGCTCTCAACATGTCTTCTAGGATTTGATTCACTCGCTCTATTTGTCTAGAAGTTTGTGGATGATATGCTGAAGTTCTGATTAGTTTAGTTCCCAAAGCCTGGTGCAAGTGTTCCCAAAAACAAGCTATAAACTATGGTCCCCGATCTGAGATTATGGTCCTTGGTACTCCATGAAGTCTCATGATCTGAGAAACATACAGCTCAGCGTACTTCCCCGTGTGATATGCTGTGTTAACCAGCATAAAATGCGCTGACTTGGTGAGATGATCTACAATGACCCATATGGAATCATAACCTTGCTGTGTCATCAGAAAGCCGGTAATAAAGTCCATACTTATTTCCTCCCATTTCCAGCCTAGAATAGGCAACGGCTGAAGTAATCCAGCAGATTTCAGATGAATGGCCTTGACTCTACTGTAATTATCACACCTAGCGACGTAGGCGGTGATCTCTTTCTTCATCTTGGTCCACCAAAAATGGGTTTTCAAATCTTAATACATTTTGCTACTATCCAGATGGATAGACAACTTGGATGAATGAGCTTCATCTAAAATTTGATTTCTAAGCTCACGGTCTTTCGGTACCATAAGTCGGTCCTCAAACCATAGCACACATCTTTCATCTAACCTAAAATGATTGGTTTGTTGTTCTTTCATCTTTCTCTTGATGTGAAATATACCTACATTTGTCTTCTATAGTTTTATGGTTTTGCTTTCAAGTGAGCAACTGACAGTGATATTGTGCAGCACAACAAGATGTAACAAATTAAATCCATCTTCCAACAAGGCTTCCAAAGTGTTGCAATGAGATTTCTGACTAAGTGCATCTGCTACAACATTGGCTTTTCCTAGATGGTAGTGCACTTTGAAATTATAGTCCTTGATCAGCTCTAACCATCTTCGCTGCCTCATGTTCAGCTCAGGTTGGGTGAAGATATATTTGAGACTTTTGTGGTCAGTATATATGTGACATATGTTTCCCAACAAGTAGTGTCTCCAGATCTTCAATGCATGAACAACTGCTGCAAGCTCTAAATCATGTGTAGGGTAATTGACTTCATGCTTTCTCAACTGCTGAGAAGCATAGGCAATAACTCTTCCTTCTTGCATGAGCACACACCCCAAACCTATACCCGATGCATCACAGAACACATCGAAAGGCTTTTCAATGTCGGGTTGTGCTAAAATAGGAGCTATAGTTAACAAGGTCCTTAGGGTGTGAAAAGCAGCTTCACACTCTAGTGTCCAATTGAACTTTTTATCTTTCTAGAGTAGCCTAGTGATGGGCTTAGCTATCTTGGAGAAATCAAGAATGAAACGATGATAGTAGCCTGCTAACCCTAGAAAACTCTGAACTTCATTAACCGAAGTCAGGGCCTTCCAATCCATGACCTCTTGTACTTTAGATGGGTCTACAGAAATTCCATCTTTAGATAAGATGTGACTCAAGAAAGGTACTTTGCTCAACCAAAATTCACACTTGCTGAACTTGGCATATAACTTATGTTCCCTCAATCTGGACAAAACAACTCTTAGATGCTCCGCATGTTTTGCCTCATTCTCCGAGTAAATCAAGATATCATCGATAAACACAACCACGAACTTGTCGAGCTCGAGCATGAATACTAAATTCATCAAGTACATGAAGTAGGCAGGAGCATTTGTTAGTCCAAAAGACATGACCAAATACTCGTACAAGCCATACCTAGTGGAGAAACCTATTTTAGGTATATTCTCTAGCCTAATCTTAATCTGATGATAACCTGACCTCAAGTCAATCTTAGAGAATACCTTTCCTTTTGCCAACTGATCGAACAAGATATCGATATGCGGCAATGGATACTTATTCTTAATGGTCACAGCATTAAGTGGCTTATAATCCACACACATTCTCAAGGATTTGTCCTTCTTTACAAATAAAGCTGGACATCCCCATGGAGACAAACTAGGTTGAATGAGACCTTTGTCCAATAGTTCTTGTAACCAAATTTTAAGTTTAGCTAACTCATTTGGTGGCATCCTATAAGGTCTTCTTGAGATAGGTGCCGTACCTGGCACTAACTCGATCCTAAATTCCACATCCCTATAGCCGGTAGACCCAACAACTCATCTAGAAATACATCCGAAAACTCACAAACCACTAGAATATCACAAAGGGTAGTGGCTTGGATAGCACAAGACAAGTTTTGGAGATCTAAACTTTGGGGAAATGGTACTAGAAAAGCATTACCTCCCTTTGGTTCTCTAAACATAATTGTCCAAGTGGATGTGTCAATAAGAACACCTTGGTCACTCATCCAACTCATGACTAAGATCACATCTATGGCTAATCCGGGCAATACTATCAGATCCATCGTGTACTCCCTCTCTTGTATAGAGATGAGCACATCCCTGACTATCTAATTTGTAGAGATAGTAGCCCTAGCCAAACTTATACTATAACCACCCTTGTTTACCTCAATTATTTTCTAATCATACTTAGATGCAAATGCTTGGATCATAAATGAATGAAAAGCTCCCGAATCAAATAAAACAATGGCAGGATGTTTGTTAACAAGGAACATACCGGCGGTGACAACTTCTCCCATAGGAACTTCTTCAATAGCTATGTAATGCATTTATCCAGGGCATGCCTTAGGATTGACCTGCTTCTGATTACCTTGGTGTTGATTGCTATTCTTCTTGGGATGGGGCATTCCTTAGCACAATGACCCAACTGATTACAGTTGAAGCATGGTTGATTGCCCCTCGGTCCTGCTAAGCTTCCTTGCCCTCTGTTTCCCTTGGGTAGGGCAATGGTGATTGCCTTACAAAACACCTTCTAAGGTCGGCTGGCTTGGGATTTTGGTGAAGGAGGCCTAAACTTAGGCGCTGGTGGATGAAACTATGGCCTAGCCACCACTAGAGCTCTGGACTGGGAAGATCTTGAGGCACCTACTTAGCTACTCTTTTGCGGCCCTTCGCCGCTGCATGCAAATTGTTCTGGTTCTCCTAGGTCAAGGCATCACAAATGAACTCATTGTATGTGGTACACCTCGAGTTGGCCATAGTCTTCACTAGCTTAGTGCCAAGGCCTCTCTTAAAGCTTTCAATCTTGTTTTCCTCTGTATTGATGAACCCTGGGGCATAACGGGACAAATTGTTGAAGGCATGCATGTACTCCATAAGGGTCTTGGTCCCTTGTGTGAGTCGCATGAACTCGGCTACTTTCATGCGCATTAGCCCCGGGGGAATGTGGTGTCCCCTAAAGGCTAACTTAAATTGCTCCCATGTGACCTAAAAGTTGATAGGTAGAGAGGATAGGAAATGGGTCCACCATATCACGGCCGGTCTCTGTAGTTGATAGGATGCATATTCTGCCTTCTGATGCTCCATAACCCTCAATTGACGGAACTTTTGCTCAATTATGTTAAGCCATTCATCCGCCTAGAGCGGTTCTTCGGCCACCTTGAAGATAGGAGCCTTGGTGTCTAGGAAATCCTTGAACGAGCTATATTGATTCGGCTCAGGCCATTGTTGTTGCTGACGGGCGTGAGAAGTGTTCTGCGCAATGAGGCATAGTGTTTCCTCCATTGTTCTCTGACTACCCAAGAATTGTGCGAAGAATTCATTCGCATACGGTGGCGGCGGTGGTGGTAAGTCACCGTCATTGCCACCTTGGTTGTTGCCTACTCCAGCGTGAGTGTGAGTCATCTACAAAGTTGCAATAATAAGTGATTATTGGATGATGTTAGGAGATTGCAGATGAATTGTATAATCATGCCAAACTAAAATTACTGGAGAGAATCTTAAATTCATACAATAAAACAAAGGCATAATAATTCATTCTCACAACATGACGTCACCAATTTGATCACTTATCGTGCTTGCAGCGCATTAACATGCATGTCATAATCCATCAGTAAAACGGAACTGGAATTTCATTAAAGTTCAACCCATAGTGAAACAACATGCAAAGTGCCAATATTACATGGTAGTCAAATCACGAATGCCAAACTTCAAGCTACAAGTCCATTACATGAATAACAAGGATACATCTAGCGCTTTAACTAGTCACTAGGTGATTCTAATCTTCAGCATGCTCACTGTCGAGGTCGGAGATAGGATCATCCTCATCCTCTCACTCCACTTCTTCTTCCTCCCAACCATCATCTTCAACTAACATCTCTGGATCTTCTTCCTCATCAAGGATCGGGTGCAGTTGGTTGTTCAGAAAATGCACCTCATGCTGAAGATCAACTACTATGTTCTGGGTCTATGCAAGCTGCTGGCACAAGTCCCTCTTGACATGGTCCTACTGTACGCTCAAGGTGTGGGTCCTGTCTCGTTCTGCTTCTACCATAGCTGCACGGTTGTTTTCTAGGATTCACTAGCGCATAGCTGTGAGCACCTCGGCACGGGCGGCCACTAGCTGCTCCCTGTAGTCCTACTAACACTGCCTGATCATCTGCTCTTGCCTCTTGGTGGTAGCTCTCTGCTGATCAACTTGCTCCATTTGGGTGTGGAGATTTTCCAATGCTACATAAGCTTGATCAGTTTCCCATCGAGCCTCACTTGCTGCCTTCTTGTGCTTGCGCACACGCTTCTTTAGCTTACGTTGTGTAGCTTCGACTCTCATGAGCTTATCCATGCAAGTGGTATAGGACTCCTACTAGAAGTCATTGGTGTCCTAACGAGTATAAAACATCTTCATCACTGCAAACATTACACTCATAGTGTGACTAGAACTGTCTGCTCGCTCATCCTAGTCTTGGATCAACGCATTGCTATTGCGCTGTGCTCATACTGCTATAGATGGATCCATCCGAGGAAAAGTACCCATGGCACTACCGGTAAGCTCATCCCCATGCTGCTAGCATATTCTGACTCAGCACCTCAAAAGCCACTACTTGGGCAGCCTCCCAAGGAGTTCTTCCTTTAGATTCTGCCCTCCGTTCCTGCCAGAAGGGTGCTTGGTTACGAGCTGGTATGGTCAGCTGTACTTCATACCAGGTTGTCCCTCTAGGTATACTTCATTCCAGTAATAGAGGGGTGGTTCGTAATACCCCCATAATGCAAGACTCTCCAAAGTAGGGTAGGGGTACCAAACATCAATAGGAAATTCTCACTTCCAGCTGGTGCTGCCATCTGTACCAACAACATGGTGCAACTCTCGTGAGACAATGACATAATGAATAAGAGTTACATAACCGAGTAAGAGACTTATAAGGGGAGGAACAAAGCAAGTATGTAATAATGATTTATCATGATGCATGCACATTCCGTACATCCTCACAAACTTAGGAAAATTAAACTTCTAACAACATACACGGTGGCATACATACGTTCTCTCATATATATAACATAGCTAGTCGGGCTATATGTTTCGCTGTTAGTGTACCTACACAAGAATTTCATTTTAGCCCAACCCCACAATTATATATGCAGAATGGAAATTTGGGCTCTAGGTTGCAATCTAAATACTTCCATATACCCATATATATATACTTTCATATCAAAACTACCCAAGAGTAAATGCGTCCCATATATACATATAAATATGCATATACAGTCATATCAAAGCTAACCCACAGTTAAATACCTCTGTATATATATATGAGACATATATATACTTTAGTATCAAGGCTAACTCTCCCCATAGACCGCCCGCTCACATCTTGCGGTCATGCCACTATGATGATGAGTGGCATCTTACCTTGGGCGTAGAGGCATTTGATCCATACATTACCACTCAAATGAATGTCATCCATACAATATATCGCTGTATGGATGACGAAATGGAAAACCCCCAAGTTAGTACTTATTTAGTCACCTGAAGTCCTTAACTGGGCATAAAGGAAGTGACCACTGGCACACTTTTAGATTCAAACTCTAGGTTTTAAACACCTATATATAGCTATAAGTGGCTAGAAATTGGTTTTAGACTTTGTTTTAAATACATATGTGGCAATTAATGTTGAATCTTCCTCTGATACTAGCTATAGTAGAACCGACCAATTTATAAGAGCACAAGTACAATGGCAGCCCACAAGCGGTCGCACTGTCATAATTGAGCCCATATAAACCCGATAGTCCGTCGAGTACCATGAAGGGTCTCGATTAACCATCAACATACAACCAAGATTGTACATGATTCAACATACATGTCACACGTTACATAAAGTTCACAAATACAGTTCATCCATCAGAGTACGAATTAAGGTTATTACAAACCAAGTTTAGTAAAATAGTAGCGAAAGCAAATTAAAGTTTGAAACTAACATCTACCATCATTGTTCAAATACAGTGCCAGCTCATGATCACATCCACAAAAGCATATGAGAAGTATTAATAAGAAATGCCTGCCCAGGGCTCACTCCTCGTCCACGGCACGACAGAAGCAGTTCTTGCAATAGCCAACTGTACCATCTGCAATAATAGAAATAAAACCCTAAGTACAAGAAGGTACTCAGCTATACTTACCCATCATAAACCAAAAATCAAGTGACTCCAAGGATTATGCAAGGCTTTATAAGTGGAGCTAGCTTGACAACATTTTGCATAAAAAGTTTACCAATTCAAGTGTGCAGTTATAATTCGGTCACCAAGTTAATTATAGCTATTCATCTCTAGATTAGCAACTAGCATGTGCCAAACATGTGGTATATCATTTAGTAGCATACAATAGTAACCATAGCCGGTGTAGTAATTCCATGTTCATCATAACCATCATTTCATAACACAGTTACTATGATGTTGGAGCTAGCCAAGTTTCTCACTGTTCGGGAGAGACGGCTATTCAAATTGATTTCAACCAGCTGGGAATTTATTCCTAACACAAACCCAGGCAGACCAGATCAATGGTCACCTTTGGTACAACTTAGGTCCACATTTTGCGGGTTCGATCAGCGCCGCACAATTAGGGACAACCAGCTACTAGGACGTTCAAGCCTAGCCTACCCTTAGGCTTATGTCTGGCTCCTCGCACATCCTTACTACCATACAGAGCATGCACTCTAATAGAACGGGGCCCGGCCTAAGTTGAGCTACTCGATCCGGCCAGCTAAGTGAGAGGCATGTGTTCAATCTTGTTAGAAGTGCCAATAACGGTACGGCCCTTAACCGGCATAGACGGAATCATATGAGTCAACCTACACATAGAATCCGCCCATCCTCCATTTACATTACCCCATGGTTCTTTTCCATGATAGCAAATATAGCCAACCGTGCTTCGGTATCCACCTATATCTCACAGGTGATAGAAAATCATTCGACTTTTACCGGTCTAAGCATGGCTAAGCATATATTCGATCCTGGACCAACATTGGGTTAAAGGTATATGTAACTGGACAAGGTAGTTTTATGCATCAAGTGTTTCCAATCAACCCTTATAACCTAATGCATCAAACATAAAGGACTCAAGTGATATTTTGTAAAACATAGGAGACTTAGAATGCTCTGGGGCTTGCCTTTGAGGAAAGAGGTTGGCCAATGATCCAAGCACTCAGGAAGGTCCTCGAGAGTTTGCTCCTCTTCTCCTAGAGCTACAGCCTAAGGCATCTCATGTTGATCCTCCTCTTCTTCTTCGTTGAACTCCAAAAGAGTTATCTCTTCGGACGATCCTATATGCATGAGCATGAAAAAAGATATCACGAATGCATATATGATGACATGTATAATATGACATGATGTGATGCATGCATCCTCATAAGTGTTTTCAACAGCATTGCATTAAGGGGTAACAAGTCATATTTTCTTTTACTGAGTAGGTGCATATCTCTTCTCTAGCAACTAAACAATTTCTCATCTAAGCAATTTTCTGGACTGCACGACAGCAGCCACAAGTTTTGACCATAACTGGAGTTATACACATCAAAATAATATGGTTGTGGACATTCTAGAAAGCTTATGAAATTTCCTACAACTTTATTTTAATCATCTTAATGTGATTCAGTAGTTATCTTGGTCAAAAAATCAATCCTTTAGATCTATCTAGAGAGCAAGCATTTCTAACAGCAGATTTCTAACATCCATAATTCTTAAAGAATAAGGCCTATGACTATGAAAATTTACCAGAAGGTAGATTAGTAAGTTATCTACAACTTTGTTATTAACCATCTTTATAGAAAAGTTCATTATCATTGTGAAATCATCACCACAACAAAAATATACATGTAGCCATCTAGTTGAATTATAAAACGATAATTAACTAGTTGCATACAACCAATTATTTCTAAGCTTAACTAATAACATCAACAGACCATCTGCATCGTAAGCACCACAGAAAACTTCATGGTTAAACATAACCAAATTATTTATATCAATTTATTAATTTCCTTAGATAATAAGGTGATTTAAAGGATAAACATTTTCAAAGCTCAATAAATTCTAAAAAAATTACAGTAGCTCACATATGACCTTAATAGTCTATTGTACAAAGTTCATGCCATTTTCATAAGTATAACTATCTCTACAAAAATGACAAGTTATATAGGCTTATTTTAGCAAAAAATAGTTTAGCATAGTGAAAAGTGTCAAACAACAGATTTACTATTTTTCTTACATTCCTCCAAACATAAGAATACTGCTTAAAATTTTGCATGATCATATGTTATGTATTTTTACCCCAATTAATTTCACTAGAAACTACCAATTAATTAGGATTAAATATGAAGACCATAATTCAAGTATGCTTACTATAGGTTTAGTATTTTTCCTAGCTAGAACATGTCAACACAAGACAAGAAAAATTAAAATCACAATTTTATCACCTTTCTAGCTCAAGTTATGCATTTTACAAGATATACACTACCTTAAAAGCACTTATCTTGCTCAATTTAATTCTCCTAGACAAATAACCTAAATAGTAGATTTCATATTTTTACAAATACTATACTTCTTGAGGAATCCAACAAAATTTGGTTCACCAAAATTGGACACTCCTAGCTTGAGATATGATGTTTTGAATAATGCATTCAAATCTAGAAAAATAAATCAGAAAATCAAAACGTCACACAGGCTGACATCTAGGGCCCGCGGTCAACGGGACCCACCCGTCAGTGAGACTAAGATAGGGGATGGAGCTGACCGGTGAGAACTCGTGACGGTGAGGTCTCCGACGGTAGCATCTTCACCGTTGCATTCTTCTCACCCCCGCGCATCGATTGGTAGGCTTAGTTGGCTCGATGGCTCACCGGAGCAAGCTCGACGATGGCCATGGCGGACGATGGAGGCCGGGCGGTGGTACGTCGGCCATCTTCGGCTATGGCACACTCAGGCAAGGACGGCTACTCCATCCTGGTGACCTAGCAAAGCTACACGGTGCAGGTGAGCGCTCGAAGTGGCGTCGGTGAGCTTGGCCGCGTGTATGGCCGTGCGACGGCGCACGGAGCATAGTGGTGCTCTCATTGTTCTAGCTAGACGGTAGTGAAAGGTAGGTCTCTGTCATGCCACTAGCTAGGTCTAGGGTTACTTGACCTAAGACATGAGAGAAAGGAGGGAGACAGTGAACCAACTCAGTGGCAGCAAGCTTGAGTGCCATGGCGGCCAGGGTGGCCAGGGCGGCCGCACGCGGAGCGGTTACTTGTTTTGACATAGTCAAGCGGTGGCGTCACTCCTAGATCCATCCTAAGCATCTAAACTCTAGTGTGGTGCTAGACCAAAGAAGATGGAGGCATGCGGTGCGGTGGAACAGCCGAGCCACGGTGAGCCGCGAGCGCGGCGGCGCTCCAGTGACGACGGCGGCTATGGCGAGGCTAAATGTCGCTATACCTAGGGTCGATAGGTGATGCTGGTGGCTCGAGGAGGTGGAGGTGATGGTGGAACAGCTATGTCCGAGATGAATTGGTTGGTGAGGCTGTTGCGTGGCGGCGGAGCTACAGCGGCGCACAGCGAGCTCGGTGCGGTGCTTTGGAGAGGCAGAGCGAACGGGAGAAGGTGAGAGCGAGTGAGTGGAGCGAGCGGCGAGTGCGCGGCGCTTATGTGCCTGCTCTAGCCTGACCGGCCAGGCCAATGTTGATGTATGTTTGCCATGTGGCGGGTGTGGCTGTCTGCGGTCGGCCACCGGCTTGCTTGCTTGCTGCAGTGATGAGCGTCGATTCAGCCGGCAGCCAACATAAGACAATGACGTGACTTTGTGACTTTGTCATCTCTCCGTGGCAATTTAGCAAAAACTTCCTTAATAACAATTATAGAGCTACGTGAGATCTCCACCTTTGCTTTAAGAACCATCATCTAATTCTCAATGTTTAACAAACTACATTGCTCTAAAGTGAGGTACATTGAAATTGGAAACAGTTTCAACATAGAAATTTTCCTAAGTCACAAAACAACATTTTGTTGATAAGTGTGAGCTATTTTTGAGCATTTTGTGCACTGAATTAGACCTTGACCCAAAAATAAAAGTTGTTACCCTAGTTAAGTACTACACTTTTATTTAGGTCACACAGCCATGCAAACAATCTAAGCTACTGTTCAACTTTAGTCAAACCAGCATCATTAAAATGGTATTTCAAATGAAACCAACACTTAGAAGCAAATTTGGCCTATGTCATGAATACAAACATTGTTCCATTTATCATTCTAGATGTGTCTAAGGTGTTTTCATGACCTCACAACCATCTCATACATTGGTCATACATGATTGCAAGCATAAGCATATATAAATCAACATTTCATGTGACAATGTATAAGAATGAGATGAAATTTCATATGCTCATGTTCATGAATGCTTGGATGATGCTTGTGCTCATGAAATGCAGATGCCAAATGAAAAGCTTAACACTAGGGTGTTACAAGGAACAGAATATTCCTTCCTACCAAATCGAACATCTAATTGGCCTTTAGTAGATCCTTCCGATAATAATTTGGACCAAGGTTGTCCTATGATGACATTAAAGTTGGTAGTTTCAAAGACATAGAAATCCAAAAAGGCTTCCACACCATCAATGATGGCCGGAAACGTATTGGCTAATCCATGACTTTCAAGAATATTGCCATCCGGGTCTCTAAGACATTGGTTTGTAGGATAAAGAGGAATGTAGGGTAAATTCCTAGCTATGAAAGATGTGGATATTAGGTTTAGTCCTATGACAGGATCATATGAGGCTTCTATATCCCTTCCTCCGATTTGACAGTGCACCGAATCTGATGCTCCATCAATTCAAAGAATATTTTCTGCTACCTCAGCCTCCATAGTCCATTCATGACTAAGGATGGCAGAAAGGTCCTGCAGATCTTCATGGCTAAATTCTTCATCGAAAGGTCAAAATGTTGTCTCGAAGATGGTTTTGCTTGAAGAGGATAGTTTTTTACATTTCCAAAGTCTTCAAACAAATTATCCTCGATTTCAAAGGGGAATTATAAAGGGCTTTCTTCTTCCTCCTTTAGGGGTTCAGAAATTGTCTCAGGTATTGGTTCAAGAGAGCTACTAGAGGGCTGAGCGGGACTAAGAGTCGGTGTTTTGGCCTCTAGAGCTTCTAGTTCTTGTGGTTGAATATTATCTATTTCAGGACATTCATCATGAATACCCGTGTAGGGAGTATTCCTAGCAATTTTGTTGAGAACATCTTTCCCTCCACGAGGAGACAGATGAAGGAATGATCCTCCTGAAGCGATATCTAAATAATGGGCAGTCTCCTTACTAAGTCCTAGATATACGTGTTGCAACAATATTAGATCAGGAATAGTTAGGTCGGGCCTCGAAGATATTATATCATTAAAATGGGCCTAGGCTGCACCTAAAGTTTCTTTTTCCTTTTGTTGGAAATTTAGAACTTCACGATGGACTTGAGCTACTCGGGAGATAGGGAAAAAAGCTATGCAAAATTTAGTTTGAAACACCTCCCATTCTCCATGTACACTTCCTACGTTTCGAGTGTACCACAGTTTGGCTAATCCGGTCAAAGGGAACAAAAATAGCTTCCACTTAAGGGTCTCTTGTGACATGCCTGAAATATGCAAGCATGAGCACACTTGCTCGAATTCACACAAATGAATGTATGGGTTTTCTTTCTCATCTCCGGAGAAAATATGCTCCTAAACTTTAGTTATGAAACTAGGGCGTAGTTCATAACTATCAGAAAATATAGGTTGGGATGATAAAGGTGGTTCTAATCACGTACTCCATGGAGCAGCATATTGGTATATAGATATGTTTTCTATAACAGGCTAAAACAAGGATGAAAATTGAAATCCTAATTCTAGATTCAAGATGATCAGCTACCATTCCCCGGCAATGGTGCCAGAAAAGCTTGTTCACACTAGAGGTGGCACACACAGAATCGACCACAAGCGCATGGTTGTCAGAGTAGTTTCACCAAGGAGTAATCCTGGGTATCAAATCCACAGGGAACAAGGAGTGATCTAAATATAGAACTAATGGATTCCTATGGAAGTTGGGGAGGAGAGGAGTGGAACACTATGGGTTATTCTATAACTATTGCTTGAACAAGGAATGGTAAATAACAACTATGGGCACAGCCCATCTACCAACTAGGAGGGTTAAATAGACAAGGACTACCACGAGCCCTACGATTTAATAACTAAGTTTATCATGGTGGAATAAAGAGGATGGACAAGGCTATCACCACTTGCCACCAACCACTATCTATCCAGAGACTTAGCCGCAAAAACAGGTAAGGTATAGCCTAAGCACCACGCTTAATCTATGCTCTTACTACTCTAATCTAGATCCCGATGAAATAAGACTAGAGCACTCTAACCAAGTGGTAAAACCCGTAAACAATAGAAATGTAACAAAACTTAATGCAAGAATGGGAACATAATTACCATAGAAGAGCCACGGAGCTACATGAAGAAGAGGTTGCCGACAAGCCCGACTCCTCCTCTAGCTTCTCCTCGCCTTCTCTCTCTCTACTCTAGAGACTAGCTATCCTAAGCTAAGCTACTCTCTTGAGAGCTCTTTCTTCACTTGTGTGTGTTACAACTGAGCACCATGAGTCCTATTTATCGTTGAAACGAGGAAGGGGGTACTTATAGGCAACCACAAGGCGGTGGAGGAAACTTGGGCACAGGGTGGCCTTAAGGGGGCGCCGCCCAGCCCTTGATAGCTCCCAATGGCGGTTATAATTGCAGCACATGGTGAAATTCAGATAGGAGATCGGTTGGTAAGTCGATGGAGACCTCCAAGCCTATGACAGTGGGCCCATGAATCCACTGGCTTCCAATCTTGTCCTTTGATCAAACCGACTCAGATGGAGGCTTGTCATTGGCTTAGGAGCTGCTCCCATGGATCGATGACGTGGTAGGGTGCCAGGTGGGGCTAGGCGGCGCCATGCTGGCACCGGGTGGTGCCCCCCTATGGGCCCTACCTCTCCTGGCCATGTGGATGGCTTCCAGAAGATATGTTTTTTCTCCTTTTTTGCCTATTTTAGCCCTACAAGCACAATTCTCCAAGTACATGTGGAACCAAGTGAAATCTAAACATAAAACATCATTTCATGCGTCATTTTATGTGTTTTATGGCTGATTGTTGATGGCAAAAGAGGGTGGTAAGACTCATCAACACTCGGCAACCAGAAAGTCCTACCACCGTATATTTGAACGCGTCGGATAGTATTCATGTTGTACGCATTTGTGCAAACATTTTTGTTCACAAAGGAACATTTACCATTATCTCGTTGAACACATGATAGTCCGAGCATTATAAATCTGACCGGGCCAGACACATCTCACTCTTACCAACTGTGGTTGTGCCTCGGCTTGGTGAACCAAACACATATCAGTAAGAGTAGTAGTCACGAGTCACTCTAATCATGCTCAAAATGAGTGGCACTAATCCATCGTGAACCCAACTCATCTTATTTGCATGTGTCTGATAAAAAATTGTTGAACTTGCAATAGCCATGTAGCGAGGAGTTCATCTGAACAAGTCTCGGCTCCATCTAATGCACAATGGAGGAGGCATAGATGTTGCATTTTTACTACACACGCTAGAAAGTCCGCCGCTGTCCATTTGATCTGTCGTTGGATAGTAATAAGTGTACCCATCTCTAGCTAGCCACCGCATGTCTCTGCAAAACCAACCAAGAGAAATTGCTTACGAAAGCAACTCCTCTTCACTCTTCAGTCTACCCCTCGACTGTTGTGACTGCTTGGATAGGAGTGAAAAGACCTATCAACACTGCACTAGGACTTTCAAGTCTCAACCATGTCATGGTGGTCAAAATCTCCTATAAATTTTCTCGATTCACTCCTATCCAGCTTTCATCCTGCATTCACTTTGCTCTCAGCAACCGCGCAAGGTTTCTTTGACAGGAGCAAGTTTGTTAAAAATTGTTGAACTTGCAATAGCCATACAGCGAGGAGTTCATCTGAACAAGTCTCGGCTCGATCTGTAATGCACAACGGAGGAGGCATAGATGTTGCATTTTTACTGCAAACGCTAGAAAGTCTGCCCTCGACTGTTGTGACTACTTGGATTGGAGTGAAAAGACCTATCACAACCGCACCAGGCTTTCAAGTCTCAACCGTGTCATGGTGGTCAAAATCTCTTAAATTTTTACACCTATCCAGCTTTCACCATGCATCACTTCACTCTCGGCAACTGTGCAAGGTTTCTTTGATAGGAGCAAGGCTGGCCTAATGCAGAACAGATGAGCCATAGGTGTTGAAAATTCTACTGCACACGCAAGAAAGTCCTGCTGCCGTATATTTGAACGCATCGGATAGAATACATGTTGTACACATTTGTGCAGATGTACTCTCGGCCCCATGTCATACATTATGAAAAACAATATTTTCTTTTAGGAATTAAATTAAAAGCCAAGCAGAACATGGTACAAGTGACCACGCTCCTACTACTAGTAATAATAATATTGGATGAAATAATGAGTGAGTGTAGTCGATCACAAACTATGAAATTTTACTGCGCACGGCAGAAAGTCCGCCGGTCGCACAATTGAGGTAGTTGGGCCAAGACCCATGCTGTCTCATCGGCGTAAATGGAGGGGACATGCTCTGTTTTTGTAGCCACCGGTGTAAAACGGTTGTGATTCCCAAGGGAGCACGATGGCACCCACCTCCAGGAAAGATAAATCTTCACAGAGTATCTTGCCTTAGAAGCCTTAGCATCCCTATGTATAAATAAATTTTTATGGAGTATCTTGCCTTAGAAGCCTAAGTGTCCCTATGTATACATAAAGCCTGGCCTCGCTCCAATTCATATTGTTTACCATTCCACCTTCCATTGTGCAAAAGCCCTCTCCTTGCCACCCACCTCTGCCACCCCATCCTGCAGTCCCCGCTTCCTCTAGTGGTTTGGTGGAAGCAGGGCCGATGGCTCACCCCGGCTGGTCTCGGTGGAGGCAGTGATGACGTCCAATCCCTGTAGAT
Source organism: Miscanthus lutarioriparius (assembly GCA_904845875.1). NCBI lineage: Eukaryota > Viridiplantae > Streptophyta > Magnoliopsida > Poales > Poaceae > Miscanthus > Miscanthus lutarioriparius. Next base: position 47,570,039 of record CAJGYO010000018.1, on the reverse strand, counting down.
CGGTGTTCCCATCGCCGAGACTCATGCCATCTCCTAGGCTGCTACTCTCCCTATCGCCCTCGATGACGATGCTGATGCCAACGGCACCGGTGGTTTGCTAGCCACCACCGGCCCCGGTGCGGTCCTGCTCGCCGTCGCTAGATTGGCTCACTGTCACCAAATCTGCTCCCCGTGTGGCTGAGTCACCTGTACTATCACGGTCCCCCTCACCATTCCCCGAGGCCGAGGACGAGGCCAACATCTTGGCCTAGGCCGAGGCCGTGGCCGACATCTTAGCTGAGGCTAAGGCCAAGTCCAATGGCTCTCCGGGCTATGTCACGATAGACTCGGAGGATGATCGTCTGCATGGTTATGCAATGCCTGTTCTCCCGGGCCCGAATCTGTTCTTGCGTGTCAGCCCATGTGGCGATCTGGTGTGCCCTGTCTGCCCCAAAGATAAGGCCTGTGGTTGGAGCAAGGCTGGCGCTAGGGCGCATGTGCTGGCGAGAGCACACGCCCCCTAGACAACATCTACACCAATGATAATAACGTTGCCCGCCATCTCACCCTAGAAAGAAACTAGGGATGGATGGCCTGAAGGAATCGTCTAGCCACACCGGTTCATCGTGGCGGAGAGGTTTGCTGGCTTCAACCAAGGCCGGTTTACCTTGCAGGCATTGGATTTTGTTCGCATGAGTTGGTGCCCTTATTTCATGACTTGCGTAGAGGTGTGGGATGGCACTCCTCATTAGTAGTATCAAGTCATGTCAACATATGTAGTTAGGACTAGTTTGTTGCTAGGTAACGTTAGAATTAGTATGAAGTCTTGTTAATCATCTTTAGTTAGAAATAGTATGTCTAGGTAGTAGTTGGATGACTTTGAGTAGTGGGATGGCACTGCTCTGCTATTATTATTATGGCAGATGAAGGCATGGTTATGTAGGCTAAACACATATTGTTGCTGTAATCCACATATATATAAAGTCTGGTTTGTCGTTATCTTTCTATCTAGTAGCACTGATATCCTCTTATTTTGCATTTAATGTGCGCATTTGTGCAACATTTTGGTTCACAAAGTATCGTTTACCATTATTTTTGTGCGCACGTGATGGCCCGACCACTGTAAACCCGAATAGGCCAGACATATCTCAATCCAACCGTGCAAGGGTTGCTTTGTGCCTGGATTTGGTGAACCAAACACGTATCAGTAGTGGTAGTAGTAGTCATGAGTGGCTTTGATCTGTGTTGAACCCAACTCATCACTTCACTCTTGGCAACCCTGCAAGGTTTCTTTGAGAGGAGCAAGCCTGGCCTAAATGCAGAACAGAGTAGCCATAGGTGTTGAAATTCTACTACACACGTAAGAAAGTCCTTCCACCATATATTTGAACACGTCGGATAGAAAACATGTCTTCCGTGCATTTGTTTGTAGTATTAGTAGTCATGAGTGGCTTTGATCTGGGGTGAACCCAACTCGTCTTGTTTGCATATATCTGATAAAAATTTTGAACTTGTAACAACCATGTTGCGAGGAGTTCATCTAAACAAGTCTTGCCTAGACAAAAAGTTGGGTATGCCATACATTTGGTATCGTCGTGCCATCTCATCGGTTGGGTATGCCATTACTCCTACATCTCCGGTCGCACACGCCTTCCTCAGTGTAATACGGTTGCGATTCCTGAGATAGTGCGACGGCACCCAAGGTGACGTGTAGCGATTTGGAAAAAATAAATCTTTATCTCCCTCCAATTCCAATTGTTTCATTCCACTTTGCATTGCGCAAAAGACCTCGCCTCATCTCACAAAGTCCCCACCTCTGCCTCCTCGTCGGTTGCCATGAAGGTCATCCCCATGAATCGCTACAGGTCCACATCGAGGAAGGGTGGACTGGTTCTAGTCCCCGCTTCCTCCAGTGGTTCATCAGAGTCGGGGCCGATGGCGTACCTCGGGTTGTTGTCGGCGGAGGCGGCACCGATGTCTAATCATGGGAGATCGGCGTTCAACTCGTGCTACCACAAGTCATCCTAGGCTGCCATTGTTGTCCTTGTTGCCCTCGACGACGACACTGATGCCACCAGCACCAATGGTTCACTCGCCACCACCGGCCTCGGTGCGGTCCCGCTCACGGTCGCTAGGTCCGCTCGTCGCCGCCAAATCTGCTCCCAGTGGGAGCGGGTCTCCTCTGCCATCATGGTCCCTCTCACCATCCACCGAGGCCATGGGCGAGTCCGAGGGATCTCTAGGAAAGATCACGATGGACTCCGACGATGATCATCTGCATGGCTACCCAATCGCTGGTCGAACTGATTAATGATCTCGCCAGTAGTGGTTAAAGCATGCTGTGTGAAAGGAATGCTTTATGTCAATGGCTTATGCAGTGTATATGAACCTATAAGAAGTACTAGTTGCAGTTGAATGGAATAGTCATGTACACAACAGACAGTCTGCATAGTGCAGTGCTGACCCCGACGGACAAAGCCTATGTGTCCGTTTGTCAGCACAAGTTTATTACAACTAAGCATACCGAACATGTTTCGAATACAAAGCCAGAAATCCAAAGCAAAGTGCAGTTTTAGAATACATGTTTTCCCAAAGATTATACATGAAATCTCCTACAAGTCATCATCATCTCTAGACATGTGATCTCTGCCATCACAGTTATTGTCATCACTACAATACTGGTTTCCAGTATCATCTTCATCCTCGCTGCCTCCAAGTATGCCAACTACTTCCCTCTTATCTCTTAGAAGGTCTTCTAAATTGGCTTCAATGATAGTGCCTTCTCCATTATGACTAGCTTCGTGCATAACCTAATCACCATCACCCAAGGACTTCATGCTCATTGTCAGAATAGTGATCATCTTGGTGCACTATAGGCTCTATTTCATTCACATCATACATATCCCTATGTTCGAACTTCTGTATGACCCACCAATCTTTGCCCAAGGAGGTGTCCTGTAGATAAAAAATCTTCCTTGCCTATGTCGCAAGAATGAAAGGATCATCCTTATACTAGAATGGTTTAATGTTGATGGATTTGTAATGTTTGTCATCGTCAATGCGTAGTGCCATCTAGATTGTACCAGACATAGCGCAGAAGAACCACCGTCCTATGGCTTTGTACGCTGGAGTTATACATCAACTGAATAACTTCTCTAAAGACACCATAAAATTCCACTGACTGGCCTTCATGTGTGACGGCGGTCATGACACCACTGTTTTGTGTACGTAGGGATTTCTCACGGTCAATAGTGCTATACCTGACTCCATTAATACTACAAGCTGCACAGACCTAGACTTAGGTATCAGGAACACATGATAGTGCATACAAACCTTAACTGACCTCTGTTGGTTTCTCTCTATGCAGCTCCTCAATCTGCACACAAACATGAAACCAACATCTCCACTAAGTTGTCGTATAATTCTGCCAATGATCGGCCTAACAGAACTAAAATATGTTAATCACGTACATGACACTTAAACCATGCTGGAAACTCTGCTGCTAGCCTACTATCAACATCATCACTTGTCCCTTGTTCCTCTAAAATTTGTTTGTATATTCTGTAGCACATATAAGCATTATTACTGGTAACATTTCATATGTAATATAGAAACTAGCAAATCAGCATATAAAAAATCATACTTACTGCAAATATGGTCCAACCTCGTCGTAGTTATTAAGCACATACCAAGCTAGCTTATTGATTTTGGCTTTTTCCTTGATGTCCTTTACCCTAATCTAGCCAATGGGCTTGACACCATGCACGAAAACAGAGTTCTCACCATGTGCTGGCCTATCATGTGACATATTGTCGTCCCAGTTATATCTTGTTTTAACATCATCCATGAACCTCTCACAAAATGCCAATGTCTCACTTTCTAAATAAGCCTCCGCAATTGATCCTTCAGGCCTGGCCCTGTTCCTTAATAAATTCTTCAATGTGCCTAGTCGCCCTTCTATTGGGTACATCCAACTGTACTGTATGGGCCCGCTAAGAAGTGCCTCGTTAGATAGATGGACAGCCAAGTGCACCATAACATCAAAAAAGGCCAGTAGAAAAATCTTCTCAAGCTTGCATAAGATGAGTGGGATGTCTCATTTTAGCTTTTCCATGACTTCTTTCCTCAGAGTTCTACTGCACAGTTACCAAAAGAAGTTCCCAAGTTCTGAAATAACTTTGTATACATCTTTGGGAATAAAACCTCTTAAGCCTGCAGGTATGATCCTCTGGAGAAGGACATAGCCAGTATGCTTTTTCAGCTTGCCAACAACCTTGGTACCATCTGCACTTATGGATTTTGCTAGGTTAGCTGCATAACCATCTGGAAACCTGATACCTTTAAGGAACTTGCAAAATTCTGCTCTGTGTTTTTCTATCATGACATAGTGAGCTTCCAAGAATTTAAGCGAGGTGCCTTGCTGCACGCCGTGATATTGAGGCCTTATGTTCATATCATGCAAATCTAGCCTAGCGTTCGTTATGTCCTTTGTCTTGCCCTCCACTTTCAGCAATGTCCAAATAATGTTTTCACATATGTTCTTCTCAATGTGCATGACATCAAGATTGTGTGGCCACAACAGGTCCTTCCAATACGACAGCCCCCACCAAGCAGATTTTTTATTATAAATCACTAGCTCTCCATGCTTTTGTTTCCTTTTTCCACCATGCTTACCTGGGCAGACATCTTTCACCTTCTCGAGTTCCTCAAGGACCTCCTGTAAGGTGAACTTTTTCAGCGCATCTCCGTCCTCAGTGTCTCCATCAAAATCCAAGCTCTTCCTCCAAGGGTGATCCCTAGGAAGGTAACGACGGTGTCCAAGGAAGCCTAGCTTCTTTCTTAGGCTCCTTGACAATAGATTTTTGTCGCAATAAATACATGCATAATAACCTTTTGTAGTTTGACCTGATAAGGTGCTCAATGCTAGAAAATCCTGTATTCACCAAAGCACGGCAGCGCGCAGAGTGAAGCCTTTATCTGGATTTAGTATAAGAAAAGTGTTGACACCCTTCCATAGTTTTCGTAGTTCATCTATAAGAGGCTCCAAGAATACATCAAAATCCTTTCCTAGAGAGGTTGGGCCTAGGATCAGTAGAGACTTAAAGCAATTTGATGGGTTCACACATTCCCATGGTGGCAGGTTTAGAGACATTACAAGAATAGGCCACATACTATATGTCGAACTAAAGTTGCCAAATGGACTAAAACCATCTATGGCGACGACAAGCCTTAAGTTCCTTGGATCATCTGCAAAAGTTTTGTACTTTCTATCAAAGTCCTGCCATGCCTCTCCATCTACTGGATGGCTCATTTCACTAGTATTCTTCTCTCGCTTAATCTCGTGCCATTCGGTGTCCAATGTTGTTCCTCGAACAGCAAAGATCCTCTGTAACCTCGGTATTAGAGGAAAATGCCTCAAAACCTTATGAGAAACCCACCCGCTACCATCTGCATCCTCTCATCTAGACTCTTTGCATTTTGGGCATGCTTGCAATTCTTCACGATCACCCCAAAATAACACACACAGTTGTTCTTGCACACATGGATACTTTCATAACCTTGTCCCAATTCTCGAATATATTTACATGCTTCCTCACATGATTTTGGTACATTGCTACTAGGAAATGCATCTGACAGCAACGTCAATAGTGCATCAAAATAGCTATTGCTAACTTGATAGTGGGACTTGATATAGACCAACCTGATAAGGAAGGAGAACCTTGAGAAGGTAGATCCAGAAGAAATTGATTGCTTCAACTCATCCAACACTTTCAAACTTTGAGACTCTTCCAGCCTGCTCTTCAGATGTCAATAGGTTTTGAACTAAATCATAAAAATTTGGTAATATGTTATCGTCGCCGTCCTCCTGCTCCTCCTCCTCCGCAATCCAACCATCATGATGAGATCCATGCACATCTAATGGCTCTATAATGTCAGTACCTCCTCCCTCTTCCACATGATGAATCCATGTGGTGTATGTGGGTGACATTCTATATAAAAGTAAGTCATCCTTCACCTGCTGCCAAATTTTAACCACCTGGTTAAGACAATGTGTACATGGGCAAGGGATCTTTTGCCTCGGGTATCTTTGTTTAACCCTATCCGTGAACTCTTCAACTCCTACGATGAACATCGATGAGAATGGTCTCCCATTAGGAATCCAGGATCTGTCCATCTGTTGCAGCAAAAGTATGCAAAGTCCATTAGAGTTTAGACCATTGGGTGGACAATGGCAAAACTAGCATTAGAACAAAGCATACAGTGTTCGAGAGCACTAATCTATGCATTTGTTCATATCATACTATGGGACAGTCTGGTTTTCTATTTTTGTGTGACAAAAGCATGGATTTCAAATGAAATTCATACAGAATAGCCTTTCTTTATGTGTACTTTACTTTATCGTGTATAGAAAATGCAGTCCTATAATCATAGAAGAAGGTACTCATATCTTTGTTCTAGGAACTGGCATGGCTCGGCTGCAAGCCACCTCCACCGCAGCACACACCTGATCACATGGACGCCAATGCTGCCACGCTCCACCGGGAGAGCCCCACCATGCCACCAAAAGGACGCCTGAGCCACCACAGCAAACCAGGGATCCTCCACCTCCGCCTCCGTCGCCGCCGTCGCAAGTCCAGTGGGCACAGATTTGTTTCCACTTGTAGGGGATATCCAATTTAGGTCAACCAGTAGGGCATCCACACAGCCAATAGGATACTATAGCGACTCCAAAGAGATGTCGGCATAGCCAGGCATCTAGCGCAATGGTAAAGATGCTCCATTTCTTGGTCTAGATCTGGATTCGACTCCCAGGTATCAGACCTTTTTTTGAGAAATTAAACCCCAATGGCACACATGGTACAAGTGACACGCAAATCGTCGGGTCCCACAGGTCGAATGGAGATGGAGAAAGGTCCCACAGGTACACGTGACACGTAAGCCGTCAGGTCCCACAGGTCAGATGTAGAAGGACCGAGCAGAAACTTTTATGACGAATTGCAAGCATCAAGTGACACGTAAACCATTGGGTCCCACAGGTCGGATGGAGATGGGCCTATCGGGTCCCATAGGTCGGATGGAGATGGAGAACGGTCTCACAGGTACATGTGACACGCAAGCCATCGGGTCCCATAGGTTGGATGGAGATGGAGATGGGTCCCATAGGTACACGTGACACGTAAGCCATCAGGTCCCACAGGTCGGATGTTGAAGGGTCCCGCAGGTACACGTCGGATGGAGAAAGGACCGAGCGAAGACTTCTATGACGAATTGCAAGCGTCACGGATGAGTAACTACAGGTCCCACTGGTACACGTCGGATGGAGAAAGGATCGAGCGAAGACTTTTATGATGAATTGCAAGCGTCACAGATGAGTAACTGTAGGTCCCACAGGTACATGTCGGATGGAGAAGTACCGTGTGGAGATCTACGATGAAGCGCCGTTCGTTACGGATCAAATATTGTTCGTCACAGATGTGTAATTAGTTCAATGACGAAGCCCTGTTCGTCACAGTATTAAAGGAGGTCGTCAAAGATGGGTCACGCAAGTGATCTAAGATGAAACACTGTGCTCTTCTATAATGTTTTTTCGTCATAGATAGGGAGGGTTGGAGGATCGTCACCACTGATCTATGACGAAACTAAAATATTCATCATAAAAAGCGATCTTCCATGACAGTTTCGAATTTGTTATTAAAATTTTCGTCATAGAAGTGGATATTTCTAGTAGTGATATTAATAAGTACAATATCACTCCTAACGTCCACACAGCTAAGGTGTATACAACCTAAGACAACAAAACAAAGAAAGTCACAATAACATCTATCTTGTGGCAACAAGGTACAATACACAATATTCTTCATTTTGTCCACCAAAATCACAGCACTTGGACCACCATGAAATCTCTTTAAAAGCAACACTTGCAAAGACACGACACACAAGCATGTCATCGTTGCCATGATATAACCAATGGAAGCCAAATTATAGATTTCACCCCACAGAGAAAATTCTGGTTAGTCCAAAAAATGCCTTTAGCAAGGCTATTGCTAGGTACAACAACCAGCTAAGATCAGATTTAGGGCTTTTCAAAGGAATTCTAAAGGAATCAGAATCTTATAGTTTAAAACACTGTAGCAGTGTTTGGAATGGAGGATTCGTGAGTTCCTTTCCAGAGGAAAGGCTCCCACAGACGCTCGTTTCAAAAAAAAAAAATCCACTTAGATCTCTAGTTTTGATTTCCTTCGAGCTGTGCAGTGTTACTTCCTGTGTTTTTCCTGTGTTATGGATTCGTGCGTTCCAAACACCCCTTCTAGTTATTTCCCACGTTTTTCCTTTCCTCTATTTTACCACTACACACTCATCCTATTCCTGCGTTTTTTTCTATTCCCGTATTTTTTATTCCTGCGTTCCAAATAGGCCCTTAGAGATTTCTCCCTAGAGCCAAAGAACAGGTACCCATGAGTACCATCAAATCGGGATCCCCAATGCTGCTTCCACCCTCCTTTTAAGTTAGTGACATCAAACCACTCAGTCTTGGTCAATAACCAACGTCCACAAACTCTTCAAAGGGACAATTTTTAGGTGTTCCACACCACAATATATGACAGCATAGGAAAATAATCAAAAGTAAGCGATTCCATGAATCAATGCCAAAGTGACATTAGTCTTAGTGTATGTATGAACGACACATGCAAGGGATGAAAATGTCATTACGAGAAGTAGTCGCACTGGCCGCTATCATTGTCATTGCCACTGATTACGTCTCACATGAAGTGATGAAGGTTGTGGCAGTCTGGCAGAGAACGCCAGAGATAGGTCAGGAGAATATGAGCCCGTGAAGCGAAGACCCATCAAATTTGTAAATAATTGTCATAAAAATAAATTTATAACTTGTTTTATATGAAATTAGATGAAGACAAATTTATATCAAAACTATAGAGCTCGACGAGATGTACAACTTTATAGTTGAGAAAAGAAATTATTTGAGATTTTTTAGGTGCCCTTATAAGTTCTTAGATTTTTAAATTCAAATTTTGAATTTTTCAAATGACCTCAGATGGAGACATGCTCAACATCAAATTGGATTATTCCATTTGATCTACAACTTTGTTGTTGAAAGGTTTGGTGCCCCAATTCACAGTAGAATATTCGGTTGAAAATGATGAAAAAAAATGTTTGGCACAGCGACTATGAGATGAGTTGTTTAAGTGGGTTCACAGGGCTTAAGTTTATGGCTTCGAGTCCCACAGACGATCGTAAGCACATGTATTTTATATGTGAACTTGTGATTTGTGACATGTGATTGTCTATATATGCTTACTAAAATACAAAGTATTTTTGCTTTTCTGAAGAACGTAGAAATCCATTTCTAGTGACAACCCACCTAATAGATTGCCCTTGGAAATATATTTTGAGAGGCGGTTGTTGGCCGTCACTAAAAAATATGTTATTTATACAAACACTTGCTTAAAAATGGATGCAAAACCTGTCCCTAGAAATCAAATTTTGACAGGTATTAGAAATCATTTTGGTATTAGTGTGGGGGGCGTGCAAAGGAAACCTAGTGTGAGAAGGAAAAATATTTGAGAGAGGAAGAGGATGGCTCAATAACCACCGTTCAATCCTGATCCAACTTATCCGATAGATCGACTAAAGAGTGAAAATCCCAATCACCTCATGTCTAATAGATACCTGTCTTTTTTTCTTGTAATAATATTCCTTTGTTTTCAAACATCACTTGGTCAATGCAGACATCAGCTAATTGGCATGCATACCTCCTCTGAAAATTTAAAGGAAATCGAATTTAACTTAACCTTTTAATAAGGGAAATGATTGGTAACAGCATTTAAAGTGCTCCTCTAAAAGAAGATGATCACTTTGCTTTGATACATAAAAAATGATATCTTGATAACTACGGCAAAAGTATTTGATGGTCTATAATGATAAATTGAGGCCTGAAAGGAATGGTAAACCTTTTGTGCTAAGCAACAACGGCTTCTATTTCCTCCAACAAAGGATTGCCCTTTTTCTTTTCTCAATTTGCGGCGACTGGTCTTGTTGTGAACTTGTGATGCCTTTATCATGGTGATGATATATTTATTTATTTATTTTCAAATAAATTCTGGACCATGGACAAACCGGGGTTAAGCAACAATACATCAGGCAGTCATAATTTGTAATTCTAGCACTTCTAATTATTAGGCCATTATGGAAAGTTGATTCAAAATTTTCTAAGAATGTATATAGGTGAGGTTTCACCAGCAGCAAGCAACTACAACTGTACAACCGCAAAGTGGTAATACACGTGACACAATATGTGTACCTTTTTGAGAGTCACAATCAAAGGAGAAGTACACAGTATATGAGGAAACGTGTAATGTGTTGTTATCAAACTCTTCCTGACATGGTTGGAGACAGAAAACTTGCATATATAACCTGTTATAAACATGGCAGTAGAAATGATTTAGATCATCAACTACACGTGCTCCATTGTGACATTGACACTTGTTTGATCCATACTCTTAACAAGTGAGAAATATGAAACGATACCATGTTACTCGTCGCAAGAACATTATCACGTTTGAGGTGCATGGGAAGAATCTTAAGTCCACCTTGTAGAAACCTTTCACAAACAGGGTACAACATTCATCAATCCCATTCCTCGATCCCGTCGACATATAAGTTAAAATCCAAGAGGTATTGGGATTACCATCAAACTGTTTACAATAGCATCTAAGGCCTGTTTTGGTCCATTAGCACTAAAAATTAGCGTTCGCCTTCGTAAATATGATTAACCGAGGCGGCCAGGGCATCCGCCTCCGTAAAGCGCTATTAACGTAGGCGATGAATCGGAGGCGGATGTCCTGCCCGCCTCCATAAACACAAAGTGGCCGCCTCTGATAACCTAGGCAGTAGTAGTGCGTTTTTTATTTTTCTGTTTTTGCACAATCTAAAAATAGGACAAAAATAATATAGCAGTTTTTTAGACCATTTTTGTTTTTTCAAATTTTTTTTTTTTGCCAGGATATCCCTTTTTCATGCATAAATATCTGGTTTTAACCCTATCAAGGGTAGAGCGGTGGTTTGCTTACTTTGTTATGGATTTATGGTGAGAATTTGCTCATTGCCATCAAAAATTATAATGGTTCCCTGATTGTCATAAAAAATTATAGCTTTTCTTATCTGCCATGAGTAGGTTATTTTTTATTCCTTAACTGCCATCATTGTTACATATATGTGTTTTGTTTCCTTAACTGCCATCTACTTACATACTGTGTTTCCTTCATTGCCATTGAGCAAACTGGCGTGGGTGTGTCTCCGTGTTCATTTCTGATTTTGCCCTTCCCCAGATGAAAGCAGTGGCCTTCGTTCCCAGCATCACGAATTGAGTGGCCTCAAAAAAAGACCGACGCGAACCCTAGCTCGCATCCTGACCTGACAACCCCCGCGCATCCCCATCCCGAAGATCCCGTGAACCCCGCACTCGAGCCTGCCCGCCCCCTCGCCCGCGCGGCCGGGAGAAGCCGCCGCCGTCACCCGCAGGCGCCGCCGCCGTCACCCTCGCGGCCGGGCGCCGCCGCCATAACCCAGCCGGACACCGCCATCCAACGGACACTGCCACCCAGCCGAACGCTGCCACTACCGACGCCGCGACACCGCCACCGACCAACGCACTCTCAATACATTATACTCTGAAATTGTAAAACTCTCAATTATACTCTCATTTTCTCTATCGTTTTCTATGTTCTCTGGTATATGGTTCTGGAGATCAATGCCATGTAAGGGATTTATGAAGAAAATTCTTGGAGGGGTAAAACTGTCTTTCCCATCCAGTCTAACAGAAGACTAACAGAATATAGGGCTAATGTTCACAGTAATGGCAGTTAAGGAATTAAAAATCACAAACTGATGGCAGATAAGGGAAGCTATAATTTTTATGGCAACCAGGGAACCATTATAATTTTTTATGGCAATGAACAAATTCTCTCAACATTTTAAGAAGTACCTGTAAGGGCAGCTGTTTCAGAAAATATATGTACATGCCTTCCTCTAGAAATATATATGTTTGTGCGCGTGTGCAGGGGCAGATCCAGGATGGGGTGCTGCAGCCCGGGTCCTAGGTCTAGTAGTACATAAAACTTCATATACATTCATGTTACATGTAGTGTAAATTAGTAAATGTTGCTCCACGCTAGCCCTAGCTTCAGCTCATATCAATGTCCACTGGATCAGCAACCCTGACCAAGCTCATTCTTGGGTCCGCCCCTGCGCGCGTGAGCCATGATGTGATTAAAACTTACTCCACTTGAAAAAAGGATGACAATGGTTTTCATTGCTATCAAACAGATAGGTTGTACCAACACCTCTTTACATAAACGGCTTTTGCTTACATCTACTAAACTGAATCCTTGGCAGCTACTGCAAGTTCACAACATCTCGACCTGGTATGACTCGATACATCAATCCCGTTTGTTTTCATCCTAGTTCTATCTACTGTACCTTTTTATAAATTCGGTCAAACATAAAAAGAATTTATAGAAAAAGTACAATTATTTGAGACACCACAAATAAGCACGTTATGAAAATATAGTTTATGGTGTATCTAATGATACTAGTTTAGTGTCATAACTCTTGGTACTCTTTTCTATAAATTTAGTCAAATTTTTAAAAGTTTGACTTAAGGCAACTCTAGAAATTGATTTATTTAGAGACAAAAGGGAGTAAGAGTATATAAGTACAAGACCGTAAAATGTTTGGGACCTCACCACTGTAAATTGCATCGGCAATAATGCTTGACTGGTTGGTTAATTTATTTTACAAGAAAAAGAGGTTGATAAAGGATGTTTGGCAAAGGGCTTAATAAAGGACGTTTGACAAAGCTTTTGGACTGCTAACCCTCGAAGATCAATTAAAGCACTTTCTTAATGAATCCTGTCAGTAAGATATCATCAAGCTACATGCATTCCTACATCGCTGCACTAGTGACAGTGAAAGCAAAGCAGTGCAAATCTTAGGATCTAATTCATTGAGCCCGTAGACCGTAGAGAGCTCTTTAAAACTTTAGATCAGTGTGACCTCTCAGAGAATATTTGATGGGATATTCCGGTGCTTCATGGAGAGGTGCCCTCGCAGCCAAAAGGGGTGCACCCCAATGGTTAACAAGGCAACCATCAAGAATGACATATCGATTTGCCATATAACTAGATTTCTGGATTCCCAGTAGTTGTCAATTTATCGAAAAAAACTAAGATGCTGTCAAATAAAACGGAAATATTAGATTTGTTACGGTATGAAATCTGTAAAGTAATTTGATGCTCTCTCTCAGACGCAGCAGCAGCAGGGTGAGGGGCGGCGTAAAGGGCTCCCCTCTGCTGCTGCATCAGTCCTAGTGGCGGGGTAGGCGCCGAAGGCTCCCCCGCCGCCGCATCAGTAGCCATGATGAGGGCAGGTACCAAAGTCAGCTCTGCTGTCACATCTAGTTATTGTAGCAGCATGGCAGCCTGACATGTCTGTGTATTAGGATTAGATGGATAGAGTTGTATATATAGCTTCTCGCTGTAACTCAGTGAAGAGAGTTCAGTTTTGCCATCTCCTCTGCAGAGCTCCAGCCAACGCTGGTGCTTGTGTTGTGTGTGTGCGCTCTGTTCTTCCTCCCTCTTCTACTTTCAGCCATAGTGTGTGTGCGAGAACGTCGGTAAGCAGTCGGCTCACCCGTGCGGGAGATATCGGGTCCAACAACTGGTATCAGAGTCGTACAAGCGTCATCGTCGGAATAACCGCTGGCGATGACGGACGGTTTGGAGATGGACGATAGCAACGGCGCTGCTATGGCTGCCCAGACACGACAGGAGGTCGTCATACGCACGGTGCAGGAGGTCAGCGGCACCAGTTGACCGACGCTGACTCGCATCAACTATGGCGAGTGGCCGATGACCATGAAGGTCAAGCTCAGAGCCCGACGGCTCTGGAATGCCATTGACAAGGGCACCGACAACAAAGAAGACGACATGTCAACGATAGAGGCTATCCTCGCTGCTGTGCCAGCAGAGTACAGGGAGCCGTTGGGGGCGAAGAACTCTGCTAAGGAGGTGTGGGAGGCCATTGCAGTGACGCGCGTCGGCTCTGACAGCGCAAAGAAGGCGACAGCCCAGCTGCTGAAGCAGGAGTACGCCAACCTCAAGTTTAAGGATGGTGAGTCGGTGGAGGACTTCTCCCTCCACCTGCAGTCGCTCATCAGCAAACTGAGGAGCCACGGCGTCACCATCGACGAAGAAGATGCGGTCTCCATGTACCTCCACTCTGTGCCAGTGAATTACATCCAGATCGCTCTCTCCATAGAGACAATGCTGGACTTGTCCACCCTCACCATTGAGGATGTGACAGGCCGTCTGTGGGCATTGGACGAGCGCATGGAGTAGGCCACAGCAACGACGGACAGCAGCAAGCTGCTGCTAACAGAGGAGGAGTGGGCTGCCCGGATGAAGAAGTCCAGGGAAGCCTCCTCCAGCCGCGGTGGCGATGGCAAGCGCCGCGGCAAGACTTCTTTGGAGAAGAAGAAGAAGGTCGACCGCAACGCCTGCCGGCACTGCGGGAAGACAGGCCATTGGGAAAAGGAGTGCCCAAATCGCAAGTAGGAGAAGAAGACTGAGGCTCATTTAGCACAGGCTGATGAGGATGATGAGGCCACTCTTCTGATGGCGACGTTCTGTGCACTGCACGACGTTGAGGCCAAGGAGAAGGGAAAGGTGATGGCGGTGGAAGGGCACGACAAGGCTCTAAAGGCTGTCAACCTCGATGAACTGCGCACCCAAGTCCACCTCGAACATGTGGGTTGCGAGCAGGAGCAGCGGTGGTACCTAGACTCTGGCGCCAGCAACCACATGACAGGCTCCAAGGAAGCCTTCTACGAGCTTGACGGCAACGTGACTGGCACGGTGAAGTTTGATGATGGCTCAAGGGTGACGATCTGAGGGCGCGACACCATCATCTTCAGGTGCTAGAATGGCGAGCACCGCACGCTGATGGATGTATATTACATCCCTCAGCTGCGTTCAAGCATCATCAGCATTGGCCAGCTGGGTGAGCGCGGCAGCAAGGTTCTGATCAAGGACAGCGTCCTCAGGATCAGGGACCTAGAGCTACGGCTTCTTGCCAAGGTGAAGAGGTCCCGAAACTAGCTATACCTGCTCGACTTGAAGGTGGAGCAGCCCATCTTCTTGGTTGCATGTCACACGAAGGAGCCGTGGCTGTGGCATGCTCGGTATGGCCATCTCAGCTTCGACGCTCTTGGTCGGCTAGAGAAGATGGTGACTAGGCTGCCTCATATCGAGCACGTAGGCGAGCTATGTGACAGTTGCCTGGTCGGGAAGTAAAGAAGGTTGTCATTCCTAAAGACGGAAAGTACCGCACGGAAGAGGCCCTCGAGCTGGTCCATGGTGACCTCTGTGGGCCAATCACGCTGGCGACGCACGGCAGGCGCAAGTACTTCATCCTGCTGGTGGATGACTGCAACCGGTTCATGTGGCTGCAGCTTTTGACCAGCAAGACCGAGGCAGCGAAAGCGGTCAAGAAGTTCAAGGCGCGCGCGGAGGCGGAGAGCGGCAAGAAGCTGCGCGTGCTGCGGACCGATCACGGCGGCGAATTCACTTCAATGGAGTTCGCTGCGTACTTGGATCAGGGTGTGGTGCGACACCACACCGTGTCGTACTTGCCACAGCAGAATGGTGTGGTGGAGCGACAGAACCAGACGGTGGTCGGTATGGCTCGATCCATGATGAAGGCCAAAAGCTTGCCAGCAAAGTTCTGGGGAGAGGCGGTGACCACGGCGGTGTTCATCCTCAACCGCGCGCCCACCAAGGCCCTGAAGGGAAAGACGTCGTTTGAGGCTTAGCATGGACGTAAGTCGAATGTGTTCTTCCTCTGGACATTTGGTTGCGTCGGCCATGTGAAGAACACCAAGCCTCACCTCGGCGAGCTAGAAGACAGGAGCATGCTGATGGTGCTCCTGGGCTACGAGGAGGGCACCAAGGCGTACTGGCTCTATGACCCACGCGGAGGCATTGTAACACCCCTGGTGTTTGCCTTACATTGGTGCATCTGCATTGCATCACATAAGCACATTCATATCATTACCACATGTGCATCATTCTATGTTTCCATGTTGCAACACGGTGTTCTTTACTGCTCATGTATGTTTGTACCTTCTGTGGTGTCTGTGTGTTATGCCTAGTACCCTAGAGGGGTTGTACATGTCCCATGTACTAGGGTCCAGTGTTTCAACGGATTGTTTCGCTTGTTTCGAGTTAACATTCCATGTGTTGCAAATGCATGTTTAAATTGATTTGAGAAGCTAGAGCAATTGCATCACATGCAAATGAATGTGGTGACCCACCAAAACACCCTAGCTACATTTATAATGTCATTAGGAACAATGTTCATAAAGGTCATTAGTCCAAATTAGGTTTCTAAGCCCTAGTTGACTCATGTTGACCCTAGAACTAGTTTTGTTTGACTATTTAAAAAGTGCAGTTTGGAGTGTTTGCATGGAGGAGCACCCCTAAGCAAAGTTGTAGTAAACTTGCTAAGGAACAAAAGTTGTTTTATGGTCATCTCATGAAAATGATCAGAACACCCTCAAAAGTGGCCCACATGGCAGAATTGGGGCTGTTTTAGACTTAGCAAATTTTGCAAAGTGTTAAGCTATTTTACAGTTTCGGGGTTCATACTTTTGAACAATGTAACTCCCAATCTAGGTCGATCCAGCTCTAACTCATGTTGACAAAGTTGTAGTTCCCATGTAGCTCTACATCTTGTATTACTGAAATTGTGGCAAAGGGCGAACAGATTTGGAGTTATGGATCGTTGAAAATGGAGTTTCAGTCGGAGAAACGTGGACGTTGATTTAGACGCAAGCCAGCTTGGTGGCCGACCGGCCACAGACCGGCGACGCCGCGTGGACGCGCCGTGGCGCCCGTACGTCGTCGCTGGCCCCCCCCTCCCGGTCAGGGCTCGACATCCATAAAGACCGCCCCGACGCCCTCAGTTCACTGCCCTCTCCAATCTCTCCCTCTCCCTTCCCCTTCCCTCTCCTGCTTCCAGGAGACGGCACCATGCCGCCGCCATGAACGCCGTGCTGCCAGACTCCCTCCTCTATGCCGCCAAGCGAAGCTCTGCCGCCAGCGCTGCTGCCCCTCGGCCTCCCCATGCCCAGCTCCGCGCTCGTGCCGTACAACGCCACTACCGTGTCGCCTCGCCGCTGCCATAGCCGGCCGCCGCCGAGGCATGTCGCCCATGCACGTGGCTGGACCTTCCTAGGACAATGCCGGCCAAGCCGAGGCCACCGGCGAGTGCGCGCGGGCCTCCCGGTGCTCCGCCGCCGCTCCACCATCGCCGAAGAGCCCCCTACGACCGTCACCGACGAGCCACAGTGCCTCCTCTGCTTCCTAATCCCGTCAGGGACTGTTTACTAGAATTCGACGTAAGTCAGGGGCCTAGCTGCAATGTCAGTGACTCAGATGAATAGTGCCGATAAGGACCTATTTGCAGTAAATTTGCTGAATCTTTGGAAATTCATAGTAATTCATAGGAAATTCGTAAAATAGCAAATGAGGACTTTTTGGAATCCTTGTGAAATTCTCTATGCAATAGATCTATAATATTACATGTTTTACTTTAAAGTTTTAGCTGTAAAAATATATTTATGCAGCTAGGTTTGTAATGCTAGTGGTATTTGTCTTTTTCATAACTGTAGATCTAGGGCTCCAAATGAAGTGAAATTTTTGTGGCATGCTAATCATGTGATAGTTGATGTGTGGTAAAAATTTCATGAGTATTGGATGATGTATGAGTGAGTTATTGGTTTATCTTGCTCTCACATGATTTCTTGCTTTAGCAACTTGTCTTTTTCATAGAGGGTGCTATACATATTAAAATGGAGTGAAATTTAGACAGTAGACTATTGAGAGGATATGTGAGCCACTGTAATTTTTGTAGAATTTATTGTATACTTTTGGTATATGTTCATTAAGTCACCTTGTTATCTAAAATAAATTAAGAAATGCATTAAAAGAATTTATTTGGTCATGGACCCTAGGTTTTCTGGTGTTCTTTAGTCATGGGTGACATGTTGGTAAAGTTGGTTTTGCCCAATTATGTGTTTGCAACATAAGTTAATAATTATTTTCTTGCCGATGTGGTTTATGGACAGATCTGAGAACTTAGCAAAGTTCTTCATGATAATGTGCTTTGTTGTGAAACTTGTTTATACAAAATTTGTAGATAATTCATGTATCTAGCTACTGTTAAAATTTGGTATCATTTGGCCAAGTAGTTTAAGAGTTACAACTGTTTAAAGTTAGAGTACAGGATTTGTTGCTCTCTGTTTTGTATGAACCAGTTTCTGTAAAGGTATAATTTCGACCTACTTAACTTGTGAATCATGCTATGATGGTTACAGATGAAATGTAGATAATTTCATAAGCTTTCCAAAATGTCTTCTTGCAAGTCATTTGGATTTGTGTAACTACAGTTATGCTTCTCTGAAGTTGCAATCAATTTTATGTCCATGTCTGGACAGGTCTGAAACATCTACATGTTTGACCTGTTTAACTTTGTAATTAGCTTCTTATGTAAACATCAATCTTGTATACAATTTCTATGGATTTTCATAAAGTCTTAGATCATCCTTGTGGGATGTTTGTAGCTTAAGTTATGTTTGAAACAAGTGACTGTTTGCTGCTGTCCAAATCTGCTTGTATCTAGAATTGTTTGCTTCTACTTGCTCTTGTTTGTATGATTGCAAATGGTTATCTTGGACACCTAGAGTTAAGGTAGCATGCCTAAAATGTTTTGCTAAATTATGAAGTACTTGATCATGTATAGCTAGCTGGTTGTATGACATGCTTATGTGTGTATAGTGTAACATATGCTTGTTGCATTCCTTCATGTGTATTCTTTATGTTCATGCATCTGCATCTATGCATCTCATCCTAGGTACGCTAGGTACAGCACGTGGACGTGGAGCGCATGATGTGGAGACAGACGATGGTGTATGGTGGACCTATCCCGAAGGTGGAAGGACTGGACAAGTGCTAGGACGGGAGATACTCACTTAGCGAGTGTCGTCTACCTAACACTGACTTGTGTCGGATCCCAGGCAAGCCCCGGAGCATATTAAGCCTCCTAATTTCTGAAATGCAGTTACAGTATTATTGTTACATATATATATTGTTGCATTAAGTTTAGGTGTTGGATGCAAACACTTGCTGCATTGGTTATCCAATCCTTGTCCAGATATTGATACCCTGAATCCTATGTAGCTCAAGGCTCGTGTAGTGCTTAGCCCTGCTCAAACACGGTAGAAGCGGGTGATTTTCTGTCACCTGCGAGAGATAGGAAGATACATATGGCACGGTTGGCTATATTTGCTATCGTGGAAAAGAATCAGTCTTAATTTGAAATGAAGACCGGACGGAGGCTTGCCGGTTTGCAGTGACTCCGTGCCTGTGTCGCTTAAGGACTGATTCTTGGAGCCTTTCCTGTTCATGTTGAACGCATGCCTCTCTCTTAGTTGGCGTGTCCGATGACCGACCGTGAAGCCGAGTAGCTCACCTCGGCCGGGAGTCGATAAGTATAAAGTGCGCCTCGGAAGGGAGCCGAGGCGTGAGTCCAAGGGCAGGTGATTTAAAAGTCTGATCGTCCTGGCAGAAGGGTAATCCCTGAGAGTGCTGGCGCTGATCGAACCCGCGAATTTGGTTCCTGAGATGTTCCAAAGGTGACCCACGGCTACCCTTGCAAAGTATGCCAGGGTGAGAGTTAGGAATACCCCCTCAGCTGAGTTGTAATTCGATTCGAGTCGCCGTCTCTCCCGGTTAGTGAGAACTTGACGGGCTTATCTCCAATGTAGATACACTTAATACTTAATGGTTCGGAAATGATGATATGATGATGACAGCCTTATTATACCTGCTATGGTTAATATTGTTTGCTCCTAATAAGTGAGTGCTCTAGTACAGGTGCTAATCTAGTGGACAGGTAAATAATGATAAGCTTGATAATAAGTTTAAATTGGTTACTATACTCATAAGCTCTTTTATGCAATTGTGTCAAGCTAGCCCACCTAAAAAGCCTTGCTTGACCCTTGGTGTCCTTTATTTCTGGTTTTGACGGGTAAGTCTAGCTGAGTACCTTCTCGTACTCAGGGTTTATCCCACCATGTTGCAGGTGAAGTTCTTGGCCTGTGAAGATGGTGGCTAACCGCCGATGGGCTCGGTGATTCTATAGTTACTTCTCATCTATATGCTTTTGTTGGATGATGTCACTTATGCTAGCAATGTATTTGGAACATATATTAATGTAATCTTTTGAAAGCTATGTTGTTTTCACTAATCGGTTTTGAAACCCAAACTTGTACTATTATTTTTGAATTCATTTGTAATATTATTTTCCGCTGCAACCCTGCGTATGTGATGTGTATTTGCTTAATCACGCGATCTTGGTTGTGATGTTGATTTACCGAGGTCTTTTGGGACACTCGGCGGACTACCGGGTTTATATGAGTGAAAGTATGTGTGTGTCAACGTGTTAGCGGGGACAGCCGTACTTGATCTTGTATAAATTGGGCGGTTCTGTTACAGCTGGCATCAGAGCAAGATTAAGCATAATACGGTCATGTACATTGTTTTAAAAACAAAGTTTTGGTTTTAAAAAGCCTATTTTAACTAAAACTTTAGCTACAAACAAAATTTGTCAAAAACTAATTTGCAAAACTATGCTAGCGACATCCTCCTTTATGCCTAGTTAAGGACTATTAGGTGGCTATCTAAGTACTAACATGGGGGTTTTTACTTTCGTCGTCCATACGACGTGCTATTGTATGGATGTCATTCGTTTGAATGGTAATGTATGGATCAATTGTCTCTACGCCCAGGTAAGTGTGAGTTGTGAGAGCATGACCGTCCCACTGTCGGTCTAGGGGAAAGTTAGCTGTGGTTACTGGAATATTTACATGTTACACACATGTATATATGAAGGTACTTAATTGCGGGTATATTTATCGGGTAGCTATGGATATCGAAGTATATACATCTGGGGATGTATATATGGAGAGTATCTTAGTTTACTGCTTTCATTGTATGCTTATTTATCTCTTGTGGGGATGGGCTGCAATGAATTTGCCTGCAGGTACGCTAACCACGAATGCGTAGATTGAATGTAGCTAACGACTAGCTATATATCGAGAGAGTACGTGTTTTGCCACCGACATAGAATGGGATTGCCACCTTAGGCTGGCAATTTCGTGAGGACGAATAGGACGAGCATGCATCATGATTGTGCTTGTGCATAAATATGCTTCCCTCACCTTGTCCTAATGCTAAGTAGCTTGTGATCAATGTGATGTCACTATTTTCCCTGTGTGAAGCTAGACAAAATGTCTTGTCCCATGCTGCTTGAATAGCTATGCTTGAAGTTAGTATGTGATTAGCTTTGCCTCGTATGTTGGCTTCCAAAGGAAACAAAAGATAACAGTGCCTTACCACCATGTTTTGCCTGATGTGTAGTGGTGTTGTTGTAGGTGACTGCTTGTTATGTATGAGCTTTGTGCTTCGTAATAGCCATTTAAGCTAATTGGATTGAGTGTTTCGAAATGCTCGCTTAAGACCATGATGTAGGCGTGGATGCTCGTTATCTAGGTAGTGCCGTAGTTGTCACCCTTTTGTCCTCGGTAAGCATACGAGTGTCAAATAGCTTTATCCTAAAACAACGCTCAAGTTACGTAATCGCACCGTTGTCGTCTCCAATTAAGTTCTCTCTTAGGAACCTGAGCCTGTACATGTGGTTGCTAGCCTTAAACGTTGTGCTACGAAGACTATATCTATGCCTTTGCTTGACCTTAGGCCCAAGCTTAGTTCCCTTAAATGCTTGCATATTTCATGGTTGTCCCGCTCCTGTGTGGGAGGACCCTACTGCAAAAATCCTTGTTAGATCTTATTGCTCCTTCTCCTACTAATAATCTGGTGCAACGATAATCGCTATCCGCCTACGGCTTTGGAACCTTTTCATGTGAGATCATGTCATTGCTTTATCAACTCAATCCCTAGTTAGTGTAATGGCTCTGTCCCTCGAATCTTGTGTATTTTGTCTTCACCTCTTTCAAGTCTCTGGATGTTTATCAGTCTTGATCTCATGTTAACCTTTATCTGGTAATCACTTGGGTGGACACAAGACGTATATGGAAATTAGCAAGAGTCTCCTGCTTAGTTGCCTTCGGCAATTAGGCTATGTTCTTTTGCGCTGTGTTTTGATCTTCTGATCGCCTCCTTGTTGATTCCTAACCTTGTGACTATCCTTGTTTGCTATCCCTCTTTTGCACAATGCTTGTTCTTACAATCTAATTGGTGCCACTAGAAATTTTGCTTTGGTTGTATGATCAGTAATGGTGCCACGATTAGCGATCTACGGTGCCGCGACGGAACCTAGGGCCTCCTTATGGGCGGCCGACGCATGGTTGTTGTCTTCTTTGAGTGCTTGCAGCAGTATCGAGGTTTCTAGTCATGATCCATTGTAGAACTGCACCGATGTGTTATTTTCACGTGAGCTCTTCCTTAGTTATCTATTCATATCTTATCGAAGATCCATATATCAGACCAAAAGTAGTAGAGCTTCCTTTTGAAGTCACAAAAAGGATAACCTTTGAAGAACAGGTCACCGACATAAACATTAATAGACTACAAGAGGTGGTAGACAAGTGACTCTACTTGGTTGTCCCAAGATTGACGTCCGTCACCTAGTGAACAACTTATGTCATCTTTGTTGGATCAGAAAGGCACACAACAATTAATGATTGGACAAGTTGTTAGTCAGCTAAGAATCGAGCGTCACATTATGATTATGACCTGGCTATCCAAGTCTTGATTATTATGTGCATGCTTTGATCGCATACAATCGAGATCAACGGCAGAAATTGTTACCTAAGAAACATGTCAGGAAAACTCTAGCCTCCATCCTCAGCTAGGGAAAGGCTGCTGCTGCTATGAGAAAGGTTAGAGAGTGCAAAACACACACCTCAACGTGTGAAACAAAGAAAAGGGAGAAACACGAAATCTGTCCAGATTTTGTGGCACGAAACCGGTTATCTTCAAGCCGGCGATTAGTGACTCAAACGAAGTTGGATTGACTCCAAACTTGGTGATCTCATTCCTTGCTTAGGACCCTTAAATGTCTTAAGTTGGTTTGAGTATTGGTTGAGTAAAACATCGAATTTGAGAGATATCTTGTCGGCTCGGTTTGCTGCCATTTCAGAACAGAGCAGTTTTGGTAGATGAATTGTTTGGATGGTCAAACGGAGTCCGGTTGAGTTGAATTTTGGTGAGTAGTTAGAAGACCCATGGATCTACATGCCCACCAAAATTTGTGCATATTGGAGCAGTAGTTTGTGAGATTTGAATAGAAAACAAAAAGAGTACAGAATCTGCAATTTCGCTGTGACTGCGATTATCCTTTGCATTAGACGGTTGTGTTTGTAATTCATACCGAGAAATTACAACTTGTAGATGTCTTGCTGTTAAATAACCCTCCATACCTAGAGAAGACTCCTTGCACCCATGTTTGTGCCGTACCTTTGTCCTCTCGTATCGATAATAGTTGAGCAGTCAAGATGTTCTACAAGTCAACTTGTGCCGTTGCAAGTCAAAAATAGATTGGAAGGTGTTAAACCGCAGATTTTCGGATTATGGTGTTTTGAGATATTGATTGGCCTTAGAATGGAAGCCTCGACGACAAATGTAGTAAGAAGGCTGGTTTTGCTACGATTCAAGTCAACCCAACTTGTTGTGCAACTGCACCACGAAGGCAAATTATACTTAACCTGCTTGGTAGTAAACTAGTCCCTAGTTTTGTGATTACTTGCAACTTGTGTTGTCCTCCAAGCCTCGCTAACATCCTTCGCATCAATGGTTCTCCAATCTTTGACATGCCTAAGGTGTCTTCCATGTGTTTTACCCAAGGGTTTGCCTCAGATACAACTCAGATAACTATTACCATTTGGATATGAGAATTCCCTTAAATAATGGTCGTCGAGAACGCTGAGTCAACAGAGTCAGCTATCACATTCACCGCTCACTCAACAGACTCAGATAATACTGATTGTCGTTATCGGAGAAAGAGCACTATATATAAGGAACATTATGTAGCTTTCCATCGGTGACATCTAAGTGATTGCACCGCTACAACCAGTTTGGATCTTGGTTAACTAGCTTCTCATACCCTCAAAGGATGTTTACCCGTCTATGATCACATCCTTTATGAGAAGTTGTGCTCAAACCACTTTAGTAGAGACTGCTTTTCAAACCTTGGGAACAAATATAGCATCGTTGCAAGGAATATACATCAGCAGACTGTGGGCTAGTGCAAAGTCCATAGGTCTATGTTGTATCCACTAGGGAAGTAGATGTTACAAGTATTTAGTCTACGCTTGTATCACTCTTCGTACATCGTGGATTTAATCACGCAGATGATGCTATCTTGGATTCCTTCCAATGTAACAATGCTTTATGGACGCCAACGAAAGAAATTCTTGAGACAACAACTTACGACGAAGAGCAAGTATCGAGAAAGTGTCGTGACCAAATTAGTCTCTCCGATACTCCAAAGTTAAGTAGCCTAATGCTATCACCGATGTTGGGAACCGGATGACAAGTTTCTCTTCCCTTAAAAGTCTTTTCGCACCGAATCTTGGGGACGCGATTCCTTTAAGGGGAGGGCTGTAACACCCACAGTGTTTGCCTTACATTGGTGCATCTGCATTGCATCACATAAGCACATTCATATCATTACCACATGTGCATCATTCTATGTTTCCATGTTGCAACACGGTGTTCTTTTTTGCTCATGTATGTTTGTACCTTCTGTGTGGTGTCTGTGTGTTATGCCTAGTACCCTAGAGGGGTTGTACATGTCCCATGTACTAGGGTCCAGTGTTTCAACGGATTGTTTCGCTTGTTTCGAGTTAACATTCCATGTGTTGCAAATGCATGTTTAAATTGATTTGAGAAGCTAGAGCAATTGCATCACATGCAAATGAATGTGGTGACCCACCAAAACACCCTAGCTACATTTATAATGTCATTAGGAACAATGTTCATAAAGGTCATTAGTCCAAATTAGGTTTCTAAGCCCTAGTTGACTCATGTTGACCCTAGAACTAGTTTTGTTTGACTATTTAAAAAGTGCAGTTTGGAGTGTTTGCATGGAGGAGCACCCCTAAGCAAAGTTGTAGTAAACTTGCTAAGGAACAAAAGTTGTTTTATGGTCATCTCATGAAAATGATCAGAACACCCTCAAAAGTGGCCCACATGGCAGAATTGGGGCTGTTTTAGACTTAGCAAATTTTGCAAAGTGTTAAGCTATTTTACAGTTTCGGGGTTCATACTTTTGAACAATGTAACTCCCAATCTAGGTCGATCCAGCTCTAACTCATGTTGACAAAGTTGTAGTTCCCATGTAGCTCTACATCTTGTATTACTGAAATTGTGGCAAAGGGCGAACAGATTTGGAGTTATGGATCGTTGAAAATGGAGTTTCAGTCGGAGAAACGTGGACGTTGATTTAGACGCATAAGCCGACTTGGTGGCCGGCCAAGCCTGAACCCGGCATGACGCCAGGTGGGCCTTGGCCTGTGGCGCTCAGCCGTCGTCGTCGGCCCCCCCCCCGGTCAGGGCTCGACATCCATAAAGACCGCCCGACGCCCTCGGTTCATCGCCTCTCCAATCTCTCCTCTCCTTCCCCTTCCCTCTCTCGCTTCTGAGGAGGCGGCACCATCTGCGCCGCCATGAACGCCGTCTTTGCCAGACTCCCTCCTCTATGCCGCTAAGCGAAGCTTTCTGCTGCCAGCCTTCTGCCCTCGGCCTCCCCATGCCCAGCTCAAGGCGCTCGTTGCATAACGCCACTACCGTGTCGCCTCGCCGCTGCCATAGCCGGCCGCCGCCGAGGCATGTCGCCCATGCACGTGGCTGGACCTTCCTAGGACAATGCCGGCCAAGCCGAGGCCACCCATGAAAGTGCGTGTGGCCTCCCGGTGCTCGCCGCCGCTCCACCATCGCCGAAAGAGCCCCTACGACCGTCACCGACGAGCCACAGTGCCTCCTCCTCGCTTCCTAATCCCGTCAGGGACTGTTTACTAGAATTCGACGTAAGTCGAGGGGCCTAGCTGCAATGTCGTTGACTCGGATGAATAGTGCCGATAAGGACCTATTTGCGATAAATTTGCTGAATCTTTGGAAATTCATAGTAATTCATAGGAAATTCGTAAAATAGCAAATGAGGACTTTTGGAATCCTTGTGAAATTCTCTATGCAATAGATCTATAATATTACATGTTTTACTTTAAAGTTTTAGCTGTAAAAATATATTTATGCAGCTAGGTTTGTAATGCTAGTGGTATTTGTCTTTTTCATAACTGTAGATCTAGGGCTCCAAATGAAGTGAAATTTTTGTGGCATGCTAATCATGTGATAGTTGATGTGTGGTAAAAATTTCATGAGTATTGGATGATGTATGAGTGAGTTATTGGTTTATCTTGCTCTCACATGATTTCTTGCTTTAGCAACTTGTCTTTTTCATAGAGGGTGCTATACATATTAAAATGGAGTGAAATTTAGACAGTAGACTATTGAGAGGATATGTGAGCCACTGTAATTTTTGTAGAATTTATTGTATACTTTTGGTATATGTTCATTAAGTCACCTTGTTATCTAAAATAAATTAAGAAATGCATTAAAAGAATTTATTTGGTCATGGACCCTAGGTTTTCTGGTGTTCTTTAGTCATGGGTGACATGTTGGTAAAGTTGGTTTTGCCCAATTATGTGTTTGCAACATAAGTTAATAATTATTTTCTTGCCGATGTGGTTTATGGACAGATCTGAGAACTTAGCAAAGTTCTTCATGATAATGTGCTTTGTTGTGAAACTTGTTTATACAAAATTTGTAGATAATTCATGTATCTAGCTACTGTTAAAATTTGGTATCATTTGGCCAAGTAGTTTAAGAGTTACAACTGTTTAAAGTTAGAGTACAGGATTTGTTGCTCTCTGTTTTGTATGAACCAGTTTCTGTAAAGGTATAATTTCGACCTACTTAACTTGTGAATCATGCTATGATGGTTACAGATGAAATGTAGATAATTTCATAAGCTTTCCAAAATGTCTTCTTGCAAGTCATTTGGATTTGTGTAACTACAGTTATGCTTCTCTGAAGTTGCAATCAATTTTATGTCCATGTCTGGACAGGTCTGAAACATCTACATGTTTGACCTGTTTAACTTTGTAATTAGCTTCTTATGTAAACATCAATCTTGTATACAATTTCTATGGATTTTCATAAAGTCTTAGATCATCCTTGTGGGATGTTTGTAGCTTAAGTTATGTTTGAAACAAGTGACTGTTTGCTGCTGTCCAAATCTGCTTGTATCTAGAATTGTTTGCTTCTACTTGCTCTTGTTTGTATGATTGCAAATGGTTATCTTGGACACCTAGAGTTAAGGTAGCATGCCTAAAATGTTTTGCTAAATTATGAAGTACTTGATCATGTATAGCTAGCTGGTTGTATGACATGCTTATGTGTGTATAGTGTAACATATGCTTGTTGCATTCCTTCATGTGTATTCTTTATGTTCATGCATCTGCATCTATGCATCTCATCCTAGGTGCGCTTAGGTACAGCACGTGGGACGTGGGCGCATGATGTGGAGACAGAGCGATGGTGTATGGTGGACCTATCCCGAAGGTGGAAGGACTGGACAAGTGCTAGGACGGGAGATACTCACTTAGCGAGTGTCGTCTACCTAACACTCGACTTGTGTCGGATCCGTGCAAGCCCGGAGCATATTAAGCCTCCTAATTTCTGAAATGCGATTCTGATGATTATTGTTACATATATATATTGTTGCATTAAGTTTAGGTGTTGGATGCAAACACTTTGCTGCATTGGTTATCCAATCCTTGTCCGAGATATTGATACCTCGAATCCTATGTAGCTCGGGGCTCGTGTAGTGCTTAGCCCTGCTCAAACATGGTAGAAGTCGGGTGATTTCTGTCACTGCGAGAGATAGGAAGATACATATGGCCTTTGTTGGCTATATTTGCTATCGTGGAAAAGAACCGGTCTTAATTTGAAATGAAGACCGGACGGAGGCTTGCCGGTTTGCAAGTGACTGACTCCGTGCAGGTCGCTTAAGGACCGATTCTTGGAGCCTTTCCTGTTCATGTTGAACGCATGCCTCTCTCTTAGTTGGCCGTGTCCGATGACCGATCGCTGGAAGCCGAGTAGCTCACCTCGGCCGGAGTCGATAAGTATAAAGTGCGCCTCGGAAGGGAGCCGTAGGCGTGAGTCCAAGGGCAGGTGATTTAAAAGTCCTGATCGTCCTGGCGAAGGGTAATCCCTGAGAGTGTTGGCGCTGATCGAACCCGCGAATTTGGTTCCTAAGATGTTCCAAAGGTGACCCACGGCTACCCTTGCAAAGTATGTCAGGGTGAGAGTTAGGAATACCCCCTCAGCTGAGTTGTAATTCGATTTGAGTCGCCGTCTCTCCCGGTTAGTGAGAACTTGACGGGCTTATCTCCAATGTAGATACACTTAATACTTAATGGTTCGGAAATGATGATATGATGATGACAGCCTTATTATACCTGCTATGGTTAATATTGTTTGCTCCTAATAAGTGAGTGCTCTAGTACAGGTGCTAATCTAGTGGACAGGTAAATAATGATAAGCTTGATAATAAGTTTAAATTGGTTACTATACTCATAAGCTCTTTTATGCAACTGTGTCAAGCTAGCCCACCTGAAAAGCCTTGCATGACCCTTGGTGTCCTTTATTTCTGGTTTTGACGGGTAAGTCTAGCTGAGTACCTTCTCGTACTCAGGGTTTATCCCACCATGTTGCAGGTGAAGTTCTTAGCCTGTGAAGATGGTGGCTAACCGCCGATGGGCTCGGTGATTCTATAGTTACTTCTCATCTATATGCTTTTGTCGGATGATGTCACTTATGCTAGCAATGTATTTGGAACATATATTAATGTAATCTTTTGAAAGCTATGTTGTTTTCACTAATCGGTTTTGAAACCCAAACTTGTACTATTATTTTTGAATTCATTTGTAATATTATTTTCCGCTGCAACCCTGCGTATGTGATGTGTATTTGCTTAATCACGCGATCTTGGTTGTGATGTTGATTTACCGAGGTCTTTTGGGACACTCGGCGGACTACCGGGTTTATATGAGTGAAAGTATGTGTGTGTCAACGTGTTAGCGGGGACAGCCGTACTTGATCTTGTATAAATTGGGCGGTTCTGTTACAGGCCTGGTGGTTGTCTTGTGTGACGTCATGTTTGACGAGAAGGCGTCCTAGGACTGGGACAGTCCGGGCATGAGGGAAGCTAGCGGCTTCACTAGCACCTTCGTCGTCGAGCACTTGGTCATCCACGGTGGTGGAGACGCTGGAGAGGAGGTGCCGACCACTCCAGCAACAGAGCCGAACACTCCTGGGGCGGTGCCGAGCCCTCCAGGAGGGGTGTCGAGCACTCCAGGAGTGGTGCCGAGCGGTCCTGCAGTGGTGCCGACCACTCCAGGACGGGTGCCGAACGCTCCCATAGCGGAGCCGAGAGGTCTTGCAGTGGTGCCGACCACTCCAAGACTAGTGCCGAGCACTCCTGCAGTGGCGTCAATCACTCTAGGAGTGGTGACGAGCGGTCCAGGAGTGGTGCCAAGCAAAGCAGCCGGGGTGTCGAGCACTCCAGGTGATGTGCCAACCACTCCGGCGGAACAGGGGACTCCATCGACGCCGATCGAGTTCGCCTCACCTCCAAGCGACATCACCAAGTTTGTGGATGCCTTCCACGACGGTGAGGAGGTGCGCTTCCGTAGGCTGGACGACATCGTCGGTGGCACAGGGTCCTCAGGCCTAGTGGGTCGGCTGATCAATGACCCAGAGCTGCTTCTCGTCAGTGCAGAGGAACCACCCACGTTCGCGCTGGCCAAGCACGATGCAAATTGGCGATGGGTGATGCTGGAGGAGATGAAGGCGATCGAGGAAAACGAGACTTGGGAGCTCGTCGATCCACCTCCAGGATGCTGTCCGATCGGCCTGAAGTGGGTGTACAAGGTCAAGCGAGACGAGCGCGGCACCATTGTCAAGCACAAGGCGAGCCTCGTCGCCCGAGGCTTTGTCTAGCGTGAGGGCATCGACTTCGAGGAAGTCTTTACGCCGGTAGCGCGCATAGAGTATATCCGACTGCTGCTGGCTTTGGTAGCAGCGAAGGACTGGCGCGTCCATCACCTGGACATAAAATTGGCTTTCCTCAATGGTGAGCTGGTGGAGATGGTCTTCGTCAGGCAACCTTCGAAGTTTCGCCATCAAGGGAGCGGAGCACAGGGTGCTCCGACTGCGTAAGGCGCTCTACGAGCTACAGCAGGCCCCGCGAGCATGGAACGCCAAGCTTGACGCCACGCTGGGCGAGCTTGGGTTCACACGGTGCGCAACCGAGCACGTGCTCTACACGCGGCGACGAGGGAAGGAGGAGCTTGTCGTCGGCGTGTATGTAGACGACTTGATTGTCACCGGTGCGCGTGCAGAGGACATCGACAGCTCCAAGCGCGAGATGGTGGCTTATTTTCGAATGAGCGATCTCGACGCGCTCTCCTACTACCTCAGCATCGAGGTGAGACAGGAGAAGGAGGCGTTCACACTCGGTCAAAATGCGTACACCTCGAAGCTGTTGGAGCGGAGCAGCATGGCTGAGTGCAAGCCGTGCGTGACTCCGATGGAGGAGCAGCTGAAGCTGGCGAAGGCCAGTACTACGGCGAAGGTAGATGCAACACTCTACCGGAGCATCGTCAGCGGTCTACGCTACCTTGTCCACACGAGGCCGGACATTGCGTTCGCCGTGGGCTACGTCAGCCGCTTCATGGTGGATCCCCGAGAGGATCACTGGGCCGCGGTGAAGCGGCTGCTGCGCTACGTCAAAGGGATGGTGGATCAGGTGATCGTCTTCCCTAAGATCGGCGGAAGTGGGCTGCAGCTCACTGTGTTCAACGATGTAGACATGGCGGGGGACATCGACGGACGGCGGAGCACCTCTGGCGTGCTTGTCTTCCTCGAGTCGGCTTCAATCTCATGGCTATCGCTAAAACAGAAGGTGGTGGCGCTGTCCACGTGCGAGGCAGAGTACGTGGCGGCGGCCACAGTGGCGTGCCAAACTGTGTGGCTGCGCCGGCTGCTGGGTGAGCTTACCAGTGTGGAAGCTCACCCACCAGCACTGATGGTGGACAACCAGCCCGCCATCGCCCTCGCGAAGAATCCGGTTCTCCACGACCGGAGCAAGCACAGCGACGTCAAGTTCTACTTCCTCAGGGACTATGTCGATGGAGGACAGATCGTCATCGAGTTCGTCGAAACTGTTCGGCAACTCGTGGATGTCCTCACCAAGTCGCTCGGCCGTCTTCGGTTCACGGAGCCGAGGAAGATGATTGGCATGGTGGAGGTTCTAGGGTTAGCAGCAGGATTAGGGGAAGAATTATAAAGTAATCTGCTGCTCTCCCTCTGTACGCGCTGCAGGGCAGGCGCCAAAGGGCCTCCCCAACTGTTGCACTGTAGCCATGGTAGGGGCAAGCGCCGAAAGGCTCCCCTGCCGCACTGCAGCCACAGCAAGGGCAGACGTCAAAGTCAGCCCTGCTGTCACATCTAGTCACTATAGCAGCATGGCAGCCTGACATGTCTGTGTGCTAGGATTAAATGGGTACAGTTGTATATATAGATTCCCACTGCAACTCAGTGAAGAGAGTTTAGTTTTGCCATCTCCTCTGCAGAGCGCCGGCCAACGCTGGTGCTTGTGCTGTGTGTGTGCGCGCTTTGTTCTCCCTTCCTCTTCTATCTCCAGCCGTAGTGTGTGTGCGAGAACGCTGGTGAACGGTCGGCTCACCCGTGCGGAAGATCCCAGGCCCAACAAAATCGATTAATTAAACTGCTTGGAGTCCTCGAAAAGATCAATATTTTTCCTCGGATGTAGTACGTCGAGTCATATAACAAATTCTATCATGTAACAAAAGTTGTTGGTAAATCTTTTTTAGAAGAAAGAAGATTAGCGTGACTGAGAGTGATCTCAGAGTAGTCATATCCTCATGGTAAAGTGATAGTCAAAGTCACATGGACATTACTCGCCTACTTATTATTGGGGGATAGCACATGTGTCCTCAACCTGAAGACGGATCATCAATTGTTTCAGATTAACAGAGGGAGAAAATTCGACAGTCAAGTGAAAAGATGCAACTGTATCTTTTCGGACATGTTATGAGTGATATGACCCAATCACTCCATTGAGCTATCATACAAGTCTCTACTGAATTGTTGTTGCTGGACTGAGTAGCATGCCTTCTGTTCTCCCCACTACACCTTGCAAAAGAACATATCATGGATTTGGTTGCTATCTCATCTTTATACACCTGCAAGATATTCTTGTCTAAGGCCATGTGCAACTCTACTTTTGGTGCTAGATATTCTTGTTTTCTTGATGAAGATCAGAGGGCCAGTAGATATATCAACTACTTCTTTAGAGTGATGAAGGAAACACTACTACCTTAAGGATTTGTTATGAAGGAAACACTACTCACTAAAGGATTTGTAGAAGCGGCTGGTAAGCCTCTACACAGGCCTCTACTTGTCCATTTCTAGAAATCGATTTATAGAAACAGCTAGAAACACGAGCCACCTCTACAAAAATGATTTATTGGGGCGGCTAGAAATCCAGCTGGACTAGAAATCGTTTTCGAGAAATCACAAATTGGGCACAAGAAAACAGTCCTAGAAATCGTTTTCTAGAAATCACAAATCGGACAAAAAAAACAAGATTGATTTTTTTTATCCGAAGAAGCCCCCACCATGCAGGCTCGATCATCACAAGTCACATGATCTTTTGTGCGAAATACACACGCCTGTGGACGGGGGTTTAACTCGCGACCTCAAGTCTCAAGCGTACCTCCTCTTATCACTTCACGATAATTCTCCAAAGTCACTTGTGACTAACAGGTATAGATACATTCTTTGCAGTTAGTGCTTCAAGCGAGCAGAACTACATGTTTCAGCTATGCTGTATTTACCAGCCATGACATTATGACAAGTAGCTGCTAGCTAGCTTGTCCATGTTCTTCAGACACTTTTGGAGGCAAACTATGACATCAGTGACCAGTTGAAGTGTTGATGTGTGGCCACTTTTCCTTTCAACAAAGTATCAGGTTTCCCGAGTTGAGCTGAAATGATGGTGAACGACGCGGCGCAACGTCTCCTTTGTCCACTTTATATATCTGATATTTCTTTTACCATGTAAGTATTCATCAAGATGAGTGATACTTCAACTGAGCAGCATTCTGCAAAAATCAAGAGTTCAATTGGATCTCTCTTTTTTTTGGCTTAACGAGATGGCATCTGATAGGAAAACAAGAAAGGGAAGATACTTCTGTATAAATAAAGTATTTCATTCACGAATTAAAGACCAACTTTAACCAATCTCTGCCTATTATCTGGTATGAAAATCCAATGATATCAAAGCAAAAAATTTAGATAAGAAAGTAGACAGCAAATCAGTAGCTTTCTTTGGTTAGTGTTGTCCTAATAGGCAGCATATCTGAACCTGTTCTTCCAAAATGCCACTTTACCTGATGCAAACCGATATGCCTGCTTGTGGGTATCAAACTTGGTCGGCAGGATGTTCCTCAGTTTCCTTGGCCCTATGACGCCGCCCAATATATTTCTGATTATTTGCCAACACTAACAGATGGACAGTATGAATTCATTGTCCATGTTGTTGTGGTATAGGATTCTCAAAAAAAGTTCAGATTCTGACATTGTCAGTAATGACAAAATGTAGCAATACTACTTTAAACAGCTAAGAAAGTGACATAATTTTTTTCATCTCTTTATTATCACATCCTAATCTCCTGTCTAATAAGCTCTAGTGCACATAGGCATACAATACTGAAAAGCAGAAATTCTTTTGAAGACCACTACATACAAGAATCTGTTCCTTGTGAAGATTATACCCTACTCTTTCTCATAGTTGGATGCAAACCAATTGCATTTCATTAGATGCTATTAGATGATGTACTATTAAGAACCTTCGACCAGTGTATATCATGTACTGCATCTATTCTTCCAGAACCACCATGGGCAGCTTCCTGTCATGAACACCATTAGTTACTGGTAGGTGGTTCGACATTCCACGTGAGCTGCCAGTAGTTCTCCATGCTGCATTTGTTCCCTGCCGGAGATGCTAACGGGATTACAAGATCAGGTGTAATATACTGAGTATAAACGGATTTATTGTTCTCAGAATTTTTCAGTGCTATTTGAAGATAATGAATGGGAATTACTGATATTGTTGATGTCAAACAAGATATATAGCTACCAGAATGGCGTAGTCTGTTTGAAGTCTGAACAATTCATCCGATAAATTCCCGGACATGATAATTGAGTAAAGTCATGGCCATAATATGCCATAGAATAAACTATTTTTCCTTTGACAACTAAAAGTCTATATTGTGCAAATTTCATTTGACTGCTGATTGCTGATCATAAATTCCTTGCCTTTTTCTATTTATTTAGATTTAGATTTTTTTTTGTAACAATTCTGTGCATAGGTACTTTACATGATCATTGAAGGATTTGCCCAACCCTATTGTGTAAAGGAGATTCGCTTTTCAAATCCCTTGCAGACTACAACACACTAAGTGCAAAAGCAAATGTAATATGCCTAGAATAATCCCAAATATATCTTGAATGTCCAATCGACAGTTTTGGGATTTCTTGTTTTATACTGTTTATATAGCTTCCTAAGCCATTTTCATCGTGCGGATCGAACATGTGCTAACTACTGCAGTACTGGCAGAATTGATAAAAGTTTGGATATCCATTGCTGAAGAATATGTTCGCAACTTCTGGTCTGGCACGCTCTTAGCGAATCGTGCCTGGGCACGTTTTCATTAAGGGCCTGCTCGGTTCCTAGGGATTGGTGGCCTAGAACTATTCCTAGTTGGATTGCTTGTTTAATTTGTATAACCTTTGATGAGCTGAAATGATTCCTGGCTGCAATCCTAACTAACAGAACAAAGCCTTAGAGGGACGTGAAGCAGCCTACATGCTGTGTATTTGATGAATCTGTGTAGACTTAGGTTACAAATAGCTTTACATTACATATATCTTTAAACATAACCCGCATCTGGCAACAAGAAGACAAAATAGTATCAACATGGCAGAGGAAAACGACCGAAAACGGCAGTTCCTGCCTAAATCTAGAGAAGTTGCTTATCCACAATCCTCAACGGAAAAATAATTGAGTAGTCTCGATTCGGATTAGGAAACCAAATACAATTGAAAAGAATCAAAATTGGATAGAATATACAACTTCTAGAAAAAAAACTGGCCTAGGCCGGTTTAGCAACCGACCTATTCCCGGGGAATAGGTCGGTTGCCAAAACCGCCTAGGCCAGTTTCTCCAGCCTACCTGCGAGGCTAGGCTGGTTTTGGCTGTCCAAATCCAACTCTAATCTAATTTAACAAGAACTGCTTATTATCCGATATCTCATTGGAAACTTGCAGATTTTTTTTTGAAAAAGGATTTCTATACTAGGATAAGACTATACCATCTATATATATTAGAGGATCATAGCCGATTGAGGTAATCCCTACACAATCGACCAAATCACAAATCAATCTACTTTGTACCTCTGTTGTCCTATTCTCTTCCAATCTCCATATTGTTGTTCATCTCTTGATCCAATGACCAAGGGTGACACCCTAGGTTTGCTGACTGATTTAGGGCAAACTGATGACATCCTTACTCAAACATGGTCTCACCCAGGCAAGAGCTTCAATGGCTCCTTTGCTAGTGTGTCTAGAAACTAGTCATTCTTCATAACATAAGCGCGATAGCCGATAGATATCCTTTGCTAGTTTGCCTGTAAACCATGCCTCTTTTCATCGTGTAAGCGTGATAGTTGTCGTTGCATTCTTCGGACCTTTTGCAACCCATGCGTTCTAGCACTTTAGGTGTGGCACCGATATTCACGTCAACATACTTTTGACGACTCCACTAAGGAACGATTGTTTCGGCTCTACCTTACTTTAAACCGAAAGAAATGTGGAATTAAACTTCAGTCTAACCTTGACTCCACCCCTCTATCTACGTTCACAAGCACCTTAAAAAGGGTCCTAAACAAGTTAAACTAAGGTGTTGTGCTAGAGGGCACTCACCTAACAGTTCTAGTTAGAAAGAGTTAGAAGGTCACATAAACCAATGCCACTAATCAACTAAGCACACTAGAAGCTCCTACACATACTAGTGAGCACAGGCACAAAGCAAGCTACACTAGTACTACTCACTAATTACACTACACAAGCACAACTAGAGAGCTACAACTACTTAGCTACACAAGCTAAACTAAGCTATTTAGCTACACAAGCTAAGTAGCACAAGAGAGCAACCAAATAACTACACAAGTTAGCAACCACACAAGTAATGAACAAGTAAATATAAGCTAGTGATAGGGATATTCAAACCAACATGACAAAGTTGACACGCGATTTTTATCCTGAAATTCGGTGGTTTGTCAACCACTTAATCCCCGTTGAGGCAAGCCCAAGGCTGTCGTTGATCCTCTTGCTAGCGGTGAGCCCACAAGCTAAACCTCTTCACCAAAGGGAGTGCTCACAACTAGAACTCTAATACTTGGTCCACCCGGACCACTTGGCGCTTTTCACACCTCGTTTCTACTAGAGTTGCTCTTCATGATCTCCAGCAGGGCGAGCACAACACCCTTGACAATGCAGTCTCTCTAGAGCACCGCACAACCTCCGTGCATGCTACGATGGAAGACAAGCCTCTAAGCCATCTAGGAGGTGGCAACCTCCAAGAGTAATAAACAATCCGGCTTGCAACACAAACACCTAGTGCTACTTGATGCAATCGCTCAATATGCAACGCACTAAGAATCACTCACTCACTTTGACATATGAACTCTACCAATCACGAGTTAGTGGGCTACAACGCTCCACAAAGGATAGACACAAAGTCCCCAAGGTGCCAAGCACCCCCCCCCCCCAATGGTCGACCACCTCATCTATTTATAGAGAGTCCTCCAACTAGCCATTTGGGGGCTGAACTCGTGCCTCTGTATGCCCGACGGTTGGACCGCTAGGCCGAACAGTCCAATCACTAGACCACCAACGGTCACCTAAAATGCCTCCAACGGCTAATGACTGTGGAAGGCCCCACACGTCAGTCTCTGATCGGGTGTCCAACCACCGCCTGCACCAGTCCGACCATGAAGCAAAATAGCCGCCACCAGAGAGGATTAGCCTACCATCGGGTTGGTCCAGTGGGACCAACCGGAGCATGCACTATGCCTCCTTTTGAAATTGCCATGCTCATCATAGGAGTAACTGTCTAAACGGTGATTTAGAGGGCCTAGGTCAGAGCACTAAAAATGGAGTCTCTAGGAATGATTTGTGTGTCCACCTAAATTTCGGAGCTCAAGTAGAGATCCTAGGAGTACAGTTTTTGGCGCCCTACTAGAGTGCTCTAAGGTGGACAGGTTACGGAGCGCCGCTGGAATTTAGTGACGTAAGAGTACTCCACAGTGGTACTCCTATTTATCTGGTTTTGATCTGTAGTGATCGGCTGATTATTGCCCATGAATCCCCGATCCAGCCTCAGCCTGTTGTATATGTACTGCACATTACGATGAATGGAACAGAGCATTCAGTCCTTTTTTACTCTTGGCATGTAAGGTAAACAACCAAACAGAAAACGTACTTCGTGCGCCATTTCTTTTCCTTCTTCAGTCGTTGACCACGAAGACCTGGTGTGCTCATAGTGGTATACCATCTACAGCCCTTATTAGCACAAGAAGATACCACGGCTGACGCTTGTTCCGCTTATCTCTCACAATACAAACGGTACCTGCCACCTCTGTAGAAAAAAACACTAATTGCACAGAAAGAAATGCATTTTTCACACTTTCATAATACGAAAGTTAGGAAGCCAAAAAAAGAGAGCCAAAGCTATAAACAGAATATCGTGCCGAACATGTGGTGCATCTTGCTGAAAAACTTGACAGGATGGTGGTGCCCATGGTGGTGCGCCTGGGGTGGTGACTGTGGCTGCTTCTTCCTCCTCAGCTGGAAGAACTGCTGCATTATTTCTGAGCACTCGGCCGACAGCACACCACGCCTGATGGTTATCTTCGGGTGGAAAGGGTGGACAGGCCCTGCAGCCTTGCTCTGGTTTGTTGAATCCAGAGTGCTTGTTTGTCCATCCCCAGGGAACAGCCTGTAAAACAAGTGTGTGAGCAGCTCTTCTTGAGCTTTCTAACATCATGATGTGTCAATGATGTTGGGTCAACAAAAGCAAATGGAATAGGGAAACCCTCTCCATTTTAATTGGGACTATCCTTGTATACAAACTCTGTGTACAAATACAGTTTCCATCTAAACATTGAGGACCAGAATATGCATCGATTTGATTTGCACACAAGGCATATAGTAACAATGAACAGCCCACGGTGGAGATCATTGACAAACCAGCAGCTGTTTATAAACACTACAGTATACCATGGGCATTTGTTTTAGTCAACTAATGCATATAATAATTGATTGACACTAAACCGATTGCAGAAGCGAAAAAGAATAGTTTAACCCTCAATTGCTTTTGTTTCTAGATGGGGTTATCAAGGGTTGGCCAAAATGAAGGAACTGAACAGCATCAGGGACACTTCAGCGCTTCAACATTTTTAACTGATTTCCATATTCAATCTAACAAAAAATTTAACTGATCTTATAGTGAGCTGTAAGAGCATAAAAGCTACCCTGGTGTAGCATATGCTATTTTTATATAAAAAAAATCAACAGACTAACTTCAACTTCTCTTAACTAGGCCGTCACTTCACTTGCATCTGCCACTAGGTTGCAGTGAGCGTTCACTGCATGCAGTAGCAGCAATGCCCACAACCAGGGCCCTAGATCTCATTATGTACAGATTACTATGAAATTCCAACTATGGTATATCACATACCTAACCCAGCTTCCATCAGCTCCCAGAAGCTTGTTTGGGGCACCCCAT
Organism: Miscanthus lutarioriparius; assembly: GCA_904845875.1. NCBI lineage: Eukaryota > Viridiplantae > Streptophyta > Magnoliopsida > Poales > Poaceae > Miscanthus > Miscanthus lutarioriparius. The sequence continues at coordinate 47,530,901 of CAJGYO010000018.1, read as the reverse complement.
ACCACAGTATCGATTCTAGCTTGAAGAATAGCACCAGCACACATGGCACAAGGTTCCAAAGTCACATAAAGCATTGTATCCTGCAATACTTTAGATTATGAGATTTCTAAAATAGCAAATTAATACATACATAAACCATAAACACAAAAGATTTCATAAAAATGTTGTGCATTCGTGGTCAGAAAGTTCTACACTTAAAAAAAAAAGGGCGTACCCAATGCAGAGAGCTCCCGCTTTGTGCGGGGTAAAGTGGATTTTTATTTCAAAAAGGCATACAAAGAAAGATAGTTCATGGTGTCCTTATGAAGATGAAAAGCAATATCCTTCTGAATTATAAATTTTAAAGTAATGTGAACTGAAACAAACATTGAGCAAAGCCTAAGGCCATGACAAGCCCATATCTATGAACTAATATCTATAGCATGTAAGTACATGTATTATCAATTTGATAGCTATCCATCTCAAGTGCCATAACCAGTTTGAGATGATCTCACAAAGACAAATAAAGATATTATACAAAAGATAAATGATAAAGTATGAAGGGATATATTTTGTAATGCTTCTACAGTTACGCAAAACAGCAAGCTATGGGTGTGAAATAATACCGCTAAGCGCCATGTCTTGAGTTTGTTAGAAGCCTCTCTTATACAAACAATTTCAGCATGCGCAGTTGAATCCCTGAGATCTTCAACTCTGAATACAAGCAGGGCACAGAACAATTAGCAAAATAAATATTTCAATTTTTAAGTTTATGCTTAGCTATATAATATGATATATGATATAACTTACAGATTACAACCACGAGCAATAATTTCGCCATTCTGTACTAGCACTGCTCCAACGGGTACCTCCCAAATATCTGCAGCTCTCTGGGCTTCAAGTAAAGCTTCCCTCATGAATAACTCATCAGCCTTTCTCTGCTCAGCATCACGCTGGTATGCTTCCTCCCATTCATCAAATGTATCCTTCAATACCTGTTTATTTCTTTGAAACATTCTCCTTTTCAATTCTGTATCTTTCCCTCCTGTTTTAATAATTTGCGGGGCCTCTTGCACGACATTCTTCTCTTCAAACCTTTTAGAAACTCCCACAGGTAACACTGGTGGTCCAAGGATACCAGTTGAGGTATTCTCATGTGGCATTACTGCTTGCGTTTGAGGATCATGATTAGGAGTTATAGCACCTGAAGGATCATATATCCAATCAGCTCCATCACCACTGCGACCAGCTTCCATTTCACTGATGGTCACAGAAGAGCTGCCAGCCAACATTCCTTTCCCAGTAAAAAACTCACCAGAACCCTCTGTTGTGATCCTGGAAGTAGCAGTTTTGTGTTCGGGTAAATGTCCTATCGTGATATCTAGCAAAGTTGGAGTGCTATCATCTATGCTATTTCCTTTGGGTAATTCACCAACATCTGATTGTTTTATTCTCTCCCCTGATATATGTAGATCATCCATAGAACTTGTAGGCAACAAGTCTCCCTCAGATCTACCTACTTGAGGTTCAATAACAACAACAACAACAACAAAGCCTTTAAGTCCCAAACAAGTTGGGGTAGGCTAGAGTTGAAACCCAGCAGAAGCAATCAAGGTTTGCACGAACAAGGTTCGGCTAGGCGGCGATTACGCTGCACCTACGTCGACGCGAATAGGGGCATAGTGTTTGGAGGCTTGCAAGGCCACGAGACCAACCAGCAGGGGAGGACTCCAGCAGGCCAGCGCCACAGGCGGCGAGATCCCGCCGTCTAAGGCTCCTCCTCTGCTCGTCCCCTCTCGTCCCCCAACTTTGGGTATATTCTCCATCCTTTCAAGTGACGCCGCCTCCTTGAGCCACGCCGCCGCCGCCTCCACCGCTTCGACACTTCCCTGGCACCGCCCGCTTCTCCACCGGCCGGAGGCAGGAAGGCCCCGAAGTGCAAGTCAAGCATGGCGCCCTCGTCCCGTCTCTCATGGTCATGGCCTCCTGCTCTCCTTCGCCTCGGTGCAGTGCAGTGCGGTGGGTGCCTCTGCCTGCCTCCTGGCTGGAGTTGGAGCAAGTGGCGAGAGCACGAGGAGGGCGAGAGGAGAGGACGGGATGATGCAGAAGCGCGGGGGCTCGCCTCGTGTGCTAGGTCGCCACGCAAGATGGTGCTTCTTGCCGCGTCTTATTGTACTTCTGGCTAGGCTGTTCGCCTACACGATATTTTCGTAGTGTTTTGATAAGTCATTTATATTTTTTTTTAATGAACAGCTAGCTGTCTATTGACTAATTTACTAACTAGTAGTGTCAAAATGGGTTGCGAGGAGCTAGGAACATGCAAAACTAAGCCGATTTAGGAATCGATATATGTCGGCCTCTCTTTTTATAGTTATATACCTATATCTCTAGGACCGATTACTCCCGTTAGGCAAGCTATATTCTTCAACTTTGCACGTGAATAGCTATTTTCCAAGCACTCCTATCTAAGGCTAAGTCTTTGGGTATATTACATCCTTTCAAGTCTCCTTTTATTGCCTCTACCCAAGTCAACTTCGGTCTTCCTCTGCCTCTCTTCACATTACTATCCTGGCTTAGGATTCCACTACGCACCGGTGCCTCTGGAGGTCTCCGTTGGACATGTCCAAACCATCTCAACCGGTGTTGGACAAGCTTTTCTTCAATTGGTGCTACCCCTAATCTATCACGTATATCATCGTTCTGAATTCGATCCCTTCTTGTATGACTGCAAATCCAACGCAACAGACGCATTTCCGCACTTGAGGTTCAATAACAGTTTCTGATATTTGCAAACCATGCGTACCAGTGTGCAAATATTCCTCATTTGATATTGAAGTCACTCCAGATTCTTGTTCACCACCATGCAACTTTATCAACTGCTGATGTTTTGCGTTGGTACTGCCATTTTTCTTCTTTGTGCCATCGTTATCACGTTCCTGACTAGAAAGCCAACCCTCTGTGCTCTGAGAATTATTAGATGAACTTTTGTTAACTAATTTGTGACTAGAATCATGGGAGTCACCACGTTGAATAAATCCAAGACGGATTATATCAGCAACATAAGCCCAGAGTGACTTGTGGACTTTCCTAGCAAGAGCAGATTCATTTTTGGGTGTCTGAGAGGCAGAATTGGTAGCTCCATCAGCTGAGGAACCTTCCTCCTTGTTGGCCGTCTTGAAGGTCTCTTGAGAAGTACTCTGGACATCCCACATTTCATCTGCTGGTCCTTTTGTTCTAGACCTTGGTGATGAGCTTGCTATACCTTCCACTATGGATTTCTCATGTTTCTTTGTTGAAGTAACGTCTGCATCTGAGACCCCCTTTTGGAGCTCATCAACAAACCATCCAACAAGAAAGGTAGATGATTTCTCTAATCGAGCAGCTGATTCTAGCATGCTTTCCTTGACAGACTGTCTGGCACTTGAACCACTTGGTAAACTACTTCCTGCAGTAGTCTCACTCCTTACTTCTTGTTCATAGCTTCCCATTGTTGCTGCTTGTTGTCCCATATCCACATTAGTCATAGATGATGCCTTTTCGGTGCTTTCTATGAGCAAACCAGCAATGTTTTTATCCTCAGAGATCCTGCTGGTGTCTGCCTGCTGCCAGATCAAATCCATGTTATGATGTGTATCCTGAGAGGATTCAGGAAAAATACTTCTTGCTTCATCATCTTGTTCTGTATTAGAAACTTGTGTAATTTGCTGACCATTCTTGCCTTGTCTCTCCCTTGACCAATGTACAGTTGATGCCTTATGAACTTCATTGCCATTTCTAGTCACAGGACCTTGTGAACTGCTAACTGTAGCATCACTAGCATGGATCTTAGCAAAATCAATTTGTTCTTTCATACTGCCAATTGCTACAGCTGAAGGTGATTGACATGGGTCATCAGTTCTGGTTTGGAGATGACTGCCTGAAGTGCTAGCTACAACAGCATTACTAGCATTGGCAATATTAAGTTCAGCTTGTTCTTGACTTTCCCTTTTGTTGTCAGCAATATTAGTCGATGGCTTTGAGTGAAACGGATCATACAATCCAGTCTCAAGATGACTTTGTGAACCCCTAACCATGGCACTATCATTAGCAGAGATCTTATTTTGGTACCCTTCTTTTTCCTGGCTTCTTGTTCTATTAATGAAATCCATACTGGAAGATAAGTTCATGTCTGATCTAGTTTCCAAGTGACTTTGTGAACTCCTAGATGTAGAAGTATCACTAGCATGGACCTTCGAAATATCAACATGTGTAATATTCTGCACGTCTATATCTGCTTCATGTATCACTTGTTGGTTTACAATCCTCTTCTTATCTCTTGTAATATGAGTTATATTCTGTAAGGAAGTAGAACTGTCATCAATATCTGTCTGGTTTATTTCATTATAATTTCTCAGCGAGTGAGAGGCCCTGCTGACATTGCGACTGCTATCAGTTGTTACATTGAGGTTCTCTGAGTTTTTCCTTGAATCAGTGACTGAGACCAAGTTCTGATTCACCTCATTATGCTGATCAACTTGTCTTCTACTATCACTAGCCATCTTCACAGAATTTTGAACAGAAGATGACATATTCTTAGCATAGTTTTCTCTATCTTCCTGATGATAGCGCTGTGCTCTTGAATCTTGTTCAGTGCTATTATCTTGGACTTCTGATATCTCCATTATCTTCTGTGAGCTGTTCCTTGAACCATCCTTATGTACTGCAGCTTGCTGATCATGTTTGCTACCGTGCTTTAAAATGGATGTGTTCTTTGAAGTGGATGTAAACCTAGTATCATCCTCAGTTATAAACTTGTCATCTTGTCTTCCTATCCTAGAATCTCTTACTCTCACAAACTGCGCATCATCATAATCATATCTATCTCTCTCATCATTTGACCAAACAGCTGAACGTCGTCAGTCCCTCTCTTCAGATATCTGCTCAGTTCGTCGACCTACATTGTCATGCCACCTCACACTTGAGGTTGAATTCTCCTTCTGCCCTGTATGTCTAGCATCGAATGTGCTCCTAAAATTTGAAGCCCTCTTTGAATCATCCTCATGCAATGAAGATGCTCCTGCAGACTTTTGAGATCTCACCCCAGAGTAGTACCTTCGGTCAGCAAGATCTTGCTCGTCGTACTCAATCTCTTTGTCATTCCAATGACGTGATCTCAAGAGTGAAACATCCTCTCCATCTGTATCTTCACTTCTTCTCTGGTGCCATGAAACATATCTGTGGTCATTGCCATGACGCCTGCCTTCTCTCCTCATCTCAACCTTACCATCAATCTCAAAATCCCTACTCTCTCTTCTCCGATCAAATCCTCCTACATCCTCTGCATACCGACCAGCCCTCCTGACATCGACCACATCATCAGAGTTAAAATCCCTCCTCTCTTCTGCGGTTATATTCCCTGCCATCATCACAGTACCTTCTAGTTTCAACATTCCTTGTGTCAACTGCATCATTGGATACAAAATTCATCGTATTCCTCCCTTACCATCTCTGCCTTCGCCGCGTAAAGTCAAGATCATCCTCATCATCATAGTACTCACTTTGCTGCCGCTGCCTCCGGTTAGAATCTCTGAAACCGTGACGGCCCTCATCAAGATCGCTCCTCTCTCTACGCCGACCACTGTGCACCTCCTCACCACTGTAATAGCTTTCTAGGCCCTTCCTCCGACAGCAAACCCTACAATGACCATCCCCATCATCAACATCATCATCTTCCCATCTCCTACTGAAACGCATCCCATCTACCTCCAATTGACCATAACCGCAATCCTCATCTTCCTCCTCCCAATCATCAAGGCATTCCGTCGAAGACCTTCCGTGCAGCCACTGGCCGCCCTCATACTCCCACACCTCCTGCCGCATCGACCTCCCCACCAACCTCGGCACATCCCGCCGTACGCAACCAGCTCTAAGCAAGGTCCCACCACCGGAGCTGCCGCAACGGCACTCGGGCGCTTTCAATCGCCGGCGGACCGCCCTAAGATCCGGCCTCCCAGCGCCACTCCCACAGCAACAGCACCCGCGCGCCTCCACCTGACAACAGACCTATCCAGCCATCTGCCTTCCACCACCGCCGTCGCGGCAACATCGTATGGGAGCTCGCCGGCGGCAGCATCGGGGTGCATACGGGTGCGGCGGCGGGGGCCGGAGCCGCGCGGAAAGTAGCAGGAGGTGGGCCGAGTGGCGGAGCAGGCAGCCGTCGAGCAAGAAGCGTGGGGCGAGATACGGGCTCTGCGGGATGAGCTAGTTGTGGTAGCGGTGGCGGTGCTCGTCGGCGTCGTCGCGATGGCAGAGGGGGGAAGGTGGGTAGTAGAAGTAGGAGTAGGAGTAATGGGCGTGCAAGGATGGCTTTTAGCGGCCCTCAGCGCGAAGGCGGCGGCGGAGTAGGGACTGTACATGGCAGCGGAAAGAGGATTGGCAGCGGACACCGGCTGCTGCCTTGTCTCCGGTTCCGGCGACCGCTGGAGTATAGTGGGGGTTTGGGTGGGATGCAGCTGGATGTGTGTGTGCGCCCCCAGTGCCCGTGTTGAAAAGCTGTGGGGATTGTTGTAAAACATACCTACTTTATTCTACAAAAGAAAAAAAAAAAAAAAGAGTAATTTTAGTCCGGTTATACGTGGGTTCTTACCAAATTCTTAGACTTTGATAGGGCTATATATATATTGAAACTCTATTTTATAATTATCAATATTTAAATAAATAAATAATAATCTCTCTATCTCTTAAGTTTATGTGTTCTACTTTCATCTTCTTTGTTGATCATGAGAGATGGAGAGGAAAAGGTTCTAACCGCTGACAACATGTTTTATAACACATGATCCACACGACAAGCTCTCTTCGTCGACATCGCCGTTGAAGCCGTTGTCGATCTTCGCTGACGCTTGTACGTCGACATCCCGACGTTGTTAGCGGAATGGATCTGCTACCTCTACCTACTACTAATCTGCACTGCATCGTGCATCGTCACTGTCAAGCAGACAGTTCTACGGCAATGCCAAACGCCCTACGCGGTATGTATCTACTAACCACTGTCCTACGCGACACGTGAGGTAGATCAAATTGACACCCTCTATTAGGTATGAAAGAACCAAATCTTGCAGATTGCATTGTCTCGACCATCGAGTCAGACTAACTTTTTGCACTAATTATTTTCTACACATAGTAGATATATGTACAAGAAGTACTCCCTCAGTCTCAAAAAGACTAACGTTATGGGATGTCTGTCGGTCAAATTTTTTCAACTTTAACTAAATTTGTACGAAATACGTGCAACATTTATATCTTCAAATAAATTTATTATATGAAAGTATATTCAATGATCTATCTAACTATACTAATTATATATTATAAATATTAATATTTTTTATATATAATTGGTTAAAGTTCAAAAAATTGACTTCTCATGAAAAAAAAATAATTTCTATTTTGGAACGAAAGGAGTACGTGCATAAATATGTAAAAAACAATTGCATCAACGGAGAATTGCATCTGGGGTTATTAATAAAAAAAACATATGACCTCTTCCTGGCTTCACGCCATCAAGTCCGCTGCACGGTGTTCAGATCCTGCGTCAGCATGTGCACGTCAGCACGTGTGCAAGGTTACCTACGAGATGCATACTCCAGGTGCTAAGACTATCTCCAACCACGCCGACCCAAATACAAGATGTATACCATGATTTGGGTCGCCTAGAGGCAAAAGGTCACACACCCAAAGCATCTCTTCTCCAACAGCCAACTGAAAAAGAAAGGAGCGCCCGAGCCGCCATGGACCCGCCGCGCCGCAGCCCTGCAGCGGAGGAGCGCCCTAGCCACCATGGACCCGGCAGCAGCCCTGCAGCGGAGGACGGACAAACGGGACGGCATGAGCGGCATCCGGAACGACGACGGCAGCGGGGCCGCAGACGAGCGCGGCCGTGAGCGCTACCTACGCGACGGAGGAGAGGAGCCGCGTCCGGATTGGTGCCGCTGCTGGAGCCGGCGGAGGACCTAGCGGCCTCTTGTCGCCGCCACTCATGAATCTAAATGAGCGCCCCGTCCTTCCCCGGCCCTTTGTTGCCGCGACTTCGCCGCCGCCGCGCACGACATGAGCTCCCCCGCTGCTCTTTTCACCGCACGATCTCGCGTCTGCCGCCGCCACTCTTCTTCTTGTGAGCCAGGAGGTCGTCGCCGGGCCAAGGCATCCGTATTTGGGGCCCATAGTGGAGGAGCAGCCACAGCCACCGGCTCGAAGAAGGAGTCCTCCCCGCCGTGGTCCGCCTGACCGCGCTCCACCGTGGAACCACCTCACCGTGGGCACGCCTCGCCGAGCCGGCCGCACCCCGACGCAGACCCGCCTCGCAGCGCCTGAGATTTGAGCTGAGGAGAGAGAAGACGGAGGGAGGACGCAGATTTGGCTGCCCTCTCTCCTCCTACGCAAAATAGCTGCTCGGAATGCGTACTCTCTTTAACGCCGTTCTTTTTGTGGGCGTGATGTATTTTGGGTATGGGTCGTTATATGGGTAAGCTTTTGGAGACAGTCTAATGGGCCTGAATGCTCCTGCAGCACATTAATGGTAATTAGAAAATTCAAGAAGAAATTCTATGTGAAGTTTGAATATTACGTATTTTATATATTTGAAGTATATGATCTATTTTTTATGTATGAGTAATTGGATTAATTTTTTAGCTAAACAATAAAGAAGCTAGAAAATAAAATAGTTATCTAAACTATGATATGTATAAATCAGGGGGAGAACATCCCTGAATGTTGAACATTTTAAGTGCATTTTATGTATTTTACTCGCTGCATTTAATGAATACTAACCCCGTATTTAAATATGTGCGTGAATATTTCCTATAAAACATCATCATAACATACATGAATGAGCATCCACTTGTACTTGAAGATACATGAATTTTAATTATTTTAAACCCATGATAGGGGATATCTTTTAAAGTATGCTATTAAAGATCTAATATTGGCATTAGGGGAGAGAAAGCATATTTTGAATGTCAAATATTATTTCCACGGAAGGAAAATAATCATAAGAGAAAAATATTCTTTAAAGCTTGAAGCAGGAATAGTATCACGCATTAAATCAAACAATAGTTTGACTAATGCTCTTGTGAAGCATGAAGCGGAGCATATGCCAGATATTTTTAAAAATAAGAGGAATAATTTGAAGTTATAAACCAGATGTTATGTTTACTAGTAGTAAACTAAATATTGTATACTATCAAGCTAAAATCTACGAGGACGTCTGTGGATTCTAGTTTATTATGTATTTGTTAAATAAATAAGAAAAAAAATCATCCATTCTCATGAACACCTCATGAAGAAGAGTTAAGCGCCTCATGAAGAGGATCATCATGAAGATGAAATCCAACACACTAGGCGTGCGCATTGTTAGTGTTTGGTATGCAGAACAACAAATCATCTCTTGTTTAGAAAATGACAGAGATAAAATAATATCACATTGTGAGAATATTGAAAGAAAATAATAGTTGTCGACAACACTACCTCTACAATTGTAAATGTTTCTCTTAAAAGGATTAAGATGCCCAAGAGGGAGGTGAATTGGGCTAATTCTAAAATTATTTGCAATAATTAAACCCTTACATTTAATCCACTTTACCCCTTGTACCTAGAATGTGATTTTATTAATCTACCGCACAAAAGTTTAGCATCCTAAGTTCTAATCCTACTCTAGCATTGTAATTCTAAGAATATAAAGACAAGAAATAAATTGCTCAAATGTAAATGCTTAAAGTAAAGAGAGGAGAAAAAATGCGGCGATGTTTTTCCGATGTATCGGAGAGTCGCCACTCCCCACTAGTCATCGTTGGAGCACTCACACAAGGGTGTAGCTCCCCCTTGATCCGCACAAGAATCAAGTGCTCTCTACGGGGCTGATTCTTCGACAATCCGTCATGGTGAATCGCCCACAACCGCTCACAACTCGAGTTGGGTCATCCACAAGCTCCGCCGGATGATCACCAAACTCCCAATCTCCACCAAGTCGTCTAGGTGATGGCGATCACCAAGAGTAACAAGCACGAACTCTCACTTGACCATAACAAGCCTAATGAGAAGGGTGGATGCACACTTGCTACTCTCCTTGCACTAATGAGGCCTTAATCTTAGATTCTCAAATCTCAATCACCTCATTAGACTCTTGCTCTCCTTAGCACTCTCAAGGGTGTTTCTCAGCTGAACAAATGGGCAAGAGACCTCCTTAAATGAATAGAGAAAGTATTTATTGCCTCTCATTCAAAACGAACCGTTAGGAGGTTGAGTCAGCACTCTACGGGGTGACCGGACGCTTCGGTCAAGGTGACCGGACGCTCCGGTCAGTTATTCCCGCCACAGAGCCGTTAAGTTGTGACCGAACTCTAACCTGCGTCATGTCAGCACTGACCGAACACGTCCGGTCACGAAAACTACTCTCTGGAACCTTACTGATGTTGACCGGACGTTAGCACCTAGAGTCCGGTCACTTCACTATTCAGCGTCCGGTCAGTAACCAGATCCTGGCCAACGTCCGGTCAGCATTGACCAGACGCGTTTGATCAGGAAACTCCCTCTCTGAAACCTTTCTGGAGTTGACCGGACTCTGGCACCCAGCGTCTGGTCACTCTTCACTCAGCGTTCGATCGTAACCAGACGGCTCTAGTTGATCAAATGAACTGACCGGACTCACCCTTCAGCGTTCGGTCACAACCAGACCAGCGTCCGGTCAGTCATTTGACCCTCCATTCACTTCTAACTCGAAATCATATGTGAATGAAGTTTGCTCCAATTGATCTTAGGGCTACTGCGGAGCTACCTATTGCTAGATTTGACAAGTGTGCACCACACCTAACCCACTAGACTCACCTAGGTTAACCTACTAGTCCATACCCCCTTAATAGTATGGCCAAAGGAAAAACAAAGTCCTAAACTACTCTAAGTGTCTCTTCAACACCAAACGACACTTACAACTAGTCCATCCTTAACCTTGTCGTCCATCCTTTGAAAACCAAAACGATTTCCATCGTAGGGGCATGACAACCATGATTGCCCAATCAATTGCCATTACCATGACCTAACTTAATTGCCTCTGCAAAACACATGTTAGTCATAGTAATCTAGTATTGTCATTAATCACCAAAACCCAACTAGGGGCCTAGATGCTTTCAATCTCCCTTTTTGGTGATTGATGACAATACAACCTCGAGTATGTATAAGAGATGAGGTTTTCAACATACTTGGTTTATATAAGCTTTTGACAATAAGAGCAAAGGAGTTAGACATGCTTATATGACCTAAGCCAACATGGTGTACTCAATAGATATGAAATAAGCATGAGTACAAGAAATAAAGCTCATTTGAATCGGAGTAAAAACACGGAAGCAAATCAAATGAGCATAATGAAGTGACATGACATATATATAGATCAAAGTAGAGAGCACACATGTCACATATCACATAAGTATCACACTCATCCATATGTAGTTCAATGCATGAAAGTAAACGTGAAAGCATAATAATGTATCACACATAAAAAGCCAAAAGTAATAAATCATAAGCTCCCCTAGATATAGCGCTCCCTCTAGATCTAACATACTCAGTCCCTCTCCCCCTTTGGCATCAAGCACCAAAACCTAAGGGTCGGTCAGCGGGGCAGGAGCAGACGAGTCGGGCGCTGAGGTGCGGTGAGCGATCTAAAACTGTGTAGCATCATCCTCTGATCTAGAGCTATGAGCTTTTCTAACCCTCTATCGATGAAAGTGAAGCTAAAGCAGTCTAGGTCTGCTCTAGGACTAGTGCGGCCTGTGACTCTGCAGGTATCACTATAGCAGGTGGCTCTGATGATGCAACAGATGATGGGAGCGTGTCTGTAGTCCTAGTAACTAGAGCGACTATGGAAGATATAGGGACTCACAACTCTGGCGGTGTAGGCTGCCTGTAAGCTCGCTGAAAGTGGCACCAAGGCTCCTAGAAACTAGGGTGTCAGTCACAAGCACCGAGAAACTCTGAGCCAGTGTGAAGTGTGGCCCCTAGGCTGTCACTGGTGATACAAACCCCTGGGACACCTGCTCTATAGGTGAAGCAAACTGAGTAATTGGTTGTCCCTGACTCTAAAGCCCATTGGGTTGTACAACTAGAGTCACTAAAGTGGTGGCAGGCTGGCCGAGCTGAGATGTAGAAGGTGGAGGAGCAACCCCAATAGCAGTGACAATATGCTGCATAAATCCAAGTAACTGCTGCTACATCAGGAGCTGCTGCTGCTACATAGCCTAATGTTGCTGCTATATAGCCTGCTGCTATCTTTAGAACTCGTCCTGCCTAGCCTAAACCTGTGCAAGTGCAGCTGTAGTCTCCTAGGCCTGGCGTGCCTGATCCTGCCTCATCCGCTCAAGAATAGCTAGAAGAGCGGGGTTTGTCTGCAATGGTGGTGGAGTTGAGCTTGAGCCACTAGCCTCTCTGACATGTGGTCATGGAGACATCTGAGGAATAGCCTGATAATCATCATCTAAACTATCACTAGGATCGCTCTCGACCACACCCTCCTGCTGAGCATCTAGCTGCTCCTCCTCTGTCGCTGCAACACCCTTAATAATCTTATCCTGCTGGGCTGTAGTCTCTAGCACCTCTGGGCGATGGCTCGACTGACTAGGTGTCCTCGCACTGCTGTGACGGAGCATCTGGGTCATGTTGTATGGAGGAAACTCAGTAGTAGCACCAGTATACTCTTCCATCATCTCTGGAGACTTCACTGTAACTGCCTTACGAATCACGAATGTGATCTAGTGAGCATAGGGCAACTGTCAGTGACCTCTGAAACCCTCTGCAAGTGTATCCTCCATCTCTAAAAGAATGGCATCCCAAATATCAAAAATTATGTCTGCTGCACCAGAGAGTTCACCAACCATAACTGGATGTGAGTCAATCCCTCGTGGTAACCCATCCTCGGGAGCAGGGTCCTCCTCATGATAGCATCAAGAAGCTAAGCTGTAGGAGTAAGATCCCATGGTGTCCTGCTTGACCCCTCGCCGAAAGGCTATGTGAAGCAAGGTCGGATTAGATCTGTATGAGGCACACGACTGCCGTGAGGGCATCTAGGAGGCTTTGTCTGACCATAGCAAACCTCGTGAAGGCGGATGGGTGACTCTAGAATCCTAAGGATCTCTCTAACCCTCTAGCTCTATAGCCTATAGTCATAGCCTCTGAATGCAAATGGTATGAACCTGTGCCCCATGTCAATCCAAAGTGAAGAGTAGAACTCATGGACCCATGATGGAACATATCGGCTAGTCCATCCAAGTAGGTCTGTCAACCCTAGCATATATGAGTGGTGTGGGCGGATCTGCTCGCCTGCTACTGCTACAAGTGCCTCAATAGAGCAAACTCTCTGTGATCTGAATGCTACTCCACTGTTAAGATAGGCATTGTAGAAGTCCTCCTGCAGTGGTGTATAGAAGTGCTCTAAAGCATGCTCATCCCGCCTCGGTGGAAACCAGTCCTCAAACTACACAAAATAGAGCTGCTGCACCTGCTTGGCTGTGGCTGCCCTCAAGCCAAGGTGAGTCACCGGAGGCGGACCCCGTGGTCTGGGAGGTGGACGAGAACCCCTCCTCTATGTCTTAGGCCTCGACATCACCTGATCACGAGTATGACTAGAGCGTCGTAGCTGTGGCTGAGGTGCCTGCTCTGTCTCCTTGGTCTACTCTGCCTGCTTAGTCTGCTGAGTATCCTTTGACTGCACTGGTGGCTGTGTCTGCTGCTCTGGCTCCCCCTGAGGCTGACTCTCCTCTAAGGTGACACGTCGTCCTCCAAGCATGATAGTCCTATCTAGACTACCATGAAGACTCTCAACCCTCTCAACGGCGGCCCTCTGAGCTGGTGATAGCTGATCTGCAATACGAACACCACTCCGAGTCCCTCCTCTCTCTGCACGCTCAGCTGCTACTGCTATTGTTGCTGCTCTCTCAGCCTCTACATCAATGAGCTTCCGCTTCTTCGTCGTAGTCTTCTTGGCCTTGCCTTTCTCCTGAGCAGTCAAGCGAGGCGGAGGCCTCGGATCCTCATCACCTAGACCACCTCTGGCATTCTTGACACATGCCATTGCTGTAGCTAAAAAGAACTACTGTCACGGACAAGAATCAACTGTCACTGACACTCGTGAGGCTTGGCCTCGATCCATACTCATGGGCTTGGCCCCGAGTTAACTGACAACTGCCAAAGTAACCTCAAAAACACTGACTTGCTGCACGATAGAATAGATTGGATATATGAATAATTACAATATACATCTAGAGATACGAAACCCTAAGAAGCAAGCAATAGATACGAAATTAGAGGCGATGGCTTGCTACCTGATGAAATCAGACGACCTGGCGACGAATCAGCAGAGGAAAGAACCGTGGGGCACCACCGAAATTGGCAAAAGCTAGGGTTAGGGTTTGGTGAGGCAATGCGGTGCTAGATATGCCATGGAGATGTAGGCACGACAATTGAGGTGCGGGTGGTGGCACTATGATGGCACGGTGAGGCAGAGGTGCTTGCGTGGTGGTGCTAGGGCACGGGTGTGTGGCGCTGCTGCGTGGCGTGGTGGTGCTAGGGCACGGGTGTGTGGTGCGGTGGCGTGGAGCAAGGCGCGAGCATGCGGACAGGCAATGAGCAGTGCTTGGCGCGGGCAGGTGGCGTAGAGAGGGCACGACGGCTGTGGAGGCATGATGCGGGCGCGGCGGCATGAGGATTAGGGCATGGGCAGGAGCGGCTCGCCGTAGGATTTTATGGTGCCCGCCTAGAGTTGGATTAGAAAAGGAAATGAGAAGAGATCGAAATCCACACGTTTTCTACTGACCGGACGCTCTGGTGGCAATGACCGGACGCTGCCACCCAGAGTCCGATCGACTACAGAGAGGTCCAAATCCCCTCAAGTCGTGACTGGACGCATCCGATTACCCTTGATCGGACGCAGATAGAGTCCGGTCGATCCTGACAACACCTTCTTCGCTTAACCGGACGTAGGACCACCATTTGACCGGATGCAGGAAGAACACTGTTTCACCATTCGGTCACACCTTTGCGCTTCTGTTCACCTGCTGTGAACTGACCGGACGTTGGAATCTGAAGTTCGGTGTAGTGTCCGGTCGCCCTTTTTCAGCAAATCTTCAATATTCCTTCGCGCTGCCTATTCCCAATCAAGTCCCAACTTCAATAAGACCCAAATAAGCACTAATTGGTACTGATATGAGTGACCTCTCTTAAACCCTCAAATTTTTTCAAAATATTTTGCCTTAGGCTATACTCCTTTTTTAAGAAAATAGGCAATAAAAGGGTAATCGAAAGGAAACGACAAAACAACACACATGCATATGCAATGCAATACTTGAAATTAATTCTAGTTGCTTGTCAAGTTTGATCCAAGGTTAAGCTTCTTCACACGCTTTTCGGCGGTTATCTTAACCATGTTAGACAAGCCCTAAATGCATTACCAAAAATTAAACATATTGTATATTACAATGCAATGTAAGGGACAACACAAGCTCATTTTCTAGTGAAGTTACTAAAATCAAGCACATTGAGCTCATTCCTCAACCGACAAAAAGTTGCCTCATCTAGCGGTTTAGTGAAGATATTCGCCAATTGATCCTCGGTCCTTACACCTTCTAGTGATATATCATTTTTAGCAACATGATCTCTAAGAAAGTGATGGTGGATATCTATGTGCTTGGTACGAGAACATTGAACCGGATTATTAGCAAGCTTTACCGCACTCTCATTATCACATAAAAGACGTACATTTTCTAGAACTACACCATAGTCTAGCAAAGTTTGCTTCATGTAAAGTATTTGTGCACAACAAGCACCCGCGGCATTGTATTCCGCTTCGGCGGTGGACAAAGCCACACTATTTTGCTTTTTGGAGGACCAAGACACAAGTGATCTATCAAGCAAATGGCACCCTCCGGATGTGATTTTCCTATCAACTTTGCAACCGGCATAATCCGAATCGGAATAGCCAACTAATTAAAATCTAGCTCCTTTGGGATACCAAAGACCAATGCTTAGTGTGTGCTTAAGGTACCTAAGGATTCTTTTAACGGCAACCATGTGAGCTTCCTTAGGACTAGCTTGAAATCTAGAATACATACACACACTAAACATGATGTCGAGCCTAGATGCGGTTAAATATAACAAGCTACCAATCATAGAGCGGTAGAAAGTTTGATCAACTGTTTTACCTCTCTCATCTAGGTCGAGATGTCCATTGAAGGCATTGGTGTCTTGATTGGCTTACATTCATCCATATTGAACCTCTTGAGAAGATCCTTGGTATACTTTTCTTGAGAGATGAAAATCCCTTCTCTCATTTGTTTGACTTGAAAACCAAGAAAGAATGTAAGCTCTCCAATCATAGACATCTTGAGCTCATTCGACATCAATTCACCAAACTCTTTGCAATAATCTTTATTTGATGATCCAAAGATGATATCATCAACATATACTTGACAAATGAAGATTTCTCCATCAAGCTTCTTGGTGAATAGTGTGGTGTCGACCTTCCCAATGGTGAAGCCCTTCTCAATAAGAAAATCTCGAAGGCGTTCATACCAAGCTCTTGGAGCTTGCTTAATCCCATATAGCGCCTTGGACAACCTATAAACATGATTAGGATATCTAGGATCTTCAAACCTAGGAGGTTGATCAACATAGACTAGTTCATTTATGAAGCAATTTAAAAATGCACTTTTAACATCCATTTTATATAATTTCATTTTATGATGTGATGCATATGCAAGGAGGATACGAATGGCTTCAAGTCTTACAACCGGTGCAAAGGTCTTTCCAAAATCCAACCCTTCAACTTGAGAGAACCTCTTTGCAACCAGTCTTGCCTTGTTCCTCACTACAACGTTTTGATCATCTTGCTTGTTGTGGAACACCCACTTTGTTCCAATGACTCTTGCACCTTGTGGTCGCTCTTCAAGAGTCCAAACTTCATTACGAGTAAAGTTGTTCAACTCTTCATGCATGGCATTTATCCAATCCGAATCTTGAAGAGCTTCTTCTACATTCTTAGGTTCAACACAAGAGATAAAAGAGTGATGTTCAATGAATGAAGCAAGTTTTTGAGATCGAGTCATTACACCCTTTAAAGGACTCCCTATGATGAGATCTTGTGGATGAGCTTGTAGTAGAGGTGAATTTCTTCTATCAATCACTTGAGGGGGAGGTTGTGGAGCATCAACATCTTAAGCTTGTGCCACCATTTGATTATGAGAGACATGAGTATCTTCATTTTCTACTCTTCCATCTTTATCACCATCTTGTGGCACATTTGATGAATAAGGTGGATCAATCACTTGTACATCATCTTCCTCATCTTTAAGCTTGATGTCTCCAACCGGAATGTTCTTCATAGCCTCCTTTAATGGTTCATCACCTATATTATCAAGATTCTCATGTTCTCCTTAGGAGCCGTTAGATTCATCAAATTCCACATCATATGTTTCTTCAACCAAGCCGGTGGCATGATTAAATACTCTATATGCTTTGGACTTTGATGAGTAACCAACAAGAAACCCAATATTACAACGTCTTTAAAACTTCCCTAGGTGTTGCCACTTCTTGTAGATATAGCATTTGTAACCAAACACCCAGAAGAATGAGACATCCAGCTTCTTCCCATTGAGCAACTCATAAGGTGTCTTGCCAAAAAACCTTTTGAAGGAATAGGCGGTTGGATGCATAACATGTGGTGTTGATAGCTTCCGCCTATAGAGCTTCGGGTGTGTTGTACTCATCAAGCATTGTTCTTGCAAGTGTGACCGGTTCTTTCTCTCTACTACACCATTTTGTTGAGAGTGTATGTTGCGGAGATCTCATGCTTGATCCCAACTTCACACAATAAGCTTCAATGTTTGTGTTGTCAAACTCTTTTCCATTATCACTTCTTATCTTCTTGAGCTTCACTTCAAACTCATTTTGTGCTCTCTTGGTAAACTTCTTGAAACATGATGCAACTTTGGTCTTGTTATGAAGGAAGAACACCCATGTATATCTAGAGTAGTCATCAACAATCACAAGACAATAAAGATTTCCTCCTAAACTCTTATAAGTTGTTGGTCCAAATATGTCTATGTGAAGAAGCTCTAGCACTCTTGTTGTTGACATGAAAGCTTTTATAGGATGAGTGTTTGCAACTTGCTTGCCGGCTTGACATGCACTACAAAGCTTGTCCTTCTCAAATTTCACATCTTTCAACCCTCTCACCAATTCATTCTTCATAAGCTTCTTGAGTGAGCTCATCCCAACATGAGCAAGTCTTCTATGCCATAGCCACCTAAGTGATGTTTTGGTGAATAGGCATGTCTTTAAGTTAGCATTTTTGGAGGTGAAATCCACTAGATATAGGTTATTGTATCTAAATCCCTTGAATATAACTTGATCATCATCTTTCTTAGATACAACCACTTCCTTCTTGATAAATAAGCATTGAAAGCTAAGATCACACAGTTGTCCAATGGATAGCAAGTTGAAACTCAAAGAAGCAACATATAGCACATTTGATATTGCCACTTTGCCCAATCCTTTAACTTTGCCCTTTGAATTATCACCAAATGTTATTCTTTCTTGTCCATCAACTTCTTCATCTAGTGAGGTGAAAGCTCTAGTTTGGTTTTGGTGAATTGATGAAACCCTAAGTGCTAACCTAGTTAATCAAGTGATCATGAGATAGGTAGCACACTCCAAGTGGTGAAGCAAATGAAGATCATAGCATGATAAAGATGATGGCATGGTGATGATCAAGTGCTTCGACTTGGAAAGAAGAAAGAGAAAAACAAAAAGCTCAAGGCAAAGGTATAACTTGTAGGAGCTATTTTATTTTGGTGATCAAGACACTTAGAGAGTGTGATCACATTTAGGTTTGATAGCCGTACTATTAAGAGGGGTGAAACTTGTATCGAAATGCGGTTATCAAAGTGCCACTAGATGCTCTAACTCATTGCATATGCATTTAGGATCTAGTGGAGTGCTAACACCCTTGATAATATTTGTGTAAATATGCTACCACATGTGCACAAGGTGTTTGTAGGGTTGAGATGGGTTTGGGTCCCTTGATAATATCGGCGCTTTCGGGAAAATGAAATGTCTATTTTCTATTGTGCCGGATGCAAAATTCTTGGTGGTTGGCACACTTGAGCAAGGGTGAAGAAGTAAGAGTTGAAATGGAGTTGATCGAAATGATCTTTGGCGTCGGTCTGTGGACGGACGCTGAATCCAGCAGCTGACGATCGATCGTACTGCGTCGGTCATGGCTGACTTTCAGCGATCTGATGGCTAGGGTTGAGCACCGGAGCCGGGCTGTCCGTCGGTCAAGGTGGACGGACGTCGTCGGTCGAAAAAATCATGCCTCGGGAGCTTCTATTGAAACGACCGGACGACTGGGCTTCAGCCCGCTTTTATCGGAAGCGTCCGGTCGGCACCTTCGACCGTTGAAATCGGCGAACAGCGTTTGAAAGTGGTGACGCGTGGCGTCCATCGAGGCGACGGACGCCGAGGGCTGCGTCCGTCAAGTATGACCGGAGCGTCCGGTCAGAGCGCGTTTTGCCCAGTGAAGGGGTATAACGGCTCTATTTCATTGGGGCTCTATTTATAGCCCCATGGCCGGCTCAAGGGAGCACTCTTGCACATTTTCATTGACATAGCAACCTTGTGAGCCTAGCCAAAGTTCTCCCACTCATTTCCATCATAGATTAAACATCTTTGTGAGATTGGGAGAGAATCCAAGTGCATTGCTTGAGTGATTGCATCTAGAGGCACTTGGTGATTGTGTTTCATTTGGATTTCGCTTGTTACTCTTGGTGGTTGCCGCCACCTAGACGGCTTGGAGCAGCAAGGATCGTTGAGTGGAGGAGGTGATTGTCTCCGACTCCGATCGTGGTGATTGTGAGGGGTTCTTGACCTTTCTCTAGCGGAGCGCCAAAAGGTACTCTAGTAAATTGCTTGTGGCTTGTGTGATCCTCATCTTGTGTTGGTTGTGCGGCACCCTATTGAGGGTTTGGTGAGTGATGCCAATCGGTAGCGTGAACCTCAAGTGAGTGAATTGCCTAACGAGGACTAGCTTCTTGGCAAGCAAGTGAACCTCGGTAAAAATCATTGTGTTCATCATTTGATTCCGAGGTGATTGGTCTACATTGGTATTCATCTTCGTGATTGATTGGTTCATTCATCTACACGGCGGTATAACCCTCTTGATCACTCTCTTTACTTTACAAGCAAACTAGTTGACAAGCTCTTTAGTGTAGCTAGTTGTGAGAGCTTGCATGCTTGGTTGGTGTGGCTCTTTAGTTAGCCTTTGAGAGCACACTAACATAGGGTAGTGCCATTGCTCTTGTGTGAATTGACACTATCTAAACTAGAATTGTGGTAGGTGGCTTGCATTTTTAAGTAGGCTAGCGCAACACTCGCTTCGCCTCATAATTGTCTAACCATTTGGTTAAGTGTTGTTGTAGAATTTTATTAGGCTATTCACCCCCCCTCTAGCCATTAGGACCTTTCATGAGGTGAATATACAGGGATCACCGGTCATATGTTGAGTGCAACCACTATCAATTACCCAATGACTTCCCTCGGTCTTATAGTTAACCTACACACAAAAGATCAAGCTTGTTTAGGGACCCAAACTTATTGAG
This sequence comes from Miscanthus lutarioriparius, assembly GCA_904845875.1. Classification (NCBI taxonomy): domain Eukaryota; kingdom Viridiplantae; phylum Streptophyta; class Magnoliopsida; order Poales; family Poaceae; genus Miscanthus; species Miscanthus lutarioriparius. The sequence goes on along the minus strand of CAJGYO010000018.1, from coordinate 47,510,256 downwards.
GGCCCTTGACTTTCTCAACAAGTGACTTTGCAACCCAAATTTTCTTAGGCCTATTCTTGTTGGGAGGTCCTAAGAACATGACTTTCATTTTTCCACTAGAGTCCTTTCTAAGCATGTAATGAGCATTGAAAGCAAAGGGTCTAGCATGCTTGGGCAAAGGTTGTGGTGGTCGAGTTTTGCACTCATGGGCAAAGTGACCTTCTTGTCCACACTCAAAACACCTCTTTGGCTTTAGCTTTGGCTTGTGTTGTTGGTGGTGTTGAGCTTGAGCCTTCTTCTCTTGATGTGCTAAGTACCCAATGCCACTTCTATCCATCTTCATTACAGTATTCATGAGTAGCCCACTTTGAAGATGTTGACCTCTTGCAAACTTGCTCAAGCCGGTCTTGAGATGTTCTTTTTCTAACTTGAGCTTCTTATTCTCTTCTTTGAGTTCATCATGATTTTTCTTCTTCTTTAGTCTCTTGTTCTCTTCTTTGAGCATCTTATTCTCAAGAACTAGATCACTATCATGGTCAAGGTTCTCTATCACAATAGTGTTGGTGGTTGATAGCTTTTCAAGATCTTTCTTGAGCTTCTCATTCTCATTCTTGATCTTGACATACTCATCATAGTTGTCGGACTCAACCACTTGCTTGCCTTTGCTACTAGAACCTTGCTCAATGCTCTCAACGATCAAATCATCACATGATGTAGCTATATCAATCTTAACAACATGGTTAGTAGCATCATATGGCTCATTGGATAATAGCTCATGAGAAACAACAAGATTATCATGATTGATCTTGAGATTTGTATATTCTTCTTTTAGCATGTTGTATCTAGTGATGAGCTCATTATGTATCCCCTCAAGTTTATCATGTTTTTCTTTAAGCTCCTTCTTAGAAGATTTGAGCTCCTTGAGTTTAGATGACATAGCATCATTTGCTTCTCTAAGCTCAACACTAGCTTTTTCCGCTATGTCACATTTAGCTAAAAGTGAGTCATTTTTAAGTTCAAGTTTTTCATTTTTAGCTCTTGTCTTTCTAATAATTTTAGTATATTGGTTGAGCAACTTGACAAGATCATCATAGGAAGGTGATTCAAATTCATCATCACTATCACTATCATCATCGCTAGCATGATCATTACCACTACTCTCATCATCATTTTGTACCTTTCGTTCACCCTTGGCCATAAGGCATAGGTGTGTAGAGGATGATGGCGGTGGTGTCAGTGAAGATAGTGAAGAGTCAATCACAATAGCGGCCACCTTCTCATTCTCACTATCATCATCGGATGAACAACTTGATGAATCAATATCTGTGAGCCAATCACCGATGATGTATGCCTTGCCATTTTTCTTCTTCTTGTGGAAATCCTTCTTCTTGCCATTTTTCTTCTTGCATGGCTTGTTTTTCTTCTTTTCATCATCATCTTCATTACTTGAGTCATCTTTCTTGAACTTGTACTTCTTCTTGTATTTATCTTTCTTTGGCTTGGGGCATTGATGTGCTAGATGACCAAGTTCTCCATAATTATAGCAATCCATCTCCGAGATTGGCTTCCTTCTATTGCTAGTGAAGAACTTCTTGCCATCAAATTTGACATCGTTCTTGTTGAGCTTCTTAAGCATCTTGGCGGTTCTTCTCACCATGAGAGCAAGACTTACATCATCAATTTCATCATCACTAGAACTCTCATATTCAACTATTGCTTTGCCCTTCTCTTGGCTAGCCTTGAATGCCAAGTCTTTCTTCTTGGTGGAGGAAGAGCCATCTTGTGGTGTGATGTGCATATACATTTCATGTGCATTCATTGTTCCCAATATTTGTATTGGTGTAGCGGTGGAAAGATCACCTTGATGGAGCACGGTCATAATATGTCCATATTTGTCAATAGGGAGGACACTCAAGATCTTTCTTACAACATCGGATGGTTGCATTTGTGTGAGTCTAAGCCCATTGACTTCCTCTACAAGAACATTCAAGCATGAGTACATTTCATTAGCACTTTCTTTCGGAAGCATCTCAAATGAATTAAGCTTTTTCATGACTAGATGATAGCATTCCTCACGCTCACTCTTTGTTCCCTCATGGAGTGCACAAATATCTTACCATAGTGCATGGGCGTCCTTATGGTTCCACACATGGTTAAACACATCTTTGCAAAGGCCTCTACAAATGGTGTTTCTAGCCTTTGCATTATATTTTTCATAATTTACTTCATCGCCTTGAAGGTTGGCGGGATCCTTAGGTTTTGGGAAACCTTGGGAGGCGGCTCTAAGAATTCCAACATCAAGAGCTTCTAAATAAGCCTCCATGTGGATTTTCTAATAAGGAAAATCATCTCCCTCAAAGATAGGAGGAGGTCCATCCCCGTGGGACATCTTTCTCTAGGCGGTTAAGCCTAATTATGTGAGCATAAGGCTTCGATACCAATTGAAAGGATCAAGATGCCCAAGAGGGGGTGAATTGGGCTAATTCTAAAATTCTTTGCAATAATTAAACCCTACACTGAGCCCTACCTCACCCCTTGTGTCTAGAATATGATTTTATTGATCTACCGCACAAAAGTTTAGCACCCTAAGTTCCAATCCTACTCTAGCATGGCAATTCTAAGAATGTAAAGACAAGAAATGAATTGCTCAAATATAATGTTTAAAGTGAAGAGAGGAGAAGGAACGCGGTGATGTTTTCCCGAGGTATCGGAGAGTCGCCACTCCCCACTAGTCCTCGTTGGAGCACCCGCGTAAGGGTGTAGCTCCCCCTTGATCCGAGCAAGGATCAAGTGCTCTCTACGGGCTGATTCTTCGACACTCTGTCACAGTGAATCGCCCACAACCGCTCACAACTTGAGTTGGGTCATCCACAAGCTCCACTAGATGATCACCAAACTCCTGATCACCACCAAGCCGTCTAGGTGATGGCGATCACCAAGAGTAACAAGCAGGAACTCTCACTTGACCACAACAAGACTAATGAGAAGGATGGATGCACACTTGCTACTCTCCTTGCACTAATAAGGTCTTAATCTTGGATTCTCAAATCTCAATCACCTCACTAGGCTCTTGCTCTCCTTAGCACTCTCAAGGGTGTTTCTCAGCTAAACAAATGGGTAAGAGACTTCCCTTGGATGAATAGAGGAAGTATTTATACCCCTCATTCAAAATAAATCGTTAGGAGGTTGAGTCAGCACTCCGTGGGGTGACCGGACGCTTCGGTCAGTTATCCCCGCCACAGAGCCGTTAAGTTGTGACCAAACTATAACCTGCGTTCGGTCAGCACTGACCGGACGTGTCCGGTCACGAAAACTGCTCTCTAGAACCTTACTGATGTTGGCCGGACGCTGGCACCCAGAGTCTGGTCACTTCGCTGTTTAGCGTCTGGTTAGTAACCGGATCCTGACCAGCGTTCGGTCAGCACTGACCGGACGAGTCCGATCAGGAAACTCCCTCTCTGGAACCTCTCTGGAGTTGACCGGACTCTAGCACCCAGCGTCCGATCACTTTTCACTCAGCGTCCGGTCACAACCAGACGGCTCTAGTTGATCAAATGAACTGACCGAACTCACCCTTTAGCGTTCGGTCACAACCAGACCAGCGTCCAGTCAGTCATTTGACCCTCCATTCACTTCTAACTTGAAATCATATGTGAATGAAGTTTGCTCCAATTGATCTTAGGGCTACTCTGGAGCTACCTAGTGGTAGATTTGACAAGTGTGCACCACACCTAACCCACTAGACTCACCTAGGTCAAGCTACTCGTCCATACCCCCCTTAATAGTATAGCCAAAGGAAAAACAAAGTCCTAAACTACTTTAAGTGTCTCTTCAACACCAAACGACACTTAGAACTAGTCCATCCTTAACCTTGTCGTCCATCCTTTGAAAACCAAAGCGATTTCCATCATAGGGGCATGACAACCATGATTGCCCAATCAATTGCCATTACCATGACCTAACTTAATTGCCTCTACAAAACACATGTTAGTCATAGTAATCTAGTATTGTCATTAATCACCAAAACCCAACTAGGGGCCTAGATGCTTTCATCTCTTATGAGAACCCGGATCCAAAAACAAAGTTCATGGCAAATTCACGTGTAGCAATTATATTGGGTCAATTAAGAAAGTAATTGAGGTTGAATCTCATACTAAGAAGAAATAAATGTTCTGCTATGTTTCTAGCAAATGAAATGAATGAATATGCAGTTAGTAAATGGATTCTTAAAATCCATATAGTTCCTAAAGAATAGAAATTGCAACATATGAAAATTAAATCTCATACTAATTATTCAGAAGTCTAAGGTAGAATATAGTCCTGTATAACTATTGAAGTCTCAAGAAGAGAATGTCCTAGAAGAAAAAGTGTCATCGAATGACTTTGTAGTGAATAGCTCTGTCTTATTGTGTATATCACATAATAATCTCTCATGTAGTAGAGAATATATCTCATAGAAGAGAATTATTATTCAATAAGAATAGGAACATCCTTGAAGGAATTAATTCATGAAGGATTTACTAGTCGATTCTTGAATAAACATCATTAATCCCTGAAGTGAATATGGACCCGAGAGAAAGCAAAGAGGAATCATAATAAACACCATGAAGGTGCCATACAAACACTCAGAAAATTGTATATTATAAAGCCAGTAATGAAGTGTTGATATCCTCTAAATACCATAGATGGTATAAGAATAATGGTGACTTTGGCAATTGAATTATCCCCTAAATGCCAAATGCAAGACTTAATTTATTATTAGTGGTACAATCAAAATCTCAAAGATTTGTAGAACATGAAAATCCACTCAGAAAGAATTATAAGTATTCAAACTCTAGTATAAGTTTGATACACTATTTAGAAGATATTATTTACCCCCATAATCCTCTGATAGAATTTATTACCCTGAAGGATAAATTTTATTTGTTTTGCACAACTAATAAGTGGTCATTATGCATGAAGCATATTGCTCTTGTTTATACTCATATTATAATTCATAGAAGAATTGGGATCCATCTTTTGAAAGATATAGTATTATGGTACTGCATACCATTAGTTAATTACACAATTATGAAAAGTGAGATTTGAACAATGAAGTTCAAACTATGGCTTTATGAGGGAGAGCATATTTGATTAAATCTACCTTGAAGGTAAACCACTAAAATTATAAATATCAAGTAGATCATATTTGCCAAAACATTGAAGTTTATTCATAGATCATGAAGATCAATATATGCTCATGAAGAATAGAATAACCTGAAGAATACATAACCAGGAAGGTAAAATATTGTACTCTTTTTTCCTATGTGAGTTTTTACTTGAAGGTTTCTCACAAGGTTTTTAATGAGAAACATGTGCTATGCAATTAACAAATGCGATGTAATCTTTTCTCCAAGAATCATTTTTTCCCACTGGGTTTTCGGATGGAGTTATTAACGAGGCATGTGCATATCGTGGTAATCGCCTAAGGGGGAGTGTTGTAAAACATACGGACTTTATTCTAGAAGGAAAGGAGAAGGGGGAATCCTAATCCTAGTCCGTTTGTATGTGGGCTCTTATCAAACTCTTAGGCCTTGACAGGGCTATATATACATGGGAGCTCTATATTGTAATTATCAATATTAAGAGAAATAAAGAATAGTCTCCCTATGAAAGTGCAGAAAGTGAATGACACATAAATATTTGTACTTTTGCCGTACGTCATGATCGGATGTGGCCTAGCACTCAATGACACAGGGTTTATACTGGTTCAGGCAACATGCCCTACGTCCATTTTGGGTCGGTCGGTGACTTTATTTTTGAGCCTAGGTGCTCGAAGTTTGTTGTGGGGTTATAAATGAGAGGGAGTAAGATGGGGGGTGCAAGAGGTCCGGTCGGACTCTGGGCCAAAGGGCCAAGAGAGACGGGAGCTCCTATGTGCGCTAAGTATTTGAGTGTGTGCACTGATAGAATCATTCGTGTACCGATCTTGGTGGTCGAATCGTCTGTGAATTGATCCTCTTCTTGGGAGAGAGCTCATCCCCTTTTATAGATGAAGGGGACGACCTTACAAGTGAGAGAGGGAGAGTGTATGTAAGCTACTAAGTCTTGTTGCCCACGATGTCGGGTACAAGATGATTGTAAGCACCCACAACACTGTTTATATAAGATGTATGTGGGAGGTTTTACCGTATTCACCATGTATGGCAAATGATGGCGCCCACAACATTGTTGATGCCCAGAGGCATGTGGGGGGTTTTATTGTGTTCACCTGGTATGGGAGTTGAGGGCGCCCACAACACTGTAGGGCAAACGTCGGCGCCCACAACACTGCTTGGGTCCTAACATGCCTGGATGGTGACAAGGCACCCTTCTAACATGCCCTGTCGGTACTTGTGCTACAGGCATACATGGTATGGTCCTTGGTATTGTGGTTGACTGGAGAGCCCTGCCTTACTTGCTCTGTTTGTTTCCTGGGTCTTGACCGAGCGGGCATCCCCGATCAGTATTTTCCTAGTCGGCTCCGGCCTCCCGGTCGAAGAAGAGCTGTAAGTAGAGGATCGATGTACTCCCGATCAGAGAAGTGAGTTAGAGTCAGAGGCGACCGTCATCCCTTCTTGGCTAGGCCTATCGGTCGGAGAGGCGGGCAAGAGTCAAAGGTGAGCGTCGATCCTCTTTTGGCCAAGCCTTCTAGTTGGAGAGGCAGGCCAGAGTCAAAAAGCGAGCATGGTTCCTCCTTGGCGGGGCCTTCCGATCGGTGAGGCGGGCTGGAGTCGGAAGCGAGCATCGTCCTCTCTTTGGCCAGGCCTTCCGGTCGAGAGGCGGGTTGAAGTCGGAAGGGAGCATTATTCTTCCTTGGTCAGGCCTTTCGATCGGAGAGGCGGGCCGGAGTCGGAAGCGACCATCGTTCCTCCTTGGCCAGGCCTTCCTGTTGGAGACTGGATCACCCTTCTGGCCTATCGTTAGGTTTTTTGGGCCGGCCTAGGAGTTGTACGTCATTCGCAACATTGTCTGCTAGGTTGAGCTTTTGCTGGGAAGCAAGTCCATGAGGGACCCTGGGTTTATGAACCTAATAGGAGCCCCCTGAGCCCCCGGGCGATTTGGGTAGAATCATTTGGGGATTTTTGTCTTGACGGCGGGTGTGAGCGAGCACACCCGTGGGTGTAGCCCCAGAGCCCCCGGTGAATTGGGTAGAATAGTCTGGGGGTTTTCATCTTGGCAGTGGGGGAAATTTTGTTTTGACAATAGGTGTGGGCGAGCGCACCCGCGGGTGTAGCCCCGAGAGCCCCGGGTGATTTGGGTAGAATTGTCGGGGGGTTTTGTCAGCGATCGTGTGTGTGTGCGCCTAGGTGGGCATAGCCTCCTCTTTCCAATTTCTGACGCATTGTTTCCAGGAGCGCGATCCTAGGCGTTTGGTCATCGCCGAGGGACTGGGCAAGATGGAGCCATCAACCAGGGCGTCGGGCGCTGAGGGTTCGGGTGAGTCGTGAGTCGCAGATCTAGGGATCGGGCGAGTTGGAGTAGCGAACATTGGTCGCTGGGCCTAGTCAAGGTCGTGCTGAGGTGTTGAGCGTCCTGAGCCCCGTTGGGCTCGGTAGGGGTCGGTTGAGTTTCATGCGTTACCCCGTCCATAGTTTCCGCAACCGGAGGGGCTGAGCTAACGTCGCTTGCCTCGATGGCTCAAGTGACGCGCTCGGTGAGCTTGCTAATGGGTACGTTCGAGTGGAATCTGGGTCCATCATTCGTGATGGGGTCGGTATAGCCCTCATGTGGCATTCCACTGCACCTTAACCCACATCGGTAGACACCCGGGTCATTCCGGAGACCGACCCAGGTGACCCGCTGGCCTCCCCTCGATGGAGATTCTGTGGGCATGGCTCGACGTTAGGATCAAATGAGAAGGTTGAGATGACCCTGTCTACTTTGGAGCAGACTGGGTGAGGGCCGCTGGGGCTCATCTGCGTTTTCTCCCCTGGCTCTGTTTGATGCGAGGTGGCCTCGAGCCCTTCGTGGGCTAGCCTTCGAACCTCGGTAGGTCATTTGCTCATGTTGAATGAGGCAACTGCCGCTTCATGATGCAACACAGAGTGTTGTGATGCATCAATTGCATATGTGATGCTTCGGATGTATGGGATGAATTAATGACTATATGAATGAATGTGTGAATGCATGTATGCGAATGGATGAATGAATGATCATGCATCAAAAGAAATAAAGTTAGAGGGATCGGTAGAGTTGCCTTGTTAACCTGAGTGATAGGTTTGAGGAGTTTTTATCGGATATGTCCGAACAAGATCTCGATCTCATCATTCTTGACGGAGTTGGCATGGCCCATATGGGGCGCCCTCTGCTCCTTACTTGTCTCTTGGTGTTCATTTGAGATGTTTGATCGACTTAGGAAGCCCGTTGGTCTCTCCTAGGCGAAGATCCCATTGTTGGGCCCTTCTAAGTCTTGCCTAGGAAGGCGGAGGGCCACCTACGCGCAGTCGTGCCTTGTTCCCCACACTCAGCGTGCGGGAGTGGTGGGCCATACCTAGGCCACGTCCCATCTAACTAGGTGTTGTCTTGTCGGGCAGGGTGCGTCCCATCGGTCAAGGCATGTCCCGTCGTATCCCATCCGCATTGAATCGGGGAAGGGAGAGGTTTTTTCACCCCAATCCTTCGCCTTTCCCTCAACTATTGTGCCTCCTCTTTAAATAGGGGAAGGGAGAGGGCCTCCGTCCTATTCCTTCACCTATTCCCCATCTATCGCCTTCTCCACCTTCTTCCTTCTCGCCAAGAGCGTTCATGTGCCATGGCGGTTCCTAGGAGAAAAAGGGGAGAGCGAGGGAGAGGAGAAACTCATAGATCCATTTGTGAATCTGGAGCATAATGTCGAGCTAGAGGTCATCTTGCGTGAGCGAGTCGGTGCTGGCCGCCTTCACCGAGAAGAGGGTGCTGTCGTCGAAGGAGGTGGCGCACTAGAGGGCTCCTGTGGGGGAGGATTTCCCGTGACCTCGGGCCGGTGAGGTTGTCTCCTTCCTCACCTTCAATGAGCATGGGTTAGGATACCCCACGCACTGGTTCCTGCGTGGGCTCCTCAATGAGTGGGACCTAGAGCTGTAGCACCTCAATAAGACTGGGGTGATGCACATCGTCGGATTTGTCATCGTGTGTGAGGCCTTCCTCGGGATGGAACCGCACATGGACTTCTTTGGCGAATCTTCACCGGGCAAGCTTTGTCGGAGGGGAAGCCAGCCTGGACCACGCCGGTTGGTGGCTTCGCCCTATAGAAGAAGCCAAGCTCGTCGGGCTCATAACTCACATATACCCCTGCGACTCCAATCGGGGGTGGCACGGGGAATGGTTCTATATCAGGAACCCAACAGAGGCACCAGTCCTGCCTTTCACCGATAGAAGGCAGGAGAGGTAGGAGAGCTAGTTGTGGCGCCCTGCCAGTCGACAGAACAAGAAGCTAGAGATTATTGGGGTGAAGCTGTAGAAGCTGATGCGGCATGACCTTGATGTGGTGCGGGTGTTCCACACCTTCTTCGCCATCAGGTCGCCCCACTGGCAGAAAGGATGTGGCCGATGTGGATGTACGCCGGCCGACGGACCCCGACCATGCGTCGCCGGAGGAGTTGGCGACGGACGAGGTCTTGAGTCGGCTTGATCGGGTGCTGCAACTAATGGCTAAAGAGACCCTTGATGGAAAGCCGGACCTCTTCACACCATGAAGTTGTCCAATATGGTATGCTCTCCTCTCCTTACTCCATGTTCTTTCCCTTTTGCTCCCCTGTATCTTAACTTCGAGTCATCCATTTCGTAGGGACTCAAAGTTTACAAGTCCCGATCGCATCTTTCGAAGGGGCCAGAGGGCGTGGCTCGGCAAGCCACCCTAAAGGAGGCGGTGATCGAGAAGAAGAAGAAGAGAACTGAGAAGGCTCGATGGAAGCATGGGAAGGAGATGGAGATCGCCCGGCGATGTGTGCGGGCTGGGGAAAATAGGAGCAACATTGAGGCAGAGCTAGAGTCGGAGGATCCCATGGAGATAGGTGACGACATGATCTCCTCCGAGGACGAGGGAGGCCGGGAGGTCATCGCGACCTTGGTGGAGCACCGCGAGCCTATGGCTATGTCCACCGGTGCTGGGTGGGAGGTAGAGAGGTGCGGCGACGTTCTCGCGCCGAGGAAGCACGTCGTGAGCTCAGACGCCGTTGGCGAGCGGGAGGCGAAGCAGACGTGGTCACCGCGCTCCTCGGAGGCATCACTGGCCTTGTCCCCACCTGCTCCGAGCATGGTGGGGTAGGCCAGGAGATGATTGGAGGTGGGCTCGCACCCACGCAACTTTAGGGCGGTGTCGGTGCGTGACCCTAGCAGGGATGCCCCGCCATTTGCTTCGATCGGCGCGCCTCGCCAAGCCGGTGGAACTGGCGACTTGCAGGCCAATTAGGATCCGGCTGGGTCGACTCCCCTTGGTCGAGGTGGGGCATGGCTCGCGATCCTGCAAGCGGTCCCTCGTCTGGCAGCCCATTGCCGATAGGTCGGGGCTTCAGAGCACTACCACTTACATCTCGATATGCTTTCTTTGTTTCTTTTTGATCTTGTAATTGAGTTTTTGGAGTGCGACTTACCTATACTTTTTCAACAGTGGCCAGATACTACTGGGGTTGAGCATTGCCCTGCCTCCTGTGTGAGAGGAGTGGAGGCCCACCTTGCAACGCGTCGCGACGAGTGGTGGGGAGAGCAAGGTGGCGGCGGTGCGACCTTCCCTTCTGGGGGCGGCGCCCTTTGGGTCGGTCATGAGTACGGTGACAATGGCGGCGATGGTGTTGGTGGTGATCCGGTGGTGGTGACGGTGGAGGCCACATCGGAGGTGACCCTTACGACCCCTCCTCCTGCAGGCAATGGTGGAAGAGGGGAGGGAGACTAGGCTCCCCTGCTTGCGGTCGGAGGGCCACACGGCTCGCCCTCCTGGTCAGAGCTAGAGGTGTCGGGGGGAGACACGGCCAGGCCGAAGGCGGAAGGTCCATCGGTGAGGCCATGAAATCGAGATAGTGGAGGTCTCCTCCAACAGCGAAAACAGTGACATGGTGGAGCCATTGGCACCGTCGTAGGAGCTGGCGGTGGTCCAATCATCGGCTGGGCCTTCCAGCGGGATGGGGGTGACCACCGACCTGGTGTGGCCCTGCCCTGAGGACCCAAGGAAGGTTTGGTTCATCCTTTGGGGTGAGCAGGAGGATCAACTCTAGGACATGCTTGGGGGGAGAGGACTCGCCATGGACTCTGATCTCACCCAAATAAGGGTGAAGCTCGAGGAGGCCCTAGAGCGGGTCAAGTCCATCCAACAGGCGGTTACTATCGACCTGCCCCGCGTCGCAGAGGTAGGTTTTTCTACGTTCATCCTTGGCTCCTTGGTCATCCACTGGTTATCTCAACGTGTTTGCCTCTTGTGCTGTAGGGCTTGGAGGATATGTCGAGCCGCAAGTCCCGCTTCCTCCGATAGGAGCATGCCCAGAGGCTGAGATGTCATAGTGGGTCACCGAGCTCGAGCGTGACCTAGAGTCCACCACCGTGAGTATCAAGGCCGGGCGGCCGAGGCGACGGAGGCGCGGGCGGCAGAGCTACTCGTGGCAGAGCGGGCGACCGCTCGCTAAGCGAGGGCTTGAGGCAGTGAAGGTCCTCCAAGTGGAGACTGAGGCGACGCTCTAGAAGTCCTTGGTGGAGACCGAGGCGGTGCTCTAGAGTTCCCTGGAGGCCCTAGAGTCGGAGCGGAATGCCCTGGAGTCGGAGCGGAAGGCCCGATCGAAGGTCGACCAGGAAGTGCTCATGCTCTGGGGCCGAGTGCTTGGGACGGAGGAGGTGAACGCTCAGGCTGCGTGAGTAGGTGACTCGGCAGGAGGAAGGGCTCTCCATCCTCGAGAACACCCACCTTAGTATGTACCTTTTCTGCTTTTGGTTTGATGTCTTGGTTTTTTCTTTAACCTGCTTCTGAGCTCATCATCCTTCTTCCAAAATTCAGCGGAAAGGTTGGGTTGCTAGCAGTAGGACCTAGAGATGGCCAGGGCAACGATTGGCTGGAATGCGGAGGTGCTGGCCAAGTCCCTTGAAGAGCAACGTGCTCTTGAGGGGGAGCTCAACCAGCTTCGCAACGTCACCCATATCATCGTCTCGGAGGTATTTGGGTTAGCGCCGAGCACCAGCACGCTCGCCATCTGACTGGCGGAGGTCCCAGATGAAGTGCGGGTGCTCATCACCGATGGGATGTTCTACGGGACGTCGGGGGTGCTGACTTTGGTGGTGATGCACCACCCGGACTTGGACTTCGCCACCATCTGCAGTGGGTATGCCGATGACTGGAGCCCGGAGGCCATCCATGTGCTCAGGGAAAGCTTGCTGCAACACGCACAGTTGGTGGCCAAGCAAGTCTCCATGCAGTGGGTGATGGATGCCCGCCATGCGAACATAGCCAAAGGCGTGCGTGAAGAAGACGTCGTCTAGCCTGCGGATGGAGCGGAGTCTAGGTCAAAAGCGAACGTCACCCTGCCTCTGACCAAGCCAAGCATCGTCCAGCTGGAGAGCGAGCAGCCCCTACCTTCATCGGTCGCGCCGTTAGCCGATGCCGTCGGGCATCCACAGTAGGAATTAGAGTAAAAGTAGTTTAGCAGATGTAAAAGTTAAGTTCGTGGGGGAGCCCCTGTGTGAACAGTTCGTATTTATGAATACATCAATTTTTATTTTGTGATGAATTACTTCGTTTGGGGAAGCTTGTCCCATCCGTTCCTTATTTTTACCCTAGTATAACTTTGTTTTTTATTCTTTCTTTTCACACTGCCCATTTCAACTATAGGCTACAACCTTAAGAACCCAAGCATGGCCCACGAGGCTCAGCTGCTCATAACCATAGATCATGGTGGGGTGTGATCGGTTGGAATGTTTAAAGCAAAGTTACGTAAGGCAATTAAAGGAATGGACTACCCTTTCGTTCGGGTAGAAAAGTATTTACATAAGATAGTAAAAAAGATAGGTGGTATCGCACCCTTATAGAGCCCCTAAGCGACCCGGGCCGAGAGTGTTCAGGCCGGGGCGTTTGTAGGAGCAAACATTAAGTGAAAGAAAGTGGTAAGATCGAATGTTTAGGGAAAAAATGACGTAATTGTTCAATGGTCCAAGTGTTGGTGAGAACGTCCCCGTTTTTGTCCTTCAATCGGTAGGCGCCTGGTTGGATCACTTTGGTCACCATGTAGGGTCCTTCCCATGGAGGAGAGAGTTTGTGCTTCTCCTTGGTCAATTGGGTCCTTCGAAGCACAAGGTCTCCGACCTCAAGGATTCTCCCTCTTATTTTCCTCTCATGGTACCTGTGGAGAGTCTGCTGGTAGCGAGTGGAGTGGATGACGGTCGTCTCGTGGACCTCCTTAAGCAGGTCGACTATGCCTTGTTAAGCCTTCGTGGCTCGGTCGAGGTCGAAGGCCTTCACTCTTGGGGCACCATGATCAAGGTTGGAGGGCAGCACTGCTTCTGCTCCATAGGCCAGGAAGAAGGGTGTGAACCCTATGGATCGGTTCGGGGTCATTCTTAGGCTCTAGAGGATTGTGGGGACCTCTGCAACCCATCATCCGGCATACTTGTTTAGTCGGTCAAAGATGCGTGACTTGAGTCCTTCGAGGACCATGCCATTAGCTCGCTCGACCTGACTATTAGTACGTGGATGTCCGACTGAGGCCCAGTCAATCCTGATATCACTGAAGTCCAGGAACTTCTTCCCAGTGAAGTTAGTTCCCTGGTCAGTGATGATACAGTTAGGAACGCCGAACCGGTAGATGATGTCGAGGAAGAATTTGATCGCCTCTTCTGAGCGGATGTTGGTGATGGGCTTGGTCTTGATCCACTTGGTGAATTTGTCGACCGCTATGAGTAGGTGAGTGAAGCCACCCAGGCCCTTTTGAAGGGGTCCTACCATGTCGAGGCCCCAGACCACGAACGACCAGGGAATGGGGATGGATTGGAGCTCTTGTGCTGGCAAATGAGTTTGTCGAGCGTAGAACTGACATCCTTCACACCTGTGAACGACCTCCTCTACATCTCTTAGTGCGGTGGGTTAGTGAAAACCTTGGCGAAAGGCTTTTCTGACCAGCGACCTTGGGGCCACGTGATGTCCGTAGATTCCGGCATGGACCTCGAGGAGGAACTGCTTGCCTTGGTCGGTAGGGACGCACTTCATGAGTACTCTGGATAGACTCTGTTTGTAGAGTTCATTTCCGATCACGACGAATGTCTTGGTGTGTTGAGCGATCCATCGCGCTTCAGTCCTTTCGGGTGGAAGAACCTCCTCGAGGAGGTAGGTGAGTAGCGGCGCTCGCCAGTCGGCTTGATTGAGTACCGGCATGGCGACATCGGCGGGCGACGTCGTCATGGAGGCACTGGGGTCAGAGCCCCTGAGCACCGGGTCAGAGTCAGGGTGCGTCTGGATTGGTCCTTCTAGGATGTGGGCAGACAGTTCATGAAGCTCGTTGATGAAGACCCCGTCCAAAGATGGAACCCGCCTGGCAGCCAATTTTGCGAGGGATTGGTCCTTCTAGGATGCGGCATCGTTGTCCTTTCGGGGGACGTGGTGTAGCTCGATCCCCTAGAATTTATCCTCGAGCTTGCGCACCTCCTGGCAGTATGCTGCCATGAGGGGGCCTTTGTAAGAGGATTCTTTCATGACCAGGTCGATGACCAGCTCTGAGTCACCGCGGACGTAGAGCAGCGTAGCGCCGAGCTCGATGGTGATGCGCAGTCCGTTGATGAGGACCTCATATTCCACGGCGTTGTTTCAGGCCAAAAAGTGGAGGTAGATTACGTAGCAGAGCCTACTCCCGTTCATAGAGATCAGAACCACTCCAGCCCCCGAGCCGGGCCCCATTATGGACCCGTTGAAGTACATCATCCAGTACTCATGGGTGACGTCTGGGGTCGGGAGCTGGACCTCTATCCATTCGGTGACAAAATCTACGAGAGCCTGAGACTTAATAGCGGTACGGGGGATATACCTGATGTCATGGCCCATTAGCTCGAGTGCCCATTTGGAGATTCATCCCACGATGTCGTTGTTGCGGATGATGTCTCCAAGCGGGTATGAAGTGACAATCGAGACTTCGTGGTTGGTGAAGTAGTGTAGGAGCTTCCGGGTCACCATCAGCACGGCATATAGGAGTTTTTGCACCTAGGGGTACCATACCTTATGGTGGTGTCCTGGCTCCTCCCTCCCGATGACCAGGGCGGCGCTCACGACGTGGTTGCTTGCTGTGACATAGAGGAGGAGGGGTTCTCCTGTTTGGGAGCGACGAGGATTGGGGCCAACGTCAGAGACGCTTTGAGGCTCTCCAAAGCCTGTTGTGCTTCCTTAGTGCAGATGAAAGAGTTCATCTTTTTGAGAAGCTTGTAGAGAGGCATCCCCCATTCACCGAGCTGGGAGATGAATCAGCTCAGGGCGGCCAAACAGCAGTCGATGAGCCTTTGTATGCCCTTGACGTTGCGTATAGGGCCCATGTTGGAGATGGTCATGATTTTTTCAGGGTTGGTCTCGATGCCATGTTCGAACACGATGTATCCAAGCAGTATCCCCTTCTAAACCCTGAAAATACATTTTTGGGATTCAATTTGATGTTGAACCTTCAGAGGTTCATGAACGTTGTGGCCAAGTTTGCAATTAGGTCGTAAGCTTGAGCTATTTTGACCACTATGTCATCAACGTGACGGGTAGGTCGATCTGCCCGAGCGGGTATGCCTAAGCTCCTAGGATCACGCCGTGGAAGGGAGAGCTCGCCGGATGGAGCTCCGACTGGGGGATGTGCATGGCGTCGAGGGTGTCGACGTAGAGGATGTTGAGGCCACATCCACCGTCCATCAGCACCATGGTGAGGCGCTTCTTGTGGATGATGGGGTCGATGATGAGCGTGTAGCAACCGGGTCTAGTGATGTGGGAAGGATGGTCCCTCTGATCAAAGGTGATCGGAGATTCTGACCAGCGAAGGAAGGTGGGGATGGCCGTCTTGGCGATGCATGCCTCTCTGTAGCGCACTTTGTGCTGGCACTTGGAGTAGATGGTGTTAGATCCCTCAAAGATCATGATGCATTCCCCAAGGTCAGGAAAGTCATTCCCATCTTTGTCCACTATGCCTCCTTGCTTGGCTGCTGCCTCCTTGCCCTTTCCTTCTTTCGGCCCACCGCCCTATCGTAGGAAGCGCTTGAGGAGCTCGCAATCCTTGTAGAGGTGCTTGACGGGTAGGCGTGGTTGGTGCATGGACTATCCATGAGCTTGTCGAAGGGGCTAGGCTAGCCCTGCTAAGGCTGCTTGCCCATGCGATTGGCCGTGGCGACCAACACGGAGTTGGCCAGTCGGTGCCGGTCCTTCTTGTTCTTTTTGCCCCTCTATGTGGAGGGGCCCTCGTCTTGATCCTCATTTGGCCTTGCCCTTGTCATGGCCTTTGTTGAAGACCACTCCAACTGCCTCCTCGCCGGAGGTGTGGTTCGTGGCGACGTCGAGCAGGTCGCGGGTGGTCCGGGGATTCAGCTTGTGAATCAAAGACTCACAGGTTGTCCCAGAGAGGAACGCGCTGATGACGTCCGCATCAATGACATCAGGGAGGGAGTTGCATCATTTAGAGAACCTATAGATGTAATTCCGCAGGGACTCATTGGGCTCCTGGTGGTAGCTCTTGAGGTCCCAGGAGTTCCTAGGGCGGACATACGTCCCCTGGAAATTCCCTGACGAATATCCTCTTGAGGTCCACCCAGTCATGGATGCTGTCGTGTGGGAGGAATTCGAGCCATGCTCAACATGTTCCCCACATGGATGGGGAGGTACATAATGATGAAGTGGTCATCATCCACTTTCTGGCTTGGCAGGCGAGCCAGAAGTCTTTGAGCCATATACCGGGGTTCGTCTCTCGGTATACATGGCGATGTTGGTAGGCGGTCGAAAGCGGTGTGGGAACGGCGCTCTCTAGATGCGTCGGCCAAAGGACCGTGGTCCCAAGCCATCCGGGATGGGACTCCGGGCGTCCGGTCGGTGGCAACGGCCACACTGGGGTGCATCTTGTCGGTCCCTTCGATGGTCCGGTCAGAGCCCATGCTGCCTGCTCTCACCATCGCCGATGGACATCATCGTCATGCCGGGCCTGACACCGGTTGTTGATGACGCTATGAGCATCTTGGTTCAGCCCGAGGTGTTCGTGCATAGGTGGCCAGTGTAGAGCAGGCACTGGGTCAAGTCGCAGTGCAGCTGTGTCCTCCTATTCCATGCCCGGTGGCTATAGAGGTGAGCGGATGGAGTGATGCATCTGGTGCGTCCCTGCTCCCCTAGTGGGGAGTGAGGCCACGAAGTCGGTGTCGCAACGTGGAGCTCTCCGCCTACTGAACGGCGACAATTTCCACCAGTGCCCAAAGGTTCCGGTGGCCTACCTGCTCCTAGGGGTCGACGGGCTCAGGAAGGCCGCGCAGAAGAATTGCCACCGTGGTGATGTTCTGACCAGCCCAAGTGAACCATGGGGGATTGTTCCCCCCATCGATGATGTTGCGCTGAACCTGGCGGGCGTGACCCCGGGCGCCGCTAGCCGGGTTATGCGCACGTGGCACATCGTGGTGTGCCGAGCGCGCTGGTGCAGGTGGCGGCTGGTTCTACCACCTTTGTCGTAGCTCCTCGCCGTGGTCCTGGGCACACATGAGGGCATCCACGCGAGGTCCCGAAGGGTGTGGGCCTAAAGAGACTCCACCACCACCGGCGCCTATCCTAGAGCATCCACCATAGCGCACTCGTGGGACAGAGGGTGGCTAGATGCTATGACATCACCGATGCTAGAGCCGTTGCTCTCAACATCATCATCCATGAGGTCGTGAAAAGAGGCGGGAGCATAGCTCGCCATCCCCATGAATTTGGATGTGGGAGGGGTGGCCCTGCCCAAGAGCCACACATTTACTTATCATCATCGCACTGAACAACAGTCATGCAGCACGATCCAAAATAGATCTGCTCATGAGCCTCACCTACAACAAGGGTCAACGAACCCTGAGTACAAAAGTACTCAACAAGACTTAACCAAAAAAATAAAAACTGATAGAACTTAAGAATGCAGGCCTAGGGATTCAAGGCATGGCTTTAGCAATAATCAAAGTTCTTTTGCGTAAAATCTTTTTAATAAAATTCTTTACATCAACATTTAAAACTTCATAAGATCATATACAAAGCTGACACGATCCGTATAAAGATCATGAAACTTCGTATCCAACACTTTCTCAAACCATCCTCAAGGTAAAGTTATTAATACTACGATGATGAACAGAGAAGTGAGTCTCCATAACCGAGGAGCACCGACGATTCGAACCGATTAAAAACCCAGCTGGGAATTCCAGACCACACGACATATGTAGGTCCCCGACTTACATATATCA
This sequence comes from Miscanthus lutarioriparius, assembly GCA_904845875.1. Classification (NCBI taxonomy): domain Eukaryota; kingdom Viridiplantae; phylum Streptophyta; class Magnoliopsida; order Poales; family Poaceae; genus Miscanthus; species Miscanthus lutarioriparius. The sequence goes on along the minus strand of CAJGYO010000018.1, from coordinate 47,491,887 downwards.
ACCTACCATCGGATCCTCTAAAACAAGAATGGGTCCGCGCCACCCGAGAATACAGTACTCCACCAATCCAGCCCATTGCCACGTGGGTACACGCTATTCCCGTCATCTCTCCACTCCTAGTGCGTGAGTAGCCATTCTCGTAATAGAATAGCCAAGTTAAGGCTTACCGGAGTATGTGGTTAGTACTACAAAGTCTCACCGCACACAGTTCAACAACGGTACGGGCCTTAATCGACACAGGCGAAAAGAACCCGCTCACAAGACCTCCATGTCTTGTGGCTCACACACACCGAGTCCGCCCGGTCTAGATTTCTTACTCCACATGCTCATATCACATGATAACATAAGTAACCAAAGTTCCATTTAAAACTTGCAGGTGACAGGTAATCACCCGACTTTCATCGTTCTAAGCATAGCTAAGCATAACTAGGCATATACGAATTAAAACTGGTAACAAGGTAGATATGGAAAAACAAGGTTGGTAATGCATCAATTAGGTTTTCACTTAACTCCTAATCACTAAATGCAGTAAAGAAAAGCAAAAGCAAAATCAATTTGTAAAACACAAGGTAGGTTTAAATACATCCGGGGCTTACCTTCATTGTCGGAAAAGTCTGGTTCCGGAGTCGCACCACAAATATCCAACCCGACCTCAACAGACGGATTAACCTCTTCAACCATTGGATTAACTACCATGTGCTCACCTTCGTTCACTACACGTAGTAACAATGCCATGTTTAACATGATGCGAGATACAAAATATGATGCTCGATGATGGATGCAAAAGTTAACAACTTGAATACAACTTTCCTTCGTGGTACAGTTACAAGTCAAACTAACTAAACCTATTTCGTAACACTCACATCAATTGCCAAAGATCATTACCAACTAATGACCCAAGGACATCACTCAATAAAAAATTCAATCAAAACCTAAATCATTAAAGGTTACTATTTGCTTTTATGAATTAATTATTTAATTCAAAATTATGAAATAAATCAACTTGTTACAATTGAGCTCAAAATTTTTATAAATGTTCATCACATGATAACTAAGTGGCAAAACAATTTTCATAATTTTTGGATAAATAAATAAGTCTAGAAGAATCATGGAAACTCAATTATTAATTAATTGAGCAATTTTTATCACAATCAAAAAGTACTAAAAAACAATATTTCATATTTTTCTTAAATAATATACATCACAGATAAGTCACACAAAAATTTTCATAATTTTTGGAGCTCTAAATAAATCTACACAAAAATAAAAAAAACAGACACTATTCATTCATTTCTGAAAAAGGAAAATTCATTTTTCAAATCACCCGCTCACTGACAAGGTGACCCCACCTGTCATCCCCGACCTCCGCGTGTTGACCACGGCAGCGACGGCTCTGACCAGCGATAACTCACCGCCGGTGAAACCTCCAGCCCCCACGACGGTACCAACACATTCCCCACAACCCAACGCATCGATTGGAGTCACTAGCTTGAGCAATTACAGCGGTGTTCGAGCTTGACGCCGGCCATGGCGGCCACGACGGCATGGCTGCGCTACACCGGCAAAACGACGGAGGTAGCAGTTAAACCAACGGCCTAGGAAGACTCAAGAGCTCACCACGAACGCGCTGGAGTCGATGGCCGAACCAAAAGATCAACGGAGATACTGGTCGACGTTCCCAGCAACTCCGGCGGTGCAAGCGACGGTGACGACGGTTAACCGGAGATTGCAATGGACAAAATGGTCAATCAACGAGGCAGCAAGAACCACGGCAACAAGGCGAAGCTAGAGTAGTGCAAAGCAGGGACAGAGGCGCACCGGAGAGCCACGGCCACGATGAAGCGCACTCGACGGAAATTTTGCCGGCCGCGAGGAACAAACGCGACGAGCGATGGTTCCCGATGAAGTCAAGCCACAAGGACTGGTTTGCTGGGTGCGCAAGGAACTAGCGGAGCTGGGACATGCTTTGCTGCGATGGCGCAGGCGCTGGTTCGACGGCGAGGGCTCGACGTAAATGATCGGCGACGTCGGGAAAAGCAGAGCGAGGAAGCGGGGACAAACGGCGGCGGCTCAGTCCTTATAACGCGGCTTAGAAGCAAGGAGAAGCCACGCCACGGCCTTCACCGCGCCAGCACGACGCCGAAATTGGCCACGCGCGCGCCTGGAACCGAAACGAAGGTCGCCGGCGATGTAGCTTAAGCGGCGAGCACTGTTCAACGTATTTATAGAATTGCCACTCGGTTTAAAATCTAAATTACTCCCAAATTTATGTAACAACTCAAAAATATCCAAAAACAAAAGTTGTTCAAAATTCAAAGTTCTACAACTTTGCTTTTATAACCATACCCAAATTCGGTCTATATTTTGAAATGCAAATTTGAATTCAAAAGGGGACACTTTAAGTACATTTCGCCTTTTCAAATTACTTCAAATTTTTCTAAACAACTTTAAAAACTCCAAAAACAAACTTTGTACAACTCAACAAGCTCTACATTTTTGCTTTAAAGCTCAACCCCAAAATATGCTCAGATTTTGAAATAGGTTTTTCGGGTCAAAACTTAAATGCTGAATTTAGGGTTTTCGAAAATTCCAATCCGAACAAAACTTGGAACTTGATTCCAACACTACAAGGAAACACTTATAACACAAATGTAAACTTGTTTTGGTGAATGCATATCAAAGTTTGCAATATGACCAAATGCTTTGCAATGCATATGATGACATGGCAGTTTTTAGTATTTAAAACACCCGAGGTGTTACAGTATTGCGGTTGACTGGAGCACCCTGCCATACTTGCTCTATTTGTTTCCTAGGTCTTGACCGAGCGGGCGTTCCCGGTCGGTCATTTCCCAGTCGGCTCTGGCCTCTCGATCGGAGAAGAGCTGTAAGCAGAGGTTCAATGTACTCCCGGTCGGAGAAACGAGTCAGAGTCAGAGGCGAGCATCATCCCTTCTCAGCCAGGCCTTCCGGTCGAAGAGGCGGGCCAGAGTCAGAGGTGAGCGCCGGTCCTCTTTTGGCCAGGCCTTCCAGTCGAAGAGGCGAGCCGGAGTCGGAAGCGAGTGTGGTTCCTCCTTGGCCGGGCCTTCCGGTCGGTGAGGCGGGCCGGAGTCAGAAAGTGAGCATCATCCTCTCTTTGGCCAGGCCTTCCGGTCGGAGAGGAGGGCCGGAGTTGGAAGCGAGCGTCGTTCCTCCTTGGCCAGGCCTTCCGGTCGGAGAGGCGGGCCAGAGTCAGAAGCGACCGTCGTTCCTCCTTGGCCAGGCCTTTCGGTGGAAGACTAGATTGCCCTTCTGGCCTGTCATTAGGTTTTTTGGGCCGGCCCAGGAGTTGCGCGTCGTTGGCAATGTCATCTGCTGGGCCAAGCTTTTGCTGGGAAGCAGGTCCATGAGGGACCCCAAGTTTATGAACCCGACACCCTATCTCTTGTGTTTATGTATTCTACTTTCATCTCCTATGTTGATCATGAGAGACGTAGAGGGAAAGGTCCTAACCGCTGGCAACATGTTTTATAACAGGGATATGGTAGGGATGGATGTCGATTTGCCTTGGCTCAGATCGTTGAAGCTCGACAAGGAGCTCTCCGCCTCGGGCGCGAGCCCACCGCGCACCAGGGTACCGGGAGCGTGAACCGAGTGGCGTGACCGCGTAAGCCGCCACAGCCCACACGTGAGCTGGCGGCGACGGCTCGTCTGGCCCCGTTTTACTCACGGTGGAGGTTGAAGGAACGTCAGAATCCCATCAAATGCTAACGGTGTCCTCGATACCAACGTGTAAATAGCTAGCTAGATGAAACTTACAAATAAAAAAAATTAAAGACTGCCATTATAATTTTGCTAAATTGGAGATATGCCATCCTATCCCACATGTCATTGACTCGTGTGAGCCCCACATGTCAGTGAGATACCAATGGCATATCTCCAACTTGAGAGAGTTGTTTCTCTTGTGCTAGACTAGCTATTTGAGAGTCGCTATCTATTTGATCTCTCTCCTTAATAGCCAATAAACTAGCTATTTGGTTGATAGCCAATAGACTAGCTATTTAGAAACCATTGGGGACGCTCTAAGACTGCCACACCCCACACATGAGTCGGCTGCCATAGCCCACACACGAGCTGGTGGCGGCGGCTCGTCTAGCCCCGTTTGAGACCACATTTCTCACGGTGATGTCAGAATCCTACCGAACGCAACGCAATAAGCTCGATGTTTTCCACAGTCATAGACTTAACGACCGTGAGAATGAGATGCGAACCTGATTTTACATATCGCGGCTTCCTCACTCCCGCTCATCTACCACACCACATGATGGGAGATCGCGGTCCCAAACAGGGCCTTTACACTTTCTATGATCGCACGGTCTCACGTGTTGTACAAACAACAAACATAAATCCCAATGATAATCTATTTGTATATAATCTTTTATAAAACTATTAGACTTTGATATAACTATATATACGGTGAAATCTCTATATTATAAATATCATATTCATAGAATAAAGAAAAGTCTCCTTATCTTGTGTTTATGTATTTTTAGTTTCATCTACTGTGTTGATCATAAGAGACGGAGAGAAAAAAGTCCTAACCGCTGGTGACGTGTTTTATAACAGGTTGTCAGCACGATAAGTTATATGTCAACATCGTCATTGAAGCCGCGCCGATCTCGATGTCGACGTCCCGCTGCGACTACTTCGACGACGTTGACATTCTCGACATTGTTAACGAAACGGATCTATTGTCTCTACATCCAACTAATTTGCACTATATCGACACATGGGTGGACCCAGCCCTAGTCCTGGTAGGCCCAGGACTACCCCAAATTTTAGCCAAAATTATTAGTACTAGTATGGTTACTAGGACTACCCCAAATTTTAGCCAAAACTATTAGTACTAGTATGGTTTAGAAAGTCCAAACTAAAAAAGTCCAATTCTGTTAAGTACTTCAGTCTCCAGATCATCTCTCCACTTGGCTGGTGCTTGTTTGTGAGAGTCCAAACCAAAAAGGCCAACTGTCTTATCATCTCTCCACTTGGTTGGTGTCCGTTTGCGCTTGGTATTCGCTAGGTCTAGAGTATGTCTTGAATTATATTATACCATTTTGAATGTAAGATGTTTTTGCTCAAATCCTGGGTCTGCCACTGCATCAACATGTACTTTCGCCATCAAGCGGGTAGTTCTACACCAATGCCAAATACCGTATGGGTATGTATCTACAACCAACGTCCTACGCGGCATGCGAGTAGATTGAATTGAGGCATGAAAGAACCATATCTCGTAGATCGTGTTTGTCCTAGACATTGAGTTGGGCTTTTGTTTTGGTCCTAATAGTATACACGTAGTACATTAGATATATATGAACAGTACATGGAGTACATACAATATTGATGTATATGAATAGTCATGCTTTATGCTTTACATATACATCTAGGGTTCAATTAAAAATAGAAAAGGCATGAACGCCGGCATGCCAACAAGCACATCATAATCTCATCGTATCATGCACAGAACCTCGATCAATGAAACCGCCTTCATCACATTAGGACTAAAATCGCCACACTGACCATGGGCTGTTGCATACCGTCTAGCTTGAACATTAGGGTCAAGCTCATCCTAGACCATCACCACACAGATCTGCAAACCACCTTGGCGCTTTCATAAAGTCTTGCAGCCATGTCATGGCGACATACAAGTTGTCACCGGCTTGAAGCCACATGCCCTACATGACCCCCCAAATGTGCATTCTCACCAAGGCCAGATGCAACTAGCACTTAGTTGTGTTTCTTGTGCTCGGCTTGTAGCCACCGCCAAGAATGCACTAGCAAACGCCGCATTGCCCGACTTTGGCTCATCGCCGCCGGCTATGGCATGCATGTTGTTGTTGCCAAGCAGCAACCATCAGTTGTCCCGCATCGATGTTGCTCACTCGCACGCAATGCGTCGTCCGTCCGCTTGCACGCACCAGAAGTTGTGTTGTCCTTCTATCTAAGAGAACACTATCACGACTTTTTAAAATCGATAGAAGTGGGCTAAATGGACCAACCCAATTTCAACCTAAATCCATGAATATCAAGAATTGGTTCAATAAATATGAAATTTATGAATGAGATCTTGATTCTTGCAGAATTTAATCATAGGTCAAGTATCTCCGGCATTGTGAATTAAGGGAGTTTTTGAATATAACCCCTCAAAAATTTCATTTTTAAGCAGTTTTCTAATTAATTATCTCTAGACGATCTATTTATGCATATTTATTCTATGTTCTTATATATATTTCGTATGAATAAGGACTTGTGTATGTGTGTGTATATATATATCAAAGTTTTGGGCTTGGCTGAAAATATTCATATCGGGCTTCTTTTGGCCTATTTCTTAGGGCTAACGGGTAACGGGGACGGGGAGCTGGAGAATGTCCTCTCCTGGGATTGGGGTTCCGTAGCCCATCTTTATCCCTTGGACCTTCTTCATATGTAAGTGGGTCTTTAAAATGGCCTCTCCGGACCGCTCCATGCCATCTTCACTATCATGTTTCCCATCAAAAGGTTGCGGGCCACACTACAAACGCAGTTGTATGATCTTGCAAGACTACAAAGCCCCTAGTGTATAAGCGTAATGCACCCAAGCACGAGGTGACAAGAGGTGTGCAAATCTCACTAAACACTAAGCCTAAACCTATAGCAAAGCGCCAATATACGAGTCTAACTAGCATAAGCACTTCGTAAAGCACTACACCAATCACCTAATATTTCCTTTAACACTTGTGGTGGCTAGAGCACTCGAAATAGAGCCTTAACTCCCCTACAACTTTAGCATACTCTAACACACTTGAAATGATTGGCCATGGTGTGTATATATAGAGCCCGTTTGTTTCCACTTCTCCTGGCCACGCTTGGATTATAATCTAAGCGAAGATTTTCTCGCTTCTCGCTTTTCGCTTCTCGTAGTTCAAATCTCTGAAGCGGCTTACCATATAAGCGAGAATCGGTGGAAATAAGCAAAGCGTTTGGCGGGATTCTCGCTTATTTCCACTGACAAGCCGCTTATAAGCGGAAACAAACAGGGCCATAGACAAAACCCCAAAACTAGTGGTTGGTGGCGAAACAAACTTTCTACAGACTCACCGGAAGTTCTGGTGATACCATCAAAGATATTTGGTGGTTGCCATGTGTAATAGCCATTAGGCACATTATAGCCGACCATTGGGCATCCCTTTATCTCTTGCCACCTCTCCGATGAACACCGAATTATACTTCGGTTAATATGTTAACATCATCCAATGATACCGACATGTATAATTCGACCCAATCTTCATTGATAGAGTGTATGTACTCCGTATTCACCGTCGGTTGTATCTAGCAGCTGGCGGGGATGGTGTCGCCCAATATATATGGCCCTCCCGCACGGGATTGGAAAGTTTAGACGAAATTCCACTCCTGCCGCTCATCCTTTTTGGTACCCGACGAGCCTGCTCACTGCCGCTCCTCCTCACCATCGGTTCCGCTCACCATTGCGCCTGGCTGATGGTTGTTCTTGCTCACCAACATGCCCGCTCCTCCTCAACGGCGTGCCTGCTCCTACTCACTGGCGTGGAATTTGTTGCTTACTGGTGGGCCCGCTCGTGCTCCCCGCCGCTCCTCCTCACTGGAGTACGCTCGGGATCCCCACACGCCTCTTCACCGGTGTACTCGCTCCTGCTCACCGCTAGACCTGCTCACCGTTGCAATTTGTCACAAGCTTTGGGTGCTATTAGGATAAAAATGTCAATTCCTATTTGTGAGGTTTGATTGTTGTATTTCAGGATAACAGAAGCGTCACAAAGATACGCATGGCATCTTACATTTGCATATTTATATGATGCACTGCACCTGTTACTTATAGTGTGTGGCTACTTGTAGAGGACTATAAATGACCTCATTGTGCAAGGGTATGCCCACTAGGGGGATGTTGTATGACCACAGGTTCTTCATCCTGCAAAGTCATTGTTCCCAAGTTGTTTATATAGTTGGCCTCATGAATTATCTTTGTTACTGTCCATTGCTTTTTGTTGAAGCACAAGTCATTCCTAGCCTTCCATAAACACCAAAGAATGAACAAGATGAATCATAACTTAACATGGGGAGTTGATTGCTGCAGAACGTGTGTTAGCTGAAGATGGATGCCTCTACTTGAATGTGGTAGAGAATCAGCCCGAAGCCCCAGCGGGGAATAGAACTAAACGGCTCTTGCAAAGCTGCATTCAAAGAACAAATGCATTTCTATTTCTTGCAAGTTGCAAGAAAGACACATGTCACTTACGTTCAGAATAATTTGTTGTATTCTAGAAACAGTGCCCAAAGCCAATCAAAGAAGCTGCCAAGCAAAAGTTTCAACCCCCGGCTGAATAAGCTTGTCTGACCAAACCTGTCTAAGAATTTGTATTACCTGGTTTGCAATGTGGACAAAATTGGTTCTTTGTTGTATTCTAAGTTGTCTGTAGGCACATTTGGTCTTGCAGATGCCAGAGGGTATAGCCTTCCAACATAAGATGTTGTCCTCTTGTCCTGCAATGATGGGGACCTGCAAAATGATTGAAGCAGCATGTTCTCCAAAAAGAGTGGTGATTTTTGCTTCATCCCAAAGTGTAGCATTTGGAATCCATAGATCTCTGACACTTGGAACATTGTAAGTTTGTTGCTCTAGGTTCAAAAGATAATACATATTATGTCAACTGGGACACCAAGGCTGATCCCAGATGCTAGTGTTGCCATTATAAATTTGAATGGTACATTGCTGCTATAAAATGTATCTAATGTTCAGAATTGAAGACCAGAAAACATATTTTGGAGGGTATAGAGGTGCTCTCTAGAAGGAGGCGCTATGATAATATTTGGCTTTAATAATTCTAGCTACATGTGATTCTGGATTAGAGACAATGCACCGAGCAGTAGAAATTAACATACTTTTGTTTACAAGCTCAATATCCCAAATACCCAAGCCTCATTCTTCTTTGGCGTGCAAATGGATTTCCAAGATCTTAAATGTAAGGCCTTAGTGGTACTCCCTTCCTAAACTCCTTGCTACCATAAGGTGCGAATTATGGCATTTATCTTTACCAAGAACTTCTTAGCGAGAAAGGTGTTCACCATGTGATATATCTGTTACACCTAAAAATATGAGACTTTCGTCCAACTCCCATCGTGTGCGCGCTCGCCCCTGATCGAGTCTCCGAGCCCTTTGTGTGTGCGTCCGTCTACGAGTCTCCGAGCCTGATACGCAACTGCGATCCATCACACTGCCCAACAATTTTTAATCGCAAAACACATACATGGCTCCCATTCCCGATCCCTCAGCGCTCCTTCGCCGGCTCCTCCCTCCTCTTCGGCTTCTCGCATGCTCGGGGAATCACGGCTTAAGCAGCATCGAGAAGGATGAAGGCAGTTGTGGTGCAAGGGGGATATCGAGCACGCGGCAGCAGATGGACTTCCAATCCTACCAAGGACGATTGATGGGAAGCGGCGGCCCGGCGCCATCATGTCGTCTCGCCCATCGACGGCGACGCCTGCTCCCTCATCTGCGCGTACTGGAATTTGACAACACCATGCGCCATCGCTTATTCCTCGATGTCCGCACCACGCTGGGCGACGCGGCCCCCGCACGCTGTGGGGCTCACCGCCACGTTGGCCTTGGAGCTCAAATTCCACGGCCTATAAACTCTCTGTTGGTCAAGCAGCCTATCTGCGCGTGGTGGTCGGAAAGGAGCAGCTGTACAGACTGATTGAGGTGCAGGAGATATGGACCTCAAATATAATACGTAGTGTACTGGTTGGAAAGGAGCAGCTGTACAGACTGAATTTCCATGTGTCATTAATCTTGCAAGTACATGAGAAAAGCTAAGTCCTGTGATGTGTCTTGGTGCAGGATATTTTAACTATCTTAACTGATCTGATTGAGTTTTTTTTGAAAAATAAGTGATCTGATTGAGATCAACACCACATAGTGCAAGCTTTTGGGTTTTCAACATAGGCACCAACAAGGGTCAGCAGTAGACTGCCTACGAGGTGGACACTGAATGCCACTAAATCAATTTCCCGCCTCATGTAATTATGTAACTACAGTAACTCCACTTGTCATGAGTCGTAACCAGAAAATAGTTCTATAATTATCTTTATGTTCTTTACTTTTCATTTCAATGCATCTTTGCAATCAACTCTCTCAAAAATTGTAAAGGAATTTCTATTAGCCAATCGTCAATGAATATATATAGTGTAACGCCACTTTAGAAATTGTAAAAAGAATCGACATGCAAAGCTACACTTTGTTTTTTTCTTGCAGAATGACCATATATAATACTCCTGCTTTGATACATCGACTAGTTCATCACGTGCGCCCTCGCGCGCGCCGGCAAGGTAGGAAATGAGATAAAGGGGATTTTTTGGCACCCGATTCACTGCATAGATTGAATGGGGAGCGGAGAAATCCAACCATGCAGCCGACGGATCCGGCCATCCGTCACCAGAGCCGGCAAGGGAAGGGGAGGGAAGCAAAAGAGAGAGAGAGAGCGCGCACCTTAATGTGTACAGCGGTCGGGCAGCGGTCGTTTCGCGGCCACCTCTCCCGTGGCCCGCGCCCACAGTGTGCAGCTAGCGGCGGTGGCGACCAGCGAACCTGCTTTCATGCGCTGGCCTTCGCACCCACCCCCGGCCAAGGGCATGGCCGCCGAGCATAGGCAGCTAGGGTTTGGTCGAGCGCACGCGGAGCGGTGGGAAGGGGCAACGCGGGGGAAGCAGCGGCGGCGCAGGTAGCTAGGGTTTGGTGGAGCACACGCGGAGCGGCGGGAAGGGGCAGCGTGGGGGAAGCAGCGGGGGCGGCTACCGGCATGGGCCTGTCGTGCCGCTCCATGGCCGAGGACGTCCACCGCCGTCAGGGGCCCACCGTCGCCGGGGCCCACCGCGGGCGCGCGCAGCAGGCCGGGGACGCCATCGCCCGCCGCCCTTGGCGTGGCGCAGCGAGAAGGCGAACTCGCCGGACGAAGGTTGCGTCAAGGTGGCGACCACGGCGGCGTCCACTGCTGGAAGCGGTGGGGGCAGCTCACGGACATGTGCCACCGTCGGCCGGGCGCGACCGCCATCGGTGGAGCCCATGTGTTGGATCTAGTGGAGATGGGAGGCCTCGCATTTGGATCTTTGCTCGCCGCCGCAGATCCACCGCCTCTGTTGCCGGCGCGAGCTCCACGCCGTGCTCCAGCTTCAGATCCGCCCCGAGAGGGGCCCCATGAGCGCCCGCTTCAGATCCACCGCCGAGGTTGCCGACGTGACCTCCCCGTCGTCATTCACGCCCACCATGGAGGTCCCTCCGCCGCCAGAGCCCTCCGCCGCGTCAGGGCCTCCGCTGGCTGCTCGCGCACTGTGGGGACGACGGCGACGGAGGGGCCAAACGCTAGGATGCGCGACCCGCTACCTTGCGTCGCGAGGAGGAAGCGGCGTGGTGGAGGGCGGAGGAGGAGGAGGAGGGTGGCCGCCGCCGCGCGGAGGGCTGGCCACCGCCGAGGTCGCCCCGCGCCGTCGCCTCGGTCGCGTCGCGACTCGGGAGCAAGGGAGGGAGCGTACAGGAGAGAGAGAGAGAGGAGGGATGAGAGGTTTCTAAAGGAGAATCAGGAACTGGAGTATATATTTGCTCCACCGGATTCGCACGAGAAGCCGCGGAAGCTAGCAAAATCAACCTAGAGCGACGAGGAGGCAGAAGAAGCAGATTCTAAAGGAAGCGGCTACAAGCAGTCTGGGCCACACGATGGCGGATCCGACGGCTAGGAACAATTGGGGTGACGTGGATGCTGTGAGAGGCGGCCAAAGTAACTTGCTTTGATATATTAGATGTGTTATTTGTTGATTTTTTGATACATTGAATATTTCTAATAGAAAAAACTCATAGTGATTAAAACAAATGATTTCAGACCATGTTCTCAAATAATGAAAATATGCTTATTATTTATACAACTTATATTTTTAAAAATTTTCCCATTCTACCAAGGTGCTATAACTAAACATTGCAACATAACAACATAACCCTCTCTGACCATGATACACATTCAGTTTATTCTTTTTTTAACATACTACAGTCCTTTTGGGAATTAGTTGATATAAATAACTAAAGAGAAAAAAATAGGACCTTCATGGATTTTTAAATAGTTTATAGGGTTCCCAATGCAAAATTGTTTATTATTTTTTTTATTATTTTCTGATTTATGAAAATGATGAAATCAGTTTCTATGTAATTAGATTTGTAGATTTCTTAATATGTTAGTCTAAGCGTCACTGTAGGCGTAGATGAAAATTTGTAACCCGGTGCAACACGCAGGAACCGATAAACAGATAATGGTTAGTGTGTGAGTGTATATGTGATTATCACCCAATTAATGGATCGATTAATTAATGGATCTGGCTGATGGTTCTTTTGCTTAGCTACCTGTGATGTAATACTACTGCAATGTAGAGTGTGGATCTGCTTCATTCCTCACTGTTTGGCTTGCCTGATCACGAATCACTGCTATGATCTACAACGGTCTATGTATTCATGCTGATTTAGTGCTGCTTTTTGTCTGGGTCATACCATACTTTTCTTAGTATTGGAATTTGGAAAATTCATGGGCCCACTGTAGTAGGACTTATAATGTTGCCTCTTACTCCCTCTGTCCCTATATGTAAGTCGTTTTTGCTCTTAACCATATGCAGCAATAGTTATCTGAACCTGGCCATACTTTGAGTCTAGGTGCATTGTTGATTGAGTGAATCTAGACATATACTTTTGCTCCCACAACGATAGAGAAGGGGGACAGAGGGAGTATGTTGATTGCCACTCTTTCAATTTCATGTAATGGTATTGTCCAAAACATTTTCTTACATGTGAAGTCACTTGCTCACTTGTGAAGATAGCGATTTCGGCAAGCGCTGGACAAGCTCATCAAGCCTCGCGTCATCAAGACAACCTCGCGACATGGTGGTCCCCGATCGGGTAAACTGTTCTTTGTGGCCTTGGCAGCGTGAGGCGTGTAGTTCTAAAAATATATGTCCGACATGGTGGTCCATATATCTAGTGAGAATAAAAAAATAGGTTTGTTTGTTTTGGATCCATGCCATTATAATTCGCAAGTTAAGCCATTACAAGTTATTAGAAGATCTGTGAAAATTTGTGCTCTAAGGATGGAGATAGATAGAATTATAATAGCAGATGTTTGAATAGATATCTAATGACGAATAAAAAAAAATATAATAGTATGATTTTTTTTGGATAAGTTGCAATTTATAGAGTCACAAAATGTGCCATAGAGTTAAGGCCATTATAATTTCTATATTTAAAGATCGAATGTGATTTTCTTGTTTGTGCTCTAGAGGATGGAGAGTAGATAGAACTTTTAATTTGAAATATCAATTCAAAATTCGATTTAAACCGAATTTGAATAGATGAATTATAATTCGTTTTTCTCTTGGTGGCTAGTTGCCCTCTATTTTAAAACTTATTAAAAATATAATAGTATAGATAAAAATTTGTTTTATTTATAGATAAGTTGAACAATTTGACCGAGAGTCATAAAATGTGCCATAGAGCACAGAACCCATGTCACAGATCTCCGAATATAAAAGTAGAAAACCGGGAACCCATAACAGATCTCCGAATGGCCAACCGGGAAAAGGCTCGCTCACATCCCTGTGTGTCCGCGCGGGCTATCCGAGCCATTCATCTCCTCTCTAGCATCAATCTTGATGTATTTTTTCTCTTTCTTTTTCCCCTCTCTCTTAGCCAACACGAAGCCACCGCGCAATCAAAAAAAAAAAAAACACACGAAGCCACCGCCGCCGCCGCCCAGCCATCTCTTCGTGATCCCCGGCCGACGCCGCCGCTCCCCACCCCGGCACCGCCCCCACCCCATCACCTGCCGGTCCGGCTGGCGGCCGCCCCCACCCCGACACCTGCAGCCCCGGCCGGCTTCGCCCTGCACCCCGTCAATCCGCTGGCTAGCTAGGGCTTCCTGATCATCATTGGCCTCCGCAGCTTCCCGCCACCATGGGGGTCGACAGTGACGACGAGGATCTCGTAGTCTATGGGACGCCCATCGAGCGAGAGGAGGACACCTCCGCCCGCAAGCGCCGTGCCGTCGCCGAGGCTGGTCAACTCCGCGCCCTCCCTGCCTGGAAGCAGGAGGTCTTTCTCTCACCTCCCTCTTTCCTCTCCTCCCTCTCCCAGTCTCCCTATTGTTGTGGTAGGAAAGGGATATGTGTCCTGCTGCGGTGTTGGTAGTGATGGATTCGAGCTACTGGGACTTGCAATTTCGTGATTAGCAATGCAACAGATATTGCGTTTTTTTTAATGTTTGCGGTTTGCCGAGCAATTGCGATGCGATTTAGTTGTGATCAAGAGGGATACTGCACATACTCTTCCAGTTGGGGTTTGCTCACATGCCTGCTGCTGTCGTCAGCTACTTGATGCCATGCTTCTGTTTAGCTTTGGTGGCTCATATTATAAACAGAGCTGTGTTAATTTTCTGCTCGTACCATTGGGGTTGGGGTGAAAGCTAGCTCGAAACTTTTAGGGCAATCAGTTGCTCTTTATGGCCTGTTTTGTTAGTTGGGCAGTATGTCAACTAGGAAAATGCAGAAGCAGAATAATGGTTTAAATTGTGAATTATATCTGTCTACTCCCTTTGTTCCAAATTATAAGTTGTTTTGGCTTTTCTAACGGCTTATAATTTGGAATGGGCGGAGTACTTCTCAAAGGAGATGCTTAATTCCATCATCCTGCAGAATACTGTTAATCCTGTTGTTTATCCTTGTGTGCGCTTGTTAGTCAAACCATAGTTCAGTAACTAAGACCTTGATTGTGGGTTCTGCTGATCTCATAATGGAATGGGTTGTGGAAATTCATGTAGTTCAAATGTGATTTTTACTCAACTATTCCTCTATTAGTTGCTAGGTTCCTTATAACGTGGATGCTGTTTATCTGTTTGGACTTTGGATAGTGCAATGTAAACTCACAAAAATATAAATTTGTGATTTTGTAGCCATTGTGATCTTGTATTTGTATTAACAAATCTGCAGAGTAACATCAGTGGTTGATGCTGCATGTTTGCAGAGAATATGAGAATTCATTACATCATACCATTTATTTTTTACTACTAAGTTATAGTATGGATTGAATTGTTATCTTTCGTGAGTTACTTGTCTTCGTACTTGTTGAGCTTGTGCATTGTAGATTTCAACTGAAGTCATGTGGCATTTGATTTACTTCAAGTTTTATTGTTGTTTTCATGTGGCGTATAGGTGAGGGATGAAGAAGGAAGAAGAAGATTTCATGGCGCATTTACTGGTGGATTCTCTGCTGGCTTTTACAATACTGTTGGCTCAAAAGAGGGTATGTTCCATTGAATTTTTAATAATTATTATACTACCTCCATCTAGAAAAGGATTTAATTCTAGCTTTATCCCTTGCCAAACTTTCTAAAGTTTGACCAAATTTATAGAAAAAAGTATCAATATTTATAACATGAAATGGGTATACTATGAAAATATATCTCACGACGAATCTAATGACACTTATTTGGTATCATAACTTTGATTTTTTTTTTGTATAAACTTGGTTAAACTTAAAATGTTTTGACTTGGTACTATACTATAATTGCATTCTTTTCTGTACAGAGGGAGTAGTATGCATGAAAGTAGCATTGAGGAAACACATTTTATAATATAGGCACTATGATTTTCCTCAGGGTGGACACCACAGACATTTACATCATCACGAAAGAATAGAGCTGAGCTGACAAAGCAAAGCTTATACAATTTTCTTGATGAGGAGGATATAAAGGTACATAATGTTCTTTAACCTTGCAAATAAAATTTTGAAAAGCTACCCAATTGCTCAGATAGTATGAAAATTTGTTCTTTCTGCAATAATTGTTCATACTTTCCCTTTTAACTTGGTTAAAGAATGGCTTTTAGGCAGACATGTTGCCAGAGTCACCTGACTGGTTTGCAGGTCCAGGCTTGTAAATATGTATCATTATCGTAGGGCATGTTGATCTGATCAGATTCAGCTTTTCTTTTTGACATCAGATTCAACTTTTAAGGCTGGTCTAATTTCTGCTGTTTGGAGGCGCAAATAGTCTGATTGAAGTTATTTCATAGCATGTATTCATTCTTGAAAAAATCGAGTTCATTTGACGGTGTGGGTACTATTTACAGGATATGGGTGGTAATGCTTTGGAGACATCTCAGCAGTACGATACCTTTGGTTTTACAGCTGCAGAGTATGCTCGAAAACAGGCATCCAAGGAACAAAAGGAGAGGTTAGCGTCTTATCATCCTGTTCTACCAGTTTAATAAATGAATGCACTTATTGAACTTAGCTTATCTGTTGCCCATCAAAGCACTCTTCAGTCATCTCTCTGCACATTTTTCTGCTATTTATTGTGGTTCCATTCAACCAAGCTGTTTTGGTCAAACCTTAAGCCCCAGCAGTTGGTGGGAGTCTCATGCGGCCATATCGCTGAGTTGGGTGGAGTGAAAATGAACAAAAATGATCCATGGAGAGGAAGAGACAAAAACAAATGGTTCCTATGGGCCTCTTTATGGATTTTTCTCAAATTTAGTTGCCTATTTGAGCCCTTTAGTTTCCTACTTTTTCATTATTTATCTATTTGTATTCTTATTATTACATCTATGCCGTTGTATTTGAATGCCACCAACTTGTGTATGAGTGCATCCAAATTGAACTACCTTTTGCTGATATATGTCTTTTCATTTTTACATCTCCTTGCAGACCATCTGCTATACCTGGTCCCATACCTGATGAATTGGTGGTCCCCACCACAAATTCAATTGGTATTATTTGTTCTCATGTTTTCTCAATAACATTTGAGTTGATGTATGTACTTTCATTGAATTTTATATCATTACCATGCTTGAACAGGTGTGACATTGTTAATGAAAATGGGTTGGCGCCAAGGACGCTCTATCAGGGACTCACATGCTGATTCCTTATATGGTATGCTTTGTTTTCAATGTTTTTGTTTGTTTGGTAAGTTCAGCCATTGTCTGTCGAAGTGTGGCCCTTCATTTGGTCAGAACTCTTGAATGCTACAGCCAATGCCTTGTAATAGCAGCTTCTGGCCTCGCTAATTATCATTAGTTTGAAAACATTATTCTGCTCAAAAGTTTCGTTGCGATTCTCAAATATGACATTTCTTCCTGATCATTTGGAGTTGTATGTCTCCTAAACTGAAAAAATGAAAAAAAAAAAATCTGCATGCAGAATCACGCAGGAACGCTAGAAAAGCTTTTCTTGCTCTCTCTGGTGCCAAGGATGATGAGGATCAAGATCAAAGTGCCGAAAACCCTAGCTTAGATAAAGCTGTTGTGGGGTCGGTCGAGGAAATACCTGTATCTGGAAATACCCCTGTAAGCAGAATGAGTGTTTTTTGCTTCATTGCATGGGCATATTTCCTTGTTATTCACCTCGTTACAGGGCTGTATTTTCTTGTTTGGTTCTTTATAACATCTGTTCTTCTAATGTCTTATTATTTTTTTTCACTTTTTTGTGATTCTTTCAGATATAAAAATATCATGTGGGGCATTTGTTTTCCCAACTTAAACTAGCTAATCACAATATTCGTCCTTTTGCACTTGTACTCTTATCGGTTTCATAAGCTGTCTTGGACTGTGTTGCAGTGAAATCTTTTTTAAATTTGACCTCTGAATGTATGCTAGACATTTTATTGGCCTCTTGAATGTTGTCATATTGTTATTTAAATATATAAGTAATATTCTTTCAGGTCTTAATTTTTTTTGGGAGTAACAAGCTTATCACAAATTTTCCTCCATTATACATCATACTTGTTGTATTTTATGCTATCTAGACAGCAAAGCTTCAAACTTGGCCTCCAATGGATGCTAGGTTTTTATGATTGATCACTTAAAGCTATGTCCTCAATTTATAATTACTTTCATAATATTGTTTCACAGAATGTGCTTTTCTCTTTTGCTCTACAATTCATTTTCAAAAAGAAGATCAGTGGTCAAAGTCTCATTACCTTCATTTATAAGGGAATGTACCCATAGTATGATAGTATCCAAGATGTCCAAAATGTGTGCATACATATACTTATTTATTTATTTTGTGTTCATGGTCGCATCATGTGTTAGAAATACACATGAAGAAAACATCTGCTGAAAGTATTACAATCCATGAATATTTAGGTCTACGTGCTTCATCCAAAGCAGGATTTTCATGGATTAGGTTATGATCCATTCAAGCATGCTCCTGAGTTTAGAGGTATCATGTTCAGATAATATACTCTTATTAGCATTATTCTGTGTCTGTCACACCTGATTCCTTTTATAGACAGGAAAACATTGCAGAAGTCAAGAGAGAGGGACCACAAACGAAATGATGTTTCAATGAGGGGAAATCTTATGATTTCTAATTGTAAGATATAATGATTGTCTCCTGTTATTCTATTATATTGATGTTGAGAGTTGATTAATGATTAGTGTAGCCTCAGCTTTGAATTAACTTAGCTAGTTGTTCAATCATCAGCAGGACATTATGCTCCTGGTTTTGGGATTGGAGCTCTTGAAGAGCTTGATGTTGAAGATGAAGATATTTATGCATCAGGTAATTGAGTTATCTTCTTATCAACCTTGGTACTGGTGATGTTTATACCAGGGATTCATAATCAATCATATGATGTTTTTCTGTTTAAACCACTCCTTTATGGAATTCAGTTCTGGCCATGTGATCAATCATATGATACTTAACTAGGGTTCGTTCACACATTTTTTCCCAGGATCTTGATATTTCATATTTGTTTTCTGATTGAAGTCTTTATAAATGCATATTCATGGTTAATATACATTGGAGACTTGTTCTTTCATTGTGTAGTCATGCTATATTTTCAGGTTGATATATTAACCCTTTATACTTATAAGTTGGCCCTTTGTACTAACATTTTTTGTATTTAGGTTTTGCTTATGAACAAACTGAAGTTGATATTGAGCCTTCAAAAGCAGCCAGTGACAGTAATTACAAACTTGATGACAGAAAAAGAGGTTTCTACCTGAGCTTTAAGATTGCCTCAAATTCTGAGTACAAACTTGAACGGTAATGCTTCCTCTGATTCATACTTTTCATCTTGATGGAGCAGTGTGAACTAGCTTCAGAAGTCTGGGTTTTGTTTTTAAATTCTACCTTCTTTGTGTTACCCTTTCAAAGCTTTTAGCTTACCTAATCATTTAACTGTATTGATGCCAAATTTCATTCTTGTCAGTTTAACTAATGGAATATATATGTGAAATTATACTCCCTCCATTTATTTTTATAAGGCATGTTTGCATTTCAAGATTCAAACATTGTAATCGTTGACCTCCAACTACTCTAGCAATATAGTTGCATTCTTATTTGAATTTTTTTCTCGAACACGTGGGAGAGCTGTGTATTGTTGTATTAAAGAAGAAGAGAAAGGGTAAGAGAAGCCTTACAAACACACATCACAACAAAAAAATCGAGTTTACATGCACGTCTTTGATCATGTTTGAAATTATTTTCCAGTGATTATGATTTTGTTTGCTATGAACAATAGAAGCAAAATTAGTATCAGATTATTTTGGCAACCACACAAAACGCCAAACCATACGCCATAATTTCTATGAAAATTAATTTATCATTGCTGTCGTTGTTGCCATCACCATCATCATGGGGTGTATATTTGGAAATACAAAAAAACATTATGGTCATCATCATTAAAGTCACCATGTTTCCGGGTTGATGGGTTTGAGGAACAGAGACATGGGACGCGGAACGTCACCTTTTGGAAACATGGTACAAGGTGTAGGGACGGGGGGTTAAACATCTTTGGGATGCTGATTCAGAGAGATGGAAAGTGAACCAAATATTTTTGTAACATAGGCAGCAATACATCTATTAGAAAATATAGCATGTTTATGCTAAAAAAAGAAGAGAAAAATGTGGACGACACCTGCACCTGCCTATTGTGAATGTCCCCTGATTCAGTAGAAGTGGTGCTTGGTGGCAAATAGCCAAATATGTAGCACTGAAACTGAGCTTGCCAATAAATCCGATTAGTTAGAAGGGGTGATTTTGAAAGGGCAGTGATATAGTTGAACAGTTCCATGGGCGCTAATGTGCAAGTCTCTCCTATGCATGCCATACCCTCCACCCAGAGTCATAACTGGCACACATACGAAGAATCAAACTTTATAAGTTTTGACCAACAATTAGAGTAACTATATAAAGGTCTATTGATAAAAAAATTGTACCACTTTGAATCTCAATACATATGATACTATGGTCACCATTTACTATTTTGCATCAGTATAATACAGCAGAAATTTGTGATCAAATATAACTCAGAAGACTGTTGTAGGTCAATTCACGTAAATTTGGGTGGAATATTTAAATCGTTACTGCCAAAGATTGATTTATTCAATTTTGTATTGGCTGTATATTTAAATACTTTAGTACTCTGGAAATTGAATGGCATTGTTGCTTTTATCAGATTCCTTCCTCCTGAGATCCCTGATGATTTTGATGCTCAACACAAATTTCCAACTCCAGTTCAATCTGCAGAGAAGTTTTCTGACTCAGCTCCTCTTGAGGTTCCTCCTCCAGAAGACACTAGCTTGACACTATTGATTGACGGCTGTGCAGCTATGGTTGCACGTTGTGGGAAACATATTGAAGATTTCTACAAGGAGAAAAGTAAGACAAACCCGCAGTTCCTTTTCCTTAGTGGAGGAGATGGCTGTGACTATTATATGAGAAAGTTATGGGAGCATCAGCAAAAACATATTGGTCAGCAAAGGCATGATTCTGCAAAATCAAAGACTTCTTTTGACAAGTTGACGGCAGAGAATCGTGGGAAAATTCTTGGTGAAAGGCCCCTTGATAGAACTACTAAACTACATAGCCCATCTCTTTCTGCGAAGGAAGCTGTTCAACTGCAATCTAATCTTATTGACACATTTGTCAAGCCAATATCCATTGTAAGTTATTTCTATTGCATTGGGCTGTTGTTAATATCACATTGGTTATGTCAATGGCTCATTCTCGGTCTGGAAATGGTTTTTTCTTGCTTGCAAATAGGATGGCCTACCAGAGTCTGAGAAGCCTTTTAGCAATGATCCTGCCAAACAAGTTAGGTTTGAGCAATTTCTTAGAGATAAATATAAGGGAGGTCTTCGTGCTGCAAATGTTACACCTACAAGTACTATGTCAGAAGCTGATCGCGCTCGAGAAAGGCTTGATTTTGAGACTGCTGCAGAGGCAATTGAAAAGGGCAAGGGAAAAAAGGTTATTGATCCTTCGTCATTGTTCTCTTTGCCTGGAATGAATGAGCAACGTTTTGTAGTGGCAACTCAACCAGAGGTAGATGAGGTGACTTTGGTCATTATTATTATTATGTTAAGTCTACTTCCAAATGTTGACTCCTGGAAAATTTATAAAGAGCTCTGTAGTGATTCAAGATGAGAAGCCCATCTATCCACAAAGGGAACAGTTTGAATGGCGGCCTTCACCAATACTGTGCAAACGTTTTGATATTGTTGACCCTTTCATGGGGAAGGTAAATTGAAATATGAGTTTTTTATAGCTGCCATTACTTCGATACTTCTGATAGTTGTGTGCATATGGGTTACATATACTTGCATTACTTAGGTAGATGCATTTTTCTTGATTTATATTTGTGAGAACAGAAGCGTCGCTTGATGTTATGCTTCTTCCCACCTGGTCATGCCTGAGAATAGCCATTTCCTTAGCTAAAAATAATAATAATGATAATGTTAATGTTAAGCCTCTAATTAGAAGAAGACATGGATCTATCTTTTTAGTAGACATTTATATACTACAAATACAATATGTGTATTTGTATGCTGTTTCTACTGTATTCTTTCACTTATGGACTGCTTCAAACTTTAATACATTAATTTTTGCTTTAATTTAAAGCGTATAGCTTCAAGTGGAATTGCATTTTAAATTAGCACTCACATGTGAATCTGATCATCCTTCACACATTTGCAGCCAATGCCTGTTCGAAGACCAAGGAGCAAGATGGAGAACCTTATCTTTATGACAGAATCCAATAAAGGAACAAAGGATGAAGTGGAGAGCTCGAGTAGGAGTTCGCAGCATGCTTCTATGGAAGCGGTAGCAGAGATGTTGAATCACATGGAGCTACTAATGACCCTAACTTTGAGCCCAGCAGCTTGCAGAGACCTGTTGATCTTTACAAGGTAAGCATATGTCCCGTATTTGGTTGTTCTTATCGAAACATGTCTTAGAAGTCAACTGAGATCAAACTAATTGACAAGTTCGGATGCACATTGGGAAATATGTGATGTGTCTCTAAGCTTAAGGATAAGGATCATTGACCCTGAAAAAAAATCTTATGTTTGGAGGAGCTTAGGCTTCTTTGAATAGGGGCTTAATGTCTTCATCTGCTTATCGTTTATTAGAAAATGATTATAATATGTTTTAGTATTGACAAGTTCAGTTATTGTGGATGCAGGCTATCTTTTCTGATGACTCAGATGATGATGTGGATGAAATTCTTAGTAATCAACCTGTGGATCCTGTGAAGACAAGTGAAGGTGCCAACATGGCTCTCAATCGTCTTGTTGCTGAGGATTTCCTAGAATCATTGGGTAAAGAACTGGGATTAGAGGTCCCACCAGAAAGGCCTCATGTTTCATCTAAACCTGAAAAACTTTCAGCTGCTGGTGCCAGTCTCCCATCCCAGGATGAAAGGATGACAACTGCTCTCACCAAAGTAAACGAGAATCAGTGCTCTATTGGCATGGTGCAAGTTGGCAATATTAATGAAGATGCTCCATTAGCCAGTGCTGAAACCCTTGGTATGAAATATGAGAAGCAGGAGAATAGAACCGAGAAAAACAGGTCTCGCCCTATGCATCTGCAAAGCCAGAACCATAGTCCAAGGTCTGATTCATCTAGTGAACGGCATAGGAGTTGGAAAAGGAGATCACATCGTCACATCCGGAATGGAACTCCAGAATCTGAGTCCTCTGGTGAACGCCATAGGAGCAGAAGAAGAAAGAAGTCTCATTCAAGACACAGAAAAGGCAGGAGTAGAAGCCCGGATAGTGATACTCCCAGTGATACCCAACATGAGAGAAAACGCAAGGAGAAAAGGCATCGCCGAACTTACACATCTGATACTGATTCTAGTGATCATGAACACACGGAAAGATATAAATCTAGTAGTAGGCGATCTTCTGACAAAGATAGAAGTAGAAAGCGTAATATACACCACAAGCACAGAAGAAAAGATCATGTAGATTATTCATGAATGGGAACTGCTGGAATATGTACAAATGATGGAAGATGCAGTGAAGAGCCATTGGTTTTGCAAACCATGGAAGTTTTTTATGAGAACATTGGGAGATATGGAAAAATTGCTCACAGGAAGTGTTCTGCGTATCTTGGCTTCAATGCCTTCATGACTTTTGCCCTAAGTTTTCTTTGTTGGATTGGTGGAATACCATTGCTATACCAGAAAGCGGTCTATGCTACCTGAATTGCGTGTTTCTAGCTCCCTTGGTTTCAAATGTGCATGTTCAATGGACTTTTGTCTCTGCAACATTTGGGCTGAGCCAACTCAACTGTTCTGAAACTTGCATATATAGGGAATGCTCACAATGGGCGGTAGTCTGGAACTGCAGTTTCATGGCAAGGAACTGCAATCATCTGGTTGCTTGTAAGTCTTTTAGGAAAAAGATGTAGTTGCAGTAGCCCTGTTTGCAAAACTTTGATCCTGGTAGCAAATGGTTTGATTACAAATCTATGGTGTGCCCAAAACCGCAAGTTGTATGATAGCTATTTTCTAGTTTACTTAATTCATATGATAGTGTAGTTCTGTTTTACAGAAGGCAATTAGGTTTTTGAGAATTGTGAAAGCATAGTGCAGTTGAGCGATTTGGGCCTGCCTGTTCCCAACAGGCTTTCCCTTATTGGCAGCAAGATGTTGCCATCAAGAGATATGGTAGTGTAGATTTGATGGTAATGCTTGGTAAGATGATCAGTTCCCTTCCCATTTTGTTGTGCTGTTCCTCGTCCTTGTTTAGTGTAGTTTGTCCCTTTATCCCAAAAGTAAAAGTATTTCTGTTATTCTCTCGAGTGAAACAATCCTAACTTCCCAAGTCTGACAAAGTTTACAGGGAAGAATGAAATTTATGATATTTAAATGAGCATCATCAGACCCATTATGAAACGTATTTTCATGGTTTAGTTATTTGATGTGGTAGATGATAAAGTACTCTTCTCTATAAACATAACTTAATGATAGCTTGACATAGGACAATCAGAAGTGCTCATATGTCGAGACACGATATGAATCAGCAATGTCGGGCATTTTGGGTCAGGATAAAAGAAGTGATGTAATGGTCTTTTGTCCTTGATTAGCAGTTGCGTCTCCATGTTAGATGTTACAACGCACCGCCTCAGAAGTATCGAATTGAGCACCAAAAACTGTCCACAGCAAGTCGAAGCGATGATATGCGCGGATGCCTTCCTTGTATGTATACCAATCGCGAACCTGTCGTTCCATCAAGCTTTATTGTTTATTATTACGTCTGTCTTCGCACTTTTCAGCTCAGCGATCACTATCAGATGACTACCCTGGTAATTTGATTTTCCTAGATTTACTAGATGTTCGGATGGGACCCGAATTTACAACTGTAAGGGCTGCTGTCTGCCGAGTGGTAATAAAACTAGAGAAGTTGATGAAGAGACGTTGACAACTACTGTAGAGCGTCTGTTGTCATCTTATAATACACACAGAATTGAGAATGGTGTGGGCTGGCCTGCTGATCCCTGGCTCCTCTGTCCTGTTCAAGTACCGTGGTGGGTCCGTGGCGTAAGAATTCGGAATGGTAGCCTGTCGACGACGACAGCAACTGCTTCCTCTAGACTCTTGGGAGAGGTCCAGTGTCAGGCATCACTTGAATTCAGCCTACAGTACAGCCCTAGTAAGTGACGTCAGGTGTACTATGTCTCAGGTCAAGTGTTTCGTTTTCCTGGTGTGGTGCCTGCCGCTGCCGGCCTGGTCCTGGCACTCTGGGGGACTGGGGAGGGAGGACGGACTGGAGTCTAATGTTCCAGTAGTGCTCTCTGCTCTGGACAGCCCGGTTCAAGGTTGTTCCTTGGTTCAGTGGCAACCTTGGAGCATTGGACTGGTAGGGCGAGGTGTCCACGTCCTTGCCGGCGACGGCGACGTTGCTGTCGTTGCCTGGTGCGGTGTCGCCGCTGCCACGGCGGAGAGGCAATGACATGGGGATGGGGTCTGTCCATTTCGGAAACCAGGCACGCAGGCAGGCAGGCCGAGTGCTCTGTTAGTCGTCACACAGAAAGGAGTTGAGTTGCAGGTGGGTAACCTACCGGTCACCAGCTCCTCCGAGCAAACGAAAAGATAGAAAAGGCAGGCTGGTGATCGGTGATCCACACCAGACACCAGGCGACCCGACTTTTTTTTTTAAGATCATCACATTGCCACGGACGGACCTGTCCGTGTCCGGTGTCGCCTCTCGATTTGTACACGAACTGGCGGACAAAAGTTTGCTGGCGTCGATGGGCTTTTGATTAATGCTCGGATGCTTGCCTGGCAACCGCAGGTGTCACGCATCTCCCACTTCCGTTTCAGAAATTTCTACAAGTTCCTTTGAGTATAGCTGCGTACCACCGCGATGAAAATTTTCTTCTCAAGAAGACAACAATCTAGTACAAAAGTGATGATTGCAATATAATTATGCAGCACGCAGCGTCTAAGACTAGCTTGAACAGGTACATCTACTATCCATGTGTTAGTACTATTAAATACCAAATTGCCTTATTTCCTTTGAGGGTCTATACAAATCTTAATTCTAATCTTTGATTCAAGCTAATTGGCAAAGAGTTAGTTGATAACGTATCTATCCGTAGGCCTCTCTTGATTTTCCACGTGACAGCCCTTATGTAGAATTGCACTAGGATATACGTATAACCGAAGGCACATTTATTCAGAATGGATTGGACAACAAACTCCTCAGGATTTTAGACTACCAGTTCACGGTTTGATTAGTTGGGTCATTGGCTAAAGTGGGTTTGTTCTAATAATATAAGTTGTGTTCCTAATCGAAACTGCATCAACAATTTGGTGGTGGAAATCTTTGGTGATGTTTGGTTTGGGGCGGGATAAGAACGAAGTGGGTCTAACTTGATGCATTCTGATGTTTGGTTGGGAGACATAATGAGACGGGATCATCCCTAAAGGGAATATTTCTTCAATATACGAGACAATCGGTAAATGAAGTCAGATGGGTGGGGACGATCTAGGTGCGAGCGTGCGAGGACGCTGGTCTTGAGGGCACCGGCCATCGGGTGCGAGTGCGCTATCCTCGGAGTGACATCTAGGGTTTCCCTCTCAGGGACGTTCATCCAGATTCCTCCAACCAAACACAAACCAAAAAAATTGGATTTGTCCCCATCAAAAAAATTTAAAACGGGACAATCTCATCCCAAAATTAAAGGGATGCGACCATCTTCCTGTCTTTATCGAGATCAAAGGTAACCTTTGTTTTTTAGCGATACACATAATGGGATGGGATGTGCTTGGAACAGAATAAACATGAAAAAACAGAAAAAAAAAGTAGAGGTCGAAAGAAAAAACAATAGAAATCGGAGCAGAACGTGCAGGTTCCAGAACGGAAAAACAAAAGAAATCGGAGTGGGCTCAATCATGTCGAAAGAAAAAAAACAATAGAAATCCTGTCTGTATAATTTATATATTAATTAAAGGTCGAAGTATTTGAGTTTTTAAAGAAAGGACGTCGCTTTAGCCAACCATGTCCAAGTTGATTGACTTTTGGGCTCAATCATTCGGCATATATACATGTCATCAGTCGCATGTGTATAGCTGCCACCGTGACCGTTAAAGGGAAAACATTGTTCCGAGTGATTTGCTGTGAGAGGAAAACACTGTTCCAACTAATTTGTTGTGAGAGAAAACACTGTTCCATCTGATTTGTTGTGAGAAAAAAACACTGTTCCGGCTAAAAAACAAGCTAGAAATTACGGATTATAAGACAATCGATCAACCATTATCGGTCATCGCACATTGGTTCCAATATCCAGAGTCATTGAGTCAAGGTGCACGCAGCCACGTACGCAACTGGTTCCATATTTTTCTTTGTCAACTAATGTGACACGCTTGCATGCAATTATTGGAAAATGCATATAGATGTCCACCTCGATAGCATATCAAATGGAAGATGAAATACGATGTCTTATTTATTTGTTAATTAGTACGTAGTACTACTCAGATCATCGGAGTGCATTTTTCGTCAAATTTGGAACATCCGAATTTTAAATTGCCACTAATTTAGTTTCATCGGAAAATAGTGGTAAAATAAGAGAATTGCTAAACATCACTCGGTCGTTTAGCCCCCTCTGCACTCGATTTTCTCTCCCTCATTCTTTTACCTCTTCGGCTTCTCCCTTTTTTTCCCCCAACTCCAATGGGCTTAGAAGGGACCGGCCGGGGGAGGCATGGCGGTGGGGACGGTGGCGGCGGTGGCTAGGCAGTTAGGGCCCTGGCGGCGGTGGAGGCGGCCGGACCAGGTCGGGGCAAGGGCGCTATGGCCAGAGCTCGCCGCAGAAGTCGAAGATCGGGGAGGGGAAAAGGAGGTTGTCGCGGCTGCGCTAGGGTTTCGCTGGAGCTCCACGGCCATGGCTCCGGCGAAACCCTAGCGCGGCCACGGCGGGGCGGTGGGCGCGGCGAGAAAGAAGATAAACAGTGCAAACGAAAATTGAGTCCCCCCCCCTAGCTTCTAAAATGACCCATTTTATGTAGTTTTTATGATACACATATGTAACAAGGAGAAAGAGACAACGGAGGGACTCCGGGCGATGGAAACGTGCGACCTAAACCATATTGTATAGTTGGTGGCAGTTGCTTTATTTGTTTGGTGATCATTAATATCACATACCTAGTGGCGCAAAATATATATATGCCACGAAGAAGATATGCAAAACCACTATGTTTTTAATATTTTCAAGGCGTATAGAGTCTGTAATCTACTTCTTTCTGACTAATAGAGATCAATGCAGTGACTTAGATATGTGCTATATAGAGAGAGAGGTGTGAATGGATTTAGAGAATCCAAAGTCCAATTAAACTCTAGTTGCTTTGAATGCACTCAAATATGGTCTATTCGGATTTGGATGTCTATTATCATTTGATCTAATAGAATTCAAAATCCATTAGAAATTAGCTTAAAAAGTCATGTGGCCAATGGATTTATTTGGACTTGAGATGTAGACAAGATATTAGTATCTAGTTTTGATTTTTGACGTGGGTTGCACTTGTATATCTAGGGCCTATTCGAGAGAGCTCCAGCTCGAGGTAAAAATCAGCTTTAGATCCCATTTTTTATTAAACACCAGATCTATGGATTTTATAGACCACCACAAGGGTCCTCTGAAAATTCATAGATTCCTAGAGTTGGCCAAAGTTACCTATAATGCCACTAATTACACACGGTAATGTATCAGTTGAAAGGTCCTAATGGCTAGAGAGGGGTAAATAGCCTATTAAGAATCTCTACAACAACACTAAGACAAATGATTAGTCAATAAGATGGCGAAGAGAATTTTACGCTAGCTCTATATTTGGGGTTGCAAGCCACCTACTCAATTCTATTTTCTATGATCACTAGTATATCACAACAATGGCTATGTTACTACACTAAGTTAGTATGCCCTTAAAGGCTAACTAAAGAGCCACACTAACCAAACTAACAAGCTCTCACAACTAGCTACACTAAAGAGCTTGACAACTAGTTTGCGGTAATATAAAAAGAGAGAACAAGTCGGTTATACCGCCGAGTTAAGGAATGAACCAATCAATCACAAGAGTAAATACCAATGAAGACCAATCACCTCAGAATCAAATGATGACACAATAATTTTTTTAACGAGGTTCACTTGCTTGCCGGCAAGCTAGTCCTCATTGTGGTGATTCACTCACTTGGAGGTTCACGTGCTAATTGGCATCACACGTCAAACCCTCAATAGGGTGCTGTACAACCAACACAAGATGAGGATTACACAAGTCACGAGCAATTTACTAGAGTACTTTTTGTCTCTCCGTTGGGGAAAGGTCAAGAACCCCTCACAATCACCACGATCGGAGCAGGAGACAATCACCAACCTCCGCTCGATGATCCTCGCTGCTCCAAGCCGTCTAGGTGGCGGCAACCACCAAGAGTAACAAGCGAATCCCACAGCGAAACACGAACATCAAGTGCCTCTAGATGCAAACACTCAAGCAATGCACTTGGATTCACTCCCAATCTCACAAAGATGATGAATCAATAATGGAGATGAGTGGGAGGGTTTTGGCTATGCTCACAAGGTTGCTATGTCAATGCAAATGACCAAGAGCGTGAGCTTGAGCCGGCCATGGGGCTTAAATAGAGAGCCCGCTCGAAAAGAGCCGTTGGCTCTCTGTTCACTGAAAAAACTGGGCGACCGGACGCGCCGGTCAGATCGATCGAACGCAGGACCCCAGTGTCCGGTCGCGCGATGCACGCCACGTGGCCCCTGCTTCAAATGCTGATCGCCCGATCTCAACGGTCATCAGTGCACTTAAGTTGTGACCGGACACTCTACAGTGTAAGACCGGACACAAGACCCCAGCGTCCGGTCACTTCCAGTAAGGTTCCAGTCGCAACCGGACACGTCCGGTCACGCCTGACCGGAGTCGCCCAGCGTCCGATCACTTACCCTCTTCTCAGTGCGACACAACATCAGTAGGACCCGACGCATCCGATCACAGGTGACCGGACGCACGAGCCTCAGAGTCCGGTCGTTTCTAGAGAGCTCCCCGAGCCTCTGTTTAGCGACCGGGCGAGTCCGGTCCCTGGTGACCGGACTCGCCTCTGCGTCTGATCCCCTCTAGATCATCTCAGTGCGCTACGTCAGCATATGTCATCACTGACTAGATGCAGGCCTTGTGTGTCCGGTCACTTTTACCATGCAGTGTCCGGTCAGCTCTGCGCCCGCGCGCCATCTGCTGCCACTGACCGGATGCATCGGTGCTGCCGAGTCCAGCGTCTGGTGCACTCTGTGAAACCCTGTCTTTTCTGTACAGGGCGCCGGTGAAGTTTCAAACCATTGCTCCCAAGTGCTAAACACAATGTGTATCACCTTTGCGCATGTGTGTTAGCATATTTTCACAAAACATTTTCAAGGGTGTTAGCACTCCACTAGATCCTAAATGCATATGCAATGAGTTAGAGCATCTAGGATAACCGCATTTCGATACGAGTTTCACCCCTCTTAATAGTACGGCTATCGATCCTAAATATGATCATACTCTCTAAGTGTCTCGATCACTAAACCAAAAAGCTCCTAACAATTTCACATTTGCCTTGAGCTTTTTGTTTTTCTCTACTTTTTCAAGTCCAACTACTTGATCATCACCATGGTATCACCATCATCAAGTCATGATCTTCATTTGCTTCACCACTTAGAGTAGTGCTACCTATCTCATAATCACTTTGATAAACTAGGTTAGCACTTATGATTTCATCAATTTACCAAAACCAAACTATAGCTTTCACCAGTTTGTTCTTCTTTCTCGCATTTTTCTTATATTCTTGTATCACGCCCAGGCCCATTAGCGGCCGAGCGCCATGGCATGCCGTGCGGATGCCGCTTGACCACTCGCGCACGCCCTGGCCCACCGCGCGGACTGCCCCTCGCCATCAGCTGCGTGCATGCTACCTCGCCTTGCTCACGCTCTGCCTGGCGCTCGACGCCACCTGCTTCTCCTACATCTACTATAGCCCACGCGTGCCGTCGTTCCACCTACAATGGCCCGCTCCCATGCACAACTCCTCCTCACTGTGTTCGCCAAGCCACCGTTGGTGGCCGCGTGGTGTCATGGAACGACCCCAACGCGCAGGTCACGCCACAGATAGGTACCGGCGGCGGCAACAGGGCTTCAAGGCGGTCGTGGACACAGGGGCTCAAACCTGCAACCTCGGCCCTCACGGGTTCCTCCCCTAATCACTTTACCCATAAGATACTTGTGTCCATTTATGATATTCGTCCTACTAGTTTTATCTTAATCCGATTTTAAAATGAGTATTTAGGACCTAAACGAATTCAAACGAAAAAGTTGTCAACTACAAAGTTCTATAACTTTTTGATATCTGCAACTTTGATTTGGGTTGTTTCTTCATCCGAGGTCGTTTAAAAATTTTAAATTTCAAATGCAAGAAATTCAAACGTAATTTTCTTTGCATAAATGATTTCAAATTAAAAAGTTATCAACTACACAAACCTGTATAACTTTTTGAGATCTGCATCTTTTGTTTTTATCATTTCATCCAAGATCGTTTGGAAAATTGAATTTTACTGCAGCTCCTAGGTTTAGAGGTGACTCTATTTCCAGCTGCCTCTAGAAATAGGGACAACAGCCGTCTATACAAATGCATTTTTAGAGGTGGCTGAAAATTAAGTTGTCTGTAAGAAAAGGCCCCCATTTCTGAAAATCAGTTTTGTAGTCGTGACTGTTCAATTTTTCTAGTTTCTTTTCGCCACGTCGATCTGTTACGTCTTCATGTCCCATTAACGTTTGATAGCTTTTTCTCTTTTATTATTATTGATTATTGAAAGCATGTTTGCTAGTATATATATATATTATATTGAAGGTCGAATAATCCCACCGTCCTAGTAGCAACCTCAGCGATCCGGCTTCCCCTTGCGGCGTTAGTCGTCGTCAAATATCTTTTCACAGTAAGGACTATATAGTAAATCGGAGTGCACAGCACAGGAGCACCACCATGCATCATTCAGATGTACATGGTGGATACAGAGAGCTATAGTAGTCAGTCTAGAAGGACAACGACACATGAGCAGGTGCCACACTTTTACAAACATGCATTTTCCATGCATGCATCAGCAACGGGCATGGATGGAGCTTTCAGCTATCTGATGGCGAGATGTCACCCTTTAATTTGTAACGTTACAGGTAGGTGCCACACTGCCATGCCACTTCACCAAGCTACTAAACCCAATCCACTTTTGTCTGCACATGTGTGTTTCCTAGTCCGTTGAAGACCAAGTAAATAATCCACGCAGCAGCTGCTATCAGTTCATTTTCCCCCATTAGCTGTTACGCAACACAGCAGCCAGGGCAGGGAGAAAGGATATTCTTCATCTTGGGTACCCGTACATCCATTTTATGCTATTCCTTCTTCATTACGGGTGCATGGATACGGGATACCTTTTGTATCGATCTGGGTAATATGGCCAACTTGCATTGGTACCTTGCCTCCAGTAGTTTACCTTCCTCCTTGCATGGGACAAGTATATTCTTCCAGTTCTTCCTAATTAATAAATGCATCTATCACAATCCTTATCTATAAACAAAGCAGTAAAATTTTAATATAATTCGCATGAGAAATTTTACTTTAATTTGTCTGATCAAATTTAATTATGAAACTTTCATTGTCAGTAGTTCTTAAGATACACAATTTAGAAATGTGCTCATAGACATGCAAATCCATATTCTAATAGACTACGAAGGAAGAGCCACAAACGCAGCTGCAGTCAAAATATGTTCACAGCCATACAAATCATGAGTATGTGTTGTTTTGTAGTAGTAAAGCCATCTCGTCGTCTATATCAGTGTAAGCTTTCCAACAAGATTTAAAAATTTTGTCAAGTTTAATTTAGAGAGATGTTTCGAATACGCAGGTCAGGACACAGGAACGTCTTCAATTAAACTACTCAAAAAAAGATACTGTAAAGCTAAACCATTCAGGCGGTCGATCTGAACTCTGAACCATCTCTGAATCACTAATATTAATAAAGGGAAGAAGAAAAAAAAGGGAAGTCTGAACTATACGTCGTCTGGCATCGTGGCCATCTAGATACTAGATATTGGGAGGATTTGCCGATTTGGGGTGCAGGTAAGCCTTGGAAAAGTGAAAATGCCATGGAAGTTCCCAAAGCAAGCTAGGCATCGTGTGTGCGAAGTCGGTCAATGATTCCACTCTTGTTCTCATCTCGTGGTCCTGGTCCATGACTTTATTCTGCAAGGCTACCGCTAATCCGCTATCCGCTGACCTGTACTAGGCATTTTATACTGCACAATGGTCCCCGGTGGTCGATTTCACCATAAATATCGTCACCAGTACCACATATATAGTATTAACGCCTACTACCCTACTATACTCTCTCAGTCCCAAATAAATCATTTTAGTCTGTCTCAAGTTATTTTTTTTAAATTAGATCAAATTCATAGGAAAAACACTAATACTTAAGTTATTAAGGCAACTCTAAATATTGATTTATCTGGGGATGAAAAGAATCGTGGTATATATATCAATTCTTTGTGACGTGCCCCTCTATTTGCAACCAAAATTGACAAGTTGTGTGCAACCTCAAAAAATGGCATTCGAAAAATTTCCTCCTCGACAAAACCGAGAGATCCGATATTGCATATCGGATGGTCCGGTTAGGACAGTCCATATCGAGTTTGAGTCGAGTTTAATTGTAAATCTTAATGCATTTGGACTCCAGCTAACTCAGAGATAGACCTCCCACCGTATAATATAAAGGACAACGACCAATTGAGGAATGTAATCAGTCAATACAACTTTTATCTTTTCCCTAAATTGTTATTCTTCCTTCGTCTCTATGATGTTTGAATGCGCCATAATTGGTGTGTCGATGCTACGGCAACCCAAAGTGTGTTTGCCCCAACAGGTCCCTCCTGGACGAATGCTCATTTGTCTGCCCGATTAAACAAGGTGGTTCGGTTTCACAGTGACGCCGCGCCTTTGCGAGTTGCACGTGGGCGTGCTTGTGTGTAAGGGTGCATTTTAGCGTCAGCGTCCTCAATAGCAGGTGTACTTCATCGATCTTAAGATCTGTCAGTCCAGTATTTTAGAGATGTTTATAGGGATTATGTGTGTGTGCGTGCACACTTTAAAGAGTTAAATGTGTGTTCATGTACACCAAAAATCTACATATATATTGTGTTTCGTAAAAAAATCAATACGACTTGAAGAGAACTCTCCGAGAGACAAGTTGAGGACCCTGTTAAAATTAGCATTTTTACTTTTATAATAATGTGCATTGTCAATAGAACTAATAATTCAATAATAATGAAGTAAAAAAAACTCCATGAAAGGGCTTATTAGCCTAATGGTTACCAGAGCCTCAGTAACACTTGAGGTCCTCGGTTTAACTCTCAATAGAAGCGAATATTCTAGTAATTTAATGGCTCTCATAGGATTAGGGACTGTGTGCTCAAAAAAAGGTAAAGAAATCCGACACTTAAATTTGGCAACAAGTCTATGATCCTCTTGAAGCACAAGTTTTGGTTAATTCATTCCAGCAATTTAATGGCTCTCATAGAGGTAGGGACTGTGTGATCTCAAAAAAGAGTAAAGAAATCTGACACTTAATTCACTCCGGTAATTTAATGGCTCTCATAGGGGTAGGGACTGTGTGATCTAAAAAAAAAAGTAAAGAAATCTGACACTTAAATTTGGCAACAAGTCTATGATCCTCTTGAAGCACAAGTTTTGGTGAATTTATTCCAGTAAGTTAATGGCTCTCATAGAGGCGGAGATTGCGTGATCTCAAAAAAAGAAAAAAAAAAAAAATCTGACACTTATATCTGGCAACAAGTCTATGATCCTCTTGAAGCACAAGTTTGGGTGAATTCAGCTCTCATAGGGGTAGGGACTGTGTGATCTAAAAAAAGTAAAGAAATCTAACACATAAATTTGGCAACAAGTCAATGATCCTCTTGAAGCACAAGTTTGGGTCAATTCATTTCTAGTAATTTAATGGCTCTCATAGGGGTTTGGGACTGTGTGATCTTAGAAAAAGTAAAGAAATCTAACACTTAAATTTGGCAACAAGTCTATGGTCCTCTTGAAGCGCAAGTTTGGATGAATTCATTTTAGTAATTTAGTGGCTCCTATAAGGGCAGAAACTGTGTGATCTCAAAAAATAAAGAAATCTGACACTGGACTATGTGATCTAAAAAAAAGGTAAAGAAATCTGACACTTAAATTAGGGAACAAGTTTATGATCCTCTTGAAGCACAAGTTTGTGTGAATTCAATATAGTAATTTAATGGCTCTCATAGGGTAGAGACTGTGTGATCTCAAAAAAGTAAAGAATCCGACACTTCTAGTAATTTAATGGCTCTCATAGGGGTGATTAAAAAAAGTAAAGAAATCCGGCACTGGTTGTGTGATCTTAAAAAAAGGAAATTCGACACTTAAATTTGGCAACAAGTCTATGATTCTCTTGAAGCGCAAGTTTGGATGAATTCATTCTAGTAATTTAATGGCTCTCATAGGGATAGGGACTATGTGATCTTCAAATAAAGTAAAGAAATCTGACACTTCCAGTAATTTAATGGTTCTCGTAGGGATATGGACTGTGTGATCTAAAAAAAAGTTAAGAAATCCAACACTTAAATTTGACAACAAGTCTATGATCCTCTTGAAGTGCAAGTTTGAGTGAATTCATTCCAGTAATTTAATTGCTCTCATAAGGGTAGGGACTCTGTGATGTCAAAAAAGAAGTAAAGAAAATCCGATACTTAAATTTGGCAACAAGTCTATGATTCTCTTGAAGCGTAAGTTTGGGTGAATTCATGAGAAGTTAAGCATTCTTGCTTCGTGAGGAAGTTGGTATCAAATTTGTCCGTTAAAAATTACTAGCGGGGTGTTCCATTGGTTTTAGCAGTAGTCCATCTCACTCAGCCTTTCGTGGACTCAGGCTGAGGTACAAACTGCTCTGCTCCATGTTTTTCAGCTCCGCTTTACGTTTTTTAGCTAAACGGTTTCAACTCCACACACTCTGATCGAGAAAAAAGGGTGGAGTTGTGAGAGCACCTAAAGAGGTGTTTCACAAACTTCAGTTTTTTTTAGAGCTACTTCACGGTGGAGTTTGTGAATCAGTCCCAAACACCTCCTTAGCCCTATGATCTATGGACATGACGATGGTAAATGCATGCAAGGGTCTAACTTGAGGTCCCAGAATCAGACGGACCAACACCTTTTTAAAAAAAAAAGAAACAGAACATGGAAATGTGGTCCAGAACATGGGTATCCCCAAATTTCAAGGTATTTTAGGTTGGACACTTGCGTAGTTGCAGTTTAATAATTTTCTTATTTGATAATCACGCCTGCCAATGTATCTCCTCTTCTTCTTGTACTAATAGTAATATTTTACTCCCTCCATTTAAGATACACTGTTTGTATTATATAGCTAGATATAGTGTATATCTAAGTGTGTGTAGAGAAAAATTAAAATGTCTTACAACTTGGAAGGAGAGAGAAGTTTAGTTATATCACTTCTTGGAAGATTTCGGTATAATAATAATGCATGCTTTTGCCTGTTTTTGTGCAGAAACTACTACTACTACTATCCAGAATCCAACCATCACCTTGTCAACGAAACTAGCAGCTGCAGTTTGCGTCCATCTCGAAAACATGGGGCAGAGAAAGCTCATGAATGGAAGCAAGTCACGCAAGATCGGGGCGATGGCGACATGTTACACGTCCACAACGCCCAAGAATAAGATCCCCGCCAAAAGCAGCCTCTTACGGAACATCCTGTAGTGTACGTGGTCACATGAATGAACCTCTTTTTTATTTCTGCTTCCTTGTTGTTTCTCTGGGTTTGGAATATTCCAAGCTAACTCGATCTATCTATGTACAAAACCAATGGGCAATGGACATGCGTGTGTGAGCCTAAGAGGTTCTCTAGGGTAATCTAGCCAGGCAGCCTAGGTAGGATTTGCTTATAGTGCGTATGTATGTATGTAATCCTAGCAAAATAGCCATAAAGCTATCGTACACATATGAAAGAAAAAGATATACGGCTATTTCAAACTGCATTTGTTGTTATGGCCTCGTTCGCTTCGCTGAAAAAATAAGCTGAAACACTGATCCGGCTGATTTGTTGTGAGAGAAAAATACGGTTACCATAAAAAGAGGTACCCTAAGCAAGAACCGAAAAAAATTACTTAGACCTTGTAAAAAAACGAAACCAAAATACAACCGCAGGCAAACCCGCCACATCCGAGGCCTGGACCGCCCGGCCCACCTCGAACAAATATCCGGGCTCGACCGAGGCCTCACACCGCAAGGCCTCGGACGACGTACCGATTCTCCGACTAGCCCGAGACCCCACACCGCAAGGCCTCGGACGAGGTATCGATTCTCCGACTCGTCCGAGGCCCCGCGCCACGAGGCCTCGAACGAGCACCCAGTTACCGACTCGCTCGAGGTCGGCGCGGCATGAACTCCATCACCGCCGCCTTGACCGACTTCTCTGACGAGACGTCACATCCAACTAACACGTTCAACCACTCCCGCGACGTCAGCCACACGACGGTACGGTACAGCGGAGTGGCCGACGAGACGGGAGTCACATCGACCCCATGCTATTCGAGACGGGGACGGGCGGGGGGGGGTTACACCGTTTGCTCGACCTTTGTGCCACGACGGACACCGTGCACGTTGCCAGGCCGCCTAACCCCTGCTTAGGCATGGAAAGTCACGTCT
Source organism: Miscanthus lutarioriparius (assembly GCA_904845875.1). Classification (NCBI taxonomy): domain Eukaryota; kingdom Viridiplantae; phylum Streptophyta; class Magnoliopsida; order Poales; family Poaceae; genus Miscanthus; species Miscanthus lutarioriparius. The sequence goes on along the minus strand of CAJGYO010000018.1, from coordinate 47,454,255 downwards.
GGGTCCCTGTAGCCTCGGAAATGATGTGCAAGGCCAACTGCTCCCTCCGAGCCTCGGCTACCCGCTTCCGGGCTCCTGTAGCCTCGGTACTCGCACCCGCCGAGCCCCCCACGACGGTCCAGCCTCTGCATCGACTGGGCCTCGGCTCTCTACGCTGTCGGCGCTCTGGGACCAGCACGTCGCCCGCAGAACGCGCCATACCCTGCATCAGGCTGCAGAAGCTCCCACGTCGTACACAAGGCCTAGCAACTGTAGCCTTGGAATCAGCGTACCCGCGCCATCGCATCAACCCAGCCTCAGCACTCCGCGCCGGTCAAACATACAGTGACCAACATGCCTCCAACAGAAGAAGGCGCGCCTGCCACCACAGGAGCTCCCACGTCACACAGGATCGCGCGTCGCTCCAGTGCACGGAGGACAAGACCGCTCCACCGACCACGCCGCCACAGTGACAAGCTGCAGGGCTCGGACATACCGCCCCTGCCGAAGAACGCCACGTAGCAAATACATGTACCACCCCTGTGCCTCCATTCGACTATAAAAGGGAGTGACCAGGGCCGCTTCTAGGCAGGAGGAGGAGACCGGTGCAAGCCACGCACAACACTCTGTAACACGCACACTCCTTCACTGCAAGAGATCAACATCTCAAGAAACCCACGCTGCAATTCACAGAGACCTAGGGCTAGCTCCCTCTCTCGCCCAGCTTATAAACCCCTACTACAAGCACCTCGGTGCAAGGAATATAAGATCGCTCCCTCAGACTGGACGTAGGGCACCTATTGCCTGAACCAGTATAAACCTTGTGTCTCTTTGCATCACCATCCGGGATTAGGAACACACAGTACACTTTCACTAGTCGGTTGAGGACCCCCCGGTCCAAAACACCGATAGTTGGCGTGCCAGGTAGGGGCACTATTGTGTGTCAGCTTAGTCATCCCAACAGATTCCGGATGGCAGACCCCGTGCGACCACTGCGTCTCGGCACGATGATCTGGTTCGGGAGCCTAGAGTTCATGTCTCTAGGATATGAGTACGACATGATACTCCTCCCGCCCAGAGCCCCATCGACCGACGACGACATCACGCACCAGCAGCCCAGGCGCAGGCGGCGCCTGGGCCATCGCTCTCGTCTAGCTCGCCAGGCGCGGCGCGGGCGGGACCACCCCGACACCGTGCAAGTTTAGGGCGACGATCCACGCTCCGCCAGTATCCCATACCCGGTTGTTGGCACAGAGTCCCTGGCTAGGGACCTATCTAGCTTAAGCCTTAGCAAGGGAAAGACACCGGTGGCGCGCAGCAACGCCCTGTCATCAAGCTCTGCCCCACCACCTCCTGAGGAGCCAACTCTAGCGGAGCGAAGCCCGGCGATGACACCATCCCCGTACCCCTTCGGGTTGAGCAATGCCGCCGCGGCCTACGCTTCCGCTCACGCAGAGCCCCCAGGACGCCACCAACGTTCTGCCCTCGACCTCATCGTTACAACCTCGACCCACACCCACATTGACTCCTCGGAGGAGGACAAGGCATGGGTCGGAGCGGACTTCTCCAGGCTTCACGACCCTAAAGCCATGCGCCGCTTCATGGCCACGAGCGACTACTGCTTCGGCTACTCCGATTCCGATGACGAAGACACTTACGATCCCACTCATGAGTGCTTCAACGTCGAGCTCGGGGTGCCGAGTGTGAGCGATGAGGACGAAGGGGCAGGTAATCGCTCCCCGCCCCACGTGGGGGCAGGCGACGCCACACCTCCACGTGTCGAGCCCCCGATAGTAAGGAACGAGAACCTTGCCCCCAAGGAACTATGCCTAGACCTGGAGCAGCTCCATGAGCTTCCGGCCAAGGTCGAACAAGACCGACTCCTTCTGCAGCAGCTCCGAGATACTCTCGAGCGAGAGCAGCGGGGTCGCGGTGAGGGCGGAGCAGCCCGGCGGAGGGCTCGCGACGTCAACCACCACATCAACAACGACGAAGGGGGCGAGCAACCCCCTATCTTCAATCACGCTGGCTAGAACATCGTGGCAGCAGCGACGCTACTCCGGACAATGCCCGAGCCCTCTACCTCGGAGGGGCGACGGGTCCACGGCGAGCTCCGAGACCTCCTCGAGACCGCCGTGGTATAGCAGGCCGAAAGTTCCGCCTCTCGATGGCGCGGGGGCGCCTCGAAACTACCCGCGGCACCGCCTCGGCAGGATAGAGAGGCCTCGGTTCGTTCCGAGCCTGCTCGGGCACCGAAAGCCAACAAGGCCCCCTCGGTGCACGACCACCTCAGTGACCGACGCGAGGCGCAAGGCAACCATGATGTGGTCAGCAGGCGACGGCGTCACGACAACGATGGGACTATGCCATTCGGTCTCAGAAACGTAGGGGCCACATACCAGCGGTGCATGACCTAGGTCTTTGGCGAGCACATTGGGTGAACCGTCGAGGCCTACGTGGATGATATTGTAGTCAAGTCTAGGAAGGCCAACGCTTGGAACATAGAACATATATGTCGCTTCTACCCTTAAATTCCCAAGCATTGCATACACTATTTCTCGAAATACAATAAAGAAGCGTTCTTTAGTTGTTATAATTTTTCGAGAAACCCCCCAAGCCCATCGATAGGGGCTCGGCGTTACAATAACGATATAAGGGAGACTCGGCTCTGCCTCTGCAGAACCGAGCCTCCCTCAGGGGCTAGAAGGGGAACCCCCTAAGTCCCAGACACCATTTTTAGTCGTTTTTGAAAAAATTTCTACGCCAAACTCTCTCGCGTACTCTGACAAAACAATCGTAAAAAACCTAAGGACCAAAAGTTTGTCTTGGGGCCAAAAGGCCGGCCGAGCCGTGAGAACGGCCTACGCCTCTGGGCTATGGCAACTCCCTCACCACCTTTCACCCGAAGGGCAACTTTGGCTCCGAAGAAGTTTTTTGCATTTGTCCAAGAACGATACAGAGGGCAGAGGTTCGGAAATATAATAGAAAACGATTAAAAAACATATATACACAAGTACTGTAAAGGCCTCAATGGCCACAAGCATTATGGTACAATGATGTAAGTCCTAATCTATTTACATGGTCCCTTTGGCCCAGATCAAAACTTAGGGTCACTCAGCGTGGACCTCCTCCTCGACCTTCTCGGCGTCGCCAGAAGGAACCACCTCCTCTTCAAACAATAGGGCGGCGGCGCCATGCCAGGGCCTCGGCCGCCTCCACCAGCTTCAGGACCTCCTCCTCGGCCTTCTCGTCATCCTCGGCCATGATGTAACCGTTGCTGGCGGCCTCAAGGTCGACGCTGGGAGGCGTCCAAAGTGCGAGGAGACAACGCAGCGGTGAAAGGCTATGCGCTTGCTTTGCGCCGAGAGGCCTCGGCCACCCTAAAGGCGCTCATGGCCGCCATGGACGCGACCGGTCAACGCGATCAGCGGCTCGAGGGAGCTCTGACTCGACTCGACTTAGACCTCGAGGCCTCGTGGCGTCAGTGCGGGCGCAGCGCCGGCAGGACGGGCGCTGCGCTTGCGATTGTGCTCGGATCTTGGCCTCGAGCATCGCCTCCACTACGACGGAGGCCTCGGCTACCTGGGAGGCCTCCTTCTCCAACCCTGTGCCAAGACAAGTGGGATGGGGTTAAGCACAAAAGGAAACAAGCCGAATAGGGGCGAAGGCCTATGAGACTCACCCTCGGCTTTCTCCTTCCAGCTTTGGACCTCGACCTGAGAGGCCTCGGCCACCCTGGAAGCCTCCCTCTCCAGCTCTGCGTCACGTCGGGGAGTTAGGGGTCGAACGCAAGAAAAACAAATAAAATAGGGGGTGCGGCTCAACATGACTCACCCTCGGCCTTTCCTTCCAGGCTAAGGCCTCGACCCGAGAGGCCTCGACCACCTTGACAGCCCCCGCCAGGGCACCTTTCATCAGCAGGTGCGCGCCTCGCTCCGCCTCCAGCTGCTCGGTGATGGCCTTGGCAGAGGCTGCCTCTTGCTCGGCCCAGGACCTAAAGGTGTCCCGCTCACCGGCCGCCCGGGTCAGCTCCTCCTCTAGCTCCTGGATCCACGCCGCCAAAGGGGCAACCTGCTCCCGAGCCGTGGCCGCCTCGGCCTTTATGTTAGCACAGCGAAGGCGGTGGTCCTCCACCTCCGCGCTCCGCACCGACAGAAGCTCATTGGCACCGGCAAGTAGATCCTTCTACTGATGGAGCTGGTCCCAGACGTCCCTATCCCACCGGAGGAACATCGATTTCTTGAGGGACCCGGCCTCGAGCTCCTAGATAAGCAAAACACATGTCAAGTACTACGAGAGAACTCAGAAGAAAGACGACGCGGCACAAGAGAGGAAAGCACGTACCTGGGCGACACCGGGCAGGTTCTCGGCCACAACGGACAGTGCTGTCCGCAGCGACTGCTCCGCCAGTTGGCGGAATTGCTCGAGGGAGCTCCAGTGCCCCCCTCAGCCACGTCCTTAAGGGCGAACAGAGGCTCCCCCTCAAGGTCGTCCCGGCTCCGCCACAGAACACGCGGGCTATCCCTCTCTCGTTTACTCTCTCTCTCTCTCTCTCTCTCTCTCTTCTCCTCCCCCTTCTCCCTTCTTCTCCCCGGCGCTCTCTTCCGCTGTTCTTGGCAACCGCTCGAGGGCAGAAAGCACGAGTGCAGGCAGAAAAGGTAAGGAGGGCTAGGGGCACGGCTCATCACGTATTTATGAGGGAGGAAAGGAGGCGAACGGGCGGGCGACAAAACTGGGAAGATTATTTCCCAGATCTGGCGCAGTTAATGCGGATCCGGCCAAACCACCCACGCGCCCTACTTCTTCTCGCTAACCACGCACGTACAGTAATGTCCCATCCGCAGCGACGGCAGGCGCCGTTCCGTTCTCCCCGAGAAACCGCCTCAAAAGGTGCACCCACCATCGTCAGCCGATGGAAAGGGAATATTCCCCACCCGATTCCTTTTAGGCTAAGGAACTGGGCACCGAGCCCGTTACAGTCCAGGGGTTCAAAGGCTGGGCCCCCGATGGTCTCGACAGCCGCCCCAGGACAAACAGAGTCAGGGATGACTAAGGGCGAGCCCGTACATGGCCAAGGCCCAAGCAAGCAGTTGCTTGGGATGCCCTAAGTCGTGTCCGAGACCGGCAGGGAGGTCTCTGAATGGGATCCCACCGCAGGGAGGTACCGAGCCCCCAGGGCCAATCGAACGGCCCTAGGACCCACTAGAGAGGCCCTCTGGTACTTTTGGAGCGCGTCTCTGGACCGCTAGCTGACCCCTATCGATTGGGGCACGGGCCTCCACTTGGACTTACCAATAACAACTCACCGGAGGTGTCACTGCTCGCCCGCCGAGGGTAGCATGGCATACTCCACCCCTCCTTCCAAGCGAAAAGGATGCGCGAGGGCTACACAAAAAAGACAGAGAAACTCCTGACCGCCCTCTTGCTCCGAGCAGAGGCTCGGGGGCTCTTCCTGCGACCAAGCCAAGGCTCAGCGACCCTAACTTGCACTCGGGGGCTCGACATAAGGAACTGGGCACCGAGCCCATTATGGTCCAGGGGTTCGAAGGCTGAGTCCTCGAGGGTCTCGACAGCCACCCCAGGACAAACAGAGTCAGGGATGACTAAGGGTGAGCCCGTACATGGCCGAGGCCCAAGCAAGCAGTTGCTTGGGATGCCCTAAGTTGTGTCCGAGACCGGCAGGGAGGTCTCTTAATGGGATCCCACCGTAGGGAGGCACCGAGCCCCCAGGGCCAATCGAACGGCCTTGGGACCCACTAGAGAAGCCCTCTGGTACTTTTGGAGCGCGTCTCTAGACCGCTAGCCGTCCCCTATCGAATGGGGCACGGGCCTCCATTTGGACTTACCCAATAACAGCTCACCGGAGGTGTCACTGCTCGCCCGCCGAGGGTAGCCTGCATACTCCACCCCTCCTTCCGAGCGAAAAGGATGCGCGAAGGCTACACAAAAAAAGACAGAAAAACTCCTGACCGCCCTCTTGCTCCGAGTAGAGGCTCGGGGGCTCTTCCTGCGACCAAGCCAAGGCCCAGCGACCCAAACTCGCACTCGGGGGCTCGGCAAATGCGACAACCCCCCCACTCAACAGGGAAAAAGACCCTAGAGGAATAAATCCACTCCTCCAGGGCCTCGGGGGCTACACCCAGCGGGTGCGCTCGTGCGCACCCACCGGAGCCTCGAGCACAAAACACAATCCCGACGGGAGCTGCTGCGAGCCAAGTCTCATCAAAACCTCAGGGAGAGTGCTCACACTCCCCCCGAGGCTCGGGGGCTACTGTCGGATACCATAAAAAGGGGTACCCTAAGCAAGAACCAAAAAAAATTGCTTAGACCTTGTAAATAACGAAACCAAAATACAACCGCAGGCAAACCCGCCAGATTCGAGGCCCGGCTGGACCGCCCGGCCCACCTCGAACAAATATCCGGGCTCGACCGAGGCCCCACACCGCAAGGCCTCGGACGAGGTACCGATTCTCCGACTCACCCGTGGCCCCACACCGCAAGGCCTCGGATGAGGTATCGATTTTCCGACTCGCCCGAGGCCCCACGCCACAAGGCCTCGGACGAGCACCCAGTTACCGACTCGCTCGAGGCCGGCTCGGCATCAACTCCATCACCGCCACCTTGACCGACTTCTCTGACGAGACGTCACATCCAACTAACACGTTCAACCACTCCCGCGACGTCAGCCGCACGATGGTATGGTACAGCGGAGTGTCCGACGAGAGGGGAGTCACATCGACCCCATGCCATTCGAGACAGGACGGGGCGGGGGTTACCAGCCGCTGTGCTTGGCACTGTGCCCACGACGGACACCCGTGCCACCTTTGTCAGGCCGCCTAACCCCGCTTTCAGCATGAAAAGTCACGTCCGGGTCCTCAGAGCCTCGGAAGCAGCGTGCAAGGCCAACTGCTCCCTCCGAGCCTCGGCTACCCGCTTCCGGGCTCCTGTAGCCTCGGTACTCGCGCCCGCCGAGCCCCCCACGACGGCCCAGCCTCTGCATCGACTGGGCCTCGGCTCTCTACGTTGTCCGCGCTCTGGGACCGGCACGTCGCCCGCAGAACACGCCATACCCTGCGTCAGGCTGCAGGAGCTCCCACGTCGTGTACAAGGCCTAGCTCCTGTAGCCTCGGAATCAGCGTACCCGCGCCATCGCATCAACCCGGCCTCGGCACTCCGCGCCGGTCAAACATACAGTGACCAGCACGCCTCCAACAGAAGAAGGCGCGCCTACCACCACAGGAGCTCCCACGTCGCACAGGATCGCGCGTGACCGGCGCGTCGCTCCAGTGCACGGAGGACAAGACCGCTCCACCGACCACGCCGCCACAGTGACAAGCTGCAGGGCTCGGACATGCCGCCCCTGCCGAAAAACGCCACGTAGCAAATATATGTACCGCCCCTGTGCATCCCTTCGACTATAAAAGGGAGTGACCAGGGCCGCTTCTAGGCAGGAGGAGGAGACCGGTGCAAGCCACGCACAACACCATGTAACACGCACACTCCTTCACTGTAAGAGATCAACATCTCAAGCGACCCACGCTGCAATTCACAAAGATTTGGGGCTAGCTCCCTCTCTCGTCCAGCTTGTAAACCCCTACTATAAGCATCTTGGTGCAAGGAATACAAGATCGCTCCCTCAGACTGGACGTAGGGCACCTATTGCCTGAACCAGTATAAACCTTGTGTCTCTTTGCATCACCATCCGAGATTAGAAACACGCGGTACACTTTCACTAGTCGGTTGAGAACCCCGATCTAAAACACCGACAATGGATTATAAGAGAAACAAACAGGCTATGCGTGCCCAATCGTAGTGCTGAAGCCATTCTCACAGACTCGATCTTTTTTGGCACACGTACGAGCTTTGTGATTGCAGGTGACAAGAGAACAAGATATACTCCGTATAAAGGCAACAAATAAACATGTGGAAGTATCCGTCAATGTGCATGTATGTTGACAACATTCATCCTTTGCATAGGGGGCACACTTCACACTGCCATTAATTTACTGCCGTAACAACTGTATCCGCGCTGGAGCATCATGGCAGTCAGGCAGTAACCTGTTCTTTGATTTTCCCCATATGTCGCAGAGAAAAATTGACGATGAACACCACTTGTGCGTGGCAGTCGCAGTGTTTTGTCGACAAAACTGTGGGAGTTTTCAATGGTCGGTCACATGAGGTAGCAATAGGACGTCCCCTCCCCTCCATGTATACCAACAAGGAAATTAGGATATACTCCATCTATCACAAAATATGAGCATTTCAGGTTTTTTACTAATTCAAACTATCCTAACTTCTAAGTTTGACTTAATTTATTTACAAAAAGGACAACTATTTACGATATTAAATGAGCACAAACTATATATCATAAGTTTGACCAAGTTTTAAAAAATACCAATAATAAGTGATATCAAAAGAGCATCACTAGATTAATTATGAAATATTATTTTAAAGCTTTATTCTTCAATGCGATTGATGTTAATACTGTTCTCCATAAGCTTAGTTAAATTTAGAATAGGTTGATTCACGACAAAACAAAAATGCTTATGTTTTGGGATGGAGGGAGAACATATATAAAGGGGGTCATAATGTATATCGTGCATGTACAAATAGGATGTACTTTTGTAGCAGCACTATTGGAAACTAATTTTTTTCCTGTGTGCCACATATTTTCTTTGACGGTACCACAATAGCTGTCAGGAAAATGCTAATCTCCTCTGCAATTGTCCTTGTAGGTTTCTTGACTTTCTTCGGAACACACGGGAAAAATACCTATGGACAACAGAGTGCACCCTGTTGCTGCCGAACATTCGCATTGCAGGAAACTAGTTCTACAAACATGAAACATGGTGCTCGACAGAATAATTAAATTAATTATTGTCTATTAACAGCCAGCAAGCATCATTGGGATATCACCATCTGATGTGATACTCGGAGAATCTATGAGACTCGCTGCCTACCGTTTGACAAGTACACTCAATTTCACTTAACATGCACGCATATAGATGGATAACAGGATAAGGGTTGCCATTGATCCACTCAAGAAACTGTAGCATATAGTACTTACTTTTAAATATGTGGCACCACTTTTTAAATGACGTAGTTGATTAGTTAATTGCAATGGACTAAGCTTGTATTAGATCTTTATGCAGAATATAATCGAAGCCAACATAAATGTATACGATTGGTTGTACTCTCTCTATCTTAAAAAGAGTATTACTTAGGGTCCCATGCAGGTCAAATTTTCTTAAGTTTGTAAAGATATATACAAAATATTAACAATATTTATACTCCAAATAAGTTTATTATGAAAACATATTTATCGATTAATCTAATGATATTTTTATGCACCAAATAAATTAATAATTTTTATATGCATTTGGTCAAAGTTAAAAATGTTTAACTTCTCTTGAAGTGAGGATGACACTCTTTATGAGATGGAGGGAGTACTGCATAGGCAAGCCACTTTTGGTAAAATTGCATTTAGTTGCTTACATTGTAGTGTATGTAATCATCTTCATGTTCTAGTTGAGGTTTCATATTTATGCTAGTAGAGGTAGAGGATGTGAAAATATTGTATTTTTAATACCCGATGGTTTTGTGCAAATCAGTCCCGGCCTATCAGTCATGGTACAATATTTTTCTCTCACAACAAATCAGCATCAGCCAACTTATCAGCCGCAGAAACCATCGGCCGAACAACTCTGTACTAGGTAATGTCTAGATTGGGCTTGTTTTGAGAACTGTACAAACTTACATAAGATTTTATGTGGGAACCAAATACCGGTAAACCACACTATACACAAGCACAGCTATAGGCTAATGCAAGCAATCGATTAGATCCTTAGTTTTTATTATTTGTAGCTTACTATTTGAGCTCATAATTATTCGTTGGTATATTGTCTCGGTGCCCTTAGTTATTCTTTTTTTCACGTTAACTCCGTTGTGCACTTATATAATAGCAATTGATCTTATCAACAACATTTTCTTTTCAAATAGAAAGGTGGATATAGCTAGGTAGTTGCAAAGGGAAAAGGCCGCATGGATTAGCTATGTACCCAAATTAAGACATGTATAATGTGCATTCAAGATTATTGGAATTTTTTTGTGTTGGTTTATTTTGGAACACATGGACAATAATAAAATATGGAATTAACGAATAATTATTAGAATACTTATAACCTAGTTTAGTGCAGCATATATATAATTGTTAATTATGGTTGCATTGACAAAAGGTGATAATTTGAGCTTCAAATTTACTTCCCAGTTGACCAAGACAAATTACCTCTTAAAACTAAGATATTCATTAGTTTTTTTTGTTAAAATAGGTCATTTTAACATAGGTCAACTTACTAAAGGGTTGTTTGGTGTAATTTCTAATAACTGCTCCGGCTCCCACACCGGACAACCACTTTAGTAACTGTAGCATGCAGGAGTCGGAGGAGCTAATAATAGTGTCTCTGCTAGCTCTGCCTCTCATGTAGTTCGGTTTTTGCCTTGGGATCCGCCAGGAGCGGCCCTTGCCACAGTAGTACACAGTATGCTACAGTGTTCTGCACGAGGAGCCATACCAAACCAGACCTAAAACAAAATTGAGGAGGAGATGACAAATGTTGTTTTTGCAACAACAATGAAACTCCAATACTTATTCTTTGATTGTCATATTGCCAAAAATTCTTTAGAGAGTCATTCAAGTTGGCATTTGGTTTACATTCACCGACTAATATTTATATTTTTTGGACTTGGCTGCATTAGCCATCAAGTATACTGGAAAATGCAATCTCATGTTTGCATGGGAGCAAGTGCAATTATTTGGTCCATGCATTTGGATGTGTAGAAATGGCATGAACTTTGACAAAAGAAAAAAGTGATTCATTCTTATTTGTAGGGCACTTGCTATAGCGAAGGGCTTTGTAGCCTAGTGGTTACAAGAGCCTCAGTAGCACATCAGGTCCTAGCTTCGACTCCGGAGTGAATTTTTCAGGATTAACGGCGTTGTGCTTTCAGTGGAGATGGAATTAAACAGATGGCATACCATGTACATAATTAGCTTATTAAAAAATACCATGGCTACCCGCTCTCATCCCGATCTCTCATAGTTAGCCTTTCTTTTAATAAAAAGGTTGTATTCGTGACCTTTGTTAGGGGCAATCTTAGCCCATAAACTACAAAGTATTTCTCATATCATGCCATGTCATTTAGACATCACTATAGAAAATGTTGTTCCAAAAACACCATATTTATCCATAGTCCAAGCAATGAATTCATCACTCAATTCTCTTTCTTCTATCCAATCTTTCATACGGTAAAAAAACCAATCATCTTTCTTTTCCACATATCATGAAGACAATACTCTCTTCCAATGCAAAATTCATTTGTGTCTTGCATTTGTTTTCTCATGAAAATCATGTCCTATATGACACCCAGTTTCGTCCTCTGTTCCTTCTCTATCATTTAACACCAGATCACCTAAATATCCTTAGGTGGCACTACAATTAATGCTATGGACACCATCCTAGCTGGAGCATCAAGAGTTTCCTAATGGGTTTCAATGGGATCTTTGGATTGAAAATAATATGCACCAATATGTCTGTCTGCACACTAATCTCGTCATATGCCATAGAATATCTCTGCTGGATGTGGTAAGACAAATATTATTATTTGCTTGGAACTGTTTTATAAGAACTTTTAGGAAAAAATAAAAAAGTAATAATATTTGGAAAAAAGAATAATGAATACAAAAAAGATGTAAGGCATATATATCCTAATTCATGAAGCCTTCTAAAAAATAAATGCTAAGACACAACACCCTTTTGTTTCTTATTAGTAGCTGGACTTCTAGAAGGTTAGTACACATTTATGTACAAAAATGGATTGAAGAAGGTGAACAGATCCAGATCTGCACCTTAGGATTTTATCAGAAGTTTTGAATTTATGAAACTTCCTTCTATTTCATGAGTTCACGGATTGTTCGATTCATTTTTCGTCTGTAGCAACTTTGACGTAGTCCTATGTAGCATTTTTCACTTGCCCAATTGAATTATCATTATTTTCTATCTATTTATTAAAACCTTATATTTTTATTATTGGATGACTCTGCCTTCGAGCCAAGTTTCATTTTACCATTATAAACTATTTAACACTATTTGCCGTGATGACCATCTACATCAACATGTAGGCCTTATGCTTGTTCATTCTTGAGATTCTCTTCATCATGCAGGGGCTAGTGAAAGAAACATGTATTTACCCTTCATGCATGTCCATTTCGAGAGCGCTATACCACCTTGATAACTACATGAACTTTTTTTCCCCATCACAACAATCCACATCACTCTGTGCATAATATCCTTTCTCTTCCTGTAGACTCTTAAATTGTGGCATACAACATACGGTAGGATCTCAATGCATCAAATCTCTCTTCACTTTCGTAATAGTCACCAAACCCACGACGTGGACTTGGTATGTGTCACAACTCATAGCTAGGTAAGTGGTTGGTATGGTGCAGCAAAATGCATCGAGATGGCTTGGCACCAGAGGTTTAGAGAATTAGAGGGCTAATCAGACAAAAAAAGTCAAAGTTAAGAGGGTTAAATGTACAAACCATGTGCTTCACAAGTTAAGCAAACACAACTTCATGCTGGGTCATCAGACTACCAAAAATCATTAAAAGGAAATAAACAAATCTAGAATATAGAAACTATATTTTTGACAAATTTAAATGATGATATTTGTGGCAGAACCGCCCGAAATAACGTACTTACGGAGGCGCTTGTCTTCCACTAGACACTAAGCACCCCGAGAGCGAGCTACATTGGACGGATTCCGTCGAGCACACCCCAAGGGAGAGCCCGAATGATCCATATTTTTTTTCCTCAGGATTCAATAATGAGAACGAGTTTACATTACTTAGTCCATTTCATACATCCAGAGTTCTTTGAAATACATTATTATAGGACCAAATTCAGAGTGCGGAAATTAAACAGCGGAATGAAAAGAAACATCTATCGATAATATACAAGAATCCGTCTGTGCCCACCAGAAGAATCCTTCACACAACGGCTACTCCTCAAGCTGCACCTGCAACATGGGTAAATAAACCCTGAGTACACAATATACTCGCAAGACTTATCCGACTAGTGGGAATAATTTCTCGACTCCAAGGGATATGATAAGCTTTATGGTTTGTTGGGTTCCTTTTTGCGGAAAGCAACACTAATAGTGAATCCTTATGTATGTTTATTATTAGCAGTCATGATTAGTTCATTATCTAACCGTTCTATGTAAGCACCTGTTCTACTTTCAAGTAAGGGTTGAGCAAATAGTTTCATTTCACCACCATTCATCTTTCAGTTCTTACTACGGCGCTAGACTGTAGACAAGCCGTACCGGATCGCCCGGCGATTCGCGAATCAATGTGCCCAGCTGGGTACCCTGAGACACACGCTCCGCTTGTACCCTAGGCATAAGCAGGATCAACCCACCACTCTCCTATCACGGGGTTCAGGTCCCCGTCCAAACTTGGACTCCAAGCCCCCGCTCCTGAGTCCCGGACTCAGTGCGGTGCTTAGACCTCCACCATCCCCGCCTCCAATCAGTTGGTCCAGAAAGAGCCGGAACCCACGACAAAAGAGCAACAATCCTTCCCTGCGCCCATACACAAGTATGTGTCTGAGATAATAAGTCTGTGACTTGCCTAGAAACCAATGCAACGACCAATCCTTAATCGACACAGATAGGGAAACAGTGTAACCAAGCTATGCCCCGTTGGCCGCAGGACACAACCTCTTACACCCACCAATACCCAAATTGTATCCTGCCCGGTCTCTATTTTCCTTTCCACTATTTTTATCATGAGTGATAATAACAATCACCTATTGTGAGTAACGGCAGGTTACTGACGCTACTGAAATCCTAAGCATAGCAGCTACTCGACCTATACTAGTAGGACTCAGGTAAGTATTTCTATGCATGTAGTTTCCATAAAATGCCTATAACATAAATGCACATCACATATATATATCAAGATATCATTCAAAATAAGGGTTATGCACCGGGGTTTGCCTTGGGTAGGCGGGGTGTCAACAAAGTCAGTAACTGATGGCTCCGGGGCTCCCTCCTGTACGAGAATCTCCTCCTCGTACTCCTCGATGATCTCCTCATACTCCTGCTCACCCGCAGGCACGAACTCTACTAATTCGTTATTTATATGCATGAAATGATGATGCAACACTTAGTAATACTGCAATAACAACTCTTAAAATAAGAATACATCTATCAAGCTACTAAGCTAACTCTAACGACTAAGACGCTAAGTTACCTATTATTACCACTTAACAAATATGAAATATTGCATGTATTATCTTAGCAACTAAAGGCATCCCTATTCTTAACATCGATTTATTATATATATATATATGATAAAACAAGGAGTACAAGCTACCCTATTTATCAACCTCTTCTAAGGCTACAAAAATTACAGTGAGCACATAATAATACAATGAAACTACTGTAAAAATTTCATGGTCAAAGCTATTACCAATTGAAAGCTCTAGTTTGATTTTGGTGAATTGATGAAACCCTAAGTGCTAACCTAGTTTATCAAGTGATCATGAGATAGGTAGCACACTCCAAGTGGTGAAGCAAATGAAGGTCATATCATGATGATGATGATGGCATGGTGATGATCAAGTGCTTCGACTTGGAAAGAAGAAAGATAAAAACAAAAAGCTCAAGGCAAAGGTATAATTTGTAGGAGCTATTCTGTTTTGGTGATCAAGACACTTAGAGAGTGTGATCACATTTAGGTTTGATAGTCGTACTAATAAGAGGGGTGAAACTCGTATCGAAATACGGTTATCAAAGTGCCACTAGATGCTCTAACTCATTGCATATGCATTTAGGATCTAGTGGAGTGCTAACACCCTTGAAAGTGTTTGTGAAAATATGCTAACACATGTGCACAAGGTGATACACTTGGTGGTTGGCACATTTGAGCATGGGTGAAGAAGATAGAAGTAAAAAGGAGTTAGTCACGCTAGTCACAATGTGACCGAACGCTGGTCTCAGAAGAACCAGCGCGTTCGATCAAACGTGACAGCATAGACGCCAGCTTCGGTCAAACGACCGGACGCTGAGTCTTGGACTGACCAGACATTGAAAGGCTGCATCCGATCCCAGCTGACATGGCAGCACAGTGGTCAGGGTAACTGACCGGACGCTGGCTGTGTCCAGTCAAGCATGACCGGACGCGTCCGGTCGAAGAATTTCGTTTATGGAACCTTACCGGAAACGACTGGACGCTGGAGTCTGAGCGCCCGGTCAGCTTGTGCGCCGTGTCCAGTCAAAAGATGACCATTGAAATCTGACGAACAATATTTAAAGCAGGAGATACGTGGCGTGTATCATGTGACCGGACGCTGAGAGCCAGCGTCCGGTCGATCAAACCGGAGCGTCCGGTCACCCCGCGCTGTACCCAGTGAAGGGGTACAACGGCTCTATTTCATGGGGGCTT
Organism: Miscanthus lutarioriparius; assembly: GCA_904845875.1. Taxonomy (NCBI): domain Eukaryota; kingdom Viridiplantae; phylum Streptophyta; class Magnoliopsida; order Poales; family Poaceae; genus Miscanthus; species Miscanthus lutarioriparius. The sequence goes on along the minus strand of CAJGYO010000018.1, from coordinate 47,438,765 downwards.
CTATTTAAGCCCCATGGCCGGCTCAAGCTCAGTCTCTTGGCCATTTGCATTGACATAGCAACCTTGTGAGCTTAGCCAAAGTCCTCCCACTCATCTCTATCATTGATTCATCATCTTTGTGAGATTGGGAGAGAATCCAAGTGCATTGCTTGAGTATTTGCATCTAGAGGCACTTGGTGTTCGTGTTTCGCTGCAGGATTCGCTTGTTACTCTTGGTGGTTGCCGCCACCTAGATGGCTTAGAGCAGCGAGGATCGTCGAGCGGAGGGTGGTGATTGTCTCCGGCTCCGATCGTGGTGATTGTGAGGGGTTCTTGACCTTTCCCCGGCGGAGCGCCAAAAGGTACTCTAGTGGATTGCTCATGGCTTGTGTGATCCTCATCTTGTGTTGGTTGTGCAGCACCCTAATGAGGGTTTGGCGTGTGATGCCAATTAGCGTGTGAACCTCCAAGTGAGTGAATCGCCACAACGAGGAGTAGCTTGCCGAGAAGCAAGTGAACCTTGGTAAAAATCATTGTGTTCATCCTTTGTTTCTGAGGTGATTGGTCTTCATTGTTATTCACTCTTGTGATTGATTGGTTCCTTCATCTATACGACGGTATAACTTTCTTGATCACTCTCTTTACATTACCGTAAACTAGTTGCCAAGCTCGTGTAGTTAGTTGTGAGAGCTTGCTTGGTTGGTTGGTGTGGCTCTTTAGTTAGCCTTTGAGAGCACACTAACATAGGGTAGTGTCATAGCTATTGTGTGAATAGATACTATCTAAACTAGTATTGTGGTAGGTGGCTTGCATTTTAAGTAGGCTAGCGTAACTCTTGCTTCGCCTCATAATTGTCTAACCATTTTGTTAAGTATTGTTGTAGAAATTTTTATTAGGCTATTCACCCCCGTCTAGCCATTAGGACCTTTCAAGTGGTATCGGAGCCGAGGTCACCGTGATTTGAGGCTTAACAACCTTCGGTGTAAAAATGGCTCAAATCAACAACACAAAGAAGCCACCCCAATTTGATGGCTCTAACTATCCCTATTGGAAGGCTAAGATGACAACTTATATCAAGTCAATCAATAGGAAGGTTTGGAAGGTGGTAGAGACAAAGATTGAGATTGAAGATGAAAAGGCTCCCACCACCGTCGAAGAAATACTACTTCAAAATAATAACATTGCTCTTAGTGCCATCCATGATGCTTTGGATGAAAGAACATTTGAGCAAATCAAGAACATTGAGAGAGCTCATGAAGCATGAAGAAGTTGGAAGAATCATTTGAGGGCACTTAAGCCATGAAGGGTGCAAAGGCATACATTCTCAAAGAAAAATTTGCAAGCTTCAAGATAAAGGAGGATGAGAGTGCGCCGGAGATGTTTCATAGGCTTCAAGTGCTTGTCAATGATCTCAAAGCACTTGGAGAATAGGTGAAGGACAAGGACTTCTCTCACAAGTTCTTGAGATGCTTACCTTCGAGATTTGGCACATTGGTCACTATTCTAGTAAGGAGTGGTTTGGACACCATGACACCAAACCAAGTGTTGTGAGACATCATGACCGATGATACATATAGAGATGAAGATGAGAAGGAAGAAAAGAAGGAGAAGAAAGATGAGAATAAGGATGAGAAGAAGAAGAGTGTGGCATTCAAGGCCACATCATCCAAGGGCAAAGCTAAGCAAGAAACATCTAGTGAAGAAGATGATTCATGGGATGATGATGATGATGAGAAGATGGCTCTCTTTGTCAAGAGATTTGGCAAGTTCATGGTGAAAAGGGCTACAGTGCTAGAAGAAAGAAGTCTTCATCCAAGGACAAAAAAGAGTCAAGAAGGTGCTTCAAGTGTGGAAGCAAAGATCATCTTGTTGCTCAATGTCCATACAATAGCGACAATGATGATGACAAGAAGAAGAACAAGAAGAAGGACAAGAAGGAAAAGAAAGAGAAGGACAAGATGACCTTCAAGAAGAAGAAGGGTGGTTCATATGTGGTCACTTGGGATAGTGATGCTTCCTCAAGTGATGATGATGACGATAGTGATGATAACAAGACCACCAAAAAGAAGGCACTTGCAAGCATTGCTATAAATGAGAAGCCTTCTCTCTTCGACTCTTCATCATGCTTCATAGCTAAGGCCACTAAGGTACAAACTTGTGATGATGAATGTGATGAAGAACATGATGATGATAATGAAAATGATAGTGATAGTGATGATGATGAACCTACTAAGGATGAATTATTTGACATGCTAGAAGATGCTAGAGAACACTTTGATATCAAGAGAAGGGAATGCAAAAGCTTGTGTATGGGACTAGAAGCCCTTAAGCAAGCCTTTGATGAGCTCAATGCATCTCATGAGAGGCTAGAGGATGCCCATGAGAAGCTTGGTAAGGCTCACAAAAGGTTTGAAAAGGCTCATTCCTCTTTGCTTGATGAGCAAAATAAAAAGAAGCATGTTGAAACTTGTGATGTAGGCCTAACTTGTGATCTAATTGATGAATTATTATCTATGCCTATCATTGTTGCTCCCACTAACCCTTCTTGTAGTACTTCCACTTCTACCTCATCTAGTAGTGATGGTCTCACTTATAATGCCTCACTAGTGGTTGAGAATGAGAACCTCAAGAAGGAGGTCAACAAGCTCACTCACACCTTGGCTAAGGCCTATGGTGGTGAGGACCGCTTGCTTATGTGCTTGGGTAGCCAAAGAGCTTCTCTCTACAAAGAGGGATTGGGCAATATTCCCAAGAAAGGTAAGGTGGCCTTTGCTCCTCACAAGACTAGTTTTGTGAAGAACAATGGTCGATTTTGCATTAGTTGCAAGCAAGTGGGTCATAAAGAGCATGAATGCACCAACAAGAGCAAAAATGCTAATGTATCCTCTCTTAAGCTTGATTCATGCTATATGCTTACTAAGGGTACAAATGGTGTGAAGGCTAAGTTCATTGGTAAACCATGGATGGGCTCAAAGAAGAAAGCCATTTGAGTACCAAAGAGCTTAGTGACTAACCTTCAAGGACCCAAGCAAGTTTGGGTACCTAAAAAGAATTGATCTTCTTTTGTAGGTCAATTACAAAGCTGGAGGAAGGCATTGGGTTCTTGATAGTGGGTGCACTCAACATATGACCAGTGATGAAAGAATGTTCAATTCAATCAACACCAATGGCAATGATGGTTATGATAGTATCACATTTGGTGACAATGGCAAATGCAAGGTCAAAGGGCTTGGTAAGATTGCAATATCCAATGACATGAACATATCCAATGTGTTGCTAGTAGAGAGCTTGAATTTTAATTTGTTATCCATGGCTCAATTGTGTGATTTTGGATTCAAATGCATATTTGGGGTAGATGATGTAGAGATCATAAGTATAGATAGGTCTAACTTGATTTTCAAAGGCTTTAGATATGAGAATCTATACTTGGTTGATTTCAATGCTAGTGAAGCTAGATTATCTACATGCTTGTTCACTAAATCTAGTATGGGTTGGTTATGGCATAAAAGGCTTGGTCATGTTGAAATGAAACAATTGTATAGATTGGTTAAGCATGACTTGGTTAGAGGCTTGAAAGATGTTGTGTTTGAAAAGGATAAGCTTTGTAGCTCTTGTCAAGCCGGAAAACAAGTTGGAAACACCCATCCTAAGAAAAGCATGATGAGCACTAATAAAGCATTTGAGTTATTGCACATGGATTTGTTTGGGCCAACACAATACACTAGCATTGGTGGTAATAAATATGGCTTTGTGATAGTGGATGATTACACTAGATACACATGTGTATTCTTTCTAGTGGACAAAAGTGATGTGTTTGCAACATTCAAATCATTTGTCAAGGGCATTCACAATGAGTTTGAAACAACCATCAAGAGAGTTAGAAGTGACAATGGTAGTGAGTTCAAGAACACTAGAATTGATGAGTTGTGTGATGAATTTGGAATTAGACATCAATTCTCGGCCAAAGTATACTCCACAATCAAATGGCCTTGTTGAGAGGAAGAATAGGACACTCATTGATATGGCAAGGTCTATGCTTAGTGAGTACAATGTTAGTCAATCTTTTTGGGCCGAAACTATCAACACGACTTGCTATTGTAGCAACCGCCTCTATTGCCACCCATTAAAAGAGAAGACACAATATGAGCTCTTGAATGGTAGAAAGCCCAACATTGTATATTTTTAGATCTTTGGTTGCAAATGCTATATCTTGAAGAAAAGCACTAGATTAGGCAAGTTTAACAAGAAATGTGATGAAGGATTCCTACTTGGTTATTCCACTACAAGCAAAGCATATAGAGTTTGAAATTTGGATAGTGGTACTCTTGAGGAAGTTCATGATGTTGAATTTGATGAAACCAAGGGTTTACAAGAAGAGAATGAGAACTTGAAAGATGTTAGAGGCATTTAACTTTCAAATGCCATGAAGAACATGGATATTGGTGAATTGAGGCCTAGGCAAGTGAATGACGATGAAGATGATCAAGTGTAAGTGATCTCTAACTCAAATGTGCAAGATGATACAAATCAAGCTAGTACAAGTGGCTTTCATGACAGTGAACAAGATCAAGTGGCTAGTACATCATCTCAACCTAATGATCAAGCAAGTGCAAACAATCAAGTTCCAATACTCCAACCAACAAATATTGCAGGGGATCATCCATTGGACACTATCATTGGTGATATTTTAAGAGGTGTGCAAACTAGATCAAGATTAGCTTCATTTTGTAAACACTTCTCATTTGTGTCATCCATTGAACCAAAGAAGATAGATGAAGCATTGAAGGATGTTGATTGGGTGAATGCTATGCATGAAGAATTGAATAACTTCACAAGAAATCAAGTATGGGAATTAGTAGAGAGACTAAAGGGACACAATGTGATTGGAACCAAATGGGTCTTTAGAAACAAGCAAGATCAAGATAGGATAGTAGTAAGGAACAAAGCAAGATTGGTAGCATAAGGCTATACACAAGTTGAAGGTCTTGACTTTGGAGAAACATATGCCCCGGTTGCTAGATTGGAAGCAATTAGAATCTTCCTAGCCTATGCTTGTGCCCACAACATCAAGCTCTATCAAATGGATGTTAAGAGTGCATTTCTCAATGATTACATCAATGAAGAAGTATATGTTGAGCAACCTCCCGGTTTTGAAGATGATAAGAAGCCCAACCAAGTGTACAAGTTGAAAAAGGCTTTGTATGGCTTGAAGCAAGCACCTAGAGCATGGTATGAGAGATTGAGGGACTTCCTACTCTCTAAAGGGTTCACAATGGGCAAGGTTGATACTACTCTTTTCATCAAGAAGATTGGAAAAGATCTATTTGTGTTGCAAATCTATATTGATGATATTATATTTGGATCAACCAATCAAGACTTTTGTGATGAGTTTGGAAAGATGATGGCTAATGAGTTTGAGATATCCATGATTGGAGAGTTGAGTTACTTCCTTGGTCTTCAAATCAAGCAATTGAAGAATGGTACATTTGTAAGTCAAGGCAAGTACATTAAGGACATGATTAAGAAGTTTGGCGTGAGTGATAGCAAAGCCATTAGCACACCAATGGGAACCAATGGCAACTTGGATAGTGATGCAAGTGGAAAATATGGTGGATCAAAAGTTGTATTAGTCTATGATTGGAAGCTTACTCTATGTGACCGCATCAAGGCTGGATGTCATATTTAGTGTATGCATGTGTGCAAGATTTGAAGCCTCACCAAGAGAAAGTCATTTAAAAGCTACAAAGAGGATATTGAGATACTTGAAGCATACACCAAATGTTGGTTTGTGGTATCCCAAAGGAGCAAAGTTTGAGTTAGTTGGTTACTCGACTCGGATTATGCGGGATGCAAGGTTGAAAGGAAGAGCACCTCGGGCATATGTCAATTGTTGGGAAGATCACTTGTTTCATGGTCATCAAAGAAGCAAAATAGTGTTGCATTATCAACCGCCAAAGCCAAATACATATCCGTTGGTAGTTGTTGTGCACAAGTACTTTGGATGAAGGCCACCTTGAATGACTTTGGAATCAAGATCAAGAAAGTGCCATTGCTATGTGACAATGAGAGTGCAATCAAGTTGATAAACAATCTGGTTCAATATGCAAGAACAAAGCACATTGATGTCCGCCACCATTTCATAAGAGATCACTAACAAAAAGGGGACATTTGCATTGAGAGTGTAGGCACCGAAGATTAACTTATCAATATTTTCACCAAGCCATTGGATGAGAAAAGGTTTTGCAAGCTAAGGAATGAGTTGAACATATTGGATTTCTCAAATATGTGTTGATACACCCCCCACTTATATGACATGCCTCTCCTTTAGCAATCCAAGGTAAATGTTGATTGGTATGGCATACATCCTTGCTAAGGACATGTTTAGTGCATCTAGACATTTCTCCATTTTATTAGACTCATTCATGAAAATCAAATGAATTTGATGTTTATATGGTATCACTATTGCTTCTATGCTTAACTTGATCTAGTGGTAGCATATGACATGTTTATGGGCTTGTAAATCTAGTGTTTAATCTAGAAAACAAGCTCTAAGTGTTTAACTCAACATGGTACAAGATAACCCTTATTTAGAGGTGTGAAGAAGCTTGTCCTTGGATCAAACCGAGTTAAATATCTTTGGCAAATATTCTAGTTTGAACCAAATTTGAGAATATAATCCTCACCCCATTGATTGACATTGATAATCTTGACCCTACAAATGGTATTATCTACACTTTTGAACCTTTGTGGTCATTGATGACAAAGGGGGAGAGAATAGTGTACAAAGATAGTGAAAGGGGAAGAATTTCATATAGGGGGAGAGATATGCCAAAGGAAAGGGATCAATTAAAATAGGGATCAATTAAAATCTTAAGCACACAAGTAGAGGGAGTAAGCTCATAAACTTGTATGGTGCATTTGAATGGGCATTTCATATGTTTGCTTGCATAACACAAGTTTTAATTTAAATATCCATGCTTGTGTAATGAATGATAGTTGTAAACTTGAATGATGAAATAAAAATCTAGCATGCATAGGTTTATTCACAAATGGTATCATTTCCAAGTATTATCAAGTGATATCTATTCCAAATAGATTTTCAAGTAGTATCTTTTACAAAGCTTTACAAGTGGTATCTAGCTATCAAAAATTTTAAATGGTATCTAAGCTAACCATGATGCTAAGGATGGTATAATGATGCACTCCGATTGGTATCACGCTTCAAAGGTCTATCTCTTATACCTTAGCATCATTTGGTAGACATTGTCTCCTATATTTCCTATCTAATCATATGTGCAAGCTACAATCCAAATGCTTAGCACATATGTAGGGGGAGCAATTGCTACCATATGGAGTTCATGAAACTTGTCCATATCCTTTTACACAGGGTAAATATGCTTGGACAAGCAACATGGATTCAATTGAATTTTAATTTATATCTTTATATAAGGGTTGTCATCAATTACCAAAAAGAGAGAGACAATTACCAAAAAGGGAGAGATTGAAAGCTCTAGTTTAGTTTTGGTGAATTGATGAAACCCTAAGTGCTAACCTAGTTTATCAAGTGATCATGAGATAGGTAGCACACTCCAAGTGGTGAAGCAAATGAAGATCATAGCATGATGATGATGATGGCATGGTGATGATCAAGTGCTTTGACTTGGAAAGAAGAAAGAGAAAAACAAAAAGCTCAAGGCAAAGGTATAATTTGTAGGAGCTATTTTGTTTTGGTGATCAAGACACTTAGAGAGTGTGATCACATTTAGGTTTGATAGCCATACTATTAAAAGGGGTGAAACTCGTATCGAAATGCGGTTGTCAAAGTGCCACTAGATGCTCTAACTCATAGCATATGCATTTAGGATCTAGTGGAGTGCTAACACCCTTGAAAGTGTTTGTGAAAATATGCTAACACATGTGCACAAGGTGATACACTTGGTGGTTGGCACATTTGAGCAAGGGTGAAGAAGATATAAGTAAAAAGGAGTTAGTCATGCTGGTCACAATGTGACCGGACGCTGGTCTCAGAAGAACCGGCGCGTCCGGTCAAACATGACAGCATAGACGCCAGCTTCGGTCAAACGACCGGACGCTGGGTCTCGGACTGACCGGATGCTAAAAGGCTACGTCTGGTCCTAGCTAACATGGCAGCACAGTGGTTAGGGTAACTAATCGGACGTTGGCTGTGTCCGATCAAGCATGACCAGACGCGTCCGGTCGAAGAATTTCGTTTCTGGAACCTTACTGGAAATGATCGACGCTGGAGGCTGAGCGTCCGGTCAGCTTGTGAGTCATGTCCGGTCAAAAGTTGACCGTTGAAATTTGACGAACAATATTTGAAGCAAGGGACACGTGGCGTGTATCACGTGACCGGGCGCTGAGAGCCAGCGTCCGGTCGATCGAACCGGAGTGTCCGGTCACCCCGCGCTGTACCCAGTGAAGGGGTACAACGGTTCTATTTTGTGGGGGCTTCTATTTAAGCCCCATGGTCGGCTCAAGCTCAGTCTCTTGGCTATTTGCATTGACATAGCAACCTTGTGAGCTTAGCCAAAGTCCTCCCACTCATCTCCATCATTGATTCATCATCTTTGTGAGATTGGGAGAGAATCCAAGTGCATTGCTTGAGTGTTTGCATCTAGAGGCACTTGATGTTCGTGTTTTGCTATGGGATTCACTTGTTACTCTTGGTGGTTACCGTCACCTAGATGTCTTGGAGCAGCGAGGATCATCGAGCGGAGGGTGGTGATTGTCTTCGGCTCCGATCGTGGTGATTATGAGGGTTCTTGACCTTTCCCCGATGGAGCACCAAAAGGTACTCTAGTGGATTGCTCGTGGCTTGTGTGATCCTCATCTTGTGTTGGTTGTGTGGCACCCTATTGAGGGTTTGGCGTGTGATGCCAATTAGCACGTGAACCTCTAAGTGAGTGAATCGCCACAACGAGGAGTAGCTTGCTGGCAAGCAAGTGAACCTCGGTAAAAAATCATTGTGTTCATCCTTTGATTCCGAGGTGATTGGTCTTCATTGTTATTCACTCTTGTGATTGATTGATTCCTTCATCTACACGGTGGTATAACTTTCTTGATCACTCTCTTTACATTACCACAAACTAGTTGTCAAGCTCTTTAGTGTAGTTAGTTGTGAGAGCTTGGTTGGTTGGTTGGTGTGGCTCTTTAGTTAGCCTTTGAAAGCACACTAACATAGGGTAGTGTTATAGCTATTGTGTGAATAGATACTATCTAAACTAGAATTGTGGTAGGTGGCTTGCATTTTGAGTAGGCTAGCGCAACTCTTGCTTTGCCTCATAATTGTCTAACCATTTTGTTAAGTGTTGTTGTTGAAATTTTTATTAGGCTATTCACCCCCTCTAGCCATTAGGACCTTTCACCAATTTGCCACAAAAATTCCTACAATTATTAATTTAAATAATGCTAAAGTTTCTTAAATGAATTAATGAATCTATCATTATCACAGATAACTATAAACTAACTACACCAACAGATAGATCATATTTTTGTGAACCTAACAAATTTTGTTTCACTATTTTTTGACACCTACAACATTTACTATAGTTTTTCAAAGATCAGCTCAAAACTAAATTGGAAAAGCATTTACTAATTCTCTGGAAAAAGGAAAACCAAATCCAACCCGCATGGCCCACACACACGTAGCGCACGCGCACGCGACCCACCGGCGCTTCGGCACATTTGCGAAAACGTCCCCGCGCTAATACCGAATCAATCCGCAGTCCACATCACTATTCCTATAGTCTGGACTTAAGCAATCTAGCCCTCGAAACCATCTATCTTCACAACGCCCAGGTCCCCGGGCACCCGCACGTGCACCGGCGCGGCGGCGACGGCACTGGGCGGTCACGCCGGCCAACCGGGCCCTTCCCCGCCCCCCTAAGGAGCCGATGCTCACCGAGATGCAAACGTGAAATGGTGAGCGGTGAAGCGATGAACAGAGACACGGCCAGGAGCTCCCTCCACGGCGACGGACACCCTGCTGCGGCGGCAGCCATGTTCCTATGAGCCAAGGCACAAACGAAGTGATCGAACCAAAGAATGGGCATCAGCAAGTCACCCCGAAGCTACCTGTGGTGGTGGCTTGACTAGGAACGGGCCGGGTGCGTTCGGCCACGCGCACACGGCATGTTCCGCGATGGACTACGGTGGCATGACCGTGTCAGCGGCGCCGAAAAGGCAGTAGCAGTGCAAGTGGGGTGCGTAGGGGGGTGGAGGGGATCAAGGCGAAGACACAATGCTTTAGAATTGAATGGAGGTGGATGGTGCAAGACGAATTGGATAGGCCTCGCTGTTCGGTCTAAAGGTGGTCGATGGCGGGGGAAGCTTAAAATTGAGACTCGGCATGGTATGGCTGCAGCAGTGGTGGGCTTGGCGCGTAGCTAGGCTCCCCTTCAAGCTTCTGGCGTGCACAATTACTTGGATTGGACCAAGCGCTGTGAGCTAGCTCTGGCGCAGCTTGGTGACGCCGACGTGATGCCATTAAAGGCGGAGGTGGATGGGGAGAGCAGCATGGTGCTTGCCACTCAATAGAAGAGGACAAGGGCGCACAAAGGACACTACATGTGCGTGTACGGGGTCGGCACGGCTCGTGCGGCCGCAACGCCTTAATTGGCAAGCCGATGGCGACACGACCATGTGCCGGTGCAGCAGTGTAACACCTCTAGTGTTATGAGCTCGATTAGCACCGAGATTTAGGCCTAAGAAAAATTTTCAAAACGGGTTTCTTGGATTTTTGATTTAAAACATACTTGAAGCGTTAAGGGAATCCTGTGTGACTCAGTTTTGTGGACTCAAATAAACATCCAAGTTAAATTACTCAGTGCGTAAAGATATTTAGGCATGTTGGGCAACAATTCTAGCCAATAGATATCGAACGGTTTGTTCTATTAGATTAAGCATGAAAAACAACTTTTATAAATAAAATAAAATCCATTAATAAATAAAATGATATATATATATAGCTTTTGAATCTAATTGAAATTTGAGCTTGTTGAAAATCTCCTTGTGCCTAGATGTTGCTAATTGTCTAAATTAGTAAACCGATAGAAAATATATATATATATATATATATATATATATATATATATATATATACTCACATGTTTATTTTGATAAGCACGCTCAGTTGAAAAGCTTTGGTCTAGTGACATGTTTATGTTTTTACGTATAGATTTGTTTTAGTCCTTATGATAATTTGGTAACGTACCCGCGACACAGCTACTCATTTGGCCGCCTCATAAATTCACGTGATTGGTGTGAAAGCACGTAGCAGACAAGAGATAGCGTAGCAGCTCTGCATGCTTCATTTATTTTTTTGGCACGGCGTGTAGCGTACTCGCCATGCTTTGTAATTATGCACCGTCTTGTCTCCCGTCGTGGCTCTGCACCCCGGCGCATCGTTTTGCCTATGTCACTGTCCTTCACTCCCTCGCTTGCGTCATGTCCAAATTTTTAATGGGAGCGCATGGCTCTGTTGTGCCCATGCCCCGCTAAGCACCACCGTCCAACTATAAGTTCCGTCGCTTCACCCTGCAGCACCATGAATGCCTCTGCTGCCTCTTGCTGTCTTGACCTGCCTTTGCTGTCTGTTTCTGCCCTACTCTGCCGCTAGTCGATGTACCCCACTCGGACCTCGTGGCTCCGATTCAATGCATCACGCAAGTTCTTCTCTATTCGCCAACTAGGCCACGTGCTCATGGCTGCTGTTGGTCTGTCCACGCTTGTATTAGCCCGGTGAGCTCACTGAAGCTTCCTTGCTTTTTCTCTCGTGTCTGCTTTCCCTATCTCCGAGCGCCCTCCCTGCTTGCTAGCTCTCTCGGTCTCTCTGCTTGCCTCTTACGCCGGTGCTCCCTGCTCCCTGCTGCTGCCTGCCCTGCCCTCTGCCTTCTTGAGGCTCGCCAAGCTCACCCCAGCTGTACCCAGCCCAGACCTGCAGCTCAGCCGCGAGCTAGTAGAGACCGATTGACAAGAGCAAGTCGGGCTCACTCGCTCGCTCGCGATGGCGTCCGTCATCGTGCAGGCGATGGTGATCCTCCTGGACATCATTGCCTTTGACCTGGGTGTGGCCGCCGAGCAGCATCGGAGCTAGGCCACCGTCACCCCGAACGCCACCAAGGAGTACGACTACTACGTCTATGACTCCGACATCACCAACCGCCCGCCCTTGCGTGCGCTGCGTCGTCAAGCCCAAAGACAAGACCGCAGCGCTGTAAATCGAGCAGCCACCCGCACCACTAAGCCCATGTTGCCATGTTGTTTGTTCCGCCGCTCTCGCTGCCTCCATGGCACCACCCACGCCAGGTGCACGCCATGCCACCCAGTGCCGAGGAGCTTGCTGCGCCGTGGCCACCACCGCCCGGCCGTGCACTGCTCCCCGCGCGCACGCCGCCATTGCGCAGCCACCACGGCTGGATGCGTCGTTCTCGCCGCCGGTCGGTGCTCCCTGTCTATGCTCTGCTTTTGAGGATGAAGAGGAGGGTAAGAAACGAAGTAGAAATTTTATACAGGGTTCTTATTACAAAATACATCACTCAAGTGAATAGTTCTTATGTCCTGTGGGTGGATTTAAGAAGAACACAGGGTCCTTTTTGCATAAATCGCTAGGCGGTTTAGGGGTAGGCATGTGTTTGGCTAACTTATTTGGATTGCACGCAAATCCTGTATTTGGGCCGGCTTGGTCGCCTTGTTGCTGGCTGGCGCGCCCGCTGGCCGGCACAGTGGTGTCGCCCGCTTTAGGCCTCGGCCTGCGCTCGTCCGTAGCGTGGACCGGCTGCTTTCGCACCTCTCACAAACTGCTGCAGCTGCGATTAGGCGCTCATGCCAGGTTGCTGGCGCTGTGGGCGAGTCGGTCATTCTTTGGGGATGACACGCCTGCCCACGTGTGCATGGACCCCTGCCTTGGGGCGCTGGGCCGAGTAGGTGGTCGCTGGCCCCTTTATTTTTCTAAAGCAATTTCTAATTTAGCTTATAAGGAAAATTTGTAAAATCAATATAAATCTGTGTAGTTATCCAAAAATTGTGAAACTAATTTTATTAGGTTTCTAAAATCAGGATCTACTTGTTAGTATAATTTATTCATCTAGTTTTAGGATATTTTTAGGGTTGCTCTAATTAATTTAGAATGCTTAATATTATGAAAATGTAAACTTATATGAATTGTTATGATAAATTGGTAATAGTGTTGGATCTAAAATTTCTACAGTAGGTTCCTAACAATATTAGGTACTCATTGTAATTGTTGTAGCTTCAGAATAATTAGTTTGCTAGATAAGATAATGATGCCCTATTTCGAATAATGATTAAATCGAACGAATGAAATAAATAAACAACTTGGGTTTGTATAACTAAAACAATTGTTGGGAAATAACGCTTTATTCAACAACATGGATATGTAGTCTAAGTACGGTCATCGTTAGAACTAGCTCGTTAACTTAAGAGGCGTAAATCATATTTTACGGGTCACGATTGCAGACGATTAATTATGTCCTTGCATTGCATCGCATTGCATATCATAATAGGGACGTCGATGGATCGCGGAGTCATCGAGAGTTGCTGGAGAAATGGTGCTTTTGGAGATCGTGTCGCCATGATGGAAAGCTAACTTATAATTATATTTTACCCAGGCAAGCCCCGGTGCATAAGCCCTACTTTTCTGCACTTTAAATTATATTTGTGCATTAAATTTTAAGGAGTTGAATGAAACCCACTTGCATATATATATATATATATATATATATATATCCTATGAGTCTTACTAGTATGATAGGATCGTGTAGATTGCTATGCTATAGGACTCCGATAGAAATCGAGTGATTGTCTATCACTCGCGAGAGATAGGAAATATATTACTGTATTATTATTACTTGGAATATATAAAATGGTGGAATGGAAAATGATGACCGAGGTAGGGATATGGTTTGGGTATTGGTGAGTGTAAGAGGTTATGTCCTGCGACCAAAGTGACATAGCTTGGTTACACTGCTTTCTCTATCTATGTCGGTTAAGGACCGGTCGTTGTATAAGACTCTAGAAAAGTCACAGACTTATTATCCCGAGCACATACTTAGGTATGTGCGCTTGAAAGACTTGTTACCCTCTTGTCATGGGTTCCGGCTCTTTTCGGACCGACTGTCATGGTGGTTTTTAGGTTATGAGGTCCTTGCACCGCACTGAGTCCGGAACATAGGGTCCTGCTTGTGCCCGGGGCACAAGCGGGCGTGTATTTTCAGGGTACCCAGTTGGAGGCATTGATTCGTGAATCGCTCGGCGTTTTGGTATGGCTTGTCTATGGTCTAGCACCGTAGTAAGAACTGAAAGATGAAAGATGGAAAAAGAAAATTTGATTGCTTACCACCTGCTTGAAAGTAGCACAGGTGCTTACATAGAATGGTTGGTTAATGAACTAATATGGCTGTTAATAAAAATTGAATATAAGGACGCACGCTTAGTAATGCTTTCTATAGATGCAATAAACCCACAAGCCAGATAGCCTTGCATATCCTTAGAGTGTTTTCTTTCTCATGTTGGGTAAGTCTTGCTGAGTATAATTGAGTGCTCAGGATTTTATTTCTCACTGTTGCAGGTGACAGGTGGATGCTAGAGCTGATTTTTGTGTGTGGATCTTTCCTGATGGGCTCAGAGAGGATTTTCTTACGCTGCGATCATAGTTTTTATTTATAACTCTCACTAAATGTTTTTATAAATGAAAGTTTTATAATCTGTTGTCATAGTTTATATATCAATGATTCATCATGTCCTGATTAGATAATTATTCCCGCTGTAATTCTGATCACATGTTTATATTTCGATGTTCAATTAAATTGTTTATAACTTTGATAATATAATTACATTTTCTGTTATAATAATAAATATTATACTCTGATGTTGTATTAAAAGTGATGTAAGAAATTGTTAAGAATGATGTAAGCTTTATTCTCTCATTTGTGATCCTAATGAAAAATTTGGATTTTTAGGTTCTTCCTTAGGGTGTGCCCGACGGGACCGCTTAATTTTGTGTTCTCCCTTGAGTGCTTAGTGTCTAATGAAAGACAAGCACTCCTGGGAGGCATTAGATTAGGCAATTCTGCCATAGGTGGTATCAGAGCATAAATAAGAAAATAAAGTTTCGAAAACCTTTTCTAAACTAAAATTTGACAACTTATTTTTACAAAAAGTTAGGGCGTTCAACTGGGAAGTTATATAAGTAGCCCTATTACTATGGTTATGTATCCTGGATAGATGGCACTCTGCTGACTTAGATAGGCTTAATCAATTTTTCTACCGGTACACTAACCCTGAGCATAGTCCGATAGTATCGACTAGTTACAAGGAGAAAACGATATGCCAAAAATCTGAAAACGGTTGCCCTATATGTTGGCAATAGTGGAAGGACGTATAGAACGTGCATTCATGCATATCCTGTTTGTGCATTGTAGTGGTCGTATTCTTTGCAGATACGCCATCCATAGGTGTCACGCGTGTCGTATTGTGCACTACTGATTCGTTCCTGTCTGGAGTTATTCTGCACCGTGGATTCGTATTTCGCGTTCGCCCATGGTTCACGCCTGTCGTGACCCACATCTCCCTGTACCCCTTTTCTGTGCTCTTGTCGAACCCTTGCCCTACAGTCGTACTAGTTAGTAATGGCATCGCACGTCGCTCGCCTCGAACGCGCGGAATTTGGTCGATTCAGTCGTAGTGATCCCGCGCAGGAACCCTGGTGAACCGTGTCAGGACCACTGACCGCTCTGCCTTTATAAGCAGGGTCTGGCTTAGCCATTGGTACCACTACTCGGTGCACTTTAGCTCGCTTAGCTTTTCTTTTGAGCAAGCCTTTCGCTCAGTCCTTTCTCACGACCACCGCTAGGGATGGTAGGAATCTAGGTTAGTAGTTACTGCCTGAATGTTGAGGGTTTTGCTAGAATCCTACATGCCACACTACAAAAGCTCGAAGTCAGAGATCATCCCGAGTATGAGGGCCATGAGTATCAGGAGCATGGCACCGACCGGTGTGAGGTTACCATCTACATCGGGAAGAGTGAAGAGTTCCCCGACCTCACTGAAGCCTGGAGTGTGACCGCAATTGGGTTTCGCTTCGTCGACACCTACCAGGTTGTGGCCAGCAAAGCCTTGCGGTACCTCTACCAGATCTATGAAGAGCCCATTTCCCGTACCCCCATGAGGTTCTTTCCACCTTTGGATAAGAATCGGCGGGCATGGAGGGCTCGCATGGAGGCTTTTGCAAGGACGTGATGTGCAAGAGGACAGTTCAACCATGGTGCACTTGACCACGTATCTGCTTGCTCTAGATGAGCAGTATGATCGGCAAGCCTCGGAGATGAGGAAGTGTCTCCATCGAGTCGAGGAAGCCGAGATCTTCACCCGGATGCTCTAGGTGCAGCTCGCCGAAGCGCATGCCAGTGCAGCAGCTGCTGAGAGCCGGGAGACTACCATGTCGGAAGCTCTGAAGGAGGCTGAAGACTGGCATGTTCATCAGCTACGTGAGGTCTATCTTGTCACCAGGGCCAAGTGGAGGACGCTGGCTGCAGAACGGCAGATGCGTGCAGCAGCGGTAGTGGCGACGCGATGCAAGCGACATGGGTGCACACGATGTGACGACACGACGCAGAGGAACGTGCGCGTGTTGGTGATGACGACTGCGGCCCTGGGATGCCACTGCACCCGAGCGGCGGCGATATGCGGCGAGCGGTGGCAATGGAGCGCGGCGAAGCGCAAGGGCACCGGCGATGGCGCCCCAAGGGCACCACATCATGGCGGGGAAGAGCAACTACACGCCCGGGCAACCGGCCACCGTGACTAGCTAGGCGCGGCCAAACACGCGCGCGCGCGGCCGACTCGCCGCCGACGGCACAGGAGCACGGTGACCGCGTCAACGCGAGGAACTTGACCCAAAACGTGCAATGCACGCTTTTTAAAGCGTCCTAAAATCCAAATCGTTGATTCCATTGCCAAACCACCTATGCTATACTTAAGAGGGCATATTAGGCTAGTAAAACAAGTCCTAATACCCCACCACTCCTTAACCCGATTCTTCTACAAAAATTACCAAACCTAGTTTTGTCAAACCATTTTTCAGACTTACGAAATCGACTAAGTCATGATCGGATTCGCGTCAATTTCAATTTCCAACCTATTAGACCAGTTAGCTAGTGAATTCATCATTCGACCGCAGGTATTTCATCGTCATCTATAATGTTTGTACTTCTAACTTTATTAAAGTTCCGTATATACGTTCTACAGTGTTTTTGTTCAATAAAAATTCGCGAACATCCGTACTTGATAATTTCATACATCATGAACAACATTTTGTTATGCATTTCCGTTGGTCATTTTAAGTTGCGTAAATTGATTTACACCCTATATTACATATATTAACATATAAATATAATGCCCGTGCAGTGTTTTAGTAAACGATTTACAGTGTAACACCGATGGTGTTACAATATTACAAGTAAAACATTAATAATAATAAAGCAAATAAATACAAACTATAGGGATCACAAAGTATCATAATCAACAAGAGCATAAGAAGCCATCATAATGAGCAGGGATGATTAAAACTCTTTAAAAATATTTTAACAAAATGTAAAAAAGAGTAAAACCCAAGTTGTTTTGAATTAATTTTAATGTAATCAATTCACAACACAGTTTATATATCATCAACAAGTGATGATAATTCACGACACAGATTAGGAATATGCGGAGTAAAATACAGAGGCGAACACATGGCAAAGACAAAGGAGGAAAGAAATATTTGAAGGGAGGCAGACATGACACGGCGGCAGCAGCAGATCCAGCTATCAATCACCATGAGGGACTAGACTAGGGAGGAGGAGGCCACCAACTACCAAACCCATCGCACACGTCCTCCTCCCCTTCGTCGGCATTGCATTGCACGCCCCGCGCGGCGCCTGCTCCCTTCCACTTTCCATTGACCTCGCCCCTCTCGTCCGTCTCCTCCTTCCCAAAGCTTCGAATTTTCCCGAGGCCGGAGCCACACCTTCCTTTCCCTCCCCGCGTCCCGCGATTCGCCGTCGGAAAGAGGCAAGGCAACGGAACCCGAGCCGCCCCCGCGTGAGGTGAGGCGGGGTCCCCCGTCTGGGTGCCTTCCGTGCCGCTCGCCTGCGTCGCGGGGCGCATTGCCGTGCCGCCCCCGCGGGAAAGGGAGATTCCCGCCACCTATTAATCCTCCTCTCTTAGGCCGTTTTCTGCCTTGGGGAGCAGGACACAAACGCAGCGCCGCGGGAAAGCCGGGCGCCGCATGGATCGAGGCATCCGCTGTTCCCGTCTCAAGACCCAGTTTTGGCGTCTTGGCGTAGCGGGACGGAGGAGGACGACGGGGTTCCGGAGCGCAGGGCCGTGGCGGCACGCCGGGATCTCGGAGGCGCCGCGCTGTTGAGTGTTGACGTCTTCTCGTTCCTTCCTGGGAGGAGGTGATTTCTCTGCTGAGGAGGGCCTGGGGCGGCTCTCGGTTCAGTCCCTCTCCCTCTGCAGTTTATTTGCTTTTTTTAGGTAGGTGGGGGGTGGAGTTGTTGGGTGGGAGAGGAGCTGGAATTTATTGCGAGCTGCTTCCTTGGAGACCATTGCTGCTCGAATCTGAGCTCCTCTTCTTCTTCCGAGGGAGTTGCCAATCGCGTTCTGCAGCAAGATTGATTTGGACAAGATTGGAGCGAATTGGCTGCTCGGCGGGCGTCCAAAAACCCTGTGCTTCTGGCCTTGTCGACTTCTTGGCGGCATCTGGGAGTAGCTTTGGTGCAGTGATTCACTTGAGTCTTGAGGAATGGCGCCGAACATGAGGCTGGAGAAGCTCAAGCTCAGCACGTTGTTGACTTTCATGCGTTGTCACAGGGGCTCTAGTGATGATCACTCAAGGATTGGGACAGTGGGGTTCTCCCGAGTCGTGTACGTCAACGAGCCTGATAGGCTTCAAGAGGAGGGATTCGGTTACCTGCTGAATGAAGTGTCGACGACAAAGTACACTCTGGCCACCTTCCTGCCCAAGTCCCTCTTCGAGCAGTTCAGGAGGGTGGCCAATTTCTACTTCCTTGTCTCTGGTATCCTCGCCTTGACTCCACTCGCACCTTACACGGCAGTGAGCGCGCTTGCGCCGCTCTGTGTCGTGATTGTAGCCACCATGGCAAAAGAAGGGGTTGAGGACTGGCGGAGGAAACAGCAGGTATCATTCCTGTGGTCTTTTGTTTACATCCAAGCTTGAATATTTATTGAATTTTGTTCATGACATGACCCGTGTGTTTTGAATAAACTCAACCGGCTCATATGCTTTAGTTAATTCAATGTTTGTTTCATATATTGTATAATATAAATTGGAACAGACTTTGCTTCCTCTTTCTTGGTGTTGGGTTGTCGGGTACATTCTCTATACATATCTGGGTTTGGGGAAATAATATACATTCATGACTTTTACAAACAATGAGTACTCATTATGAACAATTCACTGAGCTATATTACCATGTATTTTGGTGTCTGAAACTTAAATTCTTAATTTGATCATTTTCCATGCCTGTGCTTTGACCATGTGATTCATTATTGATTATACTCACAGTTGTCTATTCTACTTGTGTCGCTATGCGTCATGATGTAGCAATAGTTTTTAGTCTTAGTTGTAGCATTTAATATTCGAAGAAGTCATCTTTCTTCTATATATATAAATGCCGAGCTTATCTGGGAATCAAGGTGTGGCATAATTTAATTTGTTACAAGCTCATATAGTTTCTGTGATGGTTTTCTTTGGCTGGAATTAGACGTATTTGACTGTGTTACTGTAATTTAGTTAATTTGAATGTCTATGTAAATTTTCCATGCCATTGGTATATTAAATAGATCTATGCAACTACATCACCCAGGATCACGAGCTCAATAATCGGATAGTCAAAGTGCATAGGGGAAATGGCCATTTTGAAGAGACAAAATGGAAGAATATCAGAGTTGGAGATGTAATAAAGGTGGAGAAGGATAATTTCTTTCCTGCTGATATGATTCTGCTTTCATCTAACTATCCGGATGGAATCTGTTATGTAGAGACTATGAACCTCGATGGTGAGACAAATTTGAAAATTAAACAAGCTCTCGAGGTGACATTAGATTTACAGGAGGACATAAAGTTCAGGGAAGTCAGACAAACAATAAAATGTGAAGACCCAAATGCGAACCTCTACTCCTTTGTCGGTTCAATGGAATGGAGAGGCCAGCAGTATCCCCTGTCACCCCTACAGCTTCTTCTTCGGGACTCAAAACTACGGAACACAGACTACATATATGGGGCTGTCATCTTCACAGGTCATGATACAAAAGTGATGCAAAATGCAACTGATCCACCATCTAAAAGAAGTAAGATTGAGAAGAAAATGGATCAAATTATTTACCTTCTGATGTCTTCTCTACTCATGATTGCATTACTTGGTTCTGTCTTCTTTGGGATCTGGACCAAAGAGGACCTAAGAGATGGTGAGCTCAAACGGTGGTATCTTCGGCCAGATGCTGCTACTATATTCTATGATCCAAAGAGAGCAGCTTTGGCATCTTTCTTTCATTTGTTGACGGCCTTGATGCTATACAGCTACTTCATTCCCATTTCTTTGTATATATCCATTGAGATGGTCAAGATCTTGCAAGCTCTATTCATCAACCAGGATATTGAAATGTATCATGAAGAATCAGATAAGCCAACTCATGCTCGTACTTCGAATCTAAATGAAGAACTAGGTATGGTTGATACAATTCTATCCGATAAGACTGGAACATTGACGTGCAACATGATGGAGTTCATCAAGTGTTCAATTGCTGGTACTGCCTATGGTCAGGGTGTCACTGAAGTTGAGAGAGCTATGGCTATGAGGAAAGGTGCCAGGTTAGATGATGACATTGAAAATGGAGACCACAAAGATGAAAAAATTGACAACAGTCCCCATGTTAAAGGTTTCAATTTCAAGGATCCACGAATAATGGATGGGAAGTGGATTCATGAGCCTAACAGAGATATGATAAGAGATTTTTTCCGTCTCCTAGCCATCTGCCACACATGCATTGCGGAAATAGACGAAAATGAGAAGGTTTCATATGAAGCTGAGTCCCCTGATGAAGCTGCATTTGTTATTGCAGCAAGAGAACTAGGGTTTGAGTTTTACAAGAGGTCGCTGGCAACTATAATTGTTCGTGAACGGGATCCAAGTCAGAATGTTGTTGAGAAAAGGTAAGTCAAATTTCTTTGCTCTTTCCTCAATGGATTATCCTTACTTAGTACCCAATACTGATCCTTTTACATTCTGGTACAGAATGTATGAACTCCTAAATATATTGGAGTTCAGTAGCTCAAGGAGGCGGATGTCTGTGATAGTCAAGGAACCAGAGGGAAGGATATTACTTCTCAGCAAGGGCGCAGACAGGTTAGTGCTCTATTTACGCTAGATTTCCATGTTTTAGTCGCAGATCATCTTCAGCGGTCTGCTTGTGTCCATGATTTCTTATTCGTAGTCTCTGTAAACAGTGTGATGTTCAAAAGACTTGCACCAAATGGAAGAAAATTTGAAGAAGAAACAAGAAGACACATAAATCAGTATTCTGACTCTGGTCTAAGAACCTTGGTTCTAGCATACTGTGTCTTAGATGAGAAAGAGTACAAGGAATTCAATGAAAAATTGAATACTGCCAAAGCATCTGTAAGTGCTGATAGAGATGAAAAAATTGAGCAGGCTGCTGATAGCATTGAACGGGACTTGATTCTTCTTGGTGCTACCGCAGTTGAAGATAAGCTCCAGCAAGGGGTATGCCTTTTTGTGGATAAGCCTTTTTGTTCCGCATCTTATTTTTACGTTTTCTAGAGAACCTTGCCTGTTCGTGTACTCATGTGCACGTACATATTCAGGTGCCTGAATGCATAGACAAGCTTGCACAAGCCGGAATTAAGATATGGGTCCTGACAGGCGACAAGATGGAGACGGCAATCAATATTGGGTAAGCATTATATGCCTGCATCGAAGTAGGAACTTTTTATTTCAACCTGACTATTTCCTTCTCTGATTGATGAGCTTCCCATCTGCAGGTTTGCATGTAGCCTGCTTAGACAAGGCATGACACAGATAATCATCACACTGGAACAACCTGACATCATCGCGTTGGAGAAAAATGGTGACAAACAAACAATTGCTAAGGTGAATAATTGATTTCATTACCTGCCTTTTTGAAGCATCAGGCATGTTGCAGTCATTTTACATATAACACTGTTAATGTTGGAATACCCTATATATACAATTATAGCTCTCTATTGTTTGAAAAAGTAACAAGGCATACATTCACAATTATATTTATTGAGAACCAAATCAATCGATATCATCGTAGTTACATCCTTTTTGTTGGCTCTCCAGGCATCAAAGCAAAGGGTTATGGGTCAGATAGAGGATGGAATCAAACAAATTCCACCTTCCACTCAAATTAGCACTGCATCATTCGCACTAATCATTGATGGTAAATCACTAACTTATGCTTTGGAAGATGATGTCAAGTTTAAGTTCTTGGATCTTGCTATCAAGTGTGCATCAGTGATATGTTGCCGATCTTCACCAAAACAGAAGGCACTGGTCAGATTTCTTTCTATTCTTAAGTTCCCGTCTCTTTTCTATGTATTTTCAGAGCGTATTCTTCTAGAGCATACATGCATAAACATTTGCAACAATTCCAGGTTACAAGACTTGTTAAACAAGTAACACATAAAGTGACTTTAGCAATAGGTGATGGGGCAAATGATGTTGGCATGCTTCAAGAAGCTGACATAGGGGTTGGCATCAGTGGTGCTGAAGGAATGCAGGTTACTGATTCGATGCTGTATAACTTTTGCTAATTGTGCCCATGATTTCTTTTCTTATTATTTGTTTCTTATGATGTTCTAGGCTGTCATGGCTAGTGATGTTGCTGTTGCCCAATTCCGCTTCTTGGAACGGCTACTTCTGGTGCATGGACATTGGTGTTACCGCCGTATTTCAATGATGGTATAGTTGCCATTTACATTGATTTTAATTTTTTTTTTCCACACGGGATGAACCGGAAATTTCATTACCAAAAGAAACAAAATTTAAAAGTACCACAAGTATAATGTTTGCACCACCAAACATTCGAAAAATCAGAGTGATCCTGAGAGCACAAAGGTCTCTGGAACACGCCCCAAAACGCTTTCAAAGTACATAGCAGACACAAATCGGCCATGGTCAGGCTGTCAGGCCCATGTACTCCCACTCCCAACCAGAGATGAAACTAAGACTCCCCACAGACGATGAGCGTAAAAACAAACTAAGTCAACTCATGTGTTGCTTTGGACTTAGACTGCATGCTTCTAATCTCTTGGCCTGAAACATTTATTTTGATCTACTATTCAGGCTTCGTAATTCAAGTCTTTTGATAAAATATTTTGGGATTGATGTGCAGATATGCTATTTCTTCTACAAGAATGTTACTTTTGGTGTCACTATCTTTCTGTACGAAGCATTTGCATCTTTCTCCGGGAAGCCAGCTTATAATGATTGGTTCTTGTCACTCTATAATGTTTTCTTCACCTCCCTTCCTGTCATTGCTTTGGGGGTATTTGACCAGGATGTGTCTGCCAGGCTGTGCATACAGGTACTCCGATATTTAAACAGTTTCGGTAATTAAAATGATTGGAGTAGGCAAATTTAGATATGTTACCTACTTCCCTGTCAAATCTACTTCTACCATATATTTCTGAAGAAAATGTGCTTTCTACCCTTGGGGTAGCGGAAGCTACATAATTTTTTCTGTTGATTAAAAGAATTTTCATGG
Organism: Miscanthus lutarioriparius; assembly: GCA_904845875.1. Classification (NCBI taxonomy): domain Eukaryota; kingdom Viridiplantae; phylum Streptophyta; class Magnoliopsida; order Poales; family Poaceae; genus Miscanthus; species Miscanthus lutarioriparius. Next base: position 47,414,933 of record CAJGYO010000018.1, on the reverse strand, counting down.
TATATATGTTTTCAGTTTGTTTAAGAACTATCTTTCTGTTAGTATAAGGGTTTTTTAACCTGTGAAAAATTCCTTTATAAGTACCATTTTTGGGGGTTTTGAAGTCCCAGTTTCGCTGCCATATTGAATGAATCAAGGAAACACTGTCTTTCAAGTTATTTGAAGGCACTCCTTTTGCCTTGAGTTGTGCACACTCCTTTTGCATTTGTGTTACCTACCTTGTAACTTGCCTTCTGTTCTCTGTTCCTTTGCAGTATCCACAACTATACCAAGAAGGAGTGCAGAATATATTATTCAGTTGGCATCGGATACTTGGCTGGATGCTTAATGGTGTTATGAATGCTGTCTTAATCTTTTTCTTCTGCATCACTGCCTTTGAGGACCAGGCATTCCGTCAGGATGGTCAAGTTGCGGGCTTGGATGCTCTAGGTGTCGTCATGTACACTTGTGTTGTATGGGTTGTCAACTGTCAAATGGCGCTCTCTGTGAACTACTTCACCATAATCCAGCACATATTCATATGGGGCAGCATTGCAGTATGGTACCTCTTCCTCTTGGTTTATGGTGCCATAAACCCGAGGTTCTCAACTACAGCCTACATGGTCTTCATCGAACAGCTGGCCCCAGCCCTCTCATTTTGGTTGGTGACACTTTTTGTTGTGATGGCAACACTTGTCCCCTACTTCAGCTATGCCGCGATCCAGATCCGTTTTTTCCCAATGTTCCACAACAAGATTCAGTGGAAACGGTACTTGGGGAAGGCTGAAGATCCAGAAGTGGCAAGGCAGTTGTCATCACGACACCGGACCTCGTCGCAGCAGAGGATGGTTGGTATATCTGCTCGTCGCGATGGTAAGGCTATGCAAATAACAAGGGAGACAGAGCTAGAAGTTCAGGCGTAGCATTGTTGGTAGATTTTGCGTTTTGTACAGCTTATAGGATATTGTCTCTGGCAAGATGACAGCTGAACTGATTGGAACTTGGGGTGTTCCTGGATTGCTGCTTCTATGATGCCTGTCATGGGAGCTGTTCCCGTTCAGATGATAGAGCAAGACCACAGATTACTTAGATAGGTCACAAGGAGGCAAAGAGAATACCTGCTGTAAAGTTCAATTTTAGGAGAAGGCTTTGTGGTTTTTCTTTTTCCTGCTTCTCTTACACATGTAGATGCTTGTAACCAGATTGGTAGAATTTCGTTTTGTGTTTTATTCCTTTTTACCCCCTTGCCTGCCGTCTCTCAAGTGTATTTTAAACAATAATGGTAAGGCTTCTGATTTGAGTGGCTTTCATGCTTTATTATTTGGAAAGAATCATAAATGGGTGATTTATAATCTAAAATTGGCCTCATATTTGTTTGCATGACTTGTGTCTACACTAAAATTTAGAAAAAGGATGCCGAAACTATAAGCTTCTAAGTTATCTTAAGTTAGGAATGTTTTCTTTTATTCTAAAGATTGTAATGAGTCATATTTGAGTAGGATTTATGCTTAGGTTCCGGATATAAATATTGAACCTCGGCTATTGTAAAAAAGAATCCAATCAATCAAAACAATCTTTACCTTTTCGGTTTTACGTCAACCCTTAGGAGTAGGAGTAATGTAGATCTAGGCGAGTTTTTCAACAAGCAGGGCTGCATTGATCCGGTCGATCTCTAGCTTGTCTGTAAGTACCGTCATGGTTTATACCTTTGTTTGTAAGGCTGCATCGGTCCGGCCGACCTCTTACGAGCTCTAGTATAAGTTAGTTATTGTCGGGGACCAATACTAGGGTACACGAAGAGGAGGGGCAAATGATCGTTATACGTTAATCCATCCAGACAGTCAAAGGTGCGACTACAGCTCCAATCGACATCGAGGCCGCGGGCTCCGCCTCGTCCGACCCCAAGGTCGTGCGATCCGCCTCCCCCGACCTCTCGGGGACGGGCTTCGCCTCGCCCGACACCGAGGCCACGGGCTCCGCCTAGCCCAATCTCTAGGCGGGCTCCGCTTCGCCCGACCTTTGGGGACGGGCTCCGCCTCGTCCGACACCGAGGCCGTGGGCTCCGCCTCGCCCGACATCTGAAGGCGGGCTCCGCCTTGCCCGACGTCTCAGGGCGGGCTCCGCCTCGCCCGACATCTGAGGGCGGGCTCCGCCTCGCCCAACGTCTGAGGGCTGGCCGCCTCGCCCCATCCCTCGGGCACGGCTCCTAATGAAAGCTCACGCCGCCGCCAACCACTACGGGCCAGAAAGTACAACCCAAGGTTGAACTTCTGGCATCGTGCAGGGAGCGGTCACGTCTCAACACGACCCATCCCCGCGACATGTCATTCCAGGGAACTCACATCGCCTATAGTGACGGACGCGTGCGTGGTCACTGTGCTGCCTACTCCCTGTACGGCCGCTGATCAGCACGCTGGTTCGTCGTGCCGCCCGCCGAGGTGGAGTGGGACGTCACGACCTGCTGACAACGCCAGGGCATGGCATCATTGGTGGATAGGCTCCCGGCATGGAGCTGTCCCTGTCACCACCTGCCATGTTAGCGGGTCCCGCGCAAAGGAATATAAAGGCCCAGCAACCCTGAAGGACTTTCTCTCTCTCTCGTTCTCTTTTCTCCCACTGTAACCCATGCTTTCCCTTGGCCTACAAAAGGGAAAGCGGGCACCCCACTAAGGGGCATCAGATAAAAAACCACTAGCATCGAACCTCGAACACATAGCCGAGCAGCGACCGAGCTCTCGGTACCTATTCGTTCTTTCCACCAGTGACTTGGGACCTGTCCCTCTCTCGACCGTTTATAACCCCTACTATAAACTTTTTAGTGCTAGTAACACGAGCAGCAGGAACAAACTAGACATAGGGACATTCCGCCCGAACCAGTATAAACCTCGTGTCCTCTTAGCACACCATCCGAGCCAAATGCACAATATTAGAAATTTACTCGGTGGTGTTTACTCGAAACACCGACAGTTGGCGCGCCAGATAGGGGCCTTTTGTGCGTCTCGACATCAACACCAGGCCTCGGATGGCTAATCATAATGTCAGCCGGGTCCCAGGCACGCACGTGTGCCTCGAGGATTCGGACTTCATTGTCACGATAGAGGGAGAGCTGGTGTGGGCTCCCACCGCTGCCCAACCTCTCCACTCCGCCGGCCTCAGCGCGATCGCCGAGGCGCTGGGGGAGCTGTAGCTGCACACACCAGAGACCCACGCCCGCGGGAGCGACCAGCCCCCCAGCTTTGACTACGGGAGGTTAGACCGCCAGCTCAGCGCCTTCCTAGGACCCCGACCATCCTGGGAGGACCTACGCCACCTCACTTTTTCATTCGCCAACATTATGATGCAGCTTGCCGGAGGAAAGCCGCTCTCTCCGGAATACCTAGTCCGAAGCGCCCCGATAGTGCTCCCGTGCAGGCCGCACACCGTGGTTCTGGTGCATGAGTGTCTCGGCCCCCACCGTGACGCACGCGACACCCTCGACACCCACAGGCGTAACGTGCCCTCAGAACAACCCGATGAGGACATGTCGGTCCACCAGGCATAGCAAGGCGGCAGACCATGCACCACGGTTCCGGTGCATGAGCGTCTCGGCCTCCACCGCGACACACGCGATACCCTCGATGCCCGTAGGCATACCTGCGGTGATGCGAGGGAGAGGTCTAGTCGTGGCTACCACCCACGTCATGGCGGATGCTACGACAGCGATGAGGACCGAAGCCTGAGCCCCGACTTGCCGGGACCTCAGGCCTTTGGCCGACGCATCCTCAAGGGCAAGGCGAAGCGGGACGAGGACACCGGCGAAGGCACCTCCAACCGTCCCAACAAGAAGAAGAACAAATAGCAGCACGAGGGCTCGCTCGTGGCCATTGCCGACCGTAAGGGAGGCCAGAAGCCCGCCGAGGGTACCCCAAACTACTTCGAGAGGCTGCTCGAAGGGCCATGTCGAATCATGCTTTCCCCATCTTGCACCTATACAAGGACTACGGCCTCTTAAAGCATTTCTTGTCTAGGGGCTTCAACAAGGGAGAGCACATGAAGGAGACCAGCTAGATGAAGCGCGCAACGTCGCCCTCCTCCACTCGGCCAAGTACCTGCAAGCGTTGCACCGGTACCACGGCCGTCGAGTGCGAGGTCGGGCCTTCAACATCGGGGACCTACTGCTCCGCTTTGTCTAGAGCATCAAGAACCACCACAAGTTCTCTCCACCATAGGAGGGACAGCACGTCGTCGCGGGGGTGCTCCGACTAGGCGGCTACAATCTCAAGGCCATCGATGGTGAAGTTTTCATCAATGCCTGTAACATCAAGCAGCTATGTCACTTCTTACCCTTAATATATGCACGCTTTCTTTTATCAGTTTTGTTATCAACACCCGATCTTTAGGTGACGCCCGAACCCAGCAACGGCGGGGGTCGGGCCTCACTCGGGGGCTAATAGGAGCGTACCTACCCGATAGACATTCTCTACGCTCGACCTTCTCTCATGTTAAGACCCAGAAGCGAGGTTTGCAGAAACAAACACTGAGTAAAACTGATTGGACTACGAGAAACCTACGCCTCGGTGGCTACAGCGTCTTTGCTCACTAGCGTGATCAGAGTTTTTCCGCACCTCGGGCTGTTTGGCCTTAGCTACCAAAGAGGTCGGTGTGTGTCTAAGAGTATATCCATCTGGCAAACATTCTTCGTGGCCACCCCCTCTCACGTTGAGACCTAGAAGCTAGGGATACGAAAACAAACGTTGAGTAAAACTGGCCGGACTACGAGAAACCTACGCCTCGATGGCTATGGCGCCTTTGCCCACTAGCGTGATCAGAATTTGTTCACCCGCACCGAGCTTTATGGCCTTAACGACGGAAAGGGTCAGAGCACAACAACCTTTTATACGAAAAGGGGAGAAGGGCTAAAAAACTATTTGGCCATAACAAAATTTAAGAGCTTGTCCATTTATTACAAGTTCACCGCCTAGCTTATCTGCCTAACTAAATTCTTGCGTGGGATGTTCTCATCCTCTATCTCCGTCAGGTAAGTTCTATCCCAGCGGGGCAATACAAGTCGACCGGACGACTTAGCTGCTGCCGAGGGATGGGTAGGGAGCAGCAGGATGCCCCATGCGGGTTATGCCGACCCCGTTACGAATAACCGACCCAGATTCCGCTTGAACATATCCGGTAAGCGCTCCCTAAACCCATCACTCATGCTGTCAAGATAATTAAAGTGCCAGTGGGTCACCCTTACTTTAACTCACATTTATTTCACTATCGAGCCCCCGACCCCAGCAACGGCAAGGGGTCGGGCCTCGCTCGGGGGCTGGCAAGAATATCTATTCGCTAGACATTATTTATGCCCGACCCCTTCTCATGTTAAAAAACTAGAAGCAAGGTGTGCGAAAACAAACTATAAGAAAAACTGGTCAGACCGCTAGAAACCTATGCCCCAGCGGCTACGACGTTTTTGCTCACCAGCGTGATCAGAGTTTTTGTCCCCGCACCCCGAGCTTTAGCCTCCTTCCTTGGAAGGGTTTGGAGGGTCCTATCTATGGAATCTCCATCGAGGAGAGGCCCGTAGGTCGCCCAAGTCGATCAAATGGCTCGGGCCGTTGCTGAGAAACGGGTTGGGAAAAAGGATGCTCCATGCAGGTTACACCAACTCCGTCACGAACGACGGACTTGGACCCTGCATGGGCATATTCTGGTAAGAACTCCTCGAACGTCACTCGAGCCATCGAGGTAACTTTACCGACCCCCAATATACTTTTCCAATACATGAACATTCATTCATCCATTCTCATGCATGCATTCATACATTCATTCATGCATTCATTCATACATTCATCCATACATTCATCTCATACATCCAAGAATTGCATATGCAGTAATTGCATCACAACGCTTCGCGTCGCGTCACGAAGCGGTAGTTGTCTCATTCAACATGAGCGGCGATCGACCGAGGTTCGAAGGTCGGCCCACGAAGGGCTCGTGGCTGCCTCGCGTCAAACAGAGCTAGGGGAGAAAAACTTAGATGAGCCCCAGCGGCCTTGCCCGACCCCGCTTAGAATCAAATAGGGACATCTAGACCTTTCTTATTTGATCCTAACCTCGAGACAAGCCCACAGAATCTCCATCGAGGAGAGGCCAATGGGCCACCTGAGTCGCTCCGAAGTGACATGGGCATCTGTCGGGAGGTGGGTTAATGAGCAGTGGAATGCCACATGAAGGCTATGCCGACCCCGTCAGCGGATGACGGACCTAGATTCCACTCGGACGTGCCCGTTAACGAGCTCACCAAGCGCCACACTCGAGCCATCGAGGCAAGTGTCGTTAGCTCAGCCCCTCCGGTTGCAAAAACTAAGGATGGGGTGACGCATGAAAGATGAACGACCCCTACCGAGCCCCATGGGGCTCGGGGGCTCGAGCCGCCCAGTCCGAACTCGGGAGACTGAGGTTCGAAGGCCGCCCGCAAAGGGCCCGAGGCCGCCTCACGTCGAACAGAGCTAGGGGAGAAAACATAGATGAGCCCCAGCGGCCTTTGCCCGACCGCTTAGAAGCGGACAGGGTCATCTCAACCTTCTCATTCGATCCTAACCTCGAGCCTGGTCCCACAGAATCCCCATTGTAGGGAGGCCATCGGGCCACCCGAGTCGCTCTCCGGAACGGCTCGGGCATCTATCGGGAGGTGGGTTAAGGAGCAGTGGAATGCCACATGAGGGCTATGTCGACCCCGTCACAAATGATGGATTCGGATTCCACTCGAACAGGCCCATTAGGTAGCTCACTAAGCACGTCACTCGAGCCATCGAGGCAAACGACGTTAGCTCAACCCCCGGTTGCGAAAACCACAGATAGGACAACGATCACAAAGATGAGCCGACCCTCGACCGGACCACCGCTATGCGTGGGGGCTCGAGGACAGTTGGACTCGCAAGGAGACCGAACGCACGGTCGTAGAACGATGGCTCAGATCCTAGGGAGGGGGTACGCACAAAAACAAGAGACGCTTTCTCCTACTAGTTCCGCTATCCTCTCCTCGATCTTTAGTGACACCCAACCCCTAGCAATGGCAAGGGGTCGGGTCTCACTCGAGGGCTGATAAGGCTATAAATACACCCTTTCTAAAATAGTAACCGTGCCTGACCTCTTCCTAACATTAAACCTAGTAGCAAGGTCTGCGGAAATGAATGACTGAGCCGGTGGTCGGATTACGAGAGTCCTATGCCTCGGTGGCTACGGCATGTTTGCTCACCAGCATGATCAGAGTTTCCATCCTATACCTCGAGCTCTAAGGTCTTAACAAACAGAAGGGTCAGAATGCATTAACCCCTTTTCACACATAAAAAGGGAGGAAAAACAAATTCAATCAAACGAAACAAAATGACAAGTTTGTTTAAACGATACACAAGGGTCGACACTTATCCACTGATTACAATAATGATCATTCGACCCATCTAACTAACTAGCCCCTCTAGGGGAGACTATGTCTTCTATCCTATCCGCCAGGTCCTACGAAAGGGGAGCCACCGCCGCTTCCATCTCCTCTAGCTCATGGACTTCATAGCCAGGCGTGAAGTCGTGGCTCATCGCCTCCAGGTCGATGATGTCCCCGTAATGAGAATGAGCAATCATGAAGGATTGATTAACCCCGACTCAAAGGGCATTCCTCTTGAGCTGGCGCACCCGAGCCATGATCTCGACAGCACGGGCCACGAGCGAGCTGGTCCGCTCTGACCGCACCACCCGAAGTTCATTGCAGACCACACCGAGGGTGGCACTCAAGATACTAAGCTCGTCACTTTCCACCTGAAGATTCCTCCTTGCCTCGGTGAGGTCCACGGCCAACTCGGTAGAGACGCTCTCGGCCTCTAGCTTCTGGGTCGTCGTGTTTCCAAGCTCGATCTGGAGGGAGCCGACCTTCTGCTGCGCGTCATCGCGCACTTGGTAGGTCTAGTCATGCTCTCGAAGGGCCTGGTCACGCTCCTCGTGAGCCACGCCATGCTCCAAGCAATCTCTCTGTGGTCTGGAACAGCTCATCCGCTCCTTGTGTAGCCGGGCGACCGTCGTGATGTCTAGACTCGCCCTCTTCTCTAGGGTCGTGAGCTTCTCCTCGGCCCCTAGCTTCAGCTTCCTTTCCTACTCAACCTCGACTAGAAGGTTGAGAATCCACTAGCGGGTCTCGGCATCCTTCTGGAGCAGCTCGTCCCGCTCCTTCCTGACCTTGGTGGCTTCCTCATCGTCCCGCCATGATCTCACCGACAGGGCCTCGAATGCCCTCTTGGCCTCGTCAGCATGCCGATGGGCCTCACCCACCCATGATCGAAGACTGCCCGCCTCCTTAGCAAGGGGAGTCAGCTAGCTACCTTCTGCTGGGTGGCAGCAAGCTAAGCCATCACCTCCCCACATAGCCGCACCTCCTCGATGAGGTGGTCCTATGTTTCCTTCTACCCACGAAGGAACCATGACTTCCCCCGGCTATGAGCGATGAGTGACTCAAAGAAGACGATGGTCAGAATACAAAAATATGTGGAGAAAGGAAAGGGCGAGCAGAAGGATCAAGCAAATACCCGGCCAGCTGGAATGACAATGTCGGCCAAGGCACCCCGAGCATGGTCCAGAGCTTTGAGCACAGACGTGACTCCCACGTCGAGGCTCTCCCGCTCCATGCTCTTGGTGTCGTCATTGAGGGTGAAGAGCGTCGACGCCAGGTCCCACAAATTTGTCCACCGGAGGAGGGGCTTGCCCCGCGTCAGGCAAGTCGCCGCCCACCGATGTCAGGGCCAGAGATGAGTCCCCGCTAGCTCCAAGCACCACCAAGCCCTCTTGCCACGGTGTTCTGCGGGATGCCCCCTCCGGTGACGGAAGGGGTCAGCGGTACGGGCTCCGACCTCTCTCCCAGCACCATGATGTCTAGGGACCCCTTGGCCACGTCCCCCTCCGTCCGGCCCAAACCAGACTCCATCGCCTGGGCTGCCGATGGCGCGGGTCGCATCGATACCTCAGGCACCACCATGATAGTGCCTGGCTATGATCCACCTATCATAGCCGCCACCACCTCCACCTATGTTGGCGAGGTCACGACCGGCTACGTTGCACCCACTACTGTCAGCGCCACGAGCTCGGTCGGTAGCCCCGTCCGCCCCATCGTTTGCAGCGGTATCGCCACCATCACCGGCTGCTCGGCGACCTCCGAAGGCACCTCTTGGGTACTCACGTCCACCCATCTCGCCGAGGGCACAGGCACCACCGTGGGTAGCGCCTTTCCAGCTAGAGACGCAGTAGCACTGGTGCCGCTCCCACCCAAAATGGGCGTGGCACTAGCCGATGGCTGCCGCCTTTCTTGGAGGGCAACGCTCTTCTTTGGCGCCAGCGCCAAAGGATTACGCAACCTCCCGACGCCAAAGAAACAAAAAGCATAAGTCATGATGAAATCCACCCAAAATAGAGGAAGCAGGGGAACTGATAACTTACCTCAGCGCCATCAGGTGGCATATACATTTGGGGCAAACCCCCGACCTTTGCTCTGCCTCATCGGGGCGAGGCCGCTTTGAGCCCGCCCCCTGCTCCTAGGTAGAGGGGCTCACTCCCCTTGACTCTTGGGGCACGACGGTAGTAGAGCCGCCCCCCTCCATCGGCTTCTCAGGCTTGGCGGCAGAGCCACTCACCCCTATTGACTCCTGAGGGAGGCCGACGGTATGTCCCGCCTTTGCCGGCTCCCCGGACATACCCTCCCCTTCGTGGAACGGAAAGGGTCCTAACTCCTGCAAGGGCGAACCACTACCTGTCAGCGCATCTTCATTCTCTAGGATGTCCCACTCAACATCGTCGGCTACCTCGTCGTCATCGCCATCATCATCGTCGTCGTCGTTGTCGATGTCCTCCCCCTGTTCCTGCGCTTCCAGCTTCCGCTGCCTTTTCCTCCTCTTGTCCTCCTTCACCTTCCTTAGCTGCTCACCCTCAGTGTGATTCGCCGCCCTCATAGAAGAATCCCTCAGCAACAGAGCCGGGTGATCCATATAGATGAGGTCCCTTAGCTGGTCCTATCCCCCTCAAAGTTAGTATCAAGAGGTCGAGAAGTCAACTGAAGAAAAGACACGGAAAGGGGAAACTTACGAAGACGACGTGACCTGGCTCTGGCCACATCGGAGGATGCCCCAGCACCAGATAAATGAAGTCGAGGGGGGTGCCCACGTCATGCCATGAAGGCTCCATTGCCTCCTTGATGCGTTGCACGATCTCAGAGTTGGAGAGCACCCCCTCGGCAAGCGCCATTCCATCGAAGGACGCCTCGTGCGCCATCGCGTATAGCGAGAGCGCGCACATCATCAATGGTGCCACCCTCCTTGTGTGGTAGGCCCCGATGATGCCTGACCCCTTTAGGCCACTCTCCTTTAGGATGTGGATGGCGGCGATGTGATCCTAGATCTTCTTCTTGTCCTTCTCTGGGACGTCCCACTTCCTCCATGACTCCGGGGCCTCCTCAATCAGGCACTCGGTGAACTCCGGTGGGGCGGCAGGGGTGGCATTCTTGAGGTAGAACCACTGTGAGTGCCACCCCTTGTTGGATGTCGACAGCTGCATCGACAGGTACTCACCGACCTGATTGTTCCAGAGCTGGATGCCGGCGCAACCCATCGGCATGTGCAGCTCCTGCCTGCCGCTTTTCTCCCTCTTCTTCTAGAGGGTGATGGCGAAGAAGTACCTCCAGAGATCAAAGTGGGGGCTGATCCTTAGGAATCCCTCGCATAGGGCGATGAACACCGCCATGTGCTGGATCCCGTTGGCATTGAGGTGCTACAACTCGATCTTGTAGTAGTGCAGCAGCTCCCGAAGAAATCTGTGGGTGGGGGTAGCGAACCCACTGAAAGCTCTAGTTTGGTTTTGGTGAATTGATGAAACCCTAAGTGCTAACCTAGTTTATCAACAGATCATGAGATAGGTAGCACACTCCGAGTGGTGAAGCAAATGAAGATCATATGATGATGATGATGATGGCATGGTGATGATCAAGTGCTTCGACTTGGAAAGAAGAAAAAGAAAAACAAAAAGTTCTAGGCAAAGGTATAAATTGTAGGAGTTATTTTGTTTTGGTGATCAAGACACTTAGAGAGTGTGATCACATTTAGGATTGATAGCCGTACTATTAAGAGGGGTGAAACTCGTATCGAAATGCGGTTATCAAAGTGCCACTAGATGCTCTAACTCATTGCATATGCATTTAGGATCTAGTGAAATGCTAACACCCTTGAAAATGTTTGAGAAAATATGCTAACACATGTGCACAAGGTGATACACTTGGTGGTTGGCACATTTGAACAAGGGTAAAGAAGTTAGAGGTAAAATGGAGTTGGTCGCAATGATGCTGGCGTCGGTCTTCTAACCGGACGCTGGGCCACTCAGCGATCGGACGCTGAAAGGCTGCGTCCGGTCGAGCTGTCAGACGACACAGTGATTAGGGTTAAGCACCGGATGCTGGGCTGTGTCCGGTCAAGCATGACTGGATGCGTCCGGTCGGCAAAAACTGGTTTTGGACCCTTACTGTAAACGACCGGACGCTGTGGGTCCAGCGTCCGGTCAGCTCTGTCGGAGCGTCCGGTCAACTTTTCGACCGTTGAGATCAAATGTTCACAGTTGAACGCAGGTGACACGTGGCCGCCATCAGGCGACCGAACGCTGAGGACCAGCGTCCGATCAGTAGGACCAGAGCGTCCGGTCACCACGATCAGTCCCCAGTGAAGGGGTACAACGGCTCTATTTCGTGGAGGCTTCTATTTAAGCCCCATGGCCGGCTCAAGCTCACTCTCTTGGCCATTTGCACTGACATAGCAACCTTGTGAGCTTAGCCAAAGCCCTCCCACTCATTTCCATCATAGATTAAACATCTTTGTGAGATTGGGAGAGAATCCAAGTGCATTGCTTGAGTGTTTGCATCTAGAGGCACCTGGTGTTCGTGTTTCGCTGTGGAATTCGCTTGTTACTCTTGGTGGTTGCCGCCACCTAGATGGCTTGGAGCAGCGAGGATCGTTGAGCAGAGGGTGGTGATTGTCTCCGGCTCTGATCGTGGTGATTGAGAGGGGTTCTTGACCTTTCCTCGGTGGAGCGCCAAAAGGTACTCTAGTGGATTGCTCATGGCTTGTGTGATCCTCATCTTGTGTTGGTTGTGCGGCACCCTATTGAGGGTTTGGCGTGTGAAGCCAATTAGCGCGTGAACCTCCAAGTGAGTGTATCGCCACAACAAGGACTAGCTTGCCGGCAAGCAAGTGAACCTCGGTAAAAAATCATTGTGTTCATCATTGATTCCGAGGTGATTGGTCTTTATTGTTATCCACACTTGTGATTGATTGGTTCATACATCTACACGGCAGTATAACCTTCTTGCCTACTCATTACATTACCTCAAACTAGTTGTCAAGCTCTTTAGTGTAACTAGTTGTGAGAGCTTGTTAGTTTGGTTAGTGTGGCTCTTTAGTTAGCTTTTGAGAGCATACTAACTTAGTGTAGTGATATAATTATTGTGTGGATATACTTCATCTAAACTAGAATTGTGGTAGGTGGCTTGCATTTTGGTAGGCTAGCGCAAAACTCGCTTCGCCTCATAATTGTCTAATCCTTTTGTTAAGTGTTGTTGTAGAAATTTTATTAGGCTATTCACCCCCCTCTAGCCATTAGGACCTTTCACCCACGCTCATGGAAGTGTGCGAACGACACCACATAGCCATCGGGTGGCGATGGGAGATCCTCCTCGCCGGGCAGCAACCACTCCTCGGCCGAGGTCTACGTGCAGAGAAGGCCATGATCGGACGAGGTCCTCCATACGCTGGAAGGTGATGTTAGAGCTGCACCATGGATCCATTAGAAGATGGGGGCGGGTGGATATGAGCTCGACGGCGGTGGGGACGTGGATGCAAGAAGCCTAGGCAATTGGCGGCAGTGGTTGCAGATGTGAAGGCAAGAAGGCAAGGTATGAAACCCGGGGGGCGAACCCTTTGGTTTTATTGGGTCGACGGGTGCGAGGAAACTAACGGCCCACCTAGATCTCCACGCCTACCATGATCTGCCACAACGTCACGCCACGGGATATGCGCACGCAATCTCTATCCGTTCCCTCGGAAAACTCACCGGACGTTTTGCCTCTCGGACGTGTCACGACTTGTCGCAAGTGCGAGGATTACGGATCTAAAAACACCTCTACGGCCCATCTAGGCCTTGGAGCTCAAAGGTTGGCCCATTGATGGGTTCGACAACCGCTCTGGGCACCTACTAGGTAAGGAAGTAGAAAGGGGTGGGTCCGCTAGCGACGAGCACCCAGGCGCACAAGCGTTGTGGGCATCCTGGCCCACATTCGATTCTCGGCCGGATATGATCCGTGGTTTTTTTCTATGGAAGGTGGAGAGCCCTCGGGACCGGTCGAACGGACCCGAGAACTATATGGATTGATCGCTGAGAATCTAGAGTCGGTCACCAGCTGGCCCTAGCCGGATCCCCATGAATGGGATACCGGGGCCCCAATCAGGAAAGACCGTTTTTCCAACTCCCCAAATCTCATGGCCAAACCCACAAAGGGTACGGTCTTGATGAAAGGGAACCACTGTTCCCAGGTTACGCCATGGGCTACAAAAAAAGACCAAAGCCCTCAGAGTCCTTCCGTTCAGAAAAGCCCCCAAAGGAGTATTCTACTCCTCCGAAAGCTCGAGGGGTACTGTCGGGGACCAATACTAGGGTACCTGAAGGGGAGGGGCTAATGGTCATTATATATTAATTCATCCAGGTAGTCAAAGGTTCGACTACAGCTCCAACCGACATCGAGGCCGCGGGCTCCGCCTCGCTCGACCTCTGGCCACGGGCTCCTCCTCACCCAACCCCAAGGTCATGCGATCCGCCTCGCCCGACACCGAGGCCATGGGCTCCATCTCGCCCGACCTCTAAGGGCGGGCTCCACCTGCCTGACCCCAAGGTTGTGCGATCCACCTCGCCGACCTCTGGGGATGGGCTCCGCCTTACCCGACACCGAGGCCACGGGCTCCTTCTCGCCCGATCTCTAAGGGTGGGCTCCATCTTGCCCGACCCAAGGTCATGCATTCTGTCTCGCCCGACACCTCGCCCAAGGTTTGGTCATATGAAGGGTATTGTAATATCTTCCATAATGATATCCTTATGGAATCTCTATCTGTTGGGTTCTTTGCTGATTTGCGGCTTGAACTCTGTGGTTGTAAATGTTAGGATCTATATCTCTACGAATTCTTTGAACTGATGGTGCTATTTTTTGAGCCGACGATGGTATTTGGCTTGATGTGCCAAAATTAACCATTTGATTCTGAACTTGCCCCATTGGCTGTTGCACATACTGCATTGATGATCCAGGATTATTTTGTATTTGATTAGTAGTGGTACCTTGAACTTGCTCAGATGAGCTCTGAACTGCCTGGACATCATCATTATCAGTTAGTGCTACTTTTTGATGGCTAGTACCGGCTTGATTAGTCCCCTGAGTCGATGAATGTGGAATGTTGTAATAAGCTAGTCCAACCTGATCAATTGGACATCCATGAAACACCTCTTTCATGGTATTGTGGAATGTGTTCAAGAAAGCTGTGTTTTCTTTTCTCCTCTACATTTTATTGGCATATCGAATCCGATCAGGGTTGAGCATTTTTTAAGCTTTTCCTGGCAGCAGGGGGCTTAACCTGGCACCATCCTAAAGCTTAATAAAGTTTAGGTATGTGCCATCATGGCTTGTTGTTGCTTGCTTAATAGGCAAGGTTACCCGCCTTTCTCTTTTTTCCAATCATGCACCCCATATCTTATTTGGAGCATAAAAATTTATAAAGTTGTAGGCCACATTGTGATCTCATCTGCAGCCCTGTGTCTTCGCTATTGGCTAACTAAGCTTTCGCCACCAGACCCTACAGGCCACAGTGTGCTCTCTTTCCCCTTTGGCTTTGAGCATGGATAATACTCGCAAGAGTACAAAACATCAAATGAATTTCTTATTTCTAGATACTACTAGCATGTATGCTTGTCTGTTGCTACGAATATATCATCACTAATCCATATGTTGTAGGTTTAGTCTTACACTGTAACCTCCAAGGTTATAGATCTTTACTGTGCAACTATAAGCTTAAAATTGATAGGAAAAACATAATTCTTAATCTAAGCGAAAACATTGTCGGTAGGACGTCTATCCTGTACATCTCTATCGCCAAACTAGTTCTTCTCTAGAATAAAGTATCATCAATCTTCCTCACCGGTACACCACTATCTCCTCCACAATGCCAACCTAGTGCACTATGGGTCCCACTCCCTCTCAACAGAGCCGCCTCTATCCACCATGGCCACTGCTAGTTTCTCTGATCATGATGTCCTCACCTTCTTCACTGCCCAACCCTCATCTGCCACCACTGTAGCGTATGGCGCCACCACCCCAAACTGCCCCACCCACCATCCGCCACCACAACTAGGCTGACAACTTCCTAGTCCATCGCAATAGTTGAAGGCCATAAAATCCTCAAATCCGAACACTAACATGTAACTCACTAAGGGGTAGAATTTGCGGTCATGGGGAATGCAGGTGCGCATGATCAAGGAGGTTTTGAGAAGGAGGTGAAGTGGAGGGCTGAGGAAAAAGGCAAGGTTAGTCTTCTAACATAAGCTAACAGTGTCCTAACCAAATCTATTAATATAACACAAACTATACATTACATAACATACACACAACCCCGCGACCCTCCACTCGTGCCGGCATGATGCTACTCCTTTCGTCGGCGCCCTACCGACGATCGCACCTAAAAGGATCAAGATGCCCAAGAGAGGGGGGTGAATTGAGCTAATTCTAAAATTCTTTGCAATAATTAAACCCTACACTTGGCCCACTTCACCCCTTGTGCCTAGAATGTGTTCCTGTTGATCTACCGCACAAAAGTGTTGCACCCTAGGTTCCAATCCTACTCTAGCATGGCAATTCTAAGAATGTAAAGACAAGAATTGAATTGCTCAAATGTAAATGCTTAAAGTAAAGAGAGGAGAAGGAACGCGGCGATGTTTTGCTGAGGTATCAGAGAGTCACCACTCAGTACTAGTCCTTGTTGGAGCACCCACGCAAGGGTGTAGCTCCCCCTTGATCAATGCAAGGATCAAGTGCTCTCTATGGGCTGATTCTTCGACACTCCGTCGCGGTGAACCAGCCACAACCGCTCACAACTTGAGTTGGGTCATCCACAAGCTCCACCGGATGATCACCAAATTCCCGATCACCACCAAGCCGTCTAGGTGATGGCGATCATCAAGAGTAACAAGCACGAACTCTCACTTGACCACAACAAGTCTAATGAGAAGGGTGGATGCACACTTGCTACTCTCCTTGCACTAATGAGGCCTTAATCTTCGATTCTCAAATCTCAATCACCTCACTAGGCTCTTGCTCTCCAAAGCACTCTCAAGGGTGTTTCTCAGTTGATCAAATGGGCAAGAGACCTCCCTTGGATGAATAGAGGAAGTATTTATACCCCCTCATTCAAAACGAACTGTTAGGAGGTTGCGTCAACACTACCGGGGTGACCGGATGCTCCGGTCAAGGTGATTGGACGCTCTAGTAAGTTATCTCCGCCAAAGAGCCGTTAAGTTATGACTGGACTCTGACCTATGTCCGGTCAGCACTGACCGGACATGTCCGGTCATGAAACCTGCTCTCTAGAACCTTACTGATGTTGACAGGACACTGGCACCCAGAGTCCGGTCACTTTGCTGTTCAGCGTCCGGTCAGCACTGACTAGACGCATCCGATCAGGAATTTCCGCTCTAGAACCTCTCTGGAGTTGACCGCACTCTAGCACCCAGCGTCCGGTCACTTTTAACTCAGCATCCGGTCACAACCAGACGGCTCCAGTTGAAGGGTCAAATGAACTGACCGGACTCACCCTTCAGCGTCCGGTCACAACCAGACCAGCGCCCGGTCAGTCATTTAACCCTCCATTCACTTGCAACTTGAAATCATATGTGAATGAAGTTTGCTCCAATTGATCTTAGGGCTACTCCTGAGCTACCTAGTGCTAGATTTGACAAGTGTGCACCACACCTAACCCACTAGACTCACCTAGGTCAAGCTACTAGTCCATACCCCCCTTAATAGTACGGCCAAAGGAAAAACAAAGTCCTAAACTACTCTAAGTGTCTCTTCAACACCAAATGACACTTAGAACTAGTCCATCCTTAACCTTGTCGTCCATCCTTTGAAAACCAAAACGATTTCCATCATAGGGGCATGACAACCATGATTGCCTAATCAATTGCCATTACCATGACCTAACTTAATTGTCTCTACAAAATACACATTAGTCATAGTAATCTCGTATTGTCATTAATCACCGAAACCCAACTAGGGGCCTAGATGCTTTCAATCTCCCCCTTTTTGGTGATTGATGACAATACAACCTCGAGTATGTAAAAGAGATGAGGTTTTCAACATGCTTGGTTCATATAAGCTTTTGACAATAAGAACAAAGGAGTTAGGCATGCTTATATGACCTAAGCCGACATGATATACTCAATAGATATGAAATAAGCATGAGTACAAGAAATAAAGCTCATTTGAATCGTAGTAAAACGCGGAAGCAAACCAAATGTGCATAATAAAGTGACATGACATATATAAAGATCAAAGTAGAGAGCACACATGTCACATATCACATAAGTATCACACATATCACATAAATAGCACAATCACACGTATGTAGTTCAATGCATGAAGGTAAACATGAATGCATAGTAATGTATCACACATAAAAAACCAAAAGTACTAAATCATAAGCTCCCCCTAGATATATCGCTCCCCCTAGATCTAACATACTCGATCCCTCTCCCCCTTTGGCATCAAGCACCAAAACCTAAGGGTCTGTTAGTGGGGTAGGGGCAGACGAGTCGGGCACTGAGGTGTGGTGAGCGATCTGAAACTGTGTAGCATCATCCTCTGATCCGGAGCTCTGAGCAGTCTGACCCTCTGTCGCTGGAAGTGAAGCTAAAGCGGTCTGGGTCTACTGTGGGACCAGTGTGGCCTATGACTCTATAGGTACCACTGTAGCAGCTGGCTCTGATGATGCAACAGATGAAGGGAGCGTCTCTATAGTCCCAGTAACTGGAGTGACTGTGGAAGATGTAGGGACTCGCAACTCTGGCGGTGTAGGCTGCCCTGTCAATTCAATGAATGTAGCACCAAGGCTCCTAGAAACTGGGGTGTCAGTCACAAACACTGAGGAGCTCTGAGCCGGTGTGAAGCCCGTGACAATAGGTGTGAAGGAAGGACCCTGGCTGGCACTGGAGAAGCAAACCACTAGGATACATGCTCTGTCGGTGAAGCAAACTATGTAGCTGGCTGTCCCTGACTCTGAAGCTCACTGGGCTATAAAGCTAGAGTCACTATAGTGGTAACAGGCTAGCCGAGTTGAGGTGTAAACTGTGGTGGTGTAGACCCAATAGCAGTAATGACATGTTGCATAAAACCAAGTAACTGCTGCAAGATCAGGAGCTGCTGCTGCTGCTACTGCATGGCTGCTGCTGCTGTATGGCCTACTGCTAGCCTGAACCTGTGTTGGGGCTGCTGCGGTCTCCTAAGCCTGGCGAGCCTGATCCTGCCTCATCCGCTCAAGAATAGCATGAAGAGCGGGGTCTGTCTGTGGTGGCTAGGGTGGAGCTGAACTAGAGCCATCGGCCTCACTGTCATGTCATCGAGGAGGCATATGAGGAATGGCCTGATAGTCATCATCGGAACTGTTGACCATACCCTCCTGCTATGCATCTAGCTGCTCCTCCTCTACTGCTGTAATGCCCCTAATGATCTCATCCTGCCAGGCTGTAGACTCTGGCACCTCTAGGCGACGGCGCGGTGGCTAGGTGTCCTCGCTCTACTATGATGGAGCATCCGGATCATGTTATAAGGAGAGAACTCTGTAGTGGCACCAGTATACTCTACCATAGTCTCTGGGACTTCATAGTAACTGCCTTGTGAATTAAGAATGTGATCCAGTGAGTATAAGGCAGCTAACAATGGCCTCTGAACCCCTTTGCAAGAGTGTCCTCCATCTCTGATTGAATAACATCCCAAATATCGAACATTATTTGCTGGATTAGAGAGTTCACCAACCATAACTAAATGCGAGTCAATCCCTCATGGTAACCCATCCTCAGGAGCAAGGTCCTGCTCATGATAGCATCAAGCAGCCTAGCTATAGGAGTAAGATCTCTAGGTGTCCTGCTCGACCCCTCGCTAAAAGGCTCTATGAAGCAAGGTGGAACCAGATCTATAGGAGGCACAAGACCGCCATGAGGGCGTCTGGGAGGCTCTGTCAGACCATAGCAAACCTCGTGAAGGTGGATGGGTGACTCTAGAATCATGAGTATCTCTCTGACCCTGAAGCTCATCAGCCTATAGTCACAACCTCTGAAAGCAAAGTGTATGAACTTGTGGCCCGGGTCAATCTAAAGTGAAGAGTAGAACTCATGGACCCATAATGGAACATATCGGCTAGTTCGTCCAAGTAGGTCTATCAACCCTGGCAAGTAAGAGAGGTGAGGGCGGATCTGCTCTCCTCCTGCTGCTACAAGTGCCTCAATAGAACAAACTCTCTGTGATCTGAAAGCCACACCACTATTTAGATAAGCATTGTAGAAGTCCTCCTGCAGTGGTGTATAGAATCCCTCTGAAGCATGCTCATCCTGCCTCGGCGGAAACCAATCCTTGAACTGCATGAACCTGAGCTGCTGCACCTGCTTGGCTGTGGTTGTCCTCAGATCAAGGTGAGTCACTGGAGGCAGACCCTATGGTCTGGGAGGTAGACGAGAACCCCTCTATTGTGTCTCTGGCCTGGTGTCACCTAAGCATGAGTACGACCAGAGCATCATAACTATGGCTAAGGTGCCAGCTCTGTCTCCTTGGTCTGCTCTGCCTCCTAAGTCTGCTCTGTCTGCTTTGCCTCTTGATTCTGCTCTATCTGCTGCTGTGGCTCCCCCTAAGGCTGACTTTCCTCTAAAGCGACCCACCGTCCTTCAAGCATTATAGTCCCAGCTGGACTACCATGACGACGCTCAACCTGCTCGGCAGCGGCCCTCTGAGATGGTGAAAGCTGGTCTACAATGCGAACACCACTCCGAGCTCCTCCTCTCTCTGCATGCTCTGTGGTGGCTGCAACAACTACTGCTCTCTCAGTATCAGCATCTGCAAACTTACGCTTCTTCGTCGTAAGCTTCTTTGCCTTGCCTTTCACCTTAGCAGACAAGCGAGGCGGAGTCCTCGGATCCTCATCACTAGGACCACCTCTGGCACTCTTGACACATGCCATTGCTGGAGCTAAACCGAACTGCTATCATGGACAAGAATCAACTATCACTGACACTCGCGAGGCTTGGCCTCGATCCATACTCGTGGGCTTGTCCCTGAGTTCACTGACCGCTGCCAAAGGAACCTCACAAACACTGACTCGCCGCACGATAGAATATATCGGATATATGAATAATTACAATATACATCTAGAGATGTGAAACCCTAAGAAGCAAGCAATAGATATGAAATTAGAGCCAATAACTTGCTACCTGATGAACCGATGAACCAAAAAGCAGAGGAACGAATCATGGGGAAGCACCGGGAATCGCCTAGGGTTAGGATTCCAGTGCGAAGAGGTTTGATGACCAAGAAGATGCAGGGCAGTGATGGACTAGGGCACAGGTGAGGAGCAATGTGGCGTGGGCGCACGGCTATGGTTGCTGGCACGGCAGCGCTAGGACACGGGCGTGCGGTTGCTGACGTGGCGGCGACGCTGGCGCAAGGCATGACGGCGCGGGGCGTGCAAGATTAGCGTGGGCATGGGAGCGTGCGGCGGCTTGGGAGCGGCGTGGGCGTTGGAGCGTGCGGTGGCGTGAGAGCAGCGCGGGCGCGATGGATCTGTGCTGCGCGGCTAGGGCACGGGAATGCGGCGACTTGGGCGAGCGGTGGCGAAGTTGGCATGGGTGATTGCGAGATTAGGTCAAGGCACGGTGCGGTTATATGGTGGCCCCCACGTGACGGATAAGGAAAGGAGAAAGAGTTGGAGACCCACACGATTTCTACTGACTGGACGCTTCGTTGGCAACGATCGGACGCTACCACCCAGAGTCTGGTCGACTACAGAGAGGTCCAAATCCCCTCAAGTCACGACCGGACGCGTCCGGTTGTCCTTGACCGGACATAGTCAGAGTCCGGTCGATCCTGTATTCATCTTCTTCACTTGACCGGACGCAGGATCACCATCTGACCGGACGCAAGAAGAACACTGTTTCAGCATCCGATCACTCCTTTGCGCTTCTGTTCACCTCCTGTGAACTGACCGGATGCTGGATTCCAGAGTCCGGTGCAGCGTCCGGTCGCCCTTTTTCAGCAAATCTTCAATGTTCCTTCGCGCTGCCTATTCCCAATCAAGTCCCAACTTCAATAAGACCCAAATAAACACCAATTGGGACTGATTTGAGTGACCTCTCTCAAACCCTAAAAAAATTTAAAATATTTTGCCTTAGGCTATACTTCCTTTTAAGAAAATAGGCAATAAAAGGGTAATCGAAAGGAAGCAACAAAACAACACACATGCATATGCAATGCAATACTTGAAAGTGATTCTAGTTGCTTGTCAAGTTTGATCCAAGGTTAAGCCTTCTTCACACGCTTTCCTGCGGTTATCTTAACCTTGTTAGACAAGCCTAAATGTATTACCAAAAATTAAATATGTTGTATATTACAATGCAATGCAAGGGACAACACAAACTCATTTTCTAGTGAAGTTACTAAAATCAAGCACATTGAGTTCATTCCTCAACTGACAAAATGTCGCCTTATCTAGCGGTTTAGTGAAGATATCCGCCAATTGATCCTTGGTCCTTACACCTTTTAGTGAAATATCATTCTTAGCCACATGATCTCTAAGAAAGTGATGGCGGATATCTATGTGCTTGGTGCGAGAGTGTTGAACCAGATTATTAGCAAACTTTACCGCACTATCATTATCACACAAAAGAGGTACTTTTCTAGAACTACACCATAGTCTAGTAAAGTTTGCTTCATGTAAAGTATTTGTGCACAACAAGCACCCACGGTAATGTATTATGCTTCGGCGGTGGACAAAGCCACACTATTTTGCTTCTTGGAGGACCAAGACACAAGTGATCTACCAAGCAAATGGCACCCTCCAGATGTGCTTTTCCTATCAACTTTGCAACCGGCATAATCCGAATCGGAATAGCCAACTAATTGAAATCTAGCTCCTTTGGGATACCAAAGACCAATGCTTGGTGTGTGCTTAAGGTACCTAAGGATTCTTTTAACGGCTACCAAATGAGCTTCCTTAGGATTAGCTTGAAATCTAGCATACATACACACACTAAACATGATGTCGGGCCTAGATGCGGTAGAGAGTTTGATCAACCGTTTTACCTCCCTCATCTAGGTCGAGATGTCCATTAGATGGCATTGGTGTCTTGATTGACTTACATTCATCCATATTGAACCTCTTGAGAAGATCCTTGGTATACTTTTCTTGAGAGATGAAAATCCATTCTCTCATTTGCTTGACTTGGAAACCAAAAAAGAATATAAGCTCTCCAATCATTGACATCTCGAACTCCTTCGACATCAATTCACCAAACTCTTTGCAATAATCTTCATTTGATGATCCAAAGATGATATCATCAATATATACTTGACAAATGAAGATTTCTCCATCAAGCTTCATGGTGAATAGTGTGGTGTCGACCTTCCCAATGATGAACCCCTTCTCAATAAGGAAATCCCGAAGGCGCTCATACCATGCTCTTGGGGCTTGCTTAAGCCTATATAGAGCCTTGGACAACCTATAAACATGATTAGGATATCTAGGGTCTTTAAACCCAAGAGGTTGATCAACATAGACTAGTTCATTTATGAAGCCATTTAAAAATGCACTTTTAACATCCATTTTATATAATTTCATTTCATGATGCGATGCATATGCAAGGAGGATATGAATGGCTTCAAGTCTTGCAACCGGTGCAAAGGTCTCTCCAAAATCTAACCCTTCAACTTGAGAGAACCCCTTTGCAACTAGTCTTGCCTTGTTTCTTACTACAACGCTTTGATCATCTTGCTTGTTGCGGAACACCCACTTTGTTCCAATGACTCTTGCACCTTGTGGTCGCTCTTCAAGAGTCCAAACTTCATTGCGAGTGAAGTTGTTCAACTCTTCATGCATGGCATTTATCTAATCCAAATCTTGAAGAGCTTCTTCTACATTCTTAGGTTCAACACAAGAGACAAAAGAGTGATATTTAATAAATGAAGCAAGTTTTTGAGATCGAGTCATTACACCCTTTAAAGGACTCCCTATGATGAGATCTTGTGGATGAACTTGTAGTAGAGGTGAATTTCTTCTATCAACCACTTGAGGGGGAGGTTGTGGAGCATCAACATCTTATGCTTGTACCACCATTTGATCATGAGAGACATGAGTATCTTCATTTTCTACTCTCCCATCTTTATCACCATCTTGTGGCACATTTGATGAAGAAGGTGGATCAATCACTTGTACATCATTTTCATCATCTTTTGGCTTGATGTCTCCAACCAGAATATTCTTCATAGCCTCCCTCAATGGTTCATCACCTACATCATCAAGATTCTCATGTGCTCCTTGGGAGCCGTTAGATTCATCAAATTCCACATCATTTGTTTCTTCAACCAAGCCAGTGGCATTATTAAATACTTGATATGCTTTGGATTTTGATGAGTAACCAACAAGAAAGCCAATATCAAAATGTCTTTGAAACTTCCCCAGATGTTGCCGCTTCTTGTAGATGTAGCATTTGCAACCAAACATCCGGAAGAATGAGACGTTCGGCTTCTTCCCATTGAGCAACTCATAAGGTGTCTTGCCAAAAACTTTTGAAGGAATAGGCGGTTGGATGCATAACATGCGGTGTTGATAGCTTCCGCCCATAGAGCTTCGGGTGTGTTGTACTCATCAAGCATTGATCTAGCAAGTGTGATAAGTGTCCGGTTCTTTCTCTCAACTACACCATTTTGTTGAGGAGTATATGTTGCGAGAGACCTCATGCTTGATCCCAACTTCATCACAATAAGCTTCAATGTTTGTGTTGTCAAACTCTTTTCCATTATCACTTCTTATCTTCTTGAGCTTCACTTCAAACTCATTTTGTGCTCTCTTGGCAAACTTCTTGAAACATGATACAACTTCGGTCTTGTCATGAAGGAAGAACACCCATGTATATCTAGAGTAGTCATCAACAATCACAAGACAATAAAGATTTTCTCCAAAACTCTTGTAAGTTGTTGGTCCAAATAAGTCAATGTGAAAGAGCTCTAGCACTCTTGTTGTTGACATAAAAGCTTTTATGTTGGAAACATTGTCCAAAAGTCGCTCTACACCTCCGAGTCATTTTTTATCGCCAACAGGTCCAAGAGACTTATCCTTAAAAATTGGCCACTAGGACAACGAGTTGTAGGAACCTGTTCACTCCTGATCTGATAGATAATATAATAGTAAAGTCCATTGACGGTCCTCAAACTTGTTTGGCTGTGTCATCCTGGTCCTTAAACTCGCAAATTGACTGTTTAGGTCATCAAACTTGTTCATCTCTGTTATCTAGGTCCTTAAACTTACAAATCACTCGTTTAGATCTTCAAACTTGTTTGACTATGTCACTCCAATCCCTAAACTTGCAAATTACCCGTTTAGGTCCTCAAACTTGTTCAGCTGTGTCATCCTGGTCCCTAAATGTTGTAAATTCAATAATACATTTATAGAACTTTCCAAAAAATGTAAATCTAATTTTGTGACCGAGATGACACAACTAAACAAGTTTGAGCACCTAAAAGATGATTTTCAAGTTTAGGGACAGAGATGACACGGTCGAACAAGTTTGAGGACTTAAACGAGTGATTTGCAAGTTTAGGGACCGAGATGATACAGATGAACAAGTTTTGAGGACCTAAACGATCGATTTGCGAGTTTAGGGACCGGGATGACATAGCCGAACAAATTCAAGGACCGCTACTCGATTTTACTCATAATATAATTATACGCTACTACAACACAATTTGAAATAAGCCAAAATGTTGTTTTGACTAGGCATGATCTGGTGATGAAGAATCATGTGCAGAGTAGGATACCTCTCAAGTTCAGTTAAAACCACTAAAAGAAATTTAGGAGACAAAACTTGCTAATTAAAAGAGGCGAGCATTTTTTGTGCCCCCACTGTAAATGGTCAGGCAGTTCTCTATAAATGCCTCCTCTGTTAATCGACTATTTATAGAGACATTCACACGCCTCTGTTAATTAACAAAAACGGAATTCTTAAGATATGTGCACCTCTGAAAATGGTCATTTAACTGAGACAGACATTCTAAGAGTCCGCCTCTAGAAATCATATGACACTCTTAAGAAATAGTTGCATAAAAAATATTTCACAAATTTTTCATATGAATTCAGATGAAACAAACTTTATACCAAAATTGTTGATTTTGACATGATCTACACAACTTTGTAGTTGATAAGTTTTTTAATTGAAATTGTTAAGAGTCACAAAATTTTATTTTAAGTTCTCAGATTTTGAAATTTAAAATTTAAAATTGTCAAATAATCTCATGTGTTGACATTGTTTATACTAAAGTTGTAGTTCTCAATACAATCTACAACTTTGTACTTGACAACTTTGATTTCAAGTTGCTTAGAATCCTAATTATGTGCTTTACGTTATTAGATTTTGAAATTAAAAATTAGAATCTATAAACCACCATGAATATTCACATGGTTAATACCAAAGTTGTAGTGGTTGACCTGATCTACAAGTTTGTAGTTGATAAGTTTTTAGAGTCTCAAATATTTGTTTTAAGTTCTCATATTTTGATATTTAAATTTTTGAAAATTTTAAACCATCTTTGATGGAGACATCCTATATCACGGTTAAAACTTTACAGTTGAATTTTTTTTATTTAAGACATGTAATGCTCGAAACATTTAGTACAAGATTCCAAAATCTTGGTAGAAAACGATAACATCTGATATATATACTCACAAATAAGTGTGGAGTGCAGTGGTAGTGATTAGGGATGAAAACGGATCGGATACGAACGGATATCACTGATATTACATTTATTTTCATATTCCTGTCCGGATTCGGATTCGAATACGGATAATGTCAACCATGCCGGATAGGATACGATGGATGTTGACATCATAAATATGCGAATATGGTATCAGATGTTGAATATCCAGATTTGGATACGGACAGATCTGAACCCCTCTAAATGGATTCGGTCTCGAATACGGTCGGAAAATATCCATATTCGAACTTCGAGTCCTGTATTGAAATTCCTAGCTCCGAACAGGTTCGTGCCCGTGCCCAGGCGGTAGTGATGTCGTCCATTTTTCGACTAATGGTTGTTTGTGATATGTGCTAGCACCTGCTAGCTGACCTGTGGAAGTGGAAACGGTTGATGATCCTGTGCGCCAGAACATATGTTTTGGTTTTTGTGTTTCAAAACATTTTCAGGAGTTTGGTCGGCTCATTTTGATACAACGAAGATGCTGTGTGGATTCGGTCGGTGCCTCACGTCAATGCACGATTACAGACCCCAACATTAAGATGCTCATAGTCATAAATTTTGTTAAGTAGTACTGGAGAGGCTAGTTGAGGTAACATAAAGGAAAACGATCAGGTAGTTTTTTTTTTTGTTGTATATGAGAAGATACCAAAACTATCAGCCACAAGTTGAGCTTGGCAAGGAAGGTCTTCTTGAAGGAAATAAAACTTCTGACCCTCAGGGTCAAAGCAAAGGACTCTCTGATCTTTGACTTATGGATCCAAAATCTGTTATAACTTCCCTTTTCAGTTTAATTTTCTTCCTCTCCTTTTTTGTGTCTTAAGTTCTTCTTTGTTTTGTTTTATCTTTGGGTTTTGTACTCTGTTCTTTAAGCATTCAATAAAATTTCTGTAGGGGCTTCGGCCCCTCCAGTTTAGTCAAAAAAAAAAACTATCATTCTGGATAGCCAATGATACATTTTCATGTTCACATATATTTTATCTCAATTTGCACAGAGACCAAAAAATATATGAAACAAGATAGTAGAGTAGTGACACTGTGAAGAGAATAACAAAAAATAAATACAGTGACAACAAAAATCATCTGAAACTGCTAGGAGGAGCGCCAGTGGAGAGGAGAAGCTTTACAGATTAATTTCAAGACTAGAAGTCCCTCCTGCTGCCTATGCTTGACCTGGACTGGCTGTAATCGGAGCTGAAGTCCTGGCTGCCAAACGCCATCCTTTGGAACTGCCGGATGTCCGCCGTGTTGGCTACGTTGAACATCTGGCTCTTCCCCGGTTGCACGCCGTTGCTGAGATCAACGTCCGTCAGGCTGTCGAGGACCCTGACGATCTGGATGAAACCAATGGAGGAAGGCACATTTTGGTGAGCAACGAACAGGTCATGTAAAGTAAAGAAGCAGTGCATTATGCATAGCTGGTGTACATTCAGTTTGTCAGATTTGCTACAGTGCAGGTTATGGTTTTGTCGGTGTTCAGTAGTATGTACCTGCCCCATCTTGGGCCTCCTGGCAGCTGAGTGACGGATGCACGCCGCAGCCGCCTCAATCACACGGAACATCTCGACATCGTCGAAGTTCCCATCGAGCCGGGGTTCGACCAGCTCATCAAACTCCTGATTCTCGATTGCACGGTTCAGTAGTGGTCTCGACTGTATGTAATATACGATGGGGTTATGATTAAGCAGCATGCTATCATTATCGATGCTTGGTACAAGAGTGACTTTGCATAGCTGCAGAGGGTGGTGGTTCTGCTGCTGCAGGAGCTTACCCACTCCACAAGGCTCTCATCGCCTAGGGGACGCGACGAATCCACGGGCTTCCGGCCGGTGATGAGCTCCAGTAGCACGACACCGAAGGAGAACACGTCTGATTTCTCGGTCAGCTTCCCTGTGGACGCATACTCTGGAGCCAGGTACCTGTGTACATCGGAGATGCATAATCACAATTATTCCTTTTGTTTTATCCTCTTTTCTGGGATTAGCATATATATGCACAGATTCATTACCCGAATGTGCCCATAACACGAGTTGAAATATGTGTGACATCGTTCTCCGCTAGCCTCGCGAGCCCGAAATCAGCTACCTGATCATTGAAAGCATCATCAGGAGCTGAACATACTGACAACCATTCAAGTATATATCATCAGCGTTCAGAGTTCTGAAATATTGAAATTTGGTGGGATGACAAATTGACCTGAGCCTCAAACTGGTCATCAAGCAAGATGTTTGATGACTTGATATCCCTGTGAATGATCCTTGGATGACCTACGATAACCAAACATCAAGATCAATCTCCATTATCTGAGTTCTGACACATCAAACTATGAAAAACTCAAGTCCAAACAGCGTCCATCGATCTTACAATCCTCATGGAGGTAGGCCAATCCACGCGCTGAGCCCGCCGCGATCTTGACCCTCGTCGACCAATCCATTGCCGGCCTCCCCCTCCCTACACGATCGAGTGACAGACAGTGTGGCATTCAGTCATTAGTAGGAACTATTGGTTTTTACATACATACATACAATGAAGTAAAAGAAGAAAGTTTTGTTACCATGGAGGTGGTGGTGCAGCGTGTTGTTGGAGACGTAGTCGTAGACGAGAGGCGGTGGTCCTCGGCAATGCAGTAGCCGACGAGCGACACGAGGTGGCGGTGGTGGACGCGGCTGATGATCTCCACCTCCGCCTGGAACTCGCGCTCGCCCTGCCCACCGCCGCCCTTGAGCTGCTTCACGGCCACCACCTTTCCGTCGCCGAGCGTGCCTTTGAACACGCACCCGAACCCGCCCTCGCCGAGCACGTTCTCGCGCGCGAACCCGGCGGTGATGTCGTAAAGCTCGTCGAACGTGAACGCCTTGGTGTTGCCCACGCTCAGGTCGCCAGACGCCGACGTCGCCACGCTTCGCGCGGGGCCCTGGCTCCCCGCCGTCGCGCTGTACTTGGCCGACGACGCACCCCACGGCTGCTGACCGTATGTCTGGCTCATCGGCGTCGACATGCCAGGGCCGCCGCCTCCGCTGCCCATGCTGAAGTTCATCGGCCCCGGCGCAGACGGCGCGCGCAGGAACGGCGCCTCGCTGGACAGGTGCTGCGGCGTGTACGATGGCATGGCGAAGCCAGCGTAGTAACGGTCGGCCTGCTTCCGCCTCCGCCGCTTCGACAGGCAGACGAACACGCCAGCGAAGCCGAGGACGATGATCACCACTACGATCGCCACGCCAGCCGTAGCGCCAGAGCTCAGCCCGCTACTGCTGGACGGCGGCGCCTTGGTGGCACTAGTATCAACTGCCGTAGGTGAGTGCCTGGCGGGGGTTGAGCTCGTCCGCGCCGGCGGAGGAGCGGCGTAATCCACGGGGGAGTGAACTGCAGGTGGCGGCGTGGCGGCCACGGGAGACGGGGTTTGCTGCGCCGCGGGTGGCGGAGGAGACAGGCTTGAAGAAGGCGGCGTGGCGTGGGACCGCCGCGGTGGGGGAGCGGAGGGCGGTGGCGACGCCTGCGTGGTGGAAGGAGGGGGCGCGGCAATGTCCGGTGGGGGCGGTGCGACGGCGGGCGGAGGCGGAGGCGGCGGCGTGGCCGTGGGAACTGGCGCCGGTGGCGGGGGCGACAATGTGGCTGGTGGTGGGGGAGGCAATGCGGCCGGTGGGGGCGGAGACGATGCCTCAGGCGGCGGAGGGGTACTGGCAATGGCAACCGGTGAAGGAGGAGGTGGTGCAGCAGCCGGTGGTGTCGAAGGGGAAGGTGGCGACGGAGTAGGAGAAGACGGGAAAGGTGGTGTCGGAGCAGAGGACGGTGACGACGGAGGAGTGGAAGAAGAAGAAGAAGACGTATCGGTAGGCGGCGGTGTGGAGCCGGTCAGCGTCGAAGGCGAGGAGGGAGGGAGGCGAGAGCCCGGGTTCGCCAACGTGTTTGGTATGCTGCCAACGGCGGCGCCGGCAGGAGCCTGGAGCAGAGTTCTCATTCTGTCGGACCTGCAAGAGATGAGATTGGAGGGAAGCAGTTAGCGCCAAATTGTTCCCCCAAAAAAAAAAGAAGCATCCAGGCATGATTGTTGATAGGCATGATTTCAGTTGGAAGTCAACTCCTAACTGATTTCTTGGCTGAAACAACACCACCATTGTGAGGAACACAAGATTTGATTCTAAACAGAGCGAGAAAAATGGTTCATTTTTTTTCATGAAAATTCATTGATCCATGCCATGTCATATGGTTGAATTCTGATTGAAGCACCATTTTCAGTATGTCAACATCATGAGCGTGAGTCATAGTAATTTTGCACAACAGATCCAATTCGAGACGAGGATTGCTCCGTCTACCGTTGCTGCTAGCTGTGATCACGAACTCAGCGTATCCGTTTTCTTTAAAAAAAACATGGGATACATACAACATTGTGGGCACAGATTACAGAAGGGGAAAAACACAGCTCTGTTCTGCTACGCCTCTTAGAAAGATTGAAATAGTCAAGCAGAAGAAGGTGCATTGAGCTAAACTGAAGTCTAGATTTGTCTCTCCATCCGGTTCTAGTTAAGCTCTAGTTAAGGGGAGAACTGAATTAATGGAAACTTCCTTTCTTCTCGAGCATATTACGAGGGGCCATTTGAAGGTCCAAACAGGAATCGTGAACAACAATGCAGAAAGCAGATAAGAAGCAGACATAGAACCATACCTTGAATCAGAATCAGGAAGCCGCAGGTACCACCTCCAAAATTCAGGCCAAGAACCAAACGCGCAGCGCGAGAACCAGTGCGAGCCAATCGACCAGGCAATGCGTCTCAATTCCCATGCCGCATTTGCGCCAGAAAAGCAAGGAGAGGATATGAGAAGACGAAGAAGGGCAGAGGTTGCCTGGTCTCTTTTCAAGACTGTGTTGTCATCGACTGCCCCAGCATTGGGTTTGGGTTGTCTTTTCTCACAGCCTCTCTCTCTTGCTGTTGGGGGAGCTCAAGAACGTGGCAACGACGACTCTCTGGGCTGTACGTGCTTCCTGGAACACGACGACCGGAATTTAAAACTTTATTATATATATATGTATGTATGATTGTCTATCTATGTACATGGATAGAATAATGCATGGCTTATTAGATTTATATATATGCAAGGGCTAGTGGGGACGAGGATGGAAAGAAGGGACAAGGAAAGGAAGTAGTCGCCTCCCTGACATTATCTACTACGCACTGCTTCCTCCTTGAGAAAACGGCTTCCATCTAAGCAAGAGAATATTGAGCAGAAATGATGAGGTATTGGTGCTGCTCCAGCTACCTGTAGACTACACGCACAAACTATCATGTACCTTGGAAAACGTATGCTGCAAAATACGTCTTAGAGCATATGGCTTATAACGGAGCCCAGTCTATATTGTTACCATATTATTTATAGCCAACCTAGCCGATATATAATATATAGCTATATTTTAAATAGCCGGCTAAGACATTTAGCTATCTATGGGTGTGTTTGGTTCAATTCCTCTTCAAGCCTGGCTAGCAAAACTAAGCCTAGGTAACTTTAGCCCGTATTTAGTTCTAAAAAAACTTTCCAAAAAGTGGTACAGTAGCCATCACATCGAATTTTGCGATACGTGCATGGAATATTAAATGTAGACGAAAAAAACTAATTGTACAGTTTGGTTGAAAATCGCTAGACGAACGTTTTGAGTCTATTTAGTCCATGATTAGACACTAATTGCCAAATAAAAATGAAAATGCTACCGTAGCCAAATTATCAAATTTCACTAACTAAACATAGCCTTAGCATGGCTTATATAGTATAAGATACACTTGTTTGGTTGCGTTCCCTGTCAAGTGTTAGAAATGACGTGATTGGTTGGCTGCTTTTCTCTGCATGCAATCACCGTATCCCTCCGATGGTATGGTTACCTTTTGGTGCATTTTGTCAAAACACTTAGTAGGCATGTTACCGGTCGCGCCCTTGCTGGGCTCCTCTTCCGCCCCCTCGTCATGGCCGGGGCTGCGGTGCCTCTGCTCGCCCCCGTGCTTCAGGAAGGATGGTGGGCTCCTCTTCCGCCCCCCTCGCCATGGCCGGAACTGGAAGGATGGGTGACACCGAGATGGAGTAGCGCGACGGATGCTCTGCTCCTCCGCTCATGCCCGGAGGTCAGCCAGCCCAGCACAGACAGCAACCTCGGCGCTTGGCCGGTGAGGGTAGAGCTGCACGTGGCCGTGGTGCAGCCCAGCACGGACAGCCTCCGATTTTATCTCCTCTGCGCTTCCTCCTCTGCCGGTGCGGGGGCGCGGCGCGAGGCATGGAGGGGAGGGGTCGAGGAGAGCTAGCGAGATCCGCATCCTCCGCTCGTCAGCTTGGGCCTCCTCCGGCGCCGTCATCTTCCTTCCTCTTCCACTGCCGGCCCTGCAGCCTCACGTGGTGAGGGAGAAGATCCGCAGCACAGGGGAGATGATGACCTCGACGGACCACGACCGCAGCACAGGGAAGACGACGTGCACGCCGATGCCGCTGCTCTTCTTCATGTGGTGGGCTGGACCTCCTCGTCCTCCTCCGGCGCCGCTGCACTTCACGTCGGCCACGACATCCGGCCCACCGCGCGAGCCCACCGCCACGCCGCCCGCGCGAGCTCATCATCGAGGGGCCGGGGTGGTCTGCCGCCGCGGCACGCGAGCCGGGGACACGGACGGGGAGGCGGTGCCGGACGTGGGGACGACGAGCGGAGGATGCCGGATCTCGGACACGGACGGGGAGGCGGTGCTCAGAGGTGAGGCGATACCGATGGGGTTCTTGGCCAAGCCTGGCTTGCTGGAAACGACCCCCCCTGCTCGTTATCAGCAAGCCAGCCTCTTCCCCCCTTTTTGGCTTTCTGTAGCCTGGCTTAGCACTTGTGCAACCGTCTAAACATGAAGAAGTTGCATTTGCATTGCGTAAGCCTAGCTAGCCCCTAAGCCATCCAACCAAACACACCCTATATGTCTCAAAACAGGCCGGCTATAGCGACAACTAAGAGCTAAATTATACATGAAAAAACTTAACTAAACCGTTCTCAAACAGCTATAGCCGAAAATTTAAAACCTTGATTTATAGCTGACCTAGCCGATGTATAATACTTGTCGTCCTGCTGTATATGTATATATGTGGTAAGAATTGTGTGCCCGTGGCCATAATTTGATTGAGATTTTGGTGATAGTGGCGACAACACAATCACTAGAACTAACATATTTGTTAAGATGTGTTAGACTGAAGGGCCGAGCAGACGACCAGAGAGGGGTGAATGTGAGCCGATTAAATTTTTTTGACAAAAACCAGCCTGTGTCCCAAGCAACCCAACGAAACGCATACAAACCCCAAATACTCCGAGGTGAGTGGACATGAGCCAACTGGTGACTAGATGCACTTAAGAAGGTCCAGAGACACAACTACAGATTGAGCGATCATTGTCACTATTCTCACTGCCATAGAAGACAGAAGCGACTATGTGATGCTTCCACCATCGATTGGATCGATAGCGAGGCTTGGAAAGGAATCAAACCAGAAGATGAAACTTCTAGCACCAACGGTTAAACCATCGATGCGGAGGTGATAGTGGGGTTGAATTCCACCGTCGTTTGGAACGCCGAGCCGACTAAGATGTGTTATGCCGCCAGCTCTACACGATCGTTTGGTCTACCGGCAGTAAATTAAGTGTGAGTGTTGAATGTCCCAACTTCCAACACCGTCTCACCACTTCCGTCGGGAACCGGCATACCTCGTCTTCCCTAAAGCGTATGCTTAGACTCATGCATCTTAACTGCTCCTTTTCACTTCTTCATCTTCAAGGTTGGCCTATTTCAACTGGCTCTGGATGCACCTCTTGGGCAATCCACGCACTCTTCCTCCTTGAAACCTTTAGAATAGATACAGATCGACAAAGCTCTTAAGCCAACCATCTTTTTTTTCTTCATCGCCATGGCGCTCCTTGTCTAGTTCCTCCAACGGTAGCAACGATGTTGGGAGAAGGCCTTCAAGATTGGGTACAACTGACATCTAGGCGCAGCGGGGGCTACTCGATCTAGGTGCTAGTGGAAGTTTTGCGATTAAGGGGGGGTCGCTGCTGGTGCCAATTCATCAGTGTTCCAGCGCCCTGACGTTCCTCCTTCTTCTGGAGCAGCAGCGACAACAGCGACGCTTCTCTTCCACTTTTCCATTGCTTGCCTCTCGACACTGAGAGGTGCAACAAGGAAGATAAAGTACCTCATTGAGATGTTGGTGGAAGTTTTGTGAGGTGCTACCTTGTCCTTGCTCTCGTTATCTCAGGCCTAGTAGGTCATCAGGGTGCTCTATAGGAGAGCACCTTGATGATTGCAGATCTTTTGTTGGGCTCCATACTCGATAGTTTATCAATCGATATGTCTTTATTATTGTACACCCAGTAGCCTTCGATAGGTCTTTATTATTATACAACTATAGAATGTAACTGAAGTTATCAATGAAAATTTTCCTCATATGGCTGTGATTCTTGTTACTGTATCGTTTATGTATAGTTTTTGCCTTAAAAATAATTAATAACTGAATGACTGTGATGCTTGTTACTCCCTCCATTTTTAAGTATCGTAGTATTTTCCTTGGCTATACAGGCGTGAGATAAAGCACCTCACTTAGATGGTGCTGGGTGTTGATAGTTCTTAACGTCTAGTGTAGGAATTCCGTAAGCATACAAAAATATCGTGTAGCACTTCGCTCGGTGAGTACCGAGTGTCGAATTTATATTTTCCGAAGGAAGGCGGAAGGCTAAGTTATATTTTATTGTTAGGATTGTTAAAGGAAAGCCTAATGTATCCTAAATGGTGTATGTAAGTGCACGAATGGGTGAACCAATAATCAAGCTAAACTAGAGGTAGGTTAGCTAGGTGGGAGAGCGAGCAATTTATCTTAAGTAACAAAGGGTAAACAAGTGACTAGGAGAAATGCGCTAATACGTCGGGGCACAGCCCGCCTACCAACTAGGAGAGTTAAATAGACAAGGTCTGCCATGAGCCCTATGATTTAATAACTAGACCTATCGTGGTGGAATACAGAGGATGGATAATGCTGTCACCACTTGCCAACTACCACAATCTATTCAGAGGCCTAGCCGTATCCACAGGTAATTTATAGCCTAAGCACCTAGCTTAATCTATAAGCTTACTACTTCAATTCGAGCTCCGATGAAATGAGAATAAAGCGCCCTAGCCAGATGGTGGAATCGATACAAATGAATGACTACTAAATAGAAGATAACCTATGATACTAATGCCAAGACACAAGCACCTAAGCTCACTAATGATAAACAATAATGAACAAGTACTTGAATAAAGCAAATCAATAATACTAAATAAAGTACTGAATAAAGTAAATGCTAAATAAAAGAATTACAAAGGAGCTATACCAGACCCAGAAGACTCTTTCAGACTCTGAGAGAAGCTCCGCTCTAGCTCTACTTCTACTCCTAAGCTACTACTCTAGAGCTACACTAAGCTAGAGAGCTTGGAGAAGCTTGGAATGCTTGGAAATGAATGGGGCACTTCTCCACCGAGCACCACTACCCCTTTTATAGTGTGGAGAGGCAGTGGGGGTACTTATAGAGCGTGGAGAGGGTCAGTGGAGAAACTTGGGCGCCAGGCGATGTAGGGGGGGTGTCGGATGGCGTAGGATCGCGTCACCTTTCGATTGTAGGGCCTTGGTTGGCTCCCAAAGGCGGTTGTGAAGATAGCACGTGCGAAGATTTGGCCGGTAAGGCGGTTCCAAGGTCAGTTGGAGGCATCCAAGTGTATGACGGTGGTCCCAGGGATCCAAGACCACTCCATCTCGCCCTTTGGTGCAAACCGACATAGGATCGGTGGTAGAGAAGGCTTGGAGGACCTCTCCCACGGATCAGTGATGTGGCAAGTCCACTTGGGCCATCGGGCGACGCCAAGGTGGGGCTGGCCGATGTGGCATGTGGGCCTATGGTCCCCCTACCACGTCCATTTGCCTCCTATGTGCATATTTTGCACTATTTTTGCTATAATTCCTGCATAAAAATAATTCTCCATGTACAAGTGGAACTAGGTGAATTATAAACAAAATTCAACACATGTGATGATGATTTTTCTCACTTTATGTTGCTTTTGGGTGAAATGTTGATTGTCAAAATGAGTGTTAGTGACCGTCAACACTGGGGTTCAAGTTTGCGAGGTGCTCCTTCAAGATTGGGTGGTTTATATACCATCTTGCATCTCACACGTCAAGAAGCAGATCTGCATCCCTTGACTGTGACGGTTGCAAGATGGAAGGTAGAGCACCTCACTGACGATGAAGTTTTGCGAGGTGCTGCATCGTTCTTGGCCTCTAAGTCTATGGCTAGTCCTTGCCGCCAGTGGAGTGTTGGTTTGTATCTGGGAACCGCCGTATGATATTGCTTTGTTATCTCGTACCTGGCAACGCCTCGATGGCAGTTCATCCCACAAGAAAATGGAACTAACGAAGAAAGAAAGAGAAAAACGAAGAGATTCATGCGTCGATACATTTACGAGCGCAGGCACACAGATAATAAGAAAACTAAAATGATAATAAAGCAATGGACATGCATGATAATTAAGCAAATTCTCACTGTCATAATAATTAACATAACATAATTAAGAAAATTACATGTCTACTACTCATACTCCCTTCTTGTCAGCCACCTCCTTGGAGGTGGCCTTCAGGGTGCTCTACAGTTTGTCCAGGTTATCGGCGAGTATGTGAAAAACATAGGCGTAATTGGGCACTTTCTCCTTCTGTGGCCTATTAATGGTGCCCAGACCGAGCTCGATTAGCACAACGTTCATCCTCTAATAACTCGTCTGGAAGAGGCTAAGCGCCCATGCGTTGCCATATTCAAAGGGATTGAATGGATCTTCATTGATGCTATCAAGCATGGCTTCATCTTCCGATTCATCCATCAATGCGCAGTCGGATGCATCCTCCGATTCATCCGTCCGTGGGCGCTTGGCTTCTGGCACAGACTCCTCCTCCATCCATGCGCGCTTTGCAGAAGGCTCAGCCATTGCGGTTGCTAATAGTATGTGCAAATACAGTTCGTATCTGAGGGTGTGAGAAGGCAAGCGTAGAGGATGTTTGAATCCATCGACATAGGAGGGCCTTACGCTAAATAGTCTAGCGGTTTGTCTCCCCCAAACCACGTGGTTAGTGCTAGAGGGTCCGAGTCGCATGGTCGAGTCAATTTTCTCCATCCAAGTACCAACACCGTTCCATCACCATTACTTCCGCTGGGAGAAGCGTGCTCCACTAAGATTGTGGGAGACATGACCTTGCCTTAACTCCTGCTCTCGCTCGGTGCAATCGAAGGGAACTCCAACGGGTGCCTATCTCGCCTATCCTTGTATAAAAGTGGAGGATAAGGCAGGGAAGCAAGTACTATTCCTTTCTACACTCGTGAAACTAACCTTCCTTCTCCTTCCATCTTCTTCGTCCAGCGCTCCGCCTCAACACCGCATCTTCCAGATCAGATCCAACAGCGGACCAGTAGAAGCGCCCAATGGAAGACTCACCAGAGGATAGGGTGGTCACGGCTCGTCGCCGCATTTGTGCGAGGCTGCGATGGGATGAGGAAGGCAGCTTGACGGTGCCACAACTGGAGTGTCGACCCTGCTTCTGGCTAGCTCCAACGATGACTCCCCAAGCGACGGGGAGTCAGATGTTGTCCACACGTTGGTGTAGTAGCTACATGTGGCCACCTATGCCCTCTACGAGGAGAGTCGAGAGGCAGAGCGGATACGCGTCTGCCTTGCCGCGGTAGAGACATTGGTCGTCGAGGCCCAGGCGCGCCTCGCTGGTAAGGCATTCAACATGATATGTCTTGCTCTTTCACTTCGTGCGACATCGTGTCTTTAGTTGTAAGGTTTTCTTGTCTCCTTTTCAGCCATCGAGGAACAGCTGATCACCGTATAGGGTGAGGCGGCGGAGGCGATCCGCCTTGGCCTGGTAGCCAAGGACAATGCTCGTGTCTCCTCCTAGATGGTGGCAGAGAGCAACGGCCGCTTCCAGGCCCTCCATAGGCCAGTAGGCAACGCCATCTGCGCTTGCACCTCCTGTGCCTGCGGGGATGACCCTAGCAGAGGCTCTCCGCTCCGTGCCAGCGCGGGTCATGGAGGTGGCCAGCTACTGCATTCTCCTAGGGGTCACTGTGGCCCTGACCACCTACTAGCTTCGGCTGGGTGGGGACCTGAACGGGCTGGAGCCGAGGTTCTCGCCAGAGTTGACCTTTGAGCAGCGTGAGGACCTGGTTGGCAACTTCTCCGCCATGGGTGATGGCGTCTTGGCAGTTGTGAATGTAGAGGACATCATTTGTAGTGCTCCCCGCAAATAGTTCGATTGTAACCTGCCTCTGCATCCTGTACAAAAATATTCATAATATTTTGTAGTTATTACTTTTAGTTTGAACATCTCTGTTTCTTGTTGACTGGAACGTTCCATTTGTGTGCCTTAGAGTTCGAGACCATATAACATGTCCGTCGTTAGCTGCTAACATCTTCGTAGGACCCGATCACCACCACCGGTACCCTTCACGGCCGCTTGCAGACGGTCTGGGTGGTACTGCTTTCGTTAATTTCCAAGCCCACGCGTGTGTCCCATGTGTCACTCCCGTGCGTATTTACAAAGTTTCATAAATTTCCATTCCCACAGCTGATACAGTTGCTTGTAAAGGACGCTCCCCACCTGTTTTCTCCTCCTCAGTGCTATTGTTCCTCATCGCCGCTCCTGCTGCCTAGTGCTGAACAACGAACTGCGCGACCGCCCTTGCTCAGCGGTGTGCAAGCTGCCACTCACCGCCGACAAGCTAATGCTCCATGCCAGTACGCCTCACCGCAGGGAGACCGCACAAATCCACCGGTGACCAGGCTGATACTCGTCACTGCTGTTCCCGCTCGAGCTCATTGCCTCAAGATCCAAAGGCAATGGTAATGCCTTCGCACTTTCCTTATCCATCTTTCTTGGATTTTTATTCCCTTCTTCACTCATTTGAGAACGAATCAAGCTTCCATCTGATCATTAATGAGCTCACAAACACATCCCCATAGGTGCTAATGGGAACCGACGCCCGATCTTCCGGTAGGTAGGTGATAAGTCCAATTGTGGAGATCACGACGTAGATGATCCAAGGACTCCGACCGAGCAGATCAACTTCCTTGCAATCACAACACCACTGCTCCGATGGTTATCAGCCGAGCATGAAACCCGGATGACCTCGCCAAGAAGGCTAGTCCCTGCAAGCGATTCGAGAACACAAGCAAGAACTAGTAAAGACAATCTGAAATTGCAATTTGGGGAATCACAAACCAAAGTAGCAGCCTAGTCGGTCCGGTACAGAGGCAAAATCTCACAAACAAAGTGTGCAGATGCAATCTAAGCAAAACCCAAGTTTTCTAGCAGTACATAGGTGATATTTATAGTATAAAACAACTCCTATAGAAGGCTATGGGCGCAGGCCACCACTTGAGGAAGTGGAAGACCAATTGGTTCAGCTTCCATGAAGTCTCTTGAGGTTCTCGCGCGGCTTCTGAGATTCTGCGCAGCCTTCAGTAAATCAATCATAACTCTTTAGTGGGAAGTCCAAAACATGCTCCGTTTGTTGGGTTAGAAAGTAGACTTGATAGGCTTTCCAATCATGTATAGCATGCACCATGAAACTTCACATGTTGGTACAGATTTCTATGTGAAGTTGGAGT
Organism: Miscanthus lutarioriparius; assembly: GCA_904845875.1. Classification (NCBI taxonomy): domain Eukaryota; kingdom Viridiplantae; phylum Streptophyta; class Magnoliopsida; order Poales; family Poaceae; genus Miscanthus; species Miscanthus lutarioriparius. The sequence continues at coordinate 47,375,180 of CAJGYO010000018.1, read as the reverse complement.
ACTTGTCATGTGAACTCAGTCTTGTGCATGTAGACGTTTGTTGCTTGAACGTAAACTTGGCGTAGAGCTTGAAGTTGGCATAAGCGGTGGTTGGTTTGATGTAAATGGTGTATCAAAACTTGAGGTAGCTCTTGTGCTTTGCGTACACCATAGCTCATTGGATGTAAACTGTGCTGATCCCATGTTCATAAGCAATAAGACATCACAAGACTTTAGTAGCATCCCATCCTCATTAATATTAGTATGTAACATAAGGAATGAACACAACTCAGAATTCAAATGACATGTACGAGCCCGTGTCATTGTTCCTTGTAAAGAATTTAGTGTCGAATTAGTGATAGGAATTGTATCTAATGGAGCGATGTCCTCATCATCCTCCCCCTCTAGAACTGGAGTCATCCTCGACTTAAGCGCATTTTCTTCTCCCAAGTAAGGCTTGAAATCTGCAATGTTAAACGTGGGACTAACCCCAAAGTCTACAAGCAACTCAAGCTTGTTTGCATTGTCATTGATCTTCTCAAGAATTTTAAAAGGACCATCAGCACGTGGCATTAAACTAGACTTCCTCAACTCGGGAAAATGATCCTTATGCAAGTGTAACCAAACGAGATCACTAGGTTCAAAGGTTAAATGTTTCCTACCCTTGTTTCCATAAGATCTGTACTTGACATTCATTTTCTCAATGTTTGTCTTAGTTAACTCATGCATTTTGAGAATCCATTCAGCTCATGATGTAGCATCAGAATTTAATTGGATAGATTGTGGCAATGGTAACAAATCAATTGGGGCATGGGGGTTGAAACCATACACTACCTGGAATGGACTTACCTTGGTAGTGAAGTGTATAGCGGTTATAAGAGAACTCTATGTGAGGCAAACAATCTTCCCAAACATTCAAATTTTCTTCAACACAGCCTGTAACATGGTGGACAATGTGCGGTTAACAACTTCTGTTTGTCCATCTGTTTGGGGGTGGCATGTAGTGGAAAACAGCAGCTTGGTCCAAAGTTTACCCCATAAACATCTCCAGAAATGGCTCAAAAACTTGGCGTGACGATCTGAAACAATTGTGTTTGGCACTCCATGCAGACGAACAATCTCCTTGAAAAATAAATCAGCAACCTTGGTGGCATCATCGCTCTTATGACAAGGAATGAAATGTGCCATTTTAGAAAATTGATCTACGACCACAAAGATACTATCCCTTCCTCTCTTGGTTCGAGGTAATCCTAAGACAAAGTCCATAGAAATATTCTCTCCCAAGGCACACTAGGAACTGGAAGAGGCATATAAAGACCATGGGGATTCGAGCGAGACTTAGCTTTGTTGCAAGTAGTGCATCGTGACACATAGCGCTCAATATCACGTCTCATCTTTGGCCAAAAGAAGTGGCTAGCAAGAACATCTTCAGTTTTCTTCATGCCAAAGTGACCCATCAGACCACCACCATGCGCCTCCTGCAAAAACAAAAGACGAACAGAACTAGCCGGAACACATAGCTTTTTAGCACGAAAGAGCAGTCCATCAATGAGGGAATATTTGTTCCATGTGCGGCCATCTCTGCAATGTTCAAAAGCTTCTTTGAAGTCCAAATAAGTAGCATATAAACTTTTAATTATTTCTAGACCAATGATTTTGTGATCCAGTTGAGACAGCATGGTATATCGTCCAGATAAAGCATCTGCAATGACATTATCTTTACCCTTTTTGTGCTTAATCACATATGGAAATGTCTCTATGAACTCCACTCATTTAGCATGACATTTATTCAATTTAGCTTGGCTGCGAATGTGCTTGAAAGATTCGTGATCAGATTGGATAATAAACTCTTTGGGCCAAAGATAATATTGCCATGTTTCCAAAACACGCACCAAAGCATACAACTCTTTATCATAGGTGGAATAATTTAGACTTGGTCCACTCAACTTTTCACTAAAGTAAGCAACGGGTTTACCTTCTTGTAGCAGTACCCCACCAATGCCAATGCCACTAGCATCACATTCTAACTCAAAAGTCTTACCAAAGTTTGGAAGTTGGAGTAGAGGGGCACATGTAAGCTTCTCTTTGAGTGTGTTGAAAGCATGGTCTTGTGCTAGACCCCATTGAAATGCAATACCTTTTTTTGTGGCGATAAAACCCTGCAAAACCAAGAAAGCTCCTCACCTATGTGATAGTTTGAGGGATTGGCTAGCTCTTGATGGCTTGAATTTTTGTCTCATCCACTTTGATGCCCTGTGGAGTCACAACATAGCCCAAAAAAGAGACACGATCGGTGCAAAAAGTGCACTTGGCAAGGTTACCAAATAAATGTGCATCACGTAAGACAACAAAAACAGCACTAAGTGTTCCATGTGATCCTCAAAAGACGTACTATATATCAAGATATCATCAAATATCATCAAAGTATACGATGACAAATTTGCCAATGAAAGCTCGTAAAACCTCATTCATCAAGAGCATGAAAGTGCTAGGTGCATTGGTTAAACCAAAAGGCATCACCAACCACTCATACAAGCCGAATTTGGTTTTGAAAGCTATTTTCCATTCATCTCCCAACTTCATTCTAATTTGGTGGTAACCTAAGCGCAAATCAATTTTTGTGAAAACAGTAGAACCACTTAATTCATCAAGCATATCGTCCAATCTTGGAATAGGATGACAATACCGTATGGTGATATTGTTAATAGCTCGACAATCAACACACACGCGCCAAGTACCATCTTTCTTTGGTACCAAAAGAACAGGAACAACACAAGGACTAAGGCTTTCTCGAACGTACCCGTGATCCAAAAGATCTTGGACTTGTCATTGAATTTCCTTAGTCTCGTCTGGATTGGTCCGATAAGCAGCACGATTTGGCAAAGTTGCTCTTGGGATCAAATCAATTTGGTGCTTGATTCCTCGCAAGGGAGGCAGCTCTAGGGGTACCTCAGCTGGAAACACATCTTTATATTCCTACAAAAGGTCAGTAACAATAGGGGGCAAAGAGGTGGGCATATCATCAAGTGAAAATAAACTTCTTTGCATATCAAAGCATAGCACAAAGAGTCATGATCTGAAATTTCAGCAAGATCTGATTTTGTGGCAAGCATAACACCACCCTTTAGCTTTATTCCTGTAGAGCTAGAACTATGTGTGGGTATGTCTATCCTTGGTGGGTAAACCATTGAGTAACCTGCTGATTTGCATATTCTAAAGCTCATTTCTTCTCATTTTCAGCAAGTTCTCGATCGTATTGCACAATTTCAGCAGGGGTTAAGGGCAGTAAAGTGATCTTCTTCCCCTTGTGAATGAGAGTGTATGTGTTACTTCTACCATGGCGCATAGCATCTGTATCAAACTCCCAAGGACGTCCTAACAAAAGAGAACATGCTTGCATTGGCACAACATCAAAATCAGCATGACCATGGTAGGAACCAATGGAAAAATGCACCCTTGCAGATTGTGTCACCTTCACCTTATGACAATTGTTGAACCGCTGAACATGGTAGGGATGAGGGTGTGCTCATGTGGTCAAGCCAAGCTTCTTGACCAGATCTGAACTTACCAAGTTGTTGTAGCTTCCACCATCAATTATGACACGAACACGGTAATCATGAACAATGAGAAACATCTGAAATAAATTGTGGCATTGAAGCCTCTCTTATTACTTGATTTGAGCACTCAAAACACGCTGCACAATAATGGTTCTATAATTTGCAGTGGCAGCGGTACCCAAAACTTCATCTCCCATTTTAGCCGTGGCGTCATCATAATCAGGAGCTGCAAGATTAGTGACAAGTGCAACTTCATCCTCAACATCACTAGCACTACATACCCACCATCGTCGGTTGCAATGTAGGCTCGCTGACTTGGGCAGTCCTTCATGACATGTCCCATGCCGTGGCAACGATGACACACAATAGGTTTGGCACGTCCCGTGGAAGTGGCCGAAGAAGAGGACTGAGCTGGTGCCTGCAAAACTGTAGACTTGCTCACCTCTGGTACACGTGGTGATGAAGATGGGGTTGGTGTACGTGTCCGAGCTGAGAATGGGGCAGTTTTGGCTTGCCCCAAAGTGGATCGTGGTGTCGAAGAAGTCCCAAAAGTGTTCCTTGCAGCTTGTTGGCGACCCTGCAGTTCTTTTTCAGCCAACAAAGCAAGATGGAGCAATCGATTGGTTGTATTATAATTCTTATAATCAACAATGTCCTGAATTTCTCGGCGTAAACCTGAATGGAAATGAACCATTCTATCCTCATCACGTTCCTGTACATCACAATGAAGCATGGTGATTTGCATCTCTTGATAGTAGTCGAGGACAGATTTATTTCCTTGATTTAGTCGCTGCAATTTTTTTTTCAAATCACGTTTATATGTTGTGGGAAGGAATCTACCATGCATAGCTCGCTTTAATCTATCCCAAGTGTTAGGTTCCAAACCAGAATTAACAAGCTCGTTCCACCACAAAATAGCATATCCGATGAACTCACAAGTAGCAAGACGAACTCTATGAATTTCAGGAACCATATGGGTGTTAAATTTCTGCTCAACAATCATCTCCCAATCAAGATAAGCATCTCCATCATATGATCCATCAAAAGAAGGGATGACAAACTTAACCTTAGAATAAGGATCAGCTCGACCATTGTTACCTCCCATACCTTGGCGGTGGTGGTTTTGTCGAGGTTGGTCGCATCCACCATCGTGTCTATGGCCATCTTGCCCAACATTACTTGCATCATCGTCCTCATCATCTCCATGGATGGACACTTCGGGCGGCTGCTCAAGATTGTCGACACGAGTGGTAAGGTTTGCGATGCTTGTCTGAATGTCCTGAAGGAGCTGCAATTGAGTATTGTACTGTTCTCGTAGAATATTGGTGAGTTCATCCTTCGACATGCAATCGCTAAAATCAGTAGGAGCAGCAGCACCTGACATGATTAGTGAACAAAGAACAATAACAAGGGATTAACCCTATCAGCTATGGGGGCAGTAGAAGTGGAATCACTCACGCTCAAGCACCTTACCACGTGCTTGCAAGTGTTCTTACCAATGCAGCAGGACGGTTGTCTGGTTCGTGATAAATCGTCGAGCGTGGGCAGATTGCAAGGAAAAATCTATTCGGACAGAGAAAGGTGGAGCTTGGAAGGCTCAGTATGTAGCAAGGATTAGCAAATACCGTGAATAGAGTTGCAAAGTTGAATAAATATCCAAAGCACAAGTCACAGTTGCTAGTCCTTAAACGTGTCCCTAGACCTAGGACAACAAGATAAAAGAAAGGACCAAGCACCAAACACAAAGCTGAATGGAAAGATTGCTTCTTATTTTCTTCTTTCTTTTGTGTTCTCTCTTTTCTCTTTTCTTTTTTTTTTCTTGACCTCTCTTTTTTTTCACGTCACTTTGTTTCTCCCTTTTTTTTTTTTTTTGTCACTCTGTTTTTCCTCCTATCTCTGTTTTTTTACACGTTACCAACTAGAGCTCTTGGGAGCTTTCTTTTCTCAGGGGTGGAACCTGATTCTAGCTTTGAATAACTGTCTCTTTCTCTTGAACTCTTCTCAAAACTAAAACACATGGCACGAAGAACACAAGATGTGTAACTGCAACACAGGAACAACAAGGTAAATATAACCTTGGCAAAGTTTCTCAGAGGATTGCATAAACTAGGCAGCGAAGAGAAAGCAGTAATAGGATTTGCTAGATGAGCAAGGAGGGCTGCAGTAGCAAGGCGAGTGACTCAAGGCGGTCTTGCGACCTATCTAGGGCTGAGCGTGGCGAGAGTAAGAACAAGGCGGCTTGCAGGGCAAATCGAGTAGTGTGATGGCTCGATCTGTTGTTGGGTTGGTGGAAATGGGATAACGGCACAAAAACAAATCACGGCCGATTGAACTAAGAACATGACTCTAGACCAGCAATATAAACTCAACAACGGATACAAACTCAACAATGAGAAACTGAAAACAGTATTGCAAAGGCACAAACTGGTTGTAGGAGAGCGGAAAATAAGTGGATTGTTTTTGGCTTTTTGTGGACTATAGGTGATGAACACAATATAAAAACTAAAGGAAAGGTGAGATAATACCTAGCTGTAAACCTGACAATTTGATACCAGATAATGGGAACTGAGGTCCGATTTTCCGGTAGGTAGGTGATAAGTCAAATTGTGGAGATCACGACGTAGATGATCCAAGGACTCCGACCGAGCAGATCAACTTCCTAGCAATCACAACACCACTGCTCCGATGGTTATCAACCGAGCACGAAACCTGGATGACCTCGCCAAGAAGGCTAGGCCCTGCAAGCGATTCGAGAACACAAGCAAGAACTGGTAAAGGCAATCTGAAATTGCAATTTAGGGAATCACAAACCAAAGTAGCAGCCTAGTCGGTCCGGTACAGAGGCGAAATCTCACAAACAAAGTGTGCAGATGCAATCTAAGCAAAACCCAAGTTTTCTAGCAGTACATAGGTGATATTTATAGTAGAAAACAACTCCTATAGAAGGCTATGGGCGCAGGCCACCACTTGAGGAAGTGGAAGACCAATTGGTTCAGCTTCCATGAAGTCTCTTGAGGTTCTCGCGCGTCTTCTGAGATTCTGCACAGCCTTCAGTAAATCAACCATAACTCTTTAGTGGGAAATCCAGATGATGCCCCATTTGTTGGGTTAGAAAGTAGACTTGATAGGCTTTCCAATCATGTATAGCATGCACCAAGAAACTTCACATGTTGGTACAGATTTCTATGTGAAGTTGGAGTACTTGTCATGTAAACTCAGTCTTGTGCATGTAAACGTTTGTTGCTTGAGCGTAAACTTGGCGTAGAGCTTGAAGTTGGCTTAAGCGGCGGTTGGCTTGATGTAAATGGTGTATAAAAACTTGAGGTAGCTCTTGTGCTTTGCGTACACCATAGCTCATTGGATGTAAACTGTGCTGATCCCATGTTCCTAAGCAATAAGACATCACAAGACTTTAGTAGCATCCCATCCTCATTAATATTAGTATGTAACATAAGGAACAAACATACCTCAGAATTCAAATGACATGTACGAGCCCTTGTCATTGGTCCTTGTAAAGAATTCGGTGCCGAATTAGTGATAGGAACTGTATCTGATGGAGCGATGTCCTCATCAAGCGCTCCTTCTCCGATTCAGGCGACAGCACTGCCACTTCCATCGCCACCCCCGCTCCACCAGATCCTAGTCAAGATGGAGGAGGAGGCCCCTAACAAGAGGAACAAGGTGGCCATCCTCACAGACCATGTCTTGGTCCTCATCCTCATCCGCCTCACCGTGCGCTCCTTGTGCACCTGCAAGTTTGTCTGTCGCTCCTAGAACCGCCTCGTCTTAGAATCCGAGTACTGTAAGGAGCTGCCCTAGATTCTCGCCGGATTCTTCTATCGCAGCTGTAAAGGCAAACACAACTTCACCAGCGTCACCGGTGAATACCCATCCTTGTCCATCTTGCCCTTCCCCATTCAGGATGTCGTGATCTTAGATTTCTCCTGTGGCCTCATTCTCTGCTGGTTCGTTGGGTTTCACTATGTTGTCTGCAATCCGGTGACTAACAAATTAATGGTTGCTACTACCAGGTAGCAACCATTATTGTGGTTTAGCTCGCTTGGGGTTCGATCTGACAATCTCCTCGCACTTTCATGTGATTGAATATGAGATCAATGATGATGACTCCTTAGGTGTCAACATCTACTCATCTAAAACTAGAGCATGGATCTTTAAAGAATCTAAATGGGGCGAGGCTATTGTAGTATCCACATATGGAAAAGTGTGTTTCTTAATGGTTTTATGCATATGCTGGAGTTCTCCTAGATAGTTGCTGTTGATATAGAGGAAAAGACATGGAGGAAAATTCACAGGCCACGTGGTAATGTAATCTCCATCCTTGAAGCTCAGGGTCAGTTGTGTTTATGTACTGCTGATATTTTTAATAGGTATGAGCTTTCAATCTGGATTCTTGAAGACTATGGTACTAGTCAATGAACATTGAAGCATAAGGTGACCACGCTAGAGCTATTTAGACAGAACATTATTGAAATTGGTACCAAGGTTTGCGATGCAGCCTACAGAGTGATTACAGTTCACCCAGAATGGAATTTGATTTTTCTTGTTGAGGAGGACAAAACACAGATTGCATATGACATGACCCCCAATAAAGTTCATGTCCTCCCTGCTCGGGCCATTGACTATCCTAGAACTACCTAGAAACTATTATGTATGAACGGCAGACCTCACTATCTTCCTTATATTTCCTTGTTCATGGAGTCATTAGCATAGCAGTAAAGGTGCATATGTTGTATTTTGTTGTTACGACATGTCTTTGTTTAGATATGTAGTTGTTTTAATTCTATATATAGGCCAATTTGGGCTTGGTAACTAAAGGAATGGTGTCTTGAATATCATTAATTCTGCTGCTTTGTGCAGGTTGTGGAGTCTGAGTACTTTTGAACAATTTTCCTGCATTGGCTAAGGGAGAAAGAAGAGCGGTTCCATAGTGCATTGGCTACCAATCTAAAGAAAGCACTCATTATAGTTTGCCTTGCAAGAAGGAGTGGCACATAGGAGGACCACAACTACCTTATTTTGTTATGTAAATCTGTAGAGATCAGTACCTTTATTATGCAACATCAGTTGATAAAGTTACCATGTTAGTGTCCATTGTTATTGTAAAAAGTACTCTTATTTGTGGACATGATGTATGGATGTAAAGATTATATCTGTATATGCTATGTGTTCAGTAAGGTATTAAGGCCTAGCTGAATTAGTATTACAAAATCTATTACTATTGAACAAGCGTCATTGATTGTATCACCACTGCTATTCATCTAATGCGACAGGGAATCAAAGTGTATCACTGCCGAATCGCTTAGTAACCCAACACCGATTAAAGGATCATCAAAGGTGGATCATACTGCAAAGTGACGGTGACCATGACCTTTGAACAAACGGTTCATATGCCCAAGCAATGGTGATGTTGACCTCGACACAGACGTGCCGAATGTCAAAGCGGTAGTGAACGTGCACTGCACACAATCAAGTCATTGTGCAATGCGATGGTGATCATAACCATTACATAGGCGGTTCAGACACCCAAACAACAGTGCTATTCACCTCGACACAGACGTATCAGATGTAAAAGTGACGGTGAACCTATACTACACATAGTTGGATTGTGGTGCAAGGCGATGGTGATTATCACGATTACAGTTGGATCATAAACCAATGCAGCGGTGTTGAGGTCCTTCACAGTTGGTTCTTAGCCGACCGTGATGACTTCGACTATCACCATCGAGTGTTTACTGCCGAGGCCGAAAATCAGCTGCGATGGGGGGTTACGAACCGACTGTCCCATGTCTGGTGTAGTAGTGAGAACACAATGGAACACACATGGAAGTACCACAGCAAAACACATAGAGAAAGATATTCAATCGTGACCAAAGTGGAAACCACCTAGGAAAACCGACTTAGCCGATTTGGAAACCAGCATAGTCAATTTTTCTACACAAAACGACAAAAATCGGCTTTGCCAAATTTTCTGCACAAACCGGCTTAGTCGATTTCAAGAACCGGCTTAGCTAGTTTTTCTACACAACAGTCCGAGAGCTCCCCTCTAGAAGGTGATTTTGATCCAAATGAAGTCCAATCAACCCCAAATTTTGCAATGTGTTTATAGGGGTGTTGTGAATGTTTCTCCAAAATACCAACACCTAGAAACCTCAGAATTAAAGCAGATCTCAAAATCCATCTTGCAACTTGGGGTTTTCTCAATTTTCCTAAAAACTTAGATTTTTATGCTCGCGAGGAATTTGCCAAATCCAGTGGCTAGAGATGTTTCTCAGGGGTCATAGCACATGTAGATCAAGCCCAAACACGTAGAACAAACCACGTTAAAGAAAACACAAGAAAGACTCAAAGTGAGCACCAAAATCACAAAACTAGAGACAATATCAAACAAGGGTAAGATTGATTCACAAGACCAGAGGTGAAGTTGATTGATTATGCAGAAAACAAGTTTACAAAGGCATGGTCTAGCCTCCACCCTTCATCCTCCCTTTTTGAGATTGGAAAACTAGGAACAAGAGGCACCCAACCCTCTCTGCTACAGATCTCCCTAAGCAGTTGCACCATGGCTAGTCTAATGACTTAGATTGGAAGGATGGTTATCTTGGGCAGCCACTACTCTTATTTATATGGCCTATTACACATTCCAAGATTGCCCTTAGATATTTTCCTAAACCACTTAATCCTAGGGGCGAAATGTTCCAAGTAGAGTTCCTTGGATCAGACGGCCACAAACCCTTCATGAAGAAGCTTCATCTCGACGCAATCTCTCCGATGATGCCACGTGCATCGCGAGTGTAATGACCCAAGTTCGTTACAATATCAGCTCTCATTTTGGACCATCGAAAGAAGCCATCAACTGAGCTCCTATGGAGATCCCTGGTGCTTGTTGGTATTTATTAACTTGTCACTTAATTAAGTAGCCACCTAATGTTTGTTAACATTTCTTAACATCACTTTTGCTAAGTTGTCATCCCTAGCTATGATGCCAGAAATGCTTGTTGACATTCCTTAGCGTCATTTCTAGAATGACTCTAAGAAGTGCTTTAAGTATTTTATTGTGACTAGATAGAATGCAAATATGAATATAAAGGGATCTGCAAGCGCACAGATAATTTACCATTGTATCATTTCACTTGGGAGTATTCCAGGTATCGTTATTTATATTTTTACCACAGGGAAGGACTGGCAAATGGAATATATTGATAACTTATACATATGATGGAGAGATAAACCATAACCAATATTCTACTCATAATAGAGGTAAGTCAAGAGATAAATATGATAAGTAATGATAAATGATAACTGAACATTGATCACTCAGAGTACTCTTTTCTATGGCATTAGCATGACTAAGTAGATATTAGAGAATAATGCCTAAGTCATTCTTAATTACAAGTCAAAGCATACTATGATTAGTGCAATTACACTTAGTAGTCATGGCTCAACTCCATATCTACACATAAGGGATATTACTAAGGAATATCAAGAACATAGCATGACTTCCTTCGTAACTAGATCCTACATGACCTATGTTGGGGAGTGGACTACAAAGGACTCAACGGAGTGTCACATCCACGATCTACCACATGGCCCGGAATATAGGGTGCATCCGCAGGTAAACAATGTATAAGCACAACACTTACACAATGTCGACCACTCACCTCTTGTACTTTGGAGTGAGCACTATACGAACTTATGCTTAAACATGATGATAATCTAGCTATACTAAGCATATAATCAAAGTAGATGATAAACATGATAACTAGGAACATGAATAATATTAAGAACAATGTTGAATCAATTGTAGCAAACATATGAATAATGAAAGATACAAAAGAGGATACAAGGGGCTACACCAAGCCACACTCTTGACAAGATTAGGAATCCAAGCGAAGCTTTCCTCCCTCTAGATCTAGCCTAGCTAGCTATGCCCTAGAATATGGTGGAGTTCTGAGGATGATCAGGATTTCTAACTTCTTGAATGACTTATTCCTGAATGATGGAGGATGACCTGGGGGTGGCAGGGGCTGGTATATATAGAGTAGAGCATCAATCCTAAGCCCTCAGATCAAACCAACTTGAAAGAACGGCGTAGATGCAAACCCTAAGGTGGTGGAGAACCGACGTAGGAAGGAGGAGCTGCCATGTGGGCCTAGGGGGATGGCCGGCCCCACTTGTCTGCCTCTCGCGGTCTTCTTCGGTGGTTTGCCTTCTAGTGTCCTCTAGAACCTTCTGGAGTTGTTTTCATCGTGGATAAGCACGATTAATTCTGACGTTTGGGTCCACCTTGACGGTTTTCTGGATAAACCCTACTGAAAACATAGATTCACCAAAACTTACGGAATTTGTTAATTTAAACCTCTAAACCTATGTTGGTGATTATTTTATGCCCTTATATAAGTTATATTGATGGTTTATAATTGTTGTTAACTACCGTCAACAGTGCTCTAAGCAAGATTGATAGTTGAGAATCCGTCAACTCACCCTACAAGTATCCCCGGATAGACGCGGTCAGGCTAACAATCGAAGCGATGGAGAATCCTTATGTGGGTCAGTGATCATCCGATTGGCATCATCAAACACTAACTCAACATCAGAGAGTATACCCAAAAATGATATCTTGGTCTCTCACATCAATCGACACCATCACTTTGTCAATTCAGCAAAGACAGAGATCTACCAGACTATCTGCCAGTCTTACCGGACTATCTGCCACATCACAGGCCAGTGGAGAATAAGTGGGAAATGAGCTATTTTCCATTTATGGAGGTTGGACCCACATATTAGCATGAGTTGGGACATTTCACCTGCTGAAGCCACACCCTTTCACCCACTCTCTTACCCACCCATTCATTTGCAACTATCCCCCCCTCTCTCTCTACAACTCAAGAACAAGGATGAACCCTAGAACTAGAGAGAGAAAGGGTTGGAGAAGGGACTGAAGAAGGGAAGAAAGAAGAGGAAGGGAAGCACCAGCACCATCTCATGGACACCATCAACACCTTCAATCTTGTCCATGGTAAGCTCAAGAAGAGTAGCTCTCATTTCTTGGATTTTTCTCCAAATGCCTAATTTGTGGTTTTTTGGTGAACGCTTGAACATTTCTTGCTGGTGGTGGTTCCATCATATGAAGGGTAAGTTCAAGAGATCTTTATCTGGCTCAACCACTTAATCATCCTATGGATTATCCCTTTGATTCATTTCTTTGGGATGTTGCAAGAGGAAGCTCATATGAAGTCAATATCTCCTTGGATGAAGAAGCTTGGGATGAGATGAGTTGGATCTTTAGATTTTTGGCTATGGAAGCTCTCAAATCTTAGAGCTAGGGTTTTCATCTCAATCTCAAGATTCATCTATATTTTCTTATGTTTTTGGTTTAATCCTAAACCCATAGTTGCACTTAGCAAGCCTTGCTCAAAACCTAGCTATCATGAGCCTAGTAAGTCGCCTAAACTATCCTAGGAATGTCTTGCACATGCATGAACCCCAGCACCACACATCTAGGCTTGAAACCCAAGATCACCATGAAAGATATGAACATAGGTTCTATTGACCATTCTGTGGAGAGTTTGTCAAAACCGATAGAGTGTCCGCCAGTTCTAGAAAACCACCCAGAACAGCCTTATACTCCTTTGGAGTAAGTCAGTGGAGAGTTTGCGGTATCACGCAAAGTGTCCGCTAAATTATAGAGTGAATAACCCAAGCACCCAAGAATACCAAGTTCCTAGCGGAGAGTCCATGACCTCTCATTGAGCATTCGCCGAATTATAAACCTAGCTGACCAGAAACCCGAGACCTCCTAGTTCTCACTGGAGCATCCAACACATGGACCGAACCATCCGCTGATGACTGTAAACCCTGGAAATACCTAAGTCCTACACTAATGGAGTATTCTACAGAACATCTGCTAGTCAATGGAGTGTCTGTCACCTCTGACGGAGCGTCCGTTGACCCAAAAGAGTCAAAACAGAACCAAGTCACCTCAAAGCCCAACCTGACGGAGAGTCCACCACATATAGAGGAGTGTTCGTCAGTTAACAGAAGGTGTGAGTTTGTTTAGGAAACTTACCCAATAGGTCAACAATACTAGAGTAAGCTTAGTTATAAATAATGCAATAGTAGAGCTATGTTAGGCCCCTCTTCCCAAGTTCCAAATAAAGGTCTCAATCTTTATCTCCTTATTGGTTATCTTCAATCTTGATCTTCGTTTCTCTCAGGAAATTGTGTAGCGTGAGGAACGTGTGTGAGTCTTCATCGTCAGCTTTGAATTCGTTCGAACGGCATAACTAGGCAGGCACCCCACTACTATAAGCCCTATTTTGGATACGAGTTATGCATTTCATTTAACTATGAATAACAACTCCAAATTTGCTTCGTTAACTTAGAACTACACATTCAGTAATTAGAGCCTTTCATTTAACCAATAGGAATAGGAACGTTTAATTGCTTATTTCCTTAGAAACGTTAGAAGTCGAGTATGAGGAGGGAACTCATGCTTGCACATGTAGGATGCTACATGGGGAATAATTAATCACTAAAATGAATGAGGGTTACAACTTATCTATTTCCCTAATCTTGACTAAGAACTCACCTTAATTTGTGTTTACACCAAAATCTAGAGAGAAGAAAGTGGGAACTCGAAGCTTCTAAGATTGTATCATCAAGGAATCGATCAGATGTGAATCGATATCGGCTGGTTTTGATGCAGTGTCGGAATCAGCTATTTTATAGATGACGTCAGCAGACGATGTCAATGGACTACGTACGGATGGCGTTGGGGAAAAATATGTCGGACTCTACAAAAATGAAAAGATTAGAGTCCAAGTTATTTTTCAGTTAGGAATGTTTTCTTTTGTTCCAAGAATTGTAATAAGTCATATTTGAGTAGGATTCAAGTTTAGGTTCCGGGTATAAATATTAGACCCTGGTTATTCACGAACAACCAACCAATTCAATTATTTTTTTTGGCTTCACGCGAACCCTTAGGAGTAGGAGTACTATAGATCTCGACGATTGATCTTTTATGAGTATAGTATATGTTAGTTATTGACCTGTATCATTGTTTGTAAGGCTGCATCAGCTGATTGATCTCTTACGGATCATAATATAGATCAAAGTTATCGATCTTGTGTTAAATAACTTGTTGTTTAATACAATATCACCGGTTATCAAATCTTCTAAGATTAGTAAGATTTTCCTGGCTATTCTTGGTTGATTCACCGGTTATCGATCTTGTTATAATTAATGTTCCATTAATCATAACAAATCATCTGATTGAGATAGAGATAGATCAACATCATATCATCATAATTGGTCGTCTTCTAGTCTGGTCACACTTTGAATCTCATAATTGATGGCTTAATTATGCTAGATCGTCTGTTTTACCTCTATTCTAGTCAAGCATAGTATGCATTCAAAGACATGTTTTTGATCTTGGGTGAACTCACTAGTTAATGAGATCTAATCTAATGACACCACCATAGCTGCATCGATCCGGTTGAACCTCACTGGTAAGACTTTAGATTAGAGATTATCAATTAGTGGTTTTGTTCGTGATCGAGATATGTACTCTGTTTGTTTGCTATGCATGTATCAGCTATTTTAGCCGATTCGCCTATGCCTTCACATATATAGCATGTTTTTTCATGAACCTGTCAATATATAGATGGTTTTATGGATTCTTTGGCTTTAGTTTGTTATCATTATCATAGCTATATTGATCCGGTCGAACCTCACTGTTGATGGTAATAGATTAGATTCAGAGCGTTTGTAGATTCGTTTGTACTAGATAATCGATTTGTTCGCATGTTATATCTTTCCTCATTAAACTTATTGGCTCAATGCTTTACACTGGTTATATCCATCTAGCCGATGATGTTACTTATATCTAGGTGCATTGTACTTATTATCATAAATCAATCATGACCCACGAACATCACAATCCTTAACAGTCGATTTCTCCTCGTATCGGCTATTTAGTCGATTCTCCTGTTTGGCTGCTCTCGAAGCAGCACACTTGGAACTGTCTAGGCAAAACCAGCATGTTCCATCCTAAACTACTGATGAAACTTCCTCTCCTTGTCAATTGCTGGTCAAATTGACTGGCACACCTTTCGGGATTTTTAGGATCGACTGGTCCTGTTGTGAAGCCAAGCAAGTTCTACGGGTTGACCTCGCTCAGATCGTTCTGGCTTGCTATGTGTCAGGCGCATCGCCACCTTTTTGCGTCAACACACATTTTGGCATGCCCGGTGGGACTACAATCATCATGGTAGCCCACAACAATAGGGACATTCTTATAGTGCCTTATGAAGACTTACCTGATGAGGATAAAGAAGTCATTGGTAAAGCTATAGAAGAGTTTTAGAACAAGTATTTGTTGTCCTACACCAAGACACGTGACAATAAAGTTGTTTAGAAATATTCACTACCAAAAGTTTTGATACATGGGCAGTCAGATACAGATGAAGCCGATGATAGACGTTTCTTTGTAGATGCTGTCAAAAAATCTATTCATGATGCCATGTTGAATCATAATACAGCTTTCTTGAACATATCCCACAACACCATGAAGGAGGTGTTTCATGGATATCCAATTGATTAGATTGGACCGGCTTATTACAATATTCCACATCCGTCGACTCAGGG
Source organism: Miscanthus lutarioriparius (assembly GCA_904845875.1). Taxonomy (NCBI): domain Eukaryota; kingdom Viridiplantae; phylum Streptophyta; class Magnoliopsida; order Poales; family Poaceae; genus Miscanthus; species Miscanthus lutarioriparius. The sequence goes on along the minus strand of CAJGYO010000018.1, from coordinate 47,358,978 downwards.
GACTAATCAAGCCGGTACTGGTCATCAAGAAGTAGCACTAGCTGGCAATGATGATGTCCAAGCAGTTCAGAGCTCATCTGAGAAAGTTTAGGGTACTACTACTAATTAAATATGGTATAATCTTGGATCATCAGTGCAGCATGTGCAACAGCCAACAAGGCAAGTTCAGAATCAAATGGTTAATTTTGGCACATCAGGCCAAATACCGCTGTCGGCTCAAAAAATAGGACCATCAGTTCAAAGGATTCGTAGAGATACAAATCCTAACATTTACAATCAGAGACTTCAAGCTGCAAGGCAACAAACACTAGTAGAGAAACGGCTTTTGATCCACTTCGAAATTTAGCTTTAGTCCCGGTATTTTTCATGCCCGGGACTAGAGAGACCTTTAGTCCCGGTTTGTAGCTCCAACCGGGATTAAAGGTCCCCGCGACAACGGCCATGCGGGCATGCTTTTTGTCATAGGGGACCTTTAGTCTGGTTGGAGCTACCAACCGGGACTAAAGGTTAACTTTTACTCCCGGTTGGTCCCTCCAACCGGGAGTAAAAGTCTACTCCCGGCTGGAGGCTCCATCCGAGACTAGAAAGGGACCTTTAGTCCCGGTTTCTGTCTCCAACCGGGACTAAAGGTCCCCTCCTATATACCCCTTCTTCCTGCTCGAGCCCGAGCCACTTCGACCTCAGTGTTCTTGCTTCATCGCCGGCCTCTCTTCTTCCTCATCACCGGTAATCACAAGATTTTCTTCGATTCCTCCATCGATTTTTCGGTTGTAAAGGTTACCAACTTTATACTCTCATGTTTCATCAGTAGCATATCTCATTTTGTGGACTAGATATATGTGGTTTTTTATGGTGGATTTTTTTTTATTTGTAAGCCATTTAGCTCAAAATCACTTTAAAGTTTGCATATTTGGATGAAGGAAGGTTAAAGTAGTTATTCAAAACTAGTATTCAGCTTTCATTTCATGGTTTAGAGATATAGAGAATTTTAGAGTTTTTTTAATTTTATTTGTTTATAAAATGAGAAATTTATATTATATTAAAAATGAGTATAGAGAGTAGATGACAACTGCTTCTGGGTCCTCGGCCTCTCATTGGGTTCCAAAGCGACTGAGGCCGGACCTCCCTCTCATTGCATGCGGCAAGTGTGAGGAGAAGATTGTGATGGAGTACCGGGTGAGGAAGGAGTGTCCCAACAAGGGCCGTATCTTCTACAAGTGTCCGGATCGCAATGTGAGTTATTTTATCGTATTTGATGATTATGGTTAATTTATACTTATTTTCATGATGATTGTGATTAAAGTTCTAATTTTTTGTTTTAATTTCAGTGGGATGGCACTTTGGATGTTGAAATTTGTGGTTGGGAGGAAGAGTATGTTGAACACGTGTAAAACTCTCTTGCACACAAAGTGCTACACAATGGTGATGAGGCAGTGATCCTGCGGAAGAAGCCCATAGATGTTGAACAAACGCATGATCTGTCTATTTTAGTTGGGATTAGTCGTGAAATCCTTATGCTGCTAAAGTGCATTTTAGCTTTAGTTTTTTAGTGGTAGTTGGGATTGTCTACATTGTAGCGAGACTTTCATAAATTAATACCTTGTGTGATGGCATGCATGTCATATAATTAACTAATTATGTTCTAGGTTTTAATATGGTATGTATGTCATGTAATGCAGATGAGCCGGCATTGGATGTACAATGCTGATCGCCGCTCCCAAGAGTTCATTGAGGGCGTGCATTCTTTCTTACGTGTGGCCGAGGTAAACAAACGCGATGGTTTCATGTCCCATGTGCCATATGTAAGAATTTGAAGGAATATGCTAGCTCAAGGAGTCTTCATTCACACTTGTTGAAGTCGGGTTTCATGTCAAACTATATTTGTTGGACGAAGCACGGAGAAACCGGGGTTGTAATGGAAGAAGGTGAAGAAGAATAATGGGACGATGATGACATAATTGCTGAATATGGTGCCTTCAATGATACTGCAATGGGGGAAGCTGAAGAAGAGGTAGGGGCAGAAGATGAGCCCGCTGATGATCTTGGTCAGGCCATTCATGACGCACAAAGAGAATGCGAAAGTGAAAAGGAGAAGATCAAGTTCGAGCGCATGCTATAGGATCACAAGAAATTGCTATACCCAACTTGTGATGCGGGGCAGAAAAAGTTGGGTACCACACTGGAATTGCTGCAATGGAAAGCAAAGAATGGTGTATCTGACAAGGGATTTGGGGAGTTACTGGAAATCCAAAAGAAGATGCTTCCGAAGGATAACGAATTGTCCGCCACTACGTACGAAGCAAAATAGGTAGTCTGCCCTTTGGGATTAGAAATCCAGAAGATACATGCATGTTCTAATGACTGCATACCGTGGCGAGGAGTATGAGAAGTTAGATGCATGCCCGGTATGTCATGCATCGTGGTATAAGATTAGGCGAGATGACCCTGGTGATGTTGAGGGCGAACGTCCCACGAAGAAAATCCCTACCAAGATTATGTGGTATGCTCCTATAATACCATGCTTGAAATGTCTATTCAGAAACAAAGACCATGCAAAGTTGTTGCGATGGCACAAAGAAGACCATAAGGTAGACAATATGTTGAGACACCCTGCTGATGGGTCCTAGTGGAGAGCAATCGATAGAGAATTTTGGAGTTTGCAAATGACGCAAGAAACTTAAGGTTTGCTTTAAGTATGGATGGTATGAATCATTTTGGGGAGCAAAGCAGTAGTCATAGCACTTGACCTGTTACTCTATGTATCTACAACCTTCCTCCCTAGTTATGCATGAAGCGTAAGTTTATTATGATGCCAGTGCTCATCCGAGGCCCAAGGCAACCTGGCAACGACATCGATGTGTACCTGAGGCCACTAGTTGAAGAACTTCTACTTTTGTGGAACAGACCAGGTGTACGTGTGTGGGATGAGCACAAATAGGAGCACTTTGACCTACGAGCATTGTTGTTCGTAAGAATCAATGATTGGCTTGCTCTAAGTAATCTTTTAGGACAATCAAACAAGGGATATAATGCATGCATGCACTGTTTCGATGACATTAAAGGTATATTCTTGAAAAAATGTCGAAAGGTCGTGTACCTTGGCCATCGTCGATTTCTTCCTACGAATCACCCCCTAAGAAAGAAAGGCAAGCATTTTAAAGGTAAGGCAGACCACCAGACCAAGCCAGGCAACCGAACTAGTGAGGATGTACTCAATATTGTCAAGGATGTGAAAGTAGTATTTGGAAAGGCGCATGGCAGCGAACCTATTCTGAACGACGCCGACGGTCACGCACCCATGTGGAAGAAGAAGTCCATATTTTGGGAGCTACCCTATTGGCAAGTCCTAGAGGTCTGTAGCGCGATCGATGTGATGCACCTGACGAAGAATCTTTGTGTGAACCTGCTAGGCTTCATGGGTGTGTATGGGAAGCCTAAGGACACACTTGAAGCACGATAGGACCTGCGGTGTTTGAAAGAATGAGACAACCTACATCCGGAGAAGATAGATGATGGACGCCATTACTTAAGTCCTGCCAGCTACACTCTTAGCAAAGAAGAGAAGGAAAGCATGTTTGAATGCCTAGCAAGCATCAAGGTACCATCTGGATTCTCCTCGAATATAAAGGGTATAATAAATGTGCCAGAGAAGAAATTCCTAAACTTAAAGTCCCATTACTGCCACGTGCTCATGACGCAATTGCTTCTAGTTGCATTAAGAGGAATTCTACCTCCAAATGTACGTCTAGCCACCGTGAAGCTATGTTCATTCCTCAATACAATTTCTCAGAAGGCAATCGATCCAATGGATCTAGCTAAACTACATAATGATGTTGTTCAATGTCTTGTCAGCTTTGAGTTGGTGTTCCCTCCTTCCTTCTTTAATATCATGACACACCTCCTAGTTCACCAGGTCAAGGAGATTAGCATTCTCGGTCCTGTATTCCTACACAACATGTTCCCCTTTGAGAGGTTCATGGGAGTCCTAAAGAAATATGTTCACAACCGTGCTCGGCCAGAAGGAAGCATCACCAAGGGCTATGAAACAGAGGAGGTCATTGAGTTTTGTGTTGACTTTATTCCCGACCTTGACCTGATTGGTGTTCCTGAATCACGACACGAGGGGAGACTAAGTGGAAAGGGGACACTAGGGAAGAAAACATATATTGGTATGCAGGATAATTATTTTAATAAATCACACTACATAGTTTTGCAAAACTCCTCCTTGGTGGATTCGTATATCGAGACACATAAAGAGTTGCTCCGATCCGAGTTTCCAGGGAAGTCTGAAGCTTGGATTACGCGTTAGCACATGGAAACTTTTAGCGACTGGTTGCGAAAAGAATGTCAGGGTGATGAGAGTATTGATGAGCAACTGTATTTGTTGGCTAGGCAGCCATTGTGGCATATCCTCACATACAAAGGGTACGAGATAAATGGGAATACATTTTACACAAGTAGCCTAAGATAAAAGGAGCACCAACCAAAATAGTGGTGTCCGCATAGATGTCACCGACCCTAATGGAAATAAGCAAACATATTATGGCCGCATAGAGGAGATATGGGAACTAAACTATGCACCTACTTTTAAGGTACCTTTGTTCAAGTGCCAATGGGTAAAGGCGACTAGAGGCGGGGTAGCAGTCGACAACTAGTATGGAATGACAACCGTGTACCTCAACAATATTGGGTACAAAGACGAACCGTTCGTACTTGCCAAGGATGTGAATCAGGTGTTCTATGTCAAGGACATGTCTACAAAACCGAAGAGAGGGAAAAACAACAACGACCCAATCAATGAGCCAAAGCACCACATAGTTCTTTTAGGGAAAAGAAACATCGTCGGAATTGAAGACAAGTCAGACATATCAGAAGATTATGAAAAGGATGACCGAATTCCACCCTTCACAGTGAACAAAGACCCAAGCATCCAGCTAAATGATGAGGACACTCCATGGTTATGACGTGATCATAACCAAGGGATATACGTTAAGAAGAAGATCATTGTTGTTTCCGCTTGATATAGTGATGTATTAGACCTATTATGTAATAATTGTGACTTCAGATTTTTCTGTCGTGTATTCATATTTTCTATGATTTAAATGAATTTTCTGCTTGACGGTGGATTTCCTGTGGAGAATGTGTGATGAAAAAACAAATGATCAACGTCAATAAGATGTGGAAAAATTAATTTCCTGTCGAAAAGCAATAGTTTTAATGATTTTAATTAAGTAGTACATTTTTGCATGGTGAAAATTATGATTATTACTTACACTATGTTACATATTTATATGGTAAAACAAAAGAGTTTAGGTTACAGATTTTCTTATGTACAATAATGCAAAACCAGGTCCAGGAATTCTTTTTGTAATTTTTTTGCTAATATTTTATTTACTAGGCAATTAACAACTCTCTGCATATTTATATAAAAGAAATATATAAAAAAGGAAAAACTTCTAGAAACTGGCGGGAAGGCAAACCGCAACCCACCTTTACTCCCGGGTGAATCAACCACCCAGGACTAAAGATGGGCTGTGTTTTCGTGGCCCGCCAAAATTCCCTTTACTCCCGGGCCGTGGCTGCACCCGGGACTAAAGGTCAGACTTTAAGTCTCGGTTCTAACCATCACCCGGAACTAAAGGACCTTTAGTCTCGGGCTGTGGCTTCACCCGGGACAAAAGGTCCCCCTATATACCACCCCCTCTCTTTCCCCCTCCATCATCTCTTGTTCTTCACCGAGAGCCACCACGCCGCCACTGCTCCTCATCGCCTCTAGCACCACCTCCACACACGCGCACCTCTCTCGCCGTCTCCGCCGGTGGCCCGGCCGGCTCATGCCTCTCCCGTCCGAGCGCGACGCGCAGATCCAAATCCGCTACTGTCGTCCTCGCCCCTCACCCTTATCTGATCTGGAACCGCCTCCATCGTCGTCATCACTGCCTCATCACTCTTGCTTCATCCCCAGCCTGCATGGGCGTGCCTCCTCTCTGTGGCTAGCCGCTCGTCCCTCGTCCTCGCCGAAGTGCCTCATCCTCGTCATCACCGCCTTGTCACTCGCACGTCGTCCCCGGCTCCACGCGCTGCATCTCCATGCGCTCATCGTCTCCCTCGCTGGAGCTCATCACGCCCCACGCAGCCTCGCCTCCATGCCATCCTCACTCGTCACCCCGCCGGCCTCGTCTCCGTGCCTTCCTCACTCGTCACCCTGCCGGCCTCGCCTCGAGCTCGTCATGCCCCACCGGCCTCGCCACCATCGTTCACAGGTGGCATATGTCAGCATCCTCTCCTTCCTCATCCTCAGTGATCAGTGGCGGATACAATGTATATATGTGTATATATGTGTGTGATATAACGATGATCATGTTGTACATGTATGTGAGTGATCAGTGGCTGATCTAGAATTTTGTTAAAGGGTATGCCATACCAAAATTTCACATGTATTTCGATAAAATCTATTTACCAACTCGGTAAACAGTTATAAAAATTTTCTACTCAATTCGGCATATAAGCAAGACCGTGTCATGCGAAACTACGCCGTTGATGTAGGAGTACAAAGTTGAAAAATTGCATGAAGTACAATACGAATATATATCAAGCGGACGCCGCCGCCCACGAGCTCGCCGATGTCGAGCAGGTCACTTAGAAATCATGTCTTTTATTTTTTAGAATTAATTTTTCCATGAAATGGAAAACTTAGAAAATAGTTAGAAAATTATAGAAAATCCATACTAGTTGAACTTGTGGACCGTGTTCATCTCGGCTAGCATGTTCTCTGCTGAGTGGTAATGGACGTCAAGGAGGAGCTTTGATTCTATGAGGGAGAGCGACAACGGTCGTGGAATACCGTGTTCCCTTCCTCGTAGAATCGGAGCTCTTCCGTGGCCAAGTACGGTGCCGTCCGGTGGAGAAATGCTCGCCGAGATGATCACGTAAGCAAGGTCAACTAGTACGGATGGCAAGCGGACACCGCTGCTCGCAAGCTCGCCGATGTCGAGCAGGTCACTTAGAAATCATGCCTTTTATTTTTTAGAATTAATTTTTCAATGAAATGAAAAACTTAGAAAATAGTTAGAAAATTGTAGAAAATCCGTACTAGTTGAACTTGTGGACCATGTTCATCTCGGCTAGCATGTTCTTTGTTGAGCGGTAATGGACGTCAAGGAGGAGCTTTGATTCTATGAGGGGGAGCAGCACGGTCGTGGTACCGTGTTCCTTCCTCGGAATACCGTGTTCCCTTCCTCGTGGAGAATCGAGCTCTTTCGGATGCCAGCGAGCTCGCCGATGTCGAGCAGGTCACTTAGTGCCGTCCGGTGGAGAAATGCTCACCGAGATGATTACGTAATGGCAAGGTCAACTCGTGGAAGTACAGATGGCAAGTGGACGTCCGATGGAGAAATGCTCACCGAAGAGATGATTACGTGCAAGCTCGCCGATGTCGAGCAGGAGTCACTTAAAATCATGCCTTTTATTTTTTAGAATTAATTTTTCCATGAAATGAAAAACTTAGAAAATAGTTAGAAAATTGTAGAAAATCCATACTAGTTGAACTTGCGGACCGTATTCATCTCGGCTAGCATGTTCTCTGCTGAAAGCAATGATAGCGGACGTCAAGGAGGAGCTTTGATTCTTCGAGGGAGAGCGGCAACGGTCGTGGAAGACCGTGTTCCCTTCCTCGTAGAATCGGAGCTCTTCCATGGCCAAGTACGGTGCCCTGTCCGGTGGAGAAATGCTCACCGAGATGAACACGTAAGCAAGGTCAACTAGTATGGATGGTTATTTATTTACACATGTTTTTGAGCTAGAATTTGATGGATATTTGATAACTTCAGACCTACAAATGTCATCTACAAATGTTACTATCCTTGAGGTGGCATGTCCTGTCAGGAGTCCATTTTATAGATATAGTTTTTATTTTTTATAGATATATCTAGTGGTATAAAAGCTAGATGGCTGCCCCGAGAGACAACATGGATGAAGAAATGATGGATATTATCAACATCGGCACTCAATTTGCCGATGGTGACCCGCAGGATGTAGATGACGGGAGTCAATACCTGGCTCTTGAAGATAACCAAGAAAATATTGTGCAAGAAAATACTGGCGAGGTATATATATTTATATATATATTTGAATATTATATATATATATTTGAATATCTATCATCTATTATGTGTACACATGATATTTATTTATTCTTTTTTTAAACGTAGCCCTCTGGATCGACGACCACAACGGCGAAAAGCAAAAATATTCGAGTCCCGAAAAAGCCATTGGAGGGGCGCTACATAATATCGGAATTCAATATCGAGACAGGCGAACCACTTGGTCCACATGCAAGGAAATTCGTGCAACACTGTGGGTGCCTTATAAGGGACAGACTTCCGATCAGTGCCCGTGAATGGAAGCAAAAGATCAACGAGCCTCATGTTAGTTTTGTCTCTGATCTTGATAAGAATTTAATTTGGGATGATATCCTTCAACATTTCACGTTGCAAGCGGATAATTATGATGATATCAATGATGATGAATTGAAGGAGCTAGTTCAAAAGTGGGCTATGAAGAAGATGGCCACACAATTCCAGACTTGAAAGAAATCCCTATACACGAAATACGTCAAGAAGAACCTAACGCCCAATTTCAATACTAGGGGCCCGCTCGCGAAGTTGAGGCCCTACTGGAATAATTTTGTATAGTACAAGACATCGGAAGAGGATGAGGAACGGGTGAGAAGGAACCAAGAGAATGCCTGACAGAAGGTATACCACCATGGCATGGGATTAGGTGGCTACGCAACTGGCATTCCCAAGTGGGAAAAAAATGGAAGCGAACATTCTTGCCAAGGGTATCACACCAAAATCACTCAATTGGCCCAAACGTGCGAAGAATTAGTTTTTCGCTCATGGGGGAAGACTGAACCTAGAGACCAGGAAGCTGGTTCATGGCCCAAAACTTGAAAGAGCAACACAAAGATTTTCTTATGCTCTACAAGCTAAAGCTATTGGTGCGTTCAGGCCCAATAGAGAGAAGGATGAACTGACGCATGCCATCGAGACTGCTGAACACAGTGCCCGAACGAGAGGTTTAGGACAGAACATTTTTTGGGAGCATGGTTTCCCTAACGACAGAGATACCTACAGAAGCTGGCAGAGAAGGAAGGATGAGGAAGCAGCGCAGATCAGCAGGTTGGAGGAATATGTTCATGAGTCACAGGAGGCGTTGCTTTAAGCATAGGAGCGCGAAAAATACATGCAAGCTAGAATGCAGGACAAAATCATAAAGCAAGTGCAAATAGGAATGAGTGCCCAAAGGCAGGGATCAGATCTAGGAATCAACATTAATATTAGCCCCCCCTGATCAGTTGAAAAGCAGTTGCGCTTCCACGGAGTTGCCAAATCAAGATGACGCAATGCTACGTTTTCCCGTGGATGACATCACTGCACCGTTTATATCATGTGAGCTACATATTCCAAAAGAGAATGCCACAATCATGGTGGGTCTCGGTGTTTTTTCTCCTCTAGATTATACCAAGACACCAAGAATCCATGGGGCAATAATACCACCTGGATATGTTAGCGTCTCAGTGGATAGAGTTAACAAAGGTTTTAGTGATCTGGCTCTTGACATTCTAGGAGGTGATGGGGAGAAGACTCTAGGAGAAGCAGAGAAGACATTCATACTATGGTGCAAGCGCTACATCATTATTCCTGGGGTCTCTAGTCCACTGCCGCTTCCTCAACTGCCAGACAATAGGTGCGGACAAAAGTGAACGAAACAATTTTTTCACTAATTTTCTATTGACATACATGATTAATAATAACAATTTCTGATACCTAATTATTCTTTTTTGTACTCACACAGCAGGGCCTCCACCAACCTAAGTCCAATTATTCAATCTCTAGATCATCATAGTGCTCCGGGTAATGATTATGCAACGTTGCCACCGCCGCCACCTCCAAGGAGGTCTTCCAAGGAGGTCTCCAACGGCTGCCCCGCCTCCCTTCATGACCAAGAAGCAGCCAGCTCCCAAGAGGTCCGCCCCGCAAACGAAGCCGCTTGCCCACCAGTCGGCAAAGAAGAAAGCCTCCTCTAATCCAGTTATTCCCCAAAAACTGTCTTACGATAAAAGTGAAAAGGAATTAAATGCTACAGTACAAAAGGATGTGAGCAGTTTCTTCAAAAAAGTAAGAAAGCAACGAGAAGCGAGGGAGAACCCATACTTCTACCTACCTCCAGATCTTCTAAGAAATAAGGTGGAACCAGAAAAAGCGGGAATCTCAAAAGACCCTGCCAAAATCAGACTACGACCGCTCTCTCACCAAGTCATTTGAGGCGGCACAGAAAAAGACTAGAGTAGGGAAGGTGTTGCACAACTCGAACAACAATCACAACAATCTTTCCCCCCTTTTGTCATTCGTAATGAATATGGTTCAAACTTAGACTTACTGGACGTTGATTTTGAGGACCTGGCTCGGTTTTATAAGGATACCGGTTTGGACCTTGCCCAAGTGCTCGCTGAAGGACCATCTGCTCCAAAAGTGGATCCTTGGAAGAAATTTGAACATGGAATACAACCCTGAGGCCTTAGGTGAACTGGGTACGCAAATGTACTTGCTAAACAAGTGGTACATGGCGGCATGTGAACGGGGAGACAACTTTGTTTCTGTCAGAGTTAGAAACCAACATTACTTCCGTGGCGATGACGTTATATATGTCGAGTTTTTAGAATTACACCAACTATGCCACCTGGACTCTCTCGACAAAAGTCTCATTAGCTGCTATTGTCTGTAAGTGTGATTATTTTCTACTACTAAAGTGTATATATATAAAGCTACATGTATATATATAAATTATATATCCTCACACTATATTTTTATATATGCAGATATGAGATGACATAACTCAGAAAGAGAAAAGATAATGATGTTGGTTTCGTTGATCCAAATATCGTATTCAAACACCCTAATCCCCCGCCTCAATGGAAAGCTGAACTCAAGAAAAATCTCATGAGGTTCTTAGTGAACCAACAAAACAAGGACATACTCTTCCCCTACAACTTCAAGTGAGTGTTAAATAATTAATGTCGATCATATGGATATTTGTTCAATTATTTGCTAACTAGCTAAGCTATCTCCCATATATATATATGTTGACTCTAGTTAATGTCGATCATATTTGTGTATAAAAACATATGCAGCAATCACTGGATATTGATGGTCATCGATATGGCCAATAGTCGGTTGAGCATCTTAGACTCGTTAAGAAAAGAGCAAACAGAGTACCAAGACATGATAGATATTATCCAAGGGTAATTTGGTCTCTCTAGTAACTATATATACCCCGATCTCTTAACTGCAATAATTATTAAAGGCCAAATTAATTTTTTATTTTATTGGGCGCAGTGTTTGGAAAAGTTTCATTGAGGAACACAACATGAAACATTGCAAAGCACCACTGGATATAATCGCACACAAAGTAAGTACTAGCTACATATATATATATATATATATATATATATATATATATATATATATATATATATAATTCAATTAACACCATGCATGCTTTCAATTCACCGGATCTTTTTTCTCGTAAAAGTGGGTTCTGAGGCAAGAACAGGGGAACAACTACTGCGGATACTATGTTTGCGAGTTCATCATGGCGTACGCAAAAAGAACCCCTGAAGAGATCCTCAAAGTACGTTATATAAATATATTCATATATTCACAATTTCTTTTATTGCTCATATATATAAGTAATCATGTGACCAACACACATATATATATATATTAATACTTTTCCTTTAACTTTTATTGAAGACTCTATGGTTGAAGAAAAAAGTTATACGACGTGACCAACTGAAAGCAATTCAAGAGACCATAGCAGGATTTCTTAATGACCTGGTCTTAAACCCCGTCGGTGAGTTCTACAATGATGTGAACGAAACATGGAAGCCAAACCAGATGGAGTGAATTTGTTATCCCAAGGATATGATAGAATATACAATGCAAGCTTTATTTGTAATATATATATACATATTATATGTACATAAAATAACGTACAATATATGTATATGCATGTAATATATACGTTAGTTTCATACTTTAGTTTGTACAAAATGTTGGAACATTATAAGCGTGTAGAATACGTATAGTATTAGCAATGTAGAATGCGTATTCAAAAACCTATTCGAAAACCAAAACGAATCATCAATTGAAAATAGAAACACAAAAAAAAGAAAACCTTTAGTCCCGGTTGGTAATACCAACCGGGACTAAAGGGCCAGCCCACATGGCTAGGCCGAAAGGCTTCTTTAGCCCCGGTTGGTATTACCAACTGGGACTAAAGGTGGACCTTTAGTCCCGGGCAAGAAACCGGGACTAAAGGAGGGGCCCTTTAGTCCCACATTCGTGCTCTCGGTTGGGAAACCGGGACTGAAGGGGGTTTCCCAACTGGGAGTACAGCCTGTTTCTATACTAGTGAAAGGACTCAATAGACAGAGATCCTACAAGGATATCATTATGGCACGGATTATAATACCCTTCATATGATTCCAAATCCAGGGTATCAAGGTACCTAAAATTTTAATCCGCAGATGGGTCAGCAATTGCAAGGAAATCCAAATTCGAATGCTGATGACTTGTTGCTCAGAGTAACTGAAATTATGAAGAATCAGTTCAGTTTAAAACCAAAAGGGCAGACCTTTTCGTACAAACATCCATATCCAGAGTGGTATGATTTGGTTGCTCTTCCTACAAATTACAGGCTTCCAGAATTTGCTAAGTTCACTGGTCAAGATAGTACAAGTACAATAGAACTTGTCAGTCGGTATCTTACTCAGTTGGTTGAAGCATCCATTGAAGAAGCTAATCGAGTTCGTTTCTTCTCTTTATCCCTGTCAGGACCAGCTTTCACCTGGTTTTCATCGTTACCAGTTAATTCTGTTGCCAATTGGACTGACCTGGAGAAGAAATTTCATATATATTTCTATACTAGGACAGGAGAAAAGAAAATCACAGATTTGACGACCATAAGGCAAAGGAATAATGAATCGGGTGCTGAGTTTCTTCTGAGGTTCTGAGAAACAAGAAATTTGTGCTTTTCATTGAATCTGACTGATGATCCGCTAGCTGCTTTGGCTGTTCAAGGAATGTTGCCAACATGGAGAGAAAAACTGCTTGGGTAAGAGTTTGACAATTTAGGTCAGTTGGCTCAATGGGTGGTAGCACTTAATAGCCAATTCCAGAATATGCGCAGAGATACCCGATTCTAGAAGAATGCTGCAATTGCTGAAGCTTATAATCCATATTTAGCTGATGATGTTGGTGAGGATGATGAAGAAGAGGAGATTGCTGTGGCTGAACGGAATTGGGATAAGAAGATAGTGATGGTTCCAAATCCTTGGGGAAAAGGAGTTGAAGAAAGTTATGATTTTGATATTACAAAATCAGACAAGCTCTTTGATTTCTTGCTTGAGAAGGGACAGATCAAATTGCCCACCAATCATGTCATATTACCCTCTGATCAGTTGAAGAATAAGAAGTTCTGTAAATTTCATAACACTACTTCTCATTCTACTAATGAGTGTAGAATTTTCCGACAACATATACAGAGGGCTATTCAGCAAGGGAAACTTAAATTTGATACACCTCGGAAGTTGAAAGTTGATGATAATCCTTTCCCAAAAGATCAGAATATGGTTGATGCTAAGTTGCCCAAAGGGAAGACTAAAGTTCTAACATCAACTAGGGCAAAAGAAACTGGAATAGTTGATCCAGAGATGAAAATATCGGCTGATGAATATAAAGAAATTAAAAGGCATCGTGACCAACAAAAAAGCCGATATAAGTAGGGAGAGACATCAAGAAATGAGGTGATGAGGCCGCGTGTTACATCTCAAATTTTGTTGAATAAATGGCAACGGCAGAAAGAGAAGGATTATTAGTGTTGGTTAGAAGAGAAAGAATATAAGCGTCAACAAGAAGAGGAGAGGTATGAAAGAGAACAAGCTGAATTATATTGAAATTGTCCTTTTTCAGACATTGTTGGAATAAAGGTTTAAAATTGCCTACTAGAAATAATTGCCCAGAGTGTAGTGAAAAATATTGGGAATTTAGGCAATCTCAAGCCTACTGCCGGTCTATCCATGCTCGAATCGGGTATCATCATGATAATATGGATCGGCGCTTAAAAATTAGAAGTATTCATGATTGGCTTGGGAAGTGAGTTGTTGATCAAAATTGGGCTGATTATGAAGAAGAAGGTGATGAGGAAGAGTATGTTTGGTAGGAAGGGCAATGGTGGCCAGGAGGTTTAACAAGAAGTTAGAAAAGAAGGGTACAACGCCTAAGGAATACAGAGCTAGAACAACTTAGAAATATAGTAAACCTCAAGTATGGCGTATTAAACAAATAGCTGATAAGGGTCAACCATCGGCTAATATTCAAATGGCTTTTCTTTTGCCATCAGAATTTATAGCTCCAGCAGATCAAGAAGTCTATTCAGATTTTGATGAATCAGAATATGAGGAGACGGTTGCCAAATTGACAGTGATGCAGCAAGCTATATTTGATAAGCCAGTCAAGCATCGACACTTGAAGCCTTTATATGTAAAAGGTTTAGTTGATGGCAAGCTGATGGGTAAAATGTTGGTGGATGGAGGTGCTTCTATTAATCTTATGCCTTATACTACTTTTCGCAAGCTTGGTAAGGGACCAGGAGATTTGATTGAGACTGACATGATGCTTAAGGATTTTGGGGGTAATGCATCCAAGACCAGGGGGGTAATAAACGTTGAATTGACAATTGGAAGTAAGACTTTGCTCACTACATTCTTTGTCATTGATGAAAAGGGTTCATACAGTTTACTCCTTGCTTATGATTGGATTCATGCAAATTGTTGTGTACCATCGACTATGCATCAATGCTTGATTCAGTGGCATGGAGACGATGTTGAGCTGGTTCATGCTGATGATTCTGTGAGTATAGCAACAGCTGACCCAATGTATTGGGAACTGGAAGATTTTGAGTGTTTTTCTAGCAAGCGATGGGAAGGAGGCTATATTAAGATCAATGATGAAAGCCAACAGTCGATCCAAGCAGTTGTCTTTGAGAGTTTGTTTTAATGCATAATCCAATCGATGGTTCAGATGGTAAACTAGGACATGGCTTTATGTCGGCCGATGAATTAGAGGAGATAGATATTGGTCCTGGAGATAGGCATAGGCCGACGTATGTAAGTGCTAAGTTGAATCCTGAGTATAAGCGAGAGTTGATAGATTTATTAAAGGATTTTAAAGATTGTATTGCTTGGAAATATTATGAGATGCCTGGTCTAGATCGATCAATTGTTGAACATCAGTTGCCAATCAAACCTGGATATCGGCCATTTAAACAAGCTCCGAGGAGATTTAACCCAAATGTTCTTGATGATATAAAAATGGAGACTGAAAGATTACCAGAAGCAAGATTTATCCGACCATGCTGCTATGCAGAGTGGATATCGAGTGTTGTTCTTGTGTATAAGAAAAATGAGAAGTTAAGAGTTTGCATTGATTTCAGAGATCTAAACAAGGCTACACCCATGGATGGTTATCCGATGCCAATAGCCGACATGTTGGTAGATGCAGCAGCCGGGCACAAGGTTATTAGTTTTATGGATGGCAATACAGGATATAATCAAATTTTTATGGCTGAGGAAGACATAGCAAAAACAACTTTTAGGTGCCCTGGCGTAATTGGTTTATTTGAATGGGTTGTGATGACTTTTGGTTTGAAGAATGCTGGTGCAACTTATTAGAGGGCAATGAATTATATTTTTCATAAGTTGATCGGTAGGATTGTTGAAATCTGCATTGATGATGTGGTGGTGAAATCCAAAGGTTACAAAGAACATCTAACTGATTTGCAGGAGACTTTGGAGTGCACAAGAAAACATGGTTTAAAGATGAATCCTAATAAGTGTGCCTTTTTAGTATTAGCTGGATAATTTTTGGGTTTTATGGTCCATGAGAGAGGAATTGAAATTGGTCAAAAAAGTATGAAAGCAATTGATGAGGCAGTATCCCCGACTAGTAAAACAGAATTGCAATCTTTGCTTGGTAAGATTAATTTTATTAGAAGGTTTATTTCAAATTTGTCAGAAAGGGTTCTACCATTTTCTCCTTCATTGAAGTTGAAAAATGAACAAGAATTTAAATGGAATGACGTATAACAAATGGTGTTTGAGGAGATAAAAGAATATATGAAGTGTCCACCTGTGCTGGTCCCTCCTCAGCAAGGTAAACCTTTTAAGTTGTATGTGTCGGCCGATAGCCAAACAATTGGATCGGCCTTAATGCAAGAGTTTGAAGGAAAAGAACGAGTTATTTTCTATTTAAGTAGAAGACTTTTAGATCTAGAAACAAGATATTCTTCTATTGAAAAGTTATGCTTATGTTTATATTTCTCTTGCACTAAATTGCAACATTACTTGTTATCGGCTGAGTGTACGGTTGTGTCTATGGCTAATGTGATTAAGCACATGTTATCAATACCAATATTGAATGGGAGAATGGGAAAGTGGATTATTGCATTATCGGAATTTGACTTGAGGTACAAATCGGCTAAAGCAGTCAAGGGGCAAGTAATAGCTGATTTTATTACTCAGCATCATAAACCTAGTATTGGCTATGTAGAACTGATACCTTGGACATTGTTCTTTGATGAATCATTGTGCAAGCAAGGTGGTGGAATTGGTATTGTTATTGTTTCACCTCGGGGGGGCAAGTTTTGAGTTTGCTTTTCCAATTAAACCAATGACTACCAACAATCAAGCAGAATATGAAGCTATTCTTAAGGGACTTCAACTACTTCATGAACTGAAGGCCGAGTCAATTGAAGTATTTGGAGATTCACAGTTAGTTATTAATCAGTTGATCGGTCTATATGAATGTAAAGATGATATTCTGA
Source organism: Miscanthus lutarioriparius (assembly GCA_904845875.1). Classification (NCBI taxonomy): domain Eukaryota; kingdom Viridiplantae; phylum Streptophyta; class Magnoliopsida; order Poales; family Poaceae; genus Miscanthus; species Miscanthus lutarioriparius. Next base: position 47,342,031 of record CAJGYO010000018.1, on the reverse strand, counting down.
GGGGATACTATGATGAATGCTAGAGGTTACTCAAAGAGTTTTCCCATATTTCTCTTCAGCATATTCCAAGAGCACAGAATCAAGAGGCTAATCGGTTAGCTCAGAGTGCGTCAGGTTATCGAGTGTTTCAAGCAATGAAGCCTTGACTAATGATTGGACAGTTGAAATAGCCGAATACCTTAAGAATCCATCATAGAAGGATACCAAGAAACTAAGGTATAAATTGACTAAGTATGTTTTGTTGGATGATCAGCTATATTACAAGACAGTCGATGGGGTGTTGCTTAAATGCTTAAATCAAGAGGAAGCTAAAGTGTTGATGGGTGAAATACATGAAGGGATATGTGGAGCTCATCAATCGGCTTATAAGATGAAATGGATTATTCGCAGGTCTAGATATTTTTGGCCAACAATACTAGAATATTGTTTTGTATATTACAAGGAGTGTCAGGATTGTCAATGTTTTGGTAATATTCAGAAATCGCTTGCATTGGCTATGAATCCAATAATTAAACCATGGCTATTTTGAGGTTGGGGAATTGATTTAATTGGCCAGATTTTTCCACCTTCAAGTAAAGGACATAAGTTTATATTGGTAGCAACATATTACTTTACCAAATGGGTTAAGGCAATTCCTTTGAAGACGGTAACCTCAAAGAATATGGTTGATTTTGTCAAGGAACATATTGTGTATCATTTTGGAATTCCTCAAACTATTACTACTGATCAGGAAACAATGTTCACATATGAGGAGTTCAGAGATTTTGCTACCAGTATGGGAATTAAGTTATTAAATTCTTCTCCTTACTATGCTCAGGCTAATGGCCAAGCAGAGGCGTCCAATCAAATTATGATTAAATTGATTAAGAAGAAAATTGAGGAGCAACCAAGGAAGTGGTATTTAACACTCAATGAGGCATTGTGGGCATATAGGATGGTGTGCCAGGGATCGATTAAATCATCACCTTATGAGTTAGTATATGGGCATAATACGGTTCTTTCTTGGGAAATCTAGACTGGATCAAGACATGTTACATTACAGAATGATTTGACAACCGAAGTCTACAAGAATCTAATGATGGATGATTTAGAGGACTTAAGTTGTCATCGACTACGTGCTCTTGAGAATATTGAAGCCAATAAGTTAAGGGTTGCAAGGCATTATAACAAAAAGGTCAAGAACAAGTAGTTTGGTGAAGGAGAATTAGTCTGGAAAGTAAAATTGCTGATTGGGTCTTAGGACAACAAATTTGGCAAATGGTCACCTAATTGGGAAGGTCCTTATCGGACTAGTCATTGTGCGCCTGGAATGCTTACATTCTAGAAACGCTAGAAGGAAGAGAAGAATTTGATATAGCGATCAATGGAAAACATCTAAAGAAGTATTATCCTAGTGTTTGGGTTGATGCTTGACATCCAATTTGTTCAGTCATTGGCTCTAATAGCCGACACCAGAAGGGCATCGCCTTTAGTTTAAAAAATTAACCCAAAGGGGTGAAAGCCGATACAATATGTATCGCCTGTAGCGCATAAAACACACAAAAACATTCATATCACGGTACATTCACAGAGACACATTCATAAAAATAGAAGTTTTGTTTATTGATCAGTTTGCCCCTAAGTACAAACTAATCAAAGACATTATTTATCACATCCTAGGTGGATATGATGTCCATGATGGCCTCCACCGCGTCATCAAAGACCTCGATCAAATCATCGTGCATGTCAGGGTCGTCGGCCATCAGGAAGCCTGGCTCCATGGTGCAAAGATCATGCCTGGTCTGGACTTGCATCGCGGCTAGGGCCAGTGCTGCACCGCAGTGAATGCCCTGGAGGGCGATCTCCTGGACACACGTTGGGATGTCGTGCAAGCGGTTGTTGAAGAGAGGGCCCGGGCATTGACAGCCACCGTAGATGCATTCACCACTAGTTGGAGGTTCTCCAATTGCACTGTCAGGGCAGGTAATCACAGAAACAAAAGGGCTATCAAGACAAGGACAGTGGAAATTGAAATAAGGGTTTTCTTGGAGTTCATCTTACCCGCCACCATGGCATCGGACTTGGCCAACCGCGCTCAAGCAGCACGGCCTCTTCCTCGGCGGCGAGGAGGGCGGCTTGAGAGGCCCCAAGGAGGATCTCAAGCTGACCATTCTCTCGAGTTGCCTCGGAGTAACGGTCCTGGGCAGCCCTCCACTCCCAGAGGAAACGCCAGGCATCGTTGCCCTTATAGGAGTCGGAGGAGTCCGACGACGAATCCAGCGTGGCAGTAGCAGACTCGGTGGTAGAAGGCTCACCGGCCCTGGGAGGAATAGGAAGTCTATCATTGAGGATGAACTTGCAGATGCATTAGTGGATGATTCTTGCTATGGACGGGAGTGTTCGGTCTTACCTCATGCGGTGAAGTTGTTGGCTGACCGGGACCTCCTCCTCTAGGGGATCTTTCGCTGCGCGCTTGTTGCGGTGATCCTCTCCTGCCATTGGGTGCTGGTTTAGATCATGGAAGGAGAAGGGAACTGCTACTTGGTTTGTGAAGGCGGAGAAAATAGAAATAGTTGGAAGTGTAGATGTGTTTGAGGCCGGAGCCCTTGGCTGGTATTTATAGTCATGAAGCGAGGTAGTAGATATTTTAGGACTTGCAAAAGGCAACCACAATTAATAGAAGGCAAAGTGTCGCCCCAATAATGCCAAGAAAATGCGGCATTGATAACTGAGGACAAAAGATTGAGGAGTTTTCTTAGTAGAGGCTATGTTTTCAGACTTAATTGGATTAAGGTCAGAGGTCTAGAATCGGCTAGTTTCAAATCGGCTCTCTAGCCGAGATAAGAGGTACAATGGATTAGCAGAAAATATGATTGTCATTGGTTCCACACAAGATATATATTACAAATGTTGGTATGCAGATTACAAGTTTCAAACATCCTAGATTACTTTCAATGCTTTTAGCCGCCCTTAACTTCTGCAATTTGTTGTTTGTCTTCTTCGGTTAATCTAGGAATGTTCTCAAGGCTGTTGCAAATGACCTTGCCTTCTTTGACCTTGGTCAGCATCTCTTGTTTCTTTTGCTTGATGACATTAGGTATTTGAGTCAGGTTGGACTCATGATGATCAATGGTAGCCTGCACATTCTCTAGTTCTTTCTTGAGTTTTGTGTGCTTGGCTTTTAGTTGGTTTAGCTCTGGTTCGATCCTGAGGGAGGAGCTCTTCAAGTTATCGATTAGCTGTGCTAGCTCTTTGGCCTCTTGTTTGTTGGAGTTCTTCTTGGCCAATAAAGCTTCATGATTAGCTAGGTTTCTCTGAGCCCTTTTCACTCTTGGAGCTTGATCCTCAATGTTGGACAAAGGTGTCAGAGCTTTAGTAAGATTCAAAGGCAAGTTACCCTTAATGGCTAGGAAAGTTCTTCTGACTGAATCTGCATCCTGGACCAAATTGGTTATATCCTTCTCAAGCATTAGCAATATGTCCCTTAGCTGATTTTTGGTCTCTTCTGATAAAGTCTCTTGGAGGGAGGTGGCTGATGAGCTAATCTCACCTTCATCTATGTATTCTTCAAAGTTGAAGGAATAACTCAGAGCTGGAGAATTAAGTGTCTATATATGAGCAAAGGAAATCTTATTAGGAGGATCAAATTAGTTGATAACAAGATAAATGGTGAAGTAAACACAATACCTTTTCTGGAGGAGGCTCTAGTTGAAGAGAAGGAACAACTGATGATGCACCAATGGTATCTGGTTGAATCGGCTCTGAACTTTCAACATTAGTATCTGCAAACATCAAGGAAAATTTTCAATTCATGTCTGTTGCAGAAGGATAAAATAAATATATGATTTTCTTACCATCGATTGTTTGTTGAACTGTGGAATTGACAGCCTAGGTGTCAACGTTAATAGGGTTGTCTTCGACTGATGGACGGTCGATTTTCTGTTCTTGCGTGGATATTACCTTGGTAGCATCAGGAGGTGAATTAGAGAGATGCTCATCTTCTGTCACCTAAAGTTTGTTAGAAACATCAATTGTTTCAACTGTAATCGGCTCTTTAGGGGGAACAACCGATGAGAGTTTGGTGGATACTCATTCAAGTGCCTAGGATAGTAGTTTAGCACCCAAAATAGACTGGGATACAATACTTTATGGCTGCAAAAGAGGATTGGATCAGACATTAAATATTAATGTGAGAAAAAAGATCACTTGATTTACCTGAGTAGCTGATGGTTTGGTTCTGCAGAGTATTTTCCCGGTGGTGGTTTTCTGAGTTACATCTCTGGCTGCCTTGTGTTTGGAAGTCTGGTATGTAAGTATTGCTGGAGCAGTTGGGGTCTTCATCAGCTTCTTTAGGATGGGTGTTGTGGATCATATTCTTGAGGTTGGACATGGTGGATAGTATTCTATGGGATGCCCCTTCCTGTCCATGCTTGGGGGATCGAATTCGGTGTCCTGGAAAAGTTTGTTAGAATAGTTGGTAGGGGAATTTATTGAATATTTTTTCTAAAAAGGAATGGTAAGCTACCTCACTATCAGAAGTGAAATCTTCATCCAGAGCTATGCAGTTAGGATGGACTGACCCACAGAAGAGGTGGGAGTGCCATTCTTGCCACCAGGAGTCAAAAAGGTTGGAAGAGAAGGTGACTCTTGTCTAGTCATGCAAGCAAAAGGAAGGAAGATCTGATCCTAGTTGAAAGACTCTGGAGGCTTCTATTACTTCACTGATACCTTCTCTTGGCTTTAGTGTGTTCTTGAGAACAGTTGAGGAGGCAGCTGACCAAGGCCAAATTGACGGGCCATGAAACAAGGATTGTAGAATTCATAAGTTGGAAGATTTTTTGGAAGAAAAGAACCAGTAGCCATTTTGCTAAGAACATGGCGAAATTCAGCTGGCAATACACAGGATTTGATGACGCAACTAAAAATTGCTGCAGCTATGTCATCTGAGCAGCCTGATTCAAACCAAAATTTGACTGGCAGAACTAATTCATTGTCTTCATCTTCATCATAAGGCAGCCAAGTCAAGATGTTTGCATCAAATCCTCTATAGAATTTTTTAAAGAGATGGCCTACATCTACAACAATTGTTATGGCTGATGCAGCCTCACCATAATTCATGCACTGTCTAGTTCTTCCTTCTTTTCCTTTGTAATCTTCAGCAAAGTTGAAAGAAGGAAAGCCCAATTTTCTGAGATCAGGTCTTACAATCTTGTGCATATATAGGTTCAGCCATAGTTGTATCAACCACCAAGGGCCACTAATGGTATGCACTGGATCATTCTTCATCAGTTGGACAGCTACCTGGTGCATTAAATGATAAGCAGATCCTAGCAGGTATTTTCCAAGACGGATTTCATTGCTAGCTGCTAGATGCTCTGCCAGGTATTTATGATTGAAAGTTGGACCACAAGATGATCCACAAAAGATAAATCTTTTCAGCCACATGTTCAAGAAAGCTACATGTTTCTTTTTGGCCACAATTGATCTGTCTCCAATATGGTTCAGAATGTAGCTTGCCCATCCTATGCAGTCTGATATTTTGGCTAATTTGTTGGATCTAGCACTTAAGAAGTCATAAGGTTGCATTGATCCTATTAGTCTAAGGCCGGTCAACATATGAACATCGGCCAAAGTGATGGTCATTGGGCCATGACCAAAAACGAAAGCATTTAAGGCGTTGGACCAGAAGTAAGATGTAGAAATCAGAAGTGAATCATTCCTCTCCATTCCAGTCAGTGAGAGTGTCAAGCATTGATTCAAGTCATAAATATCCCAATCTCTAGCTTTTTCCTTCGATACTCTATGAAACCAATCTCTCCATCCCTTAGGTATTTTGGGCCAGTTTCTAAAGGGAGTTTTTGTGTTCTAGGAGGACAAATCTACTACAGATTGTTTGAAGGGGATTCAGTTGGTTTCTTGTCTGATAAAGTCAAATGGATCAGGGTCACCCATAGGCCTAAGATAATAGACATTGGGAACAATAGCCGATGGAATCAAGATTTCATTCCTTATTTCCTAGGAACCAGATAGAATAAATTTGAGAAGAAAGGAAATACAGGGTAACGGCTAATATTTGGAAGATGGGAACTTGAAAGCATACCTCAGGGACGTGGTCGCTGGTAGCCATTGAAGGCAAGATGGATCTAAATTTGAGGAAGATTACTTGAATAATAGCTTGATAGAGCAGAGGATTTGCTAGGGTTAAGGCCTTGGCGATAGCGGCTTTGGTTGTTGAGGCTTGCTTGAGAAAGAAGGGAAAGCGAATAGGCTGAATGAGTTGAAAATGATACTGTTGGGGTATCATATAAAATTTGGACCGAGAAATCAGGAGTTGCGTGTATATTTTGGAATAAATGGTTGCGACACGGTGAGCAGGTAAATAGAAAATTTGGAATAAAACCATGTTTATCCCAAAATTGGGGGGCATGTGTTTACACCAAAATCTGGAGAGAAGAAAGCGGGAACTCGAAGCTTCTAAGATTGTATCATCAAGGAATCGATCATATGTGAATCGATATCGGCTGGTTTTGATGCAGTCTTGGAATCAGCTATTTTAAAGATGATGTCAGCAGACGACGTCAATGGACTACGTATGGATGGCATCGGGGAAAAATATGTCAGACTCTACAAAAAGGAAAAGATTAGAGTCCAAGTTATTTTTAAGTTAGGAATATTTTCTTTTCTTCCAAGAATTGTAATAAGTCATATTTGAGTAGGATTCATGTTTAGATTCCGGATATAAATATTGGACCCCGGTTATTGTAAAGACACGAACAACCAACCAATACAATTACTTTTTTCGGCTTCATGCCAACCCTTAGGAGTAGGAGTACTATAGATCTCGATGAGTTCTACAACATGCAGGGTTCCATCGACTGATCGACCTCCGGCTTGTCTTTGAGTACCGTCACGACTTATATTATGCTTGTAAAGCTACATCAGCCGATTGATCTTTTATGAGTATAGTAAACGTTAGTTATCGATCTGTATCATTATTCGTAAGGCTGCATCAGCTGATTGATCTCTTACAGATCATAATATAGATCAAAGTTATCGATCTTGTGTTAAATAACTTGTTGTTTAATACAATATCACCCGTTATCGAATCTTCTAAGATTAGTAAGATTTTCTTGGTTGTTCTTGGTTGATTCACCAGTTATCGATCTTGTAATAATTAATGTTCCATTAATCATAACACATCATCTAATTGAGATAGAGATAGATCGGTATCATATCATCATAATTGGTCCTCTACTAGCCTGGTCACACTTTGAATCTCATAATTGATGGCTTAATTCTGCTAGATTGGTTGTTTTACCTCTATTCCAATCAAGCATAGTATGCATTCAAAGACATGTTTTCGATCTTGGGTGAACTCACTAGTTAATGAGATCAAATCTAATGACACCACCATAGCTGCATCGATCCGGTCGAACCTCACTAGTAAGACTTTAGATTAGAGATTATCAATTAGTGGTTTTGTTCGTGATCAAGATATGTACTCTGTTTGTTTGCTATGCATGTATCGGCTATTTTAGCCGATTCGCCTGTGCCTTCACACATATAGCATGTTTTCTCATGAACCTGTCAATATATAGATGGTTTTATGGATTCTTTGGCTTTAGTTTGTTATCATTATCATAGCTTTATCGATCCGATCGAACCTCAGTATTGATAGTAATAGATTACATTCAGAGCGTTTGTAGATTCGTTTGTATTAGACAGTCGATTTGTTCGCATGTTATATCTTTCCTCGTTAAACTTATTGGCTCAATGCTTTACACTGGTTATATCTATCTAGCCAATGATGTTACTTATATCTGGGTGCATTGTACTTATTATCATAAATCAATCATGACCCACGAACTTATTGCGCTCGAAGCAGCACACTTAGAACTGCCTAGGCAAAATCAGCATGTTCTACCCTAAACTACTGATAAAACTTCCTCTCCTTGTCAATTGCAGGTCAAATTGATTGGCACCCCTTTTTGGATTTTTAGGATCGACTGGTCCTATTGTGAAGCCAAGCAAGATCTACGGGTTGACCTCGCTCAGATCATTTCGGCTTGCTGTGTGTCAGGAGCATCGCACATTTTTGTGTCAACAATTTGAATTATGAAACAGATGATCAATTTGGTAATTCTTCCTCATGCGAGGGGTAGGTCACTATGAGTGTAGTATCTCAAGTGACATAGCTTGTGGAGCAGTTAAAGATCATGCATTGGGATACGTGAGTCTGAGTAACCACCCATATAGACCAGATGTCGCACATGGGGTAGCAAGCCGAGTAACTAATCGTGACCAGTCTATCTGTGAAACTGCCAAAAAGGTGGTGCCGGTTAAATGGTGGTAGCATTAACAGGGAACCAGTAAAACCTTCCCTCAGACATTCTGGCCGGGTTAGGGAAAGGTTGAAGACATGAGGCAACCCTTACCCTCGTGCACGGGTATGGTGGTTAGTTCTGTTCTTCCGTGTGGATACAGTTGTACACCTCTGCAGAGTTTTGAAAGCCTGAAGTCCCTCGGGATGGAATCTTTTTGGTTGTTCCTACTTTCTATACCCATGGTAGTATTGAGGATGAATTACAATGTTGACCACTATAATTGTTCTACTCATTACTACTTGTCATGAACTTATAATTGTTGATTAATTTAATTATGAATAATGAGCTTGTCATTATAAGAAGCGCCATTGCTTTTCTAGAAATGTACAAATGCCTGATAATACCCTTGCAGCGACCAAATATTATATGTTGGAATTAAGTCCTGCAAGTACGAAATGTACTCACAGTGCTGCCATTAAGTTGTTTGACAGGTATCTTGATTCGGTCATTTTGAGCCAATGCTCTTGATGAAGTCCTTGGTCCCGATCTTCATGATGTATTATCCCGATCTTGATATCTAGTTGATAAACAACTGATAACTTGCTGCAAGCAGCGATAACTAGTGCAACCTGATGACATGCACAAGGAGCCAACTACTATCTCTATACGGCAGCCTGAACCAAGGATTCGCCCAATCACACTCTCAAAGAAACCAACCTACACAACCTAGAATCAATGGATTAGGAGCATGGATTGGGTGCCGATGATGTGGCCGCTTCTGTAATCTCCACGAAGGAAAACCAAGAGCAAAGGGGTAGAGATCTCTCTCTGGTTTTTGTTAGCACACAACTAAATAAAGGGTTTGTATTCTCATTATCAAAAGTCTTTGTTTGCTTGGGAGCATAATGATATTTATACTAGGAACAACCCTCCTAGATAGGTATGAATATGAAATGGAAATGAAAAGATAGAGTATGTGAAAAGGCTTCCACAAAATGGATTTCCAAGAGTCTTCGCGTGGCTGTCAGTTTCCAGAGCAGTCTCCACTAATAGAGTTGTAACTCCCTAATGGGAAGTTGAAATGACAAGCCATTTCTCGGGTGTGAAAGTAGACTCAATAAGATTTCCATCCATGTGCAACATGCATCACGTAACATTGTAGAATGGTACAGTTTTGCACTAGAAGTTGTACCAACATTCGCAACATGCATCACATAACATTATAGAATGGTACAGTTTTGCACGGGAAGTTGTACCAACATTCTGCCCAGAAAGATTGTTGACCTTCTGAGCAGTCTTGACTATTCTAATCATAACTCTTTATTGTGAAATCCAAATAAGGTGGGGTTTGTTGTATTGAAAATAGACTTGATAAGGTTTCTAAAAAGTCCTCATGGACCTCCAAACCCTTACAGAATCAAGAGTTATGATAGTTTCTTTCTGCTTGTCCGTTTTCACTATAGCGGTCCGATCTACTGGTCCATTTTTCACTATAGTGGTCTGATCTGCTGGTCCTTTTTTCACTGTGCTGGTCCTCATGGTCCAATTCGTCCTCCTTGTGTATTCCTAAGTACAATCAAAGTAGAACACTTAGGTAGTATAACATTCTCAGAAGTGTTGAAATTATAATCAGTTATGAATGAATTCACCTGCTCTTGTAGTTTCTTAGCGCAGCTTCTTGTTAGTGAACTTTGATTTGTGTCTTTTATGTTGAATGGTGGATGATTGATACTTGAGCTAGCTTGTACCATTGGAATGTCCTAATCATCCTCCCCCTCTTGAAAAGGAGTCATCCTCGACTCCGATTCTTCTAGCCCAAAGAATGGTGTTAAATCAGCAACATTGAAGGATGTGCTAACACCATAATGCTCGGGGAGATCAATCTTGTAGGCATTGTCATTTATCTTAGACAACACTCTGAATGGACCATCTCCTCGTGGCATCAACTTGGATTTGTGCTTCTCTGGAAATCGATCTTTGTGAAGATGTACCCAAACTAAATCTCCATGCTCAAATGTCACCTTCTTGCGATGCTTGTTTGTCCATTCAGCATAGTACTTGGTCCTTTTCTCAATTGCTTCTTTGGTCTTCTCATAAATCTTCTTAACATAAGATGTGCACTTGGAGGCTTCCATGTTACTCCATTCCTGCAATGGTAAAGGCAACAAATCAATCGGAGCAAGTGGTTTGAACCATATACAACTTTAAAAGGACACATATTAGTTGTAGAGTGTACTCCCCTGTTGTAAAAGAATTCTACGTGTGGCAAGCACTCTTCCCATTCCTTTAAGTTCTTTTTCAAGGCTCGCAACAGCATTGAAAGTCTTCTATTCATGGCTTCAGTTTGTCCATCCGTTTGAGGGTGGCAAGTGGTGGAAAATAGCATCCTTGTTCTGAGTTTTGCCCACAACATCTTCCAAAAGTAGCTCAAAAACTTGGTGTCACGGTCTAAAACAATCATCTTGGGCATGCCATGTAATCTCACAATTTCCCTAAAAATAGAGAGGCTATGTGGGAAGCATCATCACTTTTATGACAAGGTATAAAATGTGCCATTTTAGAGAATCGATCAACAACAAAAAAATTGAATCCCTCTCCCTCATTGTCTTTGGTAAACCCAAAACAAATTCCATGCTATTGTCTTCCCAAGGAGCACTAGGAACAGGCAAGGAAGTATATGAACCATGGGGGTTTAGTTTTGACTTAGCTTTGTTACAAGCAATGCATCTTTGCACAAGTCTTTGAATGTCTCTTCTCATCTTTGGCCAATAGAAATGGTCAACCAACATCTCATGTCTTTTTCCATTCAAAGTGACCCATCAATCCACTTACATGTGTTTTCTGTAACAACAAGAGTCCAACAGAGCAACTAGGAATACATAGCTTGTTAGCTTTAAACAAAAATCCATCATGTATATGATATTTTTTCCATCCTTTTCTAGTTGTACATTTTGCATAAGGTTCTAAAAAGTCAGGATGAGTGGAGTATAATTCTTTTATGTTTTCAAGTCCTGGAACCTTTACATCGAGTTTGTTGGTGTTTTATAAACTGGACTAGTAAATTTATACGATTGCCGCGCTGCTCTAGAAAGACTATGGTAGCATCCAAAAGACACGAGGATTTATACTGGTTTAGGACAGAGCCCTATGTCTAGTCTCAGAGAAGATCGTGTGCATGTTTCTTGCTTGAATGCTCTAAAGTTCTTACAATGGGGGTGCAAGAATGGTGGAAGAGGTAGGAGAGCTAGAGCTAGGAGATGGACTATTGAAGGGAAGCTCCAGGAGACCTACTATGATGGAGAATGAATCAAATGGTAAAGGATGAACATGAAGGATGCCCTGGCTGCCCTTGTATAGAGTTTGGGGCTAGGGCAGGTACAAAGAGGTAGGTTCTCCCGATCGAAGGGTCATGAGCATGAGGGAGGGCCTAGCTAACTTGGCTTGCAAGTTACGCCATCTTGTGGTGCACGTCCGGGCATGGTTGTCGTCATGGTCTTGTGGCCACGTCACGATATGGTGTGGCATGGTGTTATTGTGCTGGCCATGGCGGCACTATAGGCATGGAGGTGGTTTGCCAGCCGTCTTTTGCAACATGGTGTCCGTTGTGGTCTTCGTCATCACCTCCTGGTTTCTTGGGGCATCATACAGGAGTTGGTAGCCACCCTCGGTTCATCGATCGCCATGTTGGTTTGAGGAGCTGAGGGCCACGATCCTAATTGTTGGCGTCATGGCTCCCACCAGTCTGGATGGCCTCTAAGTCAAGACCTTCATCGTGGATCACATCCCATAGTGGGCAGAATCGTACATGTGTCCTGTCGGACCATATTTGGATGGTGGGTCACCGTACTAGTTGTCACCGTTGTGTTGTGTTGTCTTGTCTACACAGCATGGCGTAGGGATGGCGTCTAACTGGATCATGGTGACCGCTGTCCCCTCAGTCCTTGTGGGGCCAGTGCGGCGTGCTTATCCTTGTTAGGGCAGGCACGCTTGGCTAGGCTTGACCTCTCCCCGTTCCTCCTAGGGGTAGTGATGGTGAAGAGGTCGTGAGTCTTTTGTCATTCAGCTAAGACAGAAGGAAGGGGTCGTGGTTGACCTTAGCCTTGGCGTCTGGCCTAGTTCACTTGGCTTAGCTGGGCCTCAGTCGTTTGGGCTTTTGCTAGCCAATGTTTTGTGGGATGCTTGGCCTATTAACTAATCGATGCCCTGAGACACCCTAGGGTCATAACCTCGACAGTAGCCCCTGAGTGTTTTTGTGATCGCGAAGTGATTGTGAAAGCGTTGTATTGCGTGCATATCGAATGCGGGTTCATAGTTCGTGGCTTGTTCAATCTTCATCGCTCGAGCCCTTGTGGGTTGGCGCGTTCAATGGGGTAGGTGGCCATTGTGCTCTGCCCCGTCAGGGCACCCTAACGATGTGGTACATGACTACGAAGCCTTGTCGTGTCAATGTGCTGTGTATCGGGGTTCGTGACCCTAGCGGGACCGAGTGGTCTCATTGATCGCTGAACTGGTCCTGCATTTGTGAAGGCTTCTACTTCCACAACCTTATGTGGGCATCTGACATTTATTGTGGCCTCTTGTGGTTCGCCACACAGCGTGGGGGTTTCAGGCTGCTCAATCTGCCTTTAGGCCTATAAATGGAGGTTTTCCAACCATTGAACCACTCATGGCTGCGAGTAGAAATCGCTCCCTACTTCCCTATTGAGAGAGTGTGGTAATGGGAGAGAGATTAGGAGAGAACTGTCAGGTCCCAAGCATGCGACCCACAAAGGGTCGCTTTCTTCCGCCCCTTCCAACAACTGGTGCGAGAAGGAGGTTTGTGGGCGAGGGGGGATGAGTTGGTGTGGCCCTTGAATCCATAGCCTTGTGTCCTCCTCGCCCTCTGTGGCTTTTGACCCAGAGTTGCAAGGTGGTCCTGAGGTCTGGATGGTTCCACCGCCCTATCCTCATCTTGGCAAAAATGGCGTTGTCCGCCTTTTGCCCTGCCTCTTCAGCTTCGTCGGCCACGATGCTTGAAAGGGGTTTGTGAGGTGTCCCTTTCTGTTGGGCTTTTGATCAGCGATAGAGGGGGACGTCCCGCAAGCCTCCTTCTAGCATCGTGGCCTTTGGATTTTGTGACCTTTCCACCGTGTTGGTGTCACCAGGATTTTGATGTGGTGTATGGCTCAACCATGCTTGTAATTGCTGTTGGTGTTTCTTAGCGTAAGTAGAGGAATCTACAAGTGTATGGATACTCTATTGTAGCACTTCACCCGGAGATATTCAGGGTATCATATTTTCCTAAAGGAATGGATGTGCAAGTCTCTTAGCTAGATTACCTAAAGAAAACAAGTGAAAAGTAGCTTGGGTAGTGAGGTTTTTCTAATGGTAGATATCTTAAGCAGGGCTAACTTTGACATTATAGACTTGCTTTGGGCGTCGGGTTGCACCTAGTCTACCAAGCGATTCCGGCCTACGCTCTGCGTCGAACCCGAACATGGGGGAGTACAAAGGATGGACAGGGCTGTCACCACCTGCCGCCTACCCCTCAACCGTGGGGAATGAAGCAAACAAAGATAGCTTCTAGCCTAGACACCACATCTACGCTATCAACTATTACTCTAGCGTGCTTGCAAGGGTTATCCATCTCTATCAAGGCCCTTCTACTAGAGTACCCTCCACAAGGATGGACGATGAACCCACAAGTTTATAATGATCAAAGGTAGTTTTGTTAAGCAATCAATACCAAAGTTAAACATGAGCTTCTTACTCCAAGTAGTAAGATGTTCATAGAGGTACAAGTGGAGGAGTTGCTAGCTCTGACACTCTTCCGCTAGTGTAGCTTGCACAGTAAGGGAGGTTGCCGATAGCCCCGACACTTCTCCAACTCTTTCTTCACTCACTCCACTCTTATTCTAGCTGAATGCTAAGTAGAAATGTAGCTCTCCCTTTCTTTCTTGCTCTATAGATGTGTGTTCTAGAGGGGAGCTCTACCTCTCTATTTATACAGGGAGGATTGTAACGTCCCACCTCTCCGAGACTAGGCCCGCTTACATCCGACAGCTTAACTAGGATATAGACTGCCCTCACAGACCAACACTTGTCTTTTCTGCGCACTTTGTCCTCACTCATGCGCACCCGAGAAGAACTTCCCGGTCGGTCACCCATCGCTCTAGGCCAAGCACGCTTAACCTTAGAGTTCTTAAGAGATGGGCTTCTAGAAAAGAAGTTGCAACTTATTGGTACGAGTATCCTATTAATCCTATTAAGCCCTGAGCCGAGGTGTTACAAGGATGGCGGTGCTTAAGCTATTATTGGCATGAGGACAGGGTTGCACTGCCTCAACATGGTGGCATTCCACTGCCAGAGCGAGGAGAGGCAGGAAGGCGCCCATAGGGGGTCACCCGCCCCCTAGGGTCAGCCGCCCCTTGACCACCGCCGTTGGCCGCTGCCTTCATGTGGCAGGCCTTGGGCTAGACCTGGATCGCTCCCCGGTGGTGCTTTGCCCTAGTTGAGTTGAGTTGATGGCCGCCTTTGTTGTTCCTTTGCGCAAATCAGCGTCGGAAAGCGCCTTTCAGTGAATTTCTCCATGCATTTATGTTTGTGACCTACAAAACATGCTTGTACCAAAACTTGTGGAAAGTGTAAGTTAAAATCCCTAATTCTAAGTTTTGATGTTTACATTTGTTCATTTTGTTTATATGTTGGTGGTAGGATTACGAGTTTAAGCATCGCCAACAATCGCCGACCCTGAATAAGAGATGGTTCTTTGTTTGAAGATCGTGATGTTTATTAAAAGATCACAGTGAGCCCCCGAGCCTGCTCGGGCGTGGGCACCTAGACTTCAAGGTCGGGATTTCCGACACTACTAAAAAAGTGCACATCTGAGACGATCTAATAATGTCATAGTAAACGCTAATAGCGTCATGGAAAGATATCTGTGACGAAGTTATGACAAAATTCTATTCGTCATCTTTGTAGCGTCACAAATGTTGCACTGTGATGATTTGTCGTGTTTCATCACAGATAAGTTTACATCCGTGATGATTTGGGCACCGTCACTGAGCTATTTCAGCAGGCGTTGTAGTGGACACATGTATGACGGTAATGTTGATGCGTTTCATTCGCTCAGGACGACACATGTCTTAAGCTAAGGTTTACACGTGTGTGACTATGAGTACGGCACGTGTCCTAAAACAAGGTTGACACGTGTTTCAATATGAGGTCGACACATGTATGCTCTGTGAGGTCGACACGTGTATTTCTGAGAGGTTGACACATGTATTTCTGAGAGGTTGACATGTGTATTTCTGAGAGGTTGACATGTGGCATTATCTTAACACTGGCGATGACGTGGCAGTGCGTGAACGATGATGTTTTTTCGTCATAAATTAATTCTTTGATTGGATAAAATACAGGCTGCAGCCGTGCCTTATCACTCATTCTAGAAACAGAACATAATTTACCACATACAACAATTCATACATCATACATAGTTTATACATCACATGTTTAAATGTTCTCACAACCAAAGTTCCCAAACACAGGGGAACCACAAACACAGGGGAACCACAAGTTCCATAGGTTCACATCACTTGAACCATAAGTTCACAAACAAGTTCCATAGACCAGGCAATCACAGAATAAGTTCACAAGCGACAACTGATAGACCAAGTTCTGCAACTTATTATGAGTACCAGCAGTAGCGACACGGCCTAGCACAACACTGGACTACAGAGGAACCTAGGCAGGACAGGAACAAGCTAAGTAGCTCGATTACCTAAGTGGAGGCCCAAGATGCATTGAAGGATCATATCATTAGCTTCTTGTTTCTTCTTGAACTCCTCCAGCTCTTGCTGGTTCTTGAGCATAACTTCTTGGGTCCTAGCCATGGATTCTTCTGTTTCTGCAGCTTTCTTCTTTAGATGGACCAGTTGTTCTTTAAGATTATCAGCCCGTTCCTTCTCTTCCTGTAGCTGTTCCCGAAGTTGTGCCTCTCTTGCAGCTGATGCAGCAGACTTGCTTACTGGTGTTTCAATACCAGCATTCTTGAGGAATGTAGAAGCTACACTGGTTTGTGAGAGAACCTTCGAAACTATCTCAATACTAGATCTTGGTGTCTCCAAGTCTTGAGCAGGATGGGCCAACATATCTTCCATGGTACTCTACAGCAAATAGGTGCAACATTAGTAAGTTCATTATGCAGAATCTATTTCACAAGCCAAGTTATGAAAACCATCACAAAACATATTGCTGCATACATTTTAAAGTACATGAACATTAAAGATATGAATATCCTATCCATGTAATAATGCCATCCAGCAAGCATATAGGGACAACTATTTATTTCCTAAGCACAGATAGGACCATCCTGCTAGCATATAGGAAAAGTAACAACCAGCAATCATATAGGAACATCTTTTCTATGTACTAATCTCACCCAGTAAGCATATAGGAACATCAACATAGCATTTCACAGTCATGTACAGACAAACCATGCACTACCTTTGTCGCAGAACCGACCAATTTATAAGAGTACAAGTACAATGGCGTCCCACAAGCGGTCGCACTGTCATACTTGAACCCATATAAACCCGGTAGTCCGTCGAGTACCACGACGGGTCTTGATAAATGATTTACAACAACCAAGATCGTACATAATTCAACATACATGCCACATATTACATAAAGTTCACAGATACATTTCACCATCAGAGTATGAATAAAAGTTATTACAAACCGAGTTTCATAGATAAAAGTGGAAGCAAATTAAGTTTGAAAGTAAAGTTTCCAACATAGTTTAGTATAGTGCCAAAATACGATCACGGTCCACAAAAGCATGTAGAAGGATTAATAAGAAGCCTACCCAAGGCTTACTCCTCATCCACAGCGGGATATAAGCAACTCTTAAAATAACCATGATACACAGTGCCATCTGCAACATGGGAAATAAAACCCTGAGTACGAGAAGGTACTCAGCTAGACTTACCCATCATAAACCAGAAATAAAATGACTCCAAGGATTATGCAAGGCTGTATAAGTGGGGATAGCTTGACAACATTTTGCATAAAAGCAATTGACTTATTGTACAATTAGGATTCCTTTATCAATTATTTATAACTATCCATTTCTAGATTAGCAACTATCCTGTGCCAAACATGTGGTATATAAATTTAAAAGCATACAATAGTAACCATAGCAGGTATTGTAATTCCATATTCATTCGAACCATCATGTTCCATAACACAGTTACTACGATGTTGGGACTAGCCAAGTTTCTCACTATCCGGGAGAGACGGCGATTCGAATCGATTTCAACCAGCTGGGAATTTATTCCTAATACAAACCCAGGTCTACCAGCCACGATAGCCTTAGGTCACCTTTGGTACAACTCAGGTACACATTTCATGGGTTCATACCGCGCCGCACAATCTGGAACACCAGATGCTAGGACGTTCAGGCCTAGCCTACCCTTGGGCTCAGTCTGATCGTTCCCCGGAAGGAGCGCACAACAGAACGGGTCCTGGCTTGAGTTGAATTACTCGACTTCACGGTCGGAACGAGTTATCCGGCCAGCTAAGTGAGAGGCATGCGTTCAATCTTGTTAGAAGCGCCAACAACGGTACGGTCTTTAATCGACATAGACAGGGATAGATCCACACCCAAGACCTCCATGTCTTGTTGCTTCTCTATCGACATCCCGCCCGGTCTCCATTTACATTAACCATGGTTCTTTTCCACCATAGCAATCATAGCCAACCGTGCTCTGGTATCCTCCTATATCTCGCAGGTGACAGGAAATCACCCGACTTCTACCGGTCTAAGCATGGCTAAGCATATATTCGATCTTGGACCTATACCGGTTAAAGGTGTAATAGCTGGACAAGGAATGTATATGCATCAAGTGGTTCCATTCAACTCTTATACCTAATGCATCAATCATAAGTACTTAAGTAATCATTTGTAAAATACTGGGAGACTTAGAATGCTCCAGGGCTTGCCTCGCAGAAAGGAAGTAGGGCGGTGATCAGGACACTCTGGAAGCTCTTTAGGATTCTGCTCCACGCCTTCGGGAGCTGCGGCTTGCGGATTCTCCTACGGGTCCCCTTCCTCTGCTTCTTCGAATTCCAGCAACGTTATCTCTTCCTCCGATCCTAGATGCATGAATATGGCATAAGTATTATGAATGCATATATGTTAACAAGTGCACCATGTTTATTGAGTAGGTGCATATCTCTTCTCGATTATTTAATTACTACTTCCACAATGCATCTACTATGTTCACAAAACAGCAGCTATTTGTTTCACTCATAACTAGAGTTCTACTAATCCAAATGTAGTTATCCTAGACTTTCTGGAAAGCTTATCAAATTATCTACAACTTTTTTATTAACCATTTTTACAGCAAACATCATCCCTATCATACAACTTAGCAAACTCCAGAATCTGTCCAGAAACTATTCCAATTCGCATTATAAAGTAACAATACTTCTACTTCATATAAGTATTCAAATTTTTACAACCAAAAGTCTACCAACAGTTTAAGCATACCAAATACATCCAAGAAAACATAATGGTGAAGCCCAAACTATTTATTTAATTGCATTTATTATTTTATTTGGACACATAGGTTAAATAATAAACCTATACCAAATATGCATCATAAATTCTCAGAAAATTACAGTGGCTTACTAGTGCTACCAATAGACTACTGTAAAAATTTCATGACATTTTGCCAAGTAAAACATCCTATACAAAAATGACAAGGCAGCAAGGCTTGAATTAGCATAATTAGAAAACCCTAGTGAAAAGTGTCAAGCAACAGATTTCCTATTTTTCTTAGCATCCATATACTACTAGGATAACCTCCAAAAAATTTCATGAATATTGGATTCCTAAATAATTTATAAAAATTCACACAAGGATCTCCTAATTATAAAAGAAAAATCTATAACTACAAATCTACACATGCACTGATCCTCAAATTTTTACCAGAGTTCACACATGACAAAAATAGCTTACCACAAAAATTTCATAATTTTTGGAGCAAAGGAACTCTAGGTATAAAATAAACAAATTTGCATGTATTCAAAAACACATTTCAAATCTCTATTTAAATCTTCCAAAAATTCTACTGTAAGTGTCAAGATCATATTTTTATTAAATACTACACTTCCTAAGGAACATAACCAAATTTATTTCATAATTTTTGAAGCTACCAAATTGGAGATCTAGAAATTACAAAACACACACAAAATCTGGAATATTTGAACTATCCTATCTCCTACTGTCGCTGACAGCCGGGCCCCATTTGCCAGTTCGACCCATACGTCAGCGACGTGAAAACAGAGCAGCGGCGCTTGTGCAAGCTTGCGCAGCCATGGCTCGTCGACGGCGAGTTCGCCGGCGGTGAGGTCTTCACGGTACGACCTACTCGACCAGGCGCAACTTTTGCACTACTTGGCCGGCCCTATCGTCGACGCTAGTGACGACGGCGGCGGCCATGGCAGCTCGGCGAGGCGGGACGACGGCGGTACGCCGGTGACTACCTCGGCGGCGTGACCAAAAGCTCGGACGAGCATCGCTGGACTATAAGGAACCTATTGCGCGCGCTCTCGTGGTCTGCAGTGGTCAGGTTAGGTGGGACCACGGCGACGAAGGGTGGCGGCGGAGCTCCGGCGAGGACCGCACGTGGCACGGGAGCTTACCGTGCTTCTTCGGCTAGCAATGCAGGCGCGGTGGGACTGAGGGGGCACTACATGGCTTCTATGGTGATAGAGGGGCGACGAGGGCGAGCTAGTGCCGGCAATGGCGTCGGCGGCGCGCCTGAGCTACGGTGGCGGCTACGGGTGAGCGAAGGAGGCAACAGAAAGTGAAATGAAAGCGCGGGGACGGAGCAGGCGACTTCGGGGCGCTATGCAGGGCACTGCGGCTCGATGTGGCTGGGCTGATCAGAGCGATGGTGACGCGCGGCCTCCATCGGCTCCATGCGGTGGCCAAGCTCTGGCGCGGTCGGCCACTGACGAATGGCGAGTTCAGACATCAGCATCCCGATGTCAGCCTGACAACGCGATTTGGAGCCGAGCAAAAACCTAATCTGTAGCTTAATAGCGCAAACAACTTTAACAACAATTGTAGCCCGTAGTACCCTCTACAAAATCTCTTAAGAAACCTTCTTCTAATTCGCAACAGCTAGGGAGAAAAATCAGTCCAAAGTTGAGCCTGTCAACTGCCATTTAAAAAGGACTTAGAAGATTTCGCTAAGTGTTGAAAACAGTTATTTGATGATATTTGTGAGCTCCAAAAGACTAACCTATGCACCTTATTACCTCATGACCCAAACTTAACTGTTGTTCCCTATTACAAATACTACAACTTTGCTTTAGTGATCTCCTCCATGCAAGGTCTCTAACACCTAGTTCAAACTTGGTCAAACATGTCACATTTAAATGAAGACTTGTTCATGAACTATGACTTAGTGATCTATTTAGCCCTAGCCATGCATACCAAAGTTGTTCATAATGATACTCTAAACATGTTTAGGCTAATTGCAAGGTCATACAATCATTTCATGTATTAGGCACTCATAGAGCTATTTAGTGTAATCACATGAAACATGACTTAAGGCTTGATCATGGGAAGTGACATTCATGAACCATGTTCCATTGGCTAACCTAAGTATTGCCAATATATTTTTGTGACTTATACCAACCATCTACATGTATACTCTTATGATCATATGCATATACACATGGAGACATGAAATAATGAGAAAAGTTGCATACGTTCAAGGAAACATGCGATAACAAGCAAATGTTGCTGATGTTTCAATCCAATGTTTCAATTGTAAATGCTTGTTTATGAATGCTTGATGCTCATGCTCATGTTATGCAAGTCAAGTTATGCAAGGCTAACACCCGAGGTGTTACAGCCCCTCCCCCTTATAAAAATCTCGTCCCGAGATTTGCAAGACCTACCATTCTTGGAAAAAGGCGGGATAAACTTCTCGTAGATAATCCTCTCTTTCCCACGTAGCATCTTGTTCACTGTGATTGTTCCACACCACCTTATAGAACTTAATAATCTTACTCCGTGTTACTCTTTCCAACTCCTCTAAAACTCGAATTGGCTTTTCTTCATAGGTCAAATCCGATTGAAGCTGCACGTTGGTGGGTGCAATAGCTTCTTCAGGTACTCGAAGACATTTCTTCAACTGAGAAACATGGAACACATCAAATATTGCACTCATTTCTAGTGGAAGTTGTAACTTATAAGCAACATTCCCTTTCCGTTCCACAATCTTGTATGGTCCCACATATCTTGGTGAAAGCTTCTTTTTCATCCCAAATCTCTTCACCCCTTTCATGGGTGATACTTTCAAGTACACATAGTCACACACTTCAAAAGTCAGTGGTCTTCTTCTTCTGTCGGCATAACTCTTTTGGCTTGATTGAGCTGCCTTCATATGTTGTTGGATAATACGTACTTGCTCTTCGGCTTCATTGACAAAGTCAATACCAAAGTATCTCCTTTCACCGGGCTCAATCCAATTCAATGGAGTTCTACATTTTCTGCCATACAATGCTTCAAATGGAGCCATCTTGATACTTGCTTGATAACTATTGTTATAGGAGAACTCAGCTAAAGGTAACCATTTCTCCCATGAACCTTTTGAAGATATAACACAAGCTCTAAGCAAATCTTCTAGGATTTGGTTCACTCGCTCCGTCTGTCCTGAAGTTTGTGGATGATATGCAGAACTTCTGATTAGCTTGGTTCCCAAAGCCTGATGTAAGGGCTCCTAGAAACGAGCTATGAACTGTGGTCCTCGATCCAAGATTATAGTCCTGGGTACTCCATGTAGTCTCATGATCTGGGAAACATATATCTCAGCGTATTTTCCAACTATATACCGTGTGTTCACGGGTATAAAATGTGCTGACTTGGTGAGACGATCGACAATAACCCATATTGAATCGTGACCTTGTGGTGTCATTGGAAGGCCTATGATAAAGTCCATACTGATTTCCTCCCATTTCCAACCTGGAATAGGCAATGGCTAAAGTAGTCCGGTAGATTTCATATGGACAGCTTTTACTCTACTGCAGTTATCACACCTAGCAACATAGGCTGTGATCTCTTTCTTCATCTTAGTCCACCAAAAATGGGTTTTCAAATCTTGGTACATCTTACTACTACTCGGATGGATGGACAATTTGGACGAGTGAGCTTCATCTAAAATTTGGTTCCTAAGCTCACGGTCTTTTGGTACCACAAGTCGGTCCTCAAACCATAATACACCTCTTTCATCCAATCTGAAATGCTTGGTCTCTTGCTCTTGCATTTTTATCTTGATGTGACTTATTCCTACATCTGTCTGCTGTAGCTCTATGATTTTGCTCTTAAGTGAACAACTGATCGTGATATTGTGTAGTACAGCAGGATGTAACAAGTTGAATCCATCTTCTAATAATGCTTCCACGGTGTTGCAATGAGACTTCAAACTAAGTGCATCGGCTACTACATTAGCTTTACCTGGATGGTAATGCACTTCTAAATTGTAGTCCTTAATCAATTCCAACCATCTTCGTTGTCTCATGTTCAGTTCTGGCTGGGTAAAGATATACTTGAGACTTTTGTGGTTAGTATATATATGACATACATTGCCCAACAAGTAATGTCTCCATATCTTTAATGCGTGAACCACTGTTGCAAGTTCTAAATCATGAGTGGGGTAGTTGACTTCATGTTTCCTCAATTGCCGAGAAGCATATGCAATAACCCTTCCTTCTTGCATAAGCACACATTCCAAACCTATTCCCGATGCATCACAAAATACATCGAAAGGCTTTTCAATGTCTGGCTATGCTAGCACAGGTGCGGTAGTCAACAAAGTTCTGAGGGTGTGAAAAGCTGTTTCACATTCTGGTGTCCATTTGTACTTTTCATCTTTCTGAAGTAGTCTGGTCATGGGCTTAGCTATCTTTGAGAAATCTAGAATGAAACGACGATAATATCCTGCTAACCCTAGAAAACTCTGAACTTCATGAACCGAAGTTGGGGCTTTCCAATCCATGACCTCTTGTACTTTTGATGGGTCTACAGAGATTCCATCTCTTGATAAAATGTGACCTAAGAAAGGTACTTTGCTCAACCAAAATTCACATTTGCTAAACTTGGCATATAGCTTATGCTCCCTCAATCTGGATAGGACAATCCTCAGATGCTCTTCATGATCTGATTCATTTTCTGAATAAATCAATATATCATCGATGAACACGACCACGAACTTGTCGAGTTCGGGCATGAATACCGAGTTCATCAGGTACATGAAGTAGGCGAGAGCATTTGTTAGTCCGAAAGACATAACCAAATACTCGTATAAGCCGTACCTAGTAGAGAAAGCAGTTTTAGGTATATCCTCCGGTCTGATCTTTATCTGATGGTAACCCGATCTCAAGTCAATTTTGGAGAATACCTTTGCCTTCGCTAGCTGATCGAACAAGATGTCGATGCGAGGCAATGTATATTTGTTCTTGATGGTCACAGCATTGAGTGGTCTGTAATCTACACACATTCTCAGTGACTTGTCCTTCTTTTTCACAAACAAGGCTGGACATCCCCACGGAGATGAGCTAGGTTGAATAAGACCTTTGTCCAATAGATCTTGTAGTTGAACCTTAAGTTCTGCTAACTCATTGGGTGGCATTCTATAGGGCCTTCTTGATATGGGTGCTGTACCTAGCACTAACTCAATCTTAAATTCCACCTCCCTATTAGGTGGTAAGCCTGGTAATTCCTTTGGAAATACATCCGGAAACTCACAAACCACTGGGATATCACAAAGTGTGGTGGTTTGGATAGCATAGGCTAAATGTTGGAGTTCAACATTGCGGGAGAGTGGTACTAAAAAAGCATTCCCTCCCGTGGGTTCTCTCAACATAATAGTGCGGGTGCTAGTGTCAATAAGAACACCATGATCCTTCATCCAATTCATGCCTAAGATTACACTTATCGATAGCCCGGGCAATATTATCAAATCCGTTGTGTACTCCCTCCCTTGTATAGAGATGAGTACATTTTTTACTATCTTTTTGGTAGTAACGGTACCCCCTACTGAACTTATATTATAACCCCTTTGCTTACTTCAATTATTTCCTGATCATGCCTAGATGCAAATGCTTGACTCATAAATGAATGAGAAGCTCCCGAATCAAATAAAACAACAGCGGGATGCTTGTTGACGAGAAACATACCAGCCATGACAACTTCTCCCGTGGGCACTTCCTCAACCGCAGTATAATGCACATATCCCGGACGTGCCCTTGCATTCGCCTACCTCTGATTGTTCTGATTCTGGTTGCCATTCTTCTTAGGGTGGGGGCATTCCTTGGACCAATAACCTAGTTGGTTGTAGTTGAAACATGGTTGATTATTTCTGAATCCGGTGGAGCTGTCTTGACTGCCATTTCCCTTTGGTAAGGCAATAGTGAACACCTTACGAAATGGTTTCTGAGGTCTGCCGTTCTGAGCTTTAGGTGGTGGAGGCCTAAACTTGGGTGCAGGTGGATGGAATTGTGGCCTAGCTATGATAGGTGCTTTCGACTAGGAAGATCCAGAGGCACCGGCCTCATATGCCCTCTTGCGACCCTTAGCAACTGCATGCATGTTGTTGTGGTTTTCTTGGGTCAAGGCATCACTAATAAACTCATTGTATGTGGCACACCTAGAATTGGCCATGGTCTTCATCAGTTTGGTACCCAGACCTCACTTGAAACTCTCTATCTTTTTCTCTTTAGTATCCACAAAACCTGGAGCATATCTGGACAGGTTGTTGAATGCGTGCATATATTCTGTGAGAGTCTTTGTTCCTTGAGTGAGCCTCATAAATTCAGCGGCTTTCATGCGCATCAGGCCCGGGGGAATATGATGTCCCCTAAAAGCCAGCTTGAACTGTTCCCAGGTCACTCGCGCGTTAGCAGGCAAAGACGATAGGAAATGTGTCCACCAGATCCCTGCTGGTCCTTGCAATTGATGAGAAGCATACTCAGCTTTTAGATGCTCGGTGACTCTTAGCAAGCGAAACTTCTGCTCAATGGTGTTGAGCCACTCGTCAGCCTGTAGTGGTTCCTCAACCACCTTGAAGATAGGAGGCTTTATATCCAGAAATTCCTTGAATGTACTGTGCTGATTTGGGTCGGCCCCTGGTTGCTGTGGGTGGCCACAAGCGGTGTTTTGCGCGATGAGGCGTAGAGCTTCTTCCATTGTCCTTTGGCTCCCCAAGAACTGAGCAAAGAACTCCTGAGAAGACGGCGGCGGTGGTGGTGGTAAGTCATCACCATTGCCATCGTGACTGCTACCAGCTCCAGCATGAGTGCGCGTCATCTACGAAGTTGCAACAATAAGCAATTATTGGTTGATGTCAAGAGATTGCAGATGAATCATAATCATGCCAAACTGAAATTACTGGAGAAAATTCTCAAATTCACAATAAAAACAGAGGCATAACAATTCATTCTCACAACATGGCATCCCTAATTTGACCACTTATCGCGCTCATAACGCATGCAAATTTAAATCGTGATCACCAACAAGGACCGGAATTGCATTGATGTTCAACCAAACGTGCGATAGTCGTGCGATTAACAATATTACATGATAGCCGGATTACCCATACTAAATTTGAACTACAGGTCCATTACATGAATAAAGGTGATACATTAGCCCTTCCACTAAGTACTAAGCGATCTAATCCTCATCATGATCACTATCGAGGTCAGAGGTAGGATCCTCTCCTCCCTCAGGCTCCACTTCTTCCTCAGGCTCCACTTCTTCTTCTTCCTCGTCCTCCTCTAGATCCATCTCCGCGGCTCTAGGTGGAACGTAAGGGTGGAGCTGGTTATTCAGCTGATGAACCTCCTCATGTAGGTTGTCGTTGTATTCTTCGCATTGGCTAGCTGCTGCTTCAGCTCAAACTGTCAAGCTCTCAGAACATCTTCCCTGGACCAAGCTTCATTCCTCTGATGAGTTAACTGAGCCATTTCTACATTGAGCCTCTCAATCTCGGCGTTGTGCTCCCTCTGAAGCTGACATCGGTCATCGCGGGCATGACCAAGAGCACCAGACACACGTCTTAGGCTACCTTCTACTCCATCTAACACCTTCATCACTGCGAACATGGCGCTCATGGCAGGGTTATCATTGTTCTGCCCTTCTGCTGCACCAATATCCAAAGGTCTTCCTCTTGCCTGTTGCCATGAGTCAGTGGAGGGGTTGCCCCTGGAAAGACTCCAACCAAAGTGGCTGCCAGCTCCAGAGGAAAACGATCCATGATATCCCTCAGTATCCCAAAGGCTGCCCTGCCAGCTGCTTCTTCAGCAGTCCTGCCAGTTGACTCATAACACCAACCTGTCCACTCAAAATCGTCACCTTGGGGACGAACAATGGCCTCCATAGTAACTAAGAGACCTTCCCCCAACTGCTCATTCGCCCAGAAGTAGCGGGGTTCCATTCCACCAGGATAGCCTACATAGCTGAGCACTCTCCCCAAGAGTGTAGGCATCCCAAACTCTCCAAGAAATGTGTGACATTGACGGGTACGTGGAGCAAGCTGATGGCTGGGAGCTCTGCCTCCGGTGGACTTGCGAGCGGTCTGCTTTGTGCGTGCCATCTGCACCATTAACATGTACCACTTGGTGAGACAAGACCATAATGGATAAGAGTTACATAACCGAGTAAGAATTTTATAAGGGGAGGAACAATTTAATTATGTGAATAATAATTATCATGATGCATGCTCGTTCCGTACGTCCTCACAAACTTAGGAAAAAATTGTTTCTAGCGGTAGACACGGTGGCATACATACGTTCTCTCATAAATAGCGTAACTAGTCGAGCTACACGTTTCGTTGTTAGTGTACCTGCATAAGATTTCATTTCAGCCCTAAACCCATAATGAAATATGCAGAATGTAATTTGTAAATACTTCCATATATGTATACCCATACATATACTTCCGTATCAATCTACCCGACAATAATTTAAACCCACAATTAAATACGCACCATATACACATGCAAGCATGCATACATAGACATACCAAGGCTAACTCTCCCCGACCGCACGCTCACGTCTTGCGGTCATACACTCATCATCTTACCTTGGCGTAGAGGCATTTGATCCATACATTACCATTCAAGTGAATGGCATCCATACAATAGCACGTCGTATGGACGACGAAGTAAAAACCCCCATGTTAGTACTTAAATAGCCACCTAATAGTCCTTAATTTGGGCATAAGGAAAGTGATCATTGGCACACTTTAGATTTCAAATACCTATTATATAGCTATCAGTTGCTAGAGAAGGGTTTTTGGAAAACAAAAACTTTTGTTTTTAAATACACATGTGACAATTAACGTTGAACCTTGCTCTGATGCCAGCTGTCGCAGAACCGACCAATTTATAAGAGTACAAGTACAATGGCGTCCCGTAAGCGGTCGCACTATCATACTTGAACCCATATAAACCCAGTAGTCCATCGAGTACCACGATGGGTCTCGATAAGCGATTTACAACAACCAAGATCATACATGATTCAACATACATGCCACATATTACATAAAGTTCACAGATACATTTCATCATCAAAGTATGAATAAAAGTTATTACAAACCGAGTTTCATAGATAAAAGTAGAAGCAAATTAAGTTTGAAAGTAAAGTTTCCAACATAGTTTAGTATAGTGCCAAAATACGATCACGGTCCACAAAAGCATGTAGAAGGATTAATAAGAAGGATGCCCAAGGCTTACTCCTCATCCACAGCGGGATAGAAGCAACTCTTGCAATAACCATGATACACAGTGCCATCTGCAACATGGGAAATAAAACCCTGAGTACGAGAAGGTACTCAGCTAGACTTACCCGTCATAAACCAGAAATAAAATGACTCCAAGGATTATGCAAGGCTATATAAGTGGGGATAGCTTGACAACATTTTGCATAAAAGCAATTGACTTATTGTACAATTAGGATTCCTTTATCAATTATTTATAACTATCCATTTCTAGATTAGCAACTATCCTGTGCCAAACATGTGGTATATAAATTTAAAATCATACAATAGTAACCATAGCAGGTATTGTAATTCCATATTCATTCGAACCATCATGTTCCACAACACAGTTACTATGATGTTGGGACTAGCCAAGTTTCTCACTATCTGGGAGAGATGGCGATTCGAATCGATTTCAACCAGCTGGGAATTTATTCCTAACACAAACCTAGGTCTACCAGCCACGATAGCCTTAGGTCACATTTGGTACAACTCAGGTACACATTTCGCAGGTCCATACCGCACCGCACAATCTAGAACACCAGATGCCAGGACGTTCAGGCCTAGCCTGCCCTTGGGCTCAGTCTGATCGTTCCTCGGAAGGAGCGCACAACAGAACGGGTCCCGGTCTGAGTTGAATTACTCGGCTTCGCGGTCGGAACGAGTTATCCGGCCAGCTAAGTGAGAGGCATGCGTTCAATCTTGTCAGAAGCGCCAACAACGGTACGGTCCTTAATCGACATAGACGGGGATAGATCCACACCCAAGACCTCCATGTCTTGTTGCTTCTCTATCGACATCCCGCCCGGTCTCCATTTACATTAACCATGGTTCTTTTCCACCATAGCAATCATAGCCAACCGTGCTCCGGTATTCACCTATATCTCGCAGGTGACAGGAAATCACCCGACTTCTACTGGTCTAAGCATGGCTAAGCATATATTCGATCCTGGACCTATACCGGTTAAAGGTGTAATAGCTGGACAAGGAATGTATATGCATCAAGTGGTTCCATTCAACTCTTATACCTAATGCATCAATCATAAGTACTTAAGTAATCATTTGTAAAATACTGGGAGACATAGAATGCTCTGGGGCTTGCCTCGCAGAAAGGAAGTAGGGCGGTGATCAGGACACTCCGAAAGCTCTTTAGGATTCTGCTCCACGCCTTTGGGAGCTGCGGCTTGCGGATTCTCCTGCGGGTCCCCTTCCTCTGCTTCTTCGAATTCCAGCAACGTTATCTCTAACTCCGATCCTAGATGCATGAATATGGCATAAGTATTACAAATGCATATATGTTAACAAGTGCACCATGTTTATTGAGTAGGTGCATATCTCTTCTCGATTATTTAATTACTACTTCCACAATGCATCTACTATGTTCACAAAATAGCAGCTATTTGTTTCACTCATAACTGGAGTTCTACTAATCCAAATGCAGTGATCCTAGACTTTCTGGAAAGCTTATCAAATTATCTACAACTTTGTTATTAACCATTTTTACAGAAAACATCATCCCTATCATACAACTTAGCAAACTCCAGAATCTGTCCGGAAACTATTCCAGTTCGCATTATAAAGTAACAATACTTCTACTTCATATAAGTATTCAAATTTTTACAACCAAAAGTCTACCAACAATTTAAGCATACCAAATACATCCAAGAAAACATAATGGTGAAGCCCAAACTATTTATTTAAATGCATTTATTATTTTATTTGGACACATAGTTTAAATAATAAACCTATACCAAATATGCATCATAAATTCTCAGAAAATTACAATGGCTTACTAGTGCTACCAATAGACTACTGTAAAAATTTCATGCCATTTTGCCAAGTAAAACATCCTATACAAAAATGACAAGGCAGCAAGGCTTGAATTAGCATAATTAGAAAACCCTAGTGAAAAGTGTCAAGCAATAGATTTCCTATTTTTCTTAGCATCCATATACTACTAGGATAACCTCCAACAAATTTCATGAATATTGGATTCCTAAATAATTTATAAAAATTCACACAAGGATCTCCTAATTATAAAAGAAAAATCTATAACTACAAATCTACACATGCACTGTTCCTCAATTTTTTACCAGAGTTCATACATGACAAGAATAGCTTACCACAAAAATTTCATAATTTTTAGAGCACAGGAACTCTAGGTATAAAATAAACAAATTTGCATGCATTCAAAAACACATTTCAAATCTCTATTTAAATCTTCCAAAAATTCTACTGTAAGTGTCAAGATCATATTTTTCTTAAATACTACACTTCCTAAGGAACATAACCAAATTTATTTCATAATTTTTGAAGCTACCAAACTAGAGATCTAGAAATTACAAAACACACACAAAATCTGGAATATTTGAACTATCCTATCTCCTACTGTTGCTGACAGCCGGGCCCCATTTGCCAGTTGGACCCATATGTCAACGACGCGAAAACAGAGCAGCGGCGCTTGCGCAAGCTTGCACGACCACGGCTCGTCGACGGCGAGTTCGCGGGCGGTGAGGTCTTCACGGTACGACCTACTCAACCAGGCGCAACTTTTGCACTACTTGGCCGGCCCTATCGTCGACGCTAGTGATGACGGCGGTGGCCATGGCGGCTCGGCGAGGCGGGACGACGGTGGTACGCCGGTGACTACCTCGGCGGCGTGACCTAAAGCTCGGACGAGCATCGCTGGACTACAAGGAACCTATTGCGCGCGCTCTCGTGGTCTGTAGTGGTCAGGTTAGGTGGGACCACGGCGACGAAGGGTGGCGGCGGAGCTCTGGCGAGGACCGCACGTGGCACGGGAGCTTACCGTGCTTCTTCGGCTAGCAATGCAGGCGCGGTGGGACTGAGGGGGCACTACGTGGCTTCTGTGGTGATAGAGGGGTGACGAGGGTGAGCTGGTGCCGGCAATGGCATCGGTGGCGCGCCTGAGCTATGGTGGCGGCTGCGGGTGAGCGAAGGAGGCAATAGAAAGTGAAATGAAAGCGCGGGGACGGAGCAGGCGACTTCGGGGCGCTATGTAGGGCGCTGCGGCTCGACGTGGCTGGGCTGATCAGAGCGATGGCGACGCGTGGCCTCCATCGGCTCCACGCAGCGGCCAAGCTCTGGCGCGGTCGGCCACTGACGAACGGCGAGTTCAGACATCAGCATCCCGATGTCAGCCTGACAACGCGATTTGGAGCCGAGCAAAAACCTAATCTGTAGCTTAATAGCGCAAACAACTTTAACAACAATTGTAGCCCGTAGTACCCTCTACAAAATCTCTTAAGAAACCTTCTTCTAATTCGCAACAGCTAGGGAGAAAAATCAGTCCAAAGTTGAGCCTGTCAACTGCCATTTAAAAAGGACTTAGAAGATTTCGCTAAGTGTTGAAAACAGTTATTTGATGATATTTGTGAGCTCCAAAAGACTAACCTATGCACCTTATTACCTCATGACCCAAACTTAACAGTTGTTCCCTATTACAAATACTACAACTTTGCTTTAGTGATCTCCTCCATGCAAGGTCTCTAACACCTAGTTCAAACTTGGTCAAACATGTCACATTTAAATGAAGACTTGTTCATGAACTATGACTTAGTGATCTATTTAGCCCTAGCCATGCATACCAAAGTTGTTCATAATGATACTCTAAACATGTTTAGGCTAATTGCAAGGTCATACAATCATTTCATGTATTAGGCACTCATAGAGCTATTTAGTGTAATCACATGAAACATGACTTAAGGCTTGATCATGGGAAGTGACATTCATGAACCATGTTCCATTGGCTAACCTAAGTATTGCCAATATATTTTTGTGACTCATACCAACCATCTACATGTATACTCTTATGATCATATGCATATACACATGGAGACATGAAATAATGAGAAAAGTTGCATACGTTCAAGGAAACATGCGATAACAAGCAAATGTTGCTGATGTTTCAATCCAATGTTTCAATTGTAAATGCTTGTTTATGAATGCTTGATGCTCATGCTCATGTTATGCAAGGCTAACACCCGAGGTGTTACAACCTTCTAGAAAGCATGTAGGAACCCAACTTAGCATTTCTCAACCATGCACAACCTTCCAGCAAGGGTGTAGGAACCCAACTTAGCATCTCACAAGCATATAGGAACACAACTTAACATTTCAGAACAATGCACACAACATATGATTCCATATATAGGCATAAACACATGAACAACTTTCTATGTACTCATCCCCTCTAGCAAGCATGTAGAACAACCTTCCATTTCATAAAGAACTAATAGAACCATTGACACACAACATCTAAGCATATGAACATACTTTCCATGTACTAATCCCATCCAGCAACTGTAATTAGCATAAATTCACACATATACTCAATCCCAACAAGTAATGATATGTAGGCACTTACAACTGTTTCTTTGACCACATCAGTCATACCCTTCTTCTTGCTGGTATGCAATTCCTTGAAGATCTCAACTACATCCACCTCTCTGTCTTTGTTTTTCTCCTTCTTTACATAATTATAGCGGGAAATGCAGCAAAATTAGCTTTTGTTTGTAGACAACTTTATAGGAAATAGATATGTATGTTTAAATCAGATACAATGTATTGTCCCAGTGTTTTAGCACTTACAAATGTGTACAAGTGGGAGATGTAGCTTCAAGATCCCGTCGCTTGATGGTGTCTAACCTTCTCATGGTTTATCTTGTTCTTCCGAGCAGTTTCCTATAAGACATATATGTAAATGGAAGACAACATAGAGAGAACAGAAAACTTTCTTTACAACATCATGATACCTTTGCTTTTGGAGTAGACCACATCGCCATGATTGCCTTCCACTCATCGTCAGAAATACTAGGAACAGGGGAAGTAGTGGGGACTTCATTAGCCGGTATACCATTGAAGTACTTGTTCTTCAACAAATATCTCCTCTGGCGTACAGCACCTTGGAGTATATTGCTGTAGGCTTGAACTATTGGCTCATCCTTGTCATCAACTACCAACCTAACCTGCAAAAGTCAATCACCCAGCGGAGTTAGCTCTTAGCATTTGGTATAGTTACTTATTGAAGGTACCACATAGATATGGAAGGTATCACTTTACTTACAGATAACTGGCCCATGAATTCTTTCAGTTGGCTTTCATCTTTCTTGTAATGTTTCCAGTGAGTTAGGATAGGCATGCTCTTCCTAGTGATAAGTCTAGCCTCTGAAGCTAGCTTAGCAGCTTGTACAGGCTTCTCTGGCCTTCTCTTCCCTACAACAATTTCAATTGGCAATCTCTTTCCCATAGATTTTGTCATATTGTCTAGCAATTTGCCTTTTGTTGGTGGTCTTGGCTTTCTTGGAGCACGTTGTCGAGCTACAAAAGTGACGCTGTTAGTGTCAAAGTAATCCAAGTAAAGCAAAGAATGTGAGAAAGCATGGTCTATTACTTGCCTTGAGGAATAGCATCTAACTCTTCTGTGACCTCATCTTCATTTGTATTATTTGGGTCATCAAATACAGAAAAGTCCAGAACAGGACTTGGGGGATGTTTTTCTTCCCCTTGTCCCATAGTTGCTGTCTCATTGTTCTCTGGTAGCGGAGTTGACTGTCCCTCAGCAATAACTATGGGGTGGTTGGTGATGTACTTCTTTCCAGACCTGGTTGCAACTCCAGGAGTTGCCTCACTGCCGCCAATTGCCCTGACTCTTTTCGTGCCACCTGGAGGCATCTTGGTCTTCTTCTTCCACTCTATGCCCCGCTTGTTGCTTTTCTTAGTTTCCTAATACAGAAGGGTAAACAAATCTGTTATTAGAACCTGCATTAAAATGTACATCGCATAGTGTAATGTAAAAAAACCCCCACCACAACTATTTCATCTTCCTCTTCATGGCCGCCCTCAGCTCCAGGAAGATACTCCAATGAATCTGACCCGTCCCCATGACCATTCTTGTTTCTTGGCTTGTCTAGGTTCTGAGAACTTACATTTGCCATTCTTTCTTTAATAGAAGCGGCCAAGGTACGAATACCCAAGGATTCCATGAACCTGTTGTTCTCCGTGACTTGCAAGTCCCTCAGCCTTTCATAGTACCCTATTTATTTGTAAATGAATTTTAGTCCAATTGATCCCTACACCATAAAACCTAAACAATAAACCCTAACATCTTACCCGTCATCCGTAAAACCTAAACCCTGCCTAGTGAACACATGCCTAGTGAACACAGTAATCCATAAAACCTAAACCCTACCTAGTGAACAAAACCATACACCTAAAAGGGGAAGCATTCGGCAGAACCTGGGCTCGGGGGGAAGAGGAGTGTTGCGGTTCATTTAGGCATTATTGATGAGAGTTGTATCTCCACTGGGGTGGACGATCTCTGGTGATGTAGTCATGTGGCTCCTTCGTCTTCGGGTCACGGGTCACGTCTCTGTGGTGGATCTGGGCGGGGCAAAATGGGCAGCGGCGGATCTGGGTGGTAAGAGGGTGGCGGTGGGCGGGCTCTAGGTGGGAAGCGGCGTAGGGGATCTTGGAGGGCCGCGGTGGAGGCGAACTAGGGCGGCGGCAGAGTGGATCTTGACGGGCGGTGGCGGAGTGGATGCGGGAGGAGTGAAATGAGACCGAGTGGAGTGGATTCACGGATATATAGTCTGTTATATATTTACTATTTTACCCCTGCTGTAGTCAATCAAGAGTCGACGTGCTTAAGGGCAGTTAGGGGATTTTCTCAGCTACCAAAGTTTGGGCGGGGGATTCGCGTCGACCACCGGGGCGTTTAGGCGGGAGGAGTGAAAGGAATTTTCTTTTTTTTTGTCAGGAAAAAATGGTTCTTTCTTTAGCTTTTGGGGACTATTTTGTGTTAAAAAATGATATTTGTTTCTCTAAAATTGATATCAATTCCCATTTGCCTGTGATTCAGACTTTTATGTTTATAATGGTGTTTTACGTACCATAGTAATCCAAAATGATATTTTTTAGTCTTTGTAACCTTCTTTGATACATCAAAATTACAAATTATATAGTCATTATATAATATATATGAAAACATTCTTTGATTTTTCAAAGTAAATGTGAAAGATGATAATCTGTGGGCTCTAAAATTATAGAGACATGTAGGTCTTATTTTGTGTGCACTATATACATTATAGGATGATATATATCCAAGTACTATGTACTACACTACTTATTTAGTGAGTGCATTAATGAATTCAAACACTTAACAATGTTCTAACAACACACATGTATGTGGCATTTGTTTACTTCATAAGATCATATACATCGATCCATGTATGTGTGCTTGGTTATACACATAAGATCTATATGTCTCCTATCATAGCTATATGCACTTAAACTATGCACTACTTAAGATAGTATACATGATTTGATATAGAAACACACATAAATAGGTAGGCATTATATAAGATCACATAAGATTAAATGAACACACTTCACTTGATATGAACACACTTCACTTGATATATGAACACACATAGCTTATGCATGAACACACATATCTTATCCATTGATATATATGAACCGTTTTGAACTTTAGTGATCAAGGTACAATTACTTTACTTGAATGTTGCACTTAACATTGCAATAAAAAATTAGGTTCAAATCTGCATCAAAATACACTAAAATCGTGGATTTGACCATGATTTGACCACCATGGGCCCACCCATCAGCCTCTTACCCGAGGTGAACTGAGTCCAACTAGTTCAAGAGCTGATCGAGTTGGCCTACCCGTCAGCCACCCAATGGCCGCAGCCCAAATCCCCCAAATTGAACACAATCCGCCCAAATCCCCCAAATCTGCTGCACCCGCCGTCGTGCGTCCACTCCACCGGCGAGCCTTGCCACCGTGGGTCCACACCACCGTCCATCCCCGCCGCCATGCTCCCACCCAGCGGTCAGCCCCGCCACTGTGCTCCCACCCACCGTTCAGCCCCGCCGTCGTGCTCCAAACCACCTCGGTTAGGGTTCGAGCGCCATGGCAACCAACTCTGGGTCAAGCTCGTCCCGAAACTCCATTACATGCTACGGAGAGCCGTCCCCAAACGCCTCCCCAATTCCATATCACCATCTGCCCTACTTGTACATGCCAGTAGTCAATTGCTTCTGCGATGAGAGGGCACCCAGGTGGGTATCATGGAGTGATGCGAATCCAGGAAGGAGGTATCACTGCTGCTACAAATATCAGGTGAGTTCAATTTACATTGAGTTCAATTTGCAATGAGTTCATTTATATAGAGTCTGTCTAACAAAGTGCAATTTTCTTATGGATGCAAGGATGGTGGTTGTAATTTCTAGGAGTGGCTGGATCCAAAGCCAACTGAGCATCAGATCGAAATACTTGTTGATCTACAAGATGCAGTCAAGGCCCTTCGTAAGAAGAACAAATCTCTTGAAGTGGAGAACAGTGAACTAGCATATTTGGTGGATGAAGCACATGCCAAATATGTTGTACTGGTGAAGAAGGAGGAGGAGCTTGTCCAGGAGAAGGAGGAGGCCAAGACACTTGTCAAGGAGAAGGAGGAGGCCAAGGCACTTGTCAAGGTCTGTTATCGTTCTGTGAAGGTCCTTGCTGTGGCACTTGCTTTCTGTTTGGCACTCCTGGTGGCCACATGCAGTAAAGGTCCTCAGCCAAGGCCTATGATGCTTCAGCTGCTGTGAAAGAGTTGTATCAATGTTTGAATTAGATTAGTTTGAATGAGTTTTATGTATTAGCTAAGTCTTAGAACTGTATGTCGTAGCTTTGGAGAACTATATCCATTAGCTTAGTCTGACTGAGTTGGATTTTGAGAAGTGTATGAATGAGTTCCTGGTATCAATGTATCAATGACTTCCTGGTATCAATGTATCAATGACTTCATGGTATCAATTGTGTGAGAATTGTTTGTGAATTGCAAACTAAAGATCTACATGTTCCAATTGTTTGTGACTTGTCTAATACAGTGAATTGCAATTGTGATCCCAGAAAAATACAGTGAATTGTAATTGTGATACCAGAAAAATACAATAAAGTTGACTGGAACATCAACATCCCAGAAAAAGTCAGATACGTCTACATCCAGAAGTAGATAGGTACAAATGTTTGTGCTCAATCAACATCCTAGAAAAGATAGGTACTAAAAAAAGAGTCACAGTTACAATTGTTTGTGCTCAATCAACATCCCAGATTTAGACAGCTACAAATGACAGCTAATCTAATCATCATCATTACATTCCATGGGATCCCTATCATTGTCACTAAAATACTCAAAGATAGTATCATCTTCACAGCCTTCAGAGTCACTGTCCTCAACCATGTCTTCTTCCCTTCTATTGATAAGAACTTGTAAGTTACCAGGAACAGTAGATTTTTGGCCACCCACACGTCGGTGCACTGGTGTAGGCTCATCCAAGCCATCATCAACATCATCTTGTACCCCAAGCTCATTATCATAACCATTTTTATCTTGGTGAACAGTGCTCAATTCTACTTCATGGACATCATACATGCTCCTATGCTCAAATTTTTGGACAACACGCCAATTTTCGCCAAATTGTGTGTCATGCACATAGAAGACCTTTTTTGACTGAGTTGCTAATATGAATGGGTCCGTCTTGTACCAAAGCCTCTCTACATTGATGGATCTACAAAGGCCATCATCTCTAATGGTTCTAGCTTTGCCATCTTGACTGAACCAGTCACACCGAAAAAGTATGACCGTTCGAATGCATTCCAAACTGGAGTTGTAGCTCAACTCAACTATCTCTCTGAGCTGACCATAAAATTCTGTCGCCAATCCATTATGTGTTCCATCCACTAGCACACCATTATTTTGTGTCTGCCTTTGTCTTTCATGGTCGACAGTGTTGTATCGAACACCATTGACACTGCATGATGCCCATAAGTTCACTCTTAGGTCAGGAGGACATGATATTGCATATAGCCCTTCGCTAACTTCTTCTCGATTATCCTTCCACTTAGTCTTGATCTAAAAAGACAACAAAATAAGTCAAAGCAACTATGATTACTAGCACACATAATTGAGTGAAACTTGCTGCAATATGAATCTTGCTGCAAAATAAGTCAAATCAAGTATGAATCTAATATGCATCTTGCTGCAATATGAATCTTAAACCAAGCAAGTCAAAAATAAATCTGGAACCACTTACATGACTCCTAAACCAAGCAGGGAATTCCTTTTCCAACCTCTTCTCAACATCATGGCCACCTTCTTTGTCTAACTCTCCTCTAAACTTGCTGCACACACAGTTTACAATATGTCTTGAGAAACAGTTTGTTGCACTCCTAAACTTTCTTTGTCAGGTGCACACACAGTTTGCTGCACACTTACATAATTTAGAAACAAAACTCACCTCAAATATGGCTCTACCTCCTCACTATTGTTTAGCGCATACCAACAAATCTTGTGAAATTCTTTATCATCAAGATATGTCTGCCTGTTGGCCCCCAAGAGTTTAACACCATGCTGGAATATAGGGAGGTCACCATCAGTTGCTCCATGATGCCATTTTTCATCATCTCGATTAAATCTAGTGACAACATCTTCCATGTAACTTGAACAAAAGGTCAAGGCCTCATTAGCTATGTACACCTCAGTGATGGACCCTTCAGGTCTAGCCCTATTCCTCACATACCCCTTCAAAGTGCCCATTTGCCGTTCGACTGGGTACATCCATCCATATTGGACAAGACCTCTTAGGAGTGCTTCATCAGGAAGGTGGACAACTAAGTGGGCCATCACATCAAAAAAAGTAGGAGGAAATATTTTCTCTAACTTGCAAAGTATCACAGGGATTTCTGCTTTTAGACATTTCAATCTATCAACCTTTAGTTTCCTACTGCAAAGCTCCTGGAAAAATTTACCCAACTCTGCAACTGCTACATATATGTCCTTGTGCACTAGTCCCCGAAGACCAATAGCTAAAATTCTTTGAAGAAGGATGTGGCAATCATGGGTTTTGAGGCCCTGCACCTTGGAACCATCTGAACTAATGCATCTTGTTAGGTTGGAAGCATATCCATATGGAAACCGAATACTTTTTAGAAATACACAAAATGCAACCCTTTCTTCTTTTTCCATGGAATACCATGCTGTTGGCATGGAAACTGAATTGTCTTCATCTTCTTTTAAATGCAAATCAAGACGTATGCCCATATACTGCAAATCAAGTCTCGCATTAACTGTATCCTTATTCTTCTCAAGACAGAGTATTATGCCTAGAAGGGCATCACATATATTCTTCTATATATGCATCACATCAAGATTATGTGGCAGCTTCAAGTATTTCCAATAAGGAAGGTCCCATAGAGCGGACCTTCGGCTAAACAATTTTGGCTCCTTGTCCTTCTATCCTTGCTTCCTTTTCTTGGTACCATTAGCCTTACCAGGAGTAACATCTTTTAATTTCTCTAGACACTCCGATGTCTCATGCATACTCAACTTTCCTAGCTCACCCCGGTTCTCTCTGTGTCCATCAAAGGCCAAGCTTCTTCTCCACTTGTGGGTTTTATCAAGATAGCGACGGTGTCCAATGTAACATATCTTCTTCCTAAGACTCCTTGATAATGGATCTTTGTTGCAATAAATACATGCATAGTAACCTTTAGTGATTCGCCCTGACAATACACCCAAAGCTGGATAATCATGGATGCACCATAGTACTGCAGCACGAAGGTCAAACTTCCCACCAGTGAATGCATCATATGTACTGACTCCCTCCTAGAGTTTTAACAATTCCTCAATGAGAGGCTGTAAGAATACGTCAAAGTCCTTGCCTAGAGACTTTGGTCCTGTGATGAGCAATGCCATTATGCAGTTGGATGCAGCAGTGCATGACCATGGAGGTAGATTGTATACCTTTACAAGTATAGGCCACATGCTATAAGTTGTGTTCATGTTTCCAAATGGATTAAACCCATCTGTTGCTAAACCAAGCCTTAGGTTTCTGGCATCTCTAGCAAAGCTTGGAAACACAGCATCAAAATCTTTCTAGTCTAAGCCATCAGCTGGATGGGTCATTTCATTCTCCACAGCAACCCTTTTATCCTTGTGCCACCGGGTCTCCTCCGATGTTGCTTTGTTTGCAAACATCCTCTTCAGCCTTGGTATAAGAGGAAAATATCTCAAAATCTTTTTAGGAATCCGTTTGGCAGCATCTCCATCTACCCACCTAGATTCCTTGCATTTTGGGCAGATGTCATGTTTTTCAAGTCCTTTGCGAAACAACACACAGTTATTGTCACAGACATCGATTAACTCATATCCAAGGCCCAACTCTTTGAGATACTTCTTTGCTTTGTCATATGAATCTAGAAGACAACAATTAGGCAATGACCCTGACAATAACTTCAAAAATGCACTAAATGCTGTGTTGCTGACCCTGTAGTATGACTTGATATGTAGCAATCTTACTAGAAAAGAGAACCTAGACTGAACTAAACCCGGGCAAAGAGCATGTTTTGCATCTTTAAGAACTTTCACAAACATAGGTTGTTCTCCATCTTGTTGTACAGCTGTGTACAAGTCTGCAATCATCTCTACCGAATCATGATCATCTTCATTGTCGGGCTCCTCCACATCTACCACATCACCTAGATAGGCAGGTACATTTTCATCCTCTCCAAATTCCACAATGTCAACATCAAAATCTTCTCCATGGTGTACCCACCGAGTATATGTAGCTGACCATCCATGGAGATAAACATGGTCATGCACATCTTTCAGACTCCGTGAAGACTGATTCAGACAATTGCGACATGGGCAACGTATAGCATCATTCGGACTGAATCTATCTCGAACAAAAGTCATAAACTGATCAACACCTATAGTGAACTCATCACTGAACTGAGTAGCACGAATCCATGTTCTGTCCATCTTCTGAATGCAAAAAAAATAGGCCTAAGTAGCTAAACAAAAGCCATGAACTGCTCTACCAATCCTTGTCTAAACATCTACTGCTCTACAAATTGTAAGCAATGGGAGGGGACAATACCTCTAAGTAGCTGAAGTAGC
The DNA here is from genome assembly GCA_904845875.1 of Miscanthus lutarioriparius. Classification (NCBI taxonomy): domain Eukaryota; kingdom Viridiplantae; phylum Streptophyta; class Magnoliopsida; order Poales; family Poaceae; genus Miscanthus; species Miscanthus lutarioriparius. The sequence goes on along the minus strand of CAJGYO010000018.1, from coordinate 47,300,929 downwards.
CACCCTAGCACGCCGCCAGTGCACACCGAAGCAGCTACGCTGCAGCAGGTGCCCGTCGGAGAAGCCCGCTATGCCGCCAGAGGAACTAGCCGTCGGAGAGGCTTGCTGCCACCCTCTTACCGCCTAGAGGAGCTGCCGGATTTGGGTTGGGTTTGGATCTGGGGGCAGCATGATTGGATTGGGTTTGAGTCATAGAACTGATTCAATAAATGAATAAGAAAAAAATTCATCTCTGAGCATGACCAAAGTCGTGTTCTGATGGTAAGGCAGCTTGACTCTGAGTGAAGGGTGCTGGGTTCGATTCCCAGGCACCGCACATTTTTTTAATATATGAATTATTCAAACAGATAATAAATTAATGTTCCCACTCTATAACATGTTTGAATTCATAGTGTGATGGTAAGACATCTTGCTTGGGAAGTGCAGGTCCTGGGTTCGATTCCTAGGCACCGCACATTTTTTTTAATTTCACTTTTATGACGAAAATTTTGGCTGATAGGTGGGACCTCAACGGTGAAACTACTGAGCTTCACTTCTATGACAAAGTTCACAACATTTCTATGATGATTACTTCTACTTTGTCATAGTTGAACAAAGGGGTTGACACCCAAACCGGTCATCCATGACGAATAACGAAATTTCGTCATTGATGAACCTTGTTTAGTGACCAAATTTGGGATCATCATACCCAAAACATCATAGATGAAAGGATTTCTAGTAGTGCGAGCGGGTCATTGGTTTGCCACCACGTGAAGTGGGGGTGTCGCCAATGGCCTTAACTCGGGCATCCTAGCCCTGAATGTGCCCTCCGCTGTCGTTGATGTGATTTCAGGGCGGCTCCCCCATTTTGGGATCGTCGTACGCCCATGACTACGGATGGTGGGGTTGCGGCCTTTCTTTCTTAGGTCAAGTATTGCTATTACGAAGGAAAGCATCGCCAAACATGCATTCCTTCTCTTCTTTGCTAAGAGTGTAGATGGCAGGACTTAAGTAATGGCATCCATCATCTACCTTCTCTGGATGCAGGTTCTCTCATTCTTTCAAACACTACAGGTCATATCTTGCTTCCAATGTGTCCTTAGCCTTCCCATATAGACCCATGAAGCCTAGCAGGTTCACACAAAGATTCTTCGTTAGGTGCATCACATTGATCGCACTGTGGACCTCTAGGACTTGCTAGTAGGGTAGCTCCCAAAATATGGACTTCTTCCATATGGGCGCATGTCTGTTAGCATCATTCAGAACAGGTTGGCTGCCAGGTCACTTCCCAAAGACTACTTGTACATTCTTGACCATATTGAATACATCCTCCACACTATGGCTGTCAGGCTTTGTTTGACGCTCTGCCTTACCTTTAAAATGCTCGCCTCTCTTTCTTAGGGCGTGATTCAATGGAAGAAATCGGCGATGGCCCATGTACATGACCTTTCAACATTTTTTCAAAAATATACCTTCCATGTCATGAAAACAGTGCGTGCATGCCTTATATCCCTTGTTTGACTGTCCTGAAAGATTACTAAGAGTAGGCCAATCATTAATTGTTATGAACAACAATGCTCGCAGGTCAAAGTGTTCCTGTTTGTTCTTGTCCCACACATGTATGCCTTTGCTGTTCCACAAAAGTAGAAGTTCCTCAACTAATGGCCTTAGGTACACATCAATGTTGTTGTCAGGTTGCTTCGGGCCTTGGATGAGCACTGGCATCATAATGAACTTCCGCTTCATGCACAGCCATGGAGGAAGGTTGTAGATACATAGAGTAACAGGCCAAGTGCTATGACTGCTGCTCTGCTCCCTGAAAGGATTCATGCCATGTGTACTTAAAGCAAACTTTAAGTTTCTTGTGTCATCTGCAAACTTCAAGAATTCTCTGTCGATTGCTCTCCATTGAGACCCATCAGTAGGGTGTCTCAACATATCGTCTACCTTACAGTCTTCTTTGTGCCATCGCAGCAACTTTGCAAGCTCTTTGTTTTTGAACAAACATTTCAAGCGTGGTATTATAGGAGCATACCATATTACCTTGGCAGGGTTTCTCTTCCTTGGACGTTCATCATCGCCCTCAATATCACCAGGGTCATCTCGCCTGATCTTATACCGCGATGCCTTGCATACCGGGCATGCATCCAAATTCTTGTACTCACCACGATAGAGGATGCAGTCATTAGGACAAGCATGTATCTTCTGGATTTCTAATCCCAGAGGGTAGATGACCTGTTTTGCTTCATATGTAGTGGCAGACAATTCGTTTGCCTTTGGAAGCATCTTCTTTGTGATAGTCAATAACTCCCCAAATCCCTTGTCGGATACACCATTCTTTGCCTTCCATTGCAGCAATTCCAGTGTGGTACCCAACTTTTTTTTGCCCCTCTTCGCAAGTTGGGTATAGCAATTTCTTGTGATCCTCTAGCTTGCGCTCGAACTTGACCTTCTCCTTTTCACTTTCACATTCTCTCTGTGCATCATGGATGGCCTGACCAAGATCATCAGTGGGCTCATCTTCTGCCACTACCTCTTCTTCAGCCGCTACCTCTTCTTCAGCTTCCCCCATTGCAGTATCAACAAAGGCACCGTATTCAGCAAACCCATGAATAATAATGTTGTCATCATCCCCATCTTCTTCTTTATCTTCTTCCATTATAACACCTCTTTCTCCATGCTTAGTCAAACAAATATAGTTTGGCATGAAACCCGACGTAAATAGGTGTTCGTGAAGGATCCTTGAGCAAGAATAATCCTTCTCATTCTATCGGATTGTTTTGCTCCGGCAATATCCAACAACGTGATAGCGTAGATGAAATCAGATGGTAGCACACGAGACATAGAGATTTATATTGGTTCGGGGCACGGTGCGTGCTAAACCCTACTCCAGTGGTGCGGTTGCTCTTGTATTTGTATGCTCAATTACAGGGGATGTTGCTCCTAGCTACGAGGTAGATAGAATTGGTGGAAGATTGGATCCTGAGACTAAGGTCCCTACCCTCCTTTATATAGGCAGGAGAGGTAGGGTTATAGAGAGGGCGATCAGGCTAACAGATTGTTTCCTAGTTTGTTACAACAGATTGATCCTTGCTATCATCTAGATACGCCCACCTTGGTTTGCCTTGATCTCCACATTGGTTGATCGAGTCTGCCCTTGTGGGACTCCTCCTTGATGGCTACTAGGCTAATAGCTTGGTGGTAGTCATATATACGAGTGGTGCAGGTACCCCTGGCCCATATCTCTAACAGTAGCCCCCGTAGGACTTCGAGATGTCACAGTCTCCCATGTAAGTTCTGCGTACTATGAGTACATAGTGAGCATCTTCGGGTGCCAAAGTATTGAGTAGCGCAATTAGATATACCCAAGTATTAGAGAGCCAGTATGTTGTCGTTCGAGTACCAAGAGCATTTCTCGGGTAGCGAGAATTTTCTTCAAGCATCAAGTGCAGCGGTGGTACACCGTACATCAAGGGACGTTGCCCCCTGGCAATTGTAAGTGCCTAAATCAGGTGGTACACCCCATATCAGGAAACACAGTTTCCTAGGCGTAGCCCTCGGGACGTTGTTAACGCTGTGTTTGGGTGGTGTTCCAAATAACCGGAAGCGTAGCTTCCAGGACATCGTAGATGCCGTGTTAGGGTAGAAATACCGCTGTACTCAAGAAGTTAGTTCCAGACGTATTCTGGTGTGTAAATAGTGGTTGCGCATCATTAAGTCCTAATCGTAAAACAATAATGAGGATGGGGTAGGCGCACCTCCATCGCCCGCGCATCACTAAGCCAGTTGTCTGAGCACTAAGGGTGTCACATTTTTCTTCGAGATCCGTCAAGTGACGTGATACGAATTTCCGTGAACCTTGTTAGTACTAGAGTGAGGACGTTGTCCTAGAGCCCTGAGGCCAATATAATAGTGTCCTGGTTCGAGCACCACTGTGGGCGAGTAACGAACACGTGAGCAGCTATCGGTAGTTGCGTGTTACTCTTTGAGCTGATGACGAGTAGAACGAGTGAACATCCATTGCACTGAAAGGAAGCGGTAGGACAAAGCCAGACCAGTGGGGGCATGTCATAAAACTCTTTTTTCTAGATTCTAGGAGCTCATAGTTTGGTTATTGCCATGGGCCAACCAGTTTTCTAGTTTCCCCCAAAGAGGTACACATCCGTTGAAATAAGGTACTTCGAGCTCGTTTGGGTATTGGGAGATTTACATGACATCGAGTGTCAGAGGTCTTAGAGTCAGACTGGTGACCCTCCTGAATACCCCCCTGACTGCCCTGACTGTAGAGGGGTAGGGTCGATAGCGAATGAATCGCTACCGCTTACACCTGCTGAAAGAGGTGAGCCAGGCCGAGTACCCAATCTGAGTGTTAGATCACTCGCCTGCACCAGCTCAGGTGATGGTGCGTCAAATTTCAGACCTTGAGGCCCCACAGTTTCCATGATTACGGAGATGAGTTCCTTCTCGGCGAAGCTAAAGTGCTAGGTTCGGTGGCCCGTTTCCCCACGTATGTCTCTCAGGAGGTGTCCCTCCTGAAATCATGGGGACATGGCATGGCCTTGATGGCAGCACTGCTCAAAGAGATTATTGGAATTTCATTGGCCGTGTGTATCCCCTGCCTATAAAAACAAAGGAAGAAGAGGAGAGTTAGTAAGCCTGTATTGTAGCTTTTCATATTCTTACCTTCTATCATCTACCATGGTTTCCCTCGAGCCTTATTTGTCATCCATGGCCGGCGACAAGCATGTGAAGGTGGAGGTGGAGGAGGAAACTATCGGGAAGCAGGTGTTCTAGGGTCCCGTTCTTCCCCACGAGGCGTTGGTTTGACTTGGGTAAGTATAAATCTGCCCCTTGTTCTTGTCGATGGGAGGGAGATATGAGGGAGTTATCCATTGCAGGGCGGTCTCGATGGCGCATCCTGCTCTGAGACCCCCCGCTGACGTGGGTGCTCTGTCATCATTGCGAGTCCCATCAGGATGGGGCGACGATGGGGGAGGCGTTCTCTCCGTGGTGTAGGAGGCCGATGTGACGCGTGAAGCCCTTGGTGATGTCACCTAGGAGGAGAGGCGACTGAGAGAGTATATGAAATGACCCCAATTTCAATGAAGGGAAATCCATAGATTCAAAGTATAACATGATAGTCCCAGATGATCATTCCATCACATTATCAAAAAAAGTGGATATCACAGTCATACATTGAATACCTATCTTAAGAGTACAAATAGCAATGTTTACTCATTATTACATCGCCACTTGGTGGAATCACTCAGGGCTAGCAACAACTAGAACAGCATCAGGTAGAACGGCAATGGGCATGGACTTCATCTTGAACCAAACTTGAGCGAAGGGCGAGACCTCTAATCCTCCTAACCATCTCCCTAAAAGTCGTACTCAGACTCAGAACCCGCCAAACAATTTTTAGTACTATTTGTACTGGCCACCGGCTCCCACCCTATGCTTTGCGTTTGCTTTGTGGTAGTGGAATGCAAGGGTAGAGCAAAAGACCTATTTATGGTTGTACTTTCCTATGCAAGTTTGTCAGTTTTGATAATAATTCATCAAGTTTTAACCCATCTCATCCACATGTTCTCCCATCCCATCACACACATCTCACCACTCTCACACTCTCTAGGCGATAAGGACCACTCCCTCTCATGCCTTGCCTCATTGGCCAAAGCCAGAATCCAACACAAGAACCCAAGGGGGAGAGAAGAAAGGACTCCACTCACTAATCAAAGGAAGCGTAGGTCATAGGAATATCCATATCCGAGGACTCAACTATACATATAGATCGATCAACTCTGCAGAGCGTGTACACCTAGAACCACAAGATCACCATCATCGGTGGTGCCCTTCCTAGGCTAATACCAACTACCTCCCAACCAATATGGTGCCACCCTACCACTAAGCCCTAGGCCACCCCGGTGTCCACCGAAACGCTGAGACTATGAGACATAGTACCAGGGCCCCGAGGTCACTACACTGCCTTAGGCGAGTGTGGGCCACACGCTTGTACCTCCCTACACTATCCGCTTCCAACCTCACCGTCCTAGTTGGTTGGGTAACCGTCCCCCACCCATTCAGGAGCGAGTGGTGTGTACGTAGGGTCCTATGATCCGGTTCTCTTGACATACCAGTCCTTAGAGGGATCAGATAGGATATCTTCTCAAAGGGGATAACCAACACCCCGTGCCTCAACGGCACCTCCATCCCAGGGCTTCATCCCACAAAGACAGTCCACCCCGAGATCTCCTCATCTCACATGCACTCACCACAAGTACCTCTCGTAGGGGATGCCCAGGTCACACCCCCTGACAAGACTCATCCAATGACTCATCATAAGATCCTGCCCGATCGACTCAACCCTCACCACACACCCAAGACATACACCAAGATCTCCGCGGTTATTACCAAATTATCAACACCAAGTGCCTTAACCACTCACAAACAATCCTCCACCAAGCCTCACATCACAGATATAATACGTAGTAGAAGTAGTAGCAAGTAAGTAAGCGAGCGTCTAACCTATCAGCGGGTCTACAAGGGTATAGGTTGTGACAAGGTAAGGGCTTACAAGCAATTCTACCATGCAACCTATCATAGATCATTTGCATAAAAGTAAAGCACTGGCATCTATATTATAGCATGTCTAATAGGATTCTACGAGGTTGGGTGGGACGTGGCACCTATGGGCAAATCGTCTCCAAGCTCCTTGGTGTAGTCGGGGTCATACTCCTCAGACTATGGGCCCTCTGGGTCTATCAAACAAGACATATAACCACGATAAGTGACTCCTATAGATAATCACAAAGAAGCAAAGGAAATTCAAAAGATCCAAATGCACTCAAACATAAGCCTATGATGTAGAGCTCATTTTTAGAAGAATTTGGACGTTGGTTTCATATTTTTCTGAAGTCGTATGAATTTTCTAAGTTTCAATCATATTTTGAAAAAGAAAAAGAATAGGATAAATCAGGGGCTGACACGTGGCATGCTGTGATTGGGCAAGGCAGCTACGGTGAATGACAGGTGGGGTTGATCAATTGTTAGTGTTGACCGGTCAACGATCAATGTTGATTGGGCTCGGACTGGGCCTAGTGGGCTAGGTTTTGGGCCAAGTTGGGCTGGCCTAGCCCCGAAACATGTCAAATAGGCAGGTGACCACATGGCGCTTTTGGGCTCCTGCTAGGCTCGGTTCACACGCGTATCTCATGGTGGGCTAGCACGGCACGGGTCCATGGACCGCTGCCTGGGCTCATGGTGGACCGCGTCCACCCTTCTTTCCTTCTCCCTATGGCTCATGGTGGACTAGGTACACCGAGTGGGTCTAGGCGGGGAGCGTGGCTACTCCTTCTCCCCGTGTGGCGATGCTCTCACCGGCGGCGAGCTCGCATGCCAGCATGCTATGGTGGCTCAGCGTGGCAGCTAAGGGGGTCGACAGCATCACGGAGTCATGAGGAACCCAACGGAAGGCTAAAGGCAGCAGCTTGGGGCTTTGGGCAGCCGACGTGCACGCAGTGGCAACGGCGGGCTCTCAGTCGCATGTGGCAGGGCTCCTCCTACTCCGGTGAGGGCTCAATTAGGCTCCCAAGGTTCCTAGGTGGCTAGACAGGCTAGGCAAGACCCCAAAGCGAGGCCTTGCGGCTCACCGGTGCTAACTTCAACAATGGCAGCACGGTGGGCGTGACAGTGCTGCGACTAAGCGTGCCAGGGTCAAAAGGGTCCTTCTTTTGTGCGATTAGGGTCACAGGTAGGTCCTAGATGGTGGTGCCGGCGACCAATTTACACGGCGGAGCCCGCTTTGTGGTAGAACATGCGGCGGAGCTCCGGTGAGATCACTGCAATGGCGGTGAAGAGGCTCAGGTAGGCTATAGGCTCAACCAAACACACAGCGAGGCTCGTAGGGTCACGGTGGACATCACTGGCCCCTCCTCGCATCGCAAGGTGTCCGGGATCGATAGGAACATCCTCGGTAATGTGGCAGCATGGGAGCACGGTGACTCCGACAAGATGAAGGCGGCTAGTAGCTCCTAGGGCTCTTATAGGTCAGCCACCTAGGCATCTAGGCTCGTGAGGACATGATGAACAACATCGGCCCCTCCTCGGTCCCCGAGGTGGCTGGAATCAACGGGAATAGCTACGCACGGCGGTGACATTGGAATGCGGTGGTCCAGCAAGATAGACGTAACTAGTGGCTCCCAAGGCTTCTTCCCCTTCTCCCTTGTGCGTGTGGTGTGTCTCTTGGTGAGGCAAAACTTACCGAGGCATCCTTCTTGCCTCTACTGGTGTGAGGTGGCCAGAACGAGGCCACGTCATGGATGGCTCTGGCCATGGCGACTATGCGGGTGCGTGCCAAGGACGCCGGCATTCCTGAGTGCCAAGGTCTTGGCAAAGCCGGATCTTGGCCGTGCTTGTGCGGTGGTTGTTGGTATTTATTAACTTGTCACTTGTTTTAGTAGTCGCCTATTAATTACCTATGTCTCCTAACATTACTTTACTAGGTTGTCAACCCTAGTGATGGTGCCAGAGATGCTTATTGGTACTGCCTATCATCACTACTAGAATGATACTATGTAGTTCTTTATCATTTTATGTGACTAGAAAGAATATAAAGATATATGAATGAAAAGGAATCTACAAGCGCACAGATAATTATACCATTGTAGCACTTCACCTGAGAGTATTCCAGGTATCGTTATTTATATTTTACCAGAGGGAAGGTCTAGCATGGACAAGTATTGATAACTTACACCATTGATCCAGAAGTAAACCATAGCCGATATTCTACTCATAATAGGGGTAAGTCATAGGATAAGAGATATGAAAAGTATTGATCAATGATGATGATAAATCACTCAGAGTACTCCTTTCTATGGCATTAGCATGGTCAGGTAGAATATTAGAGGAATAATTCCTAAGTCATTCTTAATTACAAGTCAAAGCATAAATTGATTAGTGCAATTACACCTAGTAATCATGGCTAAGATCATCTTTATATCTACACATAAGGGATATTACTAAGGAAGATTAAGAATAGAGCTTGCCCTTCCTTTGTAACCACATCCTACGTGCTACCCATATCGGGGAGTGGACTATAAAGGACTCAATGGGAGTGTCACATCCATGATCTACCACATGGCCCGGAATATACGGTGTATCCGCAGGTAAACAACGTATAAGCACCAAGGTTACACAATGTCAACCACTCACCCTGTGTACTTTGGAGTGAGCGCTTTGTGAACTTATGCATAAACATAATGATAAACTAGCTATACTAAGTATATAATCAAAGTAGACAATGAACATTATAACAAAGAACATGAATAAGATGAACACTAATATTGTCATAACAATTGTAGCAAGCATATAAAAATAATAGAGATACAAAATAGAGGGGGTACAAGGATTATACCAAACCACGCTCTTGACATGATTGGGAATCCAAGAGAAGCCTGCTTGCCTCCCTCTAGACCTAACCTAACTAGCTATGCCCTAGAATTGATGGAGCTCTGAGGATGATTAGGGTTTCTATCTTCTCAAATGACTTGATGCCTCAGGGGGCTGGCAGGGGCTGGTATATATAGCCCAGAGCATCAAATGTGAGCCCTTGGATCAAACTAACTTAAGGAATGGTGTAGATGCAACCTAGGAGGCGGTGGAGAACCGACATTGCAACGCGAAGACCGACAGGTGGGCCTAGGGGCCTAGGGGGCTGCAGGTGGGGCTGGCCAGCCCCACTTGGCTGCCTCTACCTCTCTGCCTCGGTGTGGTGTCCTCTGGTGTCCTCTAGAACCTTCTAGTGTTTGTTTCATGGTGGATAAGTGCAATTAAATCTAACATGTAGGTCCACCTTGACGGTTTTCTGGTTAAACCCTGCAGAAAATATAGATTCACCAAAACTCGTGGAATTTATTAGTTTAAACCCCTAGACCTTTGTTGGTGATCATATTTGTGCCCTTATTCATGTTTTTTGACGGTTTATAATGGTTGTTAACTACCGTCAACAAGCTCCCCCAAGCTTAACCTTTGCTAGTCCCTTAGCAAAATTAAACTTAGCAAAAATTGGATCAAGAGCTGCTTCAACACTTTCACTCCTCAAAAGTACACATACATTCAAACAAGAATTCTCCTCTGGCTTAGAATAAACTGATATGACTTTCAAACTCACCCATATTACCTTCAACCATGGGGCTTCTTAGCCTTCACTTGGGTCTTGAGCAATCGAAAGACAAAATGATCAAGTCAAGCACTATGTCTCAAGTTCTTTGTTCAACTAGTATTCTAGAGTTTTTTTTGTAAGTTTTCAAAATAAAACTCAGAGCTTCCATTGTATGACACTCTCAAGTCTCTCAATATATGTGGTATTTGTGGATCCTTACCAAAGGCAATTCTTGTAACACCCCAAGTGTTAAGCTTGCATTTTCACTTGCATTGCATGAGCATAAGTGTCATCCATTCATTCATGAGCATGAGCACATGAAATTTTGTTTCATTCACTCTATGTTTATCACATGTGATACTTAATTTATACATGTATATGCCTTATAGTCATGCTTGGGTAATGCAACTGGGTGTTGTTTGGTCACCAAAACAACTTAGACACACTTAGGATGAAAAATGGAACCATGTTTGTATTCATGACTTGGTCCAAATTTGCTTCTAAGTGTTGGTATGACTTGAATGGCCTTTATCATGTTGATTGTTTGACCTATCTTGACTAACTACTTAGAGAGCTTGCATGGTACTGGGACCTAAATGAAAGTTGTAGTTCATGTTATGTGGAACAAACTTTGTTTAATGGTCAAGAGCTGAATTAGTGCCTAGATTGGTCAAATAGGGCTTTCAAAAATCAATTCAATACTGTTTTGAAACCAAAAAATAAATGGTTGTCATAAACTGACTTTCAGTTTCCAAGTAGCTAACTTTGGTGATTTTTAGTTTGCAAACCAGTTTGAATTAGATAAAACTTCTTAAAGCATTTTTGTAGTACTCTTGTAGCTATACAAAATGGTGAAAATGGTTTGCCAAAATTCATCACGGTTTGGGAGATCCAGGGGCTCAAAAATCAGGTTTCAGTTGGTTCGTCAGACCTGAACTCGACCTTTGCCAATTCAAAACTGGCCGGTCGTGGCCGACCATGGTCGGGCCACGCGCACCGCATGAAGACTGTACATCGGCGTCGGGCCCATGCTGCCATGCCAAAGGGGCCAAAGGTCGGGCGCTCGCTCCCTCATGCGCTCACTTCCGCTCTCCCTCGCTCTCTCACTCTCGCGCAGTGCCGGAGCGGAGGCGACCACAGTAGTGCCACTATCGAGCCTTCGCTGGCCTAGCTCGCCACCCACGCCTTACTGTCATCCACTTAACCATGCCCACAACTTGGCCATACCCAATCTATCTTGCCAAGACGCCAATGCCAACGTTCGAACCTAGGTAAAGCCTAGGGCCCATGTGCCATCGCTACGGTCACCATCGCCACCATCGAGCTTGAACTCGCCGTGGCGAGATGCCTCACACCTGCACTGCCCACTCTATCTTCCTGAGCCACCAATGCCAACGTTTGAACCTAGGTAAAGCCCTAGGGCCGCAGCCGCCATCACCGCGGCCACCTTCACTGTGTAACCCTAAAGCCATAGCCGAGCTCACCCAATCTTGTCATGGCCAGAGCTCCATCGTCCGCCATGGCCGCCTTGGCTGACCAACCCCTCCAATAGAAGCGCATGGAGGTGGAGAGCACGATGGTAGTGACTGTGTCGCTGGTGACCTCGCCGTCGGCGAGCTTTCGTCGGTCAAAGCACCGCCCTGCTTTTGTCCCTATGACATGTGGGTCCGAGTTGATCATGGGACCCAGCTGTCAGCGCCTCTGGGTGCAGTACGCCAGTGCACTTAGCATTTAACAGGGTTTTTGATATTCTTCTTTACGGATAATTGTCTGGCGGACATCCAAAGTGATGGTCGTTTGCTGGCGGACACCTTGTTTTGAGCAGTTTGCCGGAAGACACTCTGTTTTGGTGAAATTAGGCCACAGGACACCGCGGACCGGTTGCAGCCGGTTGAGGAGAGAGAACAGCGGTGAAATGACATTCTTGCCCCTACCGCTTTCTTCTTCCTCTCTCCCTCTCTTTAATCTATTTCCTGTCCGCCGTAGGGGACGTGCTTGTCTAGGCTCAGCCACCTCCACACCATCTTGCTGCTCTCCTCCACCGCCACCTCGCTCTCCAATCGTTGTCGACGCGTTCCTCCTCGCCTCCGCGCCCACGCCAGCCCCATCCTCCTCTTCCTCCGCCTCCTGTTCCGCCTTGGAAGACGCGCTCGTCTCCTAGCTCCGCCTGGGCTCCGTGGCCTCCCACGCCACCACACTAGAGCAGCTGGCGAGCACCACGCCCACACTGCCAGAGCCCTCCACGGTCGTGGCCATCTCCACTGTGGCGGCGCTGCTCGACTCTGCCTCCGCCACAGCGCAGCGCTGCTCCCGCTGATGGCTTTATCGCGGACCTGCTTGAGGAGGAAGGGAGCAGGTGCCCGCTGAGCAGGAGCTAGCATGCAATGCCCATGGGAAGGTCCATGTACCCCACTGGTAGCTCGTAGCACGTACCGCACCGGCGCTCGGCTGGAGGCTGCTCTGGCTCGGCCGTCCGCCCATCGGGGGATGCGAGGCCGATGCCAAGGCAGAGGGAGGTGGATGTTGACATCGCGGGTGTAGTAGTGGTTGCAGCCATGGGTGTTGGGGTGGTGCGGGTGGCGATGGGGACATTCAGGATGGGCACCGGTAGCTACGGATCTAGGGTGGGTCGGGGGTGAGGGAGGAGGGCCGCCGGGGCCTGGGCTCGTGCCGGCGCGCCACCAGCGAGGGCGCTGTCGCCCTGCACCCGCCGCCGCCTCGGGAGAGATGGAGGGGTGCGCGACACTGTGGGGCAGAGCCACAGAGAGGGGAGGGGAGTGGGAGAGGATTCGTCGAGTCACGTTGGGGAGGACACCAGATGTCCAAAATGAAATTTTCTCTCTCCTCAACCGACTGCAACCGATCCGCAGTGTCCTATGGCCCAATGTCACCGAACCAGAGTGTCTTCTAGCAAACTATTCAAAATGGGGTGTCCGCCAGCAAACGACCATCACTTTGGATGTCCGCTCGACAATTGTCCCTTTTTTATTTGTTTTTCTAGAAATTGTGCTGAACTTGTAAAATTCATAACTAATTTTAGGAGTGTCCAAATTGAGTGAACCAAATTTTGTTAGCTTCATCTTGATGAGTAATATCTGTTAAAAATACGAAACTTGGTATGTGCTATAGTTTGGTACCTTGTTTAAATTATCATGTTTATTCCCTATTAATCCTAAAAAATCCATAACTTGAGTTTGGGAGATGCTAAAAATGTGATTCCAATTTTGTTGGTCATGTTTTGACATGATGTAGCTAGGCAAAATACTAAACCTACAGTAAGCATGCTTGGAATATGACTTCTTGTTTTAGCTTGATTAAATGCTAGTTTCTTGTGGAATTAATTATGGTAGATTTATGGAATATATGGGCATGAATTAATTTCCACAACATTCTTGTGTTATGAGGACTGTAGGAAAAATAGTAAATCTGTTGCTTGACACTTTTCACAATGCTAAACCTATTCAAGTTGTTATAAGCCTATGCAACTTGTCATTTTTGTAGACGTTGCCACACTTATGCAAATGGCATGAAATTTGAACAGTAGTCTCTTGAGAGTATGTGTAGGCTATTGTAATTTTTTCAGAATTTATTGAACACTGGAATAAATTAATGGATCACCTTGTTTATGAAATACATTAATAAAAGCATATAATTAGTTGGTTTGGGCTTAACCATTATACTTTTCAATATATTGGGATGTATATAACCTGTTGGTATAGTTGGTTGTGCCCAGTTTTGATTGGTTGTATGCAGTTAGCTATTTATTGCTCTATAATTCAGTTGCATCTAGTTCCTTGACTTGTTTGCTTTGTGTGAGCTTGATGCTTGTTGATTTGATGCTTAGACTAATTAAGATAAGTTGTTAGCTGTAGGTTTTAGGCCTCTTACTGATGATGAACAACTTTATCTTAGGTTGCTAGAACATGGTGAGTGTGTGTTTGCTTTGCTAGAGAAGAGATATGCACCTACTCAGTAAAATAAAATTAATCTTGTAATCACCTTGCCATCTTGTTGTTAAGAATGAGTATATATATGCATGCATTGCACCCTATCATTCATGTCATCCCTTGTGCATCCTCTGTATTTATCTCTACCTTCATGCAAATAGGATCGCCAGAGGGGATAACACTTCTGGAGTTCGAGGCCATGGGAGTGGATGTGGCAGAACCTCCTAAATTATAGGGCCCACATGCACCTGTCACTGTCCAACGACCTTTGACATCTATGCATATGTTCCTGGTAATTTAAGAAGTCTGTCGGGTGTCCTCGGGGAACCCCGAATCATCCACGATTTCCGAGCAGGATCACATTACAAAGTCATTGCAGTATTACAACAGTTTATTCAAATAGATACATCAGAGTAAAAGTAGCGGAAGACTTACAATAACATAGTTTACAAACCATTTGTTTCAAACCATACAACTAAGTTTGATATTAAAACAAACCAAAGTAGTGGAGCTGCATTATAATAATATACAAAACACACAATAAGGCTGCCCTGCCCAAGGGCCACACAATTACTTCTCATCGTCATCACAAGGTACAACTGTCATGCAGCACGATCCACAACAGATCTGCTCATGAGACTCACCTGCAACAAGGGTCAACGAACCCTGAGTACAAAAGTACTCAACAAGACTTAACCGAAATAAGAACTGATAACTCAAGAATGCAGGCTCAGGGATTCAAGGTATGGTTTTAGCAATAATCAAAGTTATTTTGCGTAAAAGCTCTTTAACAAAATTCTTTATTTTAACAATTTAAACTTCATAAACTCATATACAAAGATGACACGATCCGTAATGAGATCATGAAACTTCATATCCAACACCTTCATCAACCATTCTCAAGTTCCAGTTATTAATACTACGATGATGAATAAAGTGAGTTGAGTCTCCATAACCGAGGAGCAACGACGATCGAACCGATTATAAACCCAAATGGGAATTCCAGACCACACGACATATGCAGGTCCCCGACCTACATATACCAACCTACCCTTGGATCCTCTACACAAGAACGGGTCCACGCCACCCGAGAATACAAAGACTCCACCAATCCAGCCCATAGCCACGTGGGTACACGCTATTCCGCCATCTCTCCACTCCCAAAGGCGTGAGTAGCCATTCTCGTAATAGAATCACCAAGTTTAGGCTTACGGAGTATGTGGTTAGTACTACAAATTCTCACCTCATGCAATTCAACAACGGACATGCCTTAATCGACACAAAGTGAAGAACCCACTCACAAGACCTCCATGTCTTGTGGCTCACACACACCACCGAGTCCCTTGGGTCTAGATTTATTACTCCACATTCCCATATCACATGCTAATATAATTAACCAATGTTCCATTTAAAACTTGCAGGTGGCAGGTAATCACCCGACTTTCATCATTCTACGCATAGCTAAGCAAAACTAGGCATATATGAGTTTAAAAACTAGTAATATGGTAAATATGGAATAACAAGGATGGTAATGCACCAATTAGGCTCTTACTTAACTCCTAATCACTTAATGCAGTAACGAAAAACAAAAGCAAAATTAATTTGTAAAACACAAGGTAGGGTTGTAAGCATCCGGGGCTTGCCTTCGTTGATTGGAAAAGTCCCGCCTCGCGACGTTTCACAAGTATTCGGTCCGACCTCAATGCAGACGGATTAACCTCCTCAACCACTTGATTAACTACCACATGTTCACCTTCGTTTACTACACATAATAACAATGCCATGTTTAACATGATGTGGAATACGAAACATGATGCTCGATGATGGATGCAAAATTAATAATTTGAATACAACTTTCCTTGCATGATACAATTTGCAAGTCAAACTAGTCAAACCTTTTTCGCAACACCCAATCAATTGCCAAGGATCATTATCAACTAATGATCCAAGGTCATCACTCAATCAAAATTTCAAACAAAACCTAAATCATTAAAGGTTACTATTTGCTTTTATGAATTAATTATTTAATTCAAAATTATGAAATAAATCAACTTATTCCAATTGAGCCCAAAATTTTTGTAAATGTTCATTACATGATAACTAAGTGGCAAAACAAATTTCATAATTTTTTGATAAATAAATAAGCCTAGAAAAATCATGGAAATCCATTTATTAATAAATTGAGCAATTTTTATCACATTCAAAAATTACTGAAAAACATTATTTTATATTTTTATTAAATACTATACATCACAGAGAAGTCACACAAAAATTTTCATAATTTTTGGAGCTCTAAATAAATCTACACAAAAATAACAAAAACAGATACTATTCATTCAAATCTGAAAATAGAAAAATCCATTTGAACGCTGAGTCACTGACAACCCGACCCCACATGTCATCCCTAACCTCCGACGTTGACCACGGCAGCGACGGCTCTGACCGGCGATTTCTCGCCGATGATGAGATCACCGGCGACGACCAACGTACCAAAATGATCACCAAGTCTAGGCGCATCGATTGACGTCCCTATCAAGACCGACACGGCCCTATACTAGCTCGTCGTCGACCATGGCGGATGCACGGTGGCACTAAGCAGCGCTTACGTTGTGGTGTGCAACCGGTAGAGCTCAAACAAGGGATTCAGAGGAAGCACCAGAGGCTCACCCCGAACGCTGCGTTGAAGCAAGGAGCGAGGGTCGGAGAAGCAACGGAGAGGCGACAACGATCACGGTGATCACGGTGGAGCAAAACGTCGTCGGCGATGGTGTGTACCGCGAATCGCAGTGATCAAAATGAGCAACCAGCTATGGATTAAGTACTACAGCATCCAGATGAAACAGAATCAGCCAAAACCAGGGATGAAGATGCACCGTGGAGCTCGTCATGGGGCGAATCGCTTCGGCGGAGGAGTTGTCGACGCGAAGAAGAAAGACGTGGACAATGAGTTTCCGGTGGAGATAAACTGAATTGGTGGGTCGATTGGACGCGTAAGGTTAAGGCGGAGCTAGGACAGGCTTTGCCAAGACGGCAACGGCGCTAAGTCGATGGCGAGAGCTCGACGGAGCTGCGGTGGTGGCGACGGGAAAAGCAGAGGAGGAAGAAAAACGATGACGACGGTGTCTCGGTTCTTATAACGCGACTCAGAAGCTCAAGGAAGCCACGACGGAGCCGTTTCCATGCCAGCGCGACGCCAAGGACGGCCACGACACGCCTGGAACGCCGAAGAAGGTCGCCGACGGTGTAGTCTCGACGGTGGACACTGTTCACAGTAATTACAAGTTTGCCATTCGCCAAAATTCACAAATTACTCTCAAATTTTCATAACAACTCAAAAATCTCCAAAAACAAAAGTTGTTCAAAATCAAAAGTTCTACAACTTTGCTTCTATAACCATCTCCTAATTCGGTCTAGATTTTGAAATGAACTTTTGAATTTGAATAGGGAAATTTAACGAATCACGCCTTTTTGAATTACTCAAAATTTTTCTAAGCAACTTGAAAAACTCCAAAAACAAACTTTGTATAACTTGCCAAGCTCTACACTTTTGCTTTTGGGATCAGCCCCAAATTATGCTTAGATTTTGAAATGGATTTTCAGGGTATGATTTAAATGCTGAAAAGCGGGGTTTTCTCGAAAAATTCAAAAATCCAAACAAACTTTGAATTCAAGTCAAACAATACAATTCAACACATACCACATGAATATAAACTTGCTTTAGTGTATGCATCTCAAAGTTTTCACCAAATGCCAAATGCTTTGCAATGCATATGATGACATGTCACGTTTTAGTATTTTAAACACCCGAGGTGTTACAATCCTTCCCCCTAAAAGAAATCCCGCCCCGAGATTCAAAGCCATAGAGTAAGTAATGGAAAAGGAAATGTGTCAATTCAATAACATCTAGAACTTTTCCATAAAACAACTGAGGTTCTTTTACAAAACACAATTTGTAGTAACCGAGCTCAACTAACATTATTCTATTCTATATTGACGCTAGAAACTCTGGAAACTTTTCTAACAAGTAATCTTCTAATTCCCAGGTAGCTTCCTCTTCTGAATGTTGATTCCATTGTATCTTGTAGAACTTTATTGTTCTTCTCCGAGTAACACGATCTTTCTGATCCAACACTCGGATAGGATATTCTGAATAAGTCAGATCTGGTTCAAGTTCCACTCCTTCAACTTCAACATTCTGCTCAGGCACTCGGAGACACTTCTTCAACTGAGACACATGGAACACATCATGTACAGCTGATAAATGTTCTGGTAATTTCAAGCGATAGGCCACTTTTCCATATCTCTCCAAAATTTGAAATGGTCCAATATATCGAGGTGCCAACTTGCCTTTAACACCAAAATGGTTAACTCCCTTCATTGGTGATACTTTCAGATATACAAAATCTCCTTTGTTAAACACCAATGGTCTCCATCGTCTATCCGCATAACTCTTTTGGCGGGACTGAGCTATTTTCAAATTACTCTGTATTTGCCTAACGTTGTCTTCCGTTTCTTTCACAAGGTCAACTCCAAAGAATCTTCTTTCTCCGGGCTCTGACCAACTCAGCAATGTTCTGCACCTACGGCCATAGAGTGCTTCAAATGGAGCCATTCTAATGCTTTCTTGATAACTATTGTTATATGAGAACTCGGCCAAAGGTAAGCATCCGTCCCACTTGTTGGAATAATTAAGGACACAACACCTTAACATATCTTCAAGCACTTGATTGACTCTTTCAGTCTGTCCATCAGTCTGCGGATGATAAGCTGTACTATACAGGAGCTTGGTATCCAAGGAAGAATGCAATTGTTTCCAAAAACTGGAGACAAATTGTGTACCCCGATCGGACACTATGGTCTTTGGTATTCCATGGAGACTCATAATTCTTGCTAAATATATCTTGGCGTATTGGACAGTGGGATATATAGTCTTGACAGGAAGAAAATGTGCTGACTTAGTGAGTCGATCTACAATAACCCATATTGAGTCAAATCCCTTTGCTGTCTTGGGTAGGCCAACAATAAAGTCCATACTTATGTCCTCCCACTTCCAAGCTAGAATAGGTAATGCTTGTAGTTCTCCAGCAGACCTCAAATGTATAGCTTTCACCTTCTGACAAGTATCACACTCTGCTATATATCTCGCAATTTCTATCTTCATTTTTGTCCACCAAAACCTTTGTTTTAAGTCATGGTACATCTTGTTGCTTCCCGGATGGATAGATAACCTAGTAGCATGTGCTTCTTCAAGAATTGACTGCCGCAACTCAGGAACTTTTGGTACTACCAAACGATCCTTGAACCATAGCACACCTTCATTATCTATACTGAAACATTCCGCCTTTCCATTCCTGACTCTTTCCTTGATATGGGCTACACCCTTGTTTTCCTTCTGAGCAGCAATAACTTGATCTCGAATAGTGGCTTCAACAATTATGTTGGTCAAACTACCTTGTTGAATTACTTCTACATTTAGCTTCTCCATCTCTTGACATAAAGTCAAACCCATTGTTCTTACTGTCAGGCAATTGCAATAGCTTTTTCAACTGAGAGCATCTGCAACTACATTTGCTTTACCAGGGTGATAATGTACTTCCAAATCGTAATCCTTAATTAGTTCTAACCATCTTCTTTGTCGCATGTTCAACTCTATCTGAGTAAAGATATATTTTAAGCTCTTGTGATCTGTATATATATGGCATGTATTACCAAGCAGGTAATGCCGCCAAATCTTCAGAGCATGAACCACAGCTGCTAACTCAAAATCATGAGTAGGATAGTGTTCTTCATGTTGCTTAAGTTGCCTGGACGCATAGGCAATGACTCGGCCTTCTTGCATCAACACACATCCAATACCAATACCTGAAGCATCACAATAAACATCAAACGGCTTCTCGATATCAGGTTGAGCTAACACTGGTGCAGTAATCAACAGCCTTTTTAAAGTCTGGAAAGCCTCTTCACAATCTGATGACCAGACAAACTTGACTTGGTTCTTCAACAATTCAGTTATAGGTTTTGATACTTTAGAGAATTCTGGAATAAACCGACGGTAATATCCCGCCAATCCAAGAAAACTCCAAACTTGATGAACTGTGGTTGGCGGGTTCCAATCAAGCACATCCCTCACTTTGCCGGGATCAACTGCAACTCCTTCGGCTGACAAGACATGTCCAAGAAATTGCACTTCCTTAAGCCAAAAATCACACTTGCTGAACTTAGCATACAATTGATGTTCTCTCAAACGAGTCAGAACAATTCTGAGGTGTTCTGCATGTTCTATCTTATTCTTGGAATATACTAGTATATCATCTATAAATACCACTACAAACTTGTCTAGCTCAGGCATGAATACTGAGTTCATCAGATACATGAAATGAGCGGGAGCATTTGTCAAACCAAAAGACATCACCAAGTATTCATATAATCCGTATCTTGTGGTAAATGTCGTTTTGGGAATATCTTCAGGCTTTATCTTAATTTGGTGATACCACGATCTCAAATCTATCTTGAGAAAACTTTGGCTCCGCCAACCGATCAAAAAGCAAATCTATCCGAGGTAATGGATACTTATTCTTGATGGTCACTTCATTCAACAGATGATAGTCAACACATAACCTCAGGGTCTCATCTTTCTTTTTCACAAAAATTGCCGGACATCCCCAAGGTGAGGAACTAGGTTGGATAAACCCCTTCTCAATTAATTCTTGTAATCGAGCCTTCAACTCGACCAATTCCTTAGGTGGCATTCTATAAGCTCTCCGAGAAATCGGAGCTGTTCTGAGTTGTAACTCTATGTTAAATCTGTACATCCCTATCGTGTGGTAGACCGGGTAAATCCTCGTGAAACACATCATCGGAAAGTCACGTACTACCGGGATATCTCTAATCTCTTTGTGGCAGTTGCACAAACTCGCCTAATCGATCTTCTTAAGGTTGGAAGTTGGATGAGAAGTTGAGAATTACTATCGTGCAAACTTACTCTTAAAGTCCTATTCAAAGCATCTATAACAGCCTTATCTTGTCGATACATCCAATTCATTCCCAAGATTACATCTATATCCACGATCCTTAAGGATAATCATGGTAGTGGGAAAAATATGCCCACCCTGTGTTTACGGTACTGGTACACCATTTCCTTAGTACACGACGTCCCCCGGGCGACTGTACAAAGAAACTTTCCTTTGTTGCCCCAATTGAAATTTCATACTTCATGACAAATGTTCTATTGATGAATGAATGCGATGCGCCGTAATCAAAAAAAGTATAACTGCAGGGTGATTGGCAAGTGAAACATACCCATCATCACTTTGGCGCCCCTCCGGAATTTCTCTCGGCTTGAATATAGAACACCCGTCTGTCTTCCTCTCATCTTTGCCCTTCTGAGCATTCTGATTGTGGTTCTTGTTTGGTGCCTGACCCTGTTATTGATTGGCAGGGGTCTTCTGATAATTTTGATTAGCCTACCTAGGATATGGACATTCCCTAGAGAAATGATCAGTCCTTCCACAATTGTAACACGG
This sequence comes from Miscanthus lutarioriparius, assembly GCA_904845875.1. Taxonomy (NCBI): domain Eukaryota; kingdom Viridiplantae; phylum Streptophyta; class Magnoliopsida; order Poales; family Poaceae; genus Miscanthus; species Miscanthus lutarioriparius. The sequence continues at coordinate 47,279,321 of CAJGYO010000018.1, read as the reverse complement.
ATAGTTGTGACCCTGTGACGTTGGAGCATTACCACCAGGAGCATTGGTTGACTGTGAGTTTGGATAGGTTATAGCAGGACGGACATTTGACTGTTGCCTGGCTTGGAACTGCGGTGGACGATAAGGAGGACGATAATGGTTTATTGGATGATAAATCACTCTCTGCCTCTTTTGGTTTCCACCAAAAGGTCCAGACGGCACATTCTTTTTCTTCTTGAGCTCCTTATGCTGCCGATACTTTGCCTCTGAAGCAATTGCAATATTTACTGCCTCATGATAAGTGATATTGGTATGCATCGTCATCATTGTCTACAGTTTGGTATTCGGACCTCTCATGAACCACTTCTTTTTTCTTGGCATCCAGATTGACATGTTCATATGCATATCATGGATGATGATTGAATCTTCCCACATCTTGATAACCGTTTGATCCCCTTGCCTCAAAGCAAGGAATTCATCCACTTCATAGCCATCACTCCTTCCGGGATATAATGGGCTCAAAGCGGTGCGAAATTCTGTCCAAGTTAATGAACGCTGCGGGTTGCATGGCCATCGATTTGCATACCAAGCACCATTTGCACCTCTAAGTTCTTTGCAAAGCAAACACCGGTTTTCAAACTCATGCAAAGTGAATAAGATCAAATTTACGCTCCATGGTCCTAAGCTGGGTCCATCGACCTCCAAAGTGGTTCATCCGCCTTGGTGAACACCGGGGTTTTGTATCCGTGAAATCCACATAAGTAGCCTCATGCCCGTTATGATTGCGCCACGGTTTCCATGCATCCGATTCTCGATTACTTTGAGCAATCTCATGAAGCAAACGAGAATTTTCCACATACCACATTGACTAATGCAATGATAGCATCGGCCAGATTAATTCGGCATCGGTGGCGGGTTGGGGATATCATCATCATCTTGTGAAGTACCGTGAATATGCGATCCTCAAGCTGCATCGACGACGCGATCTGCTCATAACAAACCAAACTTTATTCACAAGCCTTTATTGAATTGCACAAAAGCTTACTCCAGACACATAACATAGGGTTGATTACTATAAACACCAGACCCTATATGTACCAAAACAAAATACATAGCTTAACCATAATTAACTATTATACAACTCTACTCTTTTCCGTGATTACTTCAAACTTCAGTGCTCGGTATCCATTCCGAATTATTACCGCCTTCATCATCACTTTCATTGATCATTACTAATTCTTCAGATCTTCTTCTTCTTCCTCTTCCGATTCGTTATCATCGGCAAGGATGACACCAGGTCCATGGCATCGACTTGAGGCTCGTGGATTCGGGTTTAGTAGATTGCTAAGCCTATGAACTTCCTCATGAAGATAGGTATTATGTTCTTCTAAATCTTCTACATAGAATTCTAGCTCATGAGTTCTAGCTCTAGCTACATTTTCCCTATGCCAAGCCTCATTTCATCCCTCCACCGCATTTAACTAACATGCTTTCGCAGTTCCCTATGTGCGGTGGTGAGACGCCTCAATTGATCCTGTAATTCTCCCACCAGATAGCATCCAAAGCCCTATCTCTAGTAGCTTGTGCTAATTCTGCAGAAATTCTCTCAGATTCTCCTTTGGGATCGGGCCTAGAACTGCCATCGCTAGCACCATCGTTTCTAGGGGCAAGTTGGTGACGAGGAACTCCTTTGGGTCCAAAGTGGACTTACTTGGGCGTCATCTTGGCACGAGCCATAATTGTAGGAAACCAATTTAATCCAAGTAAGACCATTTGATCAAAGTCTAAAGAGCAGCTATGATGGATTACATTACTCAAACCAGTCTCACTACTCAACCTCAGGACTAAGAGGTGAAGGAAGTAACGAGTGAATTAATAATGATGCATGAATCGTTTCCATTTAACAAAAACATCAAAGTTTATAATGCACATAAACAACATTTATTTTTATATAGGGCATAGTAAGATTACTACTCCACCACACAAGACCTTTTTAATTAAATACGGAATGGTGAGAAAGAAATAAGATAAGTCAGAAGCAATTTGGACTAAATTAGCAAGTTTAATTTAGTCATCCCAAATCATTTTGAAGTTTTTGTAAACAATACAACAAAACCCTTGTAACGATCGCTCTGATACCATTCTGTGGCAGAACCTCCTAAATTATAGGGCCCACATGCACCTGTCACTGTCCAACGACCTTTGACATCTATGCATATGTTCCTGGTAATTTAAGAAGTCTGTCGGGTGTCCTCGGGGAACCCCGAATCATCCACGATTTCCGAGCAGGATCACATTACAAAGTCATTGCAGTATTACAACAGTTTATTCAAATAGATACATCAGAGTAAAAGTAGCGGAAGACTTACAATAACATAGTTTACAAACCATTTGTTTCAAACCATACAACTAAGTTCGATATTAAAACAAACCAAAGTAGTGGAGCGGCATTATAATAATATACAAAACACACAATGAGGCTGCCCTGCCCAAGGGCCACACAATTACTTCTCATCGTCATCACAAGGTACAACTGTCATGCAGCACGATCCACAACAGATCTGCTCATGAGACTCACCTGCAACAAGGGTCAACGAACCCTGAGTACAAAAGTACTCAACAAGACTTAACCGAAATAAGAACTGATAACTCAAGAATGCAGGCTCAGGGATTCAAGGTATGGTTTTAGCAATAATCAAAGTTATTTTGCGTAAAAGCTCTTTAACAAAATTCTTTATTTTAACAATTTAAACTTCATAAACTCATATACAAAGATGACACGATCCGTAATGAGATCATGAAACTTCATATCCAACACCTTCATCAACCATTCTCAAGTTCCAGTTATTAATACTACGATGATGAACAGTGAGTTGAGTCTCCATAACCGAGGAGCAACGACGATTCGAACCGATTATAAACCCAGCTGGGAATTCCAGACCACACGACATATGCAGGTCCCTGACCTACATATACCAACCTACCCTTGGATCCTCTACACAAGAACGGGTCCGCGCCACCCGAGAATACAGTACTCCACCAATCCAGCCCATAGCCACGTAGGTACACGCTATTCCCGCCATCTCTCCACTCCCAGTGCGTGAGTAGCCATTCTCGTAATAGAATCACCAAGTTTAGGCTTACCGGAGTATGTGGTTAGTACTACAAATTCTCACCTCATGCAATTCAACAACGGACATGCCTTAATCGACACAGGCGGAAAGAACCCACTCATAAGACCTCCATGTCTTGTGGCTCACACACACCGAGTCTGCCCGGTCTAGATTTATTACTCCACATTCCCATATCACATGCTAATATAATTAACCAATGTTCCATTTAAAACTTGCAGGTGGCAGGTAATCACCCGACTTTCATCATTCTACGCATAGCTAAGCAAAACTAGGCATATACGAGTTTAAAAACTGGTAATATGGTAAATATGGAATAACAAGGATGGTAATGCACCAATTAGGCTCTTACTTAACTCCTAATCACTTAATGCAGTAACGGAAAACAAAAGCAAAATTAATTTGTAAAACACAAGGTAGGGTTGTATGCATCCGGGGCTTGCCTTCGTTGACGGAAAAGTCCGGCTCCTGCGACGTTTCACAAGTATTCGGTCCGACCTCAACAAACGGATTAACCTCCTCAACCACTTGATTAACTACCACGTGTTCACCTTCGTTTACTACACGTAACAACAATGCCATGTTTAACATGATGTGGAATACGAAACATGATGCTCGATGATGGATGCAAAATTAATAATTTGAATACAACTTTCCTTCGCGGTACAGTTGCAAGTCAAACTAGTCAAACCTTTTTCGCAACACCCAATCAATTGTCAAGGATCATTATCAACTAATGATCCAAGGTCATCACTCAATCAAAATTTCAAACAAAGCCTAAATCATTAAAGGTTACTATTTGCTTTTATGAATTAATTTTTTAATTCAAAATTATGAAATAAATCAACTTATTCCAATTGAGCCCAAAATTTTTGTAAATGTTCATTACATGATAACTAAGTGGCAAAACAAATTTCATAATTTTTTCATAAATAAATAAGCCTAGAAAAATCGTGGAAATCCATTTATTAATAAATTGAGCAATTTTTATCACATTCAAAAATTACTAAAAACATTATTTTATATTTTTCTTAAATACTATACATCACAGAGAAGTCACACAAAAATTTTCATAATTTTTAGAGCTCTAAATAAATCTACACAAAAATAACAAAAACAGACACTATTCATTCAAATCTGAAAATAGAAAAATCCATTTGAACGCTGAGTCACTGACAACCCGACCCCACATGTCATCCCTAACCTCCGACGTTAACCACGGCAGCGACGGCTCTGACCGGCGATTTCTCGCCGACGGTGAGATCACCGGCGACGACCAACGTACCAAAATGATCACCAAGTCTAGGCGCATCGATTGACGTCCCTATCAGCACTAATTACGACCCTATACTAGCTCGTCGTCGACCATGCAGGACGCGGTGGCACGGCAGCGCTACGTCGGCGGTGTGCGACCGATAGAGCTCAAACAAGGGATTCAGGAAGCACCAGAGGCTCACCCCGAACACGTTGAAGCAAGGAGCGAGGTCGGAGAAGCAACGGAGAGGCGTGACAACGATCACAGTGATCACGGTGGAGCAAAACGTCGTCGGCGATGGTGTACCGGCGACTGCAGTGATCAAAATGAGCAACCAGCTATGGATTAAGTACTACAGCATCCAGACGAAACAGAATCAGCCAAAACCAGGGATGAAGATGCACCATGGAGCTCTGGCCGCGGCGAATCGTGCTCGGCGGAGGAGTTGTCGGCCGCGAAGAAGAAAGACGTGGATAGCGAGTTTCTGGTGGAGATAAACTGAATTGGTGGGTCGGTTGGACGCGTAAGGTTAAGGCGGAGCTGGGACAGGCTTTGTCGAGACGGCAACGGCGCTAAGTCGACGGCGAGAGCTCGATGGAGCTACGGTGGTGGCGACGGGAAAAGCAGAGGAGGAAGAAAAACGACGACGACGGCGCCTCGGTTCTTATAACGCGACTCAGAAGCTCAAGGAAGCCACGACTGAGCCGTTTCCGTGCCAGCGCGACGCCAAGGACGGCCACGACACGCCTGGAACGCCGAAGAAGGTCATCGGCGGTGTAGTCTCGACAGTGGACACTGTTCATAGTAATTACAAGTTTGCCATTCGCCAAAATTCACAAATTACTCTCAAATTTTCATAACAACTCAAAAATCTCCAAAAGCAAAAGTTGTTCAAAATCAAAAGTTCTACAACTTTGCTTCTATAACCATCTCCTAATTCGGTCTAGATTTTGAAATGAACTTTTGAATTTGAATAGGGAAATTTAACGAATCACGCCTTTTTGAATTACTCAAAAATTTTCTAAACAACTTGAAAAACTCCAAAAACAAACTTTGTATAACTTGCCAAGCTCTACACTTTTTATTTTGGGATCAACCCCAAATTATGCTTAGATTTTGAAATGGATTTTCAGGGTAGGATTTAAATGCTGAAAAGCGGGGTTTTCTCGAAAAATTCAAAAATCCAAACAAACTTTGAATTCAAGTCAAACAATACAATTCAACACATACCACATGAATATAAACTTGCTTTAGTGTATGCATCTCAAAGTTTTCACCAAATGCCAAATGCTTTGCAATGCATATGATGACATGTCAGGTTTTAGTATTTTAAACACCCGAGGTGTTACAGTGGAGGACCAGCAGGAGACCTAGTAGCAGGAAGTTCCAGAAGGTGAAGAATAGGTCCAAGAAGAACTGCCTGAGTGCCCGGACCATAAGCCCTCGGCCTATTTGAAAGGCAAGCCTCGGAGCATTCTAGGTCTCCTATGTTTTATAAATGCCAACTTGAGTTCTTTATGTTTGATGCATTAGGTTGTACAAATTGATTGGAAACACTTGATGCAGATGATCTCCTTGTCCAGAATTATATCTTGAAACAATATGTAGGTCCAGGATCGAATAAATGCTTAGCCATGCTTAGTTCGATAGAAGTCGGGTGATTTCCTATCACCTGCGAGCTATAGGCGGATACCTAGTCAAGGTTGGCAATATTTGCTATCGTGGAAAAGAACCATGTGATGATGTAATTGGAGGTCAAATGGAGTCTATGTTGTAGGTTGACTCATGTGATTCTATCTGTGCTGCTTAAGGACCGCATCGTTGTTGGTCCTTGGTCATTTTGAACATAGCCTCTCGCTTAGCTGGCCACATAACTCGTTCCGATCACGAAGCCGAGTAGCTCAACTCAAGACGGGCCTCGTTCTATACAAGTGCACACACTGGAGGTAGTAAGGATGTGCGGGGAGCCAGATGTGAGTTCAAGGGCAGGCCAGGCCTGATCGTCCTAGCAGCTGGTTAGTCCCTGAGTGTGCGGCGCTGATCGAACCCGTGACATATGACATGAGTTGTACCAAAGGTGACCTAAGGCTACCTTGGCATAGGTATGTCTGGGTTTGTGTTAGGATTTCTACCCAGCTGGTTGTAATCTATTTGAATCGCCGTCTCTCCCGGATAGTGAGAAACTTGACTGAGCTTCCTTCTATTGTAGTAAGTTGATGAAAGTGAAATGGTTATGATTATGATACAATAAATGGCTATGGTTACTAATGTGATGCTACATATTTGTATACAACATGTTTGGCATAGGTTAGTTGCTAATCTAGAGTGAATAGCTATAATTAACTTATTGACCGAATTATAAAATGGGTAGCTCAAGTAGTGGCTTTTTTATGCAAAATGATGTCAAGCTAGCTCCACTTATAAAGCCTTACATAATCCTTGGTGTCACTTTATTTTTGGTTTATGATGGGTAAGTCTAGCTGAGTACCTTCTCGTACTTAGGGTTTATTCCCACTTGTTGCAGATGGTACTATATATCATGGTTATTGCAAGAACTGCTTCTCTCCAGCGGTGGACGAGGAGTGAGACCGTGGGCAGGGTCCTTCTATATTAGTTTGTTCAGGTTGCTTTTGTTGGACTTGATCATGGAACTGGCACATATCTAAACTGTGTGTGTGAGATGTTTTAAAACTATGTTGCTTCCGCTACTAAATTTGAGATTCGTGTTGTAATAATTATATTTGAACTCCGATGTATGTTGAACTACTTGTGAACTTTATGTAACATGTGACATGTATGTTGAATCATGTACGATCTTGGTTTGTATGTTGGTTATGAATCGAGGTCCTTCGCGACACTCGATGGACTACCGGGTTTATATGGGCTCAAATATGATAGTGTGACCACCCCGGTGGTTGCCATTGTACTTGTGCTCTTATAAATTGGTCAGTTCTGTGACAGCTGGCATCGGAGCAAGATTCAACATTACTTGTCAAATGTGTAATTAAAATAAAGGTTTTTGTTTTACAAAACCAGTTTTGGCAACTTATAGCTATATATATAGGTGTGTTCGAATCTGAAATTTAATCTAAAGTGTGCCAGTGATCATCTCCTTTATGCGCAGTTAAGGATTTCAAGTGGTTTAGTAAGTACTAACTTTGGGGGGTTACTTTCTTGCAATTTTATTTTGTTGTCCATAGGGCGTGCTATTGTATGGGTGCCATTCACTTGAATGGTAATGTATGGATCAATATACCTCTACGCCTAGGTAAGTTGGTGGGTGGCATGACCGCAAGATGTTAGCATGTGGTCTAAGGGGAGAGGTAGTTTTGATACTGAAGTATATATATTTCCTATATATACGGAAGTATTTAATTGTGTGTTAGTTTTGATACGGCTGTATATGCATATTTATATGTACTAGCCATTGCTGCCTGTGCTTCGCTGCGGATGATGTGCTTCTATAGAAAATTGGCTAATATGTCTAATATGTTTTCTGATCGTGTTGGTATGAAAGGTTGGTCTCAATATTGTAAACAAACATAGAGATTGGTTGTCATTATTCTAGGTCAGCATATCAATGATATGCTAGTGGGAAGAAGCATTTGATGGAATTGGGCTCAAGCAACTAACACACTTAGATTTAGAGCACAACATTGGCTAGGATTATATTATAGGTGGAAACAGCAAAAACCACAACACAAGTACTTCTCCTAACGCGAGGGTTTAAAAAAATGAATTAGGATCCACTCCCCTTAGGCGAAACTACAACACATTTCGTAAATCTGGAATTACACGAAGGCGGCACCGTAACCTATTAACCAGGCAACTACTACCAACTTACATGCCATGAAAGCGGTGAGGTCATAGACCACAGAATAAGAGGAGTATTACGAGAGAAAATGCAAACAACAAAGGTTCCCTTCACAACAAGGGACAAGGAATTCAAATCTATCGGCGGATTTGGTTTTATGAGATTCAGGTGTCCTGCTGGGACATCCATGGTTAGTCGATACAGTCTCCTATATTATCCAACCACGGCTGATCTGCTGGTATCTGAATGGTAACTTCTCTGGTAACCCGCTTAATATCGCCCTTGAAAACTTTAAGTACGTCTATGAAATTTAAGGTAGACGGACGCAATAAACACGACGAGATAAATAAAATGCATATTCCAACGGTCTTACATGGGTACATTATATAGGCATTTAGACTTCCATTCGTGGCACATGCTTCACCTTCCTACGTCGGACGATCCCAACAACTATGGACGACAACAACGGCAAGAGCACAATACAGGAGGACAGCGATGAAAAGCACTACTACTACGGGTACAACATCCCAAGGCAACTAATTTACCTTGAAACCACGCATCTTTATTCTTGTGCTCGGCGGATTCTTCTATCACCCTGGCTATGGATCTGCATCTTCTCATGGCAATGGCTAAGTGAGAGGAACCAAGGGTTCTGCTTCTAACACTTTTGAAGGTGGAGATGCTGGCCATTCTGCATCACCGATTTTCCTTCTTTCAGGCGGGTGGATAGGGATCCCCTCCAAGATCGGGGCATCCTGCCTTTCATCAACCAGCATCCTTCGCTTGGCCTTAGTGAACAGATAGGCCTCACCCAGCTGATGAACGCACAGATCTTCAGCCTCCTTTAGAGCTTCCGACATTGCAGTCTCCCGGCTCTCAGCAGCTGCAGCACTGGCATGTGCTTCGGCGAGCTACACCTGGAGCATCCGAGTGAAGATCTCGGCTTCTTCGGCGCGCCGGAGGCACGCCCTCAGCTCCAAGGCTTGCTGGTCATACTGCTCATCTAGAGCAAGCAGGTACGTGGTCAAGTGCACCACGATAGGACTATCTTCTTGCGCATCCCGCCCCTGCAAAGCCTCCATGCGAGCCCTCCATGCCCGCCGATTCCTATCCAAGGGTGGAAAGAACCTCATGGGGGTACGGGCAATGGGCTCTTCATAGAGCTGGCAAAGGTACCGCAAGGCTTTGCGGGCCACAACCTGGTAGGTGTCGGTGAAGCTAAACCCGGTTGCGGTCACACTCCAGGCTTCAGTGATGTCGAGGAACTCTTCGCTCTTCCCAATGTAGACAGTAACCTCACACCGATCGGTGCCATGTTTCTCATACTCATGGCTCTCATACTTGGGATGATCTTTGACTCCGAGCTTTTGCAGGGTGGCATGCAGGATTCTAGGGAAACCCTCAACATTTAGGCAGTAACTACTAACCTAGGCTCCTGCCATTTCTGGCAGTGGATACAAAAAAGGGATGAGCAAAAAGCTCGCCCAAAGGCAAAACCTAAGCGAGCTAAAGTGTGCTGAGTGGTGGTACCAATGGCTAAGCCAGGCTCTGCTTATAAAGGCGAGAGCAGTCTGTGGTCCTAGCGCGGTTCACTAAGGTTCCTGCGTGGGATCACTACGAATGAATGGAGGAAATTCTATGCGTTCGAGGCGAGTGACGTGCGGTGCCATTACTGAGCAGCACGACTATAGGGCAAAGGTTTGACAAAGAGCGTAGAAAAGGGGTACAAGGAGACATGGGTCACTATTGGCGTGAACTACAGGCGAACGCGGAGCACAAAGCCACAGTGTGGACCTAACTTTGTAACAGGAATGAGTAGGCCATGCACACCATGACACGCATGACACCTATGGATGGCGTATCTGCCAGCAATACGGCACAATAATGCACAAACAAGATATGCATGAATGCACGTCCTATGCGTTCGAGGTGGGTGATGTCTGAGGCCATTAATGACTAATACGGCTGCAAGCCAAGGTTCCGACAAGAGCCCAAAAAAGAGTGCGGGGAGACTTGGGTCATGGGGGCATGAACCGCAGGCAACGCAAAGCACAAAGCCACAAGGAGCGAGCGCCTCTGCAAGCATGGATGCAGATGCAACTACGGTAGATGTAGTAATGGCGACCAACCCCAACCACCAACCATCTCGGTTGCAACATGCACACAACCCAAGCCATGTCTTAGATGCATGGATGCATGTGTAAGTACAAATGGTCTTGCATGGTCGGTGAATCGTTTTAATCCGATGGTAAGGAGGAGAGGCATTAAATGTGTCCACCTGCCTGACTTGTTTTTATCTGATGGTAACATGAAGGGGAGGCATCAAATGTGTCCACCTACTGTCGACCCACCCTACGTAGGTGAAGATGTCCAGTGCTTTCAAACTTACTTAGTGAATTTCTGGATACCTTAGGGAATGGGTTCAGACATTGCTCGTTTCGTGTGCGTAAAAATCCTATCGCTTTCCTTTTACTGGTCTCTACACTAGACTAAATAGTGGACTGCGCCAAGACCAATGATCACTCCACCATTATAAAAGGCCTAGCCTAGCCACTTGGTAACACCACTCGGTGAGTCTCAGCTCACCTAGCCTTTTCCCAAGCAAGCTTCTCGCTCGAGCCTTCCTTATAACCATCATCCACCAAAGATGGCAGGAGCCTGGGTTAGCAGCTATTGCATGAACACTGAGGGTTTTCCCAAAATCCTGTGTGCCACCTTGCAAAAACTCAAAGTCAAGGATCGCCCTGAGTATGAGGGTCGTGAGTATGAGAAACATGGCACTGAGCGATGTGAGGTCACTGTCTATATTGGGAAGAGTGAGGAGTTCCTTGATATCACTGAAGCTTGGAATGTGACTGCAATCGGGTTCTGCTTCGTCGACACCTACCAAGCTGTGGGCCCACAAAGCCCTACGGTATCTTTGCCAGATCTATGAAGAGCCAATTGCTCGTACCCCCATGAAGTTCTTACCACCTTTGGAAAAGAATCGATGGGTATGGAGGGCTCGCATGGAGGCTTTGCAAGGGGGGACGCGCAAGAAAATAGCCCTACTGTGGTATATCTGGCCACATATTTGATTGCTCTGGATGAGCAGTATGACCGGTAGGCCTCAGAGCTGAGGAAGTGCCTCCGCCGAGCTAAGGAAGCCGAGATCTTTTCTAGGATGCTCGAAGTGCAACTCGCTGAGGCGCACGCCAATGTGGCAGCCATAGAAAGTTGTGAGACTGCCATGGCGGAAGCCCTAAAGGAGGCTGAAGATCGGCACACCCAGCAGCTAGAGGATGCTTATCTGGTCACAAGGGCCAAGCGTAGGACACTTGGCACAGAAAGGCAAGAACCCTTGCTCCTGGAGGGAATACCTATCCACCCACCGGAAAGAAGGAGAACCGGTGTTGCAGTACCACCAGCACCTCCACCCTCGGAGGTATCAGAAGTAGAGTCCTTGCTTCCCCTCACTCAGTCACCACCATGAGATGAGGTAGATCCTTAGCCAGCGTAGAAGAAGAAACAACCGATGTGAGGAATGAAGCCATTTGGTTCGACAAAGTAGACAAGTTGTCCTAGGGGACATGTACCCATAGTTAGTAGTGCTTTTCATCGTCATTCTCTAGTGCTGTAATCTTTTCATTGTATTTCATCCGTAGATGTTAAGAACCGTTTATTCATGTGAGACAAGCGATGTGTTCAGAATGGGAGAGCGAGTGCTTGTATGTTGTATCCGTATAAGGACGTTTGGGACGTGCATTTTGTTGTATCCGCTATGTTTGCTATGTCGATTTACCCTTAGACCTCGTTAGACTTACCTAGGGCTCTTGAGGCAAAAAACAAATGGGCTACAAGAAAAGCAACCATTAAGATGCAAGCAGACCAGGTATGGTTGGTTGGCATAGAACCCTGTATCAGCTAATTGTGGGTGTCCCAGCAGAACACTTGAATTTTCTTAAAAACTAAATCTGTTGTAGGATTTGATTTCCTGGCCCCTGGCCGCGAAAGGAACCCTTGTTGTCTGTATCTTTCCTTACAATCCATTGTTAGTTCCGTGCTCAGTGACCCCACTACTTGCACTACGTGTAAGCTGGTAAAGTTGCCTGTTTAAATGTCTATGGTGCCGCGATGAAACCGAGGGCCCCTGTGGAACATCTACCACATGACGACGTTGCTCACCACGCGCTGGTATAGAGGTGGTTAACCAAGCACCTTTGCCAAGTTACACCACCGTATCGCTCTCGCAACAAAATATTTTTCTCTGGAAAAAGATTCTTGTGTTCTAACGAAAAATACACAATGGGTTTGCAGGTTATGATTTGCAAGCTATAATGTGTCCTTTGAAGCTGAACCTTCCAGGTTTGAACATAATACCTAGTTACCTACACACGACTACTTCACCTTAAAAATCTACACGTGATTTTACTTTGGTAGTCACTTTATATCTGGATTCACGATTTGAGCTTTGATACCTCAGATCATGACATGCCATGGTTGGTTACCTGTGTGAGCAGGGCTATTCCAAGGAAAATACTGCTTGAAATTTTGCGAATATAGATTACTATTTTTCGTTTCGAGAATGTTGACCGGACATCATTGTACGGCGAGAAGATTTGGCTTTTTTTTAGCAAACCAAAAGAAGATTTTGACGGAACCTCATCTTGTTGCAAAGAATTTTATCCAGGATGCTGCTCCTCGTGGCAGGCCCAAGAGAAAAAGAGAAAAAGACCCAAGACCTTACACTCTCTTTGGCATCTTTCCCGTTCCTCTCCTCCAGTCGTCGTGAGCCTTCTTCCTAGTCGAGAGTTCTGACCAAACCTGCTACATCCAATCGACCAAATCGCTGTGGAAGGGCGCACCATGGAGGCGGGGGTGGAGAAGAAGGAGACTGAGCAGGAGGAGGAGCAGGTACCGCACGCGCGTAAGGATGACGCGCTCGCAGCCGCCAAGGAAGACGAAGCGGATTCGGAGGAGACCGAGCGCCGCAACCGTGACCTCAAGGCCGTGCTCTACCCCCCTAGGGTAAGATCCCCCCGCAGGCAGATCTGTCTCACGCCCCAACTCATTGGATGCTTTGCACCTCAAATCACCGTTGTGCGTGGTAGATTGCTTGGTGAGGCTGTAGAAGCGGGTTTTGACTCACTGAATTTTGGCCATGTGTCTACAGCGCAAGACCGTGCTCTGGTACACGCGCTGGATGCCTACTGCGAGGTCGCAGGCGTAGGAAGACAACATCAAGAAGCCCATCGATGTCAGCATAGTATGTCTTTCGGGTGGTTGTAGTTGTTGTGGGGGATTTCTAATCTCAGTTCAGCTGACCGCTGTTTCCTTTTTTTTAAATACTTGAAGGTCGAATCGTTCTAGGTTTGCTACTGCCACCCTGCGCGTTCCTCTTCCCTGCCAAGTCCCACTGACCTTCATCTCCTCAAGGATGGCATTCGTCCCCTCTAGGAGGTATTATTCAGGATGTGTCATTCTCCGTTCTCTCTGTTTACGTGTTGTATGCCTGTCCCTGTGCCTAGTGGTTAATGGTTTTCAATTGCCCAGGATCCTGCAAATCAGAAGGGTGGCAAGTGGATAAGTACATTCAAAAATGCAGTTTCAGGTCGATTCTAGGAGGACTTGATAGGTAAACTCGTGGCATCAATGTATGTGTTTTTAGAAGATCGTTTGCTGCGGTTGATAAGATCTTGGATAAAACTCAAACTCATCCATTAGCTGAGCATCTGCTCTATGATAGTACACAGCTACTTTGTCCTGTTTGATACCATATGGAGAACGATCTTATCTTATTATGATCTTGTCCACCTTGGTAGCATCCTGCCATTTTCTGTGATGAATCACTCTTTGATTGGCAAGGTATCATATGGAATGCTACGGTGATAGACCAACCCATTCTTTCATGTACTGGAAGCCAATCAAGATAATCTTTTCCTAATCCTCTTTAGTTTACATAATGGAATGGGGTAGTAGTCATTCCTCATGACCAAAATGTAGATAAGAAATGAGGGCCATGATCAAGCTATTAAAATCATGCGATGGCAACCTAAACCTATGATGAAACAAAACAGGCTTGATGGTAGGATCGTTTTATGCTGCGACGCATGTTTTAGTGTGGATCAGATATCTTTTGATGTTTTGGCCCTTTCATAATATATTTAAACAGGTACTTGATAAGGTGTGTTTTATTACACCATTCAACGTTTATATGTGCTCTAAATCTTTTTAGCAATGTCATATTGTATGGGACAACCCATTCGTTATCAAGTTTAACACCATATCGCTCGACAAAGTGGCCAGTGTTAGGACAACACCTATACTGCACAAAGCCATCCTCACCAACAATTGTGTTTGGTTGAGTGCCCTTTGGGAAGAACTTGGAGCACCTGTTGTTTTTCATGCATGGGCAATTCTGATTCAGTTGACCACAAGGGCCATGCACCATGAACTCATCGACAAGACTATAACCTAGGGGGTCAGATGATTTATCCAGTATCTCTGCACATATTATTGAGTCAATAAAAGAAGGACGAGGGTCTTTAGTGTTACCTTCAAGCCAAACCAGAATATGAACGTGGGGCAGGCCACGCTTTTGGAACTCGATGGTGTAGAGTACTGAAACAGGAAATGGGGGTACCAGGATTAGAAAGATAGTAGGCAATCAAATATGCTATTCCATGAGGCGTTGTTAGCATCGACGGCCCTAACTGGATGGAAAGAAATAACACATGGGACAACACCTAGACAAATCAGCTACTCAAACGGTTTGCCCTAGTAAATCCATTGTGCAGTAAACATCCACTAGATGCCTAGTGAAGCTTATCTTTCAAATAAGAAACATAGTGATGAAGGATGGAAATTGCTAGCTATACCTGCACGTGCCTTCCCAAAATAAGTGCCTTCCTTCAACCCAGAAACAAGCTCGTCCATCTTTAGCCTGAAGACTCGACTAACTATATCAGGTCTAGCGTCAGGCCTTTGACCTGGAACAAATGTAAGGGCATCAGCTATTTCCTGCCATTTTGGATTACATGTAAAAGTAATAAACATATCTGGAGGCCCATATGATCAGCAGATGGCCATTGCATCCTGGTAATTCTGAACCATATACCGTTTGCTCCCTGTAAAGCTAGCAGGCAAAATAACCTTCTTACCAATGCCACCGCCATCAACATCACCCTTGTGAAGCGCATCCTTGAGGCCCTTGTACACCTCTGACCTCATGTTCTTATTGTTCTTAACTATAAACCTAAGCCTATTCCCCTCCACGGATGCGAATGCGTCAACAATATATTGCTGGAATAATCGGTCGCCACGTATCAATGTGGTTGCCTCACATCTATGTTGCTGTAATCTATAAGCATAGTACTCAAGCATTGTGACCTCGCCTCTAGCTCCAACCCTCAAGGTCGCTGACCTTTTGTACTTGGTTCCTATTTTGAAACCCTGGTCCCCATAAGGGAACAAAACCGAGTACTGCAGTGACATATAGTTTGCGTACAGGTTGCTAATTCATTTAAGGCCGCCACCCCTATCCTGAATGATTATATCTGGGCTCTTTTTTTGCTCAGAGAAGTCCCTGACTATCAAAGCAGCTATCTCAGACCTTGCCGACGCACTATATTGGGAAGTGTTCTTGGACCTATCATGTAATAGCCTAAGCCGTAACGGCTGGCACCGGCTCTGTACCAGTAAGTCCCTAGCTGCCCTAAATGATTTTACCAGTGCATTTGATTCATCAAACATTCGTACCAAGCCTTCAACTATCTGTTTGTCAACCTGGCTACCATCGTCAGACTCCCTGTGCCTATCAAAAATCGATATTCGATTTTGAACTTCGTTTTCAGTGTCAAAAATGTAAAGCTGTGCATAAACTGGGGACACACCCTCATCTGGCAGCAAAGATCCAATTCTATGGTGGACCTGACCATTAATCCTAAACACATATGGACCAGGTCCCTTGTTTACACCTGTGTCAATCTCAGCACCAAGCGATGTGAATGCAAACATAGAATTGTACGACCGAACAGATTTAATAAAATATTTGGAAAGAGCACCACCATTTGGATTCAGCAGCCCATCTAAGAATGGAGGAGGGTCTTTTTGGAAAGGCAAACTGACCTTCCCTCCTTTGCAGCAAAGATGGAAACGAATAGTGGCTGCGTCACCTGGATATGACCTTTTCACACTCTCTTGGTACCAAAACTGCGCACCACAGTGCTGGCACTCATGTGCTGGAGGCCCGTAATATGAAGTCTCAGTGGAAAGGCAATCTGCACATGGCACAAGCTATCAGCCAAGCCAGGAATCTATTTTATCAACACCCAGGAACCTGCACAAGGTAAACAATCAACACCTGGAATTGAAGCTACACTCTCCCCACGCTGCCTCTTCCTTCGCCGGCTAGAGGGAGCTCCTTCCATGTACCATCAATGTGTGCCTGTACACGGTCGGAGCACTAGAAAAATTACGTACTGACAAGACGAAGGTTAGGAGAGGAGAGGACCGCCGCAAACAAAAGGAAAAGAAAATAACAGAACAGGCAGTCAGCTGTATGACAGCAAGGGCACGAACGAGGCTGTAGGCACCACTTCCTAGGACCGAGATCATGCGCTAAACACATGTAGGCACAGCGGAATGACTTGGTGGGACACGATCAAGACATGCGTATACGCACAAAATGTGCCTGTTACATTCATATGCATAGGTTAACTAAGTTAGCTCAAATTCAAAGGTCTGTCCAGCCACTCGCCACGTTCATAGTTAGGCGTTAATTTTACAAAATCTTTCACCACGACAGTTACACAGCACAGACCTACTGTGGCGTTCTTCCCATGTGGTCTGCTCTGGCTATGCCATCATCTATGGCCGATAAATGCCACGGTATCTATGCTGGTCGTTTGAGTGTAACAAAGGCTAGTAACAACAACAGAAGCTACTGCAGGGGTGAATTATATGAACTACAAGGAGGGCACTTGCAGGCAACGGTAGGAAGTGATGAAGCACCGGGCAGCACACCACATGGGTATATAGGGAAGAGCTCGAGGCTTGGATGAGGCATGGGCGCCTCTGCCACCACCAGGTGCAACAACCTCATCAATGAGAGTGGGTCCAACCTAAACAAGGTGTGCATGCAGGCTTGGATGGCTATGCAGTCCATTGGTACGAACACGTTAGGCCCGAGTGGCTGCATGCATGACTGCGATTACACGAGTTATACCTGTTGTCCACTGGCAGGGTCACTTGAGGGCCCTTATAGGCACCGCCTCCTACCCTACATAGGCTTTTAGGAGTCTGTGTCAGTGTGCAGTAGGTGCAACTCAGCTGTCCCATACCGTAGATAGGTTTGGGTGCCTACCCTAGGTAAGTTTTTAGGAGTTTGTGCTGATTTCACCATGCGCACGTGTGCACAGTGAACTGCATTTTTGGCCGGCTACATGCATTCATCCACACCACGACAAAACACATACTAGGTACCCCTTACAAGCGCGAGCCACTGAGCCTGGACTTGAAAGCGTACAAAGTCTGCTAGATCACATCCACAGTTGTACAGATGTTTAATTAATTTATCTGGCTTCCCATTCAAAAACATGGAGTCCTATACTGGTGAGTGTGTCGTATTAGTCTCTTATATTATGTTTTTATTTTCTAGCTGGTTTTTATATAATCGGAATTCAGAAGGCCACCAACACTGGCACATGTTGCTTATCTCTCTTTGATCCCATCTCCTACCAACGAATGCCTCACCTATGCCTGCTTTACACCGCGTGCTCAATGATTTGCCTGCACAACAATGTTTGCTACTAACCAAATAACCATGTCCAGCTTCTTGCATGAGCAGAAACGCAGAGGCACATATCTACATCTGACAAGACGCCCTATATATTAAAAGAAGCAAACAAGAAGCACTGAAGCTACCCTTGCTCAGAAGTTAATTCAATTTCCTAAACAATAGTTTTTTCAGCTACAAATGCCTACTTGCCAGTAGTTTTCCCAAACAGTAGTTTTTCAGCGTAAAGCCGTAAACCACGGAACACTTCCGGTGGCGGCGGCGACCAACTGAGCCTTGCTGCCTAGAACTTATAAGGCTCAATGTCTCACTGTTTTGTTTAGTATTTAAGCTGCTGCCGAAACTGGTGAGCTTCTACCATTTCAATGTAGAAAGCATATTATGTAAACGGAAACTGTGATTATCAAATCTGCATATTCTTTTTAAGCTCCATCACTTCTATACAAAATTAGTTTATTTAAACGAGAACAAGGAACCTGGTCTTTTACCAAGTAGTTGTTCTTGTCAGCTATCTTGTTACAGGAGTATAGGGATCTGAGTCTCTATGTTGTCGATGGGTACTGTGCAATAGATTTCTAAATTGCAAGTTTCTGAGCGAACTGGGTGCTTGGTTGGATTCTGCTGTTTACTGCTGTGCGAATGGCTAAACCTTCAGCCCAATATGTGGTTCTTTTCTGCTACAGATTATGAGTATTCGTAATCTATGAAGTGCATCAATCAGATGTTTTGGTTCCAGGTACTGGCTTTCAGGGACATAAACCCTCAAGCTCCAACGCACATCCTCATCATCCCCAAAGTCAAGGATGGACTAACTGGCCTGTCAAAGGTAGAGGTTACTGCTCATCAGGTATACTTTACTGTATACTTGTCTAAAATCTGTTATCCTCAAAAGCCAAAAGAAATACATTTCATCTTGTCCTATTTTCCCACTTCATAGGCTGAAGAGAGGCACGTAGAGATACCTGGCTACCTCCTCTATGTTGCCAAGGTTGTTGCAAAGCAGGAAGGACTTGAAGATGGCTATCGGGTTGTCATCAACGACGGCCCAAGTGGATGTATGTGCAACTGACTGAATGCCCATAAACCACTCTCTGGTCCTTGTTTGGCAACTTCTGTTCCCTACTAACCACCCGTGGGTTTCTTTGATTGCAGGTCAATCTGTTTACCACATCCACGTTCATCTCCTTGGAGGCAGGCAAATGAACTGGCCTCTGGGCTAATAATATCTTGTGATTGATCAGTCCTCATGGCAAGGATTGCTTCTCCATATCTCTAGAATAATTCATGTACTTTCCATAAAAGCTAGTGCGCTGACCTTGCGGTATATTTGTGGAATCACGGGAATTACCCTGCTGTGATTACCGAACACAGGAAACTTGTACTTGGTATCGTGGACTGACTCAGCTGGTGGAGGTTGTCCACTATCCTTGTTGATCTGCTCGATCTTCTCGCGTGTCAACATTTTTATCTTCCAACGAATAGCTTCGTTACCTACATTGGCTTTCATTATACTTCGCCCAAATTTGCACACAGTTGAAGGCATGAATTGGCCCTTATTCATGGCCTCGGTTATGGTGACTTGGTCTTGCGCTTTGTGTGAAAGGAGTCATAAAATTTTTGAATCCTTACATCTGTGGACGTTGATACTGGGAGCTGGAGAGGGAAAAGGAACTTTCAAACGCTCAGTGAATCACTGTGGAAGCAAGAAACCTGACAATCCAATCGATGCCGGACGCAGAACCTACATACTTCTTGCAAACCGTCCAAAGAGCCCAGGACATCAGAAGGTCATGGCACTGCATTCATCCCTGACATCTGCAAACCAGATCGGAGTTCATGTACCGCTCGCCACCGCTCGGGAGCATGGTGACAATCATAATCATCTCCCCCTTGTTCTCCTCCCCGCCACCAATCTAGCAGTCTGTCCAAATCCAAGAGGAGTACACCACTTGCTGAGATTTCGAGCATTTTAATTACGACCCAGTTGCATCGATAGGCCACGCTACCTCTGTCCTGGTCGGCGAGAGGAAGCCCCACATGCGATCAATGTGTCCCTGTAGAGGACCTACGGACAAAAAAAACCACATCCAATGAAGTGTATGAATAGCTGATGGGCCGTGCATAAAAGGACACACACAAAAAATCAGCCGCCCTTCCCAGGTAGGATAGTTACTGCAGTAGGAGAAATTTACACAACACGTTTCTTGTTTCCTTATATATAAATTTACTACCAGGTATTACTTTACATGCAGGAAAGCCACTATAGACCACTGTCTTCTTCTGCATGCAAAAAAGTAACTATGAGCTACTCCGCTACTTTTTTCAACCGATGGTAACAACGACTTGCATGAGGCAGATGGAACGAGAAACAGGAATACATCATGCAGGCGGCTGTAAGAAATAGGACAAGGTACGGATAGACAGGTCATAACTCCCCTCATGTATGCACATTTATGGCACACCAAAGGTTGCCCAGTATACCACCTGGGTAGGTCACAATCCCTTCCTGAGTCCACATTTATGAGACAGTACAAGTTGTCTAGCATACAACTGACATTTATGGTGCAGTCTAGTCTGTCCAATATAGCAACGCCACCCAAATCCATTAAGTAGCCATTCTCGGGACCGCAGTGCGCAGACAGTTCATGCATCCTGTGAATCGAGTTCCCTTTTTAGATTCTAGAACAAACATTGTGCACCGTGCTAAGTGCTGAACACATGCCAGTGTTGGTTGGCAACCAGTTTTGTCAGCCATGCCCAGTGCACCACAGAGCCTGTAACTACATCTGCCTGGATTGCCAAGGACTATATCAAAAAGCTTTGTGCCTACATTGCCGAGCAGACCATGTATCCCACCGGACCCTACAGGTTCTAGGATTCGCCCTTTATAGACGACCCTAAGCCTTCCTTTATGCCATCCCTAAGTAGCTCATGTTTAACTGAATAATCGCCTAATTCATCGCGCAGGTGCTAAAGAAAGCAACGAGAGACGTGGTACGTGTACGAGATGTGGCGAGTCTCATTGACATATCTGGGGTGCAGCAGTACGTCTGTAACGGGTATAAAGTGGTTCACCTCAAGAAATGGTCTGGTAATAAAGGCTCCGTGTCTAGGGCCAAGCCTCGGTACCTCATGATGCCTGCATGTGCTGGCTGCAGACGGAGACTCAAGACTTCATACAACTTTTGCTCCATCGGGTGCAAACACGTAGGTGCCTGTTTCTTTTCTTTTAAAAAACAGTTATGGTCATAAGCCTAGCGATCATTTCTTTGAATCGTTGTTGCGCAGCAAGTTACTGCAACTCACACGGCACAGGACACTGGGCTGCCGAAGCGCACATTCAAGCTGGAGGACGCCGCTGAATCTAGCTGCTCACTCAATAAGGGTGCAGCGCTTCCAAGGACATCACGCAAGGGTCGCCCGATACGCGCGCCATTTTATTGAGCCATATGCAGTGGGGGAGGAGCAACGTACAGATGAGGGCCAGTATGTAGAACATATTCTTGTAATCAGATATGTTGCTGGATGTCTATCAACGTTTGTAATATATGGATACCGCAACCTAGATCCTGTTTTAGGTAGGGACCGGGTTACCGCATCGCATGGGCCGCCTGTGCGCGTCCGCCGCAGGTATGCCATCCATACGTTTAGCTTTTCAGCACGCAAAGGATGCGTGGGAAAGGCCTAATTTCAGCACGTAAAAGATGCTCTTTTGGCCATCTATAACACACCTTGGTCCCAACATCTTCTGCGTTTTTTTTGGCAGTCTATTGATAATTCAGGTGATTGACACCTTCTTGTCACCCGAGTGACAGGACACACTAAATCACTTGATTTTAGCAAACAAAACAAATCGAGGGATTCAAGGGTCTACATCACTCGACTCCCATAACCACAAGATCCACAGGCAATGAACTAAGCTAAATAGATCAAATCCAAAGCCAAAGAACATAGGGAAAAAACACAAAGTAGATAGATGGCGGCTACAGAAGGTAAATTAGGGGAAAAATAAAAGGAGAAAGCACAGGGAAAAGACAGATTTGACAGATAAGGTCTATGAAAGGCACATTAGCAGGGCACTAAAGCAAGATTACATAGAAATCATACAGATTCAATCAAAATTAAACACATAAAAAATCGTTCGAACTTAAAATAAACAGGTACCTATTCGAAGTAATTCTATACATTTTCAGTTACGGATAACTAATTTACACCAAATGCGAGCCGAATTTACACATACACCGAAATAGTAAAAAATAATATAATAAGATGTAATATGGTCTGCATATATAGGAGTGAGCTGACGTGATGTGATGGACACGAGTCCCTGCAGAAAGCAACGTGCACCTGACCACCTTGCTATATATATATATATATATAGAGAGAGAGACGAATGGGCCGTAGGCTACTGCAACTGCCATCTAACTCACTCATCAGTCATCAATCAAGGGCCCAGCAGCATGCACGCACGCGTACTCGCATGCACACACACAAACAGATAGCTCATGCATACACGCAAAGCAAGCAAGGGCCCAGCAGCATGCACGCACGCGTACTCGCATGCGCGCCAACCACCATGCTAATTAGGCACCGACCATGCATGACGAGAATCTACCGTCCACTGCTACGTGCCACCGTCCATTTATGTGCCACATACAATCACCAGCGCAATGTGTCTACAATGAGTGAGATGAGATGACAGGCGTGCAACACCCCATGGCAGTTATTGTCGTGTACCCATGTTCAGGTGAACTATATGCATGACAAAGATGCGGTACTTGAGTAAATGTTGGTACTGTTAAGAGCAGGTACCTTCAATGAGATGCACCTCAGGCACCGCAGCAATCTGGCAGGGCATACTACCAATGCTGGATGCAGTTTTGAGCACACGTTGGTGAGGTGGCTGTCTCGTCCCATCATCGATCCGTGTTGGCAGCAACAACCCAAGCAAGGCACAATTCGTTTGTTGCTTTTCGAAACCAGCAGAAATGGATCAATAATTTATGGAACTGGTTTGTTGGTTATCTTAAAGAAGCGCCACTGAACCTTTTGCAGCATATATGATCGACAAAATATAGCGGAAGTGGAGTATTCTTGTTTATATGTTTTATCTACTGCTGCGACGTTGCGAAGTTGCCAACGACAAAATAGTAGACGTAGACTACACAAGCTTATGGGTTGGATACCTTGTGCTGGCACGTCACATGCATGCATGTCTGTTACTATGCTTGCCAACTGACAGCTGTACGTATGTACATACGCTGGAATCTACTGTCCGCGACATCATCCTGTTTGGCTGTTCCAACCTGACTCTGACCAAAACACATGGGATACCATACATCAACGCAATCAATCAGTGACGTTAACAAGCGTTTAAATTTCCAAGGATGAGGCGCTAATGCCGGAACTCCTTGTCGGCTAGCTCTCTCAGTCTCCTTCCATTTCCTGTCAAGGTCAAGAATAACATTGTTTACAGCAGCCAAGATGGATGAACACACGGAACTGGAGCAGGCGATGTGACCAGCAGAGAGTGTGTGACTGTGTGAGCTTGCAAATGTAGGACAGCGACGCAAGTGCAGTGTGTTTGGGGTTCGTGGCCATGTCATCTCGCGCGCCGAGATTTGCGACAAGGTTTGGTTTTGTTTGTGTGTGGGGGTATTAACCCCTATACCATCTGGTATATTGCTCGGCAACGTCGTCAGTCATGATGGCATACGCCCTAACCCAGAGAAGGTAAAAGCTGTCTTGGACATGAAGCCACCCAAAAAGATGAAGGATGTTCAGAAGCTTACCGGATGCATGGCTGCCCTCAGTCGTTTCATATCAAGATTAGGTGAAAAAGGACTACCGTTTTTCAAGCTGCTCAAAGCATCCGAGAAGTTTGAGTGGTCGGAGGAAGCAGACGCTGCCTTTACACAGCTGAAACAATTCCTTACATCACCTCCGGTCCTCACTGCTCCCAGAGAAGACGAAACCCTCCTGCTTTACATTGCGGCAACTAATCGAGTGGTCTCCACTGCCATGGTGGTCGAGCGCGATGAGCCCGACCACGCCTACAAGGTATAGCGACCAATTTATTTCGTCAGTGAGGTGCTCAATAAGTCCAAGACCAGGTACCCACATATTCAGAAACTGATCTACGCCATACTGATTACATCCTGAAAGTTGAAACATTACTTCGACGGATATTGTGTGGTGGCCATGACCGAGTACCCTCTGGGAGACATCATTCGCAACAAGGATGCGAACGGGCGCATCGTCAAATGGGCAATGGAGCTATGCCCTTTCTCCTTGGAATTTGCAAGCTGTACTACAATCAAGTCTCAGGCACTTGTCGATTTCATCGTCGAGTGGACAGACTTAAGCACACCTGCCTCTCAGGGGCCCACCGAGTATTGGAAGATGTACTTCGACGGCTCTCTCAACATCGACGGCGCAGGAGAAGGAGTGCTTTTCGTATCGCCATCCAAGGAGCAACTCCGATACGTCCTCAAGATTTATTTCCCGGCGTCTAATAACGCCGCCGAGTACGAAGCATGCCTACATGGTTTGCGCATTGCGGTCGAGCTTTGTGTCAAATGTCTCTATGCCTATAGAGACTCGACTCTAGTCATCAACCAACTCAACAAGGACTGGGATACAACCAGCGAAAAGATGGACGCATACTTCAAATTGATCAGAATGCTGGAAGGCAAGTTCTATGGCATCGAATACACACATGTGGTCTGGGACAAAAATCAAGCAGCAGATGCGTTGTCAAAGTTAGGATCATCCCGAGCCAAAGTCCCACGTGGCGTATTTGTTCAAGACCTGCTCACGCCTTCCATCAAAGAAGAAGATCCCATGGTCAACAAGCCTCTAGACTAGCTATTGGTGGCTAGGGTTCCGGCCTCAAACACCACCGAACGTCAAGGAGCGGTTCTTCGTGGTTGGGGACCTGGTCCTAAAGTGGAAGATGAATCAGGCTAGCGTCCACAAACCCGCAACCCCATGGGAAGGGCCCTTCATGATCAAGGAGGTTACACGCCCAACATCTTATAGGTTAGCTCACCTAGACTGTACAGACGTACCCAATTCATGGCACATCGATAAGCTTAGGCGTTTCTATGCTTAACTACTAAGATATGTACCCCTCTTGTACTCTCGATTTAATTCAATAAAGCTACTATGATTTCTCCGACCACTCTAATGTGTCATTTTGAAGTCTATGGTTATTCTAACTCAATCAGTTAAAACCGACCACCATTCCTTCTCGGGTTTTCGGAGCAGGCCCTGTCTCTAATTCCTTCCAGCGCGTGCATGGGATCCGCTCTCTATGCTACGGGTGATCGGCAGGTGCTCTCTAGTTTGACTTGTGTGTTTCTACGTGTGCACAAGCTACGCACCTCACATCCCGACCACAAGACAAGCCAGGGCCATACAAAACTTTCAGGATGACGTGTCGACTAAACTGGTACAACTAAACAGAATGCTAACACGTTCTAACTTAGTTACACCAACACGATATCCGAGCTTAAACACGTTTTCTACAAAACAAACAAGCTTATGGTGATATACAGTTACGTTATTACAAGCTTGCCTGAAAAGGTCCAAGTTTACAATAACACAACTACATCTTCTTCTACAGCTATAGCCTATACTATTGGCTGGTCGGGGCACGTGGCACCTGCTGTTCGCTGGGCCTGATATCATGCAAGGGTCTCGAGGACTCTGGCATTGACCGAGCTGAATAAGATGGCCTCGCCGATGCCTGGCCGGTCGAGACCGCAGGCTTCGCCGGTTGGCTTGAAAATGATGGCGCTCCCAGCTGACTTGTTGACGGTGTTCCCTGTACGGGTGGTGTCGCACTTCCACATAGGTTAATATCACCAATTATTTTCACCGACAAGTACAGCTAGGTCATCCGTAGCTCCTCGGCCTTGTCTGGATCTACATCCTTCGGGTATCCAGCCTCCAGGCGCTTGAAATCGATCAGGGGTTAGTGAGCACGTACCATGCTCAGCACATGTGCGCCTGTGTACTCTCCTGCCTCCTTCATGAACTCCTAGAACCATCCCCATGCCCTTTGGCATCTCTCGATCAATCCCAGCTGCGGCGTCCTTGGCACGTCCTCTACTAGTGCCGGATCGATGAGGTTAAGGACTGGCAAAATGCCCGTTGCCACCTCCTGGCACCGATTTTTCCAGGTGTCACGATCCTTGGTGATCTCTTGGCATTGCGCCTTCCAGTCGTCACGGTCTTTTATCATGGCCTCCAGATGCTTCTTCGCATTGATTTTTATAACTGCAAACCACACATGCTGTTAAGACGCCATATTACGCCAAACTACGGTAGGCAACAAAAATGAGCAAAGGGGTTTGAAAAACTTACTTTTCAGCTCCTCTATCATCTTGGTCGTGTGGTCCCAGAGCTACGACTGGTCTTGCGCTAGTTTTCTGTTGTCCTCTCTCAGATGATCACACTCCACGACCGCACGGCTATTCTCCTCTCGGAGACAGACCACTTCGGCTTCTAAGCCTGCACTACAGTTGTTACTACCAACAACGCAACAACACTTGGCAATAGTCGTTGTGATAAAATGGCTACTTACTTGTTCTTTCCTACTCTTTATTACTGAGTTGGATGACCAGGTTCTATTTCTAGGACTCTTGCACCGTCTTTTCATGATTGGCGGCTTTGAGCCGCTGGCGCAAGCGTTCCACCTCTGCCGTCAGCTCCGTGTTGCTTGCAGCGATTCCCTCGATCTGGTCGAAACATTTCTTGCGGTACCTTGCGGTCTTCATTAAGTCCTGTGTGCAGATAGCTAAGTAAGATAGCTGCGACTAGACAGCAAAATCAGGGGGTGAAGCAAAGCTTACCTGCACCTCCGTAACCAGCCGTTTCGCCGCCCGTTCAACTTTCTTGGTTTCTTTGACCTCCGGGATTTCCTCATGGACAACCCATTGGTCGTTCCGCCAACGCGACACATACACATGTTGTCGCTTGTCCTGTGGATGGCCCAAGACCTCCTCCACTTCGTCCTCTTTGGGCTCTTCTTCGGGTCTCGGTGCTGTTCCAGCGTCAGCAGCTTCTGCGATCACCAAAGCCTTCCCACGGGTTTTAGCGTCGGTGAATATGGGTTGTGCTCTCACCTCCGGTTGTTGCTCCGTCACCCTCAACGCTGAGGTGTTGCCCTCAGCAGGTCTAGCGCTCGGAGCACTCGTGCTCGGTGCAGTTGGTCCCTCGACCACCTGCTCGGGGACTGTTGTCTGACTGTTCCATTGCTGAGGCCCCGACGGATCTTCTGCTATGGTTTCCTCGGTGGCCGGCTGCTGGGTAGTCTGCTCTGAACTTATTGGCGGAGCCACGCAACTTCTGGCTAGCTGGTCTGGACTTTCTGTGGACGCCGAACTAGTACATCCGAGAAAAGTTCAGAAGGCAACCATATTCAATGCAAATTGCTAACTTATAATAAGGTTACAAATACTTACATGTTAGAAGCACGGAATGATGTGGCGAAGGCGTGTCTCTTCGGCCGCACTTGCTCCATGTGCTGTGCGGGTGACTCCTGGTCTCCCTCTACATCCAGCACTATCACTGGGCCTTGGTGCTCGACCCCTCCGCCGCTTGTCCTTCGCGCTGCAGTGGTCGGTGGTGTGCTCGGTCGGGTTGTTGCTTCCGTCACCGGTCGCGTTCCTTGCCCAGGTACTCCCAAGGTTGACTCGGCTGCATCCTTCACCGACGTCGACGATGTGGGTCCCATAGGCGCGGATGAGACACCTTGCCCCATCGACTCTAGTTGTTTCCTCCTCTTTCGAGGGACAAGTTGAAAGGTGTCGGCATCCTCTCCCTCCTCTGCATCATCGTCCGACCAGGCAAAAATTGCCTGTCAACGTTTGCTCGCCGGTCTCTCCTCCGGGCCTCCCTTGGGCTCGTTAATATTTAGCGCCCCCCGGTGAGCAGGGAGGTTGCTGATCTATTCTTCGACTATTTGGGGGCAGCCGGCCGCTTACCAGCTGCTAGGGCCGCTGCCTCCTCTCTCAGCCCCGAGCACCGCCCAGTCGACGTCCTCGTCCTCGGTATCGACGCTGGTATGGGTGGTGGGACCACCTCCTTGTGGCCACTCCACTCTAGGGGGTGGCGACACAAACACTGTCGCTCTATCCCGACCATTGACCTGGGTAACAAAAATGAGTGCACAAAGTAAGTTTCCATTTTTCCTACCACAATATAAAACTACGGGTATAGGGCAAGATGAGTTACCTTTGGGGGAGGTCGGGCAAGCTTGAAAGCGTGCTCGATGTCGCTCAATCTAGCATAATTTGGATCAGCTAAGTTAAATAGCTCTCCAATTCTGGCTTTGACTTCGATTTTGTCAAGCTCCCCCTGCCTCGTCCTCGTCGGGTCCACGCTACCTTGATATTCATAGCCAGGATGTACTCTTCTCTGGCAGGGCTGGATCCATTGGCTGATGAAACTCCCGACCACGCTTGGACCATCCAGTTTTTTCTAGGAGATCATTCTAAATATTTTTGGAATCTGTTCCAGGTGCTCGGGCTTCTCTGACCAGCTTGTCCTCTTCTCCGAAATGTACCCCACGTCGCACAGTGTGATCGTGTTCGGCTCTTTGCGAATGTAGAACCATTTCTTGTACCAGTCGTCAAGCGACGTATTCCATGGGCAGTGCAGGTACTGGGCTTTCATTTCGTCATGGAGGTTGAGGTACACACCCCCGGCTATCTTCGAACCACCGCTTCCTTTCTTCCATAGACAGAAAAGATGGCGAAAAAAATCGAAATGGGGCTGGAAGCCGCCATATGCTTCGCAAAGATGTATGAAAGTGGCGACAAGGAGGATCGAGTTGGGATGCAGATTGCAAATCCCAATCTCGTAGTAAAGACAGAGTCCCTAAAGAAAAGGATGTACCGGAACCCCAAATCCCTGTTTAAAGAAGTCTTTGAACACCACGATCTCACCTGGTTGTGGATCGGGGTACCCCTCGCCCTCCAGCGCACGCCATCCTACGAGCTCCTTGTTGTGGAGTACCCCCATGGTGACAAGGTCTTCAATGGTCTGCTCGTTGCTTCTCGATTTCCACCATTCCTTCGCCATGACCCCTGCTTTCTTCTGCGCATCACTTTTCGCCATGAATCTAGCTTTGCTAGTGAACGAGGAAATGGAGGAGGATTGATTGGTGGTGATTTTGGATGTATTAGGGTTGGCGAGAGGAAGAAGAAAGCTACGGCTATGAATGGCAATGGGGTCCAGGACATAGTAACTTACCTATCCTATGCTGTATTTAACCCAAGAGTTATGCCATTTTGTCTGCCCAAGATTCTTGGGAGACGTGCGCACGCGCCGCAGACAGTTGTTTTCATAGCCTCGAGATCTACGCCAATATATGCGCCCCCTTCATTGCCAGTGTGGGAGGGCCCACGCTGACGCACCTACTAACAGGTGCCACGCAACTGTTTGTTTGACAAGACAAAAAGGTAGTACGACGTGCTATACCCGTCTACTTCTTTGGCCAGATGTGTCAGACCGGACTTGACGGAATAAGTAAATAAATACATAAAATAGTAATACAAGTGGTGTCGACGAAATATGGTCGGCAGTCTACCTAGGGGTATGCCCAAGGTAGTAGATTGTCGGCAGACAGATGCGCAAGCCACAAACAAGATGGTGACGCAAGACAGACATGAGGTTTTATCCAGGTTTGGCCGCTAAGAAGGCGTAATACCTACATCCCGTGTCTGATTGTATTATTGTATGTCAATGAGAGATGTTTTTTAGAGGGATCCCCTGCCCGCCTTATATAGTTCGGGGGATAGAGTTACAGATATGGAAACTAATCCTAGCCAGTTACAATTGCCATAGGTGGCCGGATAAGGATTCCTATTCTAACCGACTAGGATCTTGCTTGATCACCAAATCTGTCTTGACTCCTTGCGCGGGACTCCGAACAGGTCGGCTGGGCCGCGCGTCGTCTTTTAGCGGACCGGACCCTCTGATCAGGGCCGGCCCAAGCCTAGCCGTAAGGGTATAGGGGTTAATACCCCCACAGCTAGTCCCCGAGCACCATGTATTATGCTGCGACACGCCGTTTGATCTCCTTCGACTAATGCAATCCGTCTTCATATCATTTTCAACTGATTGAAACATTGACCAATCAAATGCACCAACATTCTAATCAGTACAGAAAGCAGTAGACCATGATTATAGCTGAAGATTCTGGTTGTCCGAAGAATGCATGGTGCTCTTAAAGAAAAAAGAAAAAGATTTCTTTCCTGATCAAGTGTGCCCACTTGTATTTCTGAAAAGAAATGTAAGTGACCCTTGTACAGTAGTTGTTATGGCCAACAGTCAGAGCGTAAGGGTAGATAAAACAAACACATTCACCATAAGGTAAAGTGTGCCCACTTAGTCCCTGAGCCTGGTAGTAGGTGACGCAAGCACGTGGTGCTAGGGTCTAAAAATAATTCCCATTCAAGTTGAAAATCCAATCATAATACAAGCGATACGAGATGCACTGGCAGGTGCATCGTACCGATGTAGTCCCCGAGCTTGCTGGAAGGCAAAGTATAAGCCTTGTAGCAAGGTCTAAATAAATGTCTCTCAACTGTATGTGAGTATAAATCACATGTAGCCGAGGAGAGCGGTCTCCGAGCAGTGGTCGGGACAGTTCCCGAGCCCGATAGTAATCCTGACAATCAGTTCAAGCATAAGGGTCGATTAAATAAACACATTCACCGCAAGGTGAAGTGTGCCCACTTAGTCCCCAAGCCTGGTAGTAGGTGACACAAGCACGTGGTGCCAGGGTCTAAAAAAAATTTCTACTAAAGTTAAGAATCCAATCGTCGTACAATCAATACGGGATGCACCGGTAGGTGCATCGTACCAATGTATCCCCCGAGCTTGCTGGAAGGCAAAGTAGAAGCCTTGCAGCAAGGTCTAAATAAATGTCTCTCAACTGTATGTGAGTGCAAATCACATGGAGCCGAGGAGAACAATCGCCGAGCATTCTTCGGAACCGTCCCCAAGCACGGTAGTGGTCTGGACCATCCCTGAGCATGAGTAGTGGTTTGGACCATCCCTGAGCATGATAGTGGACTGGACCAGTCCCCGAGCACGATAGTGGTCGGAGCAGTCCCCAAGCACGGTAGTGGTCTAGACCATCCCTGAGCACGGTAGTGGTCAGAGCAGTCCCTGAGCATGGTAGTGATCAGAGCAGTCCCCGAGCACGGTAGTGGTCTGGACCATCCCCAAGCACGAGTATTACAGCGAAGAAACAAATATCGCTTGTACTATTACATGGTGTATTTATGTATCTTCTTACTCTATCAAGTCAAATCTGACACGTCTGGTAAAAAAACAGACGGGTATAGCACGTCATACTGCCCTCTTGTCCTTTCAAGCAAGCAATGCCGCTTGCTTTTTGTAAGGAGGTGCGTCGGTGCCAGGGCCCTCTCACACTAGCAACGAAGAGGCACGTACACTAGTAATGAAGGGGCGCGTATATTGGCATAAATCTCGAGGTTGTGAAAACAACCGTCTGCGGCGCGTGTGCACGTCTCCCAAGAATCTCGGGCAGTCGAACCGGCGGAACTCTTGGTTATTTATAATATAGAACTGGTAAGTTACTTTTTACTGATCCCCATTACCATTCACCGCCGTAGCCTTCTTCCTCTTGCCAACCCTAATACCTCCAAAATCATCACCAATAACCCCTCCACCACATCCACCTCCATCAGCAAGGGTAGATTCATGGCGAAGAGTGACGCCCAGAAGAAAACTGGAATCCTGGCGAAGGAGTGGTGGAAGTCAAGAAGCAACGAGCAGGCCATCAAAGACCTCGTCATCATGGGGGTACTCCATGACAAGGCACTCACGGGATGGCGCGCGTCGGAAGGAGAAGGGTACCCCGATCCACAACCAGGTGAGATTGTGGTTTTCGAAGATTTCTTCAAGCGGGGTTTTGGGGTTCCAGTGCACCCTTTCCTTCAGGAGCTCTGTTTGTATTACGAGATTGGGATTTGCAATCTACATCCCAACTCAATTCTTCTTGTCTCCACCTTCATTCATCTTTGCGAAGCATATGGTGGCTTCCAGCCCCATTTCGACTTCTTTCGCCATCTTTTCTGTCTGCGGAAGAAAGGAAGCGGTGGCTCGAAGATAGCCGGAGGTGTGTACCTTAATCTGCGTGATGGGATGAAGGCCCAGTACTTGCACTGCCCTTGGAACACATCGCTAGACGACTGGTACAAGAAGTGGTTCTACATTCACGAAGAGTCGAACACGATCACACTGTGCGATGTGGGATTCATTCCGGAGAAGAAGAACAGCTGGTCGGAAAAGCCCGAGCACCTGGAACAGATCCAAGAACTACTTGGGATGATCCTGTGGAGGAAACTGGATGGTCCGAGCGTGGTCAGAAACTTCACCAGCCGAAGGATCCAGCCCTACCAGAGGAGGGTACATCCTGGCTATGAGTACCAGGGTAGCGTAGACCCAACGAGGACCAGGCAAGAGGCGCTTGACAAGATCGAAGTCAAAGCCAGAATTGGAGAGCTATTTAACTTAGCTGATCCAAATTATGTGAGATTGAGCAACATCGAGCATGCTTTCAAGCTCGCTCGACCTCCCCCAAAGGTAAATCATTCTGCCTTGTACCCGTAGTCTTATGCTGTAACAGAAACTTACTGTGTTATCTCCTTTATGTTTCCTAGATTAATGGTAGAGATAGAGCAACAATGTTCGTGTCTCCACCCCCTAGTGTAGATTGGCCGCAAGTTGCTGGCCCAATCGCCCAGACCAGTGCGGGCATCGAAGACGTCGACAGGGCCGTGCTTGGAGTTGGGGAGGAGGTAGCGGCCAGAGCTACTGGTAAGCGGCCAGCGGCTAGCAAGCGTTGTCAGGCGATCTTCTCATTGTCATACGATGAAACAGAGGATGCGGACATCTTTCGACTCGTCCCTAGAAAGAGGAGGAGGCAACTGGAGCCGATGGATCAAAGTGGCTCCTCCGTGCCAGTGGGACCGCATCGCCGACCACTGAAGTGTAGAGGACAAGCAACAAAGGGGTCGAGCATCAAGCCCTGGCGCCGGTGCAGGTCATAGAGGGAAACCAGGTGACACCCGCAGAGCACGAGGAGCAGGCACGCCCGAAGAGACGCGCCTTCACCACATCATTTTGTGCTTCCAAGCTGTAAGTATTTGTAACCTTGATGTAAGCTTACAATTGAATAATGTCATCTTTTGAACTTATCTCGAATATATTAGGTCGACGTCCACTGAAAATCCAGAACAACTAGCCGGGTGCGGCATGGCTCTGCCAGCAATGTCAGAGAAAACTGCCTAGTAGCCGGCTATGGAGGAACCTATAGCAGAAAGTCCGCTAGAGCCTCAGCAGGTGAGCAGCCAGACAACAGTCCCCGAGTAGGTGGTCGAGGGGAGAGCTGAGTCAAGTTCAGGTGCTCCGAGCACTAACCCTGCTGAGGGTGACACATCAGCGCCAAGGATGACAGACCAAACCGAGGAGCAGCAGCCGGAGGTGGCATAGAGCACGTCTGCCGATGCTACGGCCCGCGTGAAGGCCATAGTGATCCTAGAGGCTGCAAACTCCGGACCAACGCCTCTACCCGAACACGAAGCCAAAGAGGACGAAGTAGAGGAGGTCCTAGGCCATCCCCAAGACAAATGACAACATGTATATGTGTCGCGCTGGCGGAATGACCAATGGGTTGTTCATGAAGAAATCCTAGAGATCGAAGAGACCATGAAAGTTGAATGAGCGGCGAAACGTCTGGTGACGGAAGTCCAGGTATGTTTTGCTTGACCATCTGATCCTGCTACCCAGTCAAACTATCTGACTTAGCTTTTTACATGCAGGACTTAATGAAGACCGCTAGGTACCGAAAAAAGTGCTTCGACCAGATTGAGGGAATCACAGCAAGCAATAAAGAACTGGTGGCCGAGGTGGAACACTTGCACCACCAACTTGAAGCCACCAACCAGGAGAGGACGGAGCAAGAGGCGCAGAACCAGAACTTGGTCATCCAGCTCAGTAACAAAGAGCAGGAAAAAACAAGTAACTTGTCACTTTATCACAACGAGTGTATGACACGTGTTGTTGCATTATTGGTAATAACAGCTTTAGTGCAGGCTTAGAAGCCGAAGTAATCCGTATCCAAGAGGAGAATAGCCGTGTGGCCATAGAGTGTGGTCACCTGAAGGACAACAAGAAACTAGCGCACGACCAGTCGCAACTCCGGGACCGCACAATCAAGATGAAGGAGGAACTAAAAAGTAAGTGTTCCAGACCACCTTGCTCACTCTATTGCCTACCTTATCCTATCATGGCGTGACATTTTAATGCCTTGTACGGTTTGCAGTTTTAAAAGTCAATGCCAAGAAGCATCTGGAAACCATGATGAAAGATCATGATGGCTGGAGGGCGCGATGCCTAGAGATTACCGAGGATCGGGACACATGGAAGAACCGGTGCCAGGAAGTGGCAACTGGCATTTTGCCCATCCTCAACCTTATCGACCCAGCGCTTACAGAGGAAGTGCCAAGGACACCGTAGCTCGGACTGGTCGAGAGGTGCCAAAAGGCATGGGGATGGTTCCAAGAGTTCGTGAAGGAGGCGGGTGAGTACACAGGCGCCCATGTGCTAAGCATGGTGCGTGCCCACTACCCCCTGATCGATCTCAAGTGCCTAGAGGCTAGGTACCCAAAAGAGGTAGATCTAGACAAGGCTGAGGAGCTTCAGATGACCCAGCTGGACTTGTCGGCAAAAATAATTGGTGATATTAACCTATGTGGAAGCGGGACAGCGCCTGTACAGGGTACGCCATCAACGAGTCAGCTAGAAATGCCATCAGTTTTTAGCCAACCGGCGAAGCCTGCGGTCTCGACCAGCCTAGGCATCGGTGGGGCCATCTTCTTTAGCTCGACTAGTACAAGAGTCTCCGAGACTCAAGCAAGATGTCAGGAGCAGCGAGCAGCAGGTGCCACTTGCCCCGACCAGCCAATAGGATAGGCTGTAGCTATAGAAGAAGATGTAGTTGTGTTATTGTAAACCTGTACCTTTTCAGGCAAGCTTGTAATAACATAATTGTATATCATCATAAGCTTGTTTGTTTTGTATAAAACGTATTTAAGCTTGAAACTCATGTTGGTGTAACTAAGTGAGAACATGTTAGCGTTCTGTTTAGTTGTACCAGTTTAGTCAACACGTCATCCTGAATAGTTTGTACGGCCCTAATTTGGCATGTGGTCGAAGTGTGAGGTGCGTGACCTGTGCACACATAGACGCGGACAAGTCAAACCAGGGGGACCTGCCGATCACCCATAGCGTAGAGAGCGGATCCCATGCATGCGTTGGGAGGAACCAGAGACAGGGCCTGCTCCGAAAACCCGAGAAGGAATGGTGGTCGGCTTTGACTGGCTAAGTTAGAATAACCGTAAAATTCGAAGTGACACATCAGAGTAGTCGGAGAAATCATAATAGCTTTATTGAATTAATTTGAAAGTACAAGAGGAGTACATATATTAGTAGTTAACCATAGAAACGCCTAAGCTTGTCGATGTGCCATGAATTGGGTACGTCCGTACCGTCCATGTGAGCTAACCTATAAGACGTTGGTCGTGTGACTTCCTTGATCATGAAGGGCCCTTCCCATGGAGTTGCGAGTTTATGGACACCAGCCTAATTTGTCTTCCACTTCAAGACCAGGTCCCCGACCATGAAGAACCACTCTTTAACGTTCTTGTTGTAGTACCTGCGCAAAACAGCAAGGTATTTGGCTATACGTACGTAAGAATCGAGCCGCTTCTCTTCTACATTATTCACTTCTAGCTCCCGTACTTCATTAACCTTGCCTTCATCGAAGTTCTCTACCCATGCTGATCTGAAAGCTATATCTGCTGGGAGGACTGCCTCAGCGCCATAAACCATAAAGTATGGTGAGACGCCGGTGTTACGACTGGGCTGAGTTCTGAGGCCCCAGACCACGGCTGGTAACTTTTTGAGCCATCTTCCGGGAGCTTTGTCATTTTCTCTATACATCCTCTTCTTCAATGCATCCAAAATCATACCGTTTGCCCGCTCAACCTGTCCATTAGCTCTAGGGTGTGCCACCGAGACGTATTTTACTACTATGCTCCTTTCATCGCAGAAGTCCCAAAAAGCATTCCCGGTGAACTGAGTACCCAGATCAGTGATGATGCTGTTGGGTATGCTGAAGCGATGGATGACCTGGTCGACAAACGTGATAGCCTTTTCTAAGGATGCCCGTACCAGAGGCATGTACTCTATCCACTTATAAAATTTGTCAATCAGCACGAAGACACATGTAAATTTCCCAGGAGCCGGTTTGAAGGGTCCAATCATATCCAGTCCCCAGCATGCGAAGGGCCAAGAGGCTGGTATTGTCTGGATCTCATCTTCTGGTACGTGGATTCTCTTGGTGAAGAACTGACAACCCTCACAGTGGCGGACTAGCTTCTCTGCATTGGCTACCGCTGACGGCCAATAGAACCCTGCTCGGAAAGCCTTGCCGACCAGCGTTCTCGAGGCCGTGTGGTTGCCGCAGGAGCCAGAGTGTATTTGGTCTAGGAGGCGTGCGCCATCCTCCTGGGTTATACACTTCATCAAGATTTCCTCCTTTGCGTTCTTGCGCCATAACTTGCCATCGACGAGCAGATACTGCTTACTGCGATGCATCAGGCGTTCGTTTTCTGCCCGATCAGTGTAACCGCTGCCATCTGTCAGGTACTTGATGAAAGGTACTCTCCAGTCGGGCTTATGATAGGTCGGAGGTGGCTCGGTGGTGCTCGACGCCGGAACCATAGCCACCATTTGCTGGTCTAGAGGCTTGTCGACCGTGGGATCTTCCTCTTCGATGGAAGGCGTGAGTAGGTCTTGGACAAATACGCCATGTGGGACTTTGGCTCGGGATGATCCTAACTTTGACAGCGCATCTGCTACTTGATTTTTGTCCTAGACCACGTGTGTGTACTCGATGCCATAGAACTTGCCTTCCAGCTTTCTGATCGATTTACAGTATGCATCCATCTTTTCGCTGGTCGTGTCCCAGTCCTTGTTGAGTTGGTTGATGACCAGAGCCGAGTCTCCATAGACATAGAGACGTTTAACACCAAGCTCGACCGCAATGCGCAAACCATGTAGGCATGCTTCATACTCGACGTCGTTATTAGATGCTGGGAAATAAATCCTGAGGACATACCGGAGCTACTCCTTGGATGGTGACATGAAAAGGACTCCTGCTCCTGCGCCGTCGATGTTGAGAGAGCCATTGAACTACATCTTCTAATACTCGTCGGGCCCCTGAGAGGCAGGCGTGCTTAAGTCTGTCCACTCGACGATGAAATCGACGAGTGCCTGAGACTTGATTGTAGTACGGCTTGCAAATTCCAAGGAGAAGGGGCATAGCTCCATTGCCCATTTGACGATGCGCCCGTTCACATCGTTGTTGCTAATGATGTCTCGTAGAGGGTACTCAGTCATGACCACCACACGATATCCGTTGAAGTAATGTTTCAACTTTCGGGATGTTATCAATATGGCGTAGATCAATTTCTGAATCTATGGGTACCTGGTCTTGAATTCATTGAGTACCTCATTGATGAAATAAATTGGTCGATGTACCTTGTAGACGTGGCCGGGCTCATCGCGCTCGACCACCATGGTAGTGGAGACCACTCGATTAGTCGCCGCAATGTAAAGCAGGAGTGTTTCGTCTTCTCTGGGAGCAGTGAGGACCGGAGGTGACATAAGGTATTGTTTCAGCTGTGTGAAGGCAGCGTCTGCTTCCTCCGACCACTCAAACTTCTCGGATGCTTTGAGCAGTTTAAAGAACGGTAATCCTTTTTCGCCTAGTGTTGATATGAAATGGCTAAGAGCGGCCATGCATCCGGTAAGCTTCTGAACATCCTTCACCTTTTTGGGCGGCTTTATGTCCAAAACAGCTTTGACTTTCTCTGGGTTAGGGCGTATGCCGTCGTGACTGACGACGTTGCCAAGTAGTATGCCAGAAGGAACACCAAAGATGCACTTCTTTGGATTTAATTTCCATTGGAATGTGTTAACGATTGCAAAGGTGTGTTCCAGGTTGTCAACAAGGGTATGTGCTTCCTTGGTTTTGACAACTACATCATCAACATAAGCCTCGACGAGGTCATCTTTTATCTCATCTTTGAGGCAGGCCTGTATAGCGCGTTGGTAGGTAGCCCCGGCGTTCTTGAGCCCAAACAACATAGTTGTGTAGCAGTAGGCGCCGAAAGGCATGATAAAAGATGTCTTGATCTGGTCATCCTTTTTGAGAGCGATCTGGTGATAACCAGAGTAGCAATCGAGAAATGAAAGCAGCTCACAATCGGTGGTTGAATCTACGACCTCGTCTATGCGAGGTAAGCCGAAGGGGTCCTTAGGGCAGTGTTTGTTGAGATCAGTGTAATCAACGCACATTCTCCATTCATTATTCTTTTTGCGTACAAGAACCAGGTTGGCTAACCACTCCGGATGATACACTTCTTTAATAAATCTGGCTGCCAAAAGCCATGTAACTTCTACCCTAATCGCCTCCTTCTTGTCGCGAGCGAACCGTTGTAGCTTCTGCTTGATAGGTTTGGCCTTGCCGTTGACATTCAAGGAGTGCTCGATCAAGTTCCGAGGTACACCGAGCATGTCGGCAGGTTTCCATGTGAACACATCCACATTGCTCCTCAAGAACCTGACGAGCTCGTCTTCCTATTTGGGATCCAGGTTGGCCCCGATATGGGCCATTTTGCTGGGATCGCCGTCGACCAGCTGGATCACCTTGTGCTCCTTGGACTTGGTGTTCTTGCGTGGAGCCTCGAGCTCTGGGATCTCCAGGTGGTCGGCTGAGGTCTTCTTGGCGTCGAGCATGGTCTCGGCCATGCGAATAGAGAGGTCGTGAGCCTCTGCTATTTTGAAGCTGTTGTCCTCGTAGGTATAAGTTGCGTATACGTTGCCCCTGAGGGTTAGAACTCCTTTCTCGGAAGGCATCTTCAGCACCAGATACCTGTAATGAGGTATGGCCATGAACTTGGTGGGCGATGGTCGACCCAGGATAGCATGGTAGGTGCGATCAAAGTCAGCGACCATGAAGTTGACGTAGTCGGTGTGGAAGTGGTCCGGGGTCCCAAATTGCACAGGTAGCATGACCTGCCCGAGAGGTGTAGAGCTGTGTCCGGGGAGAACACCCCAGAACTATGCCTCGTATGGCTTGAGATCTGCCTGGGTTATCTTCAGTGCTGGCAGACTATTCTTGAACAGTATATCGATGGAGCTGCCACCGTCAATCAGCACCCTGTCGAGCTGAACCTTGCTGATACAAGGATCAAGGACCAGAGGAAAACATCCTGGCTCAGGTATTGCGGCCCATTGGTCCTTTATGCTGAAGGAGATCTCGCGGTGAGACCAAGGAGGGATCCGCGGATCGGCGATGAGGTTGTCGGTGTAGGCCACGTTTAAGCAGGTGCGGGCGAGCAGCTTGCGTTCTCATTTGGTCTTGATGGACACTTTGCCTCCAATGATGGTGTGCACATGATCGGTTGGCTTGACATACTTGTGGCGGGGATCTGCATCTTCATCGTCGTTGTCCTCGTTGCGCTGTTCCCCTACGTCGTTAGGCTTGTCGGACGTATCCAGAGCCTGTTGACGCGCGTAGATAGACTTGAGAACGCGGTAGTTCTCCATGGTATGGTTTGACATGGGATGGAGCTGGCAGGGCCCTTTCAATGCTTTGGCGTAGTCTTCTTCGTAGTTACGATGTCCGCCACCTTTTTTGACGGTGTTGACCTCGCCGTCGTCTTCCCGAGCACGCTTGCCCCTGTAATCGTCACGGCGGTTATGCCACTGATTACGTTGGTCACGGTGGTCGCGGGAGTCGTTGCGCTGGTTGCGGCGGTCAAAATTGTCGTTCCGACCACGGTTGCCGTGGTAATCATCACGGTGTGGGGGGTGGTCGGAGCGCGGGACCCTTGCTGCTTTTTCGATAATTACCTTTTTAGCGTCGTCGGCGTCCACATATTTCTTAGCGGTGGCCAGGAACGCTGTGACCGATTCAGGTCTCTTGCGGAGGAGCTTGTCCCTTAGAGCGTCGTGGAAGCGGAGGCCAGTGATGAAAGCCTCGATTGCCTCGCTGTCGGAGATTGACGGAACCTTGATGCGCATCTCCGAGAAACGCCGGATGTACTCGCGCAGTGGCTCATCTTTCCAATCTCGAATCCGCTGCAGATCATATTTGTTGCCAGGTTGCTCACAAGTGGCAATGAAGTTGTCGATGAAAGCTTGCTTGAGTTCTTGCCAGGAATCGAAGTAGTTTGCCGGCAAGCTGACCAGCCATTGGTGACCTGCATGACCAACAGCGACTGGGAAGTAGTTAGACATGACGTGCTCATCAGCCATGGCTGATCTGCACGCGGTTTGTAGAGCATGACCCATAATTCAGGGTTCTCCTTGCCGTCATACTTCTGAAGTTTTTCGAGCTTGAAGTTCTTGGGCCATATGACTTGGCGAAGGTGCGGAGTAAACTGCTTCAAACCCGACGGGCCATGGACAGTATCATATTCCATACGGCGATAGCTTTCATGGGATGCACGATCGTTGGCTCTCTAATTGATGCGATCGCGCAGATCACGTCCTCCGAGGTAATGGCGGAGATCGTTATTGCCATCACGGCGATCTCGGTTGCCATCCAGATTAGCCCTGCGACCATGGTTTTCGCGGTGATTATTGTGGTTGTCTCGGCGGTTGTCGTCCCAAACGTCGCGGTGGTCATCCTCCCGACGGCGGTTGTCATCCCGACCACCGTCATGGCCACCGTTTCCGCCTTGATGGTTGTCTGATGGGTCATTGTTGCGCGAGCCACGTTGGTTGGGTGGCTGTGAGCGACTTGAGTACTGGCGGCTGTGGCTTGACTCGACTAAGACGGATGGAGCCCGGGCTTGATTTATGATCTCTATGGTCTAGGCCATAGCAGCCGTCAGGTAAGCTTGTATATCGTCGCGAATTGCCTGGGTTTCCGGGGTATTGGGGAGCCGTTGCATTGTCGCCATAGCAACGGCCATGTTGGCGCTTGGAGTCCTGAAGACCCGTTTATCCCCCACCCTGTCGAAGGCATTGTTGAGGTCGCGTGGCTGGACCCTTATGCGTCGTGCTTCTTCCGCCTCGGCTTCGATTTGTCGGCAATTAAACCGATCAATATTGCGTGCTTCACGTGCTAGCCTTTCTTGCTCTGTCTCGCCGACTGTTGGTGGTTTGTCATTACTGACAACGTTCATCAAGCCTCCCCACCTTGGTGGGAAGGACGGGAATCGCAGGTATCTCGGGGCGTGGTCTGGGATATCCAGATCGTATTCGACGCCTTCATCGTCGTGATTCTGGAGCTCGGTGCGAACAGAGGCATTAGATGCAGTGCCGGACGAGGAGCTTGAGCCACCCCCTTGAACTGTGTGGACCGATCCTTCTTGACAATCCTCAATCTGGACCATGTTGACGAAGTTGCGTGGCTTTGGCCGAGGTTGGAGTACAGAACGCAGACCCGAGCAGCGTTGTATATTGTAAGCATAGTTGGAGGCAGCATTCCGCAGGCCGTAGGGCTGGGCCTGGTAGTTCTCCATTGAGGTTTCATATTCGAAGAGTCAGAGACCCATCAAAGGGGCTGGCTGGCGACGAACGGAGCGCCCTTCAGGAGTAGATGTGACCACGAGATCTATACCGAGTCATGCAGGATGACTGGCCCGAGCTGGTCGGGTAGATCTATTGTGGGTAGCGGTTACCTGCTCATTAGGTTGACTTTGAATTGAACTTACCAGAGCTAGGGTTTTGGCAAGTTTGGTGCCGACCCGATCGACGGAGTCGAGCAAGTCGGTGTTGTCGATCTGCTTCCCTTTGTAGCGAGGAAGCGGACGACGGGTTGTCCGTGTGGCTGAAGGCGATGCGGGCGTGGTCGGAGCCAAATCCACCGTGGTCAGAGCTAGATCCACCGTGGTCGGAGCCAGATCCCCGTGTTCGGAGCCGTATCCACCGTGGTCAGAGCCGTAGCCGATGTAGGTGAAGCAGCGGTCGACGCAGATTGAATCCGCTCCTCCTCCGTGATCATGGCGATGAAATCATCGGTCTTTGGTGGTCCGTGTGATCGACCGACAAAGTGAACGTGAGGCCATTCGGTGTAGCTATGGAGCGGGGATGATGACCATCTTGTTCGCTTGGAGAGCAAAAGACGCACACCCCTACTACGCGCACGCCATCGTCGATTTAAATATGGTCGCGATCTACCTAGGGGTATGCCCAAGGTAGTAGATTGTCGGCAGAGACGGATCGCAAGCCACAAACAAGATGGTGACGCAAAGATGCACACGAGGTTTTATCGAGGTTCGCCGCCGAGAAGGCGTAATACCTACGCCCTGCGCTCGATTGTATTGTTGTATGTCAATGAGAGATGTTTTAGAGGATCCCCCCCGCCTTTATATAGTCCGGGGACAGGTTATAGATCTAGAAACTAATCCTAGCTGCGATTACAATTGCCATAGGTGGCCGGATAAGGATTCCTATTCTAACCGACCAGGATCTTGCTTGATCGCCAAATCTGTCTTGACTCCTTGCGCGGGACTCCGAACAGGTCGGCTGGGCCACGCATCGTCTTTTAGCAGATCGGACCCTCTGATCCGGGCCGGCCCAAGCCTAGCCGTAAGGGTATAGGGGTTAATACCCCCACAAGTGGCATATGGTTTTTTGCCACACTTTTTGTACTTGGGGATAAACCAAGACCACCACCATGCTCGGGGACTCTCGTGCTCGAGGGACTGTCCAGACCACCACCGTACTCGGGGACTCTCGTGCTCGGGGACTGTCCAGACCACCACCGTGCTCGGGGACTCTCATGCTCGGGGACTTTCCAGACCACCATCTTGCTCGAGGACTCTGGTGCTCGGGGACTGTCCAGACCACCATCTTGCTCGGGGACTGCTCGACCACTCTTCAACCATTGCTCGAAGACCGCTCTCCTCGGCTACCTATGATTTGTACTCACATATAGTCGAGAGGCATTTAATTTTTCTCACTTAGACCTTGCTACAAGGCTGATACCTCGCTTTCCAGCAAGCTCGGGGACCCCTCTCAAAACATCTCTCATTGACATACAACAATACAATCAGACATAGGACGTAGGTACTACGCCACCACGGCGGCAAAACCTATATAAAACCTCGTGTCTGTCTTGCATCACCATCTTGTTTGTAGCTTGCGCATCTGTCTGTTGATAATCTACTACCGTGGGCATACCCCTAGGTAGACTACCGACCATATTTCGTCGACATTGTGCAACCAACCACTGTACCATACCACACGGGCATTGTGGACGCCGTGCCAGTGCCACCAAACCAGAGGACGGGGAGTGCCTTTCTACCCGCGTCCAACCCGGCCAGCGATGGCGACATGCAGGTCTGCTCTCCGCCGAACGGTGGTGACCGGTGGAGCACCGGACGAGGCGCAACCTGCCCAGGACATGCCTCCGGTCCTTGCCCACCCCTTCTCCCCAAACGTAAGAAGAAGGCACGAGTCGTATGATTGAACGCTGCACAACCAGCGACGCTGTGATTTTGGCCATGACTGGCGGTATGGTAACCTGCTACCTGTACGCAGCAAAACTCCTTTAGATTATTTCCGAAAGTGCCCTTGCTAACGACCTCACGGTCACAGTTTCTGCCAATAATCAAAGCTATGTTTATGTTTATGGAGTAAGTTATTAAGAAGCAATCTAAACCAATCCTCAAGCAGACCATGGCTGTTAACAAACTCCAACTTATGCACAATCGCCATCGCTAAGAACTGTCAAAAAAAAGTCATCTCTAAGGCTTCGTTTACCTAATAACAAGATAACACAAGAATATTCACATGGATGTGCCGAATTCAGTTGTAATTGCCAGCCCATCCACGAGGTTTGGAAGAATATCTGGCACATGCAAACAGGGTCAAATGCAGTTTCGTAAATCAGACCACTGAGTCCAGTAAAATCAACCAGTAAAAGAGTACACTTCCTCCAAAAAAAAATAAAGAGAGAAAGAAAAGGGTACACTGACCAGAGAGACACCTCCAACCAACCTATATACGCACTGTGCTACCTTGACAATTTCTACTGCAAAAACAATGAGTCATATAAAAAAATATTCAATCAATCAAAGTTCCACATACAGCCCTTCAATTTCCTCCTGAGGCACAGGCACCAAACAAGCCTAACTGTGCACGGCCTCTACTCTAAAACGACACATCACCATTCATAGCTTCCCAAACCTCACCAGGATCATAGCAGATTCCTCCGAGCAAGCAAAACGCCCACTGCTGTGCACACGACAACAGAGATCAGGCCATCTCGAGATCCCAAGTGTTCCTTCCATGTTAAGGGCTCAGAGACTTTCCTCAACACTTCACGGAACTGTTGTCTGGTGGTATCCAGTGATCCAGAGCTGTTGATCACTATATCGGCTTCCGACTTCTTCCAGTCCAGCGCAAGTTGTGCGCTGACCCTGCTCTGCGCTTGTTCTTCAGAGCACCCATCTCTTGACATCAGCCTCTGAATCTAGTTTTCTGGGTTAACCCAGACCACAATTACTGGATTTGTCCACCGATCCATCTTGATCTCAAACAGCAGCGATATGTCCAGGATGATAACCTTGCATCCTTTCATCCATAGCTTTGCTATCTCCCACATTATGCCCTAAGAAATATGTGGCGCCAGAAGACTGGGGGAAAAACAAAACTAAAAACAAAACAACTCCTATTAGCAACGGTAAATACTGACATACAATAAAATGTTCAGCTAACCGAAACATTAACAGAAATAAGAATAACAGCAAACGGCAGTAAGAAGG
Source organism: Miscanthus lutarioriparius (assembly GCA_904845875.1). Lineage (NCBI taxonomy): Eukaryota > Viridiplantae > Streptophyta > Magnoliopsida > Poales > Poaceae > Miscanthus > Miscanthus lutarioriparius. The sequence continues at coordinate 47,234,470 of CAJGYO010000018.1, read as the reverse complement.
AATCATGTCATCAAGCGGTACACATGAAAAATTACGCTAAAAGGCCAAAGGAGAAGCGGGTAGACCAGTGTCATAGTTAACTAATTAACTGTAATATCTCCAGTGTATTTACTTTTATTTTGTCCAGCATTGTAGCATAGATAATGTTTTGTCTCCCCACGTTTAATGGCAACAATAAATAAATCAAATAAAGTTCAACAACACTAGTACTTACACAAAGAATAACGACTGGACAGTTGGCTCATGTGATACTGCATAATACACCAAAATCGACACGTACTACTGCATTCATAAAAACAGAGAGTGAAAGGATGAAACATCTGAAATCAGTGAAAGGCATACCGGTTTAGAAGCCGACGTTTTGATGGGTCCGAAAATACAATTTGCCCTAAGTGAGCTCTGTTAATTTCTCCACTTTCCAACAAAATATCATTCCCGAAGGCTTTTACAACCTTCTTCCAACCTACACTGCCTTTCTGCACTACATCCTATAAATGCATGGTTTTCATAACCAGTACAATGTTTGTAAAGCAAACATAGTTGTAACTCCTCACAAGCTTGCATCATCCAATAAAAAATTCAGAACTCTGAAAATATAATTATCAACCATGCTTTCCTGTGCTGACCTTTATCGGTGACGACCATGTGGACCCTCGGCGGCATTCCTGGCAAGCTGCAGGGCCTCAAGAAAAGGAAACACAGAGATGTCAGTCAAAACCTAGCCAAATCGAGAAGGCCGCAACAACCCCATCGAGACTGAACCCCAGATCCAGACTGAGAAGAAGGGGATGTGAACCTGGACGGCGTCGATCTACTCGAAGACAGCGGCAAGGTAGACCTCTGGGAGTACCCAGCTTGGGCAGAGATGAAGATGAGGGAAGCGCTTGCAGTAGAGGCCGGTCGTGACCCAAGCGCCGTTGCCGCCGGCAAGGGCCACCGGTCCGCGCAGCTGCCGCAGCTGGACCCGTAGCCGCCGGGGGGGAGGAAGAAGACACGACACGATTCGGCCGCACAGCGAGGTGGTCATGTTCTGCGTGGCCGAACCACGGCCACGTCGAGGCCCCGGATGGAGTCCTTGAGCGCCTCCACGCCGGCCGCGAGCCCCTCGCTAGAAACGGAAGACGCGGCGCGGTCCGGCGGGGTATAGTGGTCGCACCATCGGGAGATGGAGGGGTAGGGGAGGGGGAGGCGAACAGGGGAGGGGTGGCCGCCGACACCGGAGAGACGACCGACGGCTGCGGCGCTGACAGTATCGTGGAGCTCGTCGGAGCTAGGGTTGCAGGGGGAAGAAGGGAGGAGCAGAGGAGGAGGAGGCCGACGGGGGAGGGGCCGGTGCCAGCGGCGAGATGGAGCTCGTCCGGCTAGGGTTGGTGGCAACGGGGTCGGGTGCCTGCGCGAGCGAGAAATGGAAATGGGGATGGGATGAGAACCGGAGATGGAGATGGGATGGGAGCCATGCCGGTCGGTGCATGGTTGGTGGCCCATCCAGTGTGGTCGGCACAGGCATTAAATGTTTGTCTGTCCAACTTGTTTCTATCCGACTATAGTACGGAGCGGATGCATGAAGGCTGGCTGGGACGCGCCTCATCTGAGCCGTGGAATTTCTATCTAACGCACCAGCTAAAAAGAACGTACGTGGACACTCTGGGAGGCCGCCGATTCGGCGCGCCATATATCTTTAATGTATGGACGTATTTACATATGGGTAGCTTTGATACAGATATATATATATATGTATATATATGTATATATATATATATATGGAAGTATTTAGAATGAGACCTAGAGACCAGACTTTCATTTCTGTATATATATAATTGTGGGGTTAGGGTGAAATGAAATTCTTCTGTAGGTACACTAACAGGGAAACGTGTAGTTCGACTAGTCATGATTATATTATGAGAGAACGTATGTATGCCACCGTATATGTCGCTAGAACTTTAAGATTTTTACTAAGTTTGTAAGGACGTACGGAACGTGCATGCATCATGATAACTCATTAATTTGCATTTTTGCATTGTTCCTCCCCTTATAAGTTGCTTATCCCAATGAATAAATTTTTCTAACATAAGACTTGTTCTCACAAGAGTTGCACCATTTTTGGTACAGATGGCAGCACTAGGGTCACCGGCTAGGAACGATACGTTCATAGGATTGTTTGGCACCCCCGCTCTGCTTTGGAGGGTGTTGCACTCAGTGGGGTACATGGAGCTGCCTCACTACTTTTGGTCACATGAGTACGTGGAGGGGCAGCCGTGGTACAAGGTGCAGGTGACCATTGTCGCTCATGCACAGGCACCGCAGTGGTAGGAATGGAGGGCTGAGTTCGAGGGAAAGTCCCCTTGGGAAGGTGCACAGGTGGCAGCTTTTGAGGTTTTGAGCAAGATGTATCAGCAGCATGGTGATGAGCTCACCGGTAGTGCCACCGGGACCTTTCCTCAGGTGGATCTGTCAGTTACAGCTTGGGTACAAACTAACTGCAATGCTTTGGTGCGGGACCAGGATGAGTGGGCATAGAGTTCAAGTCCTGCTATGAGTGCCATGTTTGCTGTGATGTAGATATTCTATGCATGACAGGACACTCTAGATTTCTGGTCGGAGCCTTATACCATCTATGTGGACAAGCTCATGAGAGCTGATACCGCACAGCAGAAGCTGAGGAGGTGTGTGCACAAGCACAAGAGGACAGCTAGCAAGGCTCTTTGGGACATGAATGATGCTAAGACAGCACTGGGGGCCATCTAGGCTCAGATGGTACAGGCAGGCCAGCAAAGGGATGAAGCCAATCGTCGCGCGGATGCGTCAGAAGAAGCTAGGACCAGGACTATGGTGCTCACTGGTCATCAGGCGATAGAGTTTGGTTAGAGAGAGGAGTACCTGTGTCGACTTCAGTGGGCCCAGAACACCATCGCAGAACTTCAGCACGACGTCCACCGCCTCAATAATATCATTGACCCCATTCCTCCCCTAGGTGTAGAGGAGGAGGACCCAGATATGTTGATCGAGGGTGATGGTTGGGAGGAGGTTGAGGAGGAGCCGGATGAGGATGTTGTGCCCATGGAGGACAACGATGATGATCTTATGCCCGACATCGATAGCGACCACTCTGATGAGTAGAGTAGCTGTAGTCACTAACTAGCTATGCTAGATGTTATCTTTTGCGTTCTTAAGTAATGGACATGTAATCTAAGTCTTGGTTTAGTTAATGTGACTTTGATGTAACCTTGGAACCTTGTATGGTTGATCCATGATGTTGCCTGAACACTAAAAAGTCCAGTTCTATTTTGCTGGCAAGATTTGGCATGTATGCGAACGCGTTGCGAGAATGTTAAGTAATAAAATTGGTGATGTTGTGTTGTGGAAATGAATTATTGTACCTCTGTTTTGTTGTATGAATTTATTTTCTCCAGTGAATTCAGTTTGTCATGATTATTAAATTCTTCTACAATTTATCGATATCATCCAATAATTACTTGTTGAAATTCTGCAGATGATGTGCACCCGTGGTCAGGGGTCTGTTGGTGGTCAGGATGGTAACAACAATCCACCCCCACCACCGTCGCCCTCAGTAATGGAGTTCCTGGCCTAGTTTCTGGGGAACCAGCATGCTATGGAGGAAATGCTGCGCAATATCGCGTAGAATACCGCACACGGGGGACATCAGTGCCAAGGTCCAGAACCTAATCAGTACAACACCTTTAAGGATTTTCTAGACACGAAGCCACCCATCTTGAAGGAAGCAGAGGAACCACTACAAGCTAATGAGTGGTTAAACACAATCAAGCAGAAGTTTTGCCTTCTGAGGGTCATAGATCAGATAAAGGCCGAGTATGCTTCGCACTAGCTGTGGGACCTGCAGGCATGTGGTGGACCCACTACTTGTCTGCTTTACTTGTTGGTGCTAATGTCAGTTGGGATCAGTTCAAGATAGCCTTTAGGGGACATCACATACCCCCAGGGCTTATGAGGATGAAGGCTGCAGAGTTCATGAGGCTTACTCAGGGAAGCAAGACCCTCACTGAATATATGCATGCTTTCAACAATTTGTCAAGGTATGCTCCTGAGTTTGTGAACACTGAGGAGAAGAAGATTGAGGGCTTCACACGTGGACTTGGTACTAAACTGATGAAGACCATGGCAAATTATAGGTGTGCAACCTACAATGAGTTTGTCAGTGATGCTCTTACCCAAGAGAATCACAACAGTCTGCATGCTGTAGCTAAGGGCCATAAGCGAGCCTTTGAGGTCGGTTCATCTCAGCAGAAAGCTCCTATGGCAACGAAGCCTTAGTATCGTCCACCAACACCCAAGTTCAGGCCACCATAGAAAAAGACACAGCTCAATCAGCAGCAAAAAGTGTATCGCAAGGCCTTCTCTATTGCTCTACCTAAGGGAAATGCAGGACAGGGAAGCTCAGGAGGGTCGAGGAACAACCAGCCGTGCTTCAACTGCAATCAAGTTGGTCACTAGTCAAAAGAGTGCCCCTATCCTAAGAAAGGCAACAATTAGAACCAGGGCAATCAGAGACAAGCAAATGCTAAAACACGCCTAGGGCATGTTCATTAAACTACCATGGAAGAAATTCCTACTGGAGAGGTTGTTACTACTGGTATGTTTCTTGTGAACCAACACCCGCCAATTGTTTTATTTGATTCTGGAGCTTCGCATTCATTCATGAGTCAGGCATTTGCATCTAAGCATGATCAGAAGATAATTGTTGTAGATAAGGGTGGTTATTGCATAAGTTCAGCTGGGGCTAGTATCTGTACCAACCAGATAGTTAGAGATGTGCTCATCTCCATAAAAGAGAGGGAGTATACTATGGATCTCATAGTGTTGCCAGGATTAGGAATAGATGTGATCTTGGGTACAAACTAGATGAGTGGCCACGGTGTTCTTATTGACACTTCAACTAGAACCATTATGTTGAGAGAACCAAAGGGGGATGGTGCTTTTCTAGTGCCACTTCCTAGGAGTTTTGACCTTCAAAACTTATCTTGTGCTATCCAGACCATGACTCTATTTGATATTCCAATGGTATGTGAGTTTCCAGATGTATTTCCAAACGAGCTACCTGGTTTGCCACCGGATAGATATGTGGACTTTAAAATTGAGCTAGTGCCTAGTACAACACCTATCTCTAGAAGACCTTATAGGATGCTGCCAAATGAGCTAGCCAAACTCAAGATTCAATTATAAAAGCTTTTAGAAAAGGGACTTATTCGACCTAGTTCTTCTCCATGGGGTTGCCCGGCTTTGTTTGTAAAGAAAAAGGACAAGTCATTATGGATGTGTGTGGATTATAGGCCACTCAATGCCGTGACGATTAAAAACAAGTACCCTTTACCACGTATCGATATCTTGTTTGATCAGTTGGCAAGGGTAAAGGTATTCTCCAAGATTGATTTGAGATCAGGCTATCATCAGATTAAAATTAGGCCGAAGGATATACCTAAAACAGTTTTTTCAACCAGATATGGCTTGTATGAGTATCTTGTCATGTCTTTTGGTATGACAAATGCTCCTGCATGCTTCATGTATTTGATGAATTCAGTATTCATGCCCGAACTCGACAAGTTCATGGTTGTGTTTATTGATGATATCCTGGTTTACTCTGAGAATAAGGAAGATCATGCAGAGCATTTGAGGATTGTCCTAACCAGACTGAGAGAACATAAGTTGTATGCCAAGTTTAGTAAATGCGAATTTTGGTTACAGAAAGTGCCTTTTCTAGGTCATGTGTTGTTAGAGGATGGAATCTCTATAGATCCAAGTAAGGTACAAGAAGTCTTGGATTGGAAGGCCCTGACCTCAGTTTCTGAAGTTCGAAGTTTTCTTGGGTTAGCAGGTTACTATCGTCGCTTCATTCTAGATTTTTCCAAGATAGCTAAGCCAATGATGAGGTTACTATAGAAGGGTGAGAAATTTGTTTGGACTCTGGAGTGTGAAGCTGCTTTTCACACTCTATGGACTTTGCTGACCACTACTCCTATTTTAGCACAACCTGATATAGAGAAACCTTTTGATGTGTTTTGTGATGCATCTGGTATAGGTCTGGGGTGTGTTCTTATGCAGGAAGGCTGAGTCATTGCTTATGCCTCACGTCAACTGAGGAAGCATGAAGTTAATTATCCAACCCAAGACTTGGAATTAGCAGCAGTTGTTCATGCACTGAAGATCTGGAGGCATTATTTGCTTGGAAATGTGTGCCATATCTATATAGATCACAAGAGTCTTAAGTATATCTTCACTCAACCTGAGTTGAATATGAGATAGATAAGATGGCTAGAGTTGATCAAGGATTATAACTTAGAAGTGCATTATCATCCTAGCAAGGTGAATGTGGTTGCAAACGCCTTAAGCCAGAAATCTCATTGCAATTTCTTAGACTCACTGTTGGAAGATGGATTTAACTTGTTGCACCCTGTTGTGCTGCACAATATCACTCTTAGTTGCTCACTTGAGAGCAAGATCATTGAGCGTCAGAAGACCGATGTGGGTGTATTTCACATCAAAAGAAAGATGAAGGAAAAAGACACCAAGCATTTCAGGCTAGATGAAAGAGGTGTACTATGGTTTAAGGATCGACTTGTAGTGCCAAAGGATCAAGAACTCATAAATTAGATCCTAGATGAAGCTCACTCTTCCAAGCTGTCCATCCATCCTGGTAGTGGTAAAATGTATCAAGACTTGAAGACACATTTTTTGTGGAGAAAGATGAAGAAAGAAATCGCAACATATGTTGCTAGGTGTGATATAGCAAAGTCAAGGCAGATCACTTGAAACCTGCTGGACTACTTCAACCTTTGTCTATTCTGGGTTGGAAGTGGGAGGAAATAAGCATGGATTTTATTGTTGGGCTTCCACCCACTCAAAAGGGTTTTGATTCCATATGGGTAATTGTCGACCATTTGACCATGTCCGCACATTTTATTCTGGTCAGGACCAATTACCGGCTGCATCAATATGCAGAGCTATATATAACTTATGTGGTATGTTTGCATGGAGTACCAAGAACCATCGTGTCAGACAGAGGATCTTAGTTTATTGCACATTTCTAGGAGCACTTGCACAAGCAGTTAGGTACCAACCTAGTTTGAAGTTCAGCATATCACCCTCAAACGTTTGGACAGACTGAGTGAGTGAATCAGATATTGGAAGACATGTTGCGAGCATGTGTAATTTCTTCAAAAGGTTCATGGCAAAAGTGGCTACCTTTAGCTGAGTTTTCCTATAACAATAGTTACCAAGAAAGTATCAAGATGGCTCCTTTCGAAGCTTTGTATGGTTGGAAATGTAGAACTCCTTTAAACTAGATTGAACCCAGGGAAAGGAGGTATTATGGAATTGATTTTGTCAAGGAAGCTGAAGAGCAAGTTTGTATTATCCAACAACACATTGAAGCCGCTCAATCTAGACAGAAGAGCTATGCGGATAAAAGAAGACGACCTATCGAGTTTGCGGTAGGCGAGTATGTGTACTTGAAAGTATCACCAATGAAAGGAGTGCAATGGTTTGGTGTGAAAAGAAAGATTGCACCAAGGTATGTAGGTCCATACAAAATTATTGAGCGAAGTGGAAGAGTAGCCTACAAACTACAGTTATGTCCAGAGATGAGAGCTATTTTCAATGTCTTTCACATCTCTCAATTTAGGAAGTGCTTGCGTATTCCTGAAGAAAGAATTGAAACAGAGGATATCAAGATAGAATCAGACCTAGCTTATGAAGAGAAGCCGGTATAGCTTTTGGATAGTAAGGAGAGAGTAACTCGAAACCGAGTGATTAGATTTCACAAGGTAATGTGGAGTAACCATAGTGAACAAGATACAACATGGGAAAGAGAAGATTATCTACATGAAGTTTACCCCACATTTTATGAAAAATGGTAGGTACTTCAATCTCGAGACGAGATTCCTATAAGGGGGGAGGGGTTGTAACACCCCAAGTGTTAAGCTTGTATTTTTCACTTGCATTGCATGAGCATAAGCATCATCCATTCATTCATGAGCATGAGCACTTGAAATTTTGTTTCATTCACTCTATGTTTATCACATGTGATACTTAATTTATACATGTATATGCCTTATGGTCATGCTTAGTTAATGCAAGTGGGTGTTGTTTGGTCACCAAAACAACTTAGACACACTTAGGATGAAAAATGGAACCATGTTTGTATTCATGACTTGGTCCAAATTTGCTTCTAAGTGTTGGTATGACTTGAATGACCTTTATCATGTTGATTGTTTAACCTATCTTGACTAACTCCTTAAGAGCTTGCATGGCAGTGGGACCTAAATGAAAGTTGTAGTTCATGTTATGTGGAAAAACTTTGTTTAATGGTCAAGAGCTAAATCAGTGCCTAGCTTGGTCAAATAGGGATTTCAAAAATCAATTCAATGTTGTTTTGAAACAAAAAAATGGCTATCATAAACTGACTTTCAGTTTCCATGTAGCTAACTTTGGTGATTTTTAGTTTGCAAACCAATTCGAATTAAACAAAACTTCTTAAAGCATTTTTGTAGTACTCTTGTAGCTCTACAAAATGGTGAAAATGGTTTGCCAATATTCATCACGGTTTGGGAGATCTAGGGGCTCAAAAATTGGGTTTCAGTCGGTTTGTCAAAACTGAACTCGGCCTTTGCTAATTCAAAATTGGTCGATCGTGGCCGACCACGGTCAGGCCATGCGCGCCGCGTGGTGGCCATACGCCGGCATTGGGCCCGTGCTGCCGTGCCAAAGGGGCCGAAGACCGGACGCTCGCTACCTCACACGCTCACTTCCGCTCTCCCTCGCTCTCTCGTTCTCGTATAGTGCCAGAGCGGAGGCGACCACAGTAGCGCCGCCATCGAGCATTCACCGGCCTAGCTCACCACCCACGCTGCCCCACCGTCCATTTAACCGCGCCCATAGCTCGGCCATGACCCACTCTATCTTCCTGAGCCACCAACGCCAACGTTCGAACCCAGGTAAAGCCCTAGGGCCCATGCACCGTCACTGTAGCCACCATCACCGCCGCCAAGCTTGAGCTCATCGTGGCGGAGCCGCCTCGCATCTGCACTGCTCTCTCTCCCCTGTTCTGTAGTCACTAGGGTCAGTGCTAGCTGTAGCCGTTGGCCTTTGGCCAATGCCAGCCATGCCAGAGGCTTAATGCCGCGCCGCACCATCGTGAACCGGCCACGCCGCCGCCATGCACGTGGCCATGCCGCACCGGCATCACCACGAGCTTAATCCTAACCCTAGACCTTCACTGTGTAACCCTAAAGCCGTAGCCAAGCTCGCCCGAGCTTGTCATGGCCAGAGAGATGGCTGGAGCACCACCGTGCAGCGCCACCATGCACCATGGCCGCCGTCGAGCTAGCTCCACAAGCCCCTTGGCCGACTAACCCCTCTAGTAGATGCGCACGGAGGTGGAGAGCACGATGGCAGTGACCGTGTCGCCGGAGACCTCGCCGTCGGTGAGCTTTCACCGGTCAAAGTGTCGCCCTGCTTCTGTCCCTATGACATGTGGGTCCGAGTTGACCGTGGGACCCAACTATCAGTGCCTCTAGGTGCAGTACGCCGGGTGCACTTAGCATTTATCAGGGTTTTTGATGTTTTTCTTTATTTGTTTTCCAAAAATTGTGCCAAACTTGTAAAATTCATAACTAATACTAGGAGTGTCCAAATTGAGTGAACCAAATTTTGTTAGCTTCATCTTCATGAGTACTATTTGTTAAAAATATGTAACTTGGTATGTGCTACAGTTTGGTACCTTGTTTAAATTATCTTGTTTATTCCCTATTAATCTTGAAAAATCCATAACTTGAGTTTGGGAGATGCTAAACATGTGGTTCAAATTTTGTTGGTCATGTTTTGACATGATGTAGCTAGGCAAAATACTAAACCTATAGTAAGCATGCTTGGAATATGACTTCTTGTTTTAGCTTGATTAAATGCTAGTTTCTTGTGGAATTAATTGTGGTAGATTTATGGAACATATGGGCATGAATTAATTTCCACAGCATTCTTTTGTTATGAGGACTGTAGGAAAAATAGTAAATATGTTGCTTGACACTTTTCACTATGCTAAACCTATTCAAGTTGTTATAAGCATATGCAACTTGTGATTTTTGTAGACGTTGCTACACTTATTCAAATGGCATGAAATTTGAATAGTAGTCTCTTGAGAGTATGTGTAGGCTGCTGTAGTTTTTCTAGAATTTATTGAACACTAGAATAAATTAATGGATCACCTTGTTTATGAAATAAATTAATAAAAGCATATAATTAGTTGGTTTGGGCTTAACCATTATACTTTACAATATATTGAGATGTATATAACCTCTTGGTATAGTCGGTTGTGCCTAGTTTTGATTGGTTGTATGTAGTTAGCTATTTATTGCTCTATAATTCACTTGCATCTAGTTCCTTGACTTGTTTGCTTTGTGTGAGCTTGATGCTTGTTGATTTGATGCTTAGGCTAATTAAGATAAGTTGTTAGTTGCAGGCTTTAGGCCTCTTACTGATGATGAACAACTTTATCTTAGGTTGCTAGAACATGGTGAGAGTGTGTTTGCTTTGCTAGAGAAGAGATATGCACCTACTCAGTAAAATAAAATTAATCTTGTCATCACCTTGCCATCTTGTTGTTAAGAATGAGTATATATATATATACGCATGCATTGCACCCTATCATTCATGTCACCCCTTGTGCATTCTTTGTATTTATCTCTACCTTCATGCTTATAGGATCGCCGGAGGGTATAACACTTCTGGAGTTCGAGGTCATGGGAGAGGAGGACCAGCAGGAGACCCAGCAGCAGAAAGTTCCATAAGGCGAAGGACAGGTCCAGGAAGAACTGCCTGAGTGCCCAGACCATAAGCCCTTGGCCTATCTAAAAGGCAAGCCCCAGAGCATTCTAAGTCTCCTATGTTTTATAAATGCCAACTTGAGTTCTTTATGTTTGATGCATTAGGTTATAGGAATTGTTTGGAAACACTTGATGCATATGATCTCCTTATCTAGAATTATATCTTGAAACCCTATGTAGGTCTAGGATCGAATAAATGCTTAGCCATGCTTAGTTCGATAGAAGTCGGGTGATTTCCTGTCACCTACGAGCTATAGGTGGATGCCTAGTCACGGTTGGCTATATTTGCTATCGTGGAAAAGAACCATGTGATGATGTAATTGGAGGTCGGACAGAGTCTATGTTGTAGGTTGACTCATGTGATTCCATCTGTGCCGCTTAAGGACCGCATCGTTGTTGGTCCTCGGTCATTTTGAACACAACATCTCACTTAGCTGACCGGATAACTCGTTCCGACCACGAAGCCGAGTAGCTCCACTTAGGTCGGGCCTCGTTCTGTATGAGTGCACACACTGGAGGTAGTAAGGATGTGCGGGGAGCTGGATGTGAGTCCAAGGGTAGGCCAGGCCTGATCGTTCTGGCAGCTGGTCAGTCCCTAAGTGTGCGGCACTGATCGAACCCGTGACATACGACATGAGTTGTACCAAAGGTGACCTAAGGCTACCTTGGCGTAGGTATGTCTGGGTTTGTGTTAGGATTTCTACCCAGTTGGTTGCAATCGATTCGAATTGCCGTCTCTCCTAGATAGTGAGAAACTTGACTGAGCTTCCTTCTATCGTAGTCAGTTGATGAAAGTGAAATGGTTATGATTATGATACAATAAATGGCTATGGTTACTAATGTGATGCTACATATACAACATGTTTGGCATAGGTTAGTTGCTAATCTAGAGTGAATAGCTATAATTAACTTGATGACCAAATTATAAAATGTGTAGCTCAACTAGTGGCTTTTTTATGCAAAATGATGTCAAGCTAGCTCCACTTATAAAGCCTTGCATAATCCTTGGTGTCACTTTATTTTTGGTTTATGACGGGTAAGTCTAGCTGAGTACCTTCTCGTACTCAGGGTTTATTCCCATTTGTTGCATATGGTACTATATATCATGGTTATTGCAAGAACTGCTTCTCTCCAATGGTGGATGAGGAGTGAGACCGTGGGCAGGGTCCTTCTATATTAGTTTGTTCAGGTTGCTTTTGTTGGACTTGATCATGGAACTAGCACGTATCTAAACTGTGTGTGTGAGATGTTTTAAAACTATGTTGCTTTCGCTACTTCGTGTTGTAATAATTATATTTGAACTCCGATGTATGTTGAACTACTTGTGAACTTTATGTAACATGTGACATGTATGTTGAATCATGTACGATCTTGGTTTGTATGTTGGTTATGAATCGAGGTCCTTCGCGACACACGATGGACTACCAGGTTTATATGGGCTCAAGTATGACAGTGTGACCGCCTCGGTTGTTGCCATTGTACTTGTGCTCTTATAAATTGGTCGGTTCTATGACAATTGTGATGTTATGTCTTTCTTTTCCTACAACTAAAGCTTATATGGAGCTCATAGGAGTGGAAAAAGCATGAAAGAGCATACTTGCAATACATATATTGTAAAGTCAAACCTCGGATCCAAAGAGAGTTGAGTCATACAACCAAATCAAGATGTGCATGTGTGAATGTATGGTATATATATGGTGGCTAACCTAATTCTACTTTGCTCCTTGAAAACTTATCAATTTTTCAGGAATTTGGAAACATAACCTTGCAAGAAAACATGGGCTATCTTATTCATCTCTTTCTTTCTTCTCTTTTTTTTGGGAGGGCATCTGAGTACCCATGGTTTTAGATATCTTGGACACTTGTCCATTTTTTCAATACTCTTTCTTTTTTTAATAACTTTTGCATAGCCACATGTTTCTTTTTCTACAACAAAACTTTTGAGAGATAGCAACAAGAACTTTGGAGAATTTATTTGAGGGATATCCTATAGGGTATACTTTTGGTGTTCACTCCTTATGTAGGAGTAAAACATTTTTCAGTGGATCTAAATGGAATGGCATGTTTTTGAGCCTACCCCCTGAGTAGGAGTAGTGCATATGTGGGTGGTGTGTACGTGATATTGATTTTAAGAGCAAGACAAACCTCTCATAAGGGTCACCAAAGCTTGACTAAACTCAATGCAAAAGCAAGCAGCATATATGAGTAGAAGTTTTCCTAGTCTAAATATCATTTATGGCTCTGGTAGAAATTCAAGCTTTGTCATACAAGGAACTCATCATGAAGCATTTTTATATTTTTCAAAAGATAAATCTCCGAAACTCTAGTATCACTTGGAACAAGATAAACAATAGTTCAAACCTTCTCATATCATATCCGTCAATTACCTAGACATAGATCAAGCATATGCTACCCACGAGTTTCAAGTTCAGAGTAAATTCTTATATCAAAATAGTCTTATCAAAAACTCAGGAGAATTCAAGGCTGAAAACTAGGTACTTGAAAGGAATTATGATAGAGTAACTATTCATTATTTCCATTGTAAGAGATTATCTTTAGAGTCCTTTTATTTATTTAGTTCTTTTCTCTTTTTTTAAGGAAATCAAACTAGAAAGAAAACTAAACACACTTTTTATTTTGTTTTCAAGTTTTAAGATCACACCTTATAATATATATATATATATAAACTGGCAAAGATAAATTTTTATTTTGTTATACATCTTTTTATTTCTTTAGCTAATATAAAGCAAACTTACTAATAGTAAAACTAAAGGAAGAAAATACTTAGCTAGATACACGGGGGATGCTCCTCCCCCAAGCTAGATGTTGTCGTGGTCTATTGTTGGATGTTGATTGATCTTTCTCAGAGCGGGTGTGTCGGCGTATGTCCTTCTCATCCATGAGTGGAGTGAGATAAAGACAACCAAGTGAACTTGCTCTTGATCATGTGAATCATCCTGCAAAATACTCCAACAAGAACAAACTCGTGGCTTGATTAAGATAAGGGGTTAGCGGTCAGCCATTCAGAGATTTGTTCTTGTGGGTTTAGATAGATTATGGTAGAATTTTAATAGGATGTCTATCTAATATTTTTTAGATTTTCTATTTTTTATATGCAAGAAAGAAAATATGTAGGCATAGTATATATATATATATATATTATTTTTATGCCACCACGGTGAATATTCCTTGGGCTTGTTACACCATGAAAAATATTCACATGGGGCTTAAGGATGCAATAATATTTTTATTTTATTTTCTTATGCGATGATGATATGGAGAAATGAAACTTTTTATTTTTCTTTATATGCAGAAAATGAAATATAACTAGATGTATGCATATATTTTTAACTAATACAATGCTAATGTAGAAAAGTATATATGCTAAAGTAAGAACAATTCATACAATACCAAAAATAAATATGGATAACAACCGATATTACCTCACAGCGAGGGTTCGGATTTTTAAGTCCTCCGGACAGGACTTTACTCCGATCTTATTCATTCTTCGGGTGCATCATCCGATGTCGATGATGGAGACCCTAATGGTTGCACCTCTTGTGATTCTGATGATGTCACCTTCTCCTTCCACACCTGCTTGGCCGGTGGGCTTGACTTAGGTGGTGTAGGTTCCTTTTTTCACAAATTCTTCAGGTTGTTCATCTTCCTCCCATTCATTCCACAGAGGTTGGTTCCCTTGACATCGGGATGATTGACGTCTCCGCCTAGAGCGGTTCTTCTTCGACTGCTCATAAGTAGTATAACTATTGAAATAACAATGTACCTTTTCTCTAGGGAATTGGAAGTGGACTTGTCTAGATCCGACATAGATGATCGCATTGGTGGTGCTGAGGAACGGTCTTCCCAGGATGATGGGTGTATCATCTTCTTCTTCTCCCATGTCCAAAACCATGAAGTCAACAGCAGCAAAGTGGTCATGTATTCTTACCATAACGTCCTTTGCTATTCCTTTCGGGAATCGGATTGATTGGTCTACCATCTGCAACTGCATATATGTAGGGTACAAGGGTTTGTTACCAAATAAATATTTATATGTTACCTTGGACATTATGTTGACACCCAATCCAATATCGTAGAAGGTCTTGTGGAAGATTCTTTGTTCAATGGTACACTCGATCGTTAGTACACCAGGATCATCCTTCTTGTCAAGGAATGGTGAAGCGAGGAGGTGGTCGTACTCTTATCTGAGTGTGTTGATCATGTTGACTGATTCTTCTTGTGGTTGTCTGACCTTGTTCTTCCTTCTTCTTCTGTTGTTCTTCTTCTAAGTCACTATTTTCTCTTCGGACAGGTACGGCGTCTACGGATGTCTAGGAGATTGCAGGATATGATTCTTGAAAGAAAACTTCTCTTTCTTGTCCATGATTGTGAAGCAGATCTTTGCACTGTCAGCTTAGATGATGGCCCTTGCGGTGCTTAGGAAAGGTCGGCCCAAGACGATGGGTGCCCTTTCATCTCCACCTGTTTCCAAAACCACAAAGTCTGCGGGAATATATGATTGTCCCTCTCAAATAATGGCATCTTCAAGAAATCCCTTGGGGTAGCAGAGTGACTGATCTGCAAGCTGCAAATGCATATTTGTGTATAACAAAGGATCTCCTAGGATTTTCTCATAAATTACCTTAGGCATCATGTTGACACTTGTTTTGAAGTCACAGACAACTTCCTAGAAGATGTGAGGTCCAATGGCGATGGGGATGACAGATCTCCTAGGATTGCCCTTCTTGTCGGGTAGTGAATAATCTATCCACCTTCCCATCGATGGCTCCGGGTAGTAGTAAGCTGCATTGTGAATATCGACAAGATTTGTAGTTTCTAGATCTTCCGATCACCCTAGAATCTTACCTTTATCGGATGGAGGAACGACAGCTGCCAGCTGAGCTATTTGTGATTCTATCATTTTATTAAAGCTATGCTGGTTCTTAATGGCAGAAGCAAAGCTATCCATTCTATTACTTATATTTTCTAGAATTTTATCATTGGTAGCTACCTTCTTAGGTAATCCTTCCATGAGTCTAGATTGACTATCAATTAATTCTCTCAAGGGTGGTTGATTGAAGTTATTATAATTGTTACCTTGAGGGTTACCTTGGTAGTTACTTTGGTAGTTCAGCCTCTATTGCAGGTTCCATCCTTGATTTTGTTGAGGATGATAGTAGTTGTTGTTGACAAAGTTCACATCCTCATGAATTTCAGAGCAATTGTTCCCTGAATGCCCAGTGTTTCCACACTTTTCACATGTCATGTGGGAATCATGAATGTGCATGATTTCTTTCTTCTCATTAGCTCGGTCTTCGAGCTTCTTCATCAGTAGGTCCATCTTGGTAGACAGCATGTCAACCTCCTTGAGTTGATGCATACCTCCACCTCTCTTCTAGATCTGAACACGTTCTTCATTCCAACCTTGGTTGGAGGCCATCTTCTCTACAAGAGCTATTGTAGCTAGAAGTGTGAGTGATAGGAAAGCACCTCCAGCAGCAGCATCCATAGTCTCACGGGTATTGTTGGTCAACCCATGGTAGAAGGTCTGCATGAGTAGCCAATTTTCCATCCCATGATGAGGACATTCTGATATGTAATCTTGAAAGCGTTCCCATGCCTCAGGGACAAACTCGTCATGTTGTTACTGAAAGCTTGAGATTTTCCCACGTAGAGCATTAGTCTTGCCTATGGGAAAGAACTTGGCTAGGAAGGCAGTGGAGCAGTTATCCCATGTAGTATTTGTATCTTTGTTGGCGTAGAACTGCTGCTTTGCCTTCCCCAAAAGTGAGAATGGGAAGAGGCAAAGTAGTATGGTGTCCTTGGTTACTCCTTTGATGGTGAAAGCGCTACAGATCTCCAGGAAGTGTTGGAGATGTGCACTCGCATCTTCATGTGCCTTTCCACAAAACTAGCTAGCTTGCACCATGTTGATGAGAGCTGGCTTGAGCTCGAATCCATTGTCTCCAACATTGACATTAGGTCTAGTACGAATGTTGGCAGTGGTTGGAGCAGATAATTCATGAAGAGTCTTATCAGCCATGGCTTCAAATTTAGGTGTTAAGCTTCGCCTTATCTGGTTGTCTTCCGATTCTGAAGCTGGGACTTTCTTGAGTTTAGCCTTAGTCCTCCTAAGTAATGCTTCTGGATCATCAACGTAGTTTGTCAGAAGGTCAAAACCGGTCATACATTACCCTGCATAAGATACACAAGTTGACAACACAAGGGTAACTCTGCTTGAGCAGAGGTATATGGTTTTCTTGACCACATCAATAAGTATAAGTTTATCAATACTTCCTTTGTCTAGCTACCTTCCCTAGCAACGGCGCCAGAAATGCTTGTTGGTATTTATTAACTTGTCACTTGTTTTAGTAGCCACCTATTAATTACCTATATCTCCTAACATTACTTTACTAGATTGTCATCCCTAGTGATGGTGCCAGAGATGCTTGTTGGTACTGCCTAGCATCACTACTAGAATGATACTAAGTAGTTCTTTATCATTTTATGTGACTAGAAAGAATATAAAGATATATGAATGAAAAGGAATCTACAAGCACACAGATAATTATACCATTGTAGCACTTCACCCGAGAGTATTCTAGGTATCATTATTTATATTTTACCATAGGGAAGATCTAGCTTGGACAAGTATTGATAACTTATACCATTGATGGAGAAGTAACCATAGCCAATATTCTACTCATAACAGGGGTAAGCCATATGATAAGAGATATGAAAAGTATTGATCAATGATGATGATAAATCACTCTGAGTACTCCTTTCTATGGCATTAGCATGGTCAGATAGAATATTAGAGGAATAATTCCTAAGTCATTCTTAATTACAAGTCAAAGCATACATTGATTAGTGCAATTACACCTAGTAATCATGTCTAAGATCATCTTTATATCTACACATAAGGGATATTACTAAGGAAGATTAAGAACAAAGCTTGCTCTTCCTTCGTAACCACATTCTACGTGCTACCTATATCGGGGAGTGGACTACAAAGGACTCAATGGGAGTGTCACATCCACGATCTACCACATGGCCCGGAATATTGGGTGTAAACAACATATAAGCTCCACGCTTACACAATGTAGACCACTCACCCCGTGTACTTTGGAGCGAGCGTTTTGCAAACTTATGCATAAATATAATGATAAACTAGCTATACTAAGTATATAATCAAAGTAGACAATGAACATTATAGCAAAGAACATGAATAAGATGAATACTAATATTGTCATAACAATTGTAGCAAGCATAAAAAATAATGGAGATACAAAAGAGAGGGGGTACAAGGATTATACCAAACCATGCTCTTGACACGATCGGAAATCCAACCAAAGCCTGCTTGCCTCCCTCTAGACCTAACCTAACTAGCTATGCCCTAGAATTGATGGAGCTCTGAGGATGATTAGGGTTTCTATCTTCTCAAATGACTTGATGCCTCAGGGGGTGACAGGGGCTGGTATATATAGCCCAGAGCATCAAACATGAGTCCTTGGATCAAATCGACTTAAGGAACGGCGTAGATGCAACCTAGGAGGCAGTGGAGAACCGACATTGCAATGCATAGGCCGATAGGTGGGCCTAGGGGCCAGGCAGCCTCCCCACCTGGCAGCCTCTGCCTCTCTGCCTCGACGTGGTGTCCTCTAGAACCTTCTAGTGTTCATTTCGCGGTGAATAAGCACAATTAAATCTGACATGTAGGTCCACCTTGATGGATAAGCACAATTAAATCTAACATGTAGGTCCACCTCATGGAATTTTTTAGTTTAAACTCCAAGACCTTTGTTGGTGATCATATTTATGCCCTTATTCATGTTTCTTTGATGGTTTATAATAGTTGTTAACTTTCGTCAACAGTAGTGCATGCAGCGTGGTGTAGAGCCCTAAAGGCTCGGCCTTGGGTCCTTCCAATGGAGAGAACATGTTGGCGTTCATGGCGTGTATGCATGACGGCGAGCAGAGGGGTGACGGCATGGCTCACCGTGGTGTTGGGGAAGGTAGGATAGCGGTGCAGGGCGAGTCATGGCCGTGTCGAGATTTACCAGTGCAGTGCCGAACCGTGGCTGCGACGAAGTTGACGGCGTCGTCCTCGGCTCCGGCGACCACAGGCAGCGCTCTGGTGGCTTTGGCTTTCCCCCTCCCTCCTTCTATTCCCCTCTCCTCTTCTCTGGCTTGGCGTGGGCAAAGCGGTGCCACGGAGCAGCGCGCGAGGTATGGGAGAGGCGCTAGGGCATTGGCTCGGGCTTTTTATAGCCCGAGCTCGGCCATAGCGGATGGCGAAAGGTGGGGGTGAGCTTTGGGACACGTGTAGGGTGATCAAACCCCCTAGGCTAGGGTTTGGGTCTTGGCGGGGTGGTTGCACGGGCGTTGGCGCTCCTATTTTGAACGGTGGCGGTCAAAAGGTGGTCGCAGTGGCGTCATGGTGGTGGGGCAATGGTGGCGATGTTAGAACGACGCGGTGCGAGCTGGGGGTGGGCGCGGACACCGCGTATTGCGGATGTTGCACGCATCCGTGCATCCATGGTAAACGCCCGAGCGCAAACGGCTAGTAACGGGGAAGATTCCCCCTGGTGTCATGCTCAACTCGGCGCAAAAGCAGAGGGTAAGGGGAAGAGGATTGTAACACCCCAGTGTTAATCTTTGTATTTGGCACTTGCATTTCATGAGCACAAGTATCATCCAAGCATTCATGAACATGAGCATATGAAATTTCATCTCATTCTTATACATGATCACAAGAAATGTTGATTTTATATATATGCTTATGCTTGCAATCATGTATGACCAATGTATGAGATGGTTGTGTGGTCATGAAAACACCTTAGACACATTTAGGATGGTAAATGGAACAATGTTTGTATTCATGGCATGGACCAATTTTGCTTCTAAGTGTTGGTTTCAAGTGAAATGCCTTTTTCATGATGCTAGTTTGACTAAAGTTGAATAGTAGTATGATTGTTTGCATGGCTATGTGACCTAAATAAAAGTTGTAGTTCTTGTCATGGGTAACAAACTTTATTTAAGGGTCATGAGCTAATTCAATGTCTAACATGGTCAAATAGAGCTCACAAGTATCAACAAAATGATGTTTTATGACAAGAAATTTTCTAAGTGTGGAAACGGTTTTCAGTTTCAAAGTACATCACTTTGGAGCAATGTAGTTTGTAAACCAGTGAAAATTTCATGGTGGTTCCTAAAGAAAAGTTGGAGATCACACATAGCTCTACAATTGTTATTAAGGAAGTTTTTGCTAATTCGCCACGGATTAGGAGTTATAGAATCGCTAAGTCACACTGTCAGACAGATTCATAGGCACCTGAATCGGCGTCGTGCGCGCACATCGTGGCTGACCGGCCACAGGTCGCGGCCACCACATGGTGGTCGTACGCCAGTGTTGGCCTGGCCGATCAGGCCAGAGCGGGCACATAAGCGCCGCGCACTCGCCGCTCGCTCCACTCACTCGTTCTCGCCTTCTCCCGCTCGCTCTGCCTCACCAAAGCGCCGTGTCGAACTCGCTGTGCGCCGCCGCCGAATTTTTTATATTTTAGCCCTTTTTTGAAAGTCTCACAAATAGACCCCTAGCGGAAAGAATTTAGAAAATAGACCCTTAGCTCGGCGCCATTGATGCTGGCGTCGAGCTAGGCACCAGCGTCTCTAGCGTCGAGCTCCTAGGCACGGTGGATGACCTGCCAGGGGGCTTGGCGCCATTCACTCTGGCACCGAGCTCGGCGCCAGTCACTATGGCACCGAGCCTTTAATACCTATTGGGCCCGCGCCTTTCCTTTCTTCCTCTCCCTCTCTCGCCCTAGGATAGCCGAGCTCCACCGCAGCTGCCGCCACGCCCTTGCCCCACTGGCCCTCCCCGCCGCCCGCACTTGCGCCTTGCCATGTGCTGCCTCCCACGCCCACACCGCGCCACTACAACCGTGCACACGCGCCGAGGCCGCCCCCACGCCCGCCCCCGCGCCATGTCGCCCTCCACAGCCGTCCTCGCCTTAGCCTCACCTTGGCCTCCACCATCGGCCTCGGCCGTGGCCCGCCTTGCCGCCCTCCACCGTTGGCCTTGCCCCGCCTTGCCGCCATCCACCACCGGCGTGCCTTTCGCGCCCGTCGAGCCGGACTTACCGCGCGAAGCCCCGGGCATCCCGCGCCCGTCGCGCACCACCGCCGACCCCGCCACTTGTAGTGGCCAGCCGTGCCACCGCCGCCCGGATCGTCGGCCTGACCCACGCCCATCGTCCGCTGCGACTCCGTCGACGTCCACAGAGCAGTCGTTGGAAAGGTAGAAATTATGAATATGCAATGTACCTACTTAGTTGGCATTTGTTATTTACTAGTTAAAGTGATGACTTAGGTAGTTGATTTAGTTAGTGATCTAGTGAGATATATATGTAGATAGATAGAAACATAGATACATAGGTACATAGATATAGTTAGATAGCTACTTAGATATGTAGTTACATATTTAGTTAACTACATATGATCTAGCTATTTAGTGAGTACACTGTAAATATATACGTAGTTATTATCTTGATTACTTAGTTTGTAGTTAGAAAGTACTTGTTAGGTACTATCTATCGTCTAATTTGGACTAAAGGACATGTGTTTCGTTACGTGTTTGAACTAGATGGACAACCTAGTGACCATATATCATGGAGGCACCGTTGAAAGCGATCGCTATGGATATGTTGAGTTTCTTGACATGCAAAGCGTGCCTGTGCTATTCAATGATAGGCCTTCATTTAGTGAGATGGTTTCAAGGGCTCGAGAGGAGCTGCATTGCCTTGGAGATGATGGCATTGCAGTTGATGGTGTACTACACCTAGGTTCTCCTCCGAACATCTTCAGGCGAATGATCTCAATTGGTTGTGCGGATCAGTGGGAGAACTATGTGAGATCGGCTATGAAGAGCCAGCTACAATGTTTGGACGTGGTTGTGCGTCGGGTGTTAGTTGATCCCATCCCTCATGGGTTTTCCCCAGCAATGGATCATCAGGCACACATTGACCCTCCCATTCTGGAACCTTACCTGCATGTGCAGATTGCACCTACGATTCCCGATGCTCAATCTGCCCCCAATGTGGTATTTGGAGATGGTTGTCAGACTCAAGTTTCCAGGGCAGATCCTCCTTATGAGATCCCTTTGACACAGAATCACCCGAGTAAGTGTCTTAATCGCATGGTTTTTGGGAGCTTACCCTGTTCCTTATATCTATTTCTTTCATTCTTTCCTCATTTCTGTACTGATGTTGCAGGAGACATTCCTAAGAATGTGGATGTGCCCCTTGTTGCTGCGCAAGTGCACTTTGGAGATGGATTCCGTGGCTCCAATAGTGTTGAAATTATGCATGATTCAAAGCCATATGAGATGGCTAGGGCTCTTGATTCTGATAATGATTGCCCTGTTGGAGAGCTGACGGAGAGTGATGTTGAGATGATGAGGCATATCTTTCCCGGCCGCCGTGATCCTAGAGTTCACGAGTTCAGCGATCTTGCTCATTCTGATCAGGCGTTTGTAGAAGGCCGTGATGATGAGCTCCTAGAAGCTCCTGAGGCCGGTCCTAACATGGTAATTGAGAATGGGAGGGTGTTCAATGACCTCCCTGCTTTGAAAAGGTGGTTGCAGGCTTTTGCAGTGATACGAAAGAGGCCTTACAGGGTATTACATTCATATGCGGAGCGCCGTTACACAGTTGTGTGTGACAAGGAATGCTGCCCATGGAGGGTTTGTGCAAGGAAGCAACAGGTAACCGGAAAATTGAAGATCACAAAAGTTGTCGGGCCACACAATTGTGCTAACCATGAGCTGATACTGAGGCATCGGCAGTTGACATCTACCCTCATTGCCAAGCGGTTGATGAGAATTTTGCAGGCAGAACCCAACATGAAGGTGAGGACAATTATCAGGACCATTGAGGCATTGTATGGAGGATATGTGATAACTTATGGTAAAGCATGGAGGGCTAAGCAGCGAGCATAGAAGATGATATATGGGGACTGGGAGGATGGGTATGAGCAGTTGCCAGTTCTTTTCAATGCAATCAAAGCGGTGAATCCAGACATGCATTATGAGTACATCCTAAAACCAAATGCATCGAAGGATGGGAGGCAGATATTCTTTTGTGCTTTCTGGTGCTTCCCTCAGTGTGTCGAGGCCTTTAGGCACTGTCGTCCCGTCTTCTCTATTGATGGTACCTTCTTGATTGGCAAATACCAGGGCACACTTCTTATAGCGATATCCTGTGACGCGAACAACAAGTTGGTTCCTTTGGCATTTGCTTTGGTTGAGAAGGAGAACAATGACAGCTGGGGATGGTTCTTGAGGCTAGTCCGGATACACGTGGTTGGGCCTAGCAGGGAGGTTGGCATCATATCTGATAGGCATCAGGGCATACTTAATGCCGTGCGAGAGCAGATAGAGGGGTATGCACCTTTGCACCATCATTGGTGTACTCGGCACCTTGCCGAGAATCTACTCTGGAAGGATGGTGTTAAGGGTAACTTTGATCTGTTCTAGGAGGCTGCTCGACAACTTGAGGACAAGTACTTTAGAGAAAAGTTGGAGCAGGTCAAAACCGCATCAAATGCAGAAGGTAGACAATGGCTCACAGGTTTGATGAGGGATTTGGAGAAATGGACGAGAGCTCACGATGCCGGTGGATGGAGGTACGAGTTTTAGTGCAGCAACATGGTAGAGTCATTCAATAAGTTGCTATTGGGGATACATGGTATGCCCGTGAATGCAATCATTCAATTCACCTTCTATAAGCTTGTTGCCTGGTTCAACGATAGACACGCCCATGCATTGCAGTTGCGGAGTGATGGAGAGATATGGGCTCCGAAACCAAAGGCACACCTAGAGAAGGCAAGAGAAAGGGCTGGCACACATGAGGTTGCATGCTTTGACCATGCCACAAGGACTTATCAGGTCGAGCATAGGGGTGGTACATTACGGATTCAGCTTACTATTGGAACAAGCGTGGATCAAGGTAGAGCACGAGGCACAGGATGGTTATGGATCAGATACCTAGAAGAACGAGGCGTGGGAGAGGAACTCCATTTGTTATTGACCCCGAGCAGTACGAGTGCAGCAAGTGCGGTAGACTTGGCCACAATTCATGAAGTTGCCATTGGCAGATTAGTGAGGTGTGACTATTGGTTCATTTTATTATTTATATTTGTCATCCACATTTAATTAATTATGCATGTCTCTTTTTATGCTTGTATTTGTGTCAATTACTTATACATTTCTAAGTTCATGTTTCATTGTATATTGAAATTCTAATTCATTCACTTTTTTGTAGGATGGAGCAATTCCACCTGCTCGACCCGACGTATGAGGTGACCCACCGAGGACATCTCATAGCGCTGGGGCAGGTAATGATCTATAAGTTTTGATCAAAATTTGGTGAGCGTACATGTGTTGGTGAAGTAACAGGAGACAATGTTTTATTCGATGCAGGACCTTCCGCTCCTTCATCCTAGAACCCATAGTGGGTTCTTGGACATGCGGTACGATGACAGGTACACTCCTTTCCTGCAAAGAGCTGGCCTGGATGTCATCTCTTTTCAGGTTCGTCGTGGGTTGCCCAAGTTCAACTCAGCGGCCATAACTGCGTTGGTTGACAGGTATTAAATTGAATCATTGCCTCCATTCATGGCCATTTCTTCATGCGATTGACTTTTTGACAATTAATATTGCTTTGTCTTAAATATAGGTGGCGGTCGGAGACTCACAGCTTCCACCTACCTTTCGGGGAGATGACAGTCACGCTCCAGGACTATTAGAAGATGCTAGGCCTAAGGATTCATGGCAATCCAGTCACCAGGCAGTGCAGGTCAAAGGGCTAGAGAGCACGAGTGGAGGCCTTCCTTGGGCATGAGCTTGGCGAGCAAGCGGCTCGCACTTCTGGAGTTCCCATCTCCTAGCAACGGGAAGAGTTCGCACAGTGCCCTGAGGAGGCAGATGAGGAGACAGTTGGGTACTACTGCAGGGCGAGGATCCTACACCTATTTGCCTGCGTTCTCTTCCCCGACGCCATGGGTGACAGTGCATCCTGGATGTGGATCCACTACCTCAGTGACTAGGACCAGGCGGGCCACTACAGCTGTGGCTCTGCAGTCTTGTGTTTTCTATACCAGCAGGTATGTGAGGGGTGTCGTCGGTCTTCGTCCAACCCGTCACTTGGTGGATGCATGTACCTGTTACAGCTGTGGATGTGGGCTCGTCTTCCAGTTGGTCGTCCAGAGGTTCTGGCTCGTCGTGAGTGGTTCCAAGGTCAGCCTCCAAGACGGCAGCCGACATGGGCGTACCTTTGGGACTAGGCCAGGGTTTCGTACGTGAGGTTAGACCGGGCATACATTGAGTTCACCAATGAGCTAGACACGCTGACGGCGTCTAGTGTAAGTAAATTTTATTTCCCATGCTGGTTTGAAAAGGATTAGTATACCATCTAACATCTTGTTTAGACATATTTCAGGTGGAGTGGGAGCCATACGGTGGAGAGGACGCACTTCCTTTTTAGCTGAGCAACGTGTGTGGGGCCGACGACGACTTCTATAGGATGAGGTGCCCTCTAATCTGCTTCTATGCTATCGAGTTCCACCTACCAGATAGGGTTGCACGCCAATTTGGAGTGAGACAGCTTTGGCCTACGGCTCTGTTCTTGACTAGCGTTGACTTACACAAGTAAGTGTTTTGATATTTCAAATGTCTCATGATGATGGTCCATTTCTATTAATATGGTGACATGTACATGGATTCAAGTAACGATGACATACGTGCAGGTTGGATCGTCAGAGGAACAAGAAGATTTTTGACTGGGAGAGGCACCACCAGTCCTTCATTGCGGAATGGGAGGAGATGCACGACAACGTGGACGACAACAACGAGCCGCACATGAACCGTGAGTTTAGGTGGTACCAAGCTTGGTACCAGCGTGCGACACGTTGCAGGCTGAGGGTACAATGGACCGAAGCTGACTACACCGACATTGAGTCCTCCAACGATGAAGACACGGCGTACGACCAGTCGACTCGTGCAGGAAGGCAGGTGGAGGCAGGATCGATCTTGGACAGAGTGGTAAGCCAATTGCCTTATTTTTGTACGTTAAGTTGCATAACAATACATTAGGCGTTCTTGGACCGACATTAGGAGTTATCTATTGTAGTTAGTGCCACCTTCGAGCCGTATCACCCTTATAATATGTTAGATTCTTGTACAAAAGAAAACAAAACCTATTGCTATCTGTTTAGAAGTATTATTACTGAGAACTTTGTTGCAGGGCAATACACTCAAATGCTCAGTTGAAGAGATTGAGCGCGTTCGGCCGAGAGTCAATGACGACTACATACTTGGCTTCCTGGACGTAAGATTAAAAATATTCTTTCAAACATATCATTAATACGTTACATTCTTTTAGTTAACATAGTTTTGTACAATAGAGGTTGTCATGTCGTCTATGCCGTGCGGCTGGTCGTTGTGGTTGCAGGACAGACACGACGCAAGACGTGTACGCTCCTTCCATAGGCAGAGGAGGCTTGGGTTCCTCTAGTCAAGCAGCTACAGGGGATAGGGACGATGATGAGGACGAGGACGAGGAAGACGACGACGACGACGTGGACAAGAGGCACGAGGAGCTTGGCCCCTCTCAGCTCCATGAAGCTCCCTCGACTCATCCTACACCGCCTCTAGGCACTAGGCGATGCCGTCCGCGTGACCCTTACACTCCAGGTATGAGCGCTCTCGATCACAAGGGTAAGGGCAAGAGTAGGAGGCAGTGAGGGATGTGGTAGTTGTTAGTATGCACTATTATGGATTTTGTATTTACTTTTCTATAACTATTTGGGACTGTATGGACATTGTGGACTATTTGGACTGCCAGGACATATTATGTTGGTTGTGATGTTCGTTGTGGTTGCTTTTTGCTCCTAGGATGATTAAATGTTTGGAATATATAATGATGTCTCTGTTTGTAACTGTGGATGCTCCTCAAACAAGGGAAACTCTTATGAATTTTTTCCGTGAAACAATAATCATACTACACTGCTAAAAAGGCACAAATGTAGTACACAGATTAACTATAAATTTATTAGAAAGTGTATAATCCAAACGTATCGTACATACGCTTTGTAGATGAATCTAGGGTTACCAAGCAACAGTGAACGATTCTATGCTTTTCGGATAATAAAAATAGACTTTTCAGATACAGGGACAGCAGCGATTTATCACATCACTGACATAGTACTGGCATGCAAGGAAGCACAACTCCACTCTATCTCCACCATCCATCTTATGATTGTTTGATCCAAGGGCTTAGGTGAAGAGGCACACGGATCGCTGACATGGCACACTGAGAGGCCTCCATTCCTTCTCTCAACCTATAAATAACCACTCACTCCCTCTCATTCACACACACAACAAGGAAGAAGAACACTCCTCAGCATTTTCTTTTGTTGTAGTACCAATGTCTGGAGGGTCGTCCAGAGGGAGAGGAAAGGGGCCCTAGGGGTGGGAGGGTCCTCTTGGTCCCAATTTCTTTGAGGAAGCTCTTTATGAGAGGTTCCCAGTTGAGAGCAAAAGTGATTCCACCAAAGAGGCACCACTGAGAGGATACGATGAAAGGAAAGAAGAGTGGCCAAAATGCATGCATGGTGAGGACTGCCTAGTACAGATGTTCACCGAGGGAATAGATGGAGGTCGTCATTTCTTCAAATGCCCGCGAGCATGGGTAATTGCTATTACTATTTGTTTCTTCAATATGTTTCTCTTGTATATAACTTACACGACATACTTATTGTAGTCTTCCTTGGCCAAAGAAAACTGTGGGTTTAGTAGGTGGGTCGATCCTCGACCTATTTATCTGCATGCGGAGTACATCTACTACCTACAGGACCGTATCTTCGATCTAGAAAGGGAAGTTAGCAGCGGTTACAAGGACGACCGATAGGACAACAACAACAATGGTGCCGATTCATAGGAGGCACTCTGCAATGATCCATATTGCACCTGCCCTAACCACAAGAACAAGGGGCCTCCCCTGTCACCCCCGCCACCACCACCGACAACAACGGGAGGCTACTATGGAGAAGGTGCAACATAATTTGCTATGTGGCCACACTACTAGGATGACTTTATCTTTTTCACATACCACATCTGTGTTTGTTGTTTGGTTTAATTACCTAAGGCATGTTAGGGTTAGTCGAAGGAAACTCTGTACCTAGGTTCGGTACATGTAGTCACATGCCATTTCATGTGTTTTGTGTGTTGATTTATATAATGTCGTACGTCGTTAGGTTTTTTTTGCAGCACGTGTTCACATTTCAATACGTCTCGTATCATTAAGCGGAATATTAAGACCATAGATAATGAAAACAACCACATAATGAAAAGTTCAATACTATGCCACATTACACAACATATTAATACTATCAGTACATGCCGACAGTAGACATAGGGGCAAATGCACTTCCAAATCCTTAGTCTGAAACGTACCGAGCAAGCAACTCATCATCCGAGTACCAGTCCCCTACCACAACCCTATTGCTGTGGCTAGGCTCACCTGCATTGCTCTAACCTGCATGTCACCTATAGTAAGCGGCCTCCGCTTCATCTGCGGCCGCTGCAGCCTAAGTGAAGAACGCGTCGTCATCCTCCTCCGCCTGTAAGCCCGCCTCTGCTAGAGCGATGAGCTCGCTCAGTCTGCCAGTGTCGTCCTCAGCCTCCTTCGCCTGCATGCCCACCTCTACGAGAGCGATGAGCTCGCTCAGTCTACCAGTGTCATCCTCAGCCTCCTACGCCTGCATGCCCGCCTCTGCTAGAGCAATGAGCTCACTCAGTCTGCCAGTGTCGTCCTCATCCTCGTCCCCCTCATCAGACAACACAATCGGTGATTGAACGGTGCGACCACCTCGTGATCTATGCTCATCTAACTTCTTCTCCTCATATCTTGTAGGAGCCATCTCTGTGGCATGTTCCTCGCTGCAACCAATCCCTTCATGTATAAAATGCAATCAGTTAGCAACGCGATTATATTACATTTAAAATCAGGCAACGAAAAAAAAGGTTTTCAAGCACTCACTGGCACATAATGTAGCAACATGCTCGTTCAAGACCTACATCTGTACTCTTGTCTCCTCCCTTGCCTCATTCCTTGCCCTCTCCTCCTCTAACGTCATCCGCCTCTCCAATCCCCATTTGTTAAGCCCAACATCGATCGGGTTACAAATACCGCGCTGTCTAGCAAACTCATGCATCTTTTCTTTGTGATGTTTAACGAATAGGTTGACGTAGTCAAGTCCATATCCCCTCTTCCGTGCAATTAGTTGCCTCTTCTTCAATTCATCCAAGAACTAAGCTTGACCATCATAACATTCCCACCTACATTTCCTAGTGCTCTGTTCAAAAGAAATATTATATCATATATGTCTTAGCAAAAGAAACAAAATACGATTTCATGTTTACTAGAAAAATAACGAACCTCATCATACTCAATCATATGGCTGCAATAATGGCCTATTCCAAGCTCTGAAGGGACTAGGCCATAGTTGGATTTAACACCACATTCGCACATGACAGGAGGTGCTTTGTAGATTACCCTTTCTTTCTTCTTTTCCTTAACCCTCCGCGGTTCTTCCGGCCATTGGTTCTTAGGACCATACAACCACTCCTTGAAACGACACTTCGCCATTGAAAACACCTAAATAATGAGACATTAGTACATGAACACATATAGCTCAAGATTTGAACACATACACTTTGCACTTACTTTATGCTTGTTTGGACACACAAACTCCAACGTATTCTTAGGGTTTATCACAGCTCGATCTCCGCAATCGCACAGAGGAGGTTCCTTGAGTCGTCTAACTGCGGCTAGGTGCTTCTCCTTAGCCGTCATTGGCAGAGGGTTAGGGGGGTGGAACCCACCGCTTGAAGTGCTCACGTGGATGTCTCCCTCTAAACCAATCATCAAAAAGGAGGTACCTAGGATCAAACTTGTCTATACCATCGATCTCACTGAAAGAAAAAGCACCTCTCATGGTCCTACACAACGAGATTCAAACAAAATATTAGTAGCATACTTACACAAATAAAGAAAAAGGATAGTGGAAACAATTTCTTACATTAAAAGGACTGCATGTGTAGAAGCAACGCGCCGCTGTGTCCGGATGTTTCGATTGAAAAACATGGGCCGAGAAACCACAGTCACAGTTAGGGACAGGGAGGTCAGGAGGGATGGGGCATCTTTGCTAGACGCGTCGGGGTATAATTCTCGAGGATGACCCCGTTTTCGCCAAAACTCCTCCCGAAACATTTCTTGCATCTAACAAAACGGATGTAATTTAACAAACATAAATCAAAACATCACAAATAAGTGTCAATGAGAACCATAACTATAATACAACCAATTTCGTTCTAAGAACTGAAAGCAGTTAACATTAAACCCTAAACCTAGGGTTTCCTATTTGATGGACAACAATGAACCCATAACATAACTACATGCGCCTAGGTTTGCTAGCTTTTTCCCCGCCTTAGCATCATCCTACGGTTGTATAATACATATATTGTGGGATACAATGAAACCCTAAGTGATGACAATTATTACGTTCAAAAATCCAACTAATATATACCAAATCGATGTGAAAATAACTAGGAGGGAGCGAGGATACCTTGCTCTAAAAGATCTACGGATCAAATCAAGGTTTTAAAGGTCCAATATGCCAATTCGTGAGGTAGGGTGAAGTGGGGAGAGAAAAAACCCAAGAGGGAGGAGAAAGAAGAGGAAGAACACTCGGGCAAGAAGGTTGGGCCGGGGTTAAATGCTAGGGAGCTCGACGCCAGTCACTCTGGCGCCGAGCTCGGCGCCAGAGTGAATGGCGTCGAGCCCCCTGGCAGGTCATCCACCGTGCCTAGGAGCTCGGCACCAGAGATGCTGGCGCCTAGCTCGACACCAGCATCAATGGCGCCGAGCTAAGGGTCCATTTTCTAAATTCTTTCCGCCAGGGGTCTATTTGTGAGAAACTTTCAAAAAAAAGGCTAAAATGTAAAAAATTCGACGCGTCGCCGCAGCCGCTCGCCGCTGACATAGCCTTCCCAACCGATTTGTCTCGGCCATAGCTGCTCCGCCATCACCTCTACCTCCTCAAGCCACCAGCATCACCTATGGACCCCAGGTATAGCGGCATTGAGCCTTGCCGTAGCCGCCGTCGTCACCGGAGCGCCACCGCGCACATGGCTCACCATGTCCCGGCCATTCCAACGCACCGCATGCCTCCATCTTCTCTGGTCCAGCACCATGCTAGAATCTAGATGCTTAGGCCAGATCTAGGAATGACGCCATCGCTTGACTGCACCGGAAGGAGTCGCCTCTCCGCGCGTGGCCACCGTGGCACTCGAGCTCGCTGCCGCCGAGTTGGTTCACCGTCTCCCTCTTTTCTCTCGCATCTTAGGTCAAGTAACCCTAGACCTAGCTAATGGCATGATGGAGACCCACCTTTTGCCGCCACCTAGCCGGAACAATGAGAGCACAGTTGTGCTCCGTGCGTCGCCGCACGGCCATGCACGCGGCCAAGCTCACTGACGCCACCTCGAGCCCTCACCTGCACCGTGTAGCTTTGCTAGGTCACCAAGATAGAGTAGCCATCCTTGCCTGAGTGTGCCATAGCCAGAGATGGCTGGCGTACCACCACCCGACCTCCACCATCCGCCATGCCATCGTCGAGCTTGCTTCGGCGAGCCACCGAACCAACTAAGCCTACCAGTTGATGCGCGGGGTGAGAAGAGTGCAACGGTGAAGACACTACCACTGAAGACCTCGCCATCGGTGAGTTCTCGCCGGTCAGCACTGTCCCCTGTCTTGGTCTCACTGACAGGTGGGTCCCGTTGACCGCGGGCCTCAGCTGTCAGCCTGTGTGATGTTTTGATTTTCTGATTTAATTTTTCAAGATTTGAATGCATGTTTCAAAAATTCATATCTAGAGCTAGGAAGTATCCAAATAGGGTGAACCAAATTTTTTGGTTTCATCTTGAAGTGCATTATTTGATAAAAATATGAAATATACTATTTAGGGTATTTTTGGGGAGAATTAAATTGAGCAAGATAAGTGCTTTTAAAGTAGTTTATATCTTGTAAATTGCATAACTTAAGCTAGGAAGGTGATAAAATTGTGATTCTAGTTTTGTTGGTCTTGTGTTGACATTCTCTAGATAGGAAAAATATTAAACCTATAGTAAGCATACTTAAAATATAAGAAAAATATTGAATCTGTTGTTTGGAACTTTTAACTATGCCAAACTATTTTTGCTAAAATAAGCCTATGTAACTAGTCATTTTTGTAGAGGTAGTTATACTTATCGAAATGGCTTGAAATTTGTACAACAGACTATTAAGGTCATTTGTAGACTTTCGAAGAATTTATTAAGCATGAGAAATATTTATCCTTTAAATCACCTTATTATCTAAGGAAATTAATAAATGGATATAAATAATTTAGTTATGTTTAACCATGATGTTTTCTATGGTGCTTATGATACATAAGATCTGTTGATGTTATTAGTTAGCCTTAAAAGCAATTGGTTGTATGTGAGTAGTTAATTATTGCTTTATAATTCAACTAGATGGCTGCATGTATAGTTTCGGTTGTGATGATAATTTTGTCATGATAATGGTATTTTCTGTAAAACTTGTTAATAACAAAATTATAGATAACTTACTTATCTACCTTGTGTTAAATGTTCATAGTCATAGGCTTTATGGTTTAAGAATTATGGCTGTTAGAAGTCTGCTATCAGAAATGCTTGCTCTCTGGATAGATCTAAAGGATTGATTTGTTTGACCTACATAACTGTTGAATCACATTAAGATGATTAAAATAAAGTTGTAGCCAATTTCATTAGCTTTCCAAATTGTCAACAACCATATTATTTTGATGTCTATAACTCTAGTTATGGTCAAAACAAGAGGCTACTGTCTTGTAGTCCAGAAAATGATTTACATAAGTGTTTGCTAAAGTTACTAGAGAAGAGATATGCACCTACTCAGTAAAATAAGATGCAACTTGTTATTACTTTAATGCAATGCTGTTGAAAACACTTATGAGGATGCATTCATCACATCATATCATATTATACATGTCATCATATATGCATTCGTGATATCTTATTTCATGCTCATGCATATAGTATCATCCGAAGAGATAACTCTATTGGAGTTCAACGAGGAAGAAGAGGAGGATCAGTAGGAGATGCCTCAGGCCATAGCTCTAGAAGAAGAGGAGCAAACTCTCGAGGACCTCCCTGAGTGCCCGGATCACTGGCCAACCTCTTTCCTCAAAGGCAAGCCTCGGAGCATTCTAAGTCTCCCATGTCTTACAAAATATCACTTGAGTCCTTTACGTTTGATGCATTAGGTTATAAGAGTTGATTGGAAACACTTGATGCATAGAACTACCTTGTCCAGTTACATATACCTTTAACCCTATGTAGGTCCAGGATCGAATACATGCTTAGCCATGCTTAGACCGATAGAAGTCAGGTGATTTTCTGTCACCTGCAAGATATAGGTGGATACCGAAGCACGGTTTGCTATATTTGCTATTGTGGAAAAGAGCCATGGGGTAATGTAAATGGAGGTCGAGTGGAGTCTATGTGTAGGTTGACTCATGTGATTCCATTTGTGCCGATTAAGGACTGTACCATTGTTGGCGCTTTTGTTGAGATTGAACGCATGCATCTTACTTAGCTGGCCGGATAACTTGTTTCAACCGCGAAGCTGAGTAGCTCAACTCAGGTCGGGCCCCGTTCTATAAAAGTGCGCACTCTGGATGGTAGTAAGGATGTGCGGGGAGCCAGACATGAGCCCAAGGGCAGGCTGGGCCTGAATGTCCGGGCACCTGGTTGTCCCTGATTGTGCGGCGCTGGGCGAACCCATGAAATATGGACCTAAGTTGTACCAAAGGTGACCTAAGGTGACTGTTGATCTAGTTTGCCCAGGTTTGTGTTAGGAATAAATTCTCAACTGGATGAAATTGATTCGAATCGTCGTCTCTCTCCGTGACAGTGAGAAACTTGGCTAGTGCCAACATCGTAGTAATTGTATTATGAAATGATGGTTATGATGAACATAGAATTACTACACCGGCTATGGTTACTATTATATGCTACTAAATGATATACCACATGTTTGGCACAGGTTAGTTGCTAATCTAGAGATGAATAGCTATAATTAACATGATGACCGAATTATAACTGTATACTTGAATTGGTAAGCTTTTTATGCAAAATGTTGTCAAGCCAGCTCCACTTATAAAGCCTTACATACTCCTTAGAGTCACTTTGTTTTTGGTTTATGACGGGTAAGTCTAGCTGGGTACCTTCTCGTACTTAGGGTTTATTCCCATTGTTGCAGATGGTACAGTTTGTCATGGCTATTGCAATAACTGCTTTTGTCCCGCCGTGGACGAGGAGTGAGTCCTGGGCAGGCATCTCTTATTAATACTTCTCATATGCTTTTGTGTATGTGATCATGAGCTAGCACTGTATTGAACTATGATGGCAGATGTTAGTTCTAAACTTTAATTTGCTTCCGCTACTATTTTACTGAACTTGGTTTGTAATAACCTAAATTCATACTCTGATGAATGAACTGTATTTGTGAACTTTATGTAACATGTGGCATGTATGTTGAATCATGTACTATCTTGGTTGTATGTTGATGGTTAATCGAGACCCTTCGTGGTACTCGACGGACTACCGGGTTTATATGGGCTCAAGTATGACAGAGCGACCACTTGCGGGCTGCCATTGTACTTGTGCTCTTATAAATTGGTCAGTTCTACTACAGGGATGATAGGCAAGGCCCTCTCGTCAGTGGCAGTGGGGAAGACGACGGCGGCAGCATGTCGCGACATGGGGGCGTGGGCGTGGGCCATTGCAGGGCCAGCTCGGGCTGCTGCGGCTACTATGGTGGCTTGGGCCGCCTGGAGTGTGCGCGGGCACGGGCGGGGAGCTGGGCTGGCTCGGGCTGCCTACCGCTGCTGGGCTGCTTTGGTCTTTTCCTTTTTCTTTATGTTTCCAAACCCTTTTCTGTTTCCTATTTCTATCAACACCTTGTGCACCTATGCATGTATACATACGTTGCCAAACACAATACATCCTTGTGTGGTCCACTAGGAGTCATCTAGGGTTTTAGGATCCAAACCATTGGTTGGCAACTCACACTCAAGCTTACCTATTTAAAGGTTAATTGATTTTATTAGCAATACATAAAATCAAGAAGATGCAAATCACAAGTTGTTTAAAATGCATATGCTCAACCAAGCTAACTTGGGATCTACTTGTGCAACTACAAGGGTGGTCTCCTAGTATGCACACTCACCATACATGTGTTTTGTTAGGAAAAAATTTAAGTGCAGATTTTTGGTTCTAGGAAAACTTGGGTTGTTACAATATATCTCGGTCACAAGGGCGGTGCTTGATACCGCGAATGAGGAAGCTGGCGAGGCCAAGGCCGTGGCTGCAGTGACCTAGGTGAGAAGGACAGTGCCACCACCTAGGCATGTTCCTCCACTACCGTAGTGCATTCTAGCAAGGAGTGTCACTCGGCGCTTCATAACGTGGCGATCGCCGCCGTTACAATGGTGTTGCCGGTGGGGAAGGACATTCTCGATCGGCTCTAATGTCTCCTGATGCAGATCTGGGAGGTGGTGACTCATGGAGTCATGCCATGGGGCCATAGGAGCCCTAACCGTGGCTCATCTCCGTCTTAGTCATAAGATAGATCTGTGCGAGATGGCGGACGAGATTCACGACGACGTCGACATCCGTCGGTTGATTGTCGAGTTCAGCTATTATGCGGAGGCAATTATCGCCATTGTTGATGTGGAATAGGTCATCAAGGATGCCCCCCTTTTGGAGTAGATTATTGTACCTCTTTGTTAAAGAAGGTGTAATAAAGTTCAGGCTTTGCAGTTATTCGATGTCTCTGTAGATCGGATACTCTATGCATGGTGATTGTGTGTGATACTATGTAGCCCCCGAACGCTCGGGTGGGTCAGCATGGCTCACCCGAGGGTTGTAGTCACATCACAATCATCATGAACCCATAGAGTAGTTGATGTCCCGAGACCATCTTTTGATTCTGTGACAAGTATTGTCATGCACGTATAGCCCCAAAGCGGTTCGCTCAGGCGTCATTCAAATAGTTATTGTCGAACTTCAAATGGTGTGCTGATCGGTTAGCGTAGCTGCGCCAATATTGGCATCGTGACCCACAGGTATCTCGTGCTATTCTCAGGGTCGAGATGCTTGAAGGTGTTTATCACGTAGGACCAAGGCTTTTGTCAATCCAGGGAGAGAGCGTGAAGCTTTGGTTCATAATGAGTTTTGATCAAGTTCGAGTGGTTCACCCGACTTGTTTGGGCTGGAACAATATTGCCTAGAGCAAGTTCTTGTTTGGCACAGACTACACGCCATTTCATTTTCTGTCTTTCTGCTAGTTTAAGCTTTTTAAACTGACTACCTAGGGATTATTCGACCCGAACGAAATGTCCAGGTTGAGTCCACGCAAGGTCTTGTTAAGTCACTTATACCATTTCAAGGCCTGTAAGACTTTGATCGGTGGAAGAAAAGGGGAACAAGTGTGTGGTCCATAGGATGGCCTCTATAGTTCCTCGATCATGACAGTAGGTCAGTGTAACCCTAGATCATAACAACTATAGATGTTTGTAACTGGGTCAGTCTGATACAACCAGCCCTCAAGTGGTTTGGGGATATCCTCCTCGAGGTGCCCGAGAGGTATCGATATACATTTGCATCAAATGGATACATGTGAATTCTCGTAGAATGAAATGCGACAAGAAAAAACATGAACCAATAATGGTGAATTAGACATAACTGATAGTTGTCAACTATTGTCCTGATGCTTTCTGAGTTCTTGCTGCCAGGCTATGTCCTCAGGAGCAGGAGTCGCTATTGGACCCATCCTTGTGACCCTTCACTGTCTGTCTCGCTCGAGGGTAGCCTCTTTGTCGATGAGGGGAGATCCGTTTAGGTTCCCTATCCTGAGCAACGGACGAGTTGGGAACGATCAGATCCTTCAGCGGGCAAGGAGATAACAAGATGACTGGTGCAGCCGTGCAGTTATGCATGTAGGCAGGCTCGTAGAGCCTTCGACCTTGCTTGGCTAATGGGGGTTCCCTTCTCGTCAAGGGAGGGATGACAGCCCCCTCTTATCCATGGTCGTTGGCTGCTAGATGCGAGTGTGCAGCTTGAGTCGGGAGTATCCCGATGCAGGGTCAGTGCTCGTAGTGGGCCACGCTACCCTATTACATTTCCTGGTTACGAGAAAGGTCTTACCCTTTCATCGACGGAGACTGTCTGAATTTCGGCTGCTTGTCCGGTGACGATTCAGTATTGGTGTCCTGCGTACATGGGATGGCTTCATTGTCGTCGCTGTCAGAGTCTGAGTTCTAGAGTAGCTGGTCGTAGCCATAGAGAAAATGGCAGAAGGCCTCCGTATCAATGAGTCCAGAGACATCGACGTCGTCCCACCAATCTCGTTGATCAGGGGTGTCTTCGGTGTTGTCAGGGTTTGTTGGTTCCTGCAGCTGGCGTTCCTTCGTGGGAGATTCGGTGGGTTCCACCATAGCCTGCAAGAGTGTCTCGCCATGGGTTATCATTGTGTGCCCCAATCTTGTCAAAGATTAGGGGGCATCATGGCGAGGTATAGGTATTAGATCTAATGCGGAGTCGAGATCCGTGGTTTTGTTGATGTTAAAAGTGGGGACGACCTCATCTTCTCATCCGTCTTCGATGAAAAGATGAGCGTAAAGCTTCAGGTATACCACGAGGACGTCTGGTCTGGCATCCACAGCCTCCTCTAGCCTGGCAGTGAAAGCATGGATCTGGAGGGACTGCTCTCCTTCTTCGGTTGGCTCAGGTTCCCGAAGGCACAGGTCCCCGAACTGATCGGCGATGAAGTCGAGCTTGCCGAAGATGATCTTCTTGCCCAGCTGCTCCTGCTCTGGTTCGTCACTGATGTTGAAGATGACTCCTATCTGAAACACAAGATTAGTCTGAACGCAAAAGGCCCTGCTACCTAGCGCGCCAACTGTCGGATTGTTTTGCTCCAGCAATATTCAGCAATGTGATCATGTAGACAGAATCAGATGGTAGCACACGAGACATAGAGATTTATACTAGTTTGGGGCATGGTGCGCACTAACCCCTACTCCAGTGGTGCGGCTGCTCTTGTATTCGTATGCTCAATTTCAAGGGCTATTGCTCCTAGCTATGAGGTAGATGGAATTGGTGGAAGATTAGATCCTGAGCCCGAGGTCCCTACGCTCCTTTATATAGGCAGGAGAGGTAGGGTTATAAAGAGGGCGATCGGGCTAACAGATTGTTTCCTAGTTTGTTACAACAGATTGATCCTTGCTATCATCTAGATACGCTCGTCTTGGTTTGCCTTGATCTCCACGTTGGTTGATCGTGTCAGCCCTTGCGGGCCTCCTCCTTGACGGCTGCTGGGTCGATAGCTTGGTGGTAGTCATATATACGGGCGGTGCAGGTACCCCTCTAGCCCATATCTCTGACACATTCTTGCATAGAACACATGGGCAGCACATGAAACCATTCCGCATGTTTGCCTTAGCCACATTTAAGAAATCATGCACGCCCCTCATGAACTCTGGGGAGCGGCGATCAGCGTTGTACATCAATTGCCGGTTCATCTGCATTACATGATGTACACCATATAAAAACTTGTAATAGGTGCACTCATCAGCCGCCTCAGTCTCCTTTGCAAGAGATTTTTGGACGTGCACAACATACTCTTGCTCCCAGTACCAATCGTCACATGATCCAGTGCCATCCCACTGAAATTACAACAACAAATCAAGAACTTTAATCAAAATCATCACGAAAAATGGTTACAAACTATAACAAAACATGACAAAAAAAATAACTCACTTTGCAATCCGAACACGTGTAGAAGATGCGCCCTTGGTTGATACCCTTCTTCTTCACTCTATACTCCTTCACCCTGTACTCCTTCACAATCTTCTGCCCACATATGCCGCACGTGAGGCCAAGGACCCCATGTGAGTCCAAGGACCCGGAAGCAGTCGTCATCTACAATTCTCTATACTCATTTTCATCAACTACTATAAATTTCTCATTTTGTGAACCATAAAATTCAATGAGCTATATAATAATAAAACCTTAAATTTCTCTATTTCTAAACCATGAAATGAGGCAATGAAAGGTGCATACTAGTTTTGATGAGCTACTATAAGATTTCTTCATCTACATATGCAAACTATCAACTGATTTTGAGCTCAAATGGCATATAAATAAAAAATATACACCATTATTCTCAATCTTGAAAACCAAAAATTTCTTTATTTCTAGACCATGAAATGAGGCAAATTAAAGGTGCATACTAGTTTTGATGAACTACTATAAGCTTCCTTCATCTTCATATTCAAACTATCAAGTGATTTCGAGCTCAAATGGTATATAAATCAAAAAAAATCCACCATCATTCACAATCTAAAAAACCACAAATTTCTCTATTTCTAGACCACGAAATGAGCCATGCTAATGATGAAACATGAGAGGATGAAGTTGCTAACCTTTAAAACCGAAGAATTGATGGAGGAATGAAGTCTTCTCCAATCCCACAAGCATGAACTCCTTCCACGAGTAAGAACAGAGAGCAGGCAGAGAGCTTGAAATGGCTCGGGCTGAAGGATGAACAAGGAGAAATTATATAACCCGGGACATGTAGTCCCAACTTGTGGTGTAAATCTAGACTACAGGTAGAATTCTAGTTTTGATAGGAGCCACCAACCGTGACTAATGGGATTAAATATTTAGTCACGGTTGATAGCTCTATCCGGGACTGGAGGGTCTTCGTCGATCGCCGTCCTGCAGCAACCTTCGTCTCAAGACGCATCT
Source organism: Miscanthus lutarioriparius (assembly GCA_904845875.1). Lineage (NCBI taxonomy): Eukaryota > Viridiplantae > Streptophyta > Magnoliopsida > Poales > Poaceae > Miscanthus > Miscanthus lutarioriparius. The sequence continues at coordinate 47,194,645 of CAJGYO010000018.1, read as the reverse complement.
ACTCCCGTCACCGGAACGTCAAGCTGCCGTCGGGGAGGTGCACATACACCATCAAGCTAGTCGCGCCGTCCCATCTCGATAAGCTGCACGGAGGCTACGGTCACGTGGCAGACTCAGCTCAAGGTCCCCAGATCAATATCAGAAAAGGAAGTCGGCTGGCGACGTCCACGACGACCTACAGCAGATGATTCAAGACCATCACGATGACCGAGGCTGAATAGGACATGCTGCATGACGCGATCAAGCAGATCAACGTGAAAATACGGGCGGACACGTACACGGACACGTGTATTTCCTTCGGCGAAGCAACAAAGAGTCCGTACACAAGCTAATTATGGACATGCATGAAACGACCCGATGTTTCCCAGCATGCACAGGTACATCACGGAGTGAAGACTGCTGTCAAGCCGGTAGCAAGCTCCCCGACTGCATCAATATGCCCGACTGCATCGAGCCCCAACTGACTCAGCCACTTCCATCTGCTCGGATATCACGACACGTCGACTACTCCACTCGACGTTGATTGAGCTAAGTCATATTATTTATTTTATATTAAAAATTCTATGATACATATATATCTCTCGATATCTACATGTATCTACATAACTACTATTGACAGGAGCCGACGACAACCCTCATCATCGTCGCCCCGAGGCGGCCCTCGTCGATGTTCCAAGTCGTTTTGTCGTCATCATATTTCGACTTTTGAATTGTCATTCCAGGTGGCCTCCGTCGTCAGCACACCATGCTTCATCGATTCGTCATCCACGTCATCGAACGTGGGTGTATGGTGACAGCATCATCAGCAACGACTAATCGGGCGCACCATCGACGGACTACTTCGGGCTAGCCATGCCACTTCCAACAACATCATCGACTAGTACTACTCGAGCAACGTCGGCAGGCATCCTCGGGACGGTCATGGTCAAACTCTCATCATGGCTCTCAACCTCCCGCCATCTCTCGCCGTGGTAGCACTCGATAATAATAGCACCAACATCCCGTTGGATCAGCTAAGTCGCTTCAATAATTATTTTCATTATGTTACTTTTGCTCTTGCTTTCTATTAAATTGGCCTCCAACTAAGTAGAGAGTCGAGGGCTACTGCACATAAACAACCATGCGCTCTGGTGCATGCCCGCCTTTTTCTCTGCAATTTAAGTACCTGCATGATATGTCTATGTGTAAAGCTTTGTTAGCAACGACGACTTACGCCACAACCCAATATTGTACGGGTCACATCATCATATGGCTAGTGTCCTACGCACGGGGGCTACAGTCAAGTGGACAAAGTGCATAACACAAAGGAAAAACAACATCAAGGAGAAAAATGATAAGTCAACTACTCGATAACGACCACCGAGTGGTCTAAACCCATCTAGACATGTGAATCTATACAAAGTGCCTAGCCACAAGAGAGTCCGAAGAACTCGATGGGGTACTTGATCTCAACTTGGTCCAAGGTAATCTGTCTATTACTATTTATGCTTGATTGTAAGAGAGACTGTTATGCTCGACGGAGTACTTGATCTCAAGCGAGTCCAAAGTACGTTACAAAGTACCATCACTCGAGGGCCCAAAGGCTCAACGGAGTTCTTGACCTCAAGTGATCGAAGTACTCATTAACCCCGAAGTACACAATCATGCGAGGCTCCGAAGGCTCGACGGAGTTATTGACCACAAGTGATCGAAGTACTCATTAATTCCGAAGTGCCCATCATGCGAGGGTCCATTAGGCTTGACAGAGTGCTTGACCTCAAATGATCAAGGAACTCGTTAATATTTTCCAAAGTACCATCACAAGAGGCCCATTGCGCTTGGCAGAATGTTCGATCTCAAGTGATCAAAGTACTATAAATCAATCAGTCACAAAGTACTCTTTTTATTTTTACCAAACCCAAATACAATGCTCGGGGGCTGCCCCCAAACATGTTGGCCCGAGTATGAGGGCTGGGGGCTACCGAGTCACGGCGCTTTCTAGTCATTCATACAACCCTAATTGTCATATTTGCGAATCAATTTACTACTTTGCAAATTACCTATTACTGTTAATCGGATCGTGCCTGACATGCTCTTATATTTCAGATAAGTTCTTTTAACTTTTTAAGTTTTCTTTCTTGCAATCTTTTGCTCTACTCTCTACTCGGTTACCTGCTAACCCGAATAGAGAGTCGGGGTCTACTACAATACTCATATCATATAACCAAAAGTTGTTGGACTAAAGTAAATCGAGCTATTTATCAAGTATGCTTGTTTCAAGGGACTAATGCATGGAGGACCATTCGAGTCTCAGTTGCTAACGCCCTGAACAAACTCTGTGTACTACCAAAATAGCCTGAACAAACTAAAAGCACTTCATTTGGTTATATTGATTAATTGCCATTATCGCCAAAAATTAAAATAAGCAATTTTATTGTCTTATTTTTCTTTTAATATTTTTCTATAGAACCCTTCCAGTATGTAGTCGGGGCTGGCTGCTAATTATTTTGTTTTAAGAATTTAAAACAGGATATATTAGCTCCATTCTCGACCCGAATTACAATAGGGTCTCTATCATTCATCCACCCGAACACATGTTCACGCCTCGACGATGACATTATCATCCGCTAAGTGACTCTAAATTTTTAAAGTCTACTACACAGAATACCATAGTACAGCGGACTGCTCGAGTCCCGAATGCTATAAATTCCCAAATATGACTTAAATATACTAGATAGCTAGCAAAAAATGAAGACAGTCACCACAGCGTTTATACAATGCACCAAAGCTGATTTGCCCAATCGCCGACCCAAGCGAAAGCAGATCAAATGCATATCAACACGCTAATCGTGCTTATAAGCGCACATGCAAGTATGCATGCTGCATGTACAAGATGACTTCCCTTGCCGCCAGCTCATCTATACGTGTTTGTAACCCGACTCCAACACAGATCGAGCCGCGAACGAGCCGACAAGCGAGCCGGTCGACTCGCAAACAAGCAACATGAAGGATATATGCATCAACAAGCATGCATTGCAGCAACATGCAAGACAAATAGAGCTTGGCTTCTTGCATGTCCACGTATCTACATGCACGCCTTGATGCCTGCACCACGTCCAGATCCGTCACTGTGCCAACATACGGGAAGGTGATTGTACTCGAATCAACCTCAACAGCGCCGCCGTACAGTAGAGTCCTACCTCTATAACTTCAGCACCAGAGTCAGGGTCACCGCTCCGTGTTGCACTTGAGTACGGTAGTCCACCGCCTTATGGGACTCGGGAGTGCATGCATACTGGGGCCCAGAACAGGCGCCTACCTATCTCTCCACCGGCAAGCGGACATGCTCGGGGCCAAAAGTCTATGAGGTCATGCGGACGTGCTCGGGGGCTTTGCGATCTTTGCCCGACTAACAGACGGCCCGACTACGCTTCGGTCGGACGTGGTCAAGTGCTTTGTCTTTTCACACAGTGGACTCCATCTAGCAAACGTCCCAACCACGCACGTCTATAGGGCTCCGGCCCTGAACGGCTAATGCGGTCCGATTACAGGTCTACAGACATCTGATCGAATATCTTTGATCGTCAGGTCCCTTCACATCAGCGCTAAGCTCCGGGGCTTGGCCATGCCACTGCTAGAACAAAAGCTCGGGTAGCTCCCGACCAAAAAATACTCGGTCACAAAATACCCAATTACGAGGTGCCCGAACCCAAGAAATTCCAAACATAAATTTTCTCAGATTCATAGGACTAAATTGCGAGCACCCGATCAAGGTGCCCGATCACAAAGTTCCCTAAGATTGAATCTTAATTACATAAGTCTCGATGACTACAAAATGCCCGATCTCAAAAGATTCTGAGGCATATTACAAGACGACTCCAGGGTATGGCATTTTTTATTTAACAGCACATCACCCAACTACGAGACTCTATAACTACTACCTGACCAACTCCCGATCACGGGTGCGAGTTCGGACCTCCTCAAGCAAACCCCGACTCCGAACACCTTCGGAAGGCCCGAGTATGGGAAAATTGCCGAGTCCTGATTGGCAGACTAGCTCGGGGTCTACTGACGATGCCATACTCCTAGGAATCCCGACTACTAGATATGCTGGCCACCGACTCCAGATCAGAAGAGACCCGACCAGGCACGACGACCCTATTCGAGGAGGGATATCTCCGGATAACACCAAGACTCTGACTGGGGCACGACTACTTAGCTTGGGGGCAAGTTGATCCCAGATATAAATAGCTAGCAATACCCCCTGATGTAAGGATCCAATCTCTCATAGGCAAAGCCATCTTGTACTCGCAATCTCGCCGAATACATAATACAAGAGTAGCAACTGGACATAAGGCTTTTCCTCGCTTTCCGGGGGCCGAACCAGTATAAATCTCGTGTCTCTACTGTGATTGATCTTTGCACCAAGCGGGGTTCCCCAAGAACCAAATATATGTCGGTAAAAATACCGACAGTAACATTGTAGAATGGTATAGTTTTGCACGGAAAGTTGTACCAATATTCTGTCTAGAAAGATTGTTGACCTTCTGAGCAGTCTTGATTATTCTAATCATAACTCTTTATTGTGAAATCCAAATAAGGTGGGGTTTGTTGCATTGGAAAATAGACTTGATAAGCTTTCCACAAAGTCCTCATGGACCTCCAAACCCTTATGGAATCAAGAGTTATGATAGATTCTTTCTGCTGGTCCGTTTTTCATTGTAGCGGTCCGATCTGCTGGTCCGTTTTTCACTGTAGCGGTCCGATCTGCTAGTCCATTTTTCACTGTGCTGGTCCGATCCTCATGGTCTGATTCGTTCTCCTCTTTATGTGTATTTCTAAGTACAATCAAAGTAGAACACTTAGGTAGTATAACATTCTCAGAAGTGTTGAAATTATAATCAGTTAGGAATGAATTCACCTGCTCTTGTAGTTTCTTGGTGCGGCTTCTTGTAAGTGGACCTTGATTTGTGTCTTTTATGTTGGATGGTGGATGATTGATACTTGAGCTAGCATGTACCGTTGAGATGTCCTCATCAGCTCTACCCACCGATGACTAGCGGACCTTGGAACAGGCGATTCCAAGATGAGATGCAAGTTAACTCCGATAAACTTTGAGTGAAATTTTGAAGAGTCAAACCCTAGAGAGTGAAATATGTAAACTCATTTGCTTGCATCCCTTTATTTTTGTACATTAAATTAACTTGGTGAATTACTTTAATCAATCTAAGTCTTTTGGGAATAATGTTGCGTGTTATTTGTTGGTTTGCCAATTGGGGTGTTTTGTGTCACTCGACCGTTACAAAGATCCTGATGAGGAGGTGCGGATGGCACCCCGTGTCCTCGACAACGAGATCCTTCCCTAGGTTTTGAGGTCCAAACCCGATAAACCTGCCACCCGCGGTTTTAAGGCTGAAACCGCCAAATCTAGCTGGAGTCGCGTATCCGCTATGCTTCCTCTACGATCTCGATGCATATCACCACTTGTCCTCGACCACCCGATGACCATGTCCTCGCACACTTGCTTGACATGGTCAACACCATCTACGTCATCTCCACATGTGTGCTTGCTTGTTGATGTCGCCAAGTGCTTATCGTCCACGGTTAGTCCTCCGCGCCCTTAGTCCATCGGTCCAAGCCTCCACATCTATCCTTCACCACACTCAGTCCATTGCACAAACTCGCTTAACCTTCTCCATTGTCGCCGACCATCTCAATGCTCAACACCTACACATCACAAGACAAGTGACATGTTGCACACACCACATCTCACACAATGGTTAGTTTCAATACTAAACCAAAGCTCAACCATCTCTGGACAATCAGTCATCACACATGGGCACATATCCACCATGTGTTCACAATCTCCCCCTTGATGAGTGCATTGTCAATACCAACACAAAGAGATGAATCAAAAGAAAAAGAAAAATAGTGAACTCACCGAAATGACCAAAAGCTAGTGAAAAGCTAAAATCAAGGTCTTTTGAAATATGCACACTCAGTCCCCCAAAGACATGGGCAACGGCTCAATGCAACCGAGAACAAGCCAAGCTTGATCCCCAAAAGTGCTCAATGCAACCTAATGAAAATGTCTAGTCCTCAAGAAAGGGCAGAATGGGCTTGCTCAACACCACTAGCTACATATCCGAGCAACACAAAGACCCTCAATAGCTCAAGAAGTATCAGAGCAAAAAATAGAGCAACTCAAAACTCCCAAACACTGCTAGTCCCTCTATAAGAGGCAAAAGCTCAACACAACTAGCAAAAAACAGTCTCAAATGCAACTCCCCCACTCTCCTAAATGAATGCATGCTCTCCATATATTCCAACTATTTGTGTAGCCATTATTCCCCTTTTTGGCACATGCACACATCAACTACACCAAAACTGCAACCCCCCCTTAAAAATGCTATGAAATGCATAAGGATGTAGATGCGAGAGCTTTAGGGGTAGATGAAAGGATCTAGATGGCTAGAGGAGGGTGAATAGCCTATAAAAATTTTCTCTACAAACCACAAACACTAGAGCAAAGGATGATTAGTATAATCTGAATCCCTACTAGCAACTACTTGCTCTAGCTCTAATACCCCAATGCAACCCCCTACACAATTCTAGTAGCTTGGTTTCTAAACAAGAGCACAACACCAAACAAGCTACACTAGCAAGAGCTACACTAGAGAGCTACTAAAAGGAGCAACTAAAGCTAGTTACTACTACTACTACAACTACAACTAAGCTACTCTAGCTTAAGGCAAACAACTACACATATGATCAAAGGTTGAGTAGAGAAGTGCTTGACCGGGTTTAGGATAGATGGTCGTACTATTAAGAGGGGCAAACTTATTTGCATATCAGTTATCTAGTGCCACTTGAGCGATCTAACTTTGCACGCGTTGCAAGGATCGAGTGGCATGGTGAGGAGCAAGTGAAAATCCTTTGAAAAATATTTGTGAAAGGCTAACTCACGTGCACAAGTTGGTGAACACACTTGAGAGTTATCACATTTACAAAAGGGTTTGAATTGGAGCTTGGAGTGCTGAATGGTGCAGCACTGGGCGTGTGAGGTGTGGTCACTGGACATGACCACCGGACTGGTGCTACAGGGGTGAGAAACAAGTTGTTCAAGGCCACACATGTTGCTAACTGGTGTACATCAGAAGTAGTCCCACTAGACAGGGCCAGTGCTAACTGAGTGCGTGTAGGGTGGTGTTGACAGTGAAAATGTCACAAAATTACACTCTTAGAACACCGTCAATAGCCTCGGTTTGAAGGAAGAAAGACATGTCATGAGACATATTTTATCAATAACAAGTTCCACTTGTAACTTGAGGTATTTTTATGCAGGAGATGACAAATGAAGGCAACTGGACCTATGGACCCACCATATGGAGGTCGCTCGACCTCCCTATGGACCTACCAGGCCTTGCCAAGGTGGCAGGATCTAGGAGAAGCACCCCAGAGCAATTTCCCACCCTTGGATCACACTTGTCCTTTCTCTTAAGGGTGGAAGATGAAGTCACACGGATTCATGGGCCCACAACGAGGCATCCAACGTGACAAAAGTGGCCAAACACACTCCATGACATGTGGGGACAACTTCTAGAAGTAAGAGGATGGGCCCACACCCCCATAGTGAGGTCGCCTGACCTCCCCTTGAGGTCACCCGACTTCTAGGTGGGCCCAGGGGAGCTCTGTCGCCTTAGTGCATGCCCCTATGCACCTCAGGAGATCCAAACCCTTGATCAAACTTGATTTTATGGCGGTTTGATCCAACGGACACGACAAAAAGGCACACGGATCACTAACGTGGCATCCCTTCCACCTCCACCTATAAATAGAGGTTCACACCCCCTCTCCATTCATGGTGCATTCAAGCTACAAGTGAAGATTAGTGTAGTTCCACTCTCTTAGTAGTGTAGTCTAGTGTGGGAGTTAGAGTCAAGTCGAGCTTGCTCGCAGTTTCTGGAGCTGTCTTCTAGAGAGTCTGGTATAGCTCTTGTATCTTTCCTTTCCTTGTAAGACTTTTACTTTATTTATATAATATTCCTTCTTTACTTTACTTAGTCTCTACTTTGTGCAATATTATACTTGTTATAGTATTGTTGTGATCTATCCTTAGCATATACGTGTTATATATTAGATTGTGGTCCAAGCCCACATGAGTATTACGATCTCGCCTATCATAGGGTGCTCTAGTTGGCTTGTGCACACAATTAGAGTAGTAAGAGACGGTGTAAGCGTGGTGCTTATACACTATCTTGCCTTGATTGCCACTTTGTTGCATGGATTGTTTGTGGTAGCTAGCAGGTGGTGATAGCCCTATCTAGTCTTTGTATCCCACCATGTTTTTATAGGAAAGCTTTTAAATCGGTAAGGCTCCAGTAAAATAGTAGCTGCTTCGGATAGAGGTTTTGTCTCCTATTGTCTCACCTACTGCCTAGTATGCTTGTTGCGTGGATTCAATCTATATTTTGCATTTATATGGTTAAGGTAGAATCTTAGAAGTAAAGATAGAATCACAGGAATCCTTTACTTACTCGTTGTCCTCCCACCTAGCTATACTTACTAGTTACGTTTAGTTATCTTAGCTTGGCTTGTTGCATTATCCCTTCCTATCCTATTTTGTTTACCCCCTACACTAGTTGAAGCTAAGTTGTGGTAAATACAAGGATCTCTCTTTTATTACTATTTCTAGCTACTGCTTTCCCTTGAGATAAAATAAATAATGATATCTTGGAATACTCCCGGGTGAAGTGCTACAGCGGTATATTATGTGCGCTTGCGGAATTATCCAATGGCCATAAGAAATACCAACAAGCATTTCTGGCGCCGTTGCTGGGGAAAGCATAGCCTAGAAATTTTAATAAAGTTGAATTTAGAGTTTGCCATCAATTTAGTTATCGGTTAGTTGTAGGGGCTTACCCCTTGCCTTTGTTTCTCTTTTGTGAAGCAAGGCATTGTATGAGTGTTTTTCAATTCCGAGCAACCACATTAGAAAATCCTGAGAAATTCCGAAGGAATTCTAGACGCCGCCTAGTTTCCCCTCAGAAATTCAGCTCGATTTTGGACCCACTCAAGGAAGGAGGCTCCACACCAACATTCAAGCAAGCTATGGTTCAGAAGGCGATCTCTGACTTTTTGGCTCCGTCGGCTGCTCATGTAGCCACAGAACCACAAGTCGAGTTGGGGGACACCCAATTTGAGCTCAAGCTGGCACTGATCAATATGGTGCAAGCCAACCCATTCTGTGGGAAGTCCCATGAGGATGCAAATGCACATCTTAACACTTCATGGAGGTGTGTGGCACCATTGCCATCAAGGGAGTCATAGTAGATACCATCCGTCTTTGCCTTTTCCTGTTCTCCTTGCTCCAGAAGGTGAAGCAATGGTTTTATGCTCATCCTGAGGATGTCACCACTTGGGAAAACTATGGCAATGCATTCCTCAAGAAATTCTTCCCGATGGCCAAAACCACTGCTCTTCGTCGAAAGATTCCAAGCTTCCAACAACAAGCAGACGAGACTATTCCCAAAGCATGGCAATGTCTCCAGGAGTACATTTGGGAATGTCCTCACCATGGGATTAAAGAATGGATCCTGGTCCAAGGTTTCAACCATGGGCTAACCAACATGGCCCGTAGTCACCTTGATGCTGCCGCAAGAGGAGTGTTCACCTCACTCAATGTCACACAAGCAAAAGAACTCATTGAAAAGATGGTGACAAATCAAGGGTAGAATGAAGAACGACTCCAACCCAAGAAGAGAGGAATGCATGCCGTTCATGAGGTAGATGCACTCTCTGATAAGATGGACCTCAAGCTTGAGGAACATGCAAACTTCAAGAAAGATCGAGAGGCCATCCAACACTACGCCTATTCATAAGTCATTAAAGCAAAGTAATGGTGCGAGGTGTGTAGTGGAAACCTTCAGGGAACAATTGGCCCGAGACAAGGGAGGTCGTGAACATCATCAGCAACAACAGAAATCATCCTCAAAACAATGGATGGACTTCATGTCCCTACTATAAAGGTAATGGAGGTAATGGTTTTAATAAATTCAATAGCAATAATCAACCTTCATTAAAAGATTTTGTCATGAGTCAAACTAAAATCAATGAAAGCATGAATAATAAGTTGTTAGCCAATGACAAGACCCTTGAAACCCTAAATGCTAAAATGGATAATCTTACTTCTGCTATCAGAAATCAATTGAGCTTTAATAAAATGTTAGAAACTCAATTAGATAAATTAGCAGGTTCTGTCCCATCTTTTGATCAAATCAAAAATTCTAGTAAGCCTGAAAATATTTCAAGTGTCAATGCGGTAACCACAAGGGGAGGTAAGTCCACTCGCGATCCACCACATCCTAACATGACAGGAAAGGCCACAAGGAAGGACAAGGAGGATGAGATAGATGAAGAAGAGCTTCCATCACAAGATGACAATGTCAAGTTTCATGGAAAAATAGCACCTCATGAGTACTATGACACCAACGTGTTGTTGCCCTTTCCAAACAAGCTGAGGAAGTCATCCACTAATGAACAATTCAGGAAATTTGTTGAGGTAATATGCAGATCATATGTCCATATTCCATTACTTGATGCAATGCAGGTTCCAATCTATGCCAAGTACCTACGGGACATCCTAAACAATAAACACCCACTTCCCACGAATGAGACAGAAGAGTGTAGCGCAGCTATACTTAATCAGTTTCTGCCCAAGAAGAAGGACCCAGGGTGCCCCACCATAAACTGCTCCATCGGGACACAATGCTTTGATCAAGCGTTGTGCGAGGGAGCAAGCGTCAACGTCATGCCATGGGTAGTATTCCATAAACTCAATCATACTACATTGTACCCTACACCAATGTGTTTGTAGCTGGCGGACCAATCGGTCCGTTATCCTATGGGAATTGCTGAAAATATTCCCATCAAGATATGAGACTTTTTAGTCCCCATGGATTTCGTGGTGCTAGACATGGAGGTGGACAAGAAGATTCCACTAATTCTCAACACCATTGTTGGTATATTTTAGATACACAGATTAATCCGCAAGCGCACGGATACCGCTGTAGCTTTCACCCAAAAGTATTTTAAGTATCATATCCACAGGGAAACGTGTGAGATTGACTATAGTCTAACTTAACTAGGGGTACCAACAAGGTTAAAGATAAACATGAGCATAGAGAGGATTACTAAGGTTCTCTAGTTCTGACTAGGGTAAGCTATGTCTTCTACTATTTAGCTAGGGATATTACTAAGGAAAAACACCAGCAGAGGATGCTTTCCATAGTAACCGGGTCCTACTTGGCCTACAGATAGAAGGTGGACTACAAAGGACTCAACAAGAATGTCACACTCGTGATCTACCATCGGTCCAAAATGCAGGGTGCATCCATGATTGACCCAAGTCTAAGCACAATGCTTATACTTATGATTAATACTTTACTCCCCCTAGGAAGAGAACAAAACACTCAAAAGAGTCACGAACCTAATAAACAATATAGAACGGCGTAGATGCAATCTAGAAGGCAGTGAAGAACCGACATTTGAAGTAGGGGCTGACAGGTGGGCCCAGGGGGCCAGGCGGCCTAAAGGTGGGGCCGGCCAGCCCCACATGGCAGCCACCTGCCCTCTGCTTTGGTGGTTTGCCTTCTGGAGTCTTCTAGAGTCTTCCCACGTCGGTTTTCCTATGGATAAACGTGATTTGCTTTGACGAATAGGCCCTCTTGATGGTTTTCTGAGTAAATCCTCCTGTAAACATAGATTCACCAAAACTTGTGGAATTTATTAGTTTAAACTCCTAGACCTATGTTGGTGATCCTTTTTATGCATTTATATAAGTTATATTGATGGTTTATGATGAACGTTAACTACCATCAACAAGCTCCCCCACACATAACCTTTGCTAGTCCCTGAGCAAAGACAAACTCAGCAATGGATCAGGAGTTGCTACAATGCTTTCACTCCTCCAAAGTACACAGGTGTTCAATAAAAAAATCTCCTCCGGATTAGAATAAACTGATCTGACTTTCAAACTTACCCATATTACCTTCAACCATGGGGTTTCTTAGCCTTCACTTGGGTCTTTAGCAATTGAAAGATAGAACGATCAAGTCAAGCACTATGCCTCAAGGTCTTTGTTCCACCATTGTTCCAGAGTTTTTATAAGTTTTCAAAACAAAACTTAGAGATTCCATTGTATAGCACTCTCAAGTCTCTCAATATATGTGGTATTTGTGGATCCTCACCAAGGCAATAAAGATGTTATGTCCTTCTCTTCCTACAACTAAGGCTTATGTGGAGCTCATAGGAGTGGAGAAACCACGAAAGAGCATACTTGCAATACATATATTGTAAAGTCAAACCTTGGATCCAAAGAGAGTTAAGTCATACAATCAAATCAAGATGTGCATGTGTGTGGATATAAATACAAGGATCTCTCTTCCTTCAAGTTTAGAGTAAATCCTTATATCAAAATAGTTTTATCCAAAACTCGAGAGAATTCAAGGCTGAAAACTAGGTACTTGAAAGGAATTACAACAGAGCAACTATTCAACATTTCCATTTTAAGAGATTATCTTTAGAGTCCTTTTTATTTTATTCAGCTCTTAAAACAAATTAAGAAAACTGGACACACTCTCTTTATTTTGTTTTTATTTTTTTAGATCACACATTATAACTATATATATTCCTATAAAGATAACTTTTACTTCGTTTTTAGTTATTCTTTTTTTCTAATATATATAAAGCAAACTAAGAATAATAAAAGGAAAGAAATACTTATATGGATACACGGGGAATGCCTTCTCCCCCCAAGCTGGTTGTTGTCGTGGTTGCTCAACGAGGTGGCCAGATGTGGAGGTGCTAGAACAGAGCCTTCCAATTTTGATTTTGCTGTTGCTGTTGTTGCTGGAAGCTGGCCATCTCCTGTCCTATGCTTACCTGCCATTGTGTATGATTGTGTAACGTACCTTGGATGGCAAGTGTCCTCTCATCAATGGTTGTAAGCTTGTTGTCGAATTCAGAACTTCCACTTGTAGAATTTGGGGGATCGACTCCCCCACGCTTTACTCGAAGTGTGTTCTACTCATAAAGACAAGGTAGAGATCAAGTGCATGGGCTCTGTTGGTGGGAAAACACCAACAGAACCAAAACCTTATTTACTCTTATCTAGCCTTAAGCACATTGAATCATGATAGAGTTAATGTTATGTGCATTATTTATTCTTATAACATGGGTGATAAGATTAGAAGGATGTAGCATTTTAACTGTGACAAAAATAGTGGAGTTGCTTAACCTATGGAAGGATTGTCCATCTTTATAATGTATCAAACTTTACATGATTATGACTATTATCTTCCAAGGGTAAGATATGCAAAATTTTAGCTCATTTGGTTAAGACTATGAGATCAAGAAAGTGGTTCTATGAACAAACTTAAGGAACAAAACATGTTGAGTTAATCCGGCTGAATCAAGCAAAGTTGTAACTCAAACATGTTTGTGTCTTCATTTATGTGCATACCAAGATCAAGAGAAAATGATGACCACTTACCTTAAGATGTTACCTTCATTATTGGAGCGAAATGTCACATTGTGATGAAGGGTAGATGACTTGTGGTGGTCTTCTCTTCTTGCTTGAAGCTTTCCTTGCTTGAGCTATCCATGAACATCTTGTCTCCTATGTCGCACTCCTTTCTCATTCTTTTGTCATGCCATCTTTTTGTTCTTTCTTTTGTGGATCTTGTCATTCTGTTTGGACCTTCTTCTCTACTCATTGTTTCTTCTTTGCAAAGGATTAGTGGACAACACATACCCAAAGGAGTATACGAATGATTCAAAACAAGGATAGTGTTGTCATAGAGCTAAAGGTCATCTGTTTCCCATGTTTTAAATAATATGCCTTTATTGTTCACCACTACTTCAAATTTCCAATAAGGTTAAGGCAAAGATGTGTGAGATTGTTTTGAAGAATTCCTTAGACCTTGGTTTGTTTCTACAAATGATCTCCTAACATTCCCTATCTGTATAACCGAATTCTATAAAAGTTTGTTTTGATCCAATGATTATGTTCGAATAGCATTCCAAAGCATACTTATAATAGAACAAGGAAGCTTGAAAGGCTCAAGAGATTTATTTAAGTAGAAACAATAATATGTATGGTGAACCAAAGGAGCATGATTATTTAAATTTTTACTTGTTAGAGATTTAACAAGTTGAGCACATCATAAAGGCAGGGATGACCAAGACAACCTAGCAACCTGGCATGAGATGTTTTGAAGAACTCCATCCCTCATACTTGAATTTTGAGAAATGCAGAATTAAGTTTGGATGATAGAATTCTCCTATGAATGTGATTCTATGTTGCATAATGCTTGGTTGGATATACCTTATGTTTTCCTTCTTTTTATTGAAATGGTTAGTGACAAACACACCTGAAGGAGGCTTATCCGATTTACCTATTGACAAGAGCTCGTAGTCCGTTAAGTAGGACCTTTCCTTGTATTAAGCCTCGATCCTAGAAATGAGGATATGGACAATTGCATGCTCTTCTTCCATCAACCTTTCTTGATTTTTGTTGATTCTTGGTTGACAAATTGGGGTTCATTAGAGATGCAACTCAAGTTCCTCCTTGATCGTCTAATGGCGTGGCGGAGAGTTGTTCTTCTTTGTTTGTTAGTGATATGCCAGCCGTCTTGATGATCAAAGAAAGATCCTCAATGGTACTCACATGGAAGCTTCATCTTTAATGACTAGGGGATGTCTTTGGGTGACCATGGTCGTTTATGGCCTTACGAGACACAGTCGTCAATGAACCATTGATTGATGATGCTTGTTGACACAATGATGCACGCCATGATGTAGTGGCATCTTGTTGTCTTGGTCCTTGTTGCCAACATGCGAGCTGGTCCCTTTGAAGATGATGAAAGTAGGCATATTCTGGTTAATACAAGGTGGGTTTCATACTGCTTCTCATCAGCATCCTAGCTTGAGTCTTAGGAAGGCTCAAAGCTAGGTGGTCTTTCATGTTGCTCATAGCCTATCGATTTGTTCGTCCACTCCCACAGTTGTAGTGGTGGTTTGGTTTAGGGTTTGTGGATTCATACCAAACCTTGAATAGGCATAGCTTCTATTCATTCTTTCCTGCAAAATGTTAATAGACACATACCCGAGAGACATAATGAATTTGAAACACGGGTTGTGTTGTCCATTTTTCATGATTTTCCTCTATGCTAATGGAAGGATGGTTTTAGGATTGTTTAGCATAGATTTTGTTTATCATGTTTTATGTGTTTGCTGCATTCTAGTGTGGTTCAAGGCAAAGATAACTTGCAACAAAAGATAAGTGAATAAACCTTGATACTCACAGTTCTTCCTTTCATGAAGAATGAGCTGGGTCTTGTTTGCGCAAAGTTATTGGACTTCATCGCATGCCTAGATTCATCTCCGATGTGAATTTATCTCAGGACTTACCCAAATTGAATTTGAGAGTTTTCTGCAGAGGTTAGTCCAACAAAATAACCAGTATCTACTACTGTAAGTTTTAGTTCAATAACCAAACTAAACTCCATGTCTCATTTGATTAAGGAAGGCATTTTAATCTAAGAACCACGCTTAATTTAAAAAGCCTTTGGAAATAAGGTCACACACCTCTTGATTTAAACTAAGCACCATGCTTACTTTAAAAGATGTATAAAGATACTTACAAACCTAAGCATACTATAGTAAACATAGGGCAACATGAAAGTATTATAGAGATTTATTCAAATAGAGATAAAAGAGCATGATCATGGTGAGATTCTTTTTTTTAATAAAATATGCAAGTGGCATGAATGTATGCAAGGAACTAAATATGTTGTGGATTTGATATGAGAGAATTTAAACTAAACGGAGTGGATGCATGAATCATTTAAAGTAAACTTGCAATGGTATGCAAAAATTAAAAGATAACTACTCATCAAGTTGAAAGTCCATGAGCAAGACTATCTCACCTTTCTTGATCATACTTACCATGACTCACATGATGGAATTTGTGAGTAGTGCAGCGTCTGTATTTGTCACTTGAGATGTGATTTGTATTCTTGTGACGTCGACCTTTTTCTCCAATCTACACATGGTTAGAGAATATATATGTCTATACAAACCTGTGAGATGGCAGGGTTCCAATGTTGATGGATCTTGAATGTTCAGGCACCCTGGGTTCTACAATGTTTCTTCTTTTCTTGTGGAAGCTTGCCGGAAGGTCTAAATGGCGTCTGCTATCCTGTCTATTTTGCAATATAACAGAACAGGGGTAATCCTACTAAAGCTAGTGGTATGTTAATGATCTAAATATTTACGCCAATTGTTTCCTCGGTAACGGTGCCAAAAATGATTGTTGGTATTTATTAAAGCAATAGAATATGAAGGATTCCATATGCGCACATAATACCATTGTAGCATTTTACCGGGAGTATTCTAGGTATCGTTATTTTTATTTTACCATAGGGAAACAATGGAATAAAGACTTCTTGAATATCAAAGGAGTATCTATCAGTCAACATACCAGCATGGCTAGAGCAGGGGTGAAGGTAATGATAGGAATTAAGGTTAATGATACTCAGTGGGTAGATCTATAAGATAACGTAAACTGGTCAACTCGGGAGAGAAACAAGTGAGGTAGATTCCTGTGACATTCTTATTACATGGTTAAAGTATATATACATCCAACTATAGTTAAGACTAACTCTACTCTTGTCCACTTCGAGATGCCCACCATAAACTGCTCCATCGGGACACAATGCTTTGATCAGGCGTTGTGCGAGGGAGCAAGCGTCAACGTCATGCCACGGGTAGTATTCCATAAACTCAATCATACTACATTGTACCCTACACCAATGTGTTTGCAGCTGGCGGACCAATCGGTCTGTTATCCTGTGGGAATTGCCAAAAATATTCCCATCAAGATATGAGACTTTTTAGTCCCCATGGATTTCATGGTGCTAGACATGGAGGTGGACAAGAATATTCCACTAATTCTCAGCACCATGGTTCGTATATTTTAGACACACACAGATTAATCCATAAGCGCACCGATACCGCTGTAGCTTTCACCCAAAAGTATTCCAAGTATCATATCCATAGGGAAATGTGTGAGATTGACTATTGTAACACCTTGGGTGTTTTAAACCCTAAAATATGCCATGTCATCATATGCATTGTACATCATTGTTGTGTTAATGAAAACTTTGATATGCATTCACTAAAACAAGTTTATTTTTATGATAATATGTGTTGACTTGTATGGGTTAAATCATGTTCAAAACCTTTGTATTGAATTGGATTCCGAAACCCTAATTTCTAGCGTTTAAATTCTACCCTGGAAAACCTAATTCAAAATCTAAGAACATTTTGGGGTTGAGCCTAAAAGAGAAAGTGTAGACCTTATTAATGTGTACAAAGTTGGTTTTTGGAGTTTTCAAAGTTGTTATGAAAAGTTTGAAGTATTTTGAAAGGGGGTAAATTCTTAAAGTGTCCCCTTTTGATTTTAAACTTGCTTTTCAAAATGTAGACATAATTTGAGCATGGTTATTAAAGCAAAGTTGTAGAACTTTGAATTTGGAACAACTTTTGGTTTTGGAGATTTTTGAGTTACCATATAAATTTGAGAGTAATTTGAGAAATTAGGCGAGTGGCAATTCGGTAATTAGTTGGAACAGTGCCAGTAGGCGACACCTCACCGATGGCGAGCTTCCATCGTCTTCCAGTCGCGCCCGTGGCCACCTCCGGCTTCGCGCTGGCATGGGAAGGCTGCTGCGTGGCTTCTCCGTGCTTCTTGGCCACGCTATAAAGCCTACACCGTTGTCGTTCTCCTCCGTTTCCTCTCCTCTGTTTTTTCCGTCGTCGCCGCTCAGCTCCGCCGAGCTCGTGTCGTCGCCTTAGCGCCCTCCCAGTCTCTACATAGCATGCCACAGCTCCACCTACTCTTTGCGAACCCAGCCGACTAGTCCTAGGCGCCTGATTTCGCTGAGATAAGTTGTGCGTCGCCTTTCTTCCTCGCGACCGGCAGCATCACCGTCGAACTCGCTTCACCGTGGCCAGCATTCTACGGTGCGTCTCTGCCCTTGCGAAGCGTAGCTCCATCTTCTCCGTGTTGCCGTGAGGCTTTGTGTCGTGTTGGTTGATCCGTTCGTCCACTGCAGTCATCGAAAGTCGTGCTTGTCGTTGCCGCCGTCGACATCAACGCTGCCAGACGCGACCTTTGTTGCTCACAGTCAACCAAGTGCTCTAGCCCGATCTAGGTGAGCCGCTGATGCTATTCGAGTAGTTGTAGGGAGCTCTAGCGAGCTCTAGCAGCTAGAACATCATGGCGCCACCATGCACTGCTCGGCCGAGCAGCCATGGCCGGCATCGAGCTCGGACCAGGTCGTTTTCAGTTCAGCTAGTATCACCAATCGATACGCTGTGATGTGGGGAACATGGTAGTCCCTCGGTTGTGGCCGGAGACCTCGCTGGCGGCGAGAAATCGCGGGTCAGAGCCTCGCCGTCGCGTTTCACTGATGAGTGGGACCCCGCTGTCAGTGACGATTTGATATAGAAATGGAAATTTTTCTTTTTCAGAAATTAATGAATAGTGTAAGTTTTGGTTTATTTTGTGTAGATTTAAATAGAGCTCCAAAAATTATGAAAATTTTTGTGTGACCTCTCTGATATGTAAAATATTTAGGAAAAATATTAAATGTTACTTTTCAGTATATTTTGAATGTGATAAAAATTGCTCAAATTAATTAATACATGGGTTTCCATGATTTTTCTAGGCTTAAATAATTATCCAAAAATTATGAAAATTGTTTTGCCACTTAGTTATCATGTGATGAGCCTTCAAAAAAAATTTGAGCTCATTTGGAAAAAATTGATTTGTTTCATAATTTTGAATTAAATAATTAATTCATAAAAACAAATAGTAAACCTTAATGACTTAGGTTTTGTTTGAATTTTGGATTGAGTGATGACCTTGGGTCATTAGAATAAAATGATCCTTGGTACTTAAAGTAAGTGTTTAAGTTTACGAAAAGGTTTAATTAGTGTTGATTTGCAACTGTACCGTGTAGGAAAGTTGTATTCAAGTTTTTTAACTTTTGCATCCATCGTCAAGCATCATGTTTTATATCACGCATCATATTAAGCATGGCATTGTTACCTCGTGTAGTGAACAAAAGCGAGAACGTGGTAGTCAACCAAGTTGTTGAGGAAGTTAATCCATCTGTTGAGGTCGGGTTTGATATCTGTGGGACATCTCCGGAACCTGACTTTTCTGACAATCAAGGCAAGCCCCGGATGCATTTAAACCTACCTTGTGTTTTACAAATTTATATCGCTTTTGCTTTCAAGTACTGCATTAAGTGATTAGGAGTTGAGTGAAAACCTAATTGGTGCATTACCAACCTTGTCTTTCCATATCAACCTTGTTACCAGTTTTAATTCGAGAATGCCTAGTTATGCTTAGCCATGCTTAGACAGATAAAAGTCAGGTGATTATCTGTCACCCATGAGATATAAAAGGGTTTTTGGATACAACTGGTTATTTATGTTATCATGAGATATAAGCTTGTGGAGTAATAAATCTAGATCGGGTGGACTCAGTGTGTGAGAGCCACAGGACATGGATGTCTTGTGAGCGGGTTCTTTCGGCCTGTGTCGATTAAGAATCATCGTTGCTCCTCGGTTATGGAGACTCAGCTCACTGTTCATCATCGTAGTTAACAAATGAAACTTGAGTTGGTTTTGAGAAAGAGTTTGATATGAAGTTCATGATCTCAATACGAATCATGGCAGATTCATATATGATTTTGAGAAAGATTTAAATGTTGAATGAAAGAATCTTGTTAGAGAGCTTTTACGCAAAAGAATTTTGATTATTGCTAAAGCCATACCTTGAATCCCTGAGCCTGCATTCCTGAGTCTTATCAGTTTTACTTCGGTTAAGTCTTGTTGAGTACTTTTGTACTCAGGGTTCGTTGACCCTTGTTGCAGGTGAGCCTCATGAGCAGGTCTGCTTTGGACCGTGCTGCATGACGGTTTTTCAAATTAAGGATGACAAGTAAATGTTTGGCCCTTGGGCAGGGCACTTAATTGTGTGTTTTGTATTATGTTACTAATGCCACTCCACTACTACGGTTTGTAATAATAATCGCACTTAGTTTGTAAGGTTTGAAACAACTATTTTGTAAACTAAGTTATTGTAAGACTTTTGCTATTTCACTCTGATGTATATATTTGAATAAATGTTGTAATACTACAATGACTCTATAATGGGATCATGCTCAAAAAAATTGTGGATGAATCAGGTTTACCGAGGACACCCGACAGTCTTCTTAAATTACCGGGAACATATGCATAGTCGTCAGAGGTCATTGGACAGTGACAGGTGCATGTGGGCCCTATAATTTAGGAGGTTCTACCAAAGAATGGTATTAGAGCGACCATTACAAAGGTTTTTGTAGTATTGTTTTACAAAAACTTCAAAATGATTTGGGATAAATAAATTTAACATATTAATTTGGTCTAAATTGCTTCCGACTTATCTTAATTCATTCTCGCCATTCCTTATTTGGTTAGTAAGGTTTTATATGGTGGAGTAGTAATCTTATTATGCCCTATATAATAAAAACTATTGTTTATGTACAATAGGAGCTTTGATGTTTAAGTTTCGTAAGGACGATTCATGCATCATGATTAATCCACTTGTTACTTACTTTTCCCCTTAGTCTGGGTTGAGTAGTGTAATCCATCCTTGCTGCTCTTTAAACTTTTATCAGATTGTCTTACTTTTATTAAATCTTGCTTTCGACAGTATGGCTCATACCAAGGTAACACCCCATAATTTCGTTGGACCCAAAGGAGTTCCTCATCACCAGCTTGCCCCTAGGAGTGACGGTGCTAGCAGTAGCAGCTTTAGGCCTGATCCCCAGGCAGAGATACAGAGGCTCTCAGCAGAATTAGCACAGGCTACTAGAGATAGGGCCTTGGATGCCATCTAGGTGGGCAAATTACAGGATCAATTGAGGTGTCTCACCACCGCTCAAAAGAACTGTGAGCGTATGTTAGTCCGTATGGTGGAAGGAAGAAATGAGGCTTGGCATAGAGAAGATGTAGCTAGAGCCCGAGCTCATGAGTTAGAGTTCTATGTAGAAGACTTAGAAGAATATTATACCAATCTGCATGAAGAAGTCCATAGGCTGAACAATCTCTTGGATCCAAATCATGAGCCTCAAGCAGATGTAATGGACCCGGGTGTCATCATAGCAGATGATGATGAACCGGAAGAGGAAGAAGAAGAGGATCCAGAAGAAGTAGTGATGGTCAATGAAAGTGATAATGAAGGTGGAAATGTTTCTAGAATGGATACCGATCATGAGGTTTGAGATGATCGAGTAGAAGAGTAGAGTTGTAGTATAGTGAGTTCTAGTTTAGTTGGGTAATCTTGCGTAAGGGCAGACTTGTGTAAAAATAAGTGAACCCAATGTAATGTGTTTGTAGTAAGCTCTTTTAATAGTTCAATAAATGCTTGTGAGTAAAGTTTGGCTTGTCATGAATAGATGTGTAATACTCGGGGTTCGACTATTCCTAGTTCTTCGCAAGACAAAGATGGTATTCCTGATCCACCACCAGTTTTGCCAAATTTGGCTGATGCTATCGCAGCACTAGTCAATGTGACAGTAGATAATGCTTGGTTGCTTCGGGAGTTAGCTCAAAGCAATCAAAATATGATGCAAGGGAACTGTGGTCGTAATCATCAAAGGCAAGAAGCTACGTATGTTGACTTCACAGATACATGACCACCAGTATTTACCAAGGCTGACGAACCACTTGAAGCTGATGATTGGCTTCGTACCATGGAGCAAAAGTTTGACCTCATTCCATGCACTGAGTTTCAGAAACCTATTTTTGCTACCCAACAGCTTAGAGGTGCAGCAGGTGCTTGGTGGGCAAACCTTGTGGCTATGCAACCAGCCGGTATTCAGTTAACTTGGGCCGAGTTCTGCACTGCTTTTTGTGCCCATTATATTCCAGAGGGAGTTATGGCCATGAAGCTTGATAAGTTTCTTGCTTTGAAGCAAGGTGATCAAACAGTCATGCAGTATGTGGGCAAGTTCAATCACCTTTCACAGTACGCACCTGAGCATGTTAACACAGATGCCAAGAAGAAGAAGTGGTTCATGCGTGGCCTTAATACCAAACTTCAGACCATGATGACTACCTGCACCAATGTCACTTATCATGAGGCAGTTAACATTGCTATTACTTCAGAGGAGAAATATCGACAGCATAAGGAGATTAAGAAGAAAAAGAGTGTGCCATCAGGGTCTTTCGGTGGTAATCAAAAGAGATAGAAGATAATTTATCATCCGATGAATCACTATCGTCCTCCTTATCGCCCGCCGTAGTTCCAAGCCGGTCAATGACCAAATGTCTGTCAAGCCACAACTTACTAGAACTCACAAGAGACAAATGTTCTTGGTGTTCGTGCTCCAACACCCCAAGGCCACAATTACCCATGTTTCAATTGTGGGAAGTCCGGTCATTTCTCTAGGGAATGTCCGTATCCTAAGCATTATAATCCAAATTTTTAGAAGGCTCCCAAAAATCAACAACAGGGTCAAGCTCAGGACAAGAACAGTAACCAAAAGGCTCAGAAGGGCAAAAATGAAAAGAAGACGGGGCGGGTTTTCTATACTCAAGCTGGGGAGATTCTAGAAGGGGAGCCCGTGATGCTGGGTATGTTTCCTATCGTCAATCATCCTGTAGTTATGCTTTTTGATTCTGGTGCATCTCATACATTCATCAATAGAACCTTTGTCATAAAGCATGAAATTCCAATTGGGGCAACAAAGGAAAATTTCTATATACAGTCGCCCGGGGGACGTCTGTGTACTAAGGAAATGGTGTACCAGGTACCCGTAAACCTGGGTGGGCATATTTTTCCCACCACCATGATTATTCTAAAAGATCAAGATATAGATGTGATCTTGGGAATGAACTGGATGTATCAGCATAAAGCTGTTGTAGATACTTTGAATAGGATAATAAGGTTGAGTTTGCCAGATAGTAATTCTCAGCTTCTTATCCAACTTCCAATCTTAAAGAGATCAGTGGAAAAGTTTGTGCAACTTCCATCAAGAAGATTAGAGATATCCCTGTAGTTTGTGAATTTCCAGATGTTTTTCCTGAAGATTTACCTGGTCTACCACCTGATAGGGATGTCCAGTTTGGAATAGATCTAAAACCTAGAACAGCTCTGATCTCTCGGAGAGCTTATAGGATGCCTCCCAAGGAATTAGCCGAGTTGAAGACTCAGTTACAAGAGTTGATTGATAAAGGGTTTATCCAACCTAGTTCGTCACCTTGGGGATGCCCAATGATTTTTGTGAAGAAGAAAGATGAAACCCTGAGGTTGTGTGTCGACTATCGTCCATTGAATGAAGTGACTATTAAAAATAAATATCCCTTACCTCGGATAGATTTACTTTTAGATCAACTGGCTGGAGCCAAAGTTTTCTCCAAGATTGATTTGAGGTCAGGTTATCACCAAATCAAAATTAAGCCTGAAGATATTCCCAAAACAGCATTTACCACCAGATATGGATTATATGAATACCTGGTAATGTCTTTTGGTTTGACGAATGCCCCAGCTCATTTCATGTATCTAATGAACTCAGTGTTCATGCCGGAGCTAGACAAGTTTGTAGTGGTCTTCATTGATGACATCCTAATATATTCCAAGAACAAGAAAGAACATGCTAAACATCTCAGAGTTGTTCTGACACGCTTAAGAGAACATCAGTTATATGCCAAGTTCAGTAAGTGTGACTTCTGGCTAAAGGAAGTACAGTTTTTAGGACATGTCTTGTCAGCTGAAGGAGTTGCGGTAGATCCAAGCAAGGTTCAGGATATACTAGATTGGAAACCACCAACCACTATTCATCAGGTTCAAAGTTTTCTAGGAGTGGCGGGTTATTACCGTTGTTTCATTTTAGATTTCTCTAGAATATCCAAGTCCATCACTGGATTGTTGAAAAACCAAGCCAAGTTTGTCTGGTCACCTGACTGTGAAGAAGCTTTCCAGACTTTGAAGAGATTATTAACCACTACCCTAGTGTTAGCACAGCCAGATATCGAGAGGCCGTTCGATGTTTATTGTGATGCTTCTGGTATTAGTATTGGGTGTGTATTGATGCAAGAAGGCCGAGTCATTGCCTATGCTTCTAGACAACTTAAGCAACATGAAGAACATTATCCAACTCATGATCTAGAGTTAGCAGCAGTTGTTCATGCTTTGGAGATTTGGCGGCATTACCTGCTTGGTAATACTTGCCATATGTATACATATCACAAGAGTTTAAAGTATATCTTTACTCAATCGGAATTGAATATGCGGCAAAGAAGATGGTTGGAACTGATTAAAGATTATGACTTGGATGTGCATTACCACCCTGGTAAGGCAAATGTGGTTGCAGATGCACTCAGTCGTAAGAGTCATTGCAATTGCCTGACAGTAAAAACAATGGATCTGACTTTAAGTCAAGAGATGGAAAAGTTGAATATAGAGGTAATTCAACAGGGTAGTTTGACCAATATAATTGTTGAATCAACTATTCGAGACCAGATTATTACCGCTCAAAAAGAAAACAAGGGTATAGTCCATATCAAAGAGAGAGTCAGGAATGGAAAGCGGCATGCTTCAGGATAGATGATGCAGGTGTGTTATGGTTTAAGAATCGCCTAGTGGTACCAAAGGTTCCTGAGTTACGTCAGTCAATTCTTGAAGAGGCACATACCACCAGGTTGTCTATTCATCCGAGAAGTAATAAAATGTACCATGACTTGAAACAGAGATTTTGGTGGACCAAAATGAAGATAGAGATTGCTCGATATATAGCCAAGTGTGAAACTTGTCAAAAGGTAAAAGCTATACATTTGAGGTCTGCTGGGGAGTTACAGCCATTACCTATTCTAGCTTGGAAGTGGGAGGATATTAGTATGGACTTTATCGTTGGTCTACCCAAGACATTAAAAGGTTTTGACTCAATATGGGTTATTGTAGATCGACTAACTAAGTCAGCACATTTTCTTCTAGTCAAGAGTATATATCCCACTATCCAATATGCCAAGATGTATTTAGCATGAATCATGAGCTTACACGGTGTCCCAAAGACCATTGTGTCAGATAGAGGTACACAGTTTGTCTCCAACTTTTGGAAACAATTGCATTCGTCGTTGGGTACCAAACTCCTGTATAGTATAGCTTATCATCCATAGACCGATGGTCAGACTGAAAGGGTAAATCAAGTACTTGAAGATATGTTAAGGTGTTGTGTCCTTAACTATTCCAATAAGTGGGATGAATGTTTGCCTTTGGCTGAGTTCTCATACAACAATAGTTATCAAGAGAGCATCCAGATGGCTCCATTTAAAGCACTCTATGGTCGTAGATGCAGAACATCACTAAATTGGTCTGAACCCAAGGAAAGATGGTTCTTTGGAGTTGACCTTATGAAAGAAACAGAAGAGAAGGTTAGGCAGATACAAAGTAATTTGAAGATAGCTTAGTCCCGACAAAAGAGTTATGCGGATCAACGACGTAGACCATTGGTGTTTAATAAGGGAGATTTTGTATATCTGAAGGTATCACCAATGAAGGAAGTTACCTGTTTCGGTGTTAAAGGCAAGTTGGCACCTTGTTATATTGGACCATTTCAAATTTTGGAGAGGTGTGGAAAGGTGGCATATCGCTTGAAGTTACCAGAACATCTCTCAGTTGTACACGATGTGTTCCATGTTTCTCAATTAAAGAAATGTCTTCGAGTGCCTGATCAGAATGTTGAGGTTGAAGGAGTTGAACTTGAACCTGATTTGACCTATTCCGAATATCCTATCCGAGTTCTAGATAGGAAAGACCGTGTCACTCGAAGGAGGACAATCAAATTCTATAAGATACAATGGAATCAACATTCTGAAGAAGAAGCTACTTGGGAATCTGAAGATTTCTTGCTAGAACAGTTTCCGGAGTTTCTTGCGTCAATATAGAATAATGTTAGTTGTGCTCTGTCGTTACAAATCATATTTGTAAAGGGACCTTAGCTATTTTATGGTTGAGTTTTGAATGTTTTTGCTTGACACATTTCCTTTTCCATTACTTACCCTGTGACTTTAAATCTTGGGATGAAATTTCTTTTAGGGGGAAAGATTGTAACACCTCGGGTGTTTTAAACCCTAAAATATGCCATGTCATCATATGCATTGTACATCATTGTTGTGTTAATGACAACTTTGATATGCATTCACTAAAACAAGTTTATTTTTATGATAATATGTGTTGACTTGTATGGGTTAAATCATGTTCAAAACCTTTGTATTGAATTCGATTCCAAAACCTAATTTCCAGCATATAAATTCTACCCTGGAAAAACCTAATTCAAAATCTAAGCACATTTTGGGGTTGAGCCTAAAAGAGAAAGTGTAGATCTTGTTAATGTGTACAAAGCTGGTTTTTGGAGTTCTCAAAGTTGTTATGAAAAATTTGAAGTATTTTGAAAGGGGGTAAATTCTTAAAGTGTCCCCTTTTGATTTTAAACTTGCATTTCAAAATGTAGACATAATTTGAGTATGATTATTAAAGCAAAGTTATAGAACTTTGAATTTGGAACAACTTTTGTTTTTGGAGATTTTTGAGTTACCATATAAATTTGAGAGTAATTTGAGAAATTAGTCGAGTGGCAATTCGGTAATTAGTTGGAACAGTGCCAGCAGGCGACACCTCACCGACGGCGAGCTTCCATCGTCTTCCAGTCGCGCCTGTGGCCACCTCCGGCTTTGCACTGGCATGGGAAGGCTACTGCGTGGCTTCTCCATGCTTCTTGGCCGTGCTATAAAGCCTACGCCGTCGCCGTTCTCCTCCGTTTCCTCTCCTCTGTTTTTCCCATCGTCGTCGCCGCTCAGCTCCGTCGAGCTCGTGCCGTCGCCGTAGCGCCCTCCTAGTCTCTACATAGCATGCCACAGCTCTGCCTACTCTTTGCGAACCTAGCCGACTAGTCCTAGGCACCTGATTTCATCGAGATAAGCTGTGCGTCGCCTTTCTTCCTCACGACCATCAGCATCACCGTCGAACTCGCTTCACCGTGGCCAGCATTCTACGGTGCGTCTCTGCCCTTGCGAAGCATAGCTCCATCTTCTCTGTGTTGCCGTGAGGCTTTGTGTCATGTTGGTTGATCCATTCGTCCACTGCAGTCACCGAAAGTCGTGCTTGTCGTTGCCACCGTCGACATCAACGCCGCCAGACGCGACCTTTGTTGCTCGCAGTCAACCAAGTGCTCTAGCCCGATCTAGGTAAGCCGCTGATGCTATTCGAGTAGTTGTAGGGAGCTCTAGCGAGCTCTAGCAGCAAGAACACCATGGCGCCGCCGTGCACTGCTCGGCCGAGCCGCCATGGCCGGCGTCGAGCTCGGACCAGGTCGTTTTCAGTTCAGCTAGTATCACCAATCGATGCGCTGTGATGTGGGGAACATGGTAGTGCCTCGGTTGTGGCCGGAGACCTCACCGACGGCGATAAATTGCGGGTCAGAGCCTCGCCGTCGCGTTGCTCTCACTGACGAGTGGGACCCCGCTGTCAGTGACGAATTGATTTAGAAATGGAAAATTTTCTTTTTCAGAAATTAATGAATAGTGTAAGTTTTTGTTGATTTTGTGTAGATTTAAATAGAGCTCCAAAAATTATTAAAATTTTTGTGTGACCTCTCTGAGATGTAAACTATTTAGGAAAAATATTAAATGTTACTTTTCAGTATATTTTGAATGTGATAAAAATTGCTCAAATTAATTAATAAATGGGTTTCCATGATTTTTCTAGGCTTAAATAATTATCCAAAAATTATGAAAATTGTTTTGCCACTTAGTTATCATGTGATGAGCCTTCAAAAAAAATTTGAGCTCATTTGGAAAAAATTGATTTGTTTCATAATTTTGAATTAAATAATTAATTCATAAAAACAAATAGTAAACCTTAATGACTTAGGTTTTGTTTGAATTTTGGATTGAGTGATGACCTTGGGTCATTAGAATAAAATGATACTTGGTACTTAAAGTAAGTGTTTAAGTTTATGAAAAGGTTTAATTAGTGTTGATTTGCAACTGTACCGCGTAGGAAAGTTGTATTCAAGTTTTTAACTTTTGCATCCATCGTCAAGCATCATGTTTTATATCTCGCATCATATTAAGCATGGCATTGTTACCTCGTGTAGTGAATGAAAGCGAGAACATGGTAGTCAACCAAGTTGTTGAGGAAGTTAATCCATCTATTGAGGTCGGGTTTGATATCTATGGGACATCTCCGAAACCTGACTTTTCCGACAATCAAGGCAAGCCCCAGATGCATTTAAACCTACCTTGTGTTTTACAAATTTATATTGCTTTTGCTTTCAAGTACTACAATAAGTGATTAGGAGTTGAGTGAAAACCTAATTGGTGCATTACCAACCTTGTCTTTCCACATCAACCTTGTTACCAATTTTAATTCGAGAATGTCTAGTTATGCTTAGCCATGCTTAGACAGATAAAAGTCGGGTGATTACCTGTCACCCGTGAGATATAAAAGGGTTTTTGGATACGACTGGTTATTTATGTTATCATGAGATATAAGCTTGTGGAGTAATAAATCTAGACCGGGCCTCACTGTGTGAGAGCCACAGGACATGGATGTCTTGTGAGCGAGTTCTTTCCGCCTATGTCGATTAAGAATCGTCGTTGCTCCTCGGTTATGGAGACTCAGCTCACTGTTCATCATCGTAGTTAACAAATGAAACTTGAGTTGGTTTTGAGAAAGAGTTTGATATGAAGTTTGTGATCTCAATACGAATCATGGCAGATTCATATATGATTTTGAGAAAGATTTAAATGTTGAATGAAAGAATCTTGTTAGAGAGCTTTTACGCAAAAGAATTTTGATTATTGCTAAAGCCATACCTTGAATCCCTGAGCCTGCATTCGTGAGTCTTATCAGTTTTACTTCGGTTAAGTCTTGTTGAGTACTTTTGTACTCAGGGTTCGTTGACCCTTGTTGCAGGTGAGCCTCATGAGCAGGTCTGCTTTGGACCGTGCTGCATGACGGTTTTTCAAATTGAGGATGACAAGTAAATGTGTGGCCCTTGGGTAGGGCACTTAATTGTGTGTTTTGTATTATGTTACTAATGCCACTCCACTACTATGGTTTGTAATAATAATCGCACTTAGTTTGTAAGGTTTGAAACAACTATATTGTAAACTAAGTTATTGTAAGACTTCCGCTATTTCACTCTGATGTATATATTTGAATAAATGTTGTAATACTATAATGACTCTATAATGGGATCCTGCTCGAAAAAATTGTGGATGATTCGGGTTTCCCGAGGACACCCGACAGTCTTCTTAAATTACCGGGAACATATGCATAGTCGTCAGAGGTCATTGGACAGTGATAGGTGCATGTGGGGCCTATAATTTAGGAGGTTCTGCCAAAGAATGGTATCAGAGCGACCATTACAAAGGTTTTTATAGTATTGTTTTACAAAAACTTCAAAATGATTTGGGACAAATAAATTTAACATGTTAATTTGGTCTAAATTGCTTCCGACTTATCTTAATTCATTCTCGCCAATCCTTATTTGGTTAGTAAGGTTTTATATGGTGGAGTAGTAATCTTATTATGCCCTATATAATAAAAACTATTGTTTATGTACAATAGGAGCTTTGATGTTTCAGTTTCGTAAGGACGATTCATGCATCATGATTAATCCACTTGTTACTTACTTTTCCCCTTAGTCTGGGTTGACTAGTGTAATCCATCCTTGCTGCTCTTTAAACTTTTATCAGATTGTCTTACTTTTATTAAATCTTGCTTTCGATAGTATGGCTCATACCAAGGTAACACCCCGTAAGTTCGTTGGACCCAAAGGAGTTTCTCGTCACCAGCTTGCCCTCGTAGTGACGGTGCTAGCAGTAGCAGCTTTAGGCCCGATCCCCAGGTGGAGATATAAAGGCTTTCAGTAGAATTAGCACAGGCTACTAGAGATAGGGCCTTAGATGCCATCTAGGTGGGCGAATTACAGGATCAATTGAGGTGTCTCACCACCGCTCAAAAGAACTGTGAGCGTATGTTAGTCCGTATGGTGGAAGGAAGAAATGAGGCTTGGCATAGAGAAGATGTAGCTAGAGCCCGAGCTCATGAGTTAGAGTTCTATGTAGAAGACTTAAAAGAATATTATACCAATCTGCATGAAGAAGTCCATAGGCTGAACAATCTCTTGGATCGAAATCATGAGCCTCAAGCAGATGCAATGGACCCGGGTGTCATCATAGCAGATGATGATGAACCGGAAGAGGAAGAAGAAGAGGATCCAGAAGAAGTAGTGATGGTCAATGAAAGTGATAATGAAGGTGGAAATGTTTCTAGAATGGATACCGATCACGAGGTTTGAGATGATCGAGTAGAAGAGTAGAGTTGTAGTATAGTGAGTTCTAGTTTAGTTGGGTAATCTTGCATAAGGGCAGACTTGTGTAAAAATAAATGAACCCAATGTAATGTGTTTGTAGTAAGCTCTTTTAATAGTTCAATAAATGCTTGTGAGTAAAGTTTGGCTTGTCATGAACAGATGCGTCGTACTCGGGGTTCGACTATTCCTAGTTCTTCGCAAGACGAAGATGGTATTCCTGATCCACCACCAGTTCCGCCGAATTTGGCTGATGCTATCGCAGCACTAGTCAATGTGACAGTAGATAATGCTCGGTTGCTTCTTGAGTTAGCTCAAAGCAATCAAAATATGATGCAAGGGAACCGTGGTCGTAATCATCAAAGGCAAGAAGCTATGGATGATGACTTCACAGATACACGACCACCAGTATTTACCAAGGCTGACGAACCACTTGAAGCTGATGATTGGCTTCGTACCATGGAGCAGAAGTTTGACCTCATTCCATGCACTGAGTTTCAGAAACCTGTTTTTGCTACCCAATAGCTTAGAGGTGCAGCAGGCACTTAATTGTGTGTTTTGTATTATGTTACTAATGCCACTCCACTACTATGGTTTGTAATAATAATCGCACTTAGTTTGTAAGGTTTGAAACAACTGTTTTGTAAACTAAGTTATTGTAAGACTTCCGCTATTTCACTCTGATGTATATATTTGAATAAATGTTGTAATACTGCATGACTCTGTAATGGGATCCTGCTCGGAAAAATTGTGGATGATTCGGGTTTCCCGAGGACACCCGACAGTCTTCTTAAGTTACCAGGAACATATGCATAGTCGTCAGAGGTCATTGGACAGTGACAGGTGCATGTGGGCCCTATAATTTAGGAGGTTCTGCCACAACTATAGTCTAACTTAACTAGGGGTACCAACAAGGTTAAAGATAAACATGAGCATAGAGAGGATTACTAAGGTTCTCTAGTTCTGACTAGGGTAAGCTATGTCTTCTACTGTTTAGCTAGGGATATTACTAAGGAAAGACACCAGCAGAGGATGCTTTTCATAGTAACCGGGTCCTACTTGGCCTACAGATAGAAGGTGGACTACAAAGGACTCAACAAGAATGTCACACTCGTGATCTACCACCAGTCCAAAATGCAGGGTGCATCCACGATTGACCCAAGTCTAAGCACCATGCTTATACTTATGATTAATACTTTACTCCCCCTAGGAAGAGAACAAAACACTCAAAAGAGTCACGAACCTAATAAACAATATAAACATGATACTTACTTGAATCGAAAGTTGATTACTAGAGAAATCTTAGAAGCAAGATCAAGTAGAACTTGATTCCGCCAAGGTACAAGCTATAGAGAGAGCTCTGACAAGCTGGCACCTCCTCCAAACTCTTCCCTCACTATTGGCATTTATTAACGCAAATAGAATATGAAGGATTCCGTAAGCGCACAGAATACCATTGTAGCATTTTACCGAGAGTATTCCAGGTATCGTTATTTTTATTTTACCACAGGGAAACAATGGAATAAAGACTTCTTGAATATCAAAGGAGTATCTATCAGTCAACATACCAGCATGGCTAGAGCATGGGTGAAGGTAGTGATAGGAATTAAGGTTAATGATACTCAGGGGGTAGATTTATAAGATAACGTAAACTGGTCAACTCGGGAGAGCAACGAGTGAGGTAGATTCCTGCGACATTCTTATTACATGGTCAAAGTATATATACATCCAACTATAGTTAAGACTAACTCTACTCTTGTCCACTTCGGGAAGCCGCTTAGACGGTAGAGTCCCCACAATAGATAACTCTACTGACGCGACTACGGTCCTACAATTTAAGAACCTGCTCAATTCAGAGTGGACTACAAAAGATAGACGGGGCTATCACCTCCCGCTGCTACCACCCAACCAGAGAACAGGGTGTACTCACAGGCAGAGCATCGTATAAGCACCATGCTTACACGAGACTCGGCTACTTAGCCCAATCGATAAACTAGCAGGCTAAGCGCTCTATGAACCCTCACACAAAAGTATGATAACCTCAACTAAGCAAGATACATATTAAAAGTAAGCATAGCCATGTAGAAAGGAATATGATGAATTTATAATAAGTCTTACAAGATGTGGAAGTGAAGATACAAGGCTTTGCCGAGCCTCCAAGACTAGATCCGAAACTTGAGCATCAGCCCAACTCGACCCTCACTCCCGAGCTACTAATCTACTACATTGGAGACTCTAGACCTAATCCTCCTGGTGTATCTTGATCTCTGAATGAGAGGTATGTATTAAGGTTTTAGGGATGCTCTAGGGAGGGGGTAGGGGCTGCTATATAGGCCAGAGCATCAATTCTGGACCCTCGGATCAAATTGACTTGAAAGAACAACGTAGATGCAATCTAGGAGGTGGTGGAGAATCGACATTCGAAGGAGGGGCTGACAGGTGGGCCTATGGGGCCGGGCGGCCTGCAGGTGGGGCTGGCCGGCCCCACATGGCAGCCACCTACCCTCTGCTTCGGTGGTTTGCCTTCTAGAGTCTTCTAGAGTCTTTCCACGTCGGTTTCGCTGCGGATAAACGTGGTTTGCTTTGACGAATAGGCCCTCCTTTACGGTTTTCTGAATAAATCCTCATGTAAACACAGATTCACCAAAACTTGTAGAATTTATTAGTTTAAACCCCTAGACCTATGTTGGTGATCCTTTTTATGCATTTATATAAGTTATATTGATGGTTTATGATGAACGTTAACTACCGTCAACACTCACTCTATATCTTACTATTTCTATTTACAAGACTACATCCTAACTTGGAGGACTAATCTTCTCTTGATTGCTGGCTCTGATCCTAATGATGAGGATATGAATTAGGGTTTCAGAATTTCTAGATTCAGGATGCTCTACTAGAGGAGGTACAGGGGCGTATATATACGGGACAACATCAAATCTGGACCCTTGGATCAAACTGACCTTGAGCAACGGTGTAGATTTGATCTTTAAGGCGATGGAGAACTAATGTAGCAAGGAGGGGCTGACCTGTGGGACCCATAGGCCGGCCGCCCTATAGGTGGGGCCGGTCAGCCCCACCCTACAGTGATTTGCTGTGGGTCATGGTGGTTTGCCTTCTGGAGTGTTCTGGAGTCTTCCTAAGTCGGTTTCATCGCGGATAAACGTGATTTGATCTTACGATTGGGTCCACCTTGCTCGTTTTCTAATTAAATTTTCCTGCATTCACAGATTCACCAAAACTCATGGAATTCATTAGTTTAAACCCCTAGACCTATGTTTGGTGATGAAATTAAGTATATATATAGGATATGTTGACGGTTTATGATTGATGTTAATGACCGTCAACAAGCTCCCCCAAGCTTACCCTTTGCTCGTCCCTGAGCAAAGCTAAACTCAGCAATGGATCAAAAGTTGCTACAATGTGTTCATGCCTCAAAAGTACACAAGCTTTCAATAAAAAATTCTCCTTCGGATTAGAATAAACTATTCTTACTTTTAAACTTACCCATATTACCTTCAACCATTGGCTCTTAGCCTTCACTTGGGTGTTGAGCAATTGAAAGACGGAACAATCAAGTCAAGCACTATGCCTCAAGTTCTTTGTTCCACCATTGTTCCAGAGTTTTTATAAGTTTTCAAAATAAAAGTCAGAGATTCCATTGTATGACACTCTCAAGTCTCTCAATATATGTGGTATTTGTGGATCCTCACCAAGGCATAAAAATGATGTTGTGCCTTTTCTCTTCCAACCACTAAGGCTTTATGTGGAGTTCATAGGTAGGGAGAAATCTAGAGCATACTTGCAATGCATATATATATTATAAAGTCAAATAACGGATCCAAAGAGAGATGAGTCATACAATCAAATCAAGATGTGCATGTGTGTGGATAATTATGTGGTGAATATATGGTGGAATCCTAATTCTACTTTGCTCCTTGAAAAACTTATCTCTCTTTTGAAACTTGGAAACATTTGCTAGAGAACTAGGGCTATCTTATTCATCTCTTTCTTTTTTTAGGCAGGCATCCATTGTTTTCAATATCTCGGACACTTTTGTGTTCATTTTTTCTCAACTCTCTTTTTTTATGAATAACTTTTGCATAGCTCCATGTCTCTTTTATGCAACAAAACTTTGCGAGATAGTAACAAGAACTTTGGAGCATTTATTTGGTGGAAAAACCTATCAAGAATATTTTTGGCGTTTACTCCCAGTGTAGGAGTAAAATATTTTTGGGTGGGTCTAAATGGAATGGCATGTTTTTGTGCTTACCCCCAGTGTAGGAGTAGTGCATATGTGGGTGGTGTGTACGTGATCTTGATTTTAAGAGCATGACAAATCTCTCATAAGGGTCACAAAGTTTGACAAAACTCAATGCAAAAGCAAGCAGCATATATGTGGAAGTTTTTCTAGCCTAAATAACATGTATGGCTCAGAAGGGAATTCAAGCTTTGTCATAAAAGAACTCATCATGTAGCATTTTTCTATTTTTCAAAAGATAAATTTCTAGAATTTTAGTGTCACTTGGAACAAGATAAACAACAACTCATACCTTCTCATATCATATCAGTCAATTAACTAAACTTAGATCAAGCATATGCTACCCACGAGTTTCAAGTTCAGAGTAAATCTTTATATCAAAACAGTTTTATCCAAAACTCGGGAGAATTCAAGGCTCAAAATTAGGTACTTGAAAGGAATTACAACAGAGCAACTATTCATCATTTCCATTTTTACAGATTATAGAGAGTCCTTTTTATTTTATTCAGCTCTAAAAAATAAATTAAAGCAAACTAGACACACCCTTTTTATTTTGTTTTCATCATTTTTTAGATCACACATCACTACTAACTATAACTATTTATTTTGTTTTTAGTTTTGTAGTTTTTTAATATATATATAAAGAAAACTTAAAAATAATAAAACAAAGGAAAGAAATACTTACCTGGATACACAGGGGTGCTGCTCCCCAAGCTAGCTCTTTCGGTGAGGGTTTGATGTTTTAAGCCCTTTGAACTGGACTTCTCCTTATGAAGTTCATTTATCATGTACCATGGTTTGCTCTGAAAACGAGGATTCTTGTGGTGGCGCCTCTAATGGTGATGCCACCTTCTTCCATCAAACCTATCTTGGTTTTGAGTTTTGATTTTGGTTTGACAGGTTCAGAACTTTCACTTGTAGAAATTTAGAGAATCAACTAACTCTCGCATACTTTGCTTGAAGTGTGTCCTGCTCAAAAAGACAAGGTAGAGATCAAGTGCATGGGCTCTGTCGGTGGGAAAACACCAACAAAACTAAAACTTTATTTATTCTTCTCTAACATTAAGCACATTGAACAAGATGAAGTTGATGTTATGTGCTTTGTTCAATTATAACATGGATGGTAAGATCAGAAGGTTGAACATGAATGTAGCATTTGAAGACATTTGACAAAAAGGGTTGAATTGCTTAACCCATGAAAGGATTATCTATCTCTACATAATGTATCAATCTTTATATGATTATGATTATCATCTTCCAGAGATAAGATGTGCACTTATTAGCTTATTTGGTTAAGACTGGGATCAAGAAAGTGGTGCTAGGAACAAGCTTGAAGAACTAAACATGATGAGTTAATCAGGTTGAATTAAGGAAAATTGTAACTCAAACACGTTTGTTTCTTATTTATGCACATACCAAAATCAAGAAAAAACTTTTTAAACAATGACCATTTACCTTAGGATGTTACCTTCGTCATTGAAGCATGATGACACCACATGTCGAATGGTAGATGACTCGTGGTGGTCCTTCCCTTTTGTTTGAAGTTTTCCTTGTTTGGCTAGCCTCACAGCCTGAACTGTTCATGAGCTTCTTATCTTCTAAATTGCATCCTTTCTTTCTCATCTTTTTGTCATGCCATCTTTTTGTTCTTCGGTCTTGCCATTTTGTTGGACCTTTCGCCTCACTCATTGTTTTATGCCTGCAACGGATTAGTGGACAACACATGCCCGAAGGAATATACAACAACTCAAAGCAGAGGTAGTGTTGTCATAGGGCTAAAGGTCATCTTTCTATGCTATAGCAAAACTAGTTTTAACATTAGCACAGAACTTTTATCCTATGTTTTAAATGATGTGCCTTGCTTCAACTCTAATTTGAATTTATCTCGTGACTTACCCAAATTGAATTGAGAGTTTCCTACATGGGTTTGTCTACAGATACAACCGAATTATATACAAGCATGTTTTGATCCAATAATCATGTTTAATATTCCAAATCAAAACATACTAGTGTAGAAAAAGTAGTACTACAAAGATTTACTCAAATGGAGATGAAAGAGTATGATTGTTATTTAGCAAATTAAGCATGACTTAAAGGTAGAGACAACCAAGATAAATTAGCAACATGGCAAGAGATGTTTTTAGAGAAGTCTATCCCCCAGCTTGAATTTTTGCAAAATCAAGTTTGTATGATAGAACTCTCATGTGTGTTTCAATGTTGCATGATAATTGGTTGGGCATACCTTGCGTCGTCATCCTTTATTTTTTTTGCTTTAAATCTAGAATGGTTAATGACAAAAATATCCGAAGGAATATTTTTGCAATTATATTTTTATGCTCATTTCACAAGGGCATTGCAGCAAAAGGTGAAAGCTCATGTTATCTCCTGAAAGTGCTTGTTTTAGGACAAAAGCTCGTCCTTGGGAAACATTCAAATTGTGCTTCAAGTTGGTGAAGTGGTTTCTCCAACACCAATCTTTGTGTACTTTATCTCAAGATTCATGCCAACACACAATAAGATTTGCAATATTTATGATAAACAAACGCGTCTACAACCACCCTTTCAAAATTTTTATGAATGGGAAGTATGAGGGGGTTGAAGATCTTGTGTGGTGACAATGTTGGAGAGACCAATTGATTCAGGAGATTTGTCATACGAGCATGGATTCGATGGGGTGTTTATGAAGTAGCTTCCATACTCGTTGATGTTATGTTCCTTTTCAAGCTCCAAGGTTGATTCTTCACGAATGTCTATAGGCGAAAACATTGTCTCCATCATTCCATGCTTATGACATTCATTGGACATTTTATTGTCCAAGATTTCCCTTGGATTGGTGACTCTCAGGTTGATTTTGTTCAAAGCCTCCTCCAAACTTGGATGAGTGATGTTTATTAAGGAGATTGACTTAAGCTCACCCTTTGGATCTAAACTAGGTTTAGATTCTACCCTTAATGAGTTGGCCTTGTCCATCATTTCAACGTCATATGGATTCTTAATATCCTCTAGCCGTTGTCGTTGCTCTTCTTGGTCTTCCTTGTTGTCTTCATGACTCCTTTGCTTTGGGTATCTTAGTGGGTTTCTGGAATTATCATGAGACTTAGGAGAAAGAATATAAGAGGGATCACTGGGGTCAAGGATGGGTTTGGACAAGACATCTAACTACAAGGTTTTACCTCTGATGCAATGGCCTAAAAGTGTTGCAATATACCAAAAAATGGTTGCAATAGACAAAAATGCAACACAAAGATTTCGTTGGCAGGCGTTGTCACAGTAACCGTGGTCTAAAGTTTGTATCACGACTCATTTTGGTGTTGCAATAGGTTTTTCCCTATTGCAACACAATGGAGTGTTGTTGCAACACCATGTAGTGTTGCAAGCCATAGTATAAGCAACCACCTTGGGTGTTGCAATAGTAACTATTGCAACACACCCGGTGTTGCCAGAGATACCTGTTGCCACATATGTAAAGAGTGGCAATATGTGCACTAGCAACGACAAATGGGTGTTGCAATAGACCTTATTGCCACGCATCAATAGCATTGCAATAGATGGACCCTCTATTGCCACGTTATCTCTATGGTTGCTATAGGTGGAACCCTCTATTGCCACAAAAAAATATTTGGTTGCGACAGGTGGACTCTCTATTGCCACACTATCTTTGTGGTTGCTATAGGTGGAACCCTCTATTGCCACGATAAATATTTTGGTTGCTAGAGGTGGCCTCTCTATTGCCACACTAAACATCATGGTTGCTATAGGTGGAACCCTCTGTTGCCACGACAAAAGTTTGGTTGCTTATAGGTTTATTGCCACGTCATTTATTTGTTGCTATAGTATATATTGGCATTGCCAAATAATGATGCCGACAATCTATATTGCAACACTTTGTTTACTAGCATCAAACAATATTAGCAAGCCATCAACTTTTCGGAACAACAATATATAATCAAAAAAGCATTTGTTTGCACACATCTGGAATGAAACCATCCCATATCAGACTCAGCTTAGATACACACATTTTTCAAACCCAAAAGGTATTCGACATACACTTGTGTGTACACATCAAATTCTAATTAACTATGACAGCCACTGCAACAAAGCTTGGCTTGACATTAACCATCCTATCACTCGTGCGCTCCACTCAAACTCTAGCTTCCTCCTGAAAAGATGCTCCACTCAAATTCTAGCTCCTCCTGAAAAGATGCTCGACTAAAACTCTAGCTTCCTCCTGAACAGATGATCACAAAGATTGGCATATGCATTAGTAAAACTGAAATTATATTATTTTGACAACAGCAGCATAGACTAAATCTAAATCAAGCCAGGGTAAGCATTTGTATATATATATATATATATATATATATATATATATATATATATATATATATATATATATATATATATATAACACTTTTGTGAATGACACTACACAAGAACACAATTATTGTTGCTTCAGAGCTTGAACAGAGAAACAAGCAGCCAAGAGAACACTTCATAAACAGAGGAACACTACACATGATGCTGAATTTGGGGGGAATAAGCCATCAGCCCAACCCAGCAGTAAAATTATACTTATATAATCATGATTACTTTTCAGAGAAAAATGGAAGAAAACACATCTAGACAAATATGGATTAGCTTGACAAAAATAAGCATGCTACTTGTAGGCCATAGGAGGAGTCGTCATAGTCACTGAATAAAAGATGGAACTATGCAAAAAATAGTTATGAGACATAACATTGGTCCTTACATGGTAGTTTCTCGAGGAGCAAAGAGGAAACTGCAGGTCCATTTTATACAAAAAATGACTTAGATGGACATGCTCCAAAATATTCCGTTCATTTGAATCCATGATATAAGGTATAAATACAAACTACAAAATTCTTAACAAAACATGAAAAGGAAAATTGGAAGAAACCAAGGTCAGTTGAAATTCTATGAAAATTCAGGTAAGTGCAGGTTCAATTGTGGACTGTACATCATACAACATGTATCACGTTTCAGGCATCTGAACTATTTTCCTTCTATCACTTATCTTTTATAGGGCATGGCTGTCCTATATGTATCTTTGTAACTTTCTCACTTTAGATAACAACCAATAAACAATACTATCAAAGTGATGGAAACAGTGGTTACTATTTTCAATTATATCTATAATATTACTGCATTTTTGTAGGCCACTTTGGAAGAAATTCCATGAACTACGAAAGGCTCAGGAGCATATCAGAGGCAAAGGTAATTTCAGATGCAACAGTAAGTAAAGAACATGGCTGGTATTATTTTGGGAGCATTTTCTAACCAGAAAACAAATGAAGTATGCACCCTTTGGATGCAATAAACATGTAGAATGGTTATTGATTGGCATTTCAAGTAAGCCACCTCACATCTATATGATTATTGATTGGACTCACAAAACAGTTTCTCATTGATGCATGCATAGACTAAACTACTCTCCAAGAAAAAGAAGACAAGGACCCTGGGCTTTTAGAATAAGCTCACACATTTCTAATCATTGTTGAGTTCCAGTAAATATTTTCCGATAACCTCCAAGAGCTAAGAAATAAAAATGAGTCTTGGGACACATCAACTACAACAAGGCATGTAGAACTACATCCATATGTCCACACTAACACTAATACTCATGATGATCAATGGAAAAATTGTCCTTGATTATTTGTCAAGCACAGAACAGCACAAAGCAGGGCAGGTAAGTTTTCAGTTTCCCCCTTCCATTGCTTTACCACCTTTCACTTGCTACAGCTCATGGCAAAAAATTTGTTTACTAAGCCTAATACCTATTAGGATCAAAACCCTCAGTAATTTTGAAAATATCAAAGCCTCTGAAAACATCTAGATTCTTAGCCACGACATCATCCCACATGTGACCTTGGAGATATCCCACATGCCTCTCTCTCAGCGCCTCATTCAGCACCATGAGACATTGTTATGGAGACTGAGAGGGGAACAAACAGAATGCAGGTATTCTATTTTTTTCTTGAAACA
Organism: Miscanthus lutarioriparius; assembly: GCA_904845875.1. Taxonomy (NCBI): domain Eukaryota; kingdom Viridiplantae; phylum Streptophyta; class Magnoliopsida; order Poales; family Poaceae; genus Miscanthus; species Miscanthus lutarioriparius. Next base: position 47,153,905 of record CAJGYO010000018.1, on the reverse strand, counting down.
GATAATAACAGAAAGAACTTACATTTGATACATCACAAGCTTTCAATATAATTTCAGCAGTCTTGGCAGCTCGCTTCAAGTTAGAAGAGTATATACTATATACTATACAGCGTCAGCCATATCTTCTCTTGACAGTCGACAGGCCACCTTACAAGGTTGATCAGATTTTGGACAAAATATATTGTCAGCGCTAGAAATGGGATTTTCTTTAAAAAAAATTGCTAGAACTGGGATTGGGAATATTCGTCACATTCTGCAGCAGGGTTTGAGCAAACAGACATGCTAGCTCTGACCGACTGACCAAGGCCACGTTTTCCATCAGCAGCGTATATACTCTACTCCAGTAGCATTCCTTTAATCTGCAAGGAAAATGAAGCTTCAGATAATACTTCAAGCAAGGATTATGATTCAAATGATGTTCAAATAAGTTGAAGTGGTAGTTGAGTTGTCCATTAACTGAGTACAAGAGGCAATGGATTCAGAGGGACATTACATGAAGTTTTAACCTAAATCACAAAACCATGATTCACTAAAGTATTAATCCAAACAGTAGACCCATGAGTCAGTTACTCAATTCCAAAAATAAGTAGACAGATAATGGATATAAGCTGGCCATTAAAAAGAAGCTACCTGTACAGTCACTGAGAACAAATAGTGAGAAGCTACTTGTACACTACAAGGTAAGATCTATGCACCTCCAAGAAAGAGCTAAGAAAATTCTCAACTCATAACCAATGAACCAAATAGTGAGGAGCTACCTGTACACTACAAGGTAAGATCTACGGACCTCCTAGAAAGAGCTAAGAAAATCCCCAACTCATAACTAATGAACTGTCGGGCACGCTATACACACAAATGACACAATTTCAGCACAGATCCCCCTCCTTCCTTGCTTTCTCCCCTCCCTTCCTAGTCGTGCTACCGCTACAATCAATCAAAGAGAGCAAAGGTGGTTGCATGAAGGCACCCAAGCAGGTGGACGGCTTACCAATAGGGACGGGTGCTGCCGCCGTGCTGTTGCCGTGTTGCCGCGAACGAAGGAGACGCTGGCCAATGCAGCGTCATGCTGCGAGCAAATGCTCTTCCTAGCTAGCCAGAGGTGCGGCCCTACTCTTCCCAACCGCCGCTGCGCGGTTGGGCTTCACTGGCGTCGCTCGTCGAGCCCTTGGGTTCTAGCAGCGCCGCGCGGTCGAGGTCGAGCCACGTCGCCTCCACGTTCACGCACTGCCGCAGCTGTTGCTGGGACCGCGCGCCAGGGTGCAGCGCGCGCCCGCGCTAGGTCCAGCCAGCGAACCAGGGACGCCGGGCTCGCCCGCGCTGGGTACGGCCGCACCGAGGACGGCACGCCCGCCTGTGCCTGCGGTGCCGGCCGCGCTGGCCGTGCCACCTGGGACGCTGGCACGCCGCATGCCCGCGCCACCGCGGACACCCGCCGGGACCCCGCCTGGGATGCGTCGGGCATGCCCGCCTGGGACGCGTCGGGCCGCCGGGCAAGCGAGGGGCCCGGGCTCGATCTGCAGGGGCGGCGGCATGAACAGCAGTGGAAGGGCTAGGGGAGGCAGCGACAGGGCCGAGCGAGGTGACGGCAGCGGGGCCGGGAGAGATGGCGGCGGTGGGGAGTAGATAGGTGGAGCGGCCTCCCCTTCAGCCGATCGCATGAGGTAGATGGGGCTCCCTCTCGTTTCAATTGGATCGGATGCGGGAGCTATCCCGCCTAATTTTTTTGATTGAAACAGAATACATTTTTTTTTTTGACGAGATACACAAGTAGTACATTGTATTTCAGCCGAAGATGACCCATAGTCATCAATGGCACTTAGAATCTAAAACCTATAAAAACTCTATTTCATATAACATAATTCTCTTGGCTAGTAGTACTTCCTCCACGTAAAAAACGCGATCCTGTTTTGTTAGAAGTCAAACAGTTTTTAAATTCCATTCAATCTATAGAGAAAATATCGATATTTATGACATTATAAATAGATATCATTAGATTATTTCTAGAATATATTCCTATAGCCAAGCTATTAGGAGGTATAAAGTTGACAGTATTTTCCATAAATTGGGTCAAATTTAAGAAAAAATGACCATGTATAAATCTAGGGGCTCCTTTGGAACGCAAAAAATTCTTAGGAATTGCATAGAATTTTTGCAGAAATCAGTTTACTTTTATTCGTATTTCTTAATAATGTTATCTTCTAATGAAGTACACTTAATATTTAATAGGCATGGGCCATGGATACAGTATTTAGTTCTATAATTATGTGTGAGATGTATCCATTTGTTAAGAATGCACCCTACTGCTTTGTTAATATCATTTGAAATTTTTATGCAATGGTTGTATACTAAAATTATGTTATCATACAAGTTTGTAGATTTTTCTAACCAAGTTTAGATATTATTACATTTATTCTATGGTAATTCAACGAATAGTTGCAATAATAACTAAATTTTGTCAGATAATTCTGCAAATTTACACAACAACATATTTTAGGCCCACAAGCATTCCATAAAGATTTCAGGCAATTCAAATAAAGCGGGACTATACATCCTTCACAAATCTCTCACTTGGTTCTATAACTATATGTGAGATGGTATCCATTTGTGAACCACGTGTAGTACCACTTTGTTAAAACCATTTGAAATTTTTAGCAATGATTATACATCGAAATTATGTTGTCACACAAGTTTGTAGATAGATGTTATTACATTCATTATATGGTAATTCAATAAATAATTCTAATAATAACTAAATTGAGTCAGATAATTCTCGAAATTGATGGGTCCATAAGCATTGCACAAATTTTTCAAAATTTCATATGCTTTTTTTGTTGTCAATTTTAATAAAGTGTGACGATAAACTCATCCCACATTCATTTGCCTTCAAACTAAACAAGGAACCATGTTGGATCTATCCCATGAACGAAATACATGATGAGTTAGACCTATCACAAGCAAAGTACCACCACTGCGTGGGTCTCAAAATATTTAGGACAAGAGGTCAAAGAGGATACAATAAGTTTGGATACGGATCTATATCAAATCACTTTACAACTTAGGCGTTGTTTGGTAGAGTTTCCACCGACTCCAGCTTCTCTGACGCATATATTGTTCACACACTATTCACACGAGCTCTTTTCCTCTCTCCTCTCACAGAGCAGGTGGAGCCCGTTAATTTTTTTTGGCTTTCACCAGCTCTGTGAGAGAAGAGAGAAAAGAACTCTGGTAAACAATACGCGAACAGTATATATGTGTTAGATAAACTAGAGCCGATGGAAGTCCTACAAAACTGAGCCTTACAACTACGAGTTTGAAACCATAGTGTCGAATAAGGTTGGATACTGAATGAAAAATGACGACCACCGTTACCTAAATAAGTACGACTTTGCCACATTCTTAGTGCAATATACAAAATATTTCCTTTTAAGTAACTATATATAAGTGGGCCATAGCCTATTAGCAGTTTATGTCCATGGAGGAAAAGAAACAAAAACTTTTCTGGTTCCCATGGCGCCCCAGCCCCTCGTGCAACCGCGCGCAAAATCGAGCGCCCGTGCGGCCGGCCGTGCGCGCGCTGAAAAGTGAAAACTTCCCTCTTCTTCCTTTCAAATTTCCAGCCTCCCCTTTATCCCATGAATCCCACATTCCCACCCCTCTTCCTTCGCACGCCCGGCCAGGCGGTTACCCTCTCCCTCCCCTGCTTCCTTCCAAGCACGGCGATGCAGCAGCGCGTGTCGCGTGCGGTGGGTGGAGGGCTCCTTCCCTCGCCCCCTCTTGCCCGCACTAGGTGGCTCATCTGGCGGCGGCAAGCTCGTGCGGGGCGGCAGGGCGTCGCAGAGGCGGCGGCGAGCCCGCACTAGGTGGCACATCCGGTGGCGGCGAGCTCGTGTGGGGCGGATCTGGTGCCGGCTTTCTTGAGCAGCTGGAGCCGGCAGCCCACCGGAGGTAGGTTCTGTTGCTGCTTTGTGACCCCTGCTTGTTATCGATTTTTGTAGTACGCAATAGTAGTGCCAATTTTCAGTCAAAAAAAATAGTAGTGCCAATCTGCTCAATAGCTTGTGTGTTAATCTAGTAGAACTAGTCTTGATCCATGTGACATGATAGATCTGTCTGATTGAATCCGTGTAATTGAACCATTGATCTCCTATTGTGCTGGTGCTCTCGTGTAGGATCTATTATTCAAATAAACAGTGTTTGGTTACCCGCCAGTGTGGAATCAAAGGAAACGAATTTCACATGTGTGGCAAACTAAAATAGCTACCTTATAGCGATAAAGTGCAACTTTAATTGCAGGTATTGATTCGTTAATTTTGAACCAATGTCCTGTTGAAAGAAGTTTGTGTCCTCACATAGCTTTCGTTACAATCAAACTGTCATGGTACAAACGAACAATCTTGCTTGTTCTACATTTGCGCAACCAGTGAACTTATTGATGGGTCAGACCCATGTTCAAACTATTAAGTGGTCGTAGCGAGAATTTTTGTATTGATGTTTGCTAATGGTGAGAATTCGTGCATTAATGTGCGATAACTTTGAGGGATACCATGTATTTAAAAGATTTGCTTGTAAGCATAGCATTTGTTTCAGATATATTGCTTGGAGTCATAGCATGTGTTGGAACAAGGAGTGGGTATGTTAATCTATGTACAAAATAGCAGCAGGATGTAACTGTTGTTGTTGAAAGTCTTGGTTGTGGAGCTCTTATATTCTTGCTGTAGAATTCAGCCGTTCTAATTCAGCCTGGTGTGAAGTACACAGTAGTGTCCACTGAATACTTCTTTCATAGTGATTTTTTTATCCTTTTGACATCTATCAGAACACACTTGCACGAAGTCCACTTGAGTATGTCAATGGAATGCTTCTTTCATGTTGAAGTTGATGTTGTGGGGAGGGAGGGACCCTAGCCATACTACCCTGAAACTGTACGACACCTCCTGGTTCCAATGTCTCTTCATTGCCATGCACTTGCAGGAACCAGAAGCGGTAGACTGGGGTGGTGCTGGCTGTGTATGGTATTAATTAACCATGTCAAAGATCTTTCAAGCAAAGGAAAACGAGTAGTTCATTACAACTAAGAAAGTTGATTGATGTCCATTTGTAGACATCAGCATTTTGAAACAGAGTTGCAATGGCACAGCATGGTTTTATCGAACTTTCTGGCACATAAAGAAAACTTGAGGCTCTTGATCAGAAGCAAAATGAAAAAAAAAAGATACATAAAAAACTTGTATATGAGTCAAATTTGGTTTTGATATTGCACTAGGCATAATTTCTGTGCCAGGTGTGTTGCAGCTGATTAGGATAGGAAGCTTTCTAGCTCAAGCATTGTCTATCCTCCACTACAGTAAGGATCCTTGTTTTAGATTGGAAAAAAAATCTTGAGTCTGATGCTTCGAATAGTTTGGTGTCCCTATAGTCCCATTGTCTGTACATGTATTTGGTAGACTACTTATTTACAGTTAGGTGACTGCAAGCAATAGGCTTAAAGCCATTGCACATTTGCACCTCAATAGCTTTCCTTGTCTGTACATAGAAAGCACTTAACTCTAGCTGCTACCTGAGGTGTTCAAAGCTGTGCCGGCATCAATATACTTTGTTCAAACTTCTCTGTAATATATGTAATTCTCTAAGCTTGATCACCTCTATGCTACAGAGCGACAACTAAATTGAACCATTGATATGGAGAATCAGTGACACCATGTTTTTCCGGTGCTTATCTTATTGTGTTTAATTTTTTTTGACTCATGTAGCAACTTCTGCTAGTTTAGTAAGAATCATATCACTGAGTAGTGGTCTGATGGATGAAAATCTCTAATGGAGCAATAGAACGAGACATCAAGCATGTGTCTTAGTTACATTGATCTTCTAGGAGACTAACCCTCCACGTTGAAATGCCTCATGAAATGCATAGGTGACTGTCATTAAGGTCATTTAAATTTGCAAATCTGGAATCGGACCAAGTTGGTTTGTAGGATTTGAGATATATAGGTGTTTCAGCTTTCAGGTCTTGATTTCAATTTTTTAGATGGGATTGCATCATTTATTTGTCAATTCAAAATGGAAAACAGAAAAGACACCACCTTGATTTATGCAAAGCCTGAGCTCTCAAGTTATTTACTAAACATTGAATTATTGAGGAATTTGGTGGTCTTGCAGTTAATAAAGCACCGAGGGGGAGTGCAGCAGCAGTGACAAGGAACAAGGGTGACAAGCACGGGAGACACCATCCGTGAGAGGACTGTTGCTGATTTGTATGTTTATTTTATCCAATTATTCTTGGAAAAGTGCAATTATTTCATATATATATTGATATCCTTTTTTTTCCGTTTTTGTTTTATCCAATTATTTCCTATGGAGTACACTTGAAATGTTTCCTTGAATATTACTCCCTTCATTTTAAATTGTAAGTCGTTCTGTCTTTTGTTACTATATAGCTTTTTCTATGTTTCTAAATATAATGTATATCTAGGTGCATAACGAAGCTATGTATCTAAAAAAAGCCAAAAGGCTTGTTCACGGTGTCATAGCTAAGAGCCTTTAATTGTTACACTAGATTTGCATGTGGGATTTTTCTTGATGAGTAACTTATCTATCGCCTAATGCCATTGATCGTTAGTTCTTAAAGTTTCATCCTGGTATTTCCATGAGTGTACTGATTGTTAGAAGGACTAGAATGAGGCCAACCAGCTGTATTGCAAGGCCTAAGAGGGCAAGTATACACAGTGTACATATGCAAAGAAGCCCTCCAAGTAGAGGGAAAACACATACACCTCCTATATATCTAACACCCCCCCAAACTCATGGTGGAGAGTAGAAATCTACAACACTGAGTTTGGAGAGTAGAAATCTATGATGAGCTCGGGTCTGTGCCTTGGTGAAGAAATCAACTAACTGAACCTTTGAAGGCACATGGTGGAGCGTCACAACCAGATCATGCACCTGTGATCTCATGTAGGAAGCATCAACGTCAATGTGTTTGGTGAGCTCATGCTTGACTGGGTCTCGAGCAATATTGATCACACCGGTGCTGTCAGAAGAGAGGAGTGGGTGCAGTGGCAGGCACACCAAAATCCTCAAGAAGCCATTGTAGCCATGTCACCTCCGCAGTCACAGTCGCCATAGCACGCAGCTCAGCCTCAGCACTCGAGCGGGAAACTGTAGTCTGCTTCTTGGTTTTCCAGGCAATCAAGGAGGAGCCAAGGAAAACACAGTAGGCAGAGAGAGAGTAGCGATCATAATGATCACTTGCCTAGGTTGCATCAGAATACGCTTGAAGCTGAAGAGAACTAGAACGAGGGAAGAAAAGGCGCCGAGAGATAGTTCCACGAAGGTATCGCAGAACACGAAGGAAGTGAGCATAGTGGAGCTGGGTAGGAGTTGAGACAAACTGACTCAAGATATGCACAAAGTGAGAAATGTCAGGACGAGTGATCCCAAGGTAGACAAGACTCCCAACAAGCTGATGATAGCGAGTAGGATCAGCAAGTGGTACACCATCAGTGGGTCGTAGGTGAACACCAAGCTCCATGGGAGTATCAACACTGCGGTGATCAGTGAGAGCAGCACGGGAAAGAATGTCCTGAGTGTACTTCTCCTGAGAGAGAAAAATACCATCAGATGTGGAGGTGACCTCAAGACCAAGGAAGTAACGAAGGGGACCCAAATCAGACATAAGGAATGTCTCACTGAGACGCTGCTTCACAAAATCAATGTACTGGGAATCATCACCCGTGATGATCATGTCATCGACATAGAGAAGGGTGCGACCATGAGGGGAAGTGTGAACAAAAAGAGCAGGGTTGTGATCACTTGGCGTAAAACCAGCATCGATGACAACATAGGAGAAACGCTCAAACCAGGCCCGAGGAGCTTGCTTGAGGCTGTAGAGAGAATGGCGCAACCGACAAACTAGGCCATCAGGAACAGAGTATCCTGGAGGTGGCTACATATAGACTTCTTCTCGCAGCTCGCCATTGAGGAAAGCATTCTTGACATCCAACTAGGATATCGACCACTGACGAACAGAAGCAACTGCAAGAAGAGTGCGAACAGTAGTCATGTGCGCGACAGGAGCGAAGGTCTCCTCATAGTCACGACCTTGCTCCTGTTGGAAGCCGCGTGCCACAAGACGAGCCTTGTAGCGCTCAAGAGAGCCATCCGAGCGGGTCTTTACCTTGTACACCCACTTGCAAGTGATAGGAGTGATGTGAGGTGGCAAAGGAATAAGATCCCAGGTGCCAGTACGTTCTAGGGTAGCAATCTCCTCAGCCATAGCATGTTGCCACTCCTGGTGAACGGCAGCTTCCCGATAGGTCGTGGGCTCAGCCAAGACGACAGCAGTGAAGCCAAGGCGATCGGGAGGACGAAGGGTGCTGCGATCACGAAGAGAATAACGAGGAGGAAACTTGGGATGAGGTCCAAGGACGGACGGAGAAGAGTCAAGTGGTGGCGCAGGGCGTGGACGACGAGTGTAGTAGTGAGTGATCTCACGGGAAGGACGCAACGATGATGGTGGAGGAGAGACTAGTGGTGGAGAGGTAGGAGGAGGTGGTGAAGGTGGAGAAGTAGGTGGTGGTGGTGGAGGCGGAGTAAAAGATACCTGAGGGGGTGAAGAGGATGGAGACGACAGCGGAAGATACCACTTAGGTAAAGTGAGGAATGAGAGGGACTCAGTGGTACCAGAAGATCTGGAAGGGGAACGAGGATAGTAAGGCCGAGACTCATTGAAGGTGACATCCCGAGAAATCCTCATCCGACGAGCAACAGGGTCATAGCAGCGATAACCCTTATGTTCCGTACTGTACCTAAGAAAAACACACTCAATAGACTGAGCAATGAGTTTGGTGCGCTCACAAGGTGGAAGTAGGATGTAACAGACACACCCAAAACAACGAAGATGGCTATAGGAAGGAGGGGTGCTGAAAAGATGCTCATAGGGAGTGCAACCCCGAAGACAAGTAGAGGGTTGGCGATTTATAAGAAAAACAGCTGTAGAAACCGCCTCAGCCCAAAAATGAGGAGCAAGCATAGAAGAGATCAAGAGAGCACGAGCAGTCTCAAGAGTGTGGCGATGCTTGTGCTCAGCAACACCATTTTGAGCATGAGCACCAGGACATGAAAATTGGGCAAGAGTACCCTGCTCAGCAAGGTAGGAACGATGAGCATTGGAGATGTACTCACTAGCAGAATCCGCACGAAAACTCGAATGAGAGAGTTGAACTGGGTACGAATCATGGTGGCAAATTGTTGGTAAATAGAAAGAAATTGACCACGAGAAGACATCAAATAAATCTAGGTAAATCTCGAATAGTCATCAATGAAAATAACATAATATGATTAACCCCCCTTTGAAACAAAAGGTGTTGGACCCCATACATCAGAGTGAACAAGATCAAAAGGTTTCTGGGACTTAGACTCACTAGAAGGGTAGGGGAGTTGCAATTGTTTGCCAAGTTTACAACCCATACAATGAAGAGTAGTGTCACCAGAAACAGGACCTAACACACCACTACCAACAAGGGTGGACAATCTAGAACCAGAGAGGTGACCAAGACGACGATGCCACTGCGCAAAAGAAGTGGTAGACGAAGCAGCTGACACGAATGTTGGAGAACTGGGTGATGTGGGAGCCAAAACGGGTGAAGGAAGACGCAACCAATCAAGCTCCCAGAGGCGTTGGGAGTCCCGACACCTAGGCCCAGTTCCCACCAAAAGGCCCGTATGGAGATCCTGAACACAACAAGAATCAGACTCAAGGATTTTGCGACAGCCATGATCAGTGATTTGACCCGCAGACAAGAGTTACATAGTGAGTTTGGGAACATGCGAAACAGTAAGAATATTAAACGAAGAGGTCGAAAGAACACCTCTCCTAGCAACAGGAAGAGAAGTGCCATCTGCGGTGCGAACAAAAATAGGTGGATCGGGGGAAGATAGAGAGGACAAGTGTGTTGCATGAGGTGTCATATGAAAAGAGGCACCAGAGTCGAGGAACCATGGGGATGATATACAGCGGAGGAGGAGCGGAACTAGAAACTGAGCTGTAGTCCCGTGACCGAGGCTGAGCTGCGAGAGTGAGGCGACAAGCAGGGGCAAGAACTTCCTGCTCCGCTGCAGACACGGAACGAGTGCTCTATGAAGTAGAGGAACCACCAGAGCCCTGAAAAGAGCGTCTGCCACGATGCCCTGATCGGCCGCGCTGCTTCTTGCGATAATCCTTCTCCTCATGACCATAGATCTTGTAGTAGCCACACTGAATACTAGAAGGTGCCCCCGTCACCACAGGAGAGGGCAGAGACGGAGGCGGAGAGACTTGAGGAGGTGGGGCTGCTGGGGACGGAGGGTGCTGGCGGAACACAAGTCACACCCCTAGCTCAAGGCGTGTCTCCTCATTTCAGAACTTTCGTGCATCGCCTCACGAGAAGCGATGGGTAGCGACGACGAGTCAACAATTGTGCTCGAACAATCTCGAACTCGGGACGAAGGCGAGAGAGAAACTCGTGAAGGCGAAGAATGTCTCTCTGGTCCGGTGGCCGGTCACAAAGCATCGGCAAATACCACCACCCAGAACTCGGCCTAAATCTGTCCGGTGATGATGACGGTGTCATCTAACTGTGGAAGTCCTCAATTGTGGAGTCAAGCTGACGAAGCGACTGAGCCTCCTCAACAACAGCAAGGTACATCGCTTCGTTACGAATCTCGTAACTGCGACGGAGGTGATCCCACATAAGGTGTGAAGTGGCAAGACCTCTAAGGGATAACGAGAGATCGACCTCCATGCTCGCAAGTAAGATGACCTTAGCAGATTTTTCCTCGCGCAGCCAAGTCTCATAGACACCAAGATCAGACTGATATCTCTCCATCTTAGCCTCAAATGCCTCAAGTAAATCATTCTTAGCATCATCATCAGCATCTAGCGGGTATGTGGGCGGTGTGGGAAGAAGAGGACGGGGAGGACAGATTCGCTCACCCGTGAGGTAGCCCCACAGCAGCTGCCCATCCATGTGGACCTCCATATGGAAAACAAAATCGCCCCAATTGGTGCCATTGGAAATGACGGGGCACCGAGGGACCAGAACAGCGCCAGGGCGTCCGGGGGACGCCGTGGAGGAGAGAACGAGCCTCTCTGCTGTTGCTGCTTTTTTTTCTTTTTTTTTAAGCAGAGAGGAGAGGAGGATCGGCACACGGGCGCAAGTGTGTGGCCCGCTCTCTGGTATGAGCGGGGCGGTGTCCATGGCGGCGTCGTCCCCTCGGGGAGGCGGGACGGACCCCTGCAGTGCTGGGCGGAGCTTGGGCGGTGTCTGGCGGCGAAGGGAGGAAGTGAGGAGGAGCAGCGTCTTGGCGGATGGCTGGGCGTGAGCAGCGAGGTGGGATGCGGAGGCCGGCGGGGTTGGGCAGAAATCGCCGGCGTCGCTCAGCAGCAGAAGGTAAGGATGCAAACCCTAGCTCGATACCATGTTAGATGGACTAGAATGAGGCCAACCAGCTATATTGCAAAGCTCAAGAGGGCAAGTATACACAGTGTACATATGCAAAGAAACCTTCCAAGTAGAGGAAGACACATACACCTCCTATACATTTAACACTGATCAGCTAATAGTTTTCTGTGTGCAGCCTTCCATTGGATAATAGGCTTCAAGCTCGTTGCAGGAATCAGCAGTAGACGATCTTCTGGTCAAACAGAGCTCACTGTAGCCAGGTAGGCCAATGCAACATGGAACGAATGGTAGAAAATGCTCGACTTGATTAGATGGTTGATAGGATTAAGACAGCTCATGCCAAGAGAAGTGCTGAATGCATTATATATTCCAATTCTATATATTTAATAGATTATCCAAGCAGATTGTGAGATGTGTACAATCATGTAAATATTTTCTGATGTGATTCTGCCATTGGAAATTTTCATTAATTTTATAAGGAAATTTATATATTACTTAGTAATTTTATATCAAACAATTACATTTAGATGTGGCGTTGTCATGGTGTCTTGCTGGAATTTCATGACGATGGTTGCCGGCCTCTTGACGATGGGTGCCGGCCTACTGGACGCCTGATGATGGGCGTTTGCGCGACGACCCATAGGGCACCGGCCTACTGCTGATAAGCGTGTGCCAACCCTCCAGATTATGGGCGCCGGCGTTTCCATGTGATGACCTTGGGCCTCGGCCCTAATGTGCCGACGTTTCCTTGTCTAGGGAGTGTGAGCTGCGACCGAGCTAACATGGGATGGGTGATCATCACGTATCATTCTATAGCAACATAAAAAAAACCGTGGCAATAGTAACATGTATTGCATCCATTTTGAATTCTAGTTGCAATATAAGTACCTAACAATTGCAACGCCACGTAAGATTATTACAACTCTAAAACACCATGGCAATAGGAACATGCTACTGCAACCATTTCAGAATTCTTGTTGCAATAACAGCATAGCAATTGCAACGCCACTAAAAGATTATTGCAACCCAGAATAACCATAGCAATAGTTACAAGCAAACGCAACCAAATCCAATATAGTTGCAATTAACACCAAGTATTTGTAATGAAAATCAATACTAATGCAACTCCAAAGCACCATGGCAATAATGTCAACTAATCGCAACATAATTCTAAAATGGTTGCAGTAGCACACTCCTGTTGCAACGACAAACCACAAATATTGCAACACATTTAGTCCGTTGCATTATAGGCACATATTGCAACCATTTTAAGGAAAGGTTGCAATACAAACCCCCTATGGCAACCAAATTAGTGGTGTTGCAGTTGTGTGGCGTGGCATTAGGGGGAAGTCCTTGTAGTATGTGGGTATAGAAGGGGAGAAGATAGGATTGGCTTCTAAATGACTCGGCTTTGCTTCTATGGCATCACTTGATGTGCCACCCTTCCTCCAAAGAAATTTGATTTAAGATGCTTTCTAAGAGATCCCTTCTTGAGAGGATTTGAATTATATTCCACTACTACAGAAAGTCTATTCATCACCGGGACCTTCACTAACGGTTTTGAGATAACCGGTGGTGATACGTATCACCGCCGGCTTATGACCTGTGAGGTCCCTCCTAGTCGAATAACCGGCGGTGATGGTCGCTTTCGCTGCCGGCTCGGCGTATGATCCGGCGGTGAACAAAATCTCGCCCTTTCGCTGCCGTGTCGTCCGCCAATGCAGCGGTAGAAGGGTTTTCACCGCCGGCTGCTCGTCCTATGTCCGACGACCGATGGAACCGACAGAGATGATAGTTTTTTACCGCCAATGCCATGATGGACGTGTGCGCTACAGTAAGATTCGGTGGTGATCAGATTATCACCGTCGGATTACAGTATGAACCGGCAGTGAAGCAAACGTTGTTTGAATGGACGCGTTGGTGATCCGAAGTCAACGACAGTGTGTTACGGTGGTGTTACAACTGTCGGGACGTTCATACGGTGATGGCTGATGTTCAAAATCTATGCCATCCATTAGTGCGTATTGAATCAGGACCCTTCGTCTGGACTGAAGCCCTAATAAGGCCGGCCGGCCGCTGCCACCTCCCACACGGCCGACCCATTGTTCGTCTCTCGCTATTTGTGTGCACGCCTCACATTGCGCCGCCACCAGATCCAAAGGCAAGGTATGCTTTCACACTTTAATGATGGATCTTTATCGGATTATTTTCCTCTTTAAGCCTTGTTTGAATGTTGTCAGATTCATCTCAATTCACATGTGTTGAGGTGGATTGTTGTAAATTTTTGCTCAAGATCCACTTCAATCCACCCCAACACATGTGGATTGATCCAAACAAGGTCTTAGTGATCTCATTAGTAAGGAAGCTCTCATCCTACTGCACACTGACAATCATAGGCTCTACGAAATGGAGGAGGCCTCCATCAAGAGGAACGCACTGGCCAGCCTCATAGAGGATGTCATTTTTGAGATCCTCCGCTGCCTCCCCGCTCGCTCCTTGTTCTGCTGCAAATGTGTCTGTCGCTCCTAGAACCGCCTCATCTCTGACAACCATAAGGTGCTGCCCCAGACTGTGGTCGGCTTCTTCTACAACAGAGGGAACAACATGCGAAACTTCACCAGCTTCACCGGTGAACGTCCCAACTTGTCCTTCTTGCCCTTCCCCAAGGACAATATAGCTGTCTTAGATTGCTGCAATGGTCTCGTCCTATGCTCGTGCATTGAGGCTGCTGGTGCTGGATCCCGCTATGTCATCTGCAATCCAGCAACCAAGAATTTGGGGGTACTATCGCCTAACATCCATGTTGTTGGTCAGGCCCGATTGGGGTTTGATCCGACAGCTGTTGACGGTTGTTAATGTCAATCATAAACCATCAACATATCCTATATATATACTTAATTCTATCCCCAAACATAGATATAGGGTTTTAAACTAATAGATTCCACAAGTTTTGGTGAATATTTGTATATAGGAGAATTTATCCAGAAAATAGCCTTGGGACCACTATCATACACTTCAAACATGCAAACCGACGACAACAAGTGATTCAACTCGTGAAAACTGCAAAAGGCAACTCAAGACGGAGTCCAGGACCCACCACACGAAGGGGAGGTCCACTTGCTAAAGTGATAGGCCGGCCGGCCCAGTGGGGAGGCTGACCAGCCCACTCCGAAGCTCGTTTGCTCTCCATCGCCTCATATGCGTTTTTAAGATCTACACCATTAATTTTAAGGAGGTTTTAAGTCGGTTTATCCAACGGTAATCAAGAGAGTTGATGCGGATCAATGATCTGGCAATGCCTTGCCCTCTACTCCATCTCCCCTATATAAGGCGCCCTCTACCCCCTCCAGGAGGCCATCATCCCATAGAGAGCCATCTCTCATTTAGGTCAAGATACACCATAAGAGAGAAATCTCCACAAAGCTTTCAAGATGTAAAAGTAGAATAGCTCTAGTTGAGAGTTAGGGAGAGTTGAGCCATGCTTAGGTTCTAGAGAAATCTTCGAAGGTCAGGTATATGTTTGTATCTTACCTTTGCAAGACTTATGCTTTAATATAGTTATCTTCTCTATTTACTTTTATGCCTTTCATGTGTATGGTTAATATATATCATATCTTAGCATGGGATCTTCTCTCACATCGAGTGCTTTAGTTATCATATGTGACTAGAGTAGTAATCCATAGAATAGACATGGTGTCTAGACTATTGGTTACATGAGATTACGCTCAATCCTACGGTTAGTTGTGGTAGCCCGAGGGGTGACAACTCTGTTAGGCTATTGTAATGCACCACGTTAGGATTGGTGTTCGTAGAGCTTTAAGCAGCCTTCCCCCAACAACGCTTTCTCACCCCCTCAAGAGTTAGAAAGGTACTGTTGCTCCAAAGTGTTATTGTGTATGATCGCTATATTTACCCATGAATTAGTTATACCCTATTGAACCAAAGTAATAGAGAAGTATTTAGGAACTTTGAACTCACCCGTTGTCCTCTCAATTTAGCTGGACTGCTCATTTATGGAATTCTCTTATGTGTGTGTTATTATTCATAACTCTTATCATAAACAATACATACCTCCACTTTAGTTTAGTTGGTATACAAGTTAGTAGATACATGATGGTGAACTATCAACTTCTTTAGCCATTGTTTCCTTGTGGACAAATATGATGCTCTAGAATACTCCCGAGTGAAAGCTATAACAGTATCCATGCGCTTGAGGATTTATCTGTGTGTGTTTAAAATATACCAATAAGCTTTCTGGCGCCGTTGCCGGGAAACAATTGGCGTAAAGATTTTGATACTAGCTTGATGTCAGCTAATCTAGTTGTGACTAGCTTTTGTGGAATTACCCCTATTCTGTTGAATTGTGGAAAAGATAGGGCAGCAGACGCCGTTGCGACCTTTTGGCGAGTTTCCACAAGAAAAGAAGAAACATTGAAGAACCCAGGGTGCCTGAACGTTCATGATCCATCAACACTAGAACCCTGTCATCTCACAGGTATTGTATAGATATATATATTTATTTTTCTAAACCATGTGTAGATTGGAGAAAAGGTCGCCGTCATAAGAATTCAATTCACATCTCAAGTGACAAACATAGAGGTTGCGCTACTCACAAATTCCATCTTGTGAGTCATGGTAAGTATGATCATGAAAGGTGCGATAGTCATGCTCATGGACTTTAAACTTGATGAGTAGTTATCTTCCATTGCATGTTTACTTTGAATAATCCATGCATCCACTTCCATTTAGTTTGAATTTTCTCATATCAAATCCACAACATGTTTAGTGCCTTTCATATATCCATCCCACATGCATCTTTATTAAACAAAAAAATCTCTCACCATGATTATGCTCTTTCATTTCTATTTGAATAAATCTCTAGAATGCTTTCATGCTACCTTTATTTGCTATAGTATATGCTTAGGTTTTGAAGTATCCTCATACACCTTTTAGATTAGGCATGGTGCTTAGTTTAAACTGTTTTCCTGAATTAAATTAGATGTGGTGTCTAGTTTGATTCTTGAACCAAAAGGTGTGCTGATTTTACTTTCAAAGGCTTTTAAATTAAGCGTGGTGCTTAGGTTAAAATGTCTTCCTAAATCAAATTAGACGTGGTGTCTAGGTTGATTTTTTAACCGATAATATGCTTTAATAGATACTGGTTATTTTGTTGGTCTAACCCCTGCAGAAAACCCTCAAATTCAATTTGGGAAAGTCCTAAGATGAATTCACATCAGAGATGAATCAAGGCATATGATGAACTCCAATAACTTTGCACAAAGAAGACTCGACTCATTTTTCATGGAAGGAAGAACTGTGAGTATCAAGGTTTATTCACTTATCTTTTGTTGCAAGTTATCTTTGCCTTGAACCATGCTAGAACGCAGCAAACATATGAAACATGATCTATGCTAAAGTAATCCTAAAACTATCCTTTCATTAGCATAGATGAAAATCCCTCAAATTATGGACAACCCGTATTGCAAATTTGTTGTATTCCCTCGGGTATGTATCCACTAACATTTTGCAGGGATGAATAAATATAAGCTATGCCTGTTCATGGTTTGCTTTGAACCTGCATACCCAAGCCAAACCACCACTTCAGTTTTGGAACAAAGAGAAAGAAGATGAGTGCCATAAAATGGATCTACAATAAAAGCACTCACTCACAGAAGTGGATGGACAAATCCACAGGCCACAAGCAATGTCAAAGACAACCTAGCATTGAGCTTTCCTAAGACTCAAGCTAGGATGCTGATGAGAAGCAGGGTGCAACCGACCTCATATTAGTCAGAATATGCCTGCTTTCATCATCTTTGAAGACACCATCTCGCATGTCGACAACAAGGACAAGAGAACGAGATGCCATTATATCATGATGTGCATCATCGTGTCAACAAATATCGGTAATCAATGAGGTCTGTCGACGGTGTCTCGTAAGATCATTAATGACCATGATTGCGAGACGACATCCCTTAGTCATTGGAGATGAAACTTTCATGCAAGTATCAATGAGGTTCCTTCCTTGACCATTAAGATAGTTGGCGTATCGCTATCAAAGATAGAAGAACAACTCTCCATCATACTGCTAGAGGACAAAGGTAATCAAGGAGGAACTTGAGCCTGCATCTCCAATGAACACCAATTCGTCAACCGAGAAGCAACAAAAATCAAGAAAGGTTGACGGGAGAAGAACATGCTACTGTCCGCATCCTCGTCTCCTAGATTAGATGGTGCAAAGAAAAGCTAGATGCAAGGGAGAGGTCCTACTCAATGGACCTAAAAACCATGAGTCCTTGCTAACAGTGCCGAGTGATATAAAAGTCTAAATGTGGGAGAGGAAGGCCAACTTCTCTATAGTTGATACAATCTTGCTGTTCTTCCTCCCAGGCTCTGATCCCGTCGCTCTGGCACACTGCTTTGCAATCCCTCTACTCAATATCATTTTGTTTCTATAAGTTTGAAGTTTGAATATGTTTACAAATTTCATACATGAAAATCAAACTTAAGATGTAAAGTAAAATCAATCCTTGCGAGAAGAAGTTTTTATAACAATTGAGGCACATTGTTTAAAACATGGGATAAATATTCTATGCTAATTAAAATGTTAGAACCAACTCTGTTATAGCTTTGAAGATGACCTTTAGCTCTATGAGAACACTATCCTTGTTTCAATTTATTTGTACATCCCTTCGGGTATGTGTTGTCCACTAATCTTTTACAGGAATGAAACAATGAATGGAGCAGAAGGTCCAAACAAAATGCCAAGATTCACAAAAGAAAGAACAAAAAGATGGCATCACAAAAGGATGAGAAAGAAGAAAGTGCAACATAGGAGACAAAATGCTCTTGAATAACTCAAGATGTGATACTAGTCAACTAAGGAATATTTCAAGAAGGAAAGGATCACCACACGACATCTACCTTTCATCACATGGTGCCATCAAGCTCCAATGACAAAGGTAACATCTTGTAAGTGGTCATTATTTAAAAGCTTTTCTTTGAAGAAACAAACATGTTTGAGTTACAACTTCACTTGATTCAACCTTTTTAGCCAAATGTCTTTAAATGCTACATTCATGCTCAATTTTCTGATCTTATTACCCATGTTATAACTGAACAAAGCACATAAAATCAATTTTATCATATTCATTGTGCCTATGGCTAGAGAAAATAAATAAAATTTTGGTTCTGGTGTTTTCCACCAACAGAGCCCATGCACTTGATCTCTACCTTGTCTCTATGAGCAGAACACACTTCAAGCAAAGTTTTGAACCTGTCAAGCCAAAATCACACTCAAAACCAAGATGGGTTTGGTGTAAAAAGGTGGCATCACCATTAGAGGCGCCACCGCAAGAATCCTCATCTTTGAGCAAACCAAGGTATTCGATCAATGAACTTCACAAGGAGAAGTCTGGTTCGAAGGACTTAAAAAACTGAACCCTCGCTGAATGGTAACTCGGTAGTTATCCCTATTTATTTCCATTTTCATAAATTTCCTTTATCATATTTATTTTCTGCATTGCATTGAAAAATCAATCTGCATATAAAACAAAATAAAAATATGTAAAAACTTTGATAAAACAAACTATGTTGAAAGCTAGCTTGGGGGAGAAGCACCCCTGTGTATCTAGGTAAGTATTCTTTCCCCTATGTTTTAGTTTTTAGTTTCTTTTAAATAGTTAAAAAAATGATGAATGAAAACAAATAAAAAGAGTGTGTATGATAGTTTGTTTTAAGAGCTGTTAACAAATAAAGAGGACTCTGAATAATCTCTTCAATTGAAATAATGAATAGTTGCTCTTTGTAATTCCTTTCAAGTACCTAGTTTTTAGCCTTGAATTCTCCTGAGTTTTGGATAAGATTGTTTTGATATAAGGATTTACTCTGAACTTGAAACTCATGGGTAGCATATGCTAGATCTAAGTGTCGATGAAATCTAGTCGGCAGTCTATCGAGGGGTATACCCACGGTAGTAGATGATTGGTGGAGGTGCGCGTAAGAGGAATCAGATGGTGACACGGGCGCAGAGATAGCGATTTAGACAGGTTCAGTCCGTCTGATTGATATAATACCCTATGTCCTGTGTCTTTGGTGGATTGTATTGAATATGAGATGAATTCGAGGGGGGTCCCTACCCGCCTTATATAGTCTAGGGGGTAGGGTTACAAGTCGGTTTAGGCCTAGATCTATTTGGCTATATGGTAAGTATTTACAAGGAATACGATATCTATCATATCCGAACATATCTTCCTTCATTGCCAAGATGTCTTCTGATTGCCTTGTGGTACACACCGACCAGAGCCGAGCATCGTAGGCCTTGATCTTATGGGCTGG
Organism: Miscanthus lutarioriparius; assembly: GCA_904845875.1. NCBI lineage: Eukaryota > Viridiplantae > Streptophyta > Magnoliopsida > Poales > Poaceae > Miscanthus > Miscanthus lutarioriparius. Next base: position 47,134,130 of record CAJGYO010000018.1, on the reverse strand, counting down.
ACCTCTCCTGGTGGTGCGGCCCATGTCCATTACCGTTGTTACCTGGGGTTATACCCCCCACAGCTAGTCCCCGAGCACCTTATATCCGCTGAGCAACGCCATCTTGAGCAGGTCCGAGCAGTTTGACATGAAGCCAATCAATTTAATCGGTGATCCGAGCGATGGAAGTCAAAGCCAACCAGTTTAACTGGTGAACTGAGCGGTGAAAGTCAAGGCCGACCAGTTTAACTGGTGAACTGAGCGTTGAAAGTCGAAGCCAACTGGTTTAACTGGTACGCAGATCTCGGACTTAGCCAAGTAAGGCTTGCCAGAAGGATGTAAGGGGCTCAAGAAAAAAATTTGAAAATTCTCCACCTTAGGTGAAGTGTAGCCACTTAGACTCTGTTTACGAGGAATCATCCATGATTTAGTCAATAAGGAGGGTAAATCAAGAAAAGAGCACTACATTCACTGCCAGTTGAAGTGTAGCCACTTAGTCCCCGAGCCTACTGGAAGATAAAGAATGAATCTTGTAGCAGGCTCAAAGAAAATAAGTTTGAAAGCTTGACGACGTCATCTGATATGTGCGTATCAAGACCCAAAAGTGTTGCCCAAGATTAGCACCCTGATCCGAATAGCATGGAGTAACTTGATAGCACACCGATGATACGTAGCGAGATCTGACCGCCAAGGGAGTCCCCAGCTTAGCCGGCGACTCTTGCACGAAGAATCTGAACGCTGAGTCCTCAGCTTAGCTGGCGACGCTTGCACGAATGATCCGAGCATCGGGGAGTCCCCAGCTTAGCTGGTGAGCCCCTAGCGTGGCTGACGATGAAGCGATGGACAATCCGACTAGTTGGTTTGCGAAGAATCAAGCACCGAGCAGCCCAACCAATTGGTCGGCGATGAAGTGAGCACCGAGTAGAAGTAAACGCCGAACAGCCTGACTAACTGGTCGACGACGAAGTCCATTCACCTAGCGGTCTGACTAGCTGATCAGCGAAGAAAACGGCGGTGGAGCTTGCCGGAGACATCGACCTTAGGTGAAGTGTACACACTTAGGCTTAATTGGCGAAGTCACATGATCACCATCCATGACTTAGTCAAAGAGGATGTTAGTATTGATACATGCGCCGCAAGGTGCAATGCATACATTATAGTCCCCGAGCCTGACAGTAGGTGAAGAAGACACCTGGTGTCAGGATCAAAGAATTTCAATGATCACGTAGTCAAAACAACCAATTCCTAGCTTAGCCGAGCACACAACTAGTACCCAGCTTAGCTAAAAAACCAGTAAGAAGAAAAAACAGTACATTCACCGCAAGGTGAAGTGTATACACTTAGTCCCCGAGCCTGCTGTAAGATAGAGAAACATCATGTAGCAGGATCAAAGAATTAAGTGTAAAGGACGAAGTCCCCGCACTTAGCACTAGGCATATGGAGTAAAACTCGGAGAGTGTTGAGCACTTAAAAATGGAGAAAAAATGGAGAGTGCTAAGCACTTTACCATTGGAGAACATGGAGAGTGCTAAGCACTATACCATGGTGAAATTTGGAGAACATGGAGAGTGCTTAGCACTATACCATGGCGAGATTTGGAGAACATGGAGAGTGCTAAGCACTATACCATGTTGAAATTTGGAGAACATGGAGAGTGCTTAGCACTATACCGTGGCAAAATTTGGAGAACATGGAGAGTGATAAGCACTATACCATGGCGAGATTTGGATAACATGGAGAGTGCTTAGCACTATATCATGGCAAGATTTGGAGAACATGGAGAGTGCTAAGCACTATACCGTGGCAAAAATTGGAGAAGTAAACCTGACAAGACGTGGGGGCATTCTATCCCAAGATTCTTGTGCACACTTAGGAATATGGGCATCATCGTGGAGCCACTGCCGCCCACTCATGATGCAGGGCGCTACTGCTCGTGCACGTTTAGGTGCTAAGTCGAGAGCAGGGCTGCTTCTGGATAAATGAAAACGTGACTGGTCGGCGGCGATGAAATTGCCCAACCCTCGAGCTTTTCTGGCCTGTCGTCATGACGGCGGTCGCTATTGTCACAACGCCATTCTTTGCAGCGGTCATCATCGTGGCACGACACGACTTGCTTACGACTTAGGCGGCTCGCTTAGCAGCTCACTTGGCGGTCCGAGTTGCTATTTATCTTGTTCTAAGTGACACCAAAATTCTGGAGATTTACTTTTTGAAAAACACAAAAATGCTATGATGAGTTCCTGTATGACAAAGCTTGAATTCCTACCCGAGCCATACATGTTATTTAGGCTAGGAGAACTTTCACTTATATGCTACTTGTTTTGCACTGATTTTTGTGAAGCTTTGTTGACCCTTATGAGAGGTTTGTCATGCTCTTAAAATTAAGATCACATACACACCACCCAAATATGCACTACTCCTACACTAGGGGTAGGCGCAAAAACATGCCATTCCATTTAGATGCACCAAAAAACATGATTGATAGGTTTCCCATCCACCGAATAAATGCTCCAAGTTCTTGTTGCTATCTCCCAAAGTTTTTGTTGCAGAAAAGAGACATAGGCTATGCAAAAGTTATTCATAAAAAAAAAAAAAAATAGTTGAGAAAAAATGGACACAAAAGTGTTTGAGATATTTAAAACAATGGGTACTTAGATGCCTGCCTGAAAAAAGCAAGCGATGAATAAGATAGCCCTTGCTCTCTAGCAAAAATATTTCCAAGTTTCAAAAGAGAGATAAGTTTTCAAGGAGCAAAGTAGAATTAGGATAGCCACCATATATATCCACCACATATATCCACACACATGCACATCTTGATTTGAGTATGACTCAACTCTCTTTTGATCCGTTGTTTGACTTTACAATATATGTATTGCCAGTATGCTTTCATGATATCTCCACTCCTATGAGGTCTACATAAGCTTTAGTTGTAGGAAGAGAAAGGCATAACATCACTTTTGCCTTGGTGAGGATCCACAAATACTACATATTTTGAGAGGCTTGAGAGTGTCATACAAAGGAATCTCTGAGTTTTATTTTGAAAACTTATAAAAACTTCGAAACTATGGTGGAACAAAGAACTTGAGACATAGTGCTTGACTTGATCATTCTATCTTTCAATTGCTCAAGACCCAAGTGAAGGCTAAGAAGCCCCATGGTTGAAGGTAATATGCATAAGTTTGAAAGTCATATCAATTTATTCTAATTTGGAGGAGAATTTTTGATTGAACGCATGTGTACTTTTGAGGCGTGAAAGCATTATAGCAACTCCTGATCTATTGTTCAAGTTTAATTTTGCTCAGGGACTGGCAAAGGGTAAGCTTGGGGGAACTTGTTGACGGTTGTTAATGTCAATCATAAACCGTCAACACATCCTATATATATACTTAATTCTATCACCAAACATAGGTATAGGGTTTTAAACTAATGGATTCCATAAGTTTTGGTGAATATTTGTATACTGGAGAATTTATCCAAAAAATAGCCCTGGGACCACTGTCATACGCTTCAAACAAGCAAACCGACGACAACATGTGGTTCAACTCATGAAAACAACAAAAGGCAACTCAAGACGGAGTCTAGGACCCACCACACGAAGGGGAGGCCCACTTGCCAAAGTGGCAGGGTGGACGACCCAGTGGGGAGGCCAGCCAGACCACTCTAGAGCTCATTCACTCTCTGCCACCTCGTATGCGTTTCTAAGATCTACACTGTTAATTTTAAGGCGGTTTTAAGTCGGTTTATCCAACGGTGATCAAGGGAGTTAATGCGGATCAATGATGTGGCAATGCCTTGCCCCCTACTCCATCTCCCCTATATAAGGCACCCTCTAACCCCTCCAGGAGGCCATCGTCCCATAGAGAGCCATCTCTCATTCAGATCAAGATACACCACAAGAGAGAAATCTCCACAAAGCTTTCTAGATGTAGAAGTAGAAAAGCTCTAGTTAAGGGTTAGGGAGAGTTGAGCCATGCTTAGGTTCTGGAGAAACGTTCGGAGGTCGGGTACATCTTTGTATCTTACCTTTACAAGACTTATGCTTTAATATAGTTATCTTCTCTATTTACTTTTATGCCTTACATGTGTATGGTTAATATAGTTATCATATCTTAGCACGGGATCTTCGCTCGCATCGAGTGCTTTAGTTATCATATGTGACTACACTAATACAGATTGATCTTTCACTATCACCACTTTCACTGCCGTAGCGATGGAAGCGATGGTGTTATACTTCCACCGCTGGTTGGACCGATAGCGAGGCCTTCTAAGGAAGGAAACCGACAGTTGAGACTTCTACCACCGATGGGTTAACAATAGATGCGGCAGTGGTATTTTCTCAGTCATATGAAAAGACGAGCCAACTAGGATACATGTTATGGCCGCCGGCCCTCCATGACTATTTTGTCTATCGGCGGTGAAGTCAGCGTGAGTTATTTCCCAACTACCCACAACACAGTTACATCACAATTACTTGCACTTCTTCATCTTTAAGGTTGGCCTATTTAACTAGGGTCTGGATGCACCTCTTGGCTCAATCCACACACTCTTGAATCCACACACTCATGAGCTACTGTATCTTTCCTCATCGCCAAGAAGTGCTTTGTCTTCATCCTTGTACCTCTCATGGCCTCAAGATGGAGATAAAGCACCTCACAGGGATGCTAGTGTTTGGAGAAGGCCTTCACGATTAGGTGCTTTAGATTCCATAATCTTGTTGCCTTTTTGGATCGAGATGCAGATTTGCATCCCTCAATCCTGAGAGGTAGCAAGATTATGGAATATAAAGCACCTCACTGAGATGCTGGTTCAAGTTTTGCGAGGTGCTTGTAGCACCCAGTTTTAAGGATAAAACCAGATACACACCATATGTGAGCCCAGGAAGTCAAATCTCACATATAGCTACAAATAAGGGTAATATCATAAGACAATGCTTAATATATAACATACTTTGTTTAAAGGATATAACCTTAGACAGCAAGCAGCGGTAGGACAAGTTCGATCTTCGGGTGTAGTCACTAACACCATAGGGACAACTGACTAGCTGATCACAAGCCTAACTCATCCATACTTTAGCAATCTGGTACCCATCGGGATTTTTCCAAAGTATTGAAAAGTAAAGCAAGAATAAGTACATGTCGTACTCAACAAATATAACATGGGGTTCATGAGGCTCAAAAGCTTGACACGGATTTGACTGCATTTAGCTTTTAATTGTCACAATTTTAGCATATGAGTAGTAGCAAGTTGTCATAAACCCAATATAAACACATGGTCAATGTAAACTTGAATAATGTATAGAAAAAACAAATAATTAATAGTGATCATCTATTCCACAAGGGTTCCAAGGCCGCTCGTGACCGTGAGCATGGCTGTTATAACAGTTTTACACCTGCAGAGGTTGTACACTTTCACTGTGAGTCGTGGTACCCATGTGCCCGAGTTTATAACTGATATGAACCCGCTAGGGTTGAATCCCAAACTTTCTATGAGAGGGCGTGGGATAACTCGATTGGTGGATGGAGACGACATTCATGGCCCGACTACAGCCTTCCAAGCTGCGCCTTAGCAACCGATACACCACCTCCAATGGCTACCGCGATCTTGTGGAGCGCGTCACCCGGCCACTAGGGCACTCATCCTGCAAGCAATCGAAGAACTAGAAAGAACAAGTATAACAAGTACTGAATTTACTAGATGAAGATGAAGGTTTTCAAACTCAATCTCAAATAACGTGGGGTTCCGAAGACAAGAAGTCAGGCGGCTGATCCAGCATGCGCGCTTACAAGCAAGTAGCGAGAGCTAAACTTGATCTAAACAAAACCCAACTGTTCTTAGTGGCGGCTAAGGGGTATATGAAGGTGGAGGGACGTCCACCAGGGTGTTGGGGTCATGTAGGACATGTCCCTAATAGACCCGACTTGATACACGACCCATTGGACCAAACTAAGGCGACGCAGCACCTTTGGACAGAAAACCTCCCGGTAGTAATTCAGTCATTGCGGCCGCCTCAGAATAGATATGGACTTGATTCCAGATCCATGTGAAAATAGACTTCATAAGGATTCTATAAAGCACTTGAATGCCCCAATCTGAGTTTGTATGCGACCGTGGTGACCATCACAATTTGGAGTTGTCCTGGAGTCCGAATCCAGCCTGCGCGAATCCTTTTCCCTTTCGGTCCTCTCTCTGGTTCCTAACCAAAACAAGAGTGCACGTGTCTCCATGGTCTAAATATGATGGACATGAACTCAAGAGTGAACTTACTTGATGATTAAGTTGACGAGCACGGGTGTGAGTAATAGGACCAGAAACTAGTACTTGTGTCGGCGTGGATGTATCGTTGGTGTTGATGTCCTCATCATCCTCCCCTTCTTGCATTTGAGTCATCCTCGACTCAAGCTCTTCTTCTTCTCCCATATATGGCTTCAAATCTGCAATGTTAAATGTGGGACTAACCCCAAAATCTGCAGGCAGATCGAGCTTATATGCATTATCATTAATTTTCTCTAACACTTTAAATGGTCCAGCAGCCCTAGGCATCAACTTAGTCTTTCTCAATTCAGGAAACCTATCCTTTCTCAAGTGCAACCAAACTAAATCTCCAGGTTCAAATATTAGTTCATTTCTACCTTTATCACCAGCAAACTTATATTTAACATTCATACGCTCTATGTTTTCTTTAGTTGTTTCATGTAGTTTTAACATCAATTCAGCACGCTTAGTAGCATCAAAATTTAGTTTTTCAGAAGATGGCAAAGGCATCAAATCAATAGGAGCACGAGGCAAGAGACCATAGACAATCTGAAATGGGCACATCTTTGTAGTAGAATGCAGCGAACGATTATAAACAAATTCAATATGAGGCAAACAATCTTCCCACATCTTAATGTTCTTCTTTAAAACAACCCTTAATATAGTAGACAAAGTTCTATTGACAACTTTAGTTTGACCATCAGTTTAGGGATGACATGTAATAGAAAACAAAAGTTTAGTCCCCAATTTTCCCCATAAAGTCTTCCAAAAATGACTAAGAAATTTAGCATCACGATCAGAAACAATTGTGTTGGGCACACCATGCAAACGAACAATTTCTCAAAAGAACAAATCAGCAATATGAGTAGCATCATCCGTTTTATGACAGGGTATGAAATGTGCCATCTTAGAAAATCTATCAACAACCACAAACACACTATCACGTCCCTTCCTAGTCCTTGGCAAACCCAACACAAAATCCATAGAAATATCTTCCCAAGGAGCACTAGGAACAGGTAGAGGCAAATACAAACCGTGTGGATTTAACCATGATTTAGCCTTTTGACATGTCGTGCAACGAGCAACAAACCTCTCCACATGTCTTCTCATCTTTGGCCAAAAGAAATGACCAGCAAGTATGTTCTCCATTTTCTTAGCTCCAAAATGCCCCATCAAGCCACCTCCATGCGCTTCCTGCAGCAACAACAAACGAACGGAGCTAGCTGGAATGCATAGCTTGTTAGCTCTAAACATAAACCCATCACTAAAGATGAATTTGTTCCAACCCTTCCCATCTTTACAATGCAGCAACACATCTTTAAAATTAGCATCATTAACATATTGGTCTTTAATTGTTTCTAATCCAAAGATTTTGTAATCAAGTTGATTCAGCAAGGTATATCTCCTAGACAAAGCATCAGCAACAATATTCTCTTTCCCTTTCTTGTGCTTAATAACATAAGGAAAAGATTCAATAAATTCAACCCACTTAGCATGTCTATGGTTCAATTTCCCTTGACTACGAATATGCTTCAAAGATTCATGATCAGAATGAATAACAAACTCTTTGGGCCATAAGTAATGCTACCATGTTTCTAATGTGCGAACAAGAGTATACAATTCCTTATCATAAGTAGAATAATTCAAAATAGGCCCGCTCCATTTTTCACTAAAATACACAACAGGTTTGCCTTCTTGTAACAAAACACCACCCAGTCCAATTCCACTAGCATCACATTCAAGCTCAAAAGTCTTATGAAAATCAAGAAGTTGGAGGAGAGGTGCATGTGTCAACTTATCTTTCAGCATGTTGAAGGAGTTCTCTTGTACTTTGCCCCAACAAAAAGGCACTCCCGTCTTTGTAAGCTCATTCAAAGGTGCAGCAATGGTGCTGAAGTCCTTCACAAAACGGCGATAGAAACCAGCAAGTCCTAGGAAACTCCACACTTGTGTGATAGTCTTTGGTACATGCCATCCCTGTATAGCTTCTACCTTGGCTTGATCAACCTTAATTCCCTGTGGAGTCACAACATAGCCAAGAAAAAACACTCGATCGGTGCAAAAGGTGCACTTCTCAAGGTTACCAAATAAACGTGCATCTCGTAAAGCATTAAAAACAACACGTAAGTGATCAAGATGTTCATCCATGGATTTGTTGTAAATCAATATATCATCAAAGTAGACTACAACAAATTTTCCAATGAAAACACGCAGAACCTCGTTCATTAATCTCATGAAAGTACTAGGTGCATTAGTTAACCCAAAAGACATGACTAACCACTCATATAAACCAAATTTAGTTTTGAAAGCAGTTTTCCATTCATCTCCCAATTTCATACAAATCTGGTGGTACCCACTACGCAAATCAACTTTAGAAAATACAACAGCACCACTCAGTTCATCAAGCATATCATCCAAACGTGGAATAGGGTGTCGATATCGAATAGTTATATTATTAATAGCTCTACAATCAACACACATACGCCATGTTCCATCTTTCTTAGGCACTAAAATAACAAGAACAACACAAGGACTAAGGGACTCACGCACATAACCTTTATCAAGTAGTTCTTGCACTTGTCGCTGAATTTCCTTCATTTCTTCCAGATTTGTCCTGTATGGCGCACGGTTTGGCAAAGATGCACCAGGAATAAGATCAATTTGGTGCTCAATCCCTCATATTGGTGGCAGTCCCGCTGGTATCTTACTTGGAAAAACATCCGAATACTCCTGCAAAATGTTAGCAACAGCAGGGGGCAAAGAATGCTGCATATCGTGAACTGAAATCAAAGCATCCTTGCATACCAAAGCATAGGCAACAGAAGTGGAAGCAACCAATTCATTAATATCAGATTTAGTAGCAAGCAAGCAATGTCCTTTCAATCTTATCTCATCTTTCTGACTACTAACAGATTTGACATTTTTATCGATCTTAGTTTTAGTTTTCTTAGCTTTAGCAACATCATCACGCACAATAGCTTCAGGAGACATAGGAAGCAAAACAATTTTCTTATCATGGTGTATGAGAGAATACATATTTGATCTACCATGATGCATACAATCCGTATCAAATTGCCATGGTCTACCTAGCAGAATATGACAAGCTTCCATAGGTACAACATCACACTCAACAACATCATGATATGATCCAATAGCAAAATTAATTCGTACTAGTTTCATCACCTTAACCTTACCACTATTGTTGAGCCATCGAATGTGATATGGATGTGGGTGCGGTTTGGTTGTAAGTGCAAGTTTCTCTACCATATCGCTGCTAGCCAAGTTGTTGCAGCTACCTCCATCAATTATCAAGCGGCACGAACGCTCTTTAATGACACACTTTGTTTGGAACAGCGTATGCCGTTGATTTTGCTCTGCCTTCTCATTTTGTGCGCTAAGCACACGCTGCACAATGAGGCTCTCATAATGATCTGCATCCTCTGCACCAATCTGCTCTTCTAGTTGTTCCTCACTACCTACATGGTCAGCAGCAAAATCACTAGCAGAGGAATACTCACCATCATCTTTGACGACCATAACATGCTTGCTTGGATAGTCACGCATCACATGTCCATATCCCTTGCACCGGTGACACTGAACATCTCTTGTTCTACCTGTAGATGTCACGGATGAAGCACTCATAGCAGGCTTCTGGATTGTCTTCGCCACTGAATTTGTGGGAGTAGCACGAGGCTTGTCGCTGGATGATGGCATAGGAGTATGTGTAGTCGGAGTAGTAGTCGTGCGGGGCTGCCATGAATTAGTCTTCCCTGCAGAAATATTATTCTTGGCACTAGCACGTCGTCCCTGCACTTCCCTTTCAGCTTTACAAGCAAGATGAAACAAACGGGTTACGTTAGTGTATTCTTTATAAGCAAGGATGTCATGAATTTCACAATTTAACCCACCCAAAAATCTTGCCATAGAAGGTTCCTCATCCTCATCTAAATTACAACGCAACATACCCATTTGCAATTCTTGATAATATTCTTCTACATTTTTAGCACCCTGTCTCAGTTGTTGCAATTTATTTAACAAATCACGTGCATAGTAAGAAGGAACAAATCTGGCCCTCATGATTCGTTTCAAAGCATTCCAAGTTCATGGTATGTTATTAGGATTTTTCTTGCCATGTTCTATCCACCAAACAGTAGCAAAGTCAGGAAACTCACTAGCAGTAGCTCTAACACGTGTATTCTCAGGAAATTCATGACATGCAAACTTTTGGTCAACAACAATTTCCCAAGAAATGTATGCATCAGGATCATACTTACCATCAAAAGGAGGTATTTTAAATTTAATTTTACTGAAAGCATCATTATTATTGGGTACCTCACGTTGGCGGTGACCACCCATACCTCTACGATTATGGCGTAGTCGACGCCGGTCATGAGTGTCATGAGCATCATGTTCAGTATCAGCAGTATAATCATCATCATAATTATCTTCGAGTCGCTCTTCGTCCTTGTTGTCTTCAGTATGTTGCTCTTTGTCTTTCATGTGGAAGTCATCAAAACGCTTCAGAAGAGCAGCAAGGCTTCTGTCCATACGGGCAACAGATGCCTCCAATCCCGTAAGCTTGGTGGTGGTGGCAAGTTGGGTGGCCTCCAATTGCCCAATCTTGTCATTGGTCACCTGCAAATCTTGACCAAGTCCTTCTATATGCAGCTGCACTTGCCTTGTAAAATGTTGAATGATGCCCTTGGTGCGAGGAGATTGTGGCATCTTGTTAACATCCTCTGACCCTGACATGGTGTAAAAGACAAGGACAACAAGAAAACAGGTGAAGAAATAAATGCCCTACAGCTATTAGGATGTAGCTATAGCAAGACGCTCACTCTCATCCTGTTACACAAGCTCTTACCAATTCTTACCTTGCTCAACAGGAGGGGACGACAACCAACAAGTCTACAACCGTGGAATGAAGTGTATCGGTGCCGCAACAACAACACCTGTCAAGCTGTAGTCGAAATATGTGGAGCTATAGGTGGGCTGAAGCAAGGAAGTACTAGCACCACATTAGTCACAAAAGCAAGCTGAATAATCATTCAACGGTGGTACTATGCTGGTCCTAGCCTAGACCGTGCTAGAGGCGCGAGCCTGGACACAAAGGAAGTCACAACACACCACTAGAAACAATGGAGAAGCACAACGAACAACCCCTTTTCTTCCTTTTTCTTTTCTTTTCTTTTCTTTTCTTTTCTTTTCTTTTCTCTCTCTCTGGAGTAAAACTGAGCCAATATGTATGCACAATGTGGAGGAGTTGAGTACAGGTAAGGACTTTTGCTGCCTTTCCAGAACACTTCAATATATGTAGCACAAGTGCAAACAGCAACAAGATTTGGTAACACGGCGCAACAACCAATTCGGACTCCACACCGATTTCAACTCGGTCTTTAACAAGATTAGGACTCTAGAGTAAGCTGAGCTAATATGGATATGTTGGACATGGAGAAGTTGAGTATAGATATGAACTACTCAGCAACAAGACAGCTATCAATTCGGACTCAAAACCGATTCCAACTCAAACTTCAACACCACGTGGGATTCGGTCTCAAAACAAACTCAGATTCCTACTCCGACTTGAACACAAGGATGTATTCGGATTCAGCCAACAGAAGGTTTATATGGTAGCACACGGCTGTGACTAGAACATGACAAGAACTCGAAACTCTAAAGGACTAAAACTAAGACCAGCAACTCGACACTACCGATGCAAACCGAAAACTCAACAAGCCCTAACTAAGCAGTGCAAGCAAAGGCTCAAAGGGTTTATAGGATTGTGGGTAAACTAACCTACTATTTTTTTGGCTTTTCTGGACTATAGGAAAAATTAAAAACAGCGAAGGATTCGAAGTCTCTCACCGATAAACCTTGCTCTGATTACCAACTGATATGAACCTACTAGGGTTGAATCCTGAACTTTCGATGAGAGGGCGTGGGATAACTCGATTGGTGGATGGAGACAACGTTCACGGCCCGACTACAGCCTTCCAAGCCGCGCCTTAGCCACCGATACACCACCTTCAATGGCTGCCACAATCTTGTGGAGCGCGTCACCCGACCACTTGGGCACTCGTCCTGCAAGCAATCGAAGAACTAGCAAGAACAAGTATAACAAGTTCTGAATTTACTAGATGAAGATGAAGGTTTTCAAACTCAATCTCAAATAACGTGGGGTTCCGAAGATAAGAAGTCAAGCGGCTGATCCAGCACGCGCGCTTACAAGCAAGTAGCGAGAGCTAAACGTGATCTAAACAAAACCCAACTGTTCTTAGTGGTGGCTAAGGGGTATATGAAGGTGGAGGGATGTCCACCAGGGTGTTGGGGTCATGTTCCAACCCTAGGACATGTCCCTAATGGACCCGACTTGATACACGGCCCATTGGACCAAACTAAGGCGACGCAACACCTTTGGACAGAAAACCTCCTGGTAGTAATTTGGTCATTGCGGCCGCCTCAGAACAGATATGGACTTGATTCCAGATCCATGTGAAAATAGACTTCATAAGGATTCCATAAAGTACTTGAACGCCCCAATCCGAGTCTGTATGCGACCGTGGTGACCATCACAAGTTGGAGCTGTCCTGGAGTCCAAATCCAGCCTGCGCGAATCCTTTTCCCTTTCGGTCCTCTCTCTGGTTCCTAACCAAAATAAGAGTGCACGCATCTCCATGGTCTAAATATGATGGACATGAACTCAAGAGTGAACTTACTTGATGATTAAGTTGACGAGCACGGGCGCGAGTAATAGGACCAGAAACTGGTACTTGTGTCGGCATGGATGTATCGTTGGTGTTGATGTCCTCATCAATAACTCCCAAAACACTTCCAAGGTAAGCAGGCAGGGGTCACTATGAAATGTTTCAAAGGTTCATCTAACAAGTTAGGACTGTTAGGATTCCAATTGGCAAATAGATGTAGAGCTCCCCTTCTAAATGACACATTCCGCGTAGGCTATACACATAAAGACTGAGGCTGCACTATACCTGATTTAGCAAGCCCCTTTTGCGCCATGAAGGTAACCACTAACAAGCTAGAAAAAGGTCCTTGTATTGAGATAAAGCCAGAGCCATGCGGTCCTCATAGTTGTATTGTAAGTCCTGGATGATCACTTACAGATAAGTCCTTAAGGAGAGGAATCTAAAGCATTTAGAAAGTAGCTAAATACTCCAAACCCCTTTTATCAAGTTGCTAAAAAGTCATATTTTATGTTTGTTGCATATAACATTAGTCGACTTACAAGATCATGGTTTTGTTGAGCACAAGCAATAGCTACCCAATGCATATCCCATAGGTGACAAGGTATGAGTACAATTCTAGGAAATCCTTAGTTATAGCAAGGAAACACATGCATATGAGTTAAGTGTATTAAAGTTGATAGGAAACAAGGATGGTCCCATGCTATACTTGCCTTGATCAAAGTGTTCCTGCTGATCCTGCTCGTCAAAGTAGTACTCTTGATCTCCCACGAATTGCTCACCGTCTATACTCGATCAATACAGCAACACACAAGCATCCGAACAGACATGCATAATGGACAAATATGACTAAATTAGAACAGTACACCAATCAATAAAAATGTTTGAAAACTAATCTACACATTGCTATGAGCAAACAGACGTGAAAAGCACTCTAATTGGAGCTATGATGAAAAAGAAACAACTACCAAAAGATTATTTGATAGATGAAAAGAAAATTATAGGCTTTGTTTATTTTAAATAAATCATGTATAAGATAGTTCAGAAAAATAGCTGGATTGAATTAGGTCAAATTATATTTGATTTGGAAAACCAAAATAAAACTAATCTTATTTTATTATTTAGAAAAGATCGAGGTGGAAAACCTAAATTGTTTAATGGGAAACTAATTGCATATAGATTGATTAGATTAATATTTTATTTGAAAGCACAAAACATGCTAAACAATGTTACCAACACGTAGATCATGTCGTTACAAATCTAACGCAAATTGAATTGCTCAAAACAGAGTTAAAACGAAGATTTTGTGCATAAAACAAGGTCAGTGGCAGTTTTGTAAATAAACTGAACTTAATTTCGAATTAAAATAAATAAAAACAGATTTTAAATCGGGATCAAGGACTATGGGTTCTATTTTGCTGAAACGGAGGGTCTCTTTAGCAAAAATTACCAGCGAAAGGGTATGGGTGAATCTGGACCTTCGGATCAAGATTGGATGGCCCAGATTAGATCAGAGAGAGGGAGAGTGAGAGAGAGAGACGTCGACGACGGCTTCAGGCGGCGGCGCCATGGCCAGAAATGGCCCGACCTCACTGAAGTTCGTCGATACAGTGACTCCATGCATCATTGGTCCAAATAAAAGCATGGGGAGGGAGAGAGGAGTACGACGAACTCGAAGCGGGGATCGGAAAAGGTCGCGAACAAGCGGAGGCGGTGCCGAGCTAAATTTGGCGGCTCAGGTCATTGGCGTTGCTCCGACGAGCGTGTTTACGCAAGAGGAAGGGAGGGAGAGAGCAAGGGAGGTACTGATGTACTCCTTACCAACTTGTGAAGCTCAAAGATCGTCTTAAGGCGACGACGAGGCTGCGGAACAGTGGAGCGAGCTCGGTGGCAGCGCATTAGGGTTTCACGGCTGCTGGCTCGACACGAGGCGACGGTGGTAGGGTTTGGGGATGGGGTGATGTGGCGCAGGGGCTCGACTTAAATAGGGGCCTCGGTGTGGGGCGTACGGCATCCGGTGAAGACGGCGTGGAGGCGGACTCCCGACGGCAGAGTCTGGCTCGGGCATGGCTCAAGGTAGGGGATGACCCTAACTTGCGAGTCCTAGGTGGTAGTGAAATAGAGAGGGGAGAGTCTGCTTGGGCTTCGGCCTGGTTGGGCCTGCCTATTGGGCTGCACGAGGTGGGCGCTCTGGGCCTGCGGAATGGGAGAGAGGAGAGGAGTGAGGACTAGGCCGGCTAGGCCTTCGGGCCAGAAGGGGAGGAGGGAGGTTTTTCTTCTTTTTATTTTCTATTATTTTATTTCAAAGCACATTCAAATCATTTCAAAAGCAATTTGAATTCATTTTGGGTTTAGATCAAAACCACGCATCAGAATAAAACATATGAACTAGCATGAATGCATCAACAAGGTTGCTAACCCTATGATAAATTTTAATTGAATGAAAAATTATTATTTCTCTATGTTTCATGAGCACAAAAATTCCGAATTAAACCATTTTAGCTCTGTTTCCAAATAAGCAAATTTTAGGGTGTTACAGTGCTCCTTCTTCATCCTTTGCAAGGTGCTGCCATTGAACGAGAGCTTGACCTTGATGATTATAGATCTTGTGTTAACAGAAGATCTACAATCATCTGGTTCTCTCCTGTTCAAGGGCTCCATACTCGATTGGGGTGCTTCAAGTTTGCGAGGTGCCCATTCTTCACGATTGGGTGCTTATATTCCATCTTGCAACTCTCATTGTCAAGAAGCAGATCACATCCCTTGACCGTGAGGGTTGTAAGATGGAAGGTAGAGCACCTCACTGAGGATGAAGTTTTGTGATGTGCTGCATCATTCTTTAGATTCCATGATCTTTGTACCTCAAAGGATCGAGATGCAGATCTATTGCTTTGTATGTGAAAACCGCCATATGATACGGATCTGTTATTGCGTTGATCTTAATGGAAAATATGTAAAGAAGTACTACCCAAGTATTTGGGTCGATGCTTGATAGCTGAGTCTCATCGGCTCAAAATAGCTGACACCTGAGTATCGCCTTTAGAACAAAAAATAACAATTAAAGACATAGGATCAAAAGTGACATTCAAACAGTATATTCTTTACTTATAAGACCCGAGATATAATCTATGGTCCTAGGAAAACATTGTTTATAGCATCTTCTACATGGATGATAACTACGATAGCCTTGGCAGCATCAGTGAAGTCTCTAATCAGGTCCTCTTGATCTTCTAGCCGATCAGTGTCCAAAAAACCAGGTTCCAGGTGACGTAGCTTGTGCCCTGAATGCAGTTGCACTACAGCCAGAGCGGCACCAGCACCATAGTGGACCCCATGAGTTGCCACTTCTCTAGCACGAACCAGGATATCCTGCAGGCGATCTTCAAGAGAAACACCCTTGGCGTTGACTGCTGCAACTGCGCCAAGTGCTGCACGTTGGAGGGTCTCATGGCGAATCTCTAGGTCGATCTCCCAACAATGAGCCTCCTCGATCTCATGACGAGAAGTAGCCAGTTGTTCCTCAAGATCTAATGAAAATGAAGGGTTATCAGATAAAGTCGCGAATATAAAAGCAAAGACTCTTCAAAGAAATTTTACCTGCTGCCCTAGCATGAGCTTCATCAGCCCTCATCTGAGCAACATTGGTCTCTTCTTTAGATGTAGAGCGGGCTATTTTAATAGCATCGAGACATTGCTCGAGCCGACCTACCTCAAGCGTGGCTTTAGAATACAGGTTTTCGACCTCCCTCCTTTCATGGATAAGATTCTAGATATCCTGACCCGACTCGGAGGATGAAGACAAACATGAAAATGAAGATGAAGATACCATGGACCTAGCAAGATGTCCTTCGATAACACGCACAATCGATTGTTGTCCAACCTCCGCCGGAAGACCGTTCCTCAACACAACCAACACGATTATCTACGTCAGATCTGGACAAGTCCACTTCAAATTTCTAGGAGAAAAGGTATGATGTTATTTCAATAGTTATACAACTTATGAATAGCCAAAGAAGACCTACTCCAAGAGGAGATCCCAAGCATCCCAACGTCGGAAGAATCAATCCCCAAGGAATGATGAAGAAATAGAAGTTGTGAAAGATGAACCTACTCCGCCCAAATCAAATCCATAGACCAAGCAGGTGTGGAAGGAAAAGGTGACATCATCAGAGTCACCATCGCAAGAGGTGCAACCATCAAGGTCTCCATCTCCAGGACTGACAGATGCACCTAAAGAATGAACAAGATTGGAGAAAAGTCCTATCCGGAGGACTTAAAAATCCGAACCCTCGCCAGGAGGTAAAATTGGTAGTTATCCATATTTACTCTTTCGCATTGCATGAATTATTTTATTTGAGCGTATTTACTTTTCTACATTTTTTTGCATTTAGGAAATAAAAATTTCATCATTGCATTATAAACCTTAAGCCCCATGTGGATAATTCTACGGCATGTAGAAACCCGCAAGAATATTCACTGTGGTGGCATAAAAATAGAAATACCATGTATGCATTATATTCAAAAATCCAAAAAAATACTAGACAATCATCCTGCTAAAGACTTGTCAATTCAAAAATATTTCTAAACCTCAAGAACAACTAGTCTCTGGACGGCTAACCGCTAACCCCTTATCCTATTTCGTTCCACGAGTTTTGGTGTTCTTGTTAGTTCTTTGCAGGATGATATACATGATCAAGAGCAAGTTCACCCAGTTGACTTCATATCATTTCACCAAGAGTGCATCCTCTAAAACCCAACTTTCGGACAGATGAGAAGGACATCCACTAGCAAAACTGCTCTAAGAAGGACCATGCCAACAACTAGCTTGGGGGAAGGGCATCCCCCAGATTTCTAGATAAGTATTTCTTTCTTTTTGTTTTACTATTTCTAAGTTTGCTATACAATAGTTAAATAAAAAGATGCATAATCTAAAAACAAAATAAAAATTTGTCTTTGTCTTAGATATATATTATTAAGGGTGTGATGTTAAAATGAAAACAAAATAAAAAGTGTGTGTCTAGTTTTAAGAGCTGAATAAAATAAAAGGACTCTAAAGGTAATCTCTTGAAATGGAAATGATGAATAGTTGCTCTATTGTAATTCCTTTCAAGTACCTAGTTTTCAGCCTTGAATTCTCCTGAGTTTTGGATAAGACTGTTTTAATTTAAGAATTTACTCTTAACTTGAAACTCGTGGGTAGCTAATGCTTGATCTAAGTCTAGGTAATTGACGGATATGATATTAGAAGGCCTGAGCTGCTATTTATCTTGTTCCAAGTGATACTAAAGTTCTAGAGATTTATCTTTTGAAAAACATAAAAATTCTATATGATGAGTTCCTGTATGATAAAGCTTGAATTCCTACCAGAGCCAAATATGTTATTTAGACTGGGAAAACTTCCATTCATATATGCTGCTTGTTTTGCATTGAGTTTAGTCAAGCTTTGTTGACCCTTATGAGAGGTTTGTCATGCTCTTAAAATCAAGATCACGTACACACCACTCACATATGCACTACTCCTATACTGGGGGTAGGTGCAAAAACATGCCATTCCATCTAGATCCACCCAAAAATGTTTTACTCCTACACTGGGAGTGAACACCAAAAATATGCCTTATAGGTTTTCCACCCCCAAATAAATGCTCCAAAGTTCTTGTTGTTATCTCTCGAAAATTTTTGTTGCAAAAAAAGAAGCTCGGGCTATGCAAAAGTTATTCAAAAAAAAGAGTTGAAAAAATAGACAAGTGTCCGAGATATTGAAAACAATGGGTACTCAGATGCCCGCCTGAAAAAAAGAGAGATGAATAAGATAGCCCATGTTTTCTTACAATATTTCCAAGTTTCAAAAGAGAGATATGTTTTCAAGGAGCATAGTATAATTAGGTTAGCCACCATATATATATCCACCATACATCCATACACATGCACATCTTGATTTGATTGTATGACTTAACTCTCTTTGGATCCGAGGTTTGACTTTACAATATGTGTATTGCAAGTATGCTCTTTCATGCTTTCTCCACTCCTATGAGCTCCACATAAGCCTTAGTTGTAGGAACAGAAAGGCATAACATCATTATTGCCTTGGTGAGCATCCACAAATACCACATATATTGAGAGACTTGAGAATGTCATACAATGGAAGCTCTAAGTTTTATTTTGAAAACCTAAAAAAACTCGAAATAATGGTTGAGCAAAGAATTTGAGACATAGTGCTTGACTTGATCGTTCTATCTTTCAATTGCTCAAGACCCAAGTTAAGGCTAAGAAGCCCCATGGTTGAATGTAATATGGGTAAGCTTGAAAGTCAGATCGGTTTATTCTAATCTGGAGGAGAAGTCTTGTTTGAACGTATGTGTACTTTTAAGGAGTAGCTACAATGTTTTCAAAAACTTAAACTCCTGATCCATTTGCTGAGTTTAGCATTGCTTAGGGACGAGCAAAGGTTAATCTTGGGGGAGATTGTTGACGGTAGTTAACAAACATTATAAATCGTCAATATAATTTGAATAAGGGCATGAATGTAATCACCAACATAGACTTAGGGGTTTAAACTAACAAATTCCACAAGTTTTGGTGAATATATGCTTTCAACAGGGTTTATTCAGAAAACCGTCAAGGTGGACCTATATGTGAGAGTTAATTGCGCTTATCCACAATGAGATAGATACCAGAAGGATCTAGAAGACTCCAGAGGACACCACACCGTGGTAGAGAGCGAGAGGCCTCTAGGTGGGGCTAGCCGGCATGTGGGGCCCACTGTCAGCCTCCTCCTTCGAATGTCGGTTCTACACCACCTTAGGGTTTGTATCTACACCGTCCTTTCAAGTGGGTTTGATCCTAGGGCTTAGAATGGACGCTACCCCGTATATATACCAGCCCCTGCCACCCCCAAGGGCATCAAACCCTGATCAAGTCATTTGAGAAGATAGAAACCCTAATCATCCTCATAGGTCCACCATATTTTAGGGCATAGCTAGCTAGGCTAGGTCTAGAGGAAGGCAAACTTCGCTTGGATTCTAGATCTTGTCAAGAGCGTGGCTTGGTATAGCCCCTTGTATCCTCTTTTGTATTTTTCATTATTTATATGTTTGCTACAATTGATTCGACATTGTTCTTAATATTATTCAAGTTCCTATTTATCATGCTCATCGTCTACTTTGATTATATGCTTAGTATAGTTAGATTATCATCATGTTCAAACATAAGTTCGTATAGCGCTCGCTCTAAGGTACTAGGGGTGAGTGGTCGACATTGTGTAAGCGTGGTGTTTATACGTTGTTTACCTATGGATGCACCCTATATTCCGGGCCATGTGGTAGATCATGGATGTGACACTCCCGTTGAGTCCTTTGTAGTCCACTCCCGAATATAGGACAAGTAGGATCTAGTTACGAGGGAAGACAAGCTATGTTCTTAATCTTCCTTAGTAATGCCCCTTATGTGTAGATATGAAGTTGATCTTAGCCATGACTACTAAGTGTAATTGCATGAATCAACGTATGCTTTGACTTGTAATTAAGAATGACTTAGGAATTATTCCTCTAATATTCTACTTAGCCATGCTAATGCCATAAAAAGGAGTATTCTAAGTGATCATTTATCATTACTTATCATATTTATCTTGTGACTTACCCCTGTTGTGAGTAGAAGTTTGGTTATGGTTTACTTCTCCATCATACATATAAGTTATGAATATATTCCAACTGCCCATCCTTCCTTGTGGTAAAAATATAAATAACGATACCTGGAATACTCCCGGGTGAAGTGCTACAATGGTATAATTATCTGTGCGCTTATAGATCCCTATATATATATTTATATTCTTTCTAGTCACATAAAATACTAAAAGTTCTTCTTAGTGTCATTCTAGAAGTGGCACTAGATAGTACCAAGCTAGGGATGACAACTTAGTAAAAGTGATGCTAAGAAATGTCAACAAATATTAGGTGGCTACTTAACAAGTGACAAGTTAATAAATACCAACAAGCATTTCTGGCACTGTTGCCGGGGAAGGTAGCTAGGTAAAAAGGAATATTGATAAACTTATACTTATTGATGTGATCGAGGAAAACCATTGACCTCTGCTCAAATAGGCTTACCCTTGTTCTGTCTACTTTTATATCTTATGCAGGGTAATGTATGACCGGTTTTGACCTTCCGACAAACTACATTGAAGATATAGAAGCATTAACTAGGAGGACTAGAGCTAAACTCAAGAAAGTTCTAGCTTTAGAATCGAAAGACAACAGACAAGGCAAAGTTTAACACCAGTCTTTGAAGCCATGGCCAACAAGACTCTCCGTGAATTCTTAGCTCCAACTACGGCCAACATCTGTACTGGACCAGCGATCAACATTGGAGACAATGCTTTTGAGCTCAAGCCAGCTCTCATAAACATGGTGCAAGCTAGCTAGTTTTGCGGAAAGGCACATGAAGATGCGAGTGCTCATCTCCAACACTTCCTGGAGATTTGTAGCA
The DNA here is from genome assembly GCA_904845875.1 of Miscanthus lutarioriparius. Lineage (NCBI taxonomy): Eukaryota > Viridiplantae > Streptophyta > Magnoliopsida > Poales > Poaceae > Miscanthus > Miscanthus lutarioriparius. Next base: position 47,112,717 of record CAJGYO010000018.1, on the reverse strand, counting down.
CTTTCACCATCAAAGGAGTAACCAGAGACGCCATATTACTTCGCCTCTTCCCATTCTCACTTTTGGGGAAGGCAAAGCAATGGTTCTATGCCAACAAAGATAGAAACACTACATGGGATAACTCCTCCATTGCCTTCCTAGCAAAGTTCTTTCCCATAGGCAAGACCAATGCTCTACATGGGAGAATTTCAAGTTTTTAGCAACAACATGATGAATCTGTCCCTGAGGCATGGGAACGCTTCCAAGACTACATATCAGAATGTCTTCATCATGGGATGGAGGATTGGCTACTCATGCAGACTTTCTACCATGGGTTGACAAATAGCACCCATGAGAATATAGATGCCGCCGCTGGAGGTGCTTTCCTATCACTCACAATCGCTGTTCGTTCACTAAAAGAAGTGCTGAAGAATAGGGCCAAGGTTTTTGTCATCATAACTGTAGTTGCTAATAGATCCTTGTTATTGTATGTCTGGTGAATGAAAAGTGTAACGGAGTTAATCGAAAAAGAATGTTTTTGTTGATTTTGGACACTGATAGTATCAACATTGTACAATTATGTCACCGTCAGATATAAGTGTCGTTGAAAAAATTGTATCACTGCCGCTATTCGCGGTTAGGTGCTAACATCTTCTTACTGTAACATGCAAAAATAATGTTCATAATATTTTGTTCCTTTTCAACATTAAATTTTTGTATGACACGCCTATCGTTAGGTGCTACATACCATCTTCTTTAAGACCCAATCACCATCACCGGTTGCCTTCACTGCCGATATCGTCAAAATTTGCAAGCTAGCGCGAGACTCCCGCTCGTTTTTAGAATTTTTGGAGCATTTGTAGTTAACTTACAAAGACCACTACCCACCCAGCCGCCTCCCTATCCATCTCTTCCTCAAGTGCTGCTATTCTTCACCTACTCATCGGTGTGCAAGTCGACACTCACCATCGACAAGCTAGTGCTCCACGCTGGTACGCCTCACCGGCACGCTTGCACAGATCTACCGATGACTAGGCTGGTACTCATCACTACCGTGGCCACTCGAGCTCACTGCTACAAGATCAAAAGGCAAGGGTAATGCTTTCTCACACTTCCCTTATTCATGTTTATTGGCTTTTTATTCCCCTCTTATCTCATCTGAGTATGAATCAAGCTTCCATTTGATCATTAAGGAGCTCACGAGCACATCCCCGCAGGTGCTCCTACTATGATTTAGGCGACAGCACTGCCGTTTCCATCACCGGCCTTGCTCCACCACATCCTAGTGAAGATGGAGGAGGAGCCCCCCAACAAGAGGAACAAAGTACACATCCTCATAGATGATGTCTTGGTCCATATCCTCTGCCGCCTCACCACCCGCATCTTGTATAGCTGCAAGTGTGTGTGTCGCTCCTGGTACCACCTCATCTCTAAATCTGAGCACCGTAAGGAGCTGCCCCAGTTTGTCACTGGATTCATGTATGACAACTAGAAAGGAAATGTCGATTCACTAGCTTCACCGGTGAATACACCCGTTTTTCCTTCTTGCCCTTCCCCATTCAGGATTTAGTCATCTCAGATTGCTGTAGAGGCCTCTTTCTCTGCTGGCGCATTTGGCTTCGCTATGTTGTCTGCAATCCGGTGACTAGCAAATCAGCGGTACTGCCGCATAGCAACCTTTGTTATGGTTCAGCTCGCTTGGGGTTCTATCCCACAATCTCCTCGCACTTTCCATGTGGTAAAACTATGGGTAAGGTCACCTTGGGTGTTAGTTGTCAGCATCTACTCATCCAAAACTAGAGCATGGATGTGTAAAGAATCTAAATGGGGAGAGGATATTCTGGTATGCAAATTTTCAGGAACCGTGTTTCTTAATGGTTTTATGCATATGCTGGAAGTGTCCCACATAGTTGATGTTGATATGGAGGGAAAGACATGGAGGAAAATTCTTAGACCACCAGGTCCTGCAATGTCCATCCATGGAGATCAGGGTCAGTTGTGTCTATGTATTGCTGATATTTTCAATATGTCTGACCTTTCAATCTGGATCCTTGAAGACTATGGTACTAGTAAATGGACATTGAAGCATACGGTGAACACGCTGTAGCTATTTGGACTGAACAATATTTGACTTGGTTCCGAGGCTGCCAATGTGGACTATATAGTAATTGCAGTTCACCTAAAATGGAATTTGTTTTTCCTTGTTGGGGAGGACAAAACACTGATGGCATATGACATGAGCCATAGAAAAGTTCATGTGCTCCCTGCCCAGGTCGTCCGCTATCCTAAAGTACCTAGAGTATTTATTTGAATGGACCTCACTATCTGCCTTATGTTCCCTTGTTCATGGAGTCATTAGTAGAGCAGTAAAGGTGTATATGCTATATTTTGTTGTTAGGACATGTCTTTGCTTAGGTAGGGAGTTGTTTTGAGTCTATAAATAGTCCAATTTTGGCTTGGTAACTAAACCAATGGTATGTTGAATATTATTAATTCTATTGCTTTGCATTGTGCAGGTTTTGGAGTCTCAGTGCTTTTGAACGATTTTCCTGCAATGGCTATGGGAGGAAGAAGAGGGGTTCCATGCTGCATTGGCTGCCAAGCTAATCAAGGAGTGTAAATCTGAAGGAGTGGAGCACATCTACCTTGTTTTAGTTACATAAGTCTGTAGGGAGCAGAACCTTTATTATGCTATCTATGTACCGCTTGTGTTAATTCATCAGTTGACACAGTTGTTGTGTTAGTGTCGTGCATTGTTATTATAACAAGTACTCTTCATTGTGGACATGATGAATGATGTGTAATGATTATATCTGTATGGTGTGTGTTCAGTAAGTTATTAAGGCCTAGCTAAATTTGTAAATACATTGTGAAAATCGGATGCAATTCTGTCGCCGTCGGATATAAGGGTCGTTGGTTGTTTTGTCATCACCGTTGTACCACTCGCCTTTGGTGAAGTAGACGGCCATCACCACCGCTATTCATCCTGATGCGACAAGGGTCAATAGTGCATCACCACCGAATCATTTAGTAACCCACACCGACTAAAGGATCATCATGGGTGGATCGTACTGCAACGCGATGGTGACCATGCCCTATGACTAGACCGTTCATACGCTGAAGCGATGGTTATGTTCGCCTCGACACAGGCAGGTCATGCTCCAATGCAAGGGAATAAGGATATGATCATGGATGGATCACAAGCCATGCGGCGGTGTTACTGCATACCCACACACATGGGTTGTGTTCTAATGCGATGGGAGTAAGGACCTTATCATGGATGGATGATAAGCCAATACGGCGGTGTAGTGTACACCCTAGTCGGTCTTAGATACCGATGGTGATGGCTATGAGTATCACTGCCGATAGCTTACTACTGAGGCCAAAATTGGACTACGATATGGGTTACGACGCGACTGTGAAAGGTGCGAGTGTAGTAGTGCTAGAGTAGTAATCCGTAGAATAGACATGGTATCTAGATTATAGGTTACCTGAGATTACGCTCAATTCTATGGTTAGTTGTGGTAGCCCTACGGGTGACAGCTCTGTCAGGCCATTGTAATCCACCATGTTAGGATTGGTGCTCGTAGAGCTTTAGGCAGCCTTCCCCCAACTACGCTTTCTCACCCCCCTCGAGAGTTGAAAAGGTATTGTTGCTCCAAAGTGTTATTGTATATGATCGCTATATTTACCCATGAATTAGTTATACCCTATTGAACCAAAGTAATAGAGAAGTATTTAGGAACTTAGAACTCACCGTTGTCCTCTCAATTTAGCTAGACTACTCATTTATGGAATTCTATTATGTGTGTGTTATTATTCATAACTCTTATCATAAACAACACATACCCCCACTTTAGTTTAGTTAGTATACAAGTTAGTAGATACATAATGGTGAACTATCAACTTCTTTAACCATTGTTTCCCTGTGGATAAATACAATGCTCTGTAATACTCCTGGGTGAAAGCTACAACGGTATCCGTGCGCTTGCAGATTTATCTGTGTGCATTTAAAATATGCCAACAATAGCCTCCTCGCACTTCCATGTGAATAAAGCCGCATTTGATGTATCTCTCTGTCACGACATGTTCAAATGGACCAATGTTATTTGATTGTCCATGGACCTATTAATTTTGTCTAGGATGGATATTGTCATTATTGCAGCTAAACTAGTGTGCCATCTTTGTTGTGTTTGCAAATTGGTTTATTTCTCTGGCACACACTCCTTTGAGAGGAGGAGGAAGAAGGACCATGAGACAATGAAGAACAAAGCACTATAATAGTAGAATACTTAGATACATTTCTAATGTTATAATATGGGTACATGGGAAATGCTGATGAGGGCACTCCAAAATACACTAAAATGACACCTCAAAAGCACTACAATGCACCCGCCATTGTACTACTAGGCTAGGCTACTAGTACTAACTACACCTAAAATCGACTTAGTCTTGCTCGACGCCGCTGCCCCTGCCATTGCCAGAGGAGTTGGATGCCTCCAACCTAGTGTCTTTGCTTGACTCGTTGTCATCCTCCTCGTCATCATCAGACACGATCTCAACGAGCAGGAATGGAGGGATCCTAGGCTTCTTGTAATGCAACATCAGAGAGAAGCCCGGTGGAATGGTGGGGAAGTTATCAATGTTCCTGCCATCGCTATCGCTGCACTCTGGCTCCTCCTCGAAGCCTAGTGGAAGCGGAATAGCGGGGAAGTTATCAACATTCCCACCATCGATGTCGCTACCATCCTTCTCCTCGACGACAACTACTGGCGCCTCTGCCACCTCCTCCTCCTCGTTGGTGCTGTGGCGATTCACCGAGTCCCCAGACTCATCTCTGGACAAGTCGCTAGATGACTCACTAGTGTTGTACCTTGCCATTGCTCGTTGCCGCGGTGAGACGAATTTGCTTCCCAGTTAAGTATCATCCAGCCACTAAGTGCACTGTGTCACTTGATCTTGGACGTTGGACGCCATCTCGACGGCATATCCCAAAACAGCGCTATTGGGTTCTCGAGGCGTCACCCCAACGCTCCCCGCCTTTTCACATCGAATCAGAGCGATTTTGAATCGGAGCGGTTTTGTGATGGTTGATGCTCATTATGCTGGCGTATGTTATGGTCTTCTATTTTTTGGTGTTTGGAATCTAAGCCATCCATCATTGCGTATTGAATCTAGGACATCAACGAGTTGACTGAGAGAGGCAGCAGGCATCTCCTGCAGGGGATCCAGGGCTCGCTGCCATGCTGGCATACACACATGGCGTGTCACGTCAGGGAAAGTGGCAAATATGTAGTAGGTTTTACTGTTTTGTGTAGCAAATAAGTAGGTGCCCATGTAAAACTAGCAAATGGAGGAGTGCCATCCGTAAAGAATGGGAAATAGTTAATATCCCAAACCTAACGCTGATCATCCGGTCCTAACACTCAAGGCGTCCGGCGCCGCCTGCTGTCCAAAGAAAGGAAAACCTATGCCGCCCCCATCCAGATCTTTGACCTATGCCATGCCAAAATCATCATGCGGCCTGCCCATGCGCCTACGACAGCCTCTGCTCCTCCCACCAGAACACACATCGGCTGCTCCCATGCCACCGGTTCCTTCTACTGTGTCACCGCAGTTCGTATCTCGCACCGCTACCTGCCTCGAAAGTAGAAGGCGTAGACCTCATAGTCATTCAATCTAAAGGTGCCCGAGCCTCCTCGATGTCTTTGGTAAGAATTAATTGCACTGTTCCTAGTTTAGGGGCCTTGTTCGTTTCACTGAAGTTCAGCTTATGCTGATTTGTTGTGAGAGGAAAAACATTGTTCGTTCACTTAAAAGTACTGCTAAAGTCATTTGAAGTTTGGTGCATTATAATTCAATTAGAAGCCATCACATTCACATAGGTGCATTGTTGCCCAAGTGCTGAAGTACATCAATTGAATTGTGAATTAATAGGAAGTATACATCAAATTTTGTATTTTTTTGTTGCTACACACATTTTTTTATCGGGGCGGTTTTATGATGGTTGATGTTGATTTGTTGTGAGAGAAAAATATTGTTCATTCGCTGAAAAGTACTGCTAAAGTCATTTGAAGTTTGGTGCATTGTAATTCAATTAGAAGCCATCACACTCACATAGGTGCATTGTTGCCCGAATGCTAAATACATCAATTCAATTGTGAATTAATAGGAAGTATACATCAAATTTTGGGCTGTTCCATTGCTACACACATTTTTTGACCTCCACATGTTATAGAGTAACAAAGTGTTGCAAGATTCCCTTAGAAATAGCAAAGTGTGATGTCACAGGGTCAGAGCCGTGACAAGTATAGTTGTTCGAGTTGGTGTCAGAGTACAAGTCTCCGGTGGCTCGGGTGGACTCAAGAACACAAGAATCACAAAGAGGACACCACGGTTTATCCTTGTTCGGGCAAATCGATGCCCTATGTCTAGTAGCTGTGATCCTTATACTCAAAAGCACCCAAAATCACGGGGTTACAGCAGAGTGTAGAGAGAGATTTGGTAGGGGGTTAGCTTGGTGCTAATCCTAAGGTTGCCTCACCACCGGTGGAGTCTTCCCATCGTCGTAGAGGAGGAAGACGATGGGATGCAGTGGAGGAGCTCTTGGTGCCCCTCTCTGGTTGCTTTGCTCTCAGTGTAGAGCAGGAGCAGATGAAATGGAATGGAATGTCTTGGGTTCGATCCCCCTCTAGGTCTAACCTTATCCCTTATATAACGAGATAGGTCAGGTACATGGCGGTTTGGGGAGATGAATCTATAGTCTACATGCACTAAAGTCCAAGAGGGTCTTGCAACGGTGCTTTGTGGACTGTGGCAGTGTCATGAAGCTGAAGAAGCCTTGAGCATCGTCTGGTTGCTCTGTTCTGACACTCTACATGTTAGGCTGTGTTGGCTTGGACCGGCCTCCCCCAGGTGGACCTTCTAGAGTCTTCTTGGTGGCAAAGGAGGTCAGCTCTAGGGGCTGACACATAGGCCTGAGAGCCGCCTAGCCCCTGGAGGCCATGGGAAGCTTGTCTTCTTGTGTCACGTCCTGTGCGTGACCCTATCATGGAAGTGGCCGGCAAGGCCATGCCTAGAGCACGGCATCTAGGAGCCCTGAGCCTCGATGGCCCAGGGCTTGTCTTCTTGCGCCTGAGCCTTGGCTGGCATTGTAAGCCAGGTAGGCGCCAAGGCCTGAGCTCAAGCATATCATCAATAGGGAGTCTAAGGCCTGGGCGAGCCCCTAAACCCTGTGTGGGGGCTATGCTGTGCTTAGACTCGTTCAGGTTTCTTCGTTAGAGGGTATGCATGAGCGTACCCGATGGGTACAGCCCCTAAGCCCCTGGGCGATCCTAGATGGGTCGGTCAGGGGGTCCCTTTGGTCAGGAACCAATGATCCCGAGGCTTAACATACACATATGTTAGAATCTCGTCAGGAGCCCTCTATCCCTTCGTGGTCTCACTTGGCCGGATTCGTGATGGCGACGAAGGGCTGAATTCGATCTTCTGGTGATCGAACTGGCCACAACGGGGATGGCTTCTGCTGACAGGAGTGTGTGTTGCCCTACGTGGGGCCATTTCCCATAGTGTGATAGGGGTGCTTGGCTATCGGGGCCAAGTGGTAGTGGTGCTGACCCCTTCTCTGCTCCTATCTCGCATAGGTTTGTGACCCGAGCGAGGGTTCGGTGAACTAGTTTGGGAGTTACCAACTTTGGGCCTAGGGAACCCTTCCTTCTAGTTGGGACCTACCGTGGGTCAGGTGATCGAGAGCGTCTGGGCTCTGGCTGGGGGCCACCTGATCACCCGGCAGGCCACACCCTTCTAGGGGCTTCGATGGTAGGCCTCGATCCTATCGGGATGGCCTTTAGGGGCCGACATTCTATGGCCATAGGTCGTGGCACGGGGAGCGCACCAAGCTTGGGCGGGGGACCCTCATTGGTTCCACCGCTCAGCAACTCCCGACCCAACTCCGAGGAGTTGGTTGGTTTTAGGGATGCACCACCCAAGCACCCATCAATCGAGGGGTCAAGTTGTTCTGTTTGGGGAGCCGGTGCAGCCCCCGAGGCCATCGTGGGGCCTCCTTGTCAGTGGTCATGGTGGCTTCTAGGCACGTCCCATCCGCTGACGCTTTCTACAGGTGGTTTGATGGCATCTGGGCCATCGTGCCTGACAGAGGAGTTAAGGCATGCGCTCCCATGCCGTCCCACTTTGTCTGGGAGATGGGACCTTAGGGCCACGTGGAGTAGATTTGGCAGAGGAGCCACGACACTTGGTGTGCGTGGATTGTTGACGGTAATTATCATGCATCATAAATTGTCAACATAACTTGAATAAGGGCTTCAAAATGATCACAAACATAGACTTAGGGGTTTAAACCAACACATTTCATGAGTTTTGGTGAATCTATGTTTTTAGCAGGGTTTATTCAGAAATCCATCAAGGTGGACCCAATCGTCAGAATTAAATGCAATTATCCACGATGGGAATAGCACTAGAAGGTTCTAGAGATCACTAGAAGCCATCCCCATGAAGCAGACTATGGGAGGATGATAGGTGGGGCCGGTCGGCCCCACGTATAGGCCAGCCAGCCCCCTGGCCCTAGCTTCAAACGTCAGTTCTCCACCACCTCCTAGATTGCAGCTACACCATTCTTCTAGGTTGGTTTGATCCAAGGGTCCATAATTGATGCTCTGGCCTACATATACTAGCCCCTACCCCCTCTCTGAGGAATTCGATCATAAGTCAAGATCAGATCAGAAATTAGGGTTTCTAGAGAGAAGAGAATAGAGCTCTAATTCCTCAAAGTTCTAGGATGGGCTAGCTAGCAAGATTCAAGTAGAGTTGGGCTATTGCTCATGATTCTGGATTCGCCATCTGGAGGCTGGTAAAGCCATTGTATCCCTCTATATTTTGACTTTGTGCTACTTCAATACTATGTTTCTATTTATTATGTTCCTAGTTTGCTTTGGTAGTGTTGGTGTTTCGAACAAACACCGGCGAGTAAATTTATAATTATGCGCGTTAGGCCCGGATGGTGCGCTAAAGGACACAAGGTTTATATTGGTTCGGACTGAACGTCCCTACGTCCAGTCTGTTGCTGCTCGTGTTATTAGCACTGAAAGCGGTTCATAGTAGGGGGTACAAATGGTTGAGAGAGGGACTGGTCCTAGGTCTCTGATGGAAGGGTCAAAAGGAGGCCAAGAGCCTGACGGCAGCTTGGCTGGGTATGTGAGTTGTTCGTTGAAAGTTGATCCCCCTTTAGTGGGATGCCCTGCCCCTCCTTTTATAGACCAAGGGGAGCGGGGCTTACATGGCGGAGGAAGGATAAAAACCCAGAGATCAAGAAGGTCCTCTAAAAGCGCCGGGTCTTCTTCTTCCTCTGGGTCAGCCCTCCCCCTAACACAGCCGAACGGTGTCGAGGGGGCGCGTTCGCCGGGTATGCGTGTGTTGATGACGTCATGCCCTGCAAGTGGTCACGTCCCATCCCGTCCCTACGGGCGGCGTGTCGGACAGGGGTGTCGGCCTGCGATACTGGGGGGGGGGGGGCGAATGGTGCGGCGCCCGTGCGCCTATCACTATCTGAACGTGAGTCTCATAGCGGCGTTTGTGTTAGGCTCTGCGCCCAAGGGTTGAAGGCGGCGCCCACAATACTGTTGGCCGAAAAACCCGGCGCCTACAGCACTGTTTAGGCTCTGTCAGGTCTGGCAGGGCCTAAAGCGCCCGTCCCGTCGTACCTCGATGGTACTTGTTAGTGGCATAGGGCATGGTCCCTGCTGCCGCGGTTTGACTCTAACATCCCGTCTTACCCTATTCCCGTCATCATGGAGGGGCAGGGTGAGGGCGTCAGGTGAGGTGATGTTAAGCCTTTGTCGGCCAGATGAGCGAGGCCAGCCCTAGGTCATCGGGCGGGGCGGAGCTAGCTCCCAGACATCGGACGGGGCAGAGTCTGGTCCTCGGGGGTCGGGCGAGGCGGAGTCTAGCCCTCGGGGGTCGAGCGAGGCGGAGTCTGGCCCCCGGGGATCAGGCGAGGCGGAGCCTGGCCCCTGAGGGTCGGGCGAGGTGGAATCGATCTCCCTGGTCTTGGGTGAGAGGCGTCGTTGCGCTCCTGTCCGATTGGAAGTGTCAACGATGTTTATCAATTCTCCCTCATTGGGTACCCCAGCATTAGGTCCCCGACAGTAGCCCCCGGGTGATTCGGGTGGAATCGCTTGGGGGGTGTTCTGGCCTACCGGACGATGTTCTGATTCGCCAGAGGGTGCGCGCGAGCGCACCTGACGGGTGTAGCCCCCGAGCCCCCGGGTGATTCAAGTGGAATCGCCCGGGGGGTGTTCTGGCTTGCCAGAAGGTGTTCTGATTTTCCAGAGGGTGTGCGCGAGCGCACCCGACGGGTGTAGCCCCCGAGCCCCCGGGTGATTCGAGTGGAATCGCCCGGGGGGTGTTCCGGCTCGCCAGAAGGTGTTCTGATTTGCCAGAGGGTGTGCGCGAGCGCACCCGACGGGTGTAGCCCCTGAGCCCCTGGGTGATTCGGGTGGAATCGCCCAGGGGGGTGTTTTGGCTCGCCAGAAGGTGTTTTCGGACCCTTTGCGGGTAGGACAGTGAGATTCGGTTTTTCTTAGCTAGATAGTTTCCAAGGGAACCCTGGTGTCCCGTTCACGGGGATGTTGCCCGGGTTTAGCCTGGCCGGGGTTTTGACTGAAAAAGTCGAAGTCCTGTTGGCGCTCATGTACCGGAGTCCTAGTCTCTTGTGGGTCCATCCCTCGTTTGAGATGTCCGTCGAGATTGTTGGGCCAACCCGGTCTTTCTGGGCCTAGATGGACCAGAGACGAATTTTTTCTGGCCCACGTTCCCTCTGTTGGAGAAGAGTCTGGTCGCCCGGGGAGGTGAACCGTTTAGCGTGATCTTGGTGGGAGCGGATAGGGATCGTGGGCGTGTGTCCCGCGACATGACACGGCGGTGCGCGTGGCAGGCCCGGGGATCGAGGCGGACAGTTGCTCTTCTCGCATCCGTCGCCACTATAAAACCACGGGGTTCGCCCCTAGGGTTCCGTACTTCGTCTCCTCGCCTTCGCATCCATAGCTCTCATCGCCAATCACCCTAGCTTCCCACGCCAAGACTGCTGCTGCCGTTAGGTTCACATCCGCGTTCACCGCCGCCGTCGAGCTCGCATCCGCGGCGCCGCCCCCGTTGAGCTCGCACCCACCTTCCTCCCGACATTTCGATGGAGCTGTGGGGCAGATCTGGCATTACTTCTCGGTGTTTGGAGGGCCTCGTCTGCCGTGGCCTCCTCCGCCCGCTGACACCCGTCGGGGAGTGGCTACTGCCCGGTGATGAGAGTGAGCCAGCGCTGCCCGAAGGGTATGTCGTGTCTTTTGCCATCTTTCATGAGCGGGGATTTGCCGTACCCGCGCATAGATTTCTCGGGGGTTGTTGGATTATTACCAGGTGGAGTTGCAACATCTTACCCCCAATGGTGTCCAACATATGGCGGCATTTGTTGCCCTGTATGAGGGTTTCCTGGGGATCGATCCTCACTTCGATTTGTGGCGGCACTTCTTCACCATCAGTTTGTCGAAGAGGAAGATTGGGGGGAAGGATGTGAACGTGCCGATGGGATGTGCCGGCATTCATCTGCGCCCCACCCGGTCGAGGGACTACCCGCTGATGTGTCTGTCGACCTCCAGTAAGGGGTGGCACTCGTAGTGGTTTTACGTCAAGGATGACCTGAGTGCCACCTTGCCGAGGTACTCTAGGCGTCTCATCGATGAGGCCCCAGAATCATGGCAGTGGGGCTGTCTGACTTCGGGGAAGAAGCACCTTGCTGATCTTCTCGCCGCCATTCATGCTCTGAAGGTCCGGGGCGTGAAGGGGTCGGGGATTATTAGTGCCTACCATGCGAGAAGGGTGGCGCCGCTAATGTCGCGCGCTTCCCTTGTACCGGATGGTTCCTAGAGAGTCGTTCGAAGGAATGGTGCTTGTTGATGAGGCACTTGCTCCTTCTAAGGTAGCGCAGCGTATCAAGGAGGAGGTGGAGCCTCCAAAGGACACCGCCGGCTCCGCCCTTGAACCTGTGTATCCGGTGCCAGGGCATCCCCCAATGTGACCGAAACCAGGGTTCTTCGAATTTGTAAGCTTTCCTTCCCCGTGCTCTTCTTTTCACTTGAATTTCTGACCCTTTAATACCAACTTTGGGATGGCAGGGCCAGCCGAGGAGGATAACCTTCAAGGACTGCTCGGTCCCACTACCGAAGGATCGAGTCGTGGCGGTGGTGAATCGCATCGCGGCTGAGTGGGAAAAGAGGGCAAGGGAGCAAAAGAAAGAGGAGAAGCAGTGGAAGCAGGAAGCATAGGATTGAGGAGAGGATGTAAGCAGTGATGACGATGATGATGACGATGATGTTGATGATGAGGTTGATGATGAGGTTGCTGCCGGTGTGGATTGGGGCGTCTTGGAGGACGAGGGCACGCTGACCAGTGCCCCTCCATCCGTGCAGGAACCCCTCTCATCCCACACGGAGGGAAGCGAGTCCACAAGGTCGGCGGAGGTTGGAGCCGAAGAGTCCGCCACTTCGCGCGGGGTGTCGGCAGAGGATCGGTGGGTGGCTGGATCCGAGGAGGTCCCTGAGGTGCTGGTCGAGAGGGGTGGCTCTGCGGCCGCACCCTCGGAGGTGAGGGAGATGAGCTCCCCTGCCCGGGAGTAGGGGGCAGGTTCGAAGCGGTCCTGTCCCGATGAGTTGGGGCAGGGGTCTCAGGGTTTGTCCCCAAAGCACTCCCGCCGACCGAAGGCATCGGGGTAAGCCATTGACTCCCCTGTTTTTCTTCCATTTCATTTTTCTGTTTTGACTTTATGCCTTTTTCCTTTGTGTAGATTTTTGCGGACGGGCCGCCCTCTGGGGCCGGCGCCCAAGAAGAGCCTTGCCCATCAGGCGGGATGGGCGGCGTCGCCTGACGTTGCTCCTATTTTGGGCAGGAGTGGCGACGATGCTGTGGCTGTGTTGGCCGACTCGACGACGGTCATGGCGGCGCCCGCGCCCTTGGTGGCCGCCGAGCAGGCGGGATCTTTCATGGTGGGTGCGGCACCGTCGGCCGAGGGTCGCGTATCGCCGGTGGAGGTGGTCGTGACCGCGCCAAGCCAGGATTAGCCGGCGCAGCCACGGTGGTGCTCGAGGGCGCAGTGTAGTCCGTGCCACCAGGGGCCCCGAACGGGTGGCTATGACTGCGCCGAGCCAGGAGCAGTCGGACGCAGCCACGGTGGTATCCGAGGGCGCGGTGTCGTTCGTGCCATCGGGGCCCAGGTGGAGATGACCGTGGCCACGACAAGCCTGGTGGGGCTGGGTGTCGCCTTGGTGGCGTCCAAGGGGGTGACGGAATCAGTCCCGACAGTGGACCCGCCCGTGGTGCTCGAGGCGGCCCAAATGGAGCAGGACCTGGTCGGAGGGTCTTCGGGCATCGTGATGGTGGTGCGGAGGACTAGGAGGGAGTCGCCCCTAGCCCCTTTGTCGGGAGGCAGCTGCTCCCCGGCGTGGGGTGAGCCGCCACTCCAGTGGATGGCCGCTCAGGACCCAACGTCGACCCTTTTCACGCTCGACGACCATGCCGAGAGCATGGAGCGGGAGAGTCTCAACGTCGGGCTTTCGACCATGATGAATGCCCTGGACCAGGTCAGAGGGGCCCTGCGTGAAATTTTCATTCCTACTAACCAGGTATCTGCTCGTTCTTCCTCGTTTTCCACTTTCTTCAAGTACTTTTGTGTTTTTGTATTTTTTATACCGGTCTTATTTTAGATTCTTGTTGCTCATAGTCGGAGCAAATCCTAGTTCCTCCGCGAGAAGAAGGCGGAATGGGATCGCCTTGCCGAGGAGGCCCGACTGCGAGGAGATGTGACTGCGTAGCTTGCTGCCGCCCAGCAGCGGGAGGCCCAGGCGCGTTAGGACGCGGAGGAGGCCCATGGGATGTTTGAGGACTTATCGGCGAGGGTGAAGCTGGACGAGGAGGAGGCCGCCAAGATAAAAAAGGAGCGGGACAAGCTGGTCTGGAAGGATGCCGAGGCCAGTAAGAGGGCCGCTGAGGTCCTGAATGAGCTGGAGACGGAGCGAGGTCTCAGGCGGGAGGCTGAGAATAGGTCCTCAGACCTTCAGCAGAGGGCAGGCCAGGATGCTGCGCTGATCGATCGGCTGCTCAGGGAGCGGGACGAGGCACGCCAGGCCAAAGAAAGACTTTGCTCGGAGCACAGCACGGCCTGCGAGGAGCATGACCGGGCCGTCCAAGAGCGCAACGAAGCGCGTCAGGAGGCGGAGTCCCTCTGGATGGATGTTGGAGCCACGGTGGCCCGAAGGCTGGAGGTCGAGGAAGCTTCTGTTGGACTGCGTGCCGATCTCGCCGAGGCACGGGGGCTTCTCCAAGCTGAAGGTGATGAGTATGATTGCCTATTCTCCGCCGTTCTAGCGGTCTGCAACAACCTACAGATGGCACAAGAGGAGGGGACCAGCTCGCTTGCGGCCCGTGCTGCTGGTATCACGGCTCGGGTGGGCCAGCTTGAGGAGAGTGCTTTTCACGCTGGGATCACCCAAGCCTTCATCGTCGCCCATTCTCATTACGAGAAGGAGATCAACCTAGAGGTGATGAGCGAAGGTTTCCGCCTACTTATGAGGATGAGGAGCTGGACGCGATTGAGAAGGCGGTGGCTCCTCTTGCGAAAAACCTGGCGGATAGTCTGAAAGAAATGGTTCTTCCTTCGTAGAAGTAGTTAGTCGAATAAATTTGAAAAACACTTATATGTAATATGTGAACAAGTGTCAGAACTTTCGTGTCCGGAAGCAGTTTCGTGGTTTTGCTTCGTAATTTTGTTTTGTTTGATTTCACCTTCTTCCCTTTTTGCAATCACAAAGAGTGTTTATTCGATCAGACCCTTCCCTTTGTCTTAAGGCCGCAGGGCCGGTGGTGTTTTTAGGGAAAAAAAATGGATTGTGCTATTTGAGCAAAACATACCGTAGCCGTCTGGACGTTTGGTTTTTTGCGGTTTTACCAATCTGTTCCCTCGAACCTTGCCGCCAGTCTTGATGCAAGGTGGGAGTCTGATGTAATGATTGTTTCAAAAAAAAGGAAGTGAGGTAGCCATACCCTTACCAGCCCCCGAGTGAGATCCGACCCCTTGCAGTTGCTGGGGTCGGGTGTTACTGGAGACCGGAGCGATGGTGTGCCCGATGAGCTTGCTAACGGGGATGTTCAGACGGAATCCCATTCCGTGGTTTTGTGATAGGGTCAACAAAGTCCTCGGATGGCGTTCCACTATTCCCCACCCTGCCTTCCAACAGAATTCCCTGAATGGGGACTCTATGGGCTCAGCAAAGGGGGCCTTCGAACCTCTGTCCCTGTATCGAGTGGCTCGAGCCCCCGAGCCTTGTTAGGGTTTCATAGGGGTCGGCCGCAATTCGCATGTTACCCCATCCTCGACTTTCACAATAGGAGGGGCCGAGTAGACAACACTTGCCTCAGTGGCTCGAGTGTTGCGCTCAATGATCATGTGGAATCCGGGTATGTTCGTGTGGAATCCGAGTCCATCATTTGCTGATGGGGTCGGTAAAGCCTTCTGGTGGCGTTCCACTACTTCTTAACCCGCCTCCCGACAGATGCCCGAGCCGTCCGATAGGTTCGGGTGGCCCGCTAGCCTCTCCTCGGTGGAGATTCTGTGGGTTTGGCTCAGGGTTAGAATCAAACGAGAAAAGGTCGAGATGTCCCAGTCCGCTTCTGAACGGGGTCGGGCAAGGCCGCTGGGGCTCGTCTCAATTGTTTTGTCCCTGGCTCTGTTTGACACGAGGTGGCCTCGAGCCCTTTGCGGGCCAGCCTTCGAACCTCAGTCTATGGTGGCTCATATTGAATGAAGCGGCTGCCATTTCATGACGCGACATGAAGCATTGGGATGCAGTGTTTTGCATGTGTAATTTTAATCGAGATGAAGGCGGGGTTGGTAACCTTACCTTGGTGGTACGAGCGATGGGAGGCTCTTACCAGATATGTCCATGTGGGGTTCGAGCCCAACGTCTTGTGGTGGGGCCGATGCGACCTGCATGAGTATTTTTTGATTCTATATCTCGATGGCGATCCGAGCCGTTCGATTGATTAGGGTGACCTGACAACTTCTCCTTAGGGGGAGGCTCTATAGGTGGACCCCTCCGAACCCTTCATGAGAAGGTGGATGCCGAAGTTGGAGATGCGGGGGGTGTGTCCCCGGCCTTAGACGCAGCGGAGGGGTCGGGTGAAAAGGGATGTCTAGGCTGGTAGACACCCTTGACAGCCCCCGAGCAATGTCTGTGCCCCTGCCGCTGCTGGGGTCGGGAGCTCGGTAATGATTTTAATGCGTGAAGTGAGAAACCAAAGGTCCTTATCTTTTGGCGGCCGTTCGTTCATTGTTTTTCCCGGGCCGTACGGCCGGTCTAGGAGGCCCGTTGGGCTCCCCTTTTCAGAGGTCCCATCGTGGGATCGTTCCATGGTCCTACCTGGGGAAACAGAGAGTCGCCTGCATGTGCGCGCTTTGATTGCTGCGTCCGGCGTGCGGTGGTGGTGGGCTATGCCCAGGCAACATCTTGTTTGACTGGAGCGCGTCCCGTCAGTCCAGGCACGTCCCCTCGGATTTCCGTCAGCGTCGATTTCATATCTGCATTCAAGTAGGGGAAGGGTGAGAGTTTTTCGTCCCAACCTTTTGCCTTTCCTTAGCTGCAGCACCTCCTCTTTAAATAGGGAGGGGAGGGGAGCTCTTGTCCCACCTCTTTAGCCTACCTCTGAGCCACTGCCTCTTCTTCCTCTTCCTTTCCACTGAATGTGTTCGTGCGTTGCGGCGGTTCCTGAGTGAGGAAGGGTAATGCCGGAGAGGATGGAACTCACTGATCCATTCGTGAATCCGGAGTGTGATGTCGGGCTAGAGGTCATCCAATGTAGATGAGATGGTCTGGGTCGCCTTTGTCGAGAAGGGGTCGCCACCGTCAAAGGAGGGGGGCACCGGAGGGTGCCGAGCGTCGTTGGCCTCGCCGTCGTTCGCGGTGGCCTTCCTTTGGCGGCAGTTGTCGGAGTTGCGGGTGATGATGATGGTGTAGTCCCCGGATGCCTTGGCGGAGGCGCCTTTGTCCGGGTTGTGGCCGATGGCGACGGCGTAGTCCTCGGATGCCCCGGTAGAGGGGCACTACAGTCACGGGCGTGGTGCTCGTCGTTGCAGATGACGGCGCCTTCGACGATCCTACGGAGCAGTGGGCCATCGCCGATGGAGAGCATGGTGCGGCGGCCACAGTAGATGAACTGGCTCGTGTACGTGCCAGGTCATCGCCGATGGAGGGCATGGCGCGGCGGCCGCAGTAGACGAACTGGCCCGCGTACGTGCCAGGTCGTCGCTGATGGAGAGCGTGGCGCGGCGGCCATAGTAGTACTTGTAGTAAAGCTAGGCAGAGACTGTAATTGAATAAGTTTTGTGGGGGAGCCCCGAGTAAACAATCCTTTGTATGATGAAATCACTTCGTGAGCTGTGAATTTGTGCAAAGAATGAATAAATTTTCATCTTTTGTTACGGCAAATAGTTTTTCAGCTTCCTCTTTGTGTAGAAGAGGTTTCGGTGCCCTCCGACCCTTCCCATGGGTCAAGCCGTAAGAAAGTGCAGGTGAAATAATTCTGATTACGCTGGTGAGCAAAGAGGTCACACACCAGCTGGGGCGTGGGTCTCTCGTAGTCCTACCTAGTTGTAGTCAGAATTTGCTCCCAAAATCTTAGTTCTTAGGACTTTGTTATGAGAAGGACGGAAAACTTTAGAGAATGTTTGCAAATGTGAAACAAGAAGTTTTTTTTTGCAAGGTAAATGTACTTGTGTCATTTATATCATCAGCCCCCGAGTGAGGTCCGACCCCTCGCAATTTGCAGGGGTCGGTCATCACTAAAGATCGGGGTTTTGTAAAGAAAAAACTGATAAGGAAGAGTATGCATCTTAAGGGTAAAAACGACATAGCTATTCGATGTTCCAGGCGTTGGTGAAGACCTTGGCGTCGATGGTTTTCAACTTGTAGGCACCTAGACGTAGTACTTCCACGATGACGTATGGCCCTTCCCAGGGTGGGGAGAGCTTGTGGCGGTCCTTGTTGCTCTATACAAGGTGGAGAACAAGGTCCCCGATGTTGAAGGCTCGGTCCCGCACCCATCGGCTGTGGTACCGCCGTAGCGCCTGCTGGTACTTGCCCGAACGGAGGAGGGCGATGTCTCGAGCTTCGTCTAGTTGGTCCATGGCATCTTGGTGGGATGCCTCGGCTCCCTGTTCGTCGTAGGCTCTGACTCTTGGCGCTCCATAGTTGAGGTCCGTCAGGAGGACGGCCTCGGCACCGTAGACCATGAAGAAAGGCGTGTAGCCGGTGGCCCGGCCGGGAATTGTTCTCAGGCTCCAGAGTACTGCGGGGAGCTCGGTGACCCAGCGTGCACCAAACTTGTTCAACCGGTTGAAGATCTTGGGCTTGAGGCCCTGTACTAGCATGCCGTTTGCACGCTCAACCTGCCCGTTCGTCCGGGGGTGCGCGACGGCCGCCCAATCGATCCGGATGTGTTGTTCATCGCAGAATCGAATGAATTTCCTGCCATGAACTGTGTGCCGTTGTCTGTGATGATGGAGTTTGGTACTCCAAAACGATGGATGATGTCGAGGAAGAACAACACAGCCTGTTCGGATTTGATTGTGGAGATTGGCCGAGCTTCGATCCATTTCGTAAACTTGTCTATGGTGACAAGTAGGTGGGTGAAGCCCCGGGCGCCTTTTTGAATGGCCCAACCAGATCGAGCCCCCAGACCACGAAGGGCCACGTGATGGGGATCATCTCGAGTGCCTGGGCCGGGAGGTGAGTTTGCCGAGCGTAGTATTGACACCCTTCGCAAGTGCATACGATTTGCTCGGTGTCGGCTACTGCCGTGGGCCAGTAAAAGCCCTGTCGGAATGCGTTTCCAACCAAGGTCCTTGGCATGGCGTGGTGATCGCAGACCCCACCGTGGATGTCGCTTAGCAGAAGTCTTCCCTGTTCGCCGGGGATACAGAGCTGTAGGATGCCGGTGTGGCTTCATTTGTAGAGTTCACCCTCTACAAGAACGAAGGACTTGGAGCGACGCGTGAGTCGTTGAGCTTCTATCTTGTTTGCTGGTAGTGCGTCGTGGAGGAGGTAGTTGATATAGGGCGTTCTCTAGTCATCCGGAGGGTCAGGCTCTGTTGTTGGATCCACTTCAAGCTCCATGACCTCGGGGTCGGGCGGAGCCATCGACAGGTCAGCCCACGGGGCCGGATCAGAAGGGCCATCGTCGGTCGGTTCTGTCCTTTCATAGCGCACCGAGGGTTTATGTTGATCGCTGGCGAACACACCCATTGGCACCGGCTCTCGGCCAGACGTGGCTTTTGCAAGTGCGTCGGCCGCCTCGTTGAGGCACCTTTGGGATGTGGTTGAGCTCGAGACCGTCGAACTTGTCTTCCAGCCATCGGACTTCTTGGCAGTATGCCTCCATCTTGGCATCGTGGCAGCTCGACTCCTTCATGACCTGGTTGATGACCAGCTAGGAGTCACCCCTGATGTCAAGCTGCCGGATGCCCAGCTCGATGGCGATTCGTAAGCCGTTGATGAGCGCTTCATATTCGGTGATATTGTTTGATGAGGGGAAATGGAGCTGAACCATGTACCTCATGTGGACCCCGAGGGGAGATATGAAGACTAGTCCCGCACCGGTGCCCTTTTTCATTAGCGATCCGTCGAAGTACATCATCCAGTACTCTTGATCGACGACTGCAGGTGGCATCTGGACCTCAGTCCACTCCGCGATGAAGTCAGCCA
This sequence comes from Miscanthus lutarioriparius, assembly GCA_904845875.1. Classification (NCBI taxonomy): domain Eukaryota; kingdom Viridiplantae; phylum Streptophyta; class Magnoliopsida; order Poales; family Poaceae; genus Miscanthus; species Miscanthus lutarioriparius. The sequence continues at coordinate 47,092,924 of CAJGYO010000018.1, read as the reverse complement.
GCACCTGGGATTTGATCGCTATTCAGGGGGCATAAGTAATGCCCTGATCCATTAGCTCGAGTGCCCACTTTACGGTTCTTCCTGTGGTGTCCTGGCTATCAATGACCTCGCCGAGGGGGAACGACGTCACAACTATCACAGGGTGTGACTCGAAGTAGTGGCGTAGCTTCCTCTTGGTGATGAGGACGGTGTAGAGGAGTTTCTGGATTTGGGAGTAACGGGTTTTGGAGTTGGATAGCACCTCGCTGATGAAATATATAGGGCGCTGTACCTTGAAGGCGTGCCCCTCTTCCTCCCGAACTACTACTAAGGTGGCGCTGACCACTTGTGTGGTGGCCGCTATGTACATCAGGAGGGATTCTCCGTTGCTTGGAGGAACCAGGATGGGGGGTTTTGTTAGAAGTAGCTTGACCATGTCAAGCGCCTCCTAGGCCTCGGCTGTCCACTCAAAATGGTTGGCTTTCTTTAGGAGTCAATAAAGGGGGAGTCCTCGTTCGCCGAGGCATGAAATGAATCGGCTGAGGGCGGCGAGGCACCCTATGATTCGCAGAACCCCCTTTATGTTCTGGATCGGGCCCATCTTTGTGATGGCTGAGATTTTCTCTGGGTTGGCTTCGATGCCGTGTTCAGAGACAATGAAGCCGAGCAGCATGCCCTTCGGGACCCCAAAAACACACTTTTCAGGATTGAGTTTGATGCCATTTGCCCGGAGTTTCGCAAAGGTTTGTTCAAGGTCGGTGAAAAGGTGGTCAGCCCGCTTGGACTTAACTACGATGTCGTCGACGTAGGCCTCAACAGTCCGCCCGATGAGGTCCCTGAAGTAATTGAGCATACAGTTCTGGTAAGTTGCCCCAGCATTCTTCAGACCGAACGGCATTGAAATGTAGCAGAACGATCCGAAGGGGGTGATAAAAGACGTCGCGAGCTGGTCGGTATCTTTCATCGTGATCTGGTGGTAGCCGGAGTATGAGTCAAGGAAGTAGAGGGTTTTGCACCCTGAGGTGGAATCAATTATTTGGTCTATGCGTGGCAAAGGAAACGGGTCCTTTGGGCACGCCTTGTTGAGGCCCATGTAGTCGACACACATCCTCCATTTCCCGCTCTTCTTTCGCACAAGAACGGGATTTGCTAGCCATTCTGGGTGGTGTACTTCCCTAATGAACCCAGCTGCCAACAGTTTGGCTATCTCTTCACCTATGGCCCTGCGCTTTTCCTCGTTGAAGCGGCGTAGGCGTTGCTTCACCGGCTTGGAGCCTGGGTGGATTTTCAAGGTGTGCTTGGTGACCTCCCTCGGGATGCCTGGCATATCCGAGGGTTTCCACGCAAAGATGTCTTTGTTATCGCAGAGCAAGTCGACGAGCGCGCTTTCCTATTCAGAGGAGAGCATGGTGCCAATGCGTACCTTTTTCGCCTCGGAGCTGCTGGGGTCCACGAGGACCTCCTTGTATCCTTCTGCCGATTTGAACGACCCGGTCGATTTCTTGGCGTTGGGTGCTTCCCTAGTCACCTCTTCCTAGAGGGCGACGAGTTCCTTGGAGGCGACGGTTGCCGTGGCGTGGCCGCAGCATTCGACCTCACACTCGTAGGCACGCTGGAAGGAGGTGCCGACGGTGATGACCCCATGGGGGCCCAGCATTATTAGCTTGAGGTAGGTATAGTTTGGAACGGCCATGAACTTTGCGTAGCATGGACGTCCCAAGATGGCGTGAAAAAATCCAGGGAACCCCACCACGTCAAAGATGAGGGTCTTAGTGTTGTAGTTGGACTGATCCCCGAAGGTAACGGGCAGATCGATCTGCCCTAGTGGCACGGCCTATTTACCAGGCATGATGCCGTGGAAAGGCACTCGGATTGGGCGGAGGTCCGACTGGTCGATGCCCATCACGTCGAGTGTCTTGCCGTACATGATGTTGAGGCCGCTGCCTTCATCCATTAGTACTTTCATGAGTCACTTCGGGCCAATGATTGGGTCGACTACTAGTGGATACCTTCCTGGGTGCGGGACGGCGGCCAGATGGTCGGCTCGGTCGAAGGTTATGGCGGATTCCGACCACCGGACGAAGGCAGGCGTGGCTGGCACGATTGTATAGACCTCGCGGCGTGCGACCTTCTGGCGGCGCTTGGAGTCGCAGGCCGTTGATCCTCCGAAGATCATAAGGGCGCCGTTTGGAATCAGGAAGGCATCGTCCTTCTCCTCGGTGTCGTCTATGCTGGGAGCAGGTTCCTTCCCCTGCTCCCCTTTGTTGGGGCCCCCAGACAAGTATTTGCACATGAGGCCACATTCCTTGTATAGATGCTTGGCTGGGAAAGCGTGGTTTGGGCATGGCCCCTCGAGCATTTTTTCAAAGTGGTTCGGAGTGCCCTCTGTGGGCTTTTGGCCACCTTTGCGGTCGGCAGCGGCCACGAGCGAGTTGTTGCGCCATTGCTTCTTATTCTTTCTTTTGGCGGGGCGGTTGGAGGCGCCTTCACTGGCGTCCTTGTCCCACCTCGCCTTGCTGTCGGCGCGGTCAAAGATGGCTCCGACCGCCTCCTCTCCTGAGGCATGGCTGGTGGCGATGTCCAGGAGTTCCTTGGTGGTCCATGGGCCCTTGCATCCCAGCTTGTGAACCAAAGACTCACAGGTGGTCCCGGATAGGAAGGCTCCTATTACGTCGGCGTCGGCGACGTTAGGGAGCTCATTACACTACCGGGAGAAGCGCTGGATGTACCCGCGGAGGGTTTCATCGGCCTTCTGGTGGCAGTTCTTGAGGTCCCATGGGTTCCTGGGGTGCTTGTACGTGCCCTGGAAGTTTCCCACAAAGATTTCCCTCAAGTCCGCCCAACTCTGGATGGCGTTGGACGGTTGGTGCTCCAACCATGCTCGCGCCTAATCGGCCAAGAATAGTGGGAGATTGCGAATAATAAAATCATCATCATTCGTGCCACCGGCTTGATAGGCAAGCCTATAGTCCTCGAGCCAAAGCCCAGGATTTGTTTCTCTAGAATATTTAGGGATGTTGGTAGGCGGTCGGTACCTTGGTGGGAAAGCAGCGTTGAGGATGTGCCAGCCGAAGGCCTGAGGGTTCGGTAGGACGGGGCTCGGGCTCCAGTCCTCGCCGCTGTCATAGCGTCCGCCATGCCGAGGTTGGTAGCCACGTTTGGCTCCTTCTCTTGAGTCGTTGTAGGTGCATCTGCGGGCGTCGATGGTGCTGCGTGCGTCGTGGTTGTGACCGAGACATTGATGCACCGGAGCAGGAGTGTGTTGTATGCCGCCTGGAGGTGTCGGATGAACCGACACGTCCTTGGCGAGGCCCACTGAGGGCGTGCGCTGGCTGGTGTCGAGCTCATGTCGCCGAGACAATGAGCTTTCTGCCTGCTGCACCGCCGCACGCTCGAGCAACGTGCGAATTTCTCGGCGGGCCCGGCGATCCTCGGTCGTCGCGGCCTCTGGAAGGCCGTGAAGCAAGGCCGTCGTAGTGGTGATGTTCTGGCTTGCCCAAGCAAAGTGAGGGAGGGTCCCATCATCGGTGAGGATCCTCTAGTGCACGTTATAGGCGGTGCCGCGTGCGTGCCCACCGTCTCCGCGACACTTGATTTCCTCATCGATTTTGCGGTACTCCCGAACTAGCTATTGTCCGGCGTCATCGATCTCTAGCTTTTGTGCTCTTAGCTGCTCCATCCTCATGTGAGGTGGGGCCATCGGCTCCACTCCAGTCCTGGTGTCGGGGTTGTGCATCGGGGTAGCCTCCCCCTCGGAGATGCTTTCAACGTGCCCCTCGAAGGTTTCCGCCATGAAGCATTCCCGGGAAGGGTGATGGCTCCCCCTGCTAGAGTCAGAGCTAGAGGATGACTCTGGCTCCTCGGTGAGGAGTTTATGGATGGACTCCGTGTCGTGTTCAATTACCCCCATGAACTCGCTGCCCATGGGAGGTTGAACCATGCGTAGTGCCATGAGGTGGCAAGTGGTCGCCGCGGCATTGCAGAGACCGAATGGAAACGCCGTCAGGGCGCTCCGTACGTGGGGCTCCGGAGAGAGGGGTCCCTCTCCAGAAGGTCGTGCCACGTCATTGTCGTTGGAAAGGGCAAGGCAATGCTGGTTCTCCCCGGACTGCTGGGGTCCAAGGGAGATGCCGAGCTGGCACCCAGACCTCTTGTGGTCGAGGACGATGGAGGAGCGAGATTGGATGGCGGTCTGCGCCCATACCAACTCTCCCCCCACTGTGAGGATGAAATCTAGGCTCCCGAAGCGCACGTGTGCGCCTAGGAACCAGCTGATGTCGTGGTTAGCCATCCGAGGCCTGGTTTGGAATGCGCAAAGGCCCCTACCTTGCACGCCAACTGTCAGTGTTTTGAACAAACACTAGCTAGTAAATTTATAATTATGCGCGTTAGGCCCGGATGGTGCGCTAAAGGACACAAGGTTTATACTGGTTCGGGCTGAACATCCCTACGTCCAGTCTGTTGCTACTCGTGTTATTAGCACTGAAACCGGTTCATAGTAGGGGGTACAAACGGCCGAGAGAGGGACTGGTCCCAGGTCTCTGATGGAAGGGTCGAAAGGAGGCCAAGAGCCTAATGGCGGCTTGGCTGTGTATGTGAGTTGTTCATTGAAAGTTGATCCCCCCTTTAGCGGGATGCCCTGCCCCTCCTTTTATAGACCAAGGGGAGCGAGGCTTACATGGCGGAGGAAGGATAAAAACCCAGAGATCAAGAAGGTCCTCTGAAAGCGTCGGGTCTTCTTCTTCCTCTGGGTCAGCCCTCCCCCTGACACAGCCGGACGGTGTCAGAGGGGGCGCGTTCGCTGGGTATGTGTGTGTTGACGACGTCATGCCCTGCAAGTGGTCACGTCCCATCCCGTCCCTGCGGGCGGCATGTCGGACAGGGGTGTCGGCCTGCAATACTGTGGGGGGGGGGGGCGAACGGTGCGGCGCCCGTGCGCCTATCACTACAGGAACGTGAGTCTCATAGCGGCGTTTGTGTCAAGCTCTGCATCCAAGGGTTGAAGGCGGCGCCCACAATACTATAGGCCGAAAAACCCGGCGCCTATAGCACTGTTTAGGCTCTGTCAGGTCTGGAAGGCCTAAAGCGCCCGTCCCATTGTACCTCGATGGTACTTGTTAGCGGCACAGGGCATGGTCCCTGCTGCCGTGGTTTGACTCTAATGTCCCGTCTTACCCTGTTCCCGTCATCATGGAGGGGCAGGGTGAGGGCGTCAGGTGAGGCGATGTTAAGCCTTTGTCGGCCAGACGAGCGAGGCCAGCCCTAGGTCGTTGGACGGGGTGGGGCCCGCCCTCGAACATCGGGCGGGGCGGAGCTAGCTCCCAGATGTCGGACGGGGCGGAGTCTGGTCCTCGGGGGTCGGGCGAGGCAGAGTCTAGCCCTCGGGGGTTGGGCGAGGCGGAGTCTAGCCCTCAGGGGTCGGGCGAGGCGGAGTCTGGCCCCTAGGGATCGGGCGAGGCGGAGCCTGGCCCCTGAGTGTCAGGCGAGGTGGAATCGATCTCCCTAGTCTTGGGCGAGAGGCGTCGTTGCGCTCTTGTCCGATCAGAAGTGTCAACGATGTTTATCAATTCTCCCTCACTGGGTACCCCAACATTTGGTCCCCGATAGGTAGTATTCTTGATATAGTCATGATTGATAATGAATTTATGCATATGTTCGCAAAGCGCTTAGCTTAGTACTCGATTGAGTTAAGTGGTCGACATTATGTAAGCGTGGTGCTTATATGTTGTTTACCTATGGATACACTCTACAATCCGAGGCTTGTGGTAGATCGTGAGTGTGACACTCTGGTTGAGTCCTTTGTAGTCCACTCCCCGTTTGTAGAACAAGTAGAACCCGGTTGCGAAGGGAGTCAAGCTCTATTCTTGATCTTCCTTAGTAATGTTCCTTATGCATAGATACAGTTAGTTATGCTATGGATGAGAGTGTATATACTAGAGTGTTCAAAAGACTTAGTAAATAAGGAATGACTTAGGAATCTTTTCTCTTAATTAATCTCCTACCTAGCTATACTATATTTATGTGTGTCTGTTTCTATCTCTGGATTACTATCAATGCCTTACACTTACCATTTATTTATCATTTGACTTACCCCTGTTAAAGCATGAGAGTTGATGATTTTATCATAAGTATACATATTTGTCAATATCTCTAGCCACCCCACCGCTCCTCCCTGTGGAAAATATAAATAGCAATACCTGGTACACTCCCAGGTGAAATGCTACAATGGTATATTATCTATGCACTTGCGGATTACTTTAACATATTTGATTTTCTCTGAGTTTACAAGTGTCATTAATAATTACCAACAATGCATTTCTAGTATCATTGCTAGGGATGACAACCTAGTAAAAGGTGATGCTAAGAAATGCCAACAAGCATTTCTAGCGCCATTACCGGGGAGGGGCATGGGGCTAAAAGAGAATTGATCAAATAAATTCTTATTGATGAAATCATAACTAGCACCTCTGCTTTAGCAGGCTTACCCTTGTTTGTCTTTGTTCATATCTTATACAGGGTATTGTAGGATTGGTTCTGATTCATCAACAAATTTCATCAATCACAATCAAACCAATCAAGAGGTAGCACAACACCAGTTTCTAAAGCCATGGCTGACAAGACTCTGCGTGAGTTCTCTGCTCCAAGCACTGAAAACATCCGCACTAGACCAACACTAGAAACCAACAACCTTGAGTTTGAGCTCAAGCCAAGCCTCATCAACATGGTGCAAACTACCCCATTTAGTGGAAAGGCACATGAAGATGCTAGTGCTCATCTTCAGAATTTTCAAGAGATTAGCAGCACGATTGTCATCAAGGACGTTGCTCAAGACATCATACTACTCTGCCTATTTCCATTCTCACTAGTGGGAAGGGCAAAGTAGTGGTTTGACACCAACAAAGATAACATCAACACGTGGTCAAGATGTTCGAAGGCCTTTCTAGCAAAGTTTTTCCCTATGGGCAAGACCAATGCCTTAAGAGGAAAAATTTCCAACTTCCAACAGCAGAAAGGAGAAACCATTCCAAAGGCATGGAAACATTTTCAAGAATAGATTTTAGATTGTCCTTATCATGGGATGGAAGATTGGTTCCTCATGTAAGGCTTCTACCATGGATTAATTCAGAAAGCTCGTGAACAACTTGATGCAACTGCTGGAGGAGCATTCATGTTACTCACCCTTGGAAAAGCTAAAACTCATGGAAAAGATTGCCTCTAACCAAGGCTGGTCTTAATGCAATAATGAAACATGCAATAAGAGTGAAGAAGTACCAGAAGAGGTGTGTGCACTTTCAACCAAGATGGATGTACTGTTGAATTGGCTCAAACAAACCAAGATGGATGTACTGTTGAATTGGCTCAAACAGCGAGCCAGTTACAAGAAAGATCGTCAAGCCATTCAAGATGCTTATAATGCCCAAAATACATGTGGAGAATATTTGGGGATTGATTTCCTCAAATATCAAGAGAATGTAAATATTGTCATCAATAGTTCCGTTCCACAACAACAAAGATAAGGATGGGGGCAACAACAACAACGGTCAAATTACCAAGGTAAGTATTATAAATCCCAAACAACTATTCTTAAGAAATTTGATCTTAGAACAAACCAAGATTAATGGAAAATATTTCTAAAAAGCTTGCTTTTAATGATAAGGTCCAAGAAAATATAAACACTAAAATGGAAAGTTTTTCTTCTGCTATAAAGACCAACTTAGCTATAAAAAAAGATAGAATCACAATTATCCTAGTTGACTGCTGCTCTGCCTTTTGCCACTAACCTTGAAAAGGTCAACACCATAACCACAAGAGGTGGCAAGTCTACTCATGATCCTCCATATCCAACAAGGATAGCTAAGACACCCGCAGCAGTACAAGAAGAGAAGAAGAACGATGAAGTTGAAGAAGTTGAGCCCCAAGGGCAGGAAATGATGCAAGATTTTTATGACACCACCCTCCTACTGTTTCCATGCAGAAATTGAAAGGCTAAAATGGATGAGCAGTTTGGTAAGTTTGTAGAGGTAATTCAAAAGTTATATATCAATATTCCTCTGCTAGATTCGCACTGCCGGGATTTTGGAAATGGTCCCATGTAGTCGATTCCCCAGACATCAAAGAGTTCTAACTAGAGGTTGGTGGTGAGTGGCATGGCATCTCTTGCATTGATATTCCCATGTTTTTGACATGGTGTACACCACCGTATGAAGTCTTTGGTGCCATCGTACATGGTTGTCTAGAAGAATCCACTTTGCTAGATTTTAGCATTAGTGCGGAATGCCCCATAATGTCCTCCATATGGTGATGAGTGGCATCTTTCAATGATCTTGGTTGCTTCCTCAGCCAAAACACACCTCTGGAGCAGTCCATCAGCGTAGACTCAGAAGAGGTACGGTTCATCCCATAGGTGGAGGCGACTTTCATGGATGAGCTTCCACTTATTCTCTCCTAGTGGTACATAACCTGCAACCATAAAATTAACAATATTTGTATACCAGGGGTCGGAGCCTGTGACCCTCAGGAGCATGTCATCCCACAGAAAATAGTTGATTGGCAGCTCCTGTGAATTCTCGAACTGCATTCTTGATAAGTGATCGACTACAAAATTTTCTATTCCTTTCTTATCTTTAATTTCTAAATCAAATTCTTGAAGCAAAAGGATCCATCTTATAAGCCGAGGCTTAGCATCTTTCTTAGTAAGGAGATATTTAAGAGCAGCATGATCAGTGCAAACAATAACTTTAGCTCCTACTAAGTAAGATTTAAACTTGTCAATAGCAAAAACAATAGTTAGGAGCTCTTTTTCAGTTGTTGCATAATTACGCTGAGGTCTTGACAGAGTTTTACTAGCATAAGAAATTGCATGATGCTTTCTATCTTTCGTTTGACCCAAAACTGCCTCCACAGCATAAACACTAGCATCACACATGATTTCAAAAGGCAGCGACCAATCAGGGGGTTGAATGATTGGTGCAGAGATAAGTGCTTTCTTAAGGATTTGAAAAGCATTTAAACACTTATCATCAAACTCAAAGGGAGCATCCTAGTCTAGCAAACTTGTAAGGGGTCTAGCAATATGAGAAAAATCTTTTATAAAATAGTGATAGAACCCTGCATGACCAAGGAAACTTCGTACCCCTTTTACATTTGTGCGAGGAGGTAGCTGTTCTATTACTTCTATCTTAGCTCGGTATACCTCAATTCCATGTTTAGACACCAAATGTCCAAGCACTATGCCTTCTCTAACCATGAAGTGACATTTTTCCCAATTAAGGACTAAGTGCTTTTCCTCACATCTTTGCAAAACTTTGTCTAGATTTTCTAAGCAATCATTGAAAGTTTTTCCATAAATAGAAAAATCATTCATAAAAACTTCCATGATTTCTTCTATCATATCAGAAAAAATAGACAGCATGCACCTTTGGAACGAAGCTGGAGCGTTGCACAATCCGAAGGACATCCTGCGATAAAGCATAAGTTCCATAGGGACAAGTAAAAGTAGTTTTGCTTTGGTCATCGGGATGGATCGGGATTTGATGATAGCCAGAATACCCATCAAGGAAACAAAAGAAAGAATGCTTTGCAAGCTGTTCCAACATCTCATCGATGAAGGGTAACGGGAAGTGATCTTTCTTTGTTGCCTGTAGTCAATACACATCCGCCATCTCATGACTGTTCGTTGGGGGATTAATTCAACTTTTTCATTTTTTACCACAGTCATGCCTCCATTCTTTGATACAACTTGTACTAGGCTTACCCACTCACTATAAGGGATGGGATAGATTATTCCGGGATGCAAAAGTTTCAAAACCTATTTCTTAACAAGTTCTCATCGCATTGTTAAGCCTACGTTGGGGCTCCCTAGAAGGTGGATATGCTGGGTCTATGGGAATGTGATGGGTGCAAAGGGAAAGACTAATCCCCTTGAGGTCTTTGAGAGAGTAGCCTAAAGCAGAGCAATGCTTTTCTAAAATGGTAAGGAGCCGCATGGTCTCATCCTCAGAGAGTTTATCGCTAATAATCACAGGTGACTCCCTATCGTTGTTTAGAAAAGCGTATTTCAAACTTGAAGGAAGAGGTTTTAGCACAATGGGGGGTTTTGGCGGCTCTTGAGTTTCATCTAGAGGGAAAGGATCTCGTGGTTCTTCTTCATCTTGGATGAACTCCTGGGCGTCTTCTTCGAGATCTTTGTCGGAAGCTTCCAGGAGAGAAACTATCATAATCTCCTCCATTAGATCTTGCTCGGTACTCATCTCCGTCTTAACATGTAATGAGCAAGTGATGGGAATAGACTGGTTTAGGCTTTTCCCGAGACTTACATTTATACTCCCCTTTCTTCCTTCATGAAGGAGTCTCTCTACTAGATGCCCTATCAAAAGGTTGAACTCCCAGATATCGAATACATAAAAACTAAGATACACCTTGGTTTCATCTACTTTGATAGAGATGAGGTGAAAAATTCCTTCACTAGGAAGGATTTGCCCTGAGAGACTTTTTAAGAGTTTGGTTGTTGAAGTTAATTGCATATTTCTAGGAAAGGTATGTGCAAAAGATTTGGACATAAGATTTACTCCTACAACCGGATTATAAAAAGCATCAAAGGAGGTTTTATGAATCTGACAACAAATGGAGGTAGAAGGAGAATCTAAATGAATAACTTTAGGAGAAAGCTTGGATTCTCCCAACCATTCATTGCTTACGATCGTTGTCAACTCCTTCATAGTCTTTTTAAGGAACTTCTCTTCGGTTGGGTCAGGAAGATGCTGGTTGGGTGCTGATGGTGCCGAAGATTTCCTTATTGTATAATAATTCGAGGTGTTTCCAAAATTAGAGAAGAGCACATCCTCAAACTCAATCATATTTTCCAAAGGTGGAATTTCTTCCTCCTTCGGTGGTTCGGGAACTTGGAGGATAGTTGAGGCTTCAAGTGGAGTAGCTAAAGGTTTGGGCTCAACTATCAAAGGTTCTATCTCATGAGTTTTCTCAACTACATCTTCTGGGCCATCATCACAAACACTGGTGCAGGGAGTGTTTTCTAGGATTTTCTAAGGATGTTTCTCCCTTCACTAGCAGAGCAGTGTAAGAAGGTACCTCCAAAAGCTGTATCAAGAAGTTGTGCGGTCTCCCCACTAAGACCCATATAAAAATATTGTAAAAGCATAGGGTCTTGAATGGCAAGGTCAAGGCTAGAGTTGACTAGGTCATTAAAATGTGCCCATGCCGCACCAAGAGATTCTTTTTCTTTCTATTTAAAAGATAGAACCTCTATTCGAAGGTTAACCACTCTAGAGATGGGAAAAAAGATAAGCAAAAGCTAGAACATAAGGCTTCCCAATCTCCTCGTACACTCCCTACGGTTCGGGTATACCAGTGTTTAGCTGTTCCCATCAAAGAGAACAGAAATAGCTTCCACTTTAAGGTTTCATGTGACATGCCTGCGATATGCAAGCATGCACAATTTTGTTCAAACTCTCATAGGTGGATACATGGGTTTTCGTCACCTTCTCCTGAGAACAATTGTTCCTGGACCATATTTATTAAACACGGACGCAACTCATAGCCATGTGTAAGGATAGGTTTCGAAGATTTTGATGGCTCTAGTTGTGCGCCCATGGGAGCAGCGAATTGATTGATAGGCGTGATGTTATCCATGCTTAAAGACAAATAAAAGATACAAGGAAAAACCTGGTTCAACAAAAATCACAGCAACCGTTTCCCCGTCAATGGCGCCAGAAAACTTGTTGACACCTGTGGTGGCACACAGAGACAAAATCTGCAAGAGCACGGGTATCGAAGTAGTTTTCACCCGGAGTATTATTGAGTATCGTATCCATGGGAAAACGTGTGCGTGTTGTCTAACAACTAGTTTGTCCAGGGATAACAATTAAATTTTAAGGTATGAGTAGAGAGGATTCCTATGGTTATAACCCTATGCACAGCAAGGCTTATGATTCTCGTGTTCACTTCGGGACGTCGCTTAGACGGTAAAGCACCGCTAATAGATAACTCTACTGACGCGACTACGGTCCTACTAATTTAAGAACCTGCTTAATTCGGCGTGGACTACAAAGGATAGAAGGGGTTGTCACCTCCCGCTGTTACCACACAACCAAGAAGCAGGGAGAAATCACAGGTAGCCGATAGCCTAAGCACCACGCTTATGCTAACGATTACTACTATAATCTAGATATCTAACAAGGACTAGAGCACTCAAAAGAACTGTGAACTTGTGAATAAAAGAGCACAAAACTTACTTTAAACAAACATCAATTACTAGAAGTATCTCAAATGTAGACTTGGAGAAGCCTAGATCCGCCAAAGTACAAGTCGTACAGGTAGCACCAATAGGCCGGTACTTCCTCCAAACTCTTCCCTTACTCTCTCTCTATTATGTATAAAGAATATATCCTAACTAGAGGACTAATCTCTCTTGAATGTGATGCCCTGATCCTGAGATGAGGATATGAATTAGGGTTTTAGGATGGCTCTAGGGAGAGGGGTACAGGGCCGTATATATACGGGGTAGCATCAATTCTGGACCCTCAGATTAAACCCACTTGAATAAATGGCGTAGATGCGATCTTTAAGGCGGTAGAGAACCGACATAGCGAGGAGGGGCTACCATGTGGGGCCCATAGGCTGGCCGGCCTGCAGGTGGGGCCGGCCGGCCCCCCATGTCAACCTCTCATGTTCATCTTCGGTGGAGAGTCCTTTGGTGTCCTCTGAAACCTTCTAGAGTTGTTTACGCCGTGGAAAAACAAGATTTACTTTGACAAATAGGTCCATCTTGATGGTTTTTTGGATAAACCTTGCTAAAGACACAGATTTACCAAAACTCATGGAATTTATTAGTTTAAACCCCTAAACCTATATTGGTGATGGAATTAAGCATATATGCAGGTTATATTGACGGTTTATAATTGGTGTTAGTGACCATCAATAGTAATCAACCGGGAAGTAAAATCCTTACTCTTGAATTTTTAAGCACAGTGCAACCATCTAGAAATCATCTTTATTTTTGCCTGTTTGATCAAGAGTATAATTTATCTTGGCTAGACTTTTGTAAAATTCTTAGTCTCGCTTCTAAGTGCACTCATGAGTGTCGCACCCGGTTTTAAGAATAAAATCAGATACACACCATATGTGAGCCTAGGAAGTCAAATCTCACATATAGCTACAAATAAAGGTAATATCAATAGACAATGCTTAATATATAACATACTTAGTATAAAGGATATAACCTTAGACAGCAAACAGCGGAAAGATAACTCCGATCTTTGGGTGAAGACTCCAATTCCACAGGGACAACTGACTGGTTGATCATAAGCCTAATTCCTCCAAACTCTATCAATCTGGTACCCATCCGGGATTTTTATCCAAATATGTGAAAAATAAAAGCAAGCGTAAGTACATGTCGTACTCAACAAATATAACATGGGGTTCATGAGGCTCAAAAGGCTGACAATGGTTTAACTATGATTAGCTTTTAATTGTCACAATTTTAGCATAGGAGTAGCAACAAGTTTATCACAAGCCCATATAAACACATGATCGGGTAAACATGAATAATGAATAGCATAAACAATAATCATTAGTGAGCATCTTTATCATTAGTATCATCAGTGTTCATCATCTATTCCGTAAATGTTCCAAGGCCGCTCATGGCCGTGAGCACGACTGATATACCAGTTTTACACTCTGTAGAGGTTGTACACTTTCACTGTGAGTCATGATTTACCCTTTCACCCGAGGTCACGAGCCTCTTAACCCACTACTAAGGAAGGTCGGCAGGGTTCACTATGAAACCTTTCAAAGGTTCATCTAACAAGTTAGGGCCGCTAAGGTTTCCCGATCAGTAAGCATGAACCCCCCTCCAAGGAGTGACTAACAAAATACAAAGAAATCAAAGTGCACCCTCTTGGCAGGCCGAGATCATTCAAACCGGAGCCCCTCTTGCGCCATAATGGTAACCTCTAACAAGCTAGAAAAGGTCCTCATACTGAGCTAAAGCTAGAGCCATATAGCCCTCACAGCTGTACTGTAAGTCCTGGATGATCACTTATAGATAAGTCCTTAGGGAGAGGAATCTAGAGCATTTAGAAAGTAGCTAAACACTCCAGCCCCCTGTTTCCATGTTGCTAAAAAGCATCTTTTAGTGTTTATTACATATACCATTAGTCAAGTTACAAGATCATGGTTGTAGTTGAGCACTAGCAAAGCTACCCAATGAAATAACCCAAAGGCATCAAGGTACAAGTACAAATTACTAGAAAATCCTTAGTGGTAGTCAATGTAGACACATGCCTTATGAATTAAATGATTAAAGGTGTATAGGACGACAAGGAAGATCCCCTGCTATACTTGCCTTAAAACACCGATCCTTCGGTAAGCTTTAATCTTCAATGTTTTTCTTCTTCTTGATCACCACGTATATCTCACCGACTGGACATAATCATATAGCACCACACAAGCATCCATACAATTATACACGAAGTAAACAATAGAACTAAATCAGAACAGTACACCAATCATAGAAAAACAAGTAAAAGAGTTTGAAACATGATTCTACGCATCGCTACGAACACAGTCGCGAGAAGCACTCTAATCGGAGCTACGGTTGAAAAGATACAACTACCGAGAGATTTGCTTTATACGTGGAAAACAAAACTATAGGCTTCATTTATTTTAACTATATAAATTCATATATATAAGATATTTTATAAATAATATAGATTGAATTAAGTCAATTTTAGATTTAAATTATAAAACTAAAGTAAAACAAATCATATTTTATTTATAAAATCCAGTTGCATAATTATTAATCAAGATATGATTTAAACCATGATATTTTAGAAATAGTAATATAGTAAACACTATTACTAACATGTAGATCTCATCGCTATGAATCTAACGTAACTTGAACAGGTCAAATCGGAGCTAAAACGCAGAAGATATGAATTAAACAAGATTTACTTTAATAAAATAATAGATTAAATCTAACCTCGAATTTTAAAAGTTGAAAATATCCTTAACAGTAGTATGAACACGTAGACAACGTAAATACGAACCTAATGCAATTTGAACGGGTCCAATCGGAGTTAAAACGATAAAGTTATAGCCTAAATACACCTAATGGCAAAACTGTAAATAACTGAAAACGTATTTTTGAAACCAACCGAGCAAAATACGCTTTTAAAAGAAGAAAGCATAATCGGAGAAATACGCAATGGACCGCGGGTTATATTTTGAAGAAACCGAGGGGCTCTTTAGCAAGATTGCCACGCGAAGGGATATCATGAAATCTCGACCGTCGGATCTAATTTGGACGGCTGAGAACAGAAGCAAGGGAGAGAGAGGACGCGCAGCCGGCCAGAACAGTAAGGCCAGCGCGGTGGAAGCCATGGCCGGCGGCGAGGAACTCGGCGGCGTGCGTGATTCAAGGCCTACGGTCACAGTTTTCAACGGAAAAGGCACGCGGTGGAAGAGGAGATTGAGGTGAGCTCACCTAGTTGCTTCCCACTGAGGAGAACGGGTCCGTGGCGGCGTGGAGAGGATGGGTAGCGTATGGCTTGGCAGGGCAGACAGCGGACGGTGGCGCGAGCTAGCTCTAGGCCAGGCGGTGCAAGATAGGGCGCGGGGTAGGCGGCACGGCGCGGTGTGGGCTCAGCTTGTATGGGGCCGGACAGCGTAGGGCGAAGGAGGAGTCGAAGACGGCGTGGACACGGCCTCCATTGGCAGCGGCGGAGTCCGGTATGAGGACGACACCAGGTAGGGGACGACACTGACGGTTGGGCCCAGCTCGTCAGTGGCTGGGTAATGGTGGGACCACGACGTCAGCGAAAGAAGAGAGGGGAGCTCAGCTACGCGGCTTTGCTGGGTTGGCCCAAGAGCGGGCGCGTGGGAGCAGAGCTGGGCTATGTGGGGAGGAAGAGCTAGGCCTGCGACTGCTTCAGCCAGAGCTGGGTTGGGCTGCAAAGCTGAGGGCGAAGCCGGGCCACTTGACCTTGGGCTCGCGGAAACAGAGGAGAGGCCGGGCTGGCTTGGAGCCTGGGCTGAAAAAGAGAGGGGGAGGACTAGGCTGCTCAGGCCAAAAATGAGAGGGAAAGGATTTTCCATCTTCAAATCTTCTTTTTCTATTTCAAAACCAATTTCAAATATGAATCAAATCTAATTCAAATATTATTTCGAATATACTTTCGATTCAAAAATAGGATAGGAACTTTTGTTAAGTTTTTAAAAAATAAATTATAGAGCCTTTTTAAACTCTTTTATTTTCCAATTTCTTTTTATTTTTCTTTTCTTTTATTTAAAAGCCATTTTCAAATTTGTTTTCAAAAGCAATTTAAACCATTTTGAATTTTAACCAAAACCACTCGACCAATTAAATCAAATGCATCGGCATGTATGCACATCCATGTTGCTAAACCCTATGGTAAATTTTAATTTAATGAAAAATATTCTTTTTCCTATATTTCATGTGCACCAAAAATTCATAAATAAATCATTTTAACTCTATTTTCAAATGAGCAAATTTTAGGGTGTTACACTGAGCTTCAGCATGCTACTCGTGGGTATAATAGGCTTGAATTTTGGCATGAGATAACTGGTAGAACTGAATGCTGCTATCCACAAACTAATGACATTCATAATCCCACTCTACGCTTTATGCATCGTTGGATAGGAGTAACTTTGTTTCCTAGAGATGACGTGAGAATTGTTAGAGACATTGATTTAAGACTGCTCTTTGCCATGGTAAATAAAATTAGCGTCTCACCCATAAAAGGCATGATGGCTCATTGGATGTCCTCTCATAAAAGAATGGGACCCTTTGATTTCATATCAATAATCACTATGTTTGCTAGTGTGCTATGGCTACTGCATCAGTACCCGCACATCTTGACCACACCTAGGACAATGTTAACTCTTGATTATTTTAATCATTCTCACATAATAGCTAGTGGTCAGGATGACACAATTGTCTACATGTTTTGTGGCCATCCATCTAGAATTACTTTCCCCTATGAGAGACTCAAGCTGTATGGGGGCCACCGCCTAACAATGAATTTAGACAAAATAGCGGGACGTAGGAGTTTTGCAGGACAACGTGTAACCCATAGCATGGCACGTGCCACAAAACAAGGCGGCACATCATGAGAAGCAGAAGACAGTGACTGGGAGGAAACCTCAAGCGCAATGCAACTTTCTAGCTCGGGGGGAAGACGCCAGCAACCGGCAGCACGCGCACAAAGCGCGCGATTTTCCATCTCTTCCTCACAAGAGAGGGAATATCATGGCTACCGGCAGGACATGACCCTACTCGCCAACCAGTTGGGTGAGCTGCGAGTCGGGCATGAGGCCATCCACAACATCGCTGTTCAAAATCAGCAGCGCCTACAAGAGTACAACGCCAGGCAGTGGGCAGCACCCCATGCGTAGCATGGAATGCACCCGCCACCATATCCCCCATCGGGACCATGAAAAAGGACAAGCTTGGGGGAGGTTCCCTCCACCGCTATGGTAAGTATTTCTATCTTTGCATGCTGCATTTAAATGAAGTTTATTTTATTTCCATCATTGCATTTAAAAAAAGAGAATGATGCTAGCTGATGAGATCCTAACATATGGAAATGTTAAGCCTTGGGATCAAAGGTTCCCGACTGATAGACCCCTCGACCAATCCCTCTAGGATCGCCTAGGGGCTCAGGGGCTATACCCATCAGGTACGCTCATGCGCACCCTCAGGTCAAGGGATCAGGCCAAGCCCGAGCAAGTCTACCGCCTCTGCTCGGGGCTTAGGGGCTCGTCTGAGGCCTAGGCTCCAGACCGATGGAAGCCAGGACCCGATCCTTGGCCCTCTCCAGGCCTTCGGCGACATCCAAGGCTTGGGTATGACAAAAAGACGCGCCCTGAGCCACCAAGACTCAGGTGCTCCCTGCCGCTACCCCTTGGGCATAGCTCTGCCAACCGCTCCCCCAACAGGGTCATGCGTGGGGCGTGACACAAGAAGACAAACTCCTCCATAGCCTCTAGGGGCTTGGGGGCTCCCTAGGGCCTGCACGTCAGCCCCTCGAGCCAACCTCCTTTGTGACTAAGAAGCCTCCAGAAGGTGCACCTGGGGGAGGCCGGTCCAAGACAACATAGCCTGACACTCAGCGTGTTAGAACAGAGTAGCCGGACGACGACCAGGGCTTCTTCAGCTCCATGACATCGCCATAGTCCACAAAGCACCACTATAATACCCTCCTGCACTCCGGCGCATGTAGAGCATAGGCTCAGCCTCCAAATCACCATGTACCCAACCTATCTCGGAATATGGGGTAGGTCAGATCCTAGGAGGGGGAGGACAATTCTAGATAGATCATTCCACTCCTCATTGATCCGCTCTAGCTCAGCACCGAGAGTAGAGCAACCAGAGAGAGGGGCACCGAGAGCTCCTCCATAGCATCTCATCGTATTCCTCCAGTCCGGTGAGGGGGAAGGCTCCACCGACGGTGAGGCAACCTTAGGATCAACACCGAGCGATCCCCCACCAAATCTCTCTCTTTCTCCTGTACACTCTGTTGTAACCCCCTATAACAGAAATGTCTAATTTATAAGAGCACAAGTATAATGGCAGCCCACAAGCAGTTGAACTATCATACTTGAGCCCATATAAACTTGGTAGTCCATCGAGTACCACGAAGGGTCTCGATTCATCGCCAATATATAACCAAGATCGTACATGATTCAACTTACATGCCACATGTTGCATAGAGTTCACAAATACATTGCCATACATCAGAGTGCGATTAAAGTTATTACAAACCAAGTTCAAATAAAGTAGTATCAGAAGCAAAGTAGTTTTTAAACCAACATCTCACACCATTGTTTAATACAAGCCAATTTGTGATCACCACCCACAAAAGCATCACAGATAAGATATATAAGTAGAAGCGCCTTGCCTGAGGCCTACTCCTCGTCCACAACGGGACAGAAGCAATTCTTACAGTAGCCATAATAAACAGTGTTATCTGCAACAAGTGGGAAATAAACCTTGAGTACAAGAAGGTACTCAGCTAGACTTACCCGTCATAAACCAAAAATAAAAAAGACTCCAAAGATCATGCAAGGCTTTATACGTGGAGCTAGCTTAAAAACATTTTGCATAAAAAGCCACTAATTCAGCCATACATTTTATAATTTGGTCATCAAGTTAATTATAGCTATTCATCTCTAGATTAGCAAACCAATGCCAAACATGTGGTATATCAGTAGTGATAGAACAATAGTAACCATAGCAATTTATTATATCATTCTCAGAACCATTCCACTTGCCATTATCACTATGATAGCAGGAAGCTCATTCAAGTTTCTCACTATCCAAGAGAGACGGTGATTCTAATCGATTGCAACTAGCTAGGCAGTATTCCTAACACAAACCTAGATAGACCAGATCAATGGTCATCTTAGGTCACCTTTGGTACAACTCGGGTCCAATTTGCGGGTTTGATCAGCGCCACACAATCAGGGACACTACTAGATGCCAAGTCGATTAGGACTCTAATCTGCCCTTGGCCTCACACCGACTCCCCGCACATCCTTACTACCTCCACTGTGTGCACTCTAACAGAACGAGGCCTGGCCTAAGTTGAGCTACTCGGCTTCACGGTCGGAACGATTTATCCGACCAGCTAAGTGAGAGGCATGCGTTCAAAATGACAGAGGACCAACAACGATGCGGTCCTTAATCGGCGTAGACGGAATCACATGAGTCAACCTAGAACATAGACTCAGTCCGGCCTTGATTTACAACATCCCATGGTTCTTTTACACGATAGTAAATATAGCCAACCGTGGTTCAGTGTCCACCTATATCTCGCAGGTGACAGGAAATCACTCGACTTCTACCTCGCTAAGCATTGCTAAGCAGTTATTCGATCTTGGACCTACATAGGATTCAAGGTATATTTCTAGACATGGTAGTTCTATGCATCAAGTGTTTTCAATCAACTCTTATAACCTAATGCATCAAACATAAAGGACTCAAGTGATATTTTGTATAACATAGGAGGCTTAAAATGCTCCGGGGCTTGCCTTTCAGGAAAGAAGTGGGTCGGTGGTCAGGGACTCTGAAAGTTCCTTAGTAGCTGGCTCTCGCCTTTGGGAGCTATTGGCTGTGGTGTCTCCTGATTCTCCTCTGCCTCTTCTTCGAATTCTAGTAGGGTTACTCCTTCGGGCGATCCTATATGTATGAGCATGAAATAAGATATCATGGATGCATAGATAATGACATGGATGATATGATATGATAAAATGCATGCTCATAAGTGTCCTTAACAGTAATATATTAAAGTGATAACAAGATAAAATTTTATTTTACTGAGTAGGTGCATATCTCTTCTTAGTAATTAAACAAACACCTATTTAAAATATTTTTGGACTGCAAGACAGTAGATACTTGTTTTGAGCCAAACTAGAGTTTTACACATCCAAATGATATGATGTTGGACTTTCTGGAAATCTTATAACATTGTCTACAACTTTCTTTTAATCATCTTAAGGTGATTCAGTAGCTATCTAGGTCAAACAATTCAATCTTTCAGATCTGTCCAGACACTAAGCAAATCTGAAAGAAAACTTCTAGAAGCTATAAATCTTAAACCATTTAGCCTATAATTATGAAATTTTAGGACAAGACATATGGGTAAGTTATCTACAACTTTGTTATTAACAAGTTTCACAGAAAAGATCATTACCATCACGAAATTTTGACCACAACAGAAACTACACATGCAGCCGTCTAGCTGAATTAAAGAGCAATAATTAACTTGTTGCCTATAACTAATTAATTCTAAGCACAACTACTAATATCAACAGATCATATGCATCACAAGCACTCTAGAAAACATCATGGTAAAACCCCAATAACTTATTTACATGCATTTATTAATTTTCTTATATAATAAGGTGATTTAAAGGATAAATATTTTAAGTGCTCAATAAATTATGAGAAAATTACAGTAGGTTACATATGACTCCAATAGTCTACTGTACAAATTTCATGCCATTTGGATTAGTATAGTAATCTCTACAAAAATGACAAGTTGCATAGGCTTATTTTAGCAAAAATAGTTTAGCCTAGTGAAAAGTGTCAAACAATAGCTTTCATATTTTCCTTACTTTCATCCTCGAACAAGAACATTGTGTAGAAATTTTCATGACCATTAGTTATGCATATTTACCCCTATTAATTTCTCTAGAAACTAGTAAATAATCAAGGTTAAATAGAAAGACCATATTCCAAGTATGTCTACTGCAGGTTTAGTATTTTTTCTAGCTAGAGCATGCCAACACAAGACCCATAAAATTGGAATCACAATTTTAGCACTTCCCTAGCTCAAGTTATGCATTTTACAAGATAGAAACAGATTTAAAAGCACTTTACTAGCTTAATTTAATTCCCCCAGAAAAATATCTCAAACAGTAGGTTTCATATTTTTATCAAATAGTACACTTCATGATGAATCCAACAAAATTTGGTTCACTCAAATTGGACAACCCTAGCTCCAGTTATGAACTTCCAAAGTTTGCATTCAAAATTGGAAAAGAATAAAGAAAAACAAACAAAACCCTAAATGTTATGTACACCTGACACAGCACACCCAGGCGCCGACAGCTGGGCCACGCGGGTCAACGGGACCCATGTGCCAATGAGACCAAGGAAGGGTGCGGTGTTTGACCGGTGAGAACTCACCGACGGCAAGGTCTTCGGCGAAACCACCACCACCATTGTGCTCCCCTTGTCAACCCACGTCTAGTGGTGTAGGTGGTTAAGCCAATTATAGCGGTTAGACACGGTGGCGGCAAGCATGGCGGCGCGGCAGAGGTGCACGACGGCGCCATTGCCGTTCATTGTAATGTCGAGCTCTCCCAAGCTCGATTAAGGCTTTAGGGTGACCTACTTGACGACCTAGGGCTAGGGTTAGGATTTGGCAAAGCGCCGGTGAGCTCGGCCGCGTGCATGGTAGCTCAGTGGTGAGAGCACAGCGGTGTGATGCATGACGTTCTAGTGAGCCGACGGTTAGTGATGGGTCTCCATATTTGGGGTTGGCACTAGGGTTCATGGTGGCTCAGAAACAAACATAGGAGGGGGAAGACGGGGTCTAGTTGGTGCCAGCCAAGGCAAGCTTGAGCTCGCGGCCATGGCGGGCGTGCTCGGTGCGGCGGCGCGTTCCTGCACGGTGGTGGCTATAGCGGTTAAATAAATGATGACCTGAGCATCTATGACCTAAGGCGATGATGGACCAAGGGAGAAGAAGGTAGGAGGAGCAGTGGATATGGCTGGCCATGGTGAGGTTGAGCTCAGCGGCGCACCGTGGCCATGGTGATGACGGCGATGTCCAATGTGGCATTACCTCGGCTCGGATGGTGGCACTGGTGGGTCGGGAACGTAGAGTGGCTCACGGCGAAGCTATGCATATGATGGATTGGATAGAGATACGGCGGTGGTGGCGTGCGAGGTCGGCGAAGGCACGACGGCGATGGCGATGGTGGCTCGGCTCGGCTGTGAGAGAGCGAGAGTGAAAGAGGCAGGGCGAGAAAGTGAGAATGGGAGAGAGGAGCAGCGTCGCCTCCCTCTTCTCTCCACTTCAGCATGGTGACACGAGGCCGGTGCCGGCATATGGGCGCCATGCGGTGGCTCGCCCCTGCGCGCGGTCGGCCACTAGGGCCGATTCAAATTGGCCATCAAGGCCTTATGTAGATGACTGACAGAGCTACTTTCGTGCATGTGTAACTCCTAATCCATGGTGAATTAGTGAAAATGGTATTAATGAAAGTTGTAGAGCTACATGTACTCTCCAACTTTGCTTTAGAAAGCTTCCTCTAATTTGTCATGGTTTTCAAGTTACAATGCCCCAAAGTTGGACACTTGAAACTGTAAACAGTTTCTTGACAGCAAAAATTGTCTCAAAACAGCATTTTGTTGATTCTTGTGGGCCCTAACTGATCATGTTAGGCACTAAATTAGATCATGACCCTTAAACAAAGTTTGTTCCACATAAGATAAGCTCTAAATTTTATTAAGGGTGCACTGCCATGCAAACACTCTATTCTATAGTTCAACTTTGGTCAAAGTAGGATCATGAAAAATGACATTATGAGTAAACTAGGACTTAGAAGCAAAATTGGCCCATGTCATGAATACAAACATTGTTACATTTACCATCCTAGACATGTATAAGGTGTTTTTGTGACCTCACAACCATCCCTTGCATTGGTCACACATGATCACAAGCATATGCATGTATATAATCAACATCACATGTGATAATATATAAAGAATAAGATGAAATTCCATATGCTCATGCTCATGAATGCTTGGATGATGCTTGTGCTCATGATATGGAAGTGCCAAATGCAATGCTTAACACTAGGGTGTTACAACCCCTCCCCCTTATAGAAATCTCATCCTAAGATTTGAAAGACCTACCATTTTTCATAAAAAGCGGGATAGACCTCACGTAGATAGTCCTCTCGTTCCCACGTGGCATCTTGTTCGCTGTGGTTATTCCACACCACTTTGTAGAACTTGATGACCTTGCTCTGGGTCACTCTTTCCATTTCTTCCAACACTTGGATGGGTTTTTCTTCATAAGTCAAATATGATTGGAGCTTAATGTTGGAAGGTTCAATGGCTTCATCAGGTATGCGAAGGCACTTTTTAAGTTGGGAAATATGAAAGACATTGAATATGGCTCGCATCTCTGGAGGTAACTGGAGCTTGTAAGCTACCCTTCCACTTTGCGCGATGATCTTGTAAGGGCCTACATATCTAGGTGCTAGTTTCCTTTTCACACCAAACTGTTGCACCTTTTTCATGGGTGATACTTTGAGGTATACAAAGTCACTTACCTCAAATTCGATACGCCTTCTTCTCTTGTCGGCATAGCTCTTTTGCCTAGACTGAGCTTGATATGAACCC
Source organism: Miscanthus lutarioriparius (assembly GCA_904845875.1). Taxonomy (NCBI): domain Eukaryota; kingdom Viridiplantae; phylum Streptophyta; class Magnoliopsida; order Poales; family Poaceae; genus Miscanthus; species Miscanthus lutarioriparius. Next base: position 47,068,986 of record CAJGYO010000018.1, on the reverse strand, counting down.
GCTAGGGTGAATCTTGATCTTTCGATGAGAGAAGGTGGATAACTCGATTTGGGGATGGAGATGACGTTCACGGCCTGACTACAACCATCCAAGGATGCTACGCCTTAGCAACCGATACACCAGCTCCAACGGCCGTCGCGATCTTGTGGAGCACGATCAACCAAACCACTAGGGTAATTCCTTCAAGCAATATAGGAACAAGCAAGAACAAGTAGAACAAGCAACTCAATTGCAAATATGGAGGTGAAAAACCAATCTAAACTCACAAAGTTGGGGTTCTAAATCAAGTAGAACGGATGGTCTAGTCAACACACGCGTCTACAAGGAAGTAGCAATGGCTAAACTTTCAACAAAACAAAACTCAATCTATTTGTGGCGGCTCTAATCCTTATTAATACCTAGGGGAATGACCAGGGGGGTGTTGGGGTCGTTCTCCAACCCTAGGACACGTCCCTAATGAACCCAACTTGATACATGGGCCATCGGACCAAAATAGGGTGACGCAGCACCAAAGGTAGAAAAGGTCCTGGCATTGAAATGACAACTTCAGATGTATCAGATAAGATATAGCCATGAGTCTAGATCCGTTGGAAAATAGACTTGATAAGCTTTCCAAAAAGTGCTAGAACGTCCCAATCGGAGTCCGTATGAAGTCGTGGCGACCGTCGCAATTTGGGACTATTTTGCAGTCCAAATTCAACTTCCAAAACGTGTTGGACTTGGACTCTTTCTTTCCTTGGGACCAAAGTGACGTGGTGGCCTAGTGGAGGACATTAGGAATACTTGGATTTGGTCCCCAATCAACTTCATTAACCTTCCATGCTTTCCATATGCAATCAAACCTTCCCTTGATCCATATAAGTAATTCTAAAAATGAGAATGAACACACATCATGGTGCAGCACCAATTCATCAAATGTATCAAATACAATCATGATAAAGAATTGTTTCACCTATGAATCAAAAGTTGCCAATGTGGATGTATCCGAGCAGGTGATGTCCTCATCAGAGCTGCTTTGATAAGTTGTTGGATAATACTCACTTGTTCTTCAGCTTCTTTGACAAAATCAATGCCATAGTATCTCCTTTCTCTGGGCTCAACCCAATTCACAGGAGTTCTACATTTTCGACCATACAAGCCCTCAAAAGGAGCCATCTTGATGCTTGCTTGATAACTATTATTGTAGGAAAACTCGGCTAAAGGTAGCCATTTTTCCATTGAACCCTTGGAAGAGATCACACATGCTCTTAGCATATCTTCTAAGATTTGATTTACTCGCTCAGTCTACCTAGAGGTCTGAGGGTGATATGCTGAGCTTCGAACTAGGTTGGTACCTAACTGCTTGTGCAAGTGCTCCCAAAACCAAGCAGTGAATTGGGGTCCCCTATCTGACACAATTTTTCTTGGTACCCCATGCAAGCATACTATCTGAGCTATGAATATTTCTACATACTGATACGGTCGATAGTTGGTTCTTACGAGAATGAAATGTGCGGATTTAGTCAAACGGTCTACAATTACCCATATCAAGTCAAAACCTTTCTGAATAGTTGGGAGTCAAATAATAAAATCCATGCTGATCTCCTCCCACTTCCATCCTAGAATAGATAAAGGTTGGAGCAATCCGGCAGGCTTCAAATGATTAGCTTTGACTCTACTGCAATTATCACACCTAGCGATATAGGCGGCTATTTCTTTCTTCATCTTAGCCCACCAAAAATGGGTTTTCAAATCTTGATACATTTTGCTACTACCCGGATGGATGGACAACTTGGACGAGTGAGCTTCATCTAGAATTTGATTTCTATGTTCACGGTCTTTTGGTACCATTAGTCGGTTCTTGAACCATAGCACACCTCTTTCATCCACCCTGAAATGCTTGGTTTCCTGTTCCTTAATCTTTCTCTTTATGTGAAACACACCTACATATGTCTTTTGTAGTTCTATGATTTTGCTCTCAAGTGAACAACTGACAGTGATGTTGTGTAGCACAACAGGATGCAATAGATTAAACCCATCTTCCAACAAGGCTTCTAAGGCATTACAATGCGATTTCTGACTAAGTGCATCTGCTACAACATTGGCTTTTCCTAGATGATAGTGGACTTCCAAATTATAATCCTTAATCAGCTCTAACCACCTTCGCTGCCCCATGTTCAAGTTAAGTGAAGATGTATTTGAGACTTTTGTGATCAGTGTATATGTGGCATACATTTCCCAACAAATAATGTCCCCATATTTTCAACGCATGAACAACTATTGCGAGCTCTAAATTATGTGTGGGATAGTTGACTTCATGCTTTGTCAATTATCAAGAAGCATAGGCAATAACTTGACCTTCTTGCATGAGCATACACCACAAACCTATACCCAATGTATCACAGAACACATCAAAAGGCTTTTCAATGTCGGGTTGTGCCAGAACATGAGTAGTGGTTAGCAAGGTTCACAGAGTGTGAAAAGTAGCCTCACACTCTGGAGTCCAATTGAACTTTTCATCCTTCTAAAATAATCTGGTCATGGCCTTAGCTATTTTGGAAAAATCTAGAATGAAACGACGATAATAGCTTGCTAACCCTAGAAAACTCTGAACTTCATAAACCGAAGTTGGGGCCTTCTAATCCATAACCTCTTGTACTTTAGATGGGTCTACAGAGATTCCAACTTCAGATAATACTTGACCCAAGAAAGGTACTTTCTTTAGCCAAAATTCACACTTGCTAAACTTTGCATACAATTTATGCTCTCTCAGCCTAGACAAGACAACTCTCAGATGCTCTGCATGATCTACCTCATTCTCAGAGTAAATTAGGATATCATCGATAAACACAACCACAAACTTGTCAAGCTCAGGCATGAACACCAAATTCATTAGGTACATGAAATAGGCAGGAGCATTTGTCAGTCCAAAAGACATGACCAAATACTCATACAAGCCATATCTAGTGGAGAAAGATGTCTTAGGTATATCCTCTAGCCTGATCTTAATCTGGTGGTAGCCTGATCTCAAATCGATCATAGAGAATACCTTTGCTCTTGCCAATTGATCAAACAAAATATCAATACGAGGCAAAGGGTACTTGTTCTTAATGGTTACGGCATTAAGCAGCCTATAGTCCACACACATTCATAACGATTTGTCCTTTTTCTTCACAAATAAAGCTAGACAACCCCAGGGAGATGAACTAGGTCGAATGAGACCTTTGTCCAAAAGTTCTTGTAGCTGAATTTTAAGTTCTGCTAACTCATTGGGTGGCATCCTGTAGGGTCTTCTTGAGATAGGTGCTATACCTGGCACTAACTCAATCTTAAACTCCACATCCCTATCTGGTGGCAAACTAGGCAATTCGTCTAGGAATACATCAGGGAACTCGCAAACTACTGGAATATCATAGAGAATAGTGGTTTGGATGGCACATGACAAGTTTTGAAGATCAAAACTTCTTGAAAGTAGTACTAGAAAATCATTACCCCCTTGGGTTCCCTCAGCATAATTGTTCTAGTGGACGTGTCAATGAGAACTCCATGACCACTCATCCAACTCATGCCCAAAATCACATCTATGGCTAACCCAGGCAATACTATGAGATACACAATATATTCCCTCTCTTGTATAGAGATAAGCACATCTCTAACTATTTGGTTTGTAGAGATAGTAGCTCCAGCTAAACTTATACTATAACCACCCTTATCTACCTCAATTATCTCAATTGTGGGGTGCTTGTTTACAAGAAACATACTAGCAGTCACGACTTCCCCAGCGGGAATCTCCTCCATGGCTGTATAGTACGTGCATGTATCTAGGACGTGCCTTTGGATTAGCTTGCTTTTGGTTGCCTTGATTCTGATTTGCACCCTTCTTATATGGGCATTCCCTAGCCCAATGGCCAGTTTGGTTGCAATTAAAGCATGGCAGATTGCTTTTTGGCCCTGTGGAGCTTCCCTGGCCTATTTTACCCTTGGGTATGGCAATAGTGAAGGCTCTACAAAACACCTACTAAGGACAACTGGCCTAGACTTTTTGCTGGGGAGGCTTGAATTTAGGTGCTGGGGGATGGAATTGTGACCTAGCTGCCACTGGAGCCCTGGAGTGAGAGGAACCTAAGGCACCTACCTCAATTGCCTGCTTGTGGCCTTTTGCTACTGCATGTAGGTTGTTCTGGTTTTCCTATGTCAGGGCATCACTAACAAAGTCATTGTATGTAGCACATTTGGAGTTGGCCATTGTTTTCATCAACTTGGTGCTATGGCCTCTCTTAAAACTTTCAATCTTCTTTGCTTCTATATCAACAAATTCTGGGGCATAGCGAGACAAGTTATTGAATGCATGCATATACTCTGTAAGAGTCTTGGTCCCTTGGGTGAGCTTCATGAACTCAGATGCCTTCATGCACATCAGCCCCGGAGGAATATGATGCCCCTAAATGGTACCTTGAATTGATCCCAGGTGACATTTGCATTTGCAGGTAGGGAAGACAGATAATGGGTCCACCAGATTCCTGCTGGTCCCTACAACTGATGGGATGCATACTCTGCCTTCATGGGTTTAGTGACTCTTAGCAAGCGGAACTTTTGCTCAATGGTATTCAACCACTCGTCTGCTTGGAGCGATTCTTCTGCCTCTTTGAAGACCGGAGGCTTAGTGTCCTAAAAATCCTTGAAGGAGCTATACTGGCTTGGTTCAGGCCCATGGTTTTGCTTGCGGGTACGAGCGATATTCTACGCAATGAGGTGCAGTGTTTCTTCCATCACTCTTTGATTCCCCAAGAACTACACGAAAGATTCATTCATGGAGGGTGGCGGTGGTGGTGGTAGGTCACCATCATCACCACCATTTTGGCTGGTGCTGGCCCCAACGCGTGTGCGAGGCATCTGCAAAATTTGTTCACGGAGGGTGGCGGTGGTGGTGGTAGGTCACCATCATTGCCACCAGTAAGTGATTATTGGATGATGTCAAGAGATTGCAGAAGAATTGTATCATCATGCCAAACTGATATTACTGGAGAGAATTTTAAATTCACACAATAAAATAGAGGCACAATTATTCATTCTCACAACATAACATCACCAATTTGATCACTTATCACGCTCGCAACGCGTTAACATGCATGTCACATTTCACCAGCAAAACAAAACTAGGATTTAATTAAAATTCCAACCATCATAGACCAACATGCAAGGTTCCAATGTTACATTAACGATACATCTAAAGATTGAAACTTAAATCACATGTCCATTACATAAAAGATCAAAAAAGATAAGGAGCTGGCGCATCTAGCTAAGCACTATAGCTGAGTTATGCCTCGGAGTGGTCACTGTCAACACCGGACATAGCATTTGCCTCATCATTGTCCACAAGCACAAGTTGTTCTTCCTCATCCTCTTCCCAACCGTCATCTTCTAAGAACATTTCTAGATCTTCCTCTTCTTCTTCCACGTCAACTAGGGGAGGAACAGGATTAATGATGTTGTTGAGGCGATGAACATCATGCTGAAGCTCCGCAATGGTGTTCTGGTGCTCCTGAATCTAACATCGGTACTCCACCTCCTTCCGATGGTAGTCATTCTCTAGCTGCCCAGCTAGAACCATAGTCCTAGTCCTAGCCTCCTCTCTAGCCTCTGCAAGACGGTAGGCCTCATCCCCCTACTGGATGGCCTGCACCCTTTGAGCATGAGCGGGCCATGTCTCTGCCTATGCTGTGTTCCTATCTGCAACAACATTCTCCATCTGAGTCTGGAGGGCTCCCAACGCTGTATGAGCGTCATCAGTGTCCCAAAGAGCCTCCCTAGCTGTCTTCTTGTGCTTACGCACACTCTTCTTCAGCCTTCACTCTACTTCCCTAGCTTCCATGAGCTTGTTCACACAGATGTTATAAGACTCTTGCTAGAAATAGCGGGCGTCCTCTCAGGCATAAAACATCTGCATGACAACAAACAAAGCACTCATAGCAGGACTCAAACTCTGTGCCCACTCATCACGGTCCCGCACCACAGAAACGCGGTCGTGCTGCCTCCAAACTGCCATAGCTAGATCCACCTGAGGAATAGATCCCGCTGCACTATTGGTGAGTGAATCACTATGCTGCTGACAAAGTGTGCTCAAGATCTCAAAGGATGCCACTTGAGCACCTTCCCAAGGGGTTCTTCCCTCAGACTCGCTTTCTAGCCCTAGTATTGCGGTGTCTGTGTACAAGCTGGGATGGACATTTGCACCTCAAACCATGGTTCCTCCTGCACATGCCTCTGTGTCCAAAAGTATTGGGGTGGCTCTATGTACCCCATAAAGTGCAACACTCTCTAGAGCAAGGCAGGTGTACCAAAGATACCCAAGAACGCTTCGTTCCCTTTCGGTGGGTAATAGGCTGCCATCTGTAGTAAAAATGGTGCAACTCTCATGAGAACAACGTTATAATAGAAAAGAGTTACTTAACCGAATAAGAAACTTATAAGGGGAGCAACAATGCAAGTATGTAATGAATGATTTATCATTATGCATGCACGTTCCATACGTCCTCACAAACTTAGGAAAAATGAAACTTCTAGTGACATACACGGTGGCATACATACATTCTCTCATACTATAAGCATAACTAGTCGGGCTACATGTTTCGCTGTTAGTGTACCTACACAAGAATTTCATTTCAGCCCAGCCCCACAATTATATAAATACAGAAATGAAAATCTAGTAGCTAGGTTGAATACTAAATACTTCCATATATATATATATATATATATATATACTTCCATATCAAAGCTACCCGAAAGTAAATACGTCCTATATATACATATAAATATGCATATATAGCTATATCAAAGCTAACCCACAATTAAATACCTCCGTATATATGAGACATATATATACTTTAGTATCAAGCTACCTCTCCCCTTAGACCGCACGCTTACAACTTGCGGTCATGCCACTCATCATCTTACCTTAGGCGTAGAGGCATTTGATCCGTACATTACCACTCAAGTGAATGGCATCCATACTCGTATGGACGACGAAAATAAAATCACCATGTTAGTACTTATTTAGCCACCTGAAATCCTTAACTGGGCATAAGGGAAATGATCACTGGCACATGTTAGATTCAAATTTCAGATTTGAACACCTATATATATAGCTATAAGTTGCTAAAAACTAATTTTTGTAAAACAAAGACTTTTGTTTTAAATAAACATATGGCAATAATGTTGAATCTTGCTCTGATGCCAGCTATAACAGAACCATCCATTTTATAAGAGCACAAGTACAATGGTAGCCCGCAAGCGGTCGCACTATCATACTTGAGCCCATATAAACCCGGTAGTCCATTGAGTACCACGAAGGGTCTCGATTCATCGCCAACATACAACCAAGATCGTACATGATTCAACATACATGCCACATGTTATATAGAGTTCACAAATACATTGCCATACATCAGAGTGCGATTAAAGTATTACAAACCAAGTTCAAATAACGTAGTAGCGGAAGCAAAGTAGTTTTTAAACCAACATCTCACACCATTGTTTAATACAGGCCAGTTTGTGATCACCACCCACAAAAGCATCATAGATAAGCTATATAAGTAGAAGCGCCTTGCCCGGGGCCTACTCCTCGTCCATAGTGGGATAGAAGCAATTCCTACAGTAGCCATTATAAACAGATTTATCTGCAACAAGTGGGAAATAAACCCTAAGTACAAGAAGGTACTCAGCTAGACTTACCCGTCATAAACCAAAAATAAAGTTACTCCAAGGATCATGCAAGGCTTTATAAGTGGAGCTAGCTTGACAACATTTTGCATAAAAAGCCACTAATTCAGCCATACATTTTATAATTCGGTCATCAAGTTAATTATAGCTATTCATATCTAGATTAGCAACTAACCTATGCCAAACATGTGGTATATCAGTAGTGACAGAACAATAGTAACCATAGCAATTTATTATATCATTCTTAGAACCATTCCACTTGCCATTATCACTACGATAGAAGGAAGCTCAGTCAAGTTTCTCACTATCCGGGAGAGACGACGATTTGAATCAATTGCAACCAGCTGGGCAGTATTCCTAACACAAACCTAGGTAGACTAGATCAACGGTCACCTTAGGTCACCTTTGGTACAACTCGGGTCCAATTCGCGGGTTCGATCAGCGCCCCACAATCAGGGACACTACCGGATGCCAGGTCGATCAGGACTCTAACCTGCCCTTGGCCTCACACCGGCTCCCCATACATCCTTACTACCTCCACTGTGCGCACTCTAACAGAACGAGGCCTAGCCTGAGTTGAGCTACTCGACTTCGCGGTCGGAACGAGTTATCCGGCCAGCTAAGTGAGAGGCATGCGTTCAAAATGATAGAGGACCAACAATGATGCGGTCCTTAATCGGCGTAGACGGAATCACATGAGTCAACCTAGAACATAGACTCAGTCTGGCCTTGATTTACAACATCCCATGGTTCTTTTACACGATAGTAAATATAGCCAACCGTGGTTCAGTGTCCACCTATATCTCGCAGGTGACAGGAAATCACTCGACTTCTACCTCGCTAAGCATTGCTAAGCAGTTATTCGATCTTGGACCTACATAGGATTCAAGGTATTTTTCTAGACAAGGTAGTTCTATGCATCAAGTGTTTCCAATCAACTCTTATAACCTAATGCATCAAACATAAAGGACTCAAGTGATATTTTGTAAAACATAGGAGGCTTAAAATGCTCCGGGGCTTGCCTTTCAGGAAAGAAGTGGGTCGGTGGTCAGGGCACTCTAGAAGTTCCTCAGTCGCTAGTGTCTCCTGATTCTCCTCCGCCTCTTCTTTGAATTTCAGTAGGGTTACTCCTTCGGGTGATCCTATATGTATGAGCATGAAATAAGATATCATGGATGCATAGATAATTACATGGATGATATGATATGATAAAATGCATACTCATAAGTGTCCTTAACAGTAATGCGTTAAAGTGATAACAAGATAAAATTTTCTTTTACTGAGTAGGTGCATACTCTTCTTTAGTAATTAAACAAACACCTATTTAAAATATTTTTTGGACTGCAAGACAACAGCCACTTGTTTTGACCCTAACTGGAGTTTTACACATCCAAATGATATAATCTTGGACTTTCTAGAAATATTATAAAATTGTCTACAACTTTCTTTTAATCATCTTAAGGTTATTCAGTAGCTATCTAGGTCATACAATTCAATCTTTCAGATCTATTGTGAGACTAAGTAAATATAAAAGCAAAATTCTAGAAGCCATAAATCTTAAACCATTTAGCCTATAATTATGAAATTTTAGGACAACACATATGGGTAAGTTATCTACAACTTTGTTATTAACAAGTTTCATAGAAAAGATCATTACCATCACAAAATTGTGACCACAACAGAAACTACACATGCAGCCATCTAGTTGAATTATAGAGCAATAATTAACTTGCTGCCTATAACCAATTAATTCCAAGCACAACTACTAATATCAACAGATCATATGCATCACAAGCACACTAGAAAACATCATAGTAAAACCCCAATAACTTATTTACATGCATTTATTAATTTCCTTATATAATAAGGTGATTTAAAGGATAAATATTTCAAGTGCTCAATAAATTATGAGAAAATTACAGTAGATTACATATGAACCCAATAGTCTACTATACTAATTTCATGCCATTTGGATAAGTATAGTAGCCTCTACAAAAATGACAAGTTGCATAGGCTTATTTTAGCAAAAATAGTTTAGCCTAGTGAAAAGTGTCAAACAACAGATTTCATATTTTCCATACTTTCATCCAAGCACAAAAACACTGTAAAGAAATTTTCATGACCATTAGTTATGTATATTTACCCCTATTAATTTCCCCAGAAACTAGTAAATAATCAAGCTTAAATAGAAAGACCATATTCCAATTATGTCTATTGTAGGTTTAGTATTTTTCTAGCTAGACCATGCCAACACAAGACCCACAAAATTGGAATCAAAATTTTAGCACTTCCCTAGCTCAAGTTATGCATTTTACAAGATAGAAACAAATTTAAAAGCACTTTACTAGCTTAATTTAATTACCCTAGAAAAATAACTCAAACAATAGGTTTCATATTTTTATCAAATAGTACACTTAATTATGAATCCAACAAAATTTGGTTCACTCAAATTGGACAACCCTAGCTCCAGTTATGAATTTCCAAACTTTGCATTCAAAAGTGGAAAAGAATAAAGAAAAACAAACAAAACTCTAAATGCTATGTACACCTGACACAGCACACCTAGGCACCGACAGCTAGGCCCCGCGGGTCAACGGGGCCCATGCGCCAGTGAGACCGAGGTAGGGCACGACGTTTGACCGGTGAGAACCCGCCGATGGCGAGGTCTCCGGCGAAACCACCACCACCATCGTGCTCCCCTCGTCAACCCGCATCTAGTGGTGTAGGTGGTTGAGCTGATTATGGCGGTTAGACACGGTGGCGGTGAGCATGCCTGTGCGGTGGAGGTGCACGGTGGCTCCATTGCCGTTCTTGGCAATGTCGAGCTTCCCGAGCTCGGTTAAGGCTTTAGGGTGACCTACTTGATGACCTAGGGCTAGGGTTAGGGTTCGCAAAGCGCCGGTGAGCTCGGACGTGTGCATGGCAGCACGATGATGAGAGCACGGCGGTGCGGTGCATGCCATTTTGGTGAGCCAGCAGTTAGTGACAGGTCTCCATCTTTGGGGCAGGCACTAGGGTTCATGGCGGCTCAGAAACAAACACAGGAGGGGGAAGACGGGGTCTAGTTGGTGCCAGCCACGGCAAGCTTGAGCTCGCGGCCATGGCGGGCGCGCTCGGTGCGGTGGCGTGTTCCCGCGTAGTGGCGGCGATAGCGGTTAAATAAACGATGATGTGGGCATCTATGACCTAAGGCGATGATGGACCAAGGGAGAAGAAGGTAGGAGGAACAGTGGATATGGCTGGCCACGGTGAGGTTGAGCTCGGCGGCGCACCGCGGCCATGGCGTCAACGGCGATGCCCAATGTGGCTTGACCTCGGCTTGGATGGTGGCACGAGTGGGTCGAGAACATAGAGTAGCTCACAGCGAAGCTATGCATGTGATGGATTGGATGGAGATGCGGCGGCAGTGGCGCGTGAGCTTGGCGAAGGCACGGTGGCAATGGCGACGGGGGCTCAGCTCGGCTGCGAGAGAGCGAGAGCTTAAGAGGCAGGGCGAGAGAGTGAGAATGTGAGAGAGCAGCAGCGTCGCCTCCCTCTTCTCTAAACTTCAGCATGGCGACGCAGGGCCAGCGCTGGCATAAGGGCGCCATGCGGTGGCTCCCCCCTACACACGGTCGGCCACCAGGGCTGATTCAAATTGGCCATCAGGGCCTGATGTAGATGACTGACAGAGCTACTTCATGCACGTGTAACTCCTAATCCATGGTGAATCAGTGAAAATGGTATTAGTGAAAGTTGTAGAGCAACATGTACTATCCAACTTTGCTTTAGAAAGCTTCCTCTAATTCGCCATGGTTTTCAAGTTACAATGCCCCAAAACGGGTCACTTGAAACTGTAAACAGTTTTTAGACAGCAAAATTTTTAAGTCTCAAAACAGTATTTTGTTGATTCTTGTGGGCCCTAACTGACCATATTAGGCACTGAATTAGCTCATGACCCTTAAACAAAGTTTGTTCCACATAAGATAAGCTACAACTTTTATTAAGGGTGCACTACCATGCAAACACTCTATGCTATAGTTCAACTTTGGTCAAAGTAGGATCATGAAAAATGACATTATGAGTAAACTAGGACTTAGAAGCAAAATTGGCCCATGTCATGAATACAAACATTGTTCCATTTACCATCCTAGACATGTCTAAGGTGTTTTTGTTACCTCACCACCATCCCTTGCATTGGTCACACATGATCACAAGCATATGCATGTATATAATCAACATCACATGTGATAATATGTAAAGAATAAGATGAAATTCCATATGGTCATGCTCATGAATGCTTAGATGATGCTTGTGCTCATGAAATGCAAGTGACAAATGCAATGCTTAACACTAGGGTGTTTTACAGCCCCTGATTTTGGGTGCTCTTGAGTATAAGGATCATCAGCTGCTGGACGTAGGGCACCGGTTGGCCCCGAACTAGGATAAACCATTGCCTCCCTTCTGTGATTCTTGTGTTCTTGAGTCCACCCAAGCCACCGGAGATACATACTCTGGCACCACCTTGAACAAGAATGCTTATCGCGGTTTTGACCCCATGACACTTGATGAGGACATCCCTTCCATTGATACAACCACACCTGCTGCACAACAAGGTCCGATGACAAGAGCTCGAGCACGACAACTTAATTATCAGGTAAAGTCATTCCTCGCTGTTCATACAAACTCGTCTCAGAATTGGATGCTACTAAATCATGGTGATGATTGTCTTATTCTTAGGAATGTTGGTCAAGACTCCATTGCCTCATGTTTAGACCCCATGATGAGGATGGAGCAGCCAAACAAGTGGGAATCATCATTAATGGGGCGCATAGCTCATCTCGAGATGTTAGGGACACTCCATCAAAAGTACCATAACTCCTTGATACGAGATCCAATGAAGCTGGTTTTTGACTTGTTGGAAAGAGCACGTCGTCCTCTTTCACATGGGTCCAACCCCACTATCAGAATCTACCGAAGTTGTGTGCAGCAAGCCAAAGGACGCAGAGACCTACAGCTTGGGCCTGGGCCTTGTACTAACTACAACCCTTTGAGGGATGCCCAGATTAGGGTTTCCCACTCCCCCTTGTGCTCTCCTCCTTATAAATAGAGCCAGCAGCCATCAGAATGAGGTTGGGTTTTGTTTAGATGCAAGATAGCTGCTGCTTCTTCCTTGTAAACGCGTGTGTCGGCTAGACCACCCGATTTGCTTGTTTCAAGACCCCAACTTGTGGTTCAGATTCAGCCATTGGCTTAAATCCGTGAGTTATTACCTTGTTCATCTTGTTCTTGCTTGTTCTCGGTTGCTTGTAGATTCTTGGTGTTCTTGGCACGACAAGAACATCACAATCGGAGCCGTGTGTACTGTTGCTAAAGCGCGCAACAACCTTGTGGTCGTTGTAGTCGGACACCAACGTCGAATCCACCCCAAATCGAGTTTATCCACACTCACCAAAAGATCAGGAACAACCCCTTGTCCCATCATGTGGTAATTAGAGCAAGGTTCTTTGGTGAGTGATTTACCATTCATTACTTTACCTATAGTCCAGAAATATAAAAATAGGATAGAACTGAAATTCCAAACACAAGTTTGAGCCTTGTTGATCCGCTTAGTTCTTTGCTTGTTGAGTTTGTGCTTTACATCGTGGTGTCAAGTGCTGGTTCTTAGGTTCTAATCCTTTAGAGTTTCGAGTTCTTGTCACGTTTTAGTCACCACACAATCTGTTGTTGCCTTCCCCCACTTCTTCCAATTGCAATCTCCACCAATACCACCACCACCACCACCAAAAGCACCATTGCTCTCTCCACCTTTTCATTGAAACCCTCACCACCATCACCACCTTGCCGCGCCTACACAAACACTACCTTATGCACCTGTCCTTTTGGTGCAAATCTGAGTACACCAGTTCGAAAATAAGAGAGTTCAAATTGTATATTTGTACTACTTGTTGCAATCCTTATCCCTAGTAAAAGAAAGTCTATGCTACTTGCTGCATTCTTGTTATAATCATATTGCAAAAGTTCAGTTTGTGCGCTACTTGTCGAAAAGAAAATAAAAGAAAAAAAAGAAAAGGAAATAGAAAAGAAAAAAGAAAGGAAAAGGAGGAAAGAAAGAAAGAAAAAAAAAAAAAAGAAGGGTTAAGTTGATGCTATTTACTCTCATCATTTCCATTGTTTGCTCTTTGTCCGGTGACAACATTTGTGTCTAGGCTCGTGTCTCTAGCACGGGTTAGCCTAGGACCAAAGACGATACTATCTTTGAACACTTATTCAACTTGCATTGACTAACGTGGTTCCAGCTTGTACCTTGATTTTTTAAGCCACCCACAGCTCCACAAATTATCTACAACATCACGGGGTTCTACTTGCTACTACTTGTGTTGTTCTTGTCGTCGCCAACACCATCTCGCATAGCAAGGTAAGGACATGTAAGAACTCGGTTGCACATGCCGAGAGAATGAAAATTGTTGCCACCTAATTTAGTTAGTTGGTAGGAGGACATATTTTCTTGTGATTCCCTTGCTACATACTAACCATGGCGGGAGAAGGTGAAAGGACCCTCCACAATCACCTCGATCAAAAGCCTTGCCGCAACACTTTGAACGCAAAGTGAGGCTCCATCTGTGAACACCTTGATGAGGATGTTCGTGTCACCAATGAGCGCCTTTGGTCAATTGGAGACGGCTCAGATTGAGACCAACACCAAGTTGGCTTCCTTGGAAGGCACTCTTGGTTCTGTTAATACATCTCTTGTAGGTGTCTTGGAGCGATTGGAGAGGATGGAACAGAATCACCGTGATGGTTTCGAACGACACAATCACAACAACAACAACACCATGGGCAAAGTCTTGCTGGTCATGATGAAGAAGAATATGCAGCGGACACTTCGAGCTAGATGAGGAGGTGAATGGTCATCGACGATAGAACAACATCGCCCGCCGCCATGAGATAGGTCCTCGCCCACCACGACAAGAGAGTGCGTGCGGTGACTCATTTGGAAAGATTAAATTCACCATACTGCTTTTGATGGCAGGTATAATCCTGATATATACCTTAGTTGGGAATTAGCTGTTGATCGTAAATTTACTTGCCATGATTTCCCGAGGACAAACGTGTTAGGGCTACAACTAGTGAGTTTATTGACTTTGCCTCTGTTTGGTGGTATGAATACCATCGTAAGAACCCAAATAACACAACAACTTGGGATGCTTTGAAACGGGTCATGTGGGCCGATTTGTTCCTTCTTATTATGCCCGTGATCTTTTACATAAGTTGCAACAATTGAGGCAAGGATCCAAATATGTAGAAGAGTACTATCAAGAGCTACAAATGGGTATGCTTCATTTGCGGGCTAGAGGAAAATGAGGATGGTGCCATAGCTAGATTTATGGGTGGGTGAACTGGGAGATTCAGGACATTCTAGCTTACAAGGAATATAATTACATCAATCGTTTATTTCACCTTGCTTGTAAAGCTGAATGAGAAGTGCAGGGACAACGAGCTAACATGAGGGCTAACATTCCTGCAGGTCGTGCTAGCCCATGGACACCCTCCAATGTCGCTTTGCACCATCAACGCGTGCACCCCACAATCTTCCTCGACCATCAAGCCACGCTCCTCTACAACAAATTATGTACCATGCCCAAGTGAACCAACTAGAGGAGCAACGGCTACATCTCGCCAAGAGTTCATCCTCGGTGGTATCCACGGGAGAACAAGGGATATTCAAAGGCCTACTGTTGCAAAGGATATGGCCACATACGCAAGGACCGCCCAAGCACACGTGTGATGATTGTGAGAGCTGATGGTGGGTATTCCTCTCCGCTAGTGATTTTGATGAAGAAACATATGCTTTGCTTGTTGCTAACAATGTAGCGGAAGGAGATGATTTCCAACAAGATGAAAGAGCACATTAGGGCTGAAGCTGCTTTGAGCACTATGAGAGCCTCATGGTGCGGCGGTGCTAAGTGCCCAAATGGAGAGGGCTGAACAAAATCAGCGCCACACTTTGTTTCAAACCAAGTGTGTGATCAAGGAACGCTCTTACTGTGTGATCATAGATGGAGGAAGCTGCAACAACTTGGCAAGTCTTTGAAATGGTGGAGAAGCTTTCATTGAGCACAAAACCACACCCGCATGACCTTACTACATTCGGTGGCTTAACAAAGCAATGGCAAGGTGAAGGTAACCCGATTGGTAAGGGTAGAGTTTGCCATTGGTTCTTATCATGATTCCATTGATGCGATGTTGTGCCTATGCAAGCATGCTCTATGTTGTTAGGTAGACCATGGCGGTTTGATAAAGATTCCTTGCACTGCTGGTAAAACAAATCAATACTCTTTTGTGCATAATGACAAGAAGATTGTGTTGCACCCCATGTCCCCTAAGTCTATTCTAAGAGATGAACTTGCTAGATCTAGCAAACTTAAGAATCAGTTGTTGCTAGTGAAAATCAGATTGTCGCTAATGAACTTGAGAAACATAAGAAGAAGTCTAGCAAATCTGTTCATCATAATAAAAATGAGATCAGTTTGAAAGGCTCTTGTTACTTTGCCACCAAATCTGATTTGGATGAGATTGATGCTAGTACTACTGTTTGCTATGCTTTGGTTTGCAAAGAAACTTTATTTTCACTCGAAGATAAATCTATTTCTTTGCCTCCTCTTTGTCACTAATCTTTTGTAGGAGTATGCTTGATGTTTTTCCAAAGGAGGTACCACCGGGCTGCCACCAATTCGAGGGATTGAACACCAGATTGACCTCATCCCCTGGGGCTTCCTTGCCTAATCGTGCCCGTATAGGACCAAACCGGATGAGACAAAAGAGATTCAGAGACAAGTACAAGAATTGCTCAACAAAGGTTATGTGCGTGAGTCTCTTAGCCCTTGTGCCGTTCCCGTGCTTTTAGTTCCTAAGAAGGATGGATCATGGCGCATGTGTGTTGATTGTAGAGCGATAAACAACATCACAATCAGATATCGTCATCCTATTCCAAGGTTAGATGATATGCTTGATGAATTGAGTGGCTCAATTATGTTCTCTAAAATTGATTTGCGTAGTGGTTACCACCAGATTCGTATGAAGCTAGGAGATGAATGGAAAACAGCGTTTAAAACTAAGTTTGATTTATATGAATGACTTGTCATGCCCTTTGGATTGACTAATGCACCCAGCACTTTCATGAGATTAATGAACGAGGTTTTACGCTCTTTTATTGGCAGATTTGTAGTGGTATACTTTGATGACATCTTGATATATAGTAGATCATTAGAGGAACATCTTGATCATTTGCGTGCCATTTTCAATGCTCTTCGGGATGCACACTTGTTTGGCAATCTTGAGAAGTGCACCTTTTGCATAGATCAAGTCTCTTTTCTTGGATATGTTGTGACACCACAGGGAATCGAAGTTGATCAAGCCAAGGTTGAGGCCATACACACTGGCCTGGCTTTGTTCGCACAGTCACACAAGTGCGTGAGTTTTCTAGGACTTGCTGGTTTCTACCGTCGATTTGTGAAGGACTTCAAGCACCATTGCAGCCCCGCTGCATGAACTCACCAAGAAGGGTGCAACCTTCACTTGGGCTGCAGCCCAACAAGATGCTTTCAAAAAAGCTCAAAGATAAGTTAACTCATGCACCTTTACTCCAACTTCCCGATTTCAACAAAACCTTTGAGCTTGAATGTGATGCTAGTGGAATTGGGTTGGGTGGTGTTTGTTACAAGAGGGAAAAACTGTGGCGTATTTTAGTGAAAAGTTGAGTGGCCCTAGTTTGAACTATTCTACTTATGATAAGGAATTGCTTGCTCTAGTTCGGACTTTGGAAACATGGCAGCATTATTTGTGGCCCAAAGAGTTTGTCATACATTCTGATCATGAATCATTGAAACACATCCGTAGTCAAGCAAAACTGAACCGTAGACATGCCAATGGGTTGAATTCATCGAGTCCTTTCCTTATGTCATCAAACACAAAAAGGGAAGGAAAATATAATTCTTTGATGCTTTGTCTAGACGTTACACCATGCTTTCACAACTTGACTTTAAAATCTTTGGTTTGGAAACTATTAAGGAACAATATGCACATGACAATGATTTCAAAGATGTATTGCTGAATTGCCAAGAGGGGAAAACATGGAACATATTTTTCCTCACCGACGGGTTTGTCTTTAGATATAACAAGCTATGCATTCCAGCTAGCTCTGTGCGTTTGTTATTGTTGCAGGAAGCGCATGGAGGAGGACTCATGGGACATTTTGGTGTGAAAAAGATAGAGGACATCCTTGTTGGTCATTTCTTTTGGCCCAAGATGAGGAGAGACGTGGAGAGAGGTTCGTTGCTCGCTGCACAACATGCCGTAAAGCTAAGTCACGCCTTAATCCTCATGGTTTATACATGCCTCTTCATGTTCCAAGTGCACCGTGGGAAGATATTTCAATGGACTTTGTTTTAGGACTGCCTAGAACAAAGAAGAGGGATGTGTTTGTTGTTGTGACATGATTTTCTAAAATGGCACATTTCATACCATGTCATAAGAGCGATGATGCTACACATGTTGCTGATTTGTTCTTTCGTGAGATTGTTCGATTGCACGGTGTGCCTAACACCATTGTTTCGATCGAGATGCAAAATTTCTTAGTCATTTTGGAGAACTTTGTGGGCTAAGCTAGGGACTAAGCTTTTATTTTCCACTACTTGTCATCCCCAAACCGATGGACAAACCGAGGTTGTCAATAGAACATTATCTACTTTGCTTAGGGCTGTTTTGAAAAAGAACATAAAAATGTGGGAAGAGTGCTTGCCTCATGTTGAGTTTGCTTATAATCGTTCTGACATTCTACCACTAAGAAAAGCCCTTTTGAGATTGTTTATGGGTTTGTGCCACGTGCTCCTATTGATTTGTTACCTCTTCCGACCTCGGAGCGAGTGAACTTTGATGCTAAACAACGTCTTTGAACTAATCTTAAAATTGCATGAAACCACTAAAGAGAAAATAGAGTGCATGAATGCAAAGTATAAACTAGCTGGTAGTAAAGGGAAGAAACATGTCATTTTTGAACCTGGTGATCTAGTTTGGCTCCATTTGAGAAAAGATAGGTTCCCTGATTTGCGAAAGTCTAAGTTGTTGCCTAGAGCCGATGGTCCTTTTAAAGTGTTAGAAAGGATTAATGATAATGCATACAAACTTGAGCTACCTGCGACTTTTGGGGTTAGCCCTACATTTAACATTGCAGATTTGAAGCCATATTTGGGAGAAGAGGATGAACTAGAGTCGAGGATGACTCAAATGCAAGAAGGGAGGATGATGAGGACATCCCTTCCATTGATACAACCACACTGCTGCACAACAAGGTCCGATGACAAGAGCTCGAGCACCACGACAACTTAATTATCGGGTAAAGTCGTTCCTCATTGTTCATACAAACTCGTCTCAGAATTGGATGCTACTAAATCATGGTGATGATTGTCTTATTCTTAGGAATGTTGGTCAAGACTCCATTGCCTCATGTTTAGACCCCATGATGAGGATGGAGCAGCCGAACAAGTGGGAATCATCATTAATGGGGGGCGTGACTCATCTCGAGACAGCAGGGACACTCCATCAAAAGTACCATAACTCCTTGATACGAGATCCAATGAAGCTAGTTTTTGACTTGTTGGAAAAAAGCGCGTCGTCCTCTTTCACATGGGTCCAACCCCACTATCAAAATCTACGAAGCTGTGTGCAGCAAGCCAAAGGACGCAGAGACCTACAGCTTGGGCCTGGGCCTTGTACTAACTACAACCCTTTGAGGGACGCCCAGATTAGGGTTTCCCACTCCCCTTGTGCTCTCCTCCTTATAAATAGAGCCAGTGACCATCGAATGAGGTTGGGTTTTGTTTAGATGCAAGATAGCTGCTGCTTCTTCCTTGTAAACGCGTGTGTCGGCTAGACCACCCGATTTGCTTGTTTTAAGACCCCAACTTGTGATTCAGATTTAGCCTTTGGCTTAAATCTGTGAGTTATTTGCTTGTTCATCTTGTTCTTGCTTGTTCTCGGTTGCTTGCAGGTTCTTGGTGTTCTTGGCATGGCAAGAACATCACAATCGGAGCCGGTGTACCTATTGCTAAGGCGCAGCAACCTTGTGGTCGTTGTAGTCGGACAGCCAACGTCGAATCCACCCCAAATCAAGTTTATCCACACTCACCAAAAGATCAGGAACAATCCCTTGTCCCATCAACACTAGCCATGTCTCAAAATAAAAAGTTAGAGAGAGAGAGATCATATCAAATAAAGGAGCATTTTATTTACCATCCACCATCTTCTACACACATGCACATCTTGATCTAAGAATATGACACCTCTCTCCTTGGATCCAGGATTTGGCTTTACAACATATGCAAAGTAAGTATGCTACATACCTACCCAAGCTCCATATAAGCCTTGTAGAAGTAGGATGAGAAAAGAAGGCAATAACTTCAAAAATGTGCCTTGGTGAGGAGTCATACACCATTTGAGAAACAAAGAGAGTACCAGTTGAGGAACATTAAGCTTTCTTTTGAAAAATGATGCAAAAACCTTCGATAAGAAACTTGTGTGAAATAAGAAAAATAGTGCTCAAGTCAAAAGTTGTTCTATCTCTCAACCGCCCAAGACAAAGGAAAAGGACATACGCCCCATGAAGGTCTAATGTAATATGGGTGAGTATTGCTAATTTTTTCATTCAAAGAGAAGTATGTTTGGTGTATACTTGTTACTCTTGAAATGTGAAGCATAGTAGCAACTCCTGATCCACCGAGGCTAAGTTTAATTGTTTGCTTAGGACAAGCAAAGGTTAAGCTTGGGGGATCTTGTTGACGATGAAAATGTCATAAAATTACACTCTCAGTACACCATCAATAGCCTCGGTTTAATGGAAGAAAGACATGTCATGAAACATATTTTATCAATAACAAGTTCCACTTGTACCTCGAGATATTTTTATGTAGGAGATGACAAATGAAGGCAACTGGACCTGTGGACCCACCATATGGAGGTCGCCCAACCTCCATATGGACCCACCAGGCCTTGCAAAGGCGGCAGGATCCTAGAGAATCACCCTAGAGCAATTTCCCACCTGTCGTGGGGTTAGAACCATGACAAGCATTGTTATTCAAGTCAGTGTCAGAGTACGGGTCTCTGGTGGTTCGGGTGGACTCAAGAACACAAAAATCACAGAGAGGATGCAACGGTTTATCCTGGTTTGGGCCAATCGGTGCCCTATGTCCAGCAGCTGATGATCCTTAGACTCAAAAGCACCCAAAATTGGGGGTTACAACAAAGGGTACAGGAGGACAAGAGAAATTTGGTAGGGGGTTAGCTCGGTGCTAATCCTGAGGTTGCCTCGTCGTCGGTGGAGCCTTCCCCTTGTCGAAGAGGAGGAAGATGATGGGATGCGGTGGAGGAGCTCTTGGTGCCCCTCTCTCTAGGTCGCCTTGCTCTTGGTGCTCAGCAGAGGCTAATGGATGGAATGGAATGATCTGTCTTCAGATCCTCTCCCCTCTGAGGTCTAACCTTATCACTTATATAATGAGATAGGTCAGGTGCATGGTGGTTTGGGGGAATGAGTCTATGGTCTACATGAGCTAGAGTCTAGGAGGGCCTTGCAGCGATGCGCTATGGACCGTGGCGGTGTTGTGGAGCCAAAGAAGCCTTAGGCATCGTCCGACTGCTCTGTTCTAACATGCTGAGTGTTAGGTTGTTTTGGCTTGGACTGGCCTCCCCTAGGTGTGCCTTCTGAAGTCTCCTTGGTGGCAAAGGAGGCCGGCTCGAGGGGCTGATGTGTGGGCCCAGGAGCCCCCGAGCCCCTAGAGGCCACAGAGAAGCTTTGTCTTCTTGTGTCACACCCCGTGCGTGTCCTTGTCGAGGAAGTGGCTGCAATGTCATTCCCAAAGGGCAGCGCCAGGGAGCCCTCGAGCCTCGGTAGCTCTGGGCATGTCTTCTTATGCCTGGGCCTTAGCTGGCATCGTTGGTTGGGCCAGAGCCAAGGGCTAGGCCCAGGT
The DNA here is from genome assembly GCA_904845875.1 of Miscanthus lutarioriparius. Classification (NCBI taxonomy): domain Eukaryota; kingdom Viridiplantae; phylum Streptophyta; class Magnoliopsida; order Poales; family Poaceae; genus Miscanthus; species Miscanthus lutarioriparius. Next base: position 47,047,288 of record CAJGYO010000018.1, on the reverse strand, counting down.
GTGCCTTAGATCAGGAGCCTAAGGCTTGGGCGAGCTCTCAAGCCCTGAGCGAAGGCCGTGGCATAGTCAGGCTCAGTCAGGTTTCTTCACCAGAGGGTGCGCGCAAGTGTACTAGATGGGTATAGCCACCGGGCGATCCTAGAGGGGTCAGTCGGGAGGTCTTCTTTTGTCGAGAACCATTGGACCTGAGACTTAACATACCCATATGTTAGGATCTCATAAGGAGCCCCCGAGCCCTTCGTGGCATCACTTGGCGTGATGGCGACAAAGGGCTGAATTCGATCTTCTGGTGACCGAACCCTCCTTGGTGGGGATGACTTTTGCTGACAAGAGCATGATGCCTTGCATGGGGCCCCTCCCATGGCATGATGGGGGACGCTTGGCTATCAGGGCCAAGTCATAGTGGTGCTAACCCCTTCTCTTTCTTCCAGTGTCGCTTAGGTCTAAAGCTCGAGCCAGGGCTCAAAAGACTTGTCTAGGAGTCCTTAGACTTTAGGCCCAGGGGCACCCTCCTTTGTGGTCAGAGCCTGCCTTGGGTCAAGTGATCAAGAGCGTCTGGGCTCTGGCTCAGGGCCACCTAGTCACCCAGCACGCCACGCCCTTCTAGGGGCTTTGGTAGCTGGCCCAACCTCCTTGTTGGGTCTACTGTTTAGCGACTCCTAACCCAACTCCAAGGAGTTGGATGGTTTTGGGGGTGCGTCGCCCGAGCGCCCGTCGGTCGGGAGGTTCGGTCTTCTCCGTCTAGGAGTTGGTGTAGCCCCTGAGGCCATTGGGGCCTAAAAGTTTTTTAGGGGTTCAGATGAGCCTTTAGCTCAGGGCTATTGTTCCCTTGGTGGGCTAGGCTACTACAACAATGGCCTCGAGGGCCAAGATTGCCATGCTCATGCTACTAGCGGGTAAGTCCGTGAGAACCCTAGGTTTATGGTTATTCCGTGGCCTGGTCATGTCCCCTAGAGGGGAGATCCTTGGCTTCCCGACTGAGCCACTCATATAGTTCCCGAGCCCGTCTGTCGGTGCTCGGGGGCTCACTGCCTCCCTTGATGGGTCACCATGAGCGGCTCGAGATTGGTACTTGGACATCGTTCAATGATTGGCTGGTTTCGCTTCTAGGCTCCCGGCTAAGGCCTTTATTGCTCGACCATGAATGTCCCTCGCACTTTAGGTGCTTTGGGTGGCCTTAAAGCCTAATGGTCTGGCCTTAGAACCCTCAGCAATGCCTCTTTTGGGGGACCCCCAGACCATCATGTGGCGGGGTGGCACGATCCAACAAAGGATCAGGAGACAGGCAGATAGCTGCAAAGGAAACAGAATGGACATAAGAGAAGGGAAAGATGACATAGCTGGTAATGTGGTGGTTGGGGCCATTCTGTTAGTGCCTTGCCGATCCCTCACCTAGTCCTCTTGCTCTGTCTGCCCCATCCTCACCTCGCTCAGGGACCTTCTACAATAGTCCTCCTTCAGAGAGGTCAGCAGATGGTTAGCTTAGTCAATCCTCTAGTGTAGACGAGCTACTACTAGAGTGGCACGGGTTATAGGAGACAATAATAGAGACAAGCGAAGCAACAGGGTCGAGGGGATGGCACTTATCTTGGTTTTTTTTGTTGGAGAGGTAGGCCAGCAAAGGAGGTCAGCAGGCGGGTTATGGCTTGGGAGGAGGTGCTTCTGGGCGGATGACACGACATTGTCCCTCCCTCATGGGGAAAGGTCAGAACTCACCTCGATCAGGTCAACCCCTTTTGGGGGCCGAGCGCCTGGATGGAGGGGCCAGCTAAGCCATCACTGCCGCCAAGAGCCTTGGCCACCTTGCCGATGCTCGGTCGGTCAAGCACTGCCGCTGCCTTGGTTGCTTCCTCTGCCGGTGGCCTTGCTGTGTCATGGCCTGGGCCATCGGGAGCACAGGGGGCGACGAGCACGGCTGCTTGGGTGATGCAGTCCTACAAGCAATAGTAGGCTTGCTCAAAGCTACCCTCAATGGTGATGACCCCCTTTGGGCCGAGCATCTAGAGCTTTAGGTAAGTGTAGTTGGGGATGGCCATGAACTTCGTGAAGCACGGTCGACCGAGGAGGGTGTGGTAGACGCCGGGGAAGTCAACCACCTCGAAGGTGATTGGCTCCTTGTAGAAATTGTCCGGCTAGCCGAAGGTGATGTTGAGCTAGATGCACCCGAAGGACACAGCTTCCTTCCTAGCATGATCCCATAGAACGGTGCCTTGCTAGGGCGTGGGCTGCTCGGGGGGATGCCCATCTTGTTGAGGGTGTTGATGTAGAGTATGTTGAGGCCGCTGCCACCGTCCATCAACACCTTGGTGAGGCGCGTGGTGCCCACGACCGGGCTGACCACAAGCGGGTAGCGCCCTGGATGAGGGACACGATCAGGGTGGTCTCCTAGTTGAAGGTGATGGCTATCTAGGACCATCATAGCCACATTAGAGCGGCGACGGTGTGAACGGCATTCACCTCTTGCTCGGTGATGCGGCGCTGCCAGCAGGATTTGTAGGCCTGGGAGCCCCCGAAGATCATGAGGCAATGCTCGACCTTGGGGAACTCGGTGTCTTCCTCCTGGGCACTGTCCGCTGGGTCATTAGCCTTTAGGACAGGCTTCTGGGCCTTGCCCTATTGGCCAAGGGTGCCATGGATGTAAACCCTCATGGTAGCACAATCCTTGAGGAGTTGCTTTCCTTACGCTCATGGAGCGGGCAGGGGGCCTCGAGTGCCTTCTCTAAGTATTCTAGGCATGCGCCTCGCCCGTGGGGCTAAAGCCTAGCAGCACGGTCGGCCACGGCCACCATCTCCTCCCCTCGGTGCTTCTGAACCTTGTTCCTCCTATCGTGGCATCGCTAGGACAAAGTAGGGTCGTCACCACCATCCCCTCTACTGAGGTGACCGGTGGCCTTAGCTTTGCTGTTGAAGTTGGCCTAGATGGCCTCCTCATTAGTGTTGTACTAGGTGGCAACATCCAGGAGTTCCTGCATCATGCACGGGGTCTTGCAGCCAAGCGCATGAACCAATGCCTCGTAGGTTGTGCCACAGAAGAAGGTGTTGATTACATCGGCGTTGGTGATGTTGGGGAGCTCATTGCGCTTTTTGGAGAAGCGTTGGATGTACTCCTGGAGGGTCTCGTTGGCCCTCTGCCTACAGTAACGAAGGTCCTAGGAGTTACCCGGGTGGATGTAGGTACCCTAGAAGTGGCCGATGAAGACCGAACGAAGATCACCATAGCAGCGGATGCTGCCGAGCTCGAGCTACTCGAGCCAAGCACTGGTCAAGCTTGACAGAAGCAAATGAAGGTACTAGATGGCAAAGTCATCGTTCAACCCCCCAGCCTTCATGGCGAGGTGGTAGTCCTCTAGCCAAAGGTCTGGGTTGGTCTCGCTGTCGTACTTGGAGGTGTGCATCGGTGGCCAAAAATGCCTGGGATATGGAGCCACCCGGATCGCTGCCCCGAATGTTCGGGGCAAAATGATCCGGGGCAGCACCCCTACCCCATCACTCAGGGGTACGAGACTACGCCTAAGCATGGCGCCTGGCCTCGATCGTGTTGTGAACATCGCAATCGTCTACGATCTGGTGGTGCACAGGGGGACGCCGAGGAGAAAGGTCACGCCTTTGCTCCTGCCGAGGCTTGGTGCCTCGGGTCCGCGGACGGTCATAGCTGTAATAGAATCATCCAATTTATAAGAGCACAAGTACAATAGCAATCACCGAAGCGATCAAACTATCATACTTGAGCCCATATAAACCCGATAGTCCAATGAAATCATGAAGGATCTCAAACCAACCAACATACAAGACAAGATCGTACATGATTCAACATAACAAGTCACGTGTTACATCATAGTTCACAAATGGTTCACAAGTATCTCACATACATCGGAGTTCACATAGTTATTACAAACCAAGTTCAAATAGTAGAAGCAAAGTAGTTTGACATCAACATCACACTTAGTTCAAATACATGCCAGTACCACGTTCATTTCCAGCAAAAGCATAATAGAGAAGATAACCTAGGAGTACCATGCCCCATGGTTTAGTCCTCATCCATGGTAGGATGAAGGCAGTTCTTATAGTACCCATGATACATCATATCATCTACAACAAGAGGGAATAAACCCTGAGTACAAGAATGTACTCAGCTAGACTTACCCGTCGTAAACCATAAATAATATGACACCAAGGAGTATGCAAGGCTTTATCGGTGGAGTTAGCTTGACAACATTTTGCATAAAAGCTTAAGTAACATAACTTGGAGATTTAATATCTTTAGCATCAAATTGAATACCTATTCAATTAAGCATCTCTAGATTAGCACCTGTACTAGAGCAATCACGTGATTAAGCTAACAAGCATTAGAAACCATATCTGGTGTATTAATTTGAGCATCATCATAACCATCAAGTTCCATCAATTAATGCTACGTTGCCGCTGCTTAGTCAAGTTCTCACTATCCGGGAGAGACGGTGACTCAAATCGATTCCAACTAGCTGGGGGTTATTCCTAACACAAACCCATACTTCCCCCATCGGGGTCGCGTCGGGTCACCTTTGGTACAACTCAGGTACAGTTGTGGGTCCGATTAGCGCCGCACCCTCGAGGATACTACCAGTCTGCTAGAAAGTTTAGGCCCAGCCTGCCCTTGGACTCACACCACTGGCTCCCCGCACACCCTTACTTTCTCCAGTGTGCGCACTTTCACTTACCGGGTCCCAGCCTGAGTTGAGCTACTCGGCTTCACGGTCAGAATGGCTTATCCGGTGAACTAAGTGCTAGGCATACATTCAACATGACATGAGGACGTACAGCGAATTAGTCCTTAACTGACACAGATGGGGATAAATAGGCACCAAGACCTCCATGCCTTGTTGCTTCTCTATCACAATCCCGCCCGATCTCCTTTTATTCATCAACACATGGTTATTTCCATGATAGCAATTATAGCCATCCGTGACCATACATCTACCTATATCTTGCAGGTGATAGGAAATCACCCGACTTCTACTGGACTAACCAAGGCTAAGCATATATTTGATCCTAGACCTACATAGGATTCAAGATATATTTGTCTGGACAAAGAAAGTATATGCAGCAAGTGGTTCCAATCAACCCTTAGTACTTAATGCATCAACATAAAAGAACTCAAGTTGATATTTAGAAAACATAGGAGGCTTAGAATGCTCTAGGGCTTGCCTTTTAGAAACGAGGAAGGTTGGTGATTAGGACACTCAGGAAGATCTTCCACATTGACTCCTCTATCCGCCTGAACCTCCTGCTCCTGGGCTGCCTGCTGCTCCTCCTGATGCTCGGGTTCGAACTCGAGTAGTGTCACTCCTTCCAGGGAACCTATTGCATGCATATGCACAAATGAGTATCATGAATCCATAAGAGATGAGATGACCTGATGAAGTGTATATGCATGAGCATGGTTATCCACAAGATGTATGATAAGTTTAACATTCGTTGACCAAGTAGATGTATAACTTTCTTCTAGTTGATCTTTACTAAGTAGGTGCATATCTCTTCTATAGTACAAGAAACATACACTCACCAAGTTCTATTAACCTAAGGTAAAGTTGTTCATTATCCATAAGAGGCTTAGAACCTGCAGCTAACAACTAATCTCAATTAGCCTAAGCATCTACACAAGCATCACATAAGACAAACAATTATAATTTAACTTAGTCATTTCAAGACTGTAAACAACAGCTACTTATTTTGGCCATATCTGGAGTTATACTCAACCAAATCTTGGACTTTCTAGAAATCTTATAAAACTGCCTACAACTTTCTTATAGTCATCTCAAGATGATTCAATGCCTATCAAGGTTAAACAAAGCAATTTCCTAGATCTATCTAAAAATTCTAGAGAATAAGCATTTTTGGAGACCAACTTCCAACAGCTATAACTCTCAAACCATTTAGCCTATTGCCATGAAAAATTTACACAAGCAATATAAGTAAGTTATCTACAACTTTGTTACTGACAAGATTCACAGCAAACATCATTTTACCCATGCAATTTACTTAACAACAGAAACTATCTAAAACAGTCACTATAATTGAATTATAGAGCAATTAATATTTCACTGCATACAAGCAATCAAATTTAGGCACAACCAATGGTACCAATAGTTCATAGACATCATATACACTTTAGAAAACAAAATGATCAAGCCCAAATAAATTATTTAAATGCCTTTATTAATTTATTTGGGCAATAAAGTGAAATAAGGAACATATATCAAAATTGTACAGTAAATTCTGAGAAAATTACAATAGCCTACATATGACCCCAAAAATCTACTATACAAATTTTATGCCATTTGGATAAGTATAGACATCTCTACAAAAATGATAAGTTGCATACACTTATTTTAGCAAAAATAATTTAGCCTAGTGAAAAGTGTCAAACAACATATTTTATATTTTTCTAACATTCATCCTAGCACCATAACATTGTGTAAAAATTTGCATGATCATAAGTTATGTATTTTTACACCAATTATTTTCACTAGAAAGTAGCAATTAATCAAGGTTAAATAGGAAGACCATATTCTAAGTATACCTACTATAGGTTTAGCATTTTTCCTAGCTAGAGCATGTCAACACAAGACCAGTAAAATTGGAATCACAATTTTTGCACTTTCCTAGCTCAAGATATGCATTTTACAAGATGGAAACAAATTTAAAAGCACTTATCTAGCTCAATTTAATTCCCCTAGAAAAATATACGAAACAGTAGGTTTCATATTCTTATAAAATAGTACACTTCATGAAGAATCCAACAAAATTTTGTTCACTCAATTTGGACACCCCTAGAATTAGTTATGAATTTTACAAGTTTGCTACAAAATCTAGAAAAACATTTCAAGAAAAACATCAAAACCCTGTTAAATGCTAAGTGCACCCGGCGTACTACAACCAGAGGTGCTAATAGCTGGGTCCCGCGGTCAGAATGACCCCACCCATCACAGGCACAAAGTAGAGGCGGCACTTTGACTGGTGAAAGCTCGCCGATGGCGAGGTCTCCAGCGGCAGGGTTGGCACCAACCTGCTCCCCTCGATCTCGCGCATTGACTAGGCTGGGTAGTTGAGCCTAATACGGCGGCTAGGCATGGTGGCGGTGCTCATGGTGGCTGGGCGGCACAACATGGCGACACTCTGGCCATCACCGGCCATGTCAAGCTCGAACGAGCTCTGCTATGGCTTTAGGGTGACCTAGCGGAGATATAGGGTTAGGATTAAGGCTCACGGTGACACCGGTGAGGCACGACCGAGTGCATGGCATGGTAGCGGCGTGACCGGTTCATGGTGGTGCGGCAAGGCCAGCATTGGCCAAAGGCTAATGGCTATAGCTAGAACTAACTCTAGTGACTATGGGATAGGGGAGAGAGAGAGCAATGCAGGTGCAAGGCGGCTTGGCCACGATGAGCTCAAGCTCGGCGGCGGCAATGGTGGCCGCGGCGACAGAGCATTGGCTCTAAAGTGCTCACCTAGGCTCGAACGTTGGCGTTAGCGGCTCAGGAAGATAGAGTGGGTCATGGCCGAGCTATGGGCTCAAGGAATTGGGTGGTGGAGTGGCATAGGTGGCGAGGTTGGCCAGCGAAAGCTTGATGGCGGTGCTGCGTGATCGCCTCCGCTTCGGCGCTGCGCGGGAGCGAGAGAGGGACAGGAGAGAGTGAGAGTGAGCGTGAGAGAGAGCGTGAGACCACACTGCCTTCAGCGCCACCCTGACCATGTCATGGGCCTAGCTCCGGCATGCGGCAGCCACGCGATGGCAACGGCCTATGACTGGTCGGCCACGACGCCGACCGATTCAGAGCTACATCGAGTGACTGCCAGAGCGACTTTGTGCACATATAACTCCTAATCTGTGGTGAATCAGTGAAAATGGTATTAGTGAAAGTTCTAGAGCCATGTGAGATCTACAACTTTGCTTTAGGGAGTAACATCTAATTCATCATGGTTAGCAAGTTACCAAGCTCCAAAGTGGTGCACTTGAAACTGAAATCACCATTTTGGACTTAGCAAAATTTTTAAGTCTCAAAACAGTATTTTGTTGATTCTTGTGGGCCCTAACTGACCATATTAGGCACTGAATTAGCTCATGACCCTTAAACAAAGTTTGTTCCACATAAGATAAGCTACAACATTTATTAAGGGTGCACTGCCATGCAAATATTCTATGCTATAGTTCAACTTTGATTAAAGTAGGATCATGAAAAAATGATATTTTGAGTAAACTAGGACTTAGAAGCAAAATTGGCCCATGTCATGAATACAAACATTGTTCCATTTACCATCCTAGACATGTCTAAGGTGTTTTCGTGACCTCACAACCATCTATTGCATTGGTCACACATGATCACAAGCATATGCATGTATATAATCAACATCACATGTGATAATATGTAAAGAATAAGATGAAATTTCATATGCTCATGCTCATGAATGCTTGGATGATGCTGGTGCTCATGAAATGCAAGTGGCAAATGTAATCCTTAACACTAGGGTGTTACAATACCTATCGCTAGAGGTGTCCCGCTGCTCCTTCCCCCCCCTTGCTTGTGGGGCGTAATGGTTGGAGCGGTCGCCGTTGGGAGTGGCCGTCATCTAGGATGGCCTAGAGAGCGCGACGTGTCGAGCTCTCGGCTTGCTGCTCGAGAGCAACATGGAGGAGCCACTTCGCCTCATTCAGCCGCTCGTTGGTCTTTGGGTCCGCCATGTCGGAGATGTCTTCTAGCGACAGGCGGTGGCCGCCATGTTGTACGCCGCATAGGGAAAGTAGAGGCTACTGGGAGCCCTCATGCAGGCATCATCATCATCACCGAGAGGGTGCGTGGCTCATTGCCATGCAAGGTCTTGCCTTTGGCTCTTGAGCTCTACCTTTGTGGTCTCTAGGTCCACCTGCCGAGCTCGTAGGTGATCCTCCTTCTCTTGAAGGTACGCCACGCAGCTACGTTGACTCTGGTCTGGCGGCGTGAGCCCGGGCGCCTCCTCGGCAAGAACCTCGCCGTCGATGTGGTAGCACATGCGTGGCAGGTCATAGCAGTCGATGTCATCGGAGTCATACTCGGGGCCATCCCCTAAGAGAATCTCGAGGAAGGTGCGCAGTGAGGGGATGTCCGCCCCCACGGTGCCAAAAAGGATGGCACTTTGAGGCGCATCACGGCTGATGAGGTGCTCTAGCTCTAGCTAGAAGGACGTCGCCGTGTTCTGGATCCCGAAAGACAGGTCCAGGTGGTAGTACCACAAGTGGTCAGGTGGCGGGAGCACCTCATCGGTGGTGATCTGGTGGTGGACGTTGGCCAGCATGTAAAACATCTGTTGGCGGTCTGATAGGTGGGGTTTGGGCCCAAACCGTGCTAGGTTTTTTGGGGTTCGTTGCCCGCTGACGTAGCTCCGTGGAGCGGACGAAGCTCACCGTAGCAGTCGGTGATGTAGGCTAGGCTCCTAAAGTTGAGGACCTGGCCTAAAGCGAAGGCACTGGCCATGATGGAGAACTCACCAAGGAAGCGGACACCATCGTCTGGGGCGATGCCGCTTGCTCTAGTGATAAGGCAGGTGGCTCTAGCCACCATAGAGCCTGAATTGCACTTGACGCTGACCCCTACCTGGCGCGCCAGCTGTCACGGGGTCAGAACCGCGACAAACATTGTTGTTTCAAGTCAATGTCAGAGTACGGGTCTCCAGTGGCTTGGGTAGACTCAAGAACACAAGAATCACAGAGAGGACGCAACGGTTTATCCTGGTTCGGGCCAATCAGTGCCCTATGCCCAGTAGCTAATGATCCTTATACTCAAAAGCACCCATAATTGGGGGGTTACAACAGAGTGTACAGGAGGAAGAGAGAGATTTGATAAGGGGTTAGCTCGGTGCTAATCCTGAGGTTGCCTCACCGCCAGTGGAGCCTTTCCTTCATCGGAGAGGAGGAAGATGACGAGATGCGGTGGAGGAGCACTCAGTGCCCGTCTCTCTAGGTCGCCTTGCTCTCGATGCTTAGTAGAGGCTAATGGATGGAATGGAATGATCTGTCTTTGGATCCTCTCCCCTCTGAGGTCCGACCTTATCCCTTATATAACGAGATAGGTCGGGTACATGACGGTTTAGGGAATGAGTCTATGGTCCACATGCGCTGGAGTCCAGGAGGGCCTTGCAGCGATGCGCTCTGGACCATGGCAGTGTCATGGAGCCGAAGAAGCCATGGGCATCGTTCGACTGCTCTATTTTGACACGCTGAGTGTCAGGCTATGTCAGCTTGGGCTGGCCTCCCTAGGTGTGCCTTCTGGAGTCTCCTTGGTGGCAAAGGAGGTGAGCTCGAGGGGCTGACGTGTGGGCCTAGGAACCACCGAGCCCTTGGAGGCCGTGGAGAAGCTTTGTCTTCTTGTGTCACGCCCCGTGTGTGACCTTGTTGGGAAGTGGCCAATGGGCAACGTCAAGGAGCCCCTAAGCCTCGGTAGCTCGGGGCATGTCTTCTTATGCCTGAGCCTTGGTTGGTGTTGTTGATTGGGTAGGAGCCAAGGGCCGGGCCTGGGTGTGTCATAGATTGGGAGCCTGATGTAACAGAACCGACCAAATCATAAGAACGTAAGTACAAAAACAATCACCGAAGCGATCAAATTCCTGTACTTAAGCTCCCATAATCCCGGTAGTCTAGAAATCACGAAGGATTTCAACCAACTCTCGACATACAAACCAAGATCATAGTGATTCAACACAACACATCATCCGTTACAACATTTCATAAGTAGCATTCGAATTACATCCATCAGAGTTTAAATAGAATATTACAAACCAAGTTTGAGTGTCTTGAAAGCAACATAGTTTAGTACAAAACATCATGGTTTTCAAATACATTGCCAAGTCTCGAGTCATGTCCCACAAAAGCATTATCAGGTACAAGAACTAGTAGAGACCGCGCCAAGGGCCTAGTCTTCATCCCCACTGGGAGAAGGCAATACTTGCAGCAACCAAAGTAGAACGGTCATCTACAACAGGTGAGAGATAAACCCTGATGTACGAGAAGGTACTCACTAGACTTACCCGTCAAAAACCAGAAATAAAAGACACCAATGATCATGCAAGGCTTATGAGGTGGGCTAGCTTGACACAGTTGCATAAAAGAGCTTATGATTATAGTAACCAATTTAAACTTAGCATCAAGCTTATCATCATTTACCTATCCACTAGATTAGCACCTGTACTAGAGCACTCACTTATTAGGAGCAAACAATATTAACCATAGCAGGTATAATAAGGCTGTCATCATCATATCATCATTTCTGAACCATTATGTTATTTAGTGTATCTACATTGGAGATAAGCCCGTCAAGTTCTCACTAACCGAGAGAGACGGCAATTCGAATCAAATTACAACTCAGCTGAGGGGGCATTCCTAACTCTCACCCTAGCATACTTAGCAAGGGTAGACGTGGGTCACCTTTGGAACAACTCAGGAACCAAATTCGTGGGTTCGATCAGCGCCAGCACTCTCAGGGATTACCCTTCTGCCAGGACGATCAGGACTTTTAAATCACTTGCCCTTGGACTCACGCCTATGGCTCCCTTCTGAGGCGCACTTTATACTTATCGACTCCCGGCCTAAGGTGAGCTACTCGGCTTCGTGGTTAGTCATCGAACATGGCCAACTAAGAGAGAGGCATGCGTTCAACATGAACAGGAAAGGCTCCAAGATTCAGTCCTTAATTGACACAGACGGAGTCACTACAAACCAGCAAGCCTCCGTCCGGTCTTCATTTCAAATTAAGACTGGTTCTTTTCTACGATAGCAAATATAGCCAACCGTGCCACATGTATATTCCTATATCTCGTAGGTGACAGGAAATCACCCGACTTCTACCGCGTTTAAGCAGTGCTAAGCACTACACGAGCCAGAGCTACATAGGATTCAGGGTATCAATATCTGGACAAGGATTGGATAACCAATGCAGCAAGTGTTTGCATCCAACACCTAAACTTAATGCAACAATATATATATGTAACAATAATACTGTAACTGCATTTCGGAAATTAGGAGGCTTAATATCCTCTGGGGCTTGCCTTTCACAAAGTTGCACGGACGGTGATCCGGGCACTCAACGGCGACCTCGTCTGGCACTTCTTCTGAAGGTTGCACCTCCTGAACCTCCGGTGTCGGCTACTGCTGCTCGCTCGGTTCCTCGAATTCCAATAGGGTCACTCCTTCCAGTACACCTATTGCATGCCGATGCACGAGATAAATATCATGGATGCACAAGGAATGACATGATGCTCATGATGAATGAATCACAGTAAGTGTTTAACGAAAACATTACTGTACACTCGTTTACCGATTAAGAATAGCTCTATTCAAATCACTTTAAAACAGGTATCTAACTTAACTTGAAGAACAAGATCAACTTACCTAACTTGCATAACCTAAGATAAAGATGCTCATCTTCAGTTAAAGGCCTAACAACTAGGAACATTACCACAAACTTAGAAATAGTAAAGGCATACTTAAAACAACAGTTAAAGCTTCATATGCAAACGGGTAGTTCCTTAATTCAATCACAACAAGAGTTCTACAAATCCAAATGACTTGCAAGAGGACAATCTGGAAAGCTTATGAAATTCTCTACAAATCATTTGTAAACATCAAAGCATGATTCTTAAGTTAACCAAATCGAATTCCAGTAAATCTAGAATCTGTCCCGCAATGACAGGGTTACTAACTTAATTATTTAATGATGATGCAAAAGCCTAATTTGACCAAACCAAGTTTACCAACTTGTTACACATACCAGAGGAACACTAGAAAGTATAATGCCAACTTCTAAATAAATCATTTAATATCCTTTTCTAATTTATTTAGTTAATTAGGTGATTAAAGAAACATATAGTAAAACTGTTCATAAAAATCTACAAAAATCACAGTAGCTATCTCATGCTTCACATAGACTACCATAAAAATTTCAAAGCCATTGAGCAAGCATAACTTGCTGTATCCAAAATAACAAGTGGCATGCCTATTTTTAGCATAATTAGGAAACCCTAATGAAAAGTGTCAAGCAACAGATTTCACATTTTTCCTAGCATCATTCTAGCATAAGAACCTTACTCACCAAATTTTACCTATACTGGATCTATAGAAAAATTATGAAAATTCACACAAGATTCATCCATTGATAAAAAGAAATTATATAACTCAAAAACTATACATGCACTAGCTCTAAAATTTTAACCAGAGCTTCTAATAAGTAATAATAGATAACCCACAAAATTTCATAATTTTTGGACCACAGAAACTCAAGATAAAATTCAAATAAGTTTGCATGCATCTAAAAACACATTTCAAAGTCCTATTTTATTCATCCAAAATTTCTAAAACATGTGCTCATATAATATTTTTATTAAATACTAGACAAGATCAGGAACTTAACAAAATTGGAACCATAACATTTGGATCTACCAAACTTGAGTTACACATTTTTGAATCTATACCCAAAACTGTGAAAAACAATTAAATAAAACAAAATGGAAAAACCTACACAGCTACTGGGCCACCCCAAGGAAACGGCGGCCCGCGAGCAACGCTGGCGCGGTCCAGACAACGGCGCGGCCCACGCTGGGCTCCCGCCTCAGCCGCGGCGACTGACAAGAGGGGCCCGTGTGTCAGCGAGAGAAACAGGGGAGAAGAACAGGGCGGCGGCGAAGCTCATCACCGGTGACCTCTCCGGCGAAACCATCGACGCTACTATGTTCGCCTTACTCGTGCACACCTAGTGGAACCATCTATTGAAGCTATCGTCGCTGGTAAGGGTAATGGCGATAGCCATGGCGGCGCACGGCCGTGGCTTGACCGGCTCCGACGAAACTACGGCGCTAGGGCTCGAATGGGTGACCCTACGAGCATCAGTGGCATGCACTGGTCCTAGCGCAAGGTAGAGGAGGGATGGCAATGGCGCGAGGAGAGCTGGCCGCGTGGAGCGCTAACTCCGGCGAGGTCCAACAAGGCGGTGGTGGGGAAAAATGGCGATTTCATCCTTACCAAGGCGAAATTGGCACGACGGTGGGGTGGAGGAGGTAGAGGGAATCACGGCGAGGCTCTAGGTGAGCTGGGCAACGCGTTTTTGCCAGGACGCGGGAGCTAGGTGAGGGCGAAGGTCCGGCTGGCAATGGCGGACGGCTTCGGTGCTGCGCGCTGTGGGAGGCGAGAGATGAGAAATGGAGCGGGCGACTCGGTCGGGCAGGCGCTGGGGTGCTTCATGACGCGGCTAGCCTTGCCAGGGCGCCCGCGGCGCGTGGCCTGCACGCTCAGGAAATCGGCGACGGGTGGCGCCACGCGGCGGTGAAAATCTGAACCTATCGAAACACTGTAGCACGCCATTCAGTCGATTTGATCAGCCTGACAGCGCGACTTCAACGCATTATCCTGACTAATTCGTTGCTCGTTTGCAAAAACAGTGTACATGAAAATTGTAGGCCTACCATCCATCTACCATTTATTTTCAAGGACCATCATCTAATTCACCATGGATCAGAAGTTAAATGAAGCCCAAGTTGGCCTAATCCAACTGAAAATGCAGTTTAAGACTTAGACAAATTTTTCCATGAAATCAGCATGGACATCTGACTTGTGGGCCTTGTTTGAACATGTTCTAGCCATTTTAATGAGATGGTCATATTGAGACTTTTGTTCCTTGATAAATTGGCTACAATTTTGGTAAAGAGTGCACAGCCATGCAAGATCTCTAAGGTGGTCTTTTGAATCAGTCAAACTGTGAGACTCTGGAGTCAATTCAAGTCAAACCTCCACTTGAGGGCATTTTGGTCATTTTGATCTTCATGAACAATGTCCCAACAAGTAACCTAAGTGTAGTTAAGGTGTAATAGACCATGGTCAACCACTTTACAAAATTGGTATACCTCTTCTAATGATCACATGTGATAAAGCAACTAAAACAAGCAATTCACTCATATGTTGCAATGCAATGTTTCACATGTTGCATGACTTTGTTGTTATTCTATACTTGTCACATTACTACCATGTTGCCATGTTTCAAGATATAAGAAACTCAGGTTGCATTCACATGTTACACCATTACTATTCACAACACTCAAGTAGGAAACATACACAATTGGAAAATGTTGCATATGCATGTTTCAGTATAAAGGCATGATGAGATAGATGATGCACATGTTTATGAAATGAAATGCAATTAGTGGAAGCCAAACACCTAGGGTGTTACAGCCCTCCCCCCTTAGAAAAATCTCGTCCCAAGATTTGGAAAGCGTACCAATCAATATAGAAAGCTGGATAGTTTTCCTTTAAATAATCTTCCCGCTCACAGGTTGCATCCCGTTCGCTATGATTACTCCAAACTACCTTGTATAACTTAACTACTCGTGTACGAGTCACTCTTTCTTGAGTATCTAGGACTTGCACGGGCTTCTCCTCATAAGAAAGATCAGATTTCAAGTTGACTTTTCTTGTTGCTATTCTTTCCTCGGGAATACGGAGACACTTCTTCTGCTGGGACACATGGAATACCGGGAATATAGCTCCCATCTCACGTGGTAGATCGAGTTTATATGCTACTCTTCCACTTTTCTCGATAATGCGGTAAGGTCCAACATATCGAGGCTCAAGCTTCCTTTTAATTCCAAAACGCTTGACTCCTTTCATAGGGGATACCTTCAGATAAACATGATCACCTACTTCAAACTCAATAGGTTTTCTTCTCTTGTCAGCATAGCTCTTTTGTCTAGCCTGTGCGGCAGTCATATTCTTCTGTATAGTTCGGACTTGCTCTTCGGCTTCTTTTACAAAGTCAATACCATAGAATCTTCTTTCCTCGGGTTCCACCCAGTTCAAAGGAGTTCTACACTTGCGGCCATAAAGAGCTTCAAAAGGAGCCATTTTGATACTCTCTTGATAACTGTTGTTATAAGAGAATTCAGCGAGAGGCAACCAGTCCTCCCAAGAGCCTTTGCAAGAGATAAGACAAGCTCTAAGCATGTCTTCAAGAATTTGATTAACATGCTCAGTCTGTCCTGATGTTTGCGGATGATAGGCAGAACTGTGGATTAGATGAGTGCCAAGATTTTGATGTAAGCACTCCCAAAAGTGAGCCATGAATTGCGGTCCTCTATCTAATACAATGGATTTGGGTACACCATGGAGACGTACCACTTGTTGAAAGTAAATCTCCGCATAATTGTGAGGGTGATAGGTAGACTTGACCGAAATAAAGTGAGCGGATTTAGTTAGACGATCTACGATAACCCAGATGGAATCACAACCCTTTTTGGTAGTGGGTAATCCAACAATAAAATCCATGCTAATTTCCTCCCACTTCCAGCCAGGAATAGAGAGTGGCTGCAATAATCCGGGCCTCATGTGAATAGCCTTGACTCTGCAACAGTTATCACACTTTGCCACGTAAGCTGCTATTTCTTTCTTCATCTTGGTCCACCAATAATACAGCTTGAGATCTTGATACATTTTACTGCTACCAGGATGGATGGACAATTTAGAAGAATGGGCTTCAGCCATAATTTGATTTCTAAGTTCTTTGTCTTTGGGTACCACAAGCCTATCATTAAACCAGAGAATTCCCTTGTCATCGACCCTAAAGTGCTTGGTCTCTTTCTCTTTCATCTTCCGCTTGATGTGAAACACACCCACATCAGTCGTCTGGAGTTCAATAATTCGACTTCTAAGAGAGCAATCCACAGTGATATTGTGGAGCACTACAGGATGAAGGAGGTGCGCCAGATGAAAGTCTTCACTAACTAAGGAATTGCAATGGGCCTTTCTGCTTAAGGCATCAGCAACCACATTTGCCTTACCAGGATGGTAGTGCACTTGAAGATTGTAGTCTTTGATTAATTCTAACCATCGACGTTGACGCATGTTCAACTCGGGTTGAGTAAAGATGTACTTGAGGCTTTTATAGTCAGTATAGATGTTGCACACATTACCCAGCAAGTAATGTCTCCAAATCTTCAGGGCATGAACAACCACGGCTAGCTCTAAGTCATGGGTAGGATAATTTATTTCATGCTTTTGGAGCTGGCGCGAAGCAGAAGCAATGACTCGGCCCTCTTGCATAAGAACACACCCCAATCCGGTGCCACATGCATCACAATAGACATCAAAAGGCTTTTTGATGTCAGGTTGTGCCAATACAGGAGCAGAGGTTAGCAAGGTCCGCAAAGTGTGGAAATCCTCTTCACACTTCGGAGTCCAGACAAACTTCTCATCTTTTTGAAGTAGTCGAGTCATGGGCTTGGCGATTTTTGAAAAATCCGGGATAAAGCGACGATAATAGCCAGCCAATCCCAGGAAACTTTAGACTTCTGTGACCGTAGTAGGTGCCTTCCACTCAATAACTTCTTGCACCTTCGTAGGGTCAACCAAAATTCCATCACCAGATAACACATGACCTAGAAAAGGTATCTTGTTCAACCAGAATTCGCACTTGCTGAACTTAGCATAAAGCTGGTTGTCACGCAACCGAGTTAAAATAATTCTCAGATGTTCAGCATGCTCTTCTTCATTCTGAGAATATACCAGGATATCATCAATAAACACGACGACAAACTTGTCCAATTTCGGCATGAATACTGAATTCATCAGGTACATAAAGTATGCCGGAGCATTTGTCAACCCAAAGGACATGACAAGGTACTCGAACAAGCCATAACGAGTAGAAAAAGTTGTCTTAGGTATATCTTCAGGATGAATTTTGATCTGATGGTAACCAGACCTCCAATCAATCTTGGAGAATACCTTAGCTTTGGAGAGCTGATCAAATAGAATATCGATACGAGGAAGAGGGTATTGTTCTTGATGGTAACAGCATTAAGGGGGCGATAATCCACGCACATGCGTAGAGACTCATCCTTCTTCTTCACAAATATAGCCGGACAACCCCAAGGAGAAGAACTAGGCCGAATCAAACCTTTCTTTAGTAACTCATTCAACTGACTCTTCAGCTCAGCCAACTCATTGGGCGGCATTCTATAGGGCCTTCGAGAAATAGGAGCCGTACCCGGAATAAGTTCTATCTTGAATTCTACATCACGGTCCGGAGGTAATCCAGGCAAGTCATCAGGAAGACATCTGGAAACTCATAGACAACCGGTATATCTTCAATGGCTTGGCTAGGGTAGCATTGGCTGTATTGTGAATAGCAATATCACGAGATAACTGCACTAGAAAACCCTTCTTATCCAAAGGATCCCTCAACATTACCACACGGGTTGACGTATCGATCAACACTCCATTCCCACTCATCCACTTCATCCCTAGGATTACATCGATTCCTACCCCCGGCAGAACTACAAGATCTGCAAGGAACTCTCGATCCCCAATCTCGATCTTTACATCTTTAACTACTTGGTTAGTCATGATATTATTCCCAGCAGCACTAATACAATAACCACCCTTGACAATTGTAATCACATTCATCTTATGCTTAGATGCAAAAGTAGAACTCACAAAGGAATGTGAAGCACCCAAATCAAAGAGCACAACTGCAGGGTGATCATTAATAAGAAACTTACCAGCGGTGACCACTTCACCAGCAGGAATTTCCTCCATAGTAGTGTAGTGAACACGCCCTTGACGGACGTTTCCTTGAGCATTCTGCTTGGAAGGATAGGGACACTTATTAGCCCAGTGACCAGGCTGGTTACAGTTCCAACATGGCCTGTTAGCTGGTGGGACATTAGAGCTGCCCTGCCCAGAGGTATTCTTTGGCAAGGAAATTGTGTACCCCTTGTGATAACCAGTTTTAGCTTGATTCTTCTTCTGAGGTGGGCGGTACCGGACATTAGCATTGGGTGGACGGTACTGGGTCTTGGATACCATTGGTGCCTTAGACTGAGAAGCACCTGCCTCAAAGTTTCTTTTACGGTTCTTGGAAGCAGCATATACCTTATCATTATTCTCTTGAGTTAGGGTGTCACTAATAAACTCATTGAAGGTGACACACTTGTAGTTGCCCATAGACTTCATCAGTTTAGGGGAAAGTCCCCTCTTGAAACTAGCTATCTTTTTGGCATTAGTATCAACGAACTCAGGAGCATACCTCGCTAGGTTGTTGAATGCCTAGAGGTATTCATTAAGACTCTTGTTGCCTTGGGTTAGCTTCATAAACTAGGTATGCTTAATGGCCATGAGACCAGGAGGGATAAAGTGTCCTCTGAAAGCTGCCTGAAACTGGCCCCAAACTATCTCAACGTTCGCAGGGAAGGTGGTCCTGTGATGGGTCCACCAGATGCCTGCAGGGCCTTAGAGCTGGTGTCCTGCATATGTGGCCTTCATACCCTCAGTCAAACGGAGCAATCCAAACCTTTGCTCTATCGTGCTTAACCATTCATCAGCTTGTAATGGTTCTTCTGCCTCACGAAAGATAGGAGGCTTTGTGTCCATGAAGTCCTTAAAGCTGCTGTACTGGTTCGGCTCGGGTCCTTGGCGGACATGTCGATCCTCGCGGTTAGATATTTGGCGCATAGCCTCAGCTAGCATGCGCTGACTTTCGATGACTGTCTGCATTAGCTCAGCTGGGGTGGGCGGTGGCGGAGGTGGTTGTTCCTCATTTCCCATGCCACGACCGCGACGAAGGTTATGAGCCATCTGCAAAATGTATAGCCAATGAGCACTGACGATGTGGAAATTTTTGTAGATGAATCGTATAATTATGCCAAACTGAGTCCATTGGAGGGAATGCATTTATATGATCAACAGAGGCACAATCATTCATCACAACCACACAACTCATCAATCGCATCGATTGACACATAAATGCGATGAACTTAACCAACAGCGAGATCTATAGACCGCAAAGACGAAATTCATCAAAAGCTCACATACGTGGAGCATAACACGTTCGATAGGTTACATCCAAGCCATAGTGGTTCCAAACTTACATCCAAAGGTAACTTAAGGTTTGACATTACATCCCAACGATTAACTTATTACAAAGCTACTCGTTCATGCATGAGGATCAACAAAAGACTAGCTCTAGCGCATTAGCTAAGTAGTAAGCTAAACTACGCATCATCCTCGGAGTCAGTGTCGAAGATCTCTCCTCCATCTTCATCACTAGTAGGCTCTAACTCCTCATCTTCCTCCTCATCAGGTGGAATGTCCTCAGGTCCATTGACCTCCATGTCATCATCACCTTCAGCCATGATGACACCAGAGCCCATCTCATCCTCATCATCAGGTGGTAGGAGAGGGTGAAGTTGATTGTGTAACAGGTGAACCTCCTCATGGAGATGGTCATTGTACTCTTCGGCAACTGCCACTTGCTGCTCTAGCTCTACCTGTCGCGCTCTCAACACATTCTCCTCGTGCCAGGCTTCATTCTGTTGGTTCATCACGTGAATCAACATGCGTTCCACAGCCATGCGGTGAGCAAGCTGTCAACCTCTGAACCTCAAGGGTCTCTTGGTCCCTTTCCTATGTTACTTGCTCCAAGCGGTGCTTTGAGCAGTATTCCTCTCAAAGCAAGCCACCCGAGCTAGCTCGTCCTCGGCCTTTTCGCCTCAAGTAGGCTCGGGACGGGCTCACGAGGAGCTAAACGGTGACGAGGCGCCCTGCCTCCAGCGGACTTGCGAGCAGTGAGTTTCATGCGCGCCATCTGTAGCAAAAAGTTACAACGTAAGGGGAGAATCATTTAAGGGATACGAAATTTAATTAGTCGGGACAATCATATTTTAAAGGAGGGAGTAATGCAAGAAATGCCATGTATGCTTGAGCATGATGCATGCACGATCCGTACGTCCTCACAAACCTAGAAAAATTTAAAGGCTAGCGAAATATACGGTGGCATACATGCGTTCTCTCGTATACGGTAGCTAGTCGATCTACAACGATACGTTGTTAGTGTACCTGCAGAAAATTTCATTTCAACCCAGTAATTTCCCAAAAAGGCATGTAAACTAAATACTTTCATACATACATCCCCCGATGCATATACTCTAGTATCACAGCTACCCGTCAGAGATACCCACATTTAAGTACTCTCATAGATACATGATTGAACATGTAAGTATGCGAGCAACCACAACTACTCTCCCCTAGACCGACGGTTGGACGGTCATGCTCTCACAACTCCCACTTACCAGAGCGTAGAGGTATTTGATCCAAACATTACCACCCAAGCGGATGGCATCCATACAATAGCACGCCGTATGGACGACAAAACAGAAACAAGCAGTAACCCCTAAGTTAGTACTTAATAAGTCACCTAAGAGTCCTTATTTGGGCATAAGGGATATGACCACTGGCAATACTTAGTATTTAATTTAGGATTTTCACAAATACTTTTGTTTTAAATACACAAATCACATGTTTAGTGTCGAATCTTGCTCTGATGCCAGCTGTAATAGAACCGACCAAATCATAAGAACGTAAGTACAAAAACAATCACCAAGCGATCAAATTCCTGTACTTAAGCTCCCATAATCCCGGTAGTCCAGAAATCACGAAGGATTTCAACCAACTCTCGACATACAAACCAAGATCGTAGTGATTCAACACAACACATCATCCGTTACAACATTTCATAAGTAGCATTCGGATTACATCCATCAGAGTTTAAATAGAATATTACAAACCAAGTTTGAGTGTGCGGAAGCAACATAGTTTAGTACAAAACATCATGGTTTTCAAATACATTGCCAAGTCTGAGTCATGTCCCACAAAAGCATTATCAGGTACGAGAACTAGTAGAGACCGCGCCTAACGGCCTAGTCTTCATCCCCAGCTGGGAGAAGGCAATACTTGCAGCAACCAAAGTAGAACTGGTCATCTGCAACAGGTGGGAGATAAACCCTGAGTACAAGAAGGTACTCAGCTAGACTTACCCGTCAAAAACTAGAAATAAAAGACACCAAGGATCATGCAAGGCTTATGAGGTGGGCTAGCTTGACACAGTTGCATAAAAGAGCTTATGATTATAGTAACCAATTTAAACTTAGCATCAAGCTTATCATCATTTACCTGTCCACTAGATTAGCACCTGTACTAGAGCACTCACTTATTAGGAGCAAACAATATTAACCATAGCAAGTATAATAAAATTTGTCATCATCATATCATCATTTACGAACCATTATGTTATTTAGTGTATCTACATTGGAGATAAGCCCGTCAAGTTCTCACTAAACAGGAGGAGAGACGGCGATTTGAATCAAATTACAACTCAGCTGAGGGGTATTCCTAACTCTCACCCCGGCATACTTAGCAAGGGTAACCGTGGGTCACCTTTGGAACAACTCAGAACCAAATTGCGGGGGTTCGATCGGCCAAGACTCTCGAGGATTACCCTTACGCCAGACGATCGGGACTTTTAAATCACCCGCCTTGGACTCACGCCTATGGCTCCCTTTCGAGGCGCACTTTATACTTATCGACTCGGCCCGAGGTGAGCTACTCGGCGGCCGTGGTCGGTCATCGGACACGGCCAACTAAGAGAGAGGCATGCGTTCAACATGAACACAGAAAGGCTCCAAGATTCGGTCCTTAATCGATTACTGACGGAGTCACCGCAAACCGGCAAGCCTCCGTCCGGTCTTCATTTCAAATTAAGACTAGTTTTTTTCCACGATAGCAAATATAGCCAACCGTGCCACATGTATATTCCTATATCTCGCAGGTGATGAAAATCACCCGACTCTCTACCGCGTTTAAGCGAGGGCTAAGCACTACACGAGCCCGAGCTACATAGGATTGTGGTATCAATATCCGGACAAAGATTGGATAACCAATGCAAAGCAAGTGTTTGCATCCAACACCTAAACTTAATGCAACAATATATATATGTAACAATAATATCAGAATCGCATTTTTGAAATTGGGAGGCTTAATATGCTCCGGGGCTTGCCTTTCACAAAGTTGCACGGACGGTGATCGGGCACTCAACGGTGACCTCGTCGGCACTTCTTCGAAGGTTGCACCTCCGAACCTCCGGTGTGTTAATTGTCGCTGCTTTCGCTCGGTTCCTCGAATTCCAATAGGGTCACCCTTCCGGAACACCTATTGCATGCCGATGCATGAGATAAATATCATGGATGCACAAGGAATGACATGATGCTCATGATGAATGAATCTTAGTAAGTGTTTAACGAAAACATTATTGGACACTCGTTTACCGATTAAGAATAGCTCTATTCAAATCACTTTAAAACAGGTATCTAACTTAACTTGAAGAACAAGATCAACTTACCTAACTTGCATAACCTAAGATAAAGATGCTCATCTTCAGTTAAAGGCCTAACACCTAGGAACATTACCACAAACTTAGAAGTAGTAAAGGCATACTTAAAACAACAGTTAAAGCTTCATATGCAAACGGGTAGTTCCTTAATTCAATCACAACAAGAGTTCTACAAATCCAAATGACTTGCAAGAGGACATTCTGGAAAGCTTATGAAATTCTCTACAAATCATTTGTAAACATCAAAGCATGATTCTTAAGTTAACCAAATCGAATTCCAGTAAATCTAGAATCTGTCCCGCAATGACAGGGTTACTAACTTAATTATTTAATGATGATGCAAAAGCCTAATTTGACCAAACCAAGTTTACCAACTTGTTACACATACCAGAGGAACACTAGAAAGTATAATGCCAACTTCTAAATAAATCATTTAATATCCTTTTCTAATTTATTTAGTTAATTAGGTGATTAAAGCAACATATAGTAAAATTGTTCATAAAAATCTACAAAAATTACAGTAGCTATCTCATGCTTCACATAGACTACCATAAAAATTTCAAAGCCATTGAGCAAGCATAACTTGCTGTATCCAAAATAACAAGTGACTTGCCTATTTTTAGCATAATTAGGAAACCCTAATGAAAAGTGTCAAGCAATAGGTTTCACATTTTTCCTAGCATCATTCTAGCATAAGAACCTTACTCACCAAATTTTACCTATACTGGATCTATAGAAAAATTATGAAAATTCACACAAGATCCATCCATTGATAAAAAGAAATTCTATAACTCAAAAACTATACATGCACTAGCTGTGAAATTTTAACCAGAGCTTCTACTAAGCAATAATAGATTATCCACAAAATTTCATAATTTTTGGACCACAGAAACTCAAGATAAAATTCAAACAAGTTGGCATGCATCTAAAAACACATTTCAAAGTCCTATTTTATTCATCCAAAATTTCTAAAACATGTGCTCATATAATATTTTTATTAAATACTAGACAAGATCAGGAACTTAACAAAATTGGAACCATAACATTTGGAGCTACCAAACTTGAGTTACACATTTTTGAATCTATACCCAAAACTGTGAAAAACAATTAAACAAAACAATATGGAAAAACCTACACAGCTACTGGGCCAGTCCAAGGAAACGGCGGCCCGCGAGCAACGCTGGCGCGGTCCAGACAACGGCGCAGCACACGCTGGGCTCCCGCCTCAGCCGCAGCGACTGACGAGAGGGGCCCGCGCGTCAGCGAGAGAAACATGGGAGAAGAACAGGGCGTCGGCGAAGCTCATCGCCGGTGACCTCTCCGGCGAAACCATCGACGCTACTGTGTTCACCTTACTTGTGCGCACCTAGTGGAACCATCTATTGAAGCTATCGTCGCCAGTAAGGGAAATGGCGACAGCCATGGCGGCGCACGGTCGCGGCTTGACCGGCTCCGACGAAACTACGGCGCCAGGGCTCGAATGGGTGACCCTACGAGCATCAGTGGCATGCACTGGTCCTAGCGCAAGGCAGAGGAGGGATGGCAATGGCGTGAGGAGAGCTAGCCGCGTGGAGCGCTAACTCCGGTGAGGTCCGACAAGGCGGTGGTGGGGAAAAACGTCGATTTCATCCTTACCAAGGCGAAATTGGCACGACGGTGGGGTGGAGGAGGTAGAGGGAAACACGGTGAGGCTCTGGGTGAGCTGGGCGACGCATTTTTGCTAGGACACGGGAGCTAGGCGAGGGCGAAGGTCCGGCTAGCAATGGCGGATGGCTTCGGTGCTGCGCGCTGTGGGAGGCGAGAGATGAGAAATGGAGCGGGCGACTCGGTCGGGCAGGCGCTGGGGTGCTTCATGACGCGGCTGGCCTTGCCAGGGCGCCCGCGGCGCGTGGCCTGCACGCTCAGGCGATCGGCGACGGGTGGCACCACGCGGCGGTGAAAATCTGAACCTATCGAAACACTGTAGCATGCCATTCAGTCGATTTGATCAGCCTGACAGCGCGACTTCAACGCATTATCCTAACTAATCCGTTGCTCGTTTGCAAAAACAGTGTACATGAAAATTGTAGGCCTACCATCCATCTACCATTTATTTTCAATGACCATCATCTAATTCGCCATGGATCAAAAGTTAAATGAAGCCCAAGTTGGCCTGATCCAACTGAAAATGCAGTTTAAGACTTAGACAAATTTTTCAGTGAAATCAGCATGGACATCTGACTTGTGGGCCTTGTTTGAATATGTTCTAGCCATTTTCATGAGATGGTCATATTGAGACTTTTGTTCCTTGATAAATTGGCTACAATTTTGGTAAAGAGTGCATAGCCATGCAAGATCTCTAAGTTGGTCTTTTGAATCAGTCAAACTGTGAGACTCTGGAGTCAATTCAAGTCAAACCTCCACTTGAGGGCATTTTGGTCATTTTGATCTTCATGAACAATGTCCCAACAAGTAACCTAAGTGTAGTTAAGGTGTAATAGACCATTATCAACCACTTTACAAAATTGTTATACCTCTTCTAATGATCACATGTGATAAAGCAACTAAAACAAGCAATTCACTCATATGTTGCAATGCAATGTTTCACATGTTGCATGACTTTGTTGTTATTCTATACTTGTCACATTACTACCATGTTGCCATGTTTCAAGATATAAGAAACTCAGGTTGCATTCACATGTTACACCATTACTATTCACAACACTCAAGTAGGAAACATACACAATTGGAAAATGTTGCATATGCATGTTTCAGTAACAAAGGCATGATGAGATAGATGATGCACATGTTTATGAAATGAAATGCAATTAGTGGAAGCCAAACACCTAGGGTGTTACACCTGAGGCTTGGGCGAGGCCCTGAGCCGTGAGCGGAGAGGACATGGCACAGTCAGGCTCGGCCGGGTTTCTTCACCAGAGGGTGCACATGAGCATACCCAATGGTTATAGCCCCCAAGCCCCTAGGCGATATTGGAGGGGTCGGTCGGGGGGTCTTCTTCAGTCGGGAACCATTGGACCCGAGGCTTAACATACCCATATGTTAGGATATCGTCACCACCCTTGGATCACACTTGTGCTTTCTCTCAAGGGTGGAAGATGAAGTCACAAGGATTCATGGGCCCACAATGAAGCATCCAACATGACAAAAAGTGGCCAAACACACTCCATGACATGTGGGGACAACTTCTAGAAGCAAGAGGATGGGCCCACATGCCATAGTGAGGTCGCCCGACCTCCCCTTGAGGTCGCCCAACTTCTTGGTGGGCCCCGGGGAGCTCCACCACCTTAGTGCATGCCCCTATGCACCACAGGAGATCTAGACCCTTGATCAAACTCGGTTTTATGGCAGTTTGATCCAACGGACGCGACAGAAAGGCACATGGATCGCTAATGTGGCATCCCTTCCACCTCCACCTATAAATAGTGGGTCACACCCCCCTCCCCATTCATGGTGCATTCAAGCTATAAGTGAAGATTAGTGTAGTTCCACTCTCTTAGTAGTGTAGTCTAGTGTGGGAGTTAGAGCCGAGTCGAGCTTGCTCGGGGTTTCTAGAGCTGTCTTCTAGAGAGTCTGGTATAGCTCTTGTATCTTTCCTTTTCTTGTAAGACTTTTACTTTATTTATATAATATTCCTTCTTTACTTTACTTAGTCTCTACTTTGTGCAATATTATACTTGTTATAGAATTGTTGTGATCTATCCTTAGCATATACGTGTTATATATTAGATTGTGGTCCAAACCCACATGAGTATTATGATCTTGCCTGTCATAGGGTGCTCTAGTTGGCTTCTGCACACAATTAGAGTAGTGAGAGACGGTGTAAGCATGGTGCTTATACACTATCTTGCCTTGATTGACACTTGTTGCATGAATTTTTGTGGTAGCTAGCAGGTGGTAATAGCCCTGTCTAGTCTTTGTATCCCACCACATGTTTATAGGCAAGCTTTTAAATCAGTAAGGCTCCAGTAAAATAGTAGCTGCTTCGAATAGGGGTTTTGTCTCCTATTGTCTCACCTATGGCCTAGTATGCTTGTTGTGTGGATTCAATCTATATTTTGCATTTATATGGTTAAGGTAGAATCATAGAAGTAAACATAGAATCACTGGAATCCTTTACTCACTCATTGTCCTCCCACCTAGCTATACATACTAGTTACCTTTAGTTATCTTAGTTTGGTTTGTTGCATTATCCCTTCCTATCCTATTTTGTTTACCCCCTACACTAGTTGAATATAAGTTGTGGTAAATGCAAGGATCTCTCTTTTATTACTATTTCTAGATACTGCTTTCCCTTGAGATAAAATAAATAACGATACCTTGGAATACTCCCAGGTGAAGTGCTACAGCGGTATATTATGTGCACTTGCCAAATTATCCAATAGTTATAAGAAATACCAACATGTGGCTTAGTGTGCTCACCAGATGTGTTCAATGAGGCACTAGACCAGTGCATCGCCCTATTTGAGCAGAGAGATTGCAAAGTGGGTTCTTGAAAGGTCCTAAATGGCTAGAGGGGGTGAATAGCCTAACTAAAATTCTACAAATTCACTAGAGCAAATAGTTAGACAACAATAAGGAGGTAAAGCAGTTTTGCTCTAGCTCTACTTGAAAAGGCAAGCCACCTACCAAATATAAGTTTGTTGTAATGACCCAAAATGTCATTCCAATTTGAACCTGACCCCAACATTGTGAAATTCCTATTGAGAGCCCTGAGTCTAAACAATTATTCTCTTGTGAAGATCCCTGCTGCCTTGAGCAAGTGCAATTGTCCCAAATTTGCCAACCAACCTCGCAAAATCTCTTAAGAAGATCACAGTCAAGCCAGAACCAAAAAGGCAGAAGAGTTTTACTCACACCAAAGAGCAACTACTTGTCATCGTCTACATTCTTCCAAGATTTAGAATCATTCCTTGGACATGAAGTCTTGATCCCAACACCAAGAATTCCAACTGTTCAACCAAAACAGCCAAGATAGGGAATCATCAGAGAGTCTAGCAGATGTAGCGGACAGTCCGCAAAACCTCACGACAGAAAAGGAAAGTAGAAAATGAGTTGTTTCCCATTTCATTTGCTTGGACCCACTTGTCACCATGAATGTGGACTCTTCATCAGTTGAAGCCACTCTACTTCACCCCTCCCTCACTCACTCATTCATTTCCTACTCTCCCTCTCTCTCTCTACACTCAAGAACAAGGATGAACCCTAGAACTAGAGAGAAAGGAATGGGGAAAGGATTGGAGAAAGGAAGGAAGGAAGAAGAAGAAGAAGAAGAAGAAGAAGAAGAAGGGAACCACTAGCACCACCTCAACGACCTCTCCAACATCTTCAATGGTTATCTCAAGACAAGTCTCTCTCATTTCTTGGATTTATCTCCAAAGACCTAACTTGTGGTTTTTGGTGCAAGATTGATGATTTCTTGCTGGTGGTGGTTCCATCATATGTAGAGTAAGTTCAAGAGATCTTCATCTAGCTCAATCATCCATGCATCTCTTGGATTTTCTTTTGATGCATCTTTTTGGAATTTTTTCGAGAGGAACTTCATGAGTGGCCAATCCATCCTTTGGATGTGTAAACAAGGATTTAAAGAAGTTGGATCTTCAAGTTGGATGTCATGGAAGCTCTCAAATCTCAGAGCTATGTACCCAATCTCAATCTCAAGATTTATTCTCTCTTTTCTCATATTTTTGGTTTAGTCCCAAATACATAGTTGCACTTGATAAACCTAGCTAAAACTCAGTTATCATGAGCCTAGAAAGCCACCTAAGCTACCCTAGGAACCCTTGCACATGCATGCATCATAGCTTAGCATATCTACATTTGAACCCCAAGAAAACCCATGAAAAACTATGAACATAGGTTCTGTCGACCGTTTGACGGAGAGTCTGTCAAAACCGATGGAGAGTCCGATAATCCTAGACCTTAGCCCAAGTCTACAGCCAGAACCTTTACACACTCTCTAAGTGAAGTAGCGGAGCGTCCGATTACCACAGAGTGTCCTCTAAATTCTAAAACTAGTTCCTAGACAACCAAGAGCCACTAGTTTCTTGTGAAGCATCCATGGCAGCCATGGAGTGTATGCCAATTTATAAACTTGAACTTTTAGAGGACTCGAGAACTCCTAGTTCTTATCGGAGTGTCTGTAAAATGGCATGGAGTGTCCATTCAAGACTATTCACCAGAAATGCCTAAGTCCCAAACCATTGGAACGTTCTTCGAAACATTTCATGAATCACGGAGTGTCTGTCACCTCCCATGGAGAGTCTATCAACCCTAAGAGAGCCAAACCAAAACCTGGTGACCTTGAAGTCCAACCCAGTGGAGTATCCACCACCCACAGCGGAGTATCCGCCAGTCAACAATAGATGTCTGATTTTCTAGAAACTTTACCCAAGTGGTCAACAATACTAAACCATACTTAGATTATAAATAGTGCAATAGTAGAACTTAGTTTAGATGTCTCTTCCCAAGTTTCAAATCAAAGTCTCAATCTTTATCTCTATCTCTTCATCGATTATCTCCAATTCTGTTCACCCTCTCTTTCAGGATTCATTAAGAGTGTGAGGAATGTGTATAAGTCATCATCGTCATCGTTGATTGTTCGACGGCATTACCAGGCAGGCACCCCACTACTATAAAACCTATTTTGGATACTCATTACTTATTTCATTATGAGTTATGCATTTCATTTGAAGATGAATAACTAACTCAATATTGATTCACTAATTTAGAACTACTCACTTAATTAATCCTAACATGTAATTGACAATTGGGTTGGGATCCGTTTAATGCTTAGTTGCTTAGCTTCATTAAAAGTCGAGTTTGAGAAGGGAACTCACTCTCACGCGTGTAGGATGTTACACCGGGCTAATTAATTACTAAAACTTGCAAGGGTGACCACTTACCTACTCCTCCAAAGATGTCTAAGGACCAACCTTAACATGGTATGTAAATTTGATGATCAACTTGGCAATTTGTACTCATGCGAGGGGTAAGGTCACTATAAGTGTTGGATCTCGAGTGACGAAGCTCACTGTCCACGGTTGTTGACGATAGTTAACAACCATTATAAATTGTCAATAACACATATATAAGGGCACAATTGTGATCACCAACAAAGGTCTAAGGGTTTAAACTAACAAATTCCATCAGTTTTGGTGAATCTGTATTTTCTGCAGGGTTTATCTAGAAAACCGTCAAGGCGGACCTACATGTCAAAATTAATCATGCTTATGTACCACAAAACAGGCACCAAAAGGTTCTAGAGGACTCCAGAGGACACCACACCGAAGCGGGAGCTGAGGGGCTACCATGTTGGGCCAGCCGGCCCCGCCTGTAGGCCTCCCGGCCCCTGGGCCCACCTGTCAACCTTCGCATCACAATGTCTATTCTCCACTGCCTCCTAGGTTGCATCTACACCATCCTTTAAGTCAATTTGATCCAAGGGCTCACGATGGACGCTCCGACCTATATATACCAGCCCCTATCCCCCTCCCTCAGCACATCCCTGAAACCCTAATTCATATCTTCAGGATCAGAGCCAGCAATCAAGAGAAGATTAGTCCTCCATAGGATCTAGTCTTATAAATAGAATAGTGAGATAGAGAGTGAGGGAATAGTTTGGAGGAGGTGCCGGCCTGTCGGTGCTCACTCTACGGCTTGTACCTTAGCGAAAATCCAAGTTCTACTAGAGCTTGCCTTCGAGATCTCTCTGGTAATCAACTTCTAATTTAAGTAAGCATCGTGTTTATATTGTTCATCAAGTTCATAACTCTTTGAGTGCTTTAATCTATAGGACGCTCTAGGTTAAAGTAGTAATTGTAGGTGTAAGCATGGTGCTTAGACTAGGTTACTTGTGGATTTACCCTACATTTTGGATCGGTAGTAGTTCGCGAGGGTGACTCTTATAGCCTCGTTGAATCCTCTATAGTCCACCTCCTGTTTGTAGGGCTAGCAAGATTTAGTTACTATAGGAAACATACTATGTTTGTGCTTCCCTTAGTAATATCCCCAATTGAACAATAGAAGACATAGCTTACCCAAGTCAGAACTAAAAAACCTTAGTTATCCTCTCTACACTCCTATTTATCCTAACCTTGTTGCTACCCCTAGTTAAGTTAGACCATAGTTAGTCTCACATATTTCCTGTGGATACGATACTTGGAATACCTCCGGGTGAAAGCTACAATGGTATCCGTGCGCTTGTGGATTTATCTATGTGCATTAAAATATACCAATAAGTTTTCTGACGCCGTTGATGGGGAAACGGTTGCTGAATTAACTTCGAGCCTAGCTTAACATTTTATCTTTTGTTCTTTCTTTTGCTTTACTTTTTCGTTTAGCATGGATTCCACTCCTATCTATCAATATGCTAAACCCACAAGCGCAAGCCTAAAACCACCAGAATCTTTAGAGCCTATCATAACACCTGGTTATGAGCCGCTCCTGAGTTTAATAAAATTGATTCGGGATCAATCCTTCTCAAGAGAAGGTAACGAAAACCCATACTCACACCTACGGGAGTTTGAACAGACTTGTGCATGCTTGCGTATCACTGGCAAGTCTAACAAAACCTTAAGATGGAAGTTGTTCCCATTCCTTTTAATGGGAAGAGCTAAACAATGGTACAGTCTAACCGTAGGAAGTATGCGAGGAGATTGGAAAACGTTATGCTCTAAATTTTATTTACGTTTCTTTCTCATCTCTAAAGTAGTTAGCCTTCGAAAAGAGGTTCTAAATTTTAGACAACTACAAGAAGAATCTCTTGGTACATCATGGGATCATTTTAATGAACTCATCATCATTGGTCTGGACCTTGCCATTCAAGACCCTATACTTCTTCAACATTTTTACATGGGTCTTAGCAAGGATTCCAAGGAATCCCTTAATGCAGCCTCTAGAGGAGCTTTCCTTCATTTGTCTGCTAGTGAAGCAAGGGCTATGCTTGATAGAATTAGTGGAAAGATTCCCTACACTAGCATTCATTATGAACTCCTCAAAGAAGAGAAGAATCATCTTCCGAACAAGAATAGGAAGTTTTAATAGACAAATCACAACCACTCTGATCCCAAGATTTAGCTATCAATCCCAAACCACCAATACCCCTAAATCCCCCAAAAGAAGAACCAATTCCACCTTTGGAAATCCGTATTGAGATTAAGGATGACCTCTTTGGTGCTGATTTTGGGAGAGCATTAAATTCTCATAAGAAACCTTCAAGCGAATATAATTCAAATCCTCTCAAGAAGGGATCTCTTAGAAAGCGTCCTTATTCCCATGTGGGACATTGGGAATAATTCAAGGATGGCATGTCTAGTAATGCCATAGAAGGAGAGCCAAGCCATTTAGAAGCCAATCCTATCTTCTCCCCTTTTATACCCGATGTCTTATTTGAACCCATCTCTCAACCCATCCTTGACCCCAATGATCCCTCTTATGCTCTTTCTCCTAAGTCTCATGATGACCCTAGAAATCCATTAAGACAACCGAAGAATAGGAATCATGAAGACCACAAGGATGACCAAGAAGAGCAACGACAATGGTTGGAATGTATTAAGAATTGGCTACAATGTATTAAGAATTCATATGTCGTTTCTAAAGATTGGATGGACAAGGACGAAGCCTTATGGGTAGAATCCAAACTTGGCTTAGATCTAAACGGTGAGCTTAAATCAACCTCTTTAATAAACATGACTCGTCCAAGTTTGGAGGAGGCTTTAGAGAAGATCACCCCGAGAGTCTCCAATCCAAGGAAAATATAGCACATTCAGGAACAAACATCCTTGGAGCTTAAAAAGGAAGATGACATCGATGAGCATGGAAGTTATTTCATGAAAACCTCATCAAATCCATGCTCACATGAGAAATCTCCTGAATTAATTAGTCTCTCCAACATTGCCACACACAAGATCTTCAACCCCCTCGTGCTTCCTATTCATAAAGACTTTGAAAGGATGGTTGTAGATGCATATGTTTATCATAAGTATTACAATTCTCGTTGGCATGAATCTTGAGATAGGTACACGAAGATTGGTGTTGGAGGGGAAACCACTTCACCAATTAGAAGCGCAATTAGAAGGTTTCCGAGGATGAGCTTTTTGTCCTAAAGCAAGCACTTTCGGAAGATAATATGAGTTTTCACCTTCTGCTGTGATACCCTTGTGAAATGAGCATAGAATATAATTGTGAAAATATTCCTTTGGGTATTTTTATCACTAACCATTTCAGGTTTGAAGCAAAAAAATGAACGATGATGACGTGAGGTACGTCCAACCAATTATCATGCAACATTGAATCATATTCACACATGAGAGTTCTATCCATCCAAACTTGATTCTGCCTTGCAAAATTCAAGTGTGGGGGATGAACTTCTCTGAAAAATGTTATGCCATACTTCTAATTTTGGTTGTCTCTACCTTTAATCCATGCTCAATTTGCTAAACAACAATCATGCTCTTTCATCTCTATTTGAATAAATCTCTATAATACTTTCATGCTACTTTTGCTTACTATGTATGCGTAGGTTTTGAAGTATTTTCATACACCTTTTAAATTAGGCATGGTGCTTAGTTTAAACTGTTTTCCTGAATCAAATTAGACGAGGTGTTTAGTTTGATTTTTGAACCAAGAGGTGTGTTGATCTTACTTCTAAAGGCTTTTTAAATTAAGCATGGTGCTTAGGTTAAAATGCCTTCCAAAATCAAATTAGATGTGGTGTCTAGGTTGATTTTTGAGCCGATAAGTATGTTGTAGTAGATACTGGTTATTTTGTTGGACTAACCCCTACAGGAAACTCTCAATTCAATTTGGGTAAATCACGAGATGAATTCAAATCAGAGATGAAGCAAGGCACATGACGAACTTCAATATGCACAAGAAAACATAGCTCATTCATCATAGATATCGAAGAGCAGAAAGATGGCATGACAAAAGAATGAGAAAGAAAGGGTGCAATCTAGGAGACAAGAAGCTCATGAACAGTTCAAGATGCGAGGCTAGCTGAAAAAAAGAAAACTTCAAGAAAAAAGGGAAGGACCATCACGAGTCATCTACCCTTCATCATATGGTGTCTTCACACTCCAATGACAAAGGTAACATCCTAAGGTAAATGGTCATTATTTAAAAAGCTTTTCCTTGATTCTGGTAGGCACATAAATAAGAAACAAAATATATTTGAGTTACAATTTATTTGATCAAACCTGACTAGCTCAACATGTTTTGTTCTTTAAGCTTGTTCCTAGCACTACTTCCTTGATCCCATAGTCTAAACCAAATAAACTAAAAAATGCACAGATAGACAATCCTTCTATGGGTTAAGTAACTCAATCTTTTGTGCCAAATGAACTTAAATGCTACATTCATGCTCAACCTTCTGATCTTACCACCTATATTATAAACGAACACAGCACATGACATCAACTTCATCTTGTTCAATGTGCCTAAGGTTATAGAAGAATAAGTAAAGTTTTGGTTCTGTTGGTGTTTTTCCACCAACAGAGCCCATGCACTTCATCTCTACCATGTTCTATAGTAGGGCACACTTCAAGCAAAATGTAGAGGAGTTAGTCAATTCTCTAATTTCAACAAGTGAAGGTACTGAACCTGTCAAACCAAAATTAAAACTCCAAACAAAGATAGGTTTGGCGGAAGAAGGTGACATCACCATTAGAGGCATCATCATAAGAATCTTTGTCTTCAGAACAAACCGAGGTATCAATGAACTTCACAAAGAGAAGTCCAGTTCGAAGGACTTACAATACCAAACCCTCACCGAAAGAGCTAGCTTAGGGGAGAAGCACTCCGTGTATCCAGGTAAGTATTATTTCTCCTTTTGTTTTAGATTTTAGTTTCTTTTCAATAGTTAAAAAATGATGAATGAAACAAAATCAAAAGTTATCTTTATAATAAATATATATAGCTATAGTAATAATGTGAGATCTAGTAAAATTAAAAACAAAATAAAAGGTGTGTCTAGTTGGCTTTAATTTATTTTTAAGAGTTGAATAAATAAAGAGGACTCAGAATAATCTCTTGAATAGAAATGATGAATAGTTGCTCTATTGTAATTCCTTTCAAGTACCTAGCTTTTAGCCTCGAATTCTCCTGAGTTTTGGATAAGATTGTTTTGATATAAGGATTTGCTCTAAACTTGAAACTCATGGGTAGCATATGCTTGATCTAAGTCTAGGTAATTGACGGATATGATATGAGAAGGTCTGAGCTACTGTTTATCTTGTTACAAGTGACACTAAAGTTCTGGAGATTTATCTTTTAAAAAACACAAAAATGCTACATGATGAGTTCTTGTATGACAAAGCTTGAATTCCCACCAGAGCCATACATGTTATTTAGGCTAGGAAAACTTCCACATATATTCTGCTTGCTTTTGCATTGAGTTTTGTCAAGCTTTGTTGACCCTTATGAGAGGTTTGTCATACTCTTAAAATCAAGATCACGTACACACCACCCACATATGCACTACTCCTACACTGGGGGTAGGCGCAAAAACATGCCTTCCATCTAGATCCACCCAAAAATGTTCTACTCCTACACTGGGGTGAACATAAAAACATGTTTATTAGGTTTTCCATCCACCAAATAAATGCTCCAAATTCTTGTTGCTTTATCTCAAAAAGTTTTGTTGCAGAAAAGAGGCATGGGCTATGCAAAAGTTATTCATAAAAAAAGAGGAAAAAAAAGAAGTATTGAAAAAAAATTAGACAAGTGTCCGAGATATCTAAAACAATGGGTACTTAGATGCCTGCCTAAAAAAAAGAGAGATGAATAAGATAGCCCCTGCTCTCTAGCAAGTGTTTCCACGTTTCAAAAGAGAGATAAGTTTTCAAGGAGCAAAGTAGAATTAGGATTAGCCACCATATATTCCACACACATGCACATCTTGATTTGATTGTGTGACTCAACTCTCTTTGGATCCATTGTTTGACTTTACAATATATGCATTGCAAGTATGCTCTAGCTTTCTCCCTACCTATGAACTCCACATAAGCCTTAGTTGTAGGGAGAGAAAAATGCATAACATGTTCATTGCCTTGGAGAGGATCCACAAATACCACATATATTGAGAGACTTGAAAGTGTCATACAAAGAAATCTCTGAGTTTTATTTTGAAAACTTATAAAAACTCTAGAATAATAGTTGAGCAAAGAACTTGAGACATAGTGCTTGACTTAATCATTCTATCTTTCAATTGCTCAAGACCCAAGTGAAGGCTAAGAAGCCCCATGGTTGAAGGTAATATGGGTAAGTTTGAAGTCCGATCGGTTTATTCTAATCCGGAGGAGAATTCTTGTTTGAACGCATGTGTACTTTTGAGTGAAAAGCATCGTAGCAACTCCTAATCCATTTTTGCTGAGTTTCGCTTTGCTAAGGGACTAGCAAAGGTTAAGCTTGGGGGAGCTTGTTGATGGTAGTTAACAACCATTATAAACCATCAATAAAATATGTATAAGGGCACAATTGTGATCACCGACAAAGGTCTAAGGGTTTAAACTAATAAATTCCATGAGTTTTGGTGAATCTGTATTTTCTACAGGGTTTATCTAGAAAACCGTCAAGGTGGACCTATATGTCAGAATTAATCGTGCTTATCCATCGTGAAACGGGCACCGGAAGGTTCCAGAGGACACCACACCAAAGCAGGAGCCGAGGGGCTACCATGTGGGGCTACCATGTGAGGCCTAGCAGGATCTAGTTACTATAGGAAACATACTCTATTTGTGCTTCCCTTAGTAATATCCCTAGTTGAATAATAGAAGACATAGCTTACCCAAGTCAGGACTAGAGAACCTTAGTTATCCTCTCTACACTCCTATTTATCCTAACCTTGTTGCTACCCCTAGTTAAGTTAGACCATAGTTCATCTCACACGTTTCCCTATGGATACGATACTTGGAATACCTCCGGGTGAAAGCTGCAGCGGTATTCGTGCGCTTGCGGATTTATCTATGTGCGTTAAAATATACCAACAACGGTCACTAACATCAATTATAAACCGTCAACATAACCTACATATATACTTAATTCCATCACCAAACATAGGTCTAGGGGTTTAAACTAATAAATTCCATGAGTTTTGGTGAATCTGTGTTTGTAGGAGGGTTTATCCAGAAAACCGTCATGGTGGACCTAAACATCAGATTTAATCACAATTATCCATGACGAAAACAACTCCAGAAGGTTCTAGAAGACTCTAGGAGGCAACCCACCGAAGGAGACCCCGAGGGGCTACCATGTGGGGCCGGCCGGCCCCAAGGCCGCTCCCATCAGTCTCCACTTTGAATGTCGGTTCTCCACCACCTCCTAGATCGCATCTATGTCGTTTATTCAAGTTAGTTCATCCAACGGTGATCGAGGGAGTTAACGTGAATCGATGACGTGGTGATTCCTTGCCCTCTACTCCACCTCGATTCCTTGCCCCCTACTCCACCTTGGCCTATATATAGAAGCCCCTACTCCCTCCCTAGAGCCATCCTAAAACCCTAATTCATATTCACCTCATCTGGATCAGAGCCAGCTATCAAGAAAAGATTAGTCCTCCAAAAAATCTAGTCTTATGAATAGAAATAGTGAGATAGAGAGTGAGGAAAGAGTTTGGAGGAAGTGCCGGTCTATCGGTGCTCTCTCTATGGCTTGTACCTTGGTGGATCCAAGTTCTATCTAAGCTTGCCTCTGAGATTTCTTTAGGTAATCAACTTCTGATTCAAGTAAGCATCTTGTTTATATTGTTCTTCAAGTTCATGACTCTTTTGAGTGCTTTATTCCTGTTCTAGAGGGAGTAAATTATTAATCATAAGTGTAAGCATGGTGTTTAGACTTAGGTTAATCGTGGATGCACCCTGCATTCTAGATTGGTGGTAGCTCATGAGGGTGACTCTTATAGCCTCATTGAATCCTTTGTAGTCCACCTCCCGTCTGTAGGCCAAGTAGGACCCGGTTATGAAGGAAAGCATCCTTTGCTGGTGTCATTCCTTAAGTAATGTCCCTAGTTAAATAGTATAAGACATAGCTTACCCAAGTCAGAACTAGAGAACCTTAGTTATCCTCTCTATGCTCCTGTTTATCCTAACCTTGTTGCTACCCCGTGTTAAGTTAGACCATAGTTAAGTCTCACATGTTTCCCTGTGGATACGATACTTGAAATACTTCCGGGTGAAAGCTACAGCGATATCCGTGCGCTTGCAGATTTATCTGTGTGCGTTAAATATACCAACAAGCTTTTCTGGCGCCGTTGCCGAGGAAATAGTTGCTAAATTAACTACGAACCTAGCTTAACTTTGTATCTTTTATCTTCTTTCTTTTATTCTTTTCCTTTCCACTATGGATTCCACTCCTATCTATCAATACGATGCACCTACGAGCGCACGCCTAGAGCCACCAAAATCTACAGAGCCTATCCTAACACCTGACTATGAGTTGCGCCCATGTTTTATAAAATTGATTTAGGAACAATCCTTCTCGGGAGAAGGCGATGAAAACCCATACTCACACCTATGAGAGTTTGAATAGACCTGCGCATGCCTGTGTATCGTAGGCATGTCTGACGAAACCTTAAGATGGAAGTTGTTTCCATTCTCTTTGACGGGAAGAGCTAAACAATGGTATAGTTGAACCGTAGGAAGTATGCAAGGAGATTGAGAAACGTTATGCTCTAAATTTTGTTTGCGTTTCTTTCCCATCTCTAAAGTAGTCAGCCTTTGGAAAGAGGTTCTAACTTTTAGGCAACTAGAAGAAGAATCTCTTGCCACATCATGGGATCATTTTAATGAGCTCATCATCACTGGCCCAGACCTTGCCATTCAAGACCTGGTACTTCTTCAACATTTTTATATTGGTCTTAACAAGGATTCCATGGAATCCCTCGATGAAGCCTCTAGAGTAGCTTTCCTTCATTTGTCTACTAGTGAAGCAAGGTCTATGCTTGATAGAATTAGTGGAAAGACTCCCTGCACTAGCATTCATAATGAACTCCTCGAGGAAGAGAAGAAATCATCTCTCGATCAGGAAGAAGTTTTGATAGCCAAATCAGAACCACTCCAATCCCAAGATTTAGTTTTCAACCCAGAACCATCTACACCCCAAAATCCTTCAAGAGAAGAAGAAATTCAACATTTCAAAAATTCTTGTGAGGATGATCTTTTCGATGTTGATTTTGGGAAAAGCTTAAACTTTCAACCTCAC
The DNA here is from genome assembly GCA_904845875.1 of Miscanthus lutarioriparius. Lineage (NCBI taxonomy): Eukaryota > Viridiplantae > Streptophyta > Magnoliopsida > Poales > Poaceae > Miscanthus > Miscanthus lutarioriparius. The sequence goes on along the minus strand of CAJGYO010000018.1, from coordinate 47,007,884 downwards.
AAGAGACATTTGAGCGAATATAATTCAAATCCTCTCAAGAAGGGATCTCTCAGAAAGCGTCCTTATTCCCATATAGGGCATTGGGAAGAATTCAAGGATGGCATGTCTAGTGAACCCATAGAAGGAGGGCCAAGTCATTTAGAAGCAATTTCTATCTTCTCCCCTTCTATGCCCACATTAGATGTTTCATTCAAACCCATCCTTGACCCCGATGATTCCTCTTATGCTTTTTTGCCTAAAACTCATGATGATCCTAGATATCCACCAAGACACCCAAAGCATTGGAGTCATGAAGGGCACAAGGATGACCAAGAAGAGCAACAACAATAGCTGGAGGATATTAACAACTTATGTGTCGTTGTCATTGAATGGATGGACGAGGCCTTAGACGAGATCAACCCGAGAGTCACCAATCCATGGGAAATCCTGAACAATAAAATGTCCAATGAATGTCATAGGCATGGAATGATGGAAACAATGTTTCCACCTATAGACATTCATGAAGAAACAACCTTGGGGCCTGAAAAGGAAGATAACATCAATGAGCATGGAAGTTATTTCATAAACACCTCATCAAATCCATGCTCACATGAGAAATCTCCTGAATCAATTAGTCTCTCTAACATTGCCTCACATGAGATCTTAAACCCCCTCGTGCTTCATGTTCACAAAACTTTTGAAAGGGTGGTTGTAGATGCATATGTTTATCATAAATATTGTAAATCTCGTTGGCATGAATCTTAAGATAGGTACATAAAGGTTGGTGTTGGAGGGAAACCACCTCACCAACTTAGCATGATTCGAAGGTTTCCTAAGGATGAGCTTCTGTCCTAAAACAAGCAATTTCGAGAGACAATGCGAGCTTTCATCTTTTGCTATTTGAAGTAAAAAGAATGAAGGATGACGACGCATGGATGTCCAACCCATCATCATGCAACATCGAATCACATCCATCCAAAGTTGATTTTGCCTTGCAAAATTCAAGTATGGGGGATGAATTTCTCTGAAAAATCCTATGCCATGTTGCTAATTTTGGTTGTCTCTACCCATAAGCCATGCTAATTTTGCTAAACAACAATCATGCTCTTTCATCTCTATCTAAATAAATCTCTACAATACTTTCATGCTACCTTTGTTTACTATAGTATGCGTAGGTTTTGAAGTATTTTCATACAACTTTTAAATTAGGCATGGTGCTTAGTTTAAACTGTTTTCCTGAATTAAATTAGACGAGGTGTCTAGTTTGATTCTTGAAAAAAAAGGTGTGTTGATTTTACTTTCAAAGGCTTTTAAATTAAGCATGGTGTTTAGGTCAAAATACCTTCCTAAATCAAATTAGACGTGGTGTCTAGGTTGATTTTTGAGCCGATAGTATGCTTTAGTAGATATTGGATATTTTGTTGGACCAACCCCTGCAGGAAACTCTCAATTTAATTTGGGTAAGTCACGAGATGAATTCAAATCGAAGATGAAGCAAGGCACATGATGAACTCCAATAACTTTGTGAAAAGAAGACACAACTCATTCATCATGGGTGGAGGAACTCAAGTCTGCAGCTCCAATGAATAGCATCTCGTCAACCAAGAATCAACAAAAATCATAGAGAGGTTGACTAGAGAAGAACATGCAACTTGTTGCATCCTCATCTCCTAGATCAGATGATGCAAAGAAAAGCTAAATGCAAGGAGAGGTCTTGATCAATGGACCTAATAAGCCCTCACCAATAGGAGATCATTTATGAAAACAAATCATTGAGGCATAAAACAAAGGGTGAGACAGGAAGATCCAACAAAATATCAAAGATCAAAGAGCAAAAAGATGGCATGACAAAAGGTTGATAAAGAAAGGGTGCAAGATAGGAAACAAGAAGCTCATGAACAACTCAAGATGCAAGGCTAGCCGAACAAGAAAAACTTCAAGCAAAAGGGAAGGACCATCACGAGTCATCTACCCTTCGTCACATGGTGTCATCACGCTCCAATGGCAAAGGTAACATCCAAAGGTAAATGGTCATTATTTAAAAGAGTTTTTCTTGATCCTGGTAGGCACATAAATAAGAAACAAACATGTTTGGGTTACAACTCCATTACTTGATCCAACCTGACTAACTCAACATGTTTAGTTCTTTAAGCTTGTTCCTAACACCACTTTCTTGACCTTCACAGCCTCAACCAAATGAGCTAAAAGTTGCACATCTTATTTCTAAAAGATGACAGTCATAAGCATGTAAAGATTGGTATATTATGCACGACAATCCTTCCATAGGTTAAGAAACTCAACCCTTTTTGCCAAATATACTTAAATACTACATTGATGTTCAATCTTCTGATCTTATCACCCATGATATAAATGAACAAAGCATATAATATCAACTTCATCTTGTTTGATGTGCTTAAGGTTAGAGAGGAATAAATAAAATTTTGGTTATGTTGGTGTTTTTCCACTAACAGAGCCCATGCACTTAATCTCTACCTTGTCTTTATGAGCAGAACACACTTCAAGCAAAGTGTGGGGAGTCAGTTGATAACTCATTTTCTACAAGTGAAAGTTTTGAACCTATCAACCCAAAATCAAATTCAAAATCCAAGACGGGTTTGGTAGAAGAAGGTGACATCACCATTAGAGGCGCCACCTCAAGAATCCTCATCTTTAGAACGAACCGAGGTACTTGATCAATGAACTTCACAAAGAGAAGTCCGGTTCAAAGAACTTACAACACCGAACCCTCACCGAAAGAGCTAGCTTAGGGGAGAAGCACTCTCGTGTATCTAGGTAAGTATTCTTTCCTCTTTTATTTTTAGTTTCATTTAAATAGTTAAAAATGATGAATAAAAATAAAATAAAAATTTATCTTTGCATTAGTCATTTATAGTAATAATGTGTGATCTAGTAAAATTGAAAACAAAATAAATGTGTGTCTAGTTTGCTTTAATTTGTTTTTAAGAGCGGAATAAAATAAAGAGGACTCAGAATAATCTCTTAAATGGAAATGATGAATAGTGCTCTATTGTAATTCCTTTCAAGTAGCTAGTTTTCAGCCTTGAATCCTCCTGAGTTTTGGATAAGATTGTTTTGATATAAGAATTTACTCTGAACTTGAAACTCGTGGGTAACCTATGTTTGATCTAAGTCTAGGTAATTGACGGATATGATATGAGAAGGTCTTAGCTACTGGTTATCTTGTTCCAAGTGACACTAAAGTTCTGGAGATTTACTTTTTGAAAAACATAAAAATGCTACATGAAGAGTTCCTTTATGACAAAGCTTGAAATCCCACCAGAGCCATACATGTTATTTAGGCTAGGAAAACTTCCACATATATGCTGCTTGCTTTTCTATTGAGTTTTGTCAAGCTTTGTTGACTTATGAGAGGTCTGTCATGCTCTTAAAATCAAGATCACGTACACATCACCCAAATATGCACTACTCTTACACTAGGGATAGGCGCAAAAACATGCCTTCCATCTAGATCCACCCAAAAATCACTACTAGATTTTGACCCTATTGCCTCTTGACGTGATTTGCATCACCATAAATTGTGTTGTAATAGGGGTGTGTTTTGCAATATTTATCCAAAAAGGTGGCAACAGGGGGACTGTGTTGCCACAAAAATAGTGCATTGCAATATTTACGTTCGGTGTTGTAAGACGTGAGACCTATAGCAACTCTTTTTTTAAAAGTGTTGCTATAGGTTAAAAATATTGCCATGATGAGATTATGTTGCATTAGTATTGATTGGTGTTGCAACTGTCTGGTGCTCATGCAACCATGTAGAACAGTGTTGGTATTGGTTGAAAGTATTGCCACAGTGTTGTTATGTTGTAATATTTCTCAATACCATTGCAATAAGTAGACCATGTATTGCAACTAAATTTCCAAGGCGATTCAATAGTTTGTTGCTATTGCCACGTTTTGTTTGGTTGAAATATTTATCACCACCATTGCAATAGATAGTTGTTTATTGCAACTAAATATCTAAAGCGAGGCAATAGTATGTTGCTTTTGCCACGAATATATTTTGCTGCTATAGAATATTGTGATTTTGCAATATGGTATTGTATTACAACACTTCCTTTTCGTGGACCTTTCGGTATGCAAGGGCAGGGAAAATAGTATGTCAGGTGATGTTAGGAGCTAAATGCCCATGAATAAGTCAACAATTGAGTGGCAAAAAGGATTCAATGTTTTTATTCAAAGTACATTTGGAGGCACATTTGCACAAAGCCAAAGATAACGATTCAATTTCCGTACATGAGATTTTCACGTAGCAATAATAGATAACTATAAATAATAATTTCTTGCTTCTTGGTCAACCTCCAGCAACAATAACAACTCATGAAATAATAAAAGAATAAGCAACACCTCAACTAGAAAAAAATAGTACATTCCTTCATATGTTTGTTGTCTAAAGACCTTGAATCAACACTGGATCGACAGCCATGTTCTCAATTCAGGTTTTTACCAGGAAAATACTTGCCAGCCACAACACTACAGTGAACAGCATGGCAATCCCAATACTTCTGACTTCAGCAAGAAAAAATGCATATTTTCAGTTCATATATAGATATACATACAATTACTTCTTGTGCTACATCACTATATCCCTTTGTCTAGCTAAACTAGCAAATTATTTTACAAGAACAGATTATGCATCGTTGCAGAAAGCATTTAGAGAAATCTGACTTCAGCCTGTTCGCTGGTTGATTTCTGGACTGATAAGCCCGGCTAGTGCTGGTTTGTTGTGAGAGAAAAACACTGTACCATGACTGATAAACCCTGACTGAAACCAATAAGCGAATGACTGCATTGGCTAACACCACATGTGTAGCATCAGCCCACAAGTGGTCGCACTATCATACTTGAACCCATATAAACCCGGTAGTCCGTCGAGTACCACGACGGGTCTCGATAAACGATTTACAACAACCAAGATCGTACATGATTCAACATACATGCCACATATTACATAAAGTTCACAGATACATTTTCATCATCAGAGTACGAATAAAAGTTATTACAAACCGAGTTTGATAGATAAAAGCGGAAGCAAATTAAATTTGAAAGTAAAGTTTCCAACATAGTTTAGTACAGTGCCAAGATACGATCACGGTCCACAAAAGCATGTAGAAGGATTAATAAGAAACCTGCCCAAGGCTTACTCCTCATCCACAACGGGATAGAAGCAACTCTTGCAATAACCATGATACACAGTGCCATCTGCAACATGGGGAATAAAACCCTGAGTACGAGAAGGTACTCGGCTAGACTTACCCGCCATAAACCAGAAATAAAATGACTCCAAGGATTATGCAAGGCTGTATAAGTGAAGATAGATTGACAACATTTTGCATAAAAGCAATTAGCTTAGCTATACAATTATGGTTCCAATATCAGGTTAATTATAACTATCCATCTCTAGATTAGCAACTATCATGTGCCAAACATGTAGTATATCCATTTGAAAGCATACAATAGTAACCATAGCAGGTATTGTAATTCCATATTCATTCAAACCATCATGTTACATAACACAGTTACTACGATGTTGGGACTAGCCAAGTTTCTCACTATCCGGGAGAGACGGCGATTCGAATCGATTTCAACCAGCTGGGAATTTATTCCTAACACAAACCTAGGCATACCGCGCGAAGGCAGCCTTAGGTCACCTTTGGTACAACTCAGGTCTACATTTCATGGGTCCGTACTGCGCCGCACAATCTGGGACACTAGATGCCAGGACGTTCAGGCCTAGCCTGCCCTTGGGCTCAGTCTGATCGCCCCCCCCCGCAAGGAGCGCACAACAAAACGGGTCCCGGCCTGAGTTGAATTACTCGGCTTCGCGGTCGGAACGAGTTATCCGGCCAGCTAAGTGATAGGCATGCGTTCAATCTTGTCAGAAGCACCAACAACGGTACGGTCTTTAATCGACACAGACGGGGATAGATCCACACCCAAGACCTCCATGTCTTGTTGCTTCTCTATCGTCATCCCGCCCGGTCTCCATTTACATTAACCATGGTTCTTTTCCACGATAGCAATTATAGCCAACCGTGCTCCGGTATCCACCTATATCTCGCAGGTGACAGGAAATCACCCGACTTCTACCAGTCTAAGCATGGCTAAGCATATATTCGATCCTGGACCTATACCGGTTAAAGGTGTAATATCTGGACAAGGAATGTATATGCATCAAGTGGTTCCATTCAACTCTTATAACCTAATGCATCAATCATAAGTACTTAAGTAATCGTTTGTAAAATACTGGGAGACTTAGAATGCTCCGGGGCTTGCCTCGCAGAAAGGAAGTAGGGCGGTGATCATGACACTCCGGAAGCTCTTCAGGATTCTGCTCCTTGCCTTCGGGAGCTGCGGCTTGAGGATTCTCCTGCTGGTCCCCTTCCTCTGCTTCGTCGAATTCCAGCAACGTTATTTCTTCCTCCGATCCTAGATGCATGAATATGGCATAAGGTATTGCGAATGCATACATGCGTATAAGTATAAAATGATGACACGGGATGAATGCATTCATATAAGTATTCATAACAGCATGGTGTTAACAAGTGCATCATGTTTATTGAGTAGGTGCATATCTCTTCTCGATTATTTAATTAACTACTTCCACAATGCATCTACTATATCACAAAATAGCAGCACTTGATTTACTCATAACTGGAGTTCTACTAATCCAAATGTAGTGATCCTGAACTTTCTGGAAAGCTTATCAAATTATCTATAACTTTGTTATTAACCATTTTACAGCAAACATCATCCCTATCATGCAACTTATCAAACTCCAGAATCTATCCAGAAACTATTCCAATTCGCATTATAAAGTAACAATACTTCTACTTCATATAAGTATTGAAATTTTTACAACCCAAAGTCTACCAACAGTTTAAGCATACCAAATACATCCAAGAAAATATAATGGTGAAGCCCAAACTATTTATTTAAATGCCTTTATTATTTTATTTAGATATTTAGGTTAAATAATAAACATATACCAGATGTACTTCATAAATTCTCAAAAATTTACAGTGCTTTACTAAGGTTGCTAAAAGACCACTGTAAAAGTTTCATGCCATTTTACCAAGTAAAACATCCTATACACAAATGATAAGGCAGCAAGGCTTGAATTAGCATAAATAGAAAACCCTATTAAAAAGTGTCAAGCAACAGATTTCCTATTTTTCTTAGCATCCATATGGTACTAGGATTACCCCCAACAAATTTCATGAATTTTGGATTCATAAATAATTTATAAAAATTCATACAAGGATTAACTATTTATAAAAGAAAAATCTATAACTATAAATCTACCCTTGCACTGATCCTCAAATTTTTACCAGAGTTCATACATGACAAGAATAGCTTACCACAAAAATTTCATAATTTTTGGAGCACAGGAACTATAGATATAAAATAAACAAGTTTGCATGCATTCAAAAACACATTTCAAATCCCCATTTAAATCTCCCAAAATTTCTACTGTAAATGTTAAGAATATATTTTTCCTAAATACTACACTTCCTAAGGAACATAACCAAATTTATTTCACAATTTTTGAAGCTACCAAACTAGAGATCTAGAAATTACAAAACAGCACCAGATCTGGATTTAAATGAACTAGCTTTTAAGTTGGAGTCGCTGACAAGCGGGACCCACTGGTCAGTTGACCCCACCGGTCACCGAGACAAAACAGAGCACGACGGCGCTGCTCGACGCTGCGCGGCCAGAGCTCGTCGACGGTAAGTTCGCCGGCAGTGAGGTCTTCATGACATGACCCCCACTATCTCCCGGACCTATTGACCTACTTGACCGAGCCTATCGTCGGAGCTAAGCACGGTGGCGGCATTCATGGCAGCACGGCGGAGCCGGACAACGGCGCTACGCCGACGAAGACCATGACAAAGCACTATAAGGTGCGGACGAGCTTCCATGGGCTCAGGCGAACCTATCGCACAAGGTTGCACGGCCGATGGTGGAGGGAGGTGCCCTAGCCACGGTGACGGGCGCGGCGGGGATGCTCCGGCGAGCTCGTGCGCGTTGCTATGGCTTACCAAGCGCGGTCAGCGAGCGCGGGTGGAGGTGGTGAGTCGTGGGAGCTCTGGTGGAGGCGTTGCAGTGGTGGAGAAGCGACGAGGGTGAGCTGGCGTTGGCTATGGCGACGGCGGTGCTCGGTGCGGAGGCGGTGGATGCTGTGGTTGCGTGCAAGGACGAAGGAGGAGGTAGAAATGGGAAATGAGGGTGCGTGGAGGGAGCGGACGGACGCTGGGGAGTTGAAGGCGCGCGTCTGCCTACCTTGGCCACGCTGGGCAGAGCGCCAGCGACGCGCGGCCGTCGCGGCCTCCACACAGCGCGCGATGCCTGAAGCCGGTCGGCCACCGAACGGCGATTCAGTTGGTTCAGTTAACACGATGGCCGCTTGACAGCGTGTTTTCCAGGCCATTTCACCGCTAAACCATGGCTCCAAAGCATAAACCGTCTAAACAAAAATCATAGCCCGATGTACCAGCTTCAACTTTGGTTAAGGGAGTATGCTCTAATTCGCAACCAATAACGAGTAATGTCATCACCAAGATGAGTTCATCAAGCTGTCAGTCGAACAAAGACTTAGAAAATTTTTGAAGTGTTGAAAACAGTGAAAGGCTGATTTTTGTGAGTCCATTTCAAGCATGTTAGAAGCTAAATCAGTCAATGACCCAAAAATAAAAGTTGTTCCTTATGTCAATTACTACAACTTTGCTTTAGTGATCTCCTCCATGCAAGGTCTCTAACACCTAGTTCAACTTTGGTCAAACATGTCACATTTAAATGATGATACACTTCAAAGCATGGCTTAATGACCTAATTACCCCTAACCATGAATATCAAAGTTGTTCATAATGACACTCTAAACATGTTTAAGCAATTTGTAAGGTCATTCAATCATTTCATGCATTAGTCACTCATAGAGCTATTTAGGGTAATCACATGAAACTTAAGTATTGGTTCATAAAATGTGACCAAGAACAAAGTCCTATTTGCTAACCTAGGTGTGGCTATATGTTTGTGTGACTCACATCCACCAAGTACCTGTGTCCACTCATGATCATATGCATAGACACATGGAAACATGAAATAATAAGAATATTGCACATGTTTCAAGTGTCAAAGCTTATATATGAATGCTTTATGATCATGCTCATGCTATGCAAGTCAAGTTATGCAAGGCTAACACCCGAGGTGTTATAGGATGACTCAGGCACGTCCACAACTGATGGAGAGTGTCTTACTACCCTTCTAGCATCTTCTCCTCGGGTCTTCTCAATCTTGTAGACGGTGTGAAGACCATCTTTCTCAAATCTATAGCCAATGACCCTCTCAATCATAAACATGAGATAGGGGGCATAGGGTATCCCCTTTCTCCCATCCTCCATGGCGTTCCTCAGCTCACGCCACATGAAGCGAGGGACATTAAACCTATCACCTCCAGGAGCAAATCTAGCAAGCACATTCCTGATATAGAAATTAAGATCAGAGGCTGCTCCATCCTTAGGATTGATTATGTGCCTGATCAAATTATTCAGAATGTAATAATAGTTCTTCAGACCACTGACCTTCCCATCTGCTCCTCTCCTGTCAATCCACATATATGCAATATCACGGATCTCAGCTCTAGTCTCATCATGAATATAAGTGAAGCCCCGCTCCTCCTCTCCAAAACAAAGGATCTAGCTGAAAGTCACAAAATCAACTCTATAATGCCGTCCCTCAGTCATCCAATGAATCTCATCAGTGTAGATGCTATAGAAGAAAGTGGCATGGAACTAGGCTAGCACTTCCTCATTCTAATTATATCTGAAGCTCATAATATCAGTGAGGCCAAACAACTCACAAGCCTTGATCACCTTATTGAATTCTGGCTCATTCTTTGCCTTCATCTCCTCCCAATCAACATACTGCATCTTGACAACTTTGAATTTCTTGGAGTTGAAGTTCACAGATACATAGATGTTGGAATGAAACTCATTCCAAAACCTATAGTCTGTCCCCAAATCCTTTGGCTGCTCATAGGGATTGTTTTCCCATACTTCTTCCACCATCTTTAACTTTCCCGCATAATTGAGCACGGGATGAGGACGTGTGTCAACAGTATACCTCATGACCACATCCTTAGAATACTCTCTGATGTAGCTCCTGTCGAACTCCTCAAGATGAGGTGGAGTATCTGGGCAAGCACCTAGAGGAATAGTGCGGCCAGCCCTCTCTAAGTTCTCCTCGTCCTGGATCATCTGATCTCTCATCCCCCTGTCTCTGGCAACATCTCTGCCTGCTGCACTGTTGCTGCCCCCTGTGGTCCTACCACGACCACAATGAGGCATCTGCTTATCCCAAGGCTCGATCATCTTCCTCTTCCCCCTCCGGTCATCATCATCTCCAGAGGCCATCTATGCAAACAAATATAGGTCCAAATGAGAAACTATACATAACGGGTATAGAAGAACACTTGTAAAACACTCTAGATAGATGAGATGATTCAAATCTCGGGTTAGGAAAGCACCCTGAACCAATATGGTCAGAGGGTACGACACTGTCGCACCCTAGGAGCGGCACTGCCGCACCTAGTGCTTCACCTCTCCCACGATTCATTTCTTCTCAACTATTCAGACTATTTCTCAACCATTCTCCTAAGCCACTAGACAATCTCAGAATGAGTAGACCTAAACAAATAGATGGAGTTGTCTACAATGTAGGTAAAGTAGCTACATATTTAAGATAGAAATACATCTGGTGTACAAATCCAACCAAAATAGAGAGTCATCGATGGAACAACATCTGTATTTACAAAACGACGAGGAAGACCAGTAGCACGGTGCGACACTGCAGGAGGTGGCAGCGGCGCAGGGCATCGACGCGGCGGTGCTGTGTGCGAGAGGGAGAGAAAGGAGAAAGAGAGGCGGTGACTGTAGGTGAGAATGAGGAGAGAGTTACCCTAGGGCCAGGTGAAATAAGAAGAGTAAATGGGCCCCACGGTAACTGCTGTCATGGGCTGAATTTCGATTGAAATTCAAAGTGTGGCACTGCCGCTCGCCACACGCGGCACTGCCATAGTGCGGCACTACCGCAGGGCAGGCGCGGCACTGCCGCACTTCCCAGTACAGCAGATTTAGCTACTAGCTAAATACCACTATATATAGGATATGGACACATATCTCAAGCATATTATGATCAGCAACAAATAATCAATACAAACAATGATCACAATGCACTTGTTTCTTATGATAAAACATTTTAAGCATAATATTTATACTTTTACAATTCATTTCTCCTATCCATGCTAATTCATCAATCAAGGTGTGCTATAGTTCAAACCACGTTACGAGAATCAAGAATATTTAGCTCACTACGCAAAGCACAAAATCTTGACTCATCAAGAGGCTTAGTGAAGATATCGGCTAGTTGTTTTTCGGTGCTCACATGGTGAATTTCGATATCTCCTTTGGCTTTGTGGTCTCTCAAGAAATGATGTCGGATGTCTATGTGCTTAGTTCTTGAGTGGCTTACGGGATTGTTGGCTAACTTTATGGCACTTTTGTTGTCACACAAGAGTAGGATTTTAGTGAAGTGACATCCAAAATCTTGAAGGGTTTGCCTCATCCAAAGTAGTTGAGCACAACATGCACCGGCTGCAACATACTCGGCCTTGGTAGTGGAAAGGGCTACACAATTTTGCTTTTTAGAACTCCAAGACACTAGGGACCGTCCAAGGAATTGACATGTCCCCGAAGTGCTTTTTTGATCTACTTTGCAACCGGCGTATTCGGAATCCGAATACCCAACTAAATCAAACTTAGAGCCGTTAGGATACCACAAGCTAAGGTTAGGAGTGTGTACTAGATATCTCAAGATTCTCTTAACGGCCACTAAGTGACACTCTTTTGGGTTAGCTTGAAATCTTGCACACATGCACACACTAAGCATAATATCAGGCCTAGATGCGCACAAATAAAGTAGAGAGCCGATCATGAAGCGATATACCTTAGTATCCATGGCTTTCTCTTCATCATTGAGATCTAGATATCCATTGGTTGGCATGGGGGTTTTGATAGGCTTGGCATTCACCATGTCAAACTTCTTGAGCATATCATGGGTGTACTTCGTTTGGTTAATGAAAGTTCCATCCTTCACTTGCTTGATTTGAAATCCAAGGAAGAACTTTAATTCACCCATCATGGACATCTCAAATCTTTTGGTCATGATCCTACTAAATTCCTCACAAAAAGAATGATTAGTACTACCAAATATTATGTCATCGACATATATTTAGCACACAAATATATCTTTGTCGACTTTGTGAGTGAAAAGGGTAGGATCGGCTTTGCCTATTTCAAAGCCTTGTTTAAGCAAGAATTCCTTAAGGCATTCATACTATGCTCTTAGTGATTGCTTAATCCCATAGAGCATCTTTTGGAGTTTATAGACATGGTTGGGAAACTTGTGATCTTCAAAGCCCGATGGTTGCTCAATATAGACAAGTTCTTGAATAGGGCCGTTGAGAAATGCACTCTTCACATCCATTTGATATAGCTTGAAGTTGTGATGAGCGGCATAGGCTAGAAGCATTCAAATTGCTTCAAGCCTTGCCACCGGTGCATATGTTTCTTCAAAGTTCAAGCCCTCTACTTGAGTAAAACCTTGAGCAACCAATCTTGCTTTATTCCTTGTCACCACTCCATTCTCATCTTGCTTATTGCGGAAGACCCACTTGGTGCCAATGACATTGGTATTGGGTCATTCCACTAAGGTCCACACTTGATTTCTTTCGAAGTTGTTGAGCTCTTCTTGCATGGTCATCACCCAATCTGGGTCTCCAAGTGCTTGTTCTACCTTAAGAGGTTCCAAAGAGGAAACAAACGAGTAATATTGGCAAAAATTTGCTAAATGTGAACGAGTTGTTACCCCCTTTCGAAGACTCCCAAGGATGTTGTCAATGGGATGATCCCATTGTATGGTTTGCCTTAGCCTTGGATGCTCAATAGCCTCTTGTTCATCTTCTGGATCTTTATCATCTTCTTGCTCAAATATGGGTTGTAGGTCTTGTCCATGAACTAGAGTTAAATCAGTTGATGCTGACTATGTAGGTGAGGCACTGCCGCCCTCAAGTGTGGCACTGCCACACCTGGAGTTGCAGTAGATGCTTGCTGTAGTGTAGCATCAGGTACGTTAGCGGAAATAGGTGCAGCAGCAACTTGAGGAACCTCCACTTCAGTGACTTCTTCTTCTTGTGGTCTAATATCCCCAATAGCCAATTGCTTGATTGCTTCACGTGGTGGATCCTCCTTTCCTATAACACTTGAATCAACTTGCTCTACTTGAGACCCAATAGATTCATCAAATGTCACGTCTACCGCAATCTCAACTCTCCCGGAGGTTTTGTTGAAGACACGGTAGGCATGCTCATTTGATCCATAACCAAGAAAAAAACCTTCAACTTTAGGTGCAAATTTAGAGGTTTTGGGTTTCTTGTTAAGTATGAAACACTTGCACCCAAATACTCTAAAGTAAGACACCTTAGGCTTATTACCGGTTAGAAGCTCATATGAAGTTTTCTTCAACTTCTTGTGTAGGTAGAGGCGGTTGATGGCATGGCAAGCGGTGTTGATGGCGTCACACAAAAAGATGTCTGGCGTCTTGTACTCATCTAGCATTGTCCTTGCCATGTCAATGAGTGTACGATTCTTCCTCTTTACTACACCATTTTGTTGAGGGGTGTATGGAGTTGAAAACTCATGCTTGATGCCCTCTTCATCAAGAAACTCCTCAACTAGAGTATTCTTGAATTTGGTTCTATTGTCACTTCTCACTTTTTGATGGGAAGACCGAACTCCTTTTGAGCTCTTCTAACAAATATCTTCACCTTCTCTTGAACTTAGCACTTGTCATGCAAGAAAAATTCCCAAGTGAAACGAGAATAGTCATCAATAATAACAAGACCATATTTGTTACCCCCGATACTTAGGTAGGCAACCGGTCCAAAGAGATCCATATGTATTAGCTTCAATGGTTGCTTGGTGGTCATGATGCTCTTTGGTGGGTGAGGTACACCAACTTGCTTTCCGGCTTGACAAGCGCTACAAATCCTATCTTTCTCAAAGTGAATATTTGTTAGTCCAAGGATGTGTTCATCTTTTAGAAGTTTGGCCAAGTTCCTCATCCCAACATGGGCTAGTCGGCAATGCCAAAGCAACCCATGCTAGATTTTACCACTAAAAAAGTCTCAAGCTTAGCTTTACTTTTGTTAAAATCAACTAAGTAAAGATTGTTCTTTAATTGACCCATAAAGACAATAGATGAATCTTCCATTCTAAAGACTTCCACGCCCTTATCCGTAAAGAGACAATTGTAGCCTATCTCACATAATTGAGAAATGGACAACAAATTGTAACTCAACGAATCAACGTGTAATACATTTGTAATTGAATGCTTAAAAGTTATAGCAACTTTATCGAGACCAATCACATCCCCCTTTGAATTATTTCCAAAGACAATATTTTTATTTGAGTGCGTCATCGGGGAATATGATGAGAACATACTCCTTTCTCCGGTCATGTGATTTGTACATCCGCTATCAAGCACCCAACTTGATCCACCGGAGGAGTATGCCTACAAAACAAGTTTAGTTGCTAGATTTAGGTCCCCAATTTGGCTTGGGGCCTTGCATGTTAGTCACAAGAATCTTAGGAACCCAAATAGAAGTATTCCTATATATGTTGGTTTCCTTTCCAACATATTTTACAACCACTTTTTCACTGTTGTTGCTCTTCAAAACAAAGCATGATGTCAAGCTTTGTCGAGGTGAATAGATCTTTGGTTGATAGGCATACTTGTTCTTGTTGTCCCACATTGATTTCTTAGGCTTCTGGAAAACTTGTTTCTGCTAGAACACCTTCTTGGGCTTAGTTTGATCAGGAACAGAATTGGTAGCCTTCTCATTTTTGCGGGGCACAACAGTGTCGCTCGAGGACGATGCACTATCACGGTCTGTGCAGGCTGATCTATACCAATTTTGCCCTTCCTCTCAAACTGCACACACTCATAGCCATTCACTATCCTTCTTCCATTTGTCTTGGCTCCTTTTGTGTGTCCAAGTCCATGCTTAATTGAGAGATGCCTTCCTTGCTTGAATTGTGGCCCTTTTGATTCATCAACCTTCTTGTCATTGGATTGGGTCACACTTATCCACCCTTTTCCAATAACTTCATTAAGCCTAGCAATCTCCTTTCTCATAGCTTCCATGTTTGCAAGGTTAGTGGAATAAGCATTCAAGTCAAGATTAAAACATTTTCCACAACCTTGACTAGTGGAGGGAATAGAGGTTTCATTTGCCTTAGGGAGATGTGAGTTGCTATTCCAAAGAATGCCATATTGCATTTTAAGTTCTTTGTGCTTTTCATCCAAGTCTCAATACTTTTTCTTGAGAGCTTTATTTGCTTTCTTTGTAATAGCATGGTCCTCTTGCTCTTTGGCCAAAACCTTGCGCAAGGATTCGACCTCACTTCTCTCTAATGCAAGAGCTTCTTTGCTAGCAATGTAGAGATCCTCTTGTTGGATAAGAGTCTCTTCTCTAGATTCTAGCTTAGCTTGGACACTCTCTAAATCCTCCATTAGCTTAGTAATGAATAATTTGGTCTTTGCATCCAAATTTTTAGTTATCATGTTTATTTCTTCATCAATAGATTCATCATCACTAGAGCTATCACTAATATCACTACTAGAGATATCACTAGGAGGTGGAGGAGATTTGGCCTTCGATTTCAATTTTACCTTCTCACTCTTTGCCATGAGACAAATGTGAGGGGAGTAGTAGTCATCATCTGACATGTTGTTGAAGAGCCTTGGTGTAGGGGATGACTTGTGAATAGCAATGGTTGCAACCTTCTCATCCTCCTCACTTGTGCTCTCTCTAGTTGAGTCCCATTCATGCCCAATATGAGCATCTCCCATGTACTTCTTGCTTTTTCTACGGTCGGCCTTCTCTTCTTTCTTGTCCTTCTTGTATTTGTTGTCCTTGATCTCATATAGACACTTGGCAATGAAGTGATGGTGCTACCATAATTGTAGCATGTCCTCTTTTTCTTGTTTGAAAAGTTTCTCTTCACTACCTTGTAGCATTGCTTCTTTAGCCCCTTGTGAAACCTCTTCATAAAGAGAGTAACATTATCAACCTTCTCATATTGGTCGTTATCATTTTTACTTTCACTTAAAGATGATGTGGTTTCTACTCTTTCTTGGACTTGCTTGATTGCTTTAGGCTTGCTAGTTGAAGCTTTCTTGTTGATCTTGGACTTGCTTGTAGATCCTTGCTTACTTGATTTGTTGGCCTTGAGAGCTACATCCTTGACCTTGATGCCTTCTAGCTTTGCTTGTAATTCACCAACCTTCTTCCTCTCATTTGCTTCTTCTCTTTGCATGTCAAAGGTCAAGATCCTCCCAAGTATATCATTTGGTGTGAAGTATCAAACTTCTTCTTGTCTCTAATTAGAGTCACTATGGTCTCATTTCTAAGTGAATAAGCCTCCAACATAATTTTGACAACTTTATGATCATCTAGCTCATCAGAACCATAGCCTCTACTCTTGCCCCACCATTATCATCAACCTATCAAACATCTCTTGTGGCCCTTCTCCATCCAAGATTACAAACCGGTTGAGCTTTGACATCAACAGATCAATTCTTGTCTTTCTCACTTTATCAACCCCTTCATGTGCTAGGTGCAAAGTGTCCCATATTTGCTTGGCAATATCAACTCCAATCACTCTATTGTACTCATTACTATCCAAGGCACTAAGCAACACACTTGTGGCTTGACCATTGAGATCAATGATTCTCATATCTTCTAGTGTTGGGTTCTTGGGATCAATCGGTGGCTCAAATCTATTGCAAACAATTTTACAAATGCCGGGGTGAAAACCTATAAGATAGGCTCTCATCAAGTGCTTCCACTTGGCAAAGTTAGTCCCATTGAAATGAGGTAACTTTTCTGTGGGTACATTGATGAAAGACCTCTGATCATGGTTAGTCATAAGAATAGAAGAATAGTTAAAGGATACGGCGACATATTTGTTATTGTCGCACTTGCCCTTTCCTTTCTTCTCCTTCTTGTTCCCCTTCGACACTTGGTATGACTCATCATCATCTCCATCTTCGGAACTACTTGATATGCTTGATGATGTACTTGTTGCATTCTCTTCTTCTTCCTTCTTCCTAGCTTCTCTTCTTCTTCTTGCTTCTCTCTTGAGCCTTCTTTCTCCTTTTCTTTGCTTCTTTTCCTCTAACCACTGCTCCTCCTTCTTCTCTCTTGCTTCTCTTTTTAGCTTTCTTGCTTCCTTCCTTTTTCTTCTCTCATCATCATTGAGAGCTCTTTCGGCATCAGTAGCCTCAAGATGTGGTAGCATGGTGTTGCTTGTTGTCGACACACTCAACTCGCTGTTGTTGGTGTCGTGTAGATCAACCCGCTCCGGATCGACATCCACCGGCTTCATGCCACTAGTTCCTCCTTCAGGCTCCAACCTCATAAGGTGAAGCGCACACGAGGTAACCTGCTGTGATACCACTTGTAAGATCTTTGGTTGGCCTAGAGGGGGGTGAATAGGCCTATCAAAATAAACACTCAAACTTTTATCAAATTCACCCTGCGGCACTGCCGCTCTAGACGGCGGCACTGCCGCACCTGCAGACAACTTCGAGTCACAATTCAAAAACAGTGAAGCGAAACTTAGATCGGAGAAATTTCTCAGTTTACTGCAGGTATGATAGTAAGAGCTAGAATGAGTAGGAACACCCCACACAAGTAGATCGACTAGAAACCCTAGAAATCATCTCAACCAACAATATGAAATGCAAGTAATGTAAATCAAGCACAAGTGACACAATTATTTATCCCATGGTTCGGCTCACCACCAAGGCTTGCCTACCTCCACGTTGTTGAGGTTAGCCACTAAGGCTTAGGGCTTTCCAACCCTTCCCCGTTCTCAATTCAAGAGACCTAACTCTTGGGATGAGGAGTGAGTTTACTAGCTTCAAGAGATGGTTACAAACCTCCGGGGCTACCACACAAGTTGGCAAGCTCCACGGGCAATGTTCTAGCCGGCTAGGAGCCAAGCTCAAAGAGTAACAAACACAACCGCCGGCCAAAACGTGAACCAAGTGCTCTTTTGAGTTGAGGAATCAATGGAGCTGCTCTCTAATCGAGTTTTGGACCCTTTTCTCTCAAGGATTGATGGGGAAATCAATAGATTTGCTTGAGGGCTCAAGGTCACTAATGGAGGGAGAGAGAGAGCTCATTTCTGTTTTGAACGAGCTAGAGTGAGGAAGAAGAGGCAGAGAGCCGTTAGGGAGAAAGCGGAAGGGTATAAATACCTCCAAGCCCCCAACGGTCACTTAAGTCGCACCACGCAAGACAGCAAGGGTAAGAGTGAAGTGCAGATTGTCTTGACTGTGAATTTGAGGATGCATGTGTATGTTTGAGCACTTGGTAGCACATTAACTTAAGCATTGTGTCCCCATTTATAGTACGATTTTTTCTATATTCAAATTCAAAATATAAAAGAATTTAAACCTTCATTGAGTTTGAAGCCATCTACATTTATAATTGGAGGCTCCTCCGTTTCGTGTAGCATCCTCGAACATGAATTCCCTGTTTGTCATCTCGATAAATCTCATTAGTTCTCTAATTGCGTGGGCATTATCACCAAAACCCACAATTAAGACTTGATTGCACTTTCAACGTGCCTAGAATGAGCAGTTGCTTATCAGGGACATGAGTCATCAACACTCTCTATATGGCCAAAAGGAACCATCACTAGCAGTTGCTAATGACATGGATAATCCTAATTGATCATTAAAATAAATCTTAACAATATGAAGGAGTACAACCTTACTTTTGCATATTTATTTATGTAAAATAAATTTAGTTATAATTTTGTTTTGTAGTATCTTTTAAAACTTAAAACCAATTAAGTAAAAAAACCTATGAATAAAAAATAATAAAATAATAGAAAATTTTGGACGGCCGCTGAGAATAATAAGGTAGTACCAAAACTTTTGGCGGCCAAATTGGCGCCCGTCAAATCCAAATCCCTTTTCTTAAATATCTGCCATGCCGCAAACCTCTTCATCTCCCGCACTCCCCTCAGATCCACCAGGTGCTCCAGTCCCCAGTACGCCGTCGCTAGGCTCACGAGCAAATTTTCGGCCACTACCACCCGCCGCCGCGCTCTGGCTCTAGGCATGGAGGTCCCGACCCAGGAGTCCTCGGCGGCGCAGGCGTGGACGTGGAGGCATGTCCCAGAGCGGAGGCATGGCCTTGGCAAGCACAGAGGCGCATCCCCGGTGGTAGCCCTAGCGCGGGCGCCGGCTTTCCCGGCCCGGAGCTCGCGTGCGTGCGCGGCACGCGGCATTGGCGCTTGCATTGTTGTGTCCGCCCTGACTTCTACGACTGGCCACAACGACGACTCTAGACGGTTGGTTATCCTTTTTCTTTTTTCTTTTTTTTAAACGAAGTTATCCTTTTTTTCCCCCTCCGTCTCTCATTCCATTGAACAGGACAAATCACAAATCTACAGGAGGCATGGCGCAGCCCATCATATCTTGTGGCGGAGGCAAGAGTGTCGCTGTGAGACTGAGGTTGGTGTTGCGGTAAGTCCTAGCATCATGACCATTGCTGAGATGATGTATTGGTACTACATTCTTGTTCAATTGTTTTGCTGCTAGGTTCCATCTACCGCTGGTCAAGAGATGTAGGCCATGCTTTTTGCAGTTCTTTTCCAGAGATGAAACCACTAATAGGATTAGCACCATGAGTGCTGAGTGCTGACTGAACTGAACATTACTTTTTTCTTTAATTTGAGACACTTCATCTATACAGTGCCAATCATACCTTTCTCAAGAATGATTTGAATCACCTGGACCGAGAGATGCATCAGCAAGTGCTGAATCATCTTTGGAGTGTTGCAGTAAAATGTTCTTTATTATTTTTACCTTCAAGCAGTGCTGCCTGAACCTGCTGCCGGTTATATGCAGCTCAGGTTTAGACTTCTAGTTCGCTTAATTGTTGCCGGTGAAAGTATGCCTGTAGTAGGTAAGCTATCACAGGCCCTATGCCATTGCAAGGTCAGTCTTGCAATGATCCATCAATGGCATTACCTTATGCATGATCTGAGCATCTCATTTGTTAATTCAATATTTTCCAAATGGCAGGCTTGGTATTATTGCTGTGAAAGTGCTTTGCAAAAATGCTAAGTGTTACGGTAGTTGTTAATTTGGTAAAACCTAATAGGCTAGTATTAAAACTGAAAATAGAAAAATGTCTCAAGCTAATGGATTGATGCCTACCTATGTGTTACCGAGGGACTTTAACAAAGCAAAGGACTGATGTTGGGAACTATTAAAAAAATTACAAAATGGCGTATGCTTTTCCTAAATGCATTATTAGTTTAATTGTTCATGCTTCTCATGATATATGCTTTGAGCAAATATGATAGTTTGACATGTGGTTCCTAGTTATTCAATTTCAGATTTTTAGTAGTTGGGATTGGAAAATTCAAGAAACATCATCCTACCCTTTCGTGTTTGCAAACAATAATAAATGGTCAATTTGGACTGTTCATTCTTATTATTTAGCTTTTTAGTTTCAATATATGTTCTACAATGCAGATTCAGAGTACTAATAGGAGTTCACTTTGTAGGCGAGATGGTTGAAATTGGACACACTTTGTAGGCGATATGTGGTTGAAATAGGACTCACTCAGAATACAAGGTAATAGCAATTGAGTTACTCACAAATTGCTAAAATCCATGATGTTTCAATAAATTCCTTGATTTGTTTGTGGAGTTGTTTCTTCATTTATATTTAATATTTTTTATGTTCTATCAGTTTTTTTGCTAGATTCACTTGAAATTCATCTACATAATTTTCTTACTGAAATGGCATATAAAAAGTATAGTCAATTATCTTCCTAACAATAACATTTTAGTTTCAGCTCTTTATATAAATCGATGGATGCTTTAACCAGTTAACTAGTTCTAGAATTGGCAACCTGATATACTGGTGTTGCTGCAAAATAGGAATTGATTAGTACAAAGATATATTTGCCTTGCTGCCTTGCATTGAAGCATTGATGAGCATGGTTTCCATGAATTTCAATAGTATGATAAAACCATAACCAATTCCAGTAAACTGTAAGAGAGCTAATTATTAGTAATCAACTTTTAAAATGCAGGCTAACCAAGGTACCAATGAAACCACAGATTGAGGTTCCTGCTGAACCAACCTTGTGGGAAAGAAATGAAATGACTCCACAGATTGAAGAAACATGCAGCAGGTAATTTCATATTGCAACTTGTTTACAGCCGTCATGAATTAGTGCACAGTGCGAGTCCTATTTTTTTTCATGTAATTTATTGAGTTGCAGACTAACCCACCCGAGAATCAGAAAACACAACTTGTAGCTTCGACACCACTAGAGGTAGTCTTAACCGAAATCATTCCTAAAACAAAGAAGGGAATGCTACACCGAATTATATTTCTTCGAAATAATTGAATGATGCTATGGCTAAGAGACAATCAAGCAAAGCAAAATTAATGTACAGGTTGATAATATATAGGTGATTTTTTGCAGCTTCAATTTTCTATGACAATCACATATCCTTATGAACATGTGATTTGCAATGTCACTATGCTGAAAAACTGAAGCCTATGTCAAATGTCAATGTTCTTTTTTTTCTAGGATGAACGTAGAGCTTGAGTGGAGTGCAAGAGTGATGGGATGGTCCAAATCAAGCCAAGCTGAGCCAAGCTTCAGTGTTGTCTAGGCATTTTAATTGTTGCTGTTTAAGAACAAATGTGTTGAATATCTTTATTCTGGTTTGGTTTGAATATTGTGTGTAGCCTGAGTTTCAATTTTTGTATCGTTTAATTCCAGAGGTGAACAAATTAAACAAGTTAATATTTTGGATTAATGGCTTTATTCAAATGCTTTGTTATGTCTATTGAGTTTCTAATTAATTAATGGCATTGCAATATTGTCCGGGGGCACAAAACCAAAAGGGTTGTAAAAGTGGTATTGGCAACCATAATTTTTGTGGCAATATATCCTATAGTAACGAACAATCTATGTGGCAATAGACGCTACACCGTATAGCAATGACACGGTGAACGTGGCAATTGCACATGTTGCCACCACTTCTTGGTATTGCCATATAGGTCATGTTGCCATACTCGTTATGTGATGCAATAGCGACTGTACCTTATAGCAACCAAATTTTAGGTGTGGCAATTGAACATGTTGCCACACTCCATATGCGATGCAATAGAGGCTATACCTTATAGCAACCAAACCTTGGGCGTGGCAATTGCACATGTTGCCACCACTTTTTGGTGTTGCGACATAATCCTTGTTGCCACACGCGTTATGCGTGGCAATACATTGTCTTGCAACACACGTTCGTTGTTGCTAGTGTACCATTTGCTACAACATGGGCAAGTTGCCATTGCAAGGTCTAGCAACGCCAAAGGCGTTGCACTAGTTGCTGTTGCCACACGTACAACCGTAGCAAAAACTTATGTTGCAACGCCTAGGTGTTGAAAATCCAAAACGCATTTTGCAACGCTAAGCAGAAAAACATTGTCCAAAGATTTACCCACGCAAGCGTTTGCAATGCCTTCCAACGAAAAAAGTGTTGCTATTTCTGATATTGCAACTATTTCTGTAACACCTCAGGTGTTAGCCTTGCATAACTTGACTTGCATAACATAAGCATGAGCATCAAGCATTCATAAATCATCATTTACAATTGAAACATTCGATCGAAACATATGAAACATTGCTTGTTATCTCGTATTTCTTGGAACATATGCATATGATCATGTGCAAATAAATGCTAGTGTGTAATGTTGGTCACTATAACACTTTAGCTACACTTAGGTTAACAAAAGAAACATTGTTCATGAAGGCCACATTTCATGATCAAGCACTTAAGTGATATTTCATGTGTTGACCTGAATAGCTATATGAGTGACTACTACATGAAATGCTTAAATGACCTTGCAAATTGTTTAAACATGCTTAGGATATCATTAGGAACAACTTTGGTATTTAGTGCTAAGGCTAGTTTGGTCATTTAGCCCTGGTTTGTGTATGTATCATGATTTCAAAGTGACATGTTTGACTAAAGTTGAACTAGGTGTTAGAGACCTTGCATGGAGGAGTTCACTAAAGCAATGTTGTAGTGTTTGACATAAGGAACAACTTTTATTTTGGGTCATCACATGATTCAGCTCCTAACATGTTTGAAATTGGATCACAAGAATCATCAAAATCTCGATTTCAACATAACGAAATTTGCTAAGTCGTGAAACCCCATCCACTGACAAGCCTACTTTGAGCATGATTTTACTCGGTTTAGGTTGCGAATTAGAGTATGCTGCCTTAACAAGAGTTGGAGATGGTACATGGTTCTACAACTTCTATTGAAGTAAGTTTGCACGAAGGAGCCACCGTTTAGCCGGTAAATCAACAAGAAAAGCCTTGTTGTCGGTGACCATCGAACGGCCGACGAATCTGAAGCGCCGTTCTTGATGGCCGGCCCGGAGCGAGTTTTGCGCGCCGCGTGTCCCGGCGACGGCCCGCGTCGCGCCGCCGACTTGCTTGAGCCACGCCGCGCCCGCCGCCGGCGCCTTAACCCCGCCGGCGTTTAAAGTCGCCCAAGCGCTTCATTTCCCCTTTTTCTACCCGTCTTCCTCGCCGCGGCTGGCAATGTGAAACTCGGCCCGCACCTCCGCCGTCGCCATAGCCGTCACCAGCTCGTCCTCGCTGCTCCGCCGCCACCGTGATAGCTCCACCGTCTCCCGGCACCCCATTGTTTCTCCCGTGCCGGCCCGACAAAGCCGGTAAGCCACCGCGGTGGCGTGTAGGCTCGCCGGAGTTCCGCCGTGAGCCCCCGTCGTCGTGGCCACGCCGCCCACGATACTCCTCCCGCTCCACGGTAGCTAGCGCGCTAGGTCCCTCGGCGTTCATAGATGCTTGTCCACGCGTTGATTTGAACCACCGTAGCCCACCGGCGTTTCACCGTCGACCGCACCTCCACCCGCCATGGCGCCCGGCGTGAGCCGCTAGCTCAGATGAAAGCCACCCAAGTAGCTCAATCGACAAATGAAGTCGAGTAGATCATCGTGTGATGATGTCACCGCTTGCGTGAGTTCGCCGTTAGTGAGCTCTCGGCAGCCTTGACACCAGCATGGCCGCCGCTGCCCTGCTCCGTGTCAGCAGCGCGTGGGGTCCCCCGACCGGCGGGTCCCACATCGTGACGATGAAGTAGTGTAGGCTAACTCATTTTGAATCCAGTTTTTGATTTGTTTTGTTATTTTTGTATCTTTAGTTTGGTAGCTCCTAAAATGGTGAAATAAATATGATTGTGTTGCTTAGGAAGTGTAGTATTTTGGAAAAACATGTTCTTGGTTTCAACAGTAGAAATTTCTGGAGATTTAAATAGGGATTTCAAATGTGCTTTTGAATGCATTCAAATTTGTTTATTTTATATCTAGAGTTCCTATGCTCCAAAAATTATGAAATTTTTGTGGTGGACTAATCTTAGCATGTGTGAACTCTGGTAAAAATTTGAGGACCAGTGCATGGGTAGATTTAAAGTTAGAGATTTTTCTTTTATGACTAGTTAATCCTTGCATGAATTTTCATAAATTAAGTATGAGTCCAAAATTCATGAAATTTATTGGAGGTAATCCTAGTACCATATGGATGCTAAGAAAAATATGAAATCTGTTGCTTGACACTTTTCAATAGGGTTTTCCATTTATGCTATTTCAAGCCTTGCTTTGCCTTGTCATTTTCGTATAGAATGTTCTACTTGGTAAAATGACATGAAATTTTTACAGTAGTCTCTTGATAGCATTAGTAAAGCTCTGTAAATTTTTGAGAATTTATTAAGCACATCTGATATATATTTATTATTTAACCTAGGTATCTAAATAAAATAATAAAGGCAATTTAATAAATAGTTTGGGCTTTACCATTATATCATCTTAACTGTATTTGGTATGTTTAAACTATTGGTAGGTTCTAGGTTGTCAAATTTTGAATGATTACCTAAAGTAGAAGTATTCTTACTTTATGTTGCATGTTAAGTCATTTCGGACTGATTCTAGAGTGTGAGGATTTGCATGTTGAAACTGATGTGTACTGTAAAAATGGTTAATAACAAAGTTGTAGAAAATTTGATAAGCTTTCCAGAAAGTCCAGGATCACTGGATTTGGATTTGTAGAACTCCAGTTATGAGCGAAACAAGTAGATCTTGTTTATGGCATAGTCGATGCTTTGTAGAAGTAGTTAAGTAGTAGCGAGAAGAGATATGCACCTACTCAAACAACGTGATGCACTTGTTAACATATATGCATTCGTAATACTTATACCATACTCATGCATCTAGGATCGGAGGAAGAGATCACGTTCTGGAATTGAAGAAGAGAGGAAGGAACCCGCGGGAGGATCATGCAAGCCGTAGCTCCGAAGGCGTGGGCGAGAACCTGAAGAGCTTCCGAGTGCCACGACCACCGTCCTACTTCCTTTCTGCGAGGCAAGCCCGGAGCATTATAAGTCTCCAGTAATTTACAAATGTTTACTTATGTATTTATGATTGATGCATTAGGTTATAAGAGTTGAATGAAACCACTTGATGCATGTACATTCCTTGTCCGGATATTACACCTTTTACCGGTATAGGTCCGAGGATCGAATATATATATGCTTAGCCATGCTTAGACCGGTAGAAGTCGGGTGATGTCTGTCACTGCGAGATATAGGTGGATATCTGAGCACACGGTTGGCTATATATTCGCTATCGTGGAAACAGAACCATGAGGTAAAAAGTAAATTGAGACCGGACGGGAGATCGATAGGGAAGCAACAAGGCATGGAGGTCTTGGGTGTGGACTTATCCCCGTCGTGTCGATTAAGGACCATACCGTTGTTGGTAACCGACAAGATTGAATGCATGCCTCTCACTTAGCTGTCCGGATAATTCGTTCCGACCGCTGAAGCCGAGTAATTCAACTCGGCCGAGAATCGTTTCATTATGCGCCCTTAGGGAACGATCGGTGAGCCCAAGGCAGGTTTGGCTCGAGCATCCCGGCATCTGGTGTTCCAGTTATGCGGCGCAGTATGAACCCGCGAAATGTGTACTGAGTTGTACCAAAAGGTGACCTAAGACTATCGTAATTTGGTAGATCTGGGTTTGTGTTAGGAATAAATTCAATTTGGTTGAAATCGATTGAATCGCCGTCTCTCCGGATAGTGAGAAACTTGGCTAGTCCCAACATCGTAGTAAGCTGTGTTATGGAACATGATGGTTAAATACGAAAATGGAATTACAATACTTGCTATGGTTACTATTGTATGCTTCTAAAGGATATACCACATGTTTGGCATAGGATACTTGCTAACCTAGAAATGAATAGTTATAATTAACTTGGTAAAGAATTAGTAACTATACCATGATTTAATTGCTTTTACATAAAAATGTTGTCAAGTTCGTCCACTTATCTGACCTTGCATAATCCTTGGAGTCATTTTATTTACGGTTCATGACGGGTAAGTCTAGTGAGTACCTTCTCGTACTCGGGGTTTATTTTCCCATTGTTGCGAGATGGCTTTGTGTATCATGGTTATTGCAAGAGTTGCTTCTATCCATTTGTGGATGAGGAGTAAGCCTTGGGCGAGGCTTCCTTAGTAATTCCTATCTTTGCTTTTGTGGATCGTGATGCGGCATGGCCTTTGTATCAAACTATGTTGGAAACTTTACCCTCGAACTTATTTGCTTCGCTTTAATTATCAAACTCGGTTTGTAATAACTTTTATTAAGTACTACGATGATGAAAAGTATCTGTGAACTTTATGTAATATGTGGCATGTATGTTGAATCTGTACGATCTTGGTTGTTGTAAATCGTTTATCGAGACCCGTCGTGGTACTCGACGGACTACCGGGTTTATATGGGTTCAAGTATGGCGGGTGCGACCGCTTATGGATTGCCATTGTACTTGTATTCTTATAAATTGGTCGGTTCTGCGACGGTGGCATCGAAGCAAGATTCAACGTTAATTGTCACAAGTGTATTTAAAACAAAAGTTTTGTTTTCCGAAAACCCTTCTCTAGCAACTAATAGTTATATAGTAGGTATTTGAAATCTAAAGTGTGCCAATGATCACTTTCCTTACGCCCAAATTAAGGACTATTAGGTGGCTATTTTAAGTACTAACATGGGGTTTTTACTTACGTCGTCCATACGGCGTGCTATTGTATGGATGCCATTCACTTGAATGGTAATGTATGGATCAAATGCCTCTCGCCAAGGTAAGATGAGCGTATGACCGCAAGATGTGAGCATGCGGTCGGGAAGAGTAGCTTTAGTGCGGCTATGTATGCATGCTTGCATGTGTATATAATACGTATTTAATTGTGGGTTTAAATTCTTTGTCGGGTAGATTGATACGGAAGTATATGTATGGGTATACATATATGGAAGTATTTACAATTACATTATGCATATTCATTATGGGTTTAAGGGCTGAAATGAAATTTTATGCGGTACACTAACAACGTAAGCGTGTAGCTCGACTAGTTACGCTATTTATGAGAGAGCGTATGTATGCCACCATGTCTACCGCTAGAAACAAATTTTTCCTAAGTTTGTGAGGACGTACGGAACGAGCATGCATCATGATAATTACCATTCACATAATTACATTGTTCCTCCCCTTATAAAATTCTTACTCGGTTATGTAACTCTTATCCATTATGGCATTGTCTCACCAAGGGGTGCATGTTAATGGTGCAGATGGCACGCACAAAGCAGACCGCTCGCAAGTCCACCGGAGGCAGAGCTCCCCGCCGTCAGCTTGCTCCACGTCCCGTCAACGTCACACGTTCCTTGGAGAGTTTGGGATGCCTACACTCTTGTGGAGAGTGCTTTCGATTATGTAGGCTATCGATGGAATGGAACCTCGCTACTTACGGGCGAATGAGCAGTTGGGGAAGGTCTCTTGAATTCTTTGTGGAGGCCGTTGTTCGTCCCCGAGGTGGCGATTACGAGTGGACAAGCTGGTGTTATGAGTCAAGCTGGTAGGGCTGGCTTTGAAGAAGCAGCTAGCGAGGCGCCTTTGGGATCTGAGAGACATCATGGATCGTTTTCCTCCTCGAGAGTGGCGGCCGCTTTGGTTGGAGTCTTTCAAGAGGTAACCCTCCAGCGACTCATGGCGCGAGACAAGAGGAAAATCTTTGGAGATTGAGTGCGGCGGAGAGGCGGAAACGGTGATAACCCTTCCATGAGCGCCATGTTCGCAATGATGAGAGTGTTGGATGGAGTTGAAGGTAGCCTCGGGACGTGTCTCGGTGCTCTTGGTCATGCCCGCGAGGACCGACGTCAGCTTCAGAGGGAGCACGACGCCGAGATTGAAAGGCTCACTGAAGAGATGACTCGGTTAACTCACCAACGAAATGCAGCTTGGACAAGGGAAAATGTCCTAAGAGCTCGACAGTTTGAGCTAGGACAACAGTTGGCCAATGCGGAAGAATACAACGATAATCTGCATGAAGAGGTTCATCTTCTGAACAATCAGCTCCACCCTTATGTCCCACCGGAGCCGCAGAAATGGATCTAGAAGGGTGCGAGGAAGGAGAAGAAGAAGTGGATCTGAAGAAGAAGTAGAACACGAGGAAGGAGATGATCTTGCGTCTGACCTCGATAGTGATCATAATGAGGATTAGATCGCTTAGCACTTAGTGGAAGGACTAATGTATCACCTTTATTTATGTAATGGACCTATAGTTTGAAATTGGCATTAGTAAGCAGACTATCATGTAATGTCAATCGCATGTTTGGATGAACATCAATGCAATTCCGTTCCTTGTTGGTGATCACGATTTAACTTTGCATGCGTTATGAGCGCGATAAGTGGTCAAATTGGGGATGCCATGTTGCGAGAATGAATTGTTATGCCTCTGTTTTTATTGTGAATTTGAGAATTTCTCCGATAATTTCAGATGCGGCATGATTATGATTCATCTGCAATCTCTTGACATCAACCAATAATCGCTTATTGTTGCAACTTCACAGATAGCGCGCACCGTCTTGGGTAGTAGTAGCGATCCACGATGGCAATGGTGATGACTTACCACCACCACCACCGCAAATGCGCGCTCTCAGGAGTTCTTTGCTCGATTCTTGGGGAGCCAAAGGACAATGGAAGAAGCTTTGCGCCTTATCGCGCAAAAACACGCTTCGTGGCCACCCACGACAACGAGGGCGAGCCAAATCAGCATAGTACATTCAAGGAGTTTCGGACATGAAGCCTCCAATCTTCAAGGTGGTGAGGAACCACTGCGAGGCCGATGAGTGGTGAATACCATTGAGCGAAATTCCGTCTGTTGAGGGTCACTGAGCATCTGAAAGCGAGTATGCTTCCCATCAATTGCAAGGACCGGCGAGGAATCTGGTGGCCGCACTTCTGTCGTCTCTGCACGCTAATGCGAGAGTGACACAGGATCAATTCAAAAGCTGGCTTTTAGGGGACACCATATTCCCCAGAACGATCATGCATAAGCGGCCAGAATTTATGAGGCTTACTCTCGGGAACAAAGTCACTCTGAGTATATGCACGCATTCAACAACTTGTCAAGATATGCTCCCGGTTTTGTGGATCTTGAAGAGAAAAAGATAGAGAGTTTCAAGCGAGGTTGGGTACCAAAGCGATGAAGACTATGGCAAATTCTCGATGTACCACATTACAACGAGTTTATTAGTGATGCCTTGACCCAAGAAAACCACAACAACATGCATGCGGTTGCTAAAAAGGTCGAAGAGGACCTATGAGGCGGTGCATCGGATCTTTCGATCAAAAGCGCCTATCGCAGCTAGGCCACAATTCCGCTCCACTGCACCCAAGTTTAGGCCTCCACCACCGAAGGCTCGAATAATGAGACCACGAAACCGTTCGTATAAGGCGTTCACTATTGCCTTACCAAAAGGAAATGGTAATCGGGACAGCTCCACAGATTGAAGTAATCAACCATGTTTCAAGCTGCAACCAAGCTGGGTCATTGGTCCAAGGAATGTCCCCACCCCAAGAGGAATGGCAACCCAAATCGAGAACAATCGAGAGGCGGTGAATACCGAGGCACGTCGGGGACAAGTACAATATACATTTGTGGAGGAAGTGCCCATGGGAGAAGTTGTCACCACAGGTGGTATGTTTCTTGTCAACAAGTGTCCCTTTGTTGTTTTATTTGATTCGGGAGCTTCTCATTCATTTATGAGTCAAGCATTTGCATCTAGACATAGTCAAGAAATAATTGAAGTAAACAAAGGGGTTTTAACATAAGTTCAAATGAGGGGTATTGTTATTACCAAAAGATAGTCAAAAATGTACTCATCGTGATACAAGGGGAGGAGTACACCACGGATTTTGATAATATTGCCGGATTATCAATAAGTGTAATCTTAGGCATGAATTGGATGAAGGATCATGGTGTTCTTATTGACACTAGCACCGCACTATTATGTTGAGAGAACCCACGGGAGGAATGCTTTTCTAGTCCCACTCTCCCGCGATTTCAAACCCCAACATTTAGCTTTGTGCTATCCAAACCACCACCATATGTGATATCCCGAGTGGTTTGTGAGTTTCGGATGTATTTCGGAGGAATTACCAGGTCTACCACGGATAGAGGCGTGGAATTTAAGATTGAATTAGTGCAGTCTCGCACCCATATCGAAGGCCATATAGAATGCCACCCAATGAGTTAGCGAGAACTTAAGGTTCAATTGCAAGATCTATTGGACAAAGGTCTTATCAACCTAGCTCATCTCCGTGGGGATGTCCGGCCTTGTTTGTGAAAAAGAAGGATAAGTCACTTTGAGAATGTGTGTAGATTACTGAGACCACTCAATCTTTGTGACCATCAAAACAAATATCCATTGCCCCGCATCGACATCTTGTTCGATCGGTTAGCGAAGGCAAAGGTATTCTCTAAAATTGATTTGAGATCAGGTTATCATCGGATAAAAATTAGACCGGAGGATATACCTAAAATCGCTTTCTCTCGAGAGTGCGGCTTATCTGAGTATTTGGTTATGTCTTTTGGACTAACAAATGCTCCGACCTATTTCATGTACTGATGAACTCGGTATTCATGCCCGAACTTGACAAGTTCGTGGTCGTGTTTATTGATGATATATTGATTTATTGAGGAAAATGAGACCGATCATCAGGAGCATTTGAGGATTGTCCTATCGGTGAGGGAGCATAAGCTATATGCCAAGTTTAGCAAATGTGAATTTTGGATGAGCAAAGTACCTTTCTTAGGTCACATTTTATCAAGAGATGGAATCTCGGTGGAGACCCATCAAAGTACAAGAGGTCATGGATTGGAAAGCCCCAACCCGGTTCATGAAGTTCGGAGTTTTCTAGGGTTAGCGAGGATACTATCGTCGGTTTATTCCAGATTTTTCAAAGATAGCTAAGCCTATGACCCAGACTACTTGGAAAGATGAGAAGTACAAATGGACACCGAATGTGAAACGACTTTTCACACCCTCGAACTTTGTTGACTACAAAGACTGTGTTAGCACAACCAAACATCGAAAAGCCTTTTGATGTATTTTGTGATGCATCGGGAATAGGTTTAGGATGTGTGCTTATGCAAGAAGGAGAGTAATTGCATATGCCTCACGATAATTGAGAAAACATGAAGTCAACTACCCTACACATGATTTGGAACTTGCGGTAGATTGTCCATGCACTAAAGATATGGAGACATTACTTGTTGGGCAATGTATGTCATATCTTTTCTTGACCACAAAAGTCTCAAGTATATCTTTTACCCAGAGCTGAACATGAGACAACGAAGATGGTTAGAATTGATTAAGGACTACAATTTAGAAGTGCATTACCATCGGGTAAAGCAAATGTAGTAGCCGATGCACTTAGTCGGAAGTCCCATTGTAATACTATGGAAGCATTGCTGGAAGATGGATTCAACTTGTTACATCCTGTTTGTACTACACAATATCACAATCGGTTGTTCACTTGAGGGCAAAATCATAGAGCTACTGCAGACGAGATATGGGAATAAGTCACATCAAGAGAAAAATGCAAGAGCAAGAAACCAAACATTTTAGATTGGACGAAAGAGGTGTATTATGGTTCGAGGACCGACTAGTGGTGCCAAAGGACCGTGAGCTAAGAAATCAAATGTTAGAAGAAGCTCACTCATCCAAATTGTCTATCCATCCGGGTAGTAGTAAAATGTATCAAGATTTAAGAACCCGTTTTTGGTGGACTAAGATGAAGAAAGAGATCATGACCTATGTTGCTAGGTGTGATAAGCTGCAGAGAGTGAAAGCCGTCCATATGAAAACCATTTGGATTACTTCAGCCTTTGCCTATTCCAGGATGGAAATGTGAAGAGATCAAGTATGGACTTTATTACCGGCCTTCCAACAACACCACAAGGTCACGATTCAATCACGGGTCATTGTTGATCGTCTCACCAAGTCAAGACACTTCATACCCGTGAACACGCGGTATATAGTTGGGAAATACGCTGAAATATATGTTGCCCGGATCGTGAGATTGCATGGAGTACCCAGGACTATAATCTCGGATCGAGGACCACAGATTCATAGCTCGTTTACGGGAGCACTTACACCGAGGCTTTGGGAACCAAGCTAATCGGAAGTTCAACTTATCATCATCCGCAAACTTCGGAATGACAGACGAGCGAGTGAACCAAATCCTAGAAGATTTACTTAGAGCTTGTGTTATATCTTCAAAAGGTTCATGGGAGAAATGGTTACCTTTAGCCAAATTCTCCTATAACAATGATTATCAGCGAGTATCAAAATGGCTCCATTTGAAGCCTTGTATGGCGAGAAAGTGCGAGGACTCCTTTGAACTAGATTGAGCCGGTGAAAGGAGATACTTTGGTATTGATTTTGTAAATGAAGCCGAAGAGCAAGTACGTATCATCCAACACCACATGAAGGTAGCTCAATCAAGACAGAAAAGTTATGCCGAAGAGAAGAAGAAGACCACTAACTTTTGAAGTGGGTGATTATGTATACTTGAGAGTATCACCCATGAAAGGCGTGAAAAGATTTGGGATGAAAAGAAGCTTTCACCAAGATATGTAGGGCCATACAAAATTTTGGAGCGAAAAGGAAGGTTGCATATAAGTTACAACTTCCACGGAGATGAGTGCAATCTTTGATGTGTTCCATGTTTCTCACTAAAGAAATGTCTTGAGTACCGGAAGAAGCTATTGCACCCACCAACGTGCGACTTCAATCGGATTTGACCTATGAAGAAAAACCAATTCGGGTATTAGAAGAGATGGAGAGAGTGACAAGGAGTAAGATTATCAAGTTCTATAAGGTGGTGTGGAACAATCATAGTGAACAAGATGCTACGTGGGAAAGAGAAGATTATCTCGAGAAGTTTATCCCGCCTTTTTCCAAGAATGGTAGGTCTTGCAAATCTCGGGACGAGATTTTTATAAGGGGAGGGGCTGTAACACCTCGGTGTTAGCCTTGCATAACTTGACTTGCATAACATAAGCATGAGCATCAAGCATTCATAAATCATCATTTACAATTGAAACATTCGATCGAAACATATGAAACATTGCTTGTTATCTCGTATTTCTTGGAACATATGCATATGATCATGTGCAAATAAATGCTAGTGTGTAATGTTGGTCACTATAACACTTTAGCTACACTTAGGTTAACAAAAGAAACATTGTTCATGAAGGCCACATTTCATGATCAAGCACTTAAGTGATATTTCATGTGTTGACTGAATAGCTATATGAGTGACTACTACATGAAATGCTTAAATGACCTTGCAAATTGTTTAAACATGCTTAGGATATCATTAGGAACAACTTTGGTATTTAGTGCTAAGGCTAGTTTGGTCATTTAGCCCTGGTTTGTGTATGTATCATGATTTCAAAGTGACATGTTTGACTAAAGTTGAACTAGGTGTTAGAGACCTTGCATGGAGGAGTTCACTAAAGCAATGTTGTAGTGTTTGACATAAGGAACAACTTTTATTTTTGGGTCATCACATGATTCAGCTCCTAACATGTTTGAAATTGGATCACAAGAATCATCAAAATCTGATTTCAACACTTAACGAAATTTGCTAAGTCGTGAAAACCCATCGACTGACAAGCCTACTTTGAGCATGATTTTACTCGGTTTAGGTTGCGAATTAGAGTATGCTGCCTTAACAAGAGTTGGAGATGGTACATGGTTCTACAACTTCTATTGATAAGTTTGCACGAAGGAGCCACCGTTTAGCGGTAAATCAACGAGAAAACCTTATTTGTCGGTGGCCATCGAACGATCGACGAATCGAACGCCGCCCGTTCTTGATGGCCGGCCGGAACGAAGTTTCTTGTTGCGTGTCCCGGCGACGGCCGAAGGCGTCGCCAGTACCGACCGCAGCGAACCACGCCGCGCCCGAAGGCGCTTAACCCGCCGGCGTTCGCCTGAAGTCGCCAGCGCTTCATTTCCCCTTTTCTACTCCGTCTTCCTCGCCATGCGATGACAACCGAAGCTCGGCCGCACCTCCCGCCGTCGCCATAGCCGTCACCAGCTCGTCCTCGCTGCTCGCCGCCACCGTGATAGCTCCACCGTCTCCCCAAGACCCCATTGTTTCTCCCGTGCCCGCCGACAAAGCCCGGTAAGCCACCGCGGTAGCGTGTAGGCTCATGGGAGTTCCGCCGTGAGCCCCGTCGTCGTGGCCACGCCGCCACGATACTCCTCCGCTCCCGGTAGCTAGCGCGCTAGGTCCCTCGGCGTTCATAGATGCTTGTCCACGCGTTGATTTGAACCACCGTAGCCCACACCGGCGTTTCACCGTCGACCCGCACCTCCACCCGCCATGGCGCCCCCAGTGCCGCTAGCTCCGATGAAAGCCACCCAAGTAGCTCAATCGATGCGTGAAGTCGAGTAGATCATCGTGTGATGATGTCACCGCCGGTGAGTTCGTTGTTGGCGAAGCTCTGGCAGCGCTTGACACCATGTAGCCCTTGCTGCCCTGCTCCGTGTCAGCGGCGCGTGGGGTCCCCGACCAGTGGGTCCCACACATCAAATGACAGTAATAGTGTAGGCTAACTCATTTTGAATCCAGTTTTTGATTTGTTTTGTTATTTTTGTATCTTTAGTTTGGTAGCTCCTAAAATGGTGAAATAAATATGATTGTGTTGCTTAGGAAGTGTAGTATTTTGGAAAAATATGTTCTTGGTTTCAACAGTAGAAATTTCTGGAGATTTAAATAGGGATTTCAAATGTGCTTTTGAATGCATTCAAATTTGTTTATTTTATATCTAGAGTTCCTGTGCTCCAAAAATTATGAAATTTTTGTGGTGGACTAATCTTAGCATGTGTGAACCTGGTAAAAATTTGAGGACCAGTGCATGGGTAGATTTAAAGTTAGAGATTTTTCTTTTATGACTAGTTAATCCTTGCATGAATTTTCATAAATTAAGTATGAGTCCAAAATTCATGAAATTTATTGGAGGTAATCCTAGTACCATATGGATGCTAAGAAAAATATGAAATCTGTTGCTTGACACTTTTCAATAGGGTTTTCCATTTATGCTATTTCAAGCCTTGCTGCCTTGTCATTTTCGTATAGAATGTTCTACTTGGTAAAATGACATGAAATTTTTACAGTAGTCTCTTGATAGCATTAGTAAAGCTCTGTAAATTTTTGAGAATTTATTAAGCACATCTGATATATATTTATTATTTAACCTAGGTATCTAAATAAAATAATAAAGGCAATTTAATAAATAGTTTGGGCTTTACCATTATATCATCTTAACTGTATTTGGTATGTTTAAACTATTGGTAGGTTCTAGGTTGTCAAATTTTGAATGATTACCTGAAGTAGAAGTATTCTTACTTTATGTTGCATGTTAAGTCATTTCGGACTGATTCTAGAGTGTGAGGATTTGCATGTTGAAACTGATGTGTACTGTAAAAATGGTTAATAACAAAGTTGTAGAAAATTTGATAAGCTTTCCAGAAAGTCTAGGATCACTGGATTTGGATTTGTAGAACTCAGTTATGAGCGAAACAAGTAGATCTTTGTTTATGGCATAGTCGATGCTTTGTAGAAGTAGTTAAGTAGTAAGCAAGAAGAGATATGCACCTACTCAAACAACGTGATGCACTTGTTAACATATATGCATTCGTAATACTTATACCATACTCATGCATCTAGGATCGGAGGAAGAGATCACGTTCTTTGGAATTCGAAGAAGCAGAGGAAGGGAACCCGCAGGAGGATCCTCAAGCCGCAGCTCCCGAAGGCGTGGAGCAGAACCCTGAAGAGCTTCCGGAGTGCCCTGACCACCGTCCTACTTCCTTTTCTGCGAGGCAAGCCCGGAGCATTATAAGTCTCCCGATAATTTACAAATGTTTACTTACGTATTTATGATTGATGCATTAGGTTATAAGAGTTGAATGAAACCACTTGATGCATGTACATTCCTTGTCCGGATATTACACCTTTAAGCAGTATAGGTCGAGGATCGAATATATATATGCTTAGCCATGCTTAGACCGGTAGAAGTCGGGTGATGTCTGTCACTGCGAGATATAGGTGGATACCGACGCACGGTTGGCTATATCTCGCTATCGTGGAACAGAACCATGAGGTAAAAGTAAATTGAGACCCGGACGGGAGATCGATAGGGAAGCAACAAGGCATGGAGGTCTTGGGTGTGGACTTATCCCGTCTCGTGTCGATTAAGGACCATCTTAGTTGTTGGCGCTTGACAAGATTGAGCGCATGCCTCTCACTTAGCTGGCGGATAATTCGTTCCGACCCATGGCCGAGTAATTCAACTCGGTAGGGAATCGTTTCATTAGCGCCCTTTAGGGAACGATCGGTTGAGCCCAAGGGCAGGTTTGGCTCGAGCATCCGGGCATCGGTGTTCCAGTTATGCGGTGCAGACGAACCCGTGAAATGTGTACTGAGTTGTACCAAAGGTGACCTAAGACTATCGTGGTTTGGTAGATGCGGGTTTGTGTTAGGAATAAATTCGGTGGTTGAAATCGATTGAATCGCCGTCTCTCCGGATAGTGAGAAACTTGGCTAGTCCCAACATCGTAGTAAGCGTGTTATGGAACATGATGGTTAAAGATGAAAATGGAATTACAATACTTGCTATGGTTACTATTGTATGCTTCTAAAGGATATACCACATGTTTGGCATAGGATACTTGCTAACCTAGAAATGAATAGTTATAATTAACTTGGTAAAGAATTAGTAACTATACCATGATTTAATTGCTTTTACATAAAAATGTTGTCAAGTTTCGTCCACTTATACTGACCTTGCATAATCCTTGAGTCATTTTATTTACGGTTCATGACGGGTAAGTCTAAATGAGTACCTTCTCGTACTCGGGGTTTATTTTCCCATTGTTGCGAGATGGCTTTGTATGTATCATGGTTATTGCAAGAGTTGCTTCTATCCCATTGTGGATGAGGAGTAAGCCTTGGGCAGAGCTTCCTTAGTAATTCCTATCTTTGCTTTTGTGGATCGTGATGCGGCATGGCCTTTGTATCAAACTATGTTGGAAACTTTACCCTCGAACTTATTTGCTTCCGCTTTAATTATCAAACTCGGTTTGTAATAACTTTTATTAAGTACTACGATGATGAAAAGTATCTGTGAACTTTATGTAATATGTGGCATGTATGTTGAATCCTGTACGATCTTGGTTGTTGTAAATTGTTTATCGAGACCCGTCGTGGTACTCGACGGACTACCGGGTTTATATGGGTTCAAGTATGACGGTGCGACCGCTTGCGGATTGCCATTGTACTTGTATTCTTATAAATTGGTCGGTTCTGCGACAATTTCGGGCCAATTGCAACACTTTTCGGGCGTTGAAACAGGGTCAAAATTTAGTAGTGAATGTTTTACTCCTACACTAGGAGGGAACACACAAACATGCTTCATAGGTTTTCCATCCACCAAATAAATATTTCAAGTTCTTGTTGCT
This sequence comes from Miscanthus lutarioriparius, assembly GCA_904845875.1. NCBI lineage: Eukaryota > Viridiplantae > Streptophyta > Magnoliopsida > Poales > Poaceae > Miscanthus > Miscanthus lutarioriparius. The sequence continues at coordinate 46,969,741 of CAJGYO010000018.1, read as the reverse complement.
ATCTCTCAAAGTTTTGTTGCAGAAAAGAGGCATGAGTTATGCAAAAGTTATTCATAAAAAAGAAGAGAAGGAAAAAATGATGTGAAAAAATGGACACGAAAGTGTCCGAGATTGAAAACAATGGGTACTTAGATGCCCGCCTAAAAAAAGAAAAAGGAAATGAATAAGATAGCCCATGTTCTCTAGCAAATGTTTTCAAGTTTTAAAAGAGATGTTTTCAAGGAGCAAAGTAGAATTATGTTAGCCACTATATATATCCACCATATATCCACACACATACACATCTTGATTTGATTGTATGACTCAACTCTCTTTGGATCTGTTGTTTGACTTTACAATATATGCATTGCAAGTATGCTCTAACTTTCTCCCTACCTATGAACCCCACATAAGATTTAGTTGTAGGAAGAGAAAAAGCATAACATCTTTATTGCCTTGGTGAGGATCCACAAATACTACATATATTGAGAGATTTGAGAGTGTCATACAATGGAATCTCTGAGTTTTATTTTGAAAACTTATAAAAACTCCAGAACAATGGTGGAACAAAGAACTTGAGACATAGTGCTTGACTTGATCGTTCTATCTTTCAATTGCTCAAGACCCAAGTGAAAACTAAGAAGCCCCATGGTTGAAGGTAATGTGGGTAAGTTTGAAAGTCAGATCAATTTATTCTAATCGGGAGGAGAATTTTTGATTGAATGCCTGTGTATTTTTGAGGCGTAAAGGCATTATAGCAACTCCTGATCCTTTGCCAAGTTTAGTTTTGCTCAGGGACTGGCAAAGGTTAAGCTTGGGGAGCTTGTTGACGGTTACTAACATCAATTATAAACCGTCAACATAACATGCATATATACTTAATTCCATCATCAAACATAGGTCTAAGTGTTTAAACTAATAAATTCAATGAGTTTTGGTGAATCTATGTTTGCTGGAGGGTTTATCTAGAAAACCATCAAGGTGGATCTAAACATCAAATTTAATCGTAATTATCCACGATGAAAACAACTCTAGAAGGTTCCAGAAGACTCCAGGAGGCAACCCACCGAAGGAGACCCCGAGGGGCTGCCATGTGGGGCTGGCCGGCCCCACCTGCAGGCCGGCCAGCCTGTGGGCCCCTCTCGTCAGTCTACGCTTCGAATGTCGGTTCTCCACCGCCTCCTAGATCGCATCTATACCATTTATTCATGTCAGTTCATCCAACAGTGATCAAGGGAGTTGACGCGGATCGATGACGTGGTGATTCCTTGCCCTCTACTCCACCTCAATTCCTTGCCCCTACTCCACCTCGGCCTATATATAGCAGCCCCTACCCCCCTCCTTGGAGTCATCCTAAAACCCTAATTCATATTCTCCTCATCAGGATCAGAGCCAGCTATCAAGAGAAGATTAGTCCTCCATAGGATCTAGTCTTATGAATAGAAATAGTGACATAGAGAGTGAGAAAAGAGTTTGGAGGAAGTGTCGGCCTGTCGGTGCTCTCTCTACTGCTTGTACCTTGGCGGATCCAAGTTCTATCTGAGCTTGCCTCTAAGACGATTTCTCTAGGTAATTAACTTCTGATTCAAGTAAGCATCTTGTTTATATTGTTCTTTAGGTTCACGACTCTTTTGAGTGCTTTATCCCTATTCTAGAGGGAGTAAAGTATTAATCGTAAGTGTAAGCGTGGTGCTTAGACTTAGGTTAATCGTGGATGCACCCTGCATTTTGGATGGGTGGTAGCTCACGAGGGTGACTCTTATAGCCTCTCTGAATCCTTTGTAGTCCACCTCCCATCTGTAGGCCAAGGAGGACCCGGTTACAGTATCTTTCCTCAAGTAATGTCCCTAGTTGAATAGTAGAAGACATAGCTCACCCAAGTAGAACTAGAGAACCTTAGTTATCCTCTCTACGCTCCTATTTATCCTAACCTTGTTGCTACCCCTTGTTAAGTTAAACCGTAGTTAAGTCACACGTTTCCCTGTGGATACGATACTTGGAATACTTCCGGGTGAAAGCTACAGCTGTATCCGTATGCTTGTGGATTTATCTGTGTGCGTTAAATATACCAACACTCATGGAGTAACTAAGGACCGTTCATTGGGATAGTGAGTCCGAGTAACCACCTGTATAGACCACATACCACAAATGAGGGTGGTAAGCCAAGTAACTAAATGCGACCGGTTTATCCGTGAAACTGGCACGAGGGTGGCACCGGGAAGATGGTGGTAGCATTACCCGAAACTTACCAACCCTTTTGTGGATATTTTGGCTAGATTAGGGAAAGGTTGGAGACGTGAGGCAACCCTTACCCTAGCGCATGGGTATGGTGGTTAGTCCTATTCTTCCGTGTGGGTACAGTTGTATACCGCTACAGAGTTTATTTGAAAGCCTAAAGTCCCTTGGGATGGAATCTTCGGTTGTTCTTACTTCTAGACCTTGGAATGGGCAATCCCAAGATGAGCTGCATGTTAACTCTGATAAAGGTGAGTGAAATAAATAGAGAGTTACTATAGTGGGTTAATTATAAGTAGGGATGAAAATGGTACGTATATTTTTCGATCGTATTCGAGATCGATTCCATTTAGAGGGATTTAGATCTGCTCATATCCGAGTCCGGATATTCAACATCCGAAACTATATCCATATCCGTATACTCAAATCGCATATTTATGATGTCAATATCCAATCGTATCCTATCCGGCATGGCTAACACTATCCGTATTCTAATCTAAATCCGAACAAAAATATGAAAACAAATGTAATATTAGTGATATCCGTGCGTATCTGATCCATTTTCATCCCTGATTATAAGGGATTTGTAATACCATTTCATTGCTTTCTAGTACGAACCAAATCACTATCTATTTTGGAATCATAAGTGTGATGGCATAGTGTTTGTCTTATGTATTGGATTGCCATTTGGATGGTTTCGTGTCACTCGACCGTAAAAAGATCTTGAAGAGGAGGTGCGGATGGCATTCTCCTAAGGGCCTCATGTCAGTCGGGATTAGTGTAGGTTGGTCAAGGGGATGACACCTGTATTATTCTGGCGAGTATGGGAACAATCTCTCACATTTTCTATGATTTCTATGTCACACAAGCTCTCTAGCTAGGTTGCAACTACACAACTAGAGACCTAGCCAATTAAGAGTTACTAGGTACAACTAATTACTCTACTAGCTAAGCACCAAAGAAAGCAACTATCACAAGATAAATATATAACAAGGAATGTAATACAAGAGTCGTAGTGGGGTATACTGAACCAAGCAAGAGACAAATCAATCAATATGAATACCAAGATGACACCATCGGTTGCTTGACGACAACTTAGTCCATGTTGTGACAACGCACTCACTTGGTGGCTCACGCACTAATAGGCATCACATGCCTAACCCTACACAAGGGCACCATAAGAACCAACACAAGAGAGGGTACTCAATGCCATGAGCAATTTACTAGAGTTGCCAGGTTTGTCTGCACCATCGTGATGAGGCGGTGCGGAGCTCAAAGTTTCCATTGCCGGTGTTGACAGCCGGCCCAACGGGCACGTTGGCAACAGTGGGGATGGAGTAGTCGCGGAGTGTCTTGGCCATTGATTGGAGTAGCAGATGGTGCGGGGGTGACTAGTACGTCTATCGGTGGATTGGCAGAAGAAGAAGTGCCACATGATTGTTTCTTCCTTAGGAGTGCCTCTGGATTTTTGATGTAGTTGTTCGGCAGATCGTAACCGGTCATACACAATCCTATTTTCATCCACAATAGGAGAAAACAAGCAAAGTTAGCCTACATAAATAATGGCTACCTTACATGCATATTATCATGAACATGTCCTACTAGATTCTTTAATTAATTATGCCTTTTCGGCAACGGTGCTAGAAATACTTGTTGACACTTCTTAGCGTAGCTACTAGGTTTGTATCCCCAGCAACGGTGCCAGAAGTGCTTGTTGGTATTTCTTAGCAACATCACTAGTATGTAGTAATGCTACTAAGAAATAGCATTGATAGTTCCTTAACAATTTTAGATATTTATCTGCAAGCGCACGGAGCTATCATTGTAGCATTTCACCCAGAAGTATTTAGGGTATCGTTATTTATATTTTTCCAAAGGAAGGCATTAATTGATTAAGAGTCTAGTATGAATATGATCATGAATAATAATGCTTTCAAGTACACCAATGCTTATAACAGGGGTAAGAACGGTGATTTCAAGATAGTGGACACACACTTGGCATTCCTCAAAGGATAGAAGAGAAAAGAAAGATAAAAGAATAATCCTAAGTCGAGCAGGCTTGGTCTACTATAGTCATACAAAGATTAGTTAATGATCATACAAGTTACATAATTAGTTTTAGGGCTAAGTGTGAAGCAGGTCGGGAGGCCATCGAGTACTGGTCTGCCAGCAACCTCATGTGACAATTTAGACTCCTACACCCCAAATGAACGTGGGGATAACAAGGGACGGACAGGGATGTCACCACCTACCGCCTACCCCTCAACCTTGGAGAGGGACAATGCATTCACCTGTCTCTCCATACCCAAGCACCACGCTTGCGTATACAGAAACTACCCAAATCCCCTAGGTACCCGACCCTACGAATCGACAGGTAAAGGACTTGGGCACACCCGAAAGCACGATGAACCACCACCTCAACTTAGCTCTAATCCCAATTATATAAGTTATATGAGTAGTTAAGCTTGAAATCATGTATGCTACTTTCATAACATACAAACTATAGACTAGTTCATATATCAAGACCATAACACAATAACTATACTCTAGTTCATAAGTATGACTATAAATGTCAGATGAGAGCATGACTTTGGAAAAACTCATATTTCTATTCATACCCAAAGGTCTCTTCTTCCAAGGAGCCAAGCTCTCCAAGGTAGCTTTGCCTTGCTCTAAACAACTACTAAAAGGTAAAAGAGAACTAGAGAGAGTGAGGTGAGCTCAATGTGTTGTGTGAGGAAGCCCAAAATGGTGTGTGTGTTGAAGAGGGGGGTTGCCCCTCTATTTATACAAGGAGCAAGGGCGGTGCTGTGGCTATTCTTGGCGTGAAGTACCAGGGTGCACTGCCTCAGCATGCTCACATGCCACCGCCTATTGAATGGAGGGCCGAGAGGCGCCGGTGGGGGGTCGCCCGCCCCTAGGGGTCGATCGCCCCCTGATCAAGCCCCCTCACCACTGCCTTTGCGTGGCGGGCTATGGGCTGGTCCTGGGTCGCTCCTCAGGTGGTACTTTGCCCGGATGATGAAAGTTGCTGGGCATTTCTATTATTCCTATGCGCAAATCAGAGTCGGAAAGCACCTTTCGGTGAAATTTTCCATGCATTTGTGTTTATGTCCTGCAAAATAATAACCTCCAAATACATATGGAAATAGGTCAATAGTAAATGCATATGTGTTTAAGATTGCCAATTTCTCCTCTTTTTGTATCTTATTTGGCAGTCAGGTTTGATCATTAAGGACAACCAAGAGCTATCGTCTGATGCCTTCGCGTAGAGTCCAAAGAATTATTTTCCAAGACAGAGAGCAGCTAATTCACATCGGACACAAACTCAGCATCTGATGTCTATAGCGTTAGCATCCAATGCCTCTACTTCACCTGGCTGAGCCTCTGCTGCGCTAGGGTTTGCCATCAAATGCTAAACCTTAGCATCTGATGCTTGCGACTTTAACATCCGATGCAAGCAGAGCTTCTCCAATTCTTCCAACACTTCAACCCCTGTGCAAATGTGTTAACTCCACAATGTTCCAATACTTGTGTACGTGAGTTAGCAATTTTCACAAACATTTTCAAGGGTTGTTAGTAGTCACAAGGTCCTAATGCAAATGCATGGAGTTAATTCACCTAGTGGCACTAGATAGCCGTATTCAACATGAGATTGTCTCTCTTAATAGTATGGCTATCTGTCCTAAACTCAATCACGCATTCTATTGCGTCTTGATTGGCAAAATAAAATCCCTATTTATACCTTCGTCTTGATCTCCATAGACTTTTGTTTTTCTCTTTCTTCTTTTCCAAGTTGGAGCACTTGAACACCATCTTTTGGCCATCTCCATCACTTGAGTGCCATCTAGCTCCATCACTTAGAATAGGACCAACCTATCTCTTCTACACACTTAGACATAGGGTTAGTCCAATAGGTTTCATCAATTAGCCAAAATCAAACTAGGGCTTTTATTTCTTCGAGCGTTGTACACATCGGACCTATCTGGTGTGCACCGAATAGGGTCACCGGATAGGGATCTGGCAAATGGCTAGTTTGAGAGTTGTTGGAAAGTAGCCATTAGGGGCATCGGGTGGGCACTGGATGTGTCTGGTGCATGCGTAGTCTGGGCACTTTTTGCCTAATGGCTAGTTGGCCCTTGGGGGCTATAAAAGGAGAGTGTGGCCAGCCTTGGCTGGTGCTTGGCACCCTTGGGACTTAGTGTCCATGCTTGGGGAGTGTTGGTATTTATGAGTGCAAACTACAATATAAGACTTCCACAAGTGCACAGAATAACCATTTTAGCATTTCACCGAGAGTATTTTAGGTATTGTTATTTATATTTTACCACAAGGAAACAATGGAATAAAGATTTGTTAAATAATAACAAAGGACTATCTATTAACATACCAGCATAGTAGGGGTAAAGGTAATGATAGGAATTCTGTTGGATAACACACAGGAGATAAATCTATAAATATAAACTAGATAACTCAAGAGAACAATGGCGAGGTAGATTCCTATGATATTCTTATTAGAGGATCAAAGTAGATATTCAACTATAGCTAAGATTCACTCTACTGTGCACTTTAGGATGCCGCTAGATGGTAGCGCACCACAAAAGCTAACTCTACTGATGTGACTACGGTCCTACAATTTAAGAACCTGCTCAACATGGGGTGGACTACAAAGGATAGACAGGGCTGTCACTACCCACTGCTACCACACGCCCAGGGAACAGGGTGCACTCACAGGCAGAGCATCATATAAGCACCTTGCTTACACGAGGCTCGGCTACTCAGCCCAACTGGTAAACTAGCAGGCTAAGTGTTCTATGAGCCCGCACACAAAAGTAAAGATAACCTTAACTAAGCAAGATATGCATTCAGAATAAGTATAGCCATGTAAATAAGAATGATATAATGATAATAAAGTCTCATAAGATATATAAGTGAAGATACAATGGCTTTACCGAGCCTCTGAGACTGGATCCAAAACCTGAGCATGAGCCCAACTCGACCCTCACTCCTGAGCTACTAATCTATTACAATGGAGAGCTCTAGATCTAATCCTCCTAGTGTATCTTGATATTGGTCTCTGATGGATTTTTCTAGAGATTGGAGATTGGAGAGATGCCCTCTGGATGGAGGTATAGGGGGCTATTTATAGGGGGAACTAGGAGTCCTGTGGGCCCATGAATCCATGGCAACGTCAAATCTGGATCCTCGATATGAACCGACCTTGAGCAACGGCGTAGATGGACTCTCAAAGGCGGTGGGAAACAGACATACGAAGGAGGGCCTGACAGGGGGGACCCACAGGTCGGCCAGCCTAGTGGTGGGGCCAGTCGGCCCACCCTTGTTAGCTAATTGGCTCGATCTTCGGTGGTAAGTCTTCTACGGTGATTGAAGAATCTTCCAAGTCGGTTTCGTCATGATTTGCTTTGACGATTGGGTCCACCTTGCTCATTTTCTAGATAAATCCTCCTGCATTCACAGATTTACCAAAACTTATGGAATTTGTTAGTTTAATCCCCTATACTTATGTTTGGTGATTAAGTATATATGTAGGATATGTTGACAGTTTATGATTGACATTAACAACCGTCAATAAGTTCCCCCAAGCTTACCCTTTACCAGTCCCTGAGCAAAGTTAAACTTGAATAATGGATCAGGAGTTGCTACAATGCTTTCACGCCTCAAAAGTACACATGTGTTCAATTAAAAATTCTCCTCCGGATTAAAATAAATTGACTTAACTTTCAAACTTACCTATATTACCTTCAACCATAGGGCTTCTTAGCCTTGGGTCTTGAGCAATTGAAAGATAGAACGATCAAGTCAAGCACTATGTCTCATGTTCTTTTGCTCAACCTTATTCCAGAGGTTTTTATAAGTATTTCAAATAAAATTTAGAGATTCCTTTGTATGACACTCTTAGAGCCCTCTATGTATGTTGTATTTGTGGATCCTCACTCTCTAGTCTCTCTTTATATGTGGTATTTGTGGATCCTCTTCAAGGCATATCTTGTTGTTGCCTTTTCTTCCTAAAGCCTTTGTGGAGTTCATAGGTAGGGATAAAACTAGAGAGCATACTTGCAATACGTATATTGTAAAGTCAAACAATGGATCCAAAGAGAAAAATGTCATATAATCAAATTAAGATGTGCATGTGTGTGGAATATTTGGGGGATATATATGGTGGCTAACCTAATTCTACTATGCTCCTTGAAAACATCTCTCTCTTAAAACTTGGAAACATTTTTGTGAGAGAACAGGGGCTATTTTTTCAAGCGGACATCTAAGTACCCATTATTTTAAATACTCCGGACATCTTTGTGTCCATTTTTTTTTCTTTTCTTTTGCATAGCCCCCTGTCTCCTTTCTACAACAAAAACTTTTGAGAGATAGCAACAAGAACTTGAAGCATTTATTTGGTGGATGAAAAACCTAACAAGCATATTTTTGTGTTTACCCCTAGTGTAGGAGTAGAACATTTTTGGGTGTATCTAAATAGAAGACATATTTTTGCGCCTACTCTTAGTGTAGGAATAGTGCATATTTGGGTGGAGTGTACGTGATCTTGGTTTTAAAAGCATGACAGACTTCTCATAAGGGTCAACAAAGCTTGACAAAACTCAACACATATACAAGCAGCATAAAAGTGGAAGGTTTTCCTAATGTAAATATATATATGGAATTGGTAGGAATTTTAAATTTGTCATATAGGAACTCATCATGATTAATTTTTCATTTTTAAAAGAAAATACTCTAAAACTTAGTTTCACTTTTGGAACAGGATAATAGCACCTCAGACCATCCCATGTCATATCCATCCACAACCTAGACTTAGATCAAGCATACGCTACCCACAAGTATCAAGTTCAAAGTAAGTTCTTATATCAAATCAAGTTTATCCAATACTCGGGAGAATTTTGAACTGAAAACTAGGCACTTGAAAGGAATTACAACAAAGCAACTATTCATCATATCCATCAAAAGTTTATTTGAAGAGAAAGTCTTAAACTCCCAACTATGTTTATTTTATTGGTACTAAGCGTATTAAAGAAAACTATCACACACACTTTTTTATTTTATCTTATTGCTAGAAATGCTTAAAAGTAAAATGAAGCGAAAAGATACTTACCTGGATAATTGAAGATGTGTCTCCCCCGAGCTAGCTTATTCATGGGGATGTATCTCCCCCAAGCTGGCTTTCGGCGAGGGTTCGATATTTTAAGTCCTTCGAATGGGACTCCTTGCGAAGTTCATTGATCAAGTACCTCGGTCCCTTCTTGAAGATGAGGATTCTTGTAGTGGCGCCTCCAATGGTGGCGCTTCCAATGGAGGTGCCACCTTCTTCTGCCAAATCCGTTTTAGTTTTGAGTTTGATTCTGGTTTGACAGGTTCATCCTTTTTTACTTATTACTCCTCCTTGTCCATCGTTTCAAAGTCAAGCATTAGTAGCACGTAGAAGCTGGCGACATCTTGTATGCATCATTATTGCAGGTTCAGAACTTCCACTTATAGAATTTGGGGGATCGACTCCCCCACAGTTTGCTCGAAGTGTGTTCTGCTCATGAAGACAAGGTAGAGATCAAGTACATGGGCTCTATTGGTGGGAAAACACCAATAGAACCAAAACTTTATTTATTCTTCTCTAGCCTTAGGCACATTGAATCATGATAAGATTGATGTTATGCGCATTGTTCATTCTTTCAACATGGGTGATAAGATCATAAGGATGAGTTTGAATGTGGCATTTGAATATATTTATCAAAAAGAGTGGAGTTGCTTAACCTATGGAACTATTGTCCATCTTTTCATAATGTATCAAACTTTGTACGATTATGACTTTCATCTTCCAAAGATAAGATATGCAAAATTTTAGCTCATTTGGTTAAGACTATGAGATCAAGAAAGTGGTGCTATGAACAAACTTAAGGAATAAGACATGTTGAGTTAGTCAGGTTGGATTAAGCAAAGTTGTAACTCAAACATGTTTGTGTCTTCATTTATGTGAATACCAAGATCAAAGGGAAGCTTTTTAAATAATGACCACTTACCTTAATTAAGATGTTACCTTCATCATTGGAGTGTGATAACATCATGTGATGAGGGGTAGATGACTTGTGGTGGTCTTTTTTTCCTGCTTGAGCTATTCATGAGCTTCTTGTCTCCTATGTCGCACTCCTTCTTTCTTATTCTTTTGTCATGCCATCTTTTTATTTTATTTCTCTTGTGGATCTTGGCATTATGTTTGGACCTTCTGCTCCTCTTATTCTTTTATTCCTGCAAAAGATTAGTGGACAACACATACTCGAAGGATTATACAAATGATTCAAAGCAAGGATAGTGTTGTTATAGAGCTAAGGGTCATCCTCTATGCTATAATAGAGTTAGTTTTAGCATAGAATCTTTATCCCATGTTTTAAATAATGTGCCTTTATTGTTCACCACCACTTCAATTTTTCAACAAGGTTAAGGCAAAGATATGTAAAATTGTTTTAAAGAATACCTTAAACCTTGATTTGTTTCTACAAATGATCTCCTAACATTCCCAACAAAATTTGAATATTTTTCTAAAAGGGTTAGACCATATATACAACCAAATTCTATACAAGTATGTTTTGATTAAATGATTATGTTTGAATAGTATTCCAAAGCATTGTTGTAATAGAACAAGGAAGATGAAAGACTAAAGGGATTCATTCAAGTAGAAACAAGAATATGTATGGTGAATCAAAGGAGCATGATTATTTAAATTTTTACTTATTAGTGACTAAGCAAGTTGAGAACATCATAAAGGTAGAGATGACCAAGACAAATTAGCAACATGGCATGGGATGTTTTTTTAAAGAACTCCATCCCCCATACTTGAATTTTGCATAATGCTTGGTTGGATAATTACCTTGATGAATGCAATTCTCCTGTGAATGCAATTCTATGTTGCATAATGCTTGGTTGGATATACCTTGTGAGGGCTTGTAGTCCATTGAGTAGGATCTTTCCTTTTCTTTGTAGCATTCTGACAGTTGCTTGTTCTTCTCTCATCAACCCTTCTTGATTTTTGTTGATTCCTGGTTGATGAGTTGGCATTCTTTGGGGATGCGAACTCAAGTTCCCCCTTGATTGTCTTTGTCTTGTAACGGCGTGGCGGGGAGTTGTTCTTCTTTGTTTGTTAGCGGTACGCTAGCTGTCTTGATGATCAAAGAAGGAACCTCATTGGTATTCGCATGGAAGCTTCATCTTCAATGACTTAGAGGTGTCTTTGTGTGCCCATGATTGTTCATGATTCCATGAGACACCATCGGCAGACCACCACTAATTTTTTTGTTGACACGAGATTGCACTCCATGATGTAGTGACATCTCATTGTCCTGGTTCTTGATGTCGATGTGTGAATCAGTGTCTTCGAAGATGATGAAAGCAGACGTATTCTGGCTAATACGAGGTGGGTTGCGCCTTGCTTCTCATCATCATCTTAGCTTGTCTTGGGAAGGTTTAATGCTAAGATGTCTTCGACGTTGCTCAAGACCTATTGATTTGTTTGTCCACTTCCTCAGATGTAGTGGCAATTTTTGGGTTTGTAGGTTCATACCAAACCATGAACATGCATAGCTTATGTTTATTCTTTCCTATAAAATGTTAGTGGACACATACCTGAGGGAATACAATAAATTTGCAATACAGATTGTTGTCCATAACTTTTATAATTTTCCTCTAAGCTAATGAAAGGATGGTTTTAGGATTACATTAGCATAGATTTTGTTTATTAACAAATTTTATGTGTTTGCTGCATTGTAGCATGGTTTAAGGCGAAGATAACTTGCAACAAAAGATAAGTGAATAAACCTTGATACTCACAGTTCTTCCTTCCATGAAGAATGAGCTGTGTCTTCTTTGCGTAGAGTTATTGGAGTTCATCACATGCCTTGGTTCATCTTTGATGTGAATTCATCTCTTTGACTTACCCAGATTGAATTTTAGAGTTTTTTGCAGGGGTTATCTAACAAAATATCCGGTATCTACTAAAGTGCACTCTTGGTTCAAAAATTAAACTAGACACTATGACTAATTTGATTTAAGAAAGCATTTTAACCTAAGCACCATGCTTAATTTAAAAAGCCTTTGGGAGTAAGATCAGCACTCTGAAACTAAGCATCATGCTTAATTTAAAAAATGTATGAACATACTCCAAACCTTAAACATACAATAGCAAACAAAGGTAGCATAAAAGCATTACAGAGATTTATTCAAGTGGAGATAAAAGAGCATGATCATGGTGAGTAGATTTTTTTAAATAAGCATGAGCCTTCATGTGCTCACATTTTTTCTTTTTAAATGCAAATGATATGGATATATGTGGGTAACCAAATATGTTGTGAGTTTGACATAAGAAAACTTAAACTAAACGGAATGGATGCAAGATAACTACTCATCAAGTTTAAAGTCCATAAGCAAGACTATCTACCTTTCTTGATCATACTTACCATGACTCACAAGATGGAATTTGTGAGTAGTGCAGCGTCTGTATTGTCACTTGAGATGTGATTTGAATTCTTGTGACGTCAACCTTTTTCTCCAATCTACACATGGTTAGAATATATATTTATATATGTCTATACAAACCTGTGAGATGGCAGGGTTCTAGTGATGGATCTTGAATGCTCAGGCACCCTAGGGTTCTTCAATGTTTCTTCTTTTCTTGTGAAAGCTTGCTAGAAGGTCAAAAACAGCATATGTTGTCCTGTCTATTTCACAATATAACAGTACAGGGGTAATCCTACTAAAGCTAGTGGTTTGTTAATGATCTAAATCTCTACACCAATTGTTTTCCCAGCAACGGCGCCAAAATGCTTGTTGGTATTCATGAGTGGAAACTAAAATATATGACTTCCGCAAGTGCACAGAATACCATTGTAACATTTCACCAGAAGTATTCCAAGTATCGTTATTTATATTTTACCATAGGAAAACAATGGAATAAAGATTTGTTAAATAATAACAAAGGAGTATCTATTAACATTCCAGCATAGTAGGGGTAAAGGTAATGATAGGAATTATGCTGGATGACACACAGGAGATAAATCTATAAATATAAACTAGTTAACTCAGGAGAACAATGGGTGAGGTAGATTCATACGATATTCTTATTACAGGATCAAAGTAGATATTCAACTATAGCTAAGACTCACTCTACTCTTATACACTTTGGGACGCCGCTAGACACTAGAGCACTATAAAAGATAACTCTACTAATGTGACTACGATCCTACAATTTAAGAACCTGCTCAACATGGGGTGGACTACAAAGGAATAAGAAGGCAACAGAGACACACGAGTTAGACAGGTTCAGGCCATCAGTATGACGTAATACCCTACTCCTATGGTCTGTTGGTTTGTATTGGCTATCGTATGATATTGCGTGAGTTTGGAGGGGGTCCCTGCCCACCTTATATAGTCCGGGGGCAGGGTTACAAGTCAGTTAGATCTGAGAAATAACTGAAAAGTAATAACAGATTACAGGAATCTTGGGATCATACATATCCTAACAGATCTCATAGTATCTTCAGGATATCTTCCCAGTGTCTTACGAGAGGTGGCGAGCAGAGTCGTGTTCCGCAAGGCTTCATCTTGTGGGCTGGGCCGCCCCTGGGGGCACAACCCATGTGGTCTACCATGGGTATCCAGGGTCATACCCCCCACAGCTAGTCCCCGAGCGCCTTGTACCTGTTGTGCAACGCTGTCTTGAGCTTGTCCGAGCAGGTGCGAACAAAGCCGAGCAGCCAAACTCATGGTCCGACCACCGTGATGAGTTGCTGAGCAGTTGTGAGCAGTCACCGAGCAGTGTGAACCATCGCCAAGCAGCGTGAGCCATCGCCGAGCAGCGTGAACCGTCGCCGAGCAGCGTGACCCAAGTATGGCTTGCCATAAGGGTGTAAGGAGCTCAAGTTCAGAAACGAAAATTTCTTCGCAGTGGACCAAGTGTGCCCACTTAGAGTCCGAGCACGAGAAAGGGAGATAGTCTTCTTCAGCTTCAAGAGGTGTGGAGTCTTCCAGAATAAAGCAAACACACTCACCGCGAGGTGAAGTGTGCCCACTTAGTCCCCGAGCCTGACAGTAGATGACGTAGTCATGTGGTGCCAGGGTCCAAAGTAGAAGAATAGTAGAAGACCAGCCAAGTAGGCAGCCAGTCCCTGAGCGTAGCCCCGAAATGAGAAAAAGCACATTCACCACAAGGTCAAGTGTGCCCACTTAGTCCCTGAGCCTGACAGTAGGCGATGAGGTCATGTGGTGCCAGGGTCAGAAACAACAGTCAACTAAAGAAAAATCCCAAATGCGGTGAAGAACCATGACATAATGCTGACGCAGTCCCTGAGCCACAAGAGGAAATTTTGGAGAAAACAGAATCGCGGAGAAAATACCGGAGTAATGGTTGTACAGTAGTAATTACTGAGCCGTAACGGTTGGTGGAGAAGTCGACGAATATTCGGTGAGCCGTAACAAATTGTGGAGATAAATCGGCGATACGGGCCGCGGTTGCGCGAAGGCCCAGGTAACGCCCCACCTTGCTGTTGCGGAGAATTCAGAGAAGCACAAATCATGGGAATGGTTTCCCAAAAACCCTCGAATGCGAAAGGGGGGGAGTGCTTTATAACTGCGCCGCCGCACCCTACGCTCCCACCTTTGCCACTTCATCTTCCTCCTTAGCCCTCGCATTTCTAGATTCGCATCCACACTTGCTTCCGCCACCAAACACTAACCAGATCTGAGAGATGGCGCCAAAAAAGGGAGCTACAAAACCGAAGAAGACGAGCCCCAAGAAGGCGAGCGCCGAAGCCCGACGTGACGAAGAGTGGGTGCCGTCGTGAATGGGAGAGGCGGAGCTCGACAGATGGGTGGAGGCGGTCATTCTTCCTGACCACGCTACCGCCAGATGGCGGCCGGCCCTCGGTGAGCCCTTCCCAATGCCTCATATTGATGAAGTGGTGGTATTTGAGGATTATTTCTGGCGCGGGTTGGGATTTCCTGTTCATCCATTCCTGAGGGATCTGTTGGAGTTCTGGGTGGTTAGTCTGTGCAATCTCCACCCAAATACCATTTTGCACATCTCGATCTTCATCCATTTCTGTGAGGCATATCTTGGAATCCTTCCCCACTTCAACCTCTTCCGTCACTTGTTCTGGCTGAAGAAGAAAGGCGGCGGTGGTTCCAAGGTGGTCGGTGGAGTGTACCTTCAGCTGCGCGATGGAATGGCGGGCGAGTACCTTACTGTGCCGCTGAACACATCGCTGAAGGGGTGGAATGCTAGGTGGTTCTACATGAAGCAGAGCCACCTTGTCGTCCACAGTGACGCCGACCACATCCCGAAGAGCCAGAAGAGATGCCAAGTAGCGCTGATATGGAGCAAGTGAGGGAGCTCCTTGGCTTAATAAAGGGCGTGAAGACCAATTGTGGATTGGTGGCGGCGAGCTTTATAGTGCATCGAGTTCAGCCCTGCAAGGAGAGGGCTCACGCGGCCTTTGATTTCAAGGGGGAGACCGACGGTACCCGGGAGAGGACGGAGATGCTGTCGAGGGACATAGTGCAAGAGCGGGCTACAGAGCTGTTCGCTCCATTTGCCTCATTCAACTTGCCAGGGCAGACGAGACCCTTTCACTGCAAAAATCTGCCTCCTTAGGTAAATATCTCAATTGTGTGTTCCTGATGCTTTATATCTTTTCTTGTTGTCGAGCAGTGGATTGATTCACTTATGTGAAGATACATTCGCAGGAAAGAGCAGTGTACTTCTCGGGCGTGCCGAGGGGTGATTGGCCGCAGTGGTAGATGCCTGGCCACCAACATAGCCTGAGGAGGAAGCCGTCAGCATCTCGTCGGAGAGTCCATCTCCGGTGTCGGAGAAAATTCGGGGGAAGAGGGCAACGGCGGATGAGTCGGCCCAGAAGAAGAGAAAGACGGCGGGCATCGCTCCCCTCAAGTCTGGTGGCATCTCGCTTGGCGGTGACCAGACCACGCAGTTGTGAAGGACCGCGGTGTTCGAGTGGTCAGATGATGACGAAGTTCCGGTTGCTCCTCCATCGAGCACGAAAGCGCCTCCGCGCAGCATGCGCGTGGAGGAATAGTTGATGCGAGGGGAGGAAGTTCCCCAACAGCGGGCGATGGGAGCCCCTGAGCAGCAGACTAAAGGAGTCCCTGAGTAGTAGGCGAGGGGAGTCCCGGAGTGGTGGACGGAGGGAGTCCCCGAGCAGCAGGCGAGGGGATTAAAAGCATCTAGGCCCCTAGTTGGGTTTCGATGATTAATGACAATGCGTGATTACTGTGACTAACGTGTGTTTTGCAGAGGCAATTAAGTTAGGTCACGATAATGGAAATTGATTTGGCAATCATGGTTGTCATGCCCCTACGATGGAAATCATTTTGGTTTTCAAAGGATGCACGACAATGTTAAGGATGGACTAGTTCTAAGTGTCGTTTGGTGTTGAGGTGACACTTAGAGTAGTTTAGGACTTTGTTTTTCCTTTGGTCATACTATTAAGGGGGGTATGGATGGGTAGCTTGATCTAGGTGAGTCTAGTGGGTTAGGTGTGGTGCACACTTGTCAAATCTAGCACTAGGTAGCTCCTAAATAGCCCTTAGATCAATTGGAGCAAACTTCATTCATGTATGATTGAGAGTTGGAAGTGAATGGAGGGTCAAATACTGATCGGACGCTGGTTCCGGTGTGACCGGACACTGGCGCAGAGTTCGGTCAGTTCATTTGATCAAGGTGAAGTCGTCTGGTGCAACCGGACGCTAAGAGGTGAGTGACCGGACGCTGGGTGCCAGCGTCTGGTCGACTCCAGTAAGGTTCCAGAGAGGGAAAATCGTGACCAGACGCGTCCGGTCACAACTTTAACACTAGGTTTCGGGGTGAACTGACGGAGAGTCCGGTCAACTTGACCGGAGCGTCCGGTCACCCTGTAGAGGCACATATCGGTTCGTTTTGAATGAGGGGTTATAAATACTTCCTCTATTCAATCAAGGGATCACTTTTTGCTCATTCCAACAGCTGAGAAACACCCTTGAGAGTGCCAAGAAGAGCAAGGTCCTAGTGAGGTGATTGAGATTTGAGAATCCAAGAGAGAGACCTCATTAGTGAAAGCAAGAGTAGCAAAGTGTGCATCCATCCTTCTCATTAGGCTTGTTGTGGTCAAGTAAGAGTTCGTGCTTGTTACTCTTGGTGGTCGCCATCACCTAGATGGCTTGGTGGTGATTAGGAGCTTGGTGATCATTTGGTGGAGCTTGTGGATGACCCAACTCAAGTTATGAGCGGTTGTGGGTGATTCACCATGACGGAGTGTCAAAGAATCAACCCATAAAGAGCACTTGATCCTTGCATGGATCAAGGGGGAGCTACACCCATGCGCGGGTGCTTCAACGAGGACTAGTGGGGAGTGGCGACTCTTCGATACCTCGGCAAAGCATCACCGCATTCCTCCTTCTCTCTTTACTTTGAGCATTTACTTTGAGCAATTCAATTCTTAACTTTACATTCATAGAATTGCCATTCTAGAGTAGGATTGGAACTTAGGTTGCAAGACTTTTTGTGCGGTAGAACTTTAGAAACACTTTCTAAGCACAAGGGGTGAAGTGGGCTAATCGTAGGGTTTAATTATTGCAAAGAAATTTAGAATTAGCCCAATTCACCCTCCCTCTTGGGCATCTTGATCTTTTCAATTGGTCTTGGAGCTTCGTGCTCACGTATTTAGGCTTAACCGCATAGAGAAAGATGTCTCACGGGGATGGACCTCCTCCTATCTTTGAGGGGGATGATTTTCCTTATTGGAAAATCCGCATGGATGCGTATTTAGAAGCTCTAGATGTTGGAATACTTAGAGTCACCTCACAAGGATTCCCAAAACCTTGGGATCCCACGCACCTACAAGGCGATGAGGTCAATTATGAAAAATGGAATGCAAAGGCTAGAAACATCATCTTTAGAGGCCTTTGCAAAGATGTGTTTAATCGGGTGAGGAACCACAAAGACACCCATGCACTATGGTTAGATATTTGTGCGCTCCATGAGGGAACAAAGAGCGGCCATGAGGAACGCTATCATCTTGTCATGAAAAAGCTAAATTCATTTGAGATGCTTCCTAAAGAGAGTGCTAATGAAATGTACTCACGCTTGAATGTTCTTGTAGAGGAAGTCAATGGGCTTGGACTTACTCAAATACAACCATCCGACGTTGTAAGAAAAAATCTTGAGTGTCCTCCCCATTGACAAATATGGGCATATTGTGACCGTGCTTCATCAAGGGATCTTTCCACCGCTACACCAACACAAATCTTGGGAAAGATCAATGCTCATGAGATGTACATGCACATCACACCACAAGATGGCTCATCCTCTACTAAGAAGAAAGACAAGGACTTAGCATTCAAAGCTAGCCAAGAGAAGGGCAAAGCAAGGCTTGAGTATGAGAGCTCAAGTGATGATGAAATTGATGATGCCAGTCTTGCTCTCATGGTGAGAAGAACCGCCAAGATGATAAAGAAACTTAACAAGAGTGGCATCAAGTTTGATGGCAAGAAAAAGAAGTTCTTCACTAGCACAAGAAGGAAGCCAAAATCGAAGATGGATTGCTACAATTGTGGAGAACTTGGTCATCTAGCACATCAATGCACTAAGCCCAAGAAAGATAAGTACAAGGGCAAGAAAGATGACTCAAGCAATGAAGATGAAGATGAGAAGAAGAAGAATAAGCTATACAAGAAGAAAGATGGCAAGAAGAAGAAGAATGGGAAGGCATACATCGTCGGTGATTGGCTCATGGACATTGATTCATCAAGTTGCTCATCCGATGATGATAGTGATAATGAGAAGGTGGCCGCCATTGTGATTGACTCTTCATCATCTTCACCGACACAACCTCCATCATCCTCTACACACCTATGCCTTATGGCCAAAGGTGAACGCAAGGTATCAAATGATGATGATAGTAGTGGTGATGATCATGCTCATAATGATGATAGTGATGGTGGGGTGAAGCGGACTAACCATAGAGTTTAATTATTGCAAAGAAATTTAGAATTAGCCCAATTCATCCCCCCTCTTGGGCATCTTGATCCTTTCAGGGATCCCCGGGGCGGACGGAGGAGAGGCCGACGACGGAGACCGCGGACCTCCACCCCAAGACATAGGCATCGACCCCAAGGCCGTGGCTAGGGGGCTCGGGTAGGCAGCGCCAGTTCAGAAAGATCTACCAGAAAACCGCTGCGTAAGTACCCTTGTCTTGGAGTTATTTAGTTGTCATTTCCTTATCCTTTTTTGGCGATTAACGAGCTGGTCTGATGTAGAGTGAGGCGTACGAAGGATCTGGCCTTGCCCGTCCAGACTGACGTGTAGCTGAAGTTGGCCCCGGGGCGGATGACGAGCAGCCGAAGGCTGGCCCTGGGGTGGAGGAGGTGCTGGTGGACCCCATCCCGGAGTCCTCGGGTGCTCGGCAATCGGTGGAGTCAACCGCCGCTACTAGCGGACTTGGTGGCGGCGAACAGTTGGCGCCGATGATGGACGATTCGGCGACGATGCCCGGGGCAACAGCGGAAACCACCGGGTCTTCAGCGGTCAGTGCAGGAGATGCCAGTGCCACACCTGAGTCTAGGGCGGTGAAGCCGGTGGCACTCGAGGAGCGACCAGCCCCTCCTGAGGCGTCGCAGGGCATGGTCAGACCCACTGTCTGGCCATGGAGCCCCCCGGTGGTGCCTCCAGCCACGGCGGAGGAGGACGAGGAGGAAGAGATTGAACGCAAGGAATCTCAACCCCAGGCTATCCGAATCCTCCATAGATGCGGCAACGAGGTGGTGGTCGTTGAGGAGGACAGCACCAGGGAGCTAAAGAGACTGGAGTCCGCCCTTGCCGGAGTGATGAGACAAATCAAGGTTTGTTCTGCATCTGTAATGTTCATCTTTGACGTTGGAGATTGTTCTTCTTCATGATCTTGGCGTTTATGCAGGGGATAACTCGAACTGTCAAGCAGTGGTACCAGCTAATAAAGAGGATGGAGCCCCTCGCCGAGGAGAATGAAAAACTCAAAGAGGCGATGAACCTTATGGAGAGAAACAGCTAGAGGGCCCAGCGCGAGCGAGACCTTGCGGAGTCCAACGCGCGGGACCTAGAATACCAGCAGGGCGTCCTGTCCGAGCAGCTGGAGACCGTGTCCAAGCAACTACGCGGCAAGTCTAAGCAACTATCGAGTGCTTCTCAGCAGCTGGAGCAAAAGTCCAAGCAGCTCAGGAACGTATCCGAGCAGAAAGCAGGTATGGCGTATCGGTGAATGTGCTTTGTATAGTTGAATAGCTATATTTTTGGTGATGATTGTTGTGCTTGTAGAGCAAGATGCAAAGCTCGGCCAGCTGCGCCAAGCCATCGAACAACTCCGAGAGGAGAAGGAGAAGGAGACAGGGTGAGCAGACAAACTAGCCGAGGAGCTAAAAGGTGACTACTTCCTGGTCGGAGTTACTGCTGAAGTAGTTTCCTTGCTTGATGGAACCTTATAATGCTTGCAGACTACTGTCAGAGGGTCAAGGCATAGTTTGATGTGCTGATGTAGGAGGCTAGGACCCAAAGGGAGAAGTTCGACGTCGTAGTCACCAGAGTCAAACCGGTGCTCGACTACGTCGACCTAGAGGCGGCTCCTCAGCCCGACGGCAGGCCGCCATGTTCGAACACCGTCATCGAGAGGTGTAAGGCGGTGTGGGAGAACTTCAAGAACTTCAACTGTGACGCTGTTGTTACCGCCATTACTCATGCCCTTGCGGTGGTCCAGTCCAACTACCCAACCATGGACCTTCAGGTAATAGGGGCCGGATTCACCAAAGGGATGGGCGAGGCGGAGCACCAGCAGCTGGAGGATGAGGTGGAGGACGCGGCGCAGAAGTTGGCCGGCAACATAGACCTATTCGGTGAGACGGACAGCGATGGCGGAGCTCGGTGATCTGCTCGGAGAGTATTATCTATAACATCTAGAGAGGGTAGTTAGAGCGCGCGAGAGCACAGAAAACATTTATGTATTTGTATAAATGTTATAAAGTGCATGTTTATGTAGCTTGCTGGTATTTGTGGTGAAAAATCATTGTAGTAATAACCCTAACGCAATTATACGTAGTATAAGTAGCGTCCGAGCAGTTAGTTCATTACTGAACTATTTGGCCTTAGCTAGCCCATAGTCCATAACATCGAGCACGGAGCCCGTGCACATGTAGGAGGAACAGGAGTAACCAAGGAACCGCAGCCGACCAACCATAACGTAGAGCGCGGAGCCCGTAGCACGTGTAGGGAGAGATCGGAGACTGGGTCTTCTGCATAGAGCATAGAGCGGAACGTGTGCTGCTCGGCGGTTGGTGAAATATCTTGGAGATAAGCGTAGTATAAGTGGCGTCCGAGCAGTTAGTTCTTTACTGAGCTCTCAGCCTTGGCTCGCCCATAGTCCATAACGTCGAGCGCGGAGCCCGTGCACGTGTAGGAGGAACAGGCATTACCAAGGAACCATAGCCGACCACCCATAACACAGAGCGTGGAGCCCGTAGCACATGTAGGGAGAGATCGGAGACTGGGTCTTCTCCATAGAGAACAGAACAGAACATGTGCTGCTCGGTGGTCGGTGAAACATTTTGGAGATATGGAGAAACATGGTCGGCGATTTGGAGAAACCTATTTGGTGAAATACGTTGGAGATTTGGAGAAACGTGGTCGGTGATTTGGAGAAACCTGTTCGGCGAAATACGTTGGAGATTTAGAGAAATGTGGTCGGCGATTTGGAGAAACATGGCAGAGCAGTTATGGCGATCTCGTACTGGAGTTTGTTAAGGAGTAGCTTAGAGCTCGATGGCCGTAAGTGGAGATTAAATCGTAATGGAGAAAAAATGGAGACAAATTTTGGAGACCAAAACTTTATTCATCATAAAGTGGAGAGTACATATCTAGAGCGTTTCAAGGATAGAAACGTATAAGGTGCTCGATGTGCCATGAGTTGGGGACATTGATTCCATCTAAGTCACGTAGGCGATAAGACCCTGGTCGGGTAACCTCTTTAACGATGTAAGGCCCTTCCCATGGGGAGGAGAGCTTGTGCATCCCTTTGGTTTTTTGTTTTCTACGGAGAACGAGGTCACCGACAGCAAATGAACGACCTTTGATGTTGTGGTTGTAGTACCTCCGCAAGCCTTCTAGATATTTGGCTATGTGGACGTAGGTGACCAGGCGTTCCTCCTCGGCCCTGTCGACGTCCTCTGTCCAAATAGCTGTGGCTTGCTCTTCATCATAATTTTCCACCCTAGGTGCTCGGAAGGCAATGTCCGCTGGTAGTATGGCTTCTAAGCCGTAAACCAAGAAATATGGGGACACACTGGTGCTGCGACTAGCTTGAGTGCGCAGTCCCTAGACCACAACTGGTAACTCTTTGAGCCATCTGCCCAAATGCTTTTCTTCTTTCTGATATAGCCTCTTTTTGAGGGCATCAAGGATCATGCCGTTCACCCATTCGACCTGGTCGTTGGCTCTAGGATGGGCAACAAAGACATATTTGACAGAGATGCATCGGTCTTCGTAGAAGTCCCAAAAATGATGGTCAGTAAACGTAGTTCCGAGGTCAGTGATAATGTTGCTCGGGAGACCAAATCTGTGGATGATATCTTCGAAGAACTCGACTACTTTCTTTGTAGTAGCCGAGACGAGCAGTTTATACTCGATCCACTTGGAGAACTTGTCAATGGCGACGTATACGTACCAGAAACCACCTGGCGCTGGCTTGAAAGGCCCGATCATATCCAGTCCCTAGCATGCGAAGGGCCAGGAAGCTGGGATGGTCTGCAGTTCTTGGGCCGGCATGTGTATTTGCTTGGCGAAAAATTGGCATCCTTCACAATGTTAGACGAGGTCTTCTGCATCGGAGATGGCCGTGGGCCAGTAAAAACCAGCTCGGAAAGCCTTGCCGACTAGATTTCTCGAGGTCGCATGGTTGCCGCACGAACTAGAGTGAATTTCGAGAAGTAGCTTCACTCCCTCTTCTTGGGTGATGCATTTCTGCAGTATCCCTTCCTTGGCACTTTTCCTCATCAAGTTGCCATCCACCAGCATGTAATGCTTGCTTTGACGGATTAGGCGTTCGGTTTCAGTCTTATCGGCGGGTACTTCGGTGCTGGTGAGGTACTTGATGAACTGTTCCCTCCAATCGGCGGCCGACGAAGGTACCGTAAGTACCAGCTGCTCGGCGGGGGGAACTTTCGGAACTTCCTTATCTTCCTTAAAGGATGGCGCTAGAAGATCTTGAATGAAGACCCCCGGTGAAATCATGGCGCGAGAGGAGCCTAATTTGGATAGGTAGTCAGCGAGCTAATTTTGATCGCGTACCACGTGGTGGTACTCGATACCGTAGAACTTCCCTTCAAGCTTCCTGATTTTGGTGCAGTATGCATCCATCTTCTCACTAGAGCAGGACCAGTCTTTATTGAGCTGGTTGATGACCAGCGCGGAGTCCACGTATACCATGATGCGTTTAACGCCGAGCTCAACGACTATACAGAGTCCGTGGAGACATGCTTCATATTCGGCGGCGTTATTGGAGGCCAGAAAATGTATATGGAGAACGTATCGGAGCTTATCCTTGGTCGGTGTGATGAATAGAATGCCCGCACCAGCACTGTTGATGTTGAGAGCACCATCAAAGTACATCACCCAGTGCTCAGGGCAAGTAGCGGCGATGGGCTCTTGAATCTCAGTCCACTCAGCGACGAAAGCAGCAAGCGCCTGAAACTTGATGGTAGGCCTGCTTCTGAATTCAATGGAGTAAGTTTTGAGCTCAACAGCCCACTTGATGATGTGGCCGTTGGCCTCTTTGTTGCGCAAAATGTCCCCTAGAGGGAACTCGGTGACCACGGCAATCTTGTAGTACTCGAAGTAGTGGCGGAGCTTGCGCGACGTAATCAGAATGGCATATAGCAGCTTTTGGACCTGAGGATAACGAGTTTTGGGCTCATTAAGGACCTTACTGATGAAGTAGACCGGACGTTGCACCTTATAGGCATGTCTGGCCTCCTCATGTTCAACCACAATGGTTGTGCTAACGACGCGAGAAGTAGCGGCTAGGGATGGCAACGGGTGAGAAACCTGGTGGGGGGCAGAAGAACACACCCGCCCCCACCAGGGTTCAAACACCCCATCACCCGTACTCGTCACCCGTGACGGGTCTCAAATCTACCTAGACCCATCACCCACGTGGGCAACGGGTACCCATCGGGTGACCCATCCCCATTTAACAATAACACAAGATCACAATTCACAAAGCTAACATCATCAAAAATTTAGAATGATCATGCAAGTATGCAAGCAAGCGTAAAGCGTTACAACTTACAACTTACATGTAACATGTCCTCGACCACAGCTAATGATCAACTAAGAGTTCATGACACAATAATTAACTAAGAGTTCATGACACAATTATTAACTAGGAGTTCATGACACTAAATTTCAACTTCCATGATGCATCCTTTCTGCCCCCACTGAGTTTCTCACTTCCTTCACTTCCTTGCTCATGATGCATCCTTCACTTCCTTGTTGCAAGCCTACAACCTTAACCTACAAGGAGCCATAGGTTCCATCAGTTTTCAAAGGTGTGGTGATTGACAGATAAGATCCATCAAGCTGCTAAGTGCTAACTAAATTATGAAACAATGAAATTTCCTCCACACAAGATCTAAGTACCAGAATAAGCTAACTGGGAAACAACAACAAGGCTTCTAACACAAGGGAACAACAAGGCCTCACTAGAAAGCTCAGACCCCCACAACAACAGGTTTCATCACTTGTTTCAAAGAGGTAGTAATATTGAAGGCATAGGACTCATCAAAATGCTAACTAAATCATCAAGGAATGAAATCGCTTAATGAGCAACCATAGGATTTATGAATCGAGACCTAGCCATCCAATCACAGGCAAGCAACCAACCCCACCGCATCAAAGTAGAATATGTGTCAAAGTAGAAGTTTACGCATAAGAGGGATAGTTAGTATACAATGTAATTGAATATGTGACAATGAAAAGGTTAACACATTACACATCACCTGCATCCCTTCTCGCATCTCTTGAAGACTGACTCCAAAAGGTCTCAGCTTGTCTACATTGGTAGCATCTGCAAGTAAATTTTCAACAATTGTTAGAAAACAAGATTAGAAAATGTAGAAATGAAATGTACTGAACAGAATATATACCTATATACTTATGACCCATCCAATCTTGTGAACACATAAGGGCCTCCAAGATCTCCGTGGTGTAAAAGCTACTATGGTGCTCACTAAGAACCCGACCCTTTGGTGCTAAAAGTAGACTCGATGCAAATCAGTTGTTGGAATAGCAAATATGTCACGTGCTATCTTACTCAATGTAGGATACCACGTCCCAGCCACCTTCCACCAATCTAGAATGTTAAAGTTATCAGCCTCTATTGGAACATACTCATCATCCAAGTACCTATCAAGCTCATTTATGAATCTGGCTGTCATTGGCCTTCTACTTGCAACACGAGCGCTAATAGTAGACAGGAAGCCTGAACTAGCAAGTGAAGGAACTGAAGATTCAGTGTTATCTTCATCATCCTCCAATTGGTATTCCTTCATCAAATCACATAGAGAGTTTTTAACATCTTCAACTTTCTGCCAATAGTCTTCAGATGTATTATGACCAAACAAGCACTCAAAGAACCTAAGGAGATACTCAGTTTTGAACCGGGGATCAAGAGCAGTGGCTATTCCCATTGGTCCTTGAATATCCTTCCAATATTTGTCAAACTTTTCAATCATTTTAGTTGACATTTCTTCTATAATAGGAATTCCACATGCAGACCATTGCTTAATTTTTGTCTTAGCCTCACAAATCTTAAAGAGTTGGACATTGGCAGTCACATAATTAGTTCCAGAAAATAGAGCAGTGATGTCATCAAACATCTTGAGCCTCCCTACCACCTCTCTAGCAAAATCGACGAGGTATAGCAATAGCACTAGCTTTTGCGACAGCAGCATCGGTGGCGTCCGTTCGTGAGGTCATCAGGACTGGTTAGTTCAACTTCAATCGATGAGGTATACTAATAACTAATTTCAAAACAGTTAGTGCAACGTTGCATACTTGCATACAAATTAACCAACAATTAGCACAATAACTCAATAAGGCACATACAATCTTTTATACAAATCGACGAGGTCTACTACTACTAATCCGCAAGAGATACAGAAACATAGGGGATTCAAAGAGGCGAAAAGCTCACCGTGCACGAGATGAAGTGGGCATCTCTGGTGACCTTGGAGATGGCAATGAGCTGCCGTCTGCCGCTGAGCACGACCCATCCTCGACGACCCCACCTTCTTCCGTGCGCTCAGGGCTCAGCCGCCTTGCATCCACGGGAGGTGAAGCCATCCTTCGCACTTCGCAGGGAGCGGCGGCGGCGTGGACGGTGCAGGCATAGGGAGCGGCGGTGGTGTGGCCGACGTAGCCACGTTGGGAGTGGCGGCGGCGTGGCCGGCGTAGGCGCCACGCAGGAAGCGGGGAAGGGGAACAAGTAGCGGTGCAGGAAGTGGATTTGCATAGGGATGCGAAGCGAACAGACGCGGATGCCCTCGGCCCTCCTATCGAGTGTGACGGCTCACTATGAGGCTGGGTTAAAAACTCTCTGAAGCAGTTTGAATTGGCAGGAAGCGGGGAACGCGTAGCGGCGCTGCTGAGGAGGATTAATGGGAATGCTAGGGTTTTCTTCTCTATATACTGTTTAATGACTGGATGGACCTACGTGTCACACTTAAACGGGGACCCATCGGGTAACGGGTTTGGGGTATACAAGAACGCACCCATACTCACTTCACCCAATGGGTGAGGTAATCCCCCAAACCCATACCCTAATAGGGTTTTTACCCGCGGGTAAACGGGTCATGGGTACCCGTTGCCATCCCTAGCGGCGATGTAGATTAGGAGAGTTTCGTCTGGCCGTGGCGCCGTCATGATCGGAGGCTTTGTTAGGAACAACTTGAGCTGCTCGAAAGCTGTGTCTACCTCCTTCGACCAGGAAAAACGCTCGAAGGCCTTGAGGAGTTTGAAAAACGGTAGCCCTTTTTTGCCGAGGCGTGATATGAAGCGGCTTAAAGCAGCCATGCAGCCTGTAAATTTCTATATATCCTTGACGCATGTTGGCCGTTTCATGTTAGTGATGGCGGAGACCTTGTCGGGGTTGGGCTCGATGCCACGTGCTGATGATGTAGCCTAGGAGTATATCGGATGGAACTCCAAAGATGCACTTTGAAGGGTTTAGCTTCCATCGATACCTTTTTAGGTTGGTGAACGTTTCCTCGAGGTCGGCGATAAGATTGTCGGTGGTATTAGACTTGATGACCACATTGTCGATGTAAGCTTCGACATTGCGGCTGATCTGTTGATCGAGGCACATCTGGATGGCCCTTTGATCGGTCGCCCCGGCATTCTTGAGTCCGAAGGACATGGTGGTGTAGCAGTACGCACCGAAGGGCGTGATGAACGACGTCTTGATCTAGTCTTTTTCCTTGAGGGAGATCAGGTGTTAGCCAGAGTAACAATCGAGGAAGGAGAGTAGTTTGCAGCCGGCAGTGGAGTCTACAACCTCATCTATCCAAGGCAGACCGAAGGGGTCTTTAGGGCAGTGTTTGTTAAGATCAGTGTAATCAACACACATTCTCCATTCTTTATTCTTTTTTTGAACGAGAACAGGGTTTGCTAACCACTCAAGATGATACACTTCTTTTATAA
Source organism: Miscanthus lutarioriparius (assembly GCA_904845875.1). Classification (NCBI taxonomy): domain Eukaryota; kingdom Viridiplantae; phylum Streptophyta; class Magnoliopsida; order Poales; family Poaceae; genus Miscanthus; species Miscanthus lutarioriparius. The sequence goes on along the minus strand of CAJGYO010000018.1, from coordinate 46,941,744 downwards.
ATTCGGTAGCTAGGAGCCGTTTTATTTCTACCCTAATAGCTTCCTTCTTGTCTGGCGTGAATCGGTGGAGTTTCTGCTTGATCGGTTTGGCGGTCGGTGAGACATTCAAGGAGTGCTCGATCTTCTCCCGTGGTACCCCTGGCATGTCTGTAGGTTTCCAAGCAAACACGTCGACATTGGCACGTAGGAAGGAGGCGAGCGCGCTTTCCTACTTGGGGTCAAGGTGATCCCCAATCTTCATGGTCTTGGAGGGGTTGTCGAGGCTGAGGCCGACCTCCTTAGTTTCCTTGGACTTGGCGAAGGCGCAAGGAGGCTCTAGCGATGGGATCTCCAGGTCGTCGGTGGGCACTGTCTTGGCGTCGGTGACCACATTGGCCATCTAGATGGAGAGGTTGGTGGCTTCGGCGAGGGCGAGACTCTCTGTCTCACAGGCATATGCGATAGAGAGGTTGGCCCGCAGGGCCAGGACTCCCGCAGGCGAAGGCATCTTCAGCACCAGATAAGCATAGTGCGGTACAGCCATGAACTTGGCCAGAGCTGGTCGACCAAGTATGGCGTGATAGGCGGTGTTGAAGTCAGCGACGTAGAAGTTGATATGCTCGACGTGGTAGTTGCTTGCCGTGTCAAACTGTACCGGTAGGGTGATCTCTCCAAGTGGTTTGGACGCCCTACCAGGTACCACACCCTAGAAGGAGGAGTTTGAGGGTGTGAGATCTGTTATCCCGAGGCGCAACTCCTTTAGGGCTCTAGCGAAGAGGAGATTCAGAGCGCTCCCACTGTCGATGAGCACTTTTCTAAAAAGCACTTTCTAGATGGTTGCGTCGAGGACGAGGGGGAAGCGCCCTGTGTAGGGGATGTTCGCCCACTGGTCGGCCCTACTGAAGGTGATGGGGACCTCAGACCATGGGCGATAGCTGGGGTTGACAGTGGCATCTTCCGTAGTGGTGGCGAGCACCCACCGGGCGGCGAGCTTCCATTCTCTTCTGCTCTCGGTGGAGGCGAGGCCCCCGAAGATGGTGGTGACTACCTTGTCATGATCCTAGAAGGCATTGTTATTGCCCCCAGGTGGTCGGCGGCCTCCGGCTCCGTCGTTGGTGTCATCGTCTAGCTTTTTGTCTTGGAACTCCGTAGCCAAGCCGAGGCAGTCCTTCATTTTATGCTTGGTGTTCTTGTGGAGAGGGCACTGGCCATCAAGGATCTTCTTGTACTGCTCATCGTAGTTGCACTTGGCGTGAGGTTCATTAATGATGGCGATGATGTGGTCTGGCTGGTGGCGACGATTTTGACCAGACTTGGGTCCTTCTGGCCGATCACGGCCGCTGTCATGATGGTAACTGTGGTCGTCGTAGCGGCAGTCATTGTGGCGTCGGTCGTCGGGGCGGTCGTCGTAGCGGCATGTTGGGCGATGAGTGCCCACATCCTTGTTGAAGCGCACCTCGGCTTCCTTGGCGTCGGCGTACTGGTTGGCGGTCGTGATCATCTCGCCAATCCCTGTAGGCGGCTTGTGGTTGAACTTGGAGCGAAGCTCGCGGTGGTGGAGTCCTCAGATAAAGGCGGTGATGACCTCGGCTTCTGTGATGTTGGGAATAGAATTCCTTATCTCGGAAAAGCGTCTGATGTTGCTACGGAGGAGCTCGGATGGCTTCTGGTTGATGCTGTTGAGATCATGCTTGGTGCCCGGTCGAGTACACATAGCCATATAATTGTAGATGAAGACTTTTTCAGCTCTTCCTAGGATTCGATGGAGTTTGGGGCAAGGATTGTGAACTAGTTCATGGTGCTTGGCACGAGCATGATAGGAAGATAGTTCGCCATGACACTGGTGTCTCCTCTGGTGGTGCGGATAGCAGTGGCGTAAGCCTATAGCTACTGTGTTGGGTTCATCCTTCCTTCGTAGTGCTCAACCCTAGTGATTTTAAAACCACGGGGCCACTGAAGTGTTCAGAGCGCCCTTGTGAAAGCTAGGGGCCCTTCGGGGTTGTCGGCGCCATCGTCTGCAGCATTGAGCGGCTGAGAGCTGAGTCTGGGTTACCATACTCTTGCTCATACTCCTGATGGTGGCGTACTTCTTCATGGCGACCGAAGCGGCGTTCGTCGATATGTCATCGTGCATCTCGGAGATTGTTGATGTGCACTCTGATGTCCTGGTCAACCTATTGGTCGTGTTGGCGGTGATGTTCAATGCGGTTGCCCTAGCTCTGCCCTAGAGGGGTTGCCTATCGTCGCGGTGCTGGTCGGTGAAGTGACTTGGGCGGCGATCAGATCTTGGCACGGCTGATCGGTGAATCGAGGTTGTGGAGTATGAAGGTCTCTGATCCTGACGGATCTCATTGACCTGATAGTGTGCCATTTTAAGCATGGCGGTGACCTTAGTGACCTCGGGTGTCTGCAGGAGCCAGGCGAGCTCGTTGGCGGCCACTGCCAGATTGGCGCTTGGGGTCTTGTAGATGTCGTGGCCCTCAACGTGGACAAACTCATCGTCGAGGTTGCATTGGAGTGGCCTTCCTTGCAATTCAAGTTCCTGCTCGGCCATCGCAAGAGCAATCTCGTTTGCTCGGCGCTGCGCACCGTTGATGTTCTGGTTCTCACGGGCGGCGTGTTCCTCCTTGGTTTCACCATTCTGAGGGGGGTTGTCGATGCTGACATTGAAGATTACACCGCCACGGAAAGGAGGGAGAGGAAGTAGTTCGGTGGTGGTTTCGGTGATGGTCTCCATAGAGCCCTGGGACTCGAAGTCTGGATTCTCCTCCATGATGGTTTGGAGGGATGTTCTGGGGCATTGGCCGATGTGCAGCATGTTGACAGCCGGTGGAGGCTGGTCGGCAATCTGGTCGGCGAATTTGCCCCTTAGGGCATCTTGGTAAGCGGCGATGGCGTTGGTGAACCCGAAGGGTAGGGCCGTAACCCCTGGAGTTTCCCGAGCAGCCTCTGATAGATCTAGATCAGAGGGTGGTCAGCGTTGAACCAGAGTGTCCAGAGCCGATTCAGCGATGGAGAGGCAATCGGTGAGCTTCATACCAACCCGATCGATGGATGCGATCAGATCATCATTGTTGATCTGCCTCCTCTGGTAGCAAGGAAGCGGGCGGTGAGTCATCAATGAAGGTGACCTCAAAGGTGGTTCCAAGATCGGATCTACAGTCGCAGGTGTTGGGGTGATCGACGCAGCGTTGATCTGCACTGGCTCGATGAGCTCTCCGACTCCATTAGCATTGATGACCCACGAGATGGATCCGACCATGAAGATCTGGCTGGGCTGCGGGAGGGACGAAAAGCCATCTTGTTCGATAAGGAAATAGCATGCACACCCCTATCTGGTGTGCCAACTATCGACAGAATATCATCGGTAGTCCTTCGAGGGGTATCCCATGAAGGTAGATTGATCGGCAGAGAGGTGTGTAATCAAGAACAAGAAGGCAATCGAGACACACGAGTTAGACAGGTTCAGGCTGTCAGTATGACGTAATACCCTACTCCTGTGGTCTGTTGGTTTGTATTGGCTATCGTATGATATTGCGTGAGTTTGGACGAGGTCCCTGCCCGCCTTATATAGTCCGGGGGCAGGGTTATAAGTCAGTTAGATCTGAGAGATAACCGGAAAGTAATAACAGATTACAGGAATCTTGGGATCATACATATCCTAACAGATCTCGTAGTATCTTCAAGATATCTTCCCAGTGTCTTACGGGAGGCGCCAAGCAGAGTCGTGTCCCGCAAGGCTTCGTCTTGTGGGCAGGGCCGCCCCTGGGGGCGCAGCCCATGTGGTCTGCCATGGGTATCAGGGGTCATACCCCCCACAACAGGGTTGTCACCACCCGCTGCTACCACATGCCTAGGGAACATGGTGCACTCACAGGAAGAGCATCGTATAAGCACCTTGCTTACACGAGGCTCGGCTACTCAGCCCAACCGGTAAACTAGAAGGCTAAGTGCTCTATGATGAACCCACACACAAAAGTAAAGATAACATTAACTAAGCAAGATATACATTCAGAATAAGTATAGCCATGTAAATAAGAATGATATAATGATAATAAAGTCTTATAAGATATATAAGTGAAGATACAATGGCTTTACCGAGCCTCCGAGATTCGATTCGGAACCTGAGCATGAGCCCAACTCGACCCTCACTCCTGAGCTACTAATCTACTACATTGGAGATCTCTAGATCTAGTCCTCCTAGTGTATCTTGATATTGATCTCGACCCTCGATATGAACCGATCTTGAGCAATGGCGTAGATGGACTCTCAAAGGCGGTGGGAAACCGACGTACGAAGGAGGGCCTGACAGGGGGGACCCATAGGTCAGCCGACCTAGTGGTAGGGCCGGTCGGCTCTCGTATCAGCCTCTTGGCTCGATCTTGGTGGTAAGTCTTCTACGGTGATTCTAGAACCTTCCAAGTCGGTTTTGTCACGGTTGGTCGCGATTTACTCTGACGATTGGGTCCACCTTGGTCGTTTTTTGGATAAACCCTCCTACATTCACAGATTCACCAAAACTTGTGGAATTTGTTAGTTTAAATCCCTATACCTATGTTTGGTGATTGAGTTAAGTATATATGTAGGATATGTTGATGGTTTATGATTGATATTAACAACCATCAACAGGGAGTGCTAGGAGCCTTCTAACTCATTTGTGCTTGTGGAGATTGCATTCGACCTAGACTCTCTAATGAGAGCCAAAATAGGGGTATGCTAAGTCCTCGGGTGGGAAGGTGACGACCGATGTACCGCCGACCGATCTCACACGATCGCTCAAGGGCTATACCCATCGGGTAAACTCGTGTGCATCCTCTAGAAGGAGTCAACAAGAGCCCAAGCATGCCTGTGTCCACTACTCAGGGCTTGGGGGCTCGCTAAGGCCCCGGGTTGCCGGGCGACGGCAACCCGAGCCTAATGACTCCAACGTAGCATAGACCCAGGCTAGCGTTCAGATGATGAACCAACGTCCCCAGCCTTGGGCAACCTGCTAGGCATCCAAGGCCTAGCAAGTACGAAGATTCCATGTTGTATGCCCATTCAACGGACATGAGACTCTGTCGGCCACTCCTTCGACAGGGTCATGCAACGGACATGACACAAACAGGACAAGCGACTTCACCAACTCCAGGGGTAGCCAGCTCTAGGGCCCACTAGTCAGCCTCACCAGATGAAGGATTCTTGCCAGCCAAGGAAGCCTCGAGAAGGTTCACCCAGGGGAGGCCACCAAAACAGACAGCTCCTGACAGTCAATAGCTAGGTGGTGGCAGCAGCATCAGGAGACGGTTGCAGCCCCATCGAAGTACGGCAAGGCAAGGTCCATCCATGCCGTGGCAAGGGACTCGTGCTCCTCGGTGCACGTAGACCAAAGACTAGAACTCAAATCGACTTGTACTCGAGCCCTCCTCAGAATATAAGAGGAGGGTTGACCCATGTATTAAGGGGGGACGATTCCTAAGCAAACCAGAAAGAACCCCAGCTAGAGAAGGCCAGTTTCTTACTTGCTGCTGGAGAACACCGGCGAGCCCTAGGATAGCATCAAGCGATCCCCTACCAAACTCTCAATCTCCATCATTGTAATCCCCAATTTGGGTACTCCTGAACAAAAAGGAACACTACACTACTACACTAGGGCTCGGAAGTCGGAAGCCCAAACCAGGATACATTGCCGTGCCCCTCTTGTGTTTTTGAGTGCCCGAGCCACCGTAGACCCACACATCGACTTCCGACGAACAACCACAATGCTTGCCGCGGTTACGAATCCATGACACTCTCCTTGAAAATTGATGTTGGCTGCTGCATTATGCTCAAATTGTGCTGAGTTTGCACTTCCCTGAGGGCAATTCAAGCATTTTCAGATGTTGTACCACTTGGAGCAACTACACCTTCATTTTTCTGGTTACTCTCTACTATTAGAAGCCCGCATTCTGTCACATGGCGTTGGCTGCTTTCAACTGCAACACATTCAGAAGCTTCAATATCTATTGCTTCCAAATTTAGGTCAAACATCTCGGCAATATAGGCATGGCTTCCTGTAACAAAACAAAAACTACCACAAATATAAGTTGTTGCACTATTTTATTTGTCACGTAATGAATTATAATGAACTACAATTCTAACTATACAAAGTAGGTACATTGGTTGCCTCTACTATCAGATGCATGAAGTTTTATTCATCTTCTAAAACTATTGCAGCACAAAAGTTGTCAAAATAAAAAACCAAAACAAACATAAATACTATTTTTATATATTATTATTAAAAAACATCTAGTTCAATACAAGTTCAGCAAGTTTGGATGATCACCAATGTTTGTACAGTAAATTCAATTAAACATCAAATTCAGATAAACAAGTTTAGACATTACTAATATTGGCATTGTACATTAAACTGATGTGGGAGGTACAACAACTCAAAGCACATGAAGGAATTAATATGCCATTTCAAGTTTGCCTAATTTCAATGAACATGACAGATTAGTTGCTACATGGGGAAACCATCATGCTTTCTGGGCTATCTATTGATCACAATACATAATCATAAACTCCCTTTTTTAGATTTCTTTGTTTTGTCCAAGAAAGTAGTGTATCCTTCATATGAAACTTTTACTGGTTCCATCACTACTACATGAATTTCAGATAAGAACTTGCGACAAACAATTAATAACTACAATGCCATTTCAAATATTGTACTATGTACACCAGACAATGATTTTCTACAATGTGGGGCAACTTCATTATAACTGGGTACTATCTGCAACAAATAATATGCCATTTCAAGATTTACATAGAGATGTCTACACTTTTCTCTGAGCATCCAGAGCCATGGATGTAACCAAAAAATATGACGACACAGCCATCGATTACAGGTTTTGTTACTGTCAAGTTTATCTGTTTCACGGTTTTTACAAGGATGGGCGCCATTATAGACTGAATCCTATTTTAGACAATGAAATGCCATCTAGTTTTGGGAAGCACACCACCTACAGAAGCAACATTGGTTTGCACCTCTCTTAGTTGTTCAGAGGAGGTCTAATTGTTCCACCTAATATGAAATATGTGGGCGAAAACAAGCAACTGGACCTTGGAGTCCACATCTAGACTGTATGTCACCGACCGATCTAGATGCATACACAAATCGTTTGCAGAGGAAGGGACAAAGATCGATTTCAATGGTAGGTAAGAATTGGGGAGGAGGAGATTACGTGCATTCATGTGTTTAGTGCGAAGAGGAGTAGCCAATCTGCAAGGAGGAGGAGCAAATCGGCAGAGAGGAGCAACCAATCTGCTGAGAGGAGGAGTAGATCGGCGGAGAGGAGGAATAGATTTGGATTGATGGAGCAAGTGGTGTCTACAAAATCAGTGTAGAGGAGGTGGCGGCTGGCAATGGATGGATAGATCACCTAAGAATGGAAGTGAGTGGGGGTGGGATTGGGTGCTGGTTGCACGCGCGGGGCTAGGTCACGCGCTGCCCTACTGCGTGACGGGTCACGCCATATCTGTGTCCTGCACGTTATGTTTTCATATAGGTATATAGAGATTAGCGGAGAAAAAAAAATCCGCCTGACCCCTGGCCAGTTCTTTTTTCTCGAGTCGAACAAGACAAATGCATCCATGATCTAGAAAACAACTACTAATTGCATGCATGATCTAAAAAGACAACTGATAGCTCAGAAGGTAATTAGAGAATCTCCTGCAACTTCTCTATATCCTTTCGTAAATGCCAAGTTGATGATTTTGAGAGAAAGAAAATTTGGTTCCAACGGTGTCTCTAAGTCGATCTTTGTCCCGGCTTTCTCGCTCGGTAAACTTTCTGAGCCATGCTTGCTCGCCGTCGGTGGCCCTGCAGGTGACTCCCTCGCGTGCATCCCTTCTCCCACGTGTTCTTCTCCTCCTTCTAGATCCATCTTGTTTGATTGTCTACTCGATTACCCATGGTCTTGATCCTCGATTTTGATGTTGGTTCCGGCGATGCGATCATCTTTAGCCTGTCAGCTTCACCACGGCGCTGCAAGTCTAGATTGTCGTGTTCTGCAATGGCCTGTTCCTTCGCCAGTTGTTGCTTCTACTAATTCCCAACAGCTAAAGGCGGCAGTTTGTGCTCGTGACGGTGGACTAGTGGTGCGGCAATCCGGGGCTGCATCTCACCAGTCACCACTGATGCACTGCTTGACAATGGTTCTATGATGAAGATGGAAGAAGCATCTACACGAAGAGCTACCCAAGAGACGACTATGCTTTCTTTATCTCCATTGGCCTGTGGTTGGCCTTGGCTTGGGTACTAACGGGCACCGGCTACTGCTTGGCTGGCAAAATTTGTGTGCAGCGTCAACGCTGCAATACGTTCTTCGGTCTACGCTCCAGTAGCATCTTTGCTCATCCGAGTGGACATGCTCTACTCGCTCCACCTGCCAAACCGAAAGCATGGGCTGCTTCAAGGCCGAGGCAATCAAGTTCTAGACCAAGAAGCTAGACCATCGGATGTACGGGTACCTCCTGGCCGAATTTCTTGTTTTTGTCCTTTTTTTGAAAGTTTTTCACAAATGTTCCATTAGAGGTATGATTTTAAAATCTGGACCCTTAGTTCGGCGTCGGAGTAATTGACGCCGAGCTTACACATCTCGGCGCTAGTGCATATGGCGCCTAGGTTTTGGGGCCACGTAGGCGTCAATGAAAATGTGGCGGTGACCTGGCAGGCACCTTGATGCCACAGATCTTGGTCCGAGCTTGGAGCCATAGATCTTGGTGCCAAGCCCAGCGCCAGATATCTTGGCGCCGTTCCGGCCTTATAGGTGGGTCTATTTTCTTTCTCTCCTTCTTCCTCTCCTCTCTACCTTTCCCGTTCTCTCTCACGCCTCTGTCTCCGGCGCCACGGCCAGCCCACCCATCCCTCACACTGTGTGTGCGCTCATGCCGGTGTAGGCGAGCCCGCCTTGAGCATCGGCGGCGCCCGCCGGCCACGACCGATCGCCGTCGGCGCGTGGCGCCCGTCCCGCAGATCGGCCAGGCCGTGCCGAGCCCGAGCCCCAGGTTGCGTCTGCCACGTATTGGGAGTGAGTGCCCATCCCCATCCCCACAGGCTGCAGCGCGCCGCGGCGCCGTCCCGCCCACGATTGCTGCACTTCCCTACCTGTCGTTGAACTCGGATGGCCGCGACCGCGCCGGGCCCTGCTGCGCCGCCCTCCCTTGCCCGCTCCACAAAGGCGGTGGGGCCATAGGCTAATAGCGGGTGCCGCTTGTCGGCCTCGTGGTGGCCCGCCGCCCGCCTGGCCAGCCACTCCGATTGCCGCCTGGTGCTGGCATGGCGCGCACGACGACTTCCCCTAGCCGTCTCTGCCTCTTGTCGACCGGCTACGCCTCCCCTGCACTCGAGGTACATTAGTTTTTAAATTTTGTTATTTAACAATGGTTATTAGTTGGTTAGTGTGGTAGTGATTTAGATAGGTAGAAAGATATTTAGATTGATAGGTTGATTGATGGATACTTTACATAGTTAGATATATAGTTAGTTGCATAGTTATATAGTTAGTAAGATAGTTAAATAGTTATATACTTAGTTACATAGTTAGTTAGTAGTACTTAGTAGTGAGTAGTGAATTGATAGTATCTATTTAGTTAGTTATTACATACTAGAGACCTTGTACTTAGTATGCTTCATTTATATTGGACTAAAGGAATTGTGCGTCCTTATGTGTATGAACTAGATGGACAACCTAGTGAGCATATATCATGGAGGCACCATGGGAAGAGATCGATATGGATATGTTGAGTTTGTTGAGATGCAAGCGTGCCTATGTTATTCAATGAGAAGTCTTCATTTAGTGAGTTGGTTGCAAGGGCTTGGGAGGAGCTACATTGCCATGGAGATGATGGCATCGCAATGGAGGGTGTACTTCACCTAGGTTCCCCTCCCAACATCCTAAGGAAGATGATCCCAATTGGGTGTGCAGACCAGTGGGAGAACTATGTGAGATCGGCTATGAAGTGTCAGTTCCAAAGTTTGGATGTGGTTGTGCGTCGGGTGTTAGTAGATCCCATCCCTCATGGGTTTTTCCCACCAATGGGTCAGTAGGCATACTTCGACCCTCCCATCCTAGAACCTGATATTGATGTGGAGGTTGCACCTACAGTTCTCGATGCTCAATCTACCCCCAATGAGCTAGTTAGAGATGCTTGTTAGACTCATGATGTTGTGGCAGATCCTCCTCATGAGATCCCTTTGACACAGAATCATCCGAGTAAGTGTCTTATCCGCATGGTTATTGGGAGCTTAACCCCTTCCTTACATCCATTTTTCATTCTTTCCTCATTTTTCTACTTATGTTGCAGGAGACATTCCTGACAATGTGGATGTGCCCACTGTTGTTGCGCAAGTGCACTGTGGAGATAGATTCTGTGGCTCCAATAGTGTTGAAATTATGAATGATTCGGAGCCATATGAGATGGAAAGGGATCTTGATTCTGATGATGATCGTTCTGTTGGTGAGCTAATAGAGAGTGATGTTGAGATGCTGAGGCGTATCTTTCCTGGCCGCCATGATCTAAGAGTTCACGAGTTCAACGATCTTGCTCATTCCGATCAGGCATGTGCAGAAGGACGTGATGATGAGCTCCTAAAAGCTCCTGCGGCCGGCCCTAACATGGTAATTGAGAAGGGTAGGGTATTGAAGGACCTCCCTACATTGAAGAGGTGGTTGCATGCGTTTGCAATGATACGAAAGAGACCTTACAAGGTCTTGCATTCATATGCAGAACGCCGTTACACAGTTGTGTGTGACAAGGAACACTGCCCATGGAGGGTTTGTGCAAGGAAGCAAAAGGTCACCGAAAAGTGGAAGATCACAAAAGTTGTCAGGCCACACAATTGTGCTGACCATGTGCTAACACTAAAGCATCAGTAGTTGACATCTACCCTCATTGCCAAATGGTTGATGGGAATATTACAGGGAGAACCCAACATGAAGGTTAGGACAATTATCAGGACCGTTGAGGCGTTGTATGGAGGTTATGTGATAACTTATGGTAAAGCTTGGAGGGCTAAGCAGCGAGCGTGGAAGATGATATATAGGGACTGGGAGGATGGGTATGAGCAGTTGCCAGTACTTTTCAATGCAATCAAAGCGGTGAATTCAGGCATGCATTATGAGTACATCCCAAAACCAAATGCATAGAAGGATGGGAGGCAGATATTCTTCCGTGCTTTCTGGTGCTTCCCTCAGTGTGTCAAGGCCTTTAGGCACTATCGTCCCATCTTCTCCATTGATGGTATGTTCTTGATTGGCAAATACCAGGGCACACTTCTTATAGCTATATCCCGTGACACGAACAATAAGTTGGTTCCTTTGGCATTTGCTTTGGTTGAGAAGGAGAACAATGACAGTTGGGGATGGTTCTTGAGGCTAGTTCGAATACATGTGGTTGGGCCTGGCAGAGAGGTTGGCGTCATATCTGATAAGCACCAGGGCAAACTAAATGTCGTGCGAGAGCAGATAGAGGGGTATGCACCTTTGCACCATCGTTGGTGTACTTGGCACCTTGCCGAGAATCTACTCCGGAAGGATGGTGTGAAGGATAACTTTGATCTGTTCCAGGAGGCTGCTCGACAGCTTGAGGACAAGTACTTTCAGAAAAAGTTGGAGCAGATCAGAACCACATCAAATGCAGAAGGTAGACAATGGCTCACAGGTTTGATGAGGGATTTGGAGAAATGGACAAGAGCTCACGACGCCAGTGGATGGAGGTACGAGTTTCAGTGCAGCAACATGGCAGAGTCATTCAATAAGTTGCTATTGGGGATACATGGTATGCCCATGAATGCAATCGTTCAATTCACCTTCTACAAGCTTGTTGCCTGGTTCAACGATAGACACGCCCATGCATTGAAGTTGTGGAGTGATGGAGAGATATGGGCTCCGAAACCAAAGACACACCTAGAGAAGGCAAATGAAAGGGCTGGCACACATGAGGTTACATGTTTTGACTAGGCCACAGGGACTTATCAGGTCGAGCATAGGGGTGGTACAATGTCCGACGGCGAGGTTCGAGAGTCGAGGATGCATGTGGTAATCCTCCAAGATTTTACATGCACTTGTGGTAAACCAAGGTGGTACCACTTTCTATGTTCTCATTTGGTTGTGGCAGCTAGGCATCGCAACTTTAATATCGAGAGCTAGATACCTCACGAGTTCAGTGTCGACACGCTTGTGCACACATGGAGCCCCCACTTCGTGCCTTTCCGGGACCCTGGAGAGTGGCCTCCATATGATGGGCCAAAGTACATTACGGATCCAGCTTACCATTGGAACAAGAGTGGATCAAGGAAGAGGACGAGGGACAGGTTGGTTATGGATCAGATACCCGGAAGAACAAGGCGTGAGAGAGGAACCCCATTTCTTACTGACCCCGAGTAGTACGAATGCGGCAAGTGCAGTAGACTGGGCCACAATTCATGCACTTGCCATTGGTAGATTAGTGAGGTGCGACTATTGGTTCTTTTCATTATTTCATATTTGTCATATTCATTCAATTAATTATGCATGTCTCAATTTATGCTTGTAATTGTGTCAATTACTTATACATTTCTAAGTTTATGTTTCATTGTATATTGAATTTCTATTTCATTGACTTTTTTTGTAGGATGGCACAATTCCACCTGCTCGACCCAGTGTACGAGGAGACCCACCGAGGACGTCTCATAGCGGAGGGGCAGGTAATAATCTATACGTCTTGTTCAATTTTTTGTGAGCGTACATGTGTTCATGAAGTAACAAGAGACTATGTTTTATTCCATGCAGGACCTTCCACTCCTTTGTCCTATAACCCACAATGGGTTCTTGGACATGCAGTACGACAACAGGTACACTCCTTTCCTGCAAAGAGCTGGCCTAGATGTCATCTCTTTTCAGATTCATCGTGGGTTGCCCAAGTTCAACTCAGTGGCCATAACTGTGTTGGTTGACAGGTATTATCTTCAATCATTGCCTCCATTTATGGCCATTTGTTCATGCGCTTGCCTTTTTGACATGTAATCTTGCTTTGTCTAAAATGTAGGTGGTGGCCAAAGACTCACAGCTTTCACTTGCCTTTCGGAGAGATGATAGTCACGCTCCAGCACTGTTAGAAGATGCTAGGTCTGAGGATTCACAGCAACGCAGTGACTGGGCAGTGCAGGTCAGAAGGTTGGAGAGCATGAGTGGAGGCCTTCCTTGGGCATGAGGCTGGCGAGCAAGGGGCTCGTAGTTCTGGAGTTCTAATCTTCTAGCTCCGGCAAGAGTTCGCACTGTGCCCGAGGAGACAGATGAGGAGATAGTTGGGTACTACTACAGGGCTTAGATCCTACACCTGTTTGCCTGTGTTCTCTTCCCCGATGCCATGGGTGACACTGCGTTGTGGATGTGGGTCCACTGCCTCACTGACTGGGACCAGGCAGGTCAGTATAGCTGGGGCTCTACAGTGTTGGGTTTTCTTTACCGATAGCTTTGTGAGGCGTGTCGTCGGACTTCGTCCTCATCGTCACTTGGTGGATGCATGTACCTGCTCCAGTTGTGGATGTGGGCTCGTCTACTAGTTGGCCGTCCTAAGGTTCTGGCTAGTCGTGAGTGGTTCCTAGGTCAGCCTCCACGTCGGCAGTCAACATGGGCGTACCTTTGGGACCAGGTTAGGGTTCCACACGTGAGGTTAGAACAGGCGTACATTGAATTCACGAACGAGCTAGACACGCTCACGGCATCTAGTGTAAGTAAATTTTATTTCCCATGCTAGTTTGAAATAGTTTAGTATAGCATCTAACATCTTGTTTGGACATGTTGCAGGTGTTGTGGGAGCTGTACGATGGAGAGGGGGCACTTCCTTTTCAGTTGAGCAACATGTGTGGGTGTGACGACGACTTCTACATGATGAGGTGCCCTCTAATTTGTTTCTATGCTATCGAGTTCCACTTGCCAGATAGAGTTGCACGCCAATTTAGAGTGAGACAGCTTTGGCCAACGGCTCCGTTCTCGACTGGCGTTGACTGACACAAGTAAGTGTTTTTCTATTTCAATTGTCTCATGATGGTCCATTTCCATTAATTCCTATATAAGATGAAGTAATGATGACATACGAGCACTTTTAATATGGTGACTTGTACATGGATTGAGATGAATGTGTGTGTATGGACATTTCTTTTTCTCATCATTATGGCAAGTTATAGGACTATGGGTTCAACCCATGTCGTGATCTATTTTCTCTTCTTTCTTTGGAACCCACATGGTAACATTTTCCATAGTGAAGCTTACATATGATTATACTATTATGTATGATTTCTTCAATCACTCTGTACCTTTCTTGAGAAGCTTACATCAAATAGTCGCATCATATGGCTTAGGCGCCATTGTTTTATAGCATCAATTTCATACCTGCCAGAAACTAACATCTTACATAATGTGCAGGTTGGATCGTCAGAAGAACAGGAAGATTTTTGATTGGGAGAAGCACCACCAATACTACATTGAACAATGGGAGCTGTTGCATGACAATGTGGACGAGAACAATGAGCCGCACACGGACCGTGAGTACAGGCTCTACCAAGCTTGGTACCAACGTGCAACACATTGCAAGCTGAGGCTACAATAGACAGAACATGACTACGCCGACATTGAGTCCTCCGACGATGAAGACATGGCGTACGACCATACTACTCGTGTAGGAAGGCAGGTGGAGGCAGGACCAATCTTGAACAGAGTGGTAAGTCAATTGCCTTATTTTTCTATGTTAAGTTGCATTACCAATATATTCTACGTTTGAGGTCTCTATTTTAGTTAGTGGCACCTTCGAGTCGTAGCATCCTTATAATTTCAGTACAACAGATGGAGTTAAGGAACTGGTCAAGAATTAACTTGTACTTCGTACTAGATTAGTAGCATCCTCATTTTTCAATGTCCACCATAATCTTACTGTGAACTCTATTGCAGGGCAATACCCTCAAATGCTCGATTGAAGACATTGAGCGCTTTCATCCGAGAGTCAAGGATGATGACACGCGTAGCTTCCTAGACATAAGTTTCAAAATATTCTTTGAAATATATTATTAATACGTTAAATTCTTTCAGTTAACATTATTTTGTACAATAGAGACTGCCACATCAGCTACGCCGTGCGACTACTCGTTGTGGTTGTAGGACAGTCACGATGCAAGACGTGCATGTTCCTTCCGCAGGCAGAGGAGGCATAGGTTCATCTAGCCAAGCACCTACAGGGTCCATAGGCATTGCGTATGAGGACGAGAACAATGACGAGGTGGACCAGAGGCACAAGGAGCTTGGCCCGTCTCAGCTCCAGGATGCTCCCTCGACTCAGCCTACACAGCCTTCAGGCACTAGGCGACGCCGTCCACCTGGCCCTTACACTCTAGGCACCGACGCTCTTGGTCACAAGGGTAAGGGTAAGACTAGGAGGTAGTGAGGGTTTGTGGTAGATGTTATTATGTAGTATTATGGACTTTGTGGACTTTCATTATGAACTATTGTGGACTATATGGACTATTATTATCGAATATGAACTACTATGGACTATAATTATAGATTATGTGGACTATTAATATGCTCATGTATATGGTTTCAGATGAATGTGGCATATATTTGTACGTTTGTACATGTTGTATTGAGGTTAAATATTCATCTCATATTTGTGTATGGATGGCATCAAAAAATAGGGGAAATTATGGTGAAATTTTCTGCCTAAAGTACGTATTAATCAGCGGCATTAGTTTTTCTGGTTCAAAATAGTGATTGATGTCTAAAATCAAATAAGCTTTTTAGTCATGGAATCTAGGGGAAATAGCCTTTATAGTGATTTGTCATGTCACCGTCGAATAGACTTTTCAGTGTCCTTCAAAATAGTGATTGAAGTCTGAAATCGAATAGACTTTTCAGTCATGGAATCTAGGCTCTCTAGTGTCCTACAATGTAGGTTTTTCAGTGATTCTGAGTAGACTTTCTAGGAGCATTTACAGCACAATACAATGGCTAGCAAACCTGTCTCCGCCTATATATATGCATTCTAGGATGCATTGCTAACCAAAAGGAAAACCAAACTAGTATTCGGTTTCGTTGGAGTAGGAATGTGGGAGAGGAAAGGGAGGGACGAAGGGAACTCCCATTGTGTGGGAGGGGTCTCTTGGGCCTGATTTCTTTGAGGAACCAGTGTATCAGTTTTCCCCCGAGAGCAAGAGTGATTGCACTAAAGAGTGCCATCTCAGAGGATACGATAACAGGAAGGAAGATTGACCAAAATGCATGCATGGTATGTACTGCTTAGTGCAGATGTTCACCGAGGGGATCGACGGAGGTCGTTGCTTCTTCAAATGCGCGAGGGCATGGGTAATTGCTATTATATTTCGTTTGTTAAATATGTTTCTCGAATACCCTTACAACTCACAGGACATACTTATTGTAGTCTTCCAAGTCCGAAGAAAACTGTGGGTTCACTAGGTGGGTCGATCCTCGACCAATTTATCCACATCAGCGGTACATCTACTACCTACAGGACCAAATCTTCGATCTACAAAGGGAAGTTGGTAGCGGGTACAAGGAAGATGAAGATGACAACAACAACAATGGTGCAAGTTCATAGGAGACACAATGCAATGATCCATATTGCACCTGCCCTAATCACAAGAACAAGGGGCCTCCGCCGTCACCCCCGCCACCACCAACAACAACAATGGGAGGCTACTATGGAGAAGGTGCAACACAATTTGCTATATGGCCACACTACTAGGACAACCCGATCTTATTCACATGGCACATCCATGTGTTTGTTGTTTGGTTTAATTACCTAAAGCATGTTACGTTTAGTCGAAGGAACTATGTACCCTTGTTTGGTACATGTTCTCACATGCCATTTTCTTGTGCTTGTTGTTCGCTTCAATTATCTAAGGCATGTTAGGTTTAGTTTAGGATCTCTGTACCCTAGTTCGGTATATGTTCTCACATGTCATTTCATGTGTTTTATGTGTTGAATTATATAATGCCATACTTTATTAGGTTTTGTTTGCAGCACGTGATCACATTTCACTACGTCTGTAATATTAAACTGAATATTATGACCACAAATAATAAAAACAACTACATAATGAAAAGTCCAATACTATGACACATTAAACAACACAATAATACTAGAAGTACGTGCCGACAAACTAAATAACACATTACATGACCTAAGCATGCCCATACTTAAAGTGCATTATATGACAACATAATGAAAAGTCCAACAGTAGACAACATTATTCATGAATAAACCATAGAACTAGCAAGTAATGGAGACTACTCAGTACAACGAGGCCACTTTCCCTTCCTCAGGGCATCAGGATTCTCCTCCATCGCTGCTTTCGCTCAGCGTGCACGCTCAAGCTTCTTCTCTCTCTCCTCCCTGTACGCAGCAACACGGTTCCTTTCCTCCTCTTCCTTGTGCTCCTTTTTTGCAGCCTCCTCTCCATATCTCTTCTCCATCATCTCCTTGTCCTCTGCCTCCCACCGCAACAGTTTCTACATCTATTTCTTGTCTTCAGGCTTGATCTCAGTGTCGATCCACTGCTCAAAATCACAGAGCGGTGGAGGGGTCTGCAAAAAATGCAATTGTTACAAACCAAAAAAATCATGCAAGATGTCATATGACACAAACATCAATTGCTCACCATCTTGTTAATGCGGTGCTGACGAAGTGTAGGCTCAAACGCAAAATTGGAACACATCCAATACCTCTGTCTATACGTGTCCTCTTCATTGGACTTAGCTACCTTGCAAGTATCGCTGCAAAAGCACATGTGCACTGGAACACCACTAGGTAGAGACAATGGGTCGAAGGCATTAACAGTCATCCGGTCATAACTACAATTTAGCCATTTTCGTTCTAAGAACCGAAAGCAATTAACCTATATCATAACAACGTGCGCTGAGGTTGTCTTGGTTTGCTAGCTTTTCCATGCCTTAGCATCCTACGATTATATAATATAAATATTAAAATTACATGAAACCCTAAATAATGACGATTCTTAAGTTGAAAAATCTGACTAATATATACCGAATCAATTTGAAAAAAAACTAGGAGGGAGCGAGGATACCTTGCTCTCAAAGATCTACTGATCAAATAAAAATTTCCAAGGTCCAATATGCGATTCGTGAGGTAGGGCGAAGTGGGGAAAGAAAAAACCCAAGAGAGAGGAGAAAGAAGAGGAAGAAGGCTCGGCCAGGAAGGTTGGGCGCTGGGTTAAAACACCACCTCGGCGCCATAGATCTTGGCGCCATTCTCGACGCCAATAACCACAGCGCCAAGCTTGGCGCCAATTACCACGGCACCAAGCTCGGCTCCAAGATCTACGGCGTCAAGCTCGACGTCAAGGTGCCTGCCAAGTCACCGCCATGTCTGCGCCAAGCCCAAGACCTAGGCGCCAAAATCTATAGCGCCGAGACGTGTAAGCTCGGCGCCACCAACGATGGCGCCGAGCTAAGGGTCCAGATTTTAAAAGCATACCTCCAGGGGCATATTTGTGAATTTTTTTCAAAAAAAGGGATAAAAAACAAAAAATTTGGACCTCTCGCCCCGCGTGGAATTCATGCATGCTAGCCAATCAATAGAAAATAAAATGACGTGGCACCTCTCAAATGATAGAGAATGCAAAATAGAGTATCTGCTATGGTGGGTGTTTATTTTCAAGAGCTATCCCCTGTTCTGCAGCACTACTTGAAAAGTATTTTTCAGTGAACGAAAGTGTTGTTCTCTCATAATAAATTAACATAAGTATTAGCATAAGCTAAATTTCAGCGAAATGAACAGGGCCTTCTTTTTTCTTAAACTAAAAAACCTACATTTTAGACTCAAGTTTTACTATTATATTAGAGATGCTTTTAAATCTCACCCTACCTCAAAGAACTACAAGGAGACCTCCAGCAAAGAGACCATGAAGCTTGCCATCCATGCACTTCTACAGGTATATATATCATAAGTAACTTGATTTTTTATTTTCGTTCAATTTAATTTACACAACTGGCTACAACATAATGAAGTTTTCATTATCGTGATATTATTTTTTTCAGTTGTAACGCACGAGCACGATTCTAGTCACTTATATATATTATGTTTAGAAACATAATAAAACAATATATATGAAAAAAGTTAAAATATCTTACAATTTGGAACTAGGAGAGTACTTTCTCTATTCAAAATTATAAGATGTTATGATTTTTCTAGATATATAGTTTTTTATATACACTTAGTATGTCTAGATGTATAGTAAAAGCAATTTATCTATAGATGCCAAAACGTCTAATTTAGAACAGAGGGCTATATCATAGATGCGAAATAAATTGTATTGGCATAACAATTTATAATATGATAAAGAGTTAAATGCACCAGCAGCCCTCGAACTTGTATATCTGTGCCACATTGGTCCATGAACTTGAAAAATGCATTTCTGCGTCCCTAAACTTGTTAACAGGTGCACCGCAAGCCCATGCCAGCCACGAGGACATTTTTTTGATGACGTGGCATGGTAACATGGCATGTATTTTTTAATTAACCCCTCACATCAGTTATCCTTATTAAAAATAGACCCTTCTTCTCTCTCTCACCATCCCGCTTGCTGGAGAAACGCGCTGTCGAGATCGTGGCCGCGTGTCACTAGCGCTCGTCGTCGCCCACCTCACCATGGCATACAACACCTCCTGCCACATGTCGCTCGTGCTCGCCGTCGCTCACCTCACCAACCAAGGCCGTCGTCGTGTTCGGCATCGCCGGTGCCAGACTCGAGTGGCAGGGGAAGGGCCACCTCGTCTTCGTGTTTTGTATCGGCGTCATGTACGACTTCCGCTCCCACTTCCTGCCCCGGCGATGCACGTCGATGTACGGCACCGCCGTCGCGTCCTCCTCTGAAGCCCCTGTCTACCTGTCACCCTGCAACCATCTCGCCCACATGATTACCTACTGTGGGAAGAGAACACGCAGCGAGGAGCTCTAGATCGAACGCCGAGGGTCACCTACATTTGTTAGACGTGCATGGCGGTGCTAGGGCTGAAGCGGCATAATGTCGAGCACCGGACGCCATGGGGGAACAAGCTCACAAGAACAACGGACAACGACAATGCGGGGCTCCTCGTGTGCGCACATGACCGCACAGCATGCGGCGGAGGCGGGCGTGGCCACGGTCGGGTACTCGGGTGCAGCTACGACCTGATGGGGGACCTCTGCCTGGGCCACACCAAGCCTGGTGGCCACCTCGTGGACCACGACGCTGCCAGTGCGGGCCCTGACGTGTCCCCGCGGGAGCTGGCGGGCGTGCCGGCCGGGGTCGTTGCTGACAAGGGCTAGTGCACGTGGTTCCACACTTCCACTCCGATGTGCTCCCCTTCTCCGAGATGGCAGAGCAGGTGAACCGGTAGCTGTCGCCACGGTTGCAGCCACGACGCCGCTGCCACAAGCAGCCTATGCTTCGACGCCCGCCTCGTCGAGCTCTACAGCGTCCTTAGGGACTGAGTCAACCAAGCAGAACCTTCCGCCCTTCGAACGCATGCAAGAAGCTAGCTAGATGGCAAGACTCCAGAGGCCATGCATCTGGTCTCGCCGTATAACCCGCTTGTCTGACTAACTACGCATGGTGCACCATGCGACGTGCTCGCACTCGCGCTCACGGCAGACAGCCCGCGCAACCTCCTAGCTGCAGCCCTACGTGTCCTCCGTGACTGAGTGTCCGCGTCCTCCCTCGCGCGACCTCCGTGCACGTGGGTGGCGGCTAGCTCCGCGCGCCCCCTACGTCGGCGACCGGCGGGCCGAGGACAGGTGACCTGGCTAGCTACGGCGGCCATGCTCCAGTCGGCAGCGGAGGAGCTTACGCGGCAACTGCGGTGTCGGGAGGCTTGGGCGAGGGGCATGGAGTAGCCTACGACCAAGGTCTACATGCCATGCTAGCGTGCCACGTCAGAAAAAAATGTCTACGTGGCTAGCATGAGCCTACGGTGCACCGCTTAACAAGTTTAGGGACCCAGAAATACATTTTGCAAGTTCATGGACCTATGTGGCACAGGCATACAAGCTCAAGGGCCAGCTGGTGTATTTAACTCTATGATAAATAATAGTTATCTTAGAGCATCTCCAATAGTTTCTAAAAACTTAATTGGTAAATCAATCAGTTTTCCAAGAGCCTAAAATATTTAGAAGTATATTTGTTAGGTTTCTTCAATGAGTTTTAAAATCTCACGCCCATAAAAATATAAAGATAATTTTACTTCAAAAATCCTACACTATTTTCAAATCACTCCAATTACTTTTATTCTTTCTTTGTCTCCTGTACACTGACATTAAGAATTTTGTCCTACTTATTCTTGCACACATCCTTCTATCTTCAGATTGGTCGATCGATACGCATGCGTATATTTGCACGTGATTGGATAGGCTTTGCCCAGCGCGGAAAGATTGGAAGTGGATGGAGAGTATTTTTTTAATCTTACTAAAAAAGATCAAGATTGAGAGTGGCTTTCTGAACTATTGGTGATGCTCTTAGAACCGTTGTAATTATAAATAATGGGATTGTTTCAAACTCCGCCTATGTTGTCTCAACATAGCAGGTCCCAAGCCCTGGTAAAGGAGGAGGGTTGTGATAGACATGGCGAGCCAACATTAAACCTAGCCATTCTAATGGAGATGAAACCCAAAAGAAAACCGTTGGGGCGTAACCCTCTTAGCAACGCGCCATATCGAAACCCGGGTATGGTGTTAAATGAGCAAGGGCCGGGTCATCACCCCCATGACGCGCCATGTCGCGATCTAGGCATGGTGTCAAGTAGCAAGGATCGGGTCGTCGCATCCTTAGTGGCGCGCTACATCGGCGCCCTGGTGTAGTAAAAATGAGCAAGGGTCTTCACATCTGAGTCGACGGGTGCGAAGGGTAAGGAAGCTAGTCGAACCAACTAGGATCCGTTTAGGTAGTTGGAATGTAGGGTCGTTTATAGGTAAGTTAAGAGAATTAGTTGATACCGCGACTAGGAGGCGTGTAAATATATTATGCATTCAAGAGACTAAATGGAAGGGTCAGAAGGCGAAGGAGGTGGACAATACAGACTTCAAGCTTTGGTACACAGGAACAGTCGTGAATAGAAATGAAGTAGGAGTTTTGATTGATAAAGGCCTCAAGAATAGTGTGGTGGGAGTGCGAAGGCAAGTTGATAGGATTATCTTAATCAAGCATGTCATTGGTGATATGGTCTTGAACGTAATTAGTGCGTTTTCCCCCCAAGTAGGCCTCTACGAGAGTGCTAAGAGACAGTTCTAGGAAGACTTAGATGGTCTGATTAGAGCTGTACCTAGTAGTGAGAAGCTTTTTATAGGAGGAGATCTTAAAGGGCATGTAGGTACTACAAGCGTAGGTTTCGAGGCAGTTCATAGAGGTTTTGGGTATGGTAGTAGGAATCAGGAGGGGGAGAAAGTTCTGGACTTTGCGGTAGCTTTTGACCTGATGATAGCCAACACTTTCTTTAAAAAAAGAGAGAATCTCATCTAGTGACCTTCAGTAGCGGACAACACTCTAGCCAGATTGACTTTGTCCTCGCAAGAAGAAAGGACAAACGAGCATGCTTGGGTTGCAAGGTGATACAAGTGAGTGTGTTGTTTCTCAACATAAGCTTTTGGTGGTAGACTTTTGTTTTCAGGTGCGTGCCCGTAGGGATAAACAAGCTAAGATTAAAAGAACAAAGTGGTGAAAACTAAAAGGGGAGACGTCAGAAGTATTCAGGGAAATGGTTATCAAAGATGGCTCTTTGAAGGAAGAAGATGACATAAACAACATGTGGGAGAAGATGGCAACCAACATTCGGAAGGTGACCTCAGAGGTGTGTGGAGTAACCAAAGAAAGTGGAGGCGAAGCTAAAGATACTTAGTGGTGGAATGAGAAAGTACAAAGGACTATTAAGGAGAAGAAAGAATGCTATAGACGCTTGTACCATGACAGGAGTGTGGACAACATAGAGAAGTACAAGGTGGCAAAGAAGACTGCAAAGCGAGCTGTAAGTGTGACAAAGGGTAGAGCGTACGAGGATCTTTACCAACATTTGGGTACGAAGGAAGGAGAGAAGGATATTTATAGGATGGTTAGGGTTCGTGAGAGAAAGACAAGGAACTTCAACCAAGTTAAGTGCATTAAGAATAAAAAGTAGCATCTCATGGTGAAGGAGGATGAGATCCAACATCGATGGCAAGAGTATTTTGACAAATTGTTCAATGGTGTGAATACGGACACAATTTTTTAGTTGGATGACTCTTTTGATGACACTAATAGACGCTTTGTGTGGAGAATCCAAGAATCTAAGGTCAGAGAGGCGTTGAAAAGGATGAAAGGAGGTAAGGCGATGAGACCAGATAGTATTCCAATCAAGGTGTGGAGATGTCTCGGGAACATAGCTATAGTATGGCTAACCAAGCTGTTTAACCATATTTTTTGATCAAACAAGATACATGACGAGTGAAGGAGAAATATATTGGTACCGATCTACAAGAATAAAGGGGATATTCAAAGTTTTGCTAATTACCGGAGAATTAAGTTGATGAGCCATACTATGAAGCTATGAGAGAGAGTTATCGAGCATCGCTTGAGAGCAATAACGCGGGTCTCTATGAACCAATTTGGTTTCATACCCGGAAGGTCAACTATGGAAGCCATTTTCTTAATAAGATAAGTTATGAAGCGGTATAGAGAGAAGAAGGACTTACACATGGTTTTATTGACTTGGAGAAGGCTTATGATAAAATATCAAGAAATATTATGTGGTGGGCTTTAAACAAACATAAAGTCCCAACAAAGTACATCGGGCTCATTAAGGGCATGTACAACAATGTTGTGACTAGTGTTCGAACAAGTGATGGAGACATAGATGACTTCCTGATTAGGATAGTACTACATCAAGGGTCAGCTTTGAGCCCTTATCTGTTTATCTTAGTGATGGATGAGGTCACAAGGGACATACAAGGGGACATCCTTTGTGTATGCTTTTCATGGACGATGTAGTGCTAGTTGATGAAAGTCGGACATGAGTGAATCAGAAACTGGAGTTATGGCGGGAGACTTTGGAGTCCAAAGGTTTTAGACACAGTAGAACTAAAACTGAGTATATGAGATGTGACTTTAGCGCTACTACTCGGGATGAGGAAGATATTAGTTTGAAAGGTCAAGTAGTGCCTAGGAAGGATACCTTTCGATATTTATGATCAATGCTACAGAGAGATGGGGATATTGATGAAGATGTTAGCCATAGAATCAAAGCAGGGTGGATGAAGTGGCGCCAAGCATCTAGTGTCCTATGTGACAAAAGGGTACCACAGAAGCTAAAAGGCAAGTTTTATAGGACGGCGATTAGACCTACTATGTTGTATGGTGCAGAATATTGGCATACGAAAAGACGATATGTTCAACAAATAAGTGTCGCGGAAATGCGTATGTTGCGTTGGATTTACGGTCATACAAGAAGGGATCGAGTTTGGAACGATGATATACGTGATAGATTAGGGGTAGCACCAATTAAAAAAAAGCTTGTACAACACCGGTTGAGATGGTTTGGACATGTCCAACGGAGACCTCCCGAGGCATCGGTGCGTAGTGAAATCCTAAGCCATGATAGTAACGTGAAGAGAGGCAGAGGAAGACCGAAGTTAACTTGGGTAGATGTAAATGAGACTTGAAAAGATGGAATATACCCAATGACTTAGCCTTAGATAGGAGTGCTTGGAAAACAACTATTCACGTGGCTGAATCTTGATAGTTTCTGCTGGGTTTCAACTCTAGGCTACCCTAACTTGTTTGGGACTTAAAGGCTTTGTTGTTGTTGGGATGGTTTTAAATAAGGGCTTATTTGGACGCACCCAACTAAAGTTTAGATAGCTAAAACCAGTTAAGGGTCTGTTTGGATGATGCGGTTTTTAAAAACTGTAGTATCACGAAACTGTGGTTTTATAAGCTAAATAGACACAAAACCATGGTTTAGAAAAAAGAAGTCGTAATAGGAGTTTCTAAAACTCTAAAAGAACTACAGTTTTGATAAAATCATAGTTTTAGGTACTACAAGATTTGTTGCATCTATACATTCAGTAGCTTTTAAAAACCAAAGTAATTTGTAAAACCATAGTATTTCTTCGATACTTCAAACATACTTTGTATCAAATAGGGACGAAAAGTTTCATAACTAAACTTTAGCTAGGTTGTTTGGATGCTCCAGCTAATAGACTCAGTTAAAATTTTGTTAGCTTTAGAGCATCTCCAGCAGTCCCCTTTCCTAACTTGAAAGAGGAAAATCTGTTATTTTAAAGATCTTGTAGCTCCAGCAGTTCCCAAATACAACTCCAATGAGAAAAAAAATTGCTTAGTCTCTTATATCATAGCCTCCCACTCGTCAAATAAAAGGGGATCTCTCCTCACTCAATCCATTATTTTTTTTCATTAGAAATTAGATTTTCTCGTTCTGCTAGAGAGAAGACCTTTAAAATTTCAAAACACATTTTATATCTCCCCTAATAACTGACCTTCTTTTAGGTTAAAATTTTCTCCTCCTATCGAAGATGCTCTTAGCTGGGTTACAAATAGCTACATCCACCTAAGCTTTAGCTGACTAAATCTAGGCATCATGCCCTAAAAAAAAAAAAAGGACTCCAGCTGTCTCCCACAATTTCTCCGCCTCCGCCTGGTAAGAGGCGAAGCCGCGCCCCGGGTGAATGCCGATGGCCGCGGCTTCGCCGGAGAAGCTCCACTGCGGCGAGGTGGGGTCCGGTGACGAAGAAAAGGAGGAGGCGGAGAGGGCTGATGCCGAGGTGATAGCGCAGCAGCTGTCGGATCAATCGCTGCGGGAGAAGGCGCAGCGCCTCCAGGGCCTGCTCACCGAAGGCACGTCAGAACGCCTCCCTGACCGCGGCAGGAAGCTGCGCGCCACACTCGATGCTATCCACCGGGAGCAAGACCGCCGCCAGGCCCGAGGTGACGGGGCACGAGCGCCGGTGAGTCGCTCTTATTCTTTCCTGTTTCTGTCTTCGTGGGCGGAGGTATTAAGAGTAGAGGTTCTATTTTCTGGGTGCTCCAAGCTGGTGTAAAAACTTTGTGGGGGATGAATTGGGGGAGGAGGTGGAGAGTTGTGCTTCACTTCAAGGTCCTATTCAACGAAATGCCTGCAAGCCGTTTGAAGTCTAAGCAGAAGTGACACAAAGATGCTATGCAATCTTGGACGTGCACAAAGAATCTGAAATCAAAATTAGAGCTTGCTAGAGTATATGATCAATTTGTCTTACTGTCTGGTAATGCCTAGCATATGTAGCTGAAATTGTGCCCAGCAGATGCTATGTGATAATTGTACAATATAGTAAAGGTTTGGTAAGTGGATTTGCGTGCCTGGTAAGCCTTGTTCTGGAATTCTTTCTTGCAGGGTAATGAAGCATGTGAAAGGAGAGTCCAATCGAGGTGTATTGAATCATCTGGTACGTTACTGATGCAATATCGTTTTAGCAACTTTCTATACTTGGGAGTTTCAAAATACCATCTTGTAGAAATTCATTGTTCATAACATGATTACATACTCTCAAATAGTAAAATGCAGGGTTACATACTTTCATGTTTGCATTTACGAATATTCAGTGCATTATATCAATATTGAATGAATGATGATTATCCTTTCTATGTTTTTTCACATTCTACAGTTAATGATGTTGTTTATTGCAGTTCCAGTGTTGTCTGTTTATGTTAGTTTGGGGCTTTATATTTTTTTCTCACTATTTTATTTGTAACTATCACTCTACTCTGTTTATATGTAACTTCTTTAGGGCATCTTTTCATGTGCATTTCTTTCCTTAATATAATATGTAGCATTCTTGTTCTTAACCCTTTAAATAAAACATAAACACTGTAATTTCACAAAACTAACATGGAAAATGCAATGCAAGTTTGCATAGCCAATGAAATAATAAAATTTTCATTGAGGGCTCTCATGTTGTACTTGAGGGACTTGGACCTGTTCGCTTGAACTTATCAGCATGGCTTATCAGCCATGGTACAGTGTTTTTCTCTCACAACAAAACAGCATCAGCCGACTTATCAGCCACAGAAATCACCAGCCGAACAGACTAAATAAGTGACTATTCATCTTTTGGTTAATTGATTAACCTTTCTCTTCAACGTTTGATGTAACTGAATAATCCTGACATTGTAAGATTTTTTATATAGCTTTTCAAATGATTGAATCTAGAAGATTAGAAATTGTTAAAATAACTGGGTTAAAGCAAATGGATATCGAAAGCTATATGATAGCCGAAACAATGTTGTAAAAGAAAAAAAAAATCTGCGCTTACAATCACAATGAATTCATATCTGTGAAGTTGGAAATTGACACTTTTGACTCACTGTTATGGTCATGTGACTAGATACAATGAAGATAAATTATCGCCGGTGTATGGACCAAGTATGAAGAAAATCTGAATGTTGTGCGTGCTTTTATCTTTTCCACCATCCACAAATCCAACTACTTGTTGAAGTGTGGAAGGTTGAAAAGCAGTATGCTGATTGAGTTTTGAGCAGTTTGGATAACATTGTTTTTTTTGCTGACCAAGTTGTTTTTACCATCTGTATACCCTTTGCCCCTTTCTTTCTATATGGTTGTTTTTTCATGATTGATTTCTTTGTTGTTCAGATATGCATTTCCTAACTTCTTGTAGGTTTGCGTAGTGACCTCAGTAGAGTTAAAGTATCAGTGGCTGATTTCATGTCTTCATTTGGAGCGGATAAAGAGGTGAATATCTTATTGTGTTCCTTAAATATATTTTTTTCCTGTGCAAATGTTTATGTTATGTACATTAGGCAGGCATCAACATATCTAGTTTGGAAATAAAAAGTAGGAGCCCAAACAAGCCTAGCACTTTGATAGGAAACAAGGGGAAGTTGTGTGAAGAGAAAGACTCTTGTGAAGCCTCTTCACAACCGATGAATTCAGTTCATGAAGAGTTGCACCTGGACACCTCAGAGAACATGGGAAAGACATCTTCTGGTGATGCCTCTAACAGCAATGCCCACAATATAATTTGGGAAGAGGTTCCCACACCCTCTCGTAAAAGGTGAACATCTCTCTTTTTTATCATTTTTGGAGTTTTCGAATTTCATTTAATTAAGTAACATTGCATAGTAAAAAAAAAATCTGCATATTCGCTTTATTGCTGATGATGATATTATGATAAGACAAGTCTTCAGGCTTCCCACCTGATTGTTTATAAAGAAAATGCAAGATGCTGTACTGTACCTTATTTATACTTTTTCAGTAACTATAAATAGGTCTGACTAGTGGAACCAAGAAGCACGTTTTCAAATTTAACTAGAAGTAATCAAGGAATATAATTGGTTTAGTTATTTTTTTTGCATATTTAGATAAATGAAATATAAAATATATGTTCTGCAACTATACAATTAATTGTTAATTATATTGCACATATGAATAACCAAAGTTACATGAATTTGTAATAGTTAGGGGTGTAAATTTTAATTGAACCCTTCTCTTCTCCTTTAGTTTCAGATTATTCAGAAGACTTTCCATTTAACCAAGGATGCTTGGTAGTGTGTTATTTACATTTTTTAATAAAAAACAAAATACACACTGTAGGTCATTGAATGACATATAATTGCTCTCCCAGCTTTTTCATATTTTTTTTTCTGTGAACTTGGTCCACCGACCAATTCATTCATTTTTCTGAACTATTGTTGCATTCAGTTTGGACTTTGGATAGGTGCTAGACCATGTGAAAATATTAAGTTTTAAGTTAATGCTCACTTCTGGAAAATCATTGGAGGGGGACCACTGTTCAAAAAATAATTTTTTTCCACCACGGTTCATCATTAACACTACATATATACAGAATGTCCTGTAGTCTCCTTAGCTGGCTTTGGAGATCCTCATGAAGCCATCTCCTAAAAGTAAGACGCCAATTCCTATTTTTCATAGTAGCCACTGACCAAAATTGCTCTTTGTTAATCTCAAACAACTGCGGGAAATTATCCTTGAGGGATACATGTCCACACCACTTATCGTGCTAGAAACTAGTGTCTTTTCCATTTCCCACTAACATTGATCTCCTACTTAGGTAAATATGTCTCACTTTCAGCAAATCATTGCACACAGGTGAATTGTTGCTGCCTTTGCTGATGTGTGCTATACCACCATTCTTCATATATTTCATCTTCACAATCTCCTGCCAAATTCCACTCCCGTTTTCCACATTCCACCACCATTTGCAGAGAAGACTAATATTTAATTTCCTCAGGTCCTTAATTCCTAAGCCCCCTTTCTCCTTAATTCCTAAGCCACCTCTCTCTTTGAGTTTTGTTATTTTGGCCCATTTAACAAGATGATATTTCTTTTTCACCGTTCCCCCGTGCCAAAAAAAAAACTTGGAAATAATCTAATAAGACTTCCAAAATGCAATTTTGAGGTATACACTTGTCATTCTAGTTTTTTAACATGTACTTGTCTACTTGAGAGTGTCGGATGGCTGAGCTAGCCTTAGGTTGGCAATCGCATATGATAAATTGTGCTAATCTATCATGTGCTGGAAAGGACAATAGAATATGGGGACCATGATGATAGCATGTCTTGCTATGCAGTTGTATCTGCACTGATTAATGGAGATGTTACAGTACAATTATTTCTACATGACCACTTCTCATGCATGTCTATAGGAGTAGATTAGCTGCTGTAATTTGTTTTTATCATGCGGATTTTGTTGTTGCATGAGTAATCTAACTGACTTTTATTAGGAAAGGAGCTTATCCAGTTAACTTTTCAATGCGACTGAGATCAAGAAAGGTCAGTATGGACTTTTGACATTCTTGCCATCATGATTTTGTGCATTGCTTGTTTTTTTACCACCAGAGACCAGACTGCTATATTTTTTTTTCCTCAAATACGCAGGAGAACTGCGTATCATTATATTAATAGTAGAGAAATGAGTCATACAGAGACCCAAACACACACACACCCAGACTGCTATATTTATGTAGCATTTATGCTGGATTGTTTAATTTGATTACTATAATTGGTAGAGCCTCAAGCATTTTAGTTTTTGGACATGGAAAAGGAAAGTTGTTTTGTTTGTGTTTGCCTCAAGCTCATCGATAATGTGGAAATGATTACTAGATTACTATATTTTCGAACTGTGGGTAATGAAATACTGATTCATAGGTGTTCATGTCACATATTCGCTTATGGACCTAGACCCTTCAACTTTAAAGCACTAAGCATTCTATATCATCAAAGCCATCAACCATCATGCATGTTTCTTCGGTGGTGATCTTTTAAGGGCCTGTTTGGCAGGGCTCCTCTCCGGCTCCGGCTCTGGCTCCTCCAGATGAGCCCTACCAAACGTTTTCCTGGAGGAGCCGTTTTTCAGTTAAAGGCAGAGGAGCCGGAGCCATTTTGGAGAAGCCACAAATTGTGGCTCCTCCAAAACGGCTCTGTCTCCTCGGGAGGAGCCCCTCAGGAGGAGCCATGCCAAACACCCCCTAATTTGATGGCCACTGGAAAGTAAGAAATATTGATATGCCTTTGCACTAAAAGCAATAAACATAGTGGTGAGATGTGAGCAAATTTTGTGTTGTGAGCTTAGGCAGCATTGGTGTTTAGTGTACATTTGATATCACCCTTCTGTCTGAATAAATTTCAAGTTTGTATGTGCTTGTTAATATGTTCAGTATATGATCATATGTTTGTGTACAACTATTTAGTTTGGCCATGAAAGTCTTTTAGTTAAATGTAATACCTGTAGTTGTGAAGCGCATACCTAAAGTCTTGAATTCATCCTTAGTTGAAAGAACTAAAAAAGACAAGTAGTTGACTGTATTATGAATCTTCCTTGTAATATGCTACTTCCCATATTGGTAGCTACCCACAGATACATATGGTGCACTGCATGTATTTTTTCTTGAACATGTAGGAGAACTGCACATCATTATATTAAGAAGAAAAGGAGTCTAGATGACTCTTACAACCCCTATAGGGGCAAAGAAGTTACAAAAAGGGGCTTGCCAACAAAACCTTAAACACAACTAGTGACCATGAGCGAACAATCATGCATATATGCTATGGAGCCCTTTGGCTCATGACATACACCATAACAGCGTCTCATCGCTAATATCCTGCAAGATGGTAGTAAGATTAGGAGAAAAACCTTGCATTTATAACTTATTATCTTGTAAGAACTATTCCTGGGTGCAGTAACAATTTTTATTTTTGAAAATCATGGATGTAGTAACATGAGTACTGTACGCACTGCATCACACACATGCATTGTCAGAAATTTTGCGTATTCTCTTCAATTTATAATGTAGCATATGGTGTACTGCACTCATGTATTACATATTTTTCATGAAGCTTTTCGATGCACTGCATATTTTCGAGTGTGGAATCTGCTACATTTGAATGTGAACCCATGTAGGGAACACAAAAAAGAATGCTATGAACATCAAATAAATAGCTTCATTAAGATCCAGCAGCCATCTGCACCAGATACTGCTAGTGGAAAATTGTAAACACCAGTCTACTTGATTTATAAGTCACTTATCTCCCCAAACAAAGGGCTATGTATTAAAAAAAATGAGATATGGAAAAAAGTCAGCTTGGAAATCATTCCAACAATGTTTATAAGTAATGCGCCATAGCTGCCAGCTAAGCACTTGTGTAGAGCATTTATCTAGTGATTTCAAAGAAATAGGCATCCCAGCCACAGGGGAAAATTGGATAAGGGTGGAGTGGGGTACCACTACTGCAACAACAACAACAACAACAACAACAAAGCCTTTAAGTCCCAAACAAGTTGGGGTAGGCTAGAGTTGAAACCCAACAGAAACAATCAAGGTTCAGGCACGTGAATAGCTGTCTTCCAAGCACTAAGGCTAAGTCTTTTTCAATGCCCTTGGGTATATTCCATCCTTTCAAGTCTCCTTTTATTGCCTTGAAGCTGACTTGGAGGCATGCATCTGAAGGTCTACATGTCCAAACCATCTCATGTGGCCAAATGCATATTTAGAAGCTGCTGGATTTACATGTACTATGTGGCAAAGATGCCATTTAGACACATCGCAGTGCTTGTGTATTCGATGGAGCGACTCCTAGCATGTCAAGAGCTCTCAGCGTCACTAGTGATGAACGGTGTCTTTGGGAGATAGCAGGCGCAGGAAGCCTCTCTTCTTTGACTGGTCTGGCTCATGAAGAGTAGTAGGTTGGCGTCTGGGTGTGTCGGTCGCTTGTTTCAGTCCTAAAGGCGCGCTTGTAACCACAAAACAATAGAGTGGTGGTGTGTGTGTGTGTGTGTGTGGGTGTTAGTGTTTATGTTTGTTTGTGGTTTTGTTGACCCTTTTTTCTTCTTAATATAATGATACACAGCTCTCCTGCGTCTTCGAGAAAAAAAAAGACGCCATTTAGGATGCTAATGTCATTTCAATGGGATTACACTAGGGCTCCATGCAGAAACTTCTTGGAGGAGACATCTACAAGCAATTTTAGTAGTCTAGATATTGTGTGTCACTGCCCATGAGCACAAAATTAACTTTACAAATTTGTAATGGGTCAGCATTTCCAGATAATAAATCAGCAGTCTAAGATGTATCTTAAAGACCAGACTCAATAAAACACAAACATCCTTTTTGAACTGGAAATCTGTGATTAGTATTTTTCGATTCGTAGGAACCTGAACATTTTGAATGTCATTATCAGAATCCTTAGGACTTAGGAGTATCAGTAGAGAAAATATTTTCTTGAATCTTATATTTGCTACGGTTAAGATGAAATTTAGGCACAGTTTGGTTCTGCGGATGTCCGGGGATGGGACAGGGCAATCCCCTTTTCATCGGTGTTTGGTTAGGAGGGGCTAGGGACGGATTCATCCCTGGAAAGGTATATCTTTTTCTAGATGTGGGGCAGCTCGGTTCTCTCAAATTGGGTGGACGAAGCCATCCCTCACAGCCGGCGTGACGCGCACTCTCTGTGCGGCCAGGTGCGAGCACGGCTACCAGGAAGAACCAGGTGGCATGGCTAGCGACAGCGGGGGGAAGCATGGTCAACTCGTGAGGTGCTGGCCTGGCGGAGCTCCGAGCTCGAGGCAAGCAGAGGAGAGGGGCAGAGAAGATGCGGAGCACTTGGGCGAGCGCCAACGGGTGGGAGAAGCTCAAGGATCGATGGCGAGGGAGCAGGACGAAGCTCCAGCGCATGGCGGAGCAGGCCCAACGACCTCCTCCGGCTGCACAAGATCTCCGCTGGGGTGACCTCCGGCCACGTGAGATCTCTGACAGCAGTGCTATATTCTTTGCGGCGGTGTGAGATCTCGGTGTGAGATCTTGGGCAGGTCGAACATCTCTGGCAGTGGTGCCTTCTCTGCACGAGAATTGCAGTGGCCGGTGCTCAGCTGAAAAGGAAGAAGACACTAAGAGTAGGCTTAGAGAGAATGACAGGTGGGGTCCACAGATTACTAGCTAATGGTGTTAAAACCCCATCCATCCCATCCCACCTAATCCTTCATACAAAAAAAAAAAAACTGGAATGGACTTATTCCTCCAACCAAGCACGAGCTGGGATGATCCCATCACAAAAAATAGGGATAGGATCATTGCCCCACTTTGTCCCTAAACCAAACACAACCTTAGTTTGAAGTTACAACCTGTGCTATCCTATATGGTAAAATGCTTTACTTCTACCCTTTTTTTGTTTTTGCTGGAGTGTTATTCCTATGGTCTGTGACTGTAAGTAGAGATCTTCACATGTGAACTTCCAGGCACTGTTAGATAAACGCTTTTCTCGCACTGTTATTTATTAGATTACTCCTCCCACAAAGTGTTATCTCATTTCTGTATTGTGATTCAGGAAGAGGTTGTTCTTTTGGATGGAGATACACCCCATCTAGAATCTGCTCAGGAAACATCCAATAATAACTGGTAAATGTTCAGATACAGTTAGTCATTTTGCTTATGTCATAATTAGACGGCTATTAACTATGCATACTTAGACGGCTGGTTGATATCTTGGCATCTGCAACTCTTCTTATGTTTTGCGCTAGTATCTTATGTTATTGTCTAATGTTGGAACACCATTTTTTCAGGGATGCAGAGAAGCTATACTATCCTTCAAGGTTTGCAGTTAATCTAGATTCTTTGATCTTCTTTTGACACACAGTTCATCGCCATTTTATTTCTGCCGTATTCACAGGGAACACCTTAGTTCTGTTGAGATTTCTTCTGATGACATCAGATGTCTCCAGCCTGAATCATTGCTGTCCTCACCTATAATGAACTTTTACATCATGTAAGCACTGTTCTCCTTTGCTTGCTAAAAGCATTGGTTTTTTAATGTTGTTGAGACTTGAGAAGTAATAATGGGCTTAATAAATTCAGTTGCTCATATCGAATTCAGTGATGTAGTCATGAGTTTATACATGTAGACTGGATTTAGTTCACCTTTGGCATATGTATCAACATGGAACACTCAAGACCTGGGAGTTTTGGAACTTCTACCACATTTTGAGATAATTTAATCTTCTAGCATTGATGCCAAACATTTCTTAATGAGGCCTCCAAAGACCAGCTTATGCTTTTACATGAGTTGTGGGATAGACTTACTTGTCCGGCCCCAAATGTAGGTCGTTTTAGGATTCTAATTGGTCAAACTTCTTTACTTGGACCATCAATATATAAAGAGCAGCATAGGTTGACAACACAGTTGATGTTACTAGATTGCTCATGGAAAATACTTTCATACTATACAATTTTCACTATGTAAAACATATACTTTCATAAAAATTGCAAGCAAAGTGTCATATTGGAGACCGTATCGATGTCCTAAACGACATACATTTGGAACCAGATGTAGTTAGTTGATTCTAGAAAGGGTATCTAGCACAAGTTAGTAGCTCATGTTACAAGTTTACTTTTGACACAGGAAAATGGCTTAACAGGAAGATGCTATCTGACTGAATACAATGCTATGATTCTAAACATGATTATCAAATTTCATGTTTTACAAAATGCTTACCACATATCTGAGCAACATGATGCATTGGCAGGCAGAACTCAATATTTTTTTTTCTGAACATGGAGAACTGTGTGTCATTGCATTAAAAAGAAGATAGTTTGTTATATCTAGTTTGTTAGATTACATCAGCGCTGTTTACATATTGAAACTCCAACACAGCGTAAGCATCTATCATCTAACAACTTCTAGCAGGAAGAACTCAATATAGATTTGGAAAAGGGAATTCATGGAATATTGTGCCACTATTATAATAAATGAAGTTTTGTCCAATTAACAAATTTGATATAAGCTTACGATACTGCAAATTTTGAGGCAAACTTATTGTTCATGAGCTAGCTGCTATAGCCCATCATACATTGATACTTGTATATCATGATTTTATAAATATAAATATGAATATAATTGCAAGTACGCGACTGTCATACCTGGGTTGTCATGTGACTTTTTTGCTTTCCAAAATGGCCCAATGTAGATCTTTCAAAAAAAAGGGTCCAATGTAAACTGACTGCTTTGAGGCTTTGAGCTTTATTACCCCAATGTGGTAGTAACTGAACTATTAGAGGTATAAATAGATTTGTATAGCCTGACTTGTATTGTACTTCATATTACTTGTACTCCAAGCCTTCTCGGCTATATATATGAAAGGCCACCCCCCCTTAGTGGGCGTGCGGTGTATTATCTCTCTACATGGTATCATAGACCGGGCCAATTAGGGTTTCCTCTCTTCCGCTGCCCTAGCCCTACCTCTCCCGGCGCCGCCCCCCTACCACCACCGGCCTTGCGCCCCCCCCCCCGTTATGGCCACCAATGGATCCTCCTCGATTCGACCTCCGGATGTCCGGATCACCATCCATGCCCCAAGCCATGACAGACGCCCCGCCTCTGTGATCTTCTCTCTACGCGACCATCAACGCGTGCGCCAAAGACGCGTGCCGATCACCCTTGATCTCAAGGCGCCGAACTACACCAAGTGGTTCCGCTTCTTCACACGCTATATGCGGCAAGTTAAACCTACTTGGTCACATCGACGGCTCCATCCCTAAGACGCCCCATCGATCGCACATGGTCACGACCGGATGCTTGCGTCCGGAGTTGATGTATGGTCGCATCGACGGCGGCGTCCTCGACCTCGCCATGGAACCGAAAGCGATCGCCCGTGATCTCTTTGTTGCCATTACCAACTGTTTTAGGCAAACCAGAGACACGCGCGTGTAAATCCTAGGTCAAAGTTCCACTCTATGACCGTGGTGATTTGTCCATCGACGCCTCGCCCGGGCGCGATGAAGCACACACCGGCGCGCTCTGCGGCGACGCTATTACACCGCCTCTCGAGCCCCGGTGGTCCTCAACCTTCTTCGCGGCCAAATCCGCGCCCGCCAACACGGTGGACATCATCGCCAATGCGGCGGTTCTTCCATTGTTCATCTCCGCCCACAATACCCTTCGGCTCAAGGAGCTCCGCCTCGCCAACGACGCCAAGGTCTCCTCCGACACCGCCCTTACTGCCGTCGCCCCGTCCACGACTTGACGACCACGGCCTACACTCCCTTCTGCCGCTCCTCGTCCTCCCAAGCACCAACCCCAACGGCGGCGGCTATGGTGTGGCGTGGAGGAGGCGGCAAGGGGCAAGGGGCAAGGGCAAGGGCAAGGCGGCGGCTATGCTGCGCGTGGAGGCAACAAGCGCGGTGGTGGCCGGCCACCACCAAGACCACAGCGGTGTGTCCGGGCGGGCGGCGGTGGCATCCCGATCCGGCGTCCACCGACCGGGTCCTTGGGTGCGCATGAACCCGTGGGCTGGTCTTCTTCGAGGCTCTCACCGCAGTGCGATGGCGTCCTCCAATGGCACCTCTGCCGCAGGCCCACACGTCCTTCGCACCGCCTTCTACGTCCGGTGGCTGGGATCAGGGCGCTCTCATTGCCTCCCTCAACCATATGGCACTGCAGGGAGGCGCCAGCCCCTGGGTCCTCGACACAGGAGCTACATCTCATATGTCCCCCCCACGACGGTATACTTCTTTCCCATCTACCTTATTCGCCTTCCTTCATCACAGTCGGCAATGGGTCCTCCATTCCAATTTCTAGTCGTGGCACTTCCATTCTTCCTATAGCTGATCATACGCTGATCATACTTTTCAACTCAATAATGTTCTTGTCGCTCCACATCTTGTTCGGAATTTGTTATCTGTTCGTCAGTTTACTCGCGACAATAACTGCTCCATTGAGTTTGATGCTTTTGGCTTCTCTATTAAGGATCTGCAGACCAAGACCGAGATTCTGCGTTGCAATAGTGGCGGGGAGCTCTAGACCCTTCCACATTCCAGTCAACCTGCTGCAGCCTGTCATGTCGCCGCCATCTCCTCATTGTGGCATTCACGTCTTGGTCATCGAGCACCTGTAGCCATAGCTACACTTAATAAACTTTCAGCTATCTCTTGTAATAATGCAGCCCGTGGTATTTGTCACGCCTGTCAACTTGGCAAACACACGGTGCGCCTTTACTAGTTCATCGTCTCATTTGCAAAGCACCTTTTCAACTTGTTCATTGTGATGTCCGGACATCTCCGGTTCTTAGCGATGTCGGATTTAAATATTATCTTGTGCTTGTTGATGATTATAGTCATTATTGTTGGACGTTTCCTCTTCGGCATAAATCAGAGGTTCATGCACATATTGTCGATTTTACTAGTTATGCTTACACCCAATTCAGCACCTGCTCATCCGGTGTTTTCGGCGGATTAACAGACTTGAGTTCATCAACAATGCCACGTCTACCTTCCTTGCTAGCCGCGGCATTCTTCTTCGCACTTCTTGCCCTTACACGTCTGCTCAAAATGGGAAAGCTGAACGGATATTGCGCACGCTAAACAATATCGTTCGCACCCTCTTGATTCATGCCGCCATGCCTTCAGCTTACTGGGCCGAAGCCTTAGCCACCGCCGTTCTTCTACTCAATCGGCGCCCGTCTTCCTCCATCAATAATGGTATTCCCTATCACCTCCTTTATCACAAGATGCCTGACTACTACTTGCTTCGAGTCTTTGGTTGCTTATGCTACCCAAATCTTAGTGCCACGACACCTCATAAATTGGCTCCTCGCTCATCAGCTTGCGTCTTCATCGGGTATCCCTCTTCACAAAAGGGTTATCGTTGTCTCGATCTCTCCACTCGCAAAGTCATCGTCTCTCGTCACGTGATTTTTGATGAGACTCACTTTCCGTTTGCGGTTGCCAAACCACCTACGGAGTCACTTGATTTTTTATTACAGGATCGTCTTCCTGCACCTGTGCCATGCCAGCTCCTCCTGCTGGCGCTCCGAGCCGGCTCTCTACTCGGCCGACCTTCGACGACGACGACACCCTGGCACTGGACCCGGCCATCCTCTGGCACGGTCCGGTCCTTTTAAATCACGCTTTGCCCCACCGGCAGCCCTGGCGTCTCTCTCTGCTGCCGCTCGAGGAGAAGAAGACGTCACCGCTTTGCTTTCGAGGAGTAGCACGTCTGCCAAACTCTCGATGCATCACGTCCGCGGTGCTCTTCCAAAGATACAATGGCGTCCTCGACCGTCATCTGTGCCCCAGGCACAGGTCACGCCTCCTCCACAGGTCACGCCTCCTCCACCGGCGCCTCAGCCGGCTCACGCACCTGAGCCGGTCCCTGCTGCTCCATTGCGCCGTGTGACACGACAACAGACTAGAATGCTCCCGCCTCCGCTGGAACGCCTGACTTACTCCGCCACGCATGCCTCACCGCTTCCGGCCAATTATCGCAGCGCCTTTGCTGATCCAAATTGGCGGGCTACAATGGTGGACGAATACAAGGCACTTGTTGACAATGGCACTTGGCGACTCGTACCACGGCCTCCTCGTGCCAACATTGTCTCCGGCAAGTGGATCTTCATGCATAAGTATCACTCTGATGGCTCTCTTGCTCGTCACAAAGCTCGGTGGGTTGTTCGAGGATTTTCTCAGAAGTATGGCATCGACTACGAAGAGACTTTCGATCCGGTTGTTAAGCCAAAGAACGATTCGGGTTGTTCTCAGCATTGCTGCGTCTCGTGCCTGGCCAATTCATCAGTTGGATGTTAAGAACGCCTTCATGGTCATCTGAATGAGATTGTTTATCGCTAGCGACCCACGGATTCGTCGATCGGTATTTTTTGACCGACCATGTCGCTTGTTACGAAGTCTTTGTATGGGCTCAGCGGGCACCGGGCATACTTTTGGCGATTCGCTACCTTCATTCAGACCTTTGGCTTCGCCGCCCGATGTCGGACACTTCTCTTTTTGTGTTCAAGGAGGGCACCGGTGTTCCTTTACTGTTGTTTTTACGTCGACTGCATTGTCCTCACAAGCATCCTCGCTTTGCTCTTCTTCGACGACATATTCGAGCGCCTTCACTCAGAGTTCGCCATGACTGATCTCGGGGACCTTCATCACTTCCTCGGGATTTCTGTCACTCGTTCTGTTGACGGCCTTTTCCTGTCACAACGGCAGTATGCAGTTGATCTTCTCCAGCGGGCTGGTATGATTGAGTGTCACTCTCTGACCACCCGATCGATGATGCGTGCTTAAAGCTATCGACCATCGATGGCTCACCGATTCTTGCCGATCCAACACAATACCGGAGTCTCGCCGGTGGTTTACAGTACCTCACATTGACTCGTCCCAACATTGCCTATGCAGTTCAGCAGGTCTGTCTCTTTATGCATTCTCCGCGTGAGCCTCATCTGGCGTTGCTCAAGCGGATTTTGCGATACGTCAAGGGGAACATTTCCAGATGTGATTTCGGGTGGTAGTTATTTTTTTTGATGATTTTGATGCTCCAGGGAATGAGGGTTTACATTTTTGTGCTCTTATATTGCTTGGAAGTTTGTAGTCGTCTTTTCTGACCTATTTCGTGATAATCATAACTAGGCTTTCTTGTAGGTATCTACAGGGACCAATGCCATCAATTATTAGACCAAGAGGCGAGTATCACATTTTTAACACATACTTCTTTAGCAAACTTGAAGCCATAAAAACGAAGGTAACTTTTTGTATGGAACTTTTTACTTAATGATTTCCTTACTTTCTTGTCAAAGTTCAAAAATCTATGTTGTGCCTCTTTTGCTTGACAGTGTATTCTAGTACATATTCCACATTCTATGAGAATGAACACCTAAACCCAGATGATTCTCTAAGATAAATGGAATTCAATCTAGGAATAACAAACATCACAACCAAGGGATTTACTAATGCAGAGAATTAGGGAACACTTCACACCCAATATAGGGGGGTTGACTTTCATATATATAGTCAAAGTACAACTTCGAGTACAAGTCACATGATATACATGTGTTAGACTATACGTATCTCTAATGCCCGCCCGCAGTCACAGCGGTAGGGAACTAGATGCAGAGATGGACCTAAAGTCACTACATGCAGTCCCTTAGTCATGATGTCCGTGAACTGATGTGTGGAGGGGACATGGAGCATGTGGACTTGCCCCAAAGCATCCTTCTCACAGACGAAGTGGATGCCAATCTCGATGTGCTTCGTGCGATGATGCTGAACCGGATTGGCTGTCATGTAGACTGCACTAACGTTGTTGCAATAGACAATGGTCGCCGAAGGAATCAAGATGTGGAGCTCCTGAAGCAACTGTCACAGCCAGCAGCACTCAGCAATTGCATGTGCAACAGCCCAATACTCTGCCTCTACATTAGAACGGGACACTGTAGTCTGCCGCTTCAAGACTAGGAGACCAAGTTGTCATCGAGGAAGATGCAATAGCCAGAGGTAGAACGCTGGGAGTCTAGGCCGACCCAGTCAACGTCAGAGTAGGCAGTTGAGGGTGCCCTTCACATGCAGCATGCACTTGATCAAAGCAAGGTGCGGCTCTCCCGGGTCGTACATAAAGAGGCAAACCTACTGAATGGTGTAGATGAGGTCTGGTTGAGTCAGAGTGACGTATTGTAGAGCGCGAGCAAGACTTCGGTACTCTGAGGGGCTCTCGACAGGAGCACCGTCAATCGCGGACAGCTTGTCCCAAGAGTTAGTGTACTATCGCTGGGATAGGAGGAGGCTGTCCGAGGAGCATGTGATGGAGATGCCGAGTAAGTGGTGGATAGCACCAAGGTTTGTCATGGTGAACTCGGAGCTGAGCCGGTCAGTGATGCGCCGCAGGAGGGTTAGGGAAGACGCCATCAAGACGATGTCGGCGACGTAGAGCAATAGGTAGGCGACATCATCTCGATCTTTATAAGTAAAGAGACATGTCCGATTTTGTCGTCGTGAAGGCGTGGTTGCAGATGTATGAAGCAAACCACTGGTGCCATGCCTGACGAGCCTGCTTGAGACCGTACAAGGGCCGAAGGGTCAACGAAGCCGGACGACTGCTGGTAGTAGACAGTCTCCACAAGGTTTGCCATGAAGAAAGGCTTTATTCACTTGATGAATAGGCTAGTCCACGATGCAGCAATGCTAAGCATGGCACGAATGGTGGCTGACATGACCACCGGGCTAAACGTCTGTCCATGACGAGGTCGTGGATGTTGGGGGCTATGGATCCAAGAAACCAATTGTGGATGTAGGAATCGTCCATGACCGGACCCACTGGGGATCATTGGTGTTGGTCGGTACAGTTCTGTCAATGTGGTTGCGAAGGCCAAACTTCCCCAGCAGGGACTTGAAGAAGGGCGCCCACTTATGAAAGTTGGGATGTTTTAGCTCGAGGACGATAGGAACATGAGAGCATACAACAATCGTTGTGTAGGTAGCGATGACGATTGGCCTGTCGGGGAGATGGCCCAAGGCGCCGCTGGTGGCAGAGGAGGCCGTGGAGTTAGTGGACATAGCAGGAACATGCGGGAGAGGTGCGTCGGGCTCACGGACACGTGTGTGCGGAGGAGATCGCCCGTAGGGGAAGGAGATCATGCGCAGGGGCGTCGCGAGGTGGGTATCTGCGTGGCCGTGGAGTCAGCAGCGCGGGAGAAAAGTTAGGGTAGAGGAAGGAGCCGGAAGGGGAACCGAACTCTTGATACCATGTAGGGAACACCTCACACGCAATGTGGGAGGTAACTTTCATATATATAGTCAAAGTACATCTTGAAGTATAAGTCGCATGATATACATGTGTTGGACTATACATATCTCTAATACTTGATACCTAGGAAAGTCACACTTCCTTTTTTTTGGAGGGGTGCACATTTAAAATCTTGGTAAATAATTGGTGTCCCAGCCACACTATGGATTTTTTTTTTATCATTTACTCGGAATAATTCATTTTTAACCTCATAATTAATTCGGAATTTGATGCCTTTATTATGATATTTGCCATGGTATCCATGTGTTAATTTGTTGATTGACTTCTTTTATTTCTTAATCTGAAGGAGGACAAGACCACTTATTTTTTGAAGTTGAGAAGATGGTGGAAGGGTGTAGATATATTTCGAAAGGCATATATATTGATGCCTGTGCATGCAGAGTAAGTGATTTTGCTCGATGTTGCTGTGGGGTTGAGATATCTTTTGCTTCACATGGTCGAGATCAGCATTTCTTTTACTAGGTTGGCCAATTACAATTTTGAAAACAGATTGTAAAAGTGGTTCTACTATCAAAACCTGGAAGTGCCTGGTCCAGTCTGGTTTGGCACAGCAACCATCCCTGCATATGACTGTCACGACTCACAAAATAGTCAAACTGCCTGGTTTGCAGTAAATTGCAAATTTATTAATAAGAACATCTAAGGGCGTACCCAGAGCAGAGAGCTCCCACTCTGTGCGGGGTCTGGGGAAGGGTGTCAGTGGCAAGCCTTACCCTCGCCTGTGCAATGCGAGGATACCGCGACTCGAACCCGGGACCTTCCGGTCACAGGCGGTAAGACTCTACCGCTTGCACCAGGCCCGCCCTTCTAATAAGAACATCTAGTTGTACTTAAATCAAGAAGCATGACACCTTCAAGTGATTTTTTTTTTACTCCATAGTCACAGAGTTTGTGCAGCCTTACAAACCTATGACTAAACCACAACTTTGGAATTGGGATATGGAATAGTGACACTGCTTTTGTGTTATCCTTTCTACACGGGTGAATGGCTGTCAGATCATATCAGACCTCCACTACGTAGCTGTTGACCAAGTTGATGCTAAAGTAATTGTTGCCAATAATAAGTGATTCCAGAAGATTCCCTTTTATGTCTAGTTGGT
The DNA here is from genome assembly GCA_904845875.1 of Miscanthus lutarioriparius. NCBI lineage: Eukaryota > Viridiplantae > Streptophyta > Magnoliopsida > Poales > Poaceae > Miscanthus > Miscanthus lutarioriparius. The sequence goes on along the minus strand of CAJGYO010000018.1, from coordinate 46,898,531 downwards.
GTCTTGGCCGTGCTTTCCGGACTTCCTTGAACTGGCCATGTATCGTTTGACTACAGAAGAAAGAAAATGAGTGCAACACACACCCGCACACATCCACTAGGAAGAATATACTACCTTCGTCCCCTATTTTGAGATATAATAAATGTTGATATAAATCTAGTCAAACATAAAATTGATTGACCCCTCGAAAAGCGAGATGTGCACTCTTTTTGGGACGGAGGGAGTATGCGCCACACTGCCCACTGGCCAGGCGATAAAGTGACCACAACAGAAAGACCTAACCTACAATGACTTTGTCTTGTTACTAACCTTGGGGATCAGAGAGAATGGTAATTCAATTAGTGGAGATGACTATATATAGGAGCCTCATGGGCCATATGGGTCTATATTAGATGGGCCTTCATATACTTAACACCCCCCTTCAAATTCAATGAGGAAGTGGAGGAGCATTGGGTTTGATCAAGTGAAGCTGATGCTGCTCTCGTGCCTGTGCTTTAATGAAGAAATCAGCCAACTGCAACTCAGAAGGCACATGCTGAAGAGCAATGGTTTTCTGATGACAATGAGACCGGGTAAAGAAGGCATTGACACCGATATGCTTGGTAAGTTCATGCTTCATAGAATAGGTGTGGCGGCATCACAAGAAATACCAAAATCAGCCAACAACCATCGAAGCCATACAATCTCTGTAGTAGTAGCAAGGGCTCAAAGTTCTGCCTTTGTACTAGAATGAGATACAACTGCTTGTTTCTTGGACATCCATGCAAGAGAAGAGCCAAGAAGAATGGAATATCCTGTGACGGAACGACGATCTGTTGGGTCACTCGCCCAAGTGGAGTCCGAGTAAGCATGAAGCTGGAGCGGACTATCTTGAGCCTCACTATCCTGAACATGAGCAGACTATCAAGGGCTCAAAGTTTGCTGCATGAGGGTATGCATAAGAGCACCACTATCCTGAACATAGCGCTCCTTCAAAATTGGACCAGATAGCTTTGGCTGTTTTGAACTTAGAGAGACTCATAATCATGGACTGTTTAGTACTATTGACCATGGCAGCCATCACTTTTCCATCGTTAATCTCCCAATCTTTTACTGCAGCAGCGTTACTACCATCCTTCCGACACACAGCTGCATCATCAGTTAGGTGAAAAAGTAGGCCTTAGCCCCTCAATGCAGTTCTACATAGAACACATAATTGTGACCATCTAGGGTGATATTGATAACAATTGCATTGATCAACATGTTAGACATGACAAGGATTTGATCAACAACAGTGTGAGGGTAGAAGCAGTTACCAAGATCTCTGCAACTAGAAACAGCAGCACTGCAGCAGTATTGATTATGTGGAACCTCTGCAGACGCCGATGAAGATGCTCTCAAGCAGACGAACGGGCCAGAGGAGCCTCAATAGATGGGTGACAAGTAGAGGCAAGCAAAACAAGGCAGCCATGCTTGGAGACGGTGGATAGCATCGACAGGAAGACAGGCACAGATGAAGAGAACCGCGTGGACTGTCGTTGTTGCCACGCGTGTAGACGACGGGCGGGCGGGCGGATGTGTCTGTGCGTGGAAGACGGCGGGCAAGCGGACATCTGCGGCTCGCGAAAGGGAGGCCCCGACAAGCGGACTCGGGGTCATGACGAGTGGCCGAAGTGGTTCTGGGAGGAACCCTTGAGATCGGCGCACGGACTGGCGACTGACGCAGATGGCGTCCGGTGCAGACAGGCCCGCGGGGATCGGCGCGCGGATTAGCAACTGGTGCGTCTGGCGTCTGGCGGACATGTCGATGGGCCGCACCGGTTGGATCCTAAGGAAAAAATGGATCGTATAGGTGGATTAAATTAGCCTAATGCCCAAATCCTAACCCTAAACTATGGCTTTGGTATCATGTTACTAATCTTGGGGATCGGAGAGAATGGTAATTCCATTAGTGGAGATGATTGTATATAGGAGCCTCATGGGACATATGGGCCTATATTAGATGGGCCTTCATATGCTTAACATGTCTAACAGAGGCCTTTGCCCCTGTACCACAGGCACCTTGACAATCATAAGCTTAATTATACTTCATATGTTAGAGAATGGAAGGCATCATTCCCTTTTTCTCTGAGACCAAGGATGTGGGGGTTAGATGATATACCCTTGCTTAGGCCTTACATATGCATGTGCGTGTGAACCAATCGCCCAGAAGCATCAGCTGAGCATCAGTCGTGGACTTAAATGTACCGTCATGCTTATACCACATGCACGCTGCGGACAATCGGGAGCACATGCTGCTTGCAAAGTTGCAAAGGGAGGGATATACTTGACCATTTGCTCATTGAAAACATTATACGTCCTCTAAAGCAGTACAAGCAAACGAATCATGTGCACCCGCTATAAAAAACAGAGTAGTACAGTCATAAACGTTTTAGCCTTAATTTATTAGGTATCATGTACATTCATACTGTTAATGAGTGCCTGACCGATGCTGTGGGGCCTCTCTCTGCTTCCATTGATGTGGCGCAAGGAACCGAGGAGACGGCGGCTGTTGTTATTGAGGGGTCCTCGACCGATGCTGCGAGGCCTCGATCCGATGAGGTGTTTTCCTCGGTGGCCTCCCCTACGCTAATGCGCTTTGAAGTTGACGTTGGTGCCGGCGGCTGTTCCTGGAATAATGTGAACATGGTTCCTAGGCCTCTTCCGTCCCCCGAGCCCATCACAGGGCATCCGGTTGATCTTGGGCCTGTGGTGACGGCTACAGCCTCTTGCGAACCAGTGGCGGATTTACCTATTTCATGTGGGCTGGACCGTGATCTTCAAGTAACCTCTGATTCCAGTACAACAAGTGATGTGGGCTTGGGTGAGGCTACGGCCTGGAATCCCCCCGGCTGGTCGACGGTGTTGGTCTCTTTCGGGAACCTGCCTGTTGATGCGGCAACGGATGGAGTTCCTTCTGCGACCTCGCCCAGCTCGCCTGTGCAATCCCCCCTCCTCTGCTATCCCGGAGTTCAATCTTCTAGTAACCCCTCCTCCACAGCAAAGCACATCTGCAAGGCCTCTCCAAGTGTACTCGGGTTGACGTCTCCGTCGGCGCCTGCACAAGTGCTCGAGTCCGGTGGGTGCCGCTTCTCCCCTGATGGCGGGATTGCAGATGACGCCCGTGGGAAGGATGGCCCATTGCCGAGGAGAATCGGCCCTCGTCCCCTCCTTTGGCGCGAGAAGCTTCCCCCGGTGCGGCGTGGTAGTCTCGTCGGTGACTCCGCGGCGGTTGGGGGCCCCTCTGCTCTTCCTCCGCCACGCAGTGGCGTGGCGTGGGGAGCGTGGTGGGCTCACCGGTGACCTGGGCCAGTGGCGATTCTGGCTGCCCCATGCTTCTACCCGGTGAGACTTCATCAACAAGTTGGCCGGCGTCTTTGTCGGTTTGAGCGCTTCTGTCCCCGAACTAATAAGTGGAAGGGCAGGTCACGCCCGCCTGGTGAAGCTTCGCGGCAGAGCCGGTGGCTTGCTGGGAAGAAGGTGGAATTTGGCCCTGAAGACCTGGAGAGAAGTATGAAGAAGAAGGCAATGCAAGCCGTGGACATTCTTACCGAGCAGGAAGGCATTGATCAGCAGGCTCTGGACGACTACGCAAGGCTGTTCGGTCAGACCCTATCTGATTCACACATTCGTGCCTTGACTGCTTTATTCAACTGGTCTCTTCCTGATGATTTTGGCCCTGGTAATGAGGGGTTTGAGCTTTTAGCTGATTAGTGAGAGAATATCTCCAGAGATTTGTGGTCGTATTTTTGTTTGTCTTTAATGGATCCAGCTAAAATTCTTATCTGGAATGTAAGGGGCCTTAATTCTTCAGCCAGGCAATACTCGGTTCGTACCATTGTCGATTCAGCTCGTCCAGACATTGTCTACATTCAGGAGACTAAAATGGTGGCAGTAACAAGAAGGACGCTTCTGTCGGCATTTGGCTCTGATTTCTCTGAGTTCATTGAAGTCCCTTCGGCTGGTGCTAGTGGAGGTATTTTGGTAGCTTGGCGACGGCATATTGGAGTATCTGGCGCTCAACGTGTTGATAATCACAGCGTGACCATACAGTTCTCTTCAGCTGAGGGGCAACCTTGGTGGCTTACATACGTTTATGGACCACAAGGAAATGAGGAAAAGATACAATTTCTGCAGGAACTTCGTAATATCAGAGCCGACTGCCCAGGGCCTTTGGGTTGTAGCTGGGGATTTCAATCTGATATATAAGGATGAGGACAAAAACAATGCAATTATAACAGGGCCTCGACGGGTCGTTTCAGACGCTTTATAAATGATCTTGCTCTTAAGGAAACCCCTCTGCATGGTCGCAAATTTACGTGGTCATACCAGCAGCTCTCCCCTACTCTAGTCAGGCTGGATAGGGTCCTTTGTTCAGTAGACTGGGAGGAAAAATTCCCTAATTGCTTATTGCAGAGTATGGCTTCCAATGACTCAGATCACTGCCCTCTCTTGCTTGGTCTGCGGGACAACATGGTTGGTCGCTGAAGATTTCACTTTGAAGCCTTTTGGCCAAAGCTTGAGGGGTTCCAGGAGGCAGTTTCAGTGGCATGGAATTCTGTACCAGCTGGGCCATGCCCATTCATTTCTCTGGACCGCAAATTTAAAGAAGTCTCTAAAGGGTTGCAAAGCTGGAGTGACAAGAAAATCGGGCATATAAACTCCCAACTTGTCCTCGCCAGGGAAATTCTCCACCAGCTTGAGATTGCACAAGATGCTCGTGTGCTCGCTGCAGGAGAAATCTGGTTGAAGAATAATCTGAAGAAGCATTGCCTCACGTTGGCTTCCCTTAAACGCACTATCGTCTGGCTGCGTTCAAGGATCAATTGGCTAAAGGATGGTGACGCCAATACAAAACTTTTTCAGCTGCATGCCCGTCATCGGAAGAGGAAAAACTTCATTGGGAAGCTAGTTTCTGAAGATCAAATCTACACAAATCATGCCGACAAAGCTTCCGTTATTGATGATTTTTATAACAGCTTGCTAGGTACACGTGTGGACAGGGAAAATACGGTGGACCTCACTGAATTGGGGCTGAATACTCACGACCTTACAGAACTTGACCTCCCTTTCACTGCAGAAGAAGTATGGAGAACCATAAAGCAGCTAACCCCGGATAAAGCGCCCGGACCTGATGGTTTCACGGGTAGGTTCTACAAGTCCTGCTGGTCAATCATAAAAGATGATATCATGGCTGCAATTTCAGCAATTTGGAGCACAAAATTTGTCAACTTCGAGGTCCTCAACACAGCCTTCATCACCCTACTCCCTAAGGTGGACTCAGCAGAACGGCCAAAGGATTTCCGGTCTATTAGCCTAGTTCATAGCTTTGCTAAACTAGTCACTAAGCTGCTGGCCAATTGTCTGGCAAGCCGGCTGCGACAATTGGTGTCTCCCAACCAAAGCGCTTTCATTAAAGGTCATTTTATCCAAGATAACTTCATGTTGGTCCAGCAAACAGCAAGGTTCCTTCACCAGCAAAAACAGCCACGAATTCTACTCAAATTAGACATTTCTAAGGCCTTTTGACTCAGTGTCGTGGCCTTTTCTCCTTGAGGTGATGCAACATTTGGGTTTTGGGCCAATTTGGAGAGACTTGGTCAGTGGGCTGTTAGCATCTTCTTCTACTCAGGTTCTGCTGAATGGGATTCCAGGCAACTCTATTGTTCACCAGCGGGGCTTGCGTCAGGGTGACCCTCTATCACCTATGTTCATCTTGGTTATGGACGTTCTAGGACACATGGTTTCAAAGGCAGCCAATGAGGGACTCCTGCAGCCCCTCTCTAGGCGAGTTTTGTAGCACAGGATCTCTCTCTACGCTGATGATGTGGTGCTGTTCCTCAGGCCGGAAGCTGGTGACATCAGTCTGGTAATGGAAATTCTCAATCTTTTTGGTGATGCTTCGGGGCTTAAAACCAACCTTCAAAAGAGCAGTGTTTTACCCATCAGGTGTGGTGACATGGAGCTGACCACCATCCAGAACCTGTTGCCTTGTGCGGTGTCCGATTTCCCATGCAAATATTTAGGTTTACCCCTCTCCCTTATGAAGCTCACTAAGGGGCAGATCCAGCCTATTATTGATAAGATTGCAGATCAGCTGCCAGGATGGAAGGCGGACCTCATGACAAGGGCTGGAAGAAAAGTGTTGGTACAGTTTGTGCTCACTGCTATGCTAATGTACCTTGTTATGGCCATAGACTTCCCTCCCTGGGCCATCAAAGCTGTGGACAAATTTAGACGAGGTTTCCTATGGAGGGGAAGAAAGGAAGCAAAAGGGGGTCATTGTCTTGTGGCATGGGGCAAGGTGAGCCGTCCACCGGAGCTGGGTGGTTTGGGGATCTCGGACCTGAAATATCTTGGATGGGCGCTGCGGATGCGCTGGGTTTGGCTTCAGAAAACGGAACCCCATAGGCCCTGGGCGAACTTTCCTATCTAGGTGCCTGGACAGGTCCAAGCCTTCTAAAGTTTAGCGGTTGTCTCTGAGGTTGGCAACGGGGCAAGCACTCTTTTCTGGGCAGATAGATGGCTGAATGGACAATCAATTGCAGACCTAGCCCCTCATCTTCTTGTTGGAATACCAAAAAGGATAGTAAATAAACGCACAGTTGAAGAAGCTCTTACTGATCGTGCTTGGGTTCTAGACATCCGAGGTATTATGACAGTGGAAGTAATGGTGGAGTTTTTCAGTCTCTGGGATCTCCTTTATGATTTTCAGCTACAACCGGAGGTTGAAGACGCTCACATTTGGCGCCTTTCTTCTAGTGGTCAGTATTCGGCCAAGTCAGCATATGAGGGTTTTTTCATAGGATCCACTCTTTTTGGCCCATATGAGAGAATCTGGAAATCTTGGGCTCCACCCAAGTGTCGTTTCTTCATGTGGCTGGTCGCACATGACAGGTGTTGGACGGCTAATCGGCTTGCAAGGCGGGGGCTGCCACATCCTGCACAGTGCCCCCTGTGTGATCAAGAGGAGGAAACCGTTAACCATCTGCTGGTTTCTTGTGTCTTCGTTCGACAATTTTAGTTCTATTTGCTCCAGCACTTTGGGATCCAACAATTCTGTCCACAACCTTCAGATTTGTCTTTTGATGTGTGGTGGGAAAATTCAAGCAATGCTACTGTTGGGTTAACAAGGAAAGGATTCAACTCTCTTGTGATCTTAGGAGCTTGGACCTTGTGGAATCACCGAAATAGATGTGTTTTTGACGGAGCTACTCCTAGCTTGGGTGGTGCTTTGGGTTTTGCTTTAGAGGAGAGTCGGCTTTGGGCTGTGGCGGGGGCTCGGGGGCTATCTTTCTTGGCTTCCCAGCCTCCCCCTCCCCCTGTAGCTCTGTAGCCTGGAGGACATCTAGTCTTGGTCGCTTCTTTGTTGTCACAGGCGTGTATGTACTTTTATTTTGGAGTGGTGTGGTGTGTGTTGTAATTGGGGTCTCTCCCCTTTTTTCTTCTTAATATAATGAAGCACAGTTCTCCTGCGTTTTCGAGAAAAAAAAGTGAAGAAAGAAGAGTATTTCATTCTACATGCTTTATGTTGACTAACTGACTATGCAGATAATTAAAATAATATATACTCCCTGTGGTTCCAAATATAGATCCATTTAGTTCTCCTCACGGTTGACCAAATATAAGTTTATCAACAACTCCAATGCACCTCTTTTATCTCTATTTTCCTCTTTTTCACCTATATAAATGCATCTGGTTGATGGAATATACAAGGATCACCTTGATATGACAATAATCTAGGGGCAATATGGTCTTTGCACCACCTACTTTAATTCATGTGATAGGTCCAAATGGAATTATATTTGGGATGAGAGCTAGTATAATTTATGATTTTTTTTCTCGAATATGCAGGAGGACTGCAATGCATTCCATTAAGAGAAGAAGAGTTAGGCCAAAATAGCCATACACAGCGTACAAGCATGCACACACACACGCCTACACCACTTACCCGTGATCACAGGGCTATACTTTTACATTTGCACCAAAGACAGATATGTTACGACCAGCTGGACCAATTCCCAACTACTGCACAGGGGGCCTAGTAGCGACCACGGCACCAAGACCTTGTATAATTTATGATTGTTTAGAAAAATGATGCGCTTTGTTGAATAATGTGGTTTGTGTCATGCTAAACCAATATTTACTGTGATTTCGCTTACAGGAAAACTAAATAAAGTAACCTAACACTCGCCTCTAGATTAGTGGACTCATTGTCAAGAAGTTATTTTGCCGGTTTATTAATGTATATGTATTCATTTGATTTTACAAAAAAAACATTGTTGATTACAACCTTCATAATTGAGAAAAAAAACATTGTCTAAAATTTAATTGGTGCATGATCTAAGCACTGTTCACTGATTACATACCTGTACGATAGTAACATGTTACTTCTAATATTTTGTTAAAAAAGCTGAACTTTGTGCTCTTATTGTTTCAATTGGTTAGAACACATTGGAGCCTCATCATAATATGCATGCCAGCAAAAGAAGATCAAATAGGCCCCATCATACTTCATTTGGATTCACTGAACTTTCATAGTAGTAGATGGATATTCAATGTTGTTAGCAGGTAAGCAATCTTGAAAGCTTTGTCATGCTGTATTTGACTTTTTTGTACTCATTTTGCCTTTATTTATGATGATTTTAGCACAGGAATATGATGATTTTAGCGGTGTTTTTGGATTATTAACTTCCAGTGTATGGGCCCTAAGGTCAGTCTCAATGGTGATTTCATGGCAGTTTCATAGGCATCAAATAAGCTGATGTGGCATAGTTTAATTGAAGAGAGATGAAAATAGTTTCATGGGATGAAACGAGTTTCATGGGGATGAAACTTGTTTACACTGTTTGCAACAAGGAAGTCTTGGAAACAGAGCCATGAAACTCCCACCGAGACTGGCCTAATGCCCTATTATTTGTTGATGTTACCAATGCACTTGTCTAGGTGTGAAGACATTCATGATAGTATTTATATATGTGGTATTTTATCTCAAGTATATGCAGGAAAGGCATGTGGCGTTTATTTTCATTCTATTTGTAGCTCACATATTTTTTTGCAGATTTCTCAAAGAAGAATGGAGCTACCTGAATGAGAATATTTCATCGGAAGAATGTCCCTTACGAGAAACAGTGTGGAAGAATCTTCCTCGTAAAGTCGAAAAGAAAAGAATTGAGGTAATCCCTTGTTCCCTTCGAAATGCTTTCTTCTCATGGGAAACTGGATGGGAGGTCCCTTGAAATGCACTACTGCATGTGGCAGTCATGTAGACACCACTCATGATGTCACAGTAGACACCCGTCGCCAAAGGAACCGAGATGTGTAGCTCCTGGATGCCACGATAGCAACATGATACTTCGCTTCAGCAGTGGAGCAGGAGCGTTTGGAAGACCAAGACACCAGATTGTCATCGAAGAAGACGCAGAACCTAGAGGTGGAGCGCCGCGTGTCCAGGCCCGTCCAGTCAGCATTAGAGTAGGCGGTGAGGGACTCGACGACGCCAACGCTGAGGTGAAGGCCAACAGAGAGGGAGCCCTTTACGTACTGTAGAATCTGCTTGAGGTGCTGCGCACAAGGATCATGCATGAATAGGCAGACCTGCTAGACAGTGTAGGCCATGTCGGGCTGCATTAGGGTGAGGTACTGGAGAGCACCTGCGAGGCTCCTATACTCCGAGGGGTCGGCAACAGGGGCGCTGTTGCTGCCCGACAACTTGGACCAAGCGTCCACCGGTGTTGCTGTCGGGTGGCACTCAGACATTCTAGCACGCTAGAAAGGTTGACAGCGTACTAGCTCTACGATAGGAACAGACCATCGCTGTCATGCATCACTGAGATGGTGAGGAAGTGGTGCAGGTCGTCGATGTCCGTCATGGTGAACTCTGAGTGGAGACGTGCGATGATGTGGTGGAGTGTTGGCACGATGCTGTGAGGATAATGTCATCCACGTACAGAAGTAGGTAGGCGACTCTATTTCCATATTTGTAAACAAAGAGAGACACATGAGACTTGGAAGCGGTGAAGCCGATGCTTTGCTATGTACGTGGCAAAGTGCTCGTTCAAAGCCCGTGGAGGCTGCTCGAGACCATACAAGGATTGCTACAAGATACAAAGTTTGTCAGTGGTGATGGGGTCGACGAAGCCCAACAGCTGCTTGCTAGTGCACAATCTCCTCCAAGTGGCCCTGAAAAAATGTGTTCTTCACGTCTAGCTGGTGAATTGGCTATTCATGCGAGGTGGCAATACTGAGGACTGTCTGAATTGTCACCTGTTTGACAACCAGACTGAAGGTCTCGTCGTAGTCAACACCAGTCCGCTATGAGAAGCCCGCACCATCGAGCCTTGTGCTGGTCTAGGGAGTCTTTGGAGGAACTTGCGCTTGTAAAACCACTTGCTCGTCACGACATTAGCTTCGGGCGGCAAGGCACCAACCGCCAGATGCTGTTGTCGATGAACGCCATGTGCCCCTCCGCCATCACAACACGCTAGCTATGGTTGGCGAGCGCACTAGGATAATTCGCCAGGATCGTCGATGTTGTCATGGCGGAGAGGTTAAGTCGATCGGAGAGGTTAAGTCAAGCGATAGGACATGCTGTCGATCTGGAAGCGCACTATCGGACGTGAGGGCGGTGGTGGCGTTGGGGTGCCCACTATCGCCGTTGGCACCGTGGGAGGGACACTAGAATAACCAAAGGTGACAGATGTGGCGGCGACAGTAGACGACGCTGAAGTGCCACCTGTCCTTGGGCTGCCTGCCCACATGCGGAGCGGTCATAGGTGTTGCTCATGGTTGGTGGGCTGCTGGCGGGGCGCCAACCACATGGAGAGGGGTCGGTTGCAGCCTGTTGGGTGGGCACCGCGACCAGCTGGTTGCCGGCACTAGAGGGCTAACAGCCGGCTATGGTGCAGCTTCATGCCCGACCAGTAGCAGGGTCCCGATGTAGATAATCGCCGGGTCCTTGGTGTGGCTGCTCAATATCACCAAAGGAGTATGCAGCTGCTCAACGCAAGATGGCAGAGCTGCTAACGTCGGGGAGAGACCCAGCATAAGAAAATCTACAGAAGGTGCCAATGCGAATGGAAACATAGACTCATCAAAGATGACTTGGCGCGAGATGATGATTCTGCGGTTAGACATGACCAGAAAATCTAGAGATGAAGGCATAGTCTGCCGAAGGTGCCGAGGCCAATGGAAACACGGACTCATCAAAGACGACGTGGTGTGAAATGATGATTCTGCAGCTAGACATGTCTAGGCAACGATACCCCAGGTGTGACGAGGGGTAGCCGAGAAACACGCACGGGGTCGAGTGGGGATCCGAGGAGAGAGTTTGTGTGGCATCGTGGCACTAAGCTAGGAGGTTACGACTATGCTGTTTTGGGGCAAGGTATATAGGGGCACGAGAGACGTAAGGCAATGCTATGGCTGGACAGAAAGGAGGTGTTGGAAATGTTGACGATCTCTGTGCCGTTGTTGGCCTGAAATCACTTGGCAGGATGCCAAACTGAGTATGGGCATATGCAACAAAATCAACAATGTGGTGGTGCACATCGGATTTGTGGTTGAGAGGAAACAACCAACAAAAATGAGAATAATCATCAATTAACACAAAATAGTTTTTGTAGCCCGAAGTACTAAGAACTGGAGATGTCCATACATCGCAATCTGTAGCAAATCAAAAGGTGCTGAAGTAAAAGAAGTGGAATTGCTAAACGGAAGACGCATGTGCTTGCCAAGCTGATGGGCATGACACAGGGAACACAAACTTTTATTGCAGTCCAGGATGATCGAAGGCAGTGATGCCACGGGGAAGATAAGGTGTTGAGGCTGTAGCCTATAAGGTGGCGCCGAAGGTAAAGTGTAGAGATCCCTATTGTAGCGAAGAATCATACTCCCCATTTGCTGGTCCTTGACATAAAAACCCAAGGCATCAAACTCAACGATTATTATCATGGGTGAACTAGCGAACAGAAAGATCAGGAACGATTGCAGGGGCAACAAGGACGTTGTTAAGGTGAAAGGATGTGTCGGCTGCCAACAAGGTGGCGGCGCCATGATAGGATGTAGGGATGGTGCTATCGTTGTCTACAATGATGAAGGAAGTGGAATGAGGTAGGCGGGAAAGCAGTATACCATCCGATGAAGACATGTGGGTGGTGGCACCAATGTTGAGGAACCCAGGAGGAGCCAGTTTAGGGCGACGATGAGCCCCATCTGTTCCTGTCCGTCGGTGCCTTGTTGGGCACTAGGTGACAGCGTGGACACATTGGAGATCTAGGCTAGGGCGCGCGATGTGCGCTTGTGGGAAAGACACTGTGGATGCCACTATGGCTAGCCGCCCCAGGGAGCACCTAGGGGATGGCCCGCGGGTAAGTGTTACGGACATCGTCTTCGTTGCCCTGGTATGCGCCACTGTTGTTGCTGCGGCGCTCACTGCCTTTCTTGTGGTTGCGGCCACCTTGGCCACCACCACCGGTGCTTTTACAAGAATCGCCTCCCGAGATTGGTTGGTCGGTAGGCCAAGCTGCAAGGTGTTGAGCTGGCGTGGAGCACAGTCTCATAGCGACCTTATCCTCGATAGCGAGACGACTAGCTTCTCGCGAGCGGTGGCAAAGCTGGGCAGCGAGTCGGAGTCGGTGATGTTGGCGGTGGCGGATAACCGAGGATTAAGGCCATGCAACAGGTTGACGATGAGCTATGAGTCGAGGACGGGGAGGCCGACGTCACACAAAACATTGGCACTGGCCTTCATCTTCTGGCCGTACTCATCAATGGAGAGATCCCCCTGGGTCATGGAGTGGAACTCAATGACTGACGAAGAACGGCACACGAAGCCTTGTTCGCTTGGAAGAGGCCCTCGATGGCGACCTAGAGTTGGCGAGCAGTCTGGTTGGGCGCGATGCTGAGGCCGAGGAGCCAGACGGTGATTGTCCACTATGGATCAGCCGGGCATGCCTCCGTTGTGCAGTCGATGTGCGAGCGAAGGCCAAACTTGCTGCATAGGGAGAGGAAGAAGGGAGACCATCGGTTGAAAGTTAGGGTGCTTCAACTCGAGCGTCACGGGAACATGGGTACTTGACGGCGATCATCGTGTAGGGGGTGACGTAGATCGGCGGCGCTATCTCTGATCCAAATGGGAGGGAGCCCAAGGTGTGGGAGCCGAGCGTGGCGCTGAAGCAGAGGAATCCATTGATATGGCGAGGGATGAGAGGCAGCGACGGCGTGGCACGAACTGGCACCCAACGGGCCTTGTAGCGCTCGAAAGAACCATCTGCCTTGAATTTGTTTTTCAAAGCCCACTTGCCAGTAACAACATTGGACTGAACTGGCCGAGGAAGAAGTTCCCAGGTGTTGTTGGTGAGGAGAGCGGCGTACTTGGCTTCCATTGCTGCACGCCCGTCGGAGTCAGCAAGAGCGGCACGATAGCTCCGTGGAACTGGAGACAGTGGTGCAACCGTGAATAGAGCTGGCTGCCGGAAACCATGCTTGCCGCGTGTGGTCATGGCGTGCTGATTAGCCACGGGCGGCATTGGGACGGCGCCGGCAGGAAGAGGAGCAGGCTGAGCGGAGCGGCTGGAGCCGCTGAGGCTGGCGCCGGTTAAGCCGGCGGAGCCACTGGAGGTGTTGCCGGGGGCGGAGCAGTGGGAGGTCACCGGGTGTACACGAGGCCCTGGTAACGCCCGGGAACCACGAAGATTACCGGAGGGCCACTCCTGCAGACCTGCTGGAAGTAGCAGCAGGGGCCTGCTGGAAGTGCGGCCGCAGACGCCCGGGAGGGAGCCAAGACTGGCGTTGGAGCAGCCAGGTCTGGCAGCCCCGTTCCTAGGGCCGACGCCGGGGTGCCTGCCGTATGTGGCAGGGTTGGAATGGCGCCAAGAGTGTCCTGCAGAGTCAGCACAAGGTGACGGCATAAAGGGAGCTAGCACCGGGTTGGGAAAATCATCCAAAAAATCAAAGGCGGCCCTGGTGGGGGGAGTGGAGTCCTTGGAGAAGGGAAAGGATGACTCATCGCAGACCACGTGGCGCGAGATGATTCGGTTGGTGTGGCAATCAAGGCAAATGTAGCCCTTGTGGTGGGGGAAATAGCAAAGAAAGACACATAACATGGAACGAGGCGCAAGTTTGTGGGGGGGGGGCAGTGGCGGAAATGTTAGGATAACTGGTGCAACCAAAGACCCGAAGGTGCTCATAAGATGGTCGGGAACCAAAAAGAGCGAAATGTGGGGTAGAAAAATTGAGTCTTTGTTGGCACAATATTGGGGAGGTAGGTGGCAGCGCTGAGAGCCGCAGCCCATAAGCCCATAAGGTCGGGGGAATGTGTGTCTGAAAAAGGAGGGAGCGAACGACATCATTAGTGGTGCGAAGGATGCATTCAGCTTTACCATTCTGTGCGGACGTGTAGGGGCATGACATACGAAGGTGAATGCCATGGGACATGAAGAAAGTGCGGGCGCTGAAGTTATCGAACTCGCGGTCATTATCACACTAGATGCCCTGAATAGTGAACCCCAAACTACGTATGAACATAGGCAAAGAAATTAGAAAGGGTGGTAAAGGTGTCAGATTTTAGTCGCAATAGAAAAGTCAACAAATAATGGGAGCAATCGTCAAGAATAGCCAGATAGTACTTGTGACCAGAGACACTAGTAACAGGGGATGTCCACAAATCACAATGAATTAACTGGAAATTATGAGTGGCACGGGATGACGATGCATGAAAAGGTAAACGAACATGGCGACCTAACTGACAAGCATGGCAAAGAGGGTCACTAGCACTTTATTACAGAGAATGGCAGAAGACCATGCTAGTTGAAACAAAACTTCATGACCGGGGTGCCCAAGACGCTGGTGCCATAAGGATGTAGAGGTGGACGCATGAAGGGCAGTAGCTGGAAGCCGCAAAGGGTATAGGGGTCCAGAGCTGTCACACTTGACGATCTCTCTCCGAGTAGGAAGATCCTTCACAGAACAGCCAAAAGGGTCAAATTCCACGTCAGAGGTGAACTGGCGCACGGAAATTAGATCTTTAATAAGGTTTGGGGAAACAAGGACATTATTAAGACGAAGGTGTGGTGAAAGGTGAGCAACACCAGTGGAGGTAATTGGAATAAGGTTCCCGTTATCGACAACAATGTTGGATGGAGAGTGATGTGAAGGAGTAGCGGAGAGGATACCAGCATCAGAAGTCATATGGTTGGAGGCACTGGAGTCGAAGTACCACTTGCGTTGTGGTGGCTGCTGGAGGGTTATTGTCTGAAAATTGGCGGCGAGGGTGGGCTGATCCCAGCCAGCAGCAGTAGCACCAGGAGGAGCATGAGTGCCGGTAGAGCCGTAGGGAACGGGAGCAGGTGCTCCCCACTGGCCGTCCCACTGTCCTAGTGGCCTGGCGAGGCCTGGTGGTGTAGCGAAGAAGGCCTGTGGATGCTGTCCAGCAGGAGGTCGCGGTGCTGAAGGACCCCGCGGTCCAAGCCACATGTGGATGGACCCGGACCAGGCATTGTAGAAGTTGGGCAACCGCCGTTGTTGCCGGTACCGCCCCCGCTGCCGCTGCCGCTGCCGCCCTGGGCGCCACCGCCCCATGTGTCGCGCTTGCTGCGCTGCTATGAAGGGCCGCCCCCGGAGCTGCTGCCGGGTTCGCCTGCAATAGGCGCCTGCTGTGTTGGGCGCTGGGGCTGAGTTGGTGTAACAGACGATGAAGCAGGAAGCGGCTTCGAGCCACCGACGCTGGAGACAGCAGAATTCCTCCAGACGGAGATCGTCGCGCACCTGCAGGAAGGTTGGAAGGGGGTTGCTGTGACGAAGATGGAGACCGACAGCGGCGAACCGCTCGTTGAGGCCCTGGATGATGTCGAGGATGAGGGTGCGATCGGTGATGTGCTCGCCAAGATCGCAGAGATCCTCGCCATCCGTTTGTAGCGGCGGGAGTACTCAGCAACAGGGAGGTCACCCTGCGTGAAGGAGCGGAACACCTGGTCTGTGTAAAGAGCACGCGCCGTACGATTCCCAAGTAACTGGGACTCGATGGCGAGCCAGAGGACCCAAGCAGAGGCACTGCGCTGGGAGATCGTGTCGGGGAGATCGTGGTGATGGTGCCGGTGAGCCAAGTGCGGACGACGCAGTCCATCCTGACCCAAGCGTGAGAGGTGGGGGAGGTTGCGTCGGGGAGGACGTGGCGCTCTAGGGAGAACTTCCTAAGGGTGAGGAGGAAGGACTCTCGCCACCTGGAGTAGAAGGTCAGGTGACGTCGAGGAGCAGGGGCACTAGAGCCTGAAATTCTGCACGGCGATGGCTTGGCCGTGCAGGTTCAGAAGGGCTACAGCCTCGTGGTGGAGAAGAGCCGCGTTGAGGGAAAAGCCGGTGTCGGAGGCAGCATCCTCAGCGTCGGCGGAAGCGCCGTCATCTTCACGGGGAGGCTCGGTGGCCGCGTGCTCACGAGTTGCGCGGTCGAGACGTCGCGGAACATGGGTGTAGAGTTTGTACAAACTACAAGTACAAGTACCAAATAAGGTACAATATTGTACTACTCCATCCCAAATTGTAAGACGTTTGACTTTTTTTGCCTCAAGTTTGACCACTCGTCTTATTCAAAAAATTTGTGCAAATATAGTCAAATTTAAGTCATTCTTGAAGAATTTTTATTAATAAACCAACCCACGACAAAAAAGTGATATTTTACATATTTTTGAATAAGACGAGTGGTCAAACTTTGTGTCAAAAAAGTCAAACGTCTTACAATTTGGGATGGATTGAGTACTACATAGCCTATTGCCATTCTAGCAACATGGCTGATATCAGCCCACTACGGTACAAAGTACAAACCTGTACACTAAAGTACAAGGTACAAGCTTGTACAGTACAAGGTACAAGTTTGTACACTACAGTACAAGGTACAATCTTGTACTAGATGGCTTATTGCCATTCTTACTAACAGGAGGGGGAAGGGCGGCGTCGGGGGTGGTACGACATTGCACGTTGCGAATGAGGGGGAAGGGGTACCTCCAACAGGAGGCGGCGGTAGGGAGTAACTATTGGTCCCTCGCTGCCCTGAACAGGTAAGCAGTAAGCTTACCAACACACACACTCACTATGGCTAGAGGTAGAAGGGGTTGAGCACAGCTCTCACACACACACTGCAGATGCTCCAGCGCTGGCCAAGGCTCTGCCCTTTGGTTGTGGTAACTGAACTGCCTTTTTTCATTGCATAGTGGTAGAGTATATACAACTCATGTATCAACTTATAAGGTACACATGAGCATGGCTGAGTATAGCCCCAACTACTCCTAATACTAGCAGTACAATTCCTACCTCAGTCTACTACTAAGACATGGCTGATGTATTAGCTACCAACTAATGTATGAGTGGTGGCCTATTGTCCTACTGCTACAGCAACTAGGACAGCAGAGAATGACCTATTGCCAAATCTGCTGTGCAGCAAACAGAGATCAACAACAGATTATGTCTTACAATTCTTCCTCTAATCCTGTTACTAATCCAAAGCCTTGACCTCATCCATGCCGATCATCTTCCTCAGCTCCATGAACTGCAGGCGTCCGAGTGACTTGGTGAGGATGTCAGCGAGCTGTCTGCCAGTCTCGACAAACTTGATGACGATCTGCCCTCCATTGACGCAGTACCGGAGGAAGTGGAACTTGATGTCGATGTGCTTGCTCCGGTCGTGGAGGACGGGATTCTTGGCGAGGGCGATGGCGGGCTGATTGTCCACCATCACAGCTAGCGGGTGAGCTTCCTCGCCGGTCAGCTCGCCCAGCAGCCGGCGCAACCAAACAGCCTGGCACACCGCCATGGCCGCTGCGACGTACTCTGCCTCACGTCGACGGCGCCACAATCTTCTGCTTCAGCGATGGGGGCTGCTCCAAGGAAGACAAGCACACCAGAGGTGCCCCATTGCCCGCCATGTTTGTGTCGCTGAAAACAGTGAGCTCCGGTGCCTCACTGAAGACCGTGAGCCACAGCCCACCCTTGCCACCACTTGTAGCAACCTTTTCACCTCCGTCCAGTGATTCTTATGCGGTTCCTCCATGAACCGACTAACATACTCGATTGCGAACGCGATGTCCGTCCGAGTATGCGTGAGCTAGAGCAGCCCGCCGACGATGCTTCGGTAGCGCGTCGTGTCCACCTTTGTCGTCCGTGCTGTGCTTGGACAGCTTCAGCCGCTCCTCCATTGGAGTTGCACACGGCTTGCACTCCGCCATGCCGCTGCGCTCTAGCAGCTTCTCCGCATAGGCGCATTGGCCCAAGGAGATGCTCTCTTTCCCTTGCCTCACCTCGATGCCGAGGTAGTAGGAGAGCGCGCAAAGATCACTCATCTTGAACTGAGCCGCCATCTCGCGCTTAGAATGCTTCCATGTCTTCCACCCGCGCTCCAGTGACGATTAGATCGTCCATATGCACGCCGACGACGAGCACCTCCTTCCCCCGTCGCCGTGTAGAGCGCGTGCTCTGTGGCGCAGCGAGTGAACCCAAGTTCGCCCAAAGTGGCGTTGAGCTTGGCGTTCCACGCCCTTGGAGCTTACCGAAGCCTGTAGAGCGCCTTGCGTAGCTTGAACACCTTGTGCTCAGCGTCCTTGACGACGAAGCCCGGAGCTTGCTTGACGAAGACCGTCTCGCGAGCTCGCCGTTTAGGAACGCAGTCTTGACGTCGAGGTGGTGGACACGCCAATCCTTCGCTGCTGCCATGGCCAACAGCAAGCGAAGGAATCCTTGCGCGCCACCGGAGTGAAGACTTCCTCGAAGTCGATGCCCTCGCGCTGGACGAAGCCGCGGGCGACGAGCCAAGCCTTGTACTTGACAATGGCGCCGCGCTCGTCCCGCTTCACCTTGTAGATCGACTTCAACCCGATCGGTCTGCAGCCACCGGTGGATCCACCAGCTCCCATGTCCCATTGTCCTCGATCGCCCTCATCTCCTCAAACATCGGTGAGCGCCAATTGGTGTCGCGTTTAGCCACTGTGAACGTCGGTGGCTCCTCTGCGCTGACAAGGAGTAGCTCTGGGTCATCCAGAAGCCGGCTAGCCAGCCCAGGAGCTCCCCCTTTGCCGACAATGTTGTCCATCCGCCTGAACCGTACCTCCTCGCCGTCATGGAAAACATCCACGAACTCGTCGATGTCGGTGGGTTGTGATGCGAACTCCAGTGGGGGTGTCCCCTGTGCTGCAGTCGCAGGGGACTGTGGTGTAGGTGAATGCGCCGCTGCTCGTGGAGACTGCTCTCCAGCAACAGCCTGTTCTCCAGCAGCCCACTTGTTGGTCCCTCGCTGCCCTGCACAGGTAAGCAGTATGCTTACCAGCACACACACTCACTCGCTATGGCTAGAGGTAGAGGAGGGGGTTGAGCACAGCTCACACACACTGCAAATGCTCCAGCGCTGGCCAAGGCTTTGCCCTTTGGTTGTGGCAACTGAGCTGCCTTTTTTTATTGCATAGTGGTAGAGTATATACAACTCATGTACCAACTATAAGGTACACATGAGCATGGCTGAGTACAGCCCCAACTACTCTAGTACTAGCAGTACAATTCCTACCTCAGCCCACTACCAAGACATGGCTTATATATTAGCTACCAACTAATGTACCAGTAGTGGTCTATTGCCCTACTGCTACAGCAACTAGGACAACAGAGAATGACCTATTGCCAAATCTACTGTGTAGCAAACAAAGAGAGAGATCAGCAGCGGATTATGTCTTATAGTAGCCACCACCGATGCGGCAGCGAGCGAAGGAGGCGCGCGAGCAGCCGTGGTAGGGTTGGCGCGGCTAGGGTTTGGGGGTGGGTGGGCGAGTGGACCTAGGCTATATATAGCCATGTACGGCCCTGTTTGGATCCCTCTAGATAGTAGCTATGTGCTAATTATTATCTGTTTTGGATCCAAACAGCTATGGATAGTGGACTAGATAATAGAATAGATAACAACTATCTTACTAGTTGAATCAAAGTAGATAATAACAGCTAATAGGTGGTCCCACCATCCAACCATGTGCCTGTGCCCGAGAAGGCAACGCGCGTGCGTCGATGGGCCGCCACCTTCCCCGTTTGCGCCGCCGCACGCCCACTGCCTTCCCTGCCGCGCGACCTCTGCCTGCGCCGCCGGGGCGCTCGCCTCCTCCGCCTGTGCTCGCCATGGCGCTCACTTGCGTCTGCATCTCGGCCTACGCCTCCTCGTGTGCGGCTGCGCCTGCGTCGCGTTGCCGAGGCCTCCTTCGCCTTCATTGTTGGGGCGCTCGCATCCTCCACCAGCGTCACCGAATGCCGAGAAGCTCCGAGCAGGCCCCTTTCGCTCCATCAGCGCGAGCAGCAATCGACGGCATCGACGGCTACAATCGCAGACGGGTTTGCCGCGGCGGCCAAGCACTGCGCCGGCGCGCCGGGGATGCAATTCCAGGCGCCATCGGCGGTGGCCTTGGCGCAGGGCGAGCACGAGGTGAAGAAGTTGTCGGCGTAGGTGAAATTCTTGAGGCTGGCGAGCGCGCAGATGCTGGCGGGCACGACGCTCTCGAGGCGGTTGGGGGTGACGTCGAGCTCCTGACTGGACGGTGGTCATGTTGGAGATGGTAGCGTGCAGCTGTGCCCCTGCAGGTGGTTGTCGCTACATCAAAGACGGTGAGCTTCTGGAGCAGGCCGACCTGCTGCGCCGCCACCGGGATGACGAGCAGCAGCCAGCCACCACTCCCGCCGGCACCGGCCTCGCGGTGGCCTCCATCTCGTGCTCGACCCTCCGCAGCACCGCCAACACCGCCCCCGTTGACGACCTATGACGCCGAGCAGAGACGAGTAGCGGCATAAGCGGCTCCGTCTTGCTTCCGACCAAGAGGGAAGCAACTTGCGCCATTCTATTGTGCATTGCTCGCACACGAGGAACCTGCGCTGCCGGGGTGCTCGCCTCCTCTGCATTTGCGCCGCCGCGTGCCCCTCCGCCTGCGCTCGCCTCCTCCGGCTGCACCGCTGCGGTGCCGCGTCATCCTCATCTACAGCACGGGCAGGTCTTCTGAAAGCCGGACGTTGACGCACGGACGACAACGCGTTCGTCAGTGGCATCTTCGTCATCAGTGTGGGCGTTTGCGCTGGCCGGCCAGCACGTTCGTCGGCAGCATCTTTGTCATCAACGACAATGCGGACGTCTGCGCTGGATGGCTGGACGTGATCAGCGTGGACGCGTGCTTGAAGCTTCAACCAAACGATGCTAATCACAATCGGCATTTGGAGCACCAAAACGCCGCTGGCTTTCTTCGCGGGAACGCACGCACGGACGCCCGCAGGAGAGCTCACCGTATTGGCACATGCATCTATTAATTAGCTGGGTATCCAAACTCCCTCTCAGCTAATAGGTAGATAGTGAATTGTTATCCAGCTAATATTAGATATGTGCTATTAGCTAGACTACTACTATCTGATAATAAATCCAAACAGGGCCTACATGTGAATAGTATAACCTGTTGTACGAGTAGCGTGGTACAACAATATGGTTATACAATAATCCTAATACTATCTATGTCATGGTCATTACAAATGGTTAGCTTCAACAAACATTATAAAATGCTGCCATTACAATCCATATTGCTGAAACCGGTTAAATTATATTTTTTCCCTTGTAAAAATAAAGGAACAGAGAAGAAAGAGCATCCTTTTGAAACTATATTGCTGAACAGAGAACTATATTCTACCTTGGCATAAAAAACATTAAAAATGAACAGATCGGTAAAAATTGTATTGTGTAAGGGCATGTTTGGTAGAGATTCACCAGCTCTAGATTTACTATTTTCAGCTCTACTCCAATCCATAAATTTCCTACCATTTTTGTGGAGCTCTTCAGGGGGTGCAGTTTGGTGGAGTTGGGGAAAATTATCCACCACTGCCACCGGTTACACAAATAACGCTTCATTCTGTTATGTTTCCTTTCTTCTTTGCGTGTCCGCAGCCCACGCCCGACACCAGCGGAGCCCCCGCCCGAGCCCCAACCAGAGCTGCGCCGCGAGCACCACTGGAGCCATGCCCCACCGCAGGCCGCGCCTGGCACCATAGCCGCTCCCCACCGGAGCTCCCACGCTGCCGCTGCTGTCACGCCCGGCACCCGCCCTGCCGCCACGCTCCGGGGTCGCGCCTGGCCATGGCCGTCCGCAGGTGCCGTGCCCACCCACCGCGAGGAAGAAACGCATGGGAGAAGGAGAAGCTGATGCATTTTTTTCTCATGGCGCGTGGGTTCGAGTGTCAATGAGATAGTGAGAAACGCCAGAGCCAAGGGCAAAACAGGCTATTCCAACCAAAATGCCCTTGCGTGAATCTAGAGCTGCTGTATTAGCCAAACAGTCTTCTGGGAGATCCACGGTGGGTCTCATATCCACAGTGAAGTTGGTTTATGGTGAATCCCAGATCCAGATTCACTTTTTACAGTATTCTATAGTTTATCCACACTGGTAAGCAATTGAGTAAATTTATAGACACAGCATGTGCAAAATCACACCAATTTACAAGGTACAATTGTTCTCTTGAGATATATGTATTAGTTGTCCATGGTTCTTATACATTATTACTTGTCAAAACATCCTCACATCTTTCCAAATAGTATATCTTCTGGATTTCCATATAGATATCCCTTTTTCTTTGTTGCCAGGTGCCGCAGCAGGAAAATGATTACGATTGTGGCCTATTTGTGCTGTACTATATGCAGCGGTTTATTCAGGAGGCGCCTGAAAGGTTTCAGAAGAAAGACTATTCTATGGTCAGTCATCATTGTGCTGTTTCACTCATTTTGTTTGTATGTAGATAGGACATGGATGTGTGTGACTCACTTCTGTCATTTACTCTTTTCTGTTAGTTTGGCAAACGGTGGTTCCGACCAGAAGAGCCATCTCAGCTTAGAGACCAAATTCGCCATTTACTCCACTTGTGCAGAGAAACTGAACTGAAGAAGGGTGTAACAGAGTCGTGTGGGGAAGGTCAACCTAAGATTGAGAATGATGGAACCGATCCGAATGCCTCCGAGCCAACAACGCAGAAGCATCTGAGTGAGTAATGCTGACAGAACTGTTTAACTGCAAATTTTGGATGTTGCTGTAGAGGGGACGGACAACATAGTAGTCTTTAGGTCGTGTGGGTTTGCGCCCTACATGGGGAAACTTGAGGGTGCATGTATATAAAAAATCCTGTACCCCTAGTGTCCGGAAAATGCCGTGTAAAGTAGCGAAACTGGTAGCCGTCAGGTTGCTTTGCGAGACTTACACAACGCTGTCAGCTTGACATTCGTCACCTTCCATTTCCTTATGTTCATCGTGATAGCGCAAGGGCCCCCCGGCTTCTCGAACTGCATCATCCTTATGTTAGCAATTTTCACCTGTTGAGACGCTGGCCAATGCCATCCTCCCCGCGGGGCGACCTGTCACGCTTACAGCTCCAGCTTGGGCTGTGCGAATTGAGGGTGGATCGTGACACGGTTTTTTGTATGGCCGAAAGCACGACACTACATGAAAATTTTTGGCCTGTATCAGCACGTTACCAGTACGAGGGATCCTCGTGTTTAGGATGTCGGCGTGTTGGTGGCATAGCAAGACCTGTAGTTTGGGCCATGCATGGACCGGCATGATACAAAAATAGCATGTAATTACAAATATAACGTCACAATATAATTTTCTAGTATTTATTAACTCTTTCAAATTATAAATCGTCTAGATTTTCTAAATATAACTCTTTCTATGCACCTAGATATATTATTTATGTCTAGATATATATATTAAAATTGTGTATTTAGAAAGATATTATTTATGTATATATATATATATATATATATATAATAAAAGATGTGTATTTAGAAAAATCAGAATGACACAATTTAAAACTGAGAGTGTACTAATCATCGAACTTTTAAATGGATTATAACAATTATTGAAACTTTTCATAAAATTAGTACATATAAAAATAATTTTTATATCATGAGCAAATGAAGGGAACACGTAAAAAGGAGACCTGTGAGCATCGTAGTGCTACACTGGAGAGCCCCAATGGCTAGACCTCGTTGTTCGGCTGGCTGGCTGGCCAGCCCACTTATAAATCACTGTTCATGTAAACAGTGTTTTCAAATAAAATAGTATTTTTTCTCACAACAATCATCCGAACAGTATTTTGGTTTGTTTTTCAACCCGCCGAATAGGCCTCTAGTTTCCAGCAGCTGGAAAACTAGCATTGCCAGTCAGGCACTCTGGTGACATCTCCGATGAGGCACCGGAGGCGGAGACCATCGGTGCATGCAATGCCAAAGCCCAACCATTTTGTACCGGACTCCGATGTCACCTCCTGTGACACACCGGAGAGTTCCGGTGAATGCCAGCGCCTAAGTTGCAAGTTTGCAACCCTCTGTGGTAGAATCGTCTGTTGCCAACTCCGGTGATCACACCAGACAGGTGACGTCCTTCGAAATTCCGTGTGTGGCTGAGTCTACACCGGAGTCAACGCGCGACACCTCCGGTGGTGCACCTAAAGTTAAGGTGCTCCTCTGAAACTTCACTCAAGTCAGTGCACAATGGGAGCACTTCGGTGAGTGCAAAACAGCACTACCGAGTGTTTTTCTCTCCCGCTTCGCAACGTGCCAACTCTCAAATGTTTTGCCAAACATTGAAGCACTGAGTTAGTATTTTTCAAAATATTTCCAAAAATATTTTCGCTTACAACTCACCATGTCACTAGGCCTAATGCATATGCATGTAAATCTATACCTAGTGGCACTAGATAACCGCGTTTGCTTTAGAGTTACCCTCTTAATAGTACGATTATTTATCATAGATCCAATCATACACTCTATTGCGTCTTTGCCGGCAAAAGCAAAGCTCTAACATATACCTTTGCCTTCGTGCTTGCTCCTCCCTTCTTTTCCTCCAATGTTGAGCACATGATCAACTTGTGGGCAATGCCATCTCGACCATGGATGCCGCCTTGCTCAACCCTTGATGTGGATTTCACCTAGCTTGTCAACACTTAGGAAAAGGTTAGTCCACTGGTTGCCTCAATTATCAAAACCAAACATGAAGCTTTCAATTAGTTAGAAGATTAGAGACTTAGGGATAATTAATTTTTTCTCCCTGTACAATTTCGAGGATCATTTATACTTTTAGCTTTCTTTTGTATCACAAAACAAATGTGGATTTGGTTATTGATTGTACTCTTACTAAATCAAATATGTATGCGCGTTGACGTATTTCTCATCGTATGTGATTATCATTGCTATTGTCAAAACTACCCCTATGCTCAAATCATGGCTCTGCTCCCTGCCCTAGCAACCCATGGCTGCGCCTAGCCACTAGTCGCGATTGGTTGGAGAACAACTGAGGAGGGCCGGCTGGCTAGGGAGCAGCAGTGGTCGACGATCGGTGGCAGCGTGACAAAGGTGTTGAAAGCGAAGACTGAGCTAAAGGGGCCGTGATGCCTAAGAGGAGGAGTGAATTAGGCAACTTAAAAACTACTTCTAGCTAAGGCCTCTAATTTCAACCTAGTCAAAACCTATGAAATAAATAATCTATCTAGATATGCAACTAAAGTTTTGCTAGGTGTGTTGCTATCTCTACCGCAAAAGAGTTATACACCCTGTCGATGGGGAACCCTACGGGCCCCCCATAGACCATACTGCAGGGAGGTAGGCCTTGGTAGCAAGGCCTACAGCCCAATCACCAAGAAGAACGCGGAGCAAAGCAACGTGCAAAACCAAAACTCCAACGCAAACTATACAAGGAAAGGCGCCCGAAGCGTAGCTTAGGACTCTGACCTTGTATCCGAATAGGACACAAACAACGCCTCTCAGCGCATGGACTATAAAGGGCTGGTGAGGGTACCCATTGTAAAGGGAGAACGCATACCCGATACTCAAAGCAATACAACGCAAACAGGTTAACGCCAAAACTGGACGTAAGGTTATTACTCAACCAAGTCGAGGGCCTGAACCAGTATAAATCGTGAGTCTCTTTGCGTAACCGCCGAATTCCGCTATTCGCCGAAGCTCGAACAACCGCCCCGGTACCCTCATGACAAAGCTATCGGTGGTAAAACATCGACACGGTGGTGCGCCGGTAGGGGCTTTCGACGAATTTTTTTTCGAGAGAGTTCGGCAGACCTCAACCTCAAGATGACCTTTTGGCGGGAACAACCTTTGTCTTTGGATCCCGGATCGCAAAAGGTCGACGGCGACGGATGGCATTCAAAGCAGTCTGCCGTCTCCGAGAAGAAAAGGAATTCGATGACGAAGTTCAATACAAACTCGCCGAGAAGATGATGAAACTCTCAACTTCGGATACAACTCGGAATAAGGAAGAAAGCGGATACTGAAACCGACTCAAAAAAAGAGATACAACCCGATTCCAAGACAATCTTGGCGGCACAAGAGCCAAGCTTAATTGGACTCGGAGACACAACGACGATCGCGAAGGATACGACCCGTACAACTCAAAGAAGAACTTGGGAACTTACTGACCGCGCAAGAACGCGGCATCGCCTATCAACACTTTACCCAAAACAAGATGAACTCGAAGAAGAAGAATACTCCGGAGGGAGCACAAGAAGGATGATCATGCGGTGACCCCGCAAGATTGTGTGGTGCATTGGCGAGTTCTTTCACCTCAAGCAAAGTCCAGACCGGCAGCGCGTTGAAGAACTACCTTATCAAGAGGAAAAGAACTCGGATCAGTTCGGAAGCTACAACGGCTCAACCAAACGAAAGATAGAATACCATACAAGAAGAGCTCAGAAGAGATATACTGTATACATGGCGGAGCAGTTGGAACAACCTTTGGAGCCACCACAGATACCAGATATAAAATCTTCAGACGAATCAGAAGGCAACATCTCGCCAGATGAGAAAAGCGACAGCAACGAAAATGATGAGCAAAGACTAGCAAGGCTAAAGAAGAACAAATTGAAAGCTAGAAGGAGGAACCGGGCTAAACAAAGGAAGCAAGTCTAGAATAAATACAAAGCGGAGCTAACGGAATACAACAGAAAGAAGGCGGAAAAAGAAGCCACAAAAAATATAAAAAGGGAAAGAATTAAAGAATTAACAAAGGAGTTGTACACCCTCACGAATAACGGGAAAGCAAAGGAAGACCAGAGGAAAGAAGTCGGGGGATCAGAAACACAACCCGACGAAGAAATTCCACAGGAGCCACAAAGGAGCAAAATTACCAAAAATCGAATTTTAAAAGGATAGGACCAGTAGAAAGTGCTGATATCAATGGAAGGAAGGAACACTACTCAAAGCAACAAGAAAGAGACAAACCAGA
Source organism: Miscanthus lutarioriparius (assembly GCA_904845875.1). Classification (NCBI taxonomy): domain Eukaryota; kingdom Viridiplantae; phylum Streptophyta; class Magnoliopsida; order Poales; family Poaceae; genus Miscanthus; species Miscanthus lutarioriparius. The sequence continues at coordinate 46,871,241 of CAJGYO010000018.1, read as the reverse complement.
CTTGAGCCAACGCTACCAAGAAATGTCAAGAAGATTTGACAAAGAAGATGACTACGGAGAGTCTAAGTTAAAAGAAGACAAGTCTTATTACAGAAGGGCAAGATCGCCAGATTACAGAAGAACGGAACCATACGACAGATTCCCTTGTTTCGCAGGGAGACTACAAACTTTAAAGCTACCACACAAGTTTAAACCAGCAAATCATTCCAAGTATGATGGCAAAGTCGAACCGATAATGGCTAAGGGTTTATTCCCAATCTATTGAATTAGCTGGAGGAGACGACGACATCAAGGCTCTATTCTTCCCAATGGCCCTCGAAGCAATGCCGCTACAATGGTTTGACAAATTGAGGCCAAGATCAATTAGGTATTGGGAAGACTTGCAAGAAGCTTTCTACAACAACTTCAGATCATTATTACCCATCCAATGACTGCTGCCTGACCGAATTGAAAGGAGTAAAGCAAAGAGAGAGAAAGTCTAAGGGAATACTATAGAAGATTTGGAGAATTTAGGGCTCAAGTCCACGACATTCTTGACATGGGGGAGGTGATAGAGGCCTTTGCGTAAGGAATCTGGGCAAACTGGCAATACAAGGACTATTTCAATGAGAACCCAAGAATAAATGAAGACTTCAAGAGGGTTGTTGAGAAGCTAATTTCGTCAGAAGAAAGAACTCGGCACATATTTGCTAGGGATAACCCAGAGAATAGAAGACCCGATTACAGACAGCAAGACAAAAGACCAAGGCAGGACAATATGGTGGCAACCACAAACAACAAAAGAAGATACAATGGCAACGGTAATGATAGCAATGGTAGCAATCACAATGGCAACTACAACAATAGCAACAACCAGAATAACAACAAAGAAGCATTAACAAGTAATAGCAACTATCAGAGTAACAACTACCGAGGAAGAGCGCCGGAAAACATAGAAAACATGCCGTGTCACGTACACCCAGGGGCTAGACACAAGTTAGTTGAATGCATCACTTTTCAGCGGCAATTCATGAAGAGGGAAAACAGGAATCAAAACAACTCGGAGCCAAAGCAAGAAGAATCCAAGAAGGAGGAAAAGAGAGTGAAGGAGATTATCAAGAACCCCAACGCCAATTAGCGGTGATATTTTCAGTGTTCCTAACACACGAAGCAAAAGACAAGAGAAACTAGCTCACAGAGCCATCATGGCGGTGAACCAACCATCCCAAGATATCTAGATTGGTCGAGTACCCCATCCACTTCACAAGAGAAGACCAATGGACCGGTCAAGAACGCGAGGATGCTACCACATTGGTATTGGGTCCGACTATCGCAGGAGTAGCGATAATTAAAGTACTCATCGATGGAGGAGCCGGGCTTAACATAATTTTCATTGATACTCTCAAAAGGATGAATCTGGATTGTGAAGGCTAATGACACCCACAAGCACACCATTCTATGGAATAGTACCCAGAGAGTAGCTATGCCCCTCTGACAGTCGGAGATAACCCTACTGTTACCTTTGGCACACAGGACAAATACGGACGAAATTTATCAAATTCAAGTTGCAGACTTTGAATCATGCTACCACGCAATACTTGGGAGACCAGCTTTAACAAAATACATGGCAAAGTACCACATTATCCATACCTCTTGCTCAAAATGCCAACAACAAAGGCGTATTATCATTGAAAGGAGATCTAAAGAAAGCACATGATTGCGACGTATAAAAGATACAAATATCCGAAAGATTACAAGATATTAAGGAAGGAAAGGAGATTGCAATCTTGTGCAAAATCTGAAATGAACCAGATGAGATTAAGATACTGGCTAAGAAGCCAAGCAACCGCACCACCAAAAGAAGCCGCTACCAAGACTATTGACCTACTAACTGGTGATCTAGAGAAGACGGCAATCATCAGTGCAAATCTCGACCCCAAATAGAAACTCGCGCTCACCAACTTTTTTGGGACAACAAAGATATTTTCGCTTGGAAGTGAATGCCAGACATGCCCAGGGGTCCCAAAGGAGTTAGCTGAAACACATAATTGATGTGAACAAAGGGTCCAAAACCGTTAAGCGAAGAAATTCGAAAGATTCGCTGCAGACGCAAGAAAAGCAACAATCAAAAAGAGATCACCAAGCTCATGGCAAGCAGGATTCATCTCTTCAAAGAAGAAAGAGAATAATCAACCCGGATTGGCTTGCCAACCCGGTCCTAGTAGAGAAGAAAACTTCAAAAGAATGGTGCATGTGCATCGACTACACAGACCTCAACAAACATTGCTCAAAAGATCCATATGTCCCATCAAGAATTGATCAAATCATCGACTCGACATCAGGATTTCCGTCTGACAAACGCACACGGAAAAAATGACGAAAAAGAAGAAGATTTGGAGGAATTCCAACGAAAACTTCGCAAAAATGTATGAAGGTAGAAAGAAAAAGAACCCCGTTAGGGGTAAGATGATGGATTTGAATCCCATAGGATCCAAGAAACTCAAGTAAGAAATCGGATGGGGGATAACAGAGCCCCGCCCGCACAAAAGGAACAAAAAGAACAGATTGATTCGGAGTGGGAGAAGGGACATCGTGCTCACCAGGACCAGAGAAATTAGAGAGACATTTCTCCTGAAGAAGGCCATGAGCAACAAGCAGATCCAACTCCGCCTCCGAAGTCGACGGCTTGGGGAGTTGCCTCTGCATTTTCCGCATCGCAACAAATTCAGTGTTCTCGATCACCTTGAGCGATGCCTCTTCGTCGACAGATTTACCCTTATTTTTGCTCTTGTTCTTCGCCACCATCTCAGAAAAACAAAGACAAGATTTGGACGGAAATAGCAGGAGATCGAAGGCACAACGAAGCTAGGGTTTTGGCTGAGATTGGGGAATTTTTTACTGCAAAGGCAAGTTAAGCCAACAAGTAACAGAGCAGTTATCTTTATACAAGAAAAATACGCGGCCCACGAGGCCCAAAATCACACGGATTGCCCGAGGAGACCCTTCAAAGTTACCGTTCCACAATTACCGTGCACACAAAACGAAAAGGCAACGGTCCATTCAGACTATAACGGACACATGACGAATTAACACATTCACAAGGAGGCAACTAGGAAATAAGGATGCAACAAGTCAGTCATGACAATACACCACAGTACAGACATACAAAAGAGCTCGGCCACATCAATAAACAACTCGGTCATAGAGCAGAAAGGAATATTTTTTCATTTCATCAAAGGTACATTGAGATTACAACAGAATACAAGATCTGATTCGACGAAGAAAGCAAAGGAAATCATTCAGCACGAGGTTGCAACCCTCGAACCAAGATTCGACATTACTAGGCAGGATAAAACAACTCAAACGTACTTTTCTCCAAAGGAAGGGCGCACATCCAAGATTGCTATAGGTGACAGAGAAGGCACTCACAAGCCATCCAAGATTGACAACGACAACCTGGAAGAACCCGGCACCATCTCTCAACACGTGCTGATCTGTATTGGACTGAACCTAAATGGCACAGCAGAAGACCGAATAATGGCTGATCTACAACGGACTGTCGAAGAACAAGCCGGAACACGCGCCAATCATCACTGTAAGAAGAACAAAAAAGAAAGGACAGGCACTGGAAGATGAGGCAACGCAACATGCATCACTCACATCACAAGTCCTACACCATTTGCCTCAATATCCCTTACAGCTAAATGCCACCTCGAGACTAGCCTGCTACTAGTCTCTATCACAAGACCTACACCATTTACTAGCAGAAGAAAACAAAAGAAAGAGAACAGGCCCGGGGGCTCGTCGAGCTCCCAAACTATAATACCCATGACTATAAAAAGAAGAAGAAGAAACTGCACAGCAGGGTATCAGCAACAGGCCATATTTATAGCACAACTCAGATGCACATATGGCAGACTCATGGAAGAAAAAAGAACTCCAAAAGGACAACCATGTGAACAACTGCAGAGCCAGGACTTCAGTAAAAAATCAGATGTGACTAGACCATCATGAAGGAACAGTACATACCCAGAACAACCACAGTACAAGATAAAGCACATCAAAGAGAATATTCCACAGCAGCAATACAACCCGTGAAGACACATTGAATTCTCCAACAACCAGAATGACAGCAGCAATAAGCAGCCGAACAAACAAATCGAAGACGTGTGAAGGATCACATATAAAATTACAGTGTCAAAGGATTACAGTTGAAAAAGAACTCGGACGGAGAAAAATTATAAATCTCATTGATCGAAGACAAATACAAAGGTTAAGACGGCAAAACAGGACCGGATAAACTCAAACATAAGATAGAGACAAAATTCTTAAATATTGCAACAAGGAACATAGTGGCAGCAGCAACGGTAGCTCGGACGCACAAGAACAGATAAGAGCAGCATGATCATTACCAACCAAGCATAAGCCCGGAGGGCTGCTCAACCTCACACACCAGCATATCTACGAATGAAGAAAGAATTAAAGAAGAATTTTCCTACTCAAGGTAGAACCACAACCAACAAAGAAGGTATTTATAGCAAACCAGAAGTAAGCAAGGCTAAAGATCATAAGAAAGAGAGAGGAAAAGAACAAAAGAGCAAAGCAAAAAAGACGAATAGTACCCAAAAGCAAGATTCCTGACAAAAAGTAAAAGAAGACGCTCACTCATGGCTATACAAGACCCATCCGTGACCAGCAAAAGACAAAGATCAAAGGAGTACAAATCAAGACCCTTCTTTCGGCTTCTTTTCAACAGAAAAGAACCCGGAGAAGGCTCGGGGGCTGCAAGTACCTTCCACAGAAAAACATATTTTCAAATTTTTTGACCCTCCAGCTTTTTGCAAAATTGCACTCGCTGTACTCAAAGGAAAAAGAACCCGGAGGACGTCAAGCAAAAGTGCACATCAGCCAAAAGAAGAATCAAAGAAGACCATCTCAAGATTTCACTTTAAAAAGAACCCGGATCAAGACTACAACAACTCGACGCTTGAAGCTCAATCATGAAATGCTCGGGGGCTTGTCGATGGGGAACCCTACGAGCCCCCCATAGACCATACTGCAGGGAGGTAGGCCTTGGTAGCAAGGCCTACAGCCCAATCACCAAGAAGAACGCGGAGCAAAGCAACGTGCAAAACCGAAACTCCAACGCAAACTATACAAGGAAAGGCGCCCGAAGCGTAGCTTAGGACTCTAACCTTGTATCCGAATAGGACACAAACAACGCCGCTCAGCGCCTAGACTATAAAGGGCTGGTGAGGGTACCCATTGTAAAGGGAGAACGCATACCCGATACTCAAAGCAATACAACGCAAACAGGCTAATGCCAAAACTGGACGTAAGGTTATTACTCGACCAAGTCGAGGGCTTGAACCAGTATAAATCGTGAGTCTCTTTGCGTGACTGTCGAATTCCGCTATTCGCCGAAGCCCGAACAACTGTCCCAGGTACCCCCGTGACAGGCTATCGGTGGTAAAACATCGACACACCCTAAGTTCTAATCCTATCAACTAGCCTATCAAACTAATCTAGGAAAATAAGCACACAACCAATCTACATAATATAAACATGGAAGGTAAAAAGGGCGATAGAAATGCAAACTCCTGTTGACGACTCCGGTATTTTTATCGAGGTGTCGAGAAGCTCATGCCTTCCCCTAATTCTCGTTGGAGCTTCTCGCAAGGATGCCCTCGCAAGGACCAAGCTCCTGGTCGGGTAACTATGTGGATAGCTCACAGGCCTTTTTTCACGTGCAAGTGGGTCTCTGGGATGACCTCTCCTGGACCGCTCCCCGTCGTCTTTACTATAGAGCTTCTGGTCAAACTGCCGCGGGCCTCGTTCCTTCCGGTACATGGTGGTGGGCACACCACAAATGGTTGATGCGATCTCTTAAGACTACAAACCCATCCGATATACAAACATGGTGCGCAAAAGCACCTAATAGCAAGAGGTATGCTAACCTCGCTAATACTAGTCCTAAACCTAGAGCAAGCACATTTAGTGGTGGTCTAACTAGCCTAAACACTTCGCAAAAGCACATACACTAATTACCATGTATATCACTAAGCACTATACAAGTGGAGAGCTCTAAAATGATGTAACAACACCTTGGTATAGTTTCCCAACTCCTCCACACTCTCCATGGCCGGTGGGAGGGTTATATAGCCACCCCACCCCCAAACTAGCCGTTGGGCAACATTCTGCACAGGTTCGGAAAATTTTAGCCCTTCTCTGAAATTTCGAGGACTGCCCCGCAAACTAGCCATCTGTTGGGTATTGGAAATTCCGAGCACCTCTTCGGAAAATTCGAGGTCCTGTTTTTAGCCCACATACTTTCGTATTTTGGGCATAACTTTTAGCTCTAAACTCCGATTGTGATGATCTTGAACTTTTTGGAAAGCTAATGAAGAGCTTTATATCTTTGAACTGACATCATATTAATTTGACCAAATCCAAAATCATGAGACAAGACTAATTCATTCATCTCTTTGTGTCGGCTTCCATTTCATTTGTGTCTTTGCGTGCATGCTTCTATTTTTGCGTCTTGGACTTAATTCTTCAATTGTAGGTCTTCAACAAAGCTCCTACGGTTTTATTTGAGGTGATGATCATATGGTTTATTGCTCCACTTCTGGTCCAAGTCCGCATTTGCATCTTGTTGAACTGTACCAAATATGCTAGCAAACAATATAATATTGGTCTAATTGGTCATGTTGATCAAAACACCAAAATCCAAACTAAATGGATCATAGGGCCCATTTTCCTTATATGAGCAAAATCGTTTTATGAATCTTTTTTTTATTTCTTTTATAACAACTAAACATTACAAATTAGCTCCCCACTTTTTTTTTTGACCACTTTCCTATTTGGATCCAATAGCACAAAAATTAGCAGCTAAAATTAGTCCTAGTGGATTCAACATACCTGCTAATTATTAGCTAGGGGCTGCTAACTATTAGTTTCATTAGCTGATTTAGAGTTACTAATAAGCACTAATAGTTTATATAGATCTTCAACTCACTGTGCAACCACCTATTAGCAGGTGGATTAACGGCTATTACCACAGGTTGAACCAAACACTATCATGTCACAGCCGAGAAAAGACAGTGCGCATGCAGTTCGTTGACAGAAATTATCTCTAGTTTATATGAACTAATGACAGTTCCCATGCACATAAAAAAGAGACAGATTCATATCCACTGGTTGAAATAAGCTTTTCGGAACAAAATCTGGCAAACCAAGGGAATTACAGGTGGCAGTTGACAGGTTACCTCAGAGCCAAACACTATCATGTCACACAGTAACGACAGTGCGCAGCAGTAGTTTCTTCCTCGACAGCTTCTCCCAGATAAAAAGCCATTCTTTTATAGCACAGCACATCTCGCAGCAGGTCACAGCTTCTCCCAGAAAAGCCATATAGCACAGCAACATCTCGCACGGTCACTGGTACTGACTGGCAAGCTGGCCTTCCTTGACGATGTAGTTGTGCACCGGGAAGTCCTCGCCCTTGAAATATCTATCCAGCATGTCCCTCACACCCTCCGCATAACGCAGCTGCATGAATTGTTTGTTTGCCGGCAATAGTCAGCAGCAAGTATGAGAATGAATAGCAAATATCGTGCAAACTGCACTGACAGAAAACATATCAGTGTGCATGCAGTCTGGCTCCATGGTACATCTGCACACTGCACTGTACATGTCGTCAAGGACTCAAGGTACACAGACACACTATTACCTAATTATTCGAGTTCTCAGTACAATTTTAATCCAGTAAAGCTTTAAGGTGATTGCCATTCTAACAAGAAATTCAGCACTGGTACAATCATGACGACCAAACTTTTGCTGCCATGTCCATTGTTTTTTGATGTCACAGAAACGCAAGAGCAACCATGTCTGAGTGGCTAATTGAACATGTAACATCAGGACCAGTTTGGAATTTGGTGCGGCCCATGTGCATATTAATGAGATATTGTAGAGAGTTTAGTCCCACCTTAGTTGTTAAACGCGGGATAGACCAACATATAAGGCTTTTAGAGTCCATCCCACTATCCCCGGGTTAATCTTTTTACGCGAAGCGAGGATGAAAGCGTAAGTGGGATGATGGTAGGTGTGGTTCACTCAGCGTGTAGAGTGGAGCCGACCTTCACAGCCATGGGCGCGTACGGGTCAGGGGCGCGGACATGGGGCTCAATGCACGTGTAGGCCGTGCGGGGTGCACGGCATGGCACTGGACGTAGGTGGGATAGACCAACATATATGGCGTCCATCACACCATCCCCGGGTTAATCCTTTCACAGCATGGCATTTGTGCCGGCACTGGACGTAGGTGGGATAGACCAACATATAAGATGTCCATCGCACCGTTCCCGGGTCAATCCTTTTACGCGAAGCGAGGACGAAAACGTAAGTGGGATGGTGATAGGTGTGGTTCACTCAGCGTGCAGAGTGGATCTGAGCTGTTTGGACTCCATCGCACCGGGGATGGTGGTAGGTGTGGTTCACTAGCGTGCAGAATGGATCTGAGCCGTTTGGACTCCATCGCACCATCCCCGGGTTAATCCTTTTACGCAAAGCGAGGACAAAAGCGTAAATGGAATGGTGGTAGGTGTGGTTCACTCAGCATGTAGAGTGGTAGGTGTGGTTCACTCAGCGTGCAGAGTGGATCTGAGCCGTTTAGACTCTGGGGTGTTACAGAACAATATATAAATTAGTCATAGTTCATGGTAGGGCATGGTCATGTTAGAGCTTGATGACACATTGCAACGGTGCTCCTAACTAAGCTAATGCAGGAAGCAGAGACCTAGTTTCCTATGAGGTATTAGAATTAGATAGAATTCAAAGTCAGCTAAGAAAACTCAGAACCTGACCTGCGCATCAATTGTAGTCCCAGAGATGTGAGGGGTCATGGCATGGTTAGGCATGTAGCGCCAGGGGTGATCCTTCGGTGCTGGCTGGGGGAACCACACATCGCCACCGTATCCTGAGAAATGGGAATGAGATGCTCCATGTTACAGAAAGTACTGGTCAATGTAGGAATATAGATTGCATTATTTCCCTATTCTCCAGATAAAATGTAGTCAGGGTGTCTTTTCAGGAAAGCGAAACGGCTCATTTGAAGTTTTGATACTGAAGCCACAAAATACAATGCATGCCAAGCTTAAGGAAACTAATATTACTTCATGGACCCCTTCAGTAGAATAAGGCTAACTTGTGTAGCAATACTGTTGTGTAAAGAGACAAAGAAAACATATTAATGCAGTAAGTACCAGCAATGTGTCCGCTAGAACATGCATCTGCGACTGCTTGAGTATCCATGATTGCCCCTCGAGCATTATTCACAACAATTACACCTTTCTTCATCTTTGCGATCCTCTCTTTGTTAAACATGCCTCTGAACAAAAGAGCAAACAAAACTCAGAAAATATGTATTTTAAAATATTTTGGAAATTAAGTCATGACGAATACAAAGTTACAAACCTTGTTTTCTCCGTAAGAGGTGTGTTGATCACAATCACATCACACTTTGGAAGCATAGCATCCAGGTCCTCCTCAAATTTGGCCCCAATTTCTTTCTCAAGCTCTGGGTCAATCTGAAGTCTGTCATGGTAAAGCAGGTTGCAGTTAAAGGGCTTAAGACGCTGAAGCAGGAGCCTGCCAATACGACCAGCCCCAACAGTCCCAACAGTTTTTCCTTCAAGATCATAAGCTCTGTGGGCAATGCCTGCTACGTTCCATTCGCCTTGAACTACCTGTTGGTACCCAGGCAAGAAGTTCCTGAGCAGAATCAGAATGCGCAAGAGCTCATCTTCTGCCACAGAGACGGTGTTACTTCCAGTGACCTCAGCCACAGTTAAGCCCGCAGCAGCAGCTGCTGGAAGATCAATATGATCGGAGCCAATTCCAGCCGTGAGAAGAAGCTCAAGATTCTTTGCCTTCTTTATCCTCTCTGCAGTGACATAAGCTGGGTGGAATGGTGTGGTAATCAGGACATGCATGTCTTCAATGTGTTTCTCCAGTTCTGGAAACAATTACAGAAATCATTTAGTCAAAACAACTACAGAACCCGAGTCTCACGAAAATTGTATCGGAGTTCTGCCATGAGCTAGAAAAGGTGATGGGCCAGTTTGTCTCAAGCCCAGGTTACACAACCTACCGACTGGTCTGTTCCCCTCGTTACAAGAGTCAGAACTACAAATAACCTGCCAACACCACCAGACCACTGGCCCGTGTCCCTCATAAAGAATCAGAGACTCAGAACTGCCTCAGTCGCAAAAACAATTGAATTTTAGATCTGTTCTAAGTAAAACTATTTTAAATTTGAACAAATTTATAGAAAATAATATTAACAGTTATGATTTCAAATGAATATATTATAAAAATATATTCCATGATAGATCTAGTGATACTTGTTTCATACCATCAGTACTAGTTTTTTTTATATAAAAAAAATAGTCAAACTGAAGATGGTTTGACTTAGCACTGTAGTTAGAATTGCATTTTTTTGGGATGGAGGGAGTAAATACTAAGTTGTATATCAACATGTTTCATCTTCGTAAGCATAATAGGCACACAACAATTGGCATGCATAAGCATCTTAAGTGATACAACAATAAGACAACATGACAGTCAATGACACTGCAGTTTCCGAACAGTTGGGCTAAACCAGACACTTGGTCACAGAATGGCCCTACCAAATTAAGAAGACCATTTCTCCCTTTCCATGAATCAGAAAAAAAAAATCTCCATTCTAATTACAGAAACAGAAGCAGTTGACGTCTGCAACGTTATGTATACTGCCCCAGTATGGACTGCGGATGCTGTTACCTCATCCACTGAATTACCAGCAATGTTCTATTTGAGTTCAGAAATACTCCCTCGTACCCCAAAAAAAAAGATCTTACAGGTTTAATCAAAATAAACTGTTGTAAGTTTGAGTAAATTTATAGAAAAAGTGTGTCAATAATATAGTTTCATAGTACTTTTATATGATGTCACCAATAATACTTCTCTCTATAAACTTAGTCAAACTTATGAGGTGACTTTTACTAAATTTATAACGTATAATGTCATTCTTTTTGGGACGGAGAGAGTATTTCGGTGTTCTAAAATCATGATGGTAGGCTTGTTAGCTTCTATGTTTGAGTAGCTCTTGATCAAGAGATACTCTCTCTCTCTCTCTCTTCTATTGAAATATAAAATAAAATGCTTAAAGCTAGCTCATAAGTCTTTGTCGGAGCTGCCCTGAGATAAATGAGAAGTACTCCAATCCTTGGTTTTGGGGTGGTGGTTGGGGCGGGAGGGGGGTTGGCTGGGCTATACTGACCACAGTTGGGGCCCTCCTTGTCATCGGTGACAATGTACTGATGGCCCTGCGACTCGAGCCAGCCGCGTATGCCGAGTGCTCCCTCGACGCAGCCGACGAAGTTGGGGTTCTTGTCGGCATACTCCCAGCCCTTGTAGAACACCCCGACGATCTTCTTGCTGCCTGCAGACGTCTGTAGAACAAAGGAAGAATTCAATCAATGAGAATACATCTTCAAAGTTCGTGTCATAGATAGATCGGACCGCTCCATCATCTGAAATTCACGGCACAAGCAATACATCTGATGTGAACTAAACTCTATTAAATTTCACCCAAGAGGAAAAAAAACATACGCAAGGAAGGGAAAGAAAAAACTGATAGTACATGAGATGAACAGAGAATCCTGAAAAAGAAGCACAGACAACACTGAAAGGAGTGAAAATTCGCCCGACCCGCACCCGCAGCTGAGAAGCGCGAGCGGAAAGTTGCCGCGTTTTGATAAACTCGACGCAATAGCCACGGTGAATCAACGAGCACGCGAGAAATTTGCAGCAAAAATAGAAACAGGGTAACCATATCCGATCAAAACGAAGACGACGAGAAAGGTAGGGTAGGGAGGATTGGCTTACGTGTGCGGCCCTTGAGCCGAGCGCCCGGTCGACCAGCTGCCTAGCGGCGGCCCTCCACATCGCCATGAACCGCGAAGCCAAAGAAGGATCAGGGAGAAGGAACCGCACGGCGAGGAAGCGCAGGAGTGAGAGTGAGGCGGAAGAGGAACAGGACTACAACAGTGTCCAGTCGACTGTGGGGGAGGAGAACGGCACGGCGGATAAAAGGCTCCCCACCGGGACCCCGACGGGTGCGCCCCACCAATCGTCACGGTGAAACGCGGGCCACGCCGCCGCGTTCCACGTGTGCGGGGGGGCGAGATGACTGCACATCGCGGCGGTGGTCCCGGCAGCCAACGTGCGGACACCCAGAGTCCTGCTCTGGGTCAATGACAGCTGGGTCCTGTTTTTGCTGGATCCACTTGTCTGTGCTGGTGCACGTAACTCAGCTGATGGCTTTACAGATGATCATCATCACGGTCACGGCCGCACGGGAAGAAGGAAACGAACAGAAGCAGCGTGAATGGGCGCTGCGATCGGTAGCTGGCAATGGCAGCGCACGAAGCATGCCGTCCCCGTCATGGAAGAGGTTGATGACCTGATGTGAACAACGAGACGACATTAGCTGACGAAAATCACGCAATATTTTTCCATGCCCGTGCATTACGATGGGATGAAAAAAAAACTATTGAGAAACTGTTTAGATCATTTTATTTTAGAAGAATTAGAATTTACTTAATAGATTAGACTATTTGGTTTAAAATTTAATATTTTCATAACTTTTCTATGTTCGCATATAAGCCTATCTCATCTCAAAATCATAAAGCGGCCGATGAAAATTAATTTTATACATCACTATGTTATGTTTCTACTCTCCAATTTATTATACGTTGTTTAACTCGCTTCCCTACAATGAGTGAGTGGTATTTATAGCTCTAGCACATTTAGCCATTCTGGGCAACATCAGAACTTTTAACACCTAGGGTTTGTATGGGAAAAGTACGAATAGGGTCACCGGGCTGTGTGAAGGTAACATCGGACTCCCGACGCAGATCAGAACTTCCGATGGTTGGAAGCCAGCAACTTCCTACACACTTACTTAGGTAGGCTTATGTGTGTGCGAGCAACATCGGAACTTCCGATGCACGTGAGAACTTCGATGGTTTGAAGCTGGTAGCTTCTGACACTTATTTAGACAGGTTGCACGTGTGCTACATCGGACCTTTATGCACATTGAACTTTCGATGTCTATAAGTAAGTGAGTTACCTTTGACAGCGCCTATGCCGGTCTGTGTAAGAACACATCGAAACTTCTGACGCCCATCAAAACGTCCGACGTGACAAACTTTCAGAACTCACGCAATGTGCCTGTGATGTGTTCAAGTGTCTCAATAGATTTTAATTAGGTACCTGAGCACTCTAGCTTCCTTATACCAATGTGCTTTGCATCCCTCTTGATAGTACGATATTTCCTAAACTCAATTGCAAAATATAAAGCGAATTTAAACCACTTCGAGTCCGAAAACTTTTCAATCATCAAATTGAGGGGTGCCACTTCATAGAAATCATTCTTTAAATCTTTCAAGGGACCAATAGCTACAATATAACTCAATAAATGCATTAGTTTCTAAATTGGATGTCATTAATACACGAAAACCCATAACATGGGCAAATACACTTTCACATATGCTTAGCTTCCTTAGACACGACAGAAGACGAATTGGTGAAGGGTTTGCTCTAGAATAAATGTTGTGTCACTTGCCCTCATTGGTTTGCTCTCTACTACACTTGTATTTACATTCCACATTTGTGCTTGTGTAGTTGAAGCTCTTTAGTGAGTAGAATAGTTTAATTGCTTAATTAATGTAGCTCACTAGTTGTAGTTGTTGCCTCTAGTAGCTTGTCTAGTATAGTTATAGTAGTTAAACTTACTACTAGAATTGTGTAGGAGGGCTTGCATTGAAGTGAATAGGCTAGGCAAGTAGTGGCTATTAGGATTGTATTTGTTACTACTAACTTGGCTATTCACTTTCCTCTAGCCATCTAGATATCCTTGGCGGTGGGTCCCTATAGATCTATATGAAGTGATAGCGAATATCAATGTGTTTGATTGTTGAGTGTTGAATAGGATTAGCGGCAACATCACTGCGCTCTCATTGTTAAATAGAATAGGAACTTTTTCAAATTTGAGATCAAAGTTCAACAAAATTGCTCTCATTCGTATCAATTGTGCACAACAACTTCCCATGGATATGTACTCTACTTGGCCCGTTGAAAGTGCAACCGAGTTATAAAAAAATACTATCAACATTTAGATTTTCACATAGGTTTATAATGAAAATATATTTCATAATTAGCCTAGTAATACTTATTATGCATTATAAATATTGTTGTTGTTGGTGTTGTTGTTGTTGTTGTTGTTGTTCTATATATTTGGTCAAACTTGAGATTGTTCGACAAGATTTCTATTTTTTGAAGATGGAGAGAGAGTATTTCTATTCTTTTCCCTTTTTTGTTTTGTATTCTGATTTTCCGAAATGTTGGATGGATGGGATGGACCTGTTGACTCTTAGGATGAGGACAACACCGCGCTTGCTTGGATGGTGTATGACCATTCTCTTAGGACGAGCACAACACCATGCTTGCTTCTATGCTTATACACCAATAGCATTTTTTGTGCACTGTAGACAGGGCAAAGAGCTCTTAGGATGGCATGGCTGCCTTTGCCTACCTAAGAGCTAACGTTTGTTAACCTTTTTATTGAAAAGCTATAAGGACCGTTTGAATTCTTTCATTTGGAAGGAATTACAATCTATTTTATGGATTAGGTTTGTCATGGTTATGATACCCCGGGTATCTCAAGACACTGATTTGTAGCCGCTCGGGCGGCCCATGATAAACCAGCTAGTACAAGCCCAAGCGACCATGGCCCAACTAAGCCATGCAGGCCTGGGCCAAGTGCTAAGACAGGGAGTCGGCCACGACCTCTTTCCTCTCCTTTCACCGCACACTGCCCAGCTCTGCACGACCTCTCCTCCGTCCCGACCCCTGGGAGGGATGGAGAAGGGTCGAGCTCCACCAAGAACGCCTGCTCTGACCAGGGCAGGCATGCCCCACTCATTCTGCCAGGATTGAAGGGACAACTATTCCCTTGGTCCAGACGAACACCATCCCTGTGCCACACCATGTAGACGAGACAACACCGACAGGAGGTGACGACAGGTATGGTGAACCACTTTCCAAATACGGCCCAACAAGATGGGCGTACGGCCCCACCCAACACGGGATGGGGCTCGCAACTATGGCCTTGACTTCCAAGGTTAGCTAAGCCAACGAAGGCCACGACCCTGGAGCTTGGGATTGTGGCCACCGGCTCCATGACTAGCAAGACAACCCACGACCCAGGGACGGCTACCAACTCCTGTGCGACGCCCCCGGGAGATCGGGAGACGATGATGAAGGCCACGGTGAGACCACATCACATAGGACGGCTGGCGAGACACCAATGTGCCAACAGTATTGTCACGGCCAGCACTGTAGCACCATGCCACCCCATGCCGCGACGTGGGCACAAGACCGTGATGACAACCACACCCGGACGTGCGCTACACCAAGACAAGATGGCCTTCCTTACTGGCCAAGTTAGCTAGTTTCCCTCTATCAGGCTCACGACCGTTCGGTCGGGAGAACCTATCTCTTTGTATGTGGCCTGGCCCCAGACTCTATATAAGGGCGGCCAGGGCACCCTCCAAGGATCATATCCATCTTCTTTAACACTCTCCTATCTCATTCACCCTTCTTGCATACCCCATTGTTAAGAACTTCAGAGCATTCAACCGAGGAACACACACTCGATCTTTCTCTGAGACTGGACGTAGGGCTCCGGCCTAAACCAGTATAATTCTTTGTGTCTTTGGATGCTACCATCATCTTCCTAGAGTAGCATGATATTCATATAAGTTCACTAGTCGGTTGATGAAACACCGACAGTTGGCATGCCAGATAGGGGACAGTCGCTCTTGGCACCTACATCGGACTCGCTCTTGGCACAACCCTCGGTGGCTGCATCCACTTCGAAAAGCCTCGAGTTTGCCGACGCCGATGGGCCAGCACCCGTTCCTGGTCTTCTCCCTGGCCAAGCTCTATGATTCAGAGATTTAGACTTCATAGCCGACCACCTAGGTCAGCTACGCCTCTACGAAGGGAATGTGGCCCCACCGCACATCCCGATGCTCAATCATAGATCGGCTCGCATCGGTCCCGCGATCATTGACTCTGATGCACTTGCATGCAGGATCGACACCTACCTCAGGACGAACCCCGAGCCGAAACAAAGCCGGCACATTTTCTTTGTGCTGGCCAATGCCTTCGCCCAACTCTCAGGGAGCGGGCCCATGCCACCAAAGGCTGAATTCTGGAACCCTTGCACTACATTACCCTTAGGTATGAGGGATGCTACCACGCTCTTCAAGCAAGAGCTCACTAGGCGCAATCGTCGTTCGATGACGCTCAATCTCTCTAGGTTTGTGGGGATGATGGAATAGGACCCAGAGTCTATCTACGACCTCCTATCGTCAACCCCTGGTGAAATGGACTCTGAGTCCCATTTCGAGGGGAGCTGCCATCTGTTGCGGGAGTGTAACATGTTGCACCTCTCAGATAATGGGGCAGCAGCAGCGGGGGGTGGAGAGGACGATGCCCATTCGATTCCACGCACCCTCGAGGAGCAGGCGAAGTACGAGCAAGAGCGTCTAGAGTGAGCCAGAGCTTGCGAAGCTGAGCAGGCCAACGAACGCAATGACTCCAGATGCCCTAGTCCACCGCACCTCAACGCCGAGGGCACGTAGGCGTGGGCACACCACGTATACGATCAAATTCAGCAAGGCAAGAGGGAGACGCCTGTACACTCTCGAGCCCTCGATCGACGAGGGAAACACATTCACAAGGAAATTCGAGACTTGTTGGAAGCTGTGACGGTACAATAGGCCCAAAGCTCTGCAGAGAGGCGGCACCCTGACCAGTATCATACACGTCTCCTCTGCACACGGTGCCCCCGAGGGACCCCACGCACCGACCATGCTCTGGCCCGAAGATGATGGAGTGGCGCACGGGCAGAAACCTTCCCCAGCGCGTAGCTGCTTTGTCGGGAACCACAACACCGCCCCGGTCCAAGGCGGCAGACACCCTGAGCCAGACCTGGCAAACAGGGACCAGCTATACTATGGCGACAGTGACCCAGACAACCACGGTCGCCACCCTAGGATCTAAGACGCACAGCGTAGTCTGAGCCCGGACGCTTGCGGCCTGCAGGTGTTAGCGGAGAAGATCCGACAGACGCCGTTCCTAGCGTGGTTCCACGCATCGCCGAACGTCTCCAAATACTCTAGGGACACTAACCCCGCCTATGGCTGGAATACTTTCGCTTCGCGTTGTTGAGCAGGCAGGGCGAATGATGACCTCTTCATCATCCAGTACTTGCCACTCTACCTCACGGAAAGCGCCCGAGCATGACTCGAGCACCTCCCCGGCGACAGCATCCACTCATGGGCTGACTTCAAGCGCGTCATCGTAGGGAACTTCCAAGGCACATCGTGTGCCCTGGAAATTTCTAGGATCTCAAAGCCTGCAAAAAAAGGCAAGGAAACTCTACGCGAGTACATCCGCCGCTTTTCCGAGAAGTGCAATGAGCTTCCCGACATTGTAGATGTGGACATGATCGGAGCATTCATCTCTGGCACAACCAACAAAGCCCTTATCCACGAGCTCGGACACTATAAACCATGAACGACGTGGGAACTACTCGACCTCGCCACAAGCCATGCCTCCAGCGAGGAGGCCATCGATAGAATCCACAAGCAGAAGGCTAGTAAGCTGTTGGTATTTATTAACTTGTTACTTGTTTAAGTAGCCACCTAATGTTGTTGACATTTCTTAACATCACTTTTGCTAAGTTGTCATCCCTAGCTATGATGCCAGAAATGCTTGTTGGTACTATCTAGTGCCACTTCTAGAATGACACTAAGAAGTACTTTAGTATTTTATATGACTAGAAAGAATATATATATATATAAATAGATCTGCAAGTGCACAGATAATATACCATTGTAGCACTTTACCCGAGAGTATTCCAGGTATCGTTATTTATTTTTTTACCACAGGAAAGGACGGGTAGTTGGAATGTATTAATAACTTATACGTATGATGGAGAAGTAAACCATAGCCAAACTTCTACTCACAACAGGGGTAAGTCAAGAGATAAATATGATAAGTAATGATAATGATAAATGATCACTCAGAGTACTCATTTCTATGGCATTAGCATTGCTAAGTAGAAATAAGAGGAATAATTCCAAAGTCATTATTTATTACAAGTCAAATCATACATTGATTAGTGCAATTACACTTAGTAGTCATGGCTAAGATCAACTTCATATCTACACATAAGGGATATTACTAAGGAAGATTAAGAATAGAGCTTGTCTTCCTTCGTAAATAGATCCTATTTGTCCTATATTCGGGGAGTGGACTACAAAGGACTCAACGAGAGTGTCACATCCGTGATCTACCACATGGCTCGGAATATAGGGTGCATCCGCAGGTAAACAACGTATAAGCACCACACTTACACAATGTCGACCACTCACCCCATGTACAGTGGAGCGAGCGCTATACGAACTTATGCTTGAATATAATGATAATCTAGCTATACTAAGCATATAATCAAAGTAGACGATGAACATAATAACTAGGAACATGAATAATATTAAGAACAATGTCAAATCAATTGTACCAAATATATGAATAATGAAAGATACAAAAAAGGATACAAGGGGCTATACCAAGCCACGCTTCTTGACAAGATCAGGAATCCAAGCGAAGCTTGCCTCCCTCTAGATCTAGCCTAGCTAGCTATGCCCTAGAATATAGTGGAGCTCTAAGGAAGATTAGAGTTTCTTTCTTCTTGACTGAATGACTTATGCCTAAGAGAGAGGGGGCAGGGGTTGTTATATATAGGGCGGAGCGTCAATTCTGAGTCCTCGGATCAAACCGACTTAAAAGAATGGCGTAGATGCAAACTCTAAGGCGGTGGAGAACCGACATTTGAAGGAGGGGGCTAACAGGTGGGCCAGGGGGCTGGCCGGCATTCTAGTGGTTGCCTCTTGTGGCCTTCTTCGGTGTGGAGTCCTCTGGTGTTCTCTGAAACCTTCTAAAGCTATTTTTGTCGTGGATAAGCGTGATTAATTCTGACGTTTGGGTCCACCTTAACGGATTTCTGAATAAACCCTGCTGAAAATACAGATTCACCAAAACTTATGGAATTTGTTAGTTTAGACCCCTAAACGTATGTTGGTGATTACTTTCATGCCTTTATACAAGTTATATTGATGCTTTATAATAGTTGTTAAATACCGTTAACAAACTCCCTCAAGTTTAACCTTTGCTTGTCCTTGAGTAATGCTAAACTCAGCAATGGATTAGTAATTTCTTCAATATTTTCACTCCTCAAAAGTACACATGCGTTCAAGCAAGAATTCTCCTCCGGATTAGAATAAACTATTCTGACTTTCAAACTTACTCATATTACCTTCAACCATGGGACTTCTTAGCTTTCACTTGGGTCTTGAGCAATTGAAAGACAGAACGATCAAGTCAAGCACTATGTCTCAAGTTCTTTGCTCAACCATTATTCCAGAGTTTTTATAGGTTTTTAAAATAAAACTCAAAGCTTCCATTGTATGACACTCTCAAGTCTCTCGATATATGTTGTATTTGTGTATCCTCATCAAGGTAATAGTGATGTTATGCCTTTTCTTTCTACAACTAGGGCTTATGTGGAGTTCATAGGAGTGGAAATAGCATGAAAGATCATACTTGCAATACATATATTGTAAAGTCAAACCAAGGATCCAAAGAGAGTTGAGTCATACAATCAAATCAAGATGTGCATGTGTATGGATATATATGGTAGCTAACCTAATTCTACTATGCTCCATGAAAACATATCTCTCTTTTGAAACTTGAAAATATTTTTGTAAGAAAACATAGGCTATCTTATTCGTCTCTCCTTTTTTTCGGTGGGTGTCTGAGTACCCATTGTTTTAGATATCTCGGACACTTGTTCATTTTTTCAACTCTTTTTTTCTTTTTTATGAATAACTTTTGCATAGCCCAAACTTCTTTTCTGCAACAAAACTTTTGAGAGATAGCAACAAGAACTTGGAGCATTATTTGGTGGATATCCTATCAAACATATTTTTTGTGTTTACTTCCAGTGTAGGAGTAAAACATTTTTGGGTAGATCTAGATGGAATGACATGTTTTTGCGCCTACCCCCTAGTGTAGGAGTAGTGCATATGTGGGTGGTGTGTACATGATCTTGATTTTAAGAGCATGACAAACCTCTCATAAGGGTCAACAAAGCTTGACAAAACTTAATGCAAAACAAGCAGCATATAAGAGTGGAACTTTTTCTAGTCTAAATAACATGTATGGCTCTGGTAGGAATTCAAGCTTTGTCATACAGGAACTCATCGTGAAACATTTTTGCATTTTTCAAAAGATAAATCTTCAGAACTTTAGCATCACACGGAACAAGATATACAGCAGCTCAGACCTTCTCATATCATATCCGTCAATTACCTAGACTTAGATCAAGCATATGCTACCCACAAGTTTCAAGTTTAGAGTAAATTCTCATATCAACACAGTTTTATCCAAAACTCTAGAGAATTCAAAGCTGAAAACTAGGTACTTGAAAGGAATTACAATAAAACAACTATTCATCATTTGCATTCAAGATATTATCTTCAGAGTCCTTTTTATTTATTCAGCTCTTAAAAACAGAAAACTAGACACACATTTTTTTATTTTTTTTTCATTTTTAAGATCACACATTACTAATATATATCTAAGACAAAGACAAATTTTTATTTTGTTTTTAGTTATGCACTTTTTTTAGCTTTTGTATAGCAAACTTAGAAATAGTAAAACAAAACGGAAAGAAATACTTATCTAGATACATGGGGATGCCCTTCCCCCAAGCTAGTTGTTGGCGTGATTGTTTAAACTTGTACCATTCAGAGCGGCTTCACCCGCGGTTGCCCTTTTTATCCATCAGGAAGTTAGGTTCCTCTGTGGCTTTAGCCTGTTGGAGCTGACTGAGGAGGATGTATTCCTAGTGGAATGAGATGAAGTCGACTGGGTGAACTTGCTCGTGACCATCCTGCGAAATACAATAAGAACACAAAAAACTTGTGGAACGAATTAGGATAAAAGGGTTAGCGGTCTGTCGTCCGAAGATTAGTTGTTTTGGGATTGGAAATATTTTTGAAGTGGCAGAATTCTAACATGATGCCTATCTCATATATTTTTTTGGATTTTCTGATTAAAATGGAATATAACTAAATGTATGTATGGTACTTTTTTATTTTTATACCACCATGGTGAATATTCTTGCGGGTTTTTACACACCGTAGAATTATTTACATGGGGCTTAGAGCATCTCCAAGATTGCCCCACATTTTTCTTCCAAAAACTCCATGTTTTCCAACTCCCAAAAGGGTATTGGGATAAAAAAAGAAAGCCATTTTCAAGAGTACCCCATATTTAACTTAAAAAAAATCAAAATCTTAGTCCCACACCCTTTTTCCTTCGCGTTTTTTCCCGTCGCGACCCCCGATCGTCTGCCGTCGCAAGCTAGGCTAGGGGCCTCGTTGAGCAGGCGGCCACCAGGAAGCAGCAACATCAGCCAGCAAGCATCAGTACTAGTACCAGCCGACAAGGAGACGCCCAGCAGCATAGTAGCATGCATCACAGGACCATATACGCAATATGTACCTGCAAATCTCGGCGGCAGAGATGCAACAGCCGGCCACGTACGTGTTATGTACATGCAAATCCTGGCGACAGAGATCCAGCAACCGGCCATGGCCAGGCCAATTCCGTTGCCGCCGACTTCCAGGCCAATCCTGACGGCGGTGGCCATGCCAAGTACGGCGGCGGTGGCCATGCCAAGCACGGTGGTGGTAGCGGTAGCGGGCGGCAGGAAGCCCAACGATCGGCCAATCACCATACGCCGGCAACAAGCCCTACGATCGGCAAATCAGCACACATCAGCAATGATCGAGCAGTATACGTTGTCCCTGATCTACGGTGGCAACACTTCTTCCCTCGACAGCGTGCATGGGAGTGGAGAGTCGTAGCAAAAAAATATCACGCCAACGAGGGAGACCACAATGACGCGGTGAAATCCGGATCCACGCAACTTGGATGCGCGCATTTTTACACACAGAGGAGGTCGGTTTGCCAAGTGCTAAAAGATGAGGAAGGGATATGGGGTACTCTTGGAGATGAGTTTTTCTCTTTTTTTCCAAAAAACATGGATGGGGAAGGGATATGGGGCACTCTTAGAGATGCTCTTAGGATTTTTAATGCAACAATAAATTTTTTATTTTATTTTCTAAGTGCAAAGCAAATGCAGAAAAATAAAATATGCTAAAGTAAGAATAATTCATGCAATGCGAAAAAGTAAATATGAATAACTACTGATTTACCTCCTAGCGAGGGTTCGGATTTTAATTCCTCCGGACAGGACTCTTCTCCAGTCTTGTTCATTGTTTGGGTGCATCTACCGGTCCTGGAGATGGAGACCTTGATAGTTGCACCTCTTGTGATGGTGGCTCTAATGATGCCACCTTTTCCTTCGACACCTGCTTGGTCTGTGGACTTGATTTGGGTGTAGTCTGTTCATGCTTCATGGCTTCTACTTCCTCTTCATTCTTGGGGAGTTGATTCTTCCGGTGTTAAGATGCTTGGCATCTCCTCTTGGAGCGGATTTTCTTTGCCTGATCATAAGTTGTATAACTATTGAAATAACAACGTACCTTTTGTCCAAGGAATTGGAAGTGGACTTGTCCAGATCCGACGTAGATGATCGCGTTAGTGGTGTTGAGAAACGGTCTTCCAAGGATGATAGGTATGTCTTTTTCTTCTTCTCCCATATCTAGAACCATGAAATCGGCGAGGACATAGTGATCTTGTATTCTTACCATGATGTCTTTTGCTATTCCCTCTGAAAATCGGATTGATTGGTCTACCATCTGCAATTGTATATATGTAGGGAACAAAGGTTTATCACAGAATAAGTAGTCATATGTTACTTTAGACATTACGTTGACACCCGATCCAATATCTTAGAAGGTGCTATGGAAGATTCTTTGTCCAATGGTACACTCAATTGTTGGTATGCCAGGGTCTCCCTTCTTAGTAAGGAATGGTGAAGCGAGAAGGTGGTCGTACTCTGATCGGAGTGTGTTCATCATCTTGACTAATTCTTCTTGTGACTGCCTAGCCTTGTTCTTCCTTCTTGGGTTGTTTCTCTTCTTGCTTACTGTTGTTTCTTCGGGTAGGTACGCCATTTGTGGATGACTAGGAGAGTGATGTATACGATTCTTGAAGGTAAATTTCTCCTTTCTATCCTTGATTGTGAAACAGATCTTGGCATTGTCCGCGTAGATGATGGCTTTTGTGGTGCTCAGCAAAGGTCGTCCCAAAATAATGGGTGCCCTTATATCTCCACCTTTTTCTACCACCACGAAGTCTACGGGTACATAGGACTGTCCCATGCGTACATAGATGTATTCAAGAATTTCCTTGGGGTAGCAAAGTGACTGATCTGCAAGCTGCAAATGCATGTTTGTGTACAACAAAGTATCTCCATTAATTTTATCATAAATTACCTTTGGCATAATACGCTTGCTCCGAAGTCACAGACAACTTCTTGGAAAATGTGATGTCTAATAGCTATGGGGATGACAGGTCTTCCTGGATCTCCTTTCTTGACACGCAAAGACATCCTTCCAAGCCCTTGTTGATGGCTCTATGTAGTAGTATCCTACATTGTGAATATTGATAAGATTTGCGGTTTTAGATCTTCCGGTTGCCCTAGAATCTTACCTTTGTCGGTCGAAGGAACGCAGCCGCTAGCTGAGCTATTTGTGATTCTATCATTTTATTAAAGCTATGCTGGTTTTTAATGGCTGAGGAGAAGCTATCCATTCTATTATTTATATTTTCTAAGATTTTATCATCTGAAGCTAGTTTCTAAATAAGCCCTCCATAATTTTAGCTTGGCCAGAAATTAATTCTCTCAAGGGTGGTTGATTATTGAAATTATTACCTTGATAGTTACCTTGGTACTTCGGCCTTTGTTGCTGATTCCATCCTTGATTCTGTTGAGGACGATAATTGTTGTTGTTGATGAAGTTCACATCCTCATGGGTTTTAGGACAGTTGTTCCCTGAATACCTAGTGTTGCCACATTCTTCACATGTCATGCGGGAATCGTGAATGTGCAAGACTTCTTGCTTCTCATTGGCTCGATCTTCAAGCTTTTTCATCAGTAAATCCAACTTAGCAGACAACATGTCTACCTCCTTGACTTGATGCATACCTCCACCTCTCTTGGTCTAAAGACGTTTTTCATTCCAACCTGGGTTGGAGACCATCTTCTCCACAAGAGTTGTTGCTTGTGTGATTGTGAGTGACAAAAATGCACCTCTAGTAGCGGCATCCATATTCTCACGGGTGCTGTTAGTTAACCTACGGTAGAAAGTCTATATGAGTAGCCAATCCTCCATCCCATGGTGAGGACATTCTGATATGTAGTCTTGGAAGCGTTCCCACGCCTCTGGGATAGATTCATCATGTTGCTGCTGAAAACTTGAGATTCTCCCACGCAGAGCATTGGTCTTGCCTGTGGGAAAGTACTTTGCTAGGAAGGTAGTGGAGCAATTCTCCCAGGTAGTATTGCTATCTTTGTTGGCGTAGAACCATTTCTTCATCTTCCCCAAAAGTGAGAATGGGAAGAGGCGAAGTAATATGGCGTCTCTAGTAACTCCTTTGATGGTGAAAGTGCTACAAATCTTCAAGAAGTATTGGAGATGAGCAGTGGCATCTGCATGTGCCTTTCCACAAAACTGGCTAGCTTATACGATGTTGATGAGAGCTAGCTTGAGCTCAAAAGGATTGTCTCCAATGTTGATCGCCGGTCTAGTATAGATGTTTGCCGTAGTTGGAGCAAAGAATTCATGGAGAGTCTTGTTGGCCATAGCTTCAAAAACTGGTGTTAAGCTCCGCCTTGTCTGGTTGTCTTCTGATTCTAAAGCTGGAACTTTCTTGAGTTTAGCCCTAGTCCTCCTGATTAATGCTTCTAGATCTTCAATGTAGTTTGTCGGAAGGTCAAAACCGGTCATACATTACCCTGCATAAGATATAAAAATAGACAAAACAAGGGTATGCCTGTTAGAGCAGTGGTGAATGGTTTTCTCGATCACATCAATAAGTAAAAGTTTATCAATATTCCTTTTTGCCTAGCTACCTTCCCCGGCAACGGTGCTAGAAATACTTGTTGGTATTTATTAACCAGTCACTTGTTTAAGTAGCCACCTAATGTTGTTGACATTTCTTAACATCACTTTTGCTAAGTTGTCATCCCTAGCTATGATGCCAGAAATGCTTGTTGGTACTATCTAGTGCCACTTCTAGAATGACACTAAGAAGTACTTTAGTATTTTTTGTGACTAGATGTGACTAGAAAGAATATATATATATATATATATATATATATATGAAGAGATCTACAAGCGCACAGATATACAATTATAGCACTTTACCCGAGAGTATTCCAGGTATCGTTATTTATAGTTTTTTCCATAGGGAAGGACGGGCAGTTGGAATGTATTAATAACTTATACATATGATGGAGAAGTAAACCATAACCAAACTTATACTCACAACAGGGGTAAGTCAAGAGATAAATATGATAAGTAATGATAATGATAAATGATCACTCAGAGTACTCATTTCTATGGCATTAGCATTGCTAAGTAGAGGAATAATTCCAAAGTCATTCTTTATTACAAGTCAAAGCATACGTTGATTAGTGCAATTACACTTAGTAGTCATGGCTAAGATTAACTTCATATCTACACATAAGGGATATTACTAAGGAAGATTAAGAATAGAGATTGTCTTCCTTCGTAAATAGATCCTATTTGTGCTATATTCGGGGAGTGGACTACAAAGGACTCAACGAGAGTGTCACATCCTTGATCTACCACATGGCCCAGAATATAGGGTGCATCAGTAGGTAAACAATGTATAAGCACCACGCTTACACACTATCGACCACTCACCCCATGTACATTGGAGTGAGCGCTATACGAACTTATGCTTGAATATAATGATAATCTAGCTATACTAAGCATATAATCAAAGTAGACGATGAATATAATAACTAGGAACATGAATAATATTAAGAACAATGTCGAATCAATTGTAGCAAACATATGAATAATGAAAGATACAAAAGAGGATACAAGGGGCTATACCAAGCCACGCTTCTTGACAAGATCAGTAATTCATGCGAAGCTTGCCTCCCTCTAGATCTAGCCTAGCTAGCTATGGCCTAGAATATGGTGGAGCTCTGAGGAAGATTAGAGTTTCTGCCTTCTTGACTGAATGACTTATGCCTAAGGGAGGGGGTAGGGGCTGGTATATATAGGGCGGAGCGTCAATTCTGAGCCCTCGGATCAAACCAACTTGAAAGAATGGCGTAGATGCAAACTCTAAGGCGGTGGAGAACCAACATTTGAAGGAGGGGGCTGCAAGTGGGCCAGGGGGCCGGCTGACATACATGTGGTTGCCTCTCACAACCTTCTTTGGTGTGGAGTCCTCTGGTGTCCTCTAGAACCTTCTAGAGCTAATTTTGTCGTGGATAAGCACGATTAATTATGATGTTTGTGTCCACCTTGATAGATTTCTGAATAAACCCTGCTGAAAACATAGATTTACCAAAACTTATGGAATTTATTAGTTTAGACCCCTAAACCTATGTTGGTGATTACTTTCATGCCCTTATACAAGTTATATTGATGGTTTATAATGGTTGTTAACTACCGTCAATATAAGCTCAACCACGTCAGTTTTGACAAAATAATTAGGTTGCCATGCCACAACCATGGCTACCCAGTCAAGCACACCCTTGAAGACTGTGACCTCATCAAACGCTGCTTCAAGGCGACTACAAGACCACCAGCCCGGACTCATTGTCCAAATGCACCGATAACAAGGGTAAAAGGGATGCATATCCTGACCCGAAAGGGTGCCTCATGATCTTCGATGAACTGGCGGCGTACGAGTCCAGACGTCGGTCGAAGCTCATGACTAGGGAGGTTAACATGGCCACATTGGGTGAGGCCGTCCCGGCCTTCCTGAAATGGTCAAAAACGGCGATCACTTTCGACAGAAAGGATCACCCCGACCACATTCCGCAGCCGGGGCTCTTCCCCCTTGTCGTTGATCCCATCATCAGCAAGACCCACCTATCTCGCATCCTCATGGATGGCAGGAGCAGTCTCAACCTCCTATACACCAAGACCTATGATGCCATGGGCCTATCACGAGTCGCTATATGGCCATCCGACGCTCCATTCCATGGAGTCATACCCGGGCTCTAGGCCGTTCCTCTCAGGCAGGTTGACCTACCTGTGATGTTCGGAGGTCGGGCAAACTTCCACATGGAGACACTCACCTTCGAGATAGCGGACTTCCCTAGCACCTACCGCGCTACCTTAGGTCAGCCATGCTATGCCAAGTTCATGGCTATCCATAACTACACTTACCTAAAGCTTAAGATGCCCAGTCCTCATGGGATCATCACCGTAGGTGGGGACCTTCATCAAGCCCACCTCTATAAATGGGAGAACTATGAAATTCCGATGGCCGCATGTCAAAGCCCAGAACCTCGACCTGTCCAGGCAATGATGACGGTCGAGGTCATGTTCGAGGCAAGCACCAATGAGAAACCTCTAGGAGTTAGGACCGAACGTGACTCCTCTATATAATAGAGAAGCACGCGGAGGCCATGACCAAAAATGACCTCGGGCGCGATGCACAGGAGGACCCACTATGACCCGGTGAGGGGCAATGTGATCAACCAGCATCGTAGAGCTCATAACATAGCATGCCTCTCGGTCGGTCGAGCCAAACGCTTGGGGGCTTGCCGCACCCATGACACTAGAGATGAAGCTCGTGGCAATGACACGAGCCCCTAGCGCTCGCACAACCTCAGGACTCCATCGGTAGGGGTTTGTACATATTTGTTCACACCAATTCCTTCTCGCACCCAAGGTTTGTGATGCAACCGTTAGTGCACGTTTAGGATCGCACGATTGCAACGCTCCGGTAGTGCACCCGTTCCTCGAGTGACCCGTGTTAACCCGCGCAAGCCAGTCAACGTGACTGACTCATGGGGGATACATTACGGTACATCACGCGCTAGCGCACACTAATGGGTCGCATGAAACCAAACCCTAAGAGCTAGCCCTAGGCAAGGTCAAGCACTCGTGCGAACAGGAAAAGGTTCGAAAAGCATTACCGTGCCCTAAAAGCTGAGAGGTCAAGAGAAAGCGCAACACCACCTGATCTGCTCTACGACGTCCTGGTCACAAAAATAGAGTCATGCTAGACTTAGTCCAGTGGGTCGCACGCCGGGCAAGGTCGCACGACAACGGCATATCGAACGACCAGATCGCTAACAGTCACGGCAGATCATTGGCAAAAGAAGGAACAAGAAATCATAACAGTCAAACTAAAAATGTTTCTTTATTCATTTAAAGGACCCTAGGTACAACCTAAGGCCCTTGGCCATCGCCGTGGAGGATGTCCTCCACGACCACAGTGGCCATGACGGCAGCCGCGGTGGTGGCAAAGTCGCCGACCAGCTCCTCCTGCCCGGCGTGGTCCGGGAACTCGAGCTCTACCCAGGGCGAAGCTCCTGGTCGATGCACAGCTGCATGGCAGCGAGGGTGATGCCAGCTCTCTGCCAGATCCCTGCTGCCATCGCCCGCTCGTGGTCCTCTACCGCGAGGGTCTCCTGGAGGTGGGCCACCTCTGCCTCATGACGGGAGGCCACCAGCTAATCCTCCAACACTGATGACAAAACAACATGAAGATCAGAGGTTGCGAACATCGGACAAGGAGTTAAGATAGGGAGAACCCTTACCCATGATGCGGGCCTAGGCGTCGGTAGTCGTCGCCTGCACAGCGGTGGTCTCCCTCTCTGAGGTGGAAAGGGCCACCCCGACAGCATTGAGGCAGAGCTCCAGCTGTCCTATAACACCCTAGTGTTAAGCATTGCATTTGGCATTTGCATTTCATGAGCACAAGCATCATCAAAGCATTCATGAGCATGAGCATATGAAGTTTCATTTTATTTACCTTATCTTTATCACATGTGATGTTGCTCATATACTTAATTATGCTTATGATCATATGTGACCAATGCATGAGATGGTTGTGAGGTCACCAAAAGACCTTCGACACATCTAGAATGGTGGATGGAACAACTTTTGTATTCATGACATGAACCAATTTTGCTTTTAAGTGTTAGTGTACTTTGAAATGTCATTTTCATGATGCTAGTTTGACCAAAGTTGAACAATAGCTTAGATTGTTTGCATGGCTATGTGACCTAAATAAAAGTTGTAGTTCACATCAAGGGTAACAAACTTTATTTAAGGGTCATGAGCTGAATCAGTGTCTAACATGGTCAAATGGAGCTCACATGTATCAACAAAATGTTGTTTGGTGACTCAAGAAATTTTCTAAGTGTTGAAGCTGTTTTTAGTTTCAAAGTAACTTGCTTTGGAGCACTATAGTTTAAAAACCATTGGGAATTTGGCTAAACTCCTTTAAGCATTTTTGTAGTGTTCACGTAGCTCTACAAATTTTATTAATGAAGCTTGCACTGATTCGCCATGGATTAGGAGTACTAATCACTTGAAGATGCGCTGCCAGTCAGGTTTAGGGTGGACTCAATCGGTGCCGCGCGCACGTCGTGGCCGACCGATGTTGGGCCACGGCCGCCGCGTGGTGGCCGTACATCGGCATCGGCCCCCCCATTAGGCCGGCGCGGGCAGATAAGCATGCCACTCCCTCCCACTCTCTCTCATGCGCTCACTCGCCCCTGCCTCGCCTCCCTCTTTTGCTCTCGCACTCGCCGAGTGAACCGCAGCACTGCGCTGTTGCCGCTGCACCCCTGCCCCGCTCGTATGCCCCCACCACCGCGCCATTGTGCGATTGCTCGTGCACACCACTCGGCCATCACCTCCTCCACCTCATCGACCTATTATTCGTGCCAATCGAGCCAAGGTAAAGGCCTACGAGCGAGTTCGCTGTTGCTGCGCCCTCGTTGGAGCGCCGCCAAGCTTGTGCTCGCTGTGGCCATGCTCCACCGAGCCATCTCGCTCACGCTTTTCTCTCGTTAGGGTTAGCCTAGTGTCACGTCTAGCTCACGCCGCTGGCCATCGAGCCAACGCCGGCACACCGGTGCCGAAATGTGGCTGCGCACAGCCGTGCTCATGCCGCCGTGCCGCCATGCTTGTGGCCAAGCTTCGCCGCTGCTCCACCTTGATCTAATCCATGCCGTAGAGCTTCGCTAGGGTTTGTAGATGCCGTAGCCATGCTCGCCTGGCCATGTCATCACCGGGGATGGCCGGAGCACCACCACGCACCGCCGCCGAGCCGCCATACTTGCCGACGAGCTAGCTTCGATGATCCTCCGAGCAAATCAAGGGTACCTGTTGGTGCCGAATAGGATGGGGAACACGTTGGTGCCGACCTTGTCATCGGTGACCTCGCTAACGGTGAATTGTCGCCGATCAAAGCCATTGCTCTGCTCGGATTCACTAACATGTGGGGTCAGTTGACCCACGGGGCCCAGTTGTCAGCACCTCTATGGTGGATAGACCGGGTGCACCTAGCAGTTAGAGTTTAGTTATTTTTGACTTATTTTCACAGATTTGAATACAAACTTCAAAAATTCATATCTGGAACTAGGAGTATCCAAATGAGGTGAACCAAATTTTGTTGGATTCATATTGAAGTGTACTATTTGCTAAAAATATTAAATCTGCTGATTAGAGTATTTTTTTGGGAGAATTAAATTGAGCAAGATAAGTGCTTTTAAAGTAGTTTATATCTTGTAAAATGCATAACTTGAGCTAAGAAGGTGATAAAATTGTGATTCTAATTTTACTGGTCTTGTGTTGACATTCTCTAGCTAGGAAAAATAGTAAAACTACAGTAGGCATACTTAAAATATGGTCTTCCTATTTAATCTTGATTAATTGCTAGTTTCTAGTGAAATTAAATGGGGTAAAAATACACAACATATCATCATGCAAATTTTTACACAGTATTCCTATGCTAGGAGGAAAGTAAGAAACATATTAAATCTGTTGCTTGACCCTTTTTACTAGGCTAAACTATTTTTTGCTAAAATAAGCATATGTAACTTGTCATTTTATTAGAGGTGGCTATACTTATCCAAATGGCATGAAATTTGTACAGTAGACTATTGGGGTCATTTTTAGGCTACTGTAATTTTCTAAGAATTTATTGAGCACTAGAAATATTTATCCTTTAAATCACCTTATTATATGAGACAATTAATAAATGAATATAAATAAATTAGTTAGGCTTAACCATGATGTTTTCCGTGGTGTTTGTGATTCATATAATCTGTGGATGCTATTAGTTAGGCTTAGAAGTAATTGGTTATGGGCAGCTAGTTAATTATTGCTTTATAATTCAACTAGATGGCTACTTGTATAGTTTCTGTTGTGGTGATAATTTCATGATGATAATGGTTTTTTCTATAAAACTTGTTAATAACAAAGTTGTAGATAACTTATTTATCTACCTTGTGTTAAATTTTCATAGTCATAGGCACAATGGTTTAAGAATTATAGCTATTAGAAATCTGCTATCAGAAATGACTTGTTCTCTGGATAGATCTGAAATATTGAATTGTTGAACCTAGATAATTGTTGAATCACATTAAGATAATTAAAATAAAGTTGTAGGAAATTTCAGAAGCTTTCCAGAATGTACACAACCATATTATTTTGATGTGTATAACACCAGTTATGGTCAAAACAAGTGCCTGCTGTCTTGTAGTCCAGAAAATGATTTATATAAGTGTTTGTTTAAGTTACTAGAGAAGAGATACGCACCTATTCAGTAAAAGAAAAATGTAACTTGTTATCACCTTAATACAATGCTACCGAGAACACTTATGAGGATGCATTCATCACATCATATCATATTATACA
This sequence comes from Miscanthus lutarioriparius, assembly GCA_904845875.1. NCBI lineage: Eukaryota > Viridiplantae > Streptophyta > Magnoliopsida > Poales > Poaceae > Miscanthus > Miscanthus lutarioriparius. The sequence continues at coordinate 46,839,178 of CAJGYO010000018.1, read as the reverse complement.
TGTCATTATATATGCATCCATGATATCTTATTTCCTACCCATGCATATAGGATTGTCTGAGGGGATAACTCTATTGGAATTCAATAAAGAGCCGGAGGAACAACAGGAGACACCTTAGCCCATAGCTCTAGAAGGCGAGGAGCAAACTTTTGAAGACTTACTCGAGTGCCCAAACCATAGGCCAACTTCTTTTCTCAAAGGCAAGCCCCGGAGCATTTTAAGCCTTCCATGTTTTACCAAATATCACTTGAGTCCTTTTATGTTTGATGCATTAGGTTATAAGAGTTGATTGGAAACACTTGATGCATAACACCACCTTGTCTAGATATATATACCTTTAACCCTATGTAGGTCGAGGATCAAATATATGCTTAGCCATGCTTAGACCGGTAGAAGTCAAGTGATTTCCTATGACCTGCGAGATATAGGTGGATACCGAAGCACGGTTGGCTATATTTGCTATCGTGGAAAAGAACCATGGGGTAATGTAACTGGAGGTCGGGCGGAGTCTATGTGTAGGTTGACTCATATGATTCTGTCTGTGCTGATTAAGGATCGTACCGTTGTTGGCACTTCTGTCGATATTGAACGCATGCCTCTCACTTAGCTAGCCGGATAACTCGTTCCGACCGTGAAGCCGAGTAGCTCAACTCAGGACGAGCCCCGTTCTATAAGAGTTCGCACTCTGGATGGTAGTAAGGATGTGGGGGAGCCAGACGTGATCCCAAGGGCAGGCTAGGCCTGAACATCCTGGCAGCTGGTCGTCCCTGATTGTGCGGCTCTGATCGATCCCATGAAATGTGGACCCGAGTTGTACCAAAGGTGACCTAAGGTGACCGTTGATCTGGTCTACCTAGGTTTTGTGTTAGGAATAAATTCTCAGCTGATTGAAATCGATCTGAATCACCGTCTCTCTCGGACAGTGAGAAACTTGGCTAGTCCCAACATCATAGTAATTGTATTATGGAATGATGGTTATGAAGAACATGGAATTACTACATCGGCTACGGTTATTATTGTTATGCTCTTAAATGATATACCACATGTTTGGCATGGGTTAGTTCCTAATCTAGAGATGAATAGCTATAATTAACTTGATGACCTAATTACAACTGTATACTTAAATTGGTAAGCTTTTTATGCAAAATGTTGTCAAGCTAGCTCCACTTATAAAGCCTTACATGATCCTTGGAGTCACTTTATTTTTGGTTTATGACGGGTAAGTCTAGCTGAGTACCTTCTTGTACTCTGGGTTTATTTTCCATTGTTACAGATAATACGATGTATCATGGCTACTACAAGAACTGCCTCTGTCCCACCGTGGATGAGGAATAGGGCCCTAGGCAGGGCATCTCTTGTTAATCCCTCTCTTATGCTTTTGTGGGATTGTGATCATGAGTTAGTACCGTATTTGAACAGTGATGGAGACATTGGTTTCAAACTCTATTTGTTTTTGCTACTATTTTATCTAAACTTGGTTTATAACAACTTTTAATCGTACTCTGATGTATGAAACTGTATTTGTGAACTTTATGTAACATGTGACATGTATGTTGAATCATGTACGATCTTGGTTGTATGTTGGATGAATTGAGACCCTTCGTGGTACTCGACAGACTACCGGGTTTATATGGGCTCAAGTATGACAGTGCGACCGCTTGTGGGCTGCTATTGTACTTGTGCTCTTATAAATTGGACGGTTCTGCTACAGCTGGCATCAGAGCAAGATTCAACATTAATTGCCACATGTGTATTTAAAACAATGGTTTTTGTTTTCCAAAACCAGTTTTTAGCAACTTATAGCTATATATATAGGTGTATAAAAATAAAGTTTGAATCTACAGTGTGCTAGTGATCACTTCCTTTAAGTCCAGTTAAGGATTTCATGTGGCTAATTAAGTACTAACTTGGGGTTTTTTATTTTCGTCATCCATACGGCGTGCTATTGTATGGATGCCATTCACTTGAGTGGTAATGTATGGATCAACTGCCTCTACGCCCAAGGTAAGATGCCACTCATCATCATAATGGCATGACCGCAAGATGTGAGCGTGCGGTCTCTGGGGAGAGTTAGCTTTGATACTGAAGTATATATATGTCTCATATATATACGGAGGTATTTAATTGTGGGTTAGCTTTGATACGACTATATGTGCATATTTATATGTATATATAGGACGTATTTACTTTGGGTAGCTTTGATATGGAAGTATATATATATATATATGGGTATGTATATATGGAAGTATTTAGCTTGCAACCTAGAGCCTAGATTTTCATTTTTGCATATATAATTGTGGGGTTGGGCTGAAATGAAATTTTTGTGCAGGTACTCTAATAGCAAAACGTGTAGCCCACTAGCTACGTTATATATGAGAGAACACATGTATGCCACCGTGTATGCCGTTAGAAGTTTTAATTTTCCTAAGTTTGTGAGGACGTATGGAACATGCATGCATCATGATCAATCATTCATTACACACTTGCATTGTTCCTCCCCTTATAAGTCTCTTATTCGGTTAAGTAACTCTTTTCTATTATAATGTTGTTATCACGAGAGTTGCACCATTTTTTTGAAACAGATGGCAGCATCAACTGGGAGTGAGACTTTCCTAAAAATGTTTGGTACCCCTGCCCTACTTTGGAGGGTCCTGCATTATGTGGGATATACCAAACCACCTCTCTATTCCTAGAATGTGGTATACCTAGAGGGATAGCCATGGTATGAGGTGCAGCTAACCATACATGCTCGTACCCAAGCACCCCTATGGCAGGAGTGGAAGGCAGATTCCGAAGGGAAAACTCCTTGGGAAGCTACCCAAGTAGTTGCTTTTGAGGTGCTGAGCCAGCTATGTCAGCAACACGGGGATGATGCTATCTCCGACCTCGACAGCGAGTATGCTGAAGAGTAGAGCAGTCTAGTGACTAGTTCAATGCGCTAGATATATCCCTACTATCTTTGGAATGGACTTGTAGTTTGAACTTCAGTACTCATGACGTAACTTTGGTGTAATATTGGTACTTTGCATGTTAATCCGTGATGGGTTGAACTTTGATGAAATTCCAGTTTTGTTTTACTAGTGAAAAATGACATGAATGTTAATGCTTTGCGAGTACGATAAGTGATCAAATTGGTGATGTTATGTTGCGAGAATGAATTATTGTGCTTCTGTTTTATTGTATGAATATAAGATTCTCTCTAGTAATTTCAGTTTGGCATGATTACACAATTCATCTGCAATCTTTTGACATCATCCAATAATGACTTATTGTTGTAACTTTGTAGATGACTCGCAGTCGCGCTGGGGTAGGCACCAGCCAAGGTGGCAACAACGGTGACTTACCACCACTGCCGTCACCATCTGCGAATGAATTCTTCGCACAGTTCCTGGGTAATCAGAGAGCCATGGAGGATACACTGTGCCTCATTGCGTAGAACACCACTCACGCCCGTTAGCAACATCAAGGGCCTGAACCTAATCAAAATAGCTCATTCAAAGATTTCCAAGACATCAAACCTCCTATCTTCAAAAAGGCCGAAGAAGCGCTCTAGGCGGATGAGTGGCTTAACACGATAGAGCAGAAGTTCCGTCTATTGAGGGTTTCTGAGCATCTGAAGGCCGAATATGCATCCCATCAACTGTAGGGACCGACAGGGATATGGTGGACCCATTTCCTATCCTCTTTACCTACAAACACATAGGTCACTTAGGAACAGTTCAAGTTAGCCTTTTGGGGACATCACATTCCGCCGTGGCTGATGCGCATGAAAGCAGCCGAGTTCATGAGACTTACTCAAGGGACCAAAACCCTTACTGAGTACATGCATGCCTTCAACAATTTGTCCAGATATGCCCCAGGGTTCGTCGATACAGAGGAAAAGAAAATAGAAAGTTTTAAGAGAGGCCTTGGCACCAAACTGATGAAGACCATGGCCAACTCAAGGTGTGCCACCTATAATGAGTTTGTTAGTGGTGCCTTAACCTAGGAGGATCAGAACAACTTGCACGCAGCAGCAAAGGGCCACAAGAGAGCCGCTGAGGTAGGTGCCTCGGGATCATCTTAGGCTAGAGCTCTAGTGGTGGCTAGGCCACAATTTCGTCCACCAGCGCCTAAGTATAGGCCTCCTCAGCCAAAAGCTCAGGCTAATTGCCCCTAGAAGACATTTCATAGGGCATTCACCACTGCCATACATAAGAGCAATGCAGGCTAGGGAAGCTTAGTAGGACCAAGGAACAACCAGCCATGCTTCAACTACAATGAGTTGGGTCATTGGGCCAAGGAGTTTCCCCATCCCAAGAAGAATAGCAATCAAAACCAGGGTAATCAGAAATAGGCAAATCCTAAGGCACGTCCTGGATACGTGCATTATACAGCTGTGGAAGAAATTCCCATGAGAGAAGTTGTCATCGCCGGTATGTTCCTTGTTAACAAACATCACACCATTGTTTTATTTGATTCTGAAGCTTCTCATTCATTTATGAGCCAAGCATTTGCATCTAAGTATGATCAAAAGATAATTGAGGTAGACAAGGGTGGTTATAGTATAAGTTCAGCTAGGGCTACTATTTCTACAAATCAAATAGTGAGAGATGTGCTCATCTCTATACAAGAGAGGGAGTACACTATGGATCTCATAGTATTGCCAGGATTAGCCATCGATGTGATATTAGGCATGAATTGGATGAGTGGTCATGGAGTTCTCATTGACACTACCACTAGAACAATTATGTTGAGAGAACCAAAGGGGGTAATGCCTTTCTAGTACCACTTCCCCAGAGTTTTGATCTTTAAAACTTGTCTTGTGCTATCCAAGCCACTACTCTTTGTGATATTCCAGTGGTTTGCGAGTTTCTTGATGTATTTCTAGATGAATTGATGGGTTTACCGCCTGATAGGGATATGGAATTTAAGATTAAGTTAGTGCCAGGTACAACACCCATCTCAAGAAGACCCTATAGGATGCCACCAAATGAGTTAGCCGAACTTAAAATCCAGTTACAGAAACTTTTGGACAAAGGTCTCATTCAACCTAGTTCGTCTCCATGGGGATGTCCAACTTTATTTGTAAAGAAGAAGGACAAATCCTTGAGAATGTGTGTGGATTATAGGCCACTTAATGTTGTCACCATTAAGAATAAGTATCCTTTGCCTCGCATCGATATCCTATTTGATCAACTAGTAAAAGCAAAGGTATTCTCTAAGATTGACTAGAGGTCAGGCTATCATCAGATTAAGATCAGGCCAGAGGATGTACCTAAAATAGATTCTCCACTAGGTATGGCCTATATGAGTATTTGGTCATGTCTTTTGGACTGACAAATGCTCCTGCCTACTTCATGTATTGGATGAATTCGGTATTCATGCCCAAGCTCGACAAGTTCGTGGTTGTGTTTATCGATGATATCTTGATTTACTCAGAGAATGAGGCAGATCATGCAGAACATCTGAGAGTTGTTTTGTCTAGATTGAGGGAGCATAAATTATATGCCAAATTTAGCAAATGTGAATTCTAGTTGAAGAAAGTACCTTTCTTGGGTCACATCTTATCTGAAGATGGAATTTCTATAGACCCATCTAAAGTACAAGAGGTCATGGATTGGAAGGCCCCGACTTCGGTTCATGAAGTTCGGAGTTTTCTAGGGTTAGCAGGCTACTATCATCGTTTTATTTTGGATTTCTCCAAGATAGCTAAGCCCATGACCAGACTACTCTAGAAGAATCAAAAGTTCAATTGGACTCTAGAGTGTGAAGATGCTTTTCACACTTTGCGAACCTTGCTAACTATAGCTTCTGTTTTAGTACAACCCAACATTGAAAAGCCTTTCGATGTGTTCTGTGATGCATCGGGTACAGGTTTGGGGTGTGTGCTCATGCAAGAAGGAAGAGTTATTGCCTATGCTTCTCGACAATTGAGAAAGCATGAAATCAATTATCCTACACTTAAGAATTTTTCAAAGTGTTGAAGCTGTTTTCAGTTTCAAAGTACCTTGCTTTGGAGCACTATAGTTTAAAAACCGTTGGGAATTAGGGCAAACTCCTTGAAGCATTTTTGTAGTGTTCACGTAGCTCTACAAATTTTATTAATGAAGCTTGCACTGATTCGCCACGGATTAGGAGTACTAAGTGCTTGAAGATGCACTGTTAGTCCAGTTTAGGGTGGACTGAATCGGTGCCGCGCGCGTGTCGTGGCCGACCGGAGTCGGGCCGTGGCCGCTGCGTGGTGGCCGTATGCCGGTGTCGGCCCCACCCATCAGGTCGACGTGGGCAGATAAGCGCTCCACTCCCTCCCACTCTCTCTCACACGCTTAGTCGCCTATGCCTTGCCTCCCTCTTTCACTCTCGTGCTCGCCGAGCGAACCACAGCGCTGCGCCATCGCCGCCACACCCCTGCCCCACTCGCACGCCACCACCACTGCGCCATTATGCAATTGCTCATGCACACTGCTCGGCCATCACCTCCTCTACCTCGCTGACCTGTTATCCATGTGAATCGAGCCAAGGTAAAGGCCTACGAGCGAGTTCACCATCGCCACGCCCTCGCCAGAGCGCCGCTGACCTTGCGCTCGCACTACAAGATTTTCGGTCTACTGCAACGCCAAAAAAGTGTAGCAAAAGACCCAAAAATGGTAGCCATAGTAATTTTGCTACCAATTTTTTTGGTTAAATGTCGTTGCACTTGTAAGGGTAGCAATAGCATAATGCAATGGGTTACATTTTAGTTGCGACACACAGCCCCTCTATTGCAACACTTTTGATGCTTTTGCAACACCTGGTGAGTGTTGTAACAAAAGCAATTGCAACCACTATGGGTGTGGTAATAGTATCAATTGCAACGAACTAGGCGTTGCTAGCGATACGTATTGCGACACGCTGGTCGTGTAGCAACACAATGCAAGCGCAACGCAACACAGGTGTTGCAATCGTGGTTGTTGCTACGCAGAGAAAGCATTGCAATAGAGGTTCTCTATTGCCACGTCGCCTAAATGGTTGCTATAGGTGGCTTAGGTTATTGCAACATCTCTTCAAAGTTGGTTGCTACTACAGAGGTCGTATATTGCCACGTTTCGAATGGTTGCTATAGATGGCATAGGCTATTGCCACGTTACTTAGGTTGGTTGCTACATACAGGTCATCTATTGCCACGTTACTAACTATCTGGTTGCTATAGGTAGATTCCTCTATTGCCACCGTCATCTTTTTGTAGTTGCAAGAGATAGTTTCTCTATTGCCACGATTATCGTACCTATTACCACGACTAAATGTGGTTGTTATATGTGCCATCATATATTGCAACGCCAGATTAATATATTAATAATTCATGCTGCGACACTTTGTTTGGTAGCTTAAATTAATAATCGCAAAACGACAAATACATAATGAAGGAAGCATCGACATCCATTAAAACGAAATATAATTTGTTCATACAAAATCTTAACAAAACACACCGAGTGTCAAACTAAATGAGAACACAAGTAGATAGCTTAACACATAATAATGTGTTAAGCACAGACAACTGTTTGAACTCATTCGAATCAAAAGACTAATGTCTACTGTAGCAGCGAAGGTTCCCTTGATATGTATGTTGGCCATCGTGCCACCATTCATCTGTTCAAGCTGACGCCTATGTTCTTGCCTCTCGGCTTCCCTTTCAACTTCTTGAGCTTCTAGTCTATCTTGCAGCCGTCCAAACGATTCAATGAGGGCTTCCTCCTGTTGCAGTTTGCAATAATTTAGTTTCACACCAACTCTCAAATTCTCATTAAACTTCACATAGTGAAGCACAAGCAGTAATATTTCAGTAATGCTCACATGATTGAATGTTCACAAAAATACATGTAAGAATGTTCACGGTTCCAAGAAAATGGAGATATGTACCTGTAGCTTGCCAGCTAAGATTGCAATTAGCGTTAGTAGCTTGTCATGATCTGCACATTTAAACCAAATTCGAAAATCGGGTTTTGTGGGATTTTGATATGCATATTTAATTTAGTGACTATGAAAATGGATGAACTGGATGAAACATCACAAGTCAATACTACATCGACTCATTACGAGTAAGCTTAAAAAAGAATTGTCAAAGATTCAAAAAGAAATGTCATCTATTTATCAAGTAAGCTTTGAAACTAATTAAATAGTTCAAACAGATGTGCAATGAAGCAAATAGAAAGATGATTTGCATACCTCCATTCAGCTATTCTACAAGTCCAACAAGATCTCAATGAAAATATGTAAAGAGCTTACTATCCTCAATAGAAAGATGACTGTATATCTCCATTCAGCTATCACAAAAATAGGAGTATGTATAGTATCTCACCTTCTTCTAAGATTTTTTTGCCTTTAGGAACCTTCTCATGTGACAATAGAGTCAAGACCTTGACATTGAAATTGAGTGTTTGCATCAAAGTCAAGACCAAGCATGTTCAGCCGGGTCGAGCACTATCCTCCTCTCTGCAGAAATTTAAATAGGCGTGAAATTTCAATGTTGCAATGACAATACAAATGCTAATGAGATATCTAGACGAGTGTTCTTATAGGCATTTAATCAAACAATTCAAGTATTCTGCATTGATTACAATACGTGGCTCAAGCAAGCAAGCGAAAAACTTCAAAGATAGTTCATTCCATGATTAGTAGCATGCATCGACCTCAATCGGCAGTGCGAGAGGTTCAAAGATCTCGCCGTCCTTGCTCGACACCGGCAGATATAGGAGCCTAAGGATCTCGGCGCACCTGCGGGAGAGGCGAGATGATGTGGGGAGCCGAGGACCTACACACAAAGACCTGGCCAGACGGAGAAGGTGTACACGATTATGCTCGTCGTCCTCGTTGCCCTCGATCTCCGCCGTCCTTTCTCGACACCGCTTAGCACGGGGGGCTGCAGCTGCCGCCGGATCTGCCGTGGGAGGCACCTCCTCCATGGTCGGATCCCCCATAGCCTTCGTGCCGCCTGTTACCACCTCCTCCACGGCCAGGCGTGCGGATCGCCGCCTCGCGAGAAGCCGACGAAGCGCCAGCCACCGGCCGCCGCCGCCCAGTAGATCCGGTAGACGCAAGGAGCCCTAGGCCAAAGAAGAAGCCTCGGCACACCTGCGTTGTTGCCATTGGCGCGTCCCCGGCACCCGCCCCAGCCGCTGCTCGTCGGGAGTGGAGCGCCGCCCCCTGCCACCGTCAGCACAGCACAGCCGGGGTCGGGGTCGGGTCGGCCGTCGGGTAAGGCGGGGCGCGGCCGCGTGTTGAGCTTGGTCGGCGGACGCGGAGGTGGGCCGTCGCGCGTCGAGCCTAGCGGTCACACGGGCGGCGGCGCGGCGTGGCTAGGGTTTCAGCTCCGCTCTGGGAGACTGGGACGGGGTCGACGCGAGAATGCGAGATGTGGACCCCTGGACGGGGTCACGGGCTCCTCATGGTCACGGGGGTCCTCACTTGGTTGTGCTGGGCCGCGTAGAGTGGCTAGTGGGCTTTACGAGATTGAGATCAGTTAACAGTGGATCCGTGATGTCCAACCACGACGATATTTTAACTAGTCGTCGTACATTTAGCACTTATAAATAAATGGTCACAAATTACAGCATTCTATGATGATTTTTTAGAAGGTCACATATGAACCGTCATGTATAAGGGTATTTCTCGTAGTGGACTTTGGTGCGAGACTTCCCTCCGGCGCGCGTCCAAACCAGAACCACTCGCACAAGGGATCTGCGTGGCTTCGAGTGAGGAAGGCGATTCTGTACAACTATAGATGTTATTGACCGTTTTCATAGATGCTATAAACAAGGGCATGGGATAAACAACTCTTTGTTGTTGATAGGAGGTGTAAACAAGGTCGTGGAACGAAGAGATGCGTCGTTGTACATGCCTTTAAGTATGGACCCAATGCCAATGGGACTCACATTTCCTTTTCCCACTAGCTCCATAAATGTACAAATTGGGTGGCACTTGAGTATAACTCATCAAGATCTACAACTTTTATTTTGGTCATCTTGTCATTTGATAAAATTTGAACCTTTCAAATTTGAAATTTTAAAAAATGACAAGTTCGAACCAAAATTTGAGACCCAAAATGATTTCAACATAAACAGTGATGAATACCAAAGTTGTTCAACTCATTAATATCTACAACTTTTATTTTAGTCATCTTGTCATTTGACAAAATTTGAACCTTTCAAATTTGAAATTTTGAAAAACGACAAGTTCGAACCAAAATTTGAGACCCAAATTGATTTCAACATAAAAAGTGATGAATACCAAAGTTGTTCAACTCATGAATATCTACAACTTTTATTTTGGTCATTTCTTCATTTGATAAATTCTTAGCACACATTATTCACTAATCTTACACATGTCTCATATAGTTTATAAAACCTTATGAGAGATGTGTCACATTTGTGAACAATGTCGTTAACACTTTGTCATATGAAGAAATGACCAATACAAAAGTTGTAGATCTTGATGAGTTATTCAACTTTGGTATTTATCACTTTTTCAGCTGAAATCATTTGGGGAACCAAAATCTTATCTGAAGTTGCATTTTTTTGAAATTCAAAATTTAAATTGCTCAAACTTTTCATATGTATATATTGACAAAACCAACAAAATAAATTGATAGAGAATGATTTTAGAAAATTTTAGGAAAACAAATCATCAGATTTGGAGTTAGTGTGAGGAAGAAAAACTAGTTACAATGTTGACCCACAGATTAAAAAAAGAAATCACACTGTTCACTATGATCATGTAAGGATCATCTAGAACAGTGTGATTTATCTTTTTAATCTGTGGGTAAACTTTGTAACTAGTTGTTCTCTCTCCTACTAACTCCAAATGTGATGGTTTTTTTCCTAAAAATTTCTAAAATCATGATTCAGCATTTAAGTTTGATCAAACTTGGATGTGACAATGTTTTACACATTTTAAAATCTGAAATTTGAAATTTGACAAGTTCAAACCAAATTTTCAAACCCTAAATGATTTCATATGTAAAAGTGATGAATGTAAAAGTTGTTCAACTCATCAAGATCTACAACTTTTATTTTGGTTATCTTATCATTTGACTAAATTTGAACCTTTCAAATTTTAAAATTTGAAAAAAAGACAAGTGGGCACTGCAGGCGGGTGGTGATTGAGCCGCTTCTCACAGATCACCCCCAGCTGTAGGGGCGGCTCACTTACTAACCGCCCCTCGATTGCCATCATCAGTAAAGTAATTTGGGCGGTTGGGGCCGAGGGCGCCCACGTGTGGGCGCCCCAACCCCAACCGCCCCTACGGTAAAAATGCCCTCGTTATCGCTCAGAAGAATCAAGGCGAGTGCATGTGACCGATGGTGCACAGTGGGGCATTTACTATCGCAAACAAAGTGACGAACCAATTTTGGTACAACTTCAAGTACTAATTAACATCCACGCATACTTAACATCAAGTACTTACATGACAACTACTACTTAATGTAAAGTTTGAGACACGGGCATAAGGACGGAGATGCCGAGATGGGGCCGAGGGTTGGGGCGTTTTATAACTCATAAGGTCTTCAATCATATCAAATAAATTAAAACTGAGTTACAACGAACACACCTACATAAGCAGATGGTGGAGAAGGTTTTATCTCGAACCAGAGCTCCATGGTCGAATCTCGTGGGGAGCACTTTTTAATTTTAATATATGCGTCCCCAATTCTTTTCTTTCCATACTTTTTTAAGTTTTAAATTCGTTGCAATTATCAAAGTATATTGCAACCAAAAATAAGCGTTGCACTTGAACACAATTTTCGCTTCGACCCCATAGATTTCGTTGCAATAAAATTTAGCACTTGCAACAATATCAAAGTATATTGCAACTGCCAAAAAAGGTTGCAATTGACCCCCACTTTTGCTTTGCCTCCAAGAGTTCTCGTTGCATTAAGTATCTAGCATTTGCAACGCTTGTCAAATTTTATGCAACACAAAAAAACCGTAGCAATAGTCAAAACCAAATGCAACTAACGTAAATGTAGTTGCAGTACTACCACACAATTGCAACCAAAATCAAGTCTACTGCAACCATTTTTCACCATTGCAATATCGTCCACCAAATGCAACAGAGCTTTGCAACATCTTGAAAACCGTTGTATTAAAGGCATGTATCGCTACCATTTTTTAGAATGGTTGTAATACAACAATCTCTGGCAACCAAATTTTCTACGTTGTAATTCTTCGGCGTTGCAGTAGACCGAAAATCTTGTAGTGTCGCCGTGGCCGTGCTCCACCAAGCCATCTCGCTCACGCTTTTCTCTCGTTAGGGTTAGCCTAGGGTCACATCTAGCTCTCGCCGCTAGCCGTCGAGCCAACACTGGCACACCTATGCCGGAACACGGCTGCGCATCGCCATGCTCACGCCACCATGCCGCCATGCACTTGGCCAAGCTTCGCCGCTGCTCCACCTTGACCTAATCCACGCCGTAGAGCTTCGCTAGGGTTTGTAGATGCCATAGCCGCGCTCGCCTGGCCATGCTGTCGTCGGGGATGGCTGGAGCACCACCGTGCACCACCGCCGAGCCACCATGCTCGCCGGCGAGTTAGCTCCGGTGATCTTTCGAGCAAACCGAGGGTACCTATAGGTGCGAAATAGGATGGGGAACATGTTGGTGCCGACCTCGTCGCCGGTGACCTCACCGACGATGAATTCTCGTTGGTCAAAGCGCCTCTGTGGTGTATAGACCAGGTGCACCTAGCAGTTAGGGTTTAGTTGTTTTTGAATTATTTTCGTAGATTTGAATACAAAATTCAAAAATTCATATCTAGAGTTAGGAGTATCCAAATGAGGTGAACCAAATTTTGTTGGATTCATCTTGAAGTGTACTATTTGACAAGAATATGAAATCTACTACTTAGAGTATTTTTCTTAGATAATGAAATTGAGCCAGATAAGTGCTTTTAAAGTAGTTTATATCTTGTACAATGCATAACTTGAGCTAGGAAGGTGATAAAATTATGATTCCAATTTTGTTGGTCTTGTGATGACATTCTCTAGCTAGGAAAAATACTAAACCTACAGTAGGAATACTTAAAATATGGTCTTCCTATTTAATCTTGATTAATTGCTAGTTTCTAGTGAAATTAAATGGGGTAAAAATACATAACATATCATCATGCAAATTTTTACAAAGTATTCCTATGCTAGGAGGAAAGTAAGAAAAATATTAAATCTGTTGCTTGACACTTTTCACTAGGCTAAACTATTTTTTACTAAAATAAGCATATGTAACTTGTCATTTTATTAGAGGTGTCTATACTTATCCAAATGGCACGAAATTTATATAGTAGACTATTGGGGTTATTTGTACACAACTATAATTTTCTCAGAATTTATTGAGCACTGGAAATATTTATCCTTTAAATCATCTTATTATATGAGGAAATTAATAAATGAATATAAATAAATTAGTTAGGCTTAACCATGATGTTTTCTGTGGTGTTTGTGATTCATATAATCTGTGGATGCTATTAGTTAGGCTTAGAAGTAGTTGGTTATAGGCAGCTAGTTAATTATTGCTTTATAATTCAACTAGATGGCTGCATGTATAGTTTTTGTTGTGGTGATAATTTCATGATGATAATGGTATTTTCTATAAAACTTGTTAATAACAAAGTTGTAGATAACTTACTTATCTACCTTGTGTAAGATTTTCATAATCATAGGCCTAATTGTTTAAGAATTATAGCAGTTAGAAGTCTGCTATCAGAAATGACTTGTTCTCTAGATAGATCTGAAAGATTTAATTGGACCTAGATAACTGCTGAATCACATTAAGATAATTAAAATAAAGTTGTAGGAAATTTCATAAGCTTTCTAGAATGTCCACAACCATATTAATTTGATGTGTATTACTCTAGTTATGGTCAAAACAAATGGCTGTTGTCTTATAGTCCAGAAAATAATTTACATAAGTGTTTGTTTAAGTTGCTAGAGAAGAGATATGCACCTACTCAGTAAAAGAAAATGTAACTTGTTATCACCTTAATGCAATGCTGCTAAGAATACTCATGAGGATGCATTCATCACATCATATCATATTATATATGTCATTATATATGTATCCATGATATCTTATTTCCTGCCCATGCATATAGGATCGTCCGAGGGGATAACTCTATTGGAATTCAACGAAGAGCCAGAGGAACAACAGGAGACACCTTAGCTCGTAGCTCCAAAAGGTGAGGAGCAAACTCTTGAAGACTTACTCGAGTGCCCAGACCACTGGCCAACTTCTTTTCTCAAAGGCAAGCCCCGGAGCATTTTAAGCCTCCTATGTTTTATAAAATATCACTTGAGTCCTTTTATGTTTGATGTATTAGGTTATAAGAGTTGATTGAAAACACTTGATGGATAGCACCACCTTGTCCAGATATATATACCTTTAACCCTGTGTAGGTCTAGGATCGAATATATGCTTAGCCATGCTTAGATCGGTAGAAGTCGGGTGATTTCCTGTCACCTGTGAGATATAGGTGGATACCGAAGCACGGTTGGCTATATTTGCTATCGTGGAAAAGAACCATGGGTAATGTAACTGGAGGTCGGGTGGAGTCTATGTGTAGGTTGACTCATGTGATTCCATCTGTGCCGATTAAGGACTATACCATTGTTGGTGCTTCTGTCGAGATTGAACGCATGCCTCTCACTTAGCTGGCCGGATAACTCATTTTAACCGCGAAGCTGAGTAGCTCAACTCAAGCCGAGCCCCGTTTTGTAAGAGTGTGCACTCTAGATGGTAGTAAGGATGTGCGGGGAGCCATACGTGAGCCCAAGGGCAGGCCGAGCTTGAACGTCCTGGTAGTTGGTCGTCCCTGATTGTGCGGCGCTGATCAAACCCACGAAATGTGGACCTGAGTTGTACCAAAGGTGACCTAAGGTTACCATTGATCTGGTCTGCCTAGGTTTGTGTTAGGAATAAATTCCTAGTTGGTTGAATTCGATTCGAATCGCCGTCACTCCCGGACAGTGAGAAACCTGGCTAGTCCCAACATCGTAGTAATTATATTATGGAATGATGGTTATGAAGAACATGGAATTACTACACTGTAACACCTTTGGTGTTTTGACCTATCATTAAAAATTTGACATGTCATCATATGCATTGCAAAGCATTCATAAAGTAGAAAATGTTGAATGCATTCACTAAATAAGCTTTATTTCATAATGTTGTTATTTTATGTGATGTAATTCAAAACCCTAAATAAAGATCATGACCACAAGAGTCAAAATTCATGTGATCATGTGAGACCATGTGTTAATTGACTCAAATAACCCTAATGGGCCATGTTACTGGTCAAAAATCAAAGTTAAGTCAAAAGGTAAACAAATCAAATTTGAATTCAAATTCCAATTATAAAGGTCCTTTTTGCCCCTTTTGTCTATTTTAAAATCCATTTGGAATTTGGGGTTGTGACAAAAAGCAAAGTTGAAGCTTAGTTAATAAGGATTAACTTTGGTATTCAAAGTTTTTCAAGTTTACATATAAAATTTGGAGTACTTTTGAAATGATTCAAATACTCAAATGCACCCTAAATTCAAATTTTAAAATGGGGGCAGAATTTGAAAATGTGCCTTGAAGCAAAGTTGTAGAGTTTGAAAAGTTGAGCAACTTTCATTTTTCGAGATTTTCAACTTCTTTAGAAAAATTGGGAGTAATTTGTAAAATGAACTCAGTGGCAAATATGTAAATACTTTAAAAATCAAGTTGGCAACAGGGTGCCACTGACCCACCGCCGGCGTCCTTTCTCTCGGTCTTCCAGGCGTGTCTGCGATCGCCCTTGGCTTCACGCTGGCGTGGGGAGCACGCTGCGTGTCGATTCCGCGCGCTCCTGGCCGAGCTATAAGACCCAGACGTCGTCGTTGGCTTTTCTTTCTTTCCCTCTGTTTTCCCGACGCCGCCGTCTCAACTCCGGCGAGCTTCTCTCGTCTCCCCAGCGCAAGATAGCCCCGGAAAAGCCGTGTCCTAGTTCCGCCTGCTCCTTGCGCATCCGACCGAGCTGTTGCTACCGCTTGATTTCGCCGAGAGCTCGCTGTCCACGTTCATCTTCCTCGTGGCTGGTGACCTCAATGGAAACTCCGATTCACCGTGGCCAGCATCGTTCGGTGAGCTGTTGCCCTTTCTTGTTGACTCTACGGCTTCGTCTCGATGCTGTAGTACTTATTCCACTCTTGCCTGCTCGTTTTGCCCACTACAATCGCCGTAACGCCGTCGTCGACGAGGTCCGCTCCGCCATGATCCCGGTCACCGTCGAAACGCGTCACCATAGCTCCTCCGGTCTCGCTCGTTGCTTCAACACATTCGGGGTGAGCCACTGATGCTTCCTGAAAGCTCTGTTTCACCGTTACCGGCCTTGTTTCGCCGGCGTAACACTGTTGTGCCACCGCGTCCGCCATGGCCGGCGTTAGCCTTGTTCCATGGTCAGCACCGTCGATGTCACGGTCAATGATAGAGGATAGGGATGACATGTGGGGGCCGTCTGTCAGTGAGAGAGAGAGAGAATAGTGTACTTTGATATTTTCTGATTTTGAATAGTGCTAAATCTTTGGAAATTTGTAGGAAAATAATCATAGCTCCAAAAATTCTAAAAATTTGTGTGTAGCTTCTGTACATGTTCTATTATGGTTTAAAAATTTGAAACTTGAAATTTGAATAAATTTTTAATGTTCAAAAATTCAGTCAATTAATTGATAAATGCAATTTCCATAATTTTTGTAGGTCACTGTATAGCTCCAAAAAATTATGAAATTTGTTTTGGTACACTAATTTGTTATGAGAAAGCTTACATAAAATTTTGAGGTCATTTGGAACAAGTTTATTTTTGGGCTTATTTCCAAATTAATTCAAAATTGAATAAAAGCAAACCCTAATTGTTAGGGTTAGGGTTTGATCTTGTTTGGGTCATGTTGTGTGACCAGTAGGGTTTCAAGATCAGTTTGGTCAAGTCGCTTAGGTTATAAACCCTAGATGTTAGTGTCAAGTAGTTTTGTTGACTTACAACTATATCGCGAAGGAAAGTTGTATTCAAGGTGTGATTACATTTCATGTACCATGAAAGCATCATATTTACATTATCATCATATTGAAGCATATGTTATTATTTCATGTAGAATCCGAGAGTGAAACGATTCTAGTTGAGCAAGTTGTGGAAGAATCCCCGGTTGTCACGGGATTCGATAATTGTGGTACTAATCCGGAACCCGAGATCGTCAACGAAGGCAAGCCCCGGTTTATGCATTAAACCATTACCTTGTTTACTTTGAAAAGTTTATCACCTATGTTACCTATTGCATTAAGTTGATTTATTCAAATGTTACCTACTTGATGCATTGCCTACCTTTTTAATTGTTTACCATCCTTGGAGATGACTTCATTTATAAAGGCGTAGAATGCTTAGTATGCTTTATGGTAGGCTTTCAAAGTAAAAGTTTTGATACAATCAAAGATGGCATACTGGCCAAAGAAAGAAAGAAAGAAGATAGAATGAACTAGATACTAGTCGGGTGACTTATCTTGAATGTTGGGTAATGTTGCCGACTATGTCGCTTAAAGGCCACTCATTGTGGATCTTCTGAACGAGACACTTTGTAGTACTGGTCACATACTCCGGTAAGCCTACTTTGGCTAATTTGATACTAAGACGAATGCCCATGCACTGGGAGTGGTGAGATGGCAGAAGTAGCGTGTACCCTCATGGCTTGAATGTGGCCGGATTTGAGGCGTGCTGTGCTCTCGGGTGGCGTGGAGACGGCTTCGTATAGGAGGATCCGGTAGTGAGGTTGATATATGCAAGATTAAGTTCTACATATGTCGTGTGATAAGGAATCCCCAGCTAGGACTTGAATCAATTCGAATTGCTGGTGCTCCACGGATATGGAGACTCGATTCATTACAGAAGCAATGTAGGACTAGTGAAATACTAAAACATGATAAAAAGAATGGAATGAGAAAGATTGGAACATGGGATATGAACTCTTAGTTTGAGATAATGAACTAAAGTACTTAGGGGTAAAACTTGAAACTAGGATCAAGAATAGTAAGCTTTTGGCAAAGAACTTTTGAATCTTTCTACATCCTTACCTTGACCCAACACCTGCATCCCTAAGACCTTCTCCCCTTTTTTGTCGGGTCAGTCTTGTTGAGTACTTTTGTACTCAGGGTTTGTTAACCCTTGTTGCAGGTGAGTCGCATGCGCAGGCTTGTTTTGGTCCCTGCTGTATGTCAGTGTTTGAAGTTGATGACGATGAGGAATGATGAATGGCCTTTGGACAAGGCACTAGTTTGTGTGAAATAAATAATGTTAATGTAATATTATCCCGATACTATGGTTGTATGATACTTATGGTTTTGTAAGTTTGAAACAACTGGTTTATAATATTAAAACTTAAGTCTTCCGCTTTATAATCTCTAGTATGTATATTGAAAACTATTGTAATCTGCAATGACTGTGATTGGGATCCTGTTTAGAAAAGATTCGTGGATGATTCAGGTTTCCCGAGGACACCCGACAGACCTGTTAAGTTGTTGGGAACTTGTGTACGCTATCTAAGGTCTGCTGAGACATCGATAGGTGCACGTGGGCCTGATTTCTTAGGAGGTTCTGCCATAGCACGGCTATAGTTATTATTGTTATGCTACTAAATGATATACCACATGTTTGGCATGGGTTAGTTGCTAATCTAGAGATGAATAGCTATAATTAACTTGATGACTGAATTACAACTATATACTTGAATTGGTAAGCTTTTTATGCAAAATGTTGTGACGCTAGCTCCACTTATAAAGCCTTGCATGATCCTTGGAGTCACTTTATTTTTGGTTTATCATGGATAAGTCTAGCTGAGTACCTTCTTGTACTCAGGGTTTATTTTCCATTGTTGCAGATAATACGATGTATCATGGCTATTGTAAGAACTGCTTCTGTCCCGCCATGGATCAGGAATAGTGCCTTAGGCAGGGCATCTCTTGTTACTCCCTCTCTTATGCTTTTGTGGGATTGTGATCATGAGCTGGTACCATATTTGAATAGTGATGGAAATGTTGGTTTCAAACTCTATTTGCTTCTGCTGCTATTTTACCTAAACTTAGTTTGTAATAAGTTTTAATCGTACTCTGATGTATAGAACTGTATTTGTGAACTTTATATAACATGTGACATGTATGTTGAATCATGTACGATCTTGGTTGTATATTAGTTGAATCGAGACCCTTCGTGGTACTCGATAGACTACCGGGTTGATATGGGCACAAGTATGATAGTGCGACCGCTTGCGGGCTGATATTGTACTTGTGCTCTTATAAATTGGACGGTTCTGCTACACATCCCACCTCGCGGGTGGCGTTGGAGTAGGGCTGGCGAGCCTCGTGCGCTGCGTGAATGGGCTCACAGAACCCCCATCGGTCATCTATGGAAGACGATGACGATGAGGACAAACTCATCCCCACCGTCGGCAGGGTCACGGCATGGGCGACACTAGCGGCCCCTCCTGACATAGCATGGGAGATGGCCCTAGAAGTGTCACTGATGAGTACATGTCAATCTCAACCTCAAAGACAATTAAGTCACTCACCCCTGACCACGCAGGTAGGCACGCAGACGCGGCGGCGGCCCTTCGTCCTCTGGTGACTCCTCCCGCAGACGCTTACCATGACCCATCGCGACGAACAAGGATGAAACTATGAGCGCCCAAGAGCAAGAAGGAGAAAGCAGCAAAGCAAGCAACCTAGAGCGAATGCTTTCCCTGTCGTACCACTCCTACGTATTTATAACCACAGCGGATACCTCGGGCGCACGCATGCTCACCCACATGTACTAACCGCTTGGGAAATCTCGTAGAGCATGTGGAGCGATCGGAGAGAAGGCAGAGCGGCGGTTGCCCATGCATTGGTAGAAACCAAGTTAGCCTTGCACATCCCAACTTTCCATATCATTTTGTTTTACACGCCCACATTCCGTGGCGCGCGACTGCTCGCGAGTGGGCACCATTAAGGCATGATGTGACTGGGGAGGCCAATCGCCCCTCGAATCTATGCACAAGCCGACCCACCGCGTCCACTGTTGATATTTCTTATGAATATTGGACTAATTCCGCAAGCGCACAGAATATAACGATGCAACACTTCACTTGGGAGCATTCCAAGTATCGTATTTATTTCCATAGGGAAGGCGTAGTATGACTAAGATAAATGATTAAACAATTTCTAGTGAATTACCTAGTCACGATTATAATGGAGTAATGGAATGTAAATACTAGTAACTAAAAATAAGAAAACAAAAGACACAACAATGATCACATAGTAGATGAAAATAAATTAAGTACTATCTTAAATAGATTTCAACCTATCAATTATCTAGCAAGACAAGCAATCAATATACTTCAGGGCATACTTGTCCTAAACTCACCCTAAGGTTGATTAGGCACAAAGCACCACAAGCCCTATGATTTAATAACTAGCTCTAACGTGGTGGAATACAGAGGATGGACAGGGCTATCACCACCTGCCAACTACCACAATCTATGCGAAGAACTAGCCACAACCCAAGTTAACCTATAGTCTAAGCACTACGCTTACACTAAGTGGTACTACTCTAACATTTTGCTAAGATCAGAGCACCAACTAGTGACGATGATCCCGTATATCGAAAACTTACTAACTAAACAAGAAATGATCAAAATATTCACAACACAACTTTACTCTAATCCAAGTAAGTAAATGCTGAAAATAAGACAAGTACTAAAGCAAATATATAGAATGCAAAAGTAGCTTACAAGAGCTTACAGAGACTCCCGAGGACTTCTCCAAGCTCCTAGCTCTTCACATCTTCACTCTCACTCTCACTACTAACCTAAACTTAGGAATAGAGAGAATGATTCTACTTGGGACACTTTACAATTGTGGTGGACACCTCTATTTATAGCACTAAGGAGCTAGGGGGGAATTTATAGGTGGTGGAGAGGTGGTGGAGGAAACTTGGGCGTCGGGCGATGGGTTTAGGGCATCGGCCGGCCCTTGGATGCACCGCCATTGCATCGTAGGGTCTTGATTAGCTCCCAAAGGCGGATGCATTGCCAGCACGTGTGAAGATTTGGATAGGAAGTCAGTTCAAGGTTGGTTAAAGCTCTCTAAGTCCATGATCATGGGCCCATGGATCCAAGGCAAGTGAATCTCGGCCATTGCTTGAACTGACGTTGAATGGACGCTTGTGGAGTGTTGTGGGAGCGATCCCACGGATCAGTGACGTGGATGGGGACAGGGTGGCACCGGGTGACGCCATGTGGGCCTCAGCCAACATGGCATTGTGAGTCCAGACCCCCTACCACGTCCATCTATCTCCTATGTACTTGTTTTTGCACCATTATTGCTAATATTCCTGCATTCAAATAAACTTCATGTACAAGTGGAATTTCATTAATAATAAACCAAATCTCTGCATTTTTGTGTTGGTTTCCCTTGAAATGTTGGCATTGTTGATGTTAAAAATAGGTGTTTAGTGACCATCAACATCCATGACCCCACGTCGTGCTTAGGAAATGCCCTCTTGGGCTGGCCCTTAGACGGGCTTGAGGCCACAAAGGGATAGGGGTAGGGTGAGATGGGCCCCAATGGCTCTTATCAGAGGTGTGGAACCTCTCGATCGACCATCTCTCCCTATGTTCAAGTCAAAGGCTTCAAAGTTGCCCGGGTTGACCGATGGTTTTGATGGCTGATGATGTATAGGATGTCTCTCGACGAGGCACAGCCAAACTTCACATCTATTATGGAGGATACCGGGTCCCACTCGAATTACCCATTGACCCCAATGAGGCACGCCGCTCTGACCATGTGGTTACAGTGGACAGCCTCTCCCCGCGTGGGGCAAAACCAAACTACCTATAACAAGGCAACACAATCCCTCAAGGTCGACAAGGATGCTAGGGCAAAATGGAGTCAGGTCCCCATGACCCCGCCAAAAGTGAAGGCCAAGCCACGACCATCTCTTCCCTACGTCCTAGGTCCATGACCTAAGGCCAGCTCTAGAATCTCACAAAACATTAGAGGTCCACGACCTCTCTAAGAAAGATCGATGGAGCAGATGGCTAGGGTTGCGCAGTGGCATCTTCCTCATGAAGCAATATGGAACCCAGAATGCGATCATAGCTCGGTCGTATGAAAAAACAAAAGGTCTAAGACCCACAAGCCAGGGCACGGTCGTAGAAATCCTCGCAACTGCGCAACGAGAGGTCGAGGGAATGATTACTCACATCATTGAGACAAGACAACCCTTTCGGTCCAACGACCCTGGACCAAAGGCACGATCCCAATCCCGTGGCTCGGGGGTTTGCTGCAAACACAAAGGCAGCCTAAATGTTTCAAAAGAAATTAATTTTCATACAATATCCATAAGTACAAGAGCGGCCGAGCCACTTACATAGTACTAAACCACGATGACGTCACAAAGATAGTGTCATCGGGATGTCTAGGGGACCCTGCTACAAGTGCAGAAGGGAAGAGGCAAAAATCGCCTCGCAAGCTCTCCCGTAGCATCACAGCCTCTAGGGTGAAAACACACAGTGAAAAAGTGGATGGGGTCGGACCAAGCTCGCAAGCCACCACCATCATGCTCCAGAAAGAATGGTGGGGTCAGCAAGGCGCTGCAACGTGTCCCCTGAAAATTAGACAGCTTCCCAAGAGCAGGAAGTAGTCCTCGCAAAGGACCGCAGCCCGCCACCAAGCTACCTACGAGCTCCGGGAGAAGCTGATTGCAGCCCTTGGAGCTTGTGATTTAGCGACCCCAAACCTAAGGGTTTGGGGAGGCGCCGAAATCGCAAGGTTCAGTGGATTCTCCTCCCCTGCTAGCAATTCTCCTTCTAGCACCAGTTGTTGGAGAGAGCAGTACCAGCCTCTAGGCAACCACTACCATAGATTGATATATCACTGTCGCCACTTTCACTGCTGTAGTGATAGAAGCGACAATGTTATACTTCCACCGCCGATTGGACCGATAGCGAGGCCTCCTAAGGAAGGAAACCGACAGTTAAAACTTCTACCACCGATGGGTTAACGTCGTATTTTCTCCGTCGTATGAAAAGCTGAGCCAACTGGGATAGGCGTTATGGTTGTTGGCCCTACACGACCGTTTGGTGTACCGGCGGTAGTAAATTCAGCGTGAGTTATTTCCCCATTTCCCAACTACCCACAACACAGTTGCATCACCACTTCCTATGCCTCATCTTCCCTGATGCGTGTTAACTACTCCTCTCTGCTTCTCCATCATCAAGGTTGGCCTATTTAAGCCGGGGCCCACACACTCCTTCCTCCATAGATACAGATAGATACAGACAAACCTCTTGAGCCAACTATCTATATTTTCTTTATTGCCGTGGCGCACCTTCTCCAACTCCTTCGACGGCAGTAGCAGCGTTGGGTGAAGGCCTTCAAGATTGGGTACTACCGGCATCTAGGCGCATTGGGGGCTGCTCGATCTAGGTGCTCGTGGAAGTTTTGCAATTAAGGGGGTTCGCTTATTTGGGCAAGCAAAGGGTACCGAATTCACTTTGGTATCCGATATGAGCAGGGCCGCTAGGAAGGTGATATGTCTGTATGTACAGTTGCCACCTTTCCACCCTACGTATTTCTTGTTTTACCGCTAATTCATCACTCCCCGGTGCCTGGTGATCCTTTCCTTCCTCTGGAGTAGAAGCGACAACGGTGATGCTTCTCTTCCACACCTCCTCTTCTTGCCTCTCTCTATCCTGACCGTGAGAGGTGCAGCAGGGAAGGTAAAGCACCTCACTGAGATGCTGGTGGAAGTTTTGCGAGGTGCTGCCTCGTCCTTAGCTTGCACCGCCTATCTCTAGACTCGACTATAGGATGTACTTGTACTAGATAGGTCTTTGTTATTGTACACCTAGTAGTCTTCGATAGGTCTTTGTTATTGTACATCTGTGGAATGTAACTAAAGTTATCAATGAAATTGTTGTGATGCTTGTTACTGTGTCGTTTATATATAGTTTTGCCTTAAAAACAATTAATAATTGAATGGTTGTGATGCTTGTTACTCCATTTTTAAGTGTCATAGTATTTGCCTTGGCTACATAGGCGTGAGATAAAGCACCTCATTGAGATGGTGTTGGGGTGGAAGTAATTGCCTTGGTTTATTTGCAAATTGGTTTGCTATGTTTGCAAATTGTCATTATTGCAGCTCCCGTCGCCATTTCATACGGTGATTCAGTGTTAGTGTAAGATCGCAAAGTGCTAGGGAATCAAATGGTCCACATCGTCTTCCCTGCTCCATCACTCATGACTTGCATGGGTGGCCGTGGATGTCACGGACCTTGATAGTTGCCTTCCCCGCTCGTGTCGTATCATACGCTGTACATGTCATTAGGTCTAGTTTTAGATGAGGATGAAATGTGGCAGGGAATCAAATGTGCTAGGGAATCTAAACCACATCGTATTCACCGCTCCATCACCTATGACAGAACCACCCAATTTATACAAGATCAAGTACGGCTGTCCCCGCTAACACGTTGACACGCGCATACTTTCACTTATATAAACACGGTAGTCCGATGAGTGTTACGAAGGTCGGTAAATCCATATCACAGCCAAGATCGCATGATTAAGCAAATACACATCATATACATAGAGTTGCAGCGGAAATAATATTTATAATGAGTTCATAAATAATAATACAAGTTTGGGTTTCAAAACCGATTAGTGAAAACAACATAGCTTTCAAATGATTACAATAATATAACTTCCAAATACATTGCTAGCATACATGACATCCTCTGACACAAGCATATAGATAAGAACACTATATAGAGTCATCGAGCCCACCGACAGTTAGCCACCATGTTCCTTAGGCCGAGAATTTCACCTACAACATGGTGGGATAAACCCTGAGTACTCGAATATACTCAGCTAGACTTACCCGTCATAAAGCAAAAATAAAGTGACACCAAGGATCTTGCAAGGCTTTATAAGTAGAGCTAGCTTGACAACATTTTGCATTAAGAGCCACTAGTTGAGCTATACATTTTATAATTTGATTCCAAGTTAATTGTAGCTATTCATCTCTAGATTAGCATCTAACCTGTGCCAAACATGTGATATATCATTATGTAGCATCACAATAATAACCATAGCCGGTGTAGCATTCCCATGTCCAATATGACCATCAAATTCCATAGTCCAGTTACTACGATGCTGGGACTAGTCGAGTTTGTCACTATCGGGAGAGACGGCGATTCGAATCGGTTGTAACCAGCTAGGTAGTTATTCCTAACACAAACCCACACTTCCCCTATCGAGGTCACGTCGGGTCACCTTTGGTACAACTCAGGTACACATTTCGCGGGTTTGATCAGCGTCGCACAACCAGGGACAACCAGCTGCTAGGACATTTAGGCCTGCCCTACCCTTGGGCTCACATTTGGCTCCCCGCACATCCTTACTACCATCTAGAGTGCGCACTCTAACAGAACGAGGCCCAGCCTGAGTTGAGCTACTTGGCTTCGTGGTCGGAATGAGTTATCCGGCCAGCTAAGTGAGAGGCATGCATTCAATCTCGATAGAAGCGCCAACAACGGTACGGTCCTTAATCGACACAGACGGGATCAACATAGCCAACCCA
This sequence comes from Miscanthus lutarioriparius, assembly GCA_904845875.1. Lineage (NCBI taxonomy): Eukaryota > Viridiplantae > Streptophyta > Magnoliopsida > Poales > Poaceae > Miscanthus > Miscanthus lutarioriparius. The sequence continues at coordinate 46,813,555 of CAJGYO010000018.1, read as the reverse complement.
CACCATGTGCAAATAAGATCCCGCCCGGCCTCCACTTAGATAGCATCCCAAGGTTATTTTCCACGATAGCAAATATAGCCAACCGTGCTCTGATATCCACCTATACCTCGTAGGTTACAAGAAATCACCCGACTTCTACCGGTCTAAGCATGACTAGGCATATATTCGATTCTGGACCTACACAGGGATTAAGGTGTATATATCTGGACAAGGTAGTTCTATGCATCCAGTGTTTCCAAATCAACTCTTATAACCTAATGCATCAAATATAAATGACTCAAGTGATATTTTATAAAACATAGGAGGCTTAGAATGCTCTGGGGCTTGCCTAGGATCCGACACAAGTCAGTTTAATTAGCTTGCACCGTCTTGGTGGCATATGCGCTCTAGGCATGCACTCTAGGGGTCCTTTCATCTTTGGGATAGGTCCACCAAACACCATCTTCGGGTTTGGCTCCAACATCATGTCCTTTGGTTCCCCGCGTGGTTTATCTAGCGTACCTAAATGAGATGCAAGATGCAAGTGCATGAATGCGAAGAATGATAACATGAGATGCATCATATAAAAGCATTCAAGACAAGTATAAGGTTATACCTCAAGACATATGCACTTAGAGACCAAGTCATTTAACTAACTAACACTCAAGTCTAGCATAGGGATAGCAAGCATAACAAGCATGGCACACCAATTAACTCAACTCAAACTATCACAAGCATTTAACAATCAAGAACTAATTAAGCCAGCATCACATAAGAACTTGGGTTGTGGTGAATGACACCAACATAATTAAAGCTCTAGCAAAACAAGCATCAAGATCATTTTGTGGCAACATGCATACATGACCATTTATTAGTTACATGCTTGACCAACATTATATAACACATTTATAAGATACCTCAGGTAGATCAATTTAACTCTAGTAGGATCATGAGCTAACACTAACAAGCATACAAAGCAATGCAAAGTGAAGCAAACAACTTTAGGTACATGCTCAGATTCTGGGCAGTAGCACAATAGCCACTTGTTTCAACCATAACTAGAGATATAGGCATCAAACAAAGGTGATCCTAGACTTTCTGGAAAGCCTAGGAAATTGCCTAGAACTTTGCTATTTACATCTAGAACTGATTCAAAGGTTAACATTGTTCAAAAACACAAACAAGTAGATTTGCACCAACTAGGACAGAAAACTGACATGAACTTCTGAAATGCATCACTGGAATTCTAATCATCCAACTACCATGATTCTTAACTTTATGGAAATATTATTAAGTTACCAATAACTTTCTTATTATCATCTTAAGATGATTCTATAGGTAACAAGGTTAAACAACCAAATGAAGACATCTCTGTCCAGATTTAAATAGAACCTACCATTCAACTTTGAACAGCAATAACTAGAGTTCTAGACCACCAAAAGCAGTGATCTTAGACATTTTAGAAAAATTAGGAAAAGAACAACAACTCTCCTATTATCACCAATACATTATTTCATGTTTAAATAAGTCAAACAATACAATCATTCAGATCTATTCAGAGCACATGCAAAAGCTGACAACAAACTTGTAAAATCTATAACTCCTAAACCATCAGGCCTAAAATCATGAAATTTTAGGACAAGAAAGATAAGGAAATTATATACAACTTTTGTATTCAATATATCTACATAAAATATCACTTGCATCACAAAAATATCACCACCATAAAAACAGTACATGCAGCCATAACAACAAAGATACAACTATGTGCATTTACCATTTATGTTGTTAACAATTAACATTTTGTTGCTATATATGCAGCTCCATGCAACTCCTAACTATAACCAAGCAATCACATTACCTAGCACCAATTATTAGAAGTATTACATGGCATAAACACAAACATCTACTAACAAACTTTCATTAGCTTTTCTATATATAAAAACATATATATTAATTATAGGCGATGTTGCAAACATCTCATTTGGATCTAAATTTTTTATGAGAGATAGATGATGACAAAACATGATTACTATACAAGTCTTACATGATCAGGTTTTATAGATTAATTATTACAAAAAAGACAAATTGCTATTGCAAGAAAACATGTGAGAGCAAGATAAATCTAAAACACACTATTTCCTGCAAACACATAGCCATATTATGCATCAACATGACACAACAACCTCCTACCAAGGTAATGGAACAACATTTTCCATTTTTACACCTTCATAAAAAATTATAACTCATTTAAAATTTTATCAAGCACTAAACAAATTAAATCAATAACTCAATCATACTGCATCCAATGAGCATGAAATTTTTACCACAACACACATATAATATTAGTAGGCTACCATAAAAATTTCATATCAATTGGAGCAGCACAACTTTAGATATGAATTTATTTCTAGAAAACCATAATTAACATAGATAAATAAAAACAGCAATAACCTTCTACTAACACATATCATAAGATGACTCTACTGCATAGATCTACTCTCAAGGATTCCAAAAAGACTTCATTTGCTATTTTATGATTTTCTACGATTTATTATGATTTTCCAAAGTTTCAGCTAAATTAAAAGCAATAAAGGAGAAACACATTTGCATCAGAGACCCTAAACTTTCCTCAAACACCGATTCTAGCGAACAGGTCCTTCTAGGCACTATTCATATGAGTCTATAGCTTTGTAGTTAGGCCCTTCCCTTTCTTCCTATTTGAGCGCGAGGTCCATCTTCTTCTTCCACGGACGCAGAGCAGAGGAGCCGACCAGGGAGGCCGGATTTCGGCGACGGGGGTGCTTGTTGGCGGCGAGGAAGAGGTGGTGGAGCACCTAGCGTCGGCACGCATCCGCTGGTAGCCATGGTTCGCAATGCGTGCTAGCGGCGATGGCCGGGTGGGTGCCGACGACAGCAGCGCACGGTGGAGGTGTTTAGAGGAGAGGCACGACGTGCATGGGGTGGCTCAAGGAATGTGGAGACGAGGCCAGTTGGGACGAAGGAGGCTTGCAGTAGTGGTAGCGAGCTCTACTCGGTGGTGGCCATGGCGGAGCTTGGCATGCCCGTGTGCACGCACCATAGAGCGAGGGGAGAGCGAGGGAGAGCGAGAGCGAGTGAGGGAGTCCGAGGGAGGGTTCGGGCGTCCGCTCATAGAGGAGAAAGGGTGCGACCATGTGGCAAGGAGGTGGGGCGCTGGTGCCCTGCATGGTAGCCACGCGCCCATTTCAATGAACAGGTGGCGGGGGACGAAGTGACCAGCTTGGGGTGTGATTTTGAGCTGCTTACCTTCCGATCTGGGCCTCAGTCCTTAAAGCAAATTTGTTCCTTTCCTGATGCTCTCCATCTCATATATAGGGTGCTCGGCCATTAGAGTAACAAATTAGTGGGTAGTTAGCGCCCCAACATGATAATGTCAGCGCATTGACAGCGATGAGCAAAAATCCAAATTGATGGTCAAAACGAAGTCAAACTGGTGCCATCTTTTTGCATGCTCTTCCCCAAAACATATAGTCCAACTTTTATATTTGGCTCAACTTGAGTTGCTTAGCAAAAATATGAGAACGCGGCATGTCAATTAAGTGGTTACTAATCCCAGACTTAGAATATTTCTAAGTTCGAAAACAACAGCATATTCAATCTTCGAGCCTCTGTTTGATAAACTTTGATGGTGATTTAAGATTGAGTCTTTGAACAAAGTTTGTTGTACACATCTTGCTCTACAACTTTGCTTAAAGGATCATGGACTAGTCAGCTCAGTTAGGAATATACAAATCTCCAAAGATAGGTAGATGAAACTAAAATTCGGATTTCAGAGTTTTAGTAAAGTGTGACTGAATTCAGTGAACTTGCCATTTTGAAGAGAACCTTTGAATGACCAAATGAGCTCCAAATTTGTTGAGACTTATTTTGTTGTTTCCTTCACAAAGTGTACTTCAACTCATATTATGGAATCCAGTTGAGTTACCATATGAATTTGGAAGATAAAAATGGCAGAACATGTCAACTCGCTGTTGTCGATCAGGGACTTAGAAAGATTTCTGAGAGCCCCAAAGGAGCACTGCATTCAAACTTGAGGCCACTGTTTGAGTCACTTAAGAGTTGAATCAGGGCTCAGTACAAAAATAAAGTTTGTTGTACTCTACTCAAACTTCAACTTTTATTAAAGGTCAAACTTCACCACTAGTACCGAAATCATTGGTTCATCTTGGTCAAAGCAGCATCTTGATAAACCCTAAATTGTCCTTTTTGATCCATTGAAGTGTTTTCTGGACATTTGCTCAACATGAACTCTTCATAACTTTTGTTACTAAGTTTAAGTAGACTTGTTTGAGCAAGGTTACAAGGTTTGGTTGACACCACATGTTCTCATTCACATAATAGTGCAATTCAAGCAAGAATATAACTTATCATTTCATGTGATTTATTGGTTCCAAACTTCATGAAACTTTTCCAATAGTTAATGTAGATGCAAATAGATGTGAGGCACACGAAAGGAGCACTTTCAACATTACTCAGGCATACTGTCGGTGTTTCGAACAAACACCGGCTAGTAAATTTGTAATTGTTGCGCGTTAAGCACGGATGGTGCACTAAAGGACACGAGGTTTATACTGGTTTGGGCTGAACGTCCCTACCTCCAGTCTGCTGCTGCTCATGTTATTAGTACCAAAAAAGGTTTATAGTAGGGGATACAAATGGTCGAGAGAGGGACGAGTCCCAAGTCTCTGATGGAATGGTCAAAAAGGTCGCCGAGAGCTTGGTCACTGCTCAGCCGTGTGTGAAGTGTCGTGTGTGTTGAACTTATCCGTCAAGAGTCGATCCCCCTAGTGGGGGGCCCTGCCCTCCCTTTTATAGACCAAGGGGGGAGCAGGGGTTACAGATGGGAGAAAGAGGAAAATACACAAGGCAAAGAAGGTCCTTCATGGGAACCGGGTCTTCCTTTTTCCCTGTGCCTGCCCTACTTAACATGGCAGACCGTGTCAGAGGTGGCATGTTTGCTGATCCTCATAGGCCATGCCCTGGCCCCATTTAGCAAGTGGGTGCGTCCCATCCTACGCCGGCGGATGGTGCGGCGTGCCAGAGAGCCGAGCTGTGACTCCACGGGGAATAATCGGGGAAGTGACCACACGTCTTTCACTGTAGATGATGTGAGTTCTATCTTGGACCGTATTGGCTGTCGTATGCCTGCGTTAGTGTCCACGCCCGTGGGCTAAAGGCGGCGCCCACTACACTATGGGACAAAAGTCGGTGACCACAACACTATTCGGGAACTGTTATGATGGAAAGGGCCGAAATCACCCGTCCCATCGTATCCTGACGGTACCTTCCTGCAGGTGCACAGGGCATGGCCCTCGATATCATGGTTGACTCGAATGTCCTGTCAGACCCTGTGCGCGTCTTTACGAAGGACCAAGGTATGGTCGTGGGGCGAGGTGGAGCTAGCCCTCAGTCGTTAGGCGAGGTGGAGTCTTGCCTTTAGCCGACGGGCGTGGCAGAGCCCACCCTCGGTCATCGGGGGCGGCAGAGCCCGCCCTCAGCCATCGGGCGAGGCGGAGCCTTGCCCTCGGGGGTCGAGTGAGGTAGGGTCTAGCCCTTCGCCGTCGAGCAAGGCGGAGCCCACCCTTGGACGTCGAGCGAGGCAGAGCCTGCCATCGGGCATCGGGCTAGGTGGAGCCCGCCCTTAGCCCTCAGGCGAGGCGAAGTCTAGCCTTTAGCCATCGGGCGAGGCGAAGCCCGCCCTCGGACGTCGGGCGAGGCGGAGCCCATCCTTAGCCATCGGGCGAGGCGGAGCCTAGTCCTCGGGGGTCGGGCGAGATGGAGTCTAGCCCTTTGCCGTCAAGCGAGGTGGAGCCTGGCCCTCGGTGGTCAGGCGAGACGGAGCCCGCCCTCGGACGTCGGGCGAGGCAGAGCCCGCCCTTGGCCATCAGGCGAGGCGGAGTCTAGCCCTCGGTGGTCGAGTGAGGTGGAGCCTACCCTCGAACATCGGGCGAGTGGAGCCCACCCTTCATCATCAGGCGAGACGGAGTCTAGCCCTCGGTGGTCGGGCAAGAAGCGCAGTAGTGCTGTTGTCTGACCGGAAGCGTCAACGTTCGATGGTCATTAGTTCCACCTCATTAGGTACCCCGATATTGGGTCCCCAACAGTAGCCCCCGAGCCCCTGGGTGATTCGGACAGAATCGCCCGGGGGATGTTTTGACCTGCCAGAGTTTGATTCGCTAGAGGGTACGCGCGAGCGCACCTGATGGGTGTAGCCCCCGAGCCCCCGGGTGATTTGGGCAGAATCGCCCGAGGGGTATTTCAATTTGCTAGAGGGTGCACGCGAGCGCACCCGACGGGTGTAGCCCCCGGGTGATTTGGGCAGAATCGCTCGGGGGGTATTTCAATTCGCCAGAGGGTGCGCGCGAGCGCACCCGTCGGGTGTAGCCCCCGAGCCCTCGGGTGATTTGGGTAGAATCGCCCGGGGGGTATTTTGGACCCTTCGTGGGTAAGGCTGTGAGATTCGGTTTTTGTCAACTAGATAGGTTTTTAGGGGAACCCTGGTATCCCATTCATGGGGATTTCATCTAGGGTCAGCCTGGCTAGGGCTTGACTGCGGGTTGAGGCCCTACTGACGCTTGCGTCCCTGAGCCTTGGTCGCTTGCGGACCCATCCCTCGTTGGAACGTCCGTTGAGACTGTTGGGCCGACCCTTGGACTTCTGGGCCCTAGGTGGGTCGGAGAGAGGGCCCTTTGACCCATATTCCCTCGGTGGGAAAAGAGTCATGGTCTGCCTGGGGAAGGCGAACTGTTCGGCGTGATTTTGGTGGGAAAGGATAGGGATCGTGGGCGCGTGTCCTGCGACGTGACGCGGTGGTGCGTCGTGGAAGGATCGAAGATCGAGGTGGACGGTTGCCCTTCTCGCATCCGTCGCCCCTATAAAACCACGGGGTTCGCCCCCAAGGTTCCATACTTCACCTTTTCACCTTCGCATCATTAAACTCTGCCGCCAATCATCAGAGCCTCCCGCATTCGCATCGCGGCCGCCATCAAGCTCGCATCTGCCCCCCTCCCTATCGTTTCGATGGAGTCATGGTGTGGATCCAGCATCACCCCTCATCGCTTGGAGGGCCTCGTTCGCCGTGGCCTCCTTCGCCTGCTGACCGCCGCCGAGGAGTGGCGGTTGCTCGATAATGAGGACGTGCCGTCGCCGCCCAAAGGGTATGTCGTGTACATCGCTCACTTCCATGAGTGGGGATTTGCCATACCTGCTCACAAGTTCCTTCGGGGGCTGTTGGATTACTACCAGGTAGAGCTGCAGCACCTTACCCCCAACGAGATCCAGCACATGGCGGCGTTCGTCGCCCTGTGTGAGGGGTTCTTGGGGATTGACCCTCACTACGACCTATGGTGGCATCTCTTCGCCGTCAATCTTCTGAAGAAGCGGGTCGAGAAGCAAGAGCTGCACACACCGGTGGGATGCACCGGCATTCACCTCTACAACAACCGAGTAGAAGCATACCCGCTAATGCGTCTGTCGACGTCCAACAAGGGGTGGCATTCGTAATGGTTCTACATCAATGATGACGCCGCCCCCTGCCAGTTTTCTCTAGGTGCATCATCGAGGAGGCCCCGGGGTCGTGGAAGTGGGGCATCCCAATCAAGGAAAGGAAGAACCTCAATGACCTTCTCACCGCCATCCGAGCTTTGAAGGATAGGGGCGTGAAGGATCAGGGATCATCGGCGCCTACCATGCGAGGAGGGTGGCACCGCTCATGGCGCGCGTGCTCCCCCTGCACCAGATGGTGCCTGGTGCGCCGCTTGAAGGGACGGTGCTTGTCGACGAAGCGCTCCCTCCCTCCGAAGTGGCATAGCACATTAAGGAGGCGATGGAGCCTTTGAAGGACACCACTGGAGTCGTCCTTGATTTTGTGTTTCTGGTACCGGGGCATCCCCCAATGCGGCTGGAACCGGGGTTCGTCGACTTTGTAAGTTTTCTTTCCTGTGTCCCCTTTTTACTTGAATTTCTGACCCCTTGAAGCTGACCTCGGGATGGCAGGACCAGCCGAGGGTACTATTCTTCAAGGATAGCCCAGCTCCGGTGCCGAAGGATCGGACCCTGGAGAAAGCGAATCGCATCGCGGCCGAGTGGGACAAGAGGACGAGGGAGCTCAGGAAGAAGGAGATGATTTGGAAGCGGCAAGCACGAGATTGAGGAGAGGAGACAGGCAGTGACGACGATGACAAGCAAGTGGGTGTAGCCCCCGGGCGCCTTTTTGAGAGGCCCAACCAGGTCGAGCCCCCAGACCGTGAAGGGCCACGTGATGGGGATCATATGGAGTGCCTAGGCTGGGAGGTGAGTCTACCGAGTGTAGTACTGACACCCTTCGTAGGTGCGTATGATTTGTTCGATGTTGGCTACTGCAGTGGGCCAGTACAAGCCCTGTCATAATGCGTTCCCAACCAAGGTTCTCGGTGTGGCATGGTGACCGCAGAACCCACCGTGGATGTCGCTCAGCAGAAGTTTTCCCTATTCGATGGGGATACAGAGCTACAGGATCCCAGTGTGGCTCCATTTGTGGAGTTCACTCTCTACAAGAACAAAGGATTTGGCGCGACGTGCGAGCCATTGAGCCTCCGTCTTATCGGTCGGCAGCGTGTCACGGAGGAGGTAGTCGAGGTAGAGTGTTCTCCAGTCATCTAGAGGGTCAGGCTCTGCGCTGGGTCCTCTTCGAGCTCCTTGACACCGGGACTGGGCGGAGCAGTCGGCTGGTCAGCCCCCGGGGCTGGATCAGATGGGCCATCGTCGGGCCGTTTTGACCCATCGTAGCGCATCGAGGGTTCATGTTGGTCGCTGGCGAAGACGGCCCTTGGTACTGGTTCTCGATCGAACACCGCCTTTATGAGTGCGTCGGCTGCCTCGTTGAGGCGCCTTGGGATGTGATTGAGTTCGAGGCCGTCGAACTTGTCCTCCAGCCGTCGGACTTCTTGGCAGTACGCAGCCATCTTGGCGTCGTGGTACCTTGACTCCTTCATGACTTGGTTAACGACCAGCTGAGAGTCACCCCGAATGTCGAGGCATCAGATGTCCAACTCGATGGCGATGCGTAGGCCATTGACGACTGCTTTGTATTCGGCCACATTATTTGATGAGGGGAAATGGAGCCAAACCATGTACCTCATGCGGACCCCAAGGGGTGATATGAAGACCAGCCCCACGTCGGTGCCCTTTTTCATTAGTAATCCATCGAAGTACATCGTCTAGTACTCTTGATCGACAATCGCGGGTGGTGTCTGGACCTCGGTCCATTCGGTGATAAAGTCAGCCAACACCTAGGATTTGATCGCCGTTCGGGAGACATATGTGATGCCCTGATCCATCAGCTCGAGTGCCCACTTTGTAGTTCTTCACGTGGCATCCTGGCTCTGGATGACCTCGTCGAGGGGGAACGACATCACAACCATCACGGGATGTAACTCGAAGTAGTGGCGTAGCTTCCTCTTGGTGATGACGATGGTGTAAAGGAGCTTCTGGATTTGGGAGTAGCAGATTTTGGAGTCAGAAAGTACCTCGCTAATGAAGTACACAGGGCGCTAGACCTTGAGGGCGTGCCCCTCTTCCTCCCGCTCTACTACTAGGGTGGCTCTAACCACTTGCGTAGTGGCCGCTATGTATAGCATGACGGATTCTCTGTCGCTTGGAGGAACTAGGATCGGGGGCCTTGTCAGAAGTAGTTTGACCATGTCAAGCGCCTCCTGGGCCTCGGATGTCCACTCAAAGCGGTCGGCTTTCTTTAGGAGCCGATAAAGGGGGAGTCCTTGTTCGCCGAGGCGTGAGATGAATCGGCTGAGGGCGGCAAGGCACCCGGTGATTCGCTGAACCCTGTTTATGTTCTGAATCAGGCCCATCCTTGTGATGGCTGAGATTTTCTCTAGGTTGGCTTCGATGCCACGCTCGGAGACGATAAAACCGAGCAGCATCCCCCTCGAGACCCTGAAAACGCATTTCTCGGGATTGAGTTTGATGCCATTCGCCTGGAGTTTCACAAAGGTTTGCTCAAGGTCCGCAATGAGGTGGTCAGCCTGTTTGGACTTAACTACAATATCATCAACATAGGCCTCAATGGTCCACCCTATGAGGTCCCCAAAGCATCTGAGCATACATCGTTGATACGTTGCCTCGGCATTCTTTAGACCGAACGGCATTGAAACGTAGCAGAATGATCCGAAGGGGGTGATGAAAGATGTCGCGAGTTGGTCGGACTCTTTCATTGTGATTTGATGGTAGTTGGGGTATGCATCAAGGAAGCAGAGGGTTTCGCACCCTGAGGTGGAGTCGACTTTTTATTCTATGCGTGGTAGAGGAAACGGATCCTTTGGGCACGCTTTGTTGAGACCCGTATAGTCAACACACATCCTCCATTTCCCGCTCTTCTTTCGTACAAGAACGGGATTTGCTAACCACTCTAGGTGGTGTACTTCCCTGATGAATTCGGCGGCCGATAGTTTTGCTATTTCTTTGTCGATGGCCCTGCGCTTTTCCTCGTCGAAGTGACGTAGGTATGCTCGGTGACCTCCCTCGGAATGCCCAGCATTCCGAGGGCTTCCACGCAAAGATGTCTTTGTTGTCGCAGAGGAAGTCGACGAGCGCGCTTTCCTATTCGGAGGAGAGCGTGGTACCAATGCGTACCATTTTACCCTCGGAGCTGTTGGGATCTATGAGGACCTCCTTGGAGCTCTCTGCCGATTCAAATGACCCGGTTGATTTCTTTGCGTCGAGCGTTTCTTCGACGACCTCCTCCTTGAGGGCGGCGAGTTCCCCGGAGGTGACAATTGTTGTGGCGTGGCCTTAGCACTCGACCTCGCACTCATAGGCCCGCTAGGAAGGAGGTGCCGATGGTGATGACCCTGTGGGGGCCCGGTATCTTCAGCTTGAGGTATGTGTAGTTGGGGATGGCCATGAACTTCGCGTAGCATGGTCGTCCCAAGATGGCGTGGAAGGTTCCGGGGAAACCGACCACCTCGAAGGTGAGGGTCTCAGTCCTGTAATTGAACTAATCCCCGAAGGTGATGAGCAAGTCGATCTGTCCTAGTGGCATGGCCTATTTCCCGGGCATGATGTCGTGAAAAGGCGCTCGTGTTGGACGGAGGTTCGTCCGATCGACGCCCATCTCGTCGAGCGTCTTCGCATACATGATGTTGAGGCCGCTGCCTCCGTCCATCAGCACTTTGGTGAGCCGCTTTGGACCGACGATCGGGTTAACGACAAGCGAATACCTTCCTAGGTGCGGGATGGTATCCGGATGGTCGGTCCGGTCAAAGGTTATAGCGAACTTCAACCACCGGAGGAAGGGAGGCGTGGCCGGTTGGGCTGTGTAGACCTCGCGGCGTGCGACCTTCTGATGGCGTTTGCAGTCATAGGCCACCGATCCTCCATAGATCATAAGGTAGCCATTTGGTGTTGGAAAGCCATCGTCCTTCTCCTTGGTGTCATCCGTAGTGGGGACAGGCTCCTTCCCCTACTCCCCTTTGTTGGAGCTTCCGGACAAGAATTTTCGCATGAGGCTGCAGTCCTTGAGCGGATGCTTTACGGGAAAGGCATGGTTTAGGCATGGCCCTTCGAGCATTTTTTTTAAGTGGTTCGGAGTGCCCTCCATGGGCTTTCGACCACCCTTGCGGTTTGTAGCAGCCACGAGCGGGTCCTCGTGCCGTTGCTTCTTATTTTTTCTTTTGGCGGAACGATTGGAGGTGCCTTCGTCGGTACCCTCGTCCCGCCTTGCCTTGCCCTCGAGGCGATCAAAGATCGCTTTGACCTTCTCTTCTCCTGAGGTGTGGCTGGTAGCAATGTCTAGGAGTTCCTTTGTGGCCCACGGGCCCTTGCGTCCCAGCTTATGAACCAAGGACTCGTAGGTCATCCCGGATAGGAAGGCTCCTATCACGTCGGCGTCGGCGACTTAGGGAGCTCATTACACTATCGAGAGAAGCGCCGGATGTACCCACGGAGGGTCTCACCGGCCTTCTAGCTGCAGTTCTTGAGGTCCCATGGGTTACCAGGGCGTTTGTACGTGCCCTGGAAGTTTCCCACAAAGATCTCCTTCAGATCTGCCCAACTCTGGATTGCGTTGGACGGCAGGTGCTCCAACCACGCCCGAGCCGAATCGGCCAAGAATAGTGGAAGGTTGCGGATAATGAAGTCATCATTATCCGCACCACTGGCTTGACAGGCAAGCCTATAGTCTTCAACCCAAAGCCCGAGGTTTGTCTCCCCGGAGTACTTAGGGATATTAGTAGGTGGTCGATACCTTGGTGGGAACGCAGCGTTAAGGATGTGCCGGCTGAAGGCCTGAGGCCCTAGGAGGTAGGGGCTTAGGCTTCGGTCCTCACCACTGTCGTTGCGTCCGCCGCGTCGAGGACGATAGCCATGGCGGGCTCCTTCCCTTGGGTCGCTGTAGGTGCATCTGCGGGCGTCTAGGGTGCTGCGTGCGTTGCGGTTGTGGCTGAGACGTTGATGTACCGGGATCGTAGCGCGCTGCCCGCCACCTTACGACGCTTGGTGGACCAATGCGTCCCGGGCGGGGCGCAGCGAGGGGGTGCACTAGCTAGTGTTGGGCTCGTGTCACCGAGACAGCGAGTTCTCCGCCTGCTGCGCTGCCGCATGCTTAAGTAGCATGCGAATTTCATGGTGGACCCAACGATCCTCAGGTGTCGCGGCCTCTAGAAGGCCATGAAGTAGGGCCGTTGCGGTGGCGATGTTCTGGCTTGCTCGAATGAAGTGAGGAAGGGTTTCACCGTCGGCGATGATCCTTCGGTTCACATCGCGGGCCACGGCGCGTTCGTGCCCACCATCTCTGTGGCGCTTGATCTCCTCGTCGACCTCTGCGTACTCCCGAACAAGCTGTTGTCCGGCTTCGTCTATTTCCCGCTTTTGGGCTCTCACTGCTCCACCCCCATGTGAGGTGGGGCCACTGCTCCCCCTTTTGTTCCATCACCGAGGTTGCCTACCAGGGTGGCTGCACCCACGGAGATGCTTTCGACGTGTCCCTCGGGGGTTTCTGCCATGAAACATTCCGGGAGGGATGATGGCTCCCCCTGCCGGAGTCAAAGCTAGAGTCCGACCTCGGGCCTTCTGTGAGGAGGCCGTGGAGGGATTCTGTGACACTTTCGATCATCCCCACAAACTCGTTGTTCGCAGGGGATAGGATCACGCGCTGTGCCACCAGGTGGCTAGCTATCGCCGCAACGTTGCGGAGACTGAACGGGAACACCATCGGGGCGCTCCATGCAAAGTGTTTCAGAGAGAGGGTGAGGCAGCGCGGGTCATCCCTGGATGGCTGGGGTCCGAGGGAGATGTCGGGCTTGGCACTCAAGCCTCCTATGGCCGAAGCCGATGGAGGGGAGAGACTAGATGGCGAAATGGGCCAACGCCAACTCTCCTCCCATCGTGACGATGAAGTCTAGGTCACCGAAATGCACATGTGCACCTGGGACCCAGTTGATTGCGTGGTTAGCCATCCGAGGCCTGATTTGGAATGCGCAAAGGCCCCTACCTGGCGCACCAACTGTCGGTGTTTCGAACAAACACCGGCTAGTAAATTTGTAATTGTTGCGCGTTAGGCCCGGATAGTGCACTAAAGGACATGAGGTTTATACAGGTTCGGGCTGAACATTCCTACGTCTAGTCTGCTGCTGCTCATGTTATTAGTACCAAAAAATATTTGTAGTAGGGGGTACAAACGGTCGAGAGTGGGATGGGTCCCAAGTCTCTGATGGAATGGTCGAAAAGGTCGCCGAGAGCTTGGTCGCTGCTCAGCCATGTGTGAAGTGTTGTGTGTGTTGAACTTATCCATCAAGAGTCAATCCCCCTAGTGGGGGGCCCTGCCCTCCCTTTTATAGACCAAGGAGGGAGCAGGGGTTACAGATGGGAGAAAAGAGGGAAATACACAAGGCATAGAAGGTCCTTCGAGGGAACCGGGTCTTCCTTTTTCCCTGTGCCTGCCCTGCTTAACATGGCAGACCATGTCAGAGGTGGTGTGTTCGCTGATCCTCATAGGCCATGCCCTAGCCCTATTTAGCAAGTGGGTGCATCACATCCTACGCCGGCGGATGATGCGGCGTGCCAGAAAGCTGAGCTGTGACTCCACGGGGAGTAATCGGGGAAGTGACCACACGTCCATCACTATAGATGATGTGAGTTCTATCTTGGACCATAGTGGCTATCGTATGCCTACGTTAGTGTCTGCGCCCGAGGGCTGAAGGTGGCGCCTACTACACTGTGGGACAAAAGTCGGTGACCACAACACTATTCGGGCACTGTTATGATGGAAAGGGCCGAAAGCACCCATCCCATCATATCCTGACGGTACCTTCCTGTAAGCGCACAGGGCCTGGCCCTCGATATCATGGTTGACTCGAATGTCCTATCAGACCCTGTGCGCGTCTTTACGAAAGACTAGGGTACGGTCATGGGGCGAGGCGGAGCTAGCCCTCAGTCGTCGGGGTTGGTGGAGTCTTGCCTTGAGCCGTCGGGCGAGGCGGAGCCTGCCCTCAGCCATTGGGCAAGGTGGAGCCTAGCCCTCGGGGGTCGAGTGAGGCGGGGTCTAGCCCTTCAGCTGTTGAGTGAGGCAGAGCCTGCCTCGAGGCGTCGGACGAGGCGGAGCCTACCCTTAGCCCTCGGGTGAGGTGGAGTCTAGCCTTTAGCCGTCGGGTGAGGCAGAGCCCACCCTCGGACGTCAGGCGAAGTCGAGCCCATCCTTAGCCATCGGGCGAGGTGGAGCCTAGCCCTCGAGGGTCAAGTGAGGCAGAGCCTAGTCCTTGGGGTTAGGCAAGATGGAGTCTAGCCCTTTGCCATCGGGCGAGGCGGAGCCTGGCCCTCGGTGGTCGGGTGAGACGGAGCCTGCCCTCGGACGTCGGGCGAGGTGGAGCCCACCCTTGGCCATCGGGCGAGGCAGAGTCTAGCCCTCAGTGGTCGGGTGAGGTGGAGCCCGCCCTCGAACATCGGGCGAGCGGAGCCTGCCCTTCGTCATCGGCGAGAAGGAGTCCAGCCCTCGGTGGTCGGGTGAGGCGGAACCAGTCTTCCGTCGTTCGGGCAAGAAGCGCAGTAGTGCTCTTGTTTGACCAGAAGCGTCAATGTTCGATGGTCATTAGTTCCACCTCATTGGGTACCCTGGTATTAGGTCCCCGACACATACCTTTTAAAAAGGGGCCAACATGGAAGTAAAGGTGTGATGTCCAAGTTAAAGTTAGGACTCATTCTGAGAGAGTTGATCCCAACACCTTTGTCACCACTTACAAGTTTTAACTGGAGCTCTTGATTAACACTGAACTTGTCATGTTGGAGATCAAACCCACTGCTTAACTGGTGACAAACACCTGGGGTGTTACATCACCCATGACTCTCATGGGTAGCAAACTCCAATCCTTCTTTCTCCCTTTTCAGCATCAGAAAAACCAGAGAAAACACCTTGAGTTGCACGTAGCCTCCCATCGCCAAGGCCTTGCTCCTGGACACCCTCTTATCCTCATGTGAAATTTGCACCAATGTGAGACGCATTGTGCTAATGCCAAGTTCTCATGAGGATAAGAGGACAACCACGAGCGTTTCTCATGAAGCTGTTGTGATCCAGGCGGGGCTTTTCGGCCTCTTATCCTCATGATGAAAATTTTCCTCTTGTGGTTGTGATGCTAGTTACTATGTCATTTATATATAGTTTTTGCCATGTAGTGGTATTGAGGTTGCATTTTCTCCGTCGCATGAAAAGCCGAGCCGACTGGGATAGGCGTTATGCCCATCGACCCTACACGACCGTTTTGTCTACCAGCGGTAGTAACTTCAGCGTGTGTTATTTTCCAACTACCCACAACACAGTTGCATCACCATTACTTCGTATATACTTCCACTTCTCCATCTTCAAGGTTGGCGCATTGTTCTTCTCTCCCAATTTATGTGAACCATTGCACGCCTAGTGCTGCGCTGCTGCCACCTCTTGCACAGCCGGTGCATTGTTCCTCCTGCAATTTGTGTGAACCATTGCACGCCTCGCGCTGCCCCTTCACCAGATCCAAAGGCAAGGGTATGCTTTTGCACTTCACTGATGGATCTTTATCGGATTATTTTCGTATTTAGATCTCATTAGTAAGGAAGCTCTCATCCTACTGCACACTAACGATCACAGGTTCTTTGAAATGGAGGAGGCCCCCAACCAAAGGAACAAGTGGCCAGCCTCACAGACGATCTCCTTCTCGACATTCTCTGTCGCCTCCCGGCTCACTCCATGTGTTGCTGCAAATGTGTCTATCGCTCCTAGAAGTGCCTCATCTCTGACAACCGTAAGGTCCTACCCCAGACTGTGGTCAGCTTCTTCTACAACACCAAAAATGGTAATCAAAA
The DNA here is from genome assembly GCA_904845875.1 of Miscanthus lutarioriparius. Classification (NCBI taxonomy): domain Eukaryota; kingdom Viridiplantae; phylum Streptophyta; class Magnoliopsida; order Poales; family Poaceae; genus Miscanthus; species Miscanthus lutarioriparius. The sequence continues at coordinate 46,797,211 of CAJGYO010000018.1, read as the reverse complement.
CTTCACCAGCGTCACCGGTGAACACCCAGTCTTGTCCTTCTTGCCCTTCCTCATTGACAATGTAGCTGTCTTAGATTGCTGCAATGGCCTCATCCTTTGTTGGTGCCTTAGGGCTACTATTGGATATCGCTATGTCGTGTGCAATCCGACAACCTAGTAGTTTAAGGTACTGCCGCCTAGCATCCATAAGGGTTGTGAGGCTCGCTTGAGGTTCAATCCGACAGCCTCCTCACACTTCCATGTGATTCAATATGTGGTGGAGGGTGAGTGCGTAGGTGCGGAGATCTACTCATCTCAAACTGCAGCATGGATCTATAAGCAATCTCAATGGGGCTAGGGTACTGATGTGACGTGTTTTAGATGAGCAACTATGTTTCTTAATGGTTTTCTACACATTATGGGGTACTCAGATGGGTACTCTCAGATACTTGCTATGGATATGGAGGGAAACACATGGAGGAGAATTCATAGGCCTAGTGGTGCTCAACCCTCCATCAATCAAGCTCAGGGTCACTTGTGTGTATGTACTGTTGGTGGTCGCAATATGTCCCAGCTTTCAATCTAGATCTTTGAAGAATATGGTACTAATGAATGGACATTGATGCATACTGTCAGCACACTAAAGGTGTTTGGAAAGACTGATATTCAATTTGGTTTCCTAGATTGTGATGCGGACTACACAGCGATTGCAGTTCACCCAGAATGGAATATGATTTTCTTTGTTGGGGAAGAAAGAACCATCATCGCATATGACATGGACCGTAGAAAAGTTCATGTCAACCCTGCCCTTGTCATTCGGTATCATAGATGTAGGGTCATGAAAGAGGACATGAGCAGACCATACTATCTTCCTTTTGTTCCCTTGTTCTCGGAGTCATTAGGAGAGCAGTAAATTAAGTTGCATTTGATGTATCTCTCTGCGACAACATGTTTAAATGGACCAATGTTGTTTGATTGTCTATGGACATGTTAATTTCCTCTACGATGGATGTTGTCATTATTGTAGCTAAACTAGTGTGCCATCTTTGTTGTGTTTGCAAATTGGATTATTTCTCTAGTGCAAAGAGTAAGGTGGTGTGACAGCTCCCATTGCCGTTTCATACGGTGATTCAGTGTTAGTTTTACATCGCCTAGAGGCCTGCATCCTCAGATAGGAGGTACAAGTTAAGAAGGATCATGAGACAATGAAGAAGGAAGAAGCACTATAGTAGAACACTTATATTGAACTATGGAGTAGTTTCCTATTCACTCTCGCAATAAAAAATCAAAAGCTAACTAATTCACTCTCGCATGTAAAGAGTGAATTAGTTTCCTATTCTAATTGCCTTTTCGAACAAAATAATTTCACAACAAAGCCTATAGTCCTCGCTGCAAAATAGAGTCCTTTCTTCCCATCCTATTGGAACGACGCAGTCGCCGCCTGCGCATGGAAGATCGCCACGCACCTATGCCACCTGCGGCGGCGGCCACTTGTTGCGCCACCACATCATTTCGTGGATCACGTTCGTGGCTGCCTCGTGGCATAGCTGACACCCCTTGTTGCTTAGCCATCTTTCTTGTTGTTCCGCTACCGTCGCCCGCCGCCGCCACCAGCGATTCTTCATCGCCCTTGACCCATCTTTTGTACCGCCTCGTAGTGTTGTCATCATCGTCGGCATCGCTATTGTGCACATAGAGGAATATGGCGACCAGATAGGTCACCATATTGTGCCCACCATCAGCGGTGTGGGTGAGAAAGTCGAGGCATGGCCAAGGGCATGGTTTTTCGCGAATACGGTTTGTATCCCGGTGAGCAAGCAAGCCTCCGGGTTGCCGACTTGGGTTAGCCTAGCAATGAGGGCGAAGTAGTTGACGCGGTCATTCGACGACCTCGCCCCGCATTTGCACCGATCCACTACCACGATCCTACCGATGGTGGGGTCATCGCAGATGCGGCGCATGGATGAGCACGTCGCTTGTAGGCTATGGAGGTCATCCATGGGCCACTCCGAGATCACAGCGAGGTGGCTAGCGATCTCAATTTGCACCTTCGGCTGGGAGTGCCATCAGCGACGTGGGGTGCCGCCTTGCCGCCATGATTGCCGGCATGGATGGAGGTATGGCGTGTGGATGGCGGCAAGCTGTAGGGTTGGGGAGGTGTAGCGGCTCGACGTACATTGATTGACGAGGAGTTTTTTTGTGGAATTTGATTAAGGAGGAGTTATTTGTGATGAACTTGTTTCCCGGTTATTTAAAGAGTATTGTCCGTCCACATAGTGCACCGTGCCACTTGATCTTGGACATTGGACGCGATCTCGATGTCGTAGCCACAACATCACTATTGGGTACGACATGTTCTTGCATGTAAATTGCACTCCTAATTGATGATAGTTGTGGTGGTTGCTTTTCTAATGTTTTTGAATGCTTTGGGTACTGTAACACCCCAGGTGTTTGTCACCAATTAAGCAATGGGTTTAAGCTCAACCATGGCATGTTAAGTAGTGATGGAGATGTTAGGTTAAACATATGAAAATGAGTCACCACTTAAACTTGGACCATGCACCATTGCTTACATGCTGCCCTTTCTAAAGAGTATGCTTGGGAAATGCTGGATGTACTTGTTTCATGTGTCTCACATCAATATCCATCTATATTGATCCATGGAAAAGTTTCATGAAGTTTGGAATCAAGAAGTCACATGAAATGACAAGTTATGTCCTTGCTTGAATTGTTTTATAAAGTGAATGGAATTCTAGATCACAAATCAAACCTTGTAACCTTGCCCAAATGACTCTAATTAAACTCTACAACAAAAGTCATGAAGGGTTCGTGTTGAGCGGAGGACAAGAAAATACCTCCATCGGTCTAAAACTTGGATTTAAGCTTTACCGTGATGCTACTTTGACCTGTGTTGACCAATCACTTACAGTGCTTGCATGGAGTTGCACCTTAAATAAAAGTTGAGGTTTGAGTAGAGTAGAACAAACTTTGTTTTTGGACCAAGAGCTAGATCAACTTGGAACTAAGGCGAATCGAGGCTCAAACATTGAATCGGCAGCTGTTTTCGGTACTTGGAATTTTTCTAAGTCTGGAATTCATCGTCGACTCGTCGTCGACATTGGCATTCCGCGTTCTCCAAATTCCGTTAAGCAACTCGACTTGACCCCAAAATAAAGGTTGGAGCTAAGTTCATGGAGAAGAGCATATAAAAAGATGGCACTCGTTGGACTTCGTTTTGACCATCAATTTTAGACTTTTGTTAATTGCTGTCAACGCGCTGACACTATCACTTTGGGGCATAATTACTCGCTGATCTAGAGCTCTAATGACCTTGGTATCTTAATGAAAAATGTAGAGCGGGCCAAGTACAGAAAACTTCATTTTAGGCCCATGGACCAATTCGGATCCGAGCCAGCCCAAAACGGCGTCCCACCTTCCCCACTCTGGCGCACGCCACCTGTTCGCTGAATTGCCTCTATGGGCGACGCGTGTCCGTGAGCGTGGCAGCCATGCGTGAGCTCGCCCTCGCCATCGCCGACGCGTGCACCCGCGCCCCTGCTTCTTCAAACCAAGCGCTCGAGCTTCTCCACTCTCCCTCACTCGCTCTTCCTCGCTCTCTGGCGACGCGCGTGCGCTCCTGGACGCCGCCGCCATGGACGCCGCAGCCGAGCTCACCGTCGCCGCCGTTCCCTAGCTTCCGAGCCCCCTCATGACCAACCTCGTGAACCAACAGCTTCGCCTCTTCCTCCTCTACCCAGCGCACCCCTCCCCGGCCTCTCCTCGCTGCCGTCAGCACGCGTGGCGTGTGCCAGTGGGGTTGAGCTTGTGGCGGCTGCTGGGTCAGGAGGCCACGGGCAGGCTCTAGCCGAGCCGAAGCCACCTTCGGGTGCGTACAGGTGCCTCGGACCTCGACGGCCCATCCCCCGCTGCCGACGAGCCTCCTTCGGCCGGCAACAGCAAGTCCGGCATGCTCCTCTGCTTTTAATTCCAACCAGGGGCCTCGGGCTCAAATTTGACAAAATGGAAGGGTCTAACTGCGAAGTCTGTGACTCAGATGAATAGTGCCGATAAGGACCTATTTACAATAAATTTGCTGAATTTTTGGAAATTCATAGTAATTCATAGGAAATTCGTAAAATAGCAAATGAGGACTTTTTGGAATCCTTGTGAAATTCTCTATGCATTAGATCTATAATATGGCATGTTTTAGTTTCAATATTTTGCGGTAAAAATAGATTTGTGTAGTAAGGTTGTAATGCTAGTTGAATTTGTTATTTTCCATAACTGCAGATCTAGGGCTCCAAATGAAGTGAAATTTTTGTGGCATGCTACTCATGTGATAGTTGATGTGTGGTAAAAATTTCATGAGTATTGGATGAAGTATGAGTGAGTTATTGGTTTATCTCGCTCTCACATGATTTCTTGCAATAGCAAATTGTCTTTTTCGTAGAGGCAGCTATACTTATGCAAATGGTATGAAATTGTACAGTAGACTATTGAGAGGATATGTGAGCTACTGTAATTTTGTAGAATTTATTGTGCATTTTTGGTATATGTTCATAAATACACCTTGATGTCTAAATAAATTAAGAAATGCTTTAAGAAAATTTATTTAGAGGTGAGCACCATGCTTTTTGGTGTTCTTTAATCATGTGTGAAATGTTGGTAAAGTTGGTTTTGCCCAATTATGAATTTGCAACATAAGTTAATAATTATTTTCTTGCCGATGTGGTTTATGGATAGATCTGGGAACTTAGCAAAGTTCTTCATGACAATGTGCTTTGTTGTGAAACTTGTTTATACAAAAGTTGTAGATAATTTATGTATCTAGCTGCTGTTAAAATTTGGTATCATTTGGCCAAGTAGTGTTTGAGTTACAACTGTTTAAAGTTAGAATACAGGATTTGTTGCTCTCTGTTTTGTATAAACCAGTTTCTATAAAGATATAATTTCGACCTACTTAACTTGGGAATCATGTTGTGATGGTTATAGATGAAATGTAGATAATTTCATAAGCTTTCCAAAATGTCTTCTTGCAAGTCATTTGGATTTGTGTAACTACAGTTATAGCTAAATCTTGTAGCTGCTGTGTGCATGTCCAGAAATTGACAGATTCCAATTATAGTGTTTGCTTGAATATTGTTAAGTGTGACTTATGCCTTGAATGATGACTGAGTTAGAGCACCTGAGATCTTGGGAAACTTGTGTCATGCTTGGTGTGGTCGTCTTCTTTGCCATCTTAGCATGATAGATTGTGTGATGTTTAAGTTAAGCATCGCAAAGTACTTAAGTGTCTTAGTGTAAACTATGCTTGTCTTGCTTGCTATTTTGTGATGCGTCTCATGGTACTATTCTTCATATTTATGCACTTGTATATTGCATCTCATCTAGGTACGCTAGATGCACCATGTGAAGGATGGGATGTTTGAGCCAAACCCGAAGACAACATTTGATGGATATATCCCGAAGATGGAAGGACTAAGCAAGTGCTAGGACCGGAGATGTCACCATGACGGTGCAAGCTAACTGAACTGACTTGTGTCGGATCCCAGGCAAGCCTCGGAGCATATTAAGCATCCTAATTTCTGAAATGCAGTTACAGTATTATTGTTACATATATATATTGTTGCATTAAGTTTAGGTGTTGGATGCAAACACTTGCTGCATTGGTTACCCGATCCTTGTCCAGATATTGATACCCTGAATCCTATGTAGCTCAGGCTTGTGTAGTGCTTAGCCCTGCTTAAACGCGGTAGAAGTCAGGTGATTTCCTGTCACCTGCGAGCTATAGGGATATACATATGATACGGTTGGCTATATTTGCTATCCTGGAAAAGAACCTGTCTTAATTTAAATTGAAGAGCGGGCGAAGGCTTGCCGGTTTGTAGTGACTCCGTCTGTGTCGCTTAAGGACTAAATCTTGGGGTCTTTCTTGTTCATGTTGAACGCATGCATCTCTCTTAGTTGGTCAGGTCTGGAGACCGACCACGAAGCCGAGTAGCTCACCTCAGGCCGGGAGTCGATAAGTATAAAGTACGCCTCGGAAGGGAGCCGTAGGCATGAGTCCAAGGGCAGGTGATTTAAAAGTCTTGATCGTCCTAGCAGAAGGGTAATCCCTGAGAGTGCTGGCGCTGATCGAACCCATGAATTTGGTTCCTGAGTTGTACCAAAGGTGACCCACGGCTACCCTTGCAAAGTATGCCAGGGTGAGAGTTAGGAATACCCCCTCAGCTGAGTTGAAATTCGATTCGAGGAGCCGTCTCTCACCGGTTAGTGAGAACTTGACGGGCTTATCTCCAAAGTAGATACACTAAATAACATAATGGTTCAGGAATGATGATGACAGCCTTATTATACCTGCTATGGTTAATATTGATTGCTCCTAATAAGTGAGTGCTCTAGTATAGGTGCAAATCTAGTGGACAGGTAAATGATGATAAACTTGATGCAAAGTTTAAATTGGTCACTATATTCATAAGCTCTTTTATGCAACTGTGTCCAGCTAGCCCACCTCATAAGCCTTGCATGACCCTTGGTGTCATTTGTTTTGGTTTCCGATGGGTAAGTCTGGCTGAGTACATTTGAGTACTCTGGGTTTATCCCACCATGTTGCAAGTGAAGTTCTCGGCCTGTTGAAGATGGTGGCTAACCGCCGGTGGGCTCGGTGATTCTATAGTTACTTCTTGTCTATATGCTTTTGTCGGATGATGTCACTTATGCTAGCAATATATTTGGAACTTATATTAATGTAATCATTTGAAAGCTATGATTGTTTTCACTAAGCGGTTTTGAAACCCAAACTTGTACTATTATTTGTGAACCCATTTATAATATTATTTTTTTATTTGTAACTTCTGCATATGTGATGTGTATTTGCTTAATCACTTGATCTTGGTTGTGATGTTGATTTACCGAGGTCTTTCGGGACACTCGGCGGACTACCGGGTTTATATGAGTGAAAGTATGTGTGTGTCAACGTGTTAGCGGGACAGTAGTACTTGATCTTGTATAAATTAGGCGGTTTCATATACTGGTGGCATCGAGAGCAAGATTAAGCAAAATACTTGTCATGTACATTGTTTTAAAAACAAAGTTTTGGTTTAAAAAGCCTATTTTAACTAAAACTTTAGCTCTGTGCAAATTTGTCAAAACTAATTTGCAAAACTATGCTAGCGACATCCTCCTTTATGCCCAGTTAAGGACTATTAGGTGGCTATCTAAGTACTAACATGGGGGTTTTTACTTTCGTCGTCCATACGGCGTGCTATTGTATGGATGCCATTCACTTGAATGGTAATGTATGGATCAATTGCCTCTACGCCCAGGTAAAAGGTAAGTGGGAGTTGTGAGAGCATGACCGTCCAACTGTCGGTCTAGGGGAGAGTTAGCTGTGGTTACTAGAATATTTACATGTCACACACATGTATATATGAAGGTACTTAATTGCGGGTATATTTATCGGGTAGCTATGGATATCGAAGTATATACATTTAGGGATGTATATATGCAGAGTATCTTAGTTTACTGCTTTCATTGTGTGCTTATTTATCTCTTGTGGGGATGGGCTGCAATGAATTTGCCTGTAGGTACGCTAACCACGAATGTGTAGATTGAATGTAGCTAACGACTAGCTATATATCGAGAGAGTACGTGTTATGTCACCAACATAGAACGTGATTGCCACCTTAGGCTGGCAATTTTGTGAGGACGAATAGAACGAGCATGCATCATGATTGTGCTTGTGCATAAATATGCTTCCCTCACCTTGTTCTAATGCTAAGTAACTTGTGATCAATGTGATGTCACTATTTTCCCTGTGTGAAGCTAGCCAAAATGCCTTGTCCCATGCTGCTTGAATAGCTATGCTTGAAGTTAGTGTGTGATTAGCTTTGCCTCGTATGTTGGCTTCCAAAGGAAATAGATGACGAGTTAATAGTTAACAAAAAGTTCACCCCTTTGAAAACTAAATTGCTAAATGTAAGTAAAACTTGTTTTGTAGAGATATCCACCTACTTAGTAAAAAGGGAAATAAAAGATAACAGTACCTTACCACCATGTTCGCATGTTTGTGTGTAGTGGTGTTGTTGTAGGTGACTACTTGTTAGGTGCGAGCTTTGTGCTTAGTAATAGTCGCTTAAGCTAATCGAATTGAGTGTTTCGAAATGCTCGCTTAAGAACATGATATATGTGTGGATGCTCGTTATCTAGGTAGTGCCATAGTTGTCACCCTTTTGTCCTCGGTAAGCATATGAGTGTGGAAGAGCGCTATCCTGGAGCAGCGTCCAAGTTTTGGTAATCTCAGGGTTGTCGTCTACAATTAAGTTCTCTCTTAGGAACCTGAGCCTGTACACGTGGTTGCTAGCCTTGAACGTTGTGCTATGAAGACTTTATCTATGCCTTTGCTTGACCTTAGGTCCAAGCTTAGTTCCCTTGAATGCTTGCATGTTTCGTGGTTGTCCCGCTCCTGTGTGGGAGGACCCTGCTCAAAAATCCTTGTTGGACCTTATTGCTCTTTCTCCTACGGATGAGCTAGTGCAACGCTAATCGCTATCTGCCCTGGCTTTAGAACCTTTTCCTCGCAGATCATGTCATTGCTTTATCAACTGAGTCCCTAGTCAGTTCAATGGCTCATGTCCCTCGAATCTCGTGTATTTTGTCTCCAACTCTTTCAAGTCTCTGGATGTTTATCAGTCTTGATCTCATGTTGCTGCTCGACAAGACCAAATCTCATGTTAATCTTTATCTGGTAATCACTTTGGTGGACACGAGGCGTATATGGAAATTAAGCAAGAGTCTCCTGCTTAGTTGCCTTTGGCAATTAGGCTATGTGCTTTTGCGCTGTGTTTTGATCTTCTGATCGCCTCCTTGTTGATTCCTAACCTTGTGACTATCCTTGTTTGCTATCCCTCTTTTGCACAATGCTTGTTCTTACAATCTAATTGGTGCCACTAGAAGTTTCACTTTGGTTGTATGTTCAATAATGGTGCCACGATTAGCGATCTACGATGCCGCGATGGAACCTAGGGCCTCCTTGTGGGCGGCCGATGCATGGTTGTGCTGCTGGGTGCGCGCTGGTATCGAGGTTTCTAGTCATGATCCATTGCCGAACTGCACCGATGTGTTATTTTCACGTGAGCTCTTCCTTGGTTATCTCTCCATATCTTATCGAAGGTCCATATATTAGACCGAAAGTAGTAGAGCTTCCTTTTGAAGTCACAAAAAGGATAACCTTTGAAGAACTGGTCATCGACATAAACATTAACAGACTACAAGAGGTGGTAGACAAGTGACTCCACTTGGTTGTCCCAGTATTGACGTCCGTCACCTAGTGAACAACTTATGTCATCATTGTTGGATCAGAAAGGCACACAACACTTAATGTTGGACAAGTTGTTAGTCAGATAAGAATCGAACGTCACATTATGATTATGACCTGGCTATCCAAGTCTTGATTATTATGTGCATGATAATCGCACGGTCGAGATCAACCGTCTCTATTGTGACCCCTTGCCTACTGACTTCGATGGCGGCCATCTGTTATGCGTCAATCACAACTATGTTGGCAAGAGTGAAGATTTAGAACTTTTAGTGTTGAGAGACAACTGATTAGTTACTAGTAGGAAGCTTAACCTTCGGCTAGGTGACAACTTTTTGCTAATTATGAAGGCCAGAGCTCACAAAACAATGTTAAGCAAACGAACAGCAAAACCGGTCATCGATGCTAGTACTGCTTCCTTCTCCAAGCCCTATGTTGTCAAGTCAAGTCCATCTTGGACAATCACACAGATAGTGCTAGATGCTATATAAGCTAAGTAAAGAGCTAGAGAGAGCACATTCCTAGTTTCGGTCAGCATCGTTATGTATATGGTGCTATCAAAGAATTGTTCCGGATTCTATTGGATGAGGCACAGAAGGATAATAAGAGACGTTCCCTTATCTCTGTAGGACAGTCCCTCCATGAAGAGTATGCTTTGTGTTCCGAAAGCATAGTCACAAGTCACAAGTCCAATGCTTGTGCATAATCAAGTTGCTGTCTAAATCAAACGATTTAAGTTGTTTCCTGAGAATCATATATGGAAAATCTTAGTCTACATCCTTAGAGAAAGGAGCTGCTGCTGCTGCTGCTATACAAAGAGATCGAGAGTATAGAACACACACCACAACGTGTGAAGCAAAGAAAGAGAAGAACGAGAAATCTGTCCAAATTTTAGGGTACAAAACTGAACATCTTCAAGCCAACGATTAGTGACTCAAACGAAGTTGGATTGACCCCAAACTTGGTGATCTCATTCCTTGCTTAGGACCCTTCAATGTCTTAAGTTGGTTTGAGTATTGGTTGAGTAAAACATCGGATTTGAAAGATATCTTGTCGGCTTGGTTTGCTGCTATTTCAGAACAGAGCAGTTTTGGTAGATGAATTGTTTGGATGGTCAAACGGTGTCCGGTTGAGTTGAATTTTGATGAGTAGTTAGAAGACATATGGATCTACATGCCCACCAAAATTTGTGCATATTGGTGCAGTAGTTTGTGAGATATGAATAGAAAACAAAAGACTACAGAATCTGCAATTTCGCTGTGACTGCGATCATCCTTTGCATTAGACGGTTGTGTTTGTAATTCATGCCAAGAAATTACAACTTATAGGTGTATTGCTGTTAGACAACCCTCCATAACCTTGAGAAGATTAATTGCACCCCTATGTGCCTTGCTTTTGCCCTCTTAGATCAGCAATGCGTGAGCAGTCAAGGTGTTCTAGAAGTCAAATTGTGCCCTTGCAATTCGAAAGTAATTGGAAAGGTGTCAAACCATAGATTTTTGGATTATGGTTTTTGAGATATTGATTGGCCTAAGAATGGAAGCCTCGACGTCAAATATAGTTTAAGAAAGCTGGTTTTGCTACGATGCAAGTAAACCCAACTTGCTGTGCAACTGCACCACGAAGGCAAATTGTACTTAACCTGCTTGGTAGTGAACTAGTCCCTAGTTTTGTGATTACTTGCAACTTATGTTGCCCTCCAAGCCTCGCTAACATCCTTCTGCATCAATGGTTCTCCAATGCTGACATGCCTAAGGTGTCTTACATGTGTTTTACCCAAGGGGTTGCCTCAGATACAACTCAGATAACTGTTGCCGCTGGGATACGAGAATTCCCTTAAATAATGGTCGTCAAAAATGCTGAGTCAATAGAGTCAGCTATCACATTCACCGCTCACTCAACAGACTTAGGTAATACAATGTTGTTATCAGAGAAAGAGCACTGCACACATGGAACATTATGTAGCTTTCCATCAATTGACGTATGAGTGAGTGCACCGCTACAACCAGTTTGGATATTGGTTAACTAGCTTCTTATACCCTCAACAATGTTTACCCCATCTATGATCACATCCTTTACGAAAAGTTGTGCTCGAGCTACTTTAGTAGAGAACTGCTTTTCAACCCTTGGGAACAAATATAGCACCGTTGCAAGGAATATCCATCAACCGACTGCGATCTAGTGCAAAGTCCATAGGTCTATGCTATATCCATTAGGGAAGTAGATGTTACAAGTATTTAGTCTACGCTTGTATCACTCTTCATACATCGAGGACGAAGTACGCAGGACAGTGCTATCTTGGATTCCTTCCAATGTAACAATGCTTTATGGAAGACAATGAAGGAAATTCTTCTGACAAAAATTTACTACAAAGAACAAGTATAGAAAGTGGTCTCGGCCATTTTGGTCCCTCTAATGCTTCAATGCTATGTAGCCTAAAGCTATCACTGATATTGGAAACCAGTAACAAGTCTCTCTTCCATAAAAGCCTTTTGTTCTGAATCTCGGGACACGATTCCTTTAAGGGGGGAGGGCTGTAACACCCCAGGTGTTTGTCACCAATTAAGCAATGGGTTTAAGCTCAACCATGGCATGTTAAGTAGTGATGGAGATGTTAGGTTAAACATATGAAAATGAGTCACCACTTAAACTTGGACCATGCACCATTGCTTACATGCTGCCCTTTCTAAAGAGTATGCTTGAGAAATGCTGGATGTACTTGTTTCATGTGTCTTGCATCAATATCCATCTATATTGATCCATGGAAAAGTTTCGTGAAGTTTGGAATCAAGAAGTCACATGAAATGACAAGTTATGTCCTTGCTTGAATTGTTTTATAAAGTGAATGGAATTCTAGATCGCCAACCAAACCTTGTAACCTTGCCCAAATGACTCTAATTGAACTCTACAACAAAAGTCATGAAGGGTTCGTGTTGAGCGGAGGACAAGAAAATACCCCCATCGGTCTAAAACTTGGATTTAAGCTTTACCGTGATGCTACTTTGACCTGTGTTGACCAATCACTTACAGTGCTTGCATGGAGTTGCACCTTAAATAAAAGTTGACTAGATCAACTTGGAACTAAGGCGAATCGAGGCTCAAACGTTGAATCGGTAGCTGTTTTCGGTACTTGGAATTTTTCTAAGTCTGGAATTCATCGTCGACTCGTCGTCGACATTGGCATTCGCGTTCTCCAAATTCCGTTAAGCAACTCGACTTGACCCCAAAATAAAGGTTGGAGCTAAGTTCATGGAGAAGAGCATATAAAAAGATGGCACTCGTTGGACTTCGTTTTGACCATCAATTTTGGACTTTTGTTAATTGCTATCAACGCGCTGACACTATCACTTTGGGGCATAATTACTCACTGATCTAGAGCTCTAATGACCTTGGTATCTTAATGAAAAATGTAGAGCGGGCCAAGTACAGAAAACTTCATTTTAGGCCCATGGACCAATTCGGATCTGAGCCAGCCCAAAACGGCATCCCACCTTCCCCACTCTAGCCATGCCACCTGTTCGCTGAATTGCCTCTATGGGCGACGCGTGTCCGAGAGCGTGGCAGCCATGCGTGAGCTCGCCCTCGCCATCGCCGACGCGTGCACCCACGCCCCTGCTTCTTCAAACCAAGCGCTCGAGCTTCTCCACTCTCCCTCACTCGTTCTTCCTCGGTCTCTGGCGACGCGCGTGCGCTCCTAGACGCCGCCGCCATGGACGCCGCAGCCAAGCTCGCTGTCACCGCCGTTCCCTAGCTTCCGAGCCCCCTCATGACCAACCTCGTGAACCAACAGCTTCGCCTCTTCCTCCTCTACCCGGTACACCCCGCTTCGCCTGCCTCTCGCTCTCAGAAGCTTGGCGGCCGCCGGTGTTGCGTGGCTGCTTGCCATGGGCGCTCTGTGGCGTGGCAGGAGGCCACTGAGCAGCTCGCCGAGCCGAAGCCACCTTCGGGTGCGTACAGGTGACTCGGACCTCGACGTCCCATCCCCTGCCGCCAACGAGCCTCCTTCGGCCGGCAACAGCAAGTCCAGCATGCTCCTCTGCTTTTAATTCTGACCAGGGGCCTCCGGCTCAAATTTGACAAAATGGAAGGGTCTAACTGCGAAGTATGTGACTCAAATGAATAGTGCCAATAAGGACCTATTTACAATAAATTTGCTGAATCTTTGGAAATTCATAGTAATTCATAGAAAATTCATAAAATAGCAAATGAGGACTTTTTGGAACCCTTGTGAAATTCTCCATGCATTAGATCTATAATATGGCATGTTTTAGTTTCAATATTTTGCGGTAAAAATAGATTTGTGTAGTAAGGTTGTAATGCTAGTTGAATTTGTTATTTTCCATAACTACAGATCTAGGGCTCCAAATGAAGTGAAATTTTTGTGGCATGCTAGTCATGTGATAGTTGATGTGTGGTAAAAATTTCATGAGTATTGGATGAAGTATGAGTGAGTTATTGGTTTATCTCGCTCTCACATGATTTCTTGCAATAGCAAATTGTCTTTTTCATAGAGGCAGCTATACTTATGCAAATGGTATGAAATTATATAGTAGACTATTGAGAGGATATGTGAGCTACTGTAATTTTGTAGAATTTATTGTGCATTTTTGGTATATGTTCATAAATACACCTTGATGTCTAAATAAATTAAGAAATGCTTTAAGAAAATTTATTTAGAGGTGAGCACCATGCTTTTTGGTGTTCTTTAGTCATGTGTGAAATGTTGGTAAAGTTGGTTTTGCCCAATTTTGAATTTGCAACATAAGTTAATAATTATTTTCTTGCCGATGTGGTTTATGGATAGATCTGGGAACTTAGCAAAGTTCTTCATGACAATGTGCTTTGTTGTTAAACTTGTTTGTACAAAAGTTGTAGATAATTTATGTATCTAGCTGCTGTTAAAATTTGGTATCATTTGGCCAAGTAGTGTTTGAGTTACAACTGTTTAAAGTTAGAATACAGGATTTGTTGCTCTCTGTTTTGTATGAACTAGTTTCTGTAAAGGTATAATTTTGACCTACTTAACTTGGGAATCATGCTGTGATGGTTATAGATGAAATGTAGATAATTTCATAAGCTTTCCAAAATGTCTTCTTCCAAGTCATTTGGATTTGTGTAACTCCAGTTATAGCTAAATCTTGTAGCTGTTGTGTGCATGTCCAGAAATTGGCAGATTCCAATTATAGTGTTTGCTTGTATATTGTTAAGTGTGACTTATGCCTTGAATGATGACTGAGTTAGAGCACCTGAGATCTTAGGAAACTTGTGTCATGCTTGGTGTGGTCATCTTCTTTGCCATCTTAGCATGATAGATTGTGTGATGTTTAAGTTAAGCATCGCAAAGTACTTAAGTGTCTTAGTGTAAACTATGCTTGTCTTGCTTGCTATTTTGTGATACATCTCATGGTACTATTCTTCATATTTATGCACTTGTATATTGCATCTCATCTAGGTACGCTAGATGCACCACGTGAAGGATGCGATGTTGGAGCCAAACCCGAAGATTTGGTTTGGTGGATATATCCCGAAGATGGAAGGACTAAGCAAGTGCTAGGACCGGAGATGTCACCATGACGGTGCAAGCTAACTGAACTGACTTGTGTCGAATCCCAGGCAAGCCCCGGAGCATATTAAGCCTCCTAATTTCTGAAATGAATTAAAGTATTATTGTTACATATATATTGTTGCATTAAGTTAGGTGTTGGATGCAAACACTTGCTGCATTGGTTATCCAATCCTTGTCCAGATATTGATACCCTGAATCCTATGTAGCTCAGGCTCGTGTAGTGCTTAGCCCTGCTTAAACACGGTAGAAGTCAGGTGATTTCCTGTCACCTGCGAGCTATAGGGATATACATATGGCACGGTTGGCTATATTTGCTATCGTGGAAAAGAACCTGTCTTAATTTGAATTGAAGACCGGGCGGAGGCTTGCCGGTTTGTAGTGACTCCGTCTGTGTCGCATAAGGACTGAATCTTGGAGCCTTTCCTGTTCATGTTGAACGCATGCCTCTCTCTTAGTTGGCCGGGTCTAGAGACCGACCACGAAGCCGAGTAG
Organism: Miscanthus lutarioriparius; assembly: GCA_904845875.1. NCBI lineage: Eukaryota > Viridiplantae > Streptophyta > Magnoliopsida > Poales > Poaceae > Miscanthus > Miscanthus lutarioriparius. The sequence continues at coordinate 46,781,858 of CAJGYO010000018.1, read as the reverse complement.
CTCACCTCAGGCCGGGAGTCGATAAGTATAAAGTACGCCTCGGAAGGGAGCCGTAGGCGTGAGTCCAAGGGCAGGTGATTTAAAAGTCCTGATCATCCTGGCAGAAGGGTAATCCCTGAGAGTGCTGGCGCTGATCGAACCCGTGAATTTGGTTCCTGAGTTGTACCAAAGGTGACCCACGGCTACCCTTGCAAAGTATGCCAGGGTGAGAGTTAGGAATACCCCCTCAGCTGAGTTGAAATTTGATTCGAGTCGCCGTCTCTCACCGGTTAGTGAGAACTTGACGGGCTTATCTCCAAAGTAGATACACTAAATAACATAATGGTTCAAGAATGATGATATGATGATGACAGCCTTATTATACCTGCTATGGTTAATATTGATTGCTCCTAATAAGTAAGTGCTCTAGTATAGGTGCAAATCTAGTGGACAGGTAAATGATGATAAACTTGATGCAAAGTTTAAATTGGTCACTATATTCATAAGCTCTTTTATGCAACTATGTCCAGCTAGCCCACCTCATAAGCCTTGCATGACCCTTGGTGTCATTTGTTTTGGTTTCCGACGGGTAAGTCTGGCTGAGTGCATTCGAGTACTCAGGGTTTATCCCACCATGTTGCAGGTGAAGTTCTCGGCCTATTGAAGATGGTGGCTAACCGCCGGTGGGCTCGGTGATTCTATAGTTACTTCTCGTCTATATGCTTTTGTCGGATGATGTCACTTATGCTAGCAATATATTTGGAACTTATATTAATGTAATCATTTGAAAGCTATGATTGTTTTCACTAAGCGGTTTTGAAACCCAAACTTGTACTATTATTTGTGAACCCATTTATAATATTATTATCGCTGCAACTCTGCGTATGTGATGTGTATTTGCTTAATCACGCGATCTTGGTTGTGATGTTGATTTACCGAGGTCTTTCGGGACACTCGGCGGACTACCGGGTTTATATGAGTGAAAGTATGTGTGTGTCAACGTGTTAGCGGGGACAGCCGTACTTGATCTTGTATAAATTGGGCGGTTCTGTTATAGGTACACTGCTAGGCCAAGCGATGTGAAATACGTGCCTTGGGAACTCAATGCTGCCATGCGATTGGTCACCATTGAATGGACGCATTGGGTACACTGCGAGGCAAGGCGACGGGAAATATATGCCTAGGGAAGTCGACGTTGCCATGCAAATCATCACCATTGCTTCGTATAAGAAGGGGGTACGGTGCGTTGCTTTCTCCACTCTAAACTTGCAAAATTTTGTAGTTGATCTTTCTCTTTCTTTCTTCCACTTTCTCCGCAAGCATTGCCGGCCACAGTGACTCCGAGAGCGAAAACTCATATTTAGACGAGGCTAAATTCAAAGAGAAGGAGAGCGAGATCCTACTCGGCTTCTCTAATGGAGGCGATAGATTTCATGGTCATGGCGAGGGCACCTTTGTGTGTCCTTTTTGCCGTGGCAAGAAAGTGCCATCTTGGACTCTTCGCGAGTTGCTACAGCACGCGAATGGGAAGTCTCACAGAGGCGAGGGGATCTCTGGGCTAGAGCATAGTGCTTTGGCCAAGTATATCCTGAGCAACGACGCAATGGCCCGCGACCGCGAGCTTGGTGGAGTTGGGGACTGTGGTGGCAATGAGGTGGTGAAGGCTCATAGGGACCAGCGCCATGCGGCTAATAGGGCGACAATGAAGCGCGCAAGGAGAAGGTACTAAAGAAATAACTCTGTGTGATGATGTTTGTTTTGTGATCAACCTTCTTTCAATTTTTTAAGTTATGTAGTTCCTGTCATCAATTGAAACTAACTATATTTTAATTAACACAGCGGACCTAGCATCGCATGGGAAAGGGCTCCTACTACAAGCCTGGCAGAAGGCTCGATGGAGGGTCATCCGGATCCCGCTGAAGCTAGTCTTGTAGTAGGATTTTTATTTTATGTACTAAATTTTTAGTGTAGAATATTTATATTTTATTTACATGAAATATGAAATGTTCTTAACTTATGTATTTTTTGGGATCTTCCTTATCTTTGTTGTGATGTTTATTTTGTGTGATGGGGAAGCAGTCTTCCATGACTGGTAGTGTGATGGTAGCCCCCCAACACCTTTGATTTTATGATCGTATGACACATCCGTCGTTAGGTGATATTTGTAACACGCAACCACCACCATCGGCAGGCTTCACCGCTGCTTCTAGATGGTCTGGATGGCACCGCTATCGTCAATTTCCAAGCTCACCCAAGTCTCCCGCATGTCTTTACAAAGTTTTGTTAAAATTTGCATTCCCGCAGCTCCTACTTTAGCTTACAAAGACCGCTTCCCCACCCTGTCTGCTTCCTCCTCAATGCTACTATTCCCCATCACCGCCACTCACCGCCGACAATCTAATGCTCCGTGCTATGACACCGATACGCCTCACCGGCCCGCATAGATCCACCGGTGACAAAGGTAGTACTCACCGCTATGCCCGCTCGAACTCACTGCTACAAGATCCAAACACAAGGGTAATGCTTTCACATTTTTCCCTTATCCATGTTTCTTGGATTTTTATTCCCCTCTTCACTCATGTAAGTAGGAAGCAAGCTTCCATCTATTTAGTGTGTCTGCCGCTCCAACAGATCCTCGTCAAGATGGAGGAGGTCCCTAACAAGATGAACGGAGTGGGCATCCTCACAAACCATGTCTTGGTCCTCATCCTCCGATGCCTCACCGCCCACTCCTTGTGCAGCTGCAAGTGTGTCTGCCACTCCTAGAACCACCTCATCTTAGACGCCGAGTACCATAAGGAGTTGCCCCAGATTGTTGCCGGATTCTTCTATCGCACCTGGAAAGGCAAACGCCACTTCACCAGTATCACCGGTGAACACCCTCCTTGTCCTTCTTGCCCTTCCCCATTCATGATGTCATCATCTCAGATTGCTGCAACGGCCTCATCCTCTGCTGGTGTTTTGGGTGTCGCTATGTTGTCTGTAATCCAGTGATTAACAAATGGTTGCTACTGCCGGATAACCTCCGTTCTTGTGGCGAGGCTTGCTTGGGGTTCAATCTGACAGTCTCCTCGCACTTCCATGTGTTTGAATATGGGAAGATGAGGGAGGGTGAGTCCGTAGGTGTGAGCATCTACTCATCTAAGAGCGCAGCTTGTATCTTTAAAAAATCTAAATGGGGCGACGGTATTATAGTATCCACATATGCGAGAAGTGTGTTTCTTAATGTCTTTATGCACTGGCTCAAGTTCTCCTAGATCGTTGTTGTTGATATGGATGGAAAGACATGGACAAAAATACAGAAGCCACGTGGTGATGTAATCTCCATCCATGAAGCCCAGGGTTAGTTGTGTTTATGTACAACTGATATTTACACTATGACTCAGCTTTCAATCTGGATCCTTGAAGACTATGGTAGTAATAGATGGACATTGAAGCATATGGTTACTGGAGATATTTGGACAAAACAATATTTAATTTGATTACGAGGTTTGTGATGCGAAGTATAGAGTGATTGCAATTCACATTAAATGGAATTTGATTTTCCTTGTTGGGGAGGACAGAACACTGCTTGCATATGACATGAACCACATAAAAGTTTATGACCTCCCTACATGGGTCATCTGCTACCCTAGACCTACCTAGAGTCTATGTATCAACATACCACACTATCTTCCTTATGTTCCCTTGTTCATGGAGTCATTAGAAGAGCAGTAAAGGTGCATTTGCTGTATTTTGTTTATTCAGGTAGGTAGTTGTTTTGATTCTATATATAGGCTAATTTGGGCTTGGTAACTAAAGGAATGGTGTGTTCAATATCATTAATTCTGCTACTTTGTGTAGGTGGAGTCTGAGTGCTTTTGAACAATTTTGTTGCATTGGCTAAGGGAGGAAGAAGAAGGGTTCCATGATGCATTGGTTACCAATCCGAAGGATGCACTAATTATATTTATTTTTGCCTAGCAAACAGGAGTGCCACATGGGAGGAGCACAGCTACGTCGTTTCGTTATGTAAGCCTATAGAGATCAGTACCTTTAGTTTGCAATCTATGTACGGCTTGTGTTAGGACATCAGTTGAGAAAGATATTATGGTAAGTGTACATTGTTATTGTAAGAACATGGTTTATGGATGTAATGATTATATCTATATGCTTTGTGTTTAGTAAGCAATTAAGGGTTGTTTATTGGTTTGTTATCACCAGCGCCGTTGGTGGTGCAAACGTCCAACACCGTCGCTATATGTATTATGCGGCAGGGATCAAAAGTGTATCACCACTCAATCATTTAGTAACCTGACACTGTTGAAATGATCATCAAAGGCGGATCATGGTCCAAGGTGATAGTGAGCATGACCTTTGTACTAACAGTTCATACGCTAAAGTGATGGTGATGTTTACCTCTACAGACGTCTCGGCCATCGAAGCAACAATGAACTTGCACCGTAGATAGTCGGGTCAAAGTACAAGGCGATGGTGCTTGTGACCACTACACAGGCGGTTGATGTGCCCACATGACAGTGATGATAGCCTCCACACAGGTGGATCATTTGCAAATGTGGCCGTGTTAGTGTATACCCACACAGACGGATCGTGCTCCAATGCGATGGAAGTAAGGACCTTATCATGGATGGATCATAGGCCAATATGATGGTGTAGTGTACACCACAGTCGGTCTTAGATGCCAACGGTGATGGTTATGACCATCACTGCTGACAGCTTACTGCCAAGTCTGAAATTGGGCTGCGATGGGGGTTATGATGTGGCTATGAAAGGTCTAAGTGTAGTAGTGAATGCAATCGACCCCTAGCAGGTCGCATGCTCAAAGTTTCACTACCTGCCTAGAAGCTCTCTCTCAAACTTTGCCTTTCAAGAAGGTCTAAAGAACAATTTGTAGGCGTGGTTGCAAGTGGTTCAAATGGTAGGAAGGCCTCTATTTAAAGGCCCAAGGGTGGACTATGCAGCCTGAGACCCTGAAACGCGTGGTGAACTATGGGAGGTCACATCTAGTGTCAGATGCCCGCGTGAGGTCAGGGGAATTGAGATCCTCCTATAGGCAGAGCCGGTATAGCATCGATGAGACCACTTGGCCCTGCATGGATCATGTACCCCGACACGCAGCACACTAACACGGCCAGGCCCGATAGAGCAGTCGTGTACCACACTGTCAGGGTGGCTTGATGAGACAGGACATAAATAGGCACTTAATGCATTGAACACACCAGCCTGCAAGCTGTCGAGCTCCGAGCTCAGACCAGCCATGACTTCGAACTCACACCCGATACACATAGATATTAGCGCCTTCACGATCACTTCATGATCATAAAGACGCTTGGGGGCTGTTGTCGGGGTTATGATACCCCGGGTATCTCAAGACATCGATTATTCAGCCGCACGGGCGGCCAACGACAAACTAGCTAGTACAAGCCCAAGCGACCGTGGCCCATCTAAGCCATGCAGGCCTAGGCTAGGTGCTGAGACAAAGAGTCGGCCATGACCTCTTTCCTCTTCTTTCACCGCACGCTATCTAGCTCCGCATGACCTCTCCTCCATCCCGACCCTTGAGAGGGATGGAGAAGGGTCGAGCTCCACCAAGTATGCCTACTCTAACCAGGGCAGGCACGCCCCACTCACTCCACCAGGATTGAGGGGATAGCTATTCCCTTGGTCCAAACGAACGCCATCCCTCCGCCACATCGCGTAGCACCAACAGGAGGTGACGACAAGTACGGTGAACCACCATCTAAATACGGCTCGATGAGATGGGCGTACGGCCCCACCCACCACGGGTTGGGGCTCACGACTATGACCTTGACTTCCAAGTTTAGCTAAGCCAACGAAGGCCACAACCCCAGAGCATGGGATCGTGGCCACCGGCTCCACAACCAGCAAGACAACCGGCGACAAGGGGAGGGCTACCAACTCTTGTACAATGCCCTTGGGAGATCAAGAGACGATGACGAAGGCCACGGTGAGACAACATCGCATAGGACGGCTGGCAAGCCACCAACATGCCAATAGTACCATCACGACCGGCACTGTAGCACCATGCCACCCCATGCCACGACGTGGACACAAGATTGTGACGACAACCATGCATGGACGTGCGCTACACCATGACAAGACGGCCTTCCTTGTCGACCAAGTGAGCTAGTTTCCCTCCCTCAGGCTCACGACCTCTCGGTCGGGAAAACATGTCTCTTTGTATGTGGCCTAGCCCCAGACTCTATATAAGGGCGGCCAGGGCACACCTCCAAGGATCATGTAACAAAACCGACCAATTTATAAGAGCACAAGTACAAAAGCAATCACCGGAGTGATCAAATTGTCATACTTGAACCCATATAAACCTGGTAGTCAACTGAAACCACAAAGGATTTCAAACCAACTTGCATACAACCAAGATCGTACTCGATTCAACATAACAAGCCACATATTACATGCATTTCACAAGTAGTTCACAAGTATCTCATACATCGGAGTTCACATAGTTATTACAACACAAGTTCACAAATAGCGGAAGCAAAGTAGTTGGAAACCATCACACACACTTAGTTCAAATACAAGCCAGTTCCAGAGTCATATCCAGCAAGAGCATCATGATAAGATAACATAGAAGATTGTGCCCATGATCTAGTCTTCATCACCAGCAGGGTGGAGACAACACTTACAGTAGCCGTTATAAAGCACGTCATCTGCAACAAGAGGGAATAAACCCTGAGTACGAGAATGTACTTAGCTAGACTTACCCGTCGTAAACCAAAAATAAATGACACCAAGGAGTATGCAAGGCTTTAACGGTGGATCTTGCTTGACAACCATTTTGCATAAAAGCTTTAATGATACAAGAGCATAATTTAAATTATTAGTTAAGCAGCAAGTTACAAATATTAACCTATCATCTAGATTAGCACCTTTACTAGAGCAAGCACTTGATTAGAATCCAAACATTAGTAACCATATCCGGTATAATGTTGTAACATCATCATCATCATTATAACCATCAAGTTCAATTAAGTGTCTCTACGTTGTCCGCTGCTCAGTCAAGTTCTCACTATCCGGGAGAGACGGCGACTCGAATCGATTCCGACCCAGCTAGGGAATTATTCCTAACACACACCCAAGCAACCTGATTAGTGGTCACCTTGGGTCACCTTTGGTACAGCTCAGGAACAAATTCGTGGGACTGAGCAGCGCCGCACTCTCAGGGAACCCACTCTGCCAGGACATCAATCTACCCTTTGGACTTACGCCAATGGCTCCCCGTACATCCTTACTACCGCCAGAGTGCGCACTTTCACTTCTCGACTTCCAACCTGAGTTGAGCTACTCGGCTTTGTGGTCGGAATGAGTTATCCGGCCAACTAAGTGATAGGCATGCGTTCAACATGACATGAGGACGTACAGCGAATTGGTCCTTAACCGACACAGACAGGGATAGATCCACACCCAAAGACCTCCTTGCGTTGTTGCTTCTCTATCGACATCCCGCTCGGTCTCTATTCATTATTAACACATGGTTATTTCCACGATAGCAAATATAGCCAACCGTGACCAGATATCATCCTATCTTGCAGGTGATAGGAAATCACTTAACTTTACCTGTCTATGCATGTCTAAGCATTGATTTGCTCCTAGGCTTAAATAGGATTCAGGGTACATTTACTAGACAAGGAATAGATAGATATGCAACAAGTGTTTGCATCCAACTCCTTTCACTTAATGCATCAAACATATAAAGATACTCAAAGTAACATTTTTATAACATAGGAGACTTAGAATGCTCCGGGGCTTGCCTTTCATAAAAGAGGATGGTTGGTGATCGGGACACTCAAGAACTCCTTCTTCATTGGCTCCTCCTTCTGGGGCCTGCACCTCCTGCTCCTGCACTTGCTGCTGCTCCTCTGAAAGTCCTTGTTTGAATTCTAGAAGCGTGACTCCCTCCGAAACACCTATTGCATGCATATGCACCACATAAGAGTCAAGCATGCAAAAGAGATGGAAGGTGATGATGGAATGTACAGCCATGTAAAGACGGACACAAGAATGACACCCTGTTCGCTTCTCTTATAATCCGTCTTTTTCAGCTTGTTTTTTCAGCCGGAACAGTGTTTTTCTCTCACAACAAATCAACCGGAACAGTGTTTCGGCTCATTTTTTTAGCGAAGCAAATGGGGCTGATGATTCAAGATTAACATTTATTTTACTGAGTAGATGCATATCTCTTCTCGAAAACAAGAACTACACACTCACCAAGCTCTAACAACCTAAGATAAAGTTGTTCATCTTCAATAAGCAGTCTAGCACCTACAACTAACAATTTATCTTAATTAGCCTAAGCATCTAAATCATCACATCAACTCATATAAAGCAATCAAGTCATTCACTGCATTCACAGATTCAAGGCTGCAAACAGCAGCTGCTAGTTTAACTCATAACTAGAGCTGTACTGACCCAAAAGACATGCAACAAGACAATCTGGAAAGCTTCTGAAATTTTCTACAATTCATATTTAATCATCTCAGCATGATTCCCAAGTTAAAAAGGCCAAACAAGCACATTTATCAAACCTGGTCCAAAAATTCCAGAGAACTACAAGTTCTAAAGACCAACTTTGAACAGTCATAACTCACAAACCATTTGGCCAAATGCCATGAAAATTTACACAAGCTAGATAAGTGAGTTAGCTACAACTTTATTATAGACAAGATTAACAGCAAACATCTCACGTCGCTAGGTGTAGGTTGTTGGCACGGGGACACACCGGAGGTGGCTCATCACTAGCCATGGCGGCACGGCGGCGTTGCACGGAGGTGCGCCGGCTGTTCCCGGCCATGGTAGGTCTAGGCGAGAGGCGCAATAGCTTCATGGTGACCACGTAGACCTATCTAGGCTACCTAGGGTTTGGCTGGAAGCACCGGCGAGGGTTGTCCACGTACGCAGCGTGTAACACCTCGGCCCAGGACATAATAGAATTAATATGATACCGTACCAATAAGTTGCAACTTTTTTTCTGGAAGCCCATCTCTTAAGAACTCTAAGGTTAAGCGTGCTTGGCCTAGAGCGATGGGTGACCGATCGGGAAGTTCTTCCCGGGGGCACATGAGTGAGGACAAAGTGCGCAGAAAAGACTGGTGTTGGTCTGTGAGGGCAGTCTATGGCCTAGGAAAGCTATCAAATGTAAGCGGTCCTGGCCTCAAGGAGGCGGGACGTTACAGAATGGTATCAGAGCCGACCCTTGTGGTTTGACACGGCGCGTGTGTGTCGATTCTTGTGAGCATGGTGTGCATGGTGGTGTGGACCCAGAGTGGTCACCCAAAGATGGCACATGCGCCGCTTGGACACACCGGACGTGGCCAAGAGGACGTTCTGGTTCGGGGTTGACCGACGAGGACGTCGGTCTCCTAAGGGGGTGAGGATGTAACACCCCGGCCCAAGACTTAATAGGATTAATAGGATACTCGCACCAACAAGTTGCAACTTCTTTTCTGGAAGCCCATCTCTTAAGAACTCTAAGGTGAAGCATGCTTGGCCTGGAGCGATGGGTGACCGATCGGGAAGTTCTTCCCGGGGGCGCATGAGTGAGGACAAAGTACGCAGAAAAGACTGGTGTTGGTCTGTGAGGGTAGTCTATGTCCTAAGAAAGCTATCAGATGTAAGCGGGCCTGGCCTCGAGGAGGCGGGACGTTACACGGCGCTGCGGCGGGGAGAGCGCGACAGCGCTGACCATCGTGTTCAACGCCAGAGAAGCTATGGCTCGCCGTGAGGTCATCACCGATGCTAGATTACACCCTAAGCTAGTGCTAACGCGAAGAAGGAAAGGGAATGAGTGAGGGAGTAGAGCAGCGGCGAGCTCGCCGTGATGGTGACCATGGAGGCAGCGACTCCGGTGAGGTCAAGAATGGCGAAATTCGCCCTCACCGTAGCTTGACCGGTCCAGCAACTACGTCGAGCAGGTAGAGAGGAAGACGATGAAGCTATTTGCAAGCTGGAGGCAGCAATGGCATGGTGGCGAGGGAGCTAGTGGTGGCGTCACTCTCGACAGCAATGGCTCGGCGTAGCGCTTGGATTTCACGTTCTCAGACGAGGCGAGGAGACGCGAGTGAAGGCTGCAAATGAATTAACAGGCGCGGGGTGTTGAGGTGTCTGCGAGGGCCTGACCGGTGGGGACGCCGCCGGCATATAGCTACCAAATGGCACGTGTGGCCATTGCACTATCAGCCACGATAGCCTGACCGTGATGGTCAAAAGTCCCAGCATCAATCGACTGACAGAGCATTTTCTCCCCCTCCTAAATCCTAAACCGTGGCGAAATAGCAAGCGATCCATTAATAAAAGTTGGAGATGTAAGTGAAGGCTACAAAATTGCTTTAGAACTCATCTTCTAATTCGCAATGGTTAGGAAGTTATTTCGTCACAAAGTAGGACACATCAACACTGTAAAAGCAGTTAGACATAGAAAAATTTACAAGTTTGAAAAACAGCACTGCATTGATTTTTGTGATCCAAATTCAAGCATGTTAGGAGCTGAACTAGCCTATGACCCAAAAATAAAAGTTGTTACACTACTTGTGTTCTACAACTTTGTTTTAGGGTTCATAGCGATGCTAAGTTTCTAAAGTGATGTTCAACTCTAGTCAAACATGCAACATGAAATTGATGATTTACACTATAGATATGACTTAGAGACCAAACTACCCTTAGTCATGCATACCAAAGTTGTTCCTAGTGACATTCTAAACATGTTTAGGGTACTCCTAAGGTACCACAAGCATTTCCTAAATTGGTCACACATAAGTACTTCCTCGGTCAACCAAGCACGTCATCACTTAGGAGCTTAATTAGGTAAAGTGATCCACATGAACATTGTTCCATTAGGCATCCTAAGTGTAGCTAAGGTGTTTTAGTGACCAACATCAACAACTTGCACTTAGTCACACATGATCATAAGCATACACATAAGGGAAACATAGAATAACAAGGCATGTTTCACATGTTTCAATTGTATGTTTCATATGTAAAAGCTCATATATGAATGCTTGATGCTTATGCTCCTGCAAATGCAAGTGCAATTATGCAAGCCTAACACCTAGGGTGTTACAGATCATATCCATCTTCTTCAACACTCCTTCCTCATTCACCCTTCTTGCATACCCCATTGTAAGAACTTCAAAGCAACCGAGGAACACGCACTCGATCTTTCTCTGAGATTGGACATAGGGCTTTGGCCTGAACCAGTATAATTCCTTGTGTCTTTGCATGCTACCATCATCTTCCTAGAGCAGCATGACATTCATACAAATTCACTAGTTGGTTAATGAAACACCAACAAGGTTATTTAGTTTGGAATTTAACATTTTTCAACTTTTCAAAGTTTAGATTATCTTGAATTCATAGGGTAAGAGATAGAAATTGACTCCACAGATCTCCATTTTGTGTTCCTGCTCTGTAATTTATAGCAAACTCTATGGCTCTTCCTGCTCTGTAATTTATAGCAAACTCTACGGCTCGCTCCCTGTAGCAGAAGTGCAGCACATAAGTATCTCCCCCATGTGGCCAACAGTTGTATACAAGTATATTTCGTATGTGATTATGTTAACTTGATTGATCTGTGCCTAAATTGTGATTATTAGCATACATTTAAATTCTAAGGATCTAAACAAAGACTTAAGTTTTTTATGAATCATAGCATAGACATATACAGATGCCCACATACATGCACATATACTCACACCTGAACATATACTACTCATCCCTATAAACATATGTATACTTAGCAGCACCTCCAAGAGTACCCAAAAGAGTCTCAATCCGGGAATTTTGGCAAGATTGAAAAAACTAATCTCCAACAACTTCCAAACCCACCTCCCAATCTTTAGGAACTTGGAAAAAACCAACCCCACGCGTGTAAAGTTACGCGCGCGTATCGTCGCCCCTAATCTGAGGTGGAAGGACGTGGGGAAGAAAAAAAAGTAGGACAGAGTTCCTGATGCAAATGTACAAGGAAGAAATAAAGTATAAAAGTGGTTAGTGTGATTTAGAAATAGTTTATAATTCCTAATGGAAAATTACCTTCTATCTGTTAGGCATGAGATTTTGGAAACTATTGGAGTTGTAACTTTCTATGTCTTCCAATATATTTTGCAAAGGATGGAAAACCTATTCTTGGGGAGTATTTTTTTATACTGTTGGAGATGCTCTTACTCTTATAAACATACACACATAAGATACCTTTATGAGGAAATTCAAAAGATAAAGGTGATGCTTAAAACTTAGAGATTGATATGGAAAACTAGTTAATCTTGGTTGGAACTCTTTATACAACCACTTATTTCCATTGTAAGTGCCTTAGCTTTTGATTTGGGCCCAAATAGTTAGGTTCTGAGTGGTCATACACCTCGCCCATCCTGATCAATAGGCCTAAAGATTGTTATAAATAAGGGCCTGAAGGGGTGATTTTAGGGTATGTATATATATAGGGTCCTACTATTGGGAGCTCGGGGCTTCCAATAGCTAATGGAGAGCCCTAGCAAGCCATCCCACCCAGCCCCCATGGAGGTGATGCGCACGCAGGTGGGGGACCCCGTGGGGACCCAACCGATCGGACGCATAAAATCTCAGGTCAAGCTGTGTAGAAAGGTTTTTATCGTGACGATGCATAAAATTTAGTGGTTGCATCAATTAAAATTAATTTGTTACTGCATAGAGTGGTTGCAAATGCAAGAGCAATTATGCAAGTCTAACACCTAGGGTGTTACAACCCTCCCCCCTTATAAAAATCTCGTCCCGAGATTTGAAAAGCATACCAATTTGAATAAAAGGTATGGTATATATCCTTCAAATAATCGTCCCTTTCCCACGTTGCATCGCTCTCACTACCCTGATTACTCCACATGACCTTGTAAAACTTGACCACATGGCTCTAGGTTACTCTCTCTTTTGTATCAAGAACCCGCACCAGCCTTTCTTCATAGGATAGATCTGATTTCAGCTTGTTATTTCTAAGTGAAACTTTTTCTTCTAGAATGTGAGACATTTCTTTAATTGAGATACAAGAAAAACATTGAAGATAGCTCTCACCTCATAAGATAACTCTATCTTATAGGCTACTCTCCCACTCTTCTCTATGATCGGATATGGACCTACATATCTGTCGACAAAAGATGCTCAGCAGTCCACCGAGGGGTATCCCACGATGGTAATTTTGTCGTAGAGGTGCGCATAATCAAGAACAAGAAGGCAACAAAGACACAAGAGTTAGACAGGTTCAGGATGTCAGCATGACGTAATAGCCTACTCCTGTGGTCTGTTGGTGCGTATTGGCGATCGTATGATATTGCGTGTATTTTGAGGGGTCCGACCCACCTTATATAGTCCGGGGGGCAGGGTTACAAGTCGGTTAGTTCTAGGAGATAACCGGAAAGTAATAACAGATTACATGAATCATGGGATCGAACGTATCCTAACAGATCTCATAGTATCTTCAGTATATCTTCCTGGTGTCTTGTGGGGCGCGTAGAGCAGCGCTGTGCTTCGTAAAGCTTCGTCTTGTGGGCTGGACCACCCTAGGGGCGTAGCCCATGTAGTTTGTCGTCGATATCCGGGGTTGTACCCCCCACAACTAGTCCTCGAGTGCCTTATATCCGCTGTGCAACGCCGTCTTGAGCTTGTCCGAGCAGGCGTGAACAAAGTCGAGTAGTCAGACTCATTGTCCAACCACTCTAATGAGTCGCCGAGCAGTTGTGAACCCTCGCCGAGTAGAGTATCCCAAGTAAGGCTTGCCATAAGGATGTAAGGAGCTCAAGTTCAAAATCAAAAAAATTCTCGCTGTGAACCAAGTGTACCCACTTAGAGTCCGACCACGAAAAAGGGAGGTAATTGTCTTCAACTTCAGGAGGCATGGAGTCTTCTAGATTAGAGAAAACACACTCACTACAAGGTGAAGTGTGCCCACTTAGTCTGCGAGCCTGATAGTAGGTGACATAGTCACGTGGTGCCAGGGTCCAGAAAGTAGAAGAAAGGCAAAAGACCAGCCGAGCAGGCAACTAGTCCATGGGTAGAGCCCTGAAATGAAAAGCGCACAGTGACCGCAAGGTAAAGTGTGCCCACTTAGTCCTTGAGCCTGACAGTAGGTGATGTAGTCACATGGTGCCAGGGTCAGAAACAATAGTAACCAGAAGAAAGTCCCCAGTGTGGTAAGGAACCAAGTCGTAATGATGACGTAGTTCCCAAGCCACAAGTGGAAATCTCGGATAAATCGAGAAGTGACGATTATGCAAATCGTGGAGAAAAACCAGAGCAATGGCTGTACAGTAGAAATTACTGAGCCTTGATGACATTGCGGAGAAGTCGATGAATATTCGGTGTTTAGTTCCAAGTTGCATCGAAAAAACAGGTGACATGGGCCGCAATTGCGCGGAAGCCGAGACAACGGCCCAGCGCGCCGTTTTGAGGAATTCGGAAAGGCGCAAATCATGGTGCGGTTTCCCAAAAACCCTTGAATGCGAAAAGTGGAGAGGGTGTCTTTATAACTGCACCACCGCACTCCGTGCTCCCACCTTTGCCACTTCACCACTTTGTCTTCCTCCTCAGTCCTCGCACTTCCTGATTCGCACTCACACGCCCTCCGCTGCTAGGGCTAGAAAGCTTGAGCAAAGGGAACAATTCCGATCCAGATCTGAGGGATGGTGCCGAAGAGGGGAGGTAGTAACCCAAAGAAGGCGGCCGCTAGAGCAAGTCGTGACAAGGAATGGGTGCCGTCACTCATGGGGGAGACGGAGCTCAACGAGATGATGGAGGCAGGCATTCTTCCTGACCGAGTCATCATCGGATGGCTTCCGGCCGACGGTGAGCCCTATCTGATGCCACACACCGACGAAGTCATAGTATTTGAAGATTATTTCTGGTGCAGATTAGGACTTTCAGTACATCCATTCTTGCGGGGACTGTTGGAGTTCTAGGGAGTGAGTTTGTGCAATCTACATCCGAACATGATCTTGCACATTGTTGTGTTTATCCATTTTTGTGAGGCGTATTTTGGCATTCTTCCCCACTTCAATCTTTTTTGACACCTATTCTGGCTAAAGAAGAAGGGTGGGGGTGGTTCCAAGGTGGTCGGCGATGTGTATCGATAGCTCCACGATGGGATGGCGGGCAACTACATTACTGTGCCGGTGAATACCTTGCTGAAGGGGTGGAATGTCAGGTGGTTCTACATGAAGCAGAGTCATCCTGCCATCCGGTGCGACATCGACCAAATTCTAGAGAACCAGAAGAGCTGGTCGAAGAAGCCGACCAATGATGATATGGATCAAGTGAAGGAGCTCCTCGGGATGATAAAGGGCATGAAGATGAACGGAGTGGTTGTGGTGGTGAGCTTCATAGTGCCCCGCATCTAGCCCTGCAAGGAGAGGGTCCATTCAGGCTTTGACTTCAAGGTAGACACTGACAGCACCCGGGAGAGGTTGGAGAGACTGATGAAGGAGGTTATGCTACGCCGGGCCGTAGAGCTATTTGCTCCAAATGCGCCATTCAGCGTGCCAGGGCAGCCAAGAGCCTTTAACTGCATGAACCCACCTCCTTAGGTAAAAATCTCAACTGTTGTTCTTGGTGATTTAATCTCGTGCCGGTGCCAAGCAGTGAACTGATTCGCTTATGGAAAGATCCATTTGTAGGAATGGGTGGCGTACTTCTTGGCCATGCCGAGGAGCGATAGGCCAAAGGCAGTAGATGCCAGGCCAACCACTCAGTCGGAGGAAGGTGCCGTCAGCACGTCATCCGAATCCAGAGGCATAGGTGCTGGTCGGATGGAGAGTCCCCCCCGGTGTCAGAGAAGGTCCGGGGCTAAAGGGCGACACAAGATGAGTCGGCCTAAAAGAAGAGGAGAACAGCAGATGTAGCTCCCCGCAGGCTAGGTGGCATCTTGTTTGGTGGTGATCGGACCACTCGGACATAAAGTGCGGTGATATCCGAGTGGTCGGACAATGACAAGGATCTAGTAGCTCCCCCTCTGAGCACTAAGGCGCCATCACATAACACGCACGTGGAGGTGTAATCAGAGGGAGGGGAAGGAGTCCCCGAGCAGCAGGAGGAACAGACGCCGATGGTGGGGGCCGCAAGACCTCTAGTCCAGGCCACGTGGGTTGACCCCAGGGCAGTGCCTGTGTGCTCGGGGAGGTAGCGTCGGTTCAGAACCGTCTACTGAGAAGCTAATGTGTAAGTATCTTTGCCTTGGGATCAGTAGCTTTCTGATTTTTCATGGTTGTGGTGACCAATGAGCCGATCTGATGAAGAACGGGGCGCGCGAAGGACCTGAATCCCTTGGGCCAGACTAGCGAGCAGCCGGGGGCTATTCCCGACGCAGAGACATTGCGGATGGACTAGGTCCTAGAGTCCTTGGGCCCTTGTCGATCTACGGAGGAGTCGACCACCACTGCTGATGGAGGTGGCGGTAGAAAGCGGTTGGCGACAACAGCAGTTGATGCGACGGAGACGCCAGGAGCGATGACGAGAGCCGTTGAGCCTTCAGAGGTGGAGGCAGGAGCTACCGACGTCGTACTGGAGTCTGGGGCGCAGAGGCCTGCAGCATCGTAGGAGCAAGCGGTGCACCTAGAGATGTTGCAGGGCATGGTTGGTTGCTTCATGCAGCCACTGAGCCCCCAGGGAGTGCCACCGAGCACCCAAGGAGCCCCACCAGCTATGGAGGAAGAGGACAAGGTCGAGGAGATTGAGCATGAAGAATTATGACCTCAAGCCATATGCATCCTCCGTAAGTGGGGTGACAAAGTTGTGGTCATGGAGGAGGAAGACACCTCCAGGGAGGTGAAGAGGCTTCGGTCCACCCTTTCCATAGCCATGAAGCAAATCAAGGTTAGTATTGCATCGGCGATGTCCATCTTTGGCATTGGAGAATAAGGTCATTTACAATCTAAGTGCTTTGTAGGGCATAGTGCAAACTGTCGCACACCGGCAGCAGCTGATCAAGAGGATGGAGCCCCTCACCGAGGACAACATGAAGCTAAAGGAGGTGGTGAAGCTGATGGAGAAGAACGTCCAGAGGGCCCAGCGTGAATGGGATCTTGCTGAATCCAATGCCAAGGACCTAGAGTACTAGAAGGGCATCCTATCTGAGTAGCTGAAGACCATCTCCGAGCAGCTGGAGCACACCTCTAAGCAGCTGAACAGCATCTCCGAGTAGCTGGGGTGCACCTCCAAGCAGCTAAGAGGCGTCTTCAAGCAGAAGAAAGGTACTGAGTATTGGTGAGTTTGTTCTGTATTGCTAAACATTCTTGATGTTGTTGTACACCATTATGTTTGTAGAGCAAGATGCGGAGCTCAGCCAGTTGCGAGAAGTTGTCGGTCAACTCCAAGTGGAGAAGGAGAAAGCATCTAGGTGAGCGGAGAAACTGGCCAAGGATCTAGAAGGTGAGTAATTCATGGTCAGAGTTGTTGCAGAAATAATTTCTTCACTTGACAAATCCCTTTGGTGTCTGTAGAATACCATCAAAGGACCAGCTCGTAGTTCGACATGCTGGAGCTAGAGGCCAAGACCTAGAGGGGAAAACTTGATGCCATGGTGGCCGGAGTCAAGCCGGTGCTCAACTATGTCGACATGGAGCTAGCTCCTCAGCCCGACGACAGGCCACCACGTCTAGACGCCATCATCGACAGGTGCAAAGCGGCGTGGGAAAACTTCAACGGTGATGCCACTATCTCTGTCATGACACACGCCCTGGCGGTGGTCCAGTCTCACTACCCTGCCATCAATCTTTGAGCGATAGGGGTCGGATTCGCTAGAGGGATGGGTGTGACGAAGCAGGAGCAGCTGAAGGATGAGGTGGAGGACGCGGCGAAGTGTCTGGCCGGCAATGTCGATCTATTCGGCAAGGCAGACGGTGATGGCCAAATCTGAGTGGAGAGGAACCTGTATGGAATATCTGGAGATGAGGGTTAGATGCGCGAGGGCATAAGTAAACATTTATGTATTTGTATAAATGTTGTATATAAATGACATGTGCATGTTCAAGTGGCTTGTAGTGAAAAAGATGTTGTTAACCCTAACACATTTATACGTGCTATAAGCAGCATCTGAGCAGTTAGTTTGTTACTGCACTCTTGGCCTTGGCTAGCCCGTATTCCATAACATCGAGCGCTGGAGTTCGTGCACGTGTAGGAGGAACAGACGTGACCAATGAACCACAGCCAACCACCCATAACACAGAGCGCGGAGCCCGTAGCACATGTAGGGAGAGATCAGAGATAGGGTTTTCTCCAAAGAACACAGAGTGGAATGTGTGTTGCTCGATGGTTGGTGGAATATCTTAAAGATATTTTAGTATGGAGGAACGGAGCGGAGCATTTATGGAGATCACGTATAATTGTCAGCGTTTGTTAAGGAGTAGCCTGATCACTTGCATTTTTGGGACTACAGAGGACGTCGATAGGTCCAAAGAAGAATGCCTAATCACTTGCATCTGCACGGCCAAAATGATGACCAATGAATGTAGTTCCGAGGACGGTGATAATGCTGTTCGGGAGACCGAATCTGTGGATGATATCTTCAAAGAGCTCGATTGCCTTCTTTGTAGTGGACAAAACAAGCGGCTTGTATTCGATCCACTTGGAGAACTTGTCAATGGTGACATATACGTACCAAAAGCCTCCTGGCGCGGGCTTGAGAGGCCCAATCATGTCCAGTCCCTAGCATGCAAAAGGCCAAGAAGCTAGGATGGTCTGCAATTCCTACGCCGGTAGGTGTATTTGCTTGGCGAAAAAATGACATCCATCACAACGTCGGATGAGGTCTTCTACATCGGCGATGGCCGTGGGCCAGTAAAACTAGCTCAGAAAGCTTTGCTGACTAGGGTTCTAGAGGCCACATGGTTGTCATAAGAGCCAGAGTGAATTTCAAGAAGTAGTTTCACTCCCTCTTCTTGGGTGATGCATTTCTGCAGTATCCCTTTCTTAGCACTTTTCCTCATCAAGTTCCCATCCACCAGCATGTAATGCTTACTACGGTGAATGAGGTGTTTAGTTTCAGTCTGGTCGGTGGATACGTCAGTCGCTGGTGAGGTACTTGATGAACTATTCCCTCCAATCTATAGCCGGCGAAGGTACTGCAAGTACCAACTGCTCAGTAGGGGGAATTTCTTGAACTTCCTTCTCTTCCTTAATAGACGGCATAAAGAGGTCTTGAACGAAGACCCTAGACAAAATCACGGCGTGAGAAGAGCCTATCTTAGATAGGTGGTCGGTGAGCTGATTTTGATCTCGTACCATGTGGTGGTACTCGATATCGTAGAACTTTCCTTTGAGTTTCCTGATCTTGGCGCAGTATGTGTCCATCTTCTCGCTGGAGCAGGACCAATCTTTGTTGACCTGGTTGATGACCAGTGCGGAGTCTCCGTACACTATGAGGCATTTGACGCCAAGCTCGATGGCTATATGGAGTCCGTGGAAACAGGCTTCATACTCTATGATGTTGTTGGAAGCTAGAAAATGAATTCAGAGGATGTAATAGAGCTTGTCCTTAGTTGGAGTAATGAATAAAATGCCGGCACCGGCACTATTGATGTTGAGGGCGCCGTCGAAATACATTATCTAGTGCTCGGGGCAAGTAGCGGGGATGGGCTCCTGGATCTCGGTCCACTCAGCAACGAAGTCAGCCAGCGCCTACGACTTAATGGTAGGTCTGCTTCTGAATTCCATGGAGTAAGTGCCGAGCTCGACTACCCACTTGAAGATGCAGCCATTGGCCTCTTTGTTATGGAGAATGTCCCCCAGAGGGAACTCGGTGACCATGGTGATCTTGTAGTACTCGAAGTAAGGGCGAAGCTTGCGTGACGTGACTAGGATGGCGTATAACAGCTTCTGGACCTGAGGGTAATGAGTTTTGGACTCATTAAGAACCTCACTAATGAAGTAGACTAGATGTTGCACCTTATAGGTGTGCCCGACTTCCTTGCGCACAATGATGATAGCTGTGCTAACGACGTGAGAGGTGGCGATGATGTAGATCAATACGGTTTCATCTGGTCAAGGCGCCGTCATGATCAGAGGCTTCGTTAAGAACAACTTGAGCTGCTCGAAGGCCGTATCAGCCTCCTCCGACTAGGAAAAGCGCTTAGATGCCTTGAGTAGTTTGAAGAACGATAGTCCCTTTTCACCGAGGCATGATATGAAGCGGCTGAGAGCAGCCATGCACCCTGTGAGCTTCTATATATCCTTTACGCAGGTTGGCCATTTCATATTGGTAATATTGGAGACCTTGTCGGAATTGGGTTCGATACCGCAGGCACTGATGATGTAGCCTAGGAGTATGCCGGATGAAACTCCAAAGATGCACTTTGAAGGGTTCAACTTCTATCTGTATCTTTTTAGGTTGGCGAACGTTTCTTCGAGGTCGACGATGAGATTGTTGGCGGTTTTGGACTTGACGACCACATCGTCGATGTAAGCTTCGATGTTGCAGCCTATCTGTTGGTCGATGCACATCTGGATGGCCCTTTGGTAGGTCGCCACGGTGTTTTTGAGTCCAAAGGACATGGTGGTGTGGTAATATGCACCGAAAGGCATGATGAATGACGTTTTGATTTGGTCGTCCTCTTTGAGAGATATCTGGTGATAGCCGGAGTAACAGTCAAGGAAGGAGAGGAGTTCGTAGCCGGTGGTAGAGTCTACAACCTCATCTATCCGAGGTAGACCGAAGGGGTCTTTAGGGCAGTGTTTGTTGAGATCAGTGTAATCAATGCATATTCTCTATTCTTTATTCTTTTTTTTGAACAAGAACTGGATTTGCTAGCCACTCAGGATGATACACTTCTTTAATAAATCCAGCTGCTAGGAGCCGTTTTATTTCTACCCTAATAGCCTTCTTCTTATCTGGCGCAAATCGTCAGAGTTTCTGCTTGATCGGTTTGGCGGTCGGTGAGACATTCAAGGAGTGCTCGATCTTCTCCCGTGGTACCCGTGGCATGTCTGCAGGTTTCCTAGCAAACATGTCAGCATTGGCACGTAGGAAGGATACGAGCGTGCTTTCCTATTTGGGGTCGAGATGAGCCCCAATCTTGACAGTCTTGGTGGGGTCATCGAGGCCGAGGCTGACCTCCTTCGTTTGCTTGGCCTTGGCGGAGGCACGTGGAGGCTCGAGTGCTGGGATCTCCAGGTCATCGTCGGGCACCGTCTTGGCATCAGTGACCACGCTAGCCATCTAGATGGAGAGGTCGGTGGCTTCAGCGAGGGCGAGACTCTCTGTTTTGCAAGCGTAGGCGATGGAGAGGTTGGCCCATAGAGCCAGCACTCCTGTAGGCGAAGGCATCTTCAACACCAGATAGGCATAATGCGGTATGGCCAAGAACTTGGCCAGAGTTGGCCGACCAAGTATGGTGTTGTAGGTGGTGTTGAAGTCGGCGATGTAGAAGTTGATGTGCTCGACACCGTAGTTGCTAGCTGTGCCGAATTATACTAGGAGGGTGATCTCTCCAAGTGGCTTGGATGCCCTGCCAGGTACCACCCCCCAGAAGGAGTCAGAATGAGTAAGGTCCTCCATTCCGAGGCCTAGCTCCATTAGGGCTCCGACGAAGAGGAGGTTCGGAGCACTTCCACCATCGATGAGTACTTTCTTGAAGAGTACTTTCTTGACGGTGGCATCAAGGACGAGGGGGGAATGCCCTGTGTAAGGGATGTCTGCCCACTGGTCGGCCCTGCTGAAGGTGATGGGGACCTCAGACTAGGGGCAATAGCTAGGGTTAGCGATAGCATCTTCTACGTTGACGGCGAGCACCCGATGGCCAGTAAGCTTTCGATCTCTTCTGCTCTCGGCGACGGCGAGGCCCCCGAAGATAGTGGCGACCACCTTGTCATGATCCTAGAAGGCATTATTGTTGTCCCTAGGTGGTCGGCGACCTCTGGCTTCGTCGTCGTTGTCGTCGTCCTTCTTTTTGGCCTAGAACTCCTTAGCCAAGCCAAGGAAGTCCTACATCTTGTGCTTGTTGTTTTTGTGGAGGGGGCATGGGCCTTCAAGGATCTTCTTGTACTACTCGTCATAGTTGCGCTTGGCGCGAGGTTCGTCAACGGTGGCGATGATGTGGTCTGGTCGGCGGCAGTAATATTGACCAGCTTTGGACCCTTCAGGCCAATCACGTCCACTATCATGATGGTAGCCACGGTCGTCATAGTGGCAGTCACTGTGGTGTCATTCATTGGGGTGCTCATCGCTGCGGTGAGTTGGGCGGTGATTGCCCGCATCCTCGTTGAAGCAAACTTCAGCCTCTTCGGCGTCGGCGTACTGATCGACGGTCGTGATCATCTCGCCAATCCCCTTTGGTGGCTTGCGATTGAATTTGGAGCGAAGGTCGTGGTGATAGAGTCCTTGAACAAAGGCGGTGATGACTTCTGCTTCCATGATGTTGGGAATAGAATTCCTCATCTTGAAAAATCACCTGACGTAGCTACGGAGGAGCTCGGATGGTTTCTGGTAGATGCGATTCAGATCATGCTTGGTACCCGGCCGAGTACATGTAGCCATGTAGTTGTCAGTGAAGAATTTCTTTAGCTATTCCCAAGATCCAATGGAATCTAGGGAGAGGCTCGTGAGCTAATTCATCACGGTTGGCGTGAGCATGACGGGAAGATAATTTGCCACGATGCTGGGATCTCCCCCGACGGTGCGCACAGCGGTGGCATAAGCTTGTAGCCACTGTGTGGGGTTCATCCATCCTTCATAGGGCTCGACCCTGGTGATTTTGAAACCACAGGGCCATTGGAGTGTTCGGAGTGCTCTAGTGAATGCTCGGGGCACTTCAGGATCGTCACCGTCGGGATCTGCAGCGTTGCCGGCATTGAGTGGTTGGAGGGCTGTGTCCGGGTTACTGAACTCTTGCTCGTATTCTTGACACTGGCGTACTTCCTCTTCATGGCGAGAGAAACAGTGCCCATTGATGTGACGTCGTGCATCCCGGAGGTTGTTCATGTGTGCTCAGACATCTTGGTCGACTTCCTAGTCGTGTTGGCGAGGGTAGTCGATGTGGTTCCCCTTAGTTCCCCCTGGAGGGGTTGTCCATTGTCACACTGTTGGTCGGTGAAATGGCTTCGGCTGGGGCAACGATTGGATCTTGGCATGGTGGATCAGTGAATCAAGCTTGTCGAGTAGGAAGGTCTCTAATCCAAGGGGATCTTGTTGACCTAGCAGTGCGCTGCTTTAAGCATGGTGGCGACCTTGGCGACTTCTGGCGTTTGCTCGAGCTAAGCGAGCTCATTAGCAGCAATAGCCAAGTTAGCGCTTGGAGTCTTGTAGACATCATGGCCATCGACATGGATGAATTCATCCTCGAGGTTGCGACAAAGTGGGCGTGGCCTCCCTTGCGAGTCGAGTTGTTCTTCGTTGCGTGCAGCCTCGGCTATCATAATGGCGGCCTCATTTGCTCGGCGCTGCGCATGGTTGGTGTTTCTGTTGACACGAGCAGCGCGGTCCTTGTTGGTTTCCCCATCCCATGGGGGCTGTCGATGCTAACATTAAAAATCTTGCCTCCTCAGAAGGGTGGGAAAGGACAATGGCGGTTTGGCAACAGTCTCCGTAGAGCCCTGGGACTCAAAATCTAGGTTTTCCTCCAAGATGGTTTGAAGGGATGCTTCGGGACATTGGCCGATTTGTAGCATTTTTATGGTTGGCGAGAGCTGGTCGACAATCTGATCGGCGAGAGGATAGATGTCGCCCACCTGGTCGGCGAATTTGCCCCTTAGGGCATCTTTGTAGGAGGCGGCGATGCTGGTGAGCCCAAATGGTAGGGCCGTAACCCCTAGAGTTTCCTGATCGGCCTCCGATGGATCAGGATCAAAGGGTGGTCGGCGCTGAACCAGAGTGGTCAGGGCTAATTCTGTGATGGAGAGGCAGTTGGCGAGCTTCTAGCCAACCTGATCGATGGATGCGATTAGATCGTCGTTATCGATCGGCTTCCTTGGATAGTGGGGTGCGGGTGACGAATTGTTGGTGAAGACGACCTCGGAAGTGGTTCTAAGATCGGATCTGCTGTTGCAGGTGCGGGTGTGGTCGACGCAGAATCGATCTGCACCGGATCAATGATATCTCCGTCTTCGTCAGCATTGATGACCCAGGAGATCAATCCGACAGTAAAGATCTAGCCGGGCTTTGGGGAGGACAAAGAGCCTGCAAAACATACCATCTTCTTTGTCATGGAAACAGCACGCACACCCCTACCTGGCACGCCAACTGTCAACAAAAGATGCTTGGTAGCCCACTAAGGGGTATCCCATGATGGTAGATTTATCGTACAGGTGCGCGTAATCAAGAACAAGAAGGCAATAGAGACATAAGAGTTAGACAGGTTTGGGCCGTCAGCACAACGTAATACCCTACTCCTGTGGTATGTTGGTTTGTATTGACGATCGTATGATATTGTGTGTGTTTTGAGGGGGTCCTTGCCCACCTTATATAGTCTGGGGGTAGGGTTACAAGTCGGTTAGATCTAGGAGATAACCGGAAAGTAATAATAGATTACATGAATTATGGGATCAAATGTATCCTAACAGATCTTATAGTAGCTTAGGATATCTTCCCGGTGTCTCGCGGGGCGCGCCGAGCAGCGACGAGCTCCGCAAGGCTTCGTCTTGTGGGCTGGACCACCCCTGGGGGCGCAGCCCATGTAGTTTATTGTGGGTATCCGGGGTCGTACCCCCCACAATATCTAGGTTCAAGCTTCCTCTTTACTCCGAACCGTTGCACACCTTTCATCGGTGAAACTTTCATATAAACGTAATCACCAACTTCAAACTCAATGGGCTTCCTTCTTTTATCCGCATAGCTTTTTTGCCTAGCTTGAGCAGCTTCCATATGTTTCTAGATAGTACAGACTTGTACTTTAGCCTCCTCTATGAAATCAATACCGTAGTATCTCCTTTCACCAGATTCAACCTAGTTCAAAGGAGTTCTACACTTGCGGCCACACAACGGTTCGAACGGAGCCATCTTGATACTTTCTTGATAGTTGTTATTATAGGAAAATTTAGCCAAGGGTAACCACTTATCCCATGAACTCTTAGAAGATATGACACAAGCTCTCAACATATCTTCCAATATTTGATTCACCCGCTCAGTCTATCCGAAGGTCTGGGGAAGATAAGCAGAACTTCTGACTAACTTGGTGCCTAACATCTTGTGCAAATGTTCCCAAAAACGAGCAGAGAACTGAGGTCCTTTGTTAGATACAATGGTTCTAGGAACACCATGGAGATGTACTATCTAATTAAAATATAACTCAGCATAGTCACTTGGTCGATAGTCAGTTCTAACTGGTATGAAATGGGCAGACTTGGTTAAATGATCCACTATTACCCATATAGAATTAAAATTCTTTTGGGTAGGAGGAAGTCCAACAATGAAATCCATACAAATTTCTTCCCATTTTCACCCTAGAATAGACAATGGTTGAAGAAGTCCAGCAGGCTTCAAGTGAATTGCCTTGACTCTACAACAATTGTCACACCTTGCAACATAAGCTACAATTTCTCTCTTCATCTTGGTCCACCAAAAGTGAGTTTCAAGTCTTGATATATTTTGCTACTTCCTGGGTGAATAGATAACTTGGAGGAGTGAGCTTCATCTAAGATTTGGTTCCTAAGCTCTTTGTCCTTCGGCACTACAAGTCTATCCTTAAACCATAGGACACCCTTCTCATCTACTCGGAAGTGTTTTGTTTCTTGCTCTTTCATCTTCCTTTTTATGTGGAACACAATCACATTGGATTTCTGAAGCTCGATGATTTTACTTTCAAGAGAGCAACTAAGAGTAATACTATGCAACACAACAGAATGTAACAGATGTGCCAGATGAAAATCTCCTTCCAAGAGAGAGTTATAGTGAGACTTTCTACTCAAAGCGTCGGCAACCACATTTGCTTTGCCAGGATGATAATGTACTTCTAAGTTATAATCTTTGATCAACTCTAGCCATCTTCTCTGTCTCATGTTCAATTCCTATTGAGTGAAGATATATTTGAGACTTTTATGATTGGTATAGATATGACACACATTATCGTGCAGGTAATGCCTCATATCTTCAAAGCATGAACAACAACAGCTAACTCTAGATTATGAGTTGGATAATTGGCTTCATGCTTCCTCAGCTAACACAAGGCATAAGTAATAACCTGGCCTTCCTGCATAAGAACACATCCTAAACTGGTACCTAATGCATCACAAAACACATCAAAAGGTTTCTCAATATCAGGTTATGCCCAAATAGGAGCTGAAGTCAATAAAGTCCGCAAAGTGTGAAAAGTAGTTTCACACTCCAGAGTCCAAACACACTTCACATCTTTCTGAAGCAACCTGGTCATGGGCTTAGCTATTTTAGAGAAATCCGAGATGAAGTGATGATAATAGCCAGCCAAACCAAGGAAACTCCTAACCTCATGCACTGAAGTTGGTGCTTTCCAATCCAAGACTTCTTGCACCTTAGTTGGATCCACCGAAATCCCTTCATCAGACAACACATGACCCAAAAAAGGTACTTTCTTTAGCCAAAACTCACATTTACTGAACTTGGCATAAAGCTTACGCTCTCGTAGTCTGGATAAAACAATTCTTAGATGCTCGGCATGTTCTTCAGCATTCACTAAAAAGATCAAATGTCATCAATGAAGACAACCACAAATTTGTCCAGTTCCTACATGAATACTGAATTCATCAGATATACGAAGTATGCAAGAGCATTGGTCAAACCAAAAGACATAACAAGATACTCATACACACCCATATCTGGTGGAGAAAATGGTCTTAGGTATATCCTTCGGTCTAATTTTTATCTGATGATAGCCAGATCTCAAATCAATTTTGGAGAATACCTTTGCCTTAGACAATTGATCAAATAAAATATCAATGCGAGGCAATGGGTACTTGTTCTTGATTGTCATAGCATTGAGTGGGTGATAATCCACACACATGCACAATGACTTGTCCTTCTTCACAAATATGGCAGGACAACTCCAGGGAGAAGCACTAGGTCAGATAAGACCCTTTTCTAATAGATCTTGTAACTAAACTTTAAGCTTTGCTAACTCATTGGATGGCATCCTATATTGCCTTCTAGAAATAGGTGCAATACCCGGCACTAACTCGATCTTGAATTCGATATCTCGATCCGGCGGTAAACCAGGTAGATCATCAGGAAATACATCTAGAAAATCACAAACTACTGGAACGTCCTCAATTCTCGGGGTCTAGATAGCAATGGCGGTGTGGTGGAGGTCCAGATCTCTGGGAAGTGACACCAGGAAAGCCTCATTGCTGATAGTATCCCTCAACATAATGACCCTAGTGGAAGTATCGATGAGCACTCTATGACCACTCATCCACTTCATCCTCAAGATTACATCTATACCTAATCCTGGCAAAACTACCAGATCGGACGTATATACTCATCCCTCTATTTCGATACTCACATCCTACACTACCTGATTGGTAGAAATATTACTTCCAGCTGCACTAATGCAATAACTACCCATGGATAGTGTAATTACCTTCTGATTGTACTTTGATGCAAATACTGGACTCATGAATGAATACGAAGCACCGGAATCAAATAGTACAACTAAAGGATGTTGATTCACAAGAAACTTACCTGCAGTGACCACCTCGCCTGAAGGTATCTCTGTCATCTTGGTGTAGTTAACATGACCTTGACGAGCACCAGAATTCCTCTGCTTCTGATTATTATTCTAAGGATAAGGACAACTCTTGGACCAATGACCCGTTTTGCCACAATTCTAGCAGGGCCTGTTACTTGGCGGAACAAAAGAATTCCCTAGTCCTATGGTGCCTTTTGGAAGAGGAACAGTAAAGGCCTTACGGAACCTAGCCTTGGCCTGATTCTTCTTTTGAGGTGGACGATACCTAGTGGCTGCAGCTAGTGGGCGAAACTGAGTTTTCACAGCCATTGGAGCTTTAGCCTAAGATGCACTTGCCTCAAAGGCCCTCTTGCGATTCTTGGAAGCTGCATAGACATTATTGTTGTTCTCTTGAGTGAGAGCGTCACTCATGAACTCATTAAAAGTAGTACTCTTGTTGTTCCCCAGGGTCTTCATCAGTTTGGGACTAAGCCCTCTCTTGAAGCTAGCGATTTTCTTTGCCTCTATATCAACAAATTCTAGGGCATACCTTGCCAGATGATTGAATGCATGAAGATATTCAATAAGATTCTTGGTGCCTTGTACCAGCTTCATTAACTCAGTGTGCTTCATGGCCATCAAGCCAGGAGGAATATATTGCCCCTTAAAAGCATCCTGGAACTAGTTCCAAGTGATCTAAGCATTCTCAGGTAAGGTGGACCTATAATGACGCCACCATATACCTGATGGTCCTTGCAACTAATGCAAAGCATACTCGCCTTCATCTATTTTGTCAACCTTAGCAGACAAAACTTTTGCTCAAGCATGTTTAGCCACTCTTCTACCTAGAGCGGCTCTTCAGCTTCTTTGAAGATTGGCAGCTTGGTGTCTTGGAACTCTTTAAAATCACTATATTGATTCGGCTCTGGTGCCTAACGTTGATTGTGACCATGTGCTTGATGTTGTGCCAGGGTACGCATAGCGTCCTCCAAAGCACGCTGACCTTCAACAAGCATGGCCAACAGATCAAGATGGTGTGGGCGGTGGTGGCGGTGGAAGATCCTCATCACCACTACCCCCAACTCTGCCTGAGTGTAGATTGCATGACATCTACAGAAGTGCAACAGTGAGTAATGATGGACGATGTCAGAAACATTACAGATGAATTATAGAATCATGCCAAACTAAACTTATTGGAGAGAATAATTTCATACAATAAATAGAGGCACAATAATTCATCCTCATAACATCGCCAATATTTTACTCCGCACATTCTTGCGATGCATACGCTTACATGCCAAATTTTTGCCAACATCAAAGCTGGACTTTTATTAATGCTCACGTCCACATGGAGCAAACATGCAAGTCTTAGAGATTACATCAAAGTCACCAACTGAATTTAAGTTACATGTCCTTCCAGAAGAAAGCAAAAGATAACGAACTAGTGCATCTAGCTTAGTGCTATAGCTAAACTACGCATCTTCATCGGTGTCAGCATCAATCACTCCTTCACCATCTTCATCCTCGACAGGCTCTAGTTTCTCCTCCTCCTCTTCTTCTTCTGTAGCTTCAGGCACTATGATGACATTGACATCTATTTCCATGCCATCATCATTAGCGAAGATCACCTGTGGTCCTCCTACCACGGGGTACACTAGAATAGGGTGAGGAATCGGATTGATCTAATTATTGAGACGGTGAATGTCAATCTGTAGTTCCTCAATCTAGCGAAGGAGTTCATTCTCTCTAATTTCCGCCTGAATTTCTGCCATGACCCTAGCATTGTTCCTAGTTTGTGCTAGACGGATTGCGTCATCCCGCTCTCGAGTCAACTTCATGATCTGATCATGATTAGCATCTCTTTCCCTAACAACGTTCACAAATTGCTGCCTACAAGCTTCCAAAGCATCCATAAAACCACATATCTCATTTTGGGCTGCCCTAAGCTCTTTACCATACTTGCGCGCACGTTTCTTCCACTTGCGTCGCTCATTCTGTGCCTGCTGAAGAGCTATCAAAACACTAACATAAGTGTTCTGACGATCATGGAACATCTTCATAATAGCCATCATAGCACTCATGGCTGGCCTAGAGCTCTGTGCCCACTTTGTCTCAGACATCACCAAGGGATCATCCTCAAAATCTAGCCAAACTGCCTCTGACGGTGCTACTTGAGGAATGGACTCGGCTGGTCCGTTGAACAACTCATCACCAAACTCTTGACAAATATCAACTAGCACTTCCAAGGCTACCACTTGGGCACCTTCCCAAGGGGTTTGTCAATCAGCTTCGATGCTCCAACCAAGCCACTGTGGTCTATTTTCGTGCGGCGGCACAACCACTTCAACGTCATACCACAGTGACCGTCCTTTAGCCTCTACTTGCTTCCAAGTATAATGAGGCGGCTCAGCATATCCCACTGAATATAGCACCCTCCACAACAAGTTTGGAGTGCCAAACACGTGCAGGAATGTGCTGCTCCTAGGCGGGAGTGCTGGTGCGGCCATCTATAGTAACATTGCAATTTGGGAGTGAGAGGATTATCTTACAGGATAAGAAATATATAATGGGATAATTAATGATAAGGGAGGGAGTGATGTAAAAATATAATTACATGAGTGAACATGATGCATGCACGTTCCATACGTCCTCACAAAGCTTAGGAAAAAAATAAAATTCTAGCGACATACACGGTGGCATATATATGTTCTCTCAATATACGTATCTAGTCGGGCTACACGTTGTGTTGTTAGTGTACCTGTAGGCAAATTTATTGTAGCCCATCCCCACAAGAGATAAATAAGCACACAATGAAAGCAATAAACTAAGATACTCTCCATATATACATCCCCAGATATATATACTTCGATATCCAAAACTACCCGACAGATATACCCACAATTAAGTACCTTCATATATACATGTGTGTAACATGTAAATATTCTAGTAACCACAGCTAACTCTCTCTCCTAGACCGACAGTTGGACGGTCATGCTCTCACAACTCACACTTACCTGGGCGTAGAGGCAATTGATCCATACATTACCACCCAAGCGGATGGCATCCATACAATAGCACACTGTATGGACGACGAAATAAAAATGCAAGCAATTACCCCCCCAAAGTTAGTACTTAAATAAGCCACCTAAAAGTTCTTATTTGGGCATAGAGGATATAACCACTGGCACACTTAGGTAAAATTTCATATTTGAACACAAATATATATAAGTGGCTATAAGTTGTAAAAACCAATTTCTGCAAACAAAAGCCTTTGTTTTAAATACACATATGACATGTTTAATGTTGAACCTTGCTCCGATGCTAGCTGTAACAGAATCCGACCAATTTATAAGAGCACAAGTACAAAAGCAATCACCGGAGCGATCAAACTGTCATACTTGAACCTATATAAACCCGGTAGTTAACTGAAACCATAAAGGATTTCAAACCAACTTGCATACAACCAAGATCGTACTCGATTCAACATAACAAGCCACATGTTACATACATTTCACAAGTAGTTCACAAGTATCTCATACATCGGAGTTTACATAGTTATTACAACACAAGTTCACAAATAGCGGAAGCAAAGTAGTTGGAAACCATCACACACACTTAGTTCAAATACAAGCCAGTTCCAGAGTCATATCCAGCAAAAGCATCATGATAAGATAACATAGAAGATCATGCCCAAGATCTAGTCTTCATCACTAGCAGGGTGGAGACAATACTTGCAGTAGTCGTTATAAAGCACGTCATCTGCAACAAGAGGGAATAAACCCTGAGTACGAGAATGTACTCAGCTAGACTTACCTGTCGTAAACCAAAAATAAATGACACCAAGGAGTATACAAGGCTTTATCGGTGGATCTTGCTTGACAACCATTTTGCATAAAAGCTTTAATGATATAAGAGCATAATTTAAATTATTAGTTAAGCAGCAAGTTACCAATATTAACCTATCATCTAGATTAGCACCTATACTAGAGCAAGCACTTGATTAGAATCCAAACATTAGTAACCATATCCGGTATAATATTGTAACATCATCATCATCATTATAACCATCAAGTTCAATTAAGTGTCTCTATGTTGCCACTGTTCAGTCAAGTTCTCACTATCCAGGAGAGATGGCGACTCGAATCGATTCCTACCCAGTTGGGGAATTATTCCTAACACACACCCAAGCAACCTGATTAGTGGTCGCCTCGGGTCACCTTTGGTATAGCTCAGGAACAAATTCGTGGGTCCGAGCAGCGCCGCACTCTTAGGGAATCCACTCTGCCAGGATGTCAATCTGCCCTTTGGACATACGCCAATGGCTCCCCACACATCCTTACTACAGCCAGAGTGTGCACTTTCACTTCCCAGCTTCCGGCCTGAGTTGAGCTACTTGGCTTCGCGGTCGGAACGAGTTATCCGGCCAACTAAGTGATAGGCATGCATTCAACATGACATGAGAACGTACAGTGAATCGGTCCTTAACCGACACAGACGGGGATAGATCCACACCCAAGATCTCCTTGCCTTGTTGCTTCTCTATCGACATCCCGCTCGGCCTCCATTCATTATTAACACATGGTTATTTCCACGATAGCAAATATAGTCAACCGTGATCAGATATCATCCTATCTTGCAGGTGACAGGAAATCACCTGACTTTACCGGTCTACACATGGCTAAGCATTGATTCGCTCCTGGACCTAAATAGGATTCAGGGTACATTTACTGGACAAGGAATAGATAGATATGCAACAAGTGTTTGCATCCAACTCCTATCACTTAATGCATCAAACATATAAAGATACTCAAAGTAACATTTTTAAAACATAGGAGACTTAGAATGCTCTGGGGCTTGCCTTTCAGAAAAGAGATTGGTTGGTGATCAGGATACTCAAGAACTTCTTCTTTGTTGACTCCTCCTTTTAGGGCCTGCACCTCCTGCTCCTGCACTTGCCGCTGCTCCTCCAGAAGTCCTTGTTCGAATTCTAGAAGCGTGACTCCCTTCGGAACACCTATTGCATGCATATGCACCGCATAAGAGTCATGCATGCAAAAGAGATGGAAGGTGATGATGAAATGTACAACCATGTAAACACGGACACATGAATGACATGATGATTTAAGATTAACATTAATTTTACCGAGTAGATGCATATCTCTTTTTGAAAGCAAGAACTACACACTCACCAAGCTCTAACAACCTAAGATAAAGTTCTTCATCTGCAGTAAGAGGTCTAGCACCTGCAACTAACAATTTATCTTAATTAGCCTAAGCATCTAAATCATCACATCAACTCATATAAAGCAATCAAGTCATTCACTGAAATCACAGATTCAAGGCTGCAAATAGCAGCAGCTAGTTTAACTCATAACTGGAGTTGTACTGACCCAAAAGACATGCAACAAGACAATCTAGAAAGATTATGAAATTTTCTACAATTCATATTTAATCATCTCAGCATGATTGCCAAGTTAACAAGGCCAAACAGGCACATTTATCAAACCTGGTCCAGAAATTCTAGAGAACTACAAGTTCTGAAGACCAACTTTGAACAGTCATAACTCACAAACCAATTGGCCAAATGCCATGAAAATTTAACACAAGCTAGATAAGTGAGTTAGCTACAACTTTGTTATAGACAAGATTCACAGCAAACATCATCTTCACCATGTAATTTGCTTAACTCTAGAATCTATCCAGAAAGTGACTATAAGTGAATTTTAATGAAAATAATATTTCACTACATACAAGAATGGTACTTTGAGCACTACCAATGTTACCAATAGTTAGCATACCTCAAATGAGCACTAGAAAACATAGTAGCCATTCCTAAATAATTTCTTTTCATGCCTTTATTAATTTATTTAGATAATTAGGTGAAATAATAAACATATAGCAAAAGTGTATAGTAAATCCCACAAAAATGACAGTAGCTTATACATGTCCCCAATAGGCTACTTTATAAATTTCACAGCAGTTGAATAAGTAGAACATCCTACACAAAAATGACAAGCCAGCAGGGCTTAAAATAGCAAAAATAGGAAATCCTATTAAAAAGTGTCAAACAACAACATTCCTATTTTTCTTAGCTTCATCATAACACAAGAACGTTGTGCAATAAATTTCATGCTCATTGGATACATATTTTTACCATGAAAAATAGCATAATAATCTAGCATTTATTTAAGATAAATAGCAAACTCCTATTTCCAACAAGATCACTATACAACCAATATTTTTCCCATGCAGTAAATGACAATACAAGACCAACAAAATTGGAATCATATTTTTATCACTTTCCTAGCTCAAGTTATAGATTTTACAAGATTGAAACCATTTAAAAGCATTTATCTAGCTCTATTTTATTCTCCTAGAAAAATACAAGAAACAATGCATTTCATATTTTTATCAAATACTACATTTCATGTGGAATCCAACAAAATTTTGTTAACTCAATTTGGTCACTCCTAGCTCTAGATATCATTTTCCAAAGTTAGCACAAAAATCTGGAAAAGAACTAAACAAAACCTAATACTACAGACGCTGACACGTGGGACCCAGCAGCCAGTGGACCCCACTAGTCAGTCACATAGAGACAGGGGCGGTGGTTTGACCAGCGCTAGCTCACCGACGGTGAACTTTCCGGTGAAACCGACCCCACCATGATGATCCTCACAACATCCCACGTCGCTAGGTGTAGGTGGTTGGCATGGGGACACACCGGAGGTGGCTCGTCGCCGCCATGGCAGCATGGCGGCGCTGCGCGGAGGTGCATCGGTCGTTCTTGACCATGGTAGGTCCAGGCGAGAGGCGCAATAGATCTATGGTGGCCACGCGGACCTATCTAGGCTACCTAGGGTTCGGGTGGAAGCAACGGCGAGGGTTGTCCACGTGCGCTGCAGTGCAACGGAGAGAGCGCAACGATGCTGACCGTCGTGTTCAACGCCGGGTAAGCTACGGTTCGCCGTGAGGTCATCACCGATGCTAGATTACACCCTAAGCTAGTGCAAAGGAAAGGGAGTTTGCTGTGACCCTAAGCTACGGTGAAGAAGGAAAGGGAATGGGTGAGGGTGCAGAGCAGCGACGAGCTTGCCGTGACGGTGGCCATGGAGGTAGCGACTCCGGCGAGGTCAAGAATGGCGAAATTCGCCCTCACCGTAGCTTGACCGGTCTAGCAACTATGTCGAGCAGGTATAGAGGAAGACGGCGAAGCTATTTGCAAGCTGTAGGCGGCAATGGCGCGGTGGCGAGGGAGCTAGGTGGTGGCGTCACTCTCGGCAGCAATGGCGCGGCACAGTGCTTGGCTTTCGCGTGCTCGGACGAGGCGAGGAGACGCGAGTGAAGGCAGCAAATGAATCAGCAGGCGCGAGGCGTTGAGGTGTCCGCTATGGCCTGACCGGTGGGGACACCGCCGGCATACGGCTGCCAAATGGCACGCACGACCAGCGCACTGTCGGCCATGATGGCCTGACCGCGATGGTCATCAGTCCCGGCATCAACCGACTGATAGAGCATTTTCTCCCCATCCTAAATCCTAAACCGTGGCGAATTTGCAAGCGATCCATTAATAAAAGTTGGAGATCTAAGTGAAGCTTACAAAATTGCTTTAGAACTCATCTTCTAATTCGCAATGGTTAGGAAGTTATTTCGTCACAAAGTAGGACACATCAACACTGTAAAAGCAGTTAGACTTAGAAAATTTTCCAAGTTTGAAAAACAGCACTGCATTGATTTTTATGATCCAAATTCAAGCATGTTAGGAGGTGAACTAGCCTATGACCCAAAAATAAAAGTTGTTACACTACTTGAGTTCTACAACTTTGTTTTCATAGCCATGCAAAGCTTCTAAAGTGGTGTTTAACACCAGTCAAACATGCAGCATGAAATTGATGATTTACACAAGATATGACTTAGAGACCAAACTAGCCTTAGTGATGCATAC
This sequence comes from Miscanthus lutarioriparius, assembly GCA_904845875.1. Taxonomy (NCBI): domain Eukaryota; kingdom Viridiplantae; phylum Streptophyta; class Magnoliopsida; order Poales; family Poaceae; genus Miscanthus; species Miscanthus lutarioriparius. The sequence goes on along the minus strand of CAJGYO010000018.1, from coordinate 46,746,317 downwards.
CAAAGTTGTTCCTAGTGACATTCTAAACATGTTTAGGGTACTCCTAAGGTCCCACAAACATTTCCTACATTGGTCACACATAAATACTTCCTAGGTCAACCAAGCATGTCATCACTTAGGAGCTTAATTAGGTAAAGTGATCCACATGAACATTGTTCCATTAGGCATCCTAAGTGTAGCTAAGGTGTTTTAGTGACCAACATCAACCACTTGCACTTAGTCACACATGATCATAAGCATACACATAAGGGAAACATAGAATAACAAGGCATGTGTTCACATGTTTCAATTGTATGTTTCATATGTAAAAGCTCATATATGAATGCTTGATGCTTATGCTCATGCAAATACAAGTGCAATTATGCAAGCCTAACACCTAGGGTGTTACAGATCATATCCATCTTCTTCAACACTCCTTCCTCATTCACCGTTCTTGCATACCCCATTGTAAGAACTTTAGAGCATTCAACCGAGGAACACACACTTGATCTTTCTCTGAGATTGGACGTAGGGCTACGGCCTGAACCAGTATAATTACTTGTGTCTTTGGATGCTACCATCGTCTTCCTAGAGCAGCATGACATTCATACAAATTCACTAGTTGGTTGATGAAACACCAACAAGGTTATTTAGCTTGGAATTTAACATTTTTCAACTTTTCAAAGTTTAGATTATCTTGAATTCATAGGGTAAGAAATAGAAATTGACTCCATAGATCTCCATTTTGTGTTCCTGCTCTATAACTTATAGCAAAACTCTACAGCTCGCTCCCTGTAGCAGAAGTGCAGCACATAAGTATCTCCCCCATGTGGCCAACAGTTGTATACAAGTATATTTCGTATGTGATTATGTTAACTTGATTGATCTGTGCCTAAATTGTGATTATTAGCATACATTTAAATTCTAAGGATCTAAACAAAGACTTAAGTTTTTTATGAATCATAGTATAGACATATACAACCACATACATGCACATATACTCACACCTGAACATATACTACTCATCCCTATAAACATATGTATACTTAGCGGCACCTCCAAGAGTACCCAAAAGAGCCTCAATCTAGGAATTTTGGCAAGATTGAAAAAACTAATCTCCAACAACTTCCAAACCCACCTCCCAATCTTTAGGAACTTGGAAAAAACCACCCCCACGCGTGTAAAGTTACGCGCGCGTATCGTCGCCCCTAATCTGAGGTGGAAGGACGTGGGGAAGAAAAAAAGTAGGACAGAGTTCCTGATACAAATGTATAAGAAAGAAATAAAGTATAAAAGTGGTTAGTGTGATTTAGAAATAGTTTATGATTCCTAATGGAAAATTACATTCTATCTGTTAGGCATGAGATTTTGGAAACTATTGGAGTTGTAACTTTCTATGTCTTCCAATATATTTTACAAAGGTTGGAAAACCTATTTTTGGGGAGTATTTTTTTATACTATTGGAGATGCTCTTACTCTTATAAACATACACACATAAGATACCTTTATGAGGAAATTCGAAAGATAAAGGTGTTGCTTAAAAACTTAGAGATTGATATAGAAAACTAGTTAATCTTGGTTGGAACTCTTTATACAACCACTTATTTCCATTGTAAGTGCCTTAGCTTTTGATTTGGGCCCAAATAGTTAGGTTCTGTGTAGTCATACACCTCGCCCATCCTGATCAATAGGCCTCAAGATTGTTATAAATAAGGGCCTCAAGGGGTGATTTTAGGGTATGTATATATATAGGGTCCTACTATTGGGAGCTCGGGGCTTCCAATAGCTAATGGAGAGCCCCAGCTAGCCATCCCACCCAGCCCCCCATGGAGCTGATGCGCACGCAGGTGGGGGACCCGTGGGGACCCAACCGATCGGACGCATAAAATCTCAGATCAAGCTGTGTAGAAAGGTTTTTATAGCGTTGATGCATAAAATTTAGTGGTTGTATCAATTAAAATTAATTCGTTACCGCATAGAAACCTCTCCATGAGCTGGAAGTTCCACCTAACAAAAACTGACACCCCTGACGCATGCTTGCATGCATGTAACCCAATCCAATCTCTTCCATTTTTTATTATAATTTCTCAACGAAGCATCTGATTCAGAAACAGTTTTCACAATTGAACTCCTGATATTTTTGTTCACGATTCAAGATCCATTGTGAATATATTTTTAAAAAAATAAAATTCATAAATTTGAAATTTGAATCATGGCACGTGATGGCCGATTGGATGCATAGAAACAATGGTGAAGATGTGCAAAAAAGTTTGTTGCACCCACGTTGTATAGAAATTAGTAGTTGGATGAATAAAAATTAATTTTGGTACCACGTAAAACCTCTCCGCAAGATAGACATTCCACCTGACATAACCGTGATTGCCTCTACCAACATCATGCTTCCCATTATGGAGGTGTATAATTAACATGGGAACAATACATGGAACATGGAGACCACAAGCGTAAAACATGGAGACGATCTCGTCTTCTCCAAAATTTGAAATTTAAATCATGGCACGTGATGGCCGATTGAATGCATATAATCAATGGTTAAGATGCACATAAAAGTTTTTGGGGCCGACGTTGCATAGAAATTAGTGGTTGTATTAATAAAAAATAATTTTGTTACCGCATACAAACCTCTCTACGAGATAGACATTCCACCTGACACAACCGTGATTGCCTCCACCAATATCATGTTTCCCACTATGAGGTTGTATAATTAACATGGGAACAATGTATAGAACATGGAGACCGCAAGCGTAAAACATGGAGATGATCTCGTCTTCTCCAAAATTTGAAATTTGAATCATGGCACATGATGGCCGATTGGATGCATAGAATCAATGGTCAAGATGCGCGAAATTTTTTTTGCGTCAATGTTGCATAGAAATTAGTGACTAGATGAATAAAAATTAATTTTGTTACCACACAAAAACCTCTCTATGAGATGAATATTCCACCTGACAACCATGATTGCCTCCATCAACATCATGCTTTCCATGTGGGGGTGTATAATTAACATAGGAATAATGCATGGAACCCTTACAAAACCTCCCCTCTGGGTATTATTGTTTCAAAAGCCGTGACTGCACCAACCCATACAATGCTCCCCTCTAGGGGTGTTTAATTAGTAGAGAAACAATGCATACAAACCTGTAGAACCCTTCCCATAGGGTGGGCAATTATAACAAACATTGTAACGGCCCCAACACACACCATGCTTTTTACTAGTGGATGTTTATTTAATACAGAAACAATGCATAGAAACACACAAAACCCTTCCTACTAGGGGAGGGGCCTATTATAATCAACACCGTAACAACCTATACCCACACCATGCTTTCCAACAGGGGATGTTTATTTAATAGAGGAACAATGCATATAAACCTTACACCATGCTTCTCTCTAGAGGATGTTTAATTAATAAAGAAACAATACACAGAAACATACAAAACACTAACTACTATGTGTGGACTATCCATATTGGTCCCAACTCACAACATGCATACAAACTCATTCAACAAAATATTGAAACCCAACTGAGGTTACATAGAAACCAATAGTTTTGCTCATGTGGACGTCACAAGCCATGTCCTATGTCTGAGCCACCATTGACCTCTCACAACAATTGGAGAGGAATACTTCCAACCATCCTATATCACAACAAAGGCATATAAACATGTTTGAGCAGGTGTAAAAAAACTTACAACGACCTCGTCAAGGTGTGCAGAAAAGTTTGTTGCACCGACGTTGTATAAAATATAGTGGTTGGATGAAGACAAATTATTTTTGTTGCTGGTTTGCGTCTCTATTTTTATTGTATGCATAGAAACCAATTGTTTGATGCATAATAATCCATTCAGCTAGAGTCAAATATAAAAGTGTTCATGCATAATAACCCACTAGGGGGTGTTTAATTAATAGATGAATAATGCATAGAAACCCACAAAACCCTTCCCACTTGGCGGGACAATTATTACAAACATCTTAACGGCCCCAACCCATCAACTACATAAATATCACACTATGCTACCGCAGCAAGCCTTCAAAGTCATGGACGTCGCAAAGCCATTTCCTATGTCCGAGGCACTGTTTACCTCTCACACCAAATTCATTCCAGCCATCCTACATCACAACAAAGGCATAGAAACATATTTTAGTAGGCGCACAAACCTTACAACAGCAAAATAGGAATATAAACATATTTTAGCATGCGCAGAAACCTTACAACGACAAAAGAAAGGCATAGAAAAATGTTTTAACAGGATCAAAAACCTTACAGGGGTAATAAACACATAGAATCATCTTTTAACAGGCACAGAAACCTACGGGTAAAAATAATATTTGGTACATTAATGCAAAAATCATGGCTAAAAAAATTAGAAAAAATTATAGCTTGCTAGATGTGACCAACAGATCATACAATCAAAAGTACATGAAAACAAACTGCTAGAGTCATTATTGAAAATTGTATAGAAATCTATAACAACAAAGTATAGAAATATCATCTAGTGATGTATAGAAGTCTTCGAAGAATGCATGAATAATTATTAATACAATGTATAGAAATGTGTTCCAACATTAAATATAAATATGCTCCAACAATGTATAAAATTTTGTTCCAACAATGTATAAAATGTGTTCCATCATTGTATAGAATTCTAGATGATTTCTTACACTGGTGCCTCAAGAAGCATAGAAATAAAAAAAATCAAAGTACATGAAAACAAACTGCGAGAATGATTATTTTTCTAGTATTTTTAGAAACCTGTATTGACCATTATAAATAAATATTTTATTTAGTCAAATTGCCAAATCATAATTGCTATGCATAAAAACTTACGTATGCAAGCACAGAAATAATTTGTCTCTAAATGGATGCATCAATATTGCATAGAAAACCATGCTTGCATTGGTAGCTCTTCATTTGTCGTAACCCCATGTTCCTGCAAAGCTGTGACCAAATCGAATTAAAACATGGCATAGCAACTATGGCTTAAGAAGCAACTACTTCCTTTCGACTGCATAGAAACCATTCTTGTTCATGCAAAAACCAATGGGTGCTTGCTTACACGGTTGGTTCAAGATGCATAGAAATAAAAAAATAAAATGCACATAAATCTTGTTGCGACCAAGGTGAGAGGCGAGGTTGGATCCACAAGGAAAAAGGGCCGTCATCGCTATCGGTGAGGGAGAGGGGAGGGACGTCGTGGCAGGAGGCGCCGCCAGGTGGAAGACAGGGGCCGTCGCGGTCACTGTAGATGCCGCCAAGGGGAGAAGTACATGGTCACCAGAAGATCCTCAGCAATTAGTGATGCCACATCACCTACAGCCAATAATAATGTATAGAAATATGCTCCAATAATGCATAGAATTTTTTTCCAACAATGTATAAAAAGAAGCATGAATAACTAATGATATGTAGTGAAAGATTGCAGCAAGACGATGGCCTTCTTGCCCTGGACACAACGCCTTGCTGCAGCGGGCCAAAACTTAGCACCTTGGCTATGAATCCCACGTATTGCACTCAAATCTTAGCAACTAGCAGATGGGCTATGCATTTCAACAAACACCTTGGCTTTAGTCATGGATCGAGCCATTCATTCAAACTTTCAACGGCAAGTGAATTCATCGAACACCAGCAGGGCATACAAAATCAATTTCTGGATACCTGCTAGTATCTCCATCCCGTTGGTCGGAGTAGCTTGCTAGTCACTCGAGTTGGAGAAGCTTGACGGCAATGAGCACTTGTAGCTTCACCTTTGCTGGCAACTGTTGCTCCCGCCTGTCGACCGGATCTGAGGGGCTCGGCCTCCTGCCTGCTGCCGATGGGATCTGAGGAGGGCCTACTAGGCAACGAGCATCGGAGTCGGAGGAGGGCCTGCTGGGCGACGTGTGTCGGAAGCCCGGCGAGTTGCCCCACATCGAGCCTACTCTGCAACATGGCCGCGTGGGCCAAGCTTCCTGCTATGACGCCTCACGCCTCCTCGCACCTTCTGTAGTAGAGCCGTGCGGCGGCACTGTGGCCGCTCTCAGCCATGCCACCACCGCCACCCAAGACCCTTCGTGGCCCTCGCATCTGGCCGCACGACTCCAGGGGCCGCGCGGCTAGCTGGCTGACGCTGAGGGCCATGCATCTGGCGCCGTGGTGGGGAGGGCCCGCCATGAGCCGTGGAGGGAAGGGGGCGCCCTAGACCTGAATGGTTCGGCCGAGCTCGTAGTCATCCTCGTTGCGCCCCGTCGCCGTCCACACGGTCGAGCTCGTAGCTGCCCCACCGCGCTCCCAACATCACTGTCCCCGTCCGCCGTGCGCCGTTGTCGCCGTTCGCTGTAGCCGCACACCCTCGCTCCCACACGCCCGCGCGCCCTTGGCCCGCGTCGCCGCGTGCTCGTGCCCTGCCGAGGTGGGAGGGAGCCACACCGCCTCCATGGCTCTTTGCCAGGGGTGATGGGGAGCTCGGTTGCCACCTCCACAGATCTCGTCAGGTGGGTGGATGGGCTGCTCGTCACTAGGAGAGGGGAGCCGAGGCGCTGGCGCTCCCCGTTGCCAGATCCGGCGGTGCGCGCTCTAGGGGGCGTCCGTGGCAGTCCAGGGGACAGCGAGGGGCTGCGATACATGGGGCGACGGGTGGCTAGGGGTGGCGGCCAGGTGGATCGGTGGGGATTAGGGTTTAGGATATATATATATATATATATATATATATATATATATATATATATATATATATATATATATAGAGAGAGAGAGAGAGAGAGAGAGGAAGGTGGACCTCCGATGGGCTGGCTGTGGCTGGTTAGGTGGGAACCTGGTTTGGTGGAACCGGAAAACATATATTTGGGCTGGGGCTTTCAATAACTATGGGAAGCCCTTAGCTCCCAATATCATATATATATATATATATATATATATATATATATATATATATATATATATATATATATATATATATATATATATATATATATATATATATATATATATATATATATATATATATATGATATATATAGTGTACTGTCTGTATAGTGGAGAATCTATAAATGGCATTGACGTTGGGACCTCAAGGGAAAAAGGAAAACTATTTTTCTTTAGGTTCTGTTTGGAATACGAGATTTTTTTTTTCGTTTCTATATTTTTTCTATTAAATTAAACTGATTCATTAGAAATCCCTGTGCCTGTAAAATTGCTACGTTGCGAACCGGAGATAGCTTGTAGAGAAGCTCCGTAATTGCCCCGGTCCGAGCCTGAGGCATTGCAGCGAGGCAGCGACGCCCTGTCACGCGGCGGCCACAGAAAATCAGCGGGCCCCAAAAAGGAAGACAACAGACCTCCACTCCACCTTCTCCTCTTCTTCGCTTTTGTCAATTGTCATCCCCAGCCCGTTACGCTGCTGCAGCCGCTGCTCCTGCTCCGCTTCGTCTTCCTTGTCCCGTCTCCGCTTCGCAATCGCCGGCGTTCCTCAACCCTAGCTTCCTCGCCGCTACTGGCCCACGGCAGCTTCCTCCTCCTCCGAGATCCGAACGGCTCACTGTTCCCGCCTCGTTGCCCGCACCCAGATCCGCAGGTGCTCCTCCCCTCCGCGGCGGCGATCTGCCAACGCCGCGCCGGTGCCGCCACTACTTGCTGGTGGCGATCCGCTGCCCGGAGCGCCCCTCCGCACCGTGTCCAGGTAACGCTGTTCGCCTGGGGATCGCGTGCTGTGGTGTCGTAGGCTCGTAGCGCAGTGGTGAAGCTCTCGGGTACCGCGATCTTAGGCTTAGGTACCGTGAAATGGGATCGACCGTCGACGCAATCGCTGGTTCAGCAAGTGATTGCTTGCTGCCGCGAGACGTATGGATTGCTTCTTTGCGCAAGTATAAACCGAGTTTAGAGCTTAACTAAGTTGTGTGCGTGGCACCTGCTAGGCATTACTAGTACACGGACCCAAGCTTCATTTATTGAGCTTTGCACTTCACTAACCTGCACGTTTGGAGATACTAGCTACTAAGCTAGGATATTGATTAATGTGGTTGCTGATATTGGGGGATTTTTACTTAAAATTTTCTTTAGGTTGTAACTAGGCACTATAGCCGAGTATTGGAAGATCAGCACATATATGCTTTGGATTTTCTTTTCTTTTCTTTTGAGAACTGTGGGGCGTATTTGATGCCTTGTTAGGAGTCTTGCTTCAAAACGAGATCTAGGCTACATTATCTATTTGTACAGTTGCTTATCTCTTTTAGAGCATTTTAGCACAAAAGAGTTGAATCTGGATATATGGCGCTATGCTGTTTATGATGTGTGTGCCTTTTAATGCAGCTATGACTTTTCTCTATACTAGGTGGCTAGGTGCTCCACAATGTTGATGCTTTCCTATTCCCTGCTTTGCAGCTTATAATATTCTGCCACATCACTCTAGGTGAAGCAAGATTGGGTAGCTCTCTGGTGCCTACTTCATTCTTGAGTTTGTCAATATAAGCCACTGAAGCAAAGGATGCATGAGATTAACCCAATGAAATAAATGCTCCTACATGGGTCCAAGCATTTACCTATCAAACTTCACAATGCTGGATGCTATTCTCAGGCACACCTATATGGTGATCTTGCCATTTACTGCCATGTTTCTATGTTATGGAAATTTGAAGAGCGCTGATGTTACCTGTGGTGTTCTCTAAAATTTGGAACATGGAGCATGCACTGATCAGTAGAAGGTTCCCAACTGATCCCAATGAGTATAAGTTATATGAGGAAATTGGAGAAGGCGTTAGTGCCACAGTATACCGAGCTCTTTGTGTCCCAGTTGACATTTTGGTTGCCATCAAAGTGCTTGACCTTGAGAAATGTAACAATGACCTGGTAAGTTATGTTCTATGGCAAATTTCATTTGATTCAGTTATGCTTATTAACATTTCAATGCAAAATATTTATTTTTTGGAGAAATAAGTGTCAATTCTTGTTTCTCTAGCATAGATTGAGAAGTAGATTAGCCACAAGGGCAATTATGCCACCGTAAGTTTCTTTTTCGTTCATGCTGAGCATTGATGGTTTGTTTTATCATGTGGGTAGGCTTAGACCTTGGTCTTTTGGATGTTAGTTGTTTGTACAGAGATTCTAGAATTCGCAGTAGGTTATAAGACACATTACAATTTTCAAATAGACTATAAGCTTTGTATAAGATACTTGGTTTTGATATCAAAGAGACGTTCTTTAAGGTTTTTAAGCTGGTGTTTGCTAAAAATCCCAGCTATTGCAAATTGGAGTTTGCATGAATGAGTGTGGTGGATTGAGTGTTATTAATTGAAGGTGGGAGCGATAAGAGGAGTAGATATGTCATGGGTGGAAGAATTGATTGTCATCCTGTTGTGTTAGGAAAGCTAAAAGAACATTTTCTTAGTAATGGAGTATTAGAGCTTGTCCATGCATTTCACTACATGCATCTTATACCTTGTATATACCAGAAGGCGCTGGAAGCATATTCATATTTCTTGAAGTGCGCTGTTGAGAGTTGACATCGAAGGCTGTACAATTGTTTCTACCTTAATAATTTTAAGGCAAATTTTTGGTGATACTACATAAACATACATGGGTTTGATAATAACATTATGTGTCCGAAATGTGGGATGTCATGTGGGCCGCTTTATACGCTTAGGAATAGAAGGGCCGAGATGCTTGTGGCGGCAAGAATGGCTTGTAGCCATGCCATTGCCATGCCATGATCATCATGGCGAGCACACCAAATGATAGGCTCGGTTTAGAAAGTGGCTAGATTAAAGGAGAGCCAATCAAGGGGCCTCTGATTTAGGAGTGATTTGTTAGAGTCTGTTGAGGCTATGGCCTATAAGAGTCCTTGTAATCCGTCATTTGGGATTAAGCAAGAACAATTATCTCTCCTCCCTCTCAACAAAACGGGCGCCGAGGGTAAAACCTCGCCCTAACACGGATCATGGCCACGAACCACGTGGCGGGTGCGCCTTTACCCTATCCTCGATGCCCTTGACAACTTTGGTATCACGGTCTCAGGCGATCCAGTTCATCCATGCCCTTCGCCAACCCCGGTAGCGCGCACTCCCCTCACCGCCGCACGCCACACTCGCCTCGCGTAGACGCTTATGGGCGACAACATCGTCAACAACGCCGCTAACGCCGCTTTGTAAGCGCGACCTTGACTCCTCGGTCGCGTCCCATCAGACCCCTCCAGACGTCGTGGAGGCCTAACGCCCGAGCCATCCAAGCACTGGGACGCGCGCGCCGCGCGCGCAGCCGGGCGGATCGTCAACCTCCGCACACTCCGGGTCAGGGGAGCACCACCAAGATTGGTTGCCGCGTTTCCAAAAGCTCGACTTCCCGCGCTACGATGGCAAGTCGGATCCCTTGATCTTTATCAATCGCTGTGAATCTTATTTTCATCAACAGCGAATCATGGAGGAGGAGAAAGTCTGGATGGCGTCGTTCAACCTCGAGGACGGCGCCCAGCTGTGGTACTACCAAGTCCAGCAGGACGAGGGTACTCCTTCCTGGCGCCATTTCAAGGAGCTTCTCCACTGCGCTTTGGGCCTCCCATTTGATCCAACCCCCTTGGCGAGTTGGCGGCTTGCCACCGAACCGGTACCGTGGGGAGTACCAGGATCGGTTCCAGGCCCTGCTACCTCGCGCGGGCCGCCTGGATGAGGCACAACGCGTCCAGCTGTTCACCGCCGGCCTCCTTCCACCGCTCAGCCATGATGTGGAGATCCACAATCCCCAGTCGCTGGTGGCGGCCATGAGCCTCGCCCGCAAGATCGACTTGCGGAACAGCTACGTCGCGCGCGCGCATGCGACGCGCCTCCCAGCGATTGGCGCTCTGCTTGGCGCCAAGCCGCGACTTCGCCTTCGCCGGCGGACAAAGGCGGACAAGGCGCGGCACGGCCACGATCACCGTGGAGGGCGGTACGGTTCGTTTACCGACTCAGTGGAACGGGGAGGAGCATCGTCGCCTCGGTCTCTGCTACAAGCTGCGATGAAAAGTTTGATCGCGGCACAATCCGGGTTCACAAGCGGTTGTTTCCTCCTCGGCAAGCGTCATCGAGGACGACACCGACGACGGGGCTGCTGCTGATGAGGACGCCGCCGGGGAGGAGACCCCGCACTTCTCCCTCAACGCGATCGCTTGGGTGTCCTTCAGCGACACCATGCAGATCCAGGTGGCCGTGGCGCCGCCGTCTTCACCGCGCTCCTCGACTCGGGATCCACGCACAACTTCATCGCCGAGGACGCGGCCCTCCGTACCGGGCTGCCTCTGCAGCGTCGCCCACGCCTCACGGCGACAGTGGCGAATGGCGAGCGCGTCTCCTTGCCTGGCGTCATTCGGCAGGCACCGCTCACCATCGACAACGACACGTTCCGCGTCGATCTCTTCGTGATGCCACTCGCCGGGTACGACCTGGTCCTCATCACGCAGTGGCTGGCGACCTTGGGGCCGGTGCTCTAGGACTTCAGTGCGCGGAAGATGTCCTTCCAGCGTTAGGGGCGCGCCGTGTGCTGGACGGGCGTGGCGACGACCAGCGCGCCCGGCGTCCGCACCACGATAGCCAGCGAGTCCCTCCTGGACGAACTGCTAGCATCCTTCGGGGACGTCTTCGCTGAGCCCCAGGGGCTCCCGCCTCCGCGCGCCCGCGACCACAGCATCGTCCTCAAGCCGGGCGCGCAGCCGGTGGAGGTTCGGCCGTACCGGTACCATGCGTCCCACAAGGACGAGTTGAAGCGGCAATGCGCCGCCATGTTGGAGCAGGGCATCATCCGCAGCAGCGCGTCGACGTTTTCTTCGTCGGTCCTCGTCAGGAAGGCGGAGGGATCCTGGCGCTTCTGCGTCGACTACCGCGCCCTGAACGCCCTCACCGTCAAGGACGCGTTCCCCATTCCCGTAGTGGACGAACTGCTCGACGAACTCCACGGCGCCCGATTCTTCTCCAAGCTGGACCTTCGCTCCGGGTACCACCAAGTTCGCATGCGGCCGGGTGATGTCCACAAGACGGCGTTCCGCACACACGAGGGCCTCTACGAGTTCTTGGTGATGCCGTTTGGGCTGTGCAACGCCCCAGCGACATTCCAGGCGCTCATGAACGACGTCTTGCGACCCTTCCTCTGCCGGTTTGTCCTTGTCTTCTTTGACGACATTTTGATATACAGCAAGATATGGCCGACCACCTTCGCTACCTCCGCGCCGTCCTCTCCATGCTGCGCCAGCACCATCTCTTCGTCAAGCGGGCGAAGTGCGCCTTTGGCGTCGCCTCCGTTTCGTACCTCGGTCATGTCATCTCCGAGGCGGGCGTCGCCATGGATCCGGCCAAGGTGCATGCCATCCATGACTGGCCGGTGCCACGTTCGGCGCGGGCGGTGCGCGGTTTCCTCGGCTTGGCCGGGTTCTACCGCATATTCGTCCACAACTTCGGCTCCGTCGCCGTGCCGCTGACCGCCCTCCTCAAGAAGGAAGGGTTCTCCTGGACCGACGCAGCAGCCGCGGCCTTTGACGCGCTCAAGGCGGCGGTCACCTCGGGCCCGATCCTGGCGATGCCGGACTTCGCCAAGGACTTCGTCGTGGAGTGCGACGCTTCTCCGACGAGGTTTCGGCGCGAAGTGCTCATCCAGACGCGCACCGATTGCGTTCTTCACCGCCCGTCGCGCCACGCCATCGCTTCCTCGCCGCTTATGAGCGGGAGCTCATCGGCCTCGTCCCCCACGCTATACGCAGAACCGTACCTACTGGGGCCGCCGATTCCTCGTCAAGACGGATCATTACTGACCTCAAGTACCTGTTGGATCAGCGTCTCGCCGCGATTCCCTAGCACCATTGGCTGGGGAAACTGTTGGGCTTCGACTTCTCCATCCAGTACAAGCCGAGCGCGGCGAACGTGGTGGCGGACGCCTTGTCTCGCCGCGACACGGACGAGGGGGTCATTTTCGCCATCTCCGCCCCGCGTTTCGACTTCGTCACGCGCCTCCGTCAAGCGCAGGACACCGACCCTGCCCTCGTCGCCATACGGGACGAGCTCCGTGCAGGCTCCCGCGGCGCACCATGGACGCTCGTCGACGGCATGGTCTAGTTCGGCGGCCGCCTCTACATCCCCCTGGCGTCCCCGCTCGTCCAGGAGATCATGGTGGCCGTGCACGAGGATGGGCATGAAGGGGTCCAGCGCACACTACATCGCCTCCGACGCGACTTTCATTTTCCTAACATGCGACAGCTGGTGCAGGACCTTGTGCGCTCGTGCGTGACATGTCAGAGGTACAAATCGGAGCACCTCCACCCGGCAGGACTTCTACTTCCCCTGCCCGTACCCCAGGGTGTCTGGACGGACATCGCGCTCGACTTCGTGGAGGCATTGCCGCGCGTCCGTGGCAAGTCCGTCATCTTGACGGTGGTGGACAGGTTCAACAAGTACTGCCACTTCATTCCCCTAGCGCACCCGTACTCCGCCGAGTCCGTCGCGCAAGCCTTCTTCACCGACATAGTGCGGCTTCACGGCGTTCCCCAGTCCATGGTGTCCGACCACGATCCGGTCTTCACCTCGACGTTCTGGCGAGAGCTCATGCGTCTGATGGGCGCCAAGCTCCACATGACCTCGGTGTTCCACCCTCAGTCCAACGGCCAGTCAGAAGCTGCCAACCGCGTCATCGTCATGTACCTGCGCTGCCTCACCGGCGATCGACCTCGACAGTGGCTGCGCTAGTTGCCATGGGCGGAGTACGTCTACAACACCGCCTACCAGTCCTCGCTGCGGGACACGCCGTTCCGCGTCGTCTACGGGCGCGATCCTCCGACCATCCGGTCTTATGAGACGGGGGACACACGGGTGGCCGTCGTCGCCAGGAACATGGAGGAGCGTGACGAGTTCCTGGTGGACATCCGCTATCGCCTGGAGCAGGTGCAGGCGGTCCAGAAGAAGCACTACGACAAGCTCCACCGTCATGTCGCGTATCAGGTGGGCGATTGGGCCCTCCTTCGTCTTCGTCAGCGGGCAGCTTCGTCCATTCCCCAGGCCGTCATCGGCAAGCTCAAGCCGCGCTACTTCGGCCCCTACCGCGTCGTCGAACTCATCAACGACGTCGCTGTCCGCCTGGCGCTTCCGCCTTGCGCTCGGCTGCACGATGTGTTCCACATCGGTCTCCTCAAGAAGTTCCGCGGGCCGCCACCGGATGCACCACCACCACCGCCCCCATCCACCATGGTGCGTCGGTTCCCGAGCCGGAGTGGGCCGTGCGGGCACGATTGGCGCGCGGTGTGCGCCAGGTCCTTGTCCAGTGGAAGGGCGAGTCGGCTGCATCGGCTACATGGGAAGACGTCGAGGCCTTCACCGCCAAGTACCCGGCCTTCCAGCTCGAGGACGAGCTGCTCCTCGACGGGGGGAGAGATGTCATGTGGGGCCGCACATACGCCAGGAATAGAAGGCCCGAGAGATGCTTGGCAAAAAGAAGGCCAGATGATGACAGCGACATGCCATGTCATCATGGCAGAGCACCAGCCAGCAGGCTCGGTTTAGAAAGTGGCTAGATTAAAGGAGAACCAATCAAGGGGCCTCTGATTTAGGAGTGATTTGTTAGAGTCTGTTGAGGCTATGGCCTATAAGAGTCCTTGTAATCCGTCATTTGGGATTAAGCAAGAACAATTATCTCTCCTTCTCCCTCTCTCAACAAAACGGGCGCTGAGGGGTAAAACCTCGCCCCAACACGGATCGCGGCTACGAACTACGTAGCCGGGGTGCGCCTACCCTATCCCTCGACGCCCTTGACATGGGATCCTCACTTTGAAAGCTATTCTCCAATTTTACATGTGTTCAGCGTTAGTAAGATAACATGGTCAAAGACTTTTTATTGATTTGTGCGGTAGTTGTCAGGATCAGATTATTCTTGCATGCAAAGTACAAATGGCACCTTGCAAACATTTGTTAGTCTTTTGCTGATCAAAACTGCCACACGAAATTTAAACATCATTCCTGGCAACACCATGACTCTTTGTAATATTAATGGAAATGCAATACATACTGTCTCGTTTTGTGCTGTAGGTTCAGATATGTTCCTTTGTGCATGTGTGTTTTTGTGTACCATAACTTGTAAGCTATATTCATCTTTTATCCTCTGACGAAGACAGTTACTTCTTATTTTCTCTGTGAGCTTGATAATATCAAACTAATGTTGAGCTGTTTTCATATTTTGGGATTTATGTTTCTGATCCTTTTGGAATTACCAATCTTTAGGATGGGATAAGACGGGAAGTGCAAACTATGAGTTTGATTGATCACCCAAATCTTCTTCGTGCATATTGCTCATTTACAAATGGGCACCAGCTTTGGGTTGTCATGCCTTACATGGCTGCTGGATCTGCTCTTCACATTATGAAAACTTCTTTTCCAGAAGGGTTTGATGAGCCAGTCATTGCTACTCTTTTGCGGGAAGTTCTGAAAGCGCTTGTCTACCTACATTCTCAAGGACATATTCACAGAGATGTCAAGGTAATACATATATATGTATCTTCAAATCTCCAGTTATGTATTAGAGCAGAAGCATTACATTCAGAATTTGGATAAACTTTTCCGAAATTTAGCTACATACCATCAGTGTCTTCTGCTTTAAAGAGATGCCACTTGAGAAACTCCTTTAATGTTCTACGCCACTAGTAAAACATCATTTAGTTTTTTTATTTTGATTTGAATTTATTTGTATTTCAAATAGGACATTACCCTTTGTGTTCAAGGCATGTACTAGTCACCACTAGTAAAACATCACTTGGTTTTTTTATTTTGATTTGAATTTATTTGTATTTCAAATAGGACATTACCCTTGTGTTCAAGGCATGCACCAGTCCATTAATTAGAGGGCTGGATCTGATGGACTGTATCAAAACCTCTTTTTTATTCCATTGTCCTTTCTAGAGGTGACTG
Organism: Miscanthus lutarioriparius; assembly: GCA_904845875.1. NCBI lineage: Eukaryota > Viridiplantae > Streptophyta > Magnoliopsida > Poales > Poaceae > Miscanthus > Miscanthus lutarioriparius. The sequence goes on along the minus strand of CAJGYO010000018.1, from coordinate 46,730,441 downwards.
CATATCCTTGTTGCAAGTGCTCTAATTTTGCCTGCAAAGATTTTGAGTCTTGTGTTTATAATAGAGCAGATCGTTGCATGTGTGGGAAGATTGGAGATGGTAGTATAATGATGATAGAGCTGGCTTCAACCAGTTCTAATACGGCTGTTGTTATGACCGGAAAGACATATGGTAGGAGGATGAAGAGAGGGGGAGCATGAGGCCGCACGGCATCGCTCGTGGCCACGACCCCAGAAAACCAACCGGCTCAAAGGCTGAAGGGGCTGAGATTAGGGACTCAGTTAGAGAGTTGGTTGTGTATCCATTAGATTGTAATATAGGCTAATCAGGGAATCAGTTGGAAATCAAGCAGGACAAGTGGACAACTCATAGGAGTTGCCTCCTGCGTCTTTTGCCCGTGTTGCGCTCTGCGCTCGCTTTCCCCTGAAGCTTGACAGCCCATGCATTATGGCAGTTGTGGAAGCACTGGCCTGCTCCTTCCCACACCTACTCCCTGTGATCACGTGCATGAGGACTCATCGGCTTCTTCTCCAGCCACAGCATATGTGACGCATCGACTCTTATGACTGCAGGGATGTTAGCTTGTCAGCTTCTTCTCCAGTCTCACCGTCTGCCACGCTCCCACTGTGACTGTGGGGGGATGTTAGAGTAAATAGGAATAGTACCACATTGTCTACCCACGTGGGGTGTTAGTCCTATGTACTCTATATAATCAGTCCATGAGGCCCAATGCAATACAACCAATATTTTTACCAATTCTATTCTTCTACAGCTCCAACAGTTGTTGCCAAGGGATCACTCCCTCACCCCAAAAGAAAAAGAAAGAAACTTAGAGGGTGGAAGGATTTAGGAGTTACGATTCCATCCCTACACTTTGTATGTTGATCTGTCACTTAGCTTTTTGCAAAATTAAATATGACTGGTTGCCAATGGCCGGTTGGCTGTACTTGTTCCTATCTCTCTACCTGGGTCTACAGGCACCACCTTGCCAGGAGTGGTGGTAACGATTCATGCAAAACAAAGTGGGAAGGGTAAAGTTGTCTTCTATTTTCTTTGCAGGGGGGGGGGGTGCGGTTGGGAGACAGTCGCTTAAAATTTATGAGAAAATCATCTGAAAGTTCAGAGTTGGCACCATTTCCATTAGCCGATGCAAGGGACATTTATTTAGTCAGTAGGGCAAGTTTTATTGTGGCATGATCCTCTTGATTATGTTCTCTCCAGTGTTTCTAAAACTTGCATACACAAACTTCCCTTATCAGCATCCACACCCATGATATATTTTTTCTCCAATGTGGTGTGATGCACGATAGAGGCTCTGCCACAAGTATAGCTATCATACTGCCGTGGAATGGCTTTGCATGGATGTAGTGAGGAAGCCAATAAAAACCTCCTGGGACTTTTAGTGGAGGAAGGAAGGAGGGAGAGATACGAGTTCTGCTCTTTGGAGATGCTTAGTTGAGGGGTTTGGGAACCATGCATGTTCCTAAGCATCATCGTAAGGGTTTCAACTCATTGGTCGTCCTGGTGGCACGGTAGATTTGGAAGCATAGAAATTGTTGTCTTTGAGGGATTCAGCCCAATTTAGTTCCATCATGCGGGATATTAGAGATGAGGCCAATACTCATTGGTCATGCATCATTGTAAGGGTTTCAAGTCATTGGTCATCCTTGGTTTTATTTAGTTTTTGTGTTTTCTTCTGTTGTATTGGTCATGCCCTTCATAATATGATGATACGCAGCTCTCCTGCGTGTTCGAGAAAAAAAAAACCAATGGCTTATACATCTCGTGGTAGATGGTGCTTGTATGGTGCATTTCATTGCTGTAGTGTTTGAGGATTTCATATTGTAGCCTTAGGGGCTAGGGCTAGCCACACCTTAGAGAGAGGAAGGGGTTGGCAGCAGCAGCCAGCTGCAGATGTCTGGGCACAGGGAAGGAGGCATGCCCGCTGGCGGTGTGGGGAGGCTAGAGAGCTTTAGGGTTTTACCCCTAGATTACTTAATAGTTACATTCCCCCTTATATTTATAGGGAGGACCCAACCTGACTTGACTTGCCTTAGAAGCAATCAAATTTTTTGGATTCTTCCTAAACCCAGATCGCCAAGGGATGCTAGACCGGCTGGTCAATTACTCCGGGTGGCACCCTCGCGGCCTGGGTTCGATCCCCCACGGGGGCGAATTGCAGTGCTAGAGGTAAAAAAAACCCCCTCGTCTGCTCCGCGTTACTCAAAGCACAGGTTTATGGCATCGGCCCACTCAAAGGGTAATGGGCCTTGTGTGCGGGTGGGGTATGAGGTTCGGTGGTTTCTCGGACTGGGTGAGGAGTCCTCTACTTAATGCGAAATGCTCGGGGGCGTATGCTATTCCCCCGAAGTCCGAGTTTTTTTCCTAAACACAGACCTAAATGGGCTTCCAGCGGCGCTACAGTATGGTAGCTACAGTACCAGCGGATACTGTTTATGCAAGCTTGTGCTAGGCTGCAGTGGGCCCTACATGGCCCATTTAGACCCATGACATAGAGGCATGATGCTTGAGATTTTTTTTGGTTCCTTTATTGAGTGGTTGTATCTATACTGTATTCCTCTCGAGTCACATAAAGTGACATTTTACTGTTTCGGAGAGAGTGCAGTCAACAAATTTTAAGCTAATCCATGTCCACAGTATCTTCTGATACATCTAGTGTTGTAAATTAATTAGGCACTCATAGATTCATTTAACAACACTTTAGTAATATTATAATTTTATTTTAATTGCAAACATATATATTAATAGACATCATTGGTTAAAGATGTTTTAGTGCACCTTGCGTTTTGTCGATTGGAGGTGAAAGCGTATTAGATTTGGTATAATGCGTGTGATATATTGCATTCAGCCTCTCGGGCGATATATATAGAGACTTGGGGGGCAAGACTTCTCTCTCCATACATAAGGCAATACCATGTTACAACACTAACTACCAAATATACTCTTAACATCCCCCGCAGTTGTAGCAGTACCATCGTAGTTGATTAGACTAGAGAAGTGGAGGACTAACATCCCCACGCAGTCGTAATAACGTCGCAACATAGATGCTGCTCCATTCCTATGGATTTGGTAGTCCAAATGTTACAACAAGCTTAGGGTGTTCACCTGGATATTGTTGATGGACGGACTCAATACCAGAAATATTCTCAAGAGGAAGAAGCACAAGCTTGAAGGAAAGAACTACAATTGTGTCTTGTGCAATCAGAATGTCGAAGAAACAGCTCTTCATCTTTTCTTCACATGCCCTTTTAGTCAGGTTTGTTGACAGCACCTCGGTGTTCAGTGGAACCTTGCGGTTTATTTCTTCCATATGCTGTTGCAAGCGAAGCAGGGGTTCTCACACCCTTTTTCATGGAAGTATTTGTCATCAGTGCTTGACAAATTTGGAAGCAAAGGAACAACTTCATTTTTAGTAGAGGCCAACCATCCTTCCTTGCTTGGAGAACAGGTTTCGTTGATGAAGCTCGCCTACAAGCTCACAGGATATCTGAAAACAAGCGTGCTCCCTTCCTTTCTTGGATAGAGCTGTGTGCATAGTTTGGCCCAGCTTGCCTCAGGCTACCTATTTCCTTCTTTGTTGCTGTTTTTTGTTCTGTTTCTGCTGTACAGTTGGTTCCTTTTGATTTAATAAAATCCTAACAGTGGGGCTCCCCCTGCTGTTTATTTTTTCGGGTAAAAAAGAGAGTAGAAACTGACAAGTAGCTCATGCCGATGATAACCTTTCCAAAGTAGCCGAGGTCGAGGTGGGCGTGGTCGAAGCCATGATGGGGACATAGCCAAAGCAACAACTGACACACAGAGTACACATAATTACTAGCTTCCCGCTGACGAACCGCAACAGGACAATGAGCCAACCGAATGGCGAAGGTAGACAGGGCTGCTCAGACATGTCAACAAATGATCACATGTCATCTTTTAGCGAAATTGGCGGCGATGTCCCAGAGGTGGTGGCAGTAGGCACAGACTAGGATCAAGAGCTAGCATGACGAGGGCTAGCGCCAGCCTAGAGAGATGGCGACCACAAAGATGGCTTTGGCCACGCGCTGCCTAGGATGGCACACAACGAAAACCTCGTCCTTGGGAGAGTCGACGAACGAATGTTGAGGGATTGGTAGACAGGGTGACACAATCACAATCTCTGACCGGGGAAAAGAAAAACATAGCTTATCGAAAAGATCTTGCATGTTACAGTTGATCCAGATGGTGGCCACGGGCCCAGCTGCGATGGCCTGATGTCCACTTGTGCTGGCGCGATGGCCGGCCACCACGGTGCACTGGCTTGATGTACCCAACGGTCTTATCCTCAGCCATGTGCTTGCGCTCAAGGGCAGCGGTAGCAGCAGCGTTGGGGGAGGGAGTGGAGTCACATTGAGCGCAGATAGGGAGGGGATGATGGTTCCTGATGATGGCGAATGGTTAGGAGTTGGTGGGGTGGGGGTGGGGGGCAGAGGACCGACGACGAAGAGCTGTATGGCTGCCCATTGACAATGCCCATGGTAAGCATTCTTCTGATAATCTATTGCTGCTCGGCGCTAGGGTGGCGGCTCAGTTAGATCCACGGTCAAAAACCTTCTACCAAGGTGCTGCCCCTGGCGAAGATTGAACTACCCTGGGGTGGCGTGGTGACTGCAACTGAAGCCTTGGCTCAGGATCAAAACCTAAACTTGTTATACCAGGAAAGCATAGTAGATTGGCTATAATGCGTGGGATATATTGCATTGAGCCTCTCGGGTGGTATATATAGAGTAGAGACTTTGGCAACACAACTCTCTGGATACATACAGCAATACTGGATTACAATCCTACCAAATATACTGTAACAGTAGGTAGTACTTGATACTTTAAAATATTTTGAGAATAATCTATTACTGATGAGCCTAAGAATCCCTTCTCCCTGGTATGCTGATCTGGACGCCAACAGGATGAACACCCATGTCAGATTCAAACGCTTATACTGATTCAAACACTTGAACCCATGGCAGGGTACAAAGCTATTCTCTAAACAGAAACTTAGTGGCATATCGCATAATTTTAATGCAAGAAAACACTAAGGGAACAGTGCTCAATGAAAAACACTAAGGGGAAAAACGAAGACTTAGGATACTAGTCATCTCATGTCTTAACTGTTTGTGCTAACTAAAATACCACGGCTGGGTATTCTGACGTGGCTAGATCATGCTATGTGTTTCAGTTATCTGTCTTTGATCATCATTGGGTGCATGTTCTAAATTATTTTCGACATTACTAATCAATTTCAGGCTGGAAACATCTTAATAGATACAAATGGAGCTGTTAAGCTAGCAGACTTTGGAGTGTCAGCATGTATGTTCGATACTGGAAATAGGCAAAGAGCAAGAAATACATTTGTAGGGACGCCTTGCTGGTGAATATTTTATACCTATTAATTTGCATATCATTATTTTTAGCGTGTAATGTTATTTTCATTCTTTGCTTGAATGAACCTTCTATTGATGTTACATTATGCCTTGCATCTTCAGGATGGCTCCTGAAGTCATGCAACAACTGCATGGTTATGATTACAAGTAAGTACATGGCTAGAGCCTGTAAATGTGGATAATGTTCTTGCTTTCTAGTCTGTATATATGTTTCCCTTTTCTCTTATTTTTTTATGATTTATAAACAGAGCTGACATTTGGTCCTTTGGAATAACGGCATTAGAACTAGCACATGGTCATGCTCCATTTTCAAAGTACCCTCCAATGAAGGTCAGCACAAAGTACATTTATTTTGCATTATTTTTTCTCCCAAACTTCAGAATGATATTGATACCTTTCCTCTATGTAGGTGTTGCTTATGACCTTGCAAAATGCACCACCAGGTCTAGATTATGAGAGGGACAAGCGGTTTTCAAAGGTGTGTTCTATTATTGAATTTTCTTTTGTGTAATGTGTAGATTCTATATGAATGCACCTCTTTTATTTGTAGTCTTTCAAGGATTTGGTTGCTACATGTTTAGTCAAGGATCCACGCAAGCGTCCTCCTTCTGAAAAGCTTCTGAAGCATTCTTTCTTTAAGCATGCTCGCTCAGCTGAATATCTGGCACGGAGTATTCTTGATGGCCTCCCTCCGTTGGGTGAACGCTTTAGGGAACTGAAGGTGCAAATAAATGTTTATCAGGTGTCATGACATTGCTGTAACCAATCTGACCTTTGTTTTACTTCCTTTGTAGAGTAAAGAGGCTGAGTTGCTTCTCAATAACAAGCTTGGTCAAGAGAGCAAGGAGCAGCTATCACAGGTTAGAGTTTGCTCTTTTGTTCTGTGATATCGTACATCTTCACAACTACTAGAAATTAGTGTTTTGTCCCCTCGGCTGGAAGCTCCCATGATCTTAGGTTTGAGTTAAAATAGTAGGATGGGATCTATTGTTTATCTGAGGATTGCCTACTTGATAGAAACATTTTTTGTTTCCTATAGCGCGTCTCCTAGTTATTTTGAATTGAAGGAAATTAAACAAATTTTCCATTTTAAAATGTGGCAATCAGTTTAAACAATGTTTATGTGAAATTTTGGAAGATGATCTCATCTGAGTTTTTAGAGCTGCAAGAGAAATATTTTGTAAAATTGTTTGGTGCTTGGCAATGTTTTTAAGGCGGTAAAGCGAGGCGAGGCGACCAACTACCGCCTTACGCTAAAGCGAGTAAGGCGTAAGGCGAGGCGACGCCTTACGGCCATCCAACAGTGGTATAGACCAGAGAACTGGAAGCATGTCATACCTTGGTGTTGTCCAACCGAAAAAGCCAAACAACTTTGCGAGTCACAATCTCACGGAATAGGCGTGACCCACCCCCGCCCGACTTCCGAGTTGACGCAGCAGCCCTCAAGTGCGATGAGACGCCAAGTCACCACACTCACACCACCACAAAGACACCACACACTCCCCTTTCCGATCCCATTCCTCTCCGGCCTCGCCGCTCGCTGCGCCAAGGCTTCCGCTTCCTCCGCCACCACAGCCGGGATGGCTGCGCTACCCCTACCGCCGTGGAGGAGTCTCCCATGCATCCGCTGGGAGTCCCCGGCCGCGGCGCTCCGCCGGATCCTCACGACGCCCGGCGCGCACCAGGTGCCCTGCTCAATGGAGGACCAGAAGAGGCGACGGGGAAACAGCAGCCCTCCGGCGGCTGCTCCTCGCGCGGATGGGGAACTGGGGAGGGGGAGGCGGAGCCTCGGCGGCAGCGCAGCTACCGGCGGGCGGGCGAGAACGCGTTCAGGCGGGCGAAAGGTGTTCTTCTCCTGAGCGCTCCTCTCTCTCGATTTCTCGAAGGCCTCTCTCTCTCCCGCGCGCCTAATCTCCCGCGCGCGCGATGCTTTCCCCGTCCTTTCTCCCGCGCCGGCGTTTTCCTACCGTGGCCATCCCCGTATGGCGCCCGTCTTGCTCGATTTCGATGAATCGGACGCCAAATCGACGACTTCCGGACGCCATGGCAGTAAGGCGGACGCCATACCAATCTGAGGCGAGTCGTCCGCCAAGGCGTCCCGCCTGTAGCGCCTTGCCGATTAGGCGACGCCAAAGCGACGCCTTAAAAACATTGGTGCTTGGAACTGTGATGTTAGCAACGATCTTCTTATGTCTATCAGATTTCAGTATCTTTTCAATTACAAACTAAATGAACATTTCACGGTTGAAAATTGAACTATGCATTCACATGTTGTCTTTGCTGTCACTGACAGTTTTTGTGACAGTTTTCTCTGTTGAAATTTGAACTATGCATGCACGTGTTGTGTTTGCTGTCACTGACAGAAGCAGTTATTTGCCTTTCAGAAAGAGTACATAAGAGGCATCAGTGGCTGGAACTTCAATCTAGAGGACTTGAAAAATGCAGCTGCCCTTGTAAGAATCCAATTTTGGGTGCCAGATTGTACTAGCTATTAATGGTTGACATAAATCAGTCGAAAGAAAAAACTGATTGCTAAAAATCTGTGTTTTCTAATTTGAGTGTGTATTATTTGACAGATAGACAGTTCAAATGGCACTTGTTATTTAGATGTCAGGGAGAACAAAGTTAAGGATGACTCACAAGATGCTTACAATGCCCCAGAACATATTTACCAGGAAAGGCTCAACCATGTTGCTTCTAGAAGGCCTGAAGAGGTACTCTGTTTTTGTCATCATAGTTACCCAACCGAGACTCCATAAACTAGCTTAATATGTTACATTAATTGCCTCATGGCTCCAACTTAGCAGGATGAGATACAAGAAGTCGAAGCTTTGAATGATGCTCTCTCCTCTTCGTTTCCAAGCCGCCCCCTTGAGGCACTAAAGTAAGCTCTTCTCACTACAACTTTATCATCATGTTGACCCTTACTCTCAGCATGCTTTTATAAATTACGTTGTGTTGTCTGTGTATACAACCTGTTATTGTCTGAACATTGGATTAAATCATGTTTACCAACTGGGAATATATTTTTTTTCATGCTATGAATTTCCTTCAAAAGTCAGGGATGATCCTGCCTATGTTACTGTTTGTCTTGTCTGTGTATGCAATTGGTTGGTGTGTTTCTTCTAGAAGAAACAAGTCATCATTATTGTCTTTTCCAACCCTGTAGAATAATTTTCTTGGCATATTTTGTTTGGGGTGTATTGTGAAGCATCTAGGTGCAGATATATTGATGTCTGAAGCTATCATACATGATTTAATGATGTTGAGCAGTAAATCTCAATGTTAAATCCTTCTGGAACAGAATTCAGAATGTTGACTTTTACATTCACTTTTTTCCTTTGCTCTATACTATTATGCTATCTTTACCATGTTTGAGTTCTGTATTATAAAGTTAGTAGTGAATTATGATGGATCTTCCCTGACTATTGATACAGATCTTGCTTTGATGTTTGTGGTGCTGATGATCTGGACCCTACTGCTACTGATTCAAGAGTGCAACCAAGTGTCGGAACTTTACCTTTCGAGCAGTTGCAAAAAATTGAGCATTGTAAAAGTGCCAACTGCAATGGTGAAAGCTTGGAAAGAAGCGTTTCTGTACGTACGAATCTGGTCACTAGTGGATACCACAGGCATTCAAGTGGTTCTCTTATACCTGAGCAAGTTCTTTCTCCCTACTTGAGCAGTGATTTGGAAAGGTATTTTGTTTTTTCTAAAGTTTATCTTTTTTCCATGGCCAGTATCAGTTTTTCCTAGTCTATGATACAGTATATAATAATAGGATTTTGGAGTGAAAGTGCTACTGTGCTCAGCCTTAGGTGTGAGGGCGAGTTTCACTTTGTTTAATGTATTTTCCATCATTCCATGTCAACTTGTATTTTTCCAAGTGATTCTTTATCTAAAATGTAGAATAGTCAATAGTGGGTGTATTGGCCTTGGGTGGATTATATTCACTTCCCCATAAAGGATTCTAACTCTGTATTATATCACTGCAAAAAGCACTGTTCTGAAAAGCACTACTGGGCTACATCTAGGTGTACTCGGTAGCTTTTGGAGCAGTGGTTGCTGGTGGTACATGCTTTTATGTGGTGGTGGCAAAAGAAAATAAAGAATGAAAATAGTGACAAAAAGGGTGTTGCTAGCACTGGAAGGCTAGTCAATGTGCCTAACCTAGTCCTTGAAACACCATATGTTATTTGCATATCTGTTGAACTGCTTGGTGTGAGCTAGGTTTTCTATGAACATGTGCATTGAAGGTAATTGATGTGGCTACATATCTGAAGTTTCTTTGTAATGAATAATAATCTCTAGGCTTGAGTCTTTCTGTGCAGATCCCTTAAAACTCTCAACCCCTGACCTAGTCCAAAGACCCTTTTAAACTTCCACTTGATATTGCAAAATAAAACTGTTCAATATTTGTTTTGGCAACTAAGTTGTTAGAGCATAGTCTATACTCTATAGGAATATCTAGAGAACCTAGAAATTAAGAACATAACAAAGAAGCATGGGTCTATCCATACATTTTTTCGCATCAATGTTCGCTATTATGTATATTGTTCTCCGTATATATTTCTGCCATTCAAAATGACTATTCTAGGCTGGTAACACTTGTACTTTTGTCATGAAAGGGATGGATTTCGTCAGAAAAATCCAAGCAGCAGGAACCGTAGTGGCCCTTTATTGTTCCGCCAAATGAAGGATTCACGCACACATCAATCTGGTATGATTGATACTTACACAACCCCTTGCTGTCTCATATGTGTGTGGCGGTGTGAATGTAGCAAGCATGATTTGACACCTAACCAGTTCTGCGGTGGTTAATTTTGGATTTAACTGAAAGCTGGGTTATGATCTTGCTTTTACTTGCTACTTATGCTCGAGACTCAATTTGGCTTAGCAGATCCATTTTTGAGAGCAGTTGCGCCAGAGGAGTCATCAGAAGGGAAAATTATCCGTCGAAGGGGGCGCTTCCAGGTTACATCAGATAGTATTTCTCAAAAGGTACTGAATTATTTAGTTGAAATGTCTCAGTTGACCAGCATAGTAAACTTTTATTGTATTTCCCTTTTCGTCTTTATTGGATTCTAGTGAAGATAACATTCTTTTACAGTCAAGAACATGTGTAGCTTGGAGTCTTCGATTAATTCTGACTGATATGAATTGTAATCACTCAAGTTCTGAAAATAAATGCATTAAATTAAATAATTTAGCGCTTAACATCCAGCTATTGCACTTCTGTATTTCCCAAACTCTGGAAGATTCTTTATATCTTGAATGAGTTGTTCAAAGCAATAGTCTCTTTTCTACCTTGTGAGAGCACATACACCTTTAAATTGTCCTTTACCAGAAGAAAAAAGTATGGAAGTAGTTTTAAAACTAGTTTTCCGTTTTAGGTAGCTGCATCAGCCTGCAGCAGCAGCAACAGGATAAATCTACCAATTGAAGCAGCATGTTCAAATCCCAAGTTGCCTGCAATTCTTCCAACTTTGCAATTCTTGATGCAGCAAAATACTATGCAAAAGGTATTACTATGTTTATCATTTAATTTTAGAAAGGAAGAATTTTTGGCATATTAACAATCCTTTATTTTGGCAGGAAGTACTCAGTAGGCTGATTTCTTCAATTGAGGAGACATCTGGTATGCATGAATACAGTAGTTTATTTTGAACTTGAGTGAAAAGCTTCGATCAATGCTGATATTATGGTTTTGCATGGGGCTATTGTCAAACAGATGATTCTGAAGCAAGCACAAGCGGTTCATATCAGGTGTGTAACATTTTAGTGTGGCTTGTAGTCTTCTTTTGTTTTCATGTTTACCTGACATCTGAACTTTAGAAAGAGCTGAGCTGAGCTGAGTGCTTGAGTCCAAATACCTGTGGTGTGTCTCAGTTGTTATGCAAACATGAAGTTGTCTTGTATGGTACAATAAGTGTTTGATCTATCTGCAGTCTTCTGGAGGACCTGCCAGAGAAAAGGAATTGCATTCATATGTTCTCCAATTGCAGCGAAGGTATGAAAAAATTGTGATGATGGTTCAGCATATTTTCAGACAATTGACAAATTTGTGGAAATTTCCAGTGTCACTGAACTTGATGAGGAAGTGCAAAGATTAAAGCTCCAAAACAATCAGGTATTGATCTTCCTGCAATATATTTTTAATACTTGCATTTCTTTCATAAGTTCTGCAAAAACTGAACCAAGAGAATTTGTCTGATATTTTGAAAATGAATGTTGTCTAATTAAGGCGTTTGAGCTTTGATTCTTAATTCTCAATTTACCAATGTATGTGTGGAGAATTTGTCTAAACATAACATGGTTTCCCTGCATGACACTTGACAGCTTGAGCAGCAGATCAATGTATTGTCAAGAAAAGATGAAAGGTCGCAAACACAGGATAACCGACAATGATGATATGCCCCTTCTGCCACACTGTATAATTCGGTTCCCCAATTTTGAACTTTGTTAGAAAATTATTTGTATTCTGTCTGCAGTCAGGGTTGTATCATTGTAAGCTGTAAGTATTTAGCGAAGGGTGAAATCATAGTAATTTTGATTTGTACAGCTTTGTTTGGTTAACCAGGAAGAAATAGTTCTCTTTGGTTTTTAGGCAATGTGCTGATATTGTTTTGCGTGGAAGTTTGTGAAAGTTTACTTTGAGCATGGAACATTGTGTTGCGTGTAGTGGGTCGGAGTAGTACCTGCGCTGGCAGTGGTGTTGGATCCGAGCATAGGGAACAATGTCAGGATCTGGAACTATGCTTGCTAATTTTATTCTCAATTTATTTCCAGAAAGTGAAGCTGTGATCCTTTGGGACTGTCAGGTATGCAGTAAATGTATTTCTCGCTTATCAGGATTAGTTCAGTTTATCAGGATATTGAGAATGTTGTGGCAGTTGGGGGATTTTGTATGGCCATTGTACTGTGCTGTCAAATCAAATAGATTCTTTTCATTCTTGTAGGTAGCATTAATGTTTGTTGAGACTTTTACCTACGCACCACTAAAAAGACCATGTTCTATATCTGCGGCTAAAAATGTGGTAGCCCCTAACAAACCGTTGCTGATTTTTTTTTGACTTAATCACCTATATATCACAACTGTTTTTTTTTTGGACAACAAGCAAGGTTTATTAACAGCAACGAACTGTTAGGAGCTGCAGGTGCCCCCAGTTTACAACAGACAGTGCATCCCCGAGGGGGCACAAGTTACAGAGAGAGTTGAAGAGTTGGAGAACATGGTTACATATGCTTTGCCTAGCTAAAAGATGGGCAGTTGAGTTAGGTTTCTCCCAATCTTGTAGATGTTTTGTTGACGCCCTCTGTTCCAGTTGATGAATTTATGGGTGAATTCTCCAATCTGGTGGTGAAGAGAAATCTGTGCCATTGAAGAAGGTTACCAATTATTGGTTGTCTGAGGTGTAATTTGGACCTTGTAGATTCAAGAGTGAAGAAGCCATCGCAGCCAAAACAAGAGCAGCCGCTTCTGCCATGATTACAGAACTGGTGTTGCGCTTTGCTCCCTGTATGTATACCGTTTGGGTTGGGTGGACCTTGGTGTTGATGAAACGGTTGGGTGTGGGCCTGGGTGTTGATGAAAACTCCGAGACTAGCATGTCTGAGAGACTGTTGTGTGTTGTCTGGAGGAGTAGCATCCGTGTAGCACCTAGGCCCTGGCAGGAGTGCTGGCAGGGTGATCCTGTAGAAAGGTGCCCTTGCCTCGTGTAGGCATAGGGGGCGTTTGTGTTAGGGATATTAGTAATAGATATGAGCTTCGGACATGGGTCTGCGTGCCTCTACTGGTTGGATGGGCTTGGCCCGTGTATGGAGTGGTATATATTTACCTTTGGCTATGGAGAGAGGGGTATGAAAAACAAAAATGCTATATAACACATATGTGTTTTAGCAAAAAAAAACACATGGATTTTTTCCTCTCTTTTTCTCACCGGTGATCGCCAGCGTCGGCAACCGGCGAGCTCACTCTGGCCCTCGTGCCCCCGTCGGCCATGGTGGTGGCGGCGGTGGCAGATCTGTGATTTGTTCTTTCACTGAAAAAAAATTGTAATATGTGATCTGTGGAGGCTAGAGGTAGAAGAAGGGTTGAGGCTGTTGGATCTTAATCCTACGGTGCAAAAAAATTAATGTGTTAAAACTGTATAAAACACATAGTTGTGTAGTAGACAGACTCATGAAGAATATTGTAATCAACAGTCAGATATATCCTAATCTGTTCTAGCTACTCCTCTCATGTTCATCTTCTTCCTCCCAATTCCCCTGCTCTGCAGCTAGTTTCTCTCCAATCTTTGATCTCTGATGCTTCCCTACCTATCCCCGCTACCTTGCTACTAACATCTGGTATTCAGAGCCAATCCTGGAATTCCACCGAAATCCCTCACAAACCGATTCCGATTGCAATTGAGCGCTATGGGTCTCGATTTCGAGTTGATCCTGGCCGAGCTTCACGAGTTTCGCAAGGAGTTAGCATCCACGAAGGAAGTTGTCTCCTCGACCGCACGACTCCTCCACGCCGACCAAGGCCACGCCACGGTGAAAGCTCTAGTTTGGTTTTGGTGAATTGATGAAACCCTAAGTGCTAACCTAGCTTATCAAAGTGATTATGAGATAGGTAGCACATTCTAAGTGGTGAAGCAAATGAAGATCATGACATGATGATGGTGATGATCAAGTGCTTGGACTTGAAAAAAGGAGAAAAATAAAAGGCTCAAGGCAAAGGTATAAGTGGTAGGAGCCATTTTGTTTCGGTGATCAAGACACTTAGCGAGTGTGATCACATTTAGGTTCGATAGCTGTACTATTAAGAGGGGTGAAACTCGTATCGAAATACGGTTATCAAAGTGCCACTAGATGCTCTAACTCATTGCATATGCATTTAGGATCTAGTGGAGTGCTAACACCCTTGATAATGTTTGTGAAAATATACTAACACACATGCACAAAGGTGATACACATTGTGTTTAGCACTTGGGAGCAAGGGTAAGTAACTTCACCGGCGGAGTGTCCGGCCATAGAGTGCGGACAGTCCGATAGTACCACCGTCATCGTGTACAGAAAAGACAGGGTTTCACAGAGTGCACCGGACGCTGGTCTCAACTGGACTAGAGCGTCCGGTCAGTGGAAGCAGTGAAGACGCTGGCGTCGGTCTTCGATCGGACGCTGGGTCACTTTGTGACCGAACGCTGAGTGGGTGCGTCCGGTCCTGCTGACGTGGCAGCACAGAGAAGAAGAGAAAGGACCGGGCATTGGTGCTGCGTCCGATCGTGACCGACTAGACGCGTTCGGTCGTGAATTTCCACCTCTGGAAGCTTACTGAGTGACCGGACGTTGGGGTCCTGCGTCCGGTCGAACGTGATCGGACGCGTCCGGTCGTGAGTGGAACCTTACTAGAAACGACCGGATGCTGGTGTTGGTGCATCCGGTCACTTCGAGCAGCGCGTCCGGTCATCACTTGACCGTTGGGATCGGACGCTCAGTATTTGAAGAGAGGGATGACGTGGCAGCCATCCGTTGACCGAACACTGGCAGGGTGCGTCCGGTCGATCTGATCGAAGGGTCCGGTCACCCCGAGTTGTGCCCAGTGAAGGGGTACAATGGCTCTATTTCGTGGGGGCTTCTATTTAAGCCCCATGGCTGGCTCTAGCTCACTCTCTTGGCCATTTGCATTGCCATAACAAGCTTGTGAGCTTAGCCAAATCCATCCCACTCATCTCCATCATAGATTCAACATCTTTATGAGATTGGGAGTGAATCCAAGTGCATTGCTTGAGTGTTTGCATCTAGAAGCACTTGGTGTTCGTGTTTCGCTACGGGATTCGCTTGTTACTCTTGGTGGTTGCCGCCACCTAGATGGCTTGGAGCAGCGAGGATAGTCGAGTGGAGGTTGGTGATTGTCTCCGGCTCCGATCATGGTGATTGTGAGGGGTTATTGACCTTTCTCCGGCGGAGAGCCAAAAGGTACTCTAGTAAATTGCTCATGGCTTGTGTGATCCTCATCTTGTGTTGGTTGTGCGGCACCCTATTGAGGGATTGGCGTGTGATGCCAATTAGCGCGTGAACCTCCAAGTGAGTGAATCACCACAACGAGGACTAGCTTGCAGGCAAGCAAGTGAACCTCGGTAAAAAATCATTGTGTCATCATTTGATTCCGAGGTGATTGGTCTTCATTGATATTCATTCTTGTGATTGATTGGTTGACTCCTCGATTCGGCGGTATAACCATCTTGCTCACCCTCTTTACATTACCGCAAACTAGTTATCAAGCTCTTTAGTGTAACTAGTTGTGAGAGCTTGTTAGTTTGGTTAGTGTGGCTCTTTAGTTAGCCTTTGAGAGCACACTAACTTAGTATAGTGACATAGCCATTGTGTGGTTAGAAACTATAGAAACTAGAATTGTGGTAGGTGGCTTACATTTTTAGTAGGCTAGCGCAACACTTGCTTCGCCTCATAATTGTCTAACCAGCTTGTTAAGTGTTGTAGAAAATTTTAATAGGCTATTCACCCCCTCTAGCCATTAGGACCTTCCACACGGGCCCCACCATCAACGACCAGCCCCACCATCATCGATGCCATCACCGACGTCAGCCTCGGCGCAGACGACAACACCAAAGGCAGTGGCTTCTCCGCCCCCAAGCTCGACTCGAGTCCAACCCGCGTTCCTGTCGACACCACCCTCTTCTCGGCCGACCAGGACGAGATCCCCAACAACCTCGTCATGTACCCAGGCTCATTCCGCTGCGTCCGCTCCAACTCCGACGACACGGAATTCTCGCCTCGCACCTGTGCTGTTCCGGTGCCTTCCTCCGTGCTCTGCTCTGCCCTACTCCCCATGCAAGGACCACCGTGCACCGGAGCCCTTCCTAGGGCGGCGCCGCAGCGTCCCTGGCCACTCTAGTAGCCGTAGCTAGCGCGCATCAACGCGATGAAGCACTCCTCGTACCCCGCCAAGGACGATGGCGCCGACGACCTCACGCCGGTCGACCCGGTCCCGAGTTTGGGTTGTAGACCAACTTCCACATCCATGGGGACGTGGAGGACATCGCCATCTACCAAGGCTTCCAGCCCCCTGACAGCGGCGTCGTGCTCACCTGCTTCCTCCGAGCGACGCGCTCCATCGCTTTGAGTACGGCGTCCCCACCGCGATGTTCCTCGCTAAGCTCTGCGGGGGCACTTGTACCACCGGCCGCCTGGACCCTCCAGACGCCACCATGCACCGCGCTAAGTACCTCCTCCACGACAACAACTTCATCGACGAGCTTGGTCGCGAGGAGGTGGACCTGGACGTGAAGCTGCTTTGGGCCCGTGAGGTCTCTGCGCCACCAATGACCGATTGGTGATCGAGTCGAAAGGCCCTTACGGGCCTTTCATTGGTGTTTGAAGAAATGCCAAGCAAGTACACCACCACCGTGCACTCTGTTCATTCTGCGGCATTTCATTCTTATTTTCCTTCTTTGTGCTGGTATGCCCCTTGCCCATGAGAGTTTGGGATCTCGAGTCCATTGCCTCGGCCAAGCTATGCATCCAATAGTTCAAGGACCTTGTGGTGGCAAAGCGGTGGCTTGTGCTGGATGGGTATGAGTTGGCTAGAAACAACTGCCCAGTCAATTATCATGGGCTGGCCGAGGAAAATGTTTTGCACCTTGTTATTCGGCTGTCTAATCTCTGTGTGATCAACAGTGAGACTGTCACTGGAGAGAAGTTTATGTTTCAGGAGGAGGCTCCCAGCACCTTGCCCAACAGGTGTCTGATGAATTGCCTCATCCTGATGCAGAGTTGTTTCTCGCTTCCATTCAGATGCAGTGCTATACAGGCAGCATAGGCCATGCCCTCCACCTTCAGAACTTTGTTTGGTGAGCTATGAGGCTAGGCTGCGTCCTCTACCATGGTCGTTGTTCAACATGGTTGAGAGGTATTCTATCTTGTGTCACTTGGGTCGACTCTGGAAACCCCCATGGTTTCTGAAAGGATCAAGATGCCCAAGAGGGGGGTTGAATTGGGCTAATTCTAAATTCTTTGCAACAATTAAGTTCTACACTTAGCCCACTTTACCCCTTGTGCCTCGAATGTATTCTATTGATCTACCGCACAAAAGTTTAGCACCCTAAGTTCCAATCCTACTCTAGCATGACAATTCTAGGAATGTAAAGACAAGAAATGAATTGCTCGAACGTAAATGCTTAAAGTAAAGAGAGGGAAAGGAACGCGGTGATGTTTTGCCGAGATATCGGAGAGTCGCCACTCCCCACTAGTCCTCGTTGGAGCACCCGTGCAAGGGTGTAGCTCCCCCTTGATCCGCGCAAAGATCAAGTGCTCTCTACGGACTGATTCTTCGACACTCCGTCGTGGTGAATCGCCCACAACCGCTCACAACTTGAGTTGGGTCATCCCCAAGCTCCGCCAGATGATCACCAAACTCTTAATCACCACCGAGTTGTCTAGGTGATGGCGATCACCAAGAGTAACAAGCACAAACTCTCACTTGACCACAACAAGCCTAATGAGAAGAGTGGATGCACACTTGCTACTCTCCTTGTACTAATGAGGCCTTAATCTTGGATTTTCAAATCTCAATCACCTCACTAGGCTCTTGCTCTTCTTTGCACTCTCAAGGGTGTTTCTCAGCTGAATAAATGGGCAAGAGAACTCCCTTGGACGAGTGGAGTAAGTATTTATACCCCTTCATTCAAAACATAATGTTTGGAGGCTAAGTCATCACTCTACGGGGTGACCGGACGCTCCGGTCAGTTATCCCCACCACTGTGTCAGAAAGAGCCGTTAAGTTCTGACCGCACTCTTGACTTGCGTTCGGTCAGCACTGACCGGATGTGTCTGGTCAAGAAAAATGCTCTCTAGAACCTTACTGATGTTGACCGAACGCTGGCACCCAGAGTCCGATCACTTTGGTGTTCAGCGTCCGATCAGTTACCGGATCCTAACCAACGTCCGGTCAGCACTGACCGGACGCGTCCAATCAGGAAACTCCCTCTCTAGAACCTCTAGAGTTGACCGGACGCAGGCACCCAACGTCCAGTCACTTTTCACTCAGCGTCTGGTCACAACGAGACGACTTCAGTTGATCAAATGAACTGACCGAACTCACCCTCCAGTGTCCGGTCACAACTAGACTAGTGTCCGGTCAGTCATTTGACCCTCCATTCACTTTCAACTCGAAATTCTATGTGAATGAAGTTTACTCCAAGTGATCTTAGGGCTACTCCTGAGCTACCTAGTGCTAGATTTGACAAGTGTGCACCACACCTAACCCACTAGACTCATCTAGGTCAAGCTACTAGTCCATACCCCCCTTAATAGTACGGCCAAAGGAAAAACAAAGTCCTAAGTGTCTCTTCAACACCAAACGACACTTAGAACTAGTCCATCCTTAACCTCATCGTCCATCCTTTGAAAACTGAAACGATTTCCATCGACAGGGGCATGACAACCATGATTGCCCAATCAATCGCCATTACCATGACCTAACTCAAATTGCCTCTACAAAACACATGTTAGTCATAGTAATCTCGTGTCATCATTAATCACCGAAACCCAATTAGGGGCCTAGATGCTTTCAATCTCTCACTTTTTGGTGATTGATGACAACACAACCTTGAGCATGTAAAAGAGATGAGTGAGGTTTTCAACATGCTTGGTTCATATAAGCTTTTGACAATAAGAGCAAAGGAGTTAGACATGCATATATGACCCAAGCCAACATGGTGTACTCAATAGATATGAATTAAGCATGAGCACAAGAAGTAAAGCTCATTTGAATGGAGTAAAATGCGGAAGCAAAGCAAATGAGCATAACCAAGTGACATGATATATATATATATATATAAATCAATGTAGAGAGCACACATGTCACATAAGTATCACAATCACATGTATGTAGTGCAATGCATGAAGGTAAACGTGAATGCATAAAGTATCACACATAGAAAACCAAATGAAATGAATCACACGCTCCCCCTAGATGTAACGCTCCCCCTAGTTCTAACATACTCGCTCCCTCTCCCCCTTTGGCGTCAAGCACCAAGACTAAGGGTCGGACGGTGGGACAGGAGCAGTCGAGTCGGGCGTTGAGGTGCGGTGAGAAATCTAGAAATGAGCAGCATCATCCTCTGACCATGAGTTCTGAGCGGTTTGACCCTCTATCGCTGGAAGTGAAGGTGAAGCAGTCTGGATTTGCTCAGTGACTAGCATGGCCTGTGACTCTAGAAGGATCACTGTAGAAAGTGGAGCCACATCTGCCGCTATCGCTGTCGCTGAAACAACTAAAGTAACTGGCTCGGACGATGCAACAGACGATGGGATCGTCTCAGTAGTCTCGATAATAGGAGCAACTATAGTAGGGATAGGGACTCATAGCTCTGGAGATGTAGGCTGCCCTATAAGCTCACTGAATGTAGCACCAAGACTCCTAGAGACTGGGGTGTTCGTCAATAGCACTGAGGAACTCTGAGGCGGAGTGAAGCCCGTAATAATGGGAGTGAAATGAGGACCCTGAGCTGTCACTGGTGAGGCAAACCACTAGAACACCTGCTCTGTAGGTGAAGCAAACTGAGTAGCTGGTGGTCCCGACTCTGAAGCCCACTAGGCTATATAGCTAGAGTCACTGAAGTGGTGGCAAGCTGGCCGATCTGAGGTGTAGACTACTGAGGAGCATTCCCGATAGCAGAGAATACGTGCTGCATGAAACCAAGTAACTACTGCTGGATCATGAGCTGCTGCTGCCTCTGGAACTCGTCCTGTCGAGCCTGAACCTGTGCAAGTGCAGCTGATGTCTCCTGTGCCTGGCATGCCTAGTCCTGTCTCATCCGCTCAAGTACTACAAGAAGTGTTGGATCTGTCTGCGGTGGCTGTGGTGGAGCGGAGCTGGAGCCACTGGCCTCTCTGTCATGTGGTCGAGGAGCCATCTATGGAATAGGCTGGTAGTCATCATTAGAGCTATCACTAGGGTCGCTCTCAATCACATCCACCTATTGTGTATCAAGCTCCTCCTCCTCTGTAATAGCAATGCCCTTGATGATCTCATCCTGCTAGGCTACTGTCTCAGGTACCTCTAGGCGACGGCCCGGCTAGCGAGGTGTCCTCGCACTACTCTGATGTAGCATCTGAGTCATGTTATATGGAGGAAACTCTATAGTAGCACCTATGTACTCTGCCATCGTCTCTGGGGACTTCTATGTAACTGCCTTGCGAATCAAGAAGGTGATCCAATGAGCATACGACAGCTGATGGTGACCTCTGAAGCCCTCTTCAAGTGTGTCCTCCATCTTTGACAGTATCACATCCCAAATATCAAACACTGACTGGGAAACCAAGTCATATACTAGCCATAACTAAATGTGAGTCAGACCCTCGCGGTAGCCCATCCTCGGGAGCAGAGTCCTCATAATAGCATCAAGTTAGCCAAGCTATGGGAGTAAGGTCATGTGGTGTCCTGCTCGACCCCTCACCAAAAGGCTCTATGAAGCACACTCTGACAAGGTTTGTAGGAGGCACAAGACTGCCGTGAGGGTGTCTCGGAGGCTCTGTCTGACCATAGCAAACCTCATGAAGGCGACTGGGTGACTCTGAAATATTGAGAATCTCTCTGAACCTCGAGCTCTAGAGCCTGTAGTCACAGCCTCTGAATGCAAAGTGAATGAACCTATGCCTCGGGTCAATCTAAAGAGAAGAGTAAAACTCACAGACCCATGATGGAACATAGCAGCCAGTGCGTCCAAGAAGATCTGTCAACCCTGGCAGATATGAGAGGTGAGGACGGATCTGCTCGTCTACAGCTGCAACAAGCGACTCAATAGAGCAAACTCTGTGATCTGAATGCAACTCAACTGTTCAGATAAGTATTATAGAAATCCTCCTACAATATTGTATAGAAGTGCTCTAAAGCACGCTCATCCCGTCTCGACAGAAACTAGTCCTCAAACTGCACGAAGCGGAGCTGCTGCACCTATTTGGCTCTGGCTGCCCTCAAGTCAAGGTGAACCACTGGAGGCGGACCCTATGGTCTGGGAGGCGGACGAGAGCCCCTCCTCTGTGTCTTAGTACTCGGTGACACCTGAGTGCATGTATGACCAGAGCGTCGAAGCTGTGGCTGTGCTGCCTGCTCTGTCTCCTCAGTTTGCTCTAGCTGCTGAGTACCCTCTGTCTACTCCGCTGGCTATGTCTGCTGCTCTGTCTCCCCCTGAGGCTGACTCTCCTCTAAAGTGACACGCCGTCCTCCAAGCATGACAGTCCTAGCTGGACTACCATGATGACTCTCAACCCTCTCGACGGCGGCCCTCTGAGCTGGTGATAGCTGATTGGCAATACGGACACCACTCCTAGCTCCACCCCTCTCCGCTCGCTCAATGGCGGCTGCCACTACTGCTACTCTCTCAGTCTCCACATCAACGAGCTTCCGCTTCTTTGTTGTCGTCTTTTTCGCCTTCCCCTTTTCTTGAGCAGTCAGGCGAGGCTAGAGCTGAAGAGAATTACTGCCATGGACAAGAATCAACTGTCAGCTGACACTCGCAAAGCTTGGCCTTGATCCATACTCACGGGCTTGGCCTCGAGTTCACTGACAACTGCAAATACAACCACAAGTGCACCGACTCGCTGCATGATAGAATAGATAGGATATATAAATAATCACAATATTCATCTAGAGGTGCGAAACCCTAAGAAGCAAGCAATATATACGAAATTGAAAGCGATGGCTTGCTACCTGACAAACCGATGACGGACGAGCAAAGAAGAGGAATCACGGGGTACCACCAGGTTGGCAATGAAATGCCTAGGGTTAGCGTTTGGCGCGAAGTGGAGCTGCGACCGAAGAGACGCGTGGCGTAGTGGATGGCGGCGCAAGCGCAAGCTTCAACAAACGGTGGCGCGGGTGTGTGGGCACGGCAGAGCAGAGAAGCACGGTGGCATTGCGACGGGACGGTTGGCTACGCTTCGCGCGGTGGCATGTTCATCGGGCATGGGAGCGCGGAGCAGGCGTGGAGGCGGATGCGCGTGGCTAGGGCACGAGCGCGTGGGCATGGGAGAGCGAAGCGAGCACGACGGCGGAGGCGCGGCTAGGGCACGGGCGCTAGCGCGGCTGTGCGGCGGCGTGAAGCAAGCGACGGCGTGGGCACGGTGGTTGCAGGATTAGGGCAACTAGCAGCGTGGCGTACAGAGATTAGATATAAATATGGTGGCCCCCCGTGTTAGACAAGGAAATGAAATAGAGTTTGAGATCCACACAATTTCAACTGACCGGAAGCACCGGTGGCAACGACCGGACGCTGCCACTCGGAGTTCGGTCGACAATAGAGAGGTCCAAAACCCCTCAAGTCACGACCGAACGCGTCCGATTACCCTTGACCGGACGCAGCCAGAGTCCGGTCGACCCTGAGTTTGTCTTCTTCAATTGACCGGACGCAGGGACACCTTCACATCGGACGCAGGACAAGCACTGTTTTAGGGTCCGATCACTCCTATGCTGCTTCTGTTCACCTCCTATGAACTGACCAGACGCTAGAAGCAGAGTCTGGTGTAGAGTCCAGTGCAGCGTCCGGTCGGCCTTTCCCAGCGAATGTTCAATGTTCCGTCGCGCTACCTGTTCCCAATCAAGTCCCAACTTCAATAAGACCCAAATAAACACCAATTGGAACTGATGTGAGTGACCTCTCTTAAACCCTCAAATTTTTTCAAAATATTTTGCCTTAGGCTATAATTCTTTTTAAGAAAATAGGCAATAAAAAGGGTAATCGAAAGGAAACGACAAAGCAACACATATGCATATGCAATGCAATACTTGAAAGTAATTCTAGTTGCTTGTCAAGTTTGATCCAAGGTTAAGCTTCTTCACACGCTTTTCAGCGGTTATCTTAACCATGTTAGACAAGCCCTAAGTGCATTACCAAAAATTAAACATGTTGTATATTATAATGCAATGTAAGAGACAACACAAGCTCATTTTCTAGTGAAGTTACTAAAATCAAGCACATTGAGCTCATTCCTCAACCGACAAAATGTAGCCTCATCTAGCGGTTTAGTGAAGATATCCGCTAATTGATCCTCGGTCCTTACACCTTCTAGTGATATATCATTTTTAGCAACATGATCTGCAAGAAAGTGATCACGGATATCTATGTGCTTGATGCGAGTGTTGAACTGGATTATTAGCAAGCTTTACCGCACTCTCATTGTCACACAAAAGAGTTACCTTTTCTAGAACTACACCATAGTCTAGCAAAGTTTGCTTCATGTAAAGAATTTGTGCACAAGCACCCACGACAATGTATTCCGGTTCAGCGATCAATGCTCCTTTGGGATACCAAAGATCAATGCTTGGTGTGTGCTTAAGGTACCTAAGGATTCTTTTAACAGCAACCAAATGAGCTTCCTTAGGATTGGCTTGAAATCTAGCACACATACACTAACTAAACATGATGTTGGGCCTAGATGCGGTCAAATATAACAAGCTACCAATCATAGAGCGGTAGAGAGTATGATCAACCATTTTACCTCTCTCATCTAGGTCGAGATGTCCATTAGATGGCATTGGTGTCTTGATTGGCTTACATTCATCCATATTGAACCTCTTGAGAAGATCCTTGGTATACTTCTCTTGAGAGATGAAAATCCCTTCTCTCATTTGCTTGACTTGAAAACCAAGAAAGAATGTAAGCTCTCCAATCATAGACATCTCAAACTCCTTCAACATCAATTCACCAAACTCTTTGCAATAATCTTCATTTGATGAGCCAAATATGATATCATCAATATATACTTGGCAAATGAAGATATCTCCATCAAGCTTTTTAGTGAATAGTGTGGTGTCGATCTTCCTAATGGTGAAGCCCTTCTCAATAAGGAAATCCTGAAGGCGTTCATACCAAGCTCTTGGAGCTTGCTTCAGCCCATATAGCGCCTTGGACAACCTATAAACATGATTAGGGTATCTAGGGTCTTCAAACCCGGAAGGTTGATAAACATAGACTAGTTCATTTATGAAGCTATTTAAAAATGCACTTTTAACATCCATTTGATATAATTTTATTTCATGATGCGATGCATATGCAAGGAGGATACGAATGGCTTCAAGTCTTGCAACTGGTGCAAAGGTCTCTCCAAAATCCAACCCTTCAACTTGAGAGAACCCCTTTGCAACTAGTCTTGCCTTGTTCCTCACTACAATGCCTTGATCATCTTGCTTGTTGCAGAACACCCACTTTGTTCCAATGACTATTGCACCTTGTGGTCATTCTTCAAGAGTCCAAACTTCATTGCGAGTGAAGTTGTTCAACTCTTCATGCATGGCATTTATCTAATCCGAATCTTGAAGAGCTTCTTCTACATTATTAGGTTCAACACAAGAGACAAAAGAGTGATGTTCAATGAATGAAGCAAGTCTTTGAGAGTGAGTCATTACACCCTTTGAAGGACTCCCTATAATGAGATCTTATGGATGAGCTTGTAGTGGAGGTGAATTTCTTCTATCAACCACTTGAGGGGGAGGTTGTGGAGCATCAACATCTTGAGCTTGTGCCACCATTTGATCATGAGAGACATGAATATCTTCATTTTCTACTCCCATCTTTATCACCATCTTGTGGCACATTTGATGAAGAAGGTGGATCAATCACTTGTACATCATCTTCATCATCTTTAGACTTGATGTCTCCAACCAGAATATTCTTCATGACCTCCCTCAATGGTTCATCACCTACATCATCAAGATTCTCATGTGCTCCTTGGGAGCCGTTAGATTCATCAAATTCCACATCATATGTTTCTTCAACCAAGCCGGTGGCATGATTAAATACTCGATATGCTTTGGACTTTGATGAGTAACCAACAAGAAAGCCAATATCACAACGCCTTTGAAACTTCCCTAGATGTTGCTGCTTCTTGTAGATGTAGCATTTGCAACCAAACACCCGAAATAATGATACATCCAGCTTCTTTCCATTGAGCAACTTATAAGGGGTCTTGCCAAGAAACTTTTGAAGGAATAGGCGGTTGGATGCATAACATGCGGTGTTGATAGCTTCCGTCCATAGAGCTTTGGGTGTATTATACTCATCAAGCATTGTTCTTGCAAGTGTGATAAGTGTCCGGTTCTTTCTCTCTACTACACCATTTTGTTGAGGAGTATATGTTGTGGAGACCTCATGCTTGATTCCAACTTCATCATAATAAGATTCAATGTTTGTGTTGTCAAACTCTTTTCCATTATCACTTTTTATCTTCTTGAGCTTCACTTCAAACTCATTTTGTGCTCTCTTAGCAAACTTCTTGAAACATGATGCAACTTCGGTCTTGTCATGAAGGAAGAACACCCAAGTATATCTAGAGTAGTCATCAACAATCATAAGACAATAGAGATTTCCTCCCAAACTCTTGTAAGTTGTTGGTCCAAATAGGTCCATGTGAAGAAGCTCTAGCACTCTTGTTGTTGACATGTAAGCTTTTGTAGGATGAGCATTTGCAACTTGCTTGCCGGCTTGACATGCACTACAAAGCTTGTCCTTCTCAAATTTCATATCTTTCAACCCTCTCACCAATTCATTCTTCATAAGCTTCTTGAGTGAGCTCATACCAACATGAGCAAGTCTTCTATGCCATAGCCACCCAAGTGATGTTTTGGTGAATAGGCATGTCTTCAAGTTGGCATCTTCGGAGGTGAAATCCACTAGATATAGGTTGTTGTATCTAAATCCTTTGAATATAACTTGATCATCATCTTTCTTAGATACAACCACTTCCTTCTTGGTAAACAAGCATTGAAAGCCAAGATCACACAATTGGCCAATGGATAGCAAGTTGAAGCTCAATGAAGCAACATATAACACATTTGAGATTGAATGATCATTTGATATTGCCACTTTGCCCAATCCTTGAACCTTGCCCTTTGAGTTATCACCAAATGTTATCCTTTCTTGACCATACATCTAGTGAGGTGAACATATGAGGATCACCGGTCATATGTAGAGTGCAACCACTATCAATTATCCAATGACTTCCACCGGTCTTGTAGTTCACCTACACACAAGAGATCAAGCTTGCTTAGGGAACCAAACTTGATGAGGGCCCTTAACTTTCTCAACAAGTGACTTTGCAACCCAAATTTTCTTAGGCCTATTCTTGTTGGGAGAACCTAAGAACATGACTTTCATTTTTCCACTAGAATCCTTTCTAAGCATGTAATGAGCATTGAAGCAAAGGGTCTAGCATGCTTGGGCAAGGGTTGTGGTGGTGGAGTTTGACACTCATGTGCAAAGTGACCTTCTTGTCCACACTCAAAACACCTCTCTGGCTTTGGCTTTGACTTGTGTTGTTGTTGATGTTGAGCTTGAGCTTTCTTCTCTTGCTGCGCCAAATACCCAATGCCACTTCTATCCATCTTCATTACGATGTTCATGAGTAGCTTACTTTGAAGATATTGACCTCTTGTGAACTTGCTCAAGCCGGTCTTGAGATGTTCTTTCTCCAACTTGAGCTTCTTGTTCTCTTCTTTAAGTTCATCATGATTTTTCTCCATCTTGAGTTTCTTGTTCTCTTCTTTGAGCTTCTCATTTTCAAGAGCTATATCACAATCATGATCAAGGTTCTCTATCACAATAGTGTTGGTGGTTGATAGCTTTTTAAGATCTTTCTTGAGCTTTTCATTCTCATGCTTGAGATTGACATACTCATCATAGTTGTCGGTCTCAACCACTTTCTTGCCTTTGCCACTAGATCCTTGCTCAATGCTCTCAACAATTAAGTCATCACATGATTTAGCTATATCAATCTTAACAACATTGTTAGTAGCATCATGTGGCTCCTTGAATAATAACTCATGAGAGACAACAAGATTATTATGATTAACCTTGAGATTTGTATACTCTTCTTTGAGCATATTGTAGCTAGTGGTGAGCTCATTATGTATCCCCTCAAGTTTATCATGTTTTTCTTTAAGCTCCTTTTTGGATGATTTGAGCTCCTTGAGTTTGGATGACATAGTTTTATTTTCTTCTCTAAGCTCAACATTAGCTTTTTCCGCTATGTCATATTTAGCTAAGAGTGAGTCATTCTCAAGTTCTAGCTTTTCATTTTTAGCTCTTGTCTTTCTAATGATTTTAGTATATTGGTTTAGCAACTTGACAAGATCATCATACGAAGGTGATTCCAATTCATCATCACTATCACTATCATCATTGCTAGCATGATCATCACCACTACTATCATCATCATTTTGTACCTTTCATTCACCCTTGGGCATAAGGCATAGGTGTGTAGAGGATGACGACGGTGGTGTCGGTGAAGATAGTGAAGAGTCAATTACAATAGTGGCCACCTTCTCGTTCTCACTTTCATCATCGAATGAGCAACTTGATGAATCAATATCCGTGAGCCAATCACCAACGATATATGCCTTGCCATTCTTCTTCTTCTTGTGGAAATCCTTCTTCTTGCCATCCTTCTTCTTGTATGGCTTGCTTTTCTTCTTCTCATCATCATCTTCATCACATGAGTCATCTTTCTTGCCCTTGTACTTCTTGTACTTTTGTTTCTTAGGCTTGGGGCATTGATGAGCCAGATGACCAAGTTCTCCACAATTATAGCAATCCATCTCAGAGATTGGCTTCCTTCTATTGCTAGTGAAGAATTTCTTCTTCTTGCCATCAAACTTGACACCATTCTTGTTGAGCTTTTTAAGCATCTTGGCGGTTCTTCTCACCATGAGAGCAAGACTTGCATCATCAATTTCATCATCACTTGAGCTCTCATGTTCAACTCTTGCTTTGCCCTTCTTTTCTTGGCTAGCCTTGAATGCCAAGTCTTTCTTCTTGGTGGAAGAAGAAGAGCCATCTTGTGGTGTGATGTGCATATACATCTCATGTGCATTTATCTTTCCCAATATTTGAGTTCGTGTAGCGGTGGAAAGATCACCTTGATGAAGCACGGTCACAATATGCCCATATTTGTCAATGGGGAGGACACTAAAGATTTTTCTTACAACATCGGAGGGTTGCATTTGTGTAAGTCCTAGTCCATTGACTTCCTCTACAAGAACATTCAAGCGTGAGTACATCTCATTAGCACTTTCTTTAGGAAGCATCTTAAATGAATTAAGCTTTTTCATAACAAGATGATAGTGTTTCTCACGCTCACTCTTTGTTCCCTTATGGAGCGCACAAATGTCCGACCATAGTGCGTGGGCGTCCTTGTGGTTCCGCACATGGTTAAAAACATCTTTGCAAAGGCCTCTAAAGATGGTGTTTCTAGCCTTTGCATTCCATTTTTCATAATTAACTTCATCGCCTTGAAGGTGTGTGGGATCCTTAGGTTTGGGGAAGCCTTGTGAGGCGGCTCTAAGAATACCAACATCTAAAGCTTCTAAATAAGCCTCCATGCGGATTTTCTAATAAGGAAAATCATCTCTCTCAAAGATAGGAGGTCCATCCCCATGGGACATCTTTCTCTAGGCGGTTAAGCCTAATTTAGCGAGCACGAGGCGTCTAGGTGATGGCGATCACCAAGAGTAACAAGCATAAACTCTCACTTGACCACAACAAGCCTAATGAGAAGGGTGGATGCACACTTGCTACTCTCCTTGCACTAATAAGGCCTTAATCTTGGATTCTCAAATCTCAATCACCTCACTAGGCTCTTGCTCTCCTTTGCACTCTCAAGGGTGTTTCTTAGCTGAACAAATGGGCAAGAGAGCTCTCTTGGACGAGTGGAGTAAGTATTTATACCCCCTCATTCAAAACATAACGTTTGGAGGCTGAGTCATCACTCTATGGGGTGACCAGACGCTCTGGTTAGGGTGACCAGACGCTTCGGTCAGTTATCCCCTCCACTATGTCAGAAAGAGCCGTTAAGTTCTGACCGGACTCTAACCTACATCCGGTCAGAACTGATCGAACGCGTCCGATCAAGAAAAACGCTCTCTGGAACCTTACTGATGTTGATCGAACGCTGGCACCCAGAGTCCGGTCACTTCGGTGTTCAGCGTTCGGTCAGTTACCGGATTCTGACCAGCGTCCGGTCAGCATAGACCGGACGCATCCGATCAGGAAACTCCCTCTCTAGAACCTCTCTGGAGTTGACCGGACGCAGGCACCCAGCATCCAGTCACTCTTCACTCAGCGTCTGGTCACAACCAGACGACTTCAGTTGATCAAATGAACTGACCGGACTCACCCTCTAGCGTCCGGTCACAACTAGACCAGCGTCCGGTCAGTCATTTGACCATCCATTCACTTCCAACTCGAAATCCTATGTGAATGATGTTTACTCCAATTGATCTTAGGGCTACTCCTAAGCTACCTAGTGCTAGATTTGATAAGTGTGCACCACACCTAACCCACTAGACTCACCTAGGTTAAGCTACTAGTCCATACCCCCCTTAATAGTACGGCCAAAGGAAAAACAAAGTCCTAAGTGTCTCTTCAACACCAAACGACACTTAGAACTAGTCCATCCTTAACCTTGTCGTCCATCCTTTGAAAACCGAAATGATTTCCATCGATAGGGCCATGACAACCATGATTGCCCAATCAATTACCATTACGATGACCTAACTCAAATTGCCTCTGCAAAACACACGTTAGTCATAGTAATCTCGTGTCGTCATTAATCACCGAAACCCAATTAGGGGCCTAGATGCTTTCAGTTTCCATCACTTTGACAACTGATCAGGTGTGTACTAGCAACTTGATATGAACCCGCTAGGGTTTATGGACGATCTTTCGATGAGAGGCGTGAGATCACTCGATTTGGTGGATGAAGATGACGTTCACGGCCCGACTACAGCCTTCCAAGACCGCGCCTTAGCAACCGATACACCACCTCCAAAGGCCGTCACGATCTTGTGGAGCGCGACAACCAGCCACTAGGGCTCCCGTCCTGCAAGCAATCGAAGAACTAGCAAGAACAAGGAAACAAGCACTGAATTTGCAAGATGAAATTGAAAGCCTCAAACTGAATCTTATGATGAGTGGGGTTCAAGACAAGGAGACGGGCGGCTGGATCAAGACGCGCCTACAAGCAAGTAGCAAAGGCTAAACTTGATCTAAACAAAACCCAAGTGTTCCCGGTGGCGGCTAAGGGGTATATGACGTGTGGAGGACGACCACAAGAGAGTTTGGGTCGTGCTCCAACCCTAGGACGCGTCCCCTACTGGACTCTAAACGATACAAGCCCATTGGGCTAACTTAAGGTGGCGCAGCATCCTGGACAGAATAGACCTCTCGGTGATTTTTGAACTGTTGAAGCCGTTTCTGAGCAGGTATGAGTATGAGGTCAGATCCGTATGAAAGTAGACTTTATTAGCTTTCCAACAAGTCCAGAATCACCCCAATCCGACTCCAGTATGTAACCGTGGCGACCGTCGCAAGTTGGAGGTGTGCTGCAGTCCGAATCCAGCCTACGCGAGTCCTTTTCCTTTCGGTCTTCTCCTTGATTCCTAATCAAAACAAGAGTGCACGTGTCTCCAAGATCTAAACAGGATGGACAAGAGCTCAAGAAGGAACTCACTTGATGATTAAGTGTTCGAGCACGATCACGGGTAATAGGACCAAAGAGGTGTCGGCATGGACGGGCGTGGATGTATAATCGGTGTTGATGTCCTCATCATCCTCCCTTTCTTGAATTTGAGTCGTCCTCGACTCAAGCTCATCTTCCTCACCCAAATAAGGCTTCAAATCTGCAATGTTAAATGTGGGACTAACCCCAAAATCTGCAGGAAAGATCAAGCTTATATGCATTCTCATTTATTCGTTGCATCACTTTAAAAGGACCATCCGCTCTAGGCATCAATTTAGATTTTCTTAATTCAGAAACCTATCCTTTCGTAAATGCAACCAAACCAAATCTCCGTGTTCAAGAATCAATTCCCTTCTACCTTTATCTCCAAAGCAAATTTGTACTTAGCATTCATGCGCTCTATGTTTTCTTT
The DNA here is from genome assembly GCA_904845875.1 of Miscanthus lutarioriparius. Classification (NCBI taxonomy): domain Eukaryota; kingdom Viridiplantae; phylum Streptophyta; class Magnoliopsida; order Poales; family Poaceae; genus Miscanthus; species Miscanthus lutarioriparius. The sequence continues at coordinate 46,699,091 of CAJGYO010000018.1, read as the reverse complement.
TAGTGGTTTAATGTAGTTTTAGCATCAATTCAAAGACGTTGTTTAGCATCAAAATTCAACTTTTCGTAACTTGGCAATGGCATTAAATCAATAGGAGCACGTGGTAACAAGCCATAAACAATCTCAAAGGGACACATCTTCGTAGTAGAATGCAGTGAACGATTATAAGCAAACTCAATATGAGGCAAACAATCTTCCCACATCTTAATATTCTTCTTTAAAACAGTCCTTAACATAGTAGACAAAGTTCTATTCACAACTTCAGTTTGACCATCGTTTGGGGGTGACAAGTGGTGGAAAATAAAAGCTTAGTCCCCAATTTGGCCCATAAAGTTCTCCAAAATGGCTAAGAAATTTAGCATCACGATCGTAAACAATTGTATTTGGCACACCATGCCTGTTTAACAACTTCTCGAAAAGAACAAATCAGCAATATTTGTAGCATCATCAGTTTTATGACATGGTATGAAATGTGCAATTTTAGAGAATCGATCCACAACCACAAAAACACTATCTCGCCCTTTCCTAGTCCGTGGCAATCCCAACACAAAATCCATAGAAATATCCTCCCAAGGAGCACTAGGAACAGGAAGAGGCATATACAAACCGTGTGGATTCAACCGGGACTTAGCCTTTTGACATGTTGTGCAATGAGCAACAAATCTCTCCACGTCTCATCGCATCTTTGGCCAAAAGAAATGACCAAGAAGAATGTCCTCCGTCTTCTTCGGCTCCAAAATGCCCCATCAAGCCACCTCCATGCGCTCCCGCAGCAACAACAAGCTTAACGGAGCTATTTGGAATGCATAGCTTGTTAGCTCTAAACACAAACCCATCATTGAGGATGAATTTGTTCCACGTTTTCCCATCTTTACAATGCAAAGCAAAGACTTCTTTAAAATCAGCATCATGAGCATATCGGTCTTTAATTGTTTCTAACCCAAAGATCTTGTAATCAAGTTGATTCAAAGAAAGTATATCTCCTAGACAATGCATCCGCAATGATATTATCCTTCCATTTCTTGTGTTTGATAACATAAGGAAAAGATTCAATAAATTCAACCCATTTTGCATGTCGACGATTCAGTTTTCCTTGACTACGAATATGCTTCAAAGATTCATGATCAGAATGTATAACAAATTCTTTGGGCCACAAATAATGCTGCCATGTTTCTAATGTCCGCACTAGAGCATATAATTCCTTATCATATGTAGAATAATTAAGAATAGGCCCGCTCAATTTCTCACTAAAGTATGCAACAGGTTTTCCTTCTTGTAACAAAACACCACCCAATCCAATTCCACTCGCATCACATTCAAGCTCGAAAGTCTTATTAAAATCGGGGAGTTGGAGTAGAGGTGCATGTGTTAACTTATCTTTCAAAGACATGGAAGGCGTGTTTTGTGCTTTGCCCCAAGAAAAGGGCACTCCCTTCTTTGTAAGCTCATTCAATGGTGCAGCAATGGTGCTGAAGTCCTTCACAAAACGGTGATAGAAACCAAGAAGTCCTAGGAAACTCCGCACTTGTGTGACCGTGTGGGTACAAAGCCATCCTTGTATAGCTTCCACCTTGGCTTTATCAACCTCAATTCCCTCGTGGAGTGACAACATAGCCAAGAAACGATACTCGATCGGTGCGTAAAGTGCACTTCTCAAGGTTACCAAACAAAGCGTGCATCGTGAGAGCATTGAAAACAAAGACGTAAGTGATCAAGGTGTTCATCCATGGATTTGCTATAAATCAAGATATCATCAAAGTAGACGACAACAAATTTCCCAATGAAAAGCACGCAAAACCTCGTTCATTAATCTCATGAAAGTACTAGGTGCATTAGTTAACCCAAAAGGCATGACTAACCACTCATATAGACCGAACTTGGTTTTGAAAGCGTTTTCCATTCATCTCCCAATTTCATACTTAACTGGTGGTACCCACTCACGCAAATCAACCTTTGAAAACACAACAGCACCACTCAATTCATCAAGCATATCATCTAATCGTGGAATAGGGTGTCGATATCGAATGGTGATATTATTAATAGCCCTACAATCAACACACACATGCGCCATGTTCCATCTTTCTTAGGCACTAAAATCATGGAACAAAGACAAGGACTAAGAGACTCACGCACATAACCTTTGTCTAGTAGTTCTTGCACTTGTCGCTGAATTTCCTTCGTTTCCTCCGGATTGGTCCTGTATGGCGCGACGGTTTGGCAAAAGATGCTCCAGGATAAGATCAATTTGGTGCTCAATCCTCGTATTGGTGGCAGCCCCAATCGGTATCTCAATGGGAAACACATCGAATACTCCTCGCAAAATGTTAGCAACAATGAGGGGGGCAAAGAACGTTGCATATCCTCAAATGAAATCAAAGCATCCTTGCATACCAAAGCATAAGCAACAGAGGTGGATGCATTGAACTCATTAATATCAGATTTTGTAGCAAGCATACAACGTCCTTTCAATTTTATCTCATCTTTGTCATCAACAACAGATTTGTCACTCTTGCTCTTTTGCTTTTGCGTACTTTAATAACATCAGATTGCATAATAGCTTCAGGAGACATAGGATGCAACACAATTTTTCGATCATGGTATAGAAACGAATATTGATTTGATCTACCATGATGCATCGAATCTCTATCAAATTGCCATGGTCTACCTAGCGAGAATATTGCAAGCTTGCATAGGCACAACATCACATTCAACAATATCTTTGTATGATCCGATGGCAAAATCGATTCGCACTGGGCCTCGTTACCTTTGCCTTACCAACGTTGTTCAGCCATTGGAAGTAGTAGGGATGGGGTGTGGTTTGGTGGTGAGGGCAAGCTTCGTACCATGTCGCTACTTGCCAAGTTGTTGCAGCTACCTCCATCAATGATCATGCGGCACGAACGCGCTCCTTGATGACACACTTTGTTTAGAATAAAGTGTGTCGCTGATTTTGCTCCGCCTTCTCCATTTGTGCACTAAGCACTCATTTGTACAATCAAGCTCTCATAGTGCTCCGCACACCTGCATTAATGTGTTCTTCTATGTGTTCCTCACTACCGCATAGTCACCGCAAGCAATGCAAGTGTATCTTCATCAAAATCACTAGCAGATGAACACTCACCATCATCTTTGACAATCATAACACGCTTGTTTGGGCATCCACGCATCATATGGCCATATCCCTTGCACCGATGACATTGTATGTTGCTTGTTCTACCTGTCGATGCCACGGATGAAGTACTGCACCCGGCTTTTTTTACTGTCTTCGCCATTGAATTGGTGGGGCAGCTCGAGTCTTGTCACTAGATGATGGCGAGGAGTACGTAGACGGAGTTGTAGACGCGCGCGTGGCTGCCATGAACTAGCTTTCCTGCAGAAACATTAGTCCTTGCGCTAGCACGTCGTCCCTACACTTCCCGTTCAGCTTTACAAGCAAGATGAAACAGTTTGGTTACGTTATTGTATTCTTTGTAAGCGAGGATATCCTGAATTTCCGATTTAACCCACCTAAAAATCTAGCCATAGCAGGTTTCTCATCCTCCTCTAATTTACAACGCAACATACCCGTTTGTAATTCCCGATAGTATTCTTCTACACTTTTAGAACCTTGTCTCAATTGTTGCAACTTATTTATCATATCACGGGCATAGTAAGATGGAACAAATCTAGCTCTCATGGCTCGTTTCAACAAGCATCCCAAGTTTTAGGTATGTTATTAGAATTTTTCTTGCCATATTCAATCCACCAAATGAAGCAAACTCTATGAACTCACTAGTAGTAGCCCTAACACGTGTGTTCTCGGAAATTCATGGCATGCAAACTTTTGATCAACAGCAATCTCCCAAGTAATGTATGCATCGGTCATATTTTCCATCAAAAGGAGGTATTTTAAATTTAATCTTCATGAAGCATCATCATTATTGTGTACCTCGCGTCGGCAATGCCACCCATACCTCTACGGTTGTGGACGTAGGCGACGCCGATCACGAAAGTGTCTCGATCATCATGTTCAAGATCACTGTGTATTCTTCATCATAACTACCATCCTCTCGATCTTCCTTCTTCTTTTCTTCTTTATGCTGGTCTTTATCATTGTTGTGGAGGTCATCAAACGCCAAAGAAAGCAAAGCAAGGCTTTTGTCCACACTAGCAATGGACCTGCTCCAAACCCGCAAGCTTGTTGTTTGCGGCAATCTGCGTAGCCTCCAACCGCCCAAGTTTGTCATTTGTCACCGCAAGTCATTATCAAGTCCTCCGTGTGCAACTTCACTTTCCTTTCAAAATGTTGTATGATGCCCTTTGTGCGAGGCGAATGTGGAATTTGGTTATCTTCGCCGGTCCTCGGCATGGTTCAAAGACAAAGACAACAAGAAGACAAGTGAAGAAATAAAAGCCCTACAACTACTAGGATGTAGCTACAGACAAGTCGCTCACTCTCCACCTATTACACAAGTTCTTACCAGTTCTTACCTTGCTTTCGACAGGAGGGGTCATCTACCAACAAGTCTCGGCAATGGATGAAGTGTATCGGTGCAGCAAAGACGAGACCTGTCAAGCTATAGAATATGTGGAGCTATAGGTGGGCTGAAACAAGGAACGAACTAGCACCACGTTAGTTACAAAAAGCAAATTTGAATAATTGTTCAACCGGGCAGGTATTGTCTTTGGTCCTAGTCTAGACCGTGCTAGAGACGCGAGCACTCGACACAAAGGAGAGCACAACACACCACCAAGTGAATGAAAAATCTCTAAGATCAGCCCCTTTCTCTTCTTTTCTTTTGCTTCTTTCTTTTTTTTTTCTTTTTTTTTTTGAATATATATTTTTTTCAGGGGCACTCAAAACTGATTATATGAACAAGAACACTCCCAAAGAGTAACTCAAGACACACACACTTTTTCCGAAGGGCAGGGGTATTCCGGTAAAAAAGATACTCTCTCTCTCTCTCTCTAGAGTAAGCCACTCGTTTAGATATGAATACTTGCTGCGTGGTTCGTTTGATATTTATAGCATTGAGGTGAATCGATTCCTCGTCCGATTGGAACTTCCAATTCTACTCGGACTTGGCCAACATGACGAGGAATACCGATTCCTTGATCCGACTCAAACTTGAAAACCTACTTGGATTCGCCAACAGAGAGGAACAGCCGATTCCTTGTCCGATTCAAACTTCAAACCCTACTTGGATTCGCCAACAGAGAGACTATATGATAGCACGTGTTGTGATAGAACGTGACAAGAACTCAAACTCTAAAGGACTAAAACTAAGACCAGCAACTTGACACAACCGATGCAACCGACGACTCAACAAGCCCTAACTAGGTAGCACTAGCCACGGCCCAAAGGTCTATAGGATTGTAGGAAACTAATCTACTATTTTTTGGCTTTTTTGGACTGTAGGAAAAATAAAACAGCGAAGAATTACAAGTCTCTCACCGATAAACCTTGCTCGATTACCAATTGATATGAACCCGCTTAGGGTTTATGGACGATCTTCGATGAGAGGCGTGAGATCACTCGATTTGGTGGATGAAGATGACGTTTCACGGCCCGACTACAGCCTTCCAAGACCGCGCCTTAGCAACCGATACACCACCTCCAAAGGCCGCCACGATCTTGTGGAGCGCGACAACCAGCCACTAGGGCTCCCGGCCCCGCAAGCAATCGAAGAACTAGCAAGAACAAGGAAACAAGCACTGAATTTGCAAGATGAAATTGAAAGCCTCAAACTGAATCTTATGATGAGTGGGGTTCGAAGACAAGGAGAGACGGGTAATTTGGATCAAGACGCGCGCCTACAAGCAAGTAGCAAAGGCTAAACTTGATCTAAACAAAACCCAAGTGTTCCTGGTGGCGGCTAAGGGGTATATGACGTGTGGAGGACGACCACAAGAGAGTTTGGGTCGTGCTCCAACCCTAGGACGCGTCCCTACTGGACTCTAAACGATACAAGCCCATTGGGCTAACTTAAGGTGGCGCAGCACCCTGGACAGAATAGACCTCTCGGTGATTTTTGGACTGTTGACGCCGTTTCTGAGCAGGTATGAGTATGAGGTCAGATCCGTATGAAAGTAGACTTTATTAGCTTTCCAACAAGTCCAGAATCACCCCAATCCGACTCCGTATGTAACCGTGGCGACCGTCGCAAGTTGGAGGTGTGCTGCAGTCCGAATCCAGCCTACGCGAGTCCTTTTTCCTTTCGGTCTTCTCCTTGATTCCTAATCAAAACAAGAGTGCACGTGTCTCCAAGATCTAAACAGGATGGACAAGAGCTCAAGAAGGAACTCACTTGATGATTAAGTGTTCGAGCACGATCACGGGTAATAGGACCAGCAGGTGTCGGCATGGACGGCGTGGATGTATGATCAGTGTTGATGTTCTCATCATCTGCTCATCAGAAGCTTTTGACATGTATGATGGTGCTATCAGTGAATACGACTGGCTGTGTACTGATTCCAGAGCAAGTACATCGGAAATGTGGTGGCAATTGTCAGTGTTTCTTGCTTCAAGTGACAGGACAGAAATCTCAAGTTGCAGGAGGAAAAGCCAAGGATCATTGGCCGACTAAGCAAGATTTGTTACAACAAATTTTGTCTTCTGGTCCTAGCTCAGATCTTGGAGGGGCTTGGCATCAATCAGTATCTCTCAGGTTCTTGCAACTCTCATGGATGTCATCTATTTGGACATGCAGTTCAGTGGTTTGGTGCTATCACCTGCATTTGCCAGTCTCTGTTAGTGGTACTAATGGTTCTGATGGTGTCCATCTAACTACCCTGATGTTTCTGATGGTGCTTGACAGTCTCTCCTATGACATATCGTGTGGAGTTCAGCATACTAATTCTCTACAGCTGGACTACAATCTGACCTCTGTACATGTGTTGGACACACATTTGGCAGCTCCTTGTTTACTCGGAGTTGGACTAAATTGGCCTACAATCTGCTACATTGTGTTCCAACCTTGCTTCGTTGCCAGCAAACTGACTGTTCTTGATTGGATGCTCATGGCCGCAATTCAACTGGAGATGTGTGTGATGGAGCTCAGTTGCGACCAACACCATGGTCCTCTTTCAGTACAGTCCATGAAGCTATTGTAGGGTGGTGTTTCAATTTGCTCGTGCTGCTAATATGGCTACCTTCATCTTGGTGGAATTCTGGGTACCAAAGTGAGGTGCTGTGGCATAGTTTCCTCTCATCCCATTCAGACCCCTCGGCCACCACCATCTCCAATTCTGTTGGTGTGCTTCATTTATATCCTCAAGCGGCAAGTTCATGCAAGCACTCTACTGTCCTTCGTGGATTGGCGATCAAGTGGCCTCAAGTGCTGGTGCTCACGGTAATTGCAACTGACCTACTGACACCATGGGATCCAGGAGCCAAACATGTGCTATTTTTCTGCAGTAAGCCATTTCGAGTTCTAGAGCTGCAGCATGAGTCGTATCATCTTGTGTTGATTCCTGGGAATGTTTCATGCTTTGAGATCACACTTGTATATGTGCAAAGGTCTATGGTGAGGACCTTACACTGGGATTCTGGTGGTGACATGGCTGCTACGCTTCAAAATCAGCATACCAACTGCCAAGTTCCTAACATTGATAATGCCAAAACATAAGATAATACTCACTGGACAGAGTTTATGGCTGACGGAGCTTCCTTTCTATCACCTACTAGTTGAGGACCCTTGATGGCTTTGGTCACTCAAGGAGACTAATTGCTCATTCCTCTACCAGGAACACTCGGTGCTTATCCACGGTCAACTGAAGAGGGGAGTTTTTAACAGCTTGGGGGCAAGCTGTTGCTTAAGCGGGGGAGAATGATAGGGATATGGGCTAGTATTAGTAATAGATATGGGCTTTGGACATGGGCCTGCGTGCCCCTACTGGTTGGTTGGACTTGGCCCGTGTATGGAGTGGTATATATTTACCTTTGGCTGTGGAGAGAGGGGTATGAAGAATACTGTAATCAACAATCAGATATATCCTAATCTGTTCTAGCTACTCCTATTGTGTTCCTCTTCTTCCTCCCAATTCGCCTGCTCTGCTGCTAGTTTCTCTCTAATCTCTGATATCTGATGCTTCCCTACCTCTCCCAGCTACCCTGCTGCTAATAGTTTGGTATGGATTCTCCCACAGCTCCTGGTGCCATTTTACCTCTTTCTCTAACAAACGGGTGAAAAGCAAAGTGCTCCTCGCGTGAAGCTCCGAGAAACCCACTGAGATAAGCAGCTCACATACGGTGAAGCTCAAAATAGCGGCTTCCCACCGCTCCCTCTGACACCACGCGGGCCCGGACCCTTTTGCCCCGGCGCGGGTGCGACGACGAGTCAAGGCTGCGGTTGCAGGCGCGCCGGTGATACAGAACGCGGGGGCGATGGCGATGCAGACCGTGTGGGCGTGACAGCGATGCGGAATGAGGGCGAGATGATGGAGATGCAAAACGCGAGCGAGATAGAGACGCAGATCGCGGGCGTGGGTAACAACGGTTAGGCAGAGCACGGGCGCGAACTCCTTCGTGCGCGTGGTCGAAGCCTCCTCCGTGCTCCATGCGTGGGAAGGTGCCGGAAGAAGGTTTCACAAGAGATAAGGAGAGAGAATACGAGGCGTGCTTGCCCAGTTGCGTGTCTTGCCCTCTTGCATGTGGTGAAGAGATAAGGAGGAGAGAGAATAGGAAGATGAGAAAAATGAGACTGAAAAAGATAAGAAAGGAAAAAAAGAGAGGACGTTACGGAGTATGGACAAGGCCAAAGCCGTCCGTGCGACGACCGTGTGCGAGGGAGGCAGCAGAAAAAAAAAGAAAAGGGCATTATAGTCATTTCATCATTTTTATGAATCATGTAAAGTTATTTTGCTAAACGGTTTCAAAAACTGATTCAGCTCCTCAACTGAATCTGCTTTATAGATAAAGCCATAGCTGAAGCTGTTTTGGCTAGAGACGGAGCTCTACCGAACAGGTCCATGGAGTAGCGTTGCCTGCATTTGGAATATTCATACCTTGCTGTTGTGGGGTCGCTGCTGCTGTATTGTCGTTTGAGTTTGAGGTGTTTGCTGTTGCGCCTGTATACCTGTGTCTTCCTCACATCTTGATTGTTGCGCTGGTTGCGCAGCATTTGTACCGTTTGTGCTTCACCTGTAGTGGAGTGAGGGGGGAGTGGTGTTGATTACCTGCGCCTCAGTTGGAAGGGTTGTGCTTTGTTCAGTTGTTCTCAGTGTTGGCGTGGATGAGTCCTGTTCGTCATCTACACTCAGAAGTGAAGCGGCTGCATGGATGTCTGCTGCTATAGCATGATGTACTTGCCATGTTGACCAATTTTTATGGTTGAATCTCTTGTCATTTCTAGCAGCAGACATCCATGCTATAGCAAACATAGCTCCACTCCACGAAATGTTTGCCAAACGGTCTAACTCCACCAAATTCAGATCCACCCAAATAGTGGATCTGAAGGCCAGTATTCACCAAAATGGTAGAGCCGTAGAAGGGGTGCTTCACCAAACTCAAATTGGTAGAGTTGAGAAAAATTACCTGCCACTGCCTCTGGCTACACAAACAAACTGCGTTCTGTTTCTTTCCCGTCTCTCTCTTCTTCTCCCATTGGACCACGCGCTCGCCCCTCTCCTCCACCGCGGCAGGTGACCACGCGCCCCTCCCCGGCCACTGCGGCCGACGAGCCGCCCCGGCCATCGTCCGCCCTTCCTAGCCCCACGCGCTCGCCCTTCCCGGCGAGGCTCTAGCCATGCGGGATCCGCGTGTGCAGGCGAGCCGCCATGGCCGGCCGTGCCCACCCCCGGCGAGGACGCACCAACCATGGCTGGTCGTGCGCCCCCCGCGAGGCCGCGCTGGCCCCCCTGTGAGGCCATCTTCCCCTCTTCTCTCGTTACGACGCGATCATCTTCTCGTTCACCGGTGGCTGACCTCGCTCCTCGCCCCCACCCTGCAGGCCCTGCGGCCAGAGTTCCCCTCCCGGCCGCCGTCGTGCTCGGTCCGAGTAGGCCCCACCCGTCGTCGCTACGTGCCTCCCCTGCCGTTGCCCTGCTCCCGGGGGCCGCGCCTGCCGTGGCCGGCTATGCCCGTCATGGTCGCACCCGCGGTGGTCGCGCTCGCTTGTGACTGTGCTTGCCAGGGTCACGTCGGCCGGTGCCATGCCGGTGCTACCGTTCACCATGGACGAAGAAGAAGACCACGAGTTTTCTCTAGACACAGACACGTGGGGCCTATCCCAAGAGCAAATCTGTTCACTCCAACCAAAATGCCCTTGTGTGGATCTGAAATTGGTTGCGTAGCCAAATAGTTTCATTGTGTATCTCAGATCCACTGGTGGAGTTGCTCCATGGTGAATCCTAGATCTAGATTCACTTTATGAGTGCAGGCGATGTCCCATACACGCCCTTAAATTTAGTTGAAAGTGGTCATCACAAGTAGAGGATTGCAGAATGGAAGCTAGAATGTGTTGCGCACCATCTTGTTCATTAAGTAGAAGGGAAGTGCGCAGAGGTGGGTTACTTGAAAACCAAACTGCCCAGGCAAAGCCGCAGTGAAAGAACAGGTGAGCATCATTTTCATTCTGTCCACATGAATAGCAGTGCTTACCAATGTGCGTGGAGTATCTTCTAGCCCTCTCTCCAGTCATGAGCACCCTCCTAATTAGCCTCCATACAAAGGTTTTGATGTAGGGTGGTAGAGACGTGTTTTTCCATGCCGTTTGTAGGATTTGAGTGGCATGCACCGAGATGCTGCGCGATCCTTGTTGCGGTAGTTGAACCTGTAGCTGTGAGCTTAGAGATCTAGACATTTTTTGTTGTGCAATTTCCTTTTTTGGTTGGCGTCCACCTAAGGATGTCTTCTTCTCGATTTTCAATTGTTTGTACCTGCATAATAGCTTGAACAGCCTACTGGTTGAAAATGTTGGATAGAAGATTAAGGTTCTAGCTATGGGTATTGGGTTGCCAGAGGTCAGCCACAACAGTAGGCAAGGGAATATGGGTGACAGGAAGAAGCAAATGATCATGGATTGTCTCCAAATTGAACACCAAGGGCTTGACCAGATGGAAATGTTGCCAAAATGAATTTGGTAAATGCAGTTCTGGAATAGGTCATCCTTGACTTGAAGAATTGAGGACTAGAAAACAGAGCGTGACCCTTGGTATTTTGCTGTCTAGAAACAATTATTTGGGAAATATTTGGCTTTACGGATGCTAGTGAGGAAGTTGTTTTTATTGGTGGCCATGTTCCAAGCAGCATATGTTAGAGTATGGCAGGGGCCTATTGGGCCTGGGCTGGATGTATAGCCCATTAGTGTTAAGGTTAATTAGAGATAAGGGTCGCTTACTTAGGAGTCAAGTAAAACCTCTTTATATAAGGAGATGAGATGAGATGTATCAATCTAATCAGGCAAGAATTAAGAAGGAAATCCCTTTCCTCTTGCTCGGCCGTGGGCAAACGCCCCGCGGCCGGCTCTCTCTCACCCTCGCAGCCATACATGTGAACAGTACCCGTGGTACTGTAGCGCCTCTGGTACTGTAGCATGGCACCCGCCGTCGCTTCCTCGACTCTCTCTTCTCGATCCTAGCAGCCACGTAACAATCTGATATCAGAGATCTTTGGTTCGATCATGTCCACCCGCTGCCACCAGTGTGGCAGAACCTCCTAAGAAATCGGGCCCATGTGCACCTATCGATGTCTCAACAGACATCTGATAGCGTACACGAGTTCCCAACAACTTACAGGTCTATCGGGTGTCCTCAGGAAACCCGAATCATCCACAGATCTTTTCAAAACAGGATTCCAATCACAAACATTGCAGATTACAACAGTTTTCAATATACATACCAGAGATTATAAAACGGAAGACTTATGTTTTAATATTACAAACCAGTTGTTTTAAACTTACAGAACCATAAGTGTCATACAACCATAGTAGCGGGATAATATTACATTAACATTATTTATTTCACACAAACTAGTGCCTTGTGCAAAGGCCATTCATCATTCCTCATCGTCATCGACTTCAAACATTGTCATGCAGCAGGGACCAAAACGAGCCTGCGCATGCGACTCACCTGCAACAAGGGTTAACAAACCCTGAGTACAAAAGTACTCAACAAGACTGACCCGACGAAAAAGGGCGAAGGTCTTAGGGATGCAGGTGTTGGGTCAAGGTAAGGATGTAGCAAGATTCAAAAGTTCTTTGCCAAAAGCTTACTATTCTTGATCCTATTTTCAAGTTTTACCCCTAAGTACTTTAGTTCATTATCTCAAACTAAGTGTTCATATCCCATGTTCCAATCCTTCTCATTCCATTCCTTTTTCTCATGTTTTAGTAATTCACCAGTCCTGCATTGCTTCTGTAATGAATCGAGTCTCCATATCCGCGGAGCACCGGCAATTCGAATTGATTCGAGTCCTAGCTAGGGATTCCTTATCACACGACATATGTAGAACTTAATCTTGCATATATCAACCTCACTACCGGATCCTCCCATACTAAGCCGTCTCCACGCCACCCGAGAGCACAACACGCCTCAAATCCGGCCACATTCAAGCCACGAGGGTACACGCTACTCCCGCCATCTCACCACTCCCAGTGCGTGGGCATTCGTCTTAGTATCGGATTAGCCAAAGTAGGCTTACCGGAGTATGTGACCAGTACTACAAAGTGTCTCGTTCAGAAGATCCATAATGAGTGGCCTTTAAGCGACATAGTCAGCAACATTACCCAACATTCAAGATAAGCCACCCGACCAATCTCTAGTTCATTCTATCTTCTTTCTTTCTTTCTTTGGCCAATATGCCATCTTTGATTGTATCAAAACTTTTACTTTGAAAGCCTACCACAAAGCATACTAAGCAATTCTACGCCTTTGTAAATGAAATCATCTTCAAGGATGGTGAACAATTAACAAGGTAGGCAATGCATCAAATAGGTAACATTTGAATTAATCAACTTAATGCAATAAGTAACATAGGTGATAAATTTTTCAAAGTAAACAAGGTAATGGTTTAATGTATAAACTGGGGCTTGCCTTCGTTGACGATCTCGGGTTCCGGATCAGTACCACAATTATCGAATCCCGTGATAACTGGGGATTCTTCCACAACTTGCTCAACTAGAATCGTTTCACTCTCGGATTCTACATGAAATAATAACATATGCTTCAATATGATGATAATGTAAACATGATGCTTTCATGGTACATGAAATGTAATAACACCTTGAATACAACTTTCCTTCGCGATACAGTTGCAAGTCAACAAAACTAATTGACACTAACAGCTAGGGTTTATGACCTAAGTGACTTGACCAAATTGATCTTGAAACCCTACTGGTCACAAAACATGACCCAAACAAGATCGAACCCTAACCCTAACACTTAGGGTTTGCGTTTATTCATTTTTGAATTAATTTGGAAATAAGCCCAAAAATAAACTTGTTCCAAATGACCTCAAAATTTTATGTAAGCTTCCTCATAACAAATTAGTGTACCAAAATAAATTTCATAATTTGTGGAGCTATACAGTGACCTATAAAAATTATGGAAATTGCATTTTTCAATTAATTGACTGAATTTTTGAACATTAAAAATTTATTCAAATTTCAAGTTTCAAATTTTTAAACCATAATAGAACATGTACATAAGCTACACACAAATTTTCAGAATTTTTAGAGCTGTAATTAATTTCCTATAAATTTTCAAAGTTACTGCAGTATTCAAAATCCAGAAATAACAAAATTCCAGTATTCTCTCTTTCACTAATAGCCGGGCCCCGCTCGTCAGTGACACAGACACAGAACACGGCGGCGCTGCCATCACTGGTCGGCCAAAACACGCCGACGGCGACGCTCCGGCGAAGCAGACCGCACCTACATGATCTACAACGTCCCACGAATCTATCCCAGCCCTCAAAACGGCAGCAGGCGCACCGAAGGGAGCTCCACGCCGGCCATGGCGGCGCGGGCACGATGGCGTACGGCACAATCCCAACCACGGTGCGGTAGAGGCTAAAGTAGAGCGAGCATCACGCTCAGGAGCTCACCACGATCACGCCGGTGTGCTTGGTGAAGACGGAGACGGGCTGGAACGTCCTGGCCACGGCGAGGTCGATGGTGGTGGAGCTCCGATCGGTCTCGGGGAAGAACGTGTTGCGCCGGGCGATTCCGGCCAACACCAGCGACGCGAGCAAGTCGAAGAGGAGCGCAAGGTCGAGGCGATCGCGCTAGTGTAGCTGGGCACGACGGACGCGGTTTGACAGTGGCTACGGTGAGCGGTGGAGCTGTTCGGTGGCGGAGCAGAGCAGAGGGGAAAACGGAGAGCGACGGCGGAGGTGTTCCTATTTATAGCCGGGAAGGAGACGTCCGGCGTCGACAGCGCACGAACGATCTCGCCACGGTGCCGGCTGCGTGTCACCGCGCGAGAAAGCGGCGAAGAAGGTCGGCGGTGAACAGCTGTGTGTCGCCGGTGGCAAACAGGCGATGTCGATTTTGATTTTTGAATTATTTACAGAACCGCCACTGAGTTACTTTTGCAAATTACTCTCAAATTTTCTAAAGAAGTTCAAAATCTCCAAAAATGAAAGTTGCTCAACTTTTTAAACTCTACAACTTTGTTTCAAGGAACATTTTCAAATTCTGCCTCCATTTTGAAATTTGAATTTAGGGTGCATTTGAGCATTTGAATCATTTCAAAATTACTTCAAATTTTATATGTAAACTTTAAAAACTTTGTATACCAAAGTTGATCCTTATAAAATAAGCTTCAACTTTGCTTTTTATCACAACCCCAAATTCCAAATGGATTTTGAAATATACAAAAGGGGCAAAAAGGACTTTTATAATTGGAATTTGAATTCAAATCTGATTTGTTTACCTTTTGACTTAACTTTGATTTTTGACCAGTAACATGGCCCATTAGGGTTATTTGAGTCAATTAACACATGGTCTCACATGATCACATGAAATTTGACCCTTGTGGTCATGATCTTTATTTAAAGTTTTGAATCACATTACATCACATAAAATAACAACTTATGAAATAAAGCTTATTTAGTGAATGCATTCAAAATTTTCTACTTTATGAATGCTTTGCAATGCATATGATGACATGTCATGTTTTAATGTTATGTTAAAACACCAGAGGTGTTACAACCCTTCCCCCTTAAAGAAATATCATCCCGAGATTTAAAACTTAGGATTAAGTAATGGCAAAGGAAATGTGTCAAGCTAATACATCATAACTTTATTCAAAAGACTAGTGAGGGGGTTTTCCATTCTTTTGACAAGAGAGACAAGTTACAACATAGACAAGGTATTGCAACTAGAGAGAAGCAAAGAAGTCAGGAAAGTTTTCTTCTAAGTAATCCTCGGACTCCCAAGTAGCTTCTTCTTCAGTGTGTTGGTTCCATTGTACTTTGTAGAACTTGATTGTACGCCTTCGAGTGTCTCGATCTTTCTGATCTAAGACTCTAATGGGGTACTCAGCATAAGTCAAGCTAGGTTCTAGTTCTACATCACCAAAGTCGATCACTTGGTCAGGTACTTGAAGACACTTCTTCAACTAGGATACATGGAAAATATCATGCACAACTGACATGTGATCTGGTAGCTTGACGCGATAGGCGACTGGTCCACATCGTTGTTGGATTTGAAAAGGACCGACATAATGGGGCGCTAACTTTCCTCGAATCCCAAAATGATGAACTCCTTTCATTGGCGATACCTTGAGGTAGACATGATCTCCCACTATGAATTCTAGCGGCCGTCTCCTCTTATCAGCATAGCTTTTCTGTCGGGATTGAGCTACCTTCATATTAGCTTGTATGAGTTTAACTTTCTCTTCTGCTTCCTTGACCACATCCGGTCCAAAGAACCAACGTTCTCCAACATCTGACCAATGTAATGGTGTCTGGCATCTACGGCCATACAATGCTTAAAATGGTGCCATTTTAATGCTCTCTTGATAGCTATTGTTATATGAGAATTTAGCTAAGGGAAGGCATTCATCCCATATAGTACCATAGGAAAGAACTCATGCTCTCAACATATCTTCAAGAATTTGATTTACCCTCTCAGTCTATCCATCTGTTTGCGGATGATAAGCAGAACTACGGATAAGTTTGGTTCCCAAAGACTCATGTAAACTTTTCCAAAACTTGGATACGAACAAGGACCCTCTATCAGAGACGATGGTCTTGGGTGCCCCATGCAGACTAAAAATTCTATCAAGATAATGCTTTGCATACTGTTCCGCTCGATATTTATCTCTGACTGGTAAGAAATGAGCTATCTTGGTTAGGCGATCAACAATAACCCATATTGAATTGTAGCCTGCAGATGTCCTAGGCAACCCCACTATGAAGTCCATACAGATATCTTCCCACTTCCAAGATGGAAATGGCAATGAATGTAATGGATCCACAGTCTTCATGTGAACCGCTTTGACTCTCTGACAAGTATCACATTTGGCCACATATTGAGCTATTTCTATTTTCATTTTGGTCCACCAATATCTCGTTCTCAGATCATGATACATTTTGTTGCTACCCGGATGAATGGAGTATCTTGTAGAATGAGCTTCATCAAGAATCTGCTTTCGCAGCTCCAAACTTTTGGGTACTACCAATCTATCTTTGAACCATACGACATCGGATTCATCAATATTGAAACATGTTGGTTTTCCAGATCTGACTTTATCTTTGATATGGGCTATACCCTTACTTTTCCATTGAGCAGCAATGATCTGATCTTTGATAGTGGAGTCAACTGCAATATTGTATAGGGAACCTGGTTCTGTGATTTGTAAATTCAGATGCTCCATCTGTTGACACAATGTTCGTTGCATAGGTTTCACAGTCATACAATGGCAATGACTCTTGCGACTCAGGGCATCGGCAACCACATTAGCCTTGCCCGGATGATAATGCACTTCTAAGTCATAATCTTTGATAAGTTCTAACCATCTTCTTTGTCTCATATTCAGCTCTGACTGAGTGAAGATATATTTCAAACTTTTGTGATCCGTATAGATATGACAGATATTGCCCAATAAATAATGTTGCCAAACCTTGAGTGCATGAACAACAGCGGCTAATTCAAGATCATGGGTGGGATAATGTTCTTCATGCTTCTTGAGTTGTCTGGAAGCATATGCTATGACTCTGCCTTCTTGCATAAGAACACAGCCAATACCAATTCCAAACGCATCACAATAGATATCAAACAGCCTCTCGATATCAGGTTGTGCTAATACTGGTGTTGTTGTCAGCAGCTTCTTTAATGTTTGAAAGGCCTTCTCACATTCTATTGACCATACAAACTTAGTTTGATTTTTCAGCAGTCCAGTAATTGGCTTCGCAATTCTGGAGAAGTCAGGGATGAACCGACGGTAATAACCTGCCAACCCCAGAAAACTACGAACTTGATGAACAGTGGTAGGTGCTTTCCAGTCAAGGACTTCTTCTACCTTGCTCGGATCAACAGCTATACCTTCAGCAGATAACACATGACCATGAAATTGTACTTCCTCTAACTAGAATGCACATTTGCTGAATTTGGCATATAATTGGTGGTCTCTTAATCGTTGTAGAACAATGCGGAGATGTTCCGCATGTTCTTCTTTGCTCTTAGAATAGATAAGAATGTCATCAATGAATACCACTACAAACTTATCCAACTCGGGCATGAAAACTGAGTTCATCAGGTACATAAAATGAGCCGGGGCATTGGTCAGCCCAAATGACATGACTAAATACTCATATAGATCATATCGGGTAGTAAACGCTGTCTTCGGCACATCTTCTCGTCTGATCTTAATCTGGTGATAGCCTGATCTCAAGTCTATCTTCGAGAACACCTTAGCTCCCGCAAGTTGGTCAAAAAGCAAATCAATTCGGGGTAAGGGGTATTTGTTCTTTATGGTGACTTCATTTAACGGCCGATAGTCAACACATAACCTTAAGGTTTGGTCCTTCTTCTTCACGAAGATAGCAGGGCACCCCCAAGGTGATGAACTGGGTTGAATGAAACCCTTGTCTAACAACTCTTGTAGTTGCATTTTTAATTCTGCTAGTTCTTTGGGTGGCATCCTATATGCTCTTCTGGACACAGGTGCCGTTCCTGGTTTCAGGTCAATTCTAAACTCCACATCTCGGTCTGGTGGCAGTCCAGGCAGATCATTGGGAAAAACATCCGTAAATTCACATACCACAGGAATGTTCTTGGCTTCTTCAACAGTAGTTGCAAAGACCGTTCCAACTGTACTCTTAGGAAAGGGAAGTTGGATGAGAAGTTGGGTTTTGCTGCCAGCTACATTTACCTTTACGGTTCTACGCATGACATCTATGACAACCCCGTGTTGAGTTAACCAGTTCATACCAAGGATCACATCTATATTTTGATCCTTTAATATCAGCATGTTGGTAGGGAACTCATGTCCTCCCAAATCAATAGGTACATGCTGAACTATCTCCCTTGTACAGAGTCATCCCCGGGCGACTGTATATGATATGGTTCTTTTGTTTCCCTAATAGTTATCCCATGCTTCACAACAAATGTATGATTGATGAATGTATGGGATGCACCGGAATCAAATAAGGTAATTGCAGGGTGCTTAGCAACGGGAAACATACCAATCATTACTGGTTCTCCTTCTAGAATAGATTCCATCTGAGTATAGAAGACCCTTCCAGATTTCTTCTCAGCCTGACCTTTCTGACTGTTCTGAGCATTGCCCTTGTACTAATTCTGAGCTTGAGTAACAGGGGCTTTAGGTACATTAGGATTACTCTTCCTAGGATACAGACATTCTCGGGAAAAGTGTCCGATTTTACCACAATTATAACATGGATAATTGTGATTCTGGGAAGTAGTAGTGCGGTTTGCATTATTTGTATTATTTTGCTGCTGCGGTGCTTGATTAGGATACGACATATTAGTTGCAGGGCGAATAAAGATTTGCTGCCTACTTTGGCTTTGTTGTGGGTGGAATGGTGCACGACCATGATTCTGAGGATGGTAGACCACCTTTTGATGCTTTCCACTTGACGATCCGGAAGCAAATGCTCTCTTTTTCTTCGCCTCCTTGTGTCGGTGGTAATTCTCCTCTGAAGCGATAGCAATGTTGATAGTCTCATGATAAGTTGCGTTGCCACAAGTTGCCATCATGGTCTGAAGTTTGGTGTTCAGGCCTCTCATGAAATGATTCTTCTTCTTCCTATCAGTATTCACATACTCTATAGCATACTACGACAGGTGATTGAAACGCCCAACATAGTGCATCACCGGGTGCTCCCCTTGCTTAAGAGCCAGGAACTCTTCTAACTTCATGGTCATCACACCATCTGGAATATAGTGTGCCCTAAAGGCATCCTTAAACTCCATCCAGGTGATTTGGTGACCAGCGGACTGTATAGCTACCAAATTTGCCCACCAGGCACCAGCAGCTCCTCGGAGTTGCTGTGCCGCAAACCTTGGTTTCTGAATCTCGGTATAGCGAATCAGCTCAAACTTTTGCTCCATTGTCCGGAGCCAATCGTCAGCTTCTAAAGGCTCTTCTGCCTTAGAGAACACAGGCGGACGTGTGTCAGTAAAATCAATATAGGTTGTCTCGTCATTTCTATTATTACGGCGGCCATGATTAGGGTGTGGTGCTTGTTGGTTCTGAGCCATTTCCCTTAACAACCTAGCATTCTCTGCCGTTGCATAGACGAGTGCAGTTATGGCATCTGCCATAGTCGGAGGCATTGGTGGAGGATTTGGGACTTCATCATTGTCTTGCGAAGTACTTGGACCAGTTCGGGTGTTAATACGAGGCATCTGTCAGAGAGACACGTTTATTTACCTTATTATTTTATTGAAAGCAGTTAAAAGGTTTCATGCTACAAAGGGTTTCTTATTTATGTTACATGTCTTGTATCCCACAAGACAACCCTGGTTTACTAGAAAAGCAGTAAAGGAACTATTTATACTCCAAGCTCTTAGTCATCGGCCAATGAACGCATCCATGAGTTGGAGTTCTACGTAGAAGACCTGGAGATGGACAATGCCATTCTTCACGAGAATGTCCACATGATGTACGCTCAACTTCATCCTCCTCATGGGGATGGTGAAGTTACAGATGAAGAAATGATTGTAGATCTAGGAGAAGTCGAGAATGAAGAAGAGGAGGATCCTGAGGAGTTAGTGTACTTTTTCGATGAAGATGAGGATCCTCCACAATACGAGGCATCTTTCTTTCTTTGGCCAGTATGCCATCTTTGATTATATCAAAACTTTTACTTTGAAATCCTACCACAAAGCATACTAAGCAATTCTACGCCTTTGTAAATGAAATCATCTTCAAGGATGGTGAACAATTAACAAGGTAGGCAATGCATCAAATAGGTAACATTTGAATTAATCAACTTAATGCAATAAGTAACATAGGTGATAAACATTTCAAAGTAAACAAGGTAATGGTTTAATGTATAAACCGGGGCTTGCCTTCGTTGACGATCTCGGGTTCCGGATCAGTACCACAATTATCGAATCCCGTGATAACCGGGGATTCTTCCACAACTTGGTCAACTAGAATCGTTTCACTCTCGGATTCTACATGAAATAATAACATATGCTTCAATATGATGATAATGTAAACATGATGCTTTCATGGTACATGAAAAGTAATAACACCTTGAATACAACTTTCCTTCGCGATACAGTTGCAAGTCAACAAAACTAATTGACACTAACAGCTAGGGTTTATGACCTAAGTGACTTGACCAAATTGATCTTGAAACCCTACTGGTCACAAAACATGACCCAAACAAGATCGAACCCTAACCCTAACACTTAGGGTTTGCTTTGATTCATTTTTGAATTAATTTGGAAATAAGCCCAAAAATAAACTTGTTCCAAATGACCTCAAAATTTTATGTAAGCTTCCTCATAACAAATTAGTGTACCAAAATAAATTTCATAATTTGTGGAGCTATACAGTGACCTACAAAAATTATGGAAATTGCATTTATCAATTAATTGACTAAATTTTTGAACATTAAAAATTTATTCAAATTTGAAGTTTCAAATTTTTAAACCATAATAGAACATGTACATAAGCTACACACAATTTTTCAGAATTTTTAGAGCTGTAATTAATTTCCTATAAATTTTCAAAGTTACTGCAGTATTCAAAATCCAGAAATAACAAAATTCGACCGGAGGGAGCTCCACGCCGACCATGGCGGCGCAGACACGACGGCGCACGGCACAATCCCGACTACGGTGCGGTAGAGGCTAAAGTAGAGCGAGCATCACGCTCAGGAGCTCACCACGATCATGCCGGTGTGCTTGGTGAAGATGGAGACGGGCTGGAACGTCCTGGCCATGGCGAGGTCGATGGTGGCGGAGCTCCGACCGGTCTCGGGGAAGAACGTGTTGCGCCGGGCGATTCGGGCCAACACCAGCGACGCGAGCAAGTCAAAGAGGAGCGCAAGGTCGAGGCGATCGCGCTGGTGTAGCTGGGCATGACGGACGCGCTTTGACGGTTGCTACGGCGAGCGGTGGAGCTGTTCGGTGGCGGAGCAGAGCAGAGGGGAAAACGGAGAGCGACGGCGGTGGTGTTCCTATTTATAGCCGGGAAGGAGACGTCCGGCGTCGACAGCGCACGAACGAGCTCGCCACGGTGCCGGCTGCGTGTCACCGCGCGAGAAAGCGGCGAAGAAGGTCGGCGGTGAACAGCTGCGTGTCGCCGGTGGCAAACAGGCGATGTCGATTTTGATTTTTGAATTATTTACAGAACTGCCACTGAGTTACTTTTGCAAATTACTCTCAAATTTTCTAAAGAAGTTGAAAATCTCCAAAAATGAAAGTTGCTCAACTTTTTAAACTCTACAACTTTGTTTCAAGGAATATTTTCAAATTCTGCCTCCATTTTGAAATTTGAATTTGGGGTGCATTTGAGCATTTGAATCATTTCAAAATTACTTCAAATTTTGTATGTAAACTTTAAAAACTTTGTATACCAAAGTTGATCCTTATAAAATAAGCTTCAACTTTGCTTTTTATCACAACCCCAAATTCCAAATGGATTTTGAAATATACAAAAGGGGCAAAAAGGACTTTTATAATTGGAATTTGAATTCAAATTTGATTTGTTTACCTTTTGACTTAACTTTGATTTTTGACCAGTAACATGGCCCATTAGGGTTATTTGAGTCAATTAACACATGGTCTCACATGATCACATGAAATTTGACCCTTGTGGTCATGATCTTTATTTAAAGTTTTGAATCACATTACATCACATAAAATAACAACTTATGAAATAAAGCTTATTTAGTGAATGCATTCAAAATTTTCTACTTTACGAATGCTTTGCAATGCATATGATGACATGTCATGTTTTAATGTTATGTTAAAACACTAGAGGTGTTACAACCAGCGTCTTCGTCGGCGCTGCTGCCACATATTAGCGCGCCGGCATTGGGCGCGCCGGCGTCCTCAGGGGCGAACGCGCCCTCTGCCCCGGCGCCGTCGTCTCCCGCCGCCCTTGTCCTCACCCCGGAGCAGATGATGGCCTCAATCCTGGAATTACGGCAGGCCGTGGCGGGCATCAGGGCCTTCCTCGCCGTGACCACGGCGCCGGTCATCTCGTACCAGTATCGGATGCCCTACAACGGGACTGCGACGACCTCCTTCCCAGCCGCACCACCGCCGTCCCAGGGCGTTCCCATCCAGCAGATCCAGTTGCCGCCACCGCTTCCAGCTTGGATCGCCGGTTTGTCGAAACCCATCTACACGGCGCCCAGTACTGATAGGTACTGAAACTATTTTAGTACATGAGTTGGCCCGATCTTCACGACATTAGGTCTCAATCAAGATAACTTGCAACAAGGCAGCGGGAAGCAAAGGTAACTTGCTGAAGAACAGCGGAGTAACTAGCTTTATACCTGGCCAAGGTTGGATGCGACCAAGCGACGGGGAGAGAGACACCGAAACCAGGAATACTTCGACTCGATCTCCGAATGACCGTAGAACCACAGCCGGAGCTAATCCACACAAGGCAGGGCAGCCGTACTGGAACCCGCAAAGCACGAACTAGTGGATCCCAAAGGAATCTCTTCACAAGTCCAGGAAGAAAAAGGAAGAACAAGGGTTTGAGTAAGCACTCGGCAGCTCGGCTGCAATATCACTGGAATTATCAAATCATCAAAAAGTCCTTTTCTAGTAGCCTAGAGGTGGTATTTATACTATGAGAAGTCTCTAAGATAGATGTGAACTGAAGAAGCCACATTGGGAGTTGGAAGGACAACTGGCTAGAGCATTCACGGGGTGGTCTTCAGTTCCCACGCGTCTTCTGGGCTTCTGTGCAGTTTTCAATATTTTGGTCATAACTCCTTCCTGAAAAATCCAAATGATGAACCGTTGGATGCGTGGGAAAGCTAACTTCATCATCTTCCCAACCATGTATGCTATGCACCATGAATTATTGTAGAATGGTACAGTTTTGCATGGGATCTTTATCTTCATGCAGACTGTTGAGCTTCGGAGCAGTCTTCACTAAAACTGGTCGGACGCCACGCTGGACACTCCAAACTGGTCGGACATGACAGCATTGGAAACTACGCTTCAAGATCTTTCCAACAAGTGCTCATTCACCTTCATAGCTTTTGGGAGACAAAAGATATGACTGTTTCTTCTAGATGGTTCTGTCATGCTGGATTGACTCGAACATAGCTCTTCTTTCTGATCCATCCTTGATGTATCCTTGTCTTCCTCCTCGGTGAACCTGAGTAATAACAACATGCACGACTGAGGTAGCTTGAAATTACCATCAATGTTTAATTGAAATTCACAAAGTAGCGCGTGCACCTCTTGTTGTATCTTTTTGGCGTGGCTACGGGTGATGGGTCCAGTAAGGACTTGGAGTGGTGTATTAGCTGGTGAGGTGGTCGGAGAGGTCACCAAGGTGGTCGGAGAGATCGCCGAGGTGGTCGGAGAGGTCGCCGAGGTCGGTGAAGTGGTCGGAGAGGTCGCTGAGGTGGTCGGAGAGATCGCCGAGGTGGTCGGAGAGGTCGCCGACGCTGGCGTGGTCACATCATCCTCCCCCCTTGAAAAAGAGTCATCCTCGACTCTTCCAATCCAAAGAATGGAGATAGGTCGGCCACATTAAAACTGGTACTCACACCATAAGTACTAGGTAGATCAATTTCATAAGTGTTGTCGTTGATCTTGCGTAGCACTTTGAATGGGCCATCAGCTCGGGCTTGCAACTTGTTTTTGCGTTGTTCAGGAAACCTGTCTTTGCGTAGATGCACCCAAACCAAGTCTCCTGGTTCAAATAACACCTTCCTTCGACCTTTATTGGTGTGCTTCTCATACATCCTTGTCATCTTTTCAAGGTTTGTCCGAGCTCTATCAAGAAGGTTCTTGACAAACTCGGCTCGCTTACTTGCATCGAAGTTTACACGTTCCTACATAGGTAAAGGCAAAAGATCTATGGGAGCAGTGGGTTTAAACCCATATACAATTTCAAATGGACATGGTCGAGTGTACTGCCCTGTTGTATGCAAATTCGACATGTGGCAAACTTTCTTCCCAAAGTTTCAAGTTCTTCTTGAGGATAGCTCGCAGTAGCATTGATAGAGTACGGTTCACAACTTTAGTTTGTCCATCCGTTTGTGGATGACAGGTCGTAGAGAACATCAACCGTGTTCCAAGTTTGCCCCACAAAGTTTTCCAAAAATAACTCAAAAATTTAGGGTCACGATCAGAAACAATGGTTCGTGGCACTCCATGTAGTCGTACAATTTCTTTGAAAAACAATTCAGCGATATGTGAAGCATCATCGCTCTTGTGGCATGGAATAAAATGTGCCATTTTGCTAAAACGATCAACCACAACAAAGATGGAATCCCTTCCCCGCTTGGTTCGAGGTAAACCAAGAACAAAATCCATGGAGATATCATCCCAAGGCACACTAGGAATAGGCAGAGGAGTGTATAATCCATGAGGTATCACACATGACTTAGCTTTGTGGCATGATTCGCAGCGAAGAACATGTCTCTCCACATCTCTTCTCATCTTTGGCCAAAAGAAGTGGTCGGTAAGGACTTGTTCTGTCTTCTTGGCACCGAAATGTCCCATGAGTCCTCCTGCGTGGGCTTCTTGCACAAGTAAAATTCGAACAAAGCAATCTGGAATACAGAGTTTGTTAGCTCGAAACAAAAACCCATTATTCACATGAAATTTTTCCCATCCTTTGCCTTCTCGACACTTAGAATATGGTTCAGCAAAATATGAATCAGTTGCATATAAATCTTTTATGCTTTCTAAGCCAAGAATCTTAGCGTCAAGTTGGGTTAGCAAAGTGTGACATCAAGACAAAGCATCTGCTACAACATTCTCTTTTCCTTTCTTGTACTTGACAATATAGGGAAATGACTCAATGAATTCACACCATTTTGCATGCCTTGTATTCAGTTTTAGTTGTCCTTTAAGGTGTTTCAATGATTCATGATCTGAATGTATCACAAATTCTTTAGGAAAAAAGGTAATGTTGCCAAGTTTCCAAACTCCGAACGAGAGCATATAATTCTTTATCATAAACTGAATAATTTAGAGTTGGACCACTTAGCTTTTCACTGAAGTATGCAATTGGCCTTCGTTCTTGCATGAGCACACCTCCAATCCCAACTCCACTTGCATCACATTCTATTTCAAATGTCTTACCAAAATCTGGGAGGGCAAGGACTGTGGCTGTTGTTAACTTCATCTTCAATTCTTCAAATGCCATCTGTTGTGCTTCTCCCCACTTAAAAAGCACTTCTTTCTTGGTCAGCTCATTGATTGGTGCAGCAATAGTGCTGAAATCCTTCACGAACCACCGATAGAAACCAGCAAGTCCAAGGAAGCTTATGACTTGGCTCACGTTCTGTGGAGGCGTCCAGTCTCGTACAGCCTTGATCTTTTCTTCATCTACCTCCACTCCTTGTCCTGTAACAATAAATCCAAGAAAGACTACCTTCTCGGTGCAAAAGGTGCACTTCTCAAGGTTAGCATACAATTTCTGTTCACGTAGGACAGCAAGCACACATTGGATATGTTTAACATGTTCATCAAGAGACTTGCTGTAAATTAAGATGTCATCAAAGTAAATGACAACAAACTTGCCAATGAAAGCCCTAAGCACATGATTCATCAATCTCATAAATGTACTTGGTGCATTGGTTAACCCGAAAGGTATTACCAACCATTCATACAACCCAAATTTTGTTTTAAAAGCTGTTTTCCATTCATCTCCTTCTTTCATGCGAATCTGGTGATATCCACTTCTTAAATCAATTTTAGTGAATATGATAGCACCACTAAGTTCATCAAGCATATCATCTAGTCGAGGTATGGGATGTCTATACCTTATGGTGATGTTATTAATGGCTCGGCAATCAACACACATTCTCCAAGAGCCATCTTTTTTTGGAACTAAAAGGACAGGAACAGCACAAGGTGATAGACTTTCCTTTACATAACCTTTGTTGATGAGCTCCTGCACTTGGCGCTGAATTTCTTTTGTTTCCTCCGGATTGGTGCGATATGGTGCACGGTTAGGGAGTGGAGCACCAGGAACAAGATCGATTTGATGTTCAATCCCTCTCTTTGGTGGCAGCCCTGGTGGTACTTCCTTATGAAACACATCTTCATATTCCTGTAGCACATCAAAAACAGCACTAGGCAAAGTAGACGGTAAGTCGTTAGTGACAAGAAAATTGTCCTTATACAGGAGTACATAGAACACAACATTGGGTTCACTCAATTCTTTTAAATCCCCCTTCCTAACCATCATCACTAAACCCTCTTTTCCCTTTGGCTCGGTTCTTTGTAGCTGTGGAGTTTTATTTGGCTTTGGAAACACTCCCTCACTATGTTTTTGTGTCACTCGTAAGTGGTTCTCGCTTGCTCGCTGTTTTCTTTTTAGATCATCTCTCACAATCTCCTCCATTGACAAGGGAAGCAAAGTGATGCGCTCTCCTTTGTACATGAGAACAATCTTATTGGCAATTGGCATGCTTCCATTGGAACCACATCACACTCCACATGATCATTGTACCGCCCAATGGAGAAGGAAACGGTCACAATATTTGTTACACGCAGCGCACCAGAATCATTTAACCATTGCATCTTGTATGGAGAAGGGTGGCGCCGCTGTTTCAGTCCCAATCTTTCAACTAATTCTCGACTTGCAATATTAATGCAGCTGCCATTGTCAACAATGATTTGACACAACTTGTCCTTGATCATGCCCCGGGTGTGAAAAAGATTGTGCCGCTGATTATTCTCTTCTTGGACAGCAGTAACACTAAGCACTCGGCGAGAAATGAAGCAATTGTTGTCTCCATCATCAGGTTGAATTTCATCACCTTTATCTTGCATAATTTCTTCATCATATATTGGAGCTTCTTCCTTAGGTTCGCTTTCAGATTCCCATTCACCTTGCTCATTTATAATCATGGTCCTTCGACTAGGACATTGAGCAGCAACATGTCCTCGACCTGGGCACTTGTGACAAACAATGCCTCGGGTATGGGAAGAAGAAGCAGCAGCTGATGCAGCAGGAGGGGTTGCTGTGCTTGCAGCAGATCGGTGTTGTTCTTGCTGAATTGCAGGTGAAGAAGCCGTAGAAACCATTGTCTTTGCGGCACCAATGGATGGAGGACTAGTAGCAACTCCTTGTGATCTTCCCCCACCAATAAAGGTACCGGGCTGCTGCCGACGCCATAGGGCTGAAATTGATTGGCTCCCATAAGACCTTCTTCGTCCCTCTTGCTGAATTTTCCTCTCGGTGCGCATAGCTTGGTCAACAAGGTCTTGCAAATTATGATATGGAAACATCTCAACAAAACCTAAAATTTCTTCATTGAGACCATTCAAAAATCTTGCCATTTTTTACTCTTCATCTTCCCTAATTACAGATCTCACCAAGAGTAACTCCATCTCCTTGAAGTAGTCATCAACAGATTTTGATCCTTGTCTCAATGTTTGTAATCTATTGCGGAGGTCACGATGATA
This sequence comes from Miscanthus lutarioriparius, assembly GCA_904845875.1. NCBI lineage: Eukaryota > Viridiplantae > Streptophyta > Magnoliopsida > Poales > Poaceae > Miscanthus > Miscanthus lutarioriparius. The sequence goes on along the minus strand of CAJGYO010000018.1, from coordinate 46,671,066 downwards.
GCTTGATGGCACAAAGCGTCTTCTCATCACTCTCTTCATCTCAGCCCATGTGTTGATATGGTCACGTCCCAACACACGTTGATTTTCTTGAACTTGGTTCCACCATGTGAGAGCGTAACCTGAAAACTCAATAGAAGCTAGATTAACACGCCTTTGATCAGAAAGATTATGCACTCTAAAAATCTGATCACATTGCTCCTCCCATTCAAGATAAGCATCAACATTTTCTTTCCCTAAAAATTTTGGAACACTTAACTTTACACGAGCAATGCTATCTAGATCATCTCTATGGTGACGACCACGAGGAATTTCCCCATCATGACCAGCACCACGACGATGTTCATGTGGCTGTCCAAAATGCCCATGGTGACCAAAAGGATTTTCATTATCATCAAATCCCTCCTCATACTCATCATGAACCTCATCTTCATCATCAAAATGTACACGACGATCACGTCCACGTCCTCCTCCACGCTGATGATCAAATTCAGCACACCGTCCACCACCGTGCTGATCAAAATCAGCACGACGCCTTTCACCCTGACCACCACGACCATTGCCGTTGCGGCCATGAAATCTAGCACCCAAACTAGAATTTTCATCACCAAATTCTTCACGGTGATTGTCTTCATGTTGATGTTGTGGACCTTCACCACCCACTGCAGGGAGACGTTCGTTGAACATCCTCTCCATCGCCGCCAAGAGCAAGTTGGCCATTTGGCGTAGCTCTGCCCGTGCAACAGGGGGTTCTTCATCTCCGTGGTCCCCACCATGAACACTCGAATTGGATCCTGCCATGTGAGACTAGTTGCAAGAAAAAGTGAAATAGGTAAATTTGTGGAAAACACACAATCTCACCTCTTACTTATCCAAGTTCTTGCTCGTTCTCAAGGACCGTGACGGTGCTGGTGTGGCAGCTTCAACGGAGGTGGTAGAGAGGTCGTAAGGATTACGAATCGAACGTCCCGGTTCAGGTTTTGGTGGAGCTATAAGTGGCTAACAAGGAGGGCTACGGTACTGCCAACCGAGTGGTTTGATGTGCTCAAAGACACGACGTTGCTGCTAACAAGATTACCACCAACTCAAATATGTAAACTGAAATTTTTAGCAATACACCGCAACACAGATCCTTCAACTTCTTTTCACTTCTCTTTTTTTTTGAAACTAATCCTTTTTTTTATCCTCTCTTTTTTTATAACACTGACAATTGTAACGAATGAAACAACTCAATTAATATAAACGGTGGTGACTAGCAACTCGATGAACACAAAACACAACGTAACAGTACCGCGAAATGGTTATAGGTATTTTTTTGTGTGGCTTTGGACTATAGGATATGAATAAACACAAATATATGAAGTAGATTAATCAAGGATAACGATGTGGATAATGGCAAGACCTACCGTGTAAATCCGAAGCTCTGATACCACATGATAGGTACTGAAACTATTTCAGTACGGGAGTTGGCCCGATCTTCACGACAGTAGGTCTCAATCAAGATAACTTGCAACAAGGCAGCGGGAAGCAAAGGTAACTTGCTGAAGAACAGCGGAGTAACTAGCTTTATACCTGGCCAAGGTTAGATGCGACTAAGCGACGGGGAGAGAGACACCAAAACCACGAAGACTTCGACTCGATCTCTGAACGACCGTAGAACCACAACCGGAGCTAATCCACACAAGGCGGGGCAGCCGTACTGGAACCCGCAAAGCACGAACTAGTGGATCCTAGAGGAATCTCTTCACAAGTCCAGGAAGAACAAGGGTTTGAGTAAGCACTCGGCAGCTCGGTTGCAATATCACTGGAATTATCAAATCATCAAAAAGTCCTTTTCTAGTAGCCTAGAGGTGGTATTTATACTATGAGAAGTCTCTAAGATAGATGTGAACTGAAGAAGCCACATTGGGAGGTGGAAGGACAACTGGCTAGAGCATTCACGAGGTGGTCTTCAGTTCCCGCGCGTCTTCTGGGCTTCTGTGCAGTTTTCAATATTTTGGTCATAACTCCTTCCTGAAAAATCCAAATGACGAACCGTTGGATGCATGGGAAAGCTAACTTCATCATCTTCCCAACCATGTATGCTATGCACCACGAGTTATTGTAGAATGGTACAATTTTGCACGAGATCTTTAGCTTCATGCAGACTGTTGAGCTTCGGAGCAATCTTCACTAAAACTGGTCGGACGCCACGCTGGACACTCCAAACTGGTCAGACATGACAGCATTGGAAACTAGGCTTCAAGATCTTTCCAACAAGTGCTCATTCACCTTCATAGCTTTTGGGAGACAAAAGATATGACTGTTTCTTCTCACCTCCTTCACGGTATGCATGCTTTTTTGTTGTTTCTTTGACCTTTCCTCCCCCTAGCTCTGATTTGACACCATTTTCTCGATGAGAGCCGTAGCTCCATCATGATGAGGGAGAGAAAGGTGCCTCCAGCAGAAGCATCTATGTGCCCCTTCGACATGGGCGTCAGCCCATAGTAGAAGTTCTGGAGCACAAGCCAATTTTCTATCCTGTTGTGTGGGCAGGCTTGGTTGTATTCTTGTAGCCTCTCCCACGCCTCAAGAATGGACTCCATGGAATTCTACTGGAAGTTGGAAATTCTCCCTCTCAGGGCATTGGTTTTGGCCATGGGGAATAATTTCACGAGGAATGTCGTAGAGCATTTCTCCCACATGCTAACTGCTTCCTTGTCCTGGTAGAACCACTGCTTCGCCTTCCCCACAAGGGAGAAGGGAAATAGACGAAGCCTGATGACATCCAGTGCAACATCCTTGATAACAATGGTGTCGTACAACTCAAGGAAGTGCTGAAGGTTGGCGTTTGCATCCTCGCTAGGCAATCCGCAAAACGAATTTGCTTGCACCATCGTGATTAGCCCGGTGTGGAGTTCAAAATTCTTGTCACCCATGTTGACAACGGGCCCAATGGGCATGTTGGCAACGGCAGGGATAGAGAACTTGCGACGTGACTTCTAGGCCATAGCGGTAGTAGTGGATGGTATGGGGGTGACTAGTTCAACTGCCGGTGGAGTGACAGAAGAAGAAGCGATACGAGACCAGGTCTTCCTTAGAAGTGCCTTCAGATTATCAGCACAGTTGTCTAGCAGGTTGTAACCGGTCATACACTATCCTATTTTCATCCACAACGGGAGAAAATAAGCAAATTTAGCATGCATAAACTATGGCTACCATTCATGCATATGATCATGATCATGTCCTACTAGATTCTTTTTAACCTATGCCTTCCAGGCAATGGCGCCAAAAATACTTGTTGGCATTTCTTAGCATAATCACCAAGTATGGAGATGGAATCCATCCCTAGCAACGGGGCCAAAAATGTTTTTTGGTATTTCTTAGCACCATCACTAAGATTTGGATAAATCTTAGCAATACTGTCAAGGAACACCAACACGATAGTTCTTAACGATTACAGAAATAATATTCGCAAGCCCACAGATCTATCGTTGTAGCATTTCACCCGGAAGTATTCAGTGTATCGTTATTTATATTTTCCCAAAGGAAGGCATGGTGTAAAGAGTCTAGCATAGATATGAACAAGATTACATGCTTGCATAGTGAACCAAAGTTTATGACAGGGGTAAGATGGATGGGGAGATCTCCGAGCGCTGGTCTGCCAGCAAGCGCGAGAGACTTTACGAACTCCTACACGAATACCAGAATGTGGGGAATTATAAGCGATGGATAGGGCTATCACCGCCTGCCTCCTACCCCTCAACCATAGAGCACCGTCATATCCGAAGGTTCCCGTGTAACAGAGCACCGCGCCCATGTACAAAGAAACTACCCACATCCCCCCGGGACTCCGACCCTACGGATCGAGAAGCATAGGAAATGGGCAAACCCGAAGGAAGGACGAACTGGCACCTCAACTTAGTTCTAATTCTAATCATATAAGTTGTATGAATGATTAAGCATAATGTTTTACATGTTAAGTTCATAACATAGAAACTATATGCTAGTTCATATGTCAAGCTTATAACATAAAAACTATACTCTAGTTCAATAGCACAACTATATTGAAAAATGATAGCAAGACTTTGGAAGAATTCCTCATAGTATTCATACCAAGATTTCTCTCTTCTTCCAAGGAGCCAAGCTCTCCATGATAGCTTTGCTAGCTCACAAAAGACTACTAAAAAGTAAAAAGTACAAGAGGTGGTAGTGAGGTGTGTAGACTCCAAATGGTGTGTGTATTGAGAATGAACTCCACCCCTATTCTTATACTAGCTAGAGGACGGTTTGGCGGGAGATAAATTAGGAAATTGCCCCAAACCGACCCTAAGTGCATTGATGGAACCGCCAGAGCGAGGTGGGGCCGAGCGGGCTTGGGGGCGGTGCGGCCACACCTTGGGCTGGCCCATTCGCCACCGCCTTCGCGTGGTTGGTTCCTAAGTGGGCCTGGGCCACTCCTGCGCCGGTGCTTGACCTAGATTCAGTGATTGGATAGGCCGTCCTCTTATTCTTTGGTGTAGGATCTACATTACGCTTTCTCTGATGGCGCATCTCGACTATAATTCCATTGTATTCCAGTGTAAGTCCTGCAAAATAGTAATCTTGCAATACAAGTGGAACTATGTTAATAGTAAAAGCATGTGTCATAAGTTTATTTATTTCTCCTGTTTTGGATCTTATTTGGCGGTCGGATATGGTCGTTAAGGACCGCCAACACATGGGTGACAGAATCCCGGAGACGTGTAATAACTAGACGTGCATGTGATACTATCATAGGCATGTCTCAATGTCGTGTCACTGATAATGGTGTCTTCTTTTTGCAGTTATGACATAGTGCTACAACGCATGCAGGCCATGCCTGAGAGACGACAGATCTAGTCGCTATAACATCGGCCGCCGCAACCTCGAAGCTACGCCACCGCCTTCATGACCCTCGCCATCGGTCATGGCACAAAAGATGGGGAAGAAAATGCCAAAAGACCCTCCATGTACATGCAAGCCACCATAGCCGAGAGGGCCCTCAGCTCCCCCCAGACTAGGTCTCGGAGCCCTCGCCCGGTCGGATCCGTCCGCCGCCCCTCACTGCCTCCTACCAGGTCGCCGACGCTGTAGCCACCTTGCACCAGAGGTCACCGAGGAAAGGCCTCGCCACCGCCATCATTGCATTCACCAAGCCTGCAGCAGCCAGCTGCGGTGGTGGCTGGTGAGAGGAACACTTGGGCCCTGCCGCCCTGGTGGCTGGTGAGAGGAACATGGGGGAGAGGGGCGAGAAAAATACTAAAATCTTTCTTCATAAAAGTTGAAATCTTGTGCGACTCATTTTCAGGTATGTTCTTGAAAGAACTTGTTCTTCTTACTGTAGTCTACAAGCACTGTTATGCCTTCTAATACATGGGAGGGCAAGTGTACAGAATTTGAGCTCAGAGACAGGAGATAGCCTTTCCACTACTACGAATTACAAAATCATGGATTAGTTTTTTTGGACTGTCACCGCGATCTCTGGTTTATCGGTTGCGCCTCATAGTAGGCACCACGGTACTCCCCGGACTGCTCAAACTCCCCGGTGTACTCCTCGGAGGCAAAGGCGGTGATGCGGAGCTGCTGGATGGCGGCCGCCTACTGGCCAGGGTCGTCGAAATTCTAGGTCTGCCCCACCTTTTCCCCGTTGCTTAGGTCCGACATGCTCCCTTCGTCGTGCAGTGCCCTCATCACCTGACGAGGCGGATGGGGTAACGTGAGATACAAATAGCACGAAAATGCAAACATCTCATTCTCACTATTGCATCATAAAACGTAACGGTTTTGCAGATTTACCTGCACCATCCGCGGTCGCTTGGGAGCCGAGTGGCGGACACACGAGGCCACGGCCTCCACCATGAGATCATCTGGCCCCAGTTGTAGGCGTCTTCTAGCCGGGGGTCGACCAGCTCGTCGAGGTCACCTGTTTCGATGGCGTCGACGAGGACGGGTCGTGCCTGGCAGCACCAGCACAAGTAAGCAAGCGTCGGTGAGAATATTATTAGTGGCTACAAGTAAATAATTAAAGCTCCAGAAGTTGAAGGCACTGATGGTGAATGGGTGCTTCATTCAGTGTAGGACTGTAGGTCGTCGTACCCATTCGACGAGGCTCTCCTCCCCCAGTTGGCGCGTCTGGTCGACTGGCGTCCGTCCGGTGATGAGCTCCAACAGCACGACACCGAAGGAGAACACGTCAGACCGGTCCGTCAGCTTTCCGCTCGACGCATACTCGGGAGCAATGTACCTGCGTTGCATTGCATTCTCGGCGTGTAATCAAAACATTTACTCTCTCCTTTAAAAAAATATAAATTTCGCATCAAACACTATCAAGTTTAACTATATATGTATATAAAAAATATACTGACATTTATAATATGTAATAAGTATTATTAAATATTAAATATGGTTTTATAATAAATATATTTAAAATTCTAAATATTAATATTTTTTATAAATCTAGTTAAACTTCAGATTCTTTGACTTCTTGAAAACCTAGATTTATATATATTTTTTAGAACGGAGGAAGTAAATGGAGTGTCAGCTTACTATGGTTTGGTTTTATGGATGATTTATGGGAAGAAAGATTGATAGAATATTGGACAACAGTGGACGCACCCAAATGTTCCCATGATACGAGTGGAGACATGCGTGTTCGTGTCGTTGGAGAGCTTAGCCAGCCCAAAATCTGCAACCTACACACGACATATCAACGGGTCATACGTGAGAGCTCAGACAGCAGCAGCTAACATGCATTCTAATAACATGATTCTCCGTCCTAAAATAAGTCTTCATCTCGTATTTCGAGAAATCAATCGTAACTTTTACTAAATATATACTAAAAAATCACTAATATTTAGGATGCCAGATAAACATCATTTGATTAATCGTATCATATATTTTCACAATAATAAGTCTATTTGGTGATATAAATGTTTATTATACTATTTTTTTTATAAATTTAGTCAATGTTGAAATTGGTTGGCTCATCGAAACACTAGATATAATAAAGACTTATTTTGGGATAGGGAGTATATGAATCCTCGTCAGTCATGCCTGTGCTTCGAACGAATAATCAAGCAGGATGTTGGTGGACTTTATATCCCGGTGGATGATCCTGGGGTGACCTAGAAAAATGAGCATACATGTGCATAAATGAAATGAATAGTGGATTATTAGTTGCCGCAAAGTGTCAACTGTCATCATTGTCGATTGTTAACTACTACTCACTCCGTTCCAAATTATAAGTTGCTTTGACTTTTTTTTTGATCTATTTTACTATGTATCTAGACATATTATTATATCAAGATGAATGGCAAAATAGATATACTAAAAAAGTCAAAACGACTTATAATTTGGAACGGAGAGAGCGTTACAAGAAAACATACAATCTTCATGCAGGTATGCCAATCCCTTTGCCGCGCCGATGTCTATCTTGAGCCTCGTCAGCCAGTCCATCACCGACACGCCACGACCTACATCAAACAAAGATGCCGATCGAAACCTTGGATTTGCATTAATATTAGAACATGTACATAAAATAGAAGTAAATCTAGATCGAGAATTCATCATCACATTGTCATTGTATATATATATATGTATGTACTAGTAGTACCGTGGAGATGGTGCTCCAGGGTGCCATTGGGCACGAACTCGTAGATGAGCATGCGGTGGTGCTGCGCGACGCAATAGCCGACGAGGGAGACGAGGTGGCGGTGGTGCACGCGGCTGATGATCTCCACCTCCGCCTGGAACTCGCGCTCGCCCTGCCCGCTGCCGGCCTTGAGCTGCTTCACGGCAACGCACTTGCCGTCGGGCAGCCACCCCTTGTAGACGCACCCGAACCCGCCCTCGCCGATCACGTTGTCGCGGGAGAAGTTGCTGGTGATGCTCGTCAGCTCCTCGTAGCTGAAGGACGACTTGGAACCCGGCGGCTCCATGCTACCAGACTGGTAGTATACCCTCCCCCACCAATTTCCGGGCCCGCCGATGTGCCCGGCGGCTGTGTGTCCGACGGGTTGGAGGAGCCCACCAACTGACCTGACGCCAAGTTATAGTTGCCATCTGCATGTAGTGCAGCCCGGCATTTGCGAATAATTTTGCATGCATGGTCACAAATAAGTGAACTAGTACGTGGATCGTATGATGATGAACTGAGCAAATGGTTACCGTTGTGATAAACTAGTCCGCCCTTTTTCTTCTTCCACCTTTTGGAAACCAAGAAAACAGCCAGCATAGCAAACATCAAGCCCGTGATTGCTGCACCGGCAATGGCTGCAGCAACATGGCTACTACCTACTCTTGTTGATGTGCTCCCACCGCCACCATTGGATGTGCTAGTATTGGCTTCTTGGGATGACGATGCAGAACCCGGGACGCTGTTATTAGACATCACAGTGGCACCAGGCGCGGTGGACACTAACCCAGGTGGTGGCAGTGCTCCCGGCGGGCTATTATTCGACGACACAGGGACAGGAATTATGACCACCGATTGGTTCGTCAGCGGCGCAGGCGATGCAGAAGAAGAAGAAGATGGTGGCGGACTACGTGGAGAATTCGAAGGTTGGGAATTTGATTGATCAACATCGCTCTGATGTGGCGGTGATGGAGATGACTGAGGAGGAGATTGTCTCGACGACGATGGCGATCCGCCTGATGGTGTGGGAGGGGCCTGATTAGAGAACGAAGGCAGTGGAGGCGAAGGTGAGGAGCCTTCTGACCGTTGCGGAGGCGACGATGACCTGCCCGGGGGTGGTAATGAAGGTTCTGAAGGTGGATTTGGTGGTGGTGAAGACTTTGAATTGCCACCGCTCCAAGAAGATGGCGAAGGTGGTGGACTTGGTGACGGTTGTGAGGGAGGTGGAGGTGACGATCATGATGGCGGAGGGCTTCCTGAGGGTGAAGGAGGGCTAGACGACGATGAATCTTGCGAATCTGATGGTGGCGTTGTTATTGAGCCTCCCGAGGTTGGAGATCGTGGTGGGCTAGACCAGCCATTCCTCGATTTATGGGGTGAGCTTGAACTTGAACCGTGAGGTGGAGGAGCGCTGGAATTGTTGCCACCTCCATTTCCTTCACTCGATGATGACGAACTCGGCGATGGTGCTATGTCGGACATGCTCTTTTTCTTAGATATGCCTCCTTTATTAGTTGAAGATCCAAATTATGTACCTCTGACGCCAAAAACATCAAGCAGCTTGTCCTGATGAACTTGAGATCTTTCTTTGATTCCTTTGCTCCTCGATGTGCACTGCAATCATCAAATTTCTTTCTCCCCATTCTCTTCTAGTACAGGTCGGCATCTAACATCTTCTTGAATACCTTCACATATGCTCTTGTCGGGAGATTTGCCAATCTTCACAGTGAGCCAACACAAACTCCAGATTTTACTTGGTAGCCTGAAACTCCAGAGAAGTGATTTTGTTGTTGATGAAGTAAGAAAATATAAGGAAAAAAATTGCAACTCATCAAGAGGCACCGAAGATGTGTTCTTGTCATCAAATGCCTAAGATTAGGAGGATCCATGAGAGTCTAGAGCAACAAAAAGATCCAACCTAATTAAGGAACAAGTATTATATATTTAGGCATTTCCCTTCTTAGCTAGCCTCAATGGGTAAAATGTGAAAGCTTGAAGATAGAAGGGAAAATAGCGCCAAATTATTATAACCCTTACTATAATTGGTTCAGGAGCTCCTCTCTAGAGGTACAAGCAGTTGTAAATCCAGACCATTGTTTCTTCGCGGGCCAATTTGGTCATATACATCTCCACTTGTTTATAAAGTGGAAAATATGTGAAACTGCTCCAAAATAAATTAATCCAGCAAAATGCTAATTGCATACATAATCCACTCTCTAAGTATTTTGAATCTAGATATACAAAATAAATGTCTTTCGAGCAAACGGTCTTTCAAGTTATATAATAAAAAGGGGGCTTGGCAAGAGTTTTTAAGAAAAACATATATTAAAGATAAAACCACTTCATAAGTTTGTAAGAAGGCAGAGAATTCTCATTTTTGGATGAGTCTCATGGGTAGTTTTTTAGTCTAGGAGCTTTTAGATTATAAGATGAATACCAAATCAGATTACGAGAAGATGCTTGATTTGGGTAGTTATCCTCTGAAAACTCAATACATAACATTATATAACATCATGTAGGAAACATGCGAAGATGGCAGGGTCCACAACACCACTTACTGCTTCCTTTAGGAGAGCGTTAATGGGAAACAAATTGATAATACGGAATAATGTAATTGCAAGAGTGGCTAAATGATAATCTAAATCTTTGGTACCAACGTGTTTGTTTGGCGTCTACATAACATGATTTTTTTCTCAGTTACTTATATGTATAAATTTCTAATAAAAAATGGGATCAAAGTTTCATAATTAGTACGGCAACTAAAGATACCACCAGATTTTTCAAAGAGGATTGGAACAAAGATAAACATTTGAATGTAGGAAGAAAGAAACCATTCATCATCACTCATTTGAATGTGTACATGTGGTATGTGGTCGCTCTGGAACTCCAGGAATGATCGGCTACATGGAAAATCTCCGATCGAACCAAGGCTAGCGATGGAATGGGCGCTGGAGGCATGCTTCCACCTATCAGCTGGCTCCCAAACTCCAGAAGATGGGAGACGATCGGCACAGCAAGATGAGAGATGGAGAAACCGGGTGAAGGTTTTCTGAAAGACAACATAGAAGGGGCCTTTGTGCAGGACTCATGTGTGGGAGCAGTTAGAGCAGTGGTGCTCGGGAGCTCAGGCCAGCTGCGACTGGCCTCTGCACGTCGCTTGAGCTTAGTTGGTTCAGCCTTACTAGCTGAAGCAGAGGCTCCTAGAGAAGGGGTTCCTCCTAATTACAGCAGGCACTCAAGACCATATTATAGCCGAGACAGATTGCCAGGTGCTGAAGAACAAGGGTGCACATCGCTCAGAAATTGCGACAATTCTGAACGAGGTGGAAGAGTTGGTGGCGAGCTTCACATCCTTCAGACTGGTGTATACAAGACGAGCAACAAACCACGCAGCTCATTTATGTGCCCAAGACTCTTTGATTCTTTTCATGATTTTGTTTGGCAATCTCGCTCCCTAGCTTCTTGCAGAATTGTCTGCAATTCGATTGTAATAGTTCACCTTAATGAATGAAGCTTTTGTTCTAAAAAGTATATTAATTTCCTACGAAGGGTTGTGTTCATATGGTGCTACGGTTAAAACCACCCCTAAAAGATCTTGACTTATTTAATAGTTGTTAGTCTAATACGAATATAACTTTCAGATCCTTTCTATTAACAGAAGCAGCGGAGATATGGTGGTCCACTTGGTTAACATGAAATGGTATTGTTTTTAACAAATGTCGACACAACTCTTTTGCAGGTTCTATTTAGAGGAACAGTGTTGAACCCAATTGCAATGGTGTGAGCAGCAGAAGGAGATGGTTGTGTGTCGACACTGCCAGAAGTTGGAGAATGTGGCTATGCGTATTTTAGATGGACTTTTATTTCTATAATTGAGTTTTGAGTTGCTTTTGTTATGTAAAATCAGTCTAGTAGCTTAGAGTTATTTTATAATAAGTTGGTCTAATTCCTCCCCTTCAAGAACCAAGCCTCATGTTTTCATTATATATAAAAAAAGAACATTTGAGTGTTCGTGTGTTCTACAAACACAAACATTCAATTTGATGTCAAGGTTTATTTTCCTCTATCTCTAACAACGGCGGCAGCCTTAATTCTTCCTCCCCTAAGCTCCCTTCCCCCTCAATACCATCCCACATGATGCCACCCTATCACCCTATGACAAGCAGTGTAGAGTCTTTGCTAGAGCTTTGCACTGACGACTACCAACAACACATGCTATTTTTCTTCCCCTCAAGCTTCCTACTAGCCACCACCCCACCACTACTGCCCTACCACAAGTGGGACAAGTCTCATAAAAGTTCCGTTTTAATTCCTTAGACCAACATTGCCCTCGACTACCTCCTCCCCTTCATAAACATGTCATCGTTATCCATCAACCCTATTCAACAGTCTACGGATCCACCACGCCACGACAAATTATGTCATAGTTTCCTTACTTTGCCACCACCACCAAAATCCAGACCCATCCAATTTGACAAATCTGAGTGGTAAGAAGATAACATTGTCATCTTTGGGCTCCTACTCGCAGGGCTTGCAGAGGAGGGCTCAACACGACAGTGTTATCCCTGCGTCATCCCTCATGGAGGTGGAGTTGATGCACCGATGTAACCTGTAGGATTGTTTGCTCCCCACATGGAGACCACGACCACTCCGCAGGCTACCTCCCCTCCCGTTGTATTGCTTGTTTGCAGCCACCACCTTGTAGGAACACACCGACCTCCCCGTCGTGGCATCAACCACAATGCCCCCACCACCACCAAAGCGACCTCTATAATGCATATGGCACAATCACTGGTGGGATCCTTCTAGGCCACCTCGTTCCTCGGCAGTGTAGTGTCGCTAGTGACCAAGCTATATATGATGGCACACCTATCGGCGTGGTGGATCCGCTTGCACCTCTCACAGATCATTTTTCTTGTGTGGGTGGGATATTCTCTCTCCTCTCCTTTGTTGCTCACAAATCAAACTTCTTGTTAGGAAGGTTGAAGATTCAGATTTGTTGAGGTTAAATTATGTCTTCCTGTGGTTGTTTGCGTCCAAGATTCTACAACTATTTTCTACTTTCTCTATCCAAAAATATAAGAGATCCAAGTTTGTTCAGTCAAAATATGAAAAATGTGACCAAATTTATAGAGATGAGTATTAATATATATCACATCAAAGATGTAAATTTTAAAAATAGATCGTAACGTATTTATGGATACTGATATCATAGCTATTATTCATTTTTCTATAACTTTGGTCAAAATTAACAAAGTTTGACTTAATTAGGACAAACTTGAATCCCTTATATTTCAGAACAGAGGGAGTATTTATAAGTGAAGCACTAAGAGCAACTCCAAGAATCTCCTTATATCCTTCATAATTGATAGGGATAGAGAATTTGGAGAGAAAAAATATCCTCTAATAGCTTCTTTAGTTAGATCTCTAGAAATACACGGGTAAAGATAAATAGCAAAACTGACTCCCTAAAATGCACACAAGATATAGAGAAGCAGTAAGAGGGTGAAAATATATAAAAAGCAATTTCCATTCAAATAACTCTCTAAATAATGATTTAGGGCATGTTTGAACAGCTTCACCTCTAGCTTCATGAGTTGTTTGAAGCTGTTTTTACCAAACAAATCTTTTACAAACAACTTCACCTATGAAGCTCCTTAAATCATGCTCTTGCGTTGGAATGGGATGTGATGAAGCTGAAAATGGTAGCTTTTCACAGCTTCACCTCACACTTGGGGGCCCTTTGTGGGGTTCTATAAGAGCATGTTTTAAGAAAATCGACCTGTAGAGTTGTTTTGCTAAATGGTTCACCAAAACAGGTTTAGTTTTATCGGTAAAACTGCTCATAAAGCTGAAGCCAAAAAACCGATTCACTAGTGAAGTTGAGCTATACCAAATAGTACCTTAGACCTGGTGTGCAAAGTAGTGTGCCGATGTACCTATTCTACATCATCTCCTTATCTACTGTGTAATCCATGCCCCGCCTATTTTGGGATCCATTAATTGGGGTGGAAATTTCTTTGACATGTATATTGAGAATTCACTTATTCCAAGCATATTTACACAATCCCTTTGCAAGGGCAAGGCAAGGGGAAAACATCTTTCCATCCATCAGTTAGCTGACGTTAACCCCAAATCTAACAGTGGTGATGCACCATCCCTTTGCTTCCTTCCATAGTTGGAGCCTTGGAGGCAGGACAATCTCTCCGGAACAACGGTTGCATGCGGGAAGGTCTCAGTAGTAGGCGGACTACCGGTTCATAGCCCCTTCTCTCTTGCTCCTCTCAGATCTGAATCCATCTTCCATCTGCCTCAAGATCCAACCCAAATCGACACATGCCTCTTTCAAATCTTCAATCGTTCCACCTATTTTACCCCTTTGTTTGACATCTGCTCACCACTCAACGATTGGAGTTCATCCATAATCGGCACACATCCTATCCCACTGCTGAAGAACAGCAACTATTTACCACTAAACTCCTTTCCCCACCAATCCACCATGTTTTACCTTGATGGTGAGCCCCCTCGATTCACTCTTCCTTTGCTCCTAACAAAGCTTCTGTTCTCCTCTGCTATCATAGAACAAGATGGCCGGAAGCCTCATGGGGGACCCCACCAATGCTTCTCGGTGTACCAGATCCACCAACACCTATGCCAAATCCATCGGCCACATCGCCCAAACCACCTAAAGTGGACCTTGCGAGGTCCATGCAGTCTTTGCAGCACACCGCACATACAGAAAGAAGCCAAGAGATGCGGTCTAAAGATGACGTGGCCTCACAATACAACCTTTTGATGAAGGTGGGGGACCTCCAAGGGACTACAAGGACTACCCCCTTCAGGTTGCACCCATCCTCCCTGATCCTAAGTCCCCAACGGCCATCACTACCCTCCTACATGCTTCCTCCTCTGTGGCCGACCACGACCAGCAGGCACCCTATGGGACTACACCCAAGCCGGCAGCCGCCAAGTTGCCTAGCTGGCTATAGGCTATCACCAGCGTTGCTTGCCCACCACCCCCCTCCTATGCATCTGTGCTGGTGTAGCACATCTCACATCTTGGTGAGTATTTCGTTTCTTGGGGGAGACAGCTTTGGAATATAGGAAGACAAACTTTGCTGATGCAATGGGTAGATCTAGAAAAAGAAATGGAAGCCTATCTTTTCGAAACCCTATGTCTCGGTTAAGCTTTTGGAATTCTGATAGAGGATAGAGACATGGGTCTAGTTCAATATATGTTAGAACATGTGGGTTCATTGTTAGATTTAAAACATTTCCACAAGAGGAAGATTGTATTTCAGCAATGGCTAAGTTCAATGTCACCAAACCAGCAAAACAAAAGATCCCTATTAAGATAGCCCTAGACAACACAATCACAATCTTTGTTCACCAAGAAAAGAATCACAACATATGTACTTTCTCTGCTAGTTTCTTCCCACAATGTTAGAGAATGCAACATTCATCATAGCAACATGCTTTCTCCAAAACATGCTCGCAGTCAAGAGCATGTTCCCTTCGAGGTGTATGGGCCCTAGATGACGCACATCTTAGAGATTCTGAGACAACAGGTCCAACAACAAATTAATGCACTAGTCACTGCACAAATGACTGCATCACCTTTGCTCAGGAAATACAGGCAGACACACGATGCACTCAAGCTTCTTACTCAGAGGGTTGATAGCCACCCTCACCTTGCTCAAGAAAATGACAAAGAGGCTCTGGTGCCAATCCTCAAGGCACCACGGGCACCATGGATCTACTGCCTAGAACTGTCAGAGCTCATGCAGGAGCCCTAGTAGCTCTTAAATGGCACACTTGGCCCACCTAATCACATCGACAACAGCTCAGGAAACTTTCACTTCAGAAACCAGAAACAATAAAATTACAAAGACCACTTTGATTAATCGTTTTAACATTGATGATGCTTTTGTAGTTCCAGCACAAGGCCTTTTAGGAGGCCTATGGTTGCTTTGGAATGATCAGGTAGAACTGAATGTAGTTGACTCCTCTCCAAACTTCATCTTGGCTTTGTGTGTAAATAAGCAGAATCTCAAGAAGTTTGGTCTAGTCTATTTGTATGGTGATCCCCATCACTAGGCCACTGCTAAAATTGGCTGCAAGTGCAAAATTTTGTAGTAAAATGTCCAAACCTGTCTATGCTTTGTACGGGAGATATGAATAATATTATGAATGCTATGGAGAAATTGGGTCCTAGACTAGCTGATGTTAGGCATATCTCTGAACTTTGTTGTTTGGTTAAACAATGTGGGTTCTTTGATTTGGGATACAACGGCCCCACTTACACTTGAACCAACAACTGATTTAATACTAATCCCACTTACAAACGTTTAGATCATTTTCTAGCAAATGCAGAATGGTGCCAAGATTACCCAACAACAACGGTGTATCACCTGCCTATGATGAGAAGTGACCATGCTCCAATCATAGTAGCACTCCAATCGAAATGCATCAGAACTAACAAAGCTTTTAAATTTGAAAATTGTTGGGCTCTTGAACATGACTTTCAACAGGTTGCTCAGCAAAATTGGAGCCGATCTGCTCACCACCTTTCCACCAAAAAACAAAGTACCTAGCTACAGATCTCAAAACCTAGAGGAAACACAAACCCAAACTCTATGATCAACTTGAAACCATAGAACAACTTCTCCAGCAACAAACAAAGCCCCCCCCAACCTCCAAACCAATCCATAAGAAAGAGCTTTCCCACTAGCACCATCTCATTCTCACCAAACAAGAAGTTTATCACAAGCAGCACTTCAAAAAGGCTTAGGCTCTAAAGGGAGACAAAAATGCCTTCTTTCAGCAAGCAATTCCCAAAAGAACAGAGAGAAATAGGATCACTTATTTCACAAACCCGGATGGCTTGTTATAGTGTGCAACGAAGTCTGGCCCAGCTCGCTATACCCATAAGCCAGCGCCCATTGGGCCCAGGTCCACCGGAGCCCACAACATACCAAGGTCTTTGGCCTAACTCAACCCAAAAGACTAGCCTAATAGGTGAGGGCTACCCCCGCTTTATATGTTGTGCTCCCCCACCATCAATTACCGATGTGGGACTAAACCTAACAATCTCCCCCATCACACATCGGACCCAACTCTTCACATCACACAACCTCGTGCAATCTCCGAAAGATGTTATCCAGGCCCTGAGTCCAATGCTCCATATCACACAACCCGTGTTACCTCTAAGACGTTAACGGGCTCCCCCATCACCATGTGACCCATGAGATTTTCCAGGTTTTTTCGACCATGGGCTCTGATACCACTTGTTAGAGTGTGCAGTGGAATCCGGCCTAGCTCGCTATACCCATGAGCCAACGCCCATCGGGCCTAGGTCCACTAGAGCCCACAACATACCAAGGTCTTGGGCCTAACTCAACCCAAAAAACTAGCCTGATAGGTGAGGGCTGCCCCCGCCTTGTATATTGTGCTCCCCCGCCATCAATTACTAATGTGGGACTAAACCTAACATGGCTCAATATCGACCACACCCCAACAACTATCCACTACCCTCATAAACTACTTTAAATCCATTTTCACCTCTCGGTTCAATGATGCAGTAGCGCAAACTACGCCACCAGGCATTCCACAATAGGTAACTATAAATGACATTCACAATGAATTGATCCCTGATTCGCTAGAAATTCATGCCATTATCAAGGAAATAAGAAGTAATGTGGCTCTGAGACCTGATGGCCTCAATGTAGCATCCTACAAGGTTGCTTGGACATGGATTGCTAAAGATATCCACAAGGTAAAATCTTCATTCTTCATTTCTACTCATTTGTAACCAACCTTAAATCATACTCTTCTTGTTCTCATTCCCCCAAAAAAGCTAGCCCAACCGCTCCTCAATATTTTAGACCTATTAGTCTTTGTAATGTTATCTATAAAGTAATGAGTGTTGACGGTTATAAATGCCAATCATAAACCGTCAACATAACCTGCATATATACATAATTCAATCACCAAACATAGGATAGAGGTCTAAACTAATGGATTCCATGAGCTTTGGTGAATATTTGTTTGCAAGAGAATTTACCCAGAAAAAAGCCTCAGGACCACTGTCATACACTCCAAATAAGCAAACTGACGACAACAAGTGATTCAACCCGCGAAAACTATGAAAGATAACTCTAGAAGGTTCTAGAGGACACCACGCCGAAGCTTGGGCCAAATGGCCAGAATAGTGGGCTGGCTGGCCCACTAGGGAGGCCGTTCGGCCTACTCCATAGACCATTCGCCCTTTGCCACCTTGTATGCATTCCTAACATCTATAACGTTGATTTTAAGGCGGTTTTAAGTCGGTTCATCCAACGGTGATCGAGGGAGTTGATGCAGATTGATGATGTGGCAATACCTTGCCCCCTACTCCACCTCGGCCTACATAAGGACACCCAGACCCCCTCTAGGAGACACACATCTACACACCCTACGCTCTAGAGCTTCATTATTTCATACCCTAATTGTAGTAGTGTCCCTCTAGATGATTCTCATCTAGTTGAATTATAGAAAATAGGGAGAGAGGAGAGGATAGAGATCTGAGGAGGAGCCAGATTTATCGGATTCTTCTCAACTTTGTACCTGTACAGATGTGATTCATCACTGAGTTACATCCAGGTTCTTCTATTGGTATTTTGAAGTTCTCTAGTAAATTGAATTCAATCTTTACTATATTTTATTTACGGGAACTCCGCTTGCATTGAGTGCTCTAATTATAAATTGTGATTAGAGTAGTAACCCCTAGTTTAGATGTGGTGTCTAGGCTCGAGTTTACCTGAGTTTGCGCCCAATCCTATGGTTAGTTGTGGTAGCCTCAGAGGTCACAGCTCTATCAGGCCGTTGTAATCCACCACGCTAGAATTGGGGTTTCGTAGAGCTTAGGCAGCCTTTCCCCGACTACCCTTTTCTCACCTACTTCGAGAGTCTGAAAGGTACTATTGCTCCAAAGTAAGTAAAGTATAGTAAGCCTGATACATAGTCATCTAGTATAAGCCATAGAAAATCCCTCTCTACCCACAAAAACACTTTTCAATTTTTACCCTGAGACGACCTTGATTCTTACTAGAACACTTCGCATTCCTCATGGAAATCGATACTTTGGAATACTCCCGGGTGAAAGCCTACATCAGTATCCATGCGCTTGCGGATTTTTCTGTGTGCGTTAACAAATCCCCACAAGCTTTCTGGCACCGTTGCCGAGGGAACGGTAGCTGTGCTAGTTTAGAACCAAGTTCGTCCGTATATCGCTTTACCTTTTTCAACCACCACTACCATATGGATTCAACACCTATCATTCAACTTTTGGCTCTGAAGGGCGAATTATTGGAGCCTCCACAATCTTCGCACCCCATTCTTACTGAGGGCTATGAGCTTCATCCTGCTTTCATAGCCATGGTTCAGGAGCAATCTTTCTCTAGCATAGAAGACAAAAATCCTTACACCCACCTTAGGGAATTTGAGCAACTGTGTTCTTGCTTGACTATTGCTGGCATGACACAAGAGACCATTAAATGGAAATTGTTTCCGTTCTCCCTTTTGGGAAGAGCAAAACAATGGTATGCTCATACCGTAGAGGAGTAAAAGGAAATTGGGATGAACTTCGAGACAAATTTTGTCTTACTTTCTTCCCTTTGTCTCGAATTGCCGCTCTGCGAATAGAAGTTCTTACCTTTCAACAAAAGGAGGAGACATTAGGAGCAGCTTGGGCTAGGTTCATGAGCCTTATTAACTTTGGTCCAAACCTTTCCTTCCTTGAGTACGTCCTTTTACATCACTTCCATCTTGGTCTTAGTAAGGAAGCTGCTCTCCACCTCGACATATCTTTAGGAGGTTCATTCTCGCACAAAACCATTAGTGAGGGAAAAGCCACTCTAGAGAAAATCCTTGAAAACACCCCATACACTAGCATTTTTGACGAGTTTCCTGAAGAAGAAGAAGTCAAGACAAGCCCCAACCAACAAGAGGAGGCACAAGCAACCGACTTTGAAATTCCTTCAAATTCTTCTGATGATTTGGTTGCCAAAGAACCTCCCACTATGGGAGCACAACACACTTTAGAGGATGATGAACCTCATCCTTCTATGTTCCCCCTTGAAATCGAGGAAGATCTCTTTGAAGATTTTGGGAATGCCTCGAATTTACCAGTTCAAGTGAAGCCTCTAGCACATTTTGTGTTATCAGAGGATGACGATGGTCCGTACAATGATTCCTTCTTAATGGAACACATCAAAGGACTCTTGGACATAATGAGCCATGAGTTGTTGGTAGAAACAGAGTTATCCACTGAGGTAGCCCAAATCATTGCCCCCTGAGATGTTCTAACTTGCATCCTAAAGAAAACAATCATAGAGGCTCACTATAGTCCTACCGTTGGGATGAATGCCATTTCAAAGGCTTTGGCTGAAAAACTTTGCCCCAATGAGTCCTTGATCCCATCTCATAATCTTTTGAGAATTCCTTCTGGAGTTACTCTTGAAAGCTATGGGGTCATAAGGTCTATTCCTTTGTGCATAAGAGGCTCTGAGTACCATTTAGATTTTCACATCTATGACATCTCGGACATGTTCCTCTTGATTGGCGTACCTTTAGGGATACTCTTTTGAGAGAGACCAAAATACGGTCTCTTGAATTTAAAGCTAGGAAAATCTCCTATCATCGTTTCGCTCAAACGCTCAAATAACATGATAGTAGAACCCAAGCCCGAACAAGCCCTATTGAGGATGTTTTAATGGCATCTCTATAAGACATGGACCAACCAACTCTCAATGATGAACACTTCATTCAAGAAGAGGAAGAGCTGGCAAAGCCTGTCAAGCTACACCAAATGGAGGTGCCATCACAACCTTCAATTGAGCTAAAACCCCTTCCTTCTAGCTTGAGAGATGTCTTTCTCAATAACAATCGTGAAACTCCTGTCATCATAAGCGACAAACTTTCCCAAGAAGAAACCCGTAAACTTGTCGCTATTCTAGAAAGACATAAATCGGCCATAGGCTACTCACTCCAAGATCTCATAGGGATTAGTCCCGCTCTTTGAACTCATCGTATCCCTATCGATCCTGATTCTTCGCCATCGAAGGAACCACAACGGTGGCTTAACAACACTATGCATGAAGTTGTTAAGAAAGAGGTCCTTAAGCTTTTGCATGCCGGGATTATCTATCCCGTGCCTCATAGTGAGTGGGTTAGCCCTGTCCAAGTTGTGCCAAAGAAAGGAGGAATGGCGGTTGTAAGGAATGAAAAGAATGAACTCATTCCTCAACAAACTGTCACCGGGTGGCGGATGTGCATTGACTACCGAAAACTTAACAAGGCCACTAAGAAGGATCACTTCCCATTGCCATTCATTGATGAAATGTTAGAATGCCTTGCGAACCATTCCTTCTTTTATTTCCTTGACGGGTATTCCGGATATCACCAAATCTTGATCCACCCCGATGACCAAAGTAAGACCACTTTTACATGTCTGTATGGAACTTACGCTTACCGACGAGTGTCATTCGGATTATGTAATGCTCCAGCATCTTTCCAACGGTGCATGATGCCCATTTTCTCTGACATGATTGATAAAATCATGGAGGTGTTCATGGATGATTTTACCATCTATGGAAAAACCTTCAATGATTGTCTTGAGAATTTAGACAAAGTCTTACAATGGTGTGAAGAAAAACACTTAGTCTAGAACTGGGAGAAATGCCATTTTATGGTTCAGGAAGGAATTGTGCTAGGACACAAGGTGTCTGCTCATGGGATAGAAGTGGATAAAGCAAAGATTGAAGTCATTGAACAACTTCCACCTCCCACAAATGTGAAAGGCATACGTAGCTTTCTAGGCCATGCAGGGTTCCATAGGCGTTTTATCAAAAACTTTTCTCAAATCGCTAGACCCCTAACTAGCCTCCTAGCCAAAGATGTACCTTTCATTTTCAACAATGAGTGCCATGAAGCCTTTCAAATCCTTAAGAAGGCGCTCCTTTCAGCTCCAATCATCCAACCACCTGATTGGAAGCTACCTTTTGAGATCATCTGTGATGCTAGCGACTTTGTTGTGGGAGCCGTTCTAGGCCAAACCAAGGATAAAAAGCACTATGCTATATCCTATGCTAGCAAAACCTTGTCCGGGCCACAACTCAATTATGCTACCACTGATAAAGAGTTGTTGGTTGTTGTCTTTGCAATAGACAAGTTTAGATCTTACTTAGTGGGGGCAAAAGTAATTATTTATATTGACCATGCTGCTCTTAAATACCTCCTCACTAAGAAAGATGCTAAGCCTCGGTTGATCCGATGGATTCTCTTGCTCCAAGAATTTGACATAGAAATAAGAGATAAAAAAGGAGTAGAGAACTCGGTAGCTGATAATTTGTCTAGGCTTCAATATAAGGAAACACATGGGTTGCCTATTAATGACTATCTGAGGGACGACACGCTCCTCAGGGAAACAGACCCATGGCACATTAATATTGTGAATTATATGGTTGTTGGTTATGTACCACCAGGGGAGGGCAAGAGGAAACTCAAGTGTCAAAGTCATTGCCACTTGTGGGATGATCCATATCTCTATCGGGTTTGTGCTAATGGATTGCTACGGAGATGTGTCCCCATGGTTGAAGCCAGGAAAATCATAGAGAGATGTCATGCATCACCCTATGGAGGACATTATGGAGCATTCCGTACAAATGCTAAGTTCTAGCAAAGTGGATTCTTCTGGCCAACAATGTATCAAGATACAAAGGAATTTGTCAAAAGATGCGCCAGATGCCAGAAACATGGAAACATCAATGCTCGGGATGCAATGCCACTCATGAACAACCTCCAAGTGGAGTTCTTTGATGTCTAGGGGATTGACTACATGAGACCATTCCCAAAGTCTAGAGATGCCGAATACATCTTGGTGGCGGTGGACTATGTGTCCAAATGGGTAGAAGCATTACCATGTCGAAACGCCGACTCCAAGCATGCTAAGAAGATGTTCCATGAAGTGATATTCCCATGATTTGGAACACCTCGATTGGTCATTAGTGATGGAGGGCCACATTTCATCGATAAGACTTTCCAACAGTACTTGGCAGAATATGGAGTCAAGCACAACATTGCAACTCCATACCATCCCCAAACAAGTGGTCGAGTTGAAACATCAAATAAGCAAATCAAGAACATTCTACAAAAGACCGTAGATGAGATGGGGAAGAAGGCTTCATGATGCACTATGGGCATATTGAACAGCATATAAAACACCCATAGGTATGTCACCTTATTAGCTTGTATATGGAAAAACATGTCATTTGCCTGTTGAATTGAAATTCAGGGCCCATTGGGCAATCAAGAAATGGAACATGGATCTCCATCTAGCTAGCAAGAATCGTCAGATGCAAATATCTAAGCTAGAAGAATGGAGAGAGAAGGCTTATCATAGCTCCAAGATTTATAAAGAGAGAACTAAAAGATGGCATGACAAGAGAATCAAGCATAAAGAGTTCAAACCAGGAGATAAGATTCTACTATTCAACTCAAGAGTAAAGCTCTTCGGTCATGGAAAACTTCGAAGCAAATTGGAAGGACCATTCAAAGTGATTGAAGCCTCATCACATGGAGCTGTCACGCTCCAAGATGATACAGGTAACACATTCAAGGTAAATGGTCAGCATTTGAAAGTTTTTTTTGAACCACAAAACTTAGAAGAAATTAACGTGATCGAAATTTTTCAATTTAAAGATCCAATCTAGAAAATTCAGTCTTGTTCTTATTTCTTTCTAAATCTTAGGCTAATTCAATAGTTCAATAAAATTGTGGCTCTCTGGTATCTCTCACCAGAAGAGTCCCTTGTGTTTTCACCATTTTTTGTCTATGAATAAAAGCCAGGTACAGTTTTGGAGAAGTGTGAGGGTCGTGCCAACTTCCATTAACAAAAAAAAACATTGAAGCACATCATGAGGTACCACGTCAACAACTAGCTTAGGGGAGAGGCACCCTTATTGTATCCAGCTAAGTATTTCTTTCCCTCTGTTTTATTACTTTAAGAAAAAAATAATAAATAACTATATATATATATAGTTATCCCTACAGTAATTGGAAACAAAATAAAAAGTTGTGTCTAGTTTGCTTTATTTTGTTCTTAAGAGCTGAATAGAATAAAGAGGACTCAGAATAATCTTTTAAATGGAAATGATGAATAGTTGCTCTGTTGTAATTTCTTTTAAGTACCTAGTTTTTAGCCTTGAATTCTCTCGAGTTTTGGATACGACTATTTTGATATAAGAATTTACTCTGAACTTGAAACTCATGGGTGGCATATGCTTGATCTAAGTCTAGGTAATTAACGAATATGATATGAGAAAGTTTGAGCTACTGTTTATCGTGTTCCAAGTGACACTAAAGTTCTAGAGATTTATCTTTTGAAAAACACAAAATTCTATATGATGAGTTATGATCTTTCATGCTTTCTCCACTCCTACAAGCTCCACATAAGTCTTAGTTGTAGGATGAGAAAGTCATAACATCATTTTTGCCTTGACAAGGATCCACAAATACCACATATATTGAGAGACTTGAGAGTGTCATACAATGTAATCTCTGAGTTTTATTTTGAAAACTTACAAAAACTCTAGAACACTGGTTGAACAAAGAACTTGAGATATAGTGCTTGACTTGATCATTCTTTCTTTCAATTGCTCAAGACCCAAGTGAAGGCTAAGAAGCCCCATGGTTGATGGTAATATGGGTGAGTTTAAAAAGTCAGATCAGTTTATTCTAATCCGGAGGAGAATTCTTGTTTGAACGCATGTGCACTTTTGAGGAGCAAAAAACATTGTAGCAACTCCTGATCTATGGTTCAAGTTTAACTTAGCTCAAGGACTGGCAAAGGGTAAGCTTGGGGGAACTTATTGACGGTTATTAATGCCAATCATAAACCGTCAACATATTCTGCATATATACATAATTCCATCACCAAACATATGATAGAGGTCTAATCTAATGGATTCCACGAGCTTTGCTGAATATTTGTATGTAGGAGAATTTACCTAGAAAACAGCCTTAGGATCGCTATCATACACTCCAAACAAAGAAACCGATGGCAACAAGTGATTCAACCCGCGAAAACTACGAAAGACAACTCTAGAAGGTTCTAGAGGACACCACACCGAACTTGGGCCAAATGGCCACAATAGTGGGCTGGCCAGCCCACAGGGAGGCCGTGTGGCCCACTCCGAAGGCCGTTCGCCCTCTACCGCCTCGTATGCGTTCCTAACATCTACACCGTTGATTTTAAGGCGGTTTTAAGTCGATTCATCCAACGGTGATTGAGGGAGTTAACGCGGATTGATGACGTGGTAATTCCTTGCCCCTTACTCCACCTCGGCCTATATAAGGACGCCCAGACCCCCTCCAGAAGACACACATCTACACACCCTATGCTCCAGAGCTTCATTATTTCATACCCTAATTGTAATAGTGTCCCCCTAGATGATTCTCATCTAGTTGAATTATAGAAAATAGGGAGAGAGGAGAGGAGAGAGATCTGAGGAGGAGCCAGATCTGTCGGATTCTTCTCGACTTTGTACCTCTACGGATCTGATTCATCACTGAGTTACATCCAGCTTCTTCTATTGGTATTTTGAAGTTCTCTAGTTAATTGAATTTAATCTTTACTATATTTTATTTATGGAAACTCCGCTTGCATTGATTGCTCTAATTATAAATTGTGATTAGAGTTGTAAACCCTAGTTTGACGTGGTGTCTATGCTAGAGTTTACCTCAGTTTGTGCCCATTCCTACGGTTAGTTGTTGTAGCCCCAGAGGTGACAGCTCTGTTAGTCTGTTGTAATCCACCATGTTAGAATTGGTGTTTCGTAGAGCTTAGGTAGCCTTCCCCTGACTACCCTTTTCTCACCTATGTCGAGAGTCGGAAAGGTACTGTTGATCCAAAGTAAGTAAAGTATATTAAGCCTAATCTATAGTCATCTAGTATAAGCCATAGAAAATCCCTATCTACAAAAAAAACACTTTTCAATTTTTACCCTGAGACGACCTTGATTCTTACTAGAACACTTCGCGTTCCTCGTGGAAATCGATACTCTAGAATACTCCCGGGTGAAAGCTACATCGGTATCCATGCGCTTGTGGATTTTTCTGTGTGCGTTAACAAATACCAACACCAAGTTGCTAGCTGCTAGACTAAAACCACATCTCCCTAATAATGTTCACCCCAACCAGACGCCTTTCATCCAAGGGAGACATATTTCTTCAATGTCATCATAGCAAGAGCTTGTGCACTCTTTTAGACTAAAAACTAGGAAACAACTAGCCTTCATGCTTAAGTTAGACCTAGCCAAAGCTTTTGATCATATAGAATGGAATATCATTGATGCTGCTCTTAGACGATAGGGTTACCACTCTCACCTTATTAATCTCATTCACTCGTGCATTTCCATGCTAGCCTTCTCAATTATGTTGAACCCACCCAACCTTTCCACCCAGAGATAGGAATCAGATAAGGCTGCCCTATGTCCTCTTACCTATTTGTTATTGCTATCTATGAGCTATCCATAAGGTTAGAACAAGCCTTGTAGAATAGCCAAGTCCAGACGGTTTCCTTGGTGCCTAGATGCCCACCCATTCATTCACTCCTCTTTAGAGATGACCTCATTATCTGTGGCCAATCTCCGGTTGCTGAAGCTATTGTCATCAAGACAGTGGCGGAAGGTGAACTAAATTATACGGGGGGCAATTTAACCTGTAGCAAGCCAACAAGGGGTAGCGTTGAGCGCCCCTACATTCTAGAAGTTGGACGCGACTGCGGCGGATGGCCGTCGGGAATCAGGATCTCGTGGTCTTGCCCACACCGAGGACTCGAGCACCGTAGAGGCGCGACAGGTGGTGAATGGAGCTCCACCGCTGGGTGCTGCTGGCTGAGCAACTGGAGCCTGAAGCTCGAGCACCGAGTGGAGCGGCGGAGGGCTAGACCGCCAGATGGCCAGAGGCGAAGAGCCAGAGATCAGGAGATGCGATGCGAGTACGCTATGAAGCGGAGCATGGAGTCATTTGGTCATCGTCGCTCCGTCCTTCCCTGCCTCTATACCTTTTTCGAGATGGTCGTGCCTCTATTCCTAGCTTCCTGTGCATATGTGAGTGGGCTTGGCTGGCTTGTGGAGTAGGCAGTAGATCAAAGAAACTATTGGGCCTTGGAAAATTTACATGGGGCAAGGGGGTGCCGGAGCCTAGTTTCGCCTCCACTGAGCTCCGCCCCTGATCAAGACCATTCTGCAGGACTTCTGTCCTATTTCAGGCCAAACTCTAAATCTTAACAAATCGTTTATTCTCCTCAGTGAAAATATCCCACCTAACACCAAAACTGATATCAAATTTATTCCATGTAGCTGACTTGCTTCCCAACAACACGCACCTGGGTCACCCGATGATTTTCATAGAGAAAACCAAAGCCTATGAGTTTATCAAAAATAAATTCAGAGCCAAATTGACCATAGTCAAAGCAAACAGGCTAAACCATGCTGGCAGACTCACCTATATCAACTTTGCCCTTGCCTCCATTCTTGTCTACTACATGTCTGCTATCCTTTTCTTTAAGACCTTTATCGAAAACATAAACACCATCATTAGAAGGTTTTGGTGGGCTAGTGTCCAAGACGATAATCCCACTTCTCCCATTGCCTTTTGTTCTGAGGAAGACATCTACCAACCAAAAGAGAATGGAGTCCTGGGCATAGGGACCTATACACCATCAATAAAAGCCTTATCACCTATGCTGTTATGTGGCTGCTAGGATCGAGAGGAGAGAGTCGAGGGGAGCGACGGCGGCTGATGCGCAACAGTACCCACGGCGCTACACTACCGCGGGTACTGTTCACGTGTATGGCTGCGAGGGTGAGAGAGAGCCGGCCGCGGGGCTTTTGCCCACGGCCAGGCAAGAGGGAAGAGATTTCCTTCTTAATTCTTGTTTGATTAGATCGATACATCTCCTCTCCTTATATAGAGAGGTTTACTTGACTCCCAAGCAAGGCTTACTTGACCCTTAAGTAAGCGACCCTTATCTCTAATTAACCCTAACATTAATGGGCTATACATCCAGCCCAGGCCCAATAGGCCCGACGGCGCTACGCAGTGCGCTCTCGCTGGTGACCCCACACCTTCTCCCCGCCAGATGGCTACTAGTCTGCACCGCACAAAGAAGAGCGGAGGGCTTCTGATGGAGAATGAGGTGGAGGGATGCGCCTCCCCAACTGCCGCCCGCAGGGAAAATACAATGCCCACCGCCCGTGGGGGAAACAGCATGCCCGAGATCCCCGACGCAGCGGACGAGATCGAGGTCCTCCGCGTAGCTAAGCGCAACTGGCGGCGGGACCTATGCGGAGGCCGAGGGCGACGTGGTGGAGAGCGTCGGCATCAGGCTGCCGCCGTCCACCCCGCAGTAGAGGACGCCCGAAGCCGAGGCACCGCCATGCGCCATGACAGCCCTGGTGCTCGATAGCGGCGGTAGGTGTGGTTGGGTATTTGATGTGACCACGCCAGCATCGGCGACCTCTCTGACCACCTCGGTGATCTCTCCGACCACCTCGGCGACCTCTCCGACCACTTCACCGACCTCGGCGACCTCTCTGACCTCCTCAGCGATCTCTCTGACCACCTCGGCGACCTCTCCGACCACTTCACCGACCTCGGCAACCTCTCCGACCACCTCACCAGCTGATACACCACTCCAAGTCCTTACTGGACCCATCACCCGTAGCCGCGCCAAAAAGATACAATAAGAGGTGCACGCGCTACTTTGTGAATTTCAATTAAACATTGATGGTAATTTCGAGCTACCTTAGTCATGCATGATGTTATTACTCAGGTTCTCCGAGGAGGAAGACAAGGATACATCAAGGATGGATCAGAAAGAAGAGCTACGTTCGAGTCAATCCAGCATGACAGAACCATCCAGAAGAAACAGTCATATCTTTTGTCTCCCAAAAGCTATGAAGGTGAATGAGCACTTGTTGGAAAGATCTTGAAGCCTAGTTTCCAATGCTGTCATGTCTGACCAGTTTGGAGTGTCCAGCGTGGCGTCCAACCAGTTTTAGTGAAGACTGCTCCGAAGCTCAACAATCTGCATGAAGCTAAAGATCCCGTGCAAAACTGTACCATTCTACAATAATTCGTGGTGCATAGCATACATGGTTGGGAAGATGATGAAGTTAGCTTTCCCACGCATCCAACGGTTCGTCATTTGGATTTTTCAGGAAGGAGTTATGACCAAAATATTGAAAACTGCACAGAAGCCCAGAAGACGCGTGGGAACTGAAGACCACCCCGTGAATGCTCTAGCCAGTTCTTCCTTGTTCTTCCTGGACTTATGAAGAGATTCCTCTAGGATCCACTAGTTCATGCTTTGCGGGTTCCAGTACGGCTGCCCCGCCTTGTGTGGATTAGCTCCAGATGTGGTTCTACGGTCGTTCGGAGATTGAGTCGAAGTCTTCGTGGTTTCGGTGTCTCTCACCCCGTCGCTTGGTCGCATCCAACCTTGGACAGGTATAAAGCTAGTTACTCCGCTGTTCTTTAGCAAGTTACCTTTGCTTCCCGCTGCCTTGTTGCAAGTTATCTTGATTGAGACCTACTATCGTGAAGATCGGGCCAACTCCCGTACTAAAATAGTTTCAGTACCTATCATGTGGTATCAGAGCTTCGGATTTACACGGTAGGTCTTGCCATCATCCACATCGTTATCCTTGATTAATCTACTTCATATATTTATGTTTATTCATATCCTATAGTCCAAAGCCACACAAAAAAATACCTATAACCATTTTGAGGTACTATTACGTTGTGTTTTGTGTTCATCGAGTTGCTAGTCACCACCGTTTATATAAATTGAGTTGTTTCGTTCGTTACCATTGTCAGTGTTATAAAAAAAGAGAGGATAAAAAAAAGGATTAGTTTCAAAAAAAGGAGAAGTGAAAAGAAGTTGAAGGATCTATGTTGCGGTGTATTGCTAAAAATTTCAGTTTACATATTTGAGTTGGTGGTAATCTTGTTAGTAGCAACGTCGTGTCTTTGAGCACATCAAACCACTCGGTTGGCAGTACCGTAGCCCTCCTTGTTAGCCACCTATAGCTCCACCAAAATCTGAACCAGGACGTTTGATTCGTAATCCTTACGACCTCTCTACCACCTCCGTTGAAGCTGCCACACCAGCACCGTCACGGTCCTTGAGAACAAGCAAGAACTTGGGTAAGTAAGAGGTGAGATTGTGTGTTTTCCACAAATTTACCTATTTCACTTTTTCTTGCATCTAGTCTCACATGGCAAGATCCAATTCGAGTGTTCATGGTGGGGACCACATATATGAAGAACCCCCTGTTGCATGGGCGGAGCTACGCCAAATGGCCAACTTGCTCTTGGCGGCGATGGAGAGGATGTTCAACGAACGTCTCCCTACAGCGGGTGGTGGAGGTCCACAACATCAATATGAAGACAATCACCGTGAAGAATTTGGTGATGAAAATTCTAGTTTGGGTGCTGGATTTCATGGCCGCAACGGCAATGGTCGTGGTGGTCAGGGTGAAAGGCGTCGTGCTGATTTTGATCAGCGCGGTGGTGGATGGTGTGCTGAATTTGATCATCAGCATGGAGGAGGACGTGGACGTGATCGTCATGTACATTTTGATGATGAAGATGAGGTTCATGATGAGTATGAGGAGGGATTTGATGATAATGAAAATCCTTTTGGTCACCATGGGCATTTTGGACAGCCACATGAACATCGTCGTGGTGCTGGTCATGATGGGGAAATTCCTCGTGGTCGTCGCCATAGAGATGATTTGGATAGCACTGCTCGTGTAAAGTTAAGTGTTCCAAAATTTTTAGGGAAAGAAAATGTTGATGCTTATCTTGAATGGGAGGAGCAATGAGATCAGATTTTTAGAGTGCATAATTTTTAGAGTGCATAATCTTTCTGATCAAAGGCGTGTCAATCTAGCTTTTGTTGAGTTTTCAGGTTACGCTCTCACATGGTGGAACCAAGTTCAAGAAAATCAACGTGTGTTGGGACGTGACCATATCAACACATGGGCTAAGATGAAGAGAGTGATGAGAAGACGCTTTGTGCCATCAAGCTATCATCGTGACCTCCGCAATAGATTACAAACATTGAGACAAGGATCAAAATATGTTGATGACTACTTCAAGGAGATGGAGTTACTCTTGGTGAGATCTGTAATTAGGGAAGATGAAGAGTCAAAAATGGCAAGATTTTTGAATGGTCTCAATGAAGAAATTTTAGGTTTTGTTGAGATGTTTCCATATCATAATTTGCAAGACAATGTTGACCAAGCTATTCGCACTGAGAGGAAAATTCAGCAAGAGGGATGAAGAAGGTCTTATGGGAGCCAATCAATTTCAGCCCCATGGCGTCGGCAGCAGCCCGGTACCTTTATTTGTGGGGGAAGATCACAAGGAGTTGCTACTAGTCCTCCATCCATTGGTGCTGCAAAGACAACGGTTTCTACTACTTCTTCACCTGCAATTCAGCAAGAACAACGACGATCTGCTGCAAGCACAGCTACCCCTCCTGCTACATCAGCTGCTGCTTCTTCTTCCCATACCGGAGGCATTGTTTGTCACAAGTGCCCAGGTAGAGGACATGTTGCTGCTCAATGTCCTAGTCGAAGGACCATGATTATAAATGAGCAAGGTGAATGGGAATCTGAAAGCGAACCTAAGGAAGAAGCTCCAATATATGATGAAGAAATTATGCAAGATAAAGGTGATGAAATTCAACCTGATGATGGAGACAACAATTGCTTCATTTCTCGCCGAGTGCTTAGTGTTACTGCTGTCCAAGAAGAGAATAATCAGCGGCACAATCTTTTTCACACCCGGGGCAAGATCAAGGACAAGTTGTGTCAAATCATTGTTGACAATGGCAGCTGCAATAATATTGCAAGTCGAGAATTAGTTGAAAAATTGGGACTGAAACAGCGGCGCCACCCTTCTCCATACAAGATGCAATGGTTAAATGATTGTGGTGCGCTGCGTGTAACAAATATTGTGACCGTTTCCTTCTCCATTGGGCGGTAGAATGATCATGTGGAGTGTGATGTGGTTCCAATGGATGCATGCCAATTGCCAATAAGATTGTTCTCATGTACAAAGGAGAGCGCATCACTTTGCTTCCCTTGTCAATGGAGGAGATTGTGAGAGATGATCTGAAAAGAAAACAGTGAGCAAGCGAGAACCACTTACGAGTGACACACAAACAAAGTGAGGGAGTGTTTCCAAAGCCAAATAAAACTCCACAGCTACAAAGAACCGAGCCAAAGGGAAAAGAAGGTTTAGTGATGATGGCTAGGAACTGGGATTTAAAAGAATTGAGTGAACCCAATGTTGTGTTTTATGTACTCCTATACAAGGACAATTTTCTTGTCACTAACGACTTACCCTCTACTTTGCCTAGTGTTGTTTTTGATGTGCTATAGGAATATGAAGATGTGTTTCCTGAGGAAGTACCACCAGGGCTGCCACCAAAGAGAGGGATTGAACATCAAATCGATCTTGTTCCTGGTGCTCCACTCCCTAACCGTGCACCATATCGCACCAATCCGGAAGAAACAAAAGAAATTCAGCGCCAAGTGCAGGAGCTCATCAACAAAGGTTATGTAAAGGAAAGTCTATCACCTTGTGTTGTTCATGTCCTTTTAGTTCCAAAAAAAGATGGCTCTTGGAGAATGTGTGTTGATTGCCGAGCCATTAATAACATCACCATAAGGTATAGACATCCCATACCTTGACTAGATGCTATGCTTGATGAACTTAGTAGTGCTATCATATTCACTAAAATTGATTTAAGAAGTGGATATCACCAGATTTGCATGAAAGAAGGAGATGAATGGAAAACAACTTTTAAAACAAAATTTGGGTTGTATGAATGGTTGGTAATGCCTTTCGGGTTAACCAATGCACCAAGTACATTTATGAGATTGATGAATCATGTGCTTAGAGCTTTCATTGGCAAGTTTGTTGTCTTTTACTTTGATGACATCTTAATTTATAGCAAGTCTCTTGATGAACATGTTGAACATATCCAATGTGTGCTTGCTGTCCTACGTGAACAGAAATTGTATGCTAACCTTGAGAAGTGCACCTTTTGCACCGAGAAGGTAGTCTTTCTTGGATTTGTTGTTACAGGACAAGGACTGGAGGTAGATGAAGAAAAGATCAAGGTTGTATGAGACTGGACGCCTCCACAGAACATGAGCCAAGTCAGAAGCTTCCTTGGACTTGCTGGTTTCTATCGGCGGTTCGTGAAGGATTTCAGCATTATTGCTGCACCAATCAATGAGCTGACCAAGAAAGAAGTGCTTTTCAAGTGGGGAGAAGCACAACAGAAGGCATTTGAAGAATTGAAGATGAAGTTAACAACAACCCCAGTCCTTGCCCACCCAGATTTTGGTAAGACATTTGAAATAGAATGTGATGCAAGTGGAGTTGGGATTGGAGGTGTGCTCATGCAAGAACGAAGGCCAATTGCATACTTCAGTGAAAAGCTAAGTGGTCCAACTCTAAATTATTCAGTTTATGATAAAGAATTATATGCTCTCGTTCGGAGTTTGGAAACTTGGCAATATTACCTTTTTTCCTAAAGAATTTGTGATACATTCAGATCATGAATCATTGAAACACCTTAAAGGACAACTAAAACTGAATACAAGGCATGCAAAATGGTGCGAATTCATTGAGTTATTTCCCTATATTGTCAAGTACAAGAAAGGAAAAGAGAATGTTGTAGCAGATGCTTTGTCTCGACGTCACACTTTGCTAACCCAACTTGACGCTAAGATTCTTGGCTTAGAAAGCATAAAAGATTTATATGCAACTAATTCATATTTTGCTGAACCATATTCCAAGTGTTGAGTAGGCAAAGGATGGGAAAAATTTCATGTGAATAATGGGTTTTTGTTTTGAGCTAACAAACTCTGTATTCTAGATTGCTCTGTTCGAATTTTACTTGTGTAGGAAGCCCACGCAGGAGGACTCATGGGACATGTCGGTGCCAAGAAGACAGAACAAGTCCTTACCGACCACTTCTTTTGGCCAAAGATGAGAAGAGATGTGGAGAGACATGTTCTTCGCTGCGAATCATGCCACAAAGCTAAGTCCTGTGTGATACCTCATGGATTATACACTCCTCTGCCTATTCCTGGTGTGCCTTGGGAAGATATCTCCATGGATTTTGTTCTTGGTTTACCTCGAACCAAGCGGGGAAGGGATTCCATCTTTGTTGTGGTTGATCGTTTTAGCAAAATGGCACATTTTATTCCATGCCACAAGAGCGATGATGCTTCACATATCGCTGAATTGTTTTTCAAAGAAATTGTACGACTACATGGAGTGCCACGAACCATTGTTTCTGATCGTGACCCTAAATTTTTGAGTTATTTTTGGAAAACTTTGTGGGGCAAACTTGGAACACGGTTGATGTTCTCTACGACCTGTCATCCACAAACGGATGGACAAACTAAAGTTGTGAACCGTACTCTATCAATGCTACTGCGAGCTATCCTCAAGAAGAACTTGAAACTTTGGGAAGAAAGTTTGCCACATGTCGAATTTGCATACAACAGGGCTGTACACTCGACCATGTCCATTTGAAATTGTATATGGGTTTAAACCCACTGCTCCCATAGATCTTTTGCCTTTACCTATGCAGGAACGTGTAAACTTCGATGCAAGTAAGCGAGCCGAGTTTGTCAAGAACCTTCATGATAGAGCTCGAACAAACCTTGAAAAGATGACAAGGATGTATGAGAAGCACACCAATAAAGGTCAAAGGAAGGTGTTATTTGAACCAGGAGACTTGGTTTGGGTGCATCTACATAAAACAAAGTTTCTGAACAACGCAAAAACAAGTTGCAAGCCCGAGTGATGGCCCATTCAAAGTGCTACGCAAGATCAACGACAACGCTTATGAAATTGATCTACCTAGTACTTATGGTGTGAGTACCAGTTTTAATGTGGCCGACCTATCTCCATTCTTTGGATTGGAAGAGTCGAGGATGACTCTTTTTCAAGGGGGGAGGATGATGTGACCACGCCAGCGTCGGCGACCTCTCCGACCACCTCGGTGATCTCTCCGACCACCTCAGCGACCTCTCCGACCACTTCACCGACCTCGGCGACCTCTCCGACCACCTCGATGATCTCTCCGACCACCTCGGTGACCTCTCCGACCACTTCACCGACCTCGGCAACCTCTCCGACCACCTCACCAGCTAATACACCACTCCAAGTCCTTACTAGACCCATCACCCGTAGCCGCGCCAAAAAGATACAACAAGAGGTGCACGTGCTACTTTGTGAATTTCAATTAAACATTGATGGTAATTTCAAGCTACCTCAGTCATGCATGTTGTTATTACTCAGGTTCACCGAGGAGGAAGACAAGGATACATCAAGGATGGATCAGAAAGAAGAGCTGCGTTCGAGTCAATCCAGCATGACAGAACCATCCAGAAGAAATAGTCATTTCTTTTGTCTCCCAAAAGCTATGAAGGTGAATGAGCACTTGTTGGAAAGATCTTGAAGACTAGTTTCCAATGCTATCATGTCCGACCAGTTTGGAGTGTCCAGCGTTGCGTCCGACCAGTTTTAGTGAAGACTGCTCCAAAGCTCAACAGTCTGCATGAAGGTAAAGATCCCGTGCAAAACTGTATCATTCTACAATAATTCGTGGTACATAGCATACATGGTTGGGAAGATGATGAAGTTAGCTTTCCCACGCATCCAATGGTTCGTCATTTGGATTTTTCAGGAAGGAGTTATGACCAAAATATTGAAAACTGCACAGAAGCCCAGAAGACGCGTGGGAACTGAAGACCACCTCATGAATGCTCTAGCCAGTTGTCCTTCCACCTCCCAACGTGGCTTCTTTAGTTCACATCTATCTTAGAGACTTCTCATAGTATAAATACCACCTCTAGGCTACTAGAAAAGGACTTTTTGATGATTTGATAATTCCAGTGATATTGCAGCCGAGCTGCCGAGTGCTTACTCAAACCCTTGTTCTTCCTTGTTCTTCTTGGACTTGTGAAGAGATTCCTCTAGGATCCACTAGTTCGTGCTTTGCGGGTTCCAGTACGGCTGCCCCGCCTTGTGTGGATTAGCTCCGGTTGTGGTTCTGCGGTCGTTCGGAGATCGAGTCGAAGTCTTCGTGGTTTCGGTGTCTCTCTCCCGTCGCTTGGTCGCATCCAACCTTGGCCAGGTATAAAGCTAGTTACCCCGCTGTTCTTCAGCAAGTTACATTTGCTTCTCGCTGCCTTGTTGCAAGTTATCTTGATTGAGACCTACTGTCGTGAAGATCAGGCCAACTCCCGTACTGAAATAGTTTCAGTACCTATCATGTGGTATCAGAGCTTTGGATTTACATGGTAGGTCTTGCCATTATCCACATCGTTATCCTTGATTAATCTACTTCATATATTTGTGTTTATTCATATCCTATAGTCCAAAGCCACACAAAAAAATACCTATAACCATTTCGCGGTACTGTTACGTTGTGTTTTGTGTTCATCGAGTTGCTAGTCACCACCGTTTATATTAATTGAGTTGTTTTGTTCGTTACCATTGTCAGTGTTATAAAAAAAGAGAGGATAGAAAAAGGATTAGTTTCAAAAAAAAGGAGAAGTGAAAAGAAGTTGAAGGATTTGTGTTGCGATGTATTGCTAAAAATTTTAGTTTACATATTTGAGTTGGTGGTAATCTTGTTAGTAGCAACGTCGTGTCTTTGAGCACATCAAACCACTCGGTTGGCAGTACCGTAGCCCTCCTTGTTAGCCACCTATAGCTCCACCAAAACCTAAACCGGGATGTTCGATTTGTAATCCTTATGACCTCTCTACCACCTCCGTTGAAGCTGCCACACTAGCACCGTCACGGTCCTTGAGAACGAGCAAGAACTTGGGTAAGTAAGAGGTGAGATTGTGTGTTTTCCACAAATTTACCTATTTCACTTTTTCTTGCAATTAGTCTCACATGGCAGGATCCAATTCGAGTGTTCATGGTGGGGACCACGGAGATGAAGAACCCCCTGTTGCACGGGCGGAGTTACGCCAAATGGCCAACTTGCTCTTGGCGGCGATGGAGAGGATGTTCAACGAACGTCTCCCTGCAGCAGGTGGTGAAGGTCCACAACATCAACATGAAGACAATCATCGTGAAGAATTTGGTGATGAAAATTCTAGTTTGGGTGCTGGATTTCATGGCCGCAACGGCAATGGTCGTGGTGGTCAGGGTGAAAGGCGTCGTGCTGATTTTGATCAGCGCGGTGGTGGACGGTGTGCTGAATTTGATCATCAGTGTGGAGGAGGACGTGGACGTGATCGTCGTGTACATTTTGATGATGAAGATGAGGTTCATGATGAGTACGAGGAGGGATTTGATGATAATGAAAATCCTTTTGGTCACCATGGGCATTTTGGACAGCCACGTGAACATCGTTGTGGTGCTGGTCATGATGGGGAAATTCCTCGTGGTCGTCGCCATAGAGATGATCTGGATAGCATTGCTCGTGTAAAGTTAAGTGTTCCAAAATTTTCAGGGAAAGAAAATATTGATGCTTATCTTGAATGGGAGGAGCAATGTGATCAAATTTTTAGAGTGCATAATCTTTCTGATCAAAGGCGTGTCAAACTAGCTTCTGTTGAGTTTTCAGGTTATGCTCTCACATGGTGGAACCAAGTTCAAGAAAATCAACGTGTGTTGGGACGTGACCATATCAACCGATGGGCTGAGATGAAGAGAGTGATGAGAAGACGCTTTGTGCCATCAAGCTATCATCGTGACCTCCGCAATAGATTACAAACCTTGAGACAAGGATCAAAATCTGTTGATGACTACTTCAAGGAGATGGAGTTACTCTTGGTGAGATCTATAATTAGGGAAGATGAAGAGTCAAAAATGGCAAGATTTTTGAATGGTCTCAATGAAGAAATTTTAGGTTTTGTTGAGATGTTTCCATATCATAATTTGCAAGACCTTGTTGACCAAGCTATGCACACCGAGAGGAAAATTCAGCAAGAGGGACGAAAAAGGTCTTATGGGAGCTAATCAATTTCAGCCCTATGGCGTCGGCAGCAGCCCGGTACCTTTATTGGTGGGGGAAGATCACAAGGAGTTGCTACTAGTCCTCCATCCATTGGTGCCGCAAAGACAACAGTTTCTACTGCTTCTTCACCTGCAATTCAGCAAGAACAACGATGATCTGCTACAAGCACAGCAACCCCTCCTGCTGCATCAGCTGCTGCTTCTTCTTCCCATACCCGAGGCATTGTTTGTCACAAGTGCCCAGGTCGAGGACATGTTGCTGCTCAATGTCCTAGTCGAAGGACCATGATTATAAATGAGCAAGGTGAATGGGAATCTGAAAACGAACCTAAGGAAGAAGCTCCAATATATGATGAAGAAATTATGCAAGATAAAGGTGATGAAAATCAACCTAATGATGGAGACAACAATTGCTTCATTTCTCGCCGAGTGCTTAGTGTTGCTGCTGTCCAAGAAGAGAATAATCAGCGGCACAATCTTTTTCACACCCGGGGCATGATCAAGGACAAGTTGTGTTAAATCATTGTTGACAATGGCAGCTGCAATAATATTGCAAGTCGAGAATTAGTTGAAAGATTGGGACTGAAACAGCGGCGCCACCCTTCTCCATACAAGATGCAATGGTTAAATGATTCTGGTGCGCTGCGTGTAACAAATATTGTGACCGTTTCCTTCTCCATTGGGCGGTACAATGATCATGTGAAGTGTGATGTGGTTCCAATGGAAGCATGCCAATTGCCAATAAGATTGTTCTCTTGTACAAAGGA
Source organism: Miscanthus lutarioriparius (assembly GCA_904845875.1). Lineage (NCBI taxonomy): Eukaryota > Viridiplantae > Streptophyta > Magnoliopsida > Poales > Poaceae > Miscanthus > Miscanthus lutarioriparius. Next base: position 46,632,549 of record CAJGYO010000018.1, on the reverse strand, counting down.
GAGCGCATCACTTTGCTTCCCTTGTCACTGGAGGAGATTGTGAGAGATGATCTGAAAAGAAAACAGCGAGCAAGCGAGAACCACTTACGAGTGACACACAAACATAGTGAGGGAGTGTTTCTAAAGCCAAATAAAACTCCACAGCTACAAAGAACCGAGCCAAAGGGAAAAGAGGGTTTAGTGATGATGGCTAGGAAGGGGGATTTAAAAGAATTGAGTGAACCCAATGTTGTGTTCTATGTACTCCTGTATAAGGACAATTTTCTTGTCACTAACGACTTACCCTCTACTTTGCCTAGTGTTGTTTTTGATGTGCTACAGGAATATGAAGATGTGTTTCCTGAGGAAGTACCACCAGGGCTGCCACCAAAGAGAGGGATTGAACATCAAATCGATCTTGTTCCTGGTGCTCCACTCCCTAACCATGCACCATATCGCACCAATCCGGAGGAAACAAAAGAAATTCAGCGCCAAGTGCAGGAGCTCATCAACAAAGGTTATGTAAAGGAAAGTCTATCACCTTGTGTTGTTCCTGTCCTTTTAGTTCCAAAAAAAGATGGCTCTTGGAGAATGTGTGTTGATTGCCGAGCCATTAATAACATCACCATAAGGTATAGACATCCCATACCTTGACTAGATGGTATGCTTGATGAACTTAGTGGTGCTATCATATTCACTTAGATTGATTTAAGAAGTGGATATCACCAGATTCGCATGAAAGAAGGAGATGAATGGAAAACAACTTTTAATACAAAATTTGGGTTGTATGAATGGTTGGTAATGCCTTTCGGGTTAACCAATGCACCAAGTACATTTATGAGATTGATGAATCATGTACTTAGAGCTTTCATTGACAAGTTTGTTGTCATTTACTTTGATGACATTTTAATTTACAGCAAGTCTCTTGATGAACATGTTGAACATATCCAATGTGTGCTTGCTGTCCTACGTGAACAGAAATTGTATGCTAACCTTGAGAAGTGCACCTTTTGCACCGAGAAGGTAGTCTTTCTTGGATTTGTTGTTACAGGACAAGGAGTGGAGGTAGATGAAGAAAAGATCAAGGCTGTACGAGACTGGACGCCTCCACAGAATGTGAGCCAAGTCAGAAGCTTCCTTGGACTTGCTGGTTTCTATCGGCGGTTCGTGAAGGATTTCAGCACTATTGCTGCACCAATCAATGAGCTGACCAAGAAAGAAGTGCTTTTCAAGTGGGGAGAAGCACAACTGAAGTCATTTGAAGAATTGAAGATGAAGTTAACAACAGCCCTAGTCCTTGCCCCCCTAGATTTTGGTAAGACATTTGAAATAGAATGTGATGCAATTGGAGTTGGGATTGGAGGTGTGCTCATGCAAGAACGAAGGCCAATTGCATACTTCAGTGAAAAGCTAAGTGGTCCAACTCTAAATTATTCAGTTTATGATAAAGAATTATATGCTCTCGTTTAGAGTTTGGAAACTTGGCAACATTACCTTTTTTCCTAAAGAATTTGTGATACATTCAGATCATGAATCATTGAAACACCTTAAAGGACAACTAAAACTGAATAGAAGGCATGCAAAATGGTGTGAATTCATTGAGTCATTTCCCTATATTGTCAAGTACAAGAAAGGAAAAGAGAATGTTGTAGCAGATGCTTTGTCTCGACGTCGCACTTTGCTAACCTAACTTGACGCTAAGATTCTTGGCTTAGAAAGCATAAAAGATTTATATGCAACTGATTCATATTTTGCTGAACCATATTCCAAGTGTTGAGAAGGCAAAGGATGGGAAAAATTTCATGTGAATAATGGGTTTTTGTTTCGAGCTAACAAACTCTGTATTCCAGATTGCTCTGTTCGAATTTTACTTGTGCAGGAAGCCCACGCAGGAGGACTCATGGGACATTTCGGTGCCAAGAAGACAGAACAAGTCCTTACCGACCACTTCTTTTGGCCAAAGATGAGAAGAGATGTGGAGAGACATGTTCTTCGCTGCGAATCATGCCACAAAGCTAAGTCCTGTGTGATACCTCATGGATTATACACTCCTCTGCCTATTCCTGGTGTGCCTTGGGAAGATATCTCCATGGATTTTGTTCTTGGTTTACCTCGAACCAAGCGGGGAAGGGATTCCATCTTTGTTGTGGTTGATCGTTTTTGCAAAATGGCACATTTTATTCCATGCCGCAAGAGCGATGATGCTTCACATATCGCTGAATTGTTTTTCAAAGAAATTGTACGACTACATGGAGTGCCACGAACCATTGTTTCTGATCGTGACCCTAAATTTTTGAGTTATTTTTGGAAAACTTTGTGGGGCAAACTTGGAACACGGTTGATGTTCTCTACGACCTGTCATCCACAAACGGATGGACAAACTAAAGTTGTGAACCGTACTCTATCAATGCTACTGCGAGCTATCCTCAAGAAGAACTTGAAACTTTGGGAAGAAAGTTTGCCACATGTCGAATTTGCATACAACAGGGCTGTACACTCGACCATGTCCATTTGAAATTGTATATGGGTTTAAACCCACTGCTCCCATAGATCTTTTGCCTTTACCTATGCAGGAACGTGTAAACTTCGATGCAAGTAAGCGAGCCGAGTTTGTCAAGAACCTTCATGATAGAGCTCGAACAAACCTTGAAAAGATGACAAGGATGTATGAGAAGCACACCAATAAAGGTCAAAGGAAGGTGTTATTTGAACCAGGAGACTTGGTTTGGGTGCATCTACGCAAAGATAGGTTTCCTGAACAACGCAAAAACAAGTTGCAAGCCCGAGCTGATGGCCCATTCAAAGTGCTACGCAAGATCAACGACAACGCTTATGAAATTGATCTACCTAGTACTTATGGTGTGAGTACCAGTTTTAATGTGGCCGACCTATCTCCATTCTTTGGATTGGAAGAGTCGAGGATGACTCTTTTTCAAGGGGGGAGGATGATGTGACCACGCCAGCGTCGGCGACCTCTCCGACCACCTCGGTGATCTCTCCGACCACCTCAGCGACCTCTCCGACCACTTCACCGACCTCGGCGACCTCTCCGACCACCTCGATGATCTCTCCGACCACCTCGGCGATCTCTCCGACCACCTCACCAGCTAATACACCACTCCAAGTCCTTACTGGACCCATCACCCGTAGCCACGCCAAAAAGATACAACAAGAGGTGCACGCGCTACTTTGTGAATTTCAATTAAACATTGATGGTAATTTCAAGCTACCTCAGTTGTGCATGTTGTTATTACTCAGGTTCACCAAGGAGGAAGACAAGGATACATCAAGGATGGATCAGAAAGAAGAGCTGCGTTCGAGTCAATCCCAGCATGATAGAAAGTCGGACATTCGGGGATCGACTGCCCCGAAACCCGTGAAGACGCCGCATATATCAACAATGGGTTCCGATAAAATAATAACAGGTGAAACAATTAATCCCACCTGTAAGGAGGTAATTCAAAGTTCAATTCAAACCAACCCTCCTTGAAAGACCTAGTTTTTGGTCAAGCTAAAATAAATGAAAATCTTACTAAAAAGTTAATGTTTAATGATAAAATGCTTGAAAATATAAATTCTAAAATTGAAAGTTTGTCTTCCTCTATTAAGAATCAATTGAGCTTTAATAAAATGATTGAAACATAATTAGCTCAAATTGCTGCTGCTATCCCTGTCAATAATGAAGGAAAAATCCCGGGGCAGCCCGAGAATTCCTTTGAAAAAGTTAATGTGGTAACCACGAGGGGTGGTAAGTCCACTCGTGATCCACGAAACTCTAACAATAAAGCAGAAAAGGCACAAGAGCAACAGGAGGAAGGATCTTCTTCGTCTCCAAAAACACAAAAAGATCAAGAAGAAGAGGGAACGACACCACAAGACTTTGTTGACACAAGCTGTTTGTTGTTCCCCACAAGAAATAGAAAGCAAGCTGTGGATGAGCAATTCGCTCGCTTTGTTGAGATGACGGAGAAGATAGACATGAGTGTCCCATTAATGGACGTCTTACATGTACCTTCTTATGCAAATATATCAAAGACATCATCAACAACATGCGACCATTGCCATCCACGGAGGTCATAAAGCTGACGGAAGAGTGTAGCATAGCTATACTCAACTGTCTACCAGAAAAGAAGGACCCTAGGTGCCTCACAATCACATGCTCAATCGGGGCCCAGTGGTTTGATCATGCCTTGTGCGACCTGGGGGCTAGCGTCAGCGTGAAGCCCAAGGTCGTATTGGACAAGTGGAACCTTATGCATCTAGCGCCAACGCCAATGATGCTCCAGCTGGCCGATTCTACAGTCCGCTATCGTCAGGGATTGCCAAAGATATCCCGGTGAAAATCTGGGGTTACTTTGTCCCAGTCGACTTCGTGGTACTAGACATGGAAGCAACAAAGGAATCACCCCTCATCCTTGGGTGACCTTTCCTTAGTACCGTAGGAGCACAAATTGATGTTGGAGCTAGAGAAATCCACTTCAACATCAACGGTAAGGAAGAAAAGTTCAACTTCTGGCCCAGACAGGAGCAATGCTCCATGATAAGAATCAAATACGGGCCGGATCCACAAGGCATTAAAGAGGTTGAGATTCAACATCAATTGATGGATAGCCTAGTCAAGAAAAACAAAGAAATTAAAAAGAGGCTAGAGCAGAAAAAGAACAATCCAAAATAAAAAGAAGAAACCCCAAAGGTTGTTCCCACACCTCCCAAGAAGAATATTAAGGTGTGGAAACAAAAGGACGAAGCTCCAAAGACCATCCCCACACCACCAAAGAAGATCAACATGGTGTGGAGAGTGAAAGTACCGACATCTGCATCCACTTCTCCTGGATCAGATGTCCCTTCATCGAGCAAGAAGTGAAAGGAGAAACGTCCTGCTCATTGGACTTTAAACGATGAGCCCTTGTCGAAGGTAAATCGGTAGTTATCTTTTACAATTATAATTTACTAAATAAAAGTTACTTAGAATCCCTATATAGTAAAACTATAGATTACGCATTAATTAATTATGCTAAAATAATAATAATTAGTTCACCTTTCATCTATCAAATAAAAATTGTTTATCCTTCCATGTTCTATACAAGTATGCTTTGGTTTGGAGTATGGTTAGTGATCAATCATACTTTCATTGGCCTTTCAAATTAAGCATGGTGCTTAGATTGATTAGCCTACCTTGATCAAATGTTTAGTTTGATCATTGTACCAAAACTACTAAAGTATAGACATGGGTGGAATAAACAAAGATATAAACCTACTAGTAAAATCGTATAAAAATAGATGCAAATAACCTGCCTCGGAGTCATCATCGAGCAACATCCCGGACCATCAGCTTAGAGCTAGCTTGGGAGAGGACCCCCGTAGAGGTACCTTGTATCTTTTCGCATTTTTAAATTTTCATATTTATTTTCTGCATTTATTTATTTATTAAGCATTTAAAAAAATCTAAAAATTACAAAATACCAAAAAAATAAAATATGATAAAAACAACAAAAATATTAATTCTACTTTTCATATGTGTTTTAAGAATGTTTAGTTTCTCCTAAGTTGAAATGATGAATAGTTGCTCCGTCTATAATTCATCTGTGCCTAGGCTGTAACTTAGTATTCCCCAAGATTTGAATTTGTCGGCTAAAATTGTCTCATGCTAAAAATGTGAAAACTTCTAGGTTACAAATGCATGCTCTTTTTTCTAAGTTGTTGCGAGTTATGATATGGTACAAATAGAATTTGCTATGATTTTGTTCTAAGAGAAACTAGACATCTGGAGTTTTCAATCTCAAAAATGCTAAAATGAAAAATTTCTCAATGATTATGATTACCTACCAAGGCCATATGACACAAAATTCAAATACAGAACCTTAATCATATGCTACTTGTTGTTGCATTGAGCTTTGTCAAATTATTTGTGACCCTTGTTGAGATTCTCGTCATGCACCCATGATAAAGATTCACGTACACCCACAAATAAACTGCTAACTCTTACACTAAGATTTATGCAAAAACATGTTTTTTCACCCACCAAAATTATTGCTCCATCCATTTATCATGAGTCTCTCTTTTTAAAGTTCCATATGCCAAATAGAAAACTATGGGCTATGCTAAAAAAAAGAAAATAAAAGAAAAAAATATCCATGACAAAAAGCATGAGAGAAAAAAATGCATGCCTAAGGGCATGAAGAAAAGAAAAGAAAAAAAGAAAGAAAGAAATAAGATAGCCCATACATTCAAATAAAAGACATTCCTACAAAAAGGGAGAGATCCATGATCAAAGGAGTAGAAAAATATCTTAGAAATAGGAAGTTTATAAAAATTCCACACACTTGCACGTCTTAATCAAAGTGTATGACTTGCATCTCCTTGGATTCGGTTTTTGACTTAGCAAAATATGTGATGCAAGTATGCCTCAATTTCATTCCTACCCAAAACTTTACCAAAAAGCCTTTAGTGGTAGGATGAAAAGAAGGCAAAATATCAAATGCCTTAGTGAGGTTTTATACACATTGAGTGATCAAGTGAATCATTTGAGGAACTTATTTTTTTTTTGCAAAAACTTATAAAAACCTCCGGATAGAAGGTTGATCAAGGAATGAATGACTGGTAATTCTGTTATAACCGTTCTATCTTGCATCCACCTTAGAACTTGGAAAAGCTATATGCCCCACAGGGATCAGGGTAAAGGGTGGATAAAAATGCTGACTTATTTAAATTGCAAAAGAATACTTTGTTATAGGTATAGCACTTATGAAATATATTTGGCATAGTAGCAACTCCTGATCAACAACTAATGACTTAGCTTTTTCTCAGGACGAGCAAAGGTTAAGCTTAGTGGATTTTGTTGGCGGTCCTTAACAACCATATCTGACCACCAAATAAGATCTAAAACAGGAGAAATAAACAAACTTATGACACATGTGCTTTTACTATTGACATAGTTCCACTTGTATTGCAAGATTACTATTTTGTAGGACTTACACTAGAATACAATGGAATTATAGTCGAGATACGCCATCAAAGAAAGCGTAATGCATATCCTACACCAAAGAATAAGAGGACAACCCATCTAACCATTGAATCTAGGCCGAGCACCGGCGCAGGAGTGGCCCAGGCCCATTCAGGAACTGACCACGCGAAGGTGGTGGCGAATGGGCTGGCCTAGGTTGCGGCCGCACCTAGGGTCGGTTTGGGGCAGTTTCCTAATTTAACTACCACCAAACCAACCTCTAGCTAGTATAAGAAGAGAGGTGGAGTTCATTCTCAACACACACACCATTTGGAGTCTACACACCTCACTACCACCTCTTGTACTTTTTACTTTTAGTAGTCTTTTGTGAGCTAGCAAAGCTATCAAGGAGAGCTTGGCTCCTTGGAAGCAGAGTGAAATCTTGGTGTGAATACTATGAGGAATTCTTCCAAAGTCTTGCTCTCATTTTATCAATATAGTTGTGCTATTGAGCAAGAGTATAGTTTTCATGTTATAATGTTGACATATAAACTAGCATATAGTTTCTATGTTATGAACTTAACATGTAAAACATTATGCTTAATCATTCATACAACTTATATGGTTAGAATTAGAACTAAGTTGAGGTGGTGGTTCGTCGTTCCTTCGGGTTTGCTCATGTCCTGTGCTTGTCGATCCGTAGGGTTAGAGTTCTGGGGTGATGTGGGTAGTTTCTTTGGACATGGGCGTGGTGCTCGGGTACACAGGAACCTTCGGATATGATGGTGCTCCACGGTTGAGGGTGTTGACATGAAAATTTGGTTCAAGAAGAAAGGACCTCGGGGTCTAAATCAGTCAAAGGAAGGCCTAGATATTCAGCAAGGATTGGCTAACCTGGTTGCCATCAAGATGACGTCATCAAAGGTATGGGCCCTATTGGCAGGATCTGCAAGATATGAAGCAAGAAGATGCGTCGGGTGTTGCGGGGTCAAAATCATGGCAAGCATGTTGTTCGAGTCAGTGTCAGAGTATGGGGTCTCCGGTGGCTCGGCTGGACTCGAGAACACAAGAATCATGCAGAGAAGACGCAACATTTTATCCTGGTTTAGGACAATTTGGTCCCAAAATCTAGCAGTTGATAATTCTTATACTCAAGAGCACCCAAATCTTGGGGGTTACAACAGAGTGTAAAGGAAGAAGATTTGGTAGGGGGTTAGTTCGGTGCTAATCCTATGGCTGCTTCACCATCGGTGGAGTCTTCCCCTCGTCGGAGAGGAAGGAGACTGTTGATGGTCATTAAACTTTGAATTTAGTCATCAACTTTTGCATAGATTGACATGAAAGGAATCACAAACTATAGTTATAGGGTTGATTCTAACAAGTTCCATGAGTTTTGGTTCTCTCACATGTCTTGCAGGAATATTTAATTCTTCAACTAATAAACGTATCCCAAATGATGAATTGGATGCACCATTGCAAAGAGCTCATCGAGATGATCGAAATGGATATATTATTTGCTATATTCGGAGCCCAGAATAAAAAGATATTAATCTCGCAAATAAAGAAGAAGTCCAAGTCATCAGGTGGGGCCCACACAATAGTGCCATGTAGCCAATGGCCAGCGGCCACTTTGTAGGCGCATTGATGCGCGTGGCGGGCTGAGCCCCACGCCGTGGGCATTCGTGGGCACAGTAGGGGACATGACTGGCTCCACGCTGCAGCCACTATCGGTAGGGTGGGGGGTAGGAGACCGTTCCCTCCATTCGTAGGCTGGCACATGGCGGCTGAAGGCCACGCCTCGGGGGCAGGAGCGGGAGCGCGCCGTCGACCACCAGGCCGAACATGTGGCACTGTGGGACTAGCCACCAGGCTGGCTCTGCACAGCGTGCACGCAAGGGAGTAGCTGGGCCGTCTCAACCAGCAGGTTTAGTTGCCCAGAAATCCATTTTTCTCCCAAGAAACACAGACAGAGCATGGTTTTGTTGGTTTGGCTCCGGTTCAGGCATCTAGAGTATGATTCTTCTTCGGTTTTCTGCACAGGTCGGTTGGGGACATCCTTGGTGATGAAGTAAAGTCATCCACCATCTGTACAAGGTTGGTTTGATCCAATGGTTGCTAATAAACGGAGGCGCGGATCGATGATGTGATGATTCCTTGCCCCCTACTCCACCTCGGCCTATATAAAGATGCCCAGACCCCCTTCAAGAGACACACATTTACATACCCTAATTGTAGGAGTGTCCCTTGTTGACGGTAGTTAACACTCATCACAAATCATCAATATACCTTGCATAAATGACTAAAATAGATCACCAACATAGACTTAGGGGTTTAAACTGATAAATTCCATGAGTTTTGGTGAATTTGTATTTCCAACATGATTTAATCAGAAAACCATCAAGGGGGACCTATTCATCAAAGAAAATTATGGAATTCCACCGCGTGATTAGCGTGGGAAAGTTCTAGAAGACTTTAGGAGGCTCGCCACCAAAGCGGGACATGTGTCTCTGACACGTGGGGCCAGCTGGCCCCACCAAGAGGTCTCCCGGCCTCTATGGTCCCCACCTATCATCCTCTTTGTTATGTCAGTTCTCCACCACCTTCTAGGATGTATTTCAACCATTATTTCAAGTTGGTTTGATTCAAGGGCTGAGGATTGACGCTTTGGGCTATATATACCTGGCTGCACCTCCCCCCAGAAACCCTAATTCATTACCATGTTCAAATCCTGAGAGCTAAGAAGCCAAAAACCCTAATTCATATGTCCATCAGGTTTAGAGCTAGCAATCAAGAGAAGATTAATCCTCGATAGGATCTAGTCTTGTATTAGAGAAAGAGAGATAGAATGAGAGGGAAGTGTTCTTCTAGAGCTTGCTTCTGAGATTTCTCTGGTAATCGACTTCTAATTCAAGTAAGCATCTTGTTCATAATATTCTTCAGGTTTGCGACTCTCTTTTGAGTACTTTAATCCGTGTAGCTCCTGGGTTAAAGTAGTATTCGTAGTGTAAGCGTGGTGCTTAGACTCGGTTACTCGTGGATGTACCCTATTTTTCGGACCGGTGGTAGCTCGTGAGGGTGACTCTTATAGCCTCATTGAATCCTTTGTAGTCCACCTCCTATTAGTAGGCCTAGCAAGACTTTGTTACTATAGGAAACATACTCTGCTTGTGTTTTCTCTAGTAATATCCCCAGAATTGAATAATAGAAGACAATACTTACCGAAGTTAGAACTAGAAGACCTTAGCAGTCTCCTCTATGCTCCTATTATCTAGCCTTGATTGTGAAGTTGGGTTAAGTTAGAATCGGTTATTCTCACCCCCGTCCTTTGGGTTCGATATAAAACTGGGTTACTCTCGGTGAAATGCTATAACGGTATGATATCTGTGCGCTTGCGGATTATTCTATGTGCATTAATTTATATTAACATCCCTCTAGATGATTCTCATCTAGTTGAAGTATAGTAAGCCTGATCCTTAGTTCTCTAGTATAAGCCATAGAAAATCCCTCTCTACCCACAAAAACACATTTCTATCTTTACCTTTAGACGACCTTGATTCTTACTAGAACACTTTCATGTTCCCTGTGGATAAATACGATACTCTGGTATACTCCAGGGTGAAAGCTACATTGGTATCCGTGCGCTTGCTGATTTTTTTGTGTGCGTTAATAAATACCAATAAGTTTTCTGGCGCCGTTGCCGGGGAACGGTAGCTATGCTAGTTTAGAATCAAGTCATCCATATATCCCTTTACCTCTTTCAACCACCCCAACAACATGGATTCAACTTCTATCATTCAACTTTAGGCTCCGAAGGGCGAATTATTGGAGCCTCCACCATCATCGCACCCCATTCTTACAGATGGCTATGAGCTTCGTCCTACTTTAATAGCCATGGTTTGGGAGCAATCCTTCTCTGGAATAGAAGACAAAAATCCTTATACCCACCTTCGTGAATTCGAGCAACTGTGTTCTTGCCTGACTATTGCTGGCATGACACAAGATGTCACAGAATCGACCAATTTATAAGAGCACAAGTACAATGGCAGCCCGCAAGCGGTCGCACTATCATACTTGAGCCCATATAAACCCGGTAGTCCGTCGAGTACCACGACGGGTCTCGATAAACGATCCACATAGAACCAAGATCGTACATGATTCAACATATATGTCACATGTTACATAAGGTTCACAGATATAGTTCATTCATCAAATTATGAAATAGAGTTATTACAAACCAATTTCGATAGATAGTAGCGGAAGCAAATTAAAGTTTGAAAGTAGCATTTGCCAACATAGTTCAAATACAGTGCCAACACATGATCACCATCCACAAAAGCATATAGAAGGATTATTAAAGATGCCTGCCCAAGGCTCACTCCTCATCCACGGCGGGATAGAAACAATTCTTGCAATAGCCGTGATAGACGGTACCATCTGCAACAATGAGAATAAAACACTGAGTACAAGAAGGTACTCAGCTAGACTTACCCATCATAAACCAAAAATAAAATGACTCCAAAAATTATGCAAGGCTGTATAAGTGGAGGTAGCTTGACAACATTTTGCATAAAAAATGATTAACTCAATTATACAATTGTACTTTGGTCATCAAGTTCATTATAGCTATTCATCTCTAGATTAGCAACTATCCTATGCCAAACATGTGGTATATCATTTGATAACATACAATAGTAACCATAGCAGGTGTTGTAATTCCATGTTTATTCGAACCATCACATTCTATAGTACAATTACTATGATGTTGGTACAAGCCAAGTTTCTCACTATCCGGGAGAGACGGTGATTCGAATCGATTTCAACTAGCTGAGAATTTATTTCTAACACAAACCCAGGTAGACCAGATCAACGGTAACCTTAGGTCACCTTTGGTACAACTCAAGTCCACATTTTGTGGGGTCGCCCAACGCCGCACAATAAGGGACAACCAGCTGCCAGGATGTTCAGGCCTGGCCTGCCCTTAGGCTCACGTCTGGCTCCCCGCACATCCTTACAACCATCCAGAGTGCTCACTTTTATAGAGCGGGGCCCGACCTGAGTTGAGCTACTCGGCTTTGTGGTCAGAATGAGTTATCCGGCCGGCTAACTGATAGGCATGCGTTCAATCTTGTCAAAAAGCACCAACAACGGTACGGTCCTTAATTGGCACAGACGTAATCACATGAGTCAACATACACATAGACTCCGCCCGACCTCCATTTACTTTACCACATGGTTCTTTTCCACGATAGCAAATATAGCCAACCGTGACTCCGCCCGACCTCGCAGGTGACAGAAAATCACCCGACTTCTATCGGTCTAAGCATGGCTAAGCATATATTCGATCATGGACCTACATAGGGTTAAAGGTATATGTAACTGGACAAGGTAGTTCTATGCATCAAGTGTTTCCAATCAACACTTATAACCTAATGCATCGAACATAAAGGACTCAAGTAGTATTTTGTAAAACACTGGGAGACTTATAATGCTCCGGGGCTTGCCTTTGAGGAAAGAGGTGGGGCGGTGATCCGTGCACTCAGGGAGCTCTTTGGGAGTCTGCTCCTCTTCTCCTAGAGCTATGGCTTGAGGAATCTCCTGTCGATCCCCTTCCTCTTCTTCGTTGAATTCCAGTAATGTTATTTCCTCGGTCAATCCTATATGCATGATCAAGGAATAAGATATCGCGAATGCATGTATGATGACACGTATAAGATGATATAATGTGATGAATGCATCCTCATAAGTATTTTCAATAGCATGGTATTAAAGTAATAACAAGTGCATCTTATTGTACTGAGTAGGTGTATATCTCTTCTCTATTACTTAAGCAAACACTTCTGCAATTTATTTTCTAAACTACAAAATAGTAGCTATTCATTTTAACCATAACTGGAGTTATATACATCAAAATAATATGGTGTAGATATTCTGGAAAGCTTATGAAATTTTCTACAACTTTCTTTTAATACCATTGATGTGATTCAACAGTTATCTAGCTCAAACAATTCAGTCAAACAAATATGTCCAGAAAGTAAACAATTAGGACAACAAAATTCTAACAGCCAAAACTCTTAAACCCTAAGGCCCATGACCATAAAAATTTAACACGAGGTAGATTAGTAAGTTATCTACAACTTTGTTATTAACAAGTTTTACAGAAAATGCCATTATCAACATGAAATCATCTATTCAACCAAAACTATATATGGAGCTATTTATTTGAATTATAAAGCAATAATTAATTAGTTGCATACAACCAATTGCTTATAAGCCTTACTATTAACATACATAGTTCATATGTATCACAAGCACCATAGAAAACATCATGGTCAAGCGTAATTTATTTCTTTAAATGCCTTTATTAATTTAATTAAATAATTAGGGAAATAACAAACATACTCCAAATGTGCACAATAAATTCTCATAAAACTACATTATCTTCCTAGTGCTCACAATAGAAAATTTCATACCATTTGGACATGTATAACATCCTATGCAAAAATGACAAGCTAGCAAGGTCTATTTTTAGTGAAAATAGTTAACCCTATAGAAAAGTGTCAAATAATAGATTCTATATTTTTGTTAGCTTCATAATAGTGCCATAATACTGTACAACAATTTGCAATGCAAAATGTTACATATTTTTATCCTTATAATTTTCTTCAGAAAACACCATTTATTAATAGATAAATAGAAAGATCATATTTCAATCAAGTTTACTGCAAGTTTAATATTTTTCCTAGCTGGAGCATGTCAACACAAGACTAGGAAAATTGGAATCACAATTTTATCACATCCCTAGCTCAAGTTACACATTTTACAAAATTATAAACATTCAAAAAGCACTTATCTAGCTATATTTTATTGAACAATAAAAATACTAGAAATTGTGCATATCATATTTTTATAAAATACTAGACTTCAATGGGAACCCAACAAAATTTGGTTCACCAAAATTGCACATTTAGAACTCCACTTATGATTTTTCAAATTTGGCATACATTTCTGAAATAAATGAACTAGCATCTAGACCTAAGCCGCTGACAGCTGGGACCCCTGAGTCAGTCGGGCCCGTGCGTCAGTGAGCCAAAAACAGAGGACCGGCGCTGACCGGCTGGAGCTCTCCGGCGACGGCACCAGCACCACGATGATCCTTGAGACCTTGCGGACACACTAGGGTAGCTAGTTGGACCGATTGCTGGAGCTAAGGACGACGAAAGCGCTCATGGTGGCACGGCGGACGCGGGTCGACGGCGAGCCACCGGAGCTGCCCGAGACGGCACCATCTAGGGTTTGGCCGAGCTTATATGCACTACGGCGAATCTATCGCGAACTCAATCGTGGCAAGCAGTGGTTGGAGGTGGCCTGGCCACGGCGACTCGTCACGTCGGCCAAACGACAGCGAAGGCTGCACGCTGCATCGGAGGCTTACCGTGTGCTGCTAGCTAGTCAAGGCGGGTATGGTGGGGCGGTGGGAGCACGACAGAGCTACGGTGGTGTCAAAGGAGCAACACGGGCGCAATGCGAGGCCGAGCAGTCAGCAATGGCATCGGCGGCGCTGCGCTGCGGGCAGTGTGAAGGCGGAGGAAGGCAGTGGAGAGTGAGGGAGCGTGAAGGAGTGATTGAGCCGAGCCACACGTGGTCTCCTTATGCACATGCCAGCACACCACGGTGGGGGCCCAACGATGGCCAACAGCAGCCACGTGGCGGCCATGTCCTGTCCGTGGTCGACCACCACAGCGCGATGCGCGATGGCCATTAGAGCCTCGTGATGAAGCCTGACAGCGCCAATTCGACGTCCCTAATCTTCTAAACCATGGCTCATTAGCGAAATATTCCTTAACAAAAGTTGTAGCCCTATATACCATTTATAATATTGATTACATGATCAAAGTCTAAATCACAATGAATACGGAGTAAAATCATCACAAAGTCAGCATGACAAAACTATGAATTCACTTGGACTTAGAAAATTTCTAAGTGTTGAAAACTTGTGAAATGTTGATTCTTGTGAGCTACAATTGACCAAGCTAGGCACCGAATTAGCTCATGACCCAAAAATAAAAGTTGTTGCTCTCATCAAATACTACAACTTTGATTTAGTGCACACATCAATGCAAAGGCTCTATGACATAGTTCAACCTAGGTCAAACATACCACTTTCAAATGATGACTTACACTACAACTATGACTTAGAGACCAAACTAGCCCTAGTCATGAATACTAAAGTTGTTCATAGTGATATTCTAAACATATTTAGGGTATTCCTAAGGTCACACAAGCATTTCATACATTGGTTACATATAATACTTCCTAGGTCAACAAGCATATCATCACTTAGGAGTTTAATTAGATAAAGTGATCTACATGAACATTGTATCATTAGTCATCCTAAGTGTAGCTAAGGTGTTTTAGTGACCAACATCAACCACTTACACTTATTCACACATGATCATAAGCATACACATATAGAAACATAAAATAACAAGGCATGTTTCAGATGTTTCAGTCATACGTTTCATATGTAAAAGCTTATATATGAATGCTTGATGATTATGCTCATGCAATGCAAGTGAAATTATGCAAGCCTAACACCTATGGTGTTACAGCCCCTCCCCCTTACAGAAATCTCGTCCCGAGATTTGCAAGTCCTACCATTCTTGGAAAAAGGTGGGATAAACCTCACGTAAATAATCCTCCCGTTCCCACATGGCATCTTGTTCACTGTGATTATTCCACACCACCTTGTAGAACTTAATGACCTTACTCTAGGTCACTCTTTCCATCACTTCTAACACTCGGATTGGTTTCTCTTCATAGGTCAAATCTGATTGGAGCTCAATGTTTGTGGGTGCAACGGCTTCCTCAGGTATACGAAGACATCTCTTCAACTGAGAAACATGGAAGACATCGAATATTGCACTCATCTCTGGGGGAAGTTGTAACTTATAAGCGACATTTCCTTTCCGTTCAGTAATCTTGTATGGCCCTACATACCTAGGCGCAAGCTTTCTTTTCACTCCAAATCTCTGTACTCCTTTCATGGGTGACACTTTTAAGTATACATAGTCTCCCACTTCAAAAGTCAGTGGTCTTCTTCTTTTATCAGCATAACTCTTTTGTTGTGACTGAGCTACTTTCATATGCTATTTGATAATGCGCACTTGCTCTTCAGCTTCAGTGACAAAGTCAATGCCAAAATATCTTCTTTCACCGGGCTCAATCCAATTCAAAGGAGTTCTGCATTTCCGGCCGTACAAGGCTTCAAAAGGAGCCATCTTGATGCTTGCTTGATAACTATTGTTGTAGGAGAACTCGGCTAAAGGTAGCCATTTCTCCCATGAACCCTTGGAAGATATAACACAAGCTCTCAGCAAATCTTCTAAACTTTGGTTCACTCGCTCAGTCTATCCAGAAGTTTGTGGATGGTATGCTGAAGTTCTGATTAGTTTAGTCCCCAATGATTGATGAAAGTGTTCCAAAAAATGAGTTATAAACTATGGTCCTCGATCTGAGATTATGGTCCTGGGTACTCCATGTAGTCTCACGATCTGAGAAATGTACAACTCAGCGTACCTCCTAGCTAGATACCCTGTGTTCACCGGTATAAAATGTGCCGACTTGGTGAGACGATCTACAATGACCCATATGGAATCGTGACCTTGTTGTGTTAGCAGAAGGCCTGTAATAAAGTCCATACTTATTTCTTCCCATTTCTAGCTTGGAACAGGCAATGGCTGAAGTAATCCGGTAGATTTCAAATGAACAACCTTTACTCTACTACAGTTATCACACCTAGCGACATAGGCGGCGATTTCCTTCTTCATCTTAGTCCACCAAAAATGGGTTTTCAAATCTTGATACATCTTGCTACTACCTGGGTGGATAGACAACTTGGACGAATGAGCTTCATCTAAAATTTGATTTCTAAGCTCACGGTCTTTCGGTACCACAAGTAGGTCCTCAAACCATAGCACACCTCTTTCATCTAATCTGAAATGCTTGGTTTCTTGTTCTTGCATCTTTCTCTTGATGTGAAATATACCTACATCTATCTTCTATAGTTCTATGATTTTGCTCTCAAGTGAACAACTGATAGTGATATTGTGTAGCACAACAGGATGTAACAAATTAAATCCATCTTCCAGCAATGCTTCTAAAGTGTTGCAATGAGATTTCTAACTAAGTGCATCTGCTACAACATTGGCTTTCCCAGAATGGTAGTGCACTTCTAAATTGTAGTCCTTGATCAGCTCTAACCATCTTTGCTGTCTCATGTTCACCTCAAGTTGAGTGAAGATATATTTGAGACTTTTGTGGTCAGTGTATATGTCACATACGTTGCCCAACAAATAATGTCTCCATATCTTTAATGCATGAACAACTGCTGCAAGTTCTAAATCATGCATACGGTAATTGACTTCATGTTTTCTCAATTGTCGAGAAGCATAGGCAATCACTCTTCCTTCTTGCATGAGCACACACCCCAAACCTATACCCGATGCATCATAGAACACATCGAAAGGCTTTTCAATGTTAGGTTGTGCTAAAACAGGAGCTGTAGTTAGCAGGGTTCTTAGGGTGTGAAAAGCTGCTTCACACTCTGGTGTCCAACTGAACTTCTCATCTTTCTGAAGTAGCCTAGTCATGGGCTTAGCTATCTTGGATAAATCTAGAATGAAACGATGATAATAACCTGCTAACCCTAGAAAACTCCGTACTTCATGAACCGAAGTCAAGGCCTTCCAATCCATGACCTCTTGTACTTTAGATGGGCCTACAGATATTCCATCTCTCGACAAGATGTGACCCAAGAAAGGTACTGTACTCAACTAAAATTCACATTTGCTAAACTTGGCATATAACTTATGTTCCCTCAACCTGGACAGAACAATTCTTAGATGCTCTGCATGATCTGCCTCATTCTCCGAAAAAATCAAGATATCATCGATAAACACAACCACGAACTTGTCGAGCTTGAGCATGAATACCAAATTCATCAAGTACATTAAGTAGGCAGGAGCATTCATTAGTCCGAAAGACATGACCAAATACTTGTATAAGCCATACCTAGTGGAGAAAGCTGTTTTAGGCATATCCTCTAGCTTGGTCTTTATCTGATGATAGCCTGACCTCAAGTCAATCTTGGAGAATACCTTTGCTTTTGCCAACTGATCAAACAAGATATCGATACGAGGCAAAGGATACTTGTTTTTTATGGTCACAACATTTAGTGGCCTATAATCCACACACATTCTTAAGGACTTGTCCTTCTTCTTTACAAACAAGGCTGGACATCCCCATGGAGATGAACTAGGTTGAATGAGACCTTTGTCCAACAATTCTTGTAACTAAATTTTAAGTTCCGCTAACACATTTGGTGGCATCCTATAGGGTCTCCTTGAGATAGGTGTCATACCTGGCACCAACTCAATCTTAAATTCCACCTCCCTATCAGGTGGTAAACCTGGTAACTCATCTATAAATACATGAGGAAACTCACAAACCATTGGAATATCACAAAGGGTAGTGGCTTGGACAGCACAAGCCAAGTGTTGGAGTTCAAAATTTTAGGAAAGTGGTACTAAGAAAGCATTACCTCCCTTGGGTTCTCTCAACATAATGGTCCGAGTGCTAGTGTCAATGAGAACTCCATGATCGCTCATCCATTTCATGCATAAGATCACATCTATAGCTAATCCGGGCAATACTATCAGATCCATCATATACTCCCTCTCTTGTATAGAGATGAGCACATTTCTGACCATCTTATTTGTAGAGATAGTAGCCCCAGCTAAACTTATACTATAACCACCCTTGCTTACCTCAATTACTTTTTGATCAGGTCTAGATGCAAATGATTGGCTCATAAATGAATGAGAAGCTCTAGAATCAAATAAAACAATGGCGGGATGTTTGCTAATAAGAAACATACCAGCGATGACAACCTCTCCTATGGGAACCTCTTCCACAGCAGTGTAGTGCACGTATCCAGGACGTGCTTTAGAATTTGCCTATCTCTGATTGCTCTAGTTCTAATTGTTGTTCTTCTTAGGATGGGGGCATTCCTTGGCCCAATGACCCACTTGATTATAGTTGAAGCAGGGTTGATTGCTCTTGGGTCCTGCTGAGCTTCCTTGCCCTCCATTCCCCTTGGGTAAGGCAATGGTGAACGCCTTATGAAACCCCTTCTAAGGTCGGTTGGTCTAAGCTTTTGGTGGAGGAGGCCTAAACTTGGGCGCTGGTGGTCGAAACTATGGCATAGCTGCCACTGGAGCTCTAGACTGAGAAGACCCTGAGGCGCCTACCTCAGCTACCCTCTTGTGGCCCTTCGCTACCGCATGTAGATTGTTGTGGTTCTCCTGAGTCAATGCATCACTGATGAACTCATTGTAGGTGGTGCACCTCGAGTTGGCCATAGTTTTCATCAGCTTAGTGCCAAGACCTCTCTTGAAGCTTTCTATCTTCTTTTCTTCTATAGCTACAAAACCTAGGGCATAACGGGACAGATTGTTGAAAGCATGCATATACTCAGTAAGGGTCTTAGTCCCTTGTGTGAGCCACATGAACTTAGCTGCCTTCATGCGCATCAGCCCTAGGGGAATGTGATGTCCCCTAAAGGCTAACTTAAATTGCTCCCATGTGACCTGTGCATTGGCAGGTAAAGAGGATAGGAAATGGGTCCACCATATCCCGGCCGGTCCCTACAGTTGATGGGACGCATATTCTATCTTCTAATGTTCTGTGACCCTTAGTAGATGGAACTTTTGCTCAATAGTGTTGAGCCATTTATCCACCTGGAGCGGTTCTTTGGCCACCTTGAAAATAGGAGGCTTGGTGTCCAGGAAATCCTTGAAAGTGTTGTACTGATTCAGCTCAGGCCCCTGTTGTTGCTGGCTGGCGCGAGCCATGTTCTGTGCAATGAGGTGTTGGGTTTCCTCCATAGTTCTCTGACTTCCCAGGAATTGCGCAAAGAACTCATTAGCATACATTGGTGGCGGTGGTGGTAAGTCACCATCATTGCCATCTTGGCTGCTGCCTGCTCCAGCACGAGTGTGAGTCATCTGCAAAGTTGCAACAATAAGTGATTATTGGATGATGTTAAGAGATTGTAGATGAATTGTATAATCATGCCAAACTGAAATTACTAGAGAGAATCTTAAATTCATACAATAAACAGAGGCATAATAATTCTTTCTCGCAACATGACAACCAATTTGATCACTTATCAAGCTCGCAACGCGTTAACATTCAAGTCATAATCACCATAAAATGAACTAGAATTGCATTAACATCCAACCAAGTGTGAAACAATGCAAAGTACCAATATTACATGAAAGTCAACTCACAAATACCAAACTTCCACTACAAGTTCATTACATAAATAGCGGGGATACATCTAGCGCTTTAACTAGTCACTAGGCGACTCTAATCTTCATTATATTCGTTGTCGAGGTCAGAGATAGGATCATCCTCATTCTCTGGCTCCACTTCTTTCTCGTCCTAGCCGTCATCTTCTACTAACATTTCTGGATCTTCGTCTTCCTCATCAAGGATCGGGTGCAGTTGGTTGTTCAGATAATGCACCTCATGCTGAAGACCCCTCACTACAATCTGGGATTGTGCAAGCTGCTGGTGCAAGTCGCTCTCAACATGGTCCTGCTGGACGCTCATGGCATGGGTCCTATCTTGTTCCACTTCTGCTAAAGCTACACGGTTGTTTGCTAGGATCCGCTAGCATGTAGCTATGAATGCCTCTACACGGGTGGCCTCCAGCTGCTCCCACAGTCCTACTAACATTGCTTGATCATCAGCTCTTGCTTCTTGGGTGGTAGCTCTCTGTTGATCCACTTGCTCCATTTGGGTGTGGAGATTTCCCAAAGCTACATAGGCTTGATCGGTTTCCCATCGAGCCTCACTTGTTGCCTTTTTGTGCTTGCGCACACGCTTCTTGAGCTTACGCCGTGCAGCTTTGGCTCTCATGAGCTTATCCATGCAAGTGGTATAGGACTCCTGCTAGAAATCCCAGGTGTCCTGATGAGTGTAGAACATCTTCATTACTACAAACATGGCGCTCATAGCGGGACTAGAACTGTCTGCCCGCTCATTCTGATCTCTGATCAACGCATTGCGATTGCGCTGTGCCCATATCACTGTGGACAGATCCACCCAAGGAAAAACACCAGCAGCACTGTCAGTAAGCTCATCCCCGTGCTGCTGACAGATCTGACTCAGTACCTCGAAGGCTACTACTTGGGCGGCCTTCCAAGGAGTTCTTCCTTCAGATTCTGCCTTCCATTCCTGCCAGAAGGGTGCTTGAGTATGAGCTGGTATGGTTAGCCGCACTTCATACCGTGGCTGTCCCTCCAGGTATACTTCATTCTAGTGATAGAGGGGTGGTTCATAATACCCCACATAGTGCAAGACTCTCCAAAGCAGAGCAGGAGTTCCGAACATCAACAAGAAACTCTCACTTCCAGCTGATACTGCCATCTGTACCAACAACATATGCAACTCTTGTGAGACAAAGTCATAATGGGTAAGAGTTACATAACCGAGTAAGAGATCTATAAGGGGAGGAACAATGTAAGTATGAAATAATAATTTATCATGATGCATGCACGTTCCGTACGTCCTCACAAACTTAGGAAAAATTATTTCTTACGACATACACGGTGGCATACATACGTTCTCTCATATATAGTGTAGCTAGTCGGGCTACATGTTTTGCTGCTAGTGTACCTGCACAAGAATTTCATTTCAGCCCAACCCCACAATTATATATGCAGAATGTAAATCTAGGCTCTAGGTTATAATCTAAATACTTTCATATATGTATACCCATACATATACTTCCGTATCAAAACTACCCGATGACAATTTATTACCCACAACTAAATATGCACCATACACACATGCAAGCATGCATACACAGCTGTATCAAAGCTAGCTCTCCCCGACCGCATGCTCACATCTTAAGGTCATGCCACTCATCAACTTATCTTCTTACCTTGGTGTAGAGGCATTTGATTCATACATTACCACTCAAGTAAATGGCATCCATACAATAGCACGCCGTATGGACGACAAAAGTAAAAACCCCCATGTTAGTACTTAAATAGCCACCTAAGAGTCCTTAACTGGTCATAAAGAAAGTGATCACTGGCAAACTTTAGATTTCAACTCTAGGTTTCAAATAAATATTTATATAGCTATTAGTTGCTAGAAACTGGTTTTGGAAAACAAAAACCTTTATTTTAAATACGCATGTGGCAATTAATGTTGAATCTTGCTCTAATGCCAGCTGTCGTAGAATCGACCAATTTATAAGAGCACAAGTACAATGGCAGCCCGCAAGCGGTCGCACTGTCATACTTGAGCCCATATAAACCCGGTAGTTTGTCGAGTACCACGATGGGTCTCAATAAACAATCCACATACAACCAAGATCGTACATGATTCAACATACATGTCAAATGTTACATAAGGTTCACAGATACAGTTCATTCATCAGAGTACGAAATAGAGTTATTACAAACCAAGTTCGATAGATAGTAGCGCAAGCAAATTAAAGTTCGAAAGTAGCATTTGCCAACATAGTTCAAATACAGTGCTGACACATGATCACCATCCACCAAAGCATATAGAAGGATTATTAAAGATGCCTGCCCAAGGCTCACTCCTCATCCACGGCGGGATAGAAGCAATTCTTGCAATAGCCGTGATAGATGGTACCATCTGCAACAATGGGAATAAAACCCCGAGTACGAGAAGGTACTCATCTAGACTTACCCGTCATAAACCAAAAATAAAATGACTCCAAGGATTATGCAAGGCTATATAAGTGGAGGTAGCTTGACAACATTTTGCATAAAAAGCGATTAACTCAATTATACAATTATACTTTGGTCATCAAGTTACTTATAGCTATTCATCTCTAGATTAGCAACTATCATGTGCCAAACATATGGTATATCAATTGATAACATACAATAGTAACCATAGCAGGTGTAGTAATTCCATGTTTATCCAAACCATCACATTCCATAGTACAATTACTACGATATTGGTACTAGCCAAGTTTCTCACTATCCTGGAGAGACAACGATTTGAATCGATATCAACCAGCTGAGAATTTATTCCTAACACAAACCTAGGCAGACCAGATCAACAGTCACCTTAGGTCACCTTTGGTACAACTTAAGTCCACATTTCGTGGGTTTGCCCAGCGCCGCACAATCAGGGATAACCAGTTGCCAGGATGTTCAGGCCCGGCCTGCCCTTGGGCTCATGTCTGGCCCCTCACACATCCTTACTACCATCTAGAGTGCGCACTTTTACGGAGTAGGGCTTGGCCTGAGTTGAGCTACTTGGCTTCGCGGTCGGAACGAGTTATCCGGCCAGCTAAGTGATAGGCATGTGTTCAATCTTGTCAAAAAGCGCCAACAACGGTACGGTCCTTAATCGGCACAGACGGAATCACATAAGTCAACCTACACATAGACTCCGCCTGGCCTCCATTTACTTTACCCCATGGTTCTTTTCTATGATAGCAAATATAGCCAACCGTGTTTCGGTATCCACCAATATCTCGCAGGTGACAGGAAATCACCAAACTTCTACCGGTCTAAGCATGGCTAAGCATATATTCTATCCTGGACCTACACAAAATTAAAGGTATATGTAACTGGATAAGGTAGTTCTATGCATCAAGTATTTCCAATCAACTCTTATAACCTAATGCATCAAACATAAAGGACTCAAAGTAGTATTTTGTAAAACACTGGGAGACTTATAATGCTCAGGGGCTTGGCTTTGAGGAAAGAGGTGGGGCTGTGATCTGGGCACTCAGGGAGTTCTTTGGGAGTATGCTCCTCTTCTCTTGGAGTTGTGGCTTGAGGAATCTCCTGCTGATCCCCTTCCTCTTCTTTGTTGAATTCCAGCAACGTTATTTCCTCGGTCGATCCTATATGCATGATCATGGAATAAGATATCGCGAATGCACGTATGATGACACGTATAAGATGATATAATGTGATGAGTGCATCCTCATAAGTATTTTCAATAGCATGGTATTAAAGTAATAACAAGTGCATCTTATTGTACTGAGTAGGTGTATATCTCTTCTCTATTACTTAAGCAAACACTTCTATAATTTATTTTCTGAACTACAAAATAGCAGCTATTCGTTTTAACCATAACTAGAGTTATATACAACGAAATAATATGGTTGTGGACATTCTAGAAAGCTTATGAAATTTTCTACAATTTTCTTTTAATACAATTGATGTGATTCAATAGTTATCTAAGTCAAACAATTTAGTCAAACAAATCTATCTAGAAAGTAAACAATTAGGACAACAAACTTCTAACAGCCAAAACTCTTAAACCCTAAGGCCCATGACCATAAAAATTTAACACGAGGTAGATTAGTAATTTATCTACAACTTTGTTATTAACAAGTTTTACAGAAAAGGCCATTATCAACATGAAATCATCTATTCAACCAAAACTATATGTGGAGCTATTTATTTGAATTATAAAGCAATAATTAATTAGTTGCATACAACCAATTGCTTATAAGCCTTACTATTAACATACACAGTTCATATGTATCACAAGCACCATAGAAAACATCATGGTCAAGCATAATTTATTTCTTTAAATGCCTTTATTAATTTAATTAAATAATTTGGGGAAATAACAAACATATACCAAATGTGCACAATAAATTCTCATAAAATTACAGTATCTTCCTAGTGCTCACAATAGATTACTGTAAAAATTTCATACCATTTGGACATGTATAACATCCTATGCAAAAATAACAAGCTAGCAAGGTCTATTTTTATTGAAAATAGTTAACCCTATAGAAAAGTGTCAAATAATAGATTCTATATTTTTGTTAGCTTCATAATAGTGCCATAATACTGTACAACAATTTGCAGGGCAAAATGTTACATATTTTTATCCCTATAATTTTCTTCAGAAAACACCATTTATTAATAGATAAATAGAAAGATCATATTTCAATCAAGTTTACTGCAAGTTTAATATTTTTCCTAGCTGGAGCATGTCAACACAAGACTAGCAAAATTAGAATCACAATTTTATCACATCCCTAGCTCAAGTTACACATTTTACAAAATTATAAACATTCAAAAAGCACTTATCTAGCTATATTTTATTGAATAATAAAAATACTAGAAATTGTGCATATAATATTTTTATAAAATACTAGACTTCAAGGGGAACCCAATAAAATTTGGTTCACCAAAATTGGACATTTAGAACTCCACTTATGATTTTTCAATGTTGGCATACATTTCTAAAATAAATGAACTAGCATCTAGACCTAAGCCGCTGACAGCTAGGACCCTGAGTCAGTCAGGCCCGTGCGTCAGTGAGCCAAAAATAGAGGACCGGCGCTGACCGGCTGGAGTTCTCCGACAGCGAGCTCTCTGACGACAGCACCGGCACCACGATGATCCCTGAGACCTTGCACACACACTAGGGTAGCTAGTTGGACCGATTGCTGGAGCTAAGGACAACAACGGCGCTCATGGCAGCATGGCGGACGCGGGTTGATGGCAAGCCGCCGAAGTTGGCCAAGACGGTGCCATCTAGGGTTCGGCCAAGCTTATATGCACTATGGCGAATCTATCGTGAACTCAATCGTGGCAAGCGGTGGTTAGAGGTGGCCCGGCCACGGCGACCCGTCACGGCTGCGAAACGACAGCGAAGGACGCACGCTTCACCAAAGGCTTACCGTGCGCTGCTAGCTAGTCAAGGCGGGTGTGGTGAGGCAGTGGGAGCATGACAGAGCTACGGCAGTGTCGAAGGAGCGATGCGGGCGCAATGCAAGGCCGAACGGCCGGCAATGGCGTCGGCGGCGCTGCGCTGCGGACAGTGTGAAGGCGGAGGAAGGCAGTGGAGAGTGAGGGAGCGTGAAGGAGTGACTGAGCCAAGCCACGTGTGGTCTCCTTATGCGCATGCTAGCACACCACGGTGGGGGCCCGACGATGGCCAGCGGCAGCCACGCGGCGGCCCAGTCCTGTCCGTGGTCGGCCGCCACGGCGTGATGCGCGATGGCCATCAGAGCCTCGTGATGAAGCCTGACAGCGCCAATTTGACGTCCCTAATCTTCTAAACCACGGCTCATTAGCGAAATATTCCTTAACAAAAGTTGTAGCCCTATATACCATCTATAATATTGATTACATGATCAAAGTCTAAATCGCAATGAATACGGAGTAAAATCATCACAAAGTCAGCACGGCGAAACTATAAATGCACTTGGACTTAGAAAATTTCTAAGTGTTGAAAACTTGTGAAGTGTTGATTCTTGTGAGCTACAAATGACCAAGCTAGGCACCGAATTAGCTCATGACCCAAAAATAAAAGTTGTTGCTCTCATCAAATACTACAACTTTGATTTAGTGTACACATCCATGCAAAGGCTCTATGACATAGTTCAACCTAGGTCAAACATACCACTTTCAAATGATGACTTACACTACAACTATGACTTAGAGACCAAACTAGCCCTAGTCATGAATACCAAAGTTGTTCATAGTGATATTCTAAACATATTTAGGGTATTCCTAAGGTCACACAAGCATTTCATACATTGGTTACATATAATACTTCCTAGGTTAACAAGCATATCATCACTTAGGAGTTTAATTAGATAAAGTGATCTACACGAACACTGTTTCATTAGTCATCCTAAGTGTAGCTATGGTGTTTTAGTGACCAACATCAACCACTTACACTTATTCACACATGATCATAAGCATACACATATAGAAACATAAAATAACAAGGCATGTTTCACATGTTTCAGTCATATGTTTCATATGTAAAAGCTTATATATGAATGCTTGATGATTATGCTCATGCAATGCAAGTGAAATTATGCAAGCCTAACACCTAGGGTGTTACACAAGGGTCCATTAAATGGAAATTGTTTCCAATCTCCCTTTTATGTAGAGTGAAACAATGATATGCTCATGTCGTTGGGGGAGTAAATGGAAATTGGGATGAACTTTGAGATAAATTTTGTCTTGCTTTCTTCCCTCTTTCTCGAATTGCTGCTCTGCGAATAGAAGTTCTGACCTTTCAACAGAAGGAGAAGGATACATTAGGAGCAGCTTGGGCTAGGTTCATAAGCCTTATTAAATCTGGTCCAAACCTTTCTTTGCCTGACCACGTTCTTTTACATCACTTCCATCTTGGTCTTAGCAAGGAAGCTGCTGTCCACCTTGACATATCTTCAGGAGGTTCGTTCTTGCACAAAACCATTAGTGAAGGGAAAGCCATTCTAGACAAAATCCTTAAAAACACCCCCAAAATTGGTGCTTTTGACGAGTTTCCTGGAGAAGAAGTCGAGCCAAGCCCCAACCAACAAGAGGAGGCACATGCAACTGAATCCAAAATTCCTTCAAATCCTTCTCATGATTTGGTTGCCAAAGAACCTCCCACTATGGGAACACAAAACACGTTAGAGGATGATGAACCTCATCCTTCTATGTTCCCCTTTGAAATTGAGGAAGATCTTTTTGATGATTTTGGGAATGCCTCGAATTTACCAGTTAAAGTGAAGCCTCTAGTGCACTTTGCACCATTTGAGGATGACGATGGTCCACACAATGATTCCTTCTTAATGGAACACATCAAAGGACTCTCGGCCATCATGAGCCATGAGTGGTTGGTAGAAATGGAGTTATCTACTAAGGTAGCCTGAATAATTGCCCCCTCAGATGTTCTAACTTGCATCCTAAAGAAAACAACCATAGAGGCTCACTATAGTCCTACCGTTGGGATGAATGTCATTTCAAAGGCTTTGGCTGAAAAACTTTGCCCCGACGAGTCCTTGATCTCATCTCATAAGCTTTTGAGAATTCCTTCTGGAGTTACTCTTGAAAGCTATGGGGTCATAAGGTCTATTCCTTTGTGCATAGGAGGCTCGGAGTACCATCTAGATTTTCACATCTATGACATCTCGAACACGTCCCTCTTGATTGGTATACCTTTAGGGACACTCTTTCAAGAGAGACCAAAACAAGGTCTCTTGAATTTAAAGCTAGGAAGTTTTCCTATCATTGTTTCACTTGCATGCTCAAATAACGCGATAGTAGAACCCAAGCCCGAACAAGACCCTATTGAGGATGTCTTAATGGCATCACTAGAAGACATGACACAACCAGCTCTCAATGATGAACATTTCATTCAAGAAGAGGAAGAGCTGGTAGAGCCTATCAAGCTAGACCAAGTGGAGGTGCCATCATAACCCTCAATTGAGCTAAAACCCCTTCCTTCTGGCTTAAGATATGTCTTTCTCAATAACAATCGAGAAACTCCTGCCATCATAAGTGACAAGCTTTCCCAAGAAGAAACCCATAAACTTGTCGCTATTCTAGAAAGACATAAATTGGCCATAGGCTACTCAGTCCAAGATCTCATAGGGATTAGTCCCGCTCTTTGCACTCATCGTATCCCTATTGATCCTGATATTTTGCCATCGAGGGAACCACAACGGAGGCTTAACAACACTATGCGTGAAGTTGTTAAGAAAGAGGTCCTTAAGCTTTTGCATGCTGAGATTATCTATCCCGTGCCTCATAGTGAGTGGGTCAGCCTTGTCCAAGTTGTGCCAAAGAAAGGAGGAAAGACGGTTGTTAGGAATGAGAAGAATGAACTCATTCCTCAACGAACTGTCACTGGGTGGTGGATATGCATTGACTATCGGAAGCTAAACAAGGCCAGTAAGAAGGACCACTTCCCATTGTCATTCATCGACGAAATGTTAGAACGCCTTGTGAACCATTCCTTCTTTTGTTTCCTCGACGGTTATTCTGGATATCACCAAATCTTGATCCACCCTAATGACTAAAGTAAGACCACTTTCACATGCCCATATGGAACTTACGCATACCGACGAATGTCGTTCGGGTTATGCAATGCTCCAGCTTCCTTCCAATGGTGCATGATGTCCATTTTCTCTGATATGATTGTGAAAATCATGGAGGTGTTCATGGATGACTTTACTGTTTATGGCAAAACCTTCAATGATTGTCTTGTGAATTTAGACAAAGTCTTACAACAGTGTGAAGAAAAGCACTTAGTCCTTGATAGAGCTGGAGTGCCCGATCCTTCGGTGAGTGGAGGATAACTACGATTTGGTGGGTGTCGACCCTCGCGATCCGACTACTACGAACAAGTCCGTGGCGCCTTAGCAATCACTGAACCAACTCCCGATGGTTATTGACCTTGCTGGTGCTAGATCAACCTGATCACGAAGATCAATTCCTGCTGGCAATCGAAGAACAAGCAAGAATTTGAGGCGAGCAACCCTGAATATTACTCGAAGGTGGGGTTCTGAATTACACGAAGACGAAGCTTCGGTAAGTAGCAATGGCTAACTTAAGCAAAACAAAACCCAAGCCAAAGAGGGGGCGTAGCCCCTGGCTAAATAGGGGGAGGAGGGAGGAAGGAGGACGCCTAGCCTGCCCACAGGGCAGGGAATAGGCGCCCAAACAGCCACACACCATCTCCTTGATCCCCTTTCCTGATTTAGGTGGCGCAGCACCTTCCTGGTTATTTCTTGACAAAACTAAAAACACATAGGTGGCGCAGCACCTAGACATTATTCTGGGTAGGTTCATCATGAGCATAGATGGCGCATGCACTTAGGAAACTTCTGGGCCTTCATTCTTCAAAATCATCACGAAGTTTAATTCACGTGCACAAGCTCGAGTGAGTGGTCCTGGTGGCGCCTGTGCTGGTTCAGTTGGAGTAGCCATTCCCGTGTCGGGGTTGATGTCCTCATCAGTCCTGAACTGGGAGAAATGCCATTTTATGGTCTAGGAAGGAATAGTGCTTGGACACAAGGTGTCTGCTTGTGGGATAGAAGTAGATAGAGCCAAGGTTGAAGTCATTGAACAACTTCCACCTCCCACAAATATGAAAGGCATTCGTAGCTTTTTAGGCCATGCAGGGTTCTACAGGCGTTTCATCAAAAACTTTTCTCAAATTGCTAGACCCCTAACTAGCCTCCTAGCCAAAGATGCACCTTTCATTTTCAACAATGAGTGACATGAAGCCTTTCAAATCCTGAAGAAGGCACTCATTTTAGCTCCAAGCATCCAACCACCTGATTGGAAGCTACCTTTTGAGATCATGTGTGATGCTAGCGACTTTGTTGTAGGAGCCATTCTGGGCCAAACCAAGAATAAAATGCACTATGCTATATCCTATGCTAGCAAAACCTTGTCCGGGCCACAACTCAATTATGCTACCATTGAAAAAGAGTTGTTGGCTGTTGTCTTTGCAATAGACAAGTTTAGATCTTACTTAGTGGGGGCAAAGGTGATTATTTATACAGACCATGTTGCTCTTAAGTACCTCCTCACTAAGAAAGACGCTAAGCCTCGGTTGATCCGATGGATTCTCCTACTCCAAGAATTTAACATAGAAATAAGATATAAGAAAGGAGTAGAGAACTCGGTAGCCGATCACTTGTCTAGGCTTCAATATAAGGGAACACAAGAGTCACCTATTAATGTCTATCTAAGGGACAACACACTCCTCAAGGTAATAGACTTTGATCCATGGTATGCAAATATTGTGAACTATATGGTCGCAGGTTATGTTGCAC
Organism: Miscanthus lutarioriparius; assembly: GCA_904845875.1. Taxonomy (NCBI): domain Eukaryota; kingdom Viridiplantae; phylum Streptophyta; class Magnoliopsida; order Poales; family Poaceae; genus Miscanthus; species Miscanthus lutarioriparius. Next base: position 46,601,968 of record CAJGYO010000018.1, on the reverse strand, counting down.
CAGGGGAAGACAAGAGGAAACTTAAGCATGAAAGCCATTTCTACTTGTGGGATGATCCATTCTTTTTTGGGTTTGTGCTAATGGGTTGCTATGGAGATGTGTCCCCATGATTGAAGCTATAAAAATCATAGAAAGATGTCATGCATCACCCTATGGAGGACATTATGGAGCATTTCGTACAAATGCTTAGATCTATCAAAGCATATTCTTCTGGCCCATAATGTATCAAGATACAAAGGAGTTTGTCAGAAGATGTGCCAGATGCCAGAAACATGGGAACATCAATGCTTGGGATGCAATGCCACTCATGAACAACCTCCAAGTGGAGTTGTTTGATGTTTGGGGGATTGACTACATGGGACCCTTCCCAAAGTCTGGAGATGCCGAATACATCTTGGTGGCAGTGGACTATGTGTCCAAATGGGTAGAAGCATTACCATGTCAAGCCGCTGACTCCAAACACGCTAAGATGTTCCATGAAGTAATATTCCCACGATTTGGTACACCTCGATTGCTCATTAGTGATGGAGGACCACATTTCATCAACAAAACTTTCCGATAGTTCTTGGTAGAATATGGAGTCAAGCACAACATTGCAACTCCATAGCATCCCCAAACAAGTGGTCAAGCTAAAACATCAAATAAGCAAATCAAGAACATTTTGAAAAAGACCGTGGATGAGATGGGGAAGAAGTGGAAGTACAAGCTTCATGATGCACTATGGGCATATCAAACAGCATATAAAACACCCATAGGTATGTCACCTTATCAGCTTGTATATGGAAAAACATGCCATTTGCCTGTTGAATTGGAATTCAAGACCCATTGGGCGATCAAGAAATGGAACATGGATCTCCATCTAGCTGGCAAGAATCGTCAGATGCAAATATCTGATCTTGAAGAATGGAGAGAAAAGGCTTATCATAGATCCAAGATTTACAAAGAGGGAACCAAAAGATGGCATGATAAGAGAATCAAGCACAAGGAGTTCAAGCCTGGAGATAAGGTTCTACTATTCAACTCAAGAGTAAAGCTCTTCGGTCATGGAAAACTTTGAAGCAAATGGGAAGGAGCATTCAAGGTGATTGAAGCCTCATCACATGGTGCCGTCACACACCAAGATGATATAGGTAACACCTTCAAGGTAAATGGTCAACGTTTGAAAGTTTTTCTTGAACCTAAAAAATTAGAAGAAATTGACTTTATTGAATTTTTGCAATTTAATGATCCAATCTAGAAAGTTCAATCTTGTTCTTATTTCCTTCTAGATCCTAGGCTAATTGAATAGTTCAATAAAATTTTGACTCTCTAGTGTCTCTCACCAGAAGAGTCCCTTGTGTTTTCACCATTCTTTGTCTATGAATAAAAGCCAGGTATGGTTTTAAAGAAGTGCGGGGGTCATGCAACACTGCCAATGTGAAGAAAAGCATTGAAGCACATCATGAACTAGTGAAGGAGTCATACACAACTTATGGAATTCAGTTTGATTCTCTTTCACTTCTTCATATGCTTACTCCCTGCTTGCACTTGTTTAAACATGCAAATGAAAAAGAACCAAGTTTCACACTTAAAATTTAAATTTTGAAAGTGAATATGAATATAGCTCTTTAAGATTGGCCTATATAATGTTTATTCCTTACATATACTTGTTGCTTGTGGGAAAAATATCATATAGGAAAATCATATTGACTAAGTTGTTGTGGAGTGTGATATAGTTCTGGCTTAGAAATCCTACCGGTTCTAGTCAAGGTGCTTGGAGAATTTGTTTTGATAAAAATATTATAAAACCATAGTGTCACATACTCCTCAATGATGATAAATTCCTACTAGAGCCATATACATACTTTTAGGATACAATCCTCCGACATAAGCTACTTGCTTTGTGTTGAGTTTTGTCAAGTCTTGTTGACCCTTGTTGAGAGATTTATCATGCTCCTAAGATCAAGATCACGTACACGCCACATATATATGCTGCTTCTACACTGGAAGTACGCAAAAACATGATTTTCATCCACCTCAAAATGTGTCACTCCTACACTGGGGGTGAACACAAAAATATGCTTGATAGGTCCATCCACCAAATAAATGCTCGAAGTTCTGGTGAATCTCTCTCTTGAAAAGTTTCATTGCAGAAAAGAGATAGTGGGCTATGAAAAAAATGAAGAGAAAAAAGAGAAAGAAAGGAAAAAAATGGACACAACAGTGTCCGAGATATTGAAAACAATGGGTACTTAGATGCCCGCCTGAAAAAAGAGAAAAACAATAAAATAGCCCCTGCTCTTGCAAATATTTCAAGTTTCAACATGATGGATATGTTTTCTAGGAGCAAAGTAGAATTAGGTTAGCCACCAAATATTTGACACACATGCACATCTTGATCTAAGAGTATGACATTTCCCTCCTTTGATCCGGGATTTGACTTTATAATATATGCAAGGTAAGTATGCTACATATTTTATTGCTACCTAAACTCCGCATATTTTATTGCCATCTAAGAGTATGACATTTCCCTCCTTAGAAGTAGAAAGGAGAAGAAGGCAATGATAATTTATGCCTTTGTGAGGTATCATACACCATTGAGCGATTGAGAGTACCATTTGAGGAGTATAAAGTGAACTATGCTTTTCTTGTGAAAACTTTAAAAACTCCAAGTTACTGAGATAAGAATTTGGGAAGATGACTTCACTTCAAGAGCTGTTCCACTTTTCAACTGCTCAAGGAGATATGTTAGCCACCCCACATATCCCGCAGGTACGAGGTATGTTTCGAAATAATCCGTATGCTAGTTCCATGTCTTGAATAGTTATGTTTATGTTTACTCTATTCTAACCTTTACTCGAGGACGAGCAAAGAGCAAGTGTGGGGGAACTTATTGATGATCATTAAACTTCGAATTTAATCATCACCTTTTTGCATAGATTGACATGAAATGAATCACAAACTATAGTTATAGGGTTGATTCTAACAAGTTCCACAAGTTTTGGTGCTCTCACTTGTCTTGCAGGAATATTTAATTTTTCACCTAATAAAAGTATCCCAAATGATGAATTGGAGTGCACCATTGCGAAGAGCTCGTCGAGATGATCAAAACGGATATATTATTTGCTATATTCGGAGCCCAGAATAAAAAGATATTAATCTCACAAATAAAGAAGAAGTCCAAGTCATCAGGTGGGGCCCATGCAATAGTGCCATGCAGCCAATGGCCAGCGGCCACTTAGCAGGCGTGTTGATGTGTGTGGTGGGCTGAGCCCCACGCCGCGGGCATCTGCGGGCACAGTAGGGGACACGGCGGGCTCCATGTTGCAGCCACTGTCGGAAGGGAGGGGGCAGGCGACCGCTCCCTCCATTCGTAGGCGGGCATGTGGCGGGTGAAGGCCACGCCTCGAACGCCCAAGCGGGAGCATGCCATCAACCGCTAGGATGAACATGTGGCGCCATGGGATAGGTCACTCGACTGGCTCTACACAGCGCACACGCAAGGGAGTAACTGGGCCGCCTGAACCAGCCGGTTCAATTGCCCAGAAATCCGTTTTCCTTCCCAGAAATGCAGAGAGAGCATGGTTTTGTCGGTTTGGCTCTAGTTCAGGCATCTATAGTCTGGTTCTCTAGTTTTCTGCGTAGGTCCATTGGGGACTTCCTTGGTGATGAAGTAAAGTCATCCACCGTCCGTACAAGGTCAGTTTGATCCGATAGTTGCTAATAAACGGAGGCGCGGATCAATGATGTGGCGATTCCTTGCCCCCTACTCCACCTTGGCCTATATAAGGAAGCCTAGACCCCCTTTAGGAGACACACATCTACACACCCTATGTTCTAGAGCTTCATTATTTCATTGCCTAATTGTAGGAGTGTCTCTCTAGATAATTCTCATCTAGTTGAATTATAGAAAATAGGGAGAGAGGAGAGGAGAGATATCTGAGGAGAAGCCAGATCTATTGGATTCTTCTCAACTTTGTACCTCTACAGATCTGATTCATCTCTGAGTTACATCCAGGTTCTTCTATTGGTATTTTTAAGTTCTCTAGTTAATTAAATTCAATCTTTACTATATTTTATTTACGGGAACTCTGCTTGCTTTGAGTGCTCTAATTATAAATTGTGATAAGAGTAATAAACCCTAGTGTAGATGTGGTGTCTAGGCTAGAGTTTACCTGAGTTTCCGCCTAATCCTACGGTTAGTTGTGGTAGCCCAGAGGTGACAGCTCTGTCAGGCTGTTGTAATCCACCATGTTAGAATTGGTGTTTTGTAGAGCTTAGGCAGCCTTCCCCCAACTACCCTTTGCTCACCTACTTCGAGAGTCAGAAAGGTACTGTTGCTCCAAAGTAAGTAAAGTATAGTAAGCCTGATCCTTAGTTCTCAAGTATAAGCCATAGAAAATCCCTCTCTACCCACAAAAAAAATTCTCTATCTTTTCCTTTAGACGACCTTGATTCTTACTATAACACTTCACATTCCCTATGGATAAATACGATACTCTGGAACACTCTTGGGTGAAAGCTACATTAGTATTCGTGCACTTGCGGATTTTTCTGTGTGCGTTAACAAATACCAACAGAGACGATAGGATGCAGTGGAGGAGGAGCACTCGATGCCCCTCTCCAGGTTGCCATGCTCTCGGTGTAGAGCAGAGGCCGATGGAATGGAATGGAATGGAGTGTCTAATGATCGAATTGGGATCCTCCCCCCTCCTAGGTCTGACTTTGTCCCTTATATAGCGAGATAGGTCGGGTACATGGTGGTTTGGAGGTTTTTGTCTACGGTCTATGTGCGTCAGAGTCCAGGAGGGCCTTGCAGCGGTGCGTCGTGGACCATCGAGGTGTCTTGGAGCCAAAGAAGCCTGGGCATCATCTGGTTGCTCTGTTCTAACACTCTATGTGTCAAATGGTGTTGGCTTGGGGCCTTCCCTAGGTGAGACCTTCTAGAGTCTTCTTGGTGGCGAAGGAGGTCGGCTCCATGGGTTGACGTGCGGGCCCAGAAGCCTCGATCCCCTGGAGGCCATGGGAAGCTTTGTCTTCTTGTGTCATGCCTCGGACATGACCTGTCGGAGGAGCAGTTGGTAGGGGCACACCTAGGAGCGGAGCTGGGGAGCCCCCAGGCATCGATAGCTCAGGGCTTGTCTTCTTGTGCTCGGGCCTTAGCTAGCATCGTTAGCCGGGCAGGAGCCAAGGGCTGGGCGCGGAGGTGCCATAGATCAGGAGCCCAAGGCTCAAGGAAGCGCCCAAGCCCTAGGTAGAAGCTATGATCGAGTCAGGCTCGGCCGAATCACTTTGCCAAAGGGTGCGCGCTAGCATGCCCTATGGCCATAGCCCCCGAGCCCCCGGGCGATCCTAAAGGGGTCGGTCGGGGGGTCTTCTTCATTTGGTAACCATAGTACCCGAGGATGAACATACCTATATGTTACGATCTCGTTAGGAGCCCACAAGCCCTTTGTGGCCTCACATGGCATGATGGCGACGAAGAGCTAAATTCTATCTTCTGGTGACCAAACCCTCCTTGGCGAGGACGGCTTCCACTAGCAAGAGTGTTGTGCCCTACTTGGGGCCTTTTTCTCCAGTGTGATGGATGATGCTCGACTGTCGAGGCTGAGTGAAGATGGTGCTGATCCCTTCACGAGTCTATGTCGCATGGGTCTTCAACTTGAGCGAGAGCTTGGCGAACTCGTCTGGGAGTTGCCAACTGTAGGCCTAGGGGTGTCCTCCTTTCTGATCGAAACCTATCGTGGGCCAGGTGATCAAGAGCGCTGGGCTCTGGCTTGGGGCCATCTGATCATCCAGAGCTCCATACCCTTCTAAGGGTTGCGATAATAGGTCCCAATCCTCTCAAGCCGGCCTTCTGTGGCCGACCCTCTGTAGCCATAGATCGGGGAACTAGGAGCGCGCCGAGGCTCGAATGGAGGCCCTCGTTGGGCCCACCACTCAATGGCTCCCAACCCAACTCCAAGGTGTTGGTTGGTTTTTTGGGGGGTGCACCACCCAAGCGCCCGTCGATCGGGGGGTCCGGCTGCTCCATTTGGGGAGCCGATGCTTCAGCTAGCTAGGGTGATGGCGCTCCTTTTGCTCCGTGATCGGCATGCCCTGCGGCAGGGCAGCGAGCTATGGCCCTACCATAGGAGTATGGCCGTGGAGCGGCCGTCGTTGTGTTTTAATGGTGTGCCTTTGTGTGTCTCTTTGATGGAGTAATGTTGAAATCTATCTCAAGAAGAGGAGCTCATAAGAGATTCAGAGTGTTATATATAATATGGTGAATTAAGTCTGTAACCGTGTGTAAATTAATATAAACAATAATGTAATGAGAAAGTAGCACTTAGCAAGCATCGGTATATGATGTTAGATCCCCTTGCAAATCATGTGTAATCGTTTAGTAGTACTACAAGAGTATGGAATGCTTTTGCTTTCTAGAAATGATTGCCTGCAAGTCGGTCAATTCAGTTCAGACATGACACAGAGAGAGAAAATTCCTCATGTAAAAGGTGGGGGAAAATGAGTTTGTTCATTGGACCTTTCTTTAGAAATTCAAGGAAGAAATATATGAGCAAGAATGGTGAAGGACGACACCCATACAATATTTCTTGGAATTAAGAAATACTGAAAGCAACAATGCTTGTGTTTTTCTAGGAAGTCCGGGTCCTATGCCTCCCTGTCTAGTGAGTTGACAAGAGAGCGTTTGTTTATACCACCTCCTAGCATAGCGGCCGCTACCAAGCACAGGACAACAGAGTTTAAAGTTGTGCCGGTCCAAACACAAGAGAACAACGTATTTGGGACATGACTTTGAGGTGAAAATGTTCATGTCGAGAGAATAGCGTGCTATGGTTAAACCTAACTTGGCTAGGCTAGGATAGGCTGGCATGGGCTTGCATTGCAAGGCCAACCGTAGGCCGGCACATACTGCTATGGCTGCTGCTGCTCCCTAGCCGGTTAGCCCCAACTAGACCCCTAGTAGTAGGTTTAGGGCACTTCCAGCTAAGCTTCCGCTAGCTGGGGTGATGGCGCGTCTTGTCGTGCCTTGCACCGTGGCGCGTCAGTGCCGCGCCCGGATCCACGGCCCTGGTCGCTGCCATGTCGTCGCTCCTACCACGCCCCCATGCATGGCGCGGCAACATGATTTCGACGCGCCATGCGAATAGGCACCGCCAAAAGTGTTAGTTTTGAAAAAAAAACAGTGCCATATTTGAAAATAATTTAAAAAGAAGTGTAAAAAATAAAAAATTATCCCTAGAAGGTGTAAGGGCTCCAGGGACGTCACAGGAGTCCTTGTACCCTCTAGTGGGGGAGGAGGGTTGCGGCGCGCCTGTGGCTGCCCCTTTGTCCCGACGACGGCGAAGGAGGGCCGGCCCCGCTGACGGTGTGACGGTCGATGTCACCCGAGCTCGAGCCTTAGGGAGAAGCCCGAGGCTGGCCCTCCTGCCCATGCCGTGCACACCGCAAGGCCCTGACCCAAAGGTCGTGTGGGTCCTGTGGTCTTTGCCGCCATATAGACGGCAGTAGATCACAGTTTCTGCCACCGTATATTGTAATCGGGTCGTTCCCAGTTGATGAAATGAAATTACTTTCGTGTGTAATCCTATTTTGCTCTTGAGTCATGCTTAGAGACTTGATCCCTCATTGGGCTAGGTTGTTACGATGATGGCCTCATTGGCCAAGATTGTTGCGCCCGTGATGCTAGCGGGTAAGTTCATGAGAACCCAGGATTTACGGTCGTTCTGTGCCCCAGTCATGTCCCCCGGAGGGGAGATCCTTGCTTCTCGATCGAGCCACTCATATAGTTCCTAAGCCCATCTGTCGGCACTCGAGAAATCGCTGCCTCTCTCATTGGGTCACCACGAGTAGCTCTAGGTCAGTACTCGGACATCGCTCGTCGGCCGAGGGCTTCTGAGCGCCCTGGCTACAGCCACATGGGCTAGTCTCCTGAGCATCCCTCGCACTTTTGGTTGCTTCGGGCAACCTTGAAGCCCGAAGGGCTGGCCTTGAACCCTCACAAATGTCCCTTCTTGGGGGCCTGAGATCGACATATGGTGGGGTGGAACGATCAGATGAAGGATCGGGAGATAGGTAGATAGCTGCAAAGAAAATGGAATGGACACAAGAGAGGGGAAAAAGGACACAGCTGGTAACGCGATGTCTAGGGCCGCTCTGTTAGCACCTTGCCGATCTTTCACCTGCTCCTCCTGCTCCATCTGTCCCATCCTCACCTCACTTGGGGGCCTTCTGCAGCGGTCCTCGAAAAGGTCAATAGGTGGTTAGATTAGTCGATCCTGTGATGCTACTGAGCTTTCGGTGGAGTCGCTCGGGTTAAAGGAGGTAATGACTGAAGCAAGAGGGTTAGGAGAATGGGACTTATTTTGGTTTTTATTGTTGGAGAGGCAGGTCGGCGAAGGAGGTCGATAGCCCAGCCTTGGCTCGGGAGATGGCACTTTTGGGTGGATGGCTCAACGATGGCCTTCCCTCATGGGGAAAGGTCAGAACTCACCTCGATCAGGTCAACCCCTTCTAGGGGGCCGAGCACCTGGATAGAGGGGCCAGCTGAGCCACCGCGGCCGCCAGAGGTCTTGACCGCCTTGGCTGCTTCCTCAGCCGGCGCCCTTCCTTCATCGTAGCCAGGGCCATCAGGAGCACAGGGGGTGATGAGTGTGGCCGCTTGGGCAATGCAGTCTTGCTCGTAGTGGTAGGCTAGCTCAAAGCTGCCCTCGACAGTGATGACCCCCTTCAGGCTAGGCATCTTGATCTTGAGGTAGGTGTAGTTGCGGATGGCCATGAACTTGGCGAAGCATGGTTGACCGAGGAGGGCATGGTAGACACCGGGGAAGTCGATGACCTCAAAGGTGAGGGGCTCCTTACGGAAGTTGTCTGCCAGGCCGAATGTGACATTGAGCCTGATGCGCCTAAGGGGCACGACTTCCTTCCCCAGCATGATCCTCTAGGATGGTGCCTTGCTGGGGCGCAGGCTACTTCGAGGGATGCCCATCTTGTCGAGGGTGCTAACATAGAGTATGTTGAGGCCGCTCCCCCATCCATCAGCACCTTAGAAAGGCATGTGGTACCCCACAATTGGGCTAACCATGAGCGGGTAGCGCCCTGGATGAGGGACACAATCATGAAGATAATGTCGGGCGTCATCTCTGTTGTACGAATCAGAGGAGTCAGTGGAGGAGGTCACAGACGCCACTGGTTGGGCCTCAAACCGTGCTAGTAGATTTTGGACACCAGCCCGAGTGAAGTTCCTACAAGATGAAATTAACAAGTTTAGATGGTCATCAGAAAATCAGGAACATAGTTCTAGCATACCTTGGGATGTGGAGGCGCAGGCGTGGAGGGAGATCCACCTTTGGGATGCCTCCAGCAGGGCACTTGCCGTCCGCCATTACTTTCTACTAAGAACTAGGTTTTGTCGATCTGAGGATGTAAGAAGAAAAGTTGCACAGGGGTGAGAGCAAGGGCGAGTGCAGATATCACCTCCCAATTACCCTCTGATGTATGTTTATAACAGAAAATGGCATGGGGTTGGTTCATCGAGCCACATTAGAGTAAAGAGCAGTTAATGGAAGGCTAGAGGCCGTTTTGAGAATCGAGGAGGCCACGTGTGGCCAAATGAGAAAGCAGCGGTTGAACGCGAAGAGTTGCCATTTTACTAGAATTCTACGTTTTGTTCAGTTCTAGGCTGCGGATTTGAAAAAATTCGTTCGCTGCAGTTTTGTGTTGCCATCCAAACCTGAAGACTGGCTCTAAGGATTGATCAGTTGAAGATAGTTGCGAGAAGCCAATTTCGAAGTTTGGGAAGAATCGTCGGAAGTCGATCGGTAAACAACAAGGTAATTTATACAGGATAGAGAAGTGCGTCTGCTAAATATTTACACCAAATATCACAAGATCAGAAATGCATAAGGACTAAAGGTTACGTACCGTTCAAGTTGTGTTTGGAGCATCTAAGTGGATAACGTCAGTCTCTACAACCGCATTGTCACTCAAGATCTTGACCACAGATTTTAGAGGAAAGTTAATCGATGCAGTTTCATTTTTACACTTAACCCTAGATGGTCTGACCCCAGGAGGTTAGTCGATTCGGTCTGATCGGCTGTTCTTGGATAAACTAAAGGACTTGAGTTCAAGTTCTTTGATGGATACTTCAAGTTATCGACATAGAGGCTGTCGCTAAGGGGAATTGATGACAATAAAAAAGGGACGCTTAGAGCCAAAAGTACGAGGAATAGGTGCAAAAGGAGTTTTATTTATTCATAAACATAACCCCTAGTTACAAACTAAGGGCCAAGGAAGACGTTGTTCATGGCTTCCTCGGCCAAGGTTATGTTTGCCATGGCAGTGCCGGCTCCCTCGAAGTCATCCACTAGGTCCTCGTAGTCATTGGGGTTATCCTCCTCCGGGAAGCCGGGCTCCACCAAGCGAAGATCGTGACCCGAGCGCACCTAGGCTATTGCCAGGGCGACGGCAGCACCATGATGGACGCCATGAAGGGCCACCTCCTTGGCACGCACGGGAATGTCTTTGAGGCGAGCCTCCAGAGTGTCGCCCTAGGCGTTCAGGGCACTGGAGGCATCGCCTACCACCAACTGGAGGGCTTCCAGTTGTGCCATCAGTGCTAAAAATGAAGGAACACAAGAAACCCTTGGAAGATCAGTAAAAGATGGAAGCATCCAAGGAGAACTGGATGTTGAAGATCTTACCGGCAACCCTAGCGTCTGACTCCACCAGTTGTGCTCGGAGAACGTTCGTTTCTGCCTTCGTGTTAGAGAGGGTGACTTGGGAGGCATTCAGGGTGAACTCTAGTTGCCCATTATGTTGGGTGGCCTCGAAATAGCGGTCGATCGCCGCATTCCACTCACGACGAAAGCGCCGCGCGTCATCTCCATCGTAGGAGTCGATAGAGTTAGAGGACGAAGCCACCTGCACCACCGATTGGGCATCACGGGCGGCATGTGTTGACACCAAAATTTGGTTCAAGAAGAAAGGACATCGAGGTCTAAATCTGTCAAAGGAAGGCAAGATATTCAGCAAGGATCGGTTAACCAGGTCACCATCAGAATGACATCATCAAAGGAATGGGCCCTGTCGGTAGGATCAGCAAGATATGAAGCAAGAAGACACATCGGGCTCCATAGAAAGGAAAGATTGGAGTCTAAGTTATCTTAAATTTGGAAGTTTTGTTTTCTTTTCCAAGTTTTCATAACTAGTCTTGTTCAACCAGGAGTTGTAGTCAAGCCTTGGGTATAAATAGTGAACCCCGACATATCTCATCGATCAACCAAACAAGTACCTTTACTTTTCGGCTCACGCCACCCCTTAGGAGTAGGAGTAGAGTAGATTTCGATGAGTTCTTTAGGCAAGCAGGGCTGCATTGGATGACCTAACCTCTGGCTTGTTTGTGAGTATCTGTCATGACTTATATTGTTACTTGTGAGGCTGCAACAGACGATTGATCTCTTGTAAGTCACGGTATAAGTTAGTTATCGATCTATATTGTTATTTGTAAGGCTGCAATAGATGAGTGATCTCTTACAAATCATGGTATAGATTAGTTATCGATTCATATCAACCTTTGCAAGGCTACAACAGACCACTAATCTTTTGTAAACATTGGTATTAATCAAAGTTATCGATATGGTGCTAAATAATTTACTGTTTAACACAATATCACCAATTGCTCGATCTAGATTGAGATTTATTGGTCTTATTTATTCTGATCTATCATCTGTTGATTACTATCACAGTTGAATTCAATTCTTGACGTTAGATCATGTTTTTATGACTAATCTATCTTGATCTTGATTGTACATGGCGGGTGTTTGAAGTCGTGTTCTATTGAGAGATAGATTCACTGATCGCCAGTATTCGATATGACTCCGTTATCAATGCTGTATCAGCCGACATGACCTGTTGATAATATGTCAGATTGGACATTGATGGTTAATAGATCTATCTATTAAGAAGAGCATGGCATCAAGCACTCGCTATGTCTCCATCAGCTATTTAGTCGATGGCCTAAGCTTCCACGTGTATAACATGCCTTCATGATTTCTTTGCGATGTAAGTAGATCTATTGACTGCTGGTTTCAGATCTAGGGTCCTACTGTCAATGCTGCATCAGACGACTCGACCTGTTAATGGTGCAATAGATTGGGCCTAGATGTTTGTAGGTTTATTTATATCCAACGGATGAGTGACCGCATGCTATACGACAATATCACTAGAATCGGCTACTTTAGCCGATAGCCTCGTTTGTCAAGGATGTGCTGGCTATTTACATGCTTTTATTTGATTATACCATAGTTAAAGCTAGTATGTTTCTCACATGTATGCTTACACGCCTATCTTCACACCTCTTGCATGTTTTCATGATCATCGGCTAAGTTAGATCCATGTAACTGAGTAAATAATGATTGTCGATATGCTTATTTTGTTTACATTACATCATGAACATGCTGGATATCAACTCTTTAGTCGATAGCCTTTTCTTGCTGGCCACTTGGCCATATATTTCAAATTGTCTGGACAAACACCAACATGTTCCACCTTAAATTACTGATCAACTTTCTCTCCTTATCAATTGTAGGGTCAAATTGACTAGCACGCCCTTGGTCATGACCATCCAGTCTAGCATCCACCCCCATAAGCCTAAAGAGAGCTTAGGATCCGCTCCACGTTGTTTCTCTCAGCTTGTTTCGTGTGCCCGATGACAGAGAATGACCCGATCACTTTTCATCGTCCACACGATCTTTGCATGCCCAGTGGGACCACAATCGTTGACATGGATAATTAGATGACCCTCAAGGTCAACCTTGAAGACCTGCCTAATGACTAGAAGGCGCTCATTGAGCCGACAGCGGAAGAATTAAGAGAGAAGTGCTTGCTGTCTTACATTAGGACACGTGATTCAGTCGTTCAAAAGATACCCCTGCCAAGCATCCTCCTTCATGGACAAAGTGAAGATGTTGAAGCAAGGACTACTGCTCATTTGGTCCACAAGACTGTTTATGAAGCCTTTACAAACCACAATATGGTGTTGGACAACATGATTGGTAATGTTTTAAAAGAAATCTTCTTTGGAGCGCCAGTTGATCAAGTTGGGCCAGCATACTCTGATAGCTTTAATCCTTCGGTTGTGGGAAGCAACATACCTGGTTCTAGTCAGCAGCCGAATGGTCGGCAGTTCTAATAGCCACTAATACAGCAGCTTCTAGGAGGACAGGCTTAAGATTAGAGTCTGAAAATAGCAGCGGGGCAAAATCAAGCTTTGCCAGCCATAGGGGGGCAAGGTCAAGCCCTACCAACGGTAGGGGGCAAGCTCAGATGATAGTGGGGCAACCACCAACATAGCAATCTCCAAGTGCTCCTATCACGCATTCAGACCAGCAGCCAATCTCTCTAGCTACTTAGTAGGTTATAAAACCGCCAGCTCAGGGGAGATTCAGTACTTCCTATCAAACACCTCAGTCGACCCATAAAATTGCTCCATCAGTGCAGAGGATCATCAAGAATGTTGATCCTAATTACTTCAATAGTCGATTGCAAGGATATGCAACTCATAATGCTCAGATTGACTATCCAGAGGGATATCACCTGGTTTCTGATGCCAGCGCATACGAGCTCATGCCATATCCTAGGTATAGAATCCTTATAGTTATAATGCTCAGCAACTTTAGGCCGAAGGGCAAATGTCTCCGGCTCAGAATCAACAAGTTCAAGTACAAGGATCTCAAGCTTAGGCTCAAGGGCAGCTGAGACAAGAAGTTGCTAGCATGGATGCTGATGAGTTTGTCAACCGGATAACTACTATGATGCAAAGCTAGTTTGGTCTAAAACCTAAAGGACAGGTTGGCTCTTACCAGCGCCCATACCCAGCCTGGTATGATATGTGCAACTCCCACCACACTATAGAGTCCTAGATTTCTACAAATTCACTGGGGTAGATGAGATGACAACCATGGAACATATCAACCGCTATCTCATCTAACTTGGAGAAGCATCTATTGAGGAGGCACATAAAGTTAGATTCTTCCCCTTGTCCTGTCTGGACCAGCCTTCAGTTGGTTTTCATCTCTAGAACCAAACTTAATCACTGGGTGGGCCGATCTAGAGAACAAGTTCCATGCATATTTCTATAGTGGGACAGGTGATAAGAAGATTATGGACTTGACTAGCATGAGGCAGAGGAATAATGAGTCAAGCTCTAAGTTCATTCAAAGATTCAGAGAAGTAAGGAGCCGTTGCTACTCGTTGAATCTGTCTAATGGCCAATTGACTAAATTGGCCCTTCAAGGGATGTCTCCATTAATCAAAGAGAAGTTTGATGGCCAAGAGTTTGAAAGTTTGTCCCATTTAGTTCAGAGGGTATCTGCTTTTAAAAGTCAGCATCGGTCCCTGCGTAAAGAAAAGTATTCAAAGGGCACCGCTGCTATGTCTGATCCATACGATGCGGACTTTGATGGGGACAATCCAGAAGTTGTGATCATCAAATGGACATAGGGCAAGGCTCCAATATCTTGTCCATGGGTGAAGGAGTCAGAAAATACCTATGACTTTGATGTCAAGAAAGCCGATAGGATCTTCGACTTGCTGTTAGAGAAAAAGCAGCTGAGATTACCTCCAAATCATGTGATCCCTTTGGCTAAAGAACTTAAAGGGAAGAAATACTACAAATTCCACATTGTTACCAACCACAGTACTAACGAATGTAGAATCTTCCGCTTTCACATTTAGAAGGCTATCGAGCAAGGAAAGATCAAGTTTGAGCCAGCTAAGAAACCAACAATGGACATAGATAAGCATCCTTTCCCTAGGGTGCATATGGTAGAGTTCCAGTTGGCTAAGGAAAAGACAAAGGTCTTGATATCGACTAACACTAGAGAAGATCGGTTGGTTGACCCCAAGGTTCAAATATCGGCTAATGTCTATGAAGAAGCTAAGAAACAACGCGATCGGCAAAAGAGTCGATATGAGCAAGGTGAAACGTCCAAAGCTAGTGCTATGCGTCCTCATGTGACTTCTAGAATTTTATTGAACAAGTGGCAATGCCAGAAGGAGAAGGACTACCAGCACTGCCTTAAGGAGGAAGAATATGAGCGTCGGTGCGAGGAAGAAAGGTATGAAAGAGAACAGGCAGAGTTACATTGGAATTGTCCTTTCTTCCGACACTACTGGAACAAAGGTTTGAAATTGCCTACAAGATGTAACTGCCCAGAGTGCAGTAATCAATATTTAGAGTTTATGCAGTCTCAAGCCAACCGCTGGTCCATCCATGAGCGTTTGAGTTTTCAATCTAACAACATGGATTGGTGCATAAAAAATAAAGGAGTTCATGATCGGTTAGGCAAACATATACAAGCGCAAAATTGGGCCGATCATGATGAAGAGAAAGAGCATGTTTGGCCAGAAGGTCAATGGTATCTAGGAGGTCTAACAAGGAGCCAAAAGATAAGGGTTCAATAATTGAGGAATAGAGAATTAGAAGCTCAGAAGTATAATAGGCCTCAGACATGGCGCGTCTAGCAAACAGCCGACAAGGGTAAACCATCGGCTAATATTGATATGGTCTTCATCCTACCTATAGAATTCAGAGCTCCTTCCAAGTATGAGCGAGAATAATCCGATGAAGAAGGGAGTGATGAAGAAGAATTAGGAAAAGCCATGGCTCAACTAGCCCTCCAGTCCTAATAAGTTATATTTGACAAATCATCTCAACATTGGCACATAAAGGCTTTATACATGAAAGTATTTGTCGATGGAAAGCCGATGACTAAGATGTTAGTCAATGGAGGCGCTGCGGTCAATCTGATGCCATACACTACCTTCCGTAAGCTTGGGAAGGGCCCCAAAAATCTACTTAAAACTAATATGATGTGGAAGGACTTCAGAGGCAATGCGTCTAAGACCCGGGGGGGTAGTCAGCGTCGAATTGATGATTGGGAGCAAGACTCTACCTAGTACTTTCTTCGTCATTGATGGCAAGGGGACATACAGTATACTCTTGGGTCGTGACTGGATCCACACCAACTATTGCATTCCATCAACAATGCACCAATATCTCATCCAGTGGCAAGGAGACGACGTCGAAGTGGTTCCGGCTGACACATCTATGAGTGTGGCAACAGCCGATCCAGCATATTGGGAATTTGAAGATTGTGAATGCTTCTTTGGTAGAATCTAGGAAGGAGGCATCATCAAGATCAATGGTGAACATCAACAGCTGATCCAAGCAATCGGCTCTTAGAGTTTATTTTGATGACTCCCCTAATTGGTCATTATGGAATGGCTAAATGTTGCTCTTATGGATTAGTTTGTCAGAATGTAGTTGTCCTATTTTTAGGGAGTCATATCTAGATTTAATTGCATAGCACTTTAGAAGAGCTTGACAACCGATGATTTTGGGGTTTCATAAGTGATTTGATGCTTGAATCATCATCGGTTATTTTTGAAAGTTGTTTTTTGTTATAGAATTTGAGCCCTGGTGATTTAGAATATTGCTCAGAATTTAGGTTACCACCAGGATTGACAATCGGTACTAATAGAGTATCGCCTTTAGAACAAAAAAATAAGAATCCTAATTCAGCCTAAGGAGGCAAAAGCCAATGCGGTATGCATCGCCAATAGTGCAAAAAAATACAAGTCGTATGGAAAAACATCGAAGGCATTCATAGAGACAAACAGGAGATCAACATAAGGGAAGTCAACTATTTTATTCATAGTTGAATCCCTAGATTCAAACTACTGGCCGAGGAAAATTTTGTTTATAATTCCTTCGGCCAAAGAAGCATCTGCAACAGCATTTGTGTGCCAAGTGAAGGCCTCCACCAGCTCATGGTGGTCATCACCACTGGCAAACCTAGACTAGAGCCCCCAAAGTTCATGCCCGGAGTTCACCTGGGTGATCATCAAGACAACGGTGGCCCCTTGGCGAACGCCATGGAGGGAGATCTCCCCAGCAGGCGTGGGGACGTCCTGGAGGCGGTTCTCCAGTAGATCTCCCTAGGCATTTAGAGCCCCGGCGGTGTTGTTCACCGTCAATTGGAGGGCTTCCAATTCCTCCATCAGGGCTGTGATAAGGGAAGGAAAGAATCATCAAGATAAGCACGATGGAACAAAATGATAGAGAGATAGGGTTTCTCTTATGGATCCTACCTATGACCCTGGCATCGGAATTTGCCAGTCGTGCTCGGGAGGCACTGCTCTCCCCTCCACAGTGACGAGAGTGGTTTGGGAGGCGACCAGAGCAGCCTCCAAGCGCGTAGTTTCCTAGGTTGCCTCCAAGTGATGACCCAGCTCCTCGTTCCGTTCATGAAGATAACACCAGGCATCATCTCTGTTGTACGAATTGGAGGAGTCGGTGGAGGAGGCCATAGATGCCGCTGGTTGGGCCTCAAACTGTGCTAGCAGATTCTTGACGCCGGCTCGAGTGACGTTCCTACAAGACAAAAATAACAAGATTAGATGGTCATCAGAAAATCAGGAACGTAGTTCTAGCATACCCTAGGATGCAGAGGCACTAGCGTGAAGGGAGATCCTCCTCTGGGCTATTGCGAGCAGGGAGGTTGCCGTCCGTCATTACTTTCTACTAAGAACTAGGTTTTGTCGATCTAAGGATGGAAGAAGAAAAGTTGCGCAGTGGCGAGAGCAAGGGCGAGCACAGATATGACCTCCCAATTATCCCTTGATGTATATTTATAACAGAAAATGGCATGGGGTTGGTTCATCAAGCCACGTCAGAGTAAAGAGCAATTAACGGAAGGCGAGAGGCCATTCCGAGAATCGAGGAGGCTAGGCGTTGCCAAATGAGAAAGCGGCGGTTGAACATGAAGAGTTGCCATTTTACTAGAGTTCCAGGCTGTGGATTTGAAAAAATTCATTCACTGCAGTTCTGTTGCCATCCAAACCAGAAGACTGGCTCTAAGCATTGATCAATTGAAGACAGTTGCGAAAAGCCAATTTCGAAGTTTGGGAAGAATCGTCGGAAGTTGATCGCTAAACAACAAGGAAATTTAAACAGGATAAAGAAGTGTATCGACTAAATATTTACACCAAATATCACAAGATCAGAAATGCATAAGGACTGATTGACCGCTATTTCAAGGCCACTCCGCCAGTTGTGCTCGGACCACATTCGCTTCTGCAGCCGTGGCAGAGAGGGCGACTTGGGAGGCGTTCAGGGCAAACTCTAGTTTCCCATTATGTTGGGTGGCCTCAAAATAGCGGTCGATCGCCGCATTCCACTCGCAATGAAAGCGCTGCATGTTGTCTTCATCGTAGGAGGAGGCAGAGTCAGAGGACGAAGCCGCCTGCGCCACCGATTGGGTGTCACGGGCGACCCCAGGGTGATCACCACTACGAAATCAAATGGATCAGCAAAAGAAGATGAGATCAAGAACAGATCCAATCTTACCCCTAAAAACAGAGGCGCCAGCGGGGAGGAAGGTTCTCTTCTGGAAGATCACTGGTGACACGCTCGCCATTGTCCCTGCTCCTCCAGATATGGTTTTTGGATCTAAGAGCGAGGGGAAGAGAAGTTACACAGTAACAAGAGCAGAGGCAGGAGCGGATGTGATCCCTTGGCTATCCTTTGAGGATGAATTTATAAGCCAGAGTGGAGTGCTAGAAGACCTTTTGAGTCATAAAAAATAAATTTGATTTATGGAAAACGAAAGGCCATCACAGATATCGAGGCGACCACGCGTGGCCTAATGAGGGGGCAGCAGTTACAGAAGCGGCAGATTTGAAAGTTTTATTCATCAAGGTTTATTTGTAGCTTCATTCATATCCAAAAGCAGACGTGAGGTGTTATCTGCTATGATTTTGTGTTTCCACACGCGTCTGGAAGCAGGCCCTAGAATTGATCGACTAAAGTTCGATCGATTAGTTGATGAGCTAAAACTAAAGAGGTAATCGATCCAAGGAGCCGATTACTGATGCAGCGGTCAACAATGATGGAAGAATTTATGTGCAAATGTGATAGACTTAAGGAATGTCAAAAGATGGGCTATAAGCATGCATCGAATTGGGGAAGAATTGGCTCGAGAGGTCAAGAAAATGATCACCACCAAATGACCAAAATGCCATAATCTTCGATATGATCCTTGATCGAGAAGAGCCAATGAGATAAATCTGCAAGGAGGCCGAAGAAGTTAGCATGAGATTGGAGCAGATGGTTGGAAGTGCGGCGCATGCAACGGTCATGAGGAGTAATTTTGGAATAAAATCATTTTATCCCAAAATTGGGCGACATGTGTTGACACCAAAATTTGGTTCAAGAAGAAAGGACCTCGAGGTCTAAATCCATCAAAGGAAGGCTGAGATATTCAGCAAGGATTGGCTAACTAGGTCGCCATCAAGATGATGTCATAAAAGGAATGGGCCCTATCGGCAGGATCAGCAAGATATGAAGAAAGAAGACGGGTTGGGCTCCACAGAAAGGAAATATTGGAGTCCAAGTTATCTTAAATTAGGAAGTTTTGTTTTCTGTTCCAAGTTTTCGTAACCGGTCTTGTTCGACCAGGACTCGTAGTCAAGCCTTGGGTATAAATAGTGAACCCCAGCTATTGTAATAGACATCTCTCATCAATCAACCAAACAAGTACCTTTACTTTTCGGCTCACATCACTCCTTAGGAGTAGTAGTGTAGATTTCGACGAGTTTTTTAGGCAAGCAGGGCTGCATCGGACAACCTAACCTCCGACTTGTTTGTGAGTATCCGTCACGACTTATATTGTTACTTGTGTGGCTGCAACAGACGATTGATCTCTTGCAAGTCGCGATATAAGTTAGTTATCGATCTATATTGTTATTTGTAAGGCTACAACAGACGACTGATCTCTTATAAATCATTGTATAGATTAGTTATTGATTCGTATCAACCTTTATAAGGCTGCAACAGATGATTGATCTCTTGTAAACGTTAGTATTAATCAAAGTTATCGATATCATGCTAAATAGTTTACTGTTTAACACAATATCACCAATTGCCCGATCTAGATTGAGATTTATTGGTCTTATTATTCTGATCTATCCTCTGCTGATTACTATCATAGTTGAATTCAATTCTTGATGTTAGAACTTATTTTGATGACTAATCTATCTTGATCTTGATTGTACATGGCGGGTGTTTGAAGTCATGTTCTATTTAGAGATAGATTCATTGATCGCCAGTATCCGGTATGACTCCGCTATCAATGCCGCATCAGCTGACTCAACCTGTTGATAACATGTCAGATTGGACATTGATGGTTAATAGATCTATCTATTAAAAAGAGCATGGCGTCAAGCCACCCACTATGTCTCCATCGGCTATTTAGCCGATGGCCTGAGCTTCCACGCGTATAACATGCCTTCATGATTTCTTTGCGATGTAAGTAGATCTATCGACTGCTGGTTTCTGATGTAGGGTAATACTGTCAATGCTGCATCAGACGACTTGACCTATTAATGGTACAATAGATTGGGCCTAGTTGTTTGTAGGTTTATTTATATCCAACGGATGAGTGATTGCACGCTATACGACAATATCACCGGAATCAGCTACTTTAGCCGATAGCGCCATTTGTCGAGGATGTACTAGCTATTTACATGCTTTTATTTGTTTATACCTTAATTAAAGCTAGTATATTTCTCACATGTATGCTTACATGCCTATCTTCATACCTCTTGCATGTTTTCATGATCATCGGCTAAGTTAGATCCATGTAACTAAGTAAATAATGATTGCAGATATGCTTGTTTTGTTTAGATTACATCATGAACATGTTGGATATCAACTCTTTAGTCGATAGCCTTTTCTTGCTGGCCACTTGGCCGTATATTTGGAACTATCTGGACAAACACTAGCATGTTCCACCTTAAATTACAGATCAACTTTCTCTCCTTGTCAATTGTAGAGTCAAATTGACTAGCACACCCTCGGTCATGACCATCCGGTCTAGTGTCGACCCCCATAAGCCTAGAGAGAGCTAGGGATATGATCCACGCGGTTTGTCTTAGCTTGCTTCGTGTGCTCGACGATGGAGAACGACCCGATCACTTTTTGCCATCCACAGAGGGGTAGGCGACAGGTGGTGACAGCCCTGTCCATCCCTTGTAATCCCCCACGTTCGGATATTCATGTAGGAGTTTGTAAAGTCTCTCGTGCTTGCTGGTAGACCAGTGCTCGGAGATCTCCCCATCCATCTTACCCTTAGGTCTAGCTCTAACCATGTAGTTTGTGTGATCATCAACTATTCTTTGCACGGCTATATTAGAACAAGCCTGCTCCATTTAGGAATATTCTTTTATTCTCTGTTTCTCTTTTATCCTTGAGGTTGGCCCAAGTGTGTGTCCACTATCCTCAAAATACCATGTTTACCCCTGTCATAAACTTTGGTTCACTATGCAAGCATGTAATCTTGTTCATATCCATGCTAGACTCTTTACACCATGCCTTCCTTTGGGAAAATATAAATAATGATACCCTGAATACTTCCAGGTGAAATGTTACAATGATAGATCCATGCGCTTGCGGATATTGTTTCTGTAATCGTTAAGAACTATTGTGTTGGTGTTCCTTTGGCAGCGTTGCTAAGATTTATCCAAATCTTAGGTCTTGCTCTAACCATGTAATTTGTATGATCATCAAGTGTTCTTTGCACGGCTATCTTATAAGAAGCCTACTATTGACACTAGGGGTGGCACACATAGAAAAGACTACAAGCGCATGGTTTTTAGAGTAGCTTTTCACCAAGGAGTAATCCAAGGTATCGAATCCACAGGGAACAAGGAGTGATCGAATTCTAGAACTAATGGGTTTCTATAGGTTTTAGGGACAAAAGGAGTGGATAACCATGGGTTATTTTGTAACTATTACTTGAACAAGAGATGGTAAATAACAGCTCTTTACTTTGGGGCACAACCCGCCTACCAACCAGGAGGGTTAACTAGACAATGTTTGCCGTGAGCCCTATGATTAAATAACTAAGCCTATCATGGTGGAATATAGAGGATGGACAAGGCTGTCACGACTTGCCATCTACCACAATCTATATGAAGACTTAGCCGCAAACACAGGTAAGGTATAGCTTAAGCACCACGCTTAATCTATGCACTTACTACTCTAATCTGGATCCTAATGAAACAAGACTAGAGCACTCTAACCAAGTGGTGAAACCAGTAAACAATAGAAATGTAACAAAACTTAATGCAAGAATGGGACATAATTACCATAGAAGAGCCATGGACCTACAAGAAGAAGAGGTTACCAACATGCCCGGCTCCTCCTCTAGCTTCTCCTGGCCTTTTCTGTCTCTCTACTGTAGAGAATAGCTATCCTAAGCTAAACTACTTTATTGAGAGCTCTTTCTTCACTTGTGTCTCTTACAAATGATCTCATGACCCCTATTTATAGTAGGAGTGAGGTAGGGGGGTACTTATAGGCAGCAAGTGAGGTGGTGGAGGAAACTTGGGCACCGGGCAGCCTTAAGGGGGTGTGGCCGGCCCTTGATTCCACCACCTATGCATCATATGGTGTTGGATGGCTCCCAAAGTCGGTCACAAATGCAGCACGTGCCAAGTTTCGCACTGGAAGTCGGTGCTTAAGGTGGTTGAAGGCCTTCCTTTGTATGACAGTGGGCCCTTCGATCTAGGAGAAGCAAATCTCGGCCACTAAGTGAACCGACATTGAATCAACGCTCTACAGCGCTCTAGGCCACCCTCCCATGGATCAGTGACATGGCAAGGCACCAGGTGGGGCTGTGCGGCACCACCTTGGCACCAGACGGTGGCCCCCTATGGGCCCTGCCTCTCCTGGCAACGTGGATGGCTTCTAGAAGGCTTGGTTTTACTCCTTTTTTACTATTTTGTCCCTTCAAGCACAATTCTCCAAGTACATGTAGAACCAAGTGAAATCCAAACATAAAATGTTGTTTCTTGCTTGATTTTATTCATTTAATGGCTATTTGTTGATGGCAAAAGAGGGTCTTAAGAGCCATCAAAAAGCTCCCCACACTAATCCTTTGCTCATCCCAAGTAATGTGTGTGAAATAAGAGGTAACTGACATATGCTTTTCTTCAAAATATGGACAAGCATAAAATCATTCTATTTCTCATTCTCATAGCTGTGATCTTTCCGATGGCTAGGATCGAACCTTGAGCAGTTGAGAAGTGCAACAGTTGTGATCAAAGTAGTCACACTCTCCCTCCTCAAAATACCTTAGAGTTTTGGATCAAATTCTTCAAGAAAACATGATTCATGCTTATCCTCATGTGAGGTCTCTTGTCACTCAAAGTATTTAGTGGTAATCCTCTTATGGGCATAGGTACTTTGCCCTTTTCTATCCTAAAGCTTATGTGGAGCTATAGGTAGGGATCAAAGCTCATATTCACCCTACTTATTTTTGCTAAGCCAACCAATGGATCCTGGGAGGGTCATGTCATGCAATCTAAACCAAGATATTTGGGTGGATAGAATAATGGATGATGTCTTTTCTCCTTGTCTCTTCTTCTCTCTTTTTTCAGGGAGCATGACTATCTCTCTCTCTCTTTTCAAAGCACTTAACTCATGAGCATTTATGCTCAAGCTTTCTTTTCTTTTCTTTCTTTCTCTCTTTTTTAGATAGTCATGTCCTCTGTGGAAAGAGAAGGTATATATATATTTTAAAAGGAGAAACAAGACTTTATAGTGGCATGGGTGAGCATACTTCCAATGTAGAAGTAGATTAGAGAAGTGGTGTATGTGGACTTGGTTATGACAACATGACATAACTCTCTACCTAGATCTCAAAGTTTGACAAAGCTCAAAGTAAGATTAAGTAGCATATGTGCTGGGTTTATGAGTAAGTATACTGTGGCTTTGGTAGGAATTTTTTTTCACATGGGAATCATGATATCATAACATTTTATTTTTAGTGAAATATAAATCTCCAAGGTTATGAGTAAGAAAAGAACAACTTTCTTTGTCATTACTATATCTCACAAATCAACAACTTAGGTAGACCATACTAATAACAAGTAGATCACAAGTTTCTAAGCATGAGAGTAGAATAGAATTTATACAAGTCAAATTTTAAAGGTCAACATAGTCACATATGTGTTTAGCTATTTATATTTTTATTTTCATGTGTAAAGGCAGAAATAATTGATTTTAACATGAAAATCATGCACAGGAAAGAAGTAGAGGTGCATACCTACGTGGTGGATCAAGGTGGGCCCGAGGGCCAACCTTGCCACGTCGGCCGGCGTGAGTGGGGCACCGGGCGGCGGGCCTAGGTGTCCCCACTTGTCGGTCTTTCACTCAAGATGATGCACGACTAGTATGTAACTCAGGGATGGCATTTTGTGATTGTGGGAACCCATCAAGATCCGAAAGGAGGCTTCCCCCACACTATCTTCATGGGTAATCTGTTCTTTTTTTCATAATAACAAACAAGTAAAATAGCAAAGTCCTACTGGTGGGAAAACACCAGAGGACTGGACACAAATTAATCTAACTTATGTTTTTATTCATTAGGGGCTATTTACAATGATGAAAATTTAAACTAAACAATTGAAAAACAAATCTAACACAAACAAAGCAAACCTAGCACGACCTATAATGAACTAAGGAAAAAAATATGAACTAAAGAGCACATAATCTAAAAACCTAAGCGGCCACAGGGTCTAGGGGAGTGGCGCCTCATAGAGGTGCTCATTCCCCGTGGCCTCAAATAAGCGCTTGAGCTTCGAGGTGAGCCCCTTGCGGAGTACATCCATCTTGTCCTCGATGTCAAAGCACCAGAGCTCCTGCTCCGCCACCCTTTCGCCTAGGGTCAGATTCTCCTCCTTGAGGGCATTCAGCTGAGCCTAAAGATCTTCAAGGGTGAGCTCCTTCTTCTCGTCATCGCAATGCTCAATATGTCCAGGCGGTCTGCAAATAGGCAGAGGGTTCGAATGGCGGCGCACGAAAGGGGCAGACAGTGACCCATCCATTGCCTTGGCATCTGTTGGCATTTCTTAGCATCACATTAATACTAAGTTGTCATCCCTATCAATGATGCTAGAAATGCGTTATTGGTAATTATTGAGAACACTTGTAAATTTATATATATATTAAGTATCCGCAAGCGTACAGATAATATACCATTATAGCAATTCAACCGGGAGTATACCAGGTATCGTTATTTATATTTTATCCACATTAAGGAGCAATGGGGTTGGCACAGAGATATTGACAAATAGATATACTTATGATAAGATCATCACTCTCATGCTATTACAGGGGTAAGTCAAGTGATAAATGAATGATAAGTGTAAGATATTGATGGTATTACAGAGATAGAAATAGATACTCATAAATGTAGTATGGCTAGGTAGGAGATTAATTAAGAGAAAAAGATTATTGAGTCATTCCATATTTACTAAGTCTTTTGTACACCCAAGGATATACACTCTCATCTATAGCATAATTAACTTTGGATGTATGCATAAGGAACATTACTAAGGAAGATCAAGAATAGAGCTTGACTCCCTTCGCAACCGGGTTCTACTTGCTCTACAAATGGGAAGTGGACTACAAAGGACTCATCAGGAGTGTCACATCCGCAATCTACCACATGACCCAGAGTGTAGAATGCATCCATAGGTAAACAATATTTAAGTACCACGCTTACATAATGTCGACCACTTAACCCACTCGAGTATTGAGCTAAGCACTTTACGAACATATGTATATATTCATAATCAATCATAACTATATCAAGGATACTACTAGAGCAAAGTAGGAACATAATAAATAACAACATAATATTGAAGTAGCACAAAGTCATAAATAAAGAGGGATACAATGGATATACTGGTCTCCAGACAGTGAATCCGAAAATCTGAGCAATAGCCCAAACTCTACTGGAACCTTGCTAGCTAGCCTATACTAGAACCTTGAAGAATTGGAGCTCTGTTCTCTTCTCTCTGGAAATCCTAATTTTTGATCTGATCTTGACTTATGATGATATCTCTGAGGGAGGGGGGGGGGCTGGTATATATAGGCCGGAGCATCAATTCTGGACCTTTGGATCAAACCGGCTTGAATAAACGGTGTAGATGCAATCCTTAAGGTGCTAGAGAATCGGCGTACGAAGCGGGGGCTAACACATGGGCCCCAGGGGCCGGCCATCCTATCATCCACTGCAGGTCTGCTTCGGTGATGTGGCTTCTAGTGTCCTCTAGAACCTTCTGGAGTTGTTTCCGCTACAGATAAGCGTGATTTTATTTGATGTTTTGTCCCCCTTTGATGGTTTTCTGGATAAACCCTGCTGAAAACACAGATTCACCAAAACTCATGGAAATTGTCAGTTTAAATCCCTAAGTCTATGTTGGTGATCATTTTCATGCATGATTTCAAGTTATGTTGATGGTTTATGATCAATGGTAACTACCGTCAACAAACTCCCCCAAGCTTAACCATTGATCATCCCTGAGAAATGCCAAACTTAACAATGGATCAGGAGTCTTAGGTTTTTTTAAAACATTAAAGCAACTCCTCAAAAGTACACATGAATTCAAACAAGAATTCTCCTCTGGATTAGAACAAACTGATCTGACTTTCAAACTTACCCATATTACCTTCAACCATGGGGCTTGTAGCCTTCACTCAGGTCTTGAGCAATTGAAAGACACAATGATTGAGTCAAGCACTATGTCTCAAATTCTTTGTTCAACCACTATTCTGGAGTTTTTGCAAGTTTTCAAAATAAAACTCAAAGATTCCATCATATGACACTCTCAAGTCTCTCAAAATATGTGGTATTTGTGGATCCTTACCAAGGCAAAAATAATGTTATGCCTTTCTTCCTACAACTAAGGCTTATGTGGAGCTCATAGGAATGGTGATAACATGAAAGAGCATACTTGCAATACATATATTATAAAGTCAAACAACAGATCCAAAGAGAGTTGAGTCATACAATCAAATCAAGATGTGCATGTGTGTGGAATATATAGTGGTCATATATGTGGCTAAGCTAATTCTACTATGCTCCTTAAAATTTTCTCTCTTTTGAAACTTGGAAACATTTGCAAGAAAATATGGGCTATCTTATTCATCTCTTTCTTTTTCTTTTTTTCAGGGGCATCTAAGTACCCATTGTTTTAAATATCTCGGACACTTGTGCATTTTTTCAATTCTCTTTTTTTATGAATAACTCTTGCATAGCCCATGCCTCTCATCTACAACAAAACTTTTGAGAGATAGCAACAAGAACTTGAAGCATTTATTTAGTAGATGGAACCTATCAAGAATATTTTTAGTGTTTTCTCCTAGTATAGGAGTAAAACATTTTTGGTGTATCTAGATGGAAAGCATGTTTTTGCACCTACCCCCAGTGTAGGAGTAGTGTATATGTAGGTGGTGTGTACGTGATCTTGATTTTTAGAGCATGACGAACCTCTCATAAGGGTCAACAAAGCTTGACCAAACTCAATGCAAAACAAGTAGCATATGTGAGTAGAAGTTTTCCTAGCCTAAATATCATGTTTGGCTCTAGTAGGAATTCAAGCTTTGTCATACAGGAACTCATCATGTTGCATTTTTATGTTTTTCAAAAGAAATCTCCAGAACTTTAATATCACTTGGAACAAGATAAATAGCAGCTCAAACCTTGTCATATCATATCTGTCAATTACCTAGATTTAGATCAAGCGTTGCTACCCATGAGTTTTAAGTTCAGAGCAAATTCTCATGTCAAAACAATCATATCCAAAACTCAGGAGAATTCAAAGCTGAAGACTAGGTACTTGAAAAGAATTATATTAGAGCAACTATTCATCATTTCCATCGTGAGAGATTATCTTCTTCAAGTTCTTCTTATTTATTGGCTCTTAAAAACAGAAATTAAAGCAAACTTAAAGCCATTTATATACACACTCTTTTTATTTGGCTTTCATTTTTTTAGATCACACCTATATAAAAGACTAAGAGAAATTTTTATTTTGTTTTTGTGTTATGCTTTTTTTAATAAAAATATATAATAAGCATGAAAATAAAGAAATAAAATACTAGAAAAGAAACGAAAACTTACCTATAGTAAATGGGGGCTCTTCCCCCAAGCTCGGTATTGCTGTGGCTGATCAGAATGGCGGGTCAATGTTGAGACCCTGGAATAGGTAGTGCCAATTCTCATTCTCTTGCTCCTGGTGCTGCTAGATGCTGGTGATGCGTTCTCCCATTTCTACTTGCCACTGGGAGTGCTGGTGAAGTGTGTTCTAGATGTCATGCTGTGTCACTTCTATGGTCGTCAACCTGGTGTCGAGGCAGGAATGCTCCATCTGCTGGTCGTGGTAGCCCATGGGCTGATCATGGTAGCCATGAGCAGAGAAGGACATACGTCCTCCCTGGTAGCCGCTTGAAACTTCTTCATATTACTACTGCTGATAATAGTCGAAGTTGCCATCCTGCCATTGCTCACTTGTGCCCTGCTGCCAGGAGTTCTCAGAGTGCTGAGGAGCGGGCTGCTCCCAACCAACAAGCTCGAGTTGACACATGCGGGAGGATCCCGGCTGATCCCAGCCTGCATAGCTGGTGAAAGTCGACCCCTCTGGAATCGGATCATCACCATGGTACCTAGGCCTCGGGTTACGAGTCAATCTTGCAGAGGCACTCCTATGAGGGGCTGACTCCTTGACCTATAAATCGAAGACAAAAGAATCCACCACATACAAACCAAGGTTCCGGTCTAGTAATGGAATCTCGGTTGTATAATCCGTGTACATCATGACAAGTTTCCCATCCTTATTCTTTTTTAACATGTGTGCTTGGACAAAATATTC
Source organism: Miscanthus lutarioriparius (assembly GCA_904845875.1). NCBI lineage: Eukaryota > Viridiplantae > Streptophyta > Magnoliopsida > Poales > Poaceae > Miscanthus > Miscanthus lutarioriparius. Next base: position 46,573,204 of record CAJGYO010000018.1, on the reverse strand, counting down.
ATAGTCGATATACCAATGGGGAATGTCATCAATGTAAGCAACAGAAGCATTTTCCAAAAGACCCAAATTTTTGGCTATGCGGGTGACCAAAGAAGTACACCCAACATCTCCCTTAAGTTCAAGAATTTCTGTTCATTGTTTCATCATAAATTTGACTGGTGAAACCTTTCTTCTCTTAACCATGGCATAGAGCAGCTTAAGTTCATCATTCCTTATAGTGCGAAAATCATTTCTAGAAAATAAAGAAAATCCTAGCCATTTATGCATAAAGCACAGGGTAGGGTGATGAATTTCTTTGGTACCATGATGATAACAAGTAAGTTCTTTAGATATTTCTCTCCAAAATTTTGTCCTATCAAAATCTTGTATAGCGGTGTCTATATCCACTACACACTGAGCATGGAATCCTAGAAGCTCACTAAAATTCTTCCAGGGAATAGAAAAGTCTTTCCCAAAAAGTCTAAAAGTGACTTTAGAATCAGTGGTTTGCAAGGTACATAGAAATTTAGCAGTTAAAAGCATCGACCCGGCTCATTAATTTCTCGAGCATTTTCCCACCCAACAGTTTTAAAGACGATTTTGAACTCAGTATTCATACCTATTGACTGTAGGAGGGCTGGATCATAATCGGGAGTGAGAATGAACCTTTGGGTTTTCAGTTGCTTGTAGGCGTCCTTCTCCGTCTTGTTCCAAAGCTTGAGATGCTTCTCCTCTAGGAGATTGTTTTTCTCAGCGGATGATGACCTAGACGGTGCTCTGATAGCGGGAGATGGAGTGTCGATCTACATGTTGGTGCTTCCTCTAGAAGACGAGCTTCTTGTCGAACGGAATGATGTCGCCCGCTTGATCTTGCCTATTAACTTGCTCATTTTCCTGCAAAATAAACAGAAGACAACACAACTCGTGGAACGGATTAGGAAAAATAATATGTTAATGGTCAGCCATCCAGACTTAGTCATCCAAGAGTTAGTCATTCGAGGGTCAGTCGTCCGAGATTGCCTAACAGATTTTCTGATCTAGATTTTGGCAGGACTTCTACCCTAATTCTTTTTAGTTTTCTCTCTTGATTTGGACAGCACTACCACTCTTAAAATCTCTTTTCTTGCTCAAATTTTAGCAGCACTTCCACTCTCTTTCTCAAGATTTCACTCTCAAACTTTCTCACCTTTTCTCTTACTCCAAAACTACTTCTACCAAAAGAATTTTCAAACTACAAAATTGAGAACTGGAATTTTGAACTTGGGAGCTGGTTTTGAGTTGTGTTTGAGGCCAAGAGCAACCAAGAAGGAGTGGTATTTATAGATGGGCAAGCAGCAGGCCGGTCGGCCTAGTGGTGTGGCTGGCCGGCTCCACATCATGGCCAAATGGCCTCTCCATTTTCCTAATCCTTCTTTGCTTCATGCTTAAGCAAGGTGAGTGCTCCTTTTGGTGGAAATGCGTCCTGGACGGTGCAGAGTGAAGGAGAGTGGGAATGGAGGTGATGGAAGTGATGGGTGGTGGTTGAGTGGGTCCCATGTGTCTCCCATATTTCTACCGTATACACATGTATATGCAATGCAAAAATACTTTATGATACTATGAAATACAACAAGTTGAATGAATGATATTTTTAAATTTTTACGCCTCCATGGTAAATATTAATTATGGGTTTTTACACTTCGTAAAAATTAATTACTTGGGGCTTAAATTTTTATAATGCAATGATGAGAATTTTATTTTCTACTGCAAGTGTTAAAAAGTAAATATGCAATATGAAAAGTAAATATGGATAACTACCGATTTACCTCCCGGCGAGGGTTCAGAATTTTTAAGTCCACCGAACCTGACTTCTCCGTTCGTATTTATGCTTCGGGTGCATCAGTCGGTCTCAAAGATGGAGGCCTTGATGGTTGTTCTTGCTTCTCATGCCACCCTAATGTAGAGCATTGTTCCAGTCTTGGCTTGAAAGCAAATCACTCTTCCTCGCCATTGATATTGAATTTGATTTCTCCGGCTCTGACATCAATGTGTGCATTTTTAGTACTCAGCAAAGGTCTCCCAAGAATGAGGGGTGTCTTCATGTCTTCCTGCATGTCAAGTACTATAAAATCCACTAGAACAATGAAATTTCTTATTTTTACCGGAATATTCTCGGTGATTCTTGCAGGGTAGCGAACCGATTGGTCGGCTAGTTGCAGACACATCGATGTTGGCGTGAGTGTTGAATAGTTGAGCTTGTTGAAGACCTTCTTGGGTATGACACTGACACTTGCTCCTAGATTACATAGCGCATTCTCAAAATTTTGGTTTCTGATCAAACAGTCAATAGTGGGACATCCTAGATCCTTCTTCTTGACAGGTGATGTATTTAGGATGGCCGCACTACACTCCTCTGTTAACTTAATTACCTCAGTGGTGGGCAGTGGTCTTTTGTTGTTTAGGATGTCTCTAAAGTACTTCGCATAGGTGGGTACCTATATGGCATCTAGCAGAGGAATATTGATATATAACTTTTGAATTGCCTCTATGAACTTACCAAACTGCTCATCCATTTTAGCTTTTCAATTTCTGTGAGGAAACGGTAGGAAGGTGGTGTCATGAAAATCTTGCATCATTTCTTGTGATTGTGGCTCGACTTCTTCAACTTCATCGTCCTTCATCTCCTCCTGTACTGCTGCCAATGTCTTACTTGTCCTTGTCGGATATGGCGGATCACGAGTAGACTTGCCACCTCTTGTGGTTATGACGTTGACCTTCTCAAGATTAGTGGCAATAGGAAGAGCAGCAACCAACTGGGCTAATTGTGATTCTATCTTTTTATTATAGCTAAGTTGGTCTTTGACGGCAGAAGAAAAACTATCCATTTTAGTGTTTATGTTTTCTAGGACCTTATCATTAAAAGCAAGCTTCTTAGAAATATTCTCATTAATCTTAGCCTGTTCTAAGATCAGATCTCTCAAGGATGGTTGCTTAGTATTAGAAGAATTATTACCTGGGTACTTACCTTGGTAATTTGACCATTGTTGATTCCATCCTTTGTCTCTGTTGTTGTGGAGCAGAGTTGTTGATGATAATGTTTGCTTCTTGATATTCTAGGAAATCAACCCCCAAATACTCTCCACATGTGTTCTAGAAATTAACAACATCTTGAATGGCCTGACGATCTTTCTTGTAATTGGCTCGCTGTTCAAGCCAATTCAATAGGACGTCCATCTTGGTTGACAGTGCACACACCTCCTTTGGTACTTCTTCGCTCTTATTGCATGCTTGAATATTGCATTGAGACCAGCCTTGATTAGAGGCTATCTTCTCCATGAGAGTTTTAGTTTTTCCAAGGGTGAGTGACATAAATGATCCTCTAGCAGTTGCATCAAGTTGTTCATGAGCTTTCTGAGTTAATCCATGTTAAAAGCTTTGCATGAGCAACCAATCTTCCATCCCGTGATGAGGACAATCTAAAATGTATTCTTGGAAATGTTCCCATGCTTCTAGAATGGTTTCTCCTTTCTGATGTTGGAAGTTGGAAATCTTTCCTCTTAAGGCATTGGTCTTGCCTATAGGGAAAAACTTCACCAGAAAGGCCTTTGAACACTTTGCCCATGTGTTGATGTTATCTTTGTTGGTGTAGAACCACTACTTTGCCCTTCCCACTAGTGAAAATGGAAACAGGCGGAGTAGTATGATGTGTCGAGCAACGTCCTTGATGGTGATTGTGCTGCTAATCTCTAGAAAATTCTGAAGACGAGCACTAACATCTTCATGTGCCTTTCCACTGAATGTAGTAGCGTGCACCATGTAGATGAGGCTTGGCTTGAGCTCAAACTCAAGGTTGTTGGTGTGACAGAACCGCCCAATTTATACAAGATCAAGTACGGCTGTCCCCGCTAAATAAGTTTCAAAATTTTTCCTGTAGCTAAAGTTTTAGTCAAAATAGGTTTTTTAAAACCAAAGCTTTGTTTTTAAAATTATGTACATGATAGTATTATGCTTAATCTTGCTCTGATGCCAACTGTGATAGAACCGCTCAATTTATACAAGATCAAGTACAGCTGTCCTCGCTAACATGTTGACATGCGCATACTTTCACTTATATAAACCTAGTAGTCCGCCTAGTGTCACGAAGGACCTCGGTAAATCAACATCATAACCAAGATCGCGTGATTAAGCAAATACACGTCACATACATAGAGTGGCGGTGGAAATAATATTACAAATAGGTTCACAAATAATAGTACAAGTTTGGGTTTCAAAACCAGTTAAGGGAAACAACATAGCTTTCAAATAATTACATTAATATAAATTCCAATTACATTGCTAGCATAAGTGACATCTTCTGATAAAAGCATATAGATGAGAAATAATTATAGAGTCACCGAGCCCATCGGCAGTTAGCCATCATCTTTAGTAGGCCGAAAACTTCACCTGCAACATGGTGGGATAAACTCTGAGTACTCGAATGTACTTAGCTAGACTTACTCGTAATAAACTAGAAATAAAATGACTCCAAGGATCATGCAAGGCTTTATAAGTGGAGCTAGCTTGACAACATTTTGCATAAAAAGCCACTAATTCAGCTATACATTTTATAATTCGATCATGAAGTTAATTATAGCTATTCATCTCTAGATTAGCAACTAACATGTGCCAAACATGTGGTATATCATTTAGTAGCAACAATAGCAACCATAGCCAGTGTAATAATTCCATGTTCAACATAACCATCATATTCCATAATCCAGTTACTACGATGTTGGGGCTCGCCAAGTTTCTCACTATCCAAGAGAGATGGCGATTCGAATTGATTTCAACCAGCTAGGAATTTATTCCTAACACAAACCCAGGCAGACCAAATCAACGGTCACCTTTGGCACAACTCAGGTTCATATTTTGCGGGTTCGACTAGCGCCGCACAATCAGGGACAACTAGCTGCCAGGACGATCAGGACTACCCTACCCTTGGGCTCACGTCTGGCTCCCCGCACATCCTTACTGAAGCGACCTGATTTCCGCGAAGGGAAATCCACAGAGTCAAAGTGTAATAAGACCATTGTAGATTATATTACCCAAATTCCAGTCGAATATCACATCCATACAACGATAATATCATAGTACAAATAGTGCGGAATTACATAAATTTATTACATCGCCGCATTGGCGGAATCAAAAGTAGCATTCATTCAGAACAGCTTGAAGATAAGATCGCCAAACTCGAGCGTAGGAACGAACCCCTCAACCATCAAACTCCTCAGAGCTATAGTCCTCAGCAGAACCTGTGTGCCAAAATTTATCAGTACGATTTGTACTGGCCACTCCCACCCTATGAGCATTGCTTTGTGGAAATTGGATGCAAGATGGGTATAATCAAAAGGAACCTATAAGGTTGGGGTTTCCTATGTATAAGCATTTCGAGTATATATTAACAGTTGATCAAGTTTTAACACCATTTCCACACCCATTCCACCCCATTCCCATTCCAGAGCTAGGTTTTGATCCTGGGACCGATATACCACCATCTCCAAACCATCACCATACCACACCCATACCATCACTCAGTCGACAGGCCAACTCCCTCTCGGCACTGTCTCAAGGCCCATAGCCCCTGGCTACGTCTGAACACTCACTCCCGGGGGAAGAAGAGAAGGACTCATCTCACTATCTAGTTTAAGCGAAACCCAGGAAAGGTCCATAGCCGACAAGTCGGCATATGTATCGATCGATCAACCATACACTCTGCAGAGGTTTTACATAACCACAAGATCCGCCTTCCTCGCTGACCGTCGTCAACTGGGCAGATTCCGGCCGCTTGCTAGCCTAGGATAATGCCACTCTACCATTCAGCCTTGGTACACCCCAAGTCTAGTCTAGGGTGGCTGAAGCAGTGAGTCATGAGCCGGGTCCACAAGGTCTCCATGAAGTCTCAGAAGGGTGTGGGGGAAATCCTCCGCGCCCCGTACCTCCCTCACACTGTCCGCTATCAACCTAGCAGTAGTGGCAATATCCTACCCAGTAGTCCGGTTGTCCCGCACCATATAGGGCGAGTGGTACGTAAGGCTTCCCGGTGAATCTGAGTACTAGTAAGTCCTTAGGGATGACCAAGCCAGAATGTCTTTATCAGGGTTTCTATTTACCGTGCCACCACAGCACCTCCACCCTGGGCTCGTCCCATCACAGGTTCACACCCAGGGCCACCTCTTATACCATTTACCCACCACAGGTATCCATTCCAGGGGTGCCCATGTAGCACCCCACGGCAAGACATGCCCCAGGCTCGTCGTATACTCCAACTTGGTCGACACAACCCTCACCCTCCACGCACCCAAGTCACAAACGCAGCACTCTCCCCATAGTCCAGATAACACCAGTTTCCACCACGCATCAATGTAGTGCAAGCATAGTAGAAGTAACAAGTAATGAAATATAGTAGCAAGCGTGTGACTAGCCTAACAGCTGGGTGAGTAGGGGTAAGGATGCATCAAGGTAAAGGTCATCAAGAAAGCATACTACCATGCAAGTCCTATCATAGTGTGATCATAACAATAACGTAAAGCACTAACATTTCTATTTTAGCCAAGCGTAATAAGTGCTATGAGATTAGGTGGTATGTGGCACCTTCACTGTAGTCGTCTCTACTCCTCATAGTACTCACGATCCTCGTCCGTCCGATTCTCCTTCGAGTCTGCAAACGTTCGCATAATTGTCGCGTTAGCGACGTCTATAGAATAGCACAAAGAAGCAATGAAAAATTCAAAAGAGCCAAATGCACTCAAACATGGGTTCATTGCGTAGAGCTTGATTTTAGATGAATTTTGGTCCTAGTTTCATATTTTTCTGAGGTCATATGAATTAGTTATGAATTTCTGAAGTTTAAATCATTTCTGAAAATGAAAAAAGGCTGAATTAATCCTGGGCTGACACATGTCACGTTGTGTCTGGTCCATGTGGTATGCTGATGTCAGCATGACGTCATCATCTCGGTTCTGAGCTGACAGGTGGTGTCCAGCTGACGTCAGCATGATGTCATCAACGTCATCAGTTCCGTCAGGTGGGTCCAGGGGCTCTTGGGTCACTAACATGTGGGTCCGACCAAAGTCAACGTCCAGTCAACGATGAGTCAACGGCGAGTCAAAAGTCGACGGGTCAGGGTCACTGACGTGTGGGGGCCAGGGCTGCTGATGTTAGCAGCTGATGTCATCGTGACATCAGCATGACATCACCTTGGCCGTGTTGCTACTGACAGGTGGGTCCCGCATGATGCCATCACGACATCAGCATGACGTCACCCACCGACATGTGGGTCCCGAGGCTTTGTGACACTGACATGTGGGGCCAGGTCAACTGTCAACATTGACCGGTCAACAGTCAACACGGACCGGGTCCGAACTGGGCGGTTGGGCCTAGATATGGGTTGGATTTGGGCCGGGCCGGCTAGGACACGTGGCGTGCTGTGGCGCTGCCACGTCATAGCCATGGGCCTTTACTGGGCTCCGATTCTTAGTGCTGGCTCTCGGTGGACCAAGAGACGCTGGTCTATGGACCTAAGACAGGGTCAATGGTGGACCAAGTCCACCCTTCCTCCTACTGGCTTAGCCTACGTGCACCGAGTTCATGCGTGTGTGGCCGGCGAGGGGATTTTTCCCCTGCTTCCTTGCCGGCATGTTCCTGCCGGCGACGTGCTTACCGGCGAGCTTCCATAGTGGCGCTAGCGCCCAATTGACGTGGGGAAAAGCACTTCTAGGCCTCGGCGACTTCGTTGGTGGGGTTAGCACGGCGTGCGGGGTCCCGTGGTGTGCCAGCCATGGCGGTGGTCTTCCAGGCATGATGGCGGGGTCGGTGTGGGGGCTACGGCCTCGGAGAGGCGTCCCGGTGGAGTGTGTAAGCTCCTACGGATCCGTGGGGACGCGGCGAGGGCGTCTAGGGCTCAAGGCAGGGCTTCGGGTTCCCACGTGGCCGGTAGGGTCTCCCCAGCGGCCACGGCGGCATGGTGACGACGGCGAGGCACGCGGTTGCACCACGGGGCTCCGGTGGGGCGGTCACGGCGTGGTTGCGGTTGTGCGCGTGGGTGCGTGTGTACCCAGAGGCCGGAGATGGCCCTGGCCTACGTGCTCCCGGTGTGGAGCGCCATGGCCAACACGGTGAGGTCCGGTGGCGAGCAGGAGAATGACTAGGGGGTCACCGTTGGTGTCATGGAAGATTGGATGGTGACGCAGTGGCGAGTTGCGGCCGTGTAGCTCCGGAAGCCGTGCAGCGCTGCCGTAGGCGATCGTGGCGTTGGCTCTGCTCCGGCGGCTTCAAAGGTGCTCCAATGGCACCTCCTTCTTCCTCCTCCCTCTCCCTTCCTTCTTCCTCGCCCTTCTCTAGCTCGGGTGTGCATGGGATGGCCACAAAGTGGCGGCGGAGCATTGATAGCTCAGGGCACCAGGGCCGGGGCTTTATAGCCGATCGAGGAACGGTAGAGCCCGGTGATCGGCGGGTGGGGATCAAGGGCGATCGGAGGCGCGTGCTTGCATCCAATGGCCGCGAGTGGTTGTGTGGGCGCGGTGCTAAGGAGACAGGGCCATGTCCCGGGCGTGACCCCCCTGGCCCGCTCCTACCAGCGCTGTCGAGGCTTGGTCGGAGGCGTGAGCGGCGTGGGGGAGGAAGACGACACTATGGATGGGGGTGGCTGACGTGCGGGGCCCGTGTGGCAGCGGCTGCAGGCGAGGTGAGGGCGGCGTGCGGGCGTGAGCGGCGTGCGGGCTGGCTGCGTGGGCCGAGAGCGCTAGTAGGCTAGCGAGGCCGGGAGGGCGAGCTGGGCCAGCCGTTGGGAGCGCGCAAGATCTGAGGGTGAGCTAGACCAACTCGGTTGCCTAGGCTGGCTGGGCCACGAAGCCGAGCAAGCCTGGTTACTGTGAGGCTTCTTCTTCTTTTCTTTTTCCTTTTTCTGTTTTCTTTTTCTTCTTCCTTGATTTGAATTCAAATTTGGTTTGAAATTTGGATTCCAAATTGGTGTACCTTTTAGATATGATGCCCATATCATTTTTATATATATTAGGAATTTATTTAGCTATTTTGCATAACAAATAGGTATAGTTTTGTTATACACAAATGGAAATAGTTTTCTTTTTAAACATTTATCCTTTGGTTTGAATCATAATTACTTCATGGTGTGTTTCTTTAAAGGAGTTTTCAGGCATTACATAAAGCAACTGAAGATCCAAATCACCATGTGAGTTAACAATATATGCTATGTTTCATTTGTTAGTATTTAAATAAACATGATTAACTATGGCATGCCATGCTTGTGTGTTGACTTAGGTTGGGGTTAGACCTAATGCATCTCTTAGGTTGGGTTTCTATACATGACACTCATCATCACATGGGAGTTTTGAGAAAAAATTTGTAGTTGGTATTTTTGGTGTATGGATTTTTGGGTTGTTACAGTCCTACCCCCTTAACAGAATCTCGTCCCCGAGATTAAAGCATAACGTACTCTTTGAAGAGGTAAGGATATCATAGCCGGAGGTCAGACTCTTTCTCCCATGTTGCTTCTCTCTCGGTGTGATTACTCCATTGGATCTTGCAGATAGGAATAGTCTTGCTTCGGGTCCCTTTGGTATCTCTTCCTAGAATTCTGATAGGATGTTCTTTATACTCAAGTGTATCTTGAATGTCAAGTGTATCAGTTGGAACTACTTCATAGGGCACTCTCAAACACTTGCGTAGCTATGAGACATGGAATACGGGGTGTACACCCACCAATTCCTCAGGTAGCTCAAGTTTGTAAGCGAACTTTCCAATCCTCTTACAAATCTTGTATGGGCCAACAAATCTAGGGGCAAGCTTTCCTTTCACATGGAATCTGACAGTCCCACGTAGCAGAGATACCTTGAGATAGACGAAGTCTCCCACATTAAACTCAAGTTCTCTTCTCCTCTTATCAGCATAGCTCTTGTATCGACTTTGAGCAATTCTCAAATTCTCCTTCACTTGAGCAACTCCTTCTTCTGCATCTTGAATCTTAGCGGAATCAAAGAACGATCTTTCACCCGGTTGAGACCACATCAAAGGTGTCTTACAAGGTCTGCCATATAGAGCTTCAAACGGCGACATCTTGATACTGGCTTGGTAGCTGTTGTTGTAAGAGAACTCTGCATAGGGTAAGCATTTCTCCCAATCAGAGCCATAATTCAGTACACTAGCGCGAAGCATGTCTTCTAAGATCTGATTTACTCATTCTGTCTGTCCATCTGTCTATGGATGGTAAGCGGTACTGAAATCAAGTTTGGTTCCAATGGACTTGTGTAGGGCTTCCTAGAATTGGGACACAAACTGAGGACCACAATCAGATACAATACTTGAGGGAGGTCCATGCAGTCTGAGAATATGCTCAACATATAGATCTGCTAATTTTTCGGCATTGGTCTTGGTCTTAACTGGTACAAAGTGAGCAATCTTGGTCAAACGATCAACAATCACCCAGATGGAATCATTGCCTTTCTGTGAACAAGGCAATCCAACTATGAAATCCATGGATATGCTCTCCCATTTCCACTCAGGAACGTCAAGAGGCTTTAGCAATCCTGCAGGCCTTTGATGTTCAACCTTGACTCTATTACAGGTGTCACATCATGCCACATGTCCCGCAATGTCCGTCTCCATGCCTTTCCACCAAAAATGTTTCTTCAAGTCTTGATACATCATTGAGCCTCCAGGGTGAATACAGTACTTAGAGTCATGGGCTTTTGACAAAATTTCCTCTCGTAGGGCTAGATCAGAAGGTACATGGATTCTGTCCTTGAACCAGATGGTCCCTTGTTCATCTTCATGGTGGTTGGTCTTGTAGCCTAGTTTCATCAGACCACGAAGATATTCGATCTCTTCACAATTTTTTTGAGCTTGACGGATGCGATCTGTGAGATCATACTATATGCGGAGCTCATTCAATAAGCCATGAGGTAGTATCTCAAGTTGGAAATCATCAATCTCTTCCTTGAGCTCAGGTGGTACGGATTTAGTGATCAAAGTATGACAGTAACTCTTGCGACTGAGAGCATCTGCGACTACATTAGCTTTTCCTGGATGATAGTGAATTTCTAGGTCATAGTCCTTGATCAATTCTAGCCATCGGCGTTGCCTCATATTCAAATCTTCTTGAGTGAAAAAGTACTTCAAGCTCTTGTGATCCGTATAGATATCACACTTGTTGCCTATCAAGTAGTGCCTCCAGATCTTCAAAGCATGCACAACTGCTGCTAACTCAAGATCATGAGTAGGGTAACGGTTCTCGTGTTCTTTCAACTGTCGAGAAGCATAAGCTATCACTCTTCCATCTTGCATCAGTACACAACCAAGTCCTTGACGGGATGCATCACAATAGACCACGAAATCTTTGCTGATATCAGGCAATGCTAGCACAGGAGTTGTGGTAAGCTTCTGTTTCAATTCCTGGAAGCTTTGTTCGCACTCGGGTGTCCATTCAAACTCCTTGGTCTTCTTCAGAAGGTTGGTCATTAGACGGGCTATCTTGGAAAAGTTCTCGATGAATCGGCGATAATATCCAGCCAATCCCAAGAAACTTCTGACCTCTGTCACATTATGAGGTTGTTCCCATTCTTTCACAGCCTCAATCTTAGCTAGGTCAACTGCAACACCTTCAACTGATAGTACATGGCCTAGGAAGGCAACTTCCTGTAACCAAAACTCACATTTGCTGAACTTTGCGTAGAGCTGATGTTGGGCTAGTTTCTCAAGTACAGTTCTCAGATGATGTTCGTGTTCTTCAGCGGTGGGTGAATAGACAAGGATGTCATCAATGAATACTACCACAAACTTATCCAGATCATCCATGAAAACCTTATTCATCATGTTCATGAAGTATGCGGGAGCATTCGTGAGTCCAAAGGATACCACGGTGAACTCAAACTGCCCATACCTAGTCACGAAAGCTATCTTCGGGATGTCACTCTCTCGAATCTTCATCTGATGATAGCCAGATCTGAGATCAATCTTGGAGAAATACTTGGCACCTCGAAGCTGATCAAGTAAATCATCGATCCTTGGCAGGGGGTACTTGTTCTTGATGGTGACTGCGTTCAAGTTCCGGTAATCAATGCACATTCTCATCGAGCCATCCTTCTTCTTAACAAACAGAACAGGGGATCCCCAAGGTGAAGCACTGGGTCTAATATATCCCTTCGAGATGAGCTCATCAAGCTGTTTCTTGAGCTCGGCCAGTTCATCAACTGACATGCGATAGGGTCTCTTGGCAATGGGTCCTGTTCCTGGCAAAAGATCAATGATGAACTCTACATCACGGTCTGGTGGCATACCCGGTAATTCTTCAGGGAATACATCGGGATAGTCTCTGACCATAGGCACATCACGAACTGTCTTTTCCTCTTTTTGTGATTCTGAACTTGCTTTAAGGGCACATAGGATAGAGGTGGACTTTCCGAACTAGGGTTCACATCTAATGACTTGGCCTGATAGGTGGGTCACTTGGACGTATCTAGGTGAACATGATATGATACCTCGGTGAATGGTTAGCCAATCCATGCCTAAGATGACATCTAGGTTAGTGGAAGGTAGCAAGGTTAGGTCGGCTTTAAAGGTAAGACCCTCAATGGTAAGACTCACTCCCTTACAGATGTGGTTGCATTTTAGGTCTCCTAAAGGTGAGCTGGTGATGATAGGCTTTTCACGTGGGGTTATAGGCAGGTCATGCTCTCGTGCAAACTTGGATGATATGTATGAACAAGTTGCTCCAGAGTCAAATAGAACTGATGCAGTATTGCCATTAACAAAAAACATACCGTACACAATGTTAGGGGCAGCCTGTGCTTCCTTGGCGTCCAGATGGTTGAGACATCCACGAGTAGCAGATCCCTTGAACTGAGACTTCTGAGCGGCTGAGTTCTGAGGGCATTCAGCAGCTTTGTGACCTAGTTGGCCACAAGCAAAGCAGGTGAAAGGCGCACCGCCTGTAGGGGTTGGCGCGGGTGCCTTCTAGTTTCCAGTGCCTGGTGCAGAGCGGTTCTGTGCTGGGCATTCATTCACAGAGCGGGAATGGTTGAAACGATCCTGAGTGTTGTGGTCCTGAGCATAACGGTCCCGGGTGTAATGATCTTGAGCAGGGCGGGAGTATTTGGTGGTGTAGCCTCCACTTCCCCTACTCGATCCAGGATTGTCATCCCTATTGTGGCGTGAGCGTTCCCTGGATGGTGCATCTCTGCGGAACCTCTTGCGATCACGGCCATGAAAAGACTCCTCAGGCTTATGCTTCCTCTCCCTGTACTCTTCTCCAGCTTCAGCACGGTCCTTCTCAATCTGGATGCAGTGATCCACCAGAGCATGCAACGTGTTACTCTCAATACCGCCAAACTTCAGCTTGATGTGCGGGTTAAGTCCCTTATGGTAATAGTACAGCTTCTCCTTCTCAGAGTTCACAACATAGGAAGGTGCATAGCGCAGAAGGTTGGTGAAACGAGTAGTGTACTCAGTCACCTTGTCCTTTCCCATCTTGATGTTGCAGAACTCCTCGGCTTTGGCCTCCATGATACCCTTGGGAATGTGATACTCAGTGAATGCTTCGGCAAACTCATCCCACAAGATGTTGGCAGGGTCCTCATGGGAATCACTGAAACTGTCCCACCAGGCGTGTGCTGCACCTGTGAGCTAGTGTGCGGTAGCTCCAACACACTCATCGTCGGTGAAAGTGGTGAGGTCAAGCTTCTTCTCCATCTCCTTGAGCCAGTCATCGGCTACAAGCAGGTCAGGGTCGGTGCCATCATAGGTAGGTGGCCTTAGCTTCAGGAATCCCTCCAGCTTCCTTTGGAAGTCATTCTGCTGACCTCCCTGGCGATGGTTTGCTCCGTCAACAAGGGCTGCAAGAAGCTGGGTCTGTTGCGCCATCACTTCTGCCAGGTTCGGTGGTGGTGGTGGCGGAATGTTCTCCTCGGCAGGCAGCGGGGTATTCTCCAGGTTGAAGGGTATCCCTCCACGTCCACGGCCATGGCCACGGCCACGGCCACGGTTGTTGCCACCACGACCCCCATTGGGTTTGGCTGGTTCGGGGATGGGCGCACGTCCATGGTTCATTAGGTGAGCAGATCGGCTGTTCGGCATCTGCAACACGGATCATAGGAATTTTAGTGCTTGTGCCATAAGTGCTTATAATTCAATATGATTACATGATTTTGACGATTTAAAGAAAAACATTTATACTATCCAACACTCATTACAAAGAAGCAATAAGATCCATAAGATGCAATAAGATCCAAAACATTCATTACATGGGTTTTATTACATAGCATCATCTCCAGTAGCTACACTTGAAGACGTGCGAGAATCGTACTACGCAAAGTGTCTCATAATACATCCCATAAGGGGTACATCATGGGGTACAACTTATGGAAGCCACTGCCATGACTCATGACCACGCAGGGTCATCTACTCTAACTCGGACACCGCAGCTAGGATACGACTGTTCTCGATCTCGATCTCCTCGTCAGACTTGTGTAGTCGGGACACGTACTTCAAGGCCTCGGCGAGCTCCTCAGTAGGCTTGGCTCTAGGTAGGGTAGGGCAGGCATCTAGGTTTAGGCGAGTCAGGGCTAACTCAAACTCCTCTATCATCGACTTCGTCTTGCTGCGAATCTCCTTGGGTAGCTGATCCCACATACCCTTCATCTCCCTGAGGCGCTTCTTGTCAGACTTCTACCAAGCCTGCCAAGTCCTCTCACACTTGTCCTATAGGTACTCATTCTACTAGAGTGCCTCGATCAGGTGACCCTTGTTGCGAACGGCCTTCTTCCTGAACTCCTCTAGCTCCTGGGTCATGGTCTTGTTCTGAGATTGGATTTTCAGCATATCAATCCCCTTGGACCTCTCTCTATCTCCTCTACGGTGGAACTCGGCCTTCTTGTCATCCAACTCTCTCTACAACTCCAAGACCTTGCTGTCGAGGTAGCAGTTCCTGTTGCCTAGGTCGGCTGCTTTGTCCTGTAACTCAACGACCTCGCCTCTGTGGACTTCTTCACGATGGTTGAGCTCATCCAGTAGCTTAGCAACAATCTCGAGCAGACTAGCTCGCTCCTGTGCTCCCTGCGAGTCTCGCTCCTGGTACTCCCACAGAAGGGCCTGGTCCTGACGTCTCTTCTACTCAAGCTGGGTCACGTACCTATCCTGCTCTAGTAGGTGGATAGCCGAGACACGAAGGCATCTATCCTCCTCTGCAAAGATAACTCTGCCGGCTGCGAAACTCTGCTCACTAGGGGTAAGGCTGAGGTCGAGGGCCTGGGAAGTAGACGGAACTCTATCATCTTCAGGTGCTCGTAGTGGTCCCTCATCACTCTACGAAGTGCCTTGTGTGAGACAGCTCGCAGTCCCTCCTCAACTGTGTCCTCTATAGTCAACTCGGTGAAAGCTGGGACAGAAGGTAAGGTAGTGCTAGCTGGGAACTCGACTGAGGTGACAACTGGTCCTTCGATTCCTCCTTCCTGAGCTGTCTTCCCGGTGCAGGTGACCTTGACAAGCTCATCAGGGACTCCTAACATGATGAGAACTCGGCAGAGGGTCTGTGCAAAACCCCCGAGCTCACGTAGGTCGAAGGTAAGCTTGGCATGGTCCAAAGGTAGCGGTCCTAGAGGTGGCCAGTCAACGTTTGTTGCCATCTACATGTTTTAAGGAACAGGTGTTAGCAGGTCAATAAATAGATAAGCCTTGCAAAATGCAGGGTCGGTATATAACCGAAAGAAGGGTTGTTCACGTCCTATTCTATCGTCCATTTCTAAGGGTTTCGTCCTATGGTCAAGTATGGCTCTGATACCAACTGAAGCGACCTGATTTCCGCGAAGGGAAATCCACAGAGTCGAAGTGTAATAAGACCGTTGTAGATCATATTACCCAAATTCCAATCGAATATCACATCCATACAACGATAATATCAGAGTACAAATAGTGCGGAATTACATAAATTTATTACATCGTCGCATTGGTGGAATCAAAAGTAGCATTCATTCAGAACAGCTTGAAGATAAGATCACCAAACTCGAGCGTAGGAACGAACCCCTCAACCGTCAAACTCCTCAGAGCTATACTCCTCAGCAGAACCCGTGTGCCAAAATTTATCAATACGATTTGTACTGGCCACTCCCACCCTATGAGCATTGCTTTGTGGAAATTGGATGCAAGTTGGGTATAATCAAAAGGAACCTATAAGGCTGGGGTTTCCTATGTATTAGCATTTCGAGTATATATTAACAGTTGATCAAGTTTTAACACCATTCCCACACCCATTCCACCCCATTCCCATTCTAGAGCCAGGTTTCGATCCTAGGACCGATATACCACCATCTCCACACCATCACCATACCACACCCATACCATCGCTCAGTCGACAGGCCAACTCCCTCTCGGCACTGTCTCAAGGCCCGTAGCCCCTGGCTACGTCCGAACACTCACTCCCGGGGAAAGAAGAGAAGGACTCATCTCACTATCTAGTTTAAGTGAAACCCAGGAAAGGTCCATAGCCGACAAGTCGGCATATGTATCGATCGATCAACCATACACTCTGCATAGGTTTTACATAACCACAAGATCCGCCTTCCTCGCTGACCGTTGTCAACTAGGCTGATTCTGGCCGCTTGCTAGCCTAGGATAATGCCACTCTACCATTCAGCCCTGGTACACCCCAAGTCTAGTCTAGGGTGGCTGAAACTATGAGTCATGAGCCGGGTCCACAAGTTCTCCATGAAGTCTCGGAAGGGTGTGGGGGAAATCCTCCGCGCCTCGTACCTCCCTCACACTGTCCGCTATCAACCTAGCAGTAGTGGCAATATCCTACCTAGTAGTCTGGCCGTCCCGCACCATATAAGGCGAGTGGTACGTAAGGCTTCCCGGTGAATCTGAGTACTAGTAAGTCCTTAGGGATGACCAAGCCAGAATGTCTTCATTAGGGTTTCTATTTATCGTGCCACCACAGCACCTCCACCCTGGGCTCCTCCCATCACAGGTTCACACCCAGGGCCACCTCTTATACCATTTACCCACCACAGGTATCCATTCTAGGGGTGCCCATGTAGCACCCCACGGCAAGACTTGCCCCAGGCTCATCGTATACTCCAACTTGGTTGACACAACCCTCACCCTCCATGCACCCAAGTCACACACGCAGCACTCTCCCCATAGTCCAGATAACACCAGTTTCCACCACGCATCAATGTAGTGCAAGCATAGTAGAAGTAACAAGTAATGAAATATAGTAGCAAGCGTGTGACTAGCCTAACAGCTGGGTGAGCAGGGGTAAGGATGCGTCAAGGTAAAGGTCATCAAGAAAGCATACTACCATGCAAGTCCTATCATAGTGTGATCATAACAATAAAGTAAAGCACTAACATTTCTATTTTAGCCAAGCGTAATAAGTGCTATGAGATTAGGTGGGATGTGGCACCTTCACTGTAGTTGTCTCTACTCCTCACGGTACTCACGATCCTCGTCCGTCCAATTCTCCTTCGAGTCTGCAAACGTTCGCATAATTGTCGCGTTAGCGACGTCTATAGAATAGCACAAAGAAGCAATGAAAAATTCAAAAGAGCCAAATGCACTCAAACATGGGTTCATTGCGTAGAGCTTGATTTTAGATGAATTTTGGTCCTAGTTTCGTATTTTTCTGAGGTCATATGAATTAGTTATTAATTTCTGAAGTTTAAATCATTTCTGAAAATGGAAAAAGGCTGAATTAATCCTGGGCTGACACGTGTCAAGCTGTGTCTGGTCCATGTGGTATGCTGATGTCAGCATGACGTCAGCATCTCGGTTTTGAGCTAACAGGTGGGGTCCAGCATGACATCATCAACGTCATCAGTTCCGACAGGTGGGTCCAGGGGCTCTTGGGTCACTGACATGTGGGTCTGGCCAAAGTCAACGTCTAGTCAACGGTGAGTCAACGGTGAGTCAACGGTCAACGGGTCCGGGTCACTGACGTGTGGGGCCAGGGCTGCTGATGTCAGCAGCTAATGTCATCGTGACGTCAGCATGACGTCACCTTGGGCGTGTTGCTACTGACAGGTGGGTCCCGCGTGACGTCATCACGACGTCAACATGACGTCACCCACCGACATGTGGGTCCCGAGGCTTTGTGACACTGACATGTGGGGCCAGGTCAATTGTCAACATTGACCGGTCAACAGTTAACACGGACCGGGTCTGAACTAGGCCGGTTGGGCCTAGATATGGGCTGGATTTGGGTCGGGCCGGCCCGGACACATGGCGTGCTGTGGCCCCGCCACGTCATAGCCATGGGCCTTTACTGGGCTTCGATTCTCAGCGCTGGCTCTCGGTGGACCAAGAGGCGCTGGTCTATGGACCTAAGACAGGGTCCATGGTGGACTAAATCCACCCTTCCTCCTACTGGCTTAGCCTATGTGCACCGAGTTCATGCGTGTGTGGCCAGCAAGGGGATTTTTCCCCTGCTTCCTTGCCGGTGTGTTCCCGCCGGCGACGTGCTTACCGGCGAGCTTCCACAGCGGCACTAGCGCTCAATTAACGTGGGGAAAAGCACTGCCAGGCCTTGGCGACTTTGTTGGTGGGGTTAACACGGCGTGCGGGGTCCCGTGGTGTGCCAGCCACGGCGGCGGTCTTTCGGGCACGACGGCGGCGTCGGTGTGGGGGCTACGGCCTCGGAGAGGCGTCCCGGTGGAGTTTGTAAGCTCCTACGGATCCGTGGGGCGCGGCGAAGGCGTCCAGGGCTCAAGGTGGGGCTTCGGGTTCCCACGTGGTCGGTACGGGCTCCCCGGCGGCCACGACGGCATGGTGATGACGGCGAGGCACGCGGGTGCACCACGGGGCTCCGGTGGGGTGGTCACGGTGTGGTTGCAGGTGTACGCGTGGGTGCATGTGTACCCAGAGGCCGAAGACGGCCCTAGCCTACGCGCTCCCGGTGTGGAGCGCCATGGCCCACACGATGAGGTCCGGTGGCGAGCAGGAGAATGACTGGGGGGCTCACCATTGGTGTCGTGGAAGATTGGATGGTGACACAGTGGCGAGTTGCGGCCATGTAGCTCCGGAAGCCGTGCAGCGCTGCCATAGGCGATTGTGGCATCGGCTCTGCTCCGGCGGCTTCGGAGGTGCTCCGATGGCGCCTCCTTCTTCCTCCTCCCTCTCCCTTCCTTCTTCCTCACCCTTTTCTGGCTCGGGTGTGCACAGGATGGCCACAAAGTGGCGGCGAAGCATTGAGAGCTCAGGGCACCAGGGCCGGGCTTTATAGCCGATTGGGGAACGGCGGAGCCCGGTGATCGGCGGGTTGGGATCAAGGGCGATCGGGGGAGCGTGCTTGCATCCAACGGCCACGAGTGGTTGCGTGGGCACGGCACCAAGGAGACAGGGCCATGTCTCGGGCGTGACCCCCTGGCCCGCTCCTGCCAGTGCTGTCGGGGCTTGGTCGGAGGCGTGAGCGGCGTGGGGGAGGAAGACGACACTATGGACGGGGGTGGATGACGTGCGGGGCCCATGTGGGCATGTTGCAGAAGTAAGTGAGTGCGGCTTGCTTGGCGTGAGAGTCTTGAAATTTGGCTGCGTGGGCATGGAATGCTAGGCAGAAGCAGCCGAGGCCGGGAGGGCGAGCTAGGCCAGCTGCTGGGAGTCTTGCTGGGATCTCGAGGGGTAGTGAGCCAACTCGGTTGCTGAAATTTGGTTGGTCGTGAAGCCGAAAGCAGGCTGGCAGGCTGTGTGAGGCTTCTTCTTCTTTTCTTTTTCTTTTTTCTGTTTTATTTTTCTTCTTCCTTGATTTGAATTCAAATTTGGTTTGAAATTTGGATTCCAAATTAGTGTACCTTTTAGATATGATGCCCATATCATTTTTATATATATTAGGAATTTATTTAGCTATTTTGCATAACAAATAGGTATAGTTTTGTTATACACAAATGGAAATAGTTTTCTTTTTAAACATTTATCCTTTGGTTTGAATCATAATTACTTCATGGTGTGTTTCTTTAAAGGAGTTTTTACGCATTACATAAAGCAACTGAAGATCCAAATCACCATGTGAGTTAACAATATATGCTATGTTTCATTTGTTAGTATTAAAATAAACATGATTAACTATGGCATGCCATGCTTGTGTGTTGACTTAGGTTGGGGTTAGACCTAATGCATCTCTTAGGTTGGGTTTCTATACATGACACTCATCATCACATGGGAGTTTTGAGAAAAATTTTGTAGTTGGTATTTTTGGTGTATGGATTTTTGGGTTGTTACACTTACTACCATCCAGAGTGCACACTCTAACAGAACGGGGCCCAGCCTGAGTGGACCTACTCAGCTTCATAGTCAAAACGAGTTATCCGTCCAGCTAAGTGAGATGCATGCGTTCAATCTCAACAAAAGTGCCAACAATGGTACGATCTTTAATCAACACAGATGGGATAAAACATGCACACAAGACCTCCATGTCCTATTGCCTCTCAATCACCAGATCCCGTCCGGTCTCTGTGTATTCATCATCACATGGTTATTTTCCACAATAGCAAATATATCCAACCAGGCTTTAGTATCCACCTATATCTCGTAGGTGACAGGAAATCATCCGACTTCTACAAGTCTAAGCATTGCTAAGCATATATTTGATCCTGGACCTACATAGTTGTCAAGGTATATTTCTGGACAAGGAAATTATATGCATCAAGTGGTTCCAATCAACTCTTATAACCTAATACATCAAACATAAAAGGACTCAAGTTGATATTTGTAAAACATAGGAGGTTTAGAATGCTCCGGGGCTTGCCTAGGATCCAACACTAGGTTAGTGTTTGTTAGATGACACTCGCTTGGCGAGCATCTCCCATCTCGGTACTTGCCTAGTCCTTCCATCTTCTTGTTGGATTCTCCAAACTCCATCTTCGGGTTTGGCTCCAACATCACATCCTTCACGTGGTGCATCTAGCGTACCTAGATGATATGCAACAATGCAAGCGCATGAATGCGACGAATGGCAATATGAGATGCCTCACATAAAACTATTTAAGATGAGCACAAGGTTACAATGAACATATATATAAGCACTCCATGTTACTTAATTAATCATCACACAACCTATCATGCTAGAATAGCAAGGAAGGCAGCACCAAGCATAACACCAGTTTCACAAGGTTTTAGGTATATTAACTTAACACCATCAAAGGCATGAGCCACACTTAGCAACACACAAAGCAAAGCAAGGTGAAGCAAACCATTTTAGGTATAAACACAGATTCTAAATAGCAGCACCACAGTCACTTATTTTAACCATACCTATAGTTCTAGGCATGCAAAAAGTGTGATCATAGACTTTATGGAAATCTAATGAAATTATCTAAAACTTTGTTATTAACATCAAAAGCTGATTCAACAAATAACAAGGTAAAAATACATCATGAAGCGGAGCTTATACAACTAAGGACAAAAAACTAATGTTAACTTCAGAAATGCATATCTCAAGTTATATTCATCCAAGAAACCTGATCCTTAACTTTATAGAAATATTATTAAGTTATCTATAACTGTCTTATTGTCATCTTAAGATGATTCTATAGCTAACAAGATTAAACAACACCAAAAGTAGTGATCTTAGACATTTTAGAAAGCTTAGGAAAAACACTACAACTCTTGTATTGTCACCAAAATATGATTCCATATTTAAATAAGCCAAACAATACAATCATTTAGATCTGTTCAGATCACATGCAAAAGCTGATAGCAAAATTGTAAAATCTATAACTCCTAAACCATCAGGCCCAAAATCATGAAATTATAGGACAAGCAATATAAGGAATTTATCTACAACTTTGGTATTCAACACATTCACCAAAAACATCATTATCATCACGAAATTAATTGCTTCACCAAAACTGTACACGCAACACAAACAGTAGAGGCATACTACATTCATCTATCATTTAGTTGCTACAAACTAACATATTCTTGACATATATGCTACCCCAACCATCTTGGAATCGTATCCAAACAATCATAGCATGTAGGAGTAGATAGATAATAGAAGCATCACATGGCAATAAATACATGTATATGCTCACAACATTCATCCTCTACTTTAATAATGCAACATATGTATTATTTTTAGTACTATATGAGAACAACTAGTTTGGGGCTAATATTTTTATGAGTGGTAGATGTTATCAAAATGTTGCTACTGCACAAATTTCATATGCTCAGGTTTTATAATTTAATTGCTATGAAAAAGACAAATCTTAATTATTAATAAACATGTGAGAACAAGATAAATCTAAAGATCATTATTTTCTATAAACATATAGCCATATTATGGTTTCTCAGGTCACAATATCACCATGTAAGGGCAAAGGAACCACATTTCACATTTTTGCATATATAAATTATTTATAAACCATTTATCAAGCATTAATCAAGTTAAATCAATAACTCAATCGTACTGCATCCAATGACCATGATTTTTTTACCACAGTACACACATAGCATCAGTAGCCTACCATAAACATTTCACAGCAATTGGAGCACCACAACTTTAGATATGAATTTATTCCTAGAAAACCCAAATTAACATAGATAAATAAAAACAGCAAAAAACACCTTCTACTAACACATATCATATTATGACTACTGTGTAGATCTAATCTCAAGGATTCCAAAAAGTATTCATTTGCTATTTTATGATTTTCTACGATTTATTATGATTTTTCAAAGTTTCAGCCAAATAAATGCAACAAACAAAAAACACATTTGCACCGAGGCCCCTGAACTTCTACGAAAATAAATTCCAGCGAAAAGGTCCACCTAGGCACTATTCACATGAGTCATGATTCTGTAGAAAACCCCTTCCCTTGCTTTGAATTTGAGCGCGACGGCCTTCGCGCGATTTGCATCAGAGGAGGCACGGGAGCTCACTGGTTCAGGCGACGGGGTCACCGGCGGTGGCCGTGGAGGGGCCATGCGCCCATCTAGGGGCCCACGCATGTCCACAGGGCTGTCCGGCTTGGGCCGTGACCGATCGAGCCGGCCTAGCCAGGAGAGCGAAGGGCCACAACGGCATAGCGCCCTGGCGACGGCCCGAGGGCAGCAGCGGCTGGCTACTCCAGGCGAAGAGGAGCGGTGCGCTGGTTGTGTGCATGACGGTGAAGGCGCCACGGTGCATAGGAGAAATGGAGGTGGCTTAGAGAACGAGCGAGGATGGTGGATGCGGAGCTCGACCGGCAGCCATGGCGATGCCCGCGCTCTGCGCGCGCGCGTCACCAAAGGCGAGGGAGGAGGAGAGCAGGGCGAGCAGAGAGGTGAGAGCAAGTGAGGGAGGCTAAGAGGGGGATCGGGCTCTCCCCATCAAGGCAGCAGCGCCAACAGAGATGGGGCGCGTGGTGTCCATGCACGGCGGCCACATTGGCATTGTGTCGAGCACGTGGCATGCGGTGGTAGGCAAGGTGGGAGCCGAATTGGGCCAGCAGTGGGCCGATTCAAACCATGGGCCCAAAAGCAAAGTTGAAGCCCACCTGATGATCTACAAAACTCATTAAGGGTGCCTAGCCATTAGAGCTCTCCATTAGCGGCTAATTAAGCCTAAAGTTAACACTGTCAGCGACTAATCGAGGGTTAAGCCTTGCTCTGTTTGAGCTCGAATTACTTGGTGGAAATGTGGTCAAATTGATTCCAACTTTTTGTATGTCCTTCTTCAAGATGTCAACTCCAACTTTTATTTTTGGATCAACTTGAGTTGTTTAACAAAAATCCAAGAACGCAAGATGCCAATCATCATTGCCACTGAAATTCTAGACTTAGCCAAATTTTCGAGATCCAAAACAGCACTAGGTTCAGTTTTGAGTCCTTAGTTTGACTAAGTTAGGGACCAAACTAGCTCTTGACCCTTGAACAAAGTTTGTTCTGCACCTCTTGCTCTGCAACTTTGGTTAAAGGATCATGGATTGGTTTGCTTGGTTAGAGAGATACAAGGCTTCAAAGTAGGGTATACGAAACTGAAAACTGATATTCAGTTAACTCCTGGAAACAATTAGTCATTGCTGATTTTGAAACTAACTTCGAAGATCCAAATGAACTCCAAACTTCATAACTTGTTTCCACACTATTATTTAACCTTGGTCAAAGCAGCATCACGATAAACCCTAAATTAGAGTTTTAGACCAATTGAGGCATTTTCTAGGTATTTGCTCAACATGAACCCTTCATGATTTTTGTTCATGAGTTTTAGTAGAGTTGTTTGAGCAAGGTTTTATGGTTTGGTCGACATCCCATGTTCCCATTCACCTAATGAAGCAATTCAAGAAAGGTTATAACTTATCATTTCATGTGACTTCCTGATTCCAAACTTCATGAAACTTTTCCACTGGTCAAGATGGATGCATGTTGATGTAATATTCATGAAATAAGCATGTTTAACATTACTCATGCCTAATCTTAACCAGGATCCACATGTAAGCAAAGGTGTGTTGTCCAAGTTAAAGTTGGGACTCAATTTCATAGATTGGACCTCAACACCTTCATCATCACTTAAAAATTATGACTAGAGATCATGATCATTGCTTGACATAGCCTACTTAAGTCCAAATCAACTGCTTAACTTGTGACTAACACCCAGGGTGTTATAGCCCTCCCCCCTTACGAGAATCTTGCCCCAAGATTCGGTGCGAAAGACTTTTAAGGGAAGAGAAGCATGTCATCCATTTTCCAACATCAGTGATAGCATTAGGGTACTTAACTTCAGAGCATCAGAGAGGCTAATTTGGTCAAGATACTTTCTGATACTTGCTCTTCATAGTAAGTTTTGTCTGAAGAATTTCCTTCGTTGACTTCCATGAAGCATTGTTACTTTGGGAGGAATCCAAGACAGCACAATACTTCATTCTTGGGATATGGAGGGTACTACGGAGCATAAACTAACTACCCACAATCTCTATTTCCCTAGTGAATATAACATGCACCATGTGAACTTTGCACTAGACTACAAGCTTTTGAAAGCTACTCATTACAATGGTTCCATGTTAGTTCAAAAAGTTCAAAAAGCAGCCTCTACCAAAGTAGCTGGAGTACAACCTTTCATAAGGTATGAGATCACAGACGAGGTAAGCATCCTCTGAGGCTCTGAGAAACTGAGTAACCAACAGACAATGTCTATGCTAGTCATAACTGTTCAATCACTCAGATGCCAACCAATGGAAAACTACATAATGTTCCATGTGTGGAGTTCTCTTTCTCTAATGATAACAATGTATTATCTGAGTCCATTGAGTGAGCTGTGAATGTAATAACTAACTTTGTTGACTCAATGTTTTCGATGATCATTATTTGAGGGAATCCTCGTATCCAAGCGGCAACAGCTATCTGGATTGAATTTGATGCAACCTCTTGGGTAAAAACACATGGAAGGTACCAAAGGACAAGTCCGCCTTGGAAATCCTTGCAGAAGAAGGATGATAGTGAGGTTTAGAGGACAACAAAGGTTGCAAGTATTCACTAACTGGAGAAACAACACACCACCAAGATTGAGTACAATTTTCCTTCATGGTGTTGTTGCACAGTAAGTTGGGTTGGCATGCATTGTAGCAAAACTAGCCTTGTTGGACTACTTTTGACATTGAGGCTTCTTTCAAATGCCAATCAACAACTCAAAATCAAAATCTAAAATCTATTGTTTAACACTTTTCAAATTATTTTCGACTCGTAATGGTACAATTTGACTTGTAGAACACCTTGACTGCTCAACATTGTTGATATGAGAGGGCAAAAGCAAGGCACAACAGGGTGCAAGGAGTCTTCTCTAGGGCACCTAAAGGATTATCTAACAGCAAAACATTGACCATGTTGCTAATCGTGGCATCAATTACAAACACAACCTTCTAATATGAGGGATGATAGCAGACAACAGAGAAATCACAGATTCTGTGCACCTTGGTTTTCAGGTCATATCTCAAAACTACTGTTCTGTTGTGCACAAATTTTGGTAGGCATATAGATCCATGAGTCCTCTAATTACTGACCAAAATTCAGCTCGAATGGACACTGTTTGGCTATCCAAATAAATCATCTACCAAAACTGCTATGTTCTAAAATTTTGTGACCAAACTGACAAAACATCTCTCAAATCTTGTGCTTTACTCGATCAATCCTTAAACCAACTTAAGACATTGGAGTACCCTAAGCAAGGAATGAGATCACCAATTTTGGTGTGAATTCAACCATGTTTGAGCCACTAATCACGGCTTAAAGATAACCAGTTTAGTGGCATGAAATCTGGATAGATTTTCTGCACTTCTTTTCCTTTGATTCACACATTGGAGAGTGTGTTCTGCAATCTCTAACTCTTCTTATAGCAACGGTAGCTTTCTCACTAGGGAGTGAGGCTAGGGTTTTTCCTTACAGGCTTCTCAGGAAATGACCTCAACCATAGATTTAGACACCAAATCAACGATGCACAAGCATTGGACTTGTGGGCTGTTTTTGCAGGGCACAATGCATACTCCATGTGGAGGGGCAGTGTGGCAAAGATAAGGGACCATTTCCAACTAACCTTATGTACTTCCTCTAATAGAGCCCTAAACAAATCTTTTGATAGCACCATATACATAATGATGCTGACCGAAACTAGGGATGTGCTTTCTCTAGCTCTTTACTTAGTTGAGACAACGTCTTACATTATCTATGTGATTGTCCAAGATGGATTTGACTTGACAACATAGGGCCTGGAGAAGAAAGTAGTACTTGCATTGCTGAACGGCTTTGCTGTTTCTTCACTTAACATTGTTCTGTGAGACATAGCCTTTGGAGCTACCAAATAGCTATTACCTAGCTGTAACTTAACATTCCTATTGGTAACTAATTAGTTGTCTCTCAACATTTAAAAGCTCCAAAACTTCCTTTTTGACGACAACAATTGTATTTGATGTGCAAACAGACAGTCACCATGGAAGTCAGCAGAAAAGGGGTCACTGAAGGAAGTCAATTTTTGACTACAGGACCACCTTGCACATAAAGATCAAGACTTGGACAGAAAGCTCATAAGCACCAAGTGACCTATTATAGGATATAATATCCTGGTCCATTTATCATCTGATTGATAACTTGTCCAAATTTAAGTGTTGGGTACCTTTCTGATCCAACGGGGATGACATAAGTTGCTCACTAGATGACCGATGTCATTGCAGGGATAATTAAGTAGAGTCACTTATCTACCACCTCTTTTAGTCTGTTAATGTTTATGTCAGTGACCTATTCTTCAAAGGTTATCCTCTTTGCAACTTCAAAAGGAAGCTCTACTACTTTTGGTCTAATATAGGGATCTTCCGATTAGATATGGAGAGATAACCAAGGAAGAGCGCTCGTGAAAATAACACATCGGTGTAGTTCTGCAATGGATCATGACTAGAAATTTCGATACCAGAGCGTGCTGAGCAGCACAATCTTGTGTCGGTCGCCACAGGAGGCTCTCGGTTTTGTCGCGGCACCGTTAGTTGCTAGTTATAACACCATTACTGATCACACAACCAAACTAAAATTTCAAGTGGCACAGATGGGGTTATATGAACAAGCACTATGCAAAGGAGGGATAGCAAGCAAAGGTAGTCACAAGGTTAGGAGTCAACAAGGAGGTGATCCAGAGATCAAAACACAGCACAAGGGGAACATAAATTAATTAACAACAACAACTGAGCATGAGACTCTTGCTTTATTTCTATATACGCCTTGTGTCCACCAAGGTGATTACCAGATAAAGATTAACATGAGATTTAGTCTTACGGAGCACCAACATGAGATCAAGACTGATAAACATCTAGAGACTTGAAAGGGTTGGAGATAAAACAAACAAGATTCGAGGGACAGAGCCGATACACTGACTAGGGATTGAGTTGATAAAGCAACAACATGATCTGCAAGGTAAAAAGTTCCCAGGCTAGGGCAGATAGAGATTAGCGTTGCAACAGGCCCTCTTTAGGATAAGAAGCAGAGAGGTCCAACAAGGAGTTTTGGGCAGGGTACTCCCACACAGGAGCTAGACAACCACAACACACACAAGCATTCAAAGGAACTAAGCTTGGGCTCATGAGTCAATCAAGGCATGGATACACAAAGATTCAAGGGCTAACAATCACACACATAGGCTCAAGCTTCTAAGCAAGGGAATCTACTTGGAGACAACCAAGAGATTTAACATAACTTGAGTGTTGTTCCAGGATAAGGCTCTTCGACACTCGTATGCTTATCGGGGACAAAAGGGTGACAACTATGGTACCACCTAGATCACAACTCATTCACACATGCAAGGTGACATCACATAGCATATCCTAACAAGGCTATTCAAACCACATAGGTCAAGGCATATCTCTCTAATTTCTTACAAGGAAGCTAGCACATCCCATTGGTCACAATTTGCAACAAGTTACTTATTATTAGAACAAAGGTGAGGGGAGCATATTTATGCACGAGCACAATCATGATGCATGACCGTCCTATTTGTCCTCACAAAATTGCCAGCCTAAGGTAGCAATCATGTTCTATTTCGGTGGCATAACACGTATTCTCTCGATATTGAGCTAGTCGTCAGCTACATTCAGTCTACTCATTCGTGGTTAGCGTACCTGTAGAAGGATTTCATTTCAGCCCAACCCCACATATACATATGCAAGAATAAAAGTCTGGTCTCTAGATTTCATGCTAAATACTTCCGTATATATATACCGACTATATATATACTTCCTATCAAAGCTACCCATATGTAAATACGTCCATACATACATATAAATATGCATATACAGCCGTATCAAAACTAACCCACAATTAAATACCTCCATATATATAGGATATATATACTTTAGTATCAAAGTTACCTCTCCCCTTTGACTGCACGCTCACATCTTGCGGTCATGCCACTCACCATTTTACCTAGGCGTAGAGGTATATTGATCCATACATTACCACTCAAGCGAATGGCATCCATATAATAGCACACCGTATGGATGACGAAATAAAAATTGCAAGAAAGTAAACCCCCCATAGTTAGTGTTAGTTTACTTATTGCCACCTAAAGGTCCTTAATTGGGCTTAACTGGAGGTTATCGCTAGTATAGTTTTCTAAATAAGTTTTGATAAATTTTCCTATAGCTAAAGTTTTAGTAAAAATAGGCTTTTTAAAACCAAATCTTTATTTTTAAAATTATGTACATGACAGTATTATGCTTAATCTTGCTCTGATGCCAGCTGTGATAGAATCGCCCAATTTATACAAGATCAAGTACGGCTGTCCCCGTTAACACGTTGACACGTGCATACTTTCACTTATATAAACCCGGTAGTCCACCGAGTGTCACAAAGGACCTCGGTAAATCAACATCACAACCAAGATCGAGTGTTTAAGCAAATACACGTCCCATACATAGAGTGGCAGCGGAAATAATATTACAAATAGGTTCACAAATAATAGTACAAGTTTCGGTTTCAAAATCAGTTAAGGGAAACAACATAGCTTCCAAATTATTACATTAATATAAGTTCTAATTACATTGCTAGCATAAGTGACATCCTCTGATAAAAGCATATAGATGAGAAATAAATATAGAGTCACCGAGCCCACCGGCGGTTAGCCACCATATTCAGCAAGCCTGAAACTTCACCTACAACATGGTGGGATAAACCCTGAGTACTCGAATGTACTCAGCTAGACTTACCCATCATCAACCAGAAATAAAATGACTCCAAGGATCATGCAAGACTTTATAAGTGGAGCTAGCTTGACAACATTTTGCATAAAAACCATTAATTCAGCTATACATTTTATAATTCGATCATCTTGTTAATTATAGCTATTCATCCCTAGATTAGCAACTAACATGTGCCAAATATGTGGTATATCATTTAGTAGCATAACAATAGTAACCATAGCCGGTGTAATAATTCCATGTTCATCATAATCATCATATTCCATAGTCCAGTTACTACGATGTTGGGGCTAGCCAAGTTTCTCACTGTCTAGAAGAGACGGCGATTCTAATCCATTTCAACTAGTTGGGAATTTATTCCTAACACAAACCCAAGCAGACCAGATCAACGGTCACCTTAGGTTACCTTTGACACAACTCAGGTATACATTTCGTAGGTTCGACCAGTGCTGCACAATCAGGGACAACTAGCTGCCAGGATGATCAGGACTACCCTGCTCTTGGGCTCACGTCTGGCTCCCCGCGCATCCTTACTACCATCTAGAGTGCGCACTCTAACAGAATGGGGCCCGGCCTAAGTTGACCTACTCAGCTTCGTGGTCGGAATGAGTTATCCGACCAGCTAAGTGAGAGGCATGCGTTCAATCTCGACAAAAGTGCCAACAACGGTATGGTCCTTAATTGACGCAGATGGGATAAAACATGCACACAAGACCTCCATGTCCTACTACCTCTCAATTACTACATCCCGTCCGGTCTCCATTTATTCATCATCACATGGTTATTTTCCACGATAGCAAATATAGCCAACCGTGCTTTGGTATCCACCTATATCTCGCAGGTGATAGGAAATCACCCGAGTTCTACCGGTCTAGGCATTGCTAAGTATATATTTGATCCTGGACCTACATAGGGTTCAAGGTATATTTCTGGACAAGGAAATTTTATGCATCAAGTGATTCCAATCAACTCTTATAACCTAATGCATCAAACATAAAAAGACTCAAGTTGATATTTATAAAACATAGGAGGCTTAAAATGCTTTGGGGCTTGTCTGGGATCCAACACTAGGTCAGTGTTTGTTAGATGACACTCGCTTGGTGAGCATCTCCCATCTCGGTACTTTCCTAGTCCTTCCGTCTTTTGGATGGATTCACCAAACTCCATCTTTGTGTTCGGCTCCAACATCACATCCTTCACATGGTGCATCTAGTGTACCTAGATGAGATGCAACAATGCAAGTGCATGAATGCGAAGAATGGCAATATGAGAAGCCTCACATAAAAGTATTCAAGATGAGCACAAGGTTACACCAAACATATATAAGCACTCCACGTTACTTAATTAAGCATCACACAACCTATCATGCTAGAATAGCAAGGAAGGTAGCACCAAGCATAACACCAGTTTCACAAGGTTCTAAGTATATTAACTTAACAGCATCAAAGGCATGAGCCACACTTAGCAACACACAAAGCAAAGCAAGGTGAAGCAAACCATTTTAGATATAAACACAGATTCTGAACAGCAGCACCATAGTCACTTGTTTTAACCATACCTAGAGTTCTAGGCATGCAAATAGTGTGATCATAGACTTTCTAGAAATCTAATAAAATTATCTAAAACTTTATTATTAACACCAAAAGCTGATTCAACAAATAACAAGGTCAAAATACATCATGAAGCGGAGCTTATACAACTAAGGACAGAAAACTGATATTAACTTCAGAAATGCATATCTCAAGTTATAGTCATCGAAGAAGCATGATCCTTAACTTTATAGAAATATTATTAAGTTATCTATAACTGTCTTATTATCATCTTAAGATGATTCTACAGCTAACAAGGTTAAACAACATAAAGAAGGCATGTATGTCCAGATTAGGATAGAACCTGTCATTCTACTTTGAACAGCTATAACTAGAGTTCTAGACCATCAAAAGTAGTGATCTTAGACATTTTAGAAAGCTAGGGAAAAACTCTACAACTCTCGTATTGTCACCAAAACATGATTCCATGTTTAAATAATTCAAACAATACAATCATTCAGATCTATTCAGATCACATGCAAAAGGTAACAGCAAACATGTAAAATCTATAACTTCTAAACCTTCAGGCCTAAAATCATGAAATTATAGGAAAAGTAATATAATGAATTTCTCTACAACTTTGGTATTCAACACATTCATATAACACATTATTATCATCACAAAATTAATTGCTTAACCAAAATTGTACACGCAGCCCAAACAATAGAGGCATACTGAATTCATCTATCATTTAGTTGCTACAAACTAACATATTCTTGACATATATGCTACCCCAACCATCTTGGAATTGTATTCAAACAATCATAGCATGTAGGAGTAGCTACTAGACGCATCACATGACAATAAATACATGTATATGCTCACAACATTGATCATCTACTTTAATAATGCAACATATGTATTATTTTTAGTACTATATAAGAACAACTAGTTTGGGGCTAAGACTTTTATGAGTGGTAGATGTTATCAAAATGTGGCTACTGCACAAATTTCATATACTCAGATTTTATAATTTAATTGTTATGAAAAGGACAAATCCTAATTATTAATAAACATGTGAGAACAAGATAAATTTAAAGATCATTATTTTCTATAAACATATAGCCATATTATGGTTTCTTAGGTCACAATATCACCATGCAAGGGCAAAGGAACCACATTTCGCATTTTTGCATATATAAATTATTTATAAACCATTTAAACCCATTTATCAAGCATTAATCAAGTTAAATCAATAACTCAATCATATTGCACCCAATGACCTTGAAATTTTTACCATAGCACACACATAGCATCAGTACCCTACCATAAACATTTCCTAGCAATTGGAGCACCACAACTTTAGATATGAATTTATTCCTAGAAAAACCTAATTAACATAGACAAACAAAAACAACAAAAAAACCATCTACTAACAACTTTAGATATGACTCTACTGTGTAGATCTACTCTCAAGGATTCCAAAAAGTCTTCATTTGCTATTTTACAATTTTTCTATGATTTATTATGATTTTTTAAAGTTTAGCCAAATAAATGCAATAAAGGAAAAACACATTTGCAACGAGGCCCCTGAACTTCTACGAAAATAAATTTCAGCGAAAAGGTCCTCCTAGGCACTATTCACATGAGTCATGATTCTATAGAAAACCCTTTCCCTTGCTTGAATTTGAGAGCGACGTCCTTCGCGTGATTTGAAGCAGAGGAGCCGCGGGAGCTCGCCGGTTTAGGAGACGGGGTTGCCGACGGTGGCCATGGCAGGGCCATGCGCCCATCTAGGGGCCCGTGCGTAGCCGTAGGGCTGTCCGACTTGAGGCTGTGACCGACCGAGGTGGCCTAGCCACGCGAGCGACGGGCCGCAGTGGCAAAGCGCCCTAGTGGCGGCGCGAGGGCGACAACGGCTGGCTGCTCTAGGCGCAGAGGAGCGGTGCGCCGGCTATGGTGCACGACGGTGAAAGCATCGCGGTGCAGGGAGAAACGGAGGTGGCTCAGAGAACGAGTGAGGATGGTGGTTGTGGAGCTCGGCCGGCGGCCATGGCGGCGCCCACGCTCTGCGCGCGCGTGGCACCAAGGCGAGGGAGGAGGAGAGTAGGGCGAGCAGAGAGGCGAGAGCAAGTGAGGGAGCCCGAGAGGGGGATCGGGCGTCCCCATCAAGGCAGCAGCGCCGACAGAGACAGGGCACACGGTGTCCATGCACGGCGGCCACATCGGCATTGCGTCGAGCATGTGGCGTGCGGTGGTGGCAAGGTGGGAGCCGAATTGGGCCGACTATGGGCCGATTCGGACATGTGCCCAAAAGCAAAGTTGAAGCCCACCTGATGATCTACAAAACTCATTAAGGGTGCCTAGCCATTAGAGCTCTCCATTAGCGGCCTATTAAGCCCAAAGTTAACACTATCAGCGACTAATCGAGGGTTAAGCCTTGCTCTGTTTGAGCTCGAATTACTTGGTCGAAACGTGGTCAAATTGATTCCAACTTTTTGTATGTCCTTCTCCAAGATATAAACTCCAACTTTTATTTTTGGCTCAACTTGAGTTGTTTAACAAAAATCCGAGAACACGAGATGCCAATCATCATTGCCATTGAAATTCCAGACTTAGCCAAATTTTTGAGATCCAAAACAGCACTGGGTTCAGTTTTGAGTCCTCAGTTTGACTAAGTTAGGGACCAAACTAGCTCTTGACCCTTGAACAAAGTTTGTTGTGCACCTCTTGCTCTGCAACTTTGGTTAAAGGATCATGGACTGGTTCAGCTTGGTTAGAGAGATACAAGGCTTCAAAGTAGGGTATACAAAACTAAAAACTGAGATTCAGTTAACTCCTGAAAACAGTTAGTCATTGCTGATTTTGAAACAAACTTCGAAGATCCAAATGAACTCCAAACTTGATGAGACTTGCTTCATTGTTTCCAGCACAAAGTGTACTTCAACTCATATTAAGGAATCTAGTTGAGTTACTATATGAATTTGAAGATAAAAATGTCACAACATGTGAACTCGCTGTTGTCAATCAGGGACATAATTCAGAGGGGCCAAAACAACACTGCATTCAAACTTGAGGCCACTGTTTGAGCCACTTAGGAGTTGAATTAGGGCTTGGTCCAAAAACAATGTTTGTTGTACTCCACTGAAACTTCAACTTTTATTTAAGGTCAAACTTCATAACTTGTTTCCATACTGTTATTTGACCTTGGTCAAAGCAGCATCACGATAAACCCTAAATTAGAGTTTTAGACTGATTGAGGCATTTTCTTGGCATTTGCTTAACATGAACCCTTCATGATTTTTATTCATGAGTTTAAGTAGAGTTGTTTGAGCAAGGTTTCAAGGTTTAGTCGACATCTCATGTTCCCATTCACCTGATGAAGCAATTCAAGAAAGGTTATAACTTATCATTTCATGTGACTTCCTGATTCCAAACTTCATGAAACTTTTCCACTGGTCAAGATGGATGGATGTTGATGTAATGTTCATGAAATAAGCATGTTTAACATTACTCATGCCAAATCTTAACCAGGGTTCACATGTAAGCAAATGTGTGTTGTCCAAGTTCAAGTTGGGACTCAATTTCATAGATTGGACCTCAACACCTTCATCATCACTTAAAAATTATGACTAGAGATCATGATCATTGCTTGACATAGCCTACTTAAGTCCAAATCCACTGCTTAACTTATGACTAACACCCGAGGTGTTACAGTTGGTTTTGAGTGTTGGTCCAGTGCGGATGTTCTCGGTGCTTGTAGCAGAGAATTCACACAGAGTCTTTTCAGCCATAGCTTCAGAAACTGGTGTTGAGCTTCCTCTTGATTGGTTTGATTGTGATTGATGGAATTTGTTGATGAATCAGAACCAATCCTACAATACCCCATATACGATATGAACAAAGACAAACAAGAGTAAGCCTACTAAAGCAGAGGTGTTATGATTTCATCAATAAGTATTTATTTGACCAATTCTCTATAGCCATGTGCCCCCTCCCCGGCAACGGCGCCAGAAATGCTTGTTGGCATTTCTTAGCATCACATTAATACTAAGTTGTCATCCCTAGCAATGATGCCAGAAATGCGTTATTGGTAATTAGTGAGAACACTTGTAAATTTATATATATATATTAAGTATTCGCAAGCACACAGATAATATACCATTGTAGCATTTCACCCAGGAGTATACCAAATATCGTTATTTATATTTTATCCATAGGGAGGAGTAATGGGGTTGGCATAGAGATATTGACAAATAGATATACTTATGATAAGATCATCACTCTCATGCTATTGTAGAGGTAAGTCAAGTGATAAATGAATGATAAGTGTAAGATATTGATGGTATTCCAAAGATAGAAATAGATACTCATAAATGTAGTATGGCTAGGCAGGAGATTAATTAAGAGCAAAAGATTCATGAGTCATTCCATATTTACTAAGTCTTTTGTACACCCAAATATATACACTCTTATCTATAGCATAATTAACTTTGGATCTATGCATAAGCATTATACCACAGCCAACAATTAGCATTGGACAACGATCGCTAAAACATAGTATTAACAACCAACCATTGGTCGCTACAAATTTTCAACGGAGTATCGGTCACTATTTTTACTTGTAGCGACCGATAATCAGTTGGTGTATATATTCCATAGTTTTCTCGGACAATCGATCGCTAAAAATGCATATTAATATCCAATAATTGGTCGCTATAGCCTGATTTTACTTTGGTGCGCTCGGCCCAGCCTACTCGTGCATAGTGAAATTTGCGTGGCCCACCTGTTACAGTGTCATCAAAACCCTATCTCTAGCACCACCCACCCCAACGCAGTTGACATCCCTCTCAATCTCACGGGCTTAACTCGACACCAGCGCATCGCTCACGAACTCAGCTCGCGGGTGCCATCCCTACCACGGCCGTCATGCTCGCCGTAGTAGCCACCGTCCCCACCGTCACGGCCGCCTGCCCGCTGTTACGGCCGCCGTCCCCGTTGCTGCGACCATCGTCCGGTCCGCCGTGCTCACCCAAGCCTCCGCAACCATCATGCCCACCCTGTCGTCACAGCCGCCGCCCTCTCTCCTGAGCGTACACGAGCAGGTACTCATTCTCTTCCCTTCCATCCCCGTTCTGCTCCCTTCCCTTTCATCCCTAAGTATGTACGGCTGCCCTGCTCTCCATCTCCAGTCTCAACTCTCAAATCAAGTCCCCGATGGCCCAATCCGATCCATCCTGCTGGCTGCTGTAGTGGTGACTGGTGAATCCATGAGTGCTAAATTGAATCGAGTTCTCTAGTTTTGAGCTTTGCTTGATTGCTTCCCAATTTTCGATTACTAAATGCTAAATGGAGTCAATCCAGGCGGCCATCATCATAAGGATGGTATAGCTGAAGAAATTATGTGATTGTTATCCCAATTTTTTCTAGTTCGTATGTTTTTCTAATTTTACATATAAAAAAACCTTGGTGAATTTTTAGGTGAAATGGTTAAACAGGAACCAAGCTTTCATCAATTATATTATGACTTATATGGGACTTGTGTACTTATTGGTATATACCAGCCAAGTCTAGATTGAGCTACACCAGATTGATTGCTTCTACCTGCTTGCATTGCTGCAGATAGAAGTATCGTAGTATTGAACTGTGCTGGACATGACCCGTCTAATATATGCACCGGTCTGACCTCATGATATTGCAATTGGAGCTGCTCCACATATAGTTGGATGCCTTGGGAAGGCATTTGAACGTGCTTAGCAGCTCTACTAGTTTGTATCGGTAGGTTTCTGTTTCCCTAGCTGTTGCTCTCTTTTTTCCATGTTGTGGAAGTACGCGACTATTTCAGTGCTTATGATATGTTTTTTATTTCATATTGAAATCTGGTTGATATCTTGCGTGAAGGTTGAACATGGATAAAACAAGGATTGATGATAATGTTAGGTAAAAACTAATAACTTTACAAATATTGATGCCATGCACATAGGGAAAAATGTGAGTGAAAGCTTAATTAACACATTCCTGCGCACCACTGAAAAGTCCAAGGACAATTTGAATTCTCGTCTGGACCATTGAGGTCTTGGTATTAGAAGTGATCTTCACCCTGTTGAAGTTGATGACCAATTTTATTTACCACCTGCACCATACACAATGAGTGCCGATGAGAAGAAATTATTTTGTGAAATACTAAAAGGGGTCAAGTTTTCTGATGGTTATGCATCTAATATACGACACAACATCCATGTTAATGAGAAAAAGATATTTGGGCTAAAGAGTCATGAGTGCCACATTATTCTTCAACACTTGTTGCCCCTTGCTGTGAGAAAAATATTGCCTGAAATGGTCAGTGCAAGAGTGATTCGTATAAGTAATTTTTTCAAGAAGCTTTGCTCACCTGTCATTCGAAGAAGTGATATGGACAGTCTAGAGGCTGATATAGCTGAAACCTTGAGCCTTCTTGAGGCTATATTCCCTCCATCATTTTTCGATATTATGGTAGACTTGATGGTACATCTTCCTGCTCAATGTACTACAGTATGTGTAATGGTTGTTATCTACTACAAAACCATACTGTTTTAAAACTTCAATGACCTATATTGAAACTGATTATGCATTTTTCCATGGAAAAATCAGGCTAAATATGATATTCATGCTGATGGTATGTATTGGGTCTTAAATACTGCTGGAAAGAAATGGAAGGAACTTAAGGCAAATTTGAAGAAGCACTATTTTGATGATAAATTAATAGAAGAGCAACTAAAGAAAAAGTATGGTGATAGAGTTAATGATAGTGATTGGGAGTAT
The DNA here is from genome assembly GCA_904845875.1 of Miscanthus lutarioriparius. Taxonomy (NCBI): domain Eukaryota; kingdom Viridiplantae; phylum Streptophyta; class Magnoliopsida; order Poales; family Poaceae; genus Miscanthus; species Miscanthus lutarioriparius. The sequence goes on along the minus strand of CAJGYO010000018.1, from coordinate 46,535,232 downwards.
CTCATAACTCATTGGATGTCTCCTGGCTTTGGAGTAAGGCTTGTTGATATTAAAATCTTATTATATGCTTGTGGAACTTGTATACATCTATTTGTGCATAATCTAATAATTTCTCACTTAGGTTCGCACGGAAATTGCCAAAGCGAATCATGCTAAGTTGGCCATACATCATACATCAGGCACCAAGAACTTTGCTCGTTCTAGACATGAATTGGTATAGTTATCTTTTTCACTTTCTTACATAGGTATTTTTCTGTAGATTATTTATACTGAAAGCTAAAACATTTGTAGGGTCATGAGCTAGGACACCCCCCTCGACGAGATGAAGTATATATCAAAACTCATACAAAAAAGTGGTGTTCCAACACAGAATGCAGAACCAATTATTGTATTTTTGCTGAATTGTGGTAGTTAATTACACCTCAAATATTAGCAGCTCAAAATTAAAATCAGATAACTGTTAGTATACTAAGATTTTCATTGCATAGTTTATTACACCTCAAACATGTGAACCTGTCACTGCTGGTAGAATTGCAATGGTAGAATCAGGAGTAGGATCAGTCAAACGGTTCCCTAGTGCTTTAGTGATTCAGGCTATTCTTGCGAGCGTCACTCAAGTCAGAGTAGATGGGCTGTCTTGTCTAGCTTTCCTGTCCTTGCTTCGAATTGCTTAGCTGCTGCTTCAGTTGCTATACTTCCTTGGTCTGGGTTTGTCAGTTATAGGTTGCATGATCATGTCGACTGCGATTGTGCACAATTTGCACACGAAATTACTTGTTGTGCGTTGAATTTTGTACTTGTTCTTGCAGTCTTGCTTGAAAGTGAACTGGGTACAAAATCACAAATAGGGAGTACATAGTACAGGGTACAAAACTTGTTTCATTTTAGCACGTGTGCGCCATCAGTAAACTTTTCTCTTGCAACCACATCGCAAAGTGCATGTGCTAACGGATTGGTGGAGTGAGTGCACATTTAAATCTTCAGTTGTTCCCTTTTCGATGAATATGCCTATTGACAGTTGATCTTACCTTTTCATGACAATGTAAGTGTGTGAAATAATGTCATTATCTAAAGATTTCTGTCCTTCTATGAATATAATAAGCATTAGTAACATCAGTCTCATTGTCTATATATTTCAGTTGCTACTGTATGTCCTTACCTTCTTGATGTTTCAGGTTGTGGGAGGCCTTGGAGGTGTACATGATGCTGTCACCAGGAAGCCAACATATGACATTTTGCTTTTGATGGAGATGAGGCATTTTGTAGTGAATCTAGTTATATTGTGCAAGCAAACATATGACTTGTGCCTGCCATTTGACCTAGCTAGGTTGTATGTGTGTTTTTCCTTTTGTAATAATGACCTGTCATGGATCAAGATGATAGAACTTGATGTATTGCTAAATGTTGGCTTAAATGAAGACTTGAGAGATACCTTTATCAGATAATGTGCTTGATGAGTGTTGTGGGCAGCTATGTTTATTAGGTTTGAAATTTGGTTAATATGAAATTAGTAATATTATACATAACTATGCCAGTTCCTAGCGACTGATTATTGGTTGCTAAAAAATTTGATATCCTCAAACCATTGGTCGCTAAAACATGTAACAGATCATCGGTCGCTATAAATATTTGTGTCCAACGATCGGTTGCTATAAACCCTGTCGGTCGCTATAGACTTATAGCGACGCCACTTACAGTGACTTATACATCGGTCGCTATAAAGGGATCGGTCGCTATAACGACTTATAGCTACCGATTTGGAGTCGTTACAGATTGGCTGTGGTATAGTGAACGAATATTACTAAGGAAGATCAAGATCAGAGCTTGACTCCCTTCAAAACCGGGTTCTACTTGCTCTACAAACGGGGAGTGGACTACAAAGGACTCAACTGGAGTGTCACATCTGCGATCTACCACATGACCCAGAGTGTAAAATGCATCCGCAGGTAAACAATATTTAAGCACCACGCTTACATAATGTCGACCACTTAACCCACTCGAGTATTGAGCTAAGCGCTTTGTGAACATATGCATATATTCATAATCAATCATAACTAAGCATACTACTAGAGCAAACTAGGAACATAATAATAGCAACATAATATTGAAGTAGCACAAAGTCATAAATAAAGAGTGATACAATGGATATATCGGTCTCTAGACGGCGAATCCGAAATCCTGAGCAATAGCCCAAACTCTACTTGAACCTTGCTAGCTAGCCTATACTAGAACTTTGAAGAATTGGAGCTCTATTTTCTTCTCTCTGGAAACCTATTTTCTGATCTGAACTTGACTTATGATGATCTCTCTAAGGGAGGGGGAGGTGTTGGTATATATAGGCCGGAGCGTCAATTCTGGACCTTCGGATCAAACCAACTTGAATAAACGGCGTAGATGCAATCCTTAAGGTGGTGGAGAATTGATATATGAAGCGGCCAGCCCCACCTATCATCTGCTATAGGTCTGCTTCTGTGCCGTGGCTTCTGGTGTCCTCTAGAACCTTTTGGAGTTGTTTCCGCTGCGGATAAGCATGATTTTATTTGACGTTTTGATCCCCCTTTACGGTTTTCTGGATAAACCCAGTTGAAAACACAGATTCACCAAAACTCGTGGAAATTGTCAGTTTAAACCCCTAAGTCTATGTTGGTGATCATTTTCATGCATGATTTCAAGTTATGTTGGTGGTTTATGATGGATGGTAACTACCATCAACAATGTCACTGGAGTCAGGACGGATGAGCACCTTCTCATAGTGCCCTGAAGGAAGCTGGAGCCCGGTGACCTCGTACTTCACCCTCTTAGGGTTAGGCGTGGTCTGGGTGCTCCCACTGGCGATGAGAGAGAGGTTGTCCTCTGACTTGTCAGAGATCACCAGAGCGCGATGCTCATTGGCCGGAGTGGGCGTAGGTAGATCCAGTGCGGGGTAGAGGCGCACCGCGATCGGCTTCTTCAGGGTGATGTCCCTTGTAGTTGGACGAGAGGGCTGGTCGTTGTGGAGCTTCTTGCTAGAGAAGTCCAGCGGTAGGGGGTGCTGCCTAGGTAGAGGGGAGTTGAGGGGGCACTTCCCGAGGGCTGGCCAGCGGTCTATGGCACCGGGCGGTGCCGTGGGTGGCCCCCTTGGGCTCCCAGCAGGCGAAGTCCCCAGCAGACTCTTCGGCGGTGTGGCATAGGCCAATGGCAGCACCTATAGGACCCCCTCTCGATCGATTTCATCGATCAGAGCACGAGCGGCTTGACGAGCGGCGAGTCTACTCCTAGGAGAGTTGCTACCCATGGCGGAAAACTAGAGCGACTACGCCTTGTAGGTGGAGGAATGGAAGGAATGCTTGTGGAGATGGAAGGGATGGTTGGTGGTATATATAGGGAGGTAGGTAGATGAGATGAGGCTTCCCATGATTATCCCATGCTTTAGATCGCAAGAATCACTTGGAATGATAAACACGTGGGCATAATGAAGGATATGCCTAGGATAATCATCTCCTAGCACGTGGGATAATAGGGGATGAACCAGGACATCGGGCGGCGCCACTAGGGCACCGAGCGGTAGCCCATGGCGCTAGGCGGCGTGGCCCAAGTGGCCCTTGCCTACCCCTTGCCTTGGTCATGCTATTTGGGGGTTCAGTATCCCTAATACACCTTTATTTTGCGTTAGGATGGGTCTTATACCCCTTTTTATACAAATAGACTATTTCACCCACTCCAAAACAAGAGAAAACGCATAGGTGTTAGAAAGTTATAAACTCCACTATGTCTAGCTCCTTTAATTCTTGCATGTTAGGCTCATAATAAAGTTTTAAGTGTTGACCATTCACTTTAAAAATGTTACCTTCATCGCTTTCTAGTGTGATGGCTCCATGGGGTGAAGTAGCAACTACTTTAAACGGCCCATCCCACTTACTCCGTAATTTACCATGATCAAAGAGTCATACTCTGGAGTTAAAGAGTAATACCTTGTCTCCAGGGTTGAACTCTTTTTTATTAATCCTCTTATCATGCTATCATTTAATTCTCTCTTTATAGAGTTTGGCACTATGATAAGCCTTTTCTCTCCACTCTTCTAGTTTAGAAATTTGCATTTTCTGATTTTGCCCTGCTAAATCTAGGTCCATATTCCACTTCTTAATGGCCCAGTGAGCTTTGAATTCTAGTTCTATGGGGATATGGCAGGTCTTCCCGTATACTAGTTGGTATGGAGACATACCAATGGGTGTTTTATAGGTAGTTCTATAAGCCCAAAGTGCTTCTGGCAACTTATTTTTCCACCCTGTCCCCCATTTCTTCTATAGTTTTCTATAGATTGTTCTTAATTTTCTTATTAGAGGTTTCTGCTTGCCCACTAGTCTGAGGATGGTAAGGCATGGCCATGCTATGCTGGATTCCTTGGTCAGTCAAATAGTGTCTGAAGTTTTTATCAATGAAATGAGGACCTCCATCGCTAATGACCATCCTAGGGACACCAAAACGGGGAAAGATAGTTTCTTGAAACATCTTTTTAGCATGTTTTGCATCAGCTTCTTGGCATGGTATATCTTCTACCCATTTTGAGACATAGTCAATGGCCACTAAAATGTATTCGGAATCATAAGACTTCGGGAAGGGTCCCATGAAGTCTATTCCCCAAACATCAAATAACTCCACTTGTTGGTTATTAGTAAGTGGCATAGCATCTCGAGTGTTTGTGTTTCCATGTTTTTGGCATCTAGTACACGGTCTAATAAAGTCTTTTGTGTCTTCATACATGGAGGGCCAAAAGAAACCACTTTGCCAAAATTTTGCATGTGTTCTAAAAGCTCCATAATGGCCACCATATTCGGCAGAGTGACATCTTTCTATGATTTTAGTGGCTTCTTCTAAAGGGACACACTTTCTAAGAAGTCTGTCTGAACAGACTATAGAGATAAGGGTTGTCCCACAAGTGGGTTCTACTTTGGTATAGCAACTTTTTCCTATTTTCACCCGGCGGGACATAGCTGGTAACTATGAAACTAACAATGTTCGCATACCAAGGATTTGTGTGTGTGACTTTTAGAAGAGTATCATCACGCAAGAAATTATTTATAGGAAGGTTGTCATTATCATGGAATTGCAAGCGTGAGAGGTGATCTGCTACAGAATTTTCTACTGCCTTTTTATCTTTTATTTCTAAGTCAAACTCTTGGAGTAATAAAATCCATCGGAACAAACAGGGTTTAGCATCTTTCTTTGCAAGGAGGTATTTCAAGGTGGCATGATCCGTATAAACAATTACCTTAGCTCCTACTAAGTAAGATATATATTTATCTATGGCGAAAACAACAACCAAAAGCTCATTTTCAGTGGTTGCATAATTAAGTTGTCGTCCCATTAAAGTTTTACTAGCATTGAAAATTGCATAATGCTTCCTATCTTTAGTTTGACCAAGAATAGCACCGACAACAAAATCACTAGCATCACACATTATTTCAAAAGGTAGGCTCTAGTTAGGGGGTTGTATGACTGGGGCTGAAATTAAAGCCTTTTTCAATATATGAAAGGAGTTCAAGCATTCATCATCAAAATTGAAAGGAATATATTAGTTAAAGGTCTAGCAATTTGAGAGAAGTCTTTTATGAACCTTCTATAAAAGCCAACATGGCCTAAGAAGCTTCTAATTCCTTTAATATTAGTGGGAGGTGGAAGTTGCTTGATCACATCAATCGTTGCTTTATCCACTTCTATCCCACGCTCCGACACTCTATGGCCTAGAACTATCCCTTCTCTAACCATGAAGTGGCACTTCTCCTAGTTTAGGACTAAGTGCTTCTCTTCACATCTCTGTAGGACTTTGTCTAAATTTTCTAGGCAGTCATCAAACGTCTTGTCATAGACAGAGAAATTGTCCATAAAGACTTCCATGATCTTTTCAATCATGTCAGAAAAGATAGACATCATGCATCGTTGAAAAGATGCAGGAGCATTACATAGTCCAAAAGACATACATCTATAGGCGTAGGTTCCATATAGACAAGTAAAAGTGGTTTTACTCTGATCTTCGAGATGGATGGGTATTTGGTGATAACCCAAATATCCATCCAAGAAACAGAAGAAAGAATGATTGGCTAATGTTTCTAACATTTTGTCTATGAAAGGCAGCGGGGAATGATCTTTCTTCGTAGCTTTATTTAGCTTCCTATAATCTATGCACATTCTTGAACCCATGATAGTATGTTGAGGTATGAGTTCATTCTTGTCATTTTAAACGGCTGTCATTCCACCTGTCTTAGGGACTACTTGTACAGGGCTTACCCAGTCACTATACGAAATTGGATAAATAATCCCTACGTGCAAGAGTTTTAAAACTTCTTTCTTGACAACTTCATGCATTGCGTTGTTAAGTCGTCTTTGAGGTTTCCTAGATGGGATTGAATCAGGGTCTATAGGAATACAATGAGTGCAAAGAGTAGGGCTAATTCCTTTTAGATCTTGGAGCGAATAGCCAAAAATAGATCTATGCTTTTCTAACACTGTGATGAGTCTATAGGTCTTGGCCTTGGATAGCTTATCGCTAATGATCATAGGGTCTCAGAATCATGGTTAAGGAAAGCATATTTAAGTCTAGAAGGGAGAGGTTTCAACTCGACTGGAGGTCGAGGTGGCCTCTCAGATTCATCTAGACAAAAAGGTTCATTCGTTTTGGCTTCTTCTTGAGTAAAGAACTAAGCGTCCTCCTCGAAATCAGGCTAGGCTGTTTCTTGTGAAACACCTGTTACTGCTAGTTTTAAAGGGTCAGGATTGGGAGGTTACTCGGCAATATCATTTATTGCCTGAGTGATAGGCACAGAATATTCCATCATACAAAATCAGACATCTAATTGACCTTTGGTAGATCCTTTCGATAGAAATTTGGACCAAGGTTGTTCTATGATGATGTTAAAAGTGGCAGTTTCAAAGACATAAAAATCCAAAAAGGCTTCCACACCATGAATGATGGCTAGAATAGTTTTAGCTAATCCATGACTTTGAAGAATGTTGCCCTTCGGGTCTCAAAGACATTGGTTTGTAGGATACAGAGGAATATAGGGTAGATTCCATGCTATGAAAGATGTGGATATTAGGTTGAAACCTTTGACAGGGTCATATGAGGCTTCTATATCCCTTCCTCTGATTTGATAGTGCACCGAATCTGATACTCCATCAATTCAAAGAACATTTTCTGCTACCTTAGCCTCCATGGTCCATTCATGACTAAGGATGGCAGAAAGGTCTTGCAGATCTTCACAGCTAAATTTCTCATCAGAAAGGTCAAGACGTTGTTTCGAAGATGGTCTTGCTTGAAGAGAATAGTTTTTAACATTTCCAAAATCTTCAAACAGATTATCTTTGATTTCAAAGGAGAATTCTAAAGGGGATTCTTCTTCCACTTCTAGAGGGTTCAGGAATTGGTTCAGGAGGGTTGCTAGAGGGTTAAGCGGGACTAGGAGTGGATGCTTTGGCCTTTAGAGCTTCTTGTTCTTGTGGCTTATAATAATCTATTTTAGGACATTCATCATGAATACCGGCATAGGGAGTGTTCTCAGCAATTTTGTCAAGAACATCTTTCCCTCCTCGGGGAGACAAATGAAGGAATGATCCTCCTAAAGCGACGTCTAAATAATGGGTAGTCTCCTTACTAAGTCCTAGATATACGTGTTGTAACAATATCAGGTCAAGAATAGTTAGGTCGGGCCCCGAAGATATTAAATCATTAAAACAGGCCTAGGCTGCACCTAAGGTTTCTTTTTCCTTTTGTTGGAAATGAAGAACTTCACAAAGGATCAGAGTTGAGCTACCTGGGAGAGAGGGGCAAAATTTAGTTTGCAAAACCTCCCATTCTCCATGTATACTTCCTACGTTTCGAGTGTACCACAGTTTAGCTAATCCCATCAAAGAGAACGGAAACATCTTCCACTTAAGGGTCTCTTGTGACATGCCTGAAATATGCAAGCATGAGCACACTTGCTCGAATTCACTTAAGTGAATGTATGGGTTTTCTTTCTCTTCTTTGGAGAAAATATGCTCCTGAACTTTAGTTATGAAACTAGGGCGTAGTTCATAACTATTAGAAAATATAGGTTGGGATGATAAAGGTGGTTCCAATCGCATACTCCATGGAGCAGCATATTGGTATATAGACATGTTTTCCATAACAAGCTAAAAACAAGGATGAAAATAGAAATCCTAATTATAGATTCAAGATGTTCAGCTATCGTTCCCCGGCAACGGCGCCAGAAAAGATTGTTGACACCAGGGGTGGCACACACAGAAAATATCGCAAGCACATGGTTGTCAGAGTAGCTTTTCACCAAGGAGTAATCCTAGATATCAAATCCATAGGGAACAAGGAGTGATCGAATTCTAGAACTAATGGGTTTTTATATGTTTTAGAGAGCAAATAGTGGATTACTATGGGTTATTCTATAACTATTACTTGAACAGGAGATGGTAAATAACAGCTATTTACTTTGGGGCATAGCCCGCCTACCAATTAAGAGGGTTAACTAGACAAGGTCTGCCTTGAGCCCTATGATTTAATAACTAAGCTTATCGTGGTAGAATACAAAGGATGGACAAGGTTGTCACCACTTGCCACCTACCACAATCTATCTGGATACTTGGCTGCAAACACAGGTAAGGTATAGCCAAAGCATCATGCTTAATCTATGCACTTACTACTCTAATCTGGATCCCGATGAAATAAGACTAGAGCATTCTAACCAAGCGGTGAAACTAGTAAACAACAGAAATGTAACAAAATTTAATGCAAGAATGGGAACAAAATTACCATAGAAGAGCCATGAAGCTACAAGAAGAAGAGGTTGCCGACAAGCCTGGCTCCTCCTTCAGCTTCTCCTCGCCTTCTCTATCTCTCTACTCTAGAGTATAGCTACCCTAAGCTAAACTACTCTCTTGAGAGCTCTTTCTTCACTTGTGTGTCTTACAAATGAGCTCATGACCCCTATTTATACTAGAACTGAGGTAGAGGGTTACTTATAGGAAGCTATTGAGGTGGTGGAGGAAACTTGGGTGCTAGGCGACCGCAAGGGGGCACCGGCCAGCCCTTGATTCCACCGCCTATGCATCGTAGGGTGCTGGATGGCTCCCAAAGTCGATCAAAAATGTAGCACGTGCCATGTTTCGCACTAGAAGTTGGTGCCTAAGTTGGTTGAAGGCCTTCCTTTGTATGATAGTGGGCCCTTCGATCCAAGAGAAGCAAATCTCAACCACTGAGTGAACTAACACTGAATCAATGCTCCACAGCTCTCTAGACCACCCTCCCACGCATCAGTGACATGGCAGGGCACCAGGTGGGGCCAAGTGATGCCACCTTGGCACCAGGCGATGGCCCCCTATGGGCCCTGCCTCTCCTGGCCATGTGGATGGCTTCTAGAAGGCTTCGTTTTGCTCCTTTTTGACTGTTTTGTCCCTGCAAGCACAATTCTCCAAGTACATGTGGAACCAAGTGAAATCCAAACATAAAATGTTATTTCTTCCTTGATTTTATTCATTTCATGGCTATTTGTTGATGGCAAAAGAGGGTGTTAAGAGCCATCAACACCTGCACCACTTAGGAATATTCTTTTATTCTTTGTTTCTCTTTTATGCTTGAGGTTGGCCCAAGTGTGTGTCCACTATCCTCAAAATACCATGTTTACCCCTGTCATAAACTTTGGTTCACAATGCAAGCATGTAATCTTGTTCATATTCATGCTACACTCTTTATGCCTTGCCTTCCTTTGGGAAAATATAAATAACGATAACCTAAATACTTTTGGGTGAAATGCTACAATGATAGATCCGTGCGCTTGTGGATATTGTTTCTATAATTGTTAAGAACTATTGTGTTGGTGTTCCTTGGCGGTATTGCTAAGATTTATCCAAATCTTAGTGATGGTGCTAAGAAATACCAACAGGCATTTCTGGCGTTGTTGCTAGGGATGGATTCCATCTCCATACTTGGTGATTGCGCTAAGAAATGCCAACACCATGGCCAATGGATTGGCAGAAAACAAGACGCGTCTATGATGATAACTTAATAGAAACACGTCTTTGTGAAAGCCCTATGTTTGGTTTTGGATAATTGAGACAACCAAGTAGACTAACATCTCTTCTAGTGTTGTGTATGAGATAGGTTATGTCCATATCCAAGGTTGAGCAAAGATGGCACACATGGTGATGGTGATGGTGATGGCCCCAAATGGTGTTCAAGTAATAACATTTTCCTCTAGTGTTTTTGTAGAAATTTTAATTAGGCTATTCACCCCCCTCTAGCCATTTAGGACCTTTTCATAGGGGCCTAACCTAGGCCACCGCCACTGTTGATGAGGCGGTACGGCGCCCGCCCGCCCGACCGACCGTTCCCCCAGACGGGCGGAAGAATTCCTAGAGCAATCTACATTGCTAGAATTCTTCCTCTTTCAGGGGAAGGATGGACGACGATGGCCCATGCCATCTCCGATGAAGGAGGGGGCTTTGCCCCTGGATGGCATGGCTGGCGGGAAAGGGACACGGTGGTGTATGGCGGTGGAGGAGCAACAATACAAGAGGGAAGGACAATAGTTCCCCAAGCCATTGACAACATTGGAAACTCGCATCCCCCCCCGCGCTGCACCGCAACACTACATCCCTTTTGCTGGAATCCTTCCACTCTCATTGGAGCGATTGGCCCAATGGAGGAGAGGCTCACTTGGAGTGTGACGTCGCACTTCAACGCTACGGCCATGGTTTGACGAAGGTAGATCCAGAGGAAGAAGTTACTGGTGGTGCTCTGAGGGAGAACACCAAGACCCGAGGCCATTTATAGCCTAGGGTGCAAGGCCGCAAGCAGTGTCAGCCCTCCAATCGACCATCAATGGCACAACAGATAAGAGCCCAGGAGCTGATTCGACCCCATTTGGCTTCCTAGGACACTCACTGAGCAGTTGTGTTGAGGATAACAGTGTAGTAAAGGCAAAGTCTGATCGGACGCTGGTAACTAGTCATGCCCCATACCATCTACTCACGCTGCTTCCTGACGAAAGTGGCACCCTACACGTGTGTGCGCCATGACACAGGACCTGAGGGGACGTGCCTTGCCTCGAGTCCCCCTGAGCTACTCCAAAGGCTCGAGATCTACATGCACGCCTAAAAGCACAGTGGTCCTTCCTCCATTAGATCTATGCCACTTGGCGTAGCCCCTCGCCCTCACAGGGTGTAGAGCAACGCGGATGCCGCACGCCTTAACTCCACCAACCGACGCAGCAATCAAACGCCATCAAGCGATTGCACCGAGTGTCTGAGGGAGGGGCGCATGGACGAGTCAGCCGGGCCCTCGCTTGGGCTCCCCTCATGTAGCGCTACAAACAAGTATCGCTCAGCCCTGAAGCCAAGCATCCCGACCCATGTCAGAAGGCCACGGCCATGGCTATCGACTAGGTAATAAAAGATAGGGCTCAGGCCTTCATCGCCATTGCGGGCATGACCTAAAAGGGCACGAAGGGCTCAGGGGATTTTGACGAGAGTCAAACATAGGATTATGTTAAGTCCCTGGAAGAAAGGCTCCTGACAAATGAACCCCCAACCGATCCCTCAGGATCGATCGGGGGCTATACCCATTGGGTACGCTTGCGCGCACCCTCTAGTCAGAGTTGGCTAAGCCCAAGAACTCCCATGGCTACTACTCGAGGCTCAAGGGCTCGCTAGGGCCCTAGGCTTCCCAAGTGACGGCATCCCAAGCCTAACTACAGCACCGACACCAACCCGAGCCAACGCTCAGTAACCGATGTCCCGAGTGATGGCTAACCCGTTGGGCATCTAAGGCCCCAGCAGGTATCATAGGTTCATTATCGTGGCAAGGACCATTGTTCGTCGAGTGTCACTGCGTGTGGGTCTCTGGTGACTCGGGTGGACTCAAGAACACAAGAGAAGACACTATGATTTATTGGTTCAGGTTATCGGAGCCCTACGTCTAGCGGTGGTTGTTTTTTTTGTATTCGAGAGCACCCAAATTGGGGGTTACAACAGAAGAGATAGAGATTTGGTGGGGGATTGCTCAGTGCTATCCTATGGCTCATCGGTGGTGAGGTTTCTTCCCCAGTGAGGGAGGGGAACGCTCTAATCCCTCACTAGGTTGCCGATGGGAGGAATGCTCGGTCATTCCTCTCAACTCGCTCTGCTCTCAGGGCGGATCTCGGAATGCTATGGATTGTTCTATTTTGGCCTCTCCCTCTTGGCACTGACCTTCACCCTTATATATCGAGGAAGGTCGGGTACAATGCCGTTCTGGGTTTTACTCTATAGTCTACGTGCGTCGGAGTCCAGGAGGGTGTTGTTGTGGTGTGGATGGACCCTGGCATTATCGTGGAGGGGAGCCTTGGGCACCGCCTGACTCTGCTGGCCCTGACGCTCTGACCGTCATGGGCTATCTGCTGTGGGCGAACCCCACCGACTTCTTTGGCAAGCTCGAGGGCGAGCTTTTTCCAAGCAGGGAAGCACTTGTAATGACCCGCGGTTGTTCCAATTGAAACTTATCGAATGGAATATTGAGAAATGCTTTAGCATTCTCCTGTGAAGATCCCTAGTGCTTTATACAAAATAAGTACTTGAATTCGCCAATTGACGTCACCAACCCTCAAGAATCAACTCAAGTCAACTAAAGTCAACTCAGAGACAATGTCAGTCAAGTAGAATTCTATATCAAGAGAGAATTGCCCAGAAGGATGTTAATTAATGTCATCAGTCTCTCCATATATAGGTCATGGATCATCTTTTGGATAATGGAATCTGGCCCTAATGCCAAAGGTCTCAATCTTTGGATCAAGTTCCCCAAGTCAGAGGACTCACGCAACGTCCACCACGGTCCGCGGACCATCCGCCAAATGCCTGAGCAGAGGCAGTGAGTGGGGAATGAGCTGTACTCCGCTCCCTAATGGACCCCACCTATCATATGCATGAAATGAGATGTACTCCTCAGTAGATTGAGCTCACACCACTCTGCACTCTCATTTTTCATCCTTGCACTCTCTCAAGAAACAAGAACAAGGGAAGAACTAGAGAGAGGAAGTGGAGAAATGGAGGAAGAACAAAGATGAAGTGAAGCAAAGGCAGCAAGATCAGCCCCTCATCAAGCCTAAGAGATTCTGCATCTCAATCCTTAGCTATGGTCAGCTCAAGAGCTCTCTTTTCAAATTTTCTTGATTTTTTCTCTCAAACCCTAACTCCAAATCTCTCATGCATGGATGGAGCACGGAGTTTGGTGATTTCTCCACCATCACAAGGGTAAGTGTAACATCCCAGCGCATTAGTAGTTGTGAAGTTGGCCTATGTAGCCCAAATAGCACATGTGGAGTTGTTGTTGGTGAGTTTAGTACCACCTTGACAGTTTAAGAGGGGTGAGGGCCAGCTTACAAGCCTTGTCGTTCCAATCGTAGCACAGCCGGGTTAACCCTTTTATACGAAGCGAGGACAAAAGTGTAAGAGAGGTGCTACGCTTATATAGGCCCATTCCACGTGCGGAGCTGGGCCATATAAGCAGTTTTTGGACGTGGGATGTTACAGTAAGATCAAGACCAAGCTAATGCTCAATCACCCATGCCCCCCTCAATCTTTCTCTCATGTATTTTTTGGATGTTTGCAAAAACTGGCCTACTGCTGTGTGATTTGGACCACCTCCGACGTCAACCTGTCTATGCCCAGTGGCTGCCTCCTGCGGTAGTGACCTGTGGCTGCTCAACAAGCGGCGGGGGTGGAGCCCCAGTTTCTTTGCCAGATGCGAATTCCTACGCTGGTTGCCGGGCACCAAGTGCACGAAATCGATCACCTGGATGTCCGCCCAGTTGCTTGGCTTATAAGCATCGTAAGTCACTGTTCCTATCTCAAACGAATGAACCAAATGCTGCGTAACTCGTCTGTCACCTCAGGTTCATATGTGCCTTGCTAGTCATTTTTACAATTGATGATAGCAGGCAGCTCACAGGCAGGTGAAATGCCCAGGCAGCAAGCTCAGGGTTGCACCCAAACAACCCCTAAATGCTTACAATATCTTACCCAAGTACAACTAATATGACTATTAGATGGTAACTCGTATTTGACAACTAGGTAACAACTCATGTGTATCTTATGGACATCTAGATTTAAGATTTTTCTTGAGTAAACTAGTATACTAGTAGTAAAAGCTATTTTTGTCTCTATTGCTTCAAGTAGATATAGATGAGTTAGATTTTCCATAGTGGTGATATTCAAATTTACTTCTTGTCCTTAGTAGGAAAACCATATTTCTCTTCTATTCTTGATGTCAAAATTAAATCAAGTTGAGTTTTGATATTTGAATATTCCTGAATCATCCATGTGACGTCGCTCATCATCGTCCCCTCTGGAACTTCTCTCAAAATGTAAGAACCGAGAATTTACACAATGCCGTTTAATGATGGGCATGACAGATTTTTCTCAGGCTGCATAGTGCTGTTATTCCTAGAAATGCTTATACATTTTTCTTGAGTTTTAGAAAAGCTTATACTTAGGTATTATTTAGTTCCTCCCTCTAAAGTTTACTCCCTATCACATCGGATGTTGAATATATGCATAAAGTATTAAATATAGGCTAAAAATAACTAATTGCACAGATTGCGACTAATTTGCGAGATGAATTTTTAAGCCTAATTAGTGCATGATTTGACAATGTGGTGCTACACTAAACATGTATTAATGATGGATTCATTAGGCTTAATAAATTCGTCTCGCAGGATTACTAACGGATTCTGTAATTTTTTTTTATTAGTATCCGAACACCATATACGACACCCACATGTGACATCCAATGTGACATCCCTAAACTGTACTCCCTGAATTTAAACTCCACCTTCAGGATAAATGGAATTATGAATCATATGGTCATTAATATGGCTTATTTTAGATGAGTTGTTTTTCTTTCTTCATTACCTCTGCAATTAATCCAAAAAATCATTTGCGATACTCATTTAAGCGCTAGCCTTTAGCAAACCAACATTTTTTTAACAGAAGTGGACCCCATCTGACACTGTCCTTGTGGCGTGGCCTGGCTAACACGTCAGATGAGAGAGAAACACGTTGGCTAGATATAGAGGACGGCAACTGGCAGCAGTGCACACAGCACGTAGAGCACGCAGCGGGCTCGCACTGGTAACGTCCCTCCACCCTTTCTCTTTCCCCTTCCTTTCCGATCTCCAATCTCCGGTAATCCATCCATCGTTTACTTGAACAACCTTCAATCTACCACCGCTTGAAGGCTCAGTAGCAGTCGTCTTAGCAGTTAGATCGGAGAAGGATGGATCGTCAATCAAGCAGCACCGGGATGAAGGGACCCTTCCGATTCCTGCCGGCCGAAGTGAAAGAGATGGAGGAGCGCCTGTTCCCGGTCACCAATTGCAGGCTGGATCACATCCTCATGGATGAGCTCGCTGTGAAATTTAGCTACTTCCGGGGCCTTGCTGGCATGACTCCCGTCAAGCCAAAGCAGGTACATGGCTAGCTCTGTGCATCGATGTTCCAGATATTTCAAATTCCTCCTCCCAAGAACCTTTTTCATTCGGGATCTGGGGATCTGGGCTGGGTGGAACTGATTCAGGTGCTCAACTGGTTTCATAACAATCGTAACAAGCATTGCCCCAAGGTAGCCAGGAAAGCACGTCCTCCGGTGGTGAGCACAAGGGAGTTTTGGGCCAACCATCAGCAAGCTCGAGGCTCCTCCTCAGCAAGTTGAAGCCAACGGTCACTACGCACGCAGGATCTTCGTCTTCCTCAGGTGATAGATGTTACCTGTGACTATGATCACTGATGCTTCTTTGCGTGGATCTGCTAGTCGCTGGTTTTTAGGAAGACAATAATAATGTAACAACACAGTGAGCGAGCGATCAAATCTGTGAACTGAGTTATGATTTATAAGCATATAAGTATTATGCTCCTTATCTTGATCTGTATGTAACTCAGAGCCATGGAATTGATAGTGAGCGCCTAAATGCTGTATTATTTCATCTGACGTAGAAGGTTTGTGTTCCATTTCATGCTAAAAAAGCTAATAATAAACTGTAACTCTGCGTGCAGCCTTTTAGTTCCATCATACTTCATCGTCGTTGTTCCCTTACTTGCTAAATGAATGTGTTGCATCCTTTTAGGATCTTTGAACTTGTTTGTTGCCCATGTTTACATGCCTCCTCATAACTTCCCGGCACTTCTTTTCTATTATTAGGATATATAATGCTACGTTCTGTTTTTATTCTCGCTACACATCGATATGCATCACAAAAACATGACAATTATCTCCAGGGCAGTATTAGGATATTGCTATATGTTATGATTTTATTCATGCAATTGATATGCATCACAAATCCATGACAATTGTCTATCATGCATCTTCCTTCTGCCCATTGTTATTAGCATTGTTTGAAAATCAGGGAATAATTATATCATCGATGGTCACACCAAGTATGAAGCTAAGTCAGCTAGAGATGGCGCTTGGTATGGAGACTCTTGCACCTGGCCTTCTTATATTTTGCTTTTTGATTGATTGCCACATATTACAAGGTTTTCAATTTTCAAAAAGTGACGGGGGACGTGGTGACAAGGGATGTGGTTATATATACACGTCTTCCTTCCTGCGCATCTAATTTCTGGACGGACTACTCATACATAAACTTTTTAAGCCCTTATATCTTACCATGTATATTCTCTTATGCACTTATTAATAAAAGTAACAAAGTGTTAATCGATATAGTGTTTTAATGTATTTATGTGCCAATCAAGACAAATTATCCCTATTAGCTTATCATTGTATCCGCGGGTCCCTGTTTTGATATAAGAGTCAAATAAAATAATCTAGCTGACACAGCTTATATTCCAAATGATAGTGTGTCTAGGTCCAACAGATTTTTCCAACGGTTTGGAGGAAATTATATCATAAGCAAAAGATGTTAAATGCATGTAAGAGAAGGGATTGGATAACCCTATGAAGTGCTGCCTGAAACTTGATCATTTGTACAAAGTGCCTACCCTTCGTCATTGAAACCGGCCGTTTGTATATATATATATAAAGTTTTCTATGCAGCATTTTTAAAGTTTTATTCTTCATATGTGCATAGCTATATATTGCAGGTTCGATGTCCAAGACTTCGTGGCTCAAAGGTTTTGCAAATCAGGTGATTTGGTAAGAAAATCAAATTTTGATGATGTTGATAAAAAGTAAAGGCAGCCGTTATTTATTTGTGCAATAAGCATCTGTTAGTCCTATAACATACATATGATTCCATTCTCATTTATATGTACAGGGAGGAAACCCTGAGGCTAAACGCGGTAAGTTAGTCTGTGATATAGGTTGCTTTGGCACTCGTGTTTGTTACACTCAGATATGTCAATATTATGGACTCCTAGCTAGGTGGTCTCAGTTAGGGCCCATATGTACTTAATATATTAAAAATTTTGAGGCAGGAGATATTAAGGTATAATGACATTATGAGACATTCCAACAAATCTCAGGCAACAAGGCAGAGGAAATAAAGAAGATTTGAAGATGTGGTTTATTATTATAAGTTTCTGTAGGAGTGTATATATTTTTGGCATAAAAATTAGTTTCTTTGCATTGCATTGCTAGTTGGTGTCCTCTAGCTAGTTTCTACAAGTCGGCCCATCATGCCGCACTACTTTGACTTCCCTATTACAGAATACTTGTTAACATTTATCTGCTTCTATATAGTTAACCACCCCCTACCATGTAAAAAATACTTTGGCGCCAAAGACTGAGCCAAGAAATGAAAGAGAGGGGGTGTTGTACTGAGAGGCCTCAAAGCAAGGCAAAGAAAAGCAACAAAGGAGCAACCGTGAGAGGGGCTGCAAAATTATTATAGAGAAGCTATACAAGGCAGAAACTCAAGGTGCTTAACATCACTGAATATGTGGCTCAGGCTCAGCGCTCTATGAGCGTGTTTGGGACGGAGTCTACAGACCACACGGTGCGGTATGGGAAACGTGGCCACCCCACCATGGCACGGGAAACACGGCCATAGTTCATTTTTGTGGTGCGCTTGCCGGATGCGGCGAAAACAATCGCCACTGCCGCGGGGCATTTGGCGCCATTATGCACTTGTTTTGGTGGCCACCGCAAGAAACACGGACACAAACACACCCTATGTTTGAGCTTATGGCTAAGATTAAGGCTGGTCATATGGTGTGCAGCTGTCTCATCATCATAAAATTTACTCTGCACTACAACCTTCCATTACATGCTAGAGAAGCATCACTGGGCGACCTCTCCGCATACCTCTCTGCCCTACCATATAGGTTGCATTGTTTTGATGCATCTCTCCACATAACTCTCCGTGTCGTCTCCCTGGGTGACGGGAGGGGCGACAGCCGCTGCCTGAAGCAAGCCCGCCCTAGCTGCCTAGCTCTCGCCGCTGTCGCACATCCTTCTCCCCCTTCTTCCTCCCACTCCTCTCCTAAACTCGTCCTCCCTGTTGTGTTCCCCGTCGAGTGGTCCTCCCTCCAATCAGATCTGTGCTTCTTGGGGCTAGATCCATGTGCATGGGACCCCGATCTATGGAGGATGCAGGTGCTCGCCACGGCTTGTTGGCTCCCGGCAAGCTCCGGCTATTAGCTATCGCGTTGCCTTGGTAGTGGTGGCGGCGGTGTTGCTGGCCATGGCATGGGCGGTGCTGGCTGTGCTGGTGACCACAGCGGCGATGATGGCCGCGCTGGTGGTGACAGCAGAGGCCGCGCTACTAGTGGTGGTGGTGGCGGTAGCAGCTATCATGGTCACGACTATGCTGGGGCTCATACATCGTGCTTCGGTAGATTCTTGGCGAAAGTCTTCCTCGTTTTGTGGCCAGTGCCAACGATGATGGTACTTGCTCATGCGTCATGCTCCTCGGAGGCGTCGTTGAAGATCGATCTTCCTTTATTGCACGTGGTCTCTAGGTGAAAACCCAAGTCCAATTCCTCGGACAAGTCACGGTGGAATCTTTGTATGTCAATTCCTTCCGGGAGGCGTTGCTTTGGACACCACCATTCCTTGTGTGCACAAGCTGTCAGAGATTTGTACTGTGCCTATGTGTGCTTTATATCCTTCTTCGCAATGGTTTGTCCTGCTATTCTTGTTTGGGTCATCCTTCCTAGCGGAAGCTTTGCCACCGTTGTTTGGCTTTCGTGGTGGATACATGCCGCTACCGTTTTCCGCGGATGCTTGGTTGCTGCAGATCCCTTCTCTGGTGGATGCTTTGCCGCTGTTGTCGTGTTGGTTACTCTCTTGCAGATGCTTTGCTGCCGAGGTTGCTTTGGACCCTTCTCTAGCGGATGCTTTGCCGCCATTGCTGCTGGATGCTCATCTCGGCTTATCTGGGGTGGACATTTTGTGCCACCATGGTCTTGCCTTCTATGTAGGCAACCATTGTGTCGATGTGTTTTGTTCTTACAGGCCTAGTTTGTTTGTTTGGGCATTGAGGCTGGAGGTCCCCTCCCCTTGCCTTTTCTTCGTGTTATGGTTTGTTTCTAGTTGTCTACCACTGTCTTGGTGGTTTGTAGCCTGCACTACAAGGGCTCTCTCATACTTGGGTCGTGTAATTCTATGTCTCTTAATGAAACACGTGCTTAAGGCCGCACTAGCATGTTCTAAAGAAAGAAGAAGCATCCAACAATGATGATTGAACAATACCATGATCCTTGGTTGGACCCTCTAGAAGCATGTGTATTATGTAGATCTAAAATAATTCAAATTGGTACGCTATATACTGGAGATAACTCTGACACTATCTTACTTTGTATACATAAACTTGCACATATATATTTATTGGCCTACATGCTTTCAAATTGTAACATCTACGCAATTTATATATGTTTAAAAATGCTTGTATAGTTTCCTGGACATGCCAGAATTATTTTTATTATATGTTCCCTGTTTGTGTAGTTTCTACTGTCATTTTATGTTTTTCTGACTGCGTGTGCCATTTTTTGCTTGCCTTATGAATCAGAAACTTTTGGTTCATTTTTCTGGATTTGGAGCAGAGGAAGCTGAATGGATCAATGCTCGTACATGTTTGCGGCAACGCTCAGTGCCATACAAGGCCACAGAATGTGCAAATGTTCATTGTTGGGACCCTGTTCTTTGTTATAAGGTATTGTAATATTAAACTCCCTTTTGCTGCTACCTTAATTAGTATACAACATCTACATTCAAAGAAGAACTTTTGAGATGGACGGTAGTTAGTTTGCTCTATCTATCCCTAGAATTGTGCATTCAATACTCAATAGTATATACTTGGTATGCCTATATCAAAAAGGGTTTTCAAGTTAGTCTATTCTTTTATACACTAATGTTTTAGATTATACTAGTTCCCTCCATTACAGAAAGTTAATAGGTTTAAGTTTTGTACTTTATGATAACTCACACTTATCTGATTAACTTTTATCTGAGATTCTAGAAAATAAATTAAAATATACAACACTAGATAATAGATGCACTATTAAGACATATTTCATGGTGGTTTTAATGAATGAAACTAGTTTAACGGTGCAGTTTTAGTTGTTCCAATTTTTTTATAGATTTGTTAAAAAATAAGTATACATTAAAGGTTGATTATGGAAGACATCATGAGGTGGGGTGCCATTGGAGGAATAGAAGAGTGAAGAAATGAGTACAGTGGGAAAATGATAAGCTAGAGCGAGACTAGATATGAGTTGAGTTAATATTTCTTAATACTCGTGATTCAGGGCGGCTTCATTCTTCATATAGTACCTGTACTAGAATTGAGTTCCGCAAAAGGCTAAGAATTTATTTTTGTGGATAGTAGTTTAATTTTAATGTCAGCAAGCTCTAAACAATTTTTAAGATGAACATACAAACATATGAAACAAATAAACTAGAGTACTAATATACACATAAGTCACACCCATATTAAAAAAGGAACTTTTAGAAAAATTACAGTCCATCATAACAGGTGCCCTTGTAGTACCCGGCAAGTCCACACTTACTGCCATCGCTTGTGTCCCATTAGCGTGGAAGAACATCAAGCTATCATCTGAAAACAGCAGGTGGAACACAACCAGCGTCCTTCTGCACACTTGTAAGCCATGTATAAGTTCTCCTGATATCTCCTGCTGCAACGCTCACTACAACATACAAGATTAGTAGGGGCGGCTTATGGTCATTCATAGGGACAGCTGGATATAGAGCCGCCCCTATAAATCCGTTTCGAAAACTTCTCAAATCTGGGCAAAAAAATTAGGAATTTTTTTAATCCGGGGAGGCCACCCCTACAAATAGGGTCATTTGTAGGGGCAGCTCATAATACTAACCGCCTCTACAAATAGATTTGTAGAGGGACAACTCGTTTGTGAATCATTTGTTGGGACGGCTCATTATAGAACTGCCTCTAAAAAAGGAGGCGTTGCTTCAAATCCTTTCTGTAGTAGTGACTTTGTACATACCATCAGCAATAAACAGAAATAAATAAGGCAACAAAGGATCACCTTATTAGCGTAGCCGTCATGTAGGTTGGAAGCTGTCTAGCATGACACCATTGAAAGCACACCGCAGAGCATACAGTGGTAACACACGCCATGACCAACTGTACCCATTTTCGATGAAAGCCCAGCTTCACAAGAACATTTTTCCAAATAGCTCCAGTCCACCCGATCATATGCCTTGGCCATATCTAGATTGTACAGAGAGAAGTTACTCCTATTTGAATTATCATCCTATATCGCATGAATACACTCAAAAGCAATCAACGCAATGTCAGAAATTAGACAGTTGGAAATACAAGCACCTTGGTTCTCAGAAATTGAATTATGAAGTAAAGGCCGCAAATGATTTACCAAGCATTTAGTAACAACCTTATAAACGACAATGCAAAGGCTTATCGGCCTATAATCCTCTACCTTCTTCTCCGAGAACTTTACTTTCGGTATGAGCTCTATAGAGGTATCATTCACACCCTTCGGCATGTGCCCATCAACAAAAAAAAGCATGTACTTACTTACATCTTCCCGGAGTGTCCCCCATTCTCTATGGAAGAAGTGGACAGGGAAGCCATCCGGGCTCAGGGCCTTTAGCGGACCAATCTGAAACTGCAGCACGTCAGCTACATCCTTCTCTGCATAAGGCTTACATAGAGACATATTCATCTCCTTGCTATACCGCACTCAAACAACGATGTTAGCACTTGGGGTTCAACATTAGGGCCCTTCGTGTAAAGGTTGTTAAAACAAGAACTTACAAGCCCTTCCATCAATAGTGTATACTTGGTATGCCTATATCAAAAATAGTTTTCAAAGTTAGTGGATTATTTTATACACTATAATGTCTTAGACTATACTCCCACCATTTTAAAAAGTTAATAGGTTTAAGTTTTGTACTTTATGCTAAACCAAACTTATCTAATTACCTTTTATTTGAGTTTATAGAAAATATATTAAAAATACAACACTAGATAATAGATGCACTAATAAGACATATTTCATGGTGGTTTTAATGAAACTAGTTTAGCACTGTAGTTGTAGTTGTTCGCATTTTTCTATAGATTTGTTAAAAATAACCATAGATTAAAGGTTGGTTATGGAAGATATGGGGTGGGGGTGCCATTGGAGTAATAGAAGAGTGAAGAAATGAGATACTATGGGAAAATGATAAGCTAGAGTGAGACTAGATATGAGTTGAGATAATATTTCTTAATACTTGTTATTGAGGGTTGGGTTTCATTCTTCATACAGTACCGGTATTATAGAATTGAGTTCCGTAAAAGGATAATAATTTATTTTCATGGACTTCCTTTAATTTTAATGTCAGCAAGCTCTAAACAGTTTCTAAAATGAACATACAAACTTATGAAACAAATAAACTAGAGTATTGAATATACACATAAGTCACAACTATATCGAAAAAAGGAACTTTTAGAAAATTACAGTCCATCATAACAGGCTTGAATAAGGGACTTTTCTTTATGTTTGCTTATGTTTGTGTAACATTGTGAAAGAATCAACAACATAGAAGTAATTTATTTGTCTTCATATTTTCTTGTTCCGTAATTCTATCGCTTACCTTGGTAGTGTTGTCTCTCATGAATATATACTTCTGTTCTACACTGTTCAGGTAAGTGAACACAGTGGTCTCTATTTTGATGCTGAAGTGCATGCTATTGAAAGGAAAACGCATCATTCAGGAGAAGAATGTGATTGTAAAATCCTTGTTCTTTATGTGCATGATAATTCTGAGGTACTTTCCTTCTAATATTGTCCATTCACTAACTACAATTCAGTTATTGTACTAATTTATATGTTTTATCTTGTTTTCTTATGCCCATGATTATTCTGATAACTCTTCACTTTTCATTATATAATAATGTCTATGCGTTGAAAATTTATAATTGTAGTAGATGCAGCTGCTGACATGCTTTATATCAGTTTTTTCAACGGACAGACTCTGCATATTGTTGCTCCTTTTTTTTATTTTTTAAAAAATTTAGATGCCCTATATGCTTGAGTAAATTGTTGACCCATTGAGGAACAACCCATATGCTTGAGTAAATTGCACTATATGTCCTTAAGTTGTACAGCTGTTTCATTTGGCAGTATGAATTTAGATTCTTCAACTTGAAAAAATATATTTTGCTCATTAATCTCAACATGTACATGCGAATTAGGTTAACTACATTGAATCTTAATGCTTTAAGTGAACTACAATTTAATATGTTGTATTGTTAATTTCATAAAGTATGCACTTTTTACATTTAGTGAATCGTAAGCTAGATTGCAACCTTAAGCTTTTATATTTGTTCTTTGCTTGATACTAGATTTTCATTTAATTTTGTAGGATATTGTTACACTGAGGAAGTTATGCCGTCGATATGTAGGAGATGACTACAAACCTCAAACTTCGTATGAGCGACTAAAAGGAAAGAAATAGCTTAGTAGCTCAAGAAAAAAATGTAGCATCAATTTGATGACATGTTTAATATAGTACCTTTTTAGAACAATGAATGTTTTATTTATTACAATGTATCTTAGTGGCTCATGAGTATTCCTGCAGAATGGAAACTATTATTAATTATGTAAAGACGTAAGACTTCAGGTCAAGGCGGAAATACTTGTGTTTGTGAAGTTGATCAGAGTCACACTACAAGACAAATGGCCTTCTGTAGGGGTACAAATTGTATCACTACTATGGAAACAATTTTTAGGGGCTGTCAAAAATAGTTATGAGAGGTGGTCTCAAAACTTCTACTACGTCATCGATTGTAAATGTCTAGTATTTATTAGTATTAGTGCCATAAATGCTACATGGTAGTCCTTCAGTCCCTCCTCGTGTAGTGAATAAGGGCATGTACAGGGCGTCTTTTTTTCTCGTCTGCGTGCGGTGTTTTTAGCAAAAAAAAAAACCCTCGCGAGTTGGGAGCTGGCGGTGCTCGTCGTCTCGTGAGACAACGAGGATGGCTCGTGCTCCAAGGTTGAACCGACGAGGACGCGCCGCGTTGAACGAACTCGTCGCCGAGACACGCATCCAGTGCGGCATCTCCGCAATCGGACGCGGCAGCAACAGCAAGGCGGCCGGCGCCCACCCCTTCGATCATGGCAACAGCTCGGCGACAGCAGCACCCAGTAGCACCCGGATCCGACGCCGCCGGGGGTGCTGGAATGCGGCAACCAGCAATTAGTATGATCCCTCCTCCATCGGTGCAGAGCAGCCGTATGCTTCAGATCCTTCCCGTGCGGTGCTTCCTCATCCGTTTTTTTCACTTGCTTTGTTTTCCTGATTCGTTCAAAGCAAGCAGGGCTAGTTTGTGTTTTTCTGTGACCATATATTGAACTATCTGTTTTATATCAAATAACAGCACAATGGTATATAAAATGATATTCACGAATGAACTTGGCTACATACAAAGCATTAAACAGTTTGCAGACGCCCCCTTATCTGTGGGTTGTACGATCTATCTTTCTATCTATCTGTACATTAGATTCGAGGCTCTTACAGACAATCTCCGTGTGTGGGCTGTACATGCCGTAAGGCTATTTACTTGGCAAGTGATGTGTACAAGGGTTATACTCGAACAATGCAATAAAAAACTAGATGTTTGTACTTTTTTTCAAGTGAAAATCCCACATATGTCATAAGAGTGAGGACATCAATGCACTGGACATCATAAATGAGAAACACCAACCATAGTTTTTACATTGTAGTTTTAATAAGATAAAACGATGCACCGCAAATGAGTTCACAAGGCAAATAAATAGTTAACAATATAAAGCATGGTAACACAACCACCACCACCAACCAACATCCAGCCATGAATGTGATGATCAAATCAAATGTGGTGAGTATAGTGTCCCATTACATGGTCTGAAATTGAAGTAAAACTATTTTTCCTTAGTCGATCGTGTAATTCGTTTAGGATGTGTAATACTTTGTTTGATTGTTTACATAAGCTGGCCATGTAATGGAATGTATAGGGCCTAAACTGGAAAGGCGTGACTAATCTTTACACGACATGTACATGAGCTACATGACCGTTTGTAGCAACACCGGTCTTTATAGAGGCAAGCTTACAGCCGCCCTGTAAATGTATTTTTAGGAGTGGTTGGCATAAGTCAACCACAAATGGAAATAATTTTGCAGGTGTGGTTAGCTTAACACAACTGACTCTGCAAATGAATTCCTAGAGGATGGCTTGATTAAATGAACCTCTCTTGAAAATACTTCTAAATTTTCTAAGTTTCTAACCATGTTTGGATTTTTCATTCTCTCGCAATTTTTAAATATATATTTACCACCCAATTTTACATTATTGTGATCACTATTTTACCATCATAAAGTCACTATGCACAATGGGTCGTAAATATACTTCATGCATTAAAAATAGAAGTATTAAATGTTGAATTTTTAGTCATTTTACTGCATTAATCCAGAAACAAGATAGTACTTACATGACAAAAATGATCGTGAGCAATACATTCATTGCATATGTAAATCTGCTACCGAACAAGATAATAGCAAATCCTATCCATAGATCCGCAACACATACAACTAAATGAGCTAGAGATAAGTTTAGAATGTACTGGTCGCGGGGTCGGAACCGCGGCAAGCATTGTTGTTCGAGTTGGTGTCAGAGTATGTGTCTCCGGTGGCTCGGGTGGATTCAAGAACACGAGAATCATAGAGAGAACACAACGGTTTATCCTGGTTTAGGCCGATCGATGCCATACGTCCAGCAGCTGATGATCCTTAAACTCAAGAGCACAAAAAATCGGGGGGTTACAATAGAGTGTACAGGAAGAAGGAAGAGATTTGGTAGGGGGTTCGCTTGGTGCTAATCCTGAGGTTGCCTCACAGTCGATGGAGTCTTCCCCTCGTCGGAGAGGAGGAAGACAACGGGTGCGGTGGAGGAGCTCTCGGTACCCCTCTCTCTGGGTTGCTTTGCTCTCGGTACTGAGTAGGAACGGATGCATGAGAAATGGAATGATCTGTCTGTGATCATCCTCCCCCTCTAGGATCCAACCTTACCCCTTATATATCGAGATAGGTCAGGTACATGGCGGTTTAGGGGGGTGAGCCTATGGTCTACATGCACCGGAGTCTAGGAGGGTCTTACAACGGCACTTTGTGGACCGTGGCGATGTCGTGGAGCCGAATAAGCCCTGGGCATCGTTCGGCTGCTCTGTTCTAACACTCTACGTGTCAGGCTGTGTCGGCTTGGACCGGCCTCCCTGAGGTGGACC
Source organism: Miscanthus lutarioriparius (assembly GCA_904845875.1). Taxonomy (NCBI): domain Eukaryota; kingdom Viridiplantae; phylum Streptophyta; class Magnoliopsida; order Poales; family Poaceae; genus Miscanthus; species Miscanthus lutarioriparius. The sequence goes on along the minus strand of CAJGYO010000018.1, from coordinate 46,508,529 downwards.
TTCTGGAGTCTTCTTGGTGGCGAAGGAGGTCGGCTCAAGGGGCTGACATGAGGGCCCAAGAGCCTCGAAGCACCTAGAGGCTGAGGGGGAACTTGTTTTCTTATGTCATGCCCTGTGCATTACCCTATCGGGGGAGCAGCCGACAAGGCCGCGCCCGAGGTGCTTCATCGAGGAGACCCCGAGCCTCGATGGCATGGGGCGTGTCTTCTTGTGCCCTGGCCTTGGTTGGCGTCGTAGGTCATGTAACACCCCGGGTGTTAGTCATGAGTTAAGTAGTGGATTTGGACTTAAGTAAACTATGTCAAGCAATGATCATGATCTCTAGTTCATAATTTTGAAGTGATGATGAAGGTATTGAGATCCAATCTATGAAATTGAGTCCCAACTTGAACTTGGACAACACACCTTTGCTTACATGTGGACCCTGGTTAAGGTTAGGCATGAGTAATGTTAAACATGCTTGTTTCATGTACATTACATCAACATGCATCAATCTTGACCAGTGGAAAAGTTGCATGAAGTTTGGAATCAAGAACTCACATGAAATGATAAGTTATAATCTTTCTTAAATTGCTTCATCAGGTGAATGGGAATATGAGATGTCGACCAAACCTTGCTACCATACCCAAATGACTCTAATTTAACTCGATAACAAAAGTCATGAAGGGTTCGTGTTGAGCAAATGTCAAGAAAATGCCTCATTTGGTCGAAAACCCTAATTCCAGGGTTTCACAAGGTGCTGCTTTGACTAGGATGAAAAAATGGTTTATGTACCAGATATCAAGTTTAACCTTTAATAAAAGTTGAAGTTTGAGTGGAGTACAACAAAATTTATTTTTGGACCAAGACCTGATTCAACTCTTAAGTGGCTCAAACAGAGGACTCAAGATGGAATCAGCTGTTGTTCTTGGGCTCTAAATAATTCTAAGTCCAGAATTCATCGTCATTGACATTGGCGTTCCGCGTTCTCTAAAATTTGTTAAACACCTCAAGTTGAGCCAAAATTAAAAGTTGGAATATTTGTTTCGAAGAAGGACATACAAAAAGTTGGAACCAATTTGACCACGTTTTGACCAAGTAATTCGAGCTCAAGCAAAGAAAGGCTTAATCCTAGATTAGTCGCTGATAGTGTCAACTTTGGGCTTAATTACCCATTAATCTGTTTCTCTAATGACTCGGCGCCCTTAATGAAAGATGTAGAGAAGTTCATGGGGTTCAACTTTGCTTTTGGGTCCAAGGTCCAATTCGGCCCGTAACTAGCCCAAAATTGCCTGCCACTTTGGCCACACCGTTGCCCGCCACACGCTCGGGGAAATGCTCCAAAGGGCAATGCGTGCACCGTGCATGGCGGCCATGCATGGCTCACGCCCCACTGCCGCTACCGCGTGTGCCTGCCTCTCTGCTGGCGCTGCCGCTTTGATTTGGATGCGCCCGTGCTCCCTCACTCGCTCCACTCCCTCCCTTGCGCTCTCCCTCTGTGACGCACACGCGCGCCAGAGCACGCCCGCCATTGCCGGTGGCCAAGCTCGCTATCGCCGCTGCTCCTGCCTCCTCCAACTTCCCTCTGACCAACCAATAGCCACACCTCCTTTCCCATGCCGTGCCTCGCCTTCCGCGCTCCTCGCCGTGGCCGCTCGCTGCTGTTTCCCCACCGTCGCTGGAGCTACGCCTCTGCGTGCCACGTGCGCACGTGCGCAGGCCGCCTTGGGCCTTCTCTGGCCGAGATGAGCAGCCCAGCGGATGCGCACGGGCCCCTTGGTGCTCCACCGCCTCTTCCCCCACCGCCAGAGCTCCGCTAGCGCCCTATCTGTCGGAGCCACCGTTGGGCTGCCACCTGCGCCCTTGGCTAGGGAGCCACGGTTGGCCTCAGGCCAGGCCGAGGCCGCCCACGGGCATGGCCCAACATTATGCAGCCGTGAACCTTCCCCGCCGCTGCCGGCCACTGTCCGCCGAGACCGGCCGGCCCGCCGGCCTCCTCTACTCTACCTGACGAGGAGAAGACGAAGGAGGACCTCGCGTAATAATAGAATAAAAGATAGGAGGTTAAGTGAAGAACCTATGACTCAGTTGAATAGTACAGAGAAGGACCTGTTCATTGGAATTTATTTTGTGGAAGTCCAGGGGCCTCGATGCAATTGTGTTTTCCTTTATTGCATTTATTTGGCTGAAACTTTGGAAAATCATAATAAATCGTAGAAAAATTGTAAAATAGCAAATAGGTACTTTTTGGAATCCTTGTGAGTATTTATGCACAGTAGAGTCATAATATGATATGTGTTAGTAGAAAGTTTCTAATGTTTTTATTTATTCTTATAAAGTGCTTTTAAAAATCCTTTTAAGTTGTCGCATGCATATCTTGAGTTATAGAAGTCCAAAAATGGTAATTCTAGTTGTGTTAGTCTTGTGGTGACATTATCTAGCTAATAAAAATATTAAACATGCTAGTTGTATAATTTTTTATAATGTATTGATTTAATCTTGTTAAATAGGCAATTTTAGCTTGTTTTGCTTGTTATTCTCATATGTAAAGTTGTGGTGCTCCAATTGCTATGAAATTTTTATGGTAGGCTCCTGATGCTATGTGTCTACTGTGGTAAAAATTTCATGTTCATTGGATGTAGTATGATTGATTTATTGATTTAACTTGTTTATTACTTGATAAATGGTTTTAAATAAGTTATAATTTTTATGAAGATGCAAAAATGGAAAAGGTGGTCCATTACCTTTGTATGATATTGTGCTACCATAATAACATATAATATGGCTATCTGTTTATATAAAATTATGATCTGTAGAATTATCTTGCTTCTACATGTTTTCTTGCAATAGCAATTTGTCTTTTTCATAGTAATTAAATTATAAAACCTGAGCATGTGAAATTTATGCAGTAGCCATGTTTTGATAACATATACCACTCATAAAAATCGTAGCCCCAAACTAGTTGTTCTCATACATCACTAAAATTTATATATATGTTTATTAGGAGAAAGGATTAATAAAAGCATAATTATAGATAAAGCTTGTAATTGTATTTGGTGATGCTTTGAGTGATTGATGCTCAATAAAGGGTTGTTAAGTATGTTAGTGGTGGTTGAAGTTCTTGAATGTCTCATGTGTGTATGCTCTTTGTTAGCAAACAAGTGGAACATCAAATTATTATATTGTAAAATGGCTACATGTGCATTTTTTGTTGTGATGATAACTTCATGATGCAAATGATGTTTTTTGTAGATATGTTGAATACAAAAGTTGTAGATAATTTCCTTATATTTCTTGTACTAAAATTTCATGATTTTATGTCTGATGGTTTAGGAGTTATAGATTTTAGAATTTTGCTGTTAGGTTTTTGCATGTCCTCTGGATAGATCTGAATGATTGTATTGTTTGGCTCATTTAAACATAGAATCATGTATTGGTGATAATAGTAGAGTTGTAGTGATTTTCCTAAGATTTCTAAAATGTCTAAGATCACTACTTTTGGTGGTCTAGAACTTCAGTTATAGCTGTTCAAAGTGGAATGGCTGGTTCTGTCCAAATCTGGACAGAGATGCCTTCTTGGTGTTGTTTAACCATGTTAGCTATATAATCATATAAATATTATAATAAAAAAGTTATAGATAGTTTAATAATATTTCTATAAAGTTAAGTATCATACTTGTTGGATGCATATAACTTGAGATATGCATTTCTGAATTTACTATCAGTTTTCTGTCCTTAGTTGTATAAGCTCTACTTCATGAGGTATTTTGACCTTGTTATTTGTTGAATCAACTTTTGGAGTTAATAACAAAGTTTTAGATAATTTCATTAGATTTACAGAAAGTCTTGAATCACACTTTTTGCATGCCTAGAACTCTAGGTATGATTAAAACAAGTTATTGTGGTGCTGCTGTTCAGAATCTGTGTTTGTACCTCAAATTGTTTGCTTCACCTTGCTTTACTTTATGTGTTGCTAAGTGTGGCTCATGCCTTTGATGGTGTTAAGTTAATTTACCTAAAATCTTATGAAACTTGTGTCATGCTTGGTGCTACCTTCCTTGCTATCCTAGCATAATAGGTTGTGGGATGTTTAATTAAGTAACGTGAAGTGCTTATATATGTTCGGTGTAACCTTGTACTCATCTTGAATATTTTTATATGAGACATCTCATATTGCCATTCTTTGTATTCATGCACTTGCATTATTGCATCTCATCTAGGTATGCTAGATGCACCACGTGAAGGACATGATGTTGGAGCCAAGCCCGAAGATGGAGTTTGGTGAATCCATCTAGAAGATGGAAGGACTAAGCAAGGGCCGAGATGGGAGATGCTTGCCAAGCGAGTGTCATCTAACAAACACTGACGTAGTGTTGGATTCTAGGCAAGCCCCGGAGCATTCTAAGCCTCCTATGTTTTTTACAAATATCACTTGAGTCCTTTTATGTTTGATGCATTAGGTTATAAGAGTTGATTGGAACCCCTTGATGCATATAATTTTCTTGTCCAGAAATATACCTTTAACCCTGTCTAGGTCCAGGATCGAATATATGCTTAGCCATGCTTAGACCGGTAGAAGTCGGGTGATTTCCTATCACCTGCGAGATATAGGTGGATACTGAAGCACGGTTGGCTATATTTGCTATCATAGAACAGAACCATGGGGTAATGTAACTAGAGGCCAGGCGGAGTCTATGAGTATGTTGACTCATGTGATTCCGTCTATGCCGATTAAGGGTTGTACCATTGTTGGCGCTTCTGATAAGATTGAACGCGTGCCTCTCACTTAGCTGGCCAGATAACTCGTTCCGATCGTGAAGCCAAGTAGCTCAACTCAGGCCGGGCCCCATTCTATAAAAGTGTGTACTCTAGATGTAGTAAGGATATGCGGGGAGCCAGACGTGAGCCCAAGGGTATGCCGGGCCTGAACGTCCTAGCAGCCGGTTGTCCCTGATTGTGCGGTGCTGGGCGAACCCACAAAATGTGGACCTAAGTTATACCAAAGATGACCTAAGGCTACCGTGGCAGGTAGACTTGGGTTTGTGTTAGGAATAAATTCCTAACTGGTTGAAATTGATTCAAATCGCCGTCTCTCCCAAACAGTGAGAAACTTGGCTAGTCCCAACATCGTAGTAACTAGACTATGGAATATGATGGTTATGATGAACATGGAATTATTACACCGGTTATGGTTACTATTGTTATGCTACTAAATGCTATACCACATGTTTGGCACAGGTTAGTTGCTAATCAAGAGATGAATAACTATAATTAACTTGATGACCGAATTATAAAATGTATAGCTGAATTAGTGGCTTTTTATGCAAAATGTTGTTAAGCTAGCTCCACTTATAAAGCCTTGTATAATCCTTGGTGTCACTTTATTCTGGTTTATGACGGGTAAGTCTAGCTGAGTACATTCAGGTACTGAGGGTTTATCCCACCATGTTGCAGGTGAAGTTCTTGGCCTGAGGAAGATGGTGGCTAACCACCGGTGGGCTCGGTGACTCCATATTTATTTCTCATCTATATGCTTTTATCAGAGGATGTCACTTATGCTAGCAATGTATTTGGGAACTTATATTAATGTAATTATTTGAAAGCCATGTTGTTTTCCTTTAACCGGTTTTGAAACCCAAACTTATACTATTATTTGTGAACCCATTTGTAATATTATTTTCACTGCAACTCTGTGTATGTGATGTGTATTTGCTTAGTCATGCGATCTTGGTTGTGAAGTTGATTTACTGAGGTCCTTCGTGACACTCGGTGGACTACCGGGTTTATATAAGTGAGAGCATGCGCGTGTCAATGTGTTTAACGGGGACAGCCGTACTTGATCTTGTATAAATTGAGTGGTTCTATCATAGGCCGGACAGGAGTCGAGGGCCGAGCTCAGGCTTCCCGTCGATTGGGAGCCTGAGGCTCGGGCTAGCCACCAAGCCCTGAGAAGAGGCCCTGGCGTGCTTAGGCTCAGGCAAGTTCCTTAGTTTGAGGGTGCGTGCGAGCATACCCGATGGGTATAGCCCTAGAGCCCTCGGGCGATATTGGAGGGATCGGCCATGGGGTCTCTTCGATCAGGAACCATAGATCTCGAGGCTTAACATACCCATATGTTAGGATCTCATCAAGAGCCCCTGAGCCCTTCGTGGCCTCACTTATATGTGATGGCAACGAGGGACTGAATTCTATCTTCTGGTGATCGAAGTTAACCATGACGATGATAGCTTCCGTTGACAGGAGCATGATGCCTTGCATGGGGCCCTTTCCCCAATGTGATGGGGGGTGCTTGGCTGTCGAGGATGGGCAGTAGTGGTGCTAACCCTTCTTTTGATCCTATGTCACGTAAGTCTGCAGTCCGAGCAAGGGTTTGGTGAACTCGTCTGGGAGTTACCAACTTTAGGCCCGGGGGCACCCTTCTTTTTGGTCGGAGCCTGCTGTGGGTTGCGTGATTGAGAGCGTCTGGGCTCTGCTCGGGGCCACATGATCACCATGTGCGCCATGCCCTTCTAGGGGCTTCGATAGCAGGCCCTGATACTCTTGGGCTGGCCTTCTTGGGCCGGCCTTCTGCGGCCATAGGTCATGGCGCAGGGAGCGCGCCGAGCTCGGATGAGGGACCCTCATTGGGCCCACCGCTCTGCGGCTCCCGACCCAACTCTGGAGAGTTGGTTGGTTTTGGGGTGCATGTAACAGAACCGTCCAATTTATAAGAGCACAAGTACAATAGCAACCACCGAGGTAGTCAAACCATCACACTTGAGCCCATATAAATCCGGTAGTCCGTCGAGTATTACGAAGGATCTCAAATCAACCAACATACAAACCAAGATCGTACATGATTCAACATACAAGCCACATGTTACAACAAGTTCACAAATAGTTTGTCATACATCGGAGTTCCAACATAGTTATTACAACATCAATTTAACAGTAGCAGAAGCAACATAGTTTTGAACGACATCAACAGTAGTTTAGATACATAGCCAGTTTTCACAGTCATCTCCAACAAAAGCACAAGGGTGAGATGATATATAGAATGACCATGCCCATGGTCCTATTCCTCATCCACTGTAGGAGCAAAGCAATGCTTATAGTAGCCGTGGTACATCACATTATCTGCAACAATAGGGAAATAAACCCTGAGTATAAGAAGATACTTAGCTAGACTTACCCGTCATAAACCAAAAATAAGAGACACCAAGGATCATGCAAGGCTTATAAGTGGAGCTGGTTGACATCCTTTGCCTACAAGCCAATATTTATCTAGTATCTTTTAACTTTGAAATAACAAGTTTATTATTCCTATCCCATTCTAGATTAGCATCTATTCTATGCCCAACATGTTGTGTACCATTAAATCATCACAATAGTAACCATATCAAGTTGAGCAATTCTATAATCCACAAAACCATTACTTTCATCAATTACTATGATGAAGGGGGCTCATGTCAAGTTCTCACTATCTGGGAGAGACAGTGATTCGAATCGATTCCTACCTAGCTGAGGAATTATTCCTAACACACACCCATACTCCCCCCATAAGGGTCGCATTGGGTCACCTTTGGTACAACTCAGGTCCAAATTGTGGGTAAGACCAGCGCCACACCCTCAAAGATACTACCAATCTGCCAGGAGGCTTGGGACTCGAACCCACCCTTAGACTCATGCCATTGGCTCTCCACACATCCTTACTGCCTCTAGGGTGTGCACTTTAACTGCTCGTGTCCCCGGCCTGAGTTGAGCTACTCGGCTTCACGATCGAAATGACTTATCTGGCGAACTATGTGAGAGGCATGCGTTCAACATGACAAGAGGGCCTCCAACGACCGGTCCTTAAATGACACAGACGGAATCACTATAAGTCACCACACCTAACATATAACATTCCACCCGGTCTTCAATTGTTCAACATCACCAGGTTATGTTCCACGATAGCACAATATAGCCAACCGTGATCAAGTCACCACCTGTAGCTCGCAGGTGAGAGGAAATCACCCGACTTCTACCAGTCTAAGCATGGCTAAGCATGAAGTTTGATCCTAGACCTACATTGGATTCAAGATAGATATTTCTAGACAAGGAAAGTATATGCAACAAGTGGTTCCAATCAACTCTTATAACCTAATGCATCAAATATAAAGGACTCAAGTAATATCTTGTTAAACATGGGAGACTTAAAATGCTCTGGGGCTTGCCTTTCACAAATGTGGCCGGCTGGTGGTCAGGGCACTCTTAGAGATGATCAACTTTAGGCTCGCCTTCACCTAGAGCTTCTTGGTGCTAAGCTTCCTGGTTCTCCTCTTGTGGATCGGCTTCGAGTTCCACCAACATGATTTCTTCCGCTGCACCTATTGCATGCATATGCATAAAGTAAGTATTATGGATGCATAAGAAGAATTGTGAATGATATGACATGAGAATGTGCATGATTATATGCTTATGATTATATCACGTTACTTAGATGATAACCAATTTGAATTCTTATTGACTGAGTAGGTGCCTATCTCTTCTCTAGAAATTTCAAGAATCCACACTAAGTTCATTTCTGGACCACAACACAGCAGCTACAAGTATTAGATCAAAACTAGAGTTTTACTCAACCAAATGCTATGATCTAGGACTTTTCGGAAAGCTTATAAAATTCTAATAGCCAAAAGCTAATTCAACTTCTATCCTAGTCAAAATAGGTAAACTTTCTAGGCCTGTCCAGAAATTCTAGAGAGTAAGCATTTCGGGAGACCAATTTCTAATAGCCATAACTCCTAAACCATTTGGCCTATTGCCCTGAACTTTTTACACAAGCTAGATAAAGAAGTTCTCTACAACTTTGTTATTAACTATTTTTACAACAAATCTCATATTGCCAATGCAATTCACCAAGTGATAGAATCTGTCCAAGACAACCTCGTTGATGGAATTATAGCAATAATATTTTCACTGCATATAAGCATTCAAAATTGGACATCACCAAATGTTCCAACAGTTCATAGACCTCAATTACACTCTAGAAAACATAATGGTCAAGCCCAATTTATTTATTTAAATGCCTTTATTAATTTAATTAGATAATTAGCTGAAATAACAAACATATACCAAATGTGCATAGTAAATTCTCAAAAAATTACAGCAGCTTCCAAGTGCTCCCAGTAATCTACTATTTACATTTCATACCATTTGAACATGTATAACATCCTCTACAAAAAAGACAAGCCAGCAAGGTTTATTTTAGTTAAAATAGTTACCCCTATTGAAAAGTGTCAAGCAACAGATTTAATATTTTTCTTAGCTTCACCATAACACATGAACATTGTACAAAAATTTGCATGAGCCCAAGTTTTGTATTTTTCCCTTATTTATTTTCATAAGAAACTATCATTTATTTAGGATTAAATAAGAAGACCATATCCAAAGTATGACCACTACAAGTTTAGTATTTTTCCTAGCTAGAGCATGTCAACACAAGATCAGCAAAATTGGAATTACAATTTTATCACTTCCCTAGCTCAAGTTATGTATTTTATAAGATTGTAAATAATTTAAAAGCACTTATTTAGCTCCATTTAATTCTCCTAGAAAAATATCATAAACAGTGCATTTCATATTTTTATCAAATACTACACTTCATGAGGAATCCAACAAAATTTGGGTCACCAAAATTGGACACTCCGAGCTTGAGATATGAATTTTTGAAACAAGCATTCAAATCTGAAAACATAAATCAGAAATTCAAACCATCATAGACTGAGAGCTGGGGACCAAAGTCATTGTGACCCACACATCAGACACACAGAAGCAGAGCACGGTGGTTGGCCGGTGAGAGTTCACCATCGATGAGGTTTCCGGCGGTAGCATCCACACCCTTGCACTCTACACGTCGAGCTGCATCAGTAGGTGTGCTCGATTTGCCCGGAAGCTCTTAGGAAGTAGCTCACCGGCGGTAATAGCGGATGGTGGAGGTCGCGCGGTGGTATGTTGGCATGCTCTGGACACCATACGCTCTGGTGAGGTGCTCTACAGCTTCATGATAACCTATCAGAGCTAACCTAGGTGGCTAGGGTTTCGGTGATGTGACGGCGAGCTTGGTCCTCGTGCGTGGCCGGACGGTGGCGCTTGGTGCATGGTGGCGCTCTCACTATTCTAGCAAGATGGTGGTAGGAGAGAGGTCTCCATCATGCCGTTAACTAGACCTAGGGTTACCCAACCGAAGACGCGAGAGGACAGAGGGATACGGTTGACTAGCGTGACGGCGATGAGCTTCAGTGCCACAATGGCAATGGGTGCCGCGCGCAGAGCGGCAACCCATTCCGGCACCGACACACGGTGGCGTCATCCCTAGATTTTGCCTAAGCTACAAGACTCTAGTGGGGTGCTGGACCAAAGGAGATGGAGGCATGTGTGGCAGTGGAATGGCCGGGCCATAGTGAGCCACGAGCGAGGCGGCGCTCTGATGATGGCGCGATGGCGGCGAAGCGAAATGCGCCATTACCCTAGCTCGACAAGAGGGGCTAGCAGGTTAGGGTGGAAGAGGTGATGATGGCAGAGCTGTAGGCATGCTGGTTTGGGTGGTGGTGCAACAACGGCAGCGAGCAGGCACGACGGAGCGATGGCGATGGTGTGGCGGCGCAGTGCTTCGCTTTGCTCAGGCATGGGCGAGAGAGAGCGCGGTGCGAGAGTGAAATGAAGCGAGCAGCAGAGGTGCATGACTTATTCCTCCACACTGGCCTAGCCGGCCAGGCCAACGCAGGCGTCCAGCCGCCACGTGGTGCACCTAGCCTGGCCCCGGTCGGCCACTGACGGCGCGGCGTCCGCGGCCATCAGGCCCCGATGACACGACTGACAGAGAGACTTTGATCCCCTGTATCTCCCAAACCAGTTAGAGTTAGCAAAAATTCCCTAAATAGAAATTGTAGAGCTACATGTAATCTACAAACTTGCTTTAAGAAGCATCCCCAAATTCTCAATGGTTAGCTAATTACAATGCTCCCAAGTGAGGTACATTGAAATTGTAAACAGCACTAAGAAAATTTTTAGCAATTCCAAAACAGCATTTCTTGCTACTTGTGAGCTATTTTTTAGCATGCTTTGCACCGAATTAGGTCTTGACCCAAAAATAAAAGTTGTTACTCTAGTCAAGTACTACAACTTTGCTTAAGGGTGCACTGCCATGCAAACAATCTATGCTATAGTTCAACTTAGGTCAAACATACAACTTGAAAATGAAAGCTTACACTATAACCATGACTTAGAGGCCAAATGAGTCCAAGTCATGAATACCAAAGTTGTTCCATGTGACATTATAAACATGTTTAAGGTACTCGTAAGGTCCCAAAAACATTTTATACAATGGTCACAAGTAAATCCTAGCATATGTAAAGCATATAGTAACAAACACATGTGATATAAGCAATCATAGAGATAAAATTTGAGATGCTCATGCTCATGAATGATCAATTATGCTTGTGCTCATTCCAATGCCAAATGCATGCTTAACACCTAGGGTGTTATAGCCCTTCCCCCTTAAAGAAATCTCGTCCCAAGATTTGCACGACTAACCATCTCTTGTAGAAAACTAGATAGACCTCACGAAGATAATCCTCTCGCTCCCACGTAGCATCTTGCTCACTATGGTTATTCCATACCACCTTGTAGAATTTAATGACTTTGCTATAGGTCACTCTTTCCATTGTCTCAAGCACTCAAATAGGTCTTTCTTCATAGGTTAAATCCAACTGGATCTTGACACTAGCGGGTTCAATAGCTTCTTCGGGCACACGAAGACATTTCTTGAGTTGGGAGACATGAGAAACATCGAATATAGCTCTCATTTCTGAAGGTAACTAGAGTTTGTAGGCTACTGGTCCCCTTGGTCCAATGATCTTGTATGGGCCTACATATCTAGGTGCCAGCTTTCGCTTCACACCAAACCTTTGCACTTTCTTCATGGGAGACACCTTCAGATATACAAAATCCCCAACTTCAAATGCAATGGGACTTCTCCTTTTATCTGCATAACTCTTCTATCTAGATTGAGCAGCTTCAATATGTTGTTGAATAATTCAAACTTGTTCTTTAGCTTCTTTGACAAAGTCAATCCCATAATACCTTCTTTCACCAGGCTCAATCCAATTCAGAGGAGTCCTACACTTTCGACCATACAAAGCTTCAAAAGGAGCCATCTTGATGCTTTCTTGATAGCTATTGTTGTAGAAGAATTTGGCCAAAGGTAGCCATTTCTCCCATGAACCCATAGAAGAAATCACACAAGCTCTTAACATATCCTCTAGAATTTGATTCACTCGCTCAGTCTGACCAGCTGTCTGAGGGTGATAAGCAGAGCTATCAATCAGTTGGGTACCTAGTTGCTTATGCAGATGTTCCCAAAAATGATTAACAAATTGCGGTCCTCGATCTGACACAATGCTTTTAGGCACACCATGCAATCATACGATTTGGGCAATGTACAACTCTACGTACTGATGGGGTCGATATCTTTCCTTAACAGGGATGAAATGTGCAGATTTAGTCAAGCGGTCCACAATTACCAATATGGAATCATGACCCTTTTCAGTGGTTGGAAGCCCAACTATAAAATCCATACTGATATCATCCCATTTCCAACTTGGGATAAACAATGGCTGAAGTAGTCCAGCCAGCTTCAAATGGATGGCTTTTACCCGACATCAATTATCGCATCTAGCAACAAATATTGTAATTTCTTTCTTCGTTTTTGTCCACCAAAAGCATGTTTTCAGGTCTTGGTACATCTTACTGCTACCTGGGTGAATGGACAAACTAGAAGAGTGTGCTTCCTCAAGAATTTGGTTTCTCAATTCTCTATCTTTTGGCACTACAAGCCGATCCTTAAACCACAGCACACCCCTCCCATCTAGCCGAAAATGCTTGGTTTCCTCCTCTTTCATCTTTCTTTTGATATGGGATATACCCACATCGGTCTTTTGGAGCTCAATGATTTTAGACTCAAGAGAGCAACTAACAGTGATATTGTGCAAGACTGCCGGATGCAATAAGTTGAAACCATCTTCCAACAAGCGATTACACTGATACTTCCGGCTTAAGGCGTCTGCAACCACATTAGCTTTTCCTGGATGATAATGTACTTCTAGGTTGTAATCCTTGATCAATTCCAATCATCATCTCTGCCTCATGTTTAATTTAGGTTGGGTGAAAATGTACTTGAGGCTCTTGTGATTGGTGTAGATATGGCAAACATTACCAAGCAGGTAATGTCTCCAAATTTTAAGACCATGGACAACTGCTGCTAATTCTAAATCATGAGTTGGATAATTGACTTCATGCTTTCTCAGTTGCCACGAGGCATAAGCAATGACTTGGCCTTCCTGCATTAGAACACACCCCAAACCGATACCCGATGCATCTCAAAACACATCAAAAGGTTTCTCAATATCAGGCTATGCTAAAATAGGAGCAGTAGTTAGCAACATTCATAAAGTGTGAAAAGCTGCCTCACACTCTGGTGTCCATACAAATTTCTCATCCTTCTGAAGCAACCTAGTCATGGGCTTGGCAATTTAGGAGAAATCCGAAATAAACCGACGGTAATATCCTGCTAAACCAAGGAAACTCCGAACCTCATGAACAAAGGTTGGGGCTTTCCAATTCAGAACCTCCTGCACCTTGGATGGGTCTACTGAGATTCCATCTTCAGATAAAACATGGACTAGGAAAGGTACTTTCCTCAACCAAAATTCATATTTACTAAATTTAGCATATAACTTATGCTCTCTCAGCCTAGACAACACCACTCTCAAGTGCTCTGCATGATCTTTTGCATTCTCAGAATAGATCAACATATCATCGATGAACATGACCACAAACTTATCAAGCTCGGGAATGAATACTGAGTTCATCAAATACATGAAATAGGCAGGAGCATTGGTCAACCCAAAGGACATGACTAAATACTCATAAAGGCCATACCTAGTGGAAAAAGCCATCTTAGGTATGTCCTTAGGCCTGATCTTGATTTGGTGATAACCTGACCTCAAATCAATCTTAGAGAACACTTTTGCTTTTGCCAATTGATCAAATAAAATATCAATGCGAGGCAAAGGATATTTGTTCTTGATAGTAATATCATCGAGTGGTCGATAGTCCACACACATCCGCAAAGACTTGTCCTTCTTTTTCACACATATGGCTGGACAACCCCATGGTGACGAACTAGGGCGAATGAGACCCTTTTCTAAGAGCTCTTGCAATTGGATCTTCAATTCTGCTAACTCATTTGGCGGCATTCTATAAGGTCTTCGGGACATGGGCACTGTACCTGGTATTAACTCAATCTTGAAATCTATATCCCTGCCGGGTGGTAACCTAGGCAATTCATCTGGAAAAACATCCGGAAACTGACATACTATAGGAATATCAACAAGGGCCACAGGCTAGATAGCATTGGCCATATTTAGGAGATCAAACTCCCTAGAAAGGGGTACTAGAAAAGCATCGTTATTCCTGGGTCTCTCAACATAATGGTTCTAGTTGATGTATCGATAAGGACACTATGGTTCATCATCCAATTCATACCCAAGATCACATCTATACCCAATCCTGGTAATATCACTAAATTTGCAGTATACTCTTGTTCACTTATTTGGATAAGTACATCTCTAACTATCTGATTGGTGGAAATGTTACTCCCAGCTGCACTTATACAATAACCACCTTTGTCTACTACAAATATTTTCTGATCATACATGGATGCAAATGTTGGACTCATGAATGAATGTGAAGCTCTAGAATCAAATAGAACAACTATAGGGTTATGGTTCACAAGAAACATACCAGCTGTGACAACCTCGCTAGGGGGAATCTCTTCCATGGTGGTGTAATGCACATATCCCGGGCGTGCATTTGTAGCTGCAGCCTCTGATTGTTCTTCTTGGGGTTAGGGCACTCCCTCGCCCAATGACCAGTCTTGTTGTAATTGAAGCATGGTTGATTGTTAGGTGGAGCCTTCAAGTTGCCTTGTCCTGCACCACCCTTAAGCGGTAGAGCAATAGAGTATGCCCGACGATAATCTTTAGTTGCTTGGCTTGGCTGGGCCTTCTTCTGAGGTGGCCGGTATTTTGGAGCAAGTGGGCGATATTGGGTTCTTGCCACCACTGGAGCTCTTTGCTGAGATGCACCAGCTTCAAAGTCCCTCTTGCGGCTCTTGGATGCAGCATAAATATTATTATGATTCTCTTGTGTGAGTGCATCACTCACAAATTCATTGTAGGTCTCACTCTTGTTATTTGCTAGTCTTCATCAACTTTGGACCTAGTCCTGTCTTGAAACTTTGCACCGAATTAGGTCTTAACCCAAAAATAAAAGTTGTTACTCTAGTCAAGTACTACAACTTTGCTTAGGGTGCACTGCCATGCAAACACTCTATGCTATAGTTCAACTTAGGTCAAACATACAACTTGAAAATGAAAGCTTACACTATAATCATGATTTAGAGGCCAAATGGGCCCAAGTCATGAATACCAAAGTTGTTCTATGTGACATTCTAAACATGTTTAAGGTACTCCTAAGGTCCCACAAACATTTTATACAATGGTCGCAAGTAAATCCTAGCATATGTAAAGCATTTAGTAACAAACACATGTGATATAAGCAATCATAGAGATAAAATTTGAGATGCTCATGCTCATGAATGATCAATGATGATTGTGCTCATGCAATGCCAATGCCAAATGCATGCTTAACATCTAGGGTGTTACAATGCGCTGCTCGAGCGCCTGTTGATCGGGTGGTCGGGTTGCTCTGTCTAGGGAGCCGGCATAGCCCCCGAGGCTATCATGGGGCCTCCTTGTCAGCGGGCATGGTGGCTTCTAGGCATGTCCTATCCACTAACGCTCTACGCAGGTAGTTGATGGCGCCTGGGATGCCATGCCTAGCAGAGGAGTTTTGGCGTGCACTCGCGCTCTCGACTTCGTCTGAGAGATGGGATGTCGGGCCACGTGGTGCGGATCTGGTGGAGGAGGAGCCGCGACACTTGGCGAGCATAGATCCAGATCATTGATGGCGGCCGATGGGCTTGAGGGGAGTTAGACCCCCTCAAGTCCCATGAGGAGGTGTGCTCGAAGTGGGCGGCGCACGTGGTGGAAAGTGGAGCGGGGACTTGACTCGTGGTCAGCGTCCTCCTGGCTCCGCGTTACTACGCGGCCTCCATCACGCAACCGCCCTAAGGCACATTGCGGAGACTGAAAGGATGCTTGGCTAGTTCCCTAGGGCCTCTTTTATCCATCAATGACTGATCGGATGGCCCGGAGCCGCTTGCCGCGCATGGATTGGGCTATAAAAGGGGAGTCCCGAGGACGCGGTGCCTTCTATCCCCCCTCCGGTTCCTTCTCTTCTTCCTCTCAGATCTAACTCCTGGCGTCCATGTCGACCATGAAGTGCGACACCTCTCTCCGAGTGAGCGTCGCTCCCACCGCTGGGTGCCTAGGTCGCCCTCCTCAAGAGCAGAAGGACTCCAGTGAAGGAGGGGTGATGACACGACGCTAGATGTGTCTATTGTGTTCCGCTCATCTAGAAAGCGGAAGGATTTCAGCGATGTTGCTAGAATCCTTCCGCCCTCTATCAGGGAAGGGGAACAGCGACGCATCGGTCGCTGCCCCTCTATCCTGGCAAAGGTAGGGGATCGATCCCATTAGCGGGGCGATGATCGACATCGCCTGCCTCAGACCTTAGGGAGGAGCCTTGAGGTCAGCCCCGTTGGCCCAAGCCACACGTGTCGCAGGGCCCCGACCTAGAGGTCGGGCATGCCCTACAGTCTTTGTCGCTGTACAGGTGGCTATAGATCATGGTTTTTGCCATTGTATATTGTAATTGGGTCATTCCTAATTAATGAAATGAAATTACTTTCATTTGTAATACCATTGCTCACAAGTTGTGCTCAGAGACTTAGGTCCCTTGTTGGGATGGGCTATTATGACAATGGCCTCGATGTCCAGGATTGTCGTGGCCATGCTGCTAGTGGGTGAGTCCTTGAGAACCCTAGGTTTATGGTCGTTCCATGCCCCGATCATGTCCCCTAGAGGGGAGATCCTTGGCTTTCTGATCAAGCCACTTGTATAGTTCCTAAGCCCGTCTATCGATGCTTGGGAGCTTACTACCTCCCTCGTTGGGTCACCACAAGCGGCTCGACGTCGGTACTCGGACATCGTTCGAAGCTTGGCCGGTTTTTCTTATGAGCGCCCGGCTAAGGCCTCTGGTGCCCGACCTTGAACGTCCCTCGCACCTTTGGGTGCCTTGGGTGCCCTTGAAGCCTGGTGGGCTGGCCTTGGAACCCTCGGCGATGCCCCTTTTGAGGGGGCCCATACCGTCGTGCGGTTGGGAGACACGATCCGATGAAGGATCGGGAAACAGGGAGATACTTGCAAACGAACGAAATGGACACAAGAGATGGGAAAGAGGCCATAGCTGGTAACACAACGGTCAGGGCCATTCCATTAGTGCTGTTGCCGATCTCTTGGTCGGTCCTCCCATTCCATCCATCATGTCCTTGCCTCGCTCGAGGGGTCTTTTGGTGCAGTTCTCCTTCACAAAGGGCAACAGGTGGTTAATTTAGTCGATCCTTTGGTGCAGCCGAGCCACTGTGGGAGTTGCTTGGGATAAAGGAGACAATAGCAAAGACAAGCCAAGCAAGAAGGTTAGAAGGATAGGACTTATCTTGTTGGAGAGGTATGCCGTCGAAGGAGGTCAGCAGGAAAGTAATGGCTCGGGAGGCGGCACTTCTAGGTGGATGGCTCGGCGGTGGCCTTCCCTCATGGGGAAAGGTCAGAACTCACCTTCTAGGCGGCCGAGCGCCTAGATGGAGGGGCCAGCTAAGCCATCGCTACTGCCAGGGTCCTTGGTTGCCTCACCGATGCTCGGTTGGTCTAGCACCGCAGTTGCCTTGGTTGCTTCCTTCGCCGGTGCCCTTCCTACATCATGATTGGGGCCATCAGGAGCACAGGGGGAGATCAGTGTAACCACTTGGGTGATGCAATCATGCTTGTAGTAGTAGGCTTGCTCGAAGCTGCCCTCGACGGTGTTGACCTCCTTGGGGCCGGGCATCTTTAGCATCTGATAGGTGTACTTGGGGACAGGCATGAACATGGCGAAGCATGGCCGGCCCAAGAGGGTGTGGTAGACACTGAGGAAGTTCACCACCACAAAGGTGAGCGGCTCCTTATAGAAGTTGTCTGGCTGGCCGAAGGTGACGCTGAGCCGGATGGACCTGAGGGGCATGGCTTCCTTCCCTAGGACGATCTCATAGAACGGTGCCTTGCTAGGGCCTAGGCTTCTCTGTGGGATGCCCATCCTGTCCATGGTGCTAGTGTAGAGTATGTTGAGGCTACTTCCCCCATCCATTAGCACCTTGGAGAGGTGCGTGGTGCCCATGATCGGGCTGACCATGAGCCGGTAGCGCCTCGGGTGAGGAACGCGATCGAGTTGACCCCCCTGGTCGAAGGTGATGGCCATCTAGGACCATCAGAGCCATGTTGGAGTGGTGAGGGTGTGAGCGGCGTTCACCTCCTGCTCGGTGATGCGGCGCTGCCGATGAGATGATATGCCTAGGAGCCCCCAAAGATCATGAGACAACGATCGGCCTCGGGGAACTCGGCGTCGTCCTCTGGGGCGGTGTCCGCTGGTTCACTAGCCTTTGGGGCTGTCTTCTAGGCCTTGTCCTGATGGTTGAGGGTGTCACAAATGTAGCCCCTGATGGTGGCGCAGTCCTTGAGGAGCTGATCTGCCTACCCTCCTGTTGGCAGTCCTTAACTCACACTTTTAACCGCCAACACTCGCATCAAATCCACTGAAATAAACACCAAACTTAGTGATAGGGTTTATAACTAACGAATTCCACAAGTTTTGGTGTTTATTCATTTGCAGGAGGGCATTTGTAGAAATACACATAAAAGGGCTAAAAATGTGCAAAAGAACAAAGCACAAATACCATTCTACATAAGCCCAAAGGAGCGAGGCCCATTACCAGACAAATCAGGGCCCAGACAAAGAGGAGAATAAGGCCAAAACCCAAATGAAATCATTGTATCTTCGTAGAACACCGTCATGGCACAAGTCAGGAAGCCCAAAGGAGCACATTCACCAAAAATGGGCGCGTTTGGCCTTAATGGCGGTGCGGCCCCACCATGGGTCCGGGCTGCACCCCAACCGGCCCCTTTTGACTCCATTTTTGGTAGGTAGCTTCCCACCGACGTTGTAATGATGGTTTCATAGGTGCCTGGCCAGGTTCAATGTATCTTGAGGTTGGTTTACACTTTCCATGAGGGGATCAGGCCTTTTCCAAATGACCCCCCTCTCCACCTATAAAAGGAGACCTCTCCCCTCCTCATTAAACACACACAAGACGAAGAGCACCAAAGAAGTAGAAGAGCAACACCACTCCAATGGGCTTAGGCCCTTGCTAGCTATAGAAAAGTAGAAGGGAGAGATGTGAGGGAAGAGTTCGGGGAAGATCTGGGCTTGTCGGTGTCTCCCCGGCTTGTACCTCAATGAACACAAGCTTGGTGAGGAAATATACACCATTGAGTGATTTGAGAGTGCCTTTTGAGAAGTATAAAGTGAACTATGCTTTAGTTTGAGAAAAACTTTCAAAAAAAACTCTAAGTTGCTAAGATGAGAAATTGGGAAGATGACTTTGTTTCGAGAACTGTTCCACTTTTCAACAACCCAAGGAAACATGTTAGCTAACACCACATATCTCACTTGTGTAAAGAAAGTGTTGGAATAACTTTCATGTATAGCTGTATATCTTGGGATGTTATGCTCATGGTTACTTTTATCTCTAACTTTGCTCGAGGACGAGCAAATGGCTAAGTGTGGGGGAGTTTGTTGGCGGTCCTTAACTCACACTTTTAATCGCCAACACTCACATAAAATCCACTAAAATAAACACCAAACTTAGTGATAGGGTTTATAACTAACGAATTCCATGAGTTTTGGTGTTTATTCATTTGCAGGAGGGTATTTATGGAAATACACATAAAAGGGCTAAAAATGTGCAAAAGAACAAAGCACAAATACCATTCTACACAAGCCCAAAGGAGCGAGGCCCATTACCAGACAAATCAAGGCCTAGACAAAGAGCAGAATAAGGCCAAAACCCAAATGAAATCACCGTATCTTCGTAGAACACTGTCATGGCCCAAGTTAGGAAGCCCAAAGGACCATGTTCACCAAACATGGGCACGTTTGGGCTCAGTGGCAGTGCAGCCCCACCATGGGTGCGGCCGCACCCCAACCGGCCCCTTTCGGCCCCATTTTTTGCAAGTAGCTTTCCACCGATATTGCAATGATAGTTTCATAGGTGCCCAGCTAGGTTCAATGTATCTTGAGGTCGGTTTACACTTTCCATGAGGGGATGAGGCCTTTTCCAAATGACCCCCTCCTCTCGACCTATAAAAGGAGACCTCTCCCCTCCTCATTAAACACTCCAATGGGCTTAGGCCCTTGCTAGCTATAGAAAAGTAGAAGGGGGAGATGTGAGGGAAGAGTTCAGGGAAGAGCTGGGCTTGTCGGTGTCTCCCCATGTTGTACCTCGACAAACACAAGCTTTGTACCTCAATAGGTATCTTAGTAAGTGTTTGAGATTCTTTTTGTTATAAAAGTCTTTTGCATAGTTAAGCTATATTCTTACTTGTTTACGGATTTGTCATCCATCCCCATGGTAGATACTCTAGTAAAGGGCTTTTGATAAAGATGGAATAACCCTGATCAACACTAGAGTAGTAGTCGATAGCGTAGACGTGGTGTCTAGGCTAGATGCTACCTTCGTTTGCCTCGTAATCTCTAATTGAGGGGTAGGCAACAGGTGGTGATAGCCCTATCCATCCCTTGTAATCCCCCATGTTCGGGTACGGCATAGAGCTTTAGGCCGGCCTAGCCTGGCAGACCAGGTGTGATCCGGTGCCCGAAGTAAGCAAGTAGAAGTAGAGTTTATCTATCCTTAGACCCTAAAGCCATAGAAATCCATCTCAACCCTCATCTACTATCCTTGTGTTGTCCTTGGACGTGTTAGCAAGAAGAAATACCTCCATTCCCTATGGAAAATACAATACCCTAAATACTTCCGTGTGAAAGCTATAACAGTAATTCCGTACGCTTGCAAATTAACTTCGGTGGATGTTAAGAAATACCAACAAGCTTTCTGGCGCAGTTGCTGAGGAACGATTGCTGTTTTTGTTCAACCTAGTTCGTCCTCGTATCTGTATCTTTTCTTTCAATAAAAACAAAAATATATCTTTTACCTTTTTCACCATGAAGCAAACTCCAACTCCAAACCGTTCCGCTTCAAAGGGTTCCATGAGCCACCACTTTCTCCAAACCAAACCGTTCATCTGGCTATGAACTCCACCCTGGCTTAATAGCCATGGTTCGGGCACTACCCTTCTCAGGGCATGATGATGAGAACCCTTGCCAACACCTGCTAGAATTCGAGGAGATGTGTTCGTGTGTAAGCATTTCAGGCATGACACAGGAAACACTAAAGTGGAAATTGTTTCCCTTCTCCCTCATGGGGAAGGTGAAGCAATGGTACACACACACCGTAGAAAGTACGAATGGGGATTGTGATGAACTTAAAGACAAGTTTTGTCTTGTATTTTTTCCCATGTCCCGTATCGGTTCTCTACCAAGGGCAATCCTCGACTTTGAGCAGCGCGAGAAGGAGTCTATAGGTGCAGCCTGGGCCCGATTTTCAATGTTAATATATGCCAGCCCAGACTTGTCATTATCCGATGGCATGATTTTGCATCTCTTTTGTATGAGTCTTGATATAGATGCTGACCTATGCCTACACGTGATCCGGGAGGACAGTTCACACACAAAACTATGACGGAACAAGTAAAATTTCTTGAGCACTTCATAGCCAAACACACTTCTTCCATCATAACAACCAAACCCCTCCAGGCGAAAGTCATGTCGAGTGTTGAGTCCTCATTAGTCGAATCCAAACTCATACCATCCCTAGGTTTGACTTATGAGCCCTCACCTGAACCACGAACACCAAAGGAAATAGTGCTTCATCCATCGGAGTTCCCTATCAAATTCAAGGATTAGGGCAATACCTCGAAGTTACCATGGCATGAAAAGAACATAAGGGAAGTTTCCCCTGAAATGGAACCATCAAAGGAATGGTTAATGGAAGTGAAACGTTCTTCTGAAGCAATTTAGAATCTTTCTCCTTCCATGACCATGCGCTGTACGTTAAGGGGAACAAACATAGAAGCCTTGCACAACCCCACAGTCGGGACTAGAATCATGTTAGAATTTCTAGCGAAAAACCTTTTGGGTAACATGCCGCTAGTCCTGCCAATAAACTCTTCAAAAGTCCTTTGGGATTATTCTTCGAGTGTTGTGGGATTGCTAGGGCCATGCCAATAAAAATTAATGAAACTGAGGTTTGCTGGGACTTCCATATCTATGCCATCCTTGAGTTTGATATTCTCATAGGCCACCCTCTTGAAAATCTTATTCAAGAAAAACCTTCCCATGGGGGCCTTGCTGAAAATATGGGAAAACTACTTTTGCCACTCATACCTCTTGCCCAGTAAGTCCAATGGCGAAGCAGCATCTTACCCATAACCCATTCGAGTAGGTAAAGTTTGTATCACCGTTCGTTTCGCCTAAGCTTGCTTGTGAAATAGAACGTATACCATCACCCTCGCTCGAACCCAAGTCATGTCCCTCTGGCCATCCAAACATTGTTCTCAATAGTGATCGAGATTCAACATTGATCCTACACGAAAGGTTTTGTGACATGGACATGCCCAAAGCACCAACTCTAGAGACTGAGGAGAAAGATTCCACCATTGAGCATGAAAGTTTCTCTTTCGAGACCCCTCATGTTTCATGCTCTTTTTTGCAGTCTCCAGGGTTCATTGTGCTTAGTACCACTTGCTTCTATAGGGAAGACAACTACCCATCACTCCTCGATTGCAAACTTTTTAAGAGGATGGTTGTAGATATCTTCGTTTAACACAAGTACTGTAGATCCCGTAGTTGCAATGCGGCACCAACCTTGTAGCTTGAGCGATAATGCTTTATGCTTGGTGGTAAAGCTAGGAACTATACCACCATCAATAGCTGCAAGATGAAGTTCCCAAGGTCCAGCTTGTGACCATAAACAAAGCACTGTCGGGAGATACCCCGGATTATCATTATTTTTTTAAAAGAATATCATATAAAAAAACTGTAACACCCCAGTGTTATGGTTGCACTAAAACACTTGCATCACATGAGCATGAGCATCATCATCTCATTCATAAGCATCATACCATTATGAATGTTATCATTGCATGTGTGTTTCTATTTGAACTGCTTGGTTTTATGCTAGCAATTGTGTGTGCTCATGTGTGGTCTATGCAAATGTGTGTCAAATGTACTCTTAAACAACTTAGCTACACTTAGAATGTCATTAGCAACAATGTTCATGTTGACCATCTTGCCTAATTACACTTCCAAGTAATAGCTTGACTTGTGTTGACCCTAGAGCTCTTATCTTTGACCGTTTAAAAAGTACAACTTAGAGTGTTTGCATGTCTGAGCAACCTAAAGCAAAGTTGTAGCAAATTTTATATGGAACAAACTTTGTTTAGTGGTCAAGTCATGAAAATGTGTGGAACAGTCTCAAACATGGCCCACAAGTCAGATTTGGGTGCTGATTCAGCACTTCGAAAATTTTCTAAGTCTTGCATTGAGTTTCAGTTTTAGGGTAGGCTACTTTGGTCCTTAATAGATTAAAAACCGTGGAGTTTTAGATGGAGTTAATATTGACAATGTTGGAGCTTACCTGTAGCTCTACCACTTTGATTAACGGACCTCTTGCTAATTCACCGTGGTTTAGGACTTGGGAGGGGAAGAAAACTCGCTGATAGTCGACTGATGCTGCACCTGATGATCATCCCGGCCGGTTAGTTGTGGCCGACAAAGCTCAGGTCACGCGCGCCATTTGGAGGTCGTACGCAGGAATTGGCCCCGCTGGTCAGGTCATCGCTGACACGACGACGCCACGCGCCTGCTGGCTGGCCGATTTGCTTCGCCTGAGCCGCGTCTCGCCTCGCCCATTCGCTAGAACCAAGCGCCGCGCCTCCGCCGTTGCCGAGCAAGCCACGCCATCGCCCAGCTCGCTCGCCGCTGCAAAAGCGCTGCCTCCAGCTAGCTCAAAGCTCCGTCGCAACCTTCTCTACCTCCTCCACCTCTTAGCTGAGCCTTTCGAGTCAAGGTGAGGGCACATTGTTCTTTTCCGCCGC
Organism: Miscanthus lutarioriparius; assembly: GCA_904845875.1. Taxonomy (NCBI): domain Eukaryota; kingdom Viridiplantae; phylum Streptophyta; class Magnoliopsida; order Poales; family Poaceae; genus Miscanthus; species Miscanthus lutarioriparius. The sequence goes on along the minus strand of CAJGYO010000018.1, from coordinate 46,484,263 downwards.
CGCCGCCATGTGCGCACCCTTGCCGGAGCTCGAAGCCGTCGTGGTCGTGCTAGCTAGGAGTCTTCTCACCCTCCGTTTCCTACCTCTCTAGCTCCATAGTGGCACCGTGAAGCTCGTACCGAGCTTGGGTTGGGCAATGGGAGCTCGCCGTCGCCGGAGTTCTGCCGCGGCCTCGCCGCCGTCCGCCATACACGTCGTCGCTGTAGGTAGATGCCGGTAGAGACTGAACCCGAGGCACCCACGGGTGCGGCTCGTCGTGGTGAGCACGACGATGGTGGCTCTGGTTTCACCGGAGACATAGCCGCCGGTGAGCTACGCCATTCCCGCACCGTCGCAACCGCCGTGCTCTGTTTTCCTTTCACTTACATGCGGGCCCAGCTGACTGACGGGCCCCGGTTGTTAGTGACTTAGATCCGAAAGCTAGCTCATTTGTGCTCATTTTGATGCTATTTTGTAAAATCTATATGTAGAGTTTGGTAGATCCAAATGGAGTGATGCTAATTTTGGTAGAATCACAGTGAAGTGTAGTAATTAGGAAAAATATAACATGAGCACTTGTAGTGGAATTTTTGGAAGATTTAAATTGAAACTTGAAATGTGTTTTTAAATGAATGCAAACTTGTTTAATTTATATCTTGAGTTCCTATACTCCAAAAATTATGAAATTTTGTGGGTGATCTATTATTGATAATTATAGTCTTTGGTAAAAATTTGAGAGTCATTGTATGGATAGTTTTTGAGTTATTAATTTCTCTTTTATAATTAGGAGATTCTTGTGCTATTTTTCATGGTAAAAATATGTATCCAGTGAGCATGAAACTTTTTGTACAGTGTTATGGTGTTATGATGAACCTAAGAAAAATATAAAATCTGTTGCTTGACACTTTTCACTAGGGTTTTCTATTTATGCTATTTTAAGCCCTACGGTCTTGTCATTTTTGTGTAGGATGTTATGTTTGTTGAAATAATGTAAAATTTATACAGTAGTCTATTTGGGACATCTATAAGCTACTGTAATTTTTGTAGAATTTTCTATATACTTTGGATAGGTGTTTATTATTTAACCTAAGTATCTAAATAAATTAATAACGGCATGAAAATAATTTATTTAGGAATGGCCGCTATGTTTTCTTATGTTCATTTGATGTATGTTAACTGTTGGTAGCATTGGTAGTACTCATGATATTATTCTTGTATGTAATGAAATATTATTTTCACTATAATTCATTTATAGTGACTTTCTGGACAGATTTTAGAGTTAAGCAAATTGACTGGTGAATTTGATGTTTGCTGTGAAAGTGGTCAATAACAAAGTTGTAGGAAATTTGTTTATCTAGCTTGTGTTAAAATTTCAAGGCATTTGGCCTAGTAGTTTGAGAGTTATGTCAGTTGAAAGACAACACTCCTAACTGCCTGCTCTCTGAAATCCACGGACAGTTTTGCAAGATCAGTCTGTTTGACATAGTTCGAGTTTGAATTAGACTTTGGTGATTAAACGAAAGTTGTAGGTAATTTTATAATCTTTCCAAAAGTCTTAAATCAGGGTATTTGGATCTGCAGAACTCTAGTTATGGGTCAAACTTTTTGCTGCTGTTGCAGCCTACAAAACTGTTGAGTGCAGTGAATGACTTGTTTGCTTTATATGAGTTGATGTGATAATTTAGATGCTAGGCTAATTAAGATAAATTGTTAGTTGTAGGTGCTAGACCTCTTACTGAAGATGAACAACTTTATCTTAGGTTATTAGAACTTGGTGAGTGTGCCATTCTTGTTTTCTAAAAGAGATATGCACCTACTCGGTAAAAGTCGATGTTAATCTTGTATCATTGTGTCTTTCATGCGTCCATTCATATATGGTTGTACATTTCATCATCATCTTCCATCTCTTGTGCATGCATGATTCTTATACTATGCATATTCATGCAATAGGTGTTCCGGAGGGAGTCACGCTTCTGGAATTCGAGCCAGTACATCCGGAGGAGCAGCAGCATGCTCAGGAGCCGGAGGTGCAGACGCCCGAAGAAGGAGCCAGCGAAGAAGTTCTTGAGTGCCCCGATCACCAACCTTCCTCTTTTCTGAAAGGCAAGCCCCGGAGCATTCTAAGTCTCCCATGTTTTTACAAATATCTTGAGTATCTTTTATTGTTGATGATGCATTAAGTATAGGAATTAGTTGGAACCAATTGTTGCATTATATCCTTACCTTGTCCAGATAAAATCCTATGAATCCTAATTAAGTGTAGGATCGAATGATGCTTAGCTATACTTAGATCGGTAGAAGTCGGGTGATTTCCTGTCACCTACGAGATGTAGGATGAGCTCTGGTCACGATTGGCTATATTTGCTATCATGAAAAAGAACCATGTGTTAATATTGAAAAGAGACCGGACGGGATGACGGTAGTGCAGCAATAAGGCATGGAGGTCTTGGGTGTGAATCTATCCCCGTCTGTGTCGTTTAAGGACCGATTCGCTGTACGTCCTCATGTCATGTTGAACGCATGCCTATCACTTAGTTGGCCGGATAACTCGTTCCGACCATGAAGCCGAGTAGCTCAACTCAGGCCAGAAGATTGAGAAGTGAAAGTGCGCACCCTGGCGGTAGTAAGGATGTGCAGGGAGCTATTGGCGTAAGTCCGAGGTGAGATTGACCACCTGGCAGAGTGGACTCCCTGAGGGTGCGGCGCTGCTCGGAGCCACGATTCCTGAGATGTACCAAAGGTGACCTAAGGCTGCCTTCGCGCGGTATGCCTGGGTTTGTGTTAGGAATACCCATCCAGCTGGATAGGAATCGATTTGAATTGCCGTCTCTCCCGGATAGTGAGAACTTGACTGAGCAGCGGCAACGTAGATTCACTATATGTAAAGATATAGTTAAATGATGATGATCATGAGGAGGATGATAATGATGAGCCACGAAATACCTGATATGGTTATTATTGTTTGCAACTAAATCAAATGATTGATTAGTACAGGTGCTAATATAGATGGTAGGAAATGGCTAAAAGTCACTGCTAGTACAGGTGAATAATGCTAATGGTTACTCAAGCTTTTATGCAAAAAGGTTGTCCAGTAAGATCCACTGATAAAGCCTTGCATACTCCTTGGTGTCATTTATTTTTGGTTTATGACGGGTAAGTCTAGCTGAGTACATTCTCGTACTCAGGGTTTATTTCCCTCTTGTTGCAGATGACGTGCTCTATAACGACTACTGCAAGTATTGTCTCCACCCTGCTGGGGATGAAGACTAGATCATGGGCATGATCATCTATGTTATCTTATCTTACTGCTTTTGCTGGATATGACTATGGTGCTGGCTTGTATTTGAACTAAGTGTGTGTGATGGTCTCAAACTACTTTGCTTCCGCTATTTGTGAACTCATTTTGTAATAACTATGTGTACTCTGATGTATGAGGTACTTGCGAACTACTTGTGAAATGGATGTAACATGTGGCTTGTTATGTTGAATTACTATGATCTTGGTTGTATGCAAGTTGGTTTGAAATCCTTCGTGGTTTCAGTTGACTACCGGGTTTATATGGGTTCAAGTATGACGGTTTGATCACTCCGGTGATTGCTTTCGTACTTGTGCTCTTATAAATTGGTCGGTTCTGTTACAGCTAGCATCAGAGCTAGATTCAACATTAAACATGTCATATGTGTATTTAAAACAAAGGTTTTTGTTTGCGAAAATCAGTTTTTACAACTTATAGCTACTTATATATAGGTGGTTCAAATCTGAAATTTTACTTAAGTGTGCCAGTTGTCATATCCTCTATGCCCAAATAAGGACTTTTAGGTGGCTTAATTAAGTAATGACTCTTGGGGGTAATTGCTCGCATTTTATTTCGTCGTCCATACGGCGTGCTATTGTATGGATGCCATCCGCTTGGGTGGTAATGTATGGATCAATTGCCTCTACGCCCAGGTAAGTGTGAGTTGTGAGAGCATGACCGTCCAACTGTTGGTCTAGGGGAGAGTTAGTTGTGGTTACTGGAATATTTACATGTTACGCACATGTATATATGAAGGTACTTAATTGTGGGTACATCTATCGGGTAGTTTTGGATACCAAAGTATGTACATATGGGATGTATATATGGAGCGTATCTTAGTTTACTGCTTTCATTGTATGCTTATTTGTCTCTTGTGGGATGGGTTGCAATGAATTTGTCTGTAGGTACACTAACAACGCAACATGTAGCTCGACTAGATACGTATATGAGAGAACGTATGTATGCCACCGGCTATAGCGCTAGAATTCTAAAATTTTCTTAAGATTCGTGAGGACGTACGGAACGTGCATGCATCATGTTCACTCATGCCATTACATTTTTGCATCACTCCCTCCCTTATCTTAATTATTCCATTATATATTCTCATCCTGTAAGATAATCCTCTCACACCCAAATTGCAATGCTACTACAAATGGCTGCATCAACACTACCACCCTGGAGCAACACATTCCTGCATGTGTTTGGCACCCCAACCCTGTTGTGGAGGGTGCTACGTTTAGTGGGATATGCAGAGCCACCTCGTTATACTTGGATGTAATCCCTGAAACTTGCATGTTGGCTCCATTTGGATGTGAGCTTTAAATAGAAGTCCAGCTTTGAAGTTGACCAAAAATTTGGCATGTGAGCGTATGCATCGCACGAATGTGCGGAGTAAAGTTATGGCGATGTTATGAGGATGAATTATTGTGCCTCTGTTTATTGTATGAAATTAATCTCTCCAATAAGCTCAGTTTGGCATAATTCTACAATTCATCTGCAATGTATCTGACATCGTCCATCATTACTCACAAATGCACTTCTGCAGATGTCGCGCAATCTACGTTCAGGCCGTGCTGGGGGTAGTGGTGATGATGATCTTCCACCGCCACCATCGCCCACACTTTCTGATCTGTTGGCCATGCTCGTGGAAGGTCAGCGTGCGTTGGGCGATGCTATGCGTACCCTGGCCCAGCAACAAGCATAGGGCCGCCATCAACGACAGGGACCAGAGCCCAACCAGTTTAGTGATTTCAAGGAATTCCAAGATACCAAGCCGCCCGTCTTCAAGGAAGCTAAAGAGCCGCTCCAAGCAGAAGAGTGGCTAAACACGCTTGAGCACAAGTTCCGTTTGCTCAGGGTGACAGAACAGATGAAGGCGGAGTATGCTTCGCATCAGTTACAAGGACCAGCAGGTATTTGGTGGCGTCATTATAGGTCCACCTTACCGGAGAATGCTCAGATCACGTGGAACCAATTCCAGTAGGCTTTCAAGAGTCATTATATTCCTCCCGGATTGATGGCCATAAAGCACAATGAGTTTATGAAGCTGGTGCAAGGCACCAAAACACTCACTGAATATCTTCATGCATTCAACCATCTGGCAAGGTATGCTCCAGAGTTTGTTGATTCCGAAGCAAAGAGGATTGCTAGCTTTAAGAGAGGGCTTAGTCCCAAACTGATGAAGTCCATGGGGAACAATAAGAGTGCCACTTTCAATGAGTTCGTAAGTGATGCTCTTACCCAAGAGAATAATAATAATGTCTATGCTGCTTCCAAAAATCGCAAGAGGGCCTTTGAAGCAAGTGCCTCTCAGGCTAAAGCTCTAGTAGCGAAGACTCAGTTTCGCCCACCGACTACAGCTATTAGGTACCGGCCGCCACAGCAGAAGAATCAGGCAAAGACTGGTTTCAAGAAACCATTTACTGTACACCTTCCAAAGGGCACCACCAGACCAGGGAATTCTTTTGTTCCACCAGCAAACAGGCCATGCTGGAATTGTGGCAGGACAGGTCATGGGTCCAAGAATTGTCCTTATCCTCATAAGAACAATCAGAAGCAGGGGAATTCTGGTGCTCGTCAAGGGCATGTTAACTACACCAATGTGACAGAGATACCCTCAGGAGAGGTGGTTACTGCAGGTAAGTTTCTTGTGAATCACCATCCGACAGTTGTACTATTTGATTCTGGTGCTTCGCATTCATTTATGAGTCTAGCTTTTGCATCAAAATATAATCAGAAGGTAATTACAGTATCCACGGGTAGTTATTGTATTAGTGCAGCTGGAAGTAATATTTCAACCAATCAAATAGTGCTGGGGGTGAGTATCAAAATAGAGGGACGAGTGTTTATGGCCGATGTGGTAGTTCTACCGGGATTAGGGATAGATGTAATCTTGGGAATGAAGTGGATGAGCGGTCATGGAGTGCTCATTGATACTTCCACTAGGGTCGTTATGATGAGGGATCCTATCAGCAAGGAAGCCTTCCTTGTGCCACTTCCTAGAGAGCTAGAACTCCACAACATTGCTAATGCTATCCAGGCCCCGAGAATTGAGGATGTCCCAGTAGTGTGTGAATTTCCAGATGTATTTCCTAATGATCTACCTGGTTTACCGCTAGATATAGAATTCAAGATCGAGTTAGTGCCGGGCACTGCACCTATTTCTAGAAGGCCTTATAGGATGCCGCCTAATGAGTTAGCAGAGCTTAAAGTGCAGTTACAAGATCTGTTAGAGAAAGGTCTTATCCGACCTAGTGCTTCTCCCTGGAGTTGTCCTGCTATATTTGTGAAGAAGAAGGACAAGTCATTGCGCATGTGTGTGGATTATCGTCCACTCAATGCTGTCACAATCAAGAACAAGTATCCACTGCCCCGTATTGATATTTTGTTTGATCAATTGTCTAAGGCAAAGGTATTCTCCAAAATTGATTTGAGATCTGGTTATCATCAGATAAAGATTAGACCGGAGGATGTGCCTAAGACCGCTTTCTCCACCAGATATGGGTTGTATGAGTATCTGGTTATGTCTTTCGGTTTAACCAATGCTCCTGCATACTTCATATATCTGATGAATTCGGTATTCATGGAGGAACTGGACAAATTTGTAGTTGTCTTCATCGATGACATCTTGATCTTTTCCGTAAATGCTGAAGAACATGCCGAGCATCTGAGAGTTGTTTTATCCAGGCTATGGGAACATAAGCTTTATGCCAAGTTTAGTAAATGTGAGTTTTGGCTTAAGAAAGTACCTTTCTTGGGTCATGTGTTGTTCGATGAAGGGATTTCGGTTGATCCGTCTAAGGTGCAAGAAGTTATGGATTGGAAGGCACCAACTTCAGTACATGAGGTTAGAAGTTTCCTTGGTTTGGCTGGATATTATCGTCGATTCATCCTAGACTTCTCTAAGGTAGCCAAGCCCATGACCAGGTTACTTCAAAAAGATGTAAAGTTTGTTTGGAATCCAGAGTGTGAGACTGCTTTTTGCACTTTGAGGACCTTGTTGACATCAGCTCCTGTGTTGGCACAACCGGATATCGAGAAACCTTTTGATGTGTTTTGTGATGCATCAGGTACCGGTTTAGGATGTGTCCTTAAGCAGGAAGGTCGAGTTATCGCCTATGCCTCACGTCAGCTAAGGAAGCACGAAGCTAATTATCCAACTCATGATCTTGAGTTAGCTGTGGTTGTTCATGCTTTGAAGATTTGGAGGCATTACCTGCTCGGTAACGTGTGTCATATCTATACCGATCATAAAAGTCTCAAGTATATCTTCACTCAACCTGAGTTGAATATGAGATAGAGAAGATGGCTAGAGTTGATTAAAGATTATAACTTAGAAGTTCATTATCATCCGGGTAAAGCAAATGTTGTTGCTGATGCTTTGAGTAGGAAATCTCACTGTAATTCTCTCTTGGAAGCAGATTATCATTTGGCGCATCTGTTACATCCTGCTGTGTTGCATAGTATTACCCTTAGTTGCTCTCTAGAAAGTAAAATCATCGAGCTTCAGAAAACCAATGTGGGTGTGTTCCACATCCAAAGAAAGATGAAGGAACAGGAGACAAAACACTTTCGCATTGATGAGAAGGGTGTTCTATGGTTTAAGGCCAGACTTGTAGTACCGAAGGACAAAGAGCTTAGAAACCAAATCTTAGAAGAAGCTCACTCCTCCAAGTTATCTATCCACCCGGGAAGTAGCAAAATGTATCAAGATTTGAAATCTTGATTTTGGTGGACCAAGATGAAGAAAGAAATCGCAGCCTATGTTGCAAGGTGTGACAATTATTGTAGAGTCAAAGAAATTCACATGAAGCCTGCTGGACTTCTCCAACCATTGTCTATACCAGGATGGAAATGGGAAGAGATTAGTATGGATTTTATTGTTGGACTTCCCCCTACCCAAAAGAATTTTAATTCCATATGGGTAATAGTAGATCGTTTAACAAAGTCTGCTCATTTGTTACCAGTTAGAGTTGACTATCGACCAAGTGACTATGCTCAGTTATATTTTAATCAGATAGTACGTCTCCATGGTGTTCCTAGAACCATTGTATCTGACAGAGGACCTCAGTTCACCGCTCGTTTTTGGGAACAGTTGCACAAGATGATAGGGACCAACTTAGTTAGAAGTTCTGCTTATCATCCACAAACCTCCAGACAGACGGAGCGAGTGAATCAGATATTGGAAGACATGTTGAGAGCTTGTGTCATATCATCCAAAGGTTCATGGGATAAGTGGTTACCCTTGGCTGAATTTTCCTATAATAATAGTTACCAAGAAAGTATCAAGATGGCCCCGTTTGAAGCATTGTATGGTCGCAAGTGTAGAACTCCTTTGAACTGGGTTGAATCTGGAGAAAGGAGATACAATGGCATTGATTTCGTCGAAGAGGCAGAACAACAAGTCCGTACTATCCAGAAACATATGAAAGCAGCTCAAGCTAGGCAGAAAAGCTATGCAGATAAGAGAAGGAAGCCTATTGAGTTTGAAGTAGGTGATCACGTTTATCTGAAAGTGTCACCAATGAAAGGTGTGCAGCGATTTGGAGTTAAGAGGAAGCTTGCACCTAGATATGTAGGCCCATATCTGATCATAGAAAAGAGTGGAAATGTAGCTTACAAGATAGAGTTACCTTACGAGATGAGAGCTATCTTCAATGTTTTTCATGTCTCTCAATTGAAGAAATGTCTTCATGTTCCCGAAGAAAGAGTTTCACTTAGAAATATCAAGTTGAAATCAGATCTATCCTATGAAGAAAGGCCAGTGCGGGTTATCAACACAAGAGAAAGAGTAACCTGGAACCATGTGGTTAAGTTCTACAAGGTTATGTGGAGTAACCAAGGTAGTGAGAGCGATGCAACGTGGGAACGGGAAGATTATTTGAAGGATGTATACCCTACCTTTTATTCAAAATGGTACGCTTTTCAAATCTCGGGCGAGATTTTTATAAGGGGGGAGGGCTGTAACACCCCAGTGTTATGGTTGCACTAAAACACTAGCATCACATGAGCATGAGCATCATCATCTCATTCATAAGCATCATACCATTATGAATGTTATCATTGCATGTGTGTTTCTATTTGAACTGCTTGGTTTTATGCTAGCAATTGTGTGTGGTCATGTGTGGTCTATGCAAATGTGTGTCAAATGTACTCTTAAACAACTTAGCTACACTTAGAATGTCATTAGCAACAATGTTCATGTTGACCATCTTGCCTAATTACACTTCCAAGTAATAGCTTGACTTGTGTTGACCCTAGAGCTCTTATCTTTGACTGTTTAAAAAGTACAACTTAGAGTGTTTGCATGTCTGAGCAACCTAAAGCAAAGTTGTAGCAAATTTTATATGGAACAAACTTTGTTTAGTGGTCAAGTCATGAAAATGTGTGGAACAGTCTCAAACATGGCCCACAAGTCAGATTTGGGTGCTGATTCAGCACTTCAAAAATTTTCTAAGTCTTGCATTGAGTTTCAGTTTTAGGGTAGGCTACTTTGGTCCTTAATAGTTTGAAAACCGTGGAGTTTTAGATGGAGTTTAATATTGACAATGTTGGAGCTTACCTGTAGCTCTACCACTTTGATTAATGGACCTCTTGCTAATTCACCGTGGTTTAGGACTTAGGAGGGGAAGAAAACTCGCTGACAGTCGATTGATGCTGCACCTGATGATCATCCCGGTCGGTTAGTCGTGGCCGACAAAGCTCAGGCGCGCACGCCATTTGGAGGCCGTACGCCGGCGTTGGCCCCGCTGGTCAGGTCATCGCTGACACGACGACACCACGCGCCTGCTGGCTGGCCTATTTGCTTCGCCTGCGCCGCGTCTCGCATCACCCATTTGCCAGAACCAAGCGCCACGCCTCCGCCGTTGTCGAGCAAGCCACGCCATCGCCCAGCTCACTCGCCGCCGCAAAAGCGCTGCCTCTAGCTAGCTCAAAGCTCCACCGTGACCTCCTCCACCTCCTCCACCTCTTAGCTGAGCCTTTCGAGTCAAGGTGAGGGCACATTGTTCTTTTCCACCGCCGCCGCCATGTGCGCACCCTCGCCGGAGCTCGAAGCCATCGTGGTCGTGCTAGCTAGGAGTCTTCTCACCCTCCGTTTCCTACCTCTCTAGCTCCGTAGTGGCACCATGAAGCTCGTACCGAGCTTGGGTGGGGCAATGGGAGCTCGCCGTCGCTGGAGTTCCACCGTGGCCTCGCCGCCGTCCGCCGTACACGTCGTCGCTGTAGGTAGAGGCCGGTAGAGACCAAACCCGAGGCACCCACGGGTGCGGCTCGTCGTGGTGAGCACGACGGTGGCTCTGGTTTCGCCGGAGACGTAGCCGTCGGTGAGCTACGCCATTCCCACGCCATCGCAGCCACCGTGCTCTGTTTTCCTTTCACTTACATGCGGGCCCAGCTGACTGACGGGCCCCGGTTGTCAGTGACTTAGATCCGAAAGCTAGCTCATTTGTGCTCATTTTGATGCTATTTTGTAAAATCTATATGTAGAGTTTGGTAGATCCAAATGGAGTGATGCTAATTTTGGTAGAATCACAGTGAAGTCTAGTATTTAGGAAAAATATAACATGAGCACTTGTAGTGGAATTTTTGGAAGATTTAAATTGAAACTTGAAATGTGTTTTTAAATGAATGCAAACTTGTTTAATTTATATCTTGAGTTCCTGTGCTCCAAAAATTATGAAATTTTATGGGTTATTGATAATTATAGTCTTTGGTAAAAATTTGAGAGTCATTGCATGGATAGTTTTTGAGTTATTAATTTCCCTTTTATAATTAGGAGATTCTTGTGCTATTTTTCATGGTAAAAATATGTATCCAGTGAGCATGAAACTTTTTGTATAGTGTTATGGTGTTATGATGAACCTAAGAAAAAGATAAAATCTGTTGCTTGACACTTTTCACTGGGGTTTTCTATTTATGCTATTTTAAGCCCTATGGTCTTGTCATTTTTGTGTAGGATGTTATGTTTGTTGAAATGATGTGAAATTTATACAGTAGTCTATTTGGGACATCTATAAGCTACTGTAATTTTTGTAGAATTTTCTATACATTTTGGATAGGTGTTTATTATTTAACCTAAGTATCTAAATAAATTAATAACGGCATGAAAATAATTTATTTAGGAATGACCCCTATGTTTTCTTATGTTCATTTGATGTATGTTAACTGTTGGTAGCATTGGTAGTACTCATGATGTTATTCTTGTATGTAATGAAATATTATTTTCACTATAATTCATTTATAGTGACTTTCTGGATAGATTTTAGAGTTAAGCAAATTAACTGGTGAATTTGATGTTTGCTGTGAAAGTGGTCAATAACAAAGTTGTAGGAAACTTGTTTATCTAGCTTATGTTAAAATTTGAAGGCATCTGGCCTAGTAGTTTGAGAGTTATGTCAGTTGGAAGACAACACTCCCAACTGCCTGCTCTCTGAAATCCACGGACAGTTTTGCAAGATCAGTCTATTTGACCTAGTTCGAGTTTGAATTAGACTTTGGTGATTAAACGAAAGTTGTAGATAATTTTATAAGCTTTCCAAAAAGTCTTAAATCAGAGTATTTGGATCTATAGAACTCCAGTTATGGGTCAAACTTGTTGCTGCTGTTGCAGCCTGCAAAACTATTGAGTGCAGTGAATGACTTGTTTGCTTTATATGAGTTGATGTGGTGATTTAGATGCTAGGATAATTAAGATAAATTGTTAGTTGCAAGTGCTAGACCTCTTACTGAAGATGAACAACTTTATCTTAGGTTATTAGAACTTGGTGAGTGTGCCGTTCTTGTTTTCTAAAAGAGATATGCACCTACTCAGTAAAAGTCGATGTTAATCTTGTATCATTGTGTCTTTCATGCGTCCATTCATACATGGCTGTACATTTCATCATCATCTTCCATCTCTTGTGCATGCATGATACTTATACTATGCATATGCATGCAATAGGTGTTCCGAAGGGAGTCACACTTCTAGAATTCGAGCCAGTACATCCGGAGGAGCAGCAGCAAGCTCAGGAGCCGGAGGTGCAGACGCCCGAAGAAGGAGCCAGCGAAGAAGTTCTTGAGTGCCCCAATCACCAACCTTCCTCTTTTCTGAAAGGCAAGCCCCGGAGCATTCTAAGTCTCCCATGTTTTTACAAATATCTTGAGTATCTTTTATTGTTGATGATGCGTTAAGTATAGGAATTCGTTGGAACCAATTGTTGCATTATATCCTTACCTTGTCCAGATAAAATTCTATGAATCCTAATTAAGTGTAGGATCAAATGATGCTTAGCTATGCTTAGACCGGTAGAAGTCGGGTGATTTCCTATCACCTACGAGATGTAGGATGAGCTCTGGTCATGGTTGGCTATATTTGCTATCATGAAAAAGAACCATGTGTTAATATTGAAAAGAGACCGGACGGGATGATGGTAGTGCAGCAACAAGGCTTGGAGGTCTTGGGTGTGAATCTATCCCCGTCTGTGTCATTTAAGGACCGATTCGCTGTATGTCCTCATGTCATGTTGAACGCATGCCTATCACTTAGTTGGCCGGATAACTCATTCCGACCGCGAAGCCGAGTAGCTCAACTCAGGCCGGAAGACCGAGAAATGAAAGTGCGCACCCTGGCGGTAGTAAGGATGTGCGGGGAGCTATTGGCGTAAGTCCGAGGTGAGATTGACCACCTGGCAGAGTGGACTCCCTAAGGGTGCGGCGCTGCTCGGAGTCACGATTCCTAAGATGTATCAAAGGTGACCTAAGGCTGCCTTCGCGCGGTATGCCTGGGTTTGTGTTAGGAATACCCCTCCAGCTGGATAGGAATCGATTCGAATCGCCGTCTCTCCTGGATAGTGAGAACTTGACTGAGCAGCGACAACGTAGATTCACTAAATGTAAAGATATGGTTAAATGATGATGATCATGAGGAGGATGATAATGATGAGCCACAAAATACCTGATATGGTTATTATTGTTTGCAACTAAATCAAATGATTGATTAGTACAGGTGCTAATATAGATGGTAGGAATTGGCTAAAAGTCACTGCTAGTACAGGTGAATAATGCTAATGGTTACTCAAGCTTTTATGCAAAAAGGTTGTCCAGCAAGATCCACTGATAAAGCCTTGCATACTCCTTGGTGTCATTTATTTTTGGTTTATGACGGGTAAGTCTAGCTGAGTACATTCTTGTACTCAGGGTTTATTTCCCTCTTGTTGCAGATGACGTGCTCTATAACGGCTACTACAAGTATTGTCTCCACCCTGCTGGGGATGAAGACTAGATCATGGGCATGATCATCTATGTTATCTTATCTTACTGCTTTTGCTGGATATGACTATGGTGCTGGCTTGTATTTGAACTAAGTGTGTGTGATAGTCTCAAACTACTTTGCTTCCGCTATTTGTGAACTTGTTTTGTAATAACTATGTGTACTCTGATGTATGAGGTACTTGTGAACTACTTGTGAAATGGATGTAACATGTGGCTTGTTATGTTGAATTACTGTGATCTTGGTTGTATGCAAGTTGGTTTGAAATCCTTTGTGGTTTCAGTTGACACCGGGTTTATATGGGTTCAAGTATAATGGTTTGATCACTCCGGTGATTGCTTTCGTACTTGTGCTCTTATAAATTGGTCGGTTCTGTTACAGCTGCATCGACTATATACCTTGATGACCTTTGGTAATGGAACACGCTAAAAAAAGGAGATACCGATATTGCACACTTGACTTTTACACAAAAGTCCAAGTGTGGGGGAGAGAGTCTCACCATAAGTTCCATACATACCAAGGGCCATCTCCGCTAAAAAATGATGATGATGATGTTAGCTCTACCTTGCTAATAAAATAAAAAAAGGGAGAAGATGAGAAAAGAAGAGAGAAAAGAAAAAAATGATATATATAAGAAAAAAACAAAAAAAGGAGAAGGAGGATTCTCCTTCTCTAGACCTTTGCTACCGCAAAGGACCATGGTCCATACACACGAGTTGTGTATAAGGCCTAGCCTTATGGCTCGCCTGAGTTGGACTTCATGCAACCGCTGCAGCAACTTCAAAATCTTCGTCCATTGATGCTGCCGGTAAGTATACTCAGGTATGTAAAGGTCACCCATTGTTCACCAACTCCTTGACTCATATTTATCTCCATTTGAAAATAACTTGCTCATACTAGTTCATTGTTTCTCTTATTTATGATGTATGCTCTGGTTTGGGTGTATTTGTATACGATACATATACAGTACATCCATAGGCTCTTTTAAATTAAGCTTGGTGCTTAGGTTAAAAATAGCCTTCTTTAATCAAAATTTGACATGGTGTTGAAATTTGATTAATGAACTTTGGTGTATTACTTTCATAAACAATAGAAGTAATCTTTTATGGAGATGAATCAAGGCCAAGTTTATTTTTGCAAACTTTACCTTGGCCTTGTCTATGTTAAATGATAAAAATTTGAGTGAACAAATAAAATAAAATAAAACATTAATAATAATTAATAAAAAAACTTTATAATAATAATAATATGATTTAGGCTTCCCGGTGGTCAAACGAGCAGAGCCCTTGTTTGTTTCCTTCTTTGTTTTTCTTTGATTAAAGAAATAGGTACAAAAATAAGTGTGGGGAGATCTCTCATGCATAACAAACATACATCTAAGATCTCCCACCAACACGTTGCACAAACATCGATTGTTCCAACATTCAGCAAAACAAATGGTTCAAGAGAGGATTGGCTGAACTTTTGGTTTTGCCAAATCACCTCTAATCTCTGAACTCTGTCCTCTTCAAACGATGGATTATGCAACAAATCCCTCAACTCTCTCAAACTTTTGAAGTTTAAAACATTGAACAAATTAAAAATGCAAAACAAATGTCGCTCCACCTCCATGCAAATTTATAAACCACACTTCGTTCAAAATTCCAAAAGTGACATGTTCATAACTTCTTTAAGATAAAAGCTCACATGAAGTTTGTTCCATATACATACATTTATCCTTGTGGGAAAATATTCTAATAGGACAATCATGTTCACTAAGTTGTTGTGAGGTGTGATATAGTTCTGACTTAGAAATCCTACCATTTCCATTCAAAGTACTTGAAGAATTTGTTTTGATAAAAATATTATAAAACCATAGTATCACATACTCCCCAATTGGTGAGCAATTCCTACCAAAGCCAAATATGACATCTTGCAAGTTTTAAAGCCTTCCACATATGCTGCTTGTTATTGTGTTGAGTTTGGTCAAGTCTTGTTGACCCTTGTTGAGAGATTTATCATGCTCCCAAGATCAAGATCGCATACACTCCACATACCCTTGCTGCTCCTACACTAGGAGTACGCAAAAACATGCTTCCATCCACCAAAAATTATGCTCCTACACTGGGAGTAGGAAAATAAAAATGTTTGTTAGGCAAATACTCCATGTTCTAAACAGATAATGATCTCTCTAAATATGTGGTCAAGAGACATGGGCTATGCAAAAGCACGAAAAAGAAAAAAAATATTTGGACACATGAAGGTTCAAGAAGAAAAAGAAAAAAAAGGGACACATGAAGGTCCCTAGGCATTGAAAAGAAAAAGAGAGATGAGCACATGAAGGCTCATTAAAAAATGATAGCCATGTCTCAAAATAAAAAGTTTGAGAGAGATCATATCTACAAAAGGAGTATAGTTTTAGTCTACCTTTTTCCACACACATGCACATCTTGATCTAAGAGTATGGCACTTCTCTCCTTGGATCCTCGATTTGACTTTACAATATATGCAATACAAGTATGTTATCTTGTTTATCCCTACCTAAAGCTCCACATAAGACCTTTTAGAGGTAGGAGAAAACAAAAGACGGCAAAACATTGCTATGCCTTGGTGAAGAAGTATACACCATTGAGTGATTTGAGAGTGCCTTTTGAGGAGTATAAAGTGAACTATGCTTTTGTTTGAGAAAAAACTTTCAAAAAACTCCAAGTTGCTAAGATGAGAAATTAGGAAGATGACTTTGTTTCGAGAACTGTTCCACTTTTCAACAACCCAAGGAAACATGTTAGCTAACACCACATATCCCACTTGTGTAAAGAAAATGTTGGAATAACTTTCATGTATAGCTGTATATCTTGGGATGTTATGCTCATGATTACTTTTATCTCTAACTTTGCTCGAGGACGAGCAAATGGCTAAGTGTGGGGGAGTTTGTTGGCAGTCCTTAACTCACACTTTTAATCGCTAACACTCGCATAAAATCCACTGAAATAAACACCAAACTTAGTGATAGGGTTTATAACTAACGAATTCCATGAGTTTTGGTGCTTATTCATTTGTAGGAGGGTATTTTTGGAAATACACATAAAAGGGCTAAAAATGTGCAAAAGAACAAAGCACAAATACCATTCTACATAAGCCCAAAGGAGCGAGGCCCATTACCAGACAAATCAGGGCCTAGACAAAGAGGAGAATAAGGCCAAAACCCAAATGAAATCACCGTATCTTCGTAGAACATCGTCATGGCCCAAGTCAGAAAGCCCAAAGGAGCACGTTCACCAAACATGGGTGCGTTTGGGCTTAGTGGTGATGTAGCCCCACCACGGGTGCGGTCGCACCCCAACCGGCCCCTTTCAGCCCCATTTTTTGTAGGTAGCTTTCCACCGACATTGCAATGACAGTTTCATAGGTGCCCCGCTAGGTTCAATGTATCTTGAGGTCGGTTTACACTTTCCATGAGGGGATGAGGCCTTTTCCAAATGACCCCCTCCTCTCCACCTATAAAAGGAGACCTCTCCCCAACTCATTAAACACTCCAATGGGCTTAGGCCCTTGCTAGCTATAGAAAAGTAGAAGGGAGAGATGTGAGGGAAGAGTTCAGGGAAGAGCTGGGCTTGTCGGTGCCTCCCCGTCTTGTACCTCGATGAACACAAGCTTTGTACCTCAACAGGTATCTTAGTAAGTGTTTGAGATTCTTTTGGTTATAAAACTCTTTTACATAGTTAAGCTATACTCTTACTTGTTTGTAGGTTCGTCGTCTGTCCCCATGGCGGATACTCTAGTAGAGGGCTCCTGACAAAGATGGAATAACTCTTATCGACACTAGAGTAGTAGTCGATAGCGTAGACGTGGTGTCTAGGCTAGAGGCTACCTTTGTTTACCTCATACTCTCTAGTGGAGGGGTAGGCGCTAGGTGGTGACAGCCCTATCTATCCCTTGTTATTCCCCATGTTCGGGTACGGTATAGAGCTACAGGCCGACCTCGCCTGGTAAACCAGGTGTGATCCGGTGCTCAAGTAAGCAAGTAGAAGTAGAGTTTATTTAACCTTAGACCCTAAAGCCATAGGAATCCATCTCCACCCTCATCTGCTATCCTTATGTTGTCCTTGGACGAGTTAGCTAGAAGAAATACCTCTGTTCCCTGTGAAAATATGATACCCTAAATACTTTTGGGTGAAAGCTACAACAATAATTTCGTACGCTTGAGGATTAACTTCTGCAGATGGTAAGAAATACCAACACCTCCATGGAATGGGCAGGGGGCTTCAAAGGTCTTCTCGAAGTGCTCGAGGAGCGCAGCATGCCCATGAGGCTGAGGCATGGTGGCGCGGTCAGCTGTGGCCACCATCTTCTCCCCGTGGTGCTTCTGATCCCTATTCCTCTTGTCGCGGTGATGCTGGGACGAGGCAGGATCATTGCTACCATCTCTACCCCTAAGGTGGCCAGCGGTCTTGGCCTTGTCACTAAAGTTGGTCTGGACGGCCTCCTCGCTGGTGGCGTACTGGGCGGCGACATCCAGGAGCTCCCACATCGTGCATGGGGTCTCATGGCCGAGCGCGTGGATGAGTGCTTTGTAGGTCATGCCCCCGAGATGAAGGCATTAATCACATCGGCGTCGGTGATGTTGGGGAGCTCGTTGTGCTTCTTGGAGAAGGATTGGATGTACTCCCGGAGGGTCTCGTCAGCCCCCTACCTATAGTTACGGAGGTCCCATAAGTCCCAGGTCGAGTGTACGTACCCTGGAAGTGACCAATCAAGACGGAATGGAGGTCGCCCTAGCAGCGGATGCTATCGGGCTCAATCTGCTCGAGCCAAGCTCTGGTCGAGCTCGACAGAATCAGAGGAAGGTACTGGATGGCCAAGTCATCATCTGACCCCCCGGCCTTCATGGCGAGGTGGTAGTCCTCAAGCCAATGGTCTGGGTTGGTCTCACCGTTATACTTGGAGATGTGCGTCGGCGGCCGAAACCGCCTGGGGTAGGGGGCCACCCGAATCACCGCCCCGAATGCCTAGGGGCAAAAGTGATCTAGGGCGGCGCCTCCTGCTCCCTGCTCTAGAGTGTGGGACTGCGCCTGTGTGTGGTGCCTGGCCTCGATGGTGTCATGGATGTCACAGCCGCCGCCGACTCGGTGGTGCATGGGAGGCCGCCATGGCGAAAGCTCACGCCTTCGCTCCTACCGAGGCTTGGCACCACTGGTCTGTGGGTAGTCGGAGCTGCTGCCAGAGGAGTCACCACTGCTCCCGCCTATCGGCATGGAGTGAGCGTTAGAGCGATCCCCATTAGCGGTGGTCGTCGACTGAGACGGCTTGGCACAATGTCGAGAAGCAGACCTCTCGGCATGCTGCTTGAGGGCGATGTGAAGAAGTCACCTTGTCTCTTGCAGTCGCTCATTGGTCTTTGGCTCCGGTGTCTCCAGATGGCAGGCGGTGGCCGCCATGTTGTAGGCCGCTCGGGGGAAGCAAAGGGTGCTGGGAGCCCCCGTGTGGGCATCGTCGCGTTGCTGGAAGTAAGGCTAGATATCGAGCCAGCTCGACTCGGCTTGGTCCAGCTCGAGTTGGCTCATTAGGCTAACGAGCCAGCTTGGCTCGGCTCGTTAATATTACGAGCTAGAGGGGCAGCTTAGCTCGGCTCGTTAGCGAGCTCGAGCTGGCTCGTTTAGCACGTGAGCTACTAAAAAAATAGGACACACACATGTTTATAATGTTCATGCCACAATAATTTAAGAAGGTGACGTCCACAATTATGCAACCATACATGATTAATACATATCATGTTCATCAAAAGTATCTACCATGTAACATAGCTAGTCCATCCATGATCCATACAGTTCCAGCATACTTACTAGTTGATTGCCACCACAGACTTAGAAAAGTCCACAAATTCAATGTCAGCATCATCATCTTCTCCCTAAAAAATAATCCATAAATCAATATTTGAGTACCACAACAATTATAAAATCAAAATTCATATGAAACAGCTAAAAATAAGGATTATATATCAATGGAATAGGTGTATACTTCTAGGTCAGCATCATCATCTTCTGGATTCATGGTCGTGGGCTGATAGGCCTCAGCTCGTTTGAGCTCGTGAGCAGCTCGCGAGAGCTGGCTCGTTAAAACAGTGAGCTAGACTTCTAGCTCATCTTGTGAAAAAAGTTAAAACGAGCCAAGCCGAGCCGAGCCGGACATGAGTCGAGTGAGTTGGTGAGCCACGAGTATTTTGTAGAGCCTTTGGCACTCGAGCTCTGCCTCGGTGGCCTCCAGGTCCGCTTGTAGAGCCTGCAAGCTAGTGGCCTTCTCCCGAAGGTAGTTCGTGCGGCTGCGGGGACTCTGGTCCACGGCGTGAGCTCAGGCGCCTCCACAGCGGGAACCTCATCGTCGATTTGGTAGCACATGCATGGCGGAGCGTGGCAGTCGATGTCGTCGGAGCCGTATTCTGGGTTGTTCCCCGAGAGGATTTCGAGGAAGGTGCACAGCGAGGGGACGTCAGCCCTCGTGGCACCAGAGAGGATGGCACTCCATGGCACCTCATGGCTGACGAGGTGCTCTAGCTCTAGCTAGAAGGACGCCGCCACATTCTTGATCTCGAAAGGCAGGTTCGGGAGGTAGTACCAGAAGCGGTCGGGCGGTGGGAGCACCTCACCGATGGTGATCTGGCGGTGGACGTTGGCCAGCATGTAGAACATTTAGCGATGATATGACATGGTAGGGTGCGTACCCAGACCGTGCCAGATCTACTAGGCTAGGACCTCAAGATCTGCTCCCAGGAGGCCCGGCGGTGGAGGCTGCGTCGGGAGCTCGTTGCCCGCCAGCGCAGCCACATTGAGTGGACGAAGCTCTTCGTAGCAGTCGGCGTCGTAGGCTAGGATCCCTAAGTTGAGGACCTGGCCTAGAGCGTAGGCGCTGGCTGTGATGAAGAACAAACTAGGGAAGGGGACACCGCTGTCTGGGGCGGTGCTGCTTGCTCCAGCGATGAGGCGCGTGGCTCTGGCCACCGTAGAGCCTGAATCACACTTGATGCGGCCCCCACCTAGCACGCCAGCTATCGCAGGGTCAAAACCACAACAAGCATTATTGTTCGAGTTGGTGTCAGAGTACGTGTCTCCGGTGGCCCGGGTGGACTAAAGAACACAAGAATCACATAGAGGACACAACTGTTTATCTTGGTTTAGGCCGACCGATGCCCTACGTCCAGCAGCTGATGATCCTTATACTCAAGAGCACCCAAAATTGGGGGTTACAACAAAGTGTATAGGCGGAAGGAGGAGATTTGGTAGGGGGTTAGCTCAGTGCTAATCATGAGGTTGCCTCGCCGCCGGTGGAGTCTTCTCCTCATCGGAGAGGAGGAAGACGACAAGTGTGGTGGAGGAGCTCTCGGTGCCCCTCTTTGGGTTGCTCTGCTCTCGGTGCTGAGCAGGAACTGATGGATGAGGAATGGAATGATCTGTCTAGGATCGTCCTCCCCCCTCTAGGATCCTGACCTTACCCCTTATATATCGAGATAGGTTGGGTACATGGCGGTTTGGGGGGTTGAGCCTAAGGTCTACATGAGCTGAAGTCTAGAAGGGTCTTACAGCGGCGCTCTGTGGACCATGGCGATGTCATGGAGCCAAAGAAGCCCTAGGCGTCATCTGTCTTCTCTGTTCTGACACTCTGCGTGTCAGGCTATGTTGGCTTGGACTGGCCTGCCCTAGGTGGACGTTCTGGAGTCTTCTTGGTGGTGAAGGAGGTCGACTTCAGGGGTTGATGCGTGGGCCCAAGATCCCCCGAACCCATGGAGGCTAAGGGGGAACTTTTCTTCTTGTGTCATGCCCCGTGCGTGACCCAATCGAGGGAGCGGCCAGCAAGGACGCGCCTGAGGTGCTGCATCGAGGAGCCCCCGAGCCTCGATGGCTTGGAGCGTGTCTTCTTGTGCCTAGGCCTTGGCTGGCATCGTATGCCGGGCAGGAGCCGAGGGTCAGACTCGAGCTTCCCGTTGATCGAGAGCCTGAGGCTTGGGCTAGCCCTCGAGCTCTGAGTAGAGGCCCTGGCGTGCTCGGGCTAAGGAAAGTTCCTTAGTTTGAGGGTGCGCGCGAGCGTACCCAATGGGTCTAGTGCGGGCACATGTGCCATGCCGTGCACCCTGCAAGGCCTACACGCGCAATGAGCCCCATGTCCGCGCCCATGACCTGCACGCGCCCATGGCCACGAAGGTCGGATATGATATCTAATAGCATTTGTAACACCCCAAAGTCCAAATGGCTCAGATCCACTCTACATGCTGAATGAACCACACCTACCACCAACCCACTTACGCTTTCATCCTCGCTTCGCGTAAAAAGGCTAACCCGGGGTTGGTATGATAAACTCTAGAAGCCTTATATGTTGGTATAACCCACCCTAATGAACCAAGGTGGGACTAAACCCTCCACAATATATCATTAAAATGCACATGGGCCACATGGGCCAAATTCCAAACTAGGCCGGATGGCACATGTGTCGCTGTGGATATGCCTGTTGAGTGTTCCTTCCAGACTGCTGCCCCTAGAACTTCCTCTTTTTCTAATCCATTTCTCCACACTTGTTCTCAATAACCAAAGCCTTGTCAACAAGAAGCTGGCACAGAATGCTCAAGGCAATAAGGGCAGCAAAACTACGTCCAAGGCAGGGTGAATCATGTGACTGCTGAGGCTACACAGGAAGCACCGGATGTGATGCTTGGTATTTGTTTTCAGTTAATTGAAGTCCCGCTCTAGTTTTATTTGACTTGGGTGCATCACAGTCGTTTATTGCTTATTCATTTGTCAAGAAGCATAATATACCCATGTGTGCTATGAAAACTCCATGATAGTTAGCTCACCAGGAGCAGACATGCAAACTACCCTTAGATGTCCCATAGTGAGTATCATCTTTGTTGTTTTAGGCCTTAGCCTTCAAACGATAGGTGTTGCCAAGCCGTGGGATGCATGCGTAGTGAGAATGGTGAGGTGAATGCAAAGGTATATAAGGGCGAAGTAGATCACCATATTGTTAATTTTATTATTTTCTCTCCCTTTACACGTCCCCTTGGAACTCTTTATACACATCCGTAACTTTTCTTGGGACCTAAATATCCCTCTACCTGCCCTGCACCAACGGCATATTCCGACATTCCATGACCATTCCGGTCCAAGTGATACCAGCCTCCCCCGGTTGCCACCTACCCCAAGCGGCACCTGCACGGTTGTCCGACTCAGGAGATGAGAGGGGGACCACTTTCCCCCAATTCTGCCTTGCCCTTTGCAAACCGGAGCTTTCGATTCCCACCGGCCTCTGGTCATTTCGCACTCTTCCGCAACCTCTTAGCTTCGGCAGGACAAAGGTACAGCTGGGAACCTGCAATCACGGTAAACACAGAAGCGAAAAGACGATTATTACCATTAAGAGGCGACGATGGCCATAAGGCCCATACAATGTCAATCAGCCCTTTGCCATCCAGGGCGCACCCCCATTCGCTCCTTGGCAAAGTGTCCGGCTATCTCGTTTTGCGTGCCTTATGGGGCTTTGTGCCCACGGCGTTTGGCCTTTTGCTGGGATTGTATAAATAGGCCACCGGGGTGGGGACTCGGGCTCACCCCTTGGCCATTTGCGAGCTGGTGCTCTTTCATACTGCTTTCTCTAGTCAAGTTTCACGTCTCGCCGCTGAGACTTCACTTCGTGGCGCTGCTGCTTTCTTGCTTCAGAGGTAAGATTTCGCTTCATGTTTCCTTAAGTCTTATTTCACGCTGGTTGTTTGTCTTTGTTGTATTTGTGATTTCACCACGTGCTTAGATGACGTCGGCAGTAGAATCGTCTTCGGCCACTGGTTCTACAAGCGAAAGCAGATCGAGTTCTGAGAAGCGAAATGAACAACATGCTCGTAGTTCGAAGTCTGTTGAAGTCAATGGCAGTTCCTCATCATCTTCTGGAGATTCAGAGACGTTCAGCGAGGCATCTAGTACTGAGTCAGTAAATACTACGCCGACGCCGATTGGGCAGAAACCAGAGTTTTCGACGCATTTTTTTGCTCCTGGGGATGAAGAGGTTCCACAGCCCAAACCATATGATGTAGTTGTTTTTAGGGACTTCTTTTTTGCCGGGCTGCAATTTCTGTTGGAGCCTTTCGTCGTCGAGGTGCTGGAACGATTTGATGTTTAGACACATCAATTGACTCCTAATGCCTTCACACAACTTGGTGTTTTCGACATGGCGATGAAAATGCTTGGCTATGAGTTATTGGCGGATACTTTTGTTCTCTTTTACAAGACCCAGCTCCATAGGAAAAAGGTTAGGGACTCGGATACAGGTGAAGAGGTATTCGCTGAGTTTGGTTCGTACAACTTCGTTTCGATGAAGACCCGCGGCACTGTCAGGATCATTTTGTCCTATCGGAACAAGTGGCTTCGATGGGCGGATGTTTGGTTTTATCACCAAGTTTGTACAGATTTTGATGTCAAAGATGCCAGGGCGAATGGGCTAGCTGTCCATGTCCACTATGTTCTTGAAGCGATAATAACTGCATATAGAGGCTTTCGCTGGACCGCTATCCATTCCTCAACAACGTCACGGCTGGTTTGCCACCTTGAGGTCAAAACGAAAGCATCACCACTACAAATTTGTTCGTCTTTCAACATTGAAAACTCAGGTAAGCACAACCTAATGATCTTGGTCATCTTCTGAACGAAGTTATGTCTGTTAATTATGTCGAGCGTCAGGCCGACAAGGTTTACAGGCCCTATGGCGAGAGGAGGAGGGCGCGAAACTTCAGAGTTTTGGTGTTAGCAACCCAACCGGATTACTAACCGATAACTCGAATCAAGTAGCAGGGATACAAGACCTCAGAGAGAGGGAGGTCTGAAATCAGCAAGGGATAGAGAGGAAGAGGCTTGAGGAAGAAGAAAAGTAACTAGTAAGGGTAAAAGGTAATCTGATAATTTGTTCGATCCTGCCCTCTGGCCTCAACCTGCCCCTTCTGTATCCAAAGGCGTGACTGCCTGGCTTAGGTTGCCTTGGGCCCACCAGGTAGTGATCCCTAACATTCCCTCCTTCTTAAGCTTCGGCTTGCCCCCAAGCCGATGGAGAAGATCGAAACCACCGGGATCCCAAAGAAACTGGAAGATCATCTGTGTCTTCAGTACCTTCTTGGAAAGTTGTCTGCCATTATCTCTGGGTAGTGAAGGTGGAGCTGCAACATTCTTCGCAGTTGGTTCAGTAGGGATAGCGTCTTCTGCTTCATGCTCATGGTCCTTATCGACATGATCATCAACCACATCATGAAGGCCATCATCGATGAATCCGACTAATGCAGGTAGCTGCCATGGTGGCTTCAAGGGAAAACACAGCTTGTATGTTATCATTTCAACTGAAAACTTGTATCCAGGGTGAGGAATTGCAACGGACAGTAGCAGCAAATAGTCAGACGCTACAATGAGAGCAGCCGCAGTGACGTGGGCTCTGGACTTGATCGGTGTAGTAACTTGGGCTCTAGACTTGAGCTGTTGCAGCAAGACAGAAAAGCTGATCGGCCTACTGAAAATGTTCAGTAACACTGTATCATTCATGTCTACACTGACAGTCTCAAGGAAAATCACTTGGTCAAGAAGGTGAATATCTATTGCCTTGGCCAGGTTTAGCAAACTTCTACCATGCGCAAGAAAGCAAGCACCAACTAATTCTCCCACCAGTGCTGTCAGATTTGGCGCGATAGTGTTCATCCTGCTTCTTAAATACGCATACAGCTCGGCTTTGTACTCAGAAAGGGCCAACACTTGATCACATAGCTCTCTGATATTTAGTACCACATAAAGGCCACTTAACGGCTTGTGAAAAACTGCAGCAGGATTCAACAATTTGCCCTTATTCTAAACTGAAACCAGAAAATGTTCCATATTAGCAGCTGAAATTTCATGCATAAGGATTGGCCACACAATGATTTGCACCATGCTTCTGCTACTCTGCACAGCAAACCAACCCAGAAAGAACGGCAACCATAAACCAAAACAGAGCTGTGTGGAGTCCGCAAGCATAGTATTCACTGACAGTGATGTCTCCAAGTGCACAGGGGCTGCATAACCACAGAAAAATGGCCAAGGGATTGGCCTGAGATGGACTGCATCACCCTTGATCTCAAACAACATAAATGGCGACCATGGTGCTTTGAGAACCACTGGAGCCGGGCACTGACTGATAAATTTCCCAAACACCCTCTGAACTCCATGTGTCTCGGATGTCGAGTAGAAAATAACAACACCAAGTATGCAGCCTAAAGTCAGTGATGTACCTCTTCAGCATTTGGTCAAGCTTTCCAAGAGTACTCGCAGCTGTAGATGCTGACACCCTGCGCTCAAAGCTGTTGTCGACCTTGGCGGACATCCAGGTTGGGGTAGAACTGCTCATTGCTGTGGTCAACATGGAAGTGAAACCACTGCAGCAATACATCGAACACTTGGTGGGCATGTACATGCAGCTCTCAGCATCCTTGACGAAGACGTCGGGACGGGGTAGCAGACTGGCGAGGACAAGCTCGTAGGCCTTGGCGAAGTGCTCCTTGGTGGCCTTCTCTGCCAGCGCCTCCGAGACAGCTAGCAGCACGTCGTCGCGGACATGGATGGCGCGGCGCACGGTGGCGTCTGGGGGATCCGGGTGCGCGGTACTGCAGGTTCCCCCGCGGAGCTTGGGGAGGAACGCCGACGACGGCGACAGTCGCAGCTCCTTGGCGGGCGCCATGACCTGGTACAGGTTGAGGAGGAGGCGATGCACCTCAGTGTGCGCGGCGACGGTGTAGGCGAGGAGGAGCGCGGGGGCCTCGGAGACGGAGAGCTTGAGCCGAAAGTCGTCGTGGTGGAAGGTGGAGCGGAAGGAGACGCGGCCGCTGGAGCTCAGTCCTTCGGCGCCGATGGGGATCCGCGAAATTGAGAGGCGCGCACTCCTTCGGCGTCGCGGTCACAGAAGGCACGAACGCGACGCAGGCGGAGAACCGCTTGGGGAAGACGGGCTCCGACGGGGGTAGAGCTTGGTGGTGGAGATCTGGACGAACCCCTGGAAGTCGCCCCTGCCTGCGTCGGCCTGGTCGCAGAATTCAGAACCCATGGGGAGCGGCCAGGCGTTGGCGGTGGCGTGGGAGAGGCCGTAGACGAAGACGGCGGCGGCGGTGGCGGCGATCTCGCGGGGCTCCATGAGGAGGACGAGCACGGAGCCACGTGCGGGTTTTCCAAAAATATGGCTAAATGAGGTCAGTCATCGTCACATACGAAGAATTTTATTTATAATTCACCTAATTCTATTTGTGCGTATAAAATTATTTATATACAGAAAATATGATAAAATTTAGCTAAAATTGTGATAAATATGGACAAAAAAAAAAGCAAGTAGACGTGGCAGGGCCACTTGGGCCCACTGGGCAGCGCAGCCCAGTGCCACCTAGGCGTCGCCCGACCCCCCAAGGTGCCACCTTGGCACTTTGCCGATTCGCGGGAGCTCCTCTAGAAGCAATACCAGTGTTGATTCAAGTCGGTTCTGACCAATGGTTACGATGAAGAGGTCATGGATCCATGGGCTCATTGTCATAGACTTGGAGCCTCACCAACCAACTTATCGACCAAGTTTCACCACGTGCTATCTTCACAACCGCTATTGAGGAGCAACCAACACCCTTGGATGCAAAAGCGGTGCATCCAAGGGACGACCGACGCCCTAGGTCCTCCACCGATCTTGCCACTGCCTACAAATACCCCCATGCCTCTCTACACTATAAATAGAGGCTGTGGAGCTCGGTGGAAGGACGCCCCCATTCAATTCCAAGCTCACAAGCTTATCTTAGCTTTCTAGCTTAGCATTAGCTATAGAGTAGTAGTCTAATAGTGGAGTAGAGCAAGAGTAGGAGCTTCTCGGAGTCCGGAAGAGTCTTCTGGGTCTGGTATAGCTCCTTTGTAATTCTTTTATTTTAGTATTATTGTTTTGCTTTACTTTAAGTACTTAGTCATTAGTGTTCATCATTAGTGGGCTTAGGTGCTTGTTGTTTGGCATTAGTAGCATAGGTTATCATATAATTAGTAGTCTTTCGTTAGTACCGGTTCCACCGTTTGGTTAGGATGCTTTGATCTCATTTCATCGGAGCTCGGATCGAAGTAGTAAGTTTATAGATTAAGCGTGGTGCTTAGACTATAGATTACCTGTGGATATGAGTAGGCCTCCGGATAGATTGTGGAAGGTGGCAAGTGGTGATAGCCTTATCCATCTTCTGAATTCCACCACGATAGGTCTAGTTATTAAATCTTAGGACTCGTAGCAGACCTTGTCTATTTAACTCTTTTAGTTGGTAGGTGGGCTGTGCCCCGAAGTACTATCGCATTTCTCCTAGTCATTTGTTTATCTTAGTTACTAGAAAGATAAATCACTCGCTCTCCCACCTAGTTATCTCTATGTTATCTTGTATTTAGTAGTTAGTTTAGGTAGTTTACAATCATCATTCATTATCGTTCACCTACCTACGATCAACTTTAGCCTTCCTTTAGCAAATTCTAGTCCAATTATAAATTCTAGCCATCCGCCTTTCCGTGGAAAAAATATAAATTCGACACTCGGTACTCACCGAGCGAAGTGCTACGCGATAGTTCTGTGCGCTTATGGAATCCTCCAAAAGTCGTTAAGAAATATCAATAAGCATTTCTGGCACCGTTGCCGGGGAAGGCAATGGGCCTTGAATTTATAACGCTAGATTTGTTAGCTAGGTTGTTTTTAGTTATCCTAAGTAGTTCATCCTTTTTTCCTCAAATCCTATCACTACCCTCCACGACTATGGGCGACAAGTCCATTCGTGATTTTTCTGCACCCTCGGCTGCTAATGTAGCCACCGGACCCAATGTTATCAATAAGGACGCTAACTTTAAGCTTAAGACAACGTTAATTACGAAGGTTTAAGCTAGTCCGTTTTGTGGGAAAGCCCACGCAAATGCAAATGCTCACCTCCAACACTTTTTGGAGATTTATAGCACCTTCACCATTAAGGGAGTGAGCCAAGAGGCTAGACGTCTTCGCTTTTCCCGCTTCTGTTTGTTAGGAAAGGCTAAGCAATGGTTTTACTCTAACCGCAACTTTATAGATACCTGGGACAAGTGTTCCAACGCTTTCCTAGTCAAGTTTTTCCCTATGGGGAAGACTAATGCTCTGCATAATAAAATCTCTAGTTTTTAATAACTAGCAGATGAATCGATTCCCGAAGCTTGGGAACGAATACAAGAGTACATCTCTGCATGCTCGCACCATGGCATGGAAGACTGGCTTTGATCCAGAACTTCTACCATGGATTAGTGTCGTTGATAGGAGCCATTTAAATGTTGCTGCTGGTGGAGCATTCTTTTCGCTAAATGTTGCAGATGCTAAGACGCTGATCGAAAAGATGGTTTCCAACTAAGGATGGAGCGACGATCAATTCCAACCCCGTAAACGAGGTATGCACTCAATTAAAAAATTGACATGCTTGCAACTAAGATGGATCTGCTCCCAAAGTGAGTAGAACATTATGAGAATGTGAGTGCTCAAAAGACACTCAAAGCCATGGATTCTCACATGACTTGCGAAGTCTGTGGAGATATTGGACATTCGGGCAATTCCTGCCTTGAAACCCAAGAGGACCTCAACTTCGTCAACACTGACAACAGGTTTCGTCCACAACATCAAGGCTGGAATCAGCGCTCCGACAATTAGGGAGGTAACCATTATTACTCTTCTTCTCGTTTGAATAATCAAGGTAACAATAGTTATACTTTTCTGAAAGATCTTGTTTATAGCAATGGTAGAATGACTAACAGTATTAATAAGAAACTACATGCTCATAACAAGATGTTGGAAAATATAAATGCTAAATTGGATGAATTTTCTTCTGTCTTAAAGAATCAACTTAGTTTTAATAAGATGGTAGAAACCCAATTAGCTCAAATTGCTGCTGCTATTTCATCCTATGAAAAATATAGAATTCCTGGCAAACCAGAGGGAACCATGGAGGCAGCCAACCTTATCACGGCAAGGTATGACTTTTCTGAGAATGGTTAGGAATTTCCTATTAAGAAAGGTGATCCTAGGATTCCATCATTACTTGCTCCATAGGCCCCACACTTTTCATAATTCCATTTGTGATTTAGGGTCTAGTATTAACATCGTGTCTAAGGAAACTTATGATAAGTTATTTTATACTCCCCTAGCATCAACCTCCGTTTATTTACAATTGACCGATCAATCCACCCGTTATCTTGAGGGAGTAGCCACTGATTTATTAGTTAAAGTTAGGAGCGCCTATATTCCTATAGATTTTATGATCTTAGACATGGGCAATGCTGAGGATACACCTTTAATCCTTGGTCATCCCTTCCTTAACACTGCAAATGCTTGCATATATGTGGCTTCTAGGCAAATCCAATTCCACTTTGCTAGAAGAAAAGAAATATTTGCTTTTGCGTCTGGACAACCCCTCTTTGATGAGAAACAGGAAAAGAAGAAGTATCCAAAGAGAATCAAGATAAAGAAACCAAAGCCGCTTGAAGAACTGGAGAAGCCTGTCTAGAAGAAGAATAGAAAGAGATGATGTAAAAATAAAGATCCATCCTCAAACTCGTCATCCCCTGATCCTGACAAGGCCTCAGAGGTGGAATAAGAGGAAACACCCCCGCCCAAGGACGAATGACCTTGGGCCTGTCAAAAAGGTAAGTTTTCATCCCTTGCATTTATTTACTGCATTTTACTAGTTGCATCTCATTTAGATTTCCAATAAATTTGTTTTACATTGCATAATAGGTTAGTTGCATTTAGCTACTCTATGTTAATAAATAAAGTCTGTAGTAGCTAATGCCTGATAGGATAGATTTGCATTTAAGGCAACATATAAAAAATATTTAATAATAATGAATAAAAGATATTCAGTAGTATCCCTGTTGAATAAGTTATCTAGTAGTTATAGGTTTAGTTAGTTAGTCATTTATGCATTCTAGTAGTATTAGTTAGTCAATAAAGAAAAGAATCAAAAGAGCTGCCAGAAGACATTCTAACCTATGCAAAAGGCAAGCGTGGGGATGATATCTCTCCCCGCTCAGGTATGAAAATCTTAAACCCTCTCTTTACATTCATGTTTGCTTTAAATTTTAATATTCATGATCATAGAATGTAGAGAGGAGTGCCTTTAAATTTATCTTGAGAGAAACTCTACTCTAATAACATGATGATAAAATTATTTGGAGATAATGAATAGTTGCTCTGTGATACTTTGCAAAAGCTTATTATACAACCTTATACTTCTTAAGTTTTGGGCATGATAAACTAAGAGTTCATCTTAAGTTGAATGCTTTTGTGGGTTGCAAATGCTAGAACCAAGAATAGGCTTTAGTGAGATATGCTGTAGTCATGATTAGAGTAAATATTTGAACCTGTCTGAGGAATGGTAAAAACAACCTAGAGTTTTGTTTTGCAAAATGTTAAACTCTCTTGCAAGAACTTCCTCAATGGTGAAAAATTCCTTCCAGAGCCAAATAAACATCTATTCATATATGATAAAGCCACCATAAAAGTTGTTTGTTTGTTTTGAGCTTTTTCAAGCCCTGTTGATCTGAGTAGAGAAACTTTTTATGCTTTTGATCAAGATCACGTACACCCACCTATCTATGCTATTCCTACACTGGGGATACACAACCACATATGCTTTCCATTCATTATTGCTCTATGAGAATCAAAGTTACCTCTCTGCTATCTTATGTCATAACGAGAGGCATGGGCTACAGAAAAAAATGAGAGAGAATAAAAGAGCAAAAAGCTCTAGTGTTCAAAAAGAGAGAAGAGAGAAAAATAACGTAGCCATGCCCTCTCAAAAAGAAGCTATATAAGGGAAACTTCTCAAAGGAGTACCACTTCCACCAAATTTACCATACATATGCACATCTTGATCAATTTGTATGATTTGTTGCTCCTTGTGATTCAAGTGTTTGACTTAGCAATATATTCAATTCAAGTAAGGTATGCTTTTACCACCTACCTTGAGCTCCACATAAGCTTTAGGATAGAAATTTAGGCTAAAATTCATGGCCTTGGTAAGGATTTCAGACACCATTGAGTGACTTGAGTGTACCATATGTGGAACTTAGGCAAGTATTCTTTTCAAATCATTTGAAAACCTTCAGGAAGTTTGAGCTCAACCAAAGTAGGCAAAAAGTATCTATCTAGCTACACATTCTTGCAATTGCTTGTGTCAAGGTGAAGGCTATAAGTCCCACATTGCTAAGACTGATGGTGAAATTCCTAAGTGCTAACATGTTCAACTCAAGAGATAGTATTAGTTTGTATACAAGTCTTTGCAGGGCGTTACATAGTAGAAACTCCTGGTCCAACACCTATTCCATGCTAAACCAGCATCTTTGCTAAGGACAGCAAAGGGGTAGCTTGGGGAGCTTGTTGACGGTCACTAACACCCGTTTTGACCATCAATATTTCACCCAAAAGAATGGCAAAGTGATGTAAATCATCATCACATGTGAAGAATTTTATTTATAATTCACCTATTTCCACTTATGCTTGTAGAATTATTTGTATTCAGGAAATATGGCAAAATTTGGCCAAAATGGTGAGAAACATGGACCAAGGAAGCAAGTGAACGTGGTAGGGCCACTTGGGCCCAATGGGCAGTGCCGTCCAACACCACCTAGGCGCCACCCAGCCCCCCAAGGTGCCACCTTGGCACTTTGCCACATCACCGATCTGTGGGAGCTCCTCTAGAAGCAATACCAACATTGATTCAAGTTGGTTCCGACCAATGGTCATGATGAAGAGGCCATGGATCCATGGGCAAATTGTCATAGACTTGGAGCCTCACCAACCAACTTACCGGCCAAGTTTCACCACGTGCTGTCTTCACAACCGCCATTGCGGAGCAACTAGCACCCTTGGATGCAAAGGCGGTGCATCCAAGGGCCGGCCGGCGCCCTAGGTCCTCCACCGAGCTTGCCACTGCCTACAAATACCCCCCATGCCTCTCTACACTATAAATAGAGGCTGTGGAGCTCGGTGGAAGGATGCCCCATTCAATTTCAAGCTCTCCAAGCTTATCTTAGCTTTCTAGCTTAGCATTAGCTATAGAGTAGTAGTCTAGTAGTGGAGTAGAGCAAGAGCAGGAGCTTCTTAGAGTCCGAAAGAGTCTTCTGGGTCTGGTATAGCTCCTTTGTAATTCTTTCAATTTAGCATTTACTTTATTCAGTATTTATTTAAGTACTTTATTTTAGTATTATTGCTTTGCTTTACTTTAAGAACTTAGTCATTAGTGTTCATCATTAGTGAGCTTAGGTGCTTGTTGTTTGGCATTAGTAGCATAGGTTATCTTATAATTAGTAGTCTTTAGTTAGTACCAGTTCCACTGTCTGGTTAGGGTGCTTTGATCTCATTTCATCGGAGCTCGGATCAAAATAGTAAGTTTATAGATTAAGCGTGGTGCTTAGGCTATAGATTACCTGTGGATACGGCTAGGCCTTCGGATAGATTATGGTAGGTGGCAAGTGGTGACTGCCTTGTCCATCCTCTGTATTCCACCACGATAGGTGTAGTTATTAAATCATAGGGCTCATGGCAGACCTTGTCTATTTAACTATACTAGTTGGTAGGTGGGCTGTGCCCTGAAGTACTATCGCATTTCACCTAGTCATTTGTTTACCTTAGTTACTAGAAAGATAAATCGCTCGCTCTCCCACCTAGCTATCTCTAGGTTATCTTGTATTTAGTAGTTAGTTTACATTCATCCTTCACTATCGTTCACCTATCTACGATCAACTTTAGCCTTCCTTTAGCAAATCCTAGTCTAATTATAAATTCTAGCCTTCCGCCTTCCTATGGGAAAAATATAAATTCGACACTTGGTACTCACCGAGCGAAGTGCTATGCTATAGTTTTGTGCGCTTGCAGAATCCTCCAATAGTCGTTAAGAAATATCAATAGTGGCCTCTAGCTAGGAGCCATGGAGGCCATCCACATCGACGCGGAGGAGCTCACCGCGGTTGGCGATGCCGAGGCAGACGCGTGGGAGAATGCCATGGTCAGCGGAGCAGAGAAGTTCACCACGGTCGATGAGGACGAGGCAGGCGTGAAAGAGCACGTCTATCGCT
The DNA here is from genome assembly GCA_904845875.1 of Miscanthus lutarioriparius. Taxonomy (NCBI): domain Eukaryota; kingdom Viridiplantae; phylum Streptophyta; class Magnoliopsida; order Poales; family Poaceae; genus Miscanthus; species Miscanthus lutarioriparius. The sequence goes on along the minus strand of CAJGYO010000018.1, from coordinate 46,450,635 downwards.
CATGAGGCTATCGAGGATCTACACGGCATCCTGCTCGAGTGGCACCACGAGGGAGAAGGGTTGTGCCTCGATCTGTACCTTCTCATGCTCGACGGTGAGCTTTCGCTCCTTGGTCATGAGGCGGAGGAGCTCGTTCGTGGTGGCGTCCTTGCAGAAGCCATCAATGTCGCAAATCTTGCCCTCGGGGAAGCTAGGGATGGGCTCGTCGGTGGAGGCATCCTTGCCGTCGGTGCAGGGGAACTCGGAGTCAGTGGACGTGGTGTCGAGTATAGAGGCGGGCTTGTGGAAGGAAGTCGGAATCTCGTCGAAGAGGCCACCCTAGTTGTCAGCAACCATAGGTGCGTGGGTACCTATGGCGGTCGAGTCACCATCTCTATCGAAGAGACCACCCCAGTTGTCGGCCACAATGAGCTGCGTCATGCCAAAGTGCTCAGGGCCGCTGATGTAGAGCTCCACTGTGGCACCCCGTGACTCCAGCGCCCACGAGAAGTACCGCTCCATCCAAGTGTCGGACTCATCGAACCTCCATGAAGCTCATCAAACGCCCTCTGGATCTCGTCGAAGGCAAGCTGTAGGGATGGATTCATGGTGGTAGAGAATCGACTAGCTCCAATACCAATTGTTAGCTACCCAACTGGATTACTAACCGATAACTCGAATCAAGTAGCAGGGATACAAGACCTTAGAGAGAGGGAGGTCTGGAATTAGCAAGGGATAGAGAGGAAGAGACTTGAGGAAGAAGAATAGTAACTAGTAAGGGTAAAAGGTAATCTGATAATTTGTTCGATCCTGTCCTCTGGCCTCAACCTGCCCCTTTTGTATCCAAGGCGTGACTGTCTGGCTTGGGTTGCCTTGGGCCCACCAGGTAGTGGTCCCTAACATTTGGGTAGAAGGCACGATTGAATAGGATATTTCGCTTGATGTGCGTGTCCTACGACAACCACCCACCAGTCTCAAAGGAAGAGGATCCTAAACCCCTAAGGTGAAAGGCCAAGGAGGTAGGGGCCAAAAGCGAAAGGTATCAGAGCCTGAGTAAGTCCGTGCAGGGCACAAGTTGGCAAAAGCTATGAAGAAAAGCAGCAAGCTTGTCATTGATGACAGGGATCATTTCGATGTCCATGACTTCGGTGAAACGTGTCATTTCGATGTCCGTGACTCCGGTGAAACGTTGAGTGGAAGTAAAAACCTAGATTTGTGCTGGCTCGTGTGTCATCTCTCTTCGCTATTGCTATTTTTGTTTTTTCTTCTTTCTCTCTTATTTTTTTGAGCGAATACATTGATGTTTTTTGTCACTAATAACAATTTTTTTCTATTTTCATAGAAGGACTCTTTGGCTATTGCAATGGCACCTAAGAGTAGACCTGCTGATGGCACTGCCATTGCCGCATTTGATGATGATCTTTCGATCATCACTCCTCCCACATTCGTGAAAGCTCCTATCAACAGAGGGAGCCATGCGGCTGATGTTGTTGTGCGAGATGGTGGTAGCAAGCACCAGAAGGCTTTGTCTTCTAGGAAATCTTCAGATAAGAAGCCTTTCGAGATGACTAGCAAAAAGGACATAAGGTTGTTGGACGTAGTCGACGAAAAGGATAAATATTTGGTTAAATGTAAGACCCAATTTTATTGAGAGTCTATTTGCATTATGCAAAGCACGATGGATGGCAGCTTCTAGGCTACGGTCGTCTGAGTCTCAATGCAAAACCGAGAGACTAAGGTGAGCCTCATTTTTTACTCGGGATCTAGCTCTTTGGGATAGATGGACCCAAGAAAGGAGGAATCTTATCGGGTTGCTCGTGCTCTAGGGGTGTCATCGGAGGTGAAGCTCGTAAGTGGCTTCGACTATTGGGAGATCGGTCTTCTCCCTAGTGAAGGAGCTGTGACTTTGAAATTTTGGAGTTTTGCAACATGTCCTTCTCTTTGTCCCGGAGATGGGGAGGGACCTCTTGAAAGTGAACAGCTCCACGTTGGCCGATGTAGCCGGCTATCACTTGGTTAGCATAAGTGACTTTTTGCCCCTTTTATTTTTGTTCTTCTTTTCCTTTTTGGGGTGCTTCTTATTGTACATATATTGAATGACAAGCATCTTTTGTTTTTGACAGGCTCTTGTGCTTAATACAAGCCTACACTAGCAAATCCAGATTTATCACTAGGAGATTGAGAAGGACTTGGTGGCAAAAGGAGAGTGTGTTAAGGAACTTGAGCAGGAGCTTGAGAATGTGAAGAAAAAATGCAAAGAAGAGAAGACTGCTCATAAAGCGGCCGAAAGCATGGCTGGAAGATTGGAAAAAAGAGCTAGCTAAAATAAGGAAAACCAAGGCGGATGAAGATGCTAACTTTACTACTGAAGCTAGGGAGATTATGGGCAGTACCACGACTACCTTCATAGTGTAGGTGCGGAGACCGAGCTTCCTAGAGAAATTACCTTGGCTAACTTCATGTTGTGGCTCCACACTGAAGCGAACACGCTGGAGGGGCATATGACCCTTGGGAGTGATTTCGCTGTCGTGATAACCTTTCACGCATTGGGCAAGGCACTGCTTGATGCTGCATGTGATCACCTGGAGAATCTGTCAGTCACGGACGTCGACCATTATTGGCGACTACCTCTTGTTGCCAAATCTATTGGCAAAAAGTTTTTTGAAGAATTCTAGCAACAAGGCCGGAAAGATATGGCAATGATGAAGGGTGCTTGTAGTTGTGCTCAAGTGAGTATGAGGCTGGCTTTGGCTTTCTTAGCAGCCGAGTTTTGGGCTTCGCTATGTTTAAAATTGTTGTGCATTATTTTTGTGGACCAATGAAGAGAAGGAAGCAATTGCTGAGATGGTGAACCAATTCATTGCGGATCGACATGCTCATGAAGCCGAGAAAAGGACATGAGACGAAGTTAGTACTCCTCCAATAGCATCCCTAGGAGTAGACGCCAAAACCACCACAGCTAGGGCGAGTCGAGGGTCTGGCCAAGATGGGTTAGATGCTTATGCAGGAGATTTCATTGTTCAGCTAAACTTTTGTTGTTAAGTTGTGATGTTCCACAGTTGTGTTGACAATGTGTGTAACACTTAATGGATGTGTTGAACCTTTTCGTTGCGCAGGTTCCCGAGGAGACTGTGCAACCTATCAATGTGAATCCCCTAATGATTAGACTTGAATATTTCTTTGTTGGGGGGTGCTTCTTGGGTTCATCATCGGCAAAAGTTTCTAAATGCTCGATTGTGCAATTTCTTGGATTCATGATATCGCCGTTTTTGCTTGAAGTACAAAGTTGTTAATGACTTCTTTTCGACTTTCGACCGATCCACACTCAATTGCCGATGACATCTTCATCAATGTCTTCGCCATGCTAAGACTGGGCGTCATGAGACATCCTTGTTTGGGCTCAAAGAATCTAAGGAGGAGCCTAAAGAGGATGTTTCACATAATTTGGAACATCAGTGTTACAACTTTTATTATCGCCCAGTCGAGGACAATAATTAATATTCATGGTGTTTGAGGAACTTTTCTAGTGGTTAATAAATGTGTTCATTTTGTTGCTTCTAACAACCTTGTTTTGTTTATGTTTTATGCTAGCACAGAAAGTTCCCCCGATCATTTTGGTTAATTGCTGTGCGAAATGTGATTGCCCATAGTGCTACATGGAAAAAGCGATGCCGTCTTCCCCACATTTTTGGCGAGGGGATAGGCTAAAGGAGCGCACAAGAAATCTTTGATGTCAGCCCCTCAGCGCTACTCAAAAAAAGTGATGCTGTCCCTCCCACCTTTTGGTGAGACGATGGGTGAAAAGAGTGCGTGAGAAGGCTTTGATGCCAGCCCCTCAGTGCTACTTAGAAAAAGTGACGATGTCCCCCCACCTTTTAGGTGAGCAGATGGGCAAAAAGAGCGCGCAAGAAGGCTTATGTCAGGGATATGGGCCAGGGGTACCTACACTGCCCATATATATGACTACCACCAAGCTATTGGCCCAGCAGCCATCAAGGAGGAAGCCCACAAGGGCAGACATGATCAACCAACGTGGGGATCAAGGCAAACTAAGGCGGGTGTATCTAGACGATAGCTAGGATCAATCTATTGCGCATATCATGTAATAAGCTAGGAACACAATCTGCTAGCTCGATCACCCTCCTTGTAACCCTACCTCTCCTGCCTATATAAAGGAGGGTAGGGACCTCGGGCATGGGATCCAATCTTCCACATATTCCATCTACCTCATAGTTCGGAGCAATAGCCTCTGTAATTGAGCATACAAATACAAGAGCAGTCGCACCACTAGAGTAGGGTTTAGCGCGCACCATGCCCTGAACAAGTATAAATCTCTGTGTCTCATGTGCTACCATCTAATTCCATCTACATGATCACGTTGCTGGATATTGCCAGAGCAAAATAATTCGATAGTTGGCACGCTAGGAAGGGGCGTTTCGCGTTCAGATTCATTTTTGTGTTTTGGATGGCTATTCTATGTAGGTCAAGAAAGGACGGCCATAGCAATGCCACCTCCACGTGATCGAGGGCTCCACGGCATGCCAACCACAAGACTCACGCGCTGGCCTCAACGTCACCATCACCTGATCAGCTCTACCTCGCCAAGCTTAGAGACGCGATCGATGCAGGACCACTTTAGCTGGCACGTCATGTAAGTTGCTAGGCCAAGTCTACTTTCTCTCAATTCTATCGGGAGTACCTCCTTGACACCGCACGCATGATCTGGTGGGAATCACACCACCCAGATGATGCACAACCACTGCCATCGCTAGACGCTATTTTGCCTAGATTCTTCGATAGGCTCAAGAGCACCACAATGGCACACGCCTGGGAACTCTTCCTGATGCTCATGATTAACCCTAAAAGGGCTGGGGCACCCCAGATAGTGAAGAGAAATCATGGATCCAACTAGCTGAGCGTTAAGTGAAGCCAAAAACCGAGTTATCGGGTAAATCTTGGCTAGGCCATGAACCTTCCATTTTAGAACCACGGATACCCGGTGGCTCATCTCGCCAAAGATTGTAAGATGTACCGTGCGACAGCCACCGCGGTGACTCTTTCATGGGGGCACCCCTCAAGGGGACAATTGACGGCGTAAGGGACACTCGAAGTAAACCCTTAAACGAGTGATGAGCATGCGTGCCTGTAACACCCTAGGTGTTAGCCTTGCATAACTTGACTTGCATAGCATGAGCATGATCATCAAGCATTCATATATATATGCATTTACACTTGAAACATTCAATTGAAACATGTGCAACATTTCTTAGTATTTCATGTTTTCATATGAATATGCATATGATTATGAGTGTATACATGTAAGTAGTTGATGTGAGTCACTAAAACATATTAGCTACACTTATGACGACTAGTGGAACAATGTTCATGAAGATCATTTTGTCTAATCAAGTACTTAAGTGATGCTATGTGTGTTGAATTGGAAAGCTTTATGTGCAACTAATGTATGAAATGATTGTGTGACCTTATAAATAGCTTGAACATGTTTAGAGTGTCATTATGAGCAACTTTGGTAGTCATGGCTAGGGCTAAATGAGTCACTAAGTCATAGTTCATGTACGAGTCATCTTTTTAAGGAAGCATGTTTGACCAAGTTAGAACTAAGTGCTAGGGACCTTGCATGGAGGAGGTCATTAAAACAAAGTTGTAGTGTTTGACAAGGGGAACAACTTTTATTATTGGGTCATTGACTGATTTAGCTTCTAACATGCTTGAATTGGGATCACAAAAATCATCAAATCCCTGATTTCAACACTTAGCAATTCTTGCTAAGTCCTTTGTGACTGACAGACTGACAAGCCGATCTTGGGGGTGATCTAACTCAGTTTCGGTTGCGAATTGGCACGAGATCCTTGAACAAGAAATGAAGCTGGTACATAGGGCTACAAAAGTCGTGTAGATCATTTACGTTTTGGAGCTACGGATTAGCGGTTAAATGGACGGGAAAACTCGCTGTCAGGCTCGGCTTCGGAATTAACTGACGAACTGAATCGCTGGTTTCAGTGGCCGACCGGCTCAAAACTGAGCCGCCGCGTGGAGCCAGCTGCTGGCCACGCGTCGCCGGCGCCCTGCCCAGCGCGGCAAAGGCTGGCCAGCGCACGCGTTAACACCCCCAGCACCCGCCCACACTAAGCCACACTCGCCATTTCCATTTCTCTGCTCCACCGTCGCCGTAGCGCTCGCCCGCAGCAGCAGCCGCAGTGCCGAGCGTCTGCCGTCGCCATTCCCGGCACCGGCTGAGCTCCGCCTCGCCATCCACCACCACAACCACTCCACTGTCCCCTCCGTGATTCACCGCGTCCACCCGTGCTCTCTGACCGCGCCGGTAAAGCCTCTACACCGCACACGAGCTCACCGGAGCTCCGCCGCCGAGCCCGTCGTTGTGGCCATGCCATTTCCGTCCACCATTCTTGGTGTTTTCTTGTGCGCTAGGTTCTCCATGGTCGGTAGATGCTCGTATAGGCATTTGATTGGGTCGCTATGGTCACCACCGGCGTAGCACCGTCGTTCTGCCCCGTCGAGCCGCCATGGCCGCTGCCATCGTCGCTAGCGCCGACGAGAGGTCCCACCAAGTAGTCCAATCGACGCGTTAGGTCACGAGGATCACCTAGTGAAGATGTCATTACCGGCGAGTTCGCTGTCGGCGAGCTTTGGCCGTGCCACCGCCGTGCAGCGTAGCTGCCTTGTTTCGAGTCAATGACGCGTGGGGTCCTCTGACCAGCGGGTCCCACCGGTCAGCGACAGCAGTGTTGAGGGCTAGTTCAAATATTCCAGATTTGAGTGTGTTTTGTAATTTTTAGATCTCCAGTTTGGTAGCTTCAAAAATTGTGATATAAATTTGGTAGTGTTCCTTAGGAAGCGTAGTATTTAAGAAAAATATGATCCTTGCACTTACAGTAGAAATTTTAGAAGATTTAAATGGAGATTTCAAATGTGTTTTTGAATGCATGTAAACTTGTTTATTTTATATCTAGAGTTCCAGTGCTCCAAAAATTATGAAATTTTTGTGGTAAACTATTCTTGACATGTATGAGCTCTGGTAAAAATTTGAGGACCAGTGCATGCATAGATTTTAGTTATAGATTTTTCTTTTATAAATAGGTAATCCTTGTATGAATTTTTATAAATTATTTATGAATCCAATATTCATGAAATTTGTTGGAGGTTATCCTAGTAGTATATGGATGCTAAGAAAAATAGGAAATCTGTTGCTTGACACTTTTCAATAGGGTTTTCTATTTATGTTATTTCAAGCCTTGCTGCCTTGTCATTTTTATATAGGATGTTTTACTTGGTAAAATGGCATGAAACTTTTATAGTAGTCTATTGGTAGCACTAGTAAGCCACTGTAATTTTCTGAGAAATTATGATGCACATTTGGTATATGTTTACTATTTAACCTAAGTATCTTAGTAAATTGATAAAGGCATTTAAATAAATAGTTTGGGCATGGCCATTATGTTTTCTTGAGTGTAATTGATGTCCTTGTACTGTTGGTATGATTGGTGAAGTCAAATTTGGAATGTTTATATGCAATAGAAATATCGTTGCTTTATAATTCGGGAGAGAAGAGTTTTCGGACCGATTCTGTGGTTTAGAATGGTGCGTAGTCAAAATGATGGTTGCTGTAAAAATGGTTAATAACAAAGTTGTAGGTAACTTTTTCATCTATATTGTGTTAAAATTTCAGAGCCATAGGTCAAATGGTTTAGGATTTATAGCTGTTTAAAGTTAGCATTTCCGAATTGCTTGCTCTCTGGAATTTCTGGACAACGCTGGATTGATTCTCTGTTTTGGTTAAGATAAATTGTGAATTAGCTTTTGGTGATTAAATGAGAGTTGTATACAATTTTATAAGCTTTCCAAAAAGTCTAATATCACAGCATTTGGATAAGTAGAACTTCAGTTATAAGTAAAACAAATAGCTGTTGTTTTGTGTGTAGTGAATGATTTATAAATGTGTTTGATTAAGTAATCAAGAAGAGATATGCACCTACTCGGTAAAATATGATGCATTTGTTAACACCATGCTATTAAGAATACTTATACGAATGCATTCATCATGTGTCATCATTTTATACTTGTACGCATGTATGCATTCGCAATATCTTATGCCATATTCATGCATCTAGGATCGGAGGAAGAAATAACGTTGCTTGAATTTGACGAAGTAGAGGAAGGGGACCAGCAGGAGAATCCTCAAGTCACAGCTCCCGAAGGCGAGGAGCAGAATCCTGAAGAGCTTCCGGAGTGTCCTGATCACCGCCCTACTTCCTTTCTGCGAGGCAAGCCCCGGAGCATTCTAAGTCTCCTAGTATTTTACAAATGATTACTTAAGTACTTATGATTGATGCATTAGGTTATAAGAGTTGAATGGAACCACTTGATGCATTTAAATTCCTTTTCCAGATATTACACCTTTAACCGGTATAGGTCCAGGATCGATCATATGCTTAGCCATGCTTAGACCGGTAGAAGTTAGGTGATGTCCTGTCACCTGCGAGATATAGGTGGATACCGGAGCACAGTTGGCTATATTTGCTATCGTGGAACAAAACCATGGGGTAAAAGAAAATCGAGGCCGGGCGGAGTCTATGCGTAGGATGACTCATGTGATTCTGTCTAAGCCGATTAAGGACCGTACCGTTGTTGGTGCTTCTGACAAGATTGAACGCATGTCTATCACTTAGCTGGCCGGATAACTCGTTCCGACCGCGAAGCCAAGTAGCTCAACTCAGGCCGGAGCCCGTTCTATTGTGCGCTCCTTGCGGGGGCGATCAGACTAAGACCAAGGGCAGGCTAGGCCTGAACGTCCTGGCATCTGGTGTCCTAGATTGTGCAGCATGGTACGGACCCGCGAAATGTGTACCTGAGTTGTACCAAAGGTGACCTAAGGCTGCCTTCGCGCGGTATGCCTGGGTTTGTGTTAGGAATAAATTCCCAGCTGGATGAAATCAATTCGAATCGCCGTCTCTCCCGGATAGTGAGAAACTTGGCTAGTCCCAACATCATAGTAACTGTGCTATGGAACATGATGGTTCGGATGAATATGGAATTGCAATACCTGCTATGGTTACTATTGTATGCTTTTAAATGGATATACCACATGTTTGGCACATGATAGTTGCTAATCTAGAGATGGATAGTTATAATTAACCTGATATTGGAACCATAATTGTATAGCTAAGTTAATCGCTTTTATGCAAAATGTTGTCAAGCTATCCCCACTTATACAACCTTGCATAATCCTTGGAGTCATTTTATTTCTGGTTTATGACGGGTAAGTCTAGCTGAGTACCTTCTCGTACTCAGGGTTTTATTTCCCATGTTGCAGATGGCACTGTGTATCATGGTTATTGCAAGAGTTGCTTCTATCCCGCTGTGGATGAGGAGTAAGCCTTAGGTAGGCTTCTTATTAATCCTTCTACATGCTTTAGTGGACCGTGATCGTATTTTGGCACTGTACTAAACTATGTTGGATACTTTACTTTCAAACTTAATTTGCTTCCGCTTTTATCTATCAAACTTGGTTTGTAGTAACTAGGTTTCATACTCGATGATGAAAATGTATCTGTGAACTTTATGTAATATGTGGCATGTATGTTGAATCATGTACGATCTTGGTTGTTGTAAATCGTTTATCGAGACCCGTCGTGGTACTCGACGGACTACCGGGTTTATATGGGTTCAAGTATGACAGTGCGACCGCTTGCTGGGACGCCATTGTACTTGTACTCTTATAAATTGGTTGGTTCTGCGATAGCTGGCATCAGAGCAAGATTCAACGTTAATTGTCACATGTGTATTTAAAACAAAAGTTTTTGTTTTCCAAAAACCCTTCTCTAGCAACTGATAGCTATATAATAGGTATTTGAAATCTAAAGTGTGCCAATGATCACTTTCCTTATGCCCAAATTAAGGACTATTAGGTGGCTATTTAAGTACTAACATGGGGGTTTTTACTTCATCGTCCATACGGCGTGCTATTGTATGGGTGCCATTCACTTGAATGGTAATGTATGGATCAAATGCCTCTACGCCAAGGTAAGAAGATGAGTGACATGATCGCAAGATGTGAGCATGCGGTCGGGGAGAGTTAGCTTTGGTACGGCTATGTATGCATGCTTGCATGTGTATATGGTGCGTATTTAATTGTGGGTTTAAATTGTTATCGGGTAGTTTGATACGGAAGTATATGTATGGGTATACATATATGGAAGTATTTAAATTTACATTCTGCATATTTCATTATGGGTTTGGGCTAAAATGAAATTCTTATGTAGGTACACTAACAACGAAACGTGTAGCTCGACTAGTTACGTTGTATATGAGAGAACGTATGTATGCCACCGTGTCTACCACTAGAAACAAATTTTTCCTAAGTTTGTGAGGACGTACGGAACGAGCATGCATCATGATAATTATCATTCAAATAATTACATTGTTCCTCCCCTTATAAATTTCTTACTCGGTTATGTAACTCTTATCCATTATGGTCTTGTCTTACAAAAGTGTACATGTTGATGGTACCGATGGCAGCACCAATTGGAGTGAGAATTTCCTGATGGTTTTCGGAACACCTACCCTATTGGGAGAGTTTTGCGCTTTGCGGGGTACCATGAACCACCCCTCTTTCGGTGGAATGAAGTATACCTAGAGAGACTTGAGCCAACAGCTTGCACGGGCCCATCATGTAGTGATGGGTTTTTAGCATGAGGTGCATAATTTGAACAACCAACTGCACCCGATCCTTAGTAAGCTAGACGAAGATCCAGAAATGTTAGTAGAAGATGACGGCTGGGATGAGAAAGAAGTGGAGCCAGAGAATGAGGATGATCTTATCTCCGACCTCGACAGCGATCTTAATGAAGATTAGAGTCACCTAGTGACTAGTATGTTAACACGGTGCGAGTCCGATAAGTGATAAAGTTGGTGGTGTCATGTTGCGAGAATGAATTGTTATGCCTCTGTTTTTATTGCGAATTTGAGAATTTTCTCCAGTAATTTCAGTTTGGCATGATTATAAATTCATCTGCAATCTTATGGCATCCACCAATAATCGCTTATTGTTGCAACTTCACAGATGACGCGCACCCGAGCAGGAGCGGGTAGCAGTCATGATGGCAATGGTGATGACTTACCACCACCACCGCCGCCGTCTGCTCAGGAGTTCTTTGCTCAGTTCTTGGGGAGCCAAAGGACAATGGAAGAAGCTCTGTGCCTCATTGCGCAGAACACCGCTCGTGGCCACCCACAGCAACCAGGGGCCGAGCCAAATCAGCACAGTACATTCAAGGAATTTCTGGATACAAAGCCTCCTATCTTCAAGGTGGCTGAGGAACCACTACAGGCTGACGAGTGGCTCAATACCATTGAGCAGAAGTTTCGCCTGCTAAGAGTCACCGAGCATCTGAAAGCTGAGTATGCTTCTCATCAGCTGCAAGGACCAGCAGGGATCTGGTGGGCACATTTCTTGTCATTACTACCTGCTAATGCGTGAGTGACATGGGAACAGTTCAAGCTGGCTTTTAGGGGACATCATATTCCCCCGGGCCTAATGCGCATGAAAGCGGCTGAATTTATGAGGCTCACTCAGGGAACGAAGACTCTCACAGAATACATGCACACATTCAACAACCTGTCCAGATATGCTCCAGGTTTTGTGGATACTGAGGAGAATAAGATAGAGAGTTTCAAGCGAGGTCTGGGTACCAAACTGATGAAGACCATGGCCAATTCTAGGTGTGCCACATACAACGAGTTTATTAGTGATGCTCTGACCCAGGAAAACCACAATAACATGCATGCGGCTGCTAAGAGTCGCAAGAGGGCATTTGAGGCAGGTGCCTCCGGATCTTCACATGCAAGAGCGCCTATCACAACTAGGCCACAATTCCATCCACCTGCATCCAAGTTTAGGCCTCCACCATCTAAAGCTCAGAATAACAGACCACAGAAACCATTCCGTAAGGCATTCACTATTGCCTTACCAAAAGGGACTGGCAGTTAGGGAGCTCCACAGGACCTAGGAATAATCAGCCATGTTTCAACTACAACCAAATGGGTCATTGGGCCAAGGAATGCCCCCACCCCAAGAAGAATGGCAACCCAAATCAGAACAATCAGAGACAGGCAAACACAAGGGCACGTTCAGGATACGTGCATTATACCGTGGTTGAGGAAGTGCCCGCTGGAGAAGTTGTCACAGCTGGTATGTTTCTCGTCAACAAGCATCCCACTGTTGTTTTATTTGATTCAGGAGCTTCTCATTCCTTTATGAGTCAAGCATTCGCATCTAGGCATGATTAAGAAATAATTGAAGTAAGCAAAGGGGGGTTATAATATAAGTTCAGCAGGGGGTACTATTTCTACCAAAAAGATAGTAAAAAACGTGCTCATGTCTATACAAGGGAGGGAGTATACAACAGATTTGATAATATTGCCGGGGTTATCGATAAGTGTAATCTTAGGCATGAATTGGATGAAGGATCATGGTGTTCTCATTGACACTAGCACCCGTACTATTATGTTGAGAGAACCCACAGGAGGGAATGCTTTTCTAGTACCACTCTCCCACAATTTTGAACCCCAACATTTAGCCTGTGCTATCCAAACCACTACACTTTGTGATATCCCAGTGGTTTGTGAGTTTCCGGATGTATTTCTAGAGGAATTACTAGGCTTACCACCTAATAGGGAGGTGGAATTTAAGATTGAGTTAGTGCCAGGTACAGCACCCATATCAAGAAGGCCCTATAGAATGCCACCCAATGAGTTCGCAGAACTTAAGGTTCAATTACAAGATCTATTGGACAAGGGTCTTATCCAACCTAGCTCATCTCCATGGGGATGCCCGGCATTGTTTGTGAAAAAGAAGGACAAGTCACTGAGAATGTGTGTAGATTACAGACCACTCAATGATGTGACCATCAAGAACAAGTACCCATTGCCTCGCATCGACATCTTGTTCGATCAGCTAGCGAAGGCAAAGGTATTCTCCAAAATTAACTTGAGATCAGGCTACCATCAAATAAAGATCAGGCCAGAGGACATACCTAAAACTGCTTTTTCCACTAGGTACGGCTTATATGAGTATTTGGTTATGTCCTTCAGACTAACAAATGCTCCAGCCTACTTCATGTACCTGATGAATTCGGTATTCATGCCCGAGCTTGACAAGTTCGTGGTCGTGTTTATCGATGATATATTGATTTATTCGGAAAATGAGTCAGATCATGAAGAGCATCTAAGGATTGTCCTATCCAGATCGAGGGAGCATAAACTATACGCAAAGTTTAGTAAGTATGAATTTTGGTTGGGCAAGGTGCCTTTCTTAGGTCACATCTTATCAAGGGATGGAATCTCTGTAGACCCATCAAAAGTACAAGAGGTCATGGATTGGAAAGCACCAACTTTGGTTCATGAAGTTCGGAGTTTTCTAGGGTTAGCAGGATATTATCGTCGTTTTATTCCATATTTCTCCAAGATAGCTAAGCCCATGACCATACTACTTTAGAAAGATGAGAAGTACAAATGGACACCAGAATGTGAAGCAGCTTTTCACACCCTCAGAACTCTGTTGACTACAGCACCTGTGCTAGCACAACCAGACATTGAAAAGCCTTTTGATGTATTTTGTGATGCATCAGGCATAGGTTTAGGGTGTGTGCTTATGCAAGAAGGAAGAGTTATTGCATATGCTTCTCGGCAGTTGAGAAAGCATGAAGTCAACTACCCCACTCATGATTTAGAACTTGCAGCAGTGGTTCATGCATTAAAGATATGGAGACATTACTTGTTGGGCAATGTATGTCATATATATACTAACCACAAAAGTCTCAAGTATATCTTTACCCAACCAGAGCTGAACATGAGACAACGAAGATGGTTAAAGCTGATTAAGGATTACAATTTGGAAGTGCATTACCATCCGGGAAAAGCTAATGTAGTAGCAGATGCACTCAGTCAAAAGTCTCATTGCAACACTATGGAAGCATTATTGGAAGATGGATTCAACTTGTTACACCCTGCTGTACTACACAATATCACGATCAGTTGTTCACTTGAGAGCAAAATCATAGAGTTGCAGCAGACAGATGTAGGAATAAGTCACATCAAGAGAAAAATGCAAGAGCAAGAGACCAAGCATTTCAGATTGGATGAAAGAGGTGTGTTATGGTTTGAGGACCGACTTGTGGTACCAAAAGACCATGAGCTAAGGAACCAAATTTTAGATGAAGCTCACTCGTCCAAATTGTCTATCCATCCGGGTAGTAGTAAGATGTACCAAGATTTGAAAACCCGTTTTTGGTGGACTAAGATAAAGAAAGAGATCGCAGCCTATGTCGCTAGGTGCGATAACTGCAGTCGAGTAAAAGCTGTTCATATGAAATCTACCGGATTACTTCAGCCATTGCCTATCCCAGGTTGGAAATGGGAAGAAATCAGTATGGACTTTATCACAGGCCTTCCAATGACACCACAAGGTCATGATTCAATATGGGTTATTGTTGATTGTCTCACCAAGTCAGCACATTTTATACCCATGAACACATAGTATATAGTTGGGAAATACACTGAGATATATGTTTCCTAGATCGTGAGACTACATGGAGTACCCAGGACTATAATCTTAGATCGAGGACCACAGTTCATAGCTTGTTTCTGGGAGCACTTAGACCAGGCTTTGGGAACCAAGCTAATCAGAAGTTCTGCATATCATCCACAAACTTCAGGACAGACAGAGTGAGTAAACCAAATCCTAGAAGATTTTCTTAGAGCTTGTGTTATATCTTCAAAAGGTTCATGGGAGAAATGGTTACCTTTAGCTAAGTTCTCCTATAACAACAGTTATCAAGCAAGTATCAAGATGGCTCCATTTGAAGCCTTGTATGGCCGAAAATGTAGAACTCCGTTGAATTGGATTGAGCCCGGTGAAAGGAGATACTTTGGTATTGACTTTGTCAATGAAGCTGAAGAGCAAGTACGTGTGATCCAATAACATATGAAGGCAGCTCAATCGAGACAAAAGAGTTATGCCGATAAAAGAAGAAGACCACTGACTTTTGAAGTGGGTGACTATGTGTACTTGAAAGTATCACCCATGAAAGGCGTGAAGAGATTTGGGATGAAAAAGAAGCTTTCACCAAGATATGTGGGACCATACAAGATTGTGGAACGAAAGGGAATGTTGCTTATAAGTTACAACTTCCACCAGAAATGAGTGCAATCTTTGATGTCTTCCATGTTTCTCAGTTGAAGAAATATCTTCGAGTACCTAAAGAAGCTATTGCACCCACCAACGTGCAGCTTCAATCGGATTTGACCTATGAGGAAAAGCCAATTTGAGTATTAGAAGAGATGGAAAGAGTAACACGAGTAAGATCATTAAGTTCTATAAGGTGGTGTGGAACAATCATAGTGAACAAGATGCTATGTGGGAACGAGAGGATTATTTACGAGAGGTTTATCCCACCTTTTTCCAAGAGTGGTAGGTCTTGCAAATCTCGGGACGAGATTTTTATAAGGGGGAGGGGCTGTAACACCCTAGGTGTTAGCCTTGCATAACTTGACTTGCATAGCATGAGCATGATCATCAAGCATTCATATATATGCATTTACACTTGAAACATTCAATTGAAACATGTGCAACATTTCTTAGTATTTCATGTTTTCATATGAATATGCATATGATTATGAGTGTATACATGTAAGTAGTTGATGTGAGTCACTAAAACATATTAGCTACACTTATGATGACTAGTGGAACAATGTTCATGAAGATCATTTTGTCTAATCAAGTACTTAAGTGATGCTATGTGTGTTGAACTGGAAAGCTTTATGTGCAACTAATGTATGAAATGATTGTGTGACCTTATAAATAGCTTGAACATGTTTAGAGTGTCATTATGAGCAACTTTGGTAGTCATGGCTAGGGCTAAATGAGTCACTAAGTCATAGTTCATGTATGAGTCATCTTTTTAAGGAAGCATGTTTGACCAAGTTGGAACTAAGTGCTAGGGACCTTGCATGGAGGAGGTCATTAAAACAAAGTTGTAGTGTTTGACAAGGGGAACAACTTTTATTTTTGGGTCATTGACTGATTTAGCTTCTAACATGCTTGAATTGGGATCACAAAAATCATCAAATCCCTGATTTCAACACTTAGCAATTTTTGCTAAGTCCTTTGTGACTGATAGACTGACAAGCCGATCTTGGGGGTGATCTAACTCAGTTTCGGTTGCGAATTGGCATGAGATCCTTGAACAAGAAATGAAGCTGGTACATAGGGCTACAAAAGTCGTGTAGATCATTTATGTTTTGGAGTTACGGATTAGCGGTTAAATGGACGGGAAAACTCGTTGTCAGGCTCGGCTTTGGAATTAACTGATGAACTGAATCGCTGGTTTCAGTGGCCGACCGACTCAGAACCGAGCCGCCACGTGGAGCCAGCGGCTGGCCGCGCGTCACCGGCGCCCTGCCCAGCGCGGCAAAGGTAGGCCAGCGCACGCGTTAAGACCCCCAACACCCGCCCGCACTAAGCCACACTCGCCATTTCCATTTCTCTGCTCCACCGTCGCCGTAGCGCTCGCCCGCAGCAGCCGCCGCAGTGCCGAGCGTCCGCCGTCGCCATTCTCGGCACCGGCTGATCTCCGCCTCGCCATCCACCACCACAACCACTCCACCGTCCCCTCCGTGATTCACCACGTCCACCCGTGCTCTTTGACCGCATCGGTAAAGCCTCTACACCGCACACGAGCTCGTCGGAGCTCCGCCACCGAGCCCGTCGTTGTGGCCACGCCATTTCCGTCCACCATTCTTGGTGTTTTCTTGTGCGCTAGGTTCTCCATGGTCGGTAGATGCTCGTACAGGCATTTGATTGGGTCACCGTGGTCACCACCGGTGTAGCGCCGTCGTTCCGCCCCGCCGAGCCGCCATGGCCGCCGCCATCGTCGCTAGCGCCGACGAGAGGTCCCACCAAGTAGTCCAATCGACGCGTTAGGTCACGGGGATCACCTAGTGAAGATGTCATTACCGGCGAGTTCGCCGTCGGCGAGCTTTGGCCGTGCCACCGCCACGCAGCGTAGCTGCCCTGTTTCGGGTCAATGACGCGTGGGGTCCTCTGACCAGCGGGTCCCACCGGTCAGCGACAGCAGTGTTGAGGGCTAGTTCAAATATTCCAGATTTGAGTGTGTTTTGTAATTTTTAGATCTCCAGTTTGGTAGCTTCAAAAATTGTGAAATAAATTTGGTAGTGTTCCTTAGGAAGTGTAGTATTTAAGAAAAATATGATCCTTGCACTTACAGTAGAAATTTTAGAAGATTTAAATGGAGATTTGAAATGTGTTTTTGAATGCATGTAAACTTGTTTATTTTATATCTAGAGTTCCTGTGCTCCAAAAATTATGAAATTTTTGTGGTAAACTATTCTTGACATGTATGAGCTCTGGAAAAAAATTTGAGGACCAGTGCATGCATAGATTTTAGTTATAGATTTTTCTTTTATAAATAGATAATCCTTGTATGAATTTTTATAAATTATTTATGAATCCAATATTCATGAAATTTGTTGGAGGTTATCCTAGTAGTATATGGATGCTAAGAAAAATAGGAAATCTGTTGCTTAACACTTTTCAATAGGGTTTTCTATTTATGCTATTTCAAGCCTAGCTGCCTTGTCATTTTTGTATAGGATGTTTTACTTGGTAAAATGGCATGAAACTTTTACAGTAGTCTATTGGTAGCACTAGGAAGCCACTGTAGTTTTCTGAGAAATTATGATGCATATTTGGTATATGTTTATTATTTAACCTAAGTATCTTAGTAAATTGATAAAGGCATTTAAATAAATAGTTTGGGCATGGCCATTATGTTTTCTTGAGTGTAATTGATGTCCTTGTACTGTTGGTATGATTGGTGAAGTCAAATTTGGAATGTTTATATGCAATAGAAATATCGTTGCTTTATAATTCGGGAGAGAAGAGTTTTCGAACCGATTCTGTGGTTTAGAATGTTGCGTAGTCAAAATGATGGTTGCTGTAAAAATGGTTAATAATAAAGTTGTAGGTAACTTCATCTATATTGTGTTAAAATTTCAGAGCCATAGGTCAAACATTTTAGGATTTATAGCTGTTTAAAGTTAGCATTTCCGAATTGCTTGCTCTCTGGAATTTCTGGACAGCGCTGGATTGATTGTCTGTTTTGGTTAAGATAAATTGTGAATTAGCTTTTGGTGATTAAATAAGAGTTGTAGACAATTTTATAAGATTTCTAGAAAGTCTAATATCACAACATTTGGATAAGTAGAACTTTAGTTATAAGTAAAATAAGCAGCTGCTATTTTGTGTGTAGTGAATGATTTGTAAATGTGTTTGATTAAGTAATCAAGAAGAGATATGCACCTACTCGGTAAAATATGATGCATTTGTTAACACCATGCTATTAAGAATACTTATACGAATGCATTCATCATGTGTCATCATTTTATACTTGTACGCATGTATGCATTCGCAATATCTTATGCCATATTCATGCATCTAGGATCGGAGGAAGAAATAACGTAGCTGGAATTCGACGAAGTAGAGGAAGGGGACCAGCAAGAGAATCCTCAAGTCACAGCTCCCGAAGATGAGGAGCAGAATCCTGAAGAGCTTCCGGAGTGTCCTGATCACCGCCCTACTTCCTTTCTACGAGGCAAGCCCCGGAGCATTCTAAGTCTCCCTAGTATTTTACAAATGATTACTTAAGTATTTATGATTGATGCATTAGGTTATAAGAGTTGAATGGAACCACTTGATGCATTTAAATTCCTTGTCCAGATATTACACCTTTAACCGGGATAGGTCTAGGATCGATCATATGCTTAGCCATGGTTAGACCGGTAGAAGTCAGGTGATGTCCTGTCACCTGCGAGATATAGGTGGATATCGGAGCACGGTTGGCTATATTTGCTATCGTGGAACAGAACCATGGGGTAAAAGAAAATCGAGGCCGGGCGGAGTCTATGCGTAGGATGACTCATGTGATTCCGTCTGAGCCGATTAAGGACCGTAACGTTGTTGGTGCTTCTGACAGGATTGAACGCATGTCTATCACTTAGCTGGCCGGATAACTCGTTCCGACCGCGAAGTCAAGTAGCTCAACTCAGGCCGGGACCCGTTCTGTTGTGCGCTCCTTGCGGGGGGCGATCATACTAAGACCAAGGGCAGGCTAGGCCTAAACGTCCTGGCATCTAGTGTCCCAGATTGTGCGGCGTGGTACGGACCCGCGAAATGTGTACCTGAGTAGTACCAAAGGTGACCTAAGGCTGCCTTCGCGCGGTATGCCTGGGTTTGTGTTAGGAATAAATTCACCTGGTTGAAATCGATTGAATCGCCGTCTCTCCGGATAGTAAGAAACTTGGCTAGTCCCAACATCATAGTAAGCGTGCTATGGAACATGATGGTTTGGATGAATATGGAATTGCAATACCGCTATGGTTACTATTGTATGCTTTTAAATGGATATACCACATGTTTGGCATGGGATAGTTGCTAATCTAGAGATGGATAGTTATAATTAACCTGATATTGGAACCATAATTGTATAGCTAAGTTAATCGCTTTTATGCAAAATGTTGTCAAGCTATCCCCACTTATATACACCTTGCATAATCCTTGGAGTCATTTTATTTCGGTTTATGATGGTAAGTCTATTTGAGTACCTTCTCGTACTCGTGGTTTTATTTCCCATGTTGCAGATGGCACTGTGTATCATGGTTATTGCAAGAGTTGCTTCTATCCCGCTGTGGATGAGGAGTAAGCCTTGGGTAGGCTTCTTATTAATCCTTCTACATGCTTTTGTGGACCGTGATCGTATTTTGGCACTGTACTAAACTATGTTGGAAACTTTACTTTCAAACTTAATTTGCTTCCACTTTTATCTATCAAACTCGGTTTGTAATAACTAGGTTTCATACTCTGATGATGAAAATGTATCTGTGAACTTTATGTAATATGTGGCATGTATGTTGAATCATGTACGATCTTGGTTGTTGTAAATCGTTTATCGAGACCCGTCGTTGTACTCGACGGACTACCGGGTTTATATGGGTTCAAGTATGATAGTGCGACCGCTTGCGAGATGCCATTGTACTTGTACTCTTATAAATTGGTTGGTTCTACGACAGTGCCCATACTAGGATTCGGTCAAATTCGGGACATACACCTGTTGTTTGGGAGGCTTGCGCCATGGCACCCACGATGATGACCCGATTACCTTGGTCAGAGCACCCGATCATTTTCGACGAAAGTGACCAACCCGAACACTCGATCGACGTCGGTAGGTTTCCCTTGGTTGTCAGCGTAGTTCTCGAGACTGTCTCGCGCCACTAAGATCTTCATGGACAAAGGAAGTGATTCCAATCTGATATATTGGGATACTTTTGAAAGAATAAAAATCAACATAGACAAATTGCGCCCACCAAGAGGTCCGATCACTGAAATAGTACCAGGGAGACAGGTGATGCCTCTCGGTGTCATAGATCTATAGGTCATGTTCGGTGAGGCGGCAAACTTAACCAGGAGATACTCTCCTTTGAGGTTGTGGATTTTTGGGACACCTATCATGCCGTCCTTAGTATACCGTGTTTCGTTAAATTCATGGCTGTCCCTCACTATGCGTACCTAAAGATGAAAATGCCAGGTCCCAAATGTATCATCATGATCTCTAGGGATCTTCAAAATGCCTATCAATGCGATCTACTCGCTATCGAGAACGCGGTCCAAAACTTGGATTTGGTGCAGCGTGAGCTGGACTATGTCCTCATGCAAAGACAGGACTCGGGGGCTCCAACGCCAGCGCCACCGCGCCTCGATTTCCAACTTCCACCTCCCAAAGAAAAAAGGCTACCACCAACCCAATTCACGCCCTCGGAGCCAACCGTGGCCCCATCATTCACGCCTAGGGAAGATTTGAGGAAGGTCTGCTTGGAGAAAGCAGATGCGAGTAAGACCACGAACATCGGGAGGAGCCTGAACCAGGCACAGCAAGACAAACTCATCAAATTCCTGATTGACAATTGGGACATATTCGCCTAGAAACCCTCAGACATGTTGAGAATCCTGAGAGAGATCACTGAGCATTCCCTAAGAATCTCGGCCGACACTAAACCGGTCAAGCAACACTTGAGATGGTTCGATGATGAAAGGGGCAGGGCTATAGAAGAAGAAATAGCCAAGCTCCTCGACACGGGCTTCATCAGGGAGGTCCTACATCCAGACTAGCTTGCAAACCCTGTCCTAGTGCCCAAGAAGAATAACAAGTGGAGAATGTGTGTTGACTATATGAGCCTTAACAAGGCATGCCCCAAGGATCCTTACCCCTTGCCCTGTATAGACCAAATCATCGACTCCACTGCGGGATCAGAACTACTCTGTTTCCTCGATGCTTACTCCGATTATCACCAGATCTGGATGAAAGAGTCCGACCAACTAGCTACTTTGTTCATCACCCCGATCAGAGCATACTGCTATGTCACCATGCCGTTCGGGCTAAAGAGCGCGTGGGCTACTTACCAGCGCTGTATCAAGTGCTTCCTCCATGAATAGATCGATAGAAATGCCAAAGCTTACATCGATGACATCGTCATAAAATCATCAAAAGCTGGGAACCTATTTCAAGATCTCTCGGAGACCTTCATCAACCTTTGAAGGTTCAAGATCAAGCTTAACCCAGAAAAGTGTACCTTTGGGGTACCATCCGGCAAACTACTCGGTTACATTGTATCGGCTTGTGGGATTGAAACCAATCCAATAAAGTTCAAAGCCATCCTTGATATGGGACCTCCTCGAGCATTAAGGGACCCCAAAAGCTCATGGGTCGCCTAGCTTCCTTAAGCCAATTCATCTCTAGGCTGGTGATGGACCCTAGAGGCTCAAAAAGCCTTCGACGATATCAAGGACTTCCTCACCAAACCCCCCATCTTGGTGGCTTCACATGAAGAAGAGCCTATACTCCTATACGTCGTAGCTACCATTCAGGTGATCAGTGTGGCAATAGTTGTAGAGAGAAAGGAAGAAGGCCACATTCAGGCCATTCAGTGACCGGTATACTTTATTAGTCAAATACTAGCCAAGAGCAAAACTCGCTACCCACATATCCAGAAGATACTCTATGGGGTGTACTTGGCAAAGAAGAAGCTGGTCCACTTCGATGCCCCGATTACCGTGGTCACCTCCTTCCCGCTAGGAAAGATCATCAACAATCAGGACACGACCGGACAGATCGCCAAATGGGCCTAGAACTTATGGCGTATGGCATCACTTATGTGCCACGCACATCTATAGAATCCTAGGCCCTAGCAGACTTTGGTGCCGAATGGACAGAAGCACATGTCAAACCGGCCGCAACCAACTTGGAGTACTGGAGTATGTACTTCAATGGATCTTTGATGCTATAAGGAGCATGAGCAGGAGTTGTCTTGGTCTCCCCCAATGGGAACCGAATGAGGTACGTGCTCCATCTAAGTTTCAAGGGTGCTACCAATAACATAGCAGAGTGTGATGCCCTGCTCCATGGACTGCGCACCACAGTCACCCTTGGGGTCAGAAGACTTGTCGCTTCAGGAGACTCTGAAGTTGTCGTCGGGCAAGTAATGAAAGCCTCAACGTGCCATGACCACAAGATGGAAGCCTATTATGCTGAGGTCAGAAAAATCAAGGCTAAATTCGATGGACTTGAGCTACGCCATATCCCTCGAAGGGATAATGAAGAGGCTAATAGCCTTGCTAGAATTGTCTCAACTCGAGACACGCCCCCCGGCGGCATGTTCCTCGATGAGCTTACAAAACCCTCGGCATGCTGGGAAGTTGAAACTCAACCTCTCCCTAAGCCGAGCGCACTCAACATCATCAAGGCCATAGGTTCTAACCCAGACTAGGCGCAGGAACTCATCGACTATCTATGACACGGCATCCTCCCTATCAACAGGGACAAAGTCAATCGAGTATGTCGGAGAGCTAAATTCTATGTTATGAGGGATGACGAAATCCATCATAAAAGCCCAAGCAGAATCTTGCAATGGTGCATACCCATAGAAGACGGGATAAAGCTCTTACAAGATATACACTAGGGGGCTTGTGGCCACCACACAGCCCCGAACACCTTGGTGGGTAAAGCCTTTCGACAATGGTTTTACTGGCCCACCACGGTTAAGGATGCACAACCTATTGTGAGGACTTGCAAGGGATGTTAGTATTTTGCCAAGCAAAAATATGTCCCCTCTCAAGAACTCCAAATGATCCCGATCACGTGGCCCTTCGCCACCTGGGGACTCGACCTCATCGAAAAACTCCCGCCTGCCCCCGTTGGCTTCGATCACTTGTTTTCATGATTGACAACTTCACCAAGTGGATTGAGGCCAAGCCTATAGCTAAAGCTAGCCCAGGAGGCAGCCGTCGAGTTCATCAGGGAGGTTATAAACCGGTATAGGGTCATGAACATGATCATCACTAACAATGGCACCTAGTTCACGGGAAGCGTGTTTATCAACTTCTATGATGAAGAATAGATCAACGTAAGATGAGCTGCAGTGGCACATCCCAAGACTAACGGTCAGGTAGAAAGACCAATGGTCAGGAATTTGAAGAAGTTCGAGGGTAGATGGGTCAAGGAGCTTCAGACAGTCTAGTGGGGCCTATGGACCACACCTACCAGACCGACTGTTAGCGGTGCTTAACTCACATTTCTACCGCCAATATTTAAACAAAATAAAACAAATATGAATGCCAAAACTTAGAATTAGGGTTTATAACTCACATTTTCCATGAGTTTTGGTATATACATGTTTTGCAGGACAATATGTGAAAATGTACCAAAATGCGCAATCGAGAAGGCGCATTGAAGCAAAAATAGAAGCAAAGCCCAACCAAACCTCAGAATTGGGCCAGAACACCAGTGTGGGAGCCATCCAGGCCCAGCCGGCAACCCACCAGAGCAAGATGGTGGTGACTGGTGAAAGGTCCTTGTTTGGTTTTGGTAATTGAGTGACAACCTAGGTGGACTAATTGTGTTTACGTGAGATACACAGGTGATTAGTCCACAGGTACATGTGTGTGAGCAACATATGCTATGAAGGTGACAATGGCTTGGAGATGTTGCAAAACTCACACATATGATGATGAAGGAGCTTAAATGCACATGAGACATGACATTGAGTCATGTGATCAAGGTGGAGAAGATCAAGACAAGACTTGGCTTGATGGACCGGTTGCAAGCGTGAAGGGCAAGTCAAAGGCTTTGGAGTGATGGACCGCGTGGCGGTGAAGCTTGAGCAAGACTTGGCGCCGATGGACGATAGCAACGGTGAAGAGCAAGTAGAGTCAAGATCGATGAACCAATATGATCATGTGATGATATGAAGTGGATCATATCATTGTTGATTGTGTTGGTGCATGTGTTGCATCGACATTGAAGGAGATGGAATGGAATGCGCAAGGCAAAGGTATAACCTAGGGCATTTCATTTCACCGGTCATGGGTGTGTAGAGAAGTTTATGATCGGGTTTAGGATAGATGGCCGTACTATCAAGAGAGGCAAACTTGTTTGCATATCGGTCATCTAGTGCCACTCGAGTGATCTAACTTTGCATTGTCGCTAGGATCGAGTGGCGTGGCAAGTTGAGTGGCTAACATCCTTTGGGAAATGATTGTGAAAATGCTAACACACGTACACATGGTGGTGTACACTTGGTGGTGTTGGCACATTTACAAAGGAGGTGGTGTTTGCGAGGGTGAGATGGGTTTGGGTCCCTCTCTCCCTCCCCGAAAGCTTGCTTCGGCGAGGATTGATGCTTTCGGGAAAATAGAATGCCTATTTTCTATTGCACGGATGCAAGTTCTTGTGGTTAGCACATTGGAGCAAGGGTGATGAAGTTAGAAGTGAAAATGAGTTAGTCGCGAAGATCTTTGGCGTCGGTCAACCGACCGGACGCTAGATCTGAATGCACCGGATATTTGGCAGAGCAGTCGCGTCCGGTCAGTCGACATACGATGACGCAGAAGCCGGAGTGTGACCGGAAGCCGGGCTGCGTGCGATCCGATTATGTGACGGACGCGTCCGGTCGAGGTCGTGGTACTTTACTAGAAACGACCGGACGGCTGGGGTTCGAGTGTCCGGTCGGTTGAAAGTCGCCTGCGTCCGATCAAGTCAAATGACCGTTGAACCGGGACACGTGGCCGTCATGGCGCGGCCGGACGCCGAGGGTCAGCGTCCGGTCAACACGATCAAGCGCCCGGTCGGCCCGACCGCTGCCTGATGAAGGGGTAATGGCTAGTTTAGCCCTTGGGGCTATAAATAGAAGTGGCCCTCGGCCATGGCTGGTGATGAGCACCTCAAGGGACTTAGTGTCCATGCTTGTGAGTGTGCTTGGGAGCCCTCCATCACACACATACTTGATAGCGATCATCTGATTGTGTGAGTGAGCGATTCTAGTGCGATTGCATCGTGAGGTTGCATCGAGTGGCACTAGGTGATCGAGTTGCGAGCCGGTGGTGCTTGTTACTCTTGGAGGTTGCCACCTCCTAGATGGCGGCTTAGTGGTGGTCTCCATCAAGCGCGCGCAAGAAGCTTGTGTGGCGCTCGGAGAAGTGCTTGTGAGGGGCATTGTGCTGCGCCCATGAGCCATGAAGAGCAACTCTAGTAAAGCATGTCATTGAGCTACCCTCACTCAAGGGGTAGGTTCTTGTGGCGCCCGACGTGCGGGCTTAGCGGGTGATGCTAATTAGTTGCCGAACCACCAAGTGAGTGGTCGACACAATGGGGACTAGCGTGTTGGCAAACACGTGAACCTCGGGAGAAAAATCATCGTGTCAACCTTGTTCTTCCCATTGGTTTGCATCCCCATTACACAAGCTTGCAATTACTTTTATACATATTAAGCTTGTGTAGTTGCTCTTGTAATTAGATAGCTTGTGTAGCTTGCTAATTACCTTCTTGCTTGTGTAGCATAGAAGTAGCTCCCTTGCGTGGCTAATTTGGTTTTAGTAACCTTGTTAGTCACATTGCTTAGTTTGTAGCTAAGTTCTTGCGCTCTCTAATTAGGCATTGGTTGCCTTGTTATTGAGCATTGCTAGTGAGCATAGTTAGCTTTGTGCTTTTTGCTTACTAGCATGTGTTGGAGCTCCCTTGTTGCTTAAAGTACTAGTGGCATAGGTTTGTGTGACCTTGCTCCTAGAATTGTTTAGGAGAGCTCTAGCTAGCCCGGCACCTTAGTTGCATAATTAGTATCTTTGTAAGGTGCTAGTGAGCATATATAGAGGGGTGTAGTCTTGGCTAGACCGATTGTTTTAATTCCACATTTATATCGGTTAGCCGACGTGATTAATTTTAGAAAATACTATTCACCCCCCTCTAGTCCGCCATCTCGACCCTTTCAACTGGGCTGGCCCAGGGTGCGGCTGCACCCATGGTGCAAGCACACCGCTCGGTCCCACCTTGCTCTGGCGGTGCATTCAATGCTGGGGGAGGCGGTTGCATGTGGTGCTTTCCTAAAATACAAGCAAACCGACCTCCTCTAAGCCTATATAAGAAGACCGCCTCTCCACATTCAACATCATCATACACTTTGGAGAAGAAGAAGAAGGGCTACACACATTCCATTAGCTTCTAGCTAGACTAGAGTAGGGAGTGAGAGAGGAAAGAGTTGGAGGAATAGTGGAGTAGCGGTACCTTCTACCTCTTGTACTCGGCGAGCCTTGTACCTCGGGTGGATGGAGTGCCAGACTTGTCGGCCCCCTCTACACTTGTACCTCTATGTTCGTCTTACTACTTGGAGTAAGAAGTTTGTGTTCATCTTTTGGTTTTGATCCCTTAAGTAAAGTTATCATTGTTGCTACTTACTTGTGGGTTCGTCGTCCGTCCTCGTGGTGGGTAGTCTAGTAGAGGACTCCTGATAAAGACAAAAGTTCCTAGCCAATGCTAGAGTAGGAACTGTTAGCGTAGACGTGGTGTCTAAGCTACACGTTACCTTCGTTTGCCTCGTATCCTACGGTTGAGGGGTAGGCGATAGGTGGTGATAGCCCTGTCCATCCTTTGTAACCCCCCACATTCGTGTATGGCATAGAGCTATATGCCAATATCGCCTGACAGATCAGGTGCACTCCGTTGCCATAAGTGAGTTTGTAGTAGCAAAGTTATCTTCGCTTAAGGTTTCTACCCTTAGAAGAATCTCACTACCCAAGTTACCATTCACCTTGTTCTCCTAGGTAAACTAGCCAAGAGACTACTTACACCTCCGTTCCTTTAGGAAAATACGATACCCTGAATACTTCCGGGTGAAGTGCTACAACGGTACTTCCGTGTGCTTGTGGACTTTTTTGCTTACGCTAAGAAGCACCAACAAGCAATTCGGGCCTTTGTTTTTACCTTTCTTTTCTTTTTACTCTTTTTCAATGGAGCAACCTACCATTCAAAACCTTTCTGCTCCCAAGGGCAAGTTCGTAGAACCTCCACAATCCTTGAAGCCAATCACAGCTTCGTGTTACAAACTCCGCCCTAGCTTCATAGCCATGGTTTGGGAACAAGCCTTCTTGGGGTTGGATTATGAAAACCCCTACCATCACTTAAGGGAGTTTGAGCAACTCTGTGCTTGCCTGACCATTTTAGGCATGTCACAAGAAACTCTTCGGTGGAAGTTGTTTCCTTTCTCACTTGATGAGAGGGCGAAACAATGGTACGCCCACAACATAGGGAAGGTAGCTGGAGATTGGGAAGAACTAAGGAACAGATGCTGTCTTGCATTCTTCCCTATATCCTGAATCACTACCCTATGACAAGAGATCCTCAGCTTCCAACAAAAAGAGAAGGAATCCATAGGTGCAACTTAGGAAACATTCTCAATTTTAACAAGATCTGGTCCAGACTTGTCTATACCCAACCATGTGCTTTTACAACATTTCTGGTTAGGGCTTAGCAAGGAATCTGCCATATAGCTCGATATAGCTGCCGAAGGTTCGTTTACCCATAAAACCACAGCGGAAGGAGAAGCTCTCCTAAACTGCATTATGGAGAACACTCCCTCGCTAGAACCCATCCACGTAGAGCCCGAGCTGAGCCACGAGGAAGTCTCTTCGGCTGAGGCCGAACCCATAACATCCCTAGAGAGACCCTCGCTTGAACCAGAAGATTCGAAGGAAGGTTTCCATCCTTCGGACCTACCATATTTCGAGGATGAGTTTTTTAAAGATTTTAGAAATACCTTGAATTATGCTTGCCAAAAGAGGCCACCAGTCCCTATCACTCCTTGCGATCCTCTGGACAAAGAACTTCTTAGGGAATCCATCAAGGAGTTGACCACTGTCATGAGTAGTGAATGGGTAGATGAGGGAGAGCTTTCTTCTGAACAAATTCATATTCACGCCCCTCCCTACCTTTCCATTGTAAAATCCAAGGGAATTGGATGGATATGTTGTACAATCCTATGGTAGGGGCAAATCTCATGTCCTCATCCTATGCACATGCCTACTTAGGCAACGAACCCCATGCCCCTACCCACAAAACTCTGAGACTTGCCCCAAGATCTAGCTTGGAAAGTAAAGGGGTCCTGCATGATGTACGCCTGCATTTGGACAATACCGTTCTGGTCCTTGATTTCCAAGTTTTTGATCTTCAGGAATTTGACGTCTTGATAGGGCATCCCCTAGAAAAGCTCTTCATCAACCCACCAAAAATAGGGGATTTGGACGTAAAGTTGGGGAGAGATACTTTTACCATTCCTATCACTCAAGTTAAAAACTCAGTGGCAGAATCTCTCTCCTATCCCAACTTGCCCAAGGAAGTTATGTCTGTTTTACCCTTCGAATCTCTAGAGTTGTCATTAGAAAAGGATGCAAAACTCTTTGTAGAAGAAGAGGATGACTTAGGAGAAACCATAGATCTTCCCACAGAGGAAGTACCGACACAACCTGCGGTTGAGCGAAAACCCCTACCCGCTGGTTTACGCTATACTTTTCGAAATGGCGACAAAAACACTCCTGTAATCATTAGAGATAAGCTTTCTGATGAGGAGACATCCAAACTCATCACCATTTTAGAGAAACATAGGTCAGTCTTTGGGTATTCCTTGCAAGATCTCAATGGGATTAGCCTGACTCTCTATACCCATCGCATTCCGATTGACCCTTCGAGTACACCATCTTGAGAGCCTCAGCATAGGCTCAATAATGCGACGCGGGAAGTCGTGAAGAAGAAAGTCCTCAAACTTCTTCATGCTGGGATTATTTATCCCAGACCACATAGTGATGGTTCCAAAGAAAGGAGGAATGATGGTCGTTGAAAACAATAAAAACGAGTTAATTCCACAACGAACCATCACAGGATGGAGAATGTGTATTGATTACCAGAAACTCAACACGACAACAAAGAATGACAACTTCCCAGTACATTTCATTGATGAAATGTTAGAGCGGTTGGTGAAGCATTCTTTCTTTTGTTTTCTCGATGGGTATTTGGTATATCATGAGATTCCCATCCACCCCGATGATCAAAGCAAGACAACATTTACATGCCTATATGGAATCTACGCTTATCGCAGAATGTCGTTCGGGTTGTGTAATGCACCCTCATCATTTCAATGGTGCATGATGTCTATTTTCTCAGACATGATAGAAGAAATCATGGAGGTTTTCATGGATGATTTTTTATTCTATGGCAAAACCTTTCACCATTGTCTAGAGAACCTAGACAAAGTCTTGCAAAGATGCCAAGAGAAGGACCTGGTACTTAACTCAGAAAAGTGCCACTTTATGGTCCGTGAAGGCATCGTTCTAGGGCACCTTGTGTCCAAGAGGGGGATAGAGGTAGACAAGCCTAAAATAGAGGTTATCGAGCAGCTACCGCCCCCATGAATATCAAAGGAATCCATAACTTTCTAGGTCATGCAGGGTTCTATAGGCGGTTTATTAAGGATTTTTCACAAATCACTAGACCCCTCATGAACCTGTTAGCTAAGGATGCACCCTTTGAGTTCATAGATGAGTGCTTAAGTGCTTTTCACACTCTCAATAAAGCATTCATCTCAGCGCCAATCATCGAACCACCTGATTGGTCGTTGCCATTCGAGATCATGTGTGATGCTAGTGACTATGCTGTTGGTGCGGTCCTTGGCCAAACCAAAGATAAGAAGCATCATGCAATCGCATACGCTAGCAAAACACTGATGGGAGCACAACTTAACTACGCTACCATAGAAAAAGTGCTCTTAGCAGTCGTTTTTGCTATCGACAAGTTTAGGTCTTACTTAGTGGGTGCAAAAGTTATCGTTTATACTGATCATGCTGCACTTAAATATTTACTCAATAAGAAAGACGCTAAACCTAGATTAATAAGATGGGTTCTCTTACTCCAAGAATTTGACCTTGAGATAAAATATAAAAAGGGAGTAGAGAACACTATCGCCGATCATCTATCGTGTTTGCAAGTCACTAACATGCAGGAGCTACCAATAAATGACTTCATGGGTGATGACATGCTACTAAAGGTGATGGACACAAACCCATGGTACGCAAACATCAGGAACTTCATGGTTTTAGGATACGTACCACCGGGCGAAAACAAAAGGAAGCTGCAAGCAGAAAGCAGACGTCACCTTTGGGACCCATACCTGTACAGGGTATGCTCTGATGGCCTATTGAGGAGATGTGTACCAATGGAAGAAGGATTGCAAATCATCGAGAAATACCATGTAGCACCGTACGGAGGTCATTACGGAGTATTTCACACACAAACCAAAATCTAGTAGTGCGGGTTCTTCTGGCTGATGATGTACGAGGACACCAAGGAGTTCATCCGAAGGTGTTAGAAATGCCAGCTGTAAGGTGGCATTATAGCTCGCAATGCAATGCCCCTCGACTACAACCTACAAGTGGAGATCTTCGATGTTTGGGGCATTGACTTCATGGGGCCATTCCAAAAGTCCCATGACAGCGAGTACATCCTCATCATCGTTGACTACGTGTCAAAATGGGTAGAAGCTTTACCCTACAGGGCTGCTGATGCCAGGCATGCAAGGAAGATGTTTCATGAAGTAATCTGCCCTCACTTTGGAACACCACGAATGGTGATAAGCGACGGAGGATCCCACTTCATCGACAAAACCTTCAGGGCCTTCCTAAAAGAACTTGGTGCCAAGCACAACATCGCCACCCCGTACCACCCCCAAACAAACAATCAGGCAGAAACCTCAAATAAATAGATCAAAAATATCCTACAGAAAATGGTCAATGCAATAGGAAAAGGATGGAAAGATAAGCTACCTCATGCACTTTGGGCATACAGGACAGCTTACAAAGCTCCCATTGGCATGTCGCTGTTCTAGCTCGTATATGGGAAAAGCTGCCATTTACCAGTTGAGCTTGAACACCGAGCTCACTGGGCTATAAAGAGCTGGAACATGGATGTGAAGCTAACCGACATAAATCGTCAGAAACAAATTGCCGATCTAGAAGAATGGCGAGAGAAGGCGTACCACAGTGCCAAGCTCTACAAAGAAAGAACTAAGAGATGGCACGATCATCGAATGCAATACAAAGAATTCAAGGAGGGAGATAAGGTCCTTCTGTTCAACTCTCGAGTCAAACTCTTCGGTGAAGGAAAACTAAGAAGCAAATGGCAAGGACCGTACATCGTCATCAACACTTCGCCACACGGTGCGATCACCATTCAGGACAATGACGGTAACATTTTCAAAGTTAACGGTCAACGTTTAAAACTTTCCTAAAGCCTTCCTATAACACTAACTTAGAAATAGATAGAATATATTTAATTGCTTTTGATAAATTTATGCAAAACTTATGAAAATTTCAAAAATTAATTATGCTAACATATTCTTCCATTTACTTAAAATGTGAAAATTTGCTTTATCTTCTTAAGCAAGTCATCATGGTAAAATGACCTTTATGCCCTTACTGGACAAACCATGATTCTTGCTCAATCTTGCTTGATACATGATTGATCACATGATCTTCCACTCTTAATTATAAGATAAAGTGAAATTTGAATATTCTTGAGTCAACTTGATCAAAGTGCATCTTTGCCCTATCACGCTGTGATACTGTTGAATCATAATCTGACACCAGCATCACTAGGATCCCCACATATGCATGTGCACCTAGACAAAATCCTAGGCCAGGAGGAGCACCTGGGGGTGTGGGCGCACCACCCCTGGCTCCGCTAGCTCCCAATCTTCTCGTGCATCTTCTTGATCCTCGGTGTATCGTAGCCATGGCAGTGCTTGGTTTGTTTCCATAGTGGTAGAGGCCTGAACTCCTATATAAACCACCCCCATGGTCTCCCCTCCTCTCACACCAAGCTACAAGCTTTCTCCTCTCCCTCCACTTAGCACTCAAAGCTCTAAAGCTAGTTCCAAAATCAACAAAGACTAACTGTTTCTAGGAGTTAACTGAGCCTCGGTTTCAGTTTCATGTAGCACACTTTGGAGCCTTATATCTTGCAACCCAAGATGATCCAAACCTTGATCCTTTAATGTAAGTTGTAGTTTAGTTTGAGTACTACAAACATTGTTTTTGGACCAAGAGCCAGATCAGCTTGGAAATAAGTCAAACAGAGGCTTAAAGATTGAATGTGCTGCTATTTTCAACCATAGAAAATATTCTAAGGCTGGAATTTCAGTGGCAATGATGATTGGCATCCCGCGTTCTCCAAAATTTGTTAAGCAACTTGAGTTGAGCCAAAAATAAGAGTTGGAGCTAATTCCATGAAGAAGGAACAGGAAGAAGTTGAACCAAATTTGACCATGTTTTGACCAAGTAATTTGAGCTCAAGCAGAGCAAGGCTTAATCCTTAATTAGACGCTGATAGTGTCATCTTTGGGCTTAATTACCCGTTAATCTGTCTCTCTAATGACTCGGCACCCTTAATGAAAGTTGTAGAGCCGTTCGTGGGCTCCAACTTTGCTTTCTGGCCCAAGGTGCAATTTGGCCCGTAACCGGCCCAAAACGGCGTCCCGCTGTGGCCACACCGTCGCCCGCCACCTGTTCGACGAAATGTCGATGTGTCCGTCATGCAGGGAAGCGCGCCCCACCATTGCTGCCAGGTGCCCCTACTCCTCTAGAGTGGATGCTGAGCTCCTCCATGCCCATGCTCTCCTTCCCAGGCGCTTGCTCTCGCCCTCCCTCGCTCTGCTCCACAGCAAAGGCGCAGACGCCGCCATGGCCGTTGGCTAAGCCTCAAGCTCCGCGGCCACCGCTCACCTACGCTGCCCTAGCCACACTCGCATCTGACCAGCGCCATGGCCGCCATCCTCCACTTCTCCGCATCACCGTAGAGTGCTGTAGCCGAGCCTGCTTCCTTCGCCGCTGCGGTCGAGCTGTCTACTCGCACTACCGGTGGGTCACGGACCACCAGCGACCAAGCTGTGCCTCTACGGGTGCACGCATGTGGGCCCGAGTGGGCCCCAGTGCCACCATTCCATAACCGCTGCCCCACCCCACCATATCTGGCCGTCACCGGCTGAAACCGGCTAGTCCGACTGGTGCTCTGCTCCGTTCTCATGAGAAGAAGAAGGCGAAGGACCTCGCACCACAATAAAAACAAGTGCAGGGGGCTAAGTGCAAAGTCTGTGACTCATGTGAATAGTTCCTAGAAGGACCTTTTCACTGGAATTTATTTTCGTGGAAGTTCAGGGGCCTCGGTGCAAATGTGTTTTCCTTTATTGCTTTTATTTGGCTAAAACTTTGAAAAATCATAGTAAATCGTAGAAAAATTATAAAATAGCAAATGAAGACTTTTTGGAATCCTTGTGAGTAAGTCTACGCAGTAGAGTTAGAATATAATGTGTTAGTAGAAATTTTCTAATGTTTTTATTTATTCTTATAAAGTGCTTTTAGAAATCCTTGTAAGTTTGTCAGATGCATATCTCGAGGTAGGAATATCCTAAAAATGTGATTCTAGTTTTGTGAGTCTTGTTTTAGCATGTGCTAGCCAAGAAAAATATTAAACATGTTGTTTGATCACTGTTTTTATGATGTTTTGATTTAATCATGATTAATGGTTAATTCTAGATTGCTTTGCTTGCTATCATCATATCTACTGTTGTACTACACCAAATGACCTAAAAGTTTTATTGTAGCATACTTATGGTATGTCTGAGCTCTGGTTAAAATTCCATAATTTTTGGTGCATTTATGGCTGAGTTATGAATTTAACTTGATTAATGCTTGATAAATGGTTTTAAATGGTTTATAAATAATTTATATATGCAAAAATGTGAAATGTGGTTCCTTTGCCCTTGCATGGTGATATTGAGACCTGAGGAACCATAATATGGCTATATGTTTGTAGAAAATTATGATCTTTAGATTTATCTTGCTTTTACATGTTTTCTTGCAATAACAATTTGTCTTTTTCATTGTAATTAAATTATGAAACCTGAGCATGTGAAATTTGTGTAGCTGCCATGTTTTGATAACATATACCACTCATAAAAATCTCATCCTTAAACTAGTTGTTCTCATATATCAGTAAAATTATATATGTGTTTATTAGGAGAAAGGATTAATAAATGCATAATTGTAGATAAAGCTTGTAATTGTATTTGGTGATGCTTTGAATGATTGGTGTTCAATAAAGTATTGCTAAGTATGTTAGTGGTGGTTAAAGTTCTTGAATGGCTCATGTGTGTATGCTCATTGTTAGCAAATCAAGTGAAACATCAAATTGTTATATTCTAAAATGGCTGCATGTGCATTTTCTGTTGTGATGATAACTTTGTGATGCAAATGATGTTTTCTGTGAATGTGTTTATTATCAAAGTTGTAGATAAATTTCTTATCTTTCTTTTCCTAAAATTTCATGATTTTAGGCTTGCTAGTTTAGGATTTATAGATTTTACAAGTTTGCTATCAGCTTTTGCATGTGCTCTGAACAGATCTGAATGATTGTATTGTTTGGCTTATTTAAACATGGAATCATGTATTGATCATAATAAGAAAGTTATATGTAACTTAATAATATTTCTAAAAATTTAAGAATCATGTTTGTTGGATGACTAGAACTCCAGTTATCCATTTCTAAAGTTACTTTCAGTTTTCTGTCCTTAGTTGTATAAGCTCTGCTTCATGATGTATTGGAACCTTGTTATTTGTTGAATAAGCTTTTGGTGTTAATAACAAAGTTTTAGATAATTTAATTAGATTTCTAGAAAGTCTAGGATCACCCTTGTTGGATGCTTATAACTCTAGTATGGTTGAAACAAGTGACTACTGTGCTGCTGTCTAGATTTCTGTACATGTGTGCTCTTGTTTGGCTAAACTTATTAGTTAATGATTGATAAATGCTTGCAATAGCTGAACTTAAGTTAACGGGTATGTCATGCTTGATATTCTTGCCATATCCACCTATTGTGCTAGAATAGTGTTTAGTTAAATAACTCTAGGTGCCTAGGCCGTGCATAATCTTGTGATTGTCTTGAACGCTTTTATGTGATGCATTCGTATTACCATTCTTCACATTCATACACTTGCATTGATGCATCTCATTTAGGTATGCTAGATGAACCACACAAGAGCTGAAGGATGTGATGTTGGAGCCAAACTCGACGATGGTGTGTAGTGGACCTATCCTGAAGCTAGAAGGACTAAGCAAGTGCTAGGATCGGAGAAGTCACCAGGACGGTGCGAGCTAACTGAACTGACTTGTGTCATATCCTAGGCAAGCCCCGGAGCATTCTAAGCCTCCTATGTTTTCTAAATATCAACTTGAGTCCTTTTATGTTGATGCATTAAGTACTAGGGGTTGATTGGAACCACTTGCTACATATACTTTCCTTATCCAGACAAATATATCTTGAATCCTATGTAGGTCCAGGATTGAATATATGCTTAGCCATGCTTAGTCCGGTAGAAGTCGGGTGATTTCCTGTCACCTCCAAGATATAGGTAGATATCTGGTCACGGTTGGCTATAATTGCTATCATGGAATTAACCATATGTTGATGAATAAAAGGAGACTGGACGGGATTATGATAGAGAAGCAACAAGGCATGGAGGTCTTGGTGCCTATTTATCCCCGTCTATGTCGGTTAAGGACCAATTCGCTGTACGTCCTCATGTCACGTTGAATGCATGCCTAGCACTTAGTTGGCCAGATAAGTCATTTCGACCGCGAAGCCGAGTAGCTCAACTCAGGCCGGGACCCGATAAGTGAAAGTGTGCACACTAGAGGAAGTAAGGATGTGAGGGGAGCCAGTGGCATGAGTCCAAGGGCAGGTCAGGCCTGAACTTCCTGGTAGACTGGTAGTATCCCTGAGGGTGCGGCACTAATCGGACCCGCAACTGTACTGGAGTTGTACCAAAGATGACCTAACACTACCTTGATGCAGGTATGTGTAGGTTTGTATTAGGAATAACTCCCAACTGGTTAGAATCAATTCAAGTCGTCGTTTGTCCTAGATAGTGAGAACTTGACTGGGCAGCGGTAATGTAGCATTAATTGAAGGAACTTGATGGTTATGATGATGCTCAAATTAATACATTGGATATGGTTACTAATGCTTGTTAGCTTAATCACGTGATTGCTCTGGTACATGTGCTAATCTAGAGATGCTTAATTAAATAGGTATTCAATTTGATGCTAAAGATATTAAATCTCCAAGTTATGTTACTTAAGCTTTTATGCAAAATGTTGTCAAGCTAACTCCATCGATAAAGCCTTGCATACTCCTTGGTGTCACTTTATTTTTGGTTTATGACGGGTAAGTCAAGCTGAGTACCTTCTTGTACTCAGGGGTTATCCCACCATATTGCAGGAGAAGTTCTCGGCCTACTAAAGATGGTGGCTAACCGCCGATGGGCTCGGTGACTCTATATAGTTTTCTTATCTATATGCTTTTGTCAGAGGATGTCCCATATGCTAGCAATATATTTGGAACTTATATTATTGTAATCAGTTGAAAGGTTTGTTGTTTTCACTAATCGGTTTGGAAACCCAAACTTGTATTATTATTTGTGAACTCATTGTAAACATTATTTCCACTGCAACTCTATGTATATGATGTGTATTTGCTTAATCGTGTGATCTTGGTTGTGATGTTGATTTAGTGAGGTCCTTCGTGACACTCAGTGAACTATCGGGTTTATATAAGTGAAAGAATGTGTGCGCCAACATGTTAAACGGGGATAGCCGTACTTGATCTTATATAAATTGGGCGGTTCTATCACATAAACTACCTAAACTAACTACTAAATACAAGCTAACCTAGAGACAGCTAGGTAGGAGAGCGAGTGATTTATCTTTCTAGTAACTAAGGTAAACAAATGACTAGGAGAAATATGATAGTAGTTCGGGGCACAGCCCGCCAACCAACTAGGAGAGTTAAATAGACAAGGTCTGCCACGAGCCCTAAGATTTAATAACTAGACCTATTGTGGTGGAATATAGCGGATGGACAAGGCTATCACCACTTGCCATCAACCACAATCTATCTAGAGGCCTAGCCATATCCACAGGTAATCTATAGCCTCAGCACCACGCTTAATCTATAAACTTACTACTTCGATCCGAGCTCCAATGAAATGAGATCAAAGCACCCTAACCAGATGGTGGAACTGGTACTAATGAAAGACTACTAATTATAAGATAACCTATATTACTAATGCCAAATAACAAGCACCTAAGTTCACTAATGATGTACACTAATGACTAAGTACTTAAAGTAAAGCAAAGCAATAATACTAGAATAAAGTACCTACATAAATACTAAATAAAGTAAATGCTAAAATGAAAGAATTACAAAGGAGTTATACCAGACCCAGAAGACTCTTCCAGACTCCAAGAGCATCTCTGCTCTTGCTCTACTCCACTACTAGACTACTACTCTATAGCTAATGCTAAGCTAGAAAGCGAAGAGAAGCTTCAAAAGCTTGGAAATGAATGGGGCGTCGTTCCACTGAGCTCCACACCCTCTATTTATAGTGTAGAGAGGCATAGGGGGTATTTGTAGGCAGTGGCTAGGTCGATGGAGGACCTAGGGCATTGGGCGGTGCTAGGGGGTGGCGGCCGGCCCTAGGATGCACTGCCATTGCATCGTAGTGCTATGGTTGCTCCTCCAAGTCGGTTGTAAAGCCAGCACATGGGGAAACTTGGCTAGTAAGTCGGTTGGTGAGGCTCCAAGTCTATGACAATGGACCCATGGATCCATGGCCTCTTCATCATGACCATTGGTCGGAACTGACTTGAATAAACGCTTGGGTTGCTTCTAGAGGAGCTCCCACGGATCGGTGATGTGGCAAAGTGCCAAGTTAGCACTTGGTGGGGCTGGGCGGTGCCTAGGTGGCGCTAGCCTATGGGCCTAGGTGGCCCTGCCACATCCACTTGCTTCCTTGGTCCATGTTTGTCACCATTGTGACCTATTTTTGCCATATTTCCTACATACAAATAATTCTACAAGCACAAGTGGAACTAGGTGAAATTGAAACAAAATTCTACACATGTGATGATGATTTACCTCACTTTATCATGCTTTTGGGTGGAATGTTGATGGTCAAAATGGGTGTTAGTGACTGTCAACAACTACTACTCTAGCATCGTGCACGGTTATCTGTCTTTCTCAGGGCCCTTTACTAGAGTATCTGTTATGAGAATGGACGATGAACCCAGAAACAAGTAAGAGTAAAGATTAACTAATCAAAAGACTTAATGCCATAAGACACCCAAACACTTACTTAGCGAATATTCCATCAAGGTACAAGTGTTCGCCGAGGTACAAGTTTGGGGAGATACAGACAAGTCCGCCTCTTCCCTGTACTCCCCCTCACATCTCTCCCAAACCAAGTCTATTAGCTAGCTAGGGCCTAGACCCTTTGGAATGATGCTCTTGTGGTGTAGCTCTTGCTCCTTGGTATGTTATGAAATGTGGAGGTCTAGCCCTCTCTTTATAGTAGCTAGAGGTCAGTTTCGGTGGAGATAAACATGGTAACCTCCTGAACCAATCCCTAAGGGCATTGCTTGCACCACCTATGCAAGGTGGGGCCGAGCAGAGCTAGGGGTGGTGCGCCCGCACCCTGGTGAGGCCGCACTAGGCCTGGCCCACCTCGGCACCACCTTCGCGCTGTGGGTTGCTAGCTAGGCCTAGATCTCTCCCACATCGGTGCTTGGCCCTGTTTTGATGTGTAGGTAGGCCTTCTTTCTCTATTCCATTGTGCATTTCTTATTTATGGTTTTTTGGATTGCACCTTTTGATGTGTTCTCCTATGTATTCCATATATATGTCCTAAAAATGATCAACTCACCAAAACTTATGGATTATGTTAGTGTAAAACCCTATTTACTAAGTTTTGATGTTTGTTTGTATGGATTTTGTGTAAAGTCGATAGGTAAAAAATATGAGTTAAGGACCGCCAACAATGGTGCCTAGGATGCCATGCCCGGTGGAGGAGTTATGCGCACTCTCGCGCCGTCCCACTTCGTCTGGGAGATGGGATGTCAGGCCTTGTGGTGCGGATCTGGCGAAGGAGGAGTCATGGCACTTGGCGTGCATGGATCCAGGCCATTGATGGCGGCCGATGGGCCCGAGGGGAGTCAGATCCCCTCAAGTCCCATGAGGAGGTGTGCATGGAGTGGCCCATGCGCGTAGGTTGGCTCAGGAGGTCGAGCCAATAGGGAGGCGACGGTTCACCTCTGCCTCGAGTCCAGCAATTGCCACCGCATCGTACGAGCACGTGTGGGATCATAGGAGCATGGCAGCCGCTGCACACGGAGTACTAAAGCGGAGTCAGGGAGGCAGGGAAGGAAGTTTACCTTTAGCTCCCAACAAAGTTGTTCCCTTCCTTAAAGCTTCTGCTCTGCCTCGTGTTCGCTCGCCACCACTGCTCTTCACCTCATCCCCATGGCAGAATGGGGGCCTCTAGAGGTCACCAAGGCAGAGATCAGGAAGATGGATGTGGGTAACCATCGCATTGATGCACATAAATCGAGTGTCGAACACTTGACCCCTCAATTTAAGCAAACCAACAATGAGGTCCCCAGGAGCACACGTAGCAAGTCCTCTTTAGGACCAGTTCAAGAGAGAGAATACATCACAACAGTGCATAGATCACATTACAAGTTAAAAGCATTAAACTTTACAAGTCTTGGTTCGCACACTTAGTTCATCACACGGTCACACATTGCAATCTACATCAAAGTCTAGCGGAAGTCTTTCAACATAACATAGTTCACGATAACGGATACATGGTTGTGCCACAGCCATGTATCTACGGAACACAAGATCCTTCACCACTCCTGATCCGGTGAGGGGTCGGGAGCATAGAAGTATCCATGCACAGGGACTATGGTACCTGCAAAACTTAAGATCACATAGGATGAATACTCGATTGTACTCTTTAGGACTTACCCAATATAATAAACAAGAATTATGCATTTGGGTAATCGCAAGGAATGTGTAACTTTGTGCAAAAGCTTTTATACTGTAAAGTAAAGGTGATCTATGACATAGTAGTTATTAAGCATAGCATAGGTAATCAAGTTAAGCATTAACAAGAGGGAGCTTGATCTTCCACGAGTCCTGATCTCCAAGCCCAACTCTAGTCCATATCTAGATGTAGAACTTATTGCTTTCAATGTTTTATACTCTATAGAGGGGTACAAGTTAACCCACTCGAAACAAAGGGATACCGCCCATAAGACCTATCGATGCAGAAGGGATATCTTGATGCCTCAACCTTTCCCTAAGCCGACCAAGATGTCTGACAAAAGGTTTAGCTATGATGCCCGGTCAATGTCACGGACATTCTCGACCGACGCCATCCCCCTTGCTAGTTTCACAGATAAGATGGTCACAATCAGTTACTTGGCTTGTCACCCCATTGGCAAAAAGTGGTTTGTACAGTTTTATGTTCATACTCACTACCACAGATACATAGTCCTTAACTAGTAAGCAAGCTATGTCATCCAAGAATACCCATCTTGCCATGACCATACCCCCTACCGACCAATGTTCATACCATTCCCAAGTGGAACTAGTGTTGATCCTTTCCAAGGTGTTGCTTAGTGGATTATCATCCTAACATCGCATGAGTAATGAGAAACCCATCATTAGCTCGACTTCTAAGATCTAAGCATAGTAAGCATGGTTTGTTAAACAAGACATGTTTGGTTGATTGGTGTGGCAATATATGGATAAGGCTTGACATAGGTAACTCCTTTCCTGGTTCACTAGTCATATGTAACATAGCAATGCAGTAGATAGACATAGTTCACTATGCATTTGTAAAGCATAGGGATGCATAGGGGCCTGCCTTGAACGTTGTTGCTAGGCTCGATGGCTTTTTCCTCCTGAGGCTCCTCCTCAATAGGTTCTTCGAGAATCGGGTCACCTATACATGCATGATTCTTGATGAGTGAACTACATAAAGTACATGCTCTTGCTATGCAATGATTCTTAGTTGTTTATGCTTTAGTGACAAACAAGTGAGTGCATAGTCAGACACTGGTTATCTATTGACTGGTAACTATTGGGTAGTCCGATGTGGATGTCGGATGGTCCGGTGGTTACTGGGACTCAGTAGGATATTGGCTCTCTAGATCCATCGGACCCTCCGGTATGAAGTCTGTGCTCTTGGGAATCTCTTTGTGTAAGAGGTGATCCTATCGGAAGGTTTCATCAACTATGGTGGACCATCCGTCAGATCAGGTCTATAGGGTGTTGTGGGCTACTAAGGGTGGCTCAATCGAATACTCTATGCGAGTGATAGATCATCCGTAGGAACTAGCTGCTCTTGGGTTTCTAGTTTATAATTCAATAGACAATCCGAAGTATCGATAGACATTCTGCTGTACCAAAACCGTGATCTAGGTTCTCTAGACACTCTTCTATCTCAGGCGTACAACTCATCAGACGGCCCGATGTAGTGATGGACACTCTGGTGGGTTCTAGACGTGTTCTGTGTAGGTGGGCAGTAAGACATTCAGTACTAACGGGCACTCTGCCGGTGATGTTGAACCCTCCATCGATACTGACAGTGAACACCTTGTAGTAACTAGAGATCCAAATCTTCATCCATGGTGCTTGCATGTGTAAACCATCTTCAGGGTAGGCTACTAGGGTTGTATAGAACATATCTAGCTAGTTAATCCTAACTACATTGGGTGCAAACTAACTTAAGACACAAATCTATGTTTCCTAGGTTTTGGCTCATAAAGACATAGTCTTACGGTTGGCTTGGTTAGATCCTTACCAAGGGCTGCAAACACAATGTACCAAGTTGGAGCTCCTCCTTGGTAACTTGAAACCTTCTTCTTCTTGCCTCCTTCTCCTCCTAGCTCCTTATGGCAAGGGTGAGAGGGCTCCTCCCCTTTTAACCCCTACCTCTTGTGGATGACGGCCTCTAGGTGATCTCCACGACCATCTCTTGCTGCTTCCAAGCTCCAATCCCTTCTCCTTTCTCCTCCCTTCCTTCTCCTTTGCCTTGGTGTGTCCACAAGATGGACAACTGTGGTGAAGTGTGGGACCTAGTGATTCATAAAGTGACACCTCACATTTCTACATGGGACGATCCTATTAGACAATCCGTTGTGATGGCGGACTCTCTGGCGGTGTCAAGTTACTGACTGACAGCGTGCTGGCGAACAGGCGGATAACCCGATGGTGCTAGCGGATTCTACGTCAATTCAACAGTGAGCAGTTTAATACAACATTAAGTTTCTAACTATTTGATTTCAAATGCAAAGATGCTCATGATGCTAATGCTCACAAGGGTGTTAGGACCAGGTCGTGACAACTCTCCTCCCCTTAGAAGAATCGCATCCCGAGATTCTCCAAAAGAAGGTTTTATGCAATCAAGGGAGAAAATTCAAGATAAAATAGGTTTTAATCCCTTCTAGCGACACTAAGGACTTAAGACTCATTCCCATACTAAAACTCATCCAAAGCTATTACCTTGGCTCAAATAGGTGAGGATACTCCCTCCTCATCTTGTCCTCTACCTCCCAAGTGGTTTCTTCGGTTGAATGGTGACTCCATTGCACTTTCACCATCTTGATAGTTTTTGTTCTAGTCTTTCTCTCTGAAAAGTCAAGGATAGCAATTGGATACTCTCCATAGCTCAAATCCTTGTTGATGTCAATATCTTGCAAATTGACCTCTTCTTCAGGTGCCTTCAAACATCTCCTCAACTGAGATACATGGAAGATGTTGTTTACTCCCAAAAGCGAATTGAGCAACGCTAGTGCATAGGCAACCTTCCCTCTCCTACCATAGATCCGAAACAGACCAAAACATCTTGGGGCAAGTTTTCCCTTCTCTTGAAACCTTTGGGTGCCCTTAAATGGTGTAACATTCAAATATACATATTCTCCAACTTTATA
Source organism: Miscanthus lutarioriparius (assembly GCA_904845875.1). Lineage (NCBI taxonomy): Eukaryota > Viridiplantae > Streptophyta > Magnoliopsida > Poales > Poaceae > Miscanthus > Miscanthus lutarioriparius. The sequence goes on along the minus strand of CAJGYO010000018.1, from coordinate 46,407,283 downwards.
CTCCACATGCCTTCTATGGTCATCGGCATAAGCCTTGTATCTATCTTGTGTGGCTTCTAAAGCGATCTTTATTTGCTTAACATTTTCCTCGGCTTCATTCACCTTCTTATTTCCATATAATCTTCTTTCTCCAACTTCGGACCAATTGAGTGGTGTCCTACAATCTCTGCCTTATAGGGCTTCGTATGGACTCATGTTGATGATGGCCTGATAGCTATTGTTGTAGGCTAATTGGGCAAATGGTAAACAAGTGTCCCAACTAGAGCTATATATTAGGGTACAAGCTCTCAACATATCCTCCAAAATTATATTAACTCTCTCTGCTTGACCTCCGGTCTGTGGGTGATATGTTGTGCTAAACAACAATATTGTTTCCATTGCCTTATGCAACTCATCCCAAAATTAAGACATGAATTGTGGACCGCTATCTAAAACTATTGTTTTGGGAACTCCATGCAAACAAACAATCCAAGCTAGATACAATTCCGCATACTTGGAAACTAGATAAATGACTTTGATCGGTAAGAAGTGTGCTGACTTTGTGAGTCAGTCAACAATCACCCAAATGGAATCATATCCACTCGATGTCTTTGGTGAATCAGAGATAAAATCTATGGTAATGTCTTCCCATTTCGAAGCTGGTATGGGCAAAGGTTGGAGAGTTCCGACTGGTTTGAGATGCTCAGCCTTCACTCTACAAAAAACATCACACTTGGCTAAAAACATTGCATTATCCTGTTTCAAACCTTTCCACCAAAATCTCTTCCTCGCATCTCTATACATCTTGTTGCTTCCAGGGTGGATAGAGAAAAGTGACTCATGAGCTTCGTCTTGGATCTGCTTCTTTAGATGTTTCTGGTTAGGTACTACAAGTCTTTTTCCAAACCATAAGGTATTCGAGTGGTCCAACCGAAAACTCTTATACCTTGGATCGTCTATCTTCTCTTTAATGGTAACTAGATCTTCATCAAGTTGTTGTCCTGCCTTAATGTCCCACAACAAGTGAGAAGTCACTTGCAACATGGACAAGGAACCTTCAACTACTTGGGATACATTCATCCTCTGCATATCCTGACATAGTGATTCCATATTTGTCTCCATTAGGGTACAACCACAATTGGTCTTTCTACTTAAGGCATCGGCTACTACATATGCCTTTCCCGGGTGGTATTGGATATTCAAATCGTAATCTTTGATCAACTCCAGCCACCTCTCTACCTCATATTAAGCTCTGATTGGGTAAGAAAGTATCTCAAGCTCTTGTGGTCAGTATAAATGGTGCAGGGTTAAGCAAACAAGTAATGTCTCTAGATTTTCAGCGCGTGAACTATCGCTGCTAACTCAAGCTCATGAGTAGGATAGTTCACTTCTGTAGGCTTCAATTGTCTAGATGCATATGCTATGACATGCCCTTCCTGCATAAGCACACGACCCAATCCAACATTGGATGCATCACAATATACTTCAAAAGGTTTAGTGATGTTGGGTTGGACTAGCACGGGAGCTGTAACTAGCTTTTGCTTTAGAATCTGGAAAGCTTTCTCTCTTTCTTCCGTCCAAACATACAATTCATCTTTCTTAGTGAGTTCAGTCAAGGGCTTTACAATCTTAGAGAAGTCTGACATGAATCAACAGTAGTAACCCGCCAATCCAAGAAAGCCTCAAACTTCCTTCACCGTAGTGGGAGTAACCCATTCCACTACATCCTTGATCTTACTTGGATCCACGGAGATTCCATTATGAGATAAGTTATGTCCCAAATAGGAAACCTCGGTGAGCCAAAACTCACACTTGCTAAACTTAGCATACAATTTGTGCTCTCTCAGCTTTTGTAACACAACTCTCAAGTGTTTCACATGATCTTCTTTAGTTTTTGAATATACTAAGATATCATCGATGAAGATGAAGATAATCACGAACACATCCAATTCTTCAAAGAAGATGGAATTCATGAGATTCATGAGATACAGGAAGAAGGGGAAGGGAAGGAAGGAAGAAGGAGAGCGACTAGCCCATGGCTGGAGGATATTGCTAGCACCATGCTACACCTCATCCATGCCGTCAAGTTCATCGGAGTTGGAGGAAAAGGCCACCCTGAGCACCTTTTTCAACCTTGAGTTTCCATGGAACCCAAGCTCAATCTCCCTCCATGTTGCATCCCTGACCAAGCTGCTTCATTTAGAGCTTCCCCAAGGCATAGTGAGAACCCCCACGACGTCCATCTTCATCCTCACTAACCTAGCAAGTTCCCCCATGAACTCCATCACCTCCCATGGTGATATTCACCATTTTTGGTGGACAACCTTCCCACAGCACATGCATAGCACATCCATCACTTGTAGAGGCTTCCCCACATCACTAGTAAGCCATAGAAACAAACCGCACTCGATTTGGAACCCGGATGCCCCAGGAATCATCTCCAACATTTTTACACTCGAGCTGTTCGTCGTTTTACTGGATGGTCCATCATTCTCATAGACAATCCGACGACGCCAGTGTTCATCCTAGTGGAATGCTCCAGTGCATGCGTTCGCCCCTGGTACCACAGCAGCACAACCCCAAATTGTAAAGGTCATAGAAGATGCATTTGAACTCCAAAAATTGTGAAACAAGTTTTGCTGTGTTCTTTAGGATATTCTCTATCATATAGACATGATCTTGACACCAAAAAGTATATTTTAATTTTGATGTAGAATAATGCATTTTTTGTGTAATAAATAGACAACTAATTCTCTAGGTCTCCTAAAGTCATGAAACTTGTTTTATTAGCTTGTTTTGAGCATGTGATGTTTGTGAGACATGTTTTGTGCACCATCTTATTACATTCATGCACCTAAGCTTATCTTTTGTGTCTCACATACTATAATTTGGCGGAGTGTCCGTGCTCACTACCGGAGTGTCCACTGAATTATAGAGCTTGGTGTCTAAATAACCCGAAAGCCCCTAGTTCTTACCGGAGTGTCCATTGACTATCATAGACAATCCGATGAGGACTAAATACCAAAGATGTCTAAGTCCCAAACCTGACGAAGCCTTTATGAACTGTGATAGAGTGTCTGTTAGTGCATACTGACAGCACAATAAGGTTATGTTACACACACATGTTACACATACCTAGTACCATGTACTTAGTAGTTAATCATACACATGTCTAAGTATATCATAACACACATGGGAATGATATTTATTGTATTCATAAGATGACATGCATGCATATGTATCTTATACAAGTGCATGCATATAGGTATATGATATTGGAGAGACGCCAAGAGATGTTCCAAGCTAAGGGAACCTTCCTCTTCCAACAGGCAGGCACCCCACTACTATGAACCCTATTTTGGATACTTATTTGTGTTTCATTATGAGTTATGCATCTCATATAGATTTGGTTAATAACTTAATGATGCCTCACTAAGTTAGAATTACTCACCAATTAATTAGAGCGTTCATTTAATCAATGGGTTGGTAGCGCTTAATTGCTTACTTGCTTAGCAACGGTAGAAGTCGAGTATGAGAAGGGAACTCATGCTTGCACGAGTAGGATGCTACACCGGGTTAATTAACTACTAAAATGAATGAGGGGATTAACTTGATTCATAGGTAATCAAATATGACTAGGATAATTATAAATCCTTTTGGTAGGTCTTTCCCTATTCAAAAGAGAGTCTCAGTCCTTTCCCAAATCGATTTGTTTCCAAAACAAATTGTGAACGGTTTATCAAACAAAAGGCTTGCAAAAAGGTTTTGTTTTTATAAAGTCTTGATCCCTTCTAGTTTCAAAGGTGTCGCTTTAGACAGGCTTTGGGAAAACCAATTTGTTTGCAAAAGCTTTACCTTTCAAAAGGAGAAATCATTTCAAAGCAAAACAAGTATCAAAACCCTTTGATTTTAACTCATTTCTAAAAATGATTTATTTTACTAAATAAAGGTTTTCCAAAAGACTTTGGTCTCCCAAACCTGTCTCAAGGGACCCACCTTAACTTGAGATATAATCTGATGGTCACCTTGTTACTTTCAAATCTTGCGAGGGGTAAGGTCACTGTGAGTGTGGGATCTCAAGTGACATAGCTCGCAGAGCAGCTAAGGACTGTTCATTAGGATAGTGAGTCTGAGTAACCACCCATACAGACCACATGTCGCGGATGGGGTCAACAAGCCAAGTAACTAATTGTGACCGGTTTATTCATGAAACTAGCAAGGGGGTTGGCGTCGGTCGGGAATATCCGGGACATTGACCGGGCAACCGCTTGAACCTTTCGTCGGATATTCTAGCTAGATTATGGAAAGGTTGGGGAACATGAGGCAACCCTTACCTGTCGCTTGGGTATGGTGGTTCGTCCCATTCTCCGTGTGGGTATAGTTGTACCCTCTGCGCAGAGTCTTTTGAAAGCCTAAAGTCCTTCAGGATGGAACCAGCTGTTCTTACTTCTATACCCATTGTAGTGTTAATGATGGAACTTGATGATGATGTGAATTACATATGTTGATTACTTATCTTGCTATCATGATCCTTTAATGCTAATACTTTTAATTATGAATCATGGGCATGTCATTCTTTTAATGAACCTTGTGCTTTTATGCAAATGTACAAATGCCTATTAATCCTCTTGCATCCATCAAATATTTATATGTTGGAATTAAGTCCTACGAGTATGCAATGTACTCATGGTGCTACCATTAAGTTGTTTTGCAGGTAAAGGACATTGGCGGCCATCTCACCCCGTCGTTGGTGGCAAAGTGGGTGATTGGCAAGAGCCGTCCAAATTATGGTGGCGACGCCCATGGGCAGGGCAACCACTAGTTATTAGCTATATGAGTGATGCGTAGCATAGTGGTGTTGGTAAGATGGTAGTTGGTCTTCACTACATATGATTGCACTAAATCAATGCCTTCTTTAATGTTGTATAATTAACTTGTTCAATTCAATAAGACTAGTAATATATGTTTTTCACTGGATTATTATGTACTCCGACGATGAGATGTAATCTTGAGTTTTGGAGGCTATCATGGTATGATACTCAACCTGATCCTGAAGAGGAGTTGCCAAGTGCGCTCCTGGGGGAGTCGCCGAGGTTGGTTTGCTTAAATTGAGCTGGTCAAGTGGATGACACTCATTTTAGGTAAATTAAGGCGGCGGGTCCTTCATAGATGTCATACCCTTAGATTAAAAAGTGCAAGTGTGTGGATAAAACAATGTTAAACCTATACTATACTCCTTGATATGAGTGATCTCTCACATGAACTTATATTCTGAGAGCATGGCTATCATTTTGCTTGAGCCTTCATGTGCTCATCTTTTTTTGCATATATATAACTAGACCTTCATGTGTCCATATTTTCTTTCTTTCTTTTTGGACCTTCATGTGTCCATATTTTTTTCTTTTTCATTCTTTTGCATAGTCCATGTCTCTTAAACCACATATTGAGAAAGATAACTATTTTGTAGAACATGGAGTATTTACCTAACAAACATTTTTTTGTCTACTCCCAGTGTAGGAGTAGAATATTTTTTTGGTGGCCAGAGGCATGTTTTAGCGTATTCCGATGTAGGAATAGCTTATATATGTGGCGTGCATGTGATCTTGATCTTGGAGGCATGATAACTTTCTCAACAAGGGTCAACAAGACTTAACAAAACTCAATGTCAAAAATAAGTAGCATATTTATGAAGGTTTTAAGCTCAAAGCACTAGATATGGCTCTGGTAGGAATTTGCATATCATTGAGGAGCATGCTATTCAAATTTTGATTTTGCAAAATAAATCCTAGGTTCTTTGCATAAGAGAGCAAGGTTCATTTTCATCCTACTATATCACATATTTCAATTACTTAGATAATATGGCGTCCCTATGATAAGTTGTCCACAAGTTTAGGAATATGAGCAAGGAATAAAGAGTATGCAAATTTAATTCAAGGATAGCATGGAGATGAACCGTTATTGTTTTGTATTTTCAAATTTGTTCAATTTTCAAATTCAAAATTTAGGAGAGTTTGAGGGTAGCATTGCACAAACCATCGTTGAAGAAAAGGAGTTGAGTAAGAAGTGGTTTGGCCAAACCAAAAGTTCAGCCAATCCTCTCTTGAGCCATTTATCCTATCCTTCTACATGTTGGAATAGTGGATGTTTGTGCAACATGGTGGTGGGAGATCTCGAATGAGTGTTCATCTTGCTTGAGAGATCTCCCCCACACTTGTTCTTGTACCTATTTTATTTGATAGAGAAAAACAAAAAAAAAGAAACAAGCAAGGGCTCTACCAGTTGAAATACTAGGGAGCCTAAATTTTATTCATTATTATTACTATTATTATTACTACTATTATTATTGTTACTATTTTTTTATTTTTATTTGTTCACCAAACCTTTTAAATTTTCAACATAATCTCTAGCAAGGCTAAGGTAAAAATGTAGTTTAATTCTAGCCTTGATTTATCTCCATAATAGATAACTTCCATTGTTTATGAAAATAAATACTCAAAGTTCATTAACCAAGATTGAACACCATGTCTAATTTTTATTAAAGTAGGTCATTTTAACCTAAGCACCATGCTTAATTTAAAAGGACCTATGGATGTACTATTAACGAGTTCATCCAAACCAGAGCATACATCATAAGCAAGTGAAGTATGTATGAGTAGGATTATATTTTCATGGAGACAAACATGAGTAACAGTGTTGGTGAACATTTTATTACCTTTCCATACCTAAGTATTTTTACCAGCAGCATATGTAGATGAAGCTTTGAGCATGCTGCATGGTGGCTTGATAGTCTTACTTAGGCGATCAATAAGACTAGGCTATACACATGAATAGTGTGTATAGATCATGGGCCTTGGTGATAAGTAGCAAAGGGGAGCACCCGTCTTACGGCTCCTTCTCTCTTTTTTTTCTTTTCTCTCTTCTCCTTTTTTATATTATCACTCTATATATATAGCAAGGCAGAGCTTGGCATCATTCATTTTTTTTCTTTTTAACCAAGATGGCCTTTGTGTATGGAACTTGTGGTGAGGTTTTCACCATCCTCCCCCACACTTGGACTTTTGTGTAAAAGTCAAGTGTACAAAGTCAGGGCCTCCTTTTGAGCGTGTTCCATCACCAAAGAGCAACAAGGCATATGGTTGATGCAGCTCCCATGTTCTGTAGCATCGCACATACCCTTGTTCTTCTTGATCTTATCCTGAAAGGGTTAGCAACAAAGAATACCCAAACGTATATATCTTGTTCTTCTTGATCTTCATGTTCTTGCTTTTTATTGAAAAGGAAAATTGTTTTTTATGATAATTATTTATTTATTTATTTTGTTATTATTTTTTATGATAATCTAGGGTATCTCCCGGCAGTGCTTTGTTTATGGTCATAAGCTTGACCTTGGGAACTTCATCTTGCAGCTATCTATGGTGATTTAGTTCCTAGCTTCACCACCAAACATTTAGCATTAATGTTCAAGCTGCAAGTACCACAATGCATCCATGAGATTTGCAATGTTTATGATAAACGAAAGCATCAACAACCATCCTATTAAAAAGTTTGGAGACGAGAATCAAGAGATGGTTGCGATCCTCGTAGAAGCATGTGGCCCTAAGCAACACGAACTCTAGAGACTCCAAAAGTGAGCATGAATTAGAAGGGGTTTTGAAAGCGAAGCTTTCATGCTCATAAGTGGAATCCTTCCTCTTGGATTCTAGAGTCGGTGCTACAAGGATGTCCATGCCAATGTTTTCTTTCTTACAAGATATATCGTGTAAGGGCAACGTTGAACCTCGACCACTATCGAGAGCAACGTTCTGGTGGCTAGAGGGACATGGCTCAAGTTCAAGCGAGGGTGATGAAGGACGTTCTATTTCGTAAGGAAACCTATGTGAAACGAATAGGGATATGAACTTCACCTCTTCGAACGGGTCATGATTGGGAAGATGCTACACCATTGGGATTTCAAGATGAAAGATAGGAGTGGCGGAAGCAGTTTCCCCAAACTTTTCATTCAGGCTCCCTTGGTAGGGTTTTTCTTGGAAAAGATTGTCCAAGGGGTGGCCTATGAGAAGCTCAAATTCTAGGATGGCAAAGATGTGGAAATCTATGTGAACCTCATTTTTGTTTATTCTGATTGGCATAGCCCTGGCAATCCCACAACACTCAAAGATGAGTCCTGACAAACTTTTGAAACGTTTGTTGGTCAGGACTAGCGACATGTTACCGAAGAGGTTTTTTGAAAGAAATTCTAACATGATACTAGTCCCGACTGTGGGATTGTGCAGGGCTTCTATGGCAGTTCCCCTTAACGAACAAGTCATGGCCGTGGAAGCTGAAAGAATCCAAATTGCTTTAGAAGAATGTTTCACTTCCATTAGCCATTCCTTCGATGGTTTGACCCTAGGGGAAGCTTTGTCATGAGGATTGTGCCAAAAGTGTTTTGAGGTGTTGCCATAATCCTTGAATTTGATAGGGAACTCTAAAGGATGAATCATTGTTTCCTTCGGTGTTCGTGGTTTGGGTGAGGGCTTATAAGTCGAACCTAGGGATGATATGAGTTTGGATTCGACTAATCAGGACTCCTCAACACTTGGCATGACTTTTTCCTGGGGGTTCTAGATTCCATGACGAAGGAAGCGTGCCTTTTTAGGAAGTTTTCAAGGAACTCACTTGCTCCGTCATATGTTTATGTGTAAAGCAACCTCTAGCAGTCACGTCTAGGCATAGGTCAGCATCCATGTCAATACCCAAACAAAAGATTCATAGCAATATGCCGTCGGGTAAAGACAAGTCTAGGTCGGCGTGTATTAATGTTGAAACTCTGGCCCAGGCTACACCTATAGACTCCTTCTCATATTGCTCGAAATAGAGAATCACCATTGGTAGAGAGATGAATGGGACATAGGGAAGAAAGCAAGGTACCATTGTTTCGCCTTCTCCATGAGAGAAAAGGGGAACAATTTTCACCTTAAGGTTTCTTGTGTCATGCCTGAGATGCTTAGGCATGAACACATTTCCTCGAACTCTCACAGGTGATGGCAAGGGTTTTCATTGCCACGCCCTTAGAAGGGTTGTGCCCGAACCATGGCTATCAAGCTAGGGTGGGGTTGACAGCCAGATGAATGGTTTGGTTTTGGTGGTGGCTTAGCGAACTCGCCCTTTGAAGCGGAAGGATTTTTTATAAGAGTAGGCTTCATGATGGAAAAGTTAAAAGAAGATATTTTTGTTTTAATAAAAAGAAAAGATATAGATACGAGGATGAACTAGGTTCAAAGAAGATAGCAACCGTTTCCTGGCAACGGTGCCAGAAAGATTGTTGGTATTTCTTAACGCAAACAGAAGGATTCCACAAGCGCATGGAATTACCGTTTTAGCCTTCACCCGGAAGTATTCAGGGTATCGTATTTTCCATAGGGAACGGAGGTACTTCTAGCTAGTTCATTCAAGGACAACACAAGGGGTAAAGTTGGGTAGGGTAGAAATGGACTCCTATGGCTTTTGGGTCTTATGGAAAGATAAACTCTACTTGTTTACTTCGGGCACCGGGTTGCAACTGGTCTGCCAGTCAATGCTGACCTATAGCTCTACGCCGTATCCAAACGTGGGGGATTACGAAGGACAGACATGGCTGTCACCACCTGCTGCCTACCTCTCAATCGGAGGATACGAGGCAAATGAAGGTAGCCTCTAGCCTAGACACCATGTCTATGCTATCGACTACTGTTGATATTTCTTAACGACTACTGGAGGATTCCGCAAGCGCATGGAACTATCGCGTAGCACTTCGCTCTGTGAGTATCGAGTGCCAAATTTATATTTTTCCCACAGGAAGGCAGAAGGCTAGAATTTATAATTGGACTAGGATTTGCTAAAGGAAGGCCAAAGTTGATCCTAGGTAAGTGAACTATAGTGAAAGATGAATGTAAACTTCCTAAACTAACTACTAAATACAAGCTAACCTAGAGATAGCAAGGTGGGAGAGCGAGCGATTTATCTTTCTAGTAACTAAGGTAAACAAATGACTAGGAGAAATGCGATAGTACTTTAGGGCACAGCTCGCCTACCAACTAGGAGAGTTAAATAGACAAGGTCTGCCACGAGCCCTATGATTTAATAACTAGACTTATCGTGGTGGAATACAGAGGATGAATAATGCTGTCACCACTTGCCACCTACCATAATCTATCCGAAGCCCTAGCCGTATCCACAGGTAATCTATAGCATAAGCACCACGCTTAATCTATAAACTTACTACTTTGATCCGTGCTTTGATGAAAAGAGATCAAAGGACCCTAACCAGACGGTGGAACCGGTATTAACGAAAGACTACTAATTATGAGATAACCTATGCCACTAATGCCAAACAACAAGCACCTAAGCTCACTAATGATGAACACTAATGACTAAGTACTTAAAGTAAACCAAAGCAATAATACTAGAATAAAGTACTTAAATAAATACTGAATAATGTAAATGCTGAAATGAAAGAATTACAAAGGAGCTATACCAGACCCAGAAGACTCTTCCGGACTCTGAGAGCAGCTTCGCTCTTGCTCTACTCCACTACTAGACTACTACTCTATAGCTAAGCTAAGCTAGAACCTAAGAGAAGCTTGGAGAGCTTGGAAATGTCCTTCCACTGAGCTCCACACCCTCTATTTATAGTGTAGAGAGGCATGCAGGGTATTTGTAGGCAGCGGCAAGTTCGGTGGAGGACCTAGGGCGCCGGGTAGCGCTAGGAGGGTGCCAGTCGGCCCTAGGATGGATCGCCATTACATCGTAGCATTGTGGTTGCTCCTCCAAGTCGGTTGTAAAGCAGCTCATGGTGAAACTTGGCTGGTAAGTCGATTGGTGAGGCTCTAAGTCTATGACAATGGGCCCATGGATCCATGGCCCCTTCATCGTGACCTTTGGTCAGAACTGACTTGAATCAACGCTTTGTATTGCTTTTGGAGGACCTCCCATGGATCGGTGATGTGGCAAAAGTGCCAAGTTAGCACTTGGTGGGGCCGAGCGGTGCCTAGGTGGCGTCGGGTGGCGCTGACCTATGGGCCCAGGTGGCCCAACCACATCCACTTGTTTCCTTAGTCCATGTTTGTCACCATTTTGGCCTATTTTTGCCATATTTCCCGCATACAAATAATTCTACAAGCACAAGTGGAACCAGGTGAAATTTAAACAAAATTCTACACATGTGATGATGATTTACCTCACTTTATCATGCTTTTGCGTGGAATGTTGATGGTCAAAATGGGTGTTAGTTACCGTCAACAAGCTCCCCTAAGCTACCCCTTTGTTGTCCTTAGCAATGATGCGGGTTTAGCATGAAATTGGTGTTGGATCAGGAGTTTCTACTATGTAGCGCCCTGCAAAGACTTGTATACAAACTAATTCTATCTCTTGAGTTGAACATGTTAGCACTTTGAAATTTCACCATCAGTCTTCGCAATGTGGGACTTATAACCTTCACCTTGACACAAGCAATTGCAAGAATGTGTAGATAGATAGATACTTTTTGCCTACTTTGGTTTAGCTCAAACTTCCTAGAGGATTTCAAATGATTTGAAAAAAAAACATGCCTAAGTTCCTCAGATGGTACACTCAAGTCACTCAATGGTGTTTGAAATCCTTACCAAGGCCATGAATTTTTGCCTTAATTTCTATCCTAAAGCTTATGTGGAGCTCAAAGGTAGGTGGTAAAAGCATAGCTTACTTGAATTGAATATAATGCTAAGTCAAACACTTTGATCACAAGGAGCAACAAATCATACAAATTGATCAAGATGTGCATGTGTATGGTAAATTTGGTGGAAGTGGTACTCCTTTGAGAAGTTTCCCTTCTCTAGCTTCTTTTTGAGAGGGCATGGCTACTTTTTTCTCTCTTCTCTCTCTTTTTTTGAACACTAGAGCTTTTTGTTCTTTTATTCTCTCTCAAATTTTTTTCTATAGCCCATGCCTCTCTTTTTGATGTAAGATAGCATAGAGAGGTAACTTTGATTCTCATAGAGCAATAATGAATGGAAAGCATATGTGGTTGTGTATCCCCAGTGTAAGAATAGCATAGATAGGTGAGTGTATGTGATCTTGATCAAAAGCATGAAAAGCTTCTCTTCTCAGATCAACAAGGCTTGAAAAAGCTCAAAACAAACAAGCAGCTTTTATGGTGGCTTTATCATATATGAATGGATGTTTATTTGGCTCTGGGTAGGAATTTTTCACCATTGAGGAACTTCTAGCAAGAGAGTTTAGCATTTTGCAAAACAAAACTCTAGGTTATTTTTACCATTCCTCAGACAAGTTTAAAGATTTAATCTAATCATGGCTACAACATATCTCACAAAAGCCTATTCTTGGTTCTACCATTTGCATCCCACGAAAGCATTCAACTTAAGATGAACTCTAAGTTTATCATGCTCAAAACTTAAGAAGTATAAGGTTGTATAACAAGCTTTTGTAAAGTATCACAGAGCAACTATTCAGTATGTCCAAATAGAGCAGAGTTTCTCTCGATGAATTTAAAGGCACTCCTCTCTACATTCTATGATCATGGACATTGAAATTTAAAGCAAACATGAATGTAAAGAGAGGGTTTATGATTTTCATACTAGAGCGGGGAGAGATATCTTCCCCAAGCTTGCCTTTTGCATAGGTTGGAATGTCTTCTGGTAGCTTTTTGATTCCTGTCTTTATTGTCTAACTAATACTACTATAATGCATAAATGACTAACTAACTAAACCTATAACTACTAGATAACTTATTCAGTAGGGATACTACTGAATATCTTTTATTCATTATTATTAAATATTTTTTATATGTTGCTTTAAATGCAAATCTATCCTATTAGGCATTAGCTACTACAGACTTTATTTATTAACATAGAGTAGCTAAATATAACTAACCTATCATGCAATGTAAAGCAAATTTATTAGAAATCTAAATGAGCTGCAACTAATAAAATGTGGTAAATAAATGCAAGGGATAGAAAACTTACCTTTTTCATGGGCTCAAGGTCATTCATCCTTGGGCGGAGGTGGTTCCTCTTGTTCCACCTCGAAGGCCATGTCAGGATCAAGGGATGACGAGTTTGAGGATGGGTCTTTCTTTTTACGCCATCTCTTTCTAGTCTTCTTCTTCTTGACAGGTTTCTCCGGTTCTTCTATCGGCTTTGGTTTCTTCATCTTGATTCTCTTGGATGCTTCTTCTTTACCTGTTTCTCATCAAAGAAGGGTTGTCCAAAGGCAAAAGCAAATATTTCTTTTCTTCTAGCAAAGTGGAATTAGATTTGCCCAAAAGCCACATATATGCAAGCATTTGTTGTGTTAAGGAAGGGACGACCAAGGATTAAAGGTGTATCCTCGGCATTGCTCATGTCTAAGATCATAAAATCTGTAGGAATATAGGCACTCCTAACTTTGACTAATAAATCAGTGGCTACTCCCTCGAGATAACAGGTGGATTGATCAACTAATTGTAAGTAATCTGAGGTTGAAGCTAGGGGAGTATAAAACAATCTATCATAAGTTTCCTTAGACATGATGTTAATACTAGACCCTAGATCACAAATGGCATTACAAAAAGTGTGGAGGCCTATGGAGCAAGTAATGATGGGGTTCCTAGGATTACCTATCTTAATAGGAAATCCCCAACCATCCTCAGAGAAGTCATACCTTGCAGCAACAAGGTTGGTTGTCTCCAAGGTTCCTTCAGGTTTGTCAGGAATTCTATCTTTTTCATAGGATGGGATAGCAACAGCAATTTTAGCTAATTGGGTTTCTATCATCTTATTGAAACTAAGTTGATTCTTTAAGATAGAAGAAAATTCATCCAATTTAGCATTTATATTTTCCAACATCTTGTCATGAGCATTTGACTTTTTATTAATGATATCAGTCATTCTACTTTGACTATAAACAAGATCTTTCAAGAAAGCATAACTATTATTACCTTGATTATTCACATGAGGAGAAGAGTAATAATTGTTACCTCCTTGGTTGTTGGAGCACTGATTCTAGCCTTGATGTTGTGGATGGAACCTGTTGTTAGTGTTGACGAAGTTGAGGTCCTCTTGGGTTTCGGGGCATGAATTGCCCGGATGTCCAACATCTCCATAGACTTAGCAAGTCATGTGGGAATCCATGGCTTTGAGTGTCTCTTGGGCACTCACCTTCTCATAATGTTCTACTTGCGTCATGAGCAGATCCATCTTACCTGCAAGCATATCCATTTCTTTAATTGAATGCATACCTCATTTATGGGGTTGGAGTCGATCGTCGCTCCATCCTTGGTTGGAAACCATCTTCTCGATCAATGTCTTAGCATCTGCAACACTTAGCGAAAAGAATGCACCACCAGTAGCAGCATCAAAATGGCTCCTATCTAACGACACTAATCCATGGTAGAAGTTTTGGATCAAAAGGCAGTCTTTCATGCCATGGTGTGGGCATGCAGAGACATACTCTTGCATTCATTCCCAAGCTTCGGGAATCGATTCATCTGCTAGTTGTTGAAAACTAGAGATTTTATTGTGTAGAGCATTAGTCTTTCCAATGGGGAAAAACTTGACTAGGAAAGCATTGGAACACTTGTCCTAGGTGTCTACAGCATTGCAGTTAGAGTAAAACCATTGCTTAGCCTTTCCTAACAAAGAGAAGGGGAAAAGGCAAAGATGTATAGCCTCTTGGCTCACTCCCTTAATGGTGAAACTACTACAAATCTCAAAGAAATGTTGGAGGTGATAATTTGCATCCTCGTGGGCTTTCCCACAAAACGGACAAGCTTGAACCATCATAATTAGAGTAAAATAGTTAGAGTAAAACCATTGCTTAGCCTTTCCTAACAAAGAGAAGGGGAAAAGGCAAAGATGTATAGCCTCTTGGCTTGCTCCCTTAATGGTGAAACTGCTACAAATCTCAAAGAAATGTTGGAGGTGATCATTTGCATCCTCGTGGACTTTCCCACAAAATGGACTAGCTTGAACCATCATAATTATCGCTGGCTTAAGCTCAAAGTTAGCGTCCCCATTGATAACATTGGGTCCGGTGGTGTCGGGTACCTTAGAACGGGGTACCCCAAGCAAACATCAAAATAAAGCTAGAAGGTAAGCCGTGGGCCCCTCACCTGCCACGACCGAGCCCTCCTCCACCTCGCCTCGAGCCTCGAGCAGGGGGTCTCGGAACAAACTCCGCCTCACACGAGGCTCCCCAGGGTAGGTCTCGGCAGGGGGCGCCGAGCCTCGGCAGGGGGCGCCGTCTCCATCTCGCCCGAGGCTATCCAGGGAAGGCCTCGGTAGGGGTACATTCTCCGTATCGCGCGAGGCATCTCGCGCAAGGCCTCGGCAAGGAACCTGATCTCCGCCTCGCGTGAGGCCTCATTCTCCATGTCGCTCGAGGCCGGCTCGTCCACGGTCCGTTGCCCCCCGCCTCGGCCGACCCTCCCAACAACTCGTCATGTCTCATTAATGCTTCAACCACTCCCGCAATCTTAGCCGGACGGTGGCTCAACGCCACAGGATGGCCGACGCGACCCGAGGTCGCATCAGCGCCATACCGGCCGGGATAGGGTACGACGGGGATTACCGGCCACTGTGTCCTACCGCTGTGTCCACGATCAGCACCATACCGGCTAGGACAGGGTACGACTGGGATTACCGACCACTGTGTCCAAACGCTGTACCCATGATCGGCCGCCCGCTCAAGGCCTCGGTACTGTACACCGGGGCCTCAGCGATCTTGGGGTTCGTGCCTGCCGAGACCTATGCCAGCCTCGGCATCGACCAAAAGACAAACCCGCCCACGGTGGCTTGCCACGTTCGCCGCCGCGTCCACTCCGAGACATTCCGGGGCTCCCACGACGCATGAGATCTGATGGGATGACCACGCCGCCTGATACTCAAGGATGGACCACTCCACGGCAGCCACACCGCCACGAGAACAGCTGTGGTCCCGGACACGCCGCCTCTGTTCACACGACGCCAGTATAGTGCTCATGTACCACCCTAGTCCTCCTTCATGCTATAAAAGGAGAGGACACAGGTTGTTTTAAGGGGAGGTAGACCTTGTAACACACACGCACACTCCCCGCCACGGAGAGCAACGTCTCAAGCGGCCCCAAGACGCACCACCGCCGAGACCTAGGACCAGCTCCTTCTCTCCTTTAGCTTGTAACCCCCTACTACGAGCACCTCGGTGCAAGGAATACAAGATCGATCTCTCGGACCGAAGTAGGGCCTCGATTGCTCGAACCGGTATAAACCTTGTGTCTCTTTGCATCACCATCCGGATTGGGAACACGCAGAACAAATTCACTGGTTGGTTGAGGACCCCCCGGTCCGAAACACCGACAGTTGGCGCGCCAAGTAGGGGGGCTACATGTCGGTTTAAATCATCCCAAAGATTTTCGGATGGTAGACCACGTACGACCATTGCGTCTCGGCACCGTGGTTTGGTTCGGGAGCCTAGAGTTCATGTCTCTAGGGTATGAGTATGACATGGTGCTCCTCACTCCTCGAGCCCCACCAACCAACGATGAAGTTCGCCCGGCGAGCCCAGCGCAGCAGCGGCGTCCAAGGCAGCCGCTCTCGCCAAGGCCGCCAAGCATGGCACGAACAAAGGCCCCCGACGCTTCGCGCGAATCAGGCGACGCGCCACCCCCCGCCAATATCCTACGACCAGCTGTTGGCACAGGGTCCCTGGCTAGGGACCTGTCTAGCCTGAGCTTGGACAAAGGAGACTTGCCTATGGCACGTGGTGATGTCCAGTCGTCCAGCTCCGCCCTACCACTCCCTGAAGAGCCGACCCCGGCGGGGCAGAATCTGGAGACGACACCGTCCCCATACCCCTTTGGGTTGAGAAATGCCACCGCTTCTTATGCCTACGCGCGCTTTGCCGCTCATGAGCACCCCTCGAACGCGCCGCTAACGCGCTTCCTCGCCACGAGCACCCACTCAGACTCCTGACGAGGGGCGAGGCATGGCCCGGGGTGGATTTCTCTGAACTCCACAACCCTGGGGCTTTGCGCCAATTCTTGGCCGCAAGCGACTACTGCTTCGGCTACTCCGACTCCGACGACGAGGGCACCTATGACCCCCTTTCATGAATGTTTTCATGTTGGGCTCGGGATGCCGAGGGGGGGCGAAAGAGGACGAGGGGGAGTAGCCGTTCCCGCTCGCCCGGCGTGCGGGCATCGCTACACCTCCGCGCCGTCCGCCGCCGCCGCACGAAATGAGAACGTCGCTCTTGCGCGACCTCAACACCCAGACCTAGAACAGCTCCGTGAGCTCCAGGCCAAGGTCGAGCAAGACCAACTCCGTCTGCAGCAGCTTCAAGACCCCGTCGACCAAGCCCGAGGTCATGGAAGTCAACGCCGAGCCTCCACGGACTGATCAGGACGTGGATTGGCGAGTCCCGTTCCTCGATTGGCTCGATCGGGGGGAGCTTCCTGACGACAAAACCGAAAGCAAGCTTTGACAAGACCCACGCCCTCTACAACGGCGAATTGTACAGGCGAAGTCCCTCAGGTGTCCTCCAACGGTGTATCAGCTCCGAAGCGGGCTGAGCCCTGCTTTGGGACTTACACGCGGGCGCCTGAGGGCACCATGTGGCGCCTCGGACGCTTGTAGGGAACGCTTTCCGCCAAGGGTTCATCACGACGGCGGTCGCCGACGCTACCAAACTAGTACGCCTCTGCGAAGGATGCTAGTACTACGCATTTCAGACACATCTCCCGGCCCCGGCCCCGCAAACCATCCCCATCACATGGCCGTTCGCGTGTGGGGGCTCGACATGGTCGGGCCTGCGCAAAAAACCCCGGGCTTCACCCATCTATTGGTATCAATCGACAAGTTCTCCAAATGGATCGAGGCTCATCCGATCAATCGAATCAAACCAAAAGCAAAGCGGTGCTATTCTTCACCGACATCATCCATGGGTTTGGGGTCCCCAACACCATCATCACCGACAATGGGACGCGATTCACCGGCAAAAGTTTCGATGTTTTATGACGAAGTTGGCCGTGAGGACACCCAAGGACCAACGGCCAAGTAGAGCGTGCCAGCGGCATGATCCTACAAGGCCTCAAGCCAAGGATTCACAACCGATTGAAAAAGTTTGAAAAAAATGGCTCGCCGAGCGGTCATCCAGTCGGTCAGCCACGAGGAACACTCCAAGCCGAGCCATGGGATTCACGCCTTTCTTCCTAGTCTATGGGGCCGAGGCCATCCTCCCCACCGACTTGGAATATGGTTCCCCGAGGCTGCAAGCTTATAACGAACAAAGTAACCGCACCACCCGAGAGGATGCCCTTGATCAACTGGAGGAAGCCCGAGACGTCGCGCTACTACACTCGACCAAATACCAGCAGACCTGGGCGCTTATCAAGCCCGACAGCGTCAAGGCCGAGACTTGAAGGTAGGCGACTGGTGTTGAGGCTAGCACAGAGCAACAAGGGTCGCCACAAGCTAACCCCGCCATGGGAAGGACCGTACATCATCACCCAAGTGCTGAAGCCCGGGACCTACAAGCTGGCCAACAAGAAGGGCGAAGTCTTCACCAACGCTTGGAACATAGAACAACTATGTCGCTTTTATCCCTAAATTTCCAAGCATTGTATATGTCGTTCCTCGAAATACAATTAAAAAGCGTTCTTTAGTTGGTCTAATTTTTTGAGAAACCCCCCGAGCCCATCGTAGGCCTCGGCAATACAGCAACACGGCAAGGGAAACTCGGTTCTGCCTCAGCAGAACCAAGCCTCCCTCGGGGGCTAGATAGGGGACCCCTCCCTAGGCGTCCCCTAGGTCCCATGCGCCATTCTCCAGTTGTTTTTTGCAAAAAATCCTACGCCAAGTCCCTAGCAGGCTCTGACGAATTAGTTGTAAAAACCCCTCGGGCCAAGGACTGTTTCCTAAGCAAGAGGCGGGTAGAGTCGTGAGGCGGCCCACGCCTTTACTGGCACTCCTCACTACCTCTCGCTCAAGGGACGGCTTAGGCCCCCAAGGGGGTTTTTGCAAACGAAAACCGATCAGGAGCGACAGAGGGCAGAGGCTCGGAAACATAAGAAAAACAACTAGGAAACACAAGTACTTCAAAAGTAAAGGCCTCGATGGCCACAAAGCGTTACGATACAAAAAATAACCCCTATTCTATTTTTACATAGCCCCCGGGGCCCAGATCAAGGCTCAGGGCCTTCGGCGTCGGCAGATGGTAGGGGAGGAACCACCTCCTCTTCGAAGAGCGTCGCCGCCGCCGTGCAGGACTTCCGCCGCCTCCATCGGCCGCCGCCACCGCGCGTCGGCCCTCGTCATCATCGAGCAGAACATAGCCATCATTGATGGCCGGAGGTCGACGCCAAGGTAGTGAGAGGAGATGAGCGCCCACTTGACACCCGTGTGCGGTGCCCCTCGAGCCGCCGCACATCTGGTTGCTCACAGAATCAAAGCGGCTCCCAAGGAGCTGCTGATTGAACCCTCGACCTCAAAGCCTCGCAGCGGAAAGGGTAGCACGCTTCAGCGCCTCGTGCTCCCGATCTCGGTCTCGAGCATGCTCTGCACCATGTTGAAGCCTCGGCAGCCGAAGGATCTCCGCCTCCGACTGCACCGTGGAAAGCAGAATGAAGTCGAGCGAGAGAAAGGACAACCTAAGTTGGGGACGGAAGCCCACGGAGCTCACCTTGGCCTTCGCTCCCAATGACGGGTCTTTGACAGGCCTCGGCCTTTCCCTCAACCGTTGGGCCTCGAACCTAGAGGCCTCGGCCATCACTGGAGGCTTCACTTCCACTTCTGCGTCGAGACAAGGAAGTTAGGAAGCAAACATAAGGAAAAGGAAACAAAACAAGGGACTGGAACTCACCCTCGACCGCCCCAAAAACCACAGCCTTGATCTGCGAGGCCTCAACCATGACAAGGGCCTGCTCAGAGCGCCTTTGGTCACCCAGTCGCAGCGCCTCAGCTTCCCGGCGAGAATCTCGCTTAAGGTTGTCGCCTCTTCGCCCGGGACAGATCACGATCACGAGTGAGTAAGCTCCTCCTCCAGCTCCTTGACCTGTGCCGCCAAGGGGCGAAGCGCGCTGGATCATGGTTGCCTCGACCTTCAGCGTCAAGCACGGCAAAAAAGCGGAGGTCCTAAGCGCTTCATATGACGAAGCTCATTAGCATTGGCAAAGAAGGCCCTTCGCCGGTGAAGCTGGTCCTAGACGCCCCTCTCTCGCCGGAGGAACACCGACTTCCCAAGCGGCCGGGTCTCGAGCTCCCTTGAGCGAGGGTCATTGGTCGCAACAAAGTCGGGAAGGTAAACGTCGCGACGAGAAAGAAAAGCACGAACACCGGGCGACTCGGGCAGTTCATCGGCCACCACAGAGAAGCGCCCGTCAAGCGATCGCTTCCGCCCGGTGGCGATCATCGCTTGAAGGTGTTCGCGCCCACCCTCACCGCATCCTCAAGGGCCATACCGGCCGGGACAGGTAATGACGGGATTACCGCCAATCATTGTGTCCACGATCAGCACCATACCGGCTGGGACATGGTACGACGGGGATTACCGACCACTGTGTCCAAACGCTATACCCATGATCGGCCGCCCGCTCAAGGCCTCGGCACTGTACACCGGGGCCTCGGCGATCTTGGGGTTCGTGCCTACCGAGACCCCCCCACCGCAGTGCCAGCCTCGGCATCGACCAAATCTCGGCCTCGCGCACAGTCCGTCCACAGTGGCTTGCACGTTCGCCGCCGCGTCCACTCCGAGACATTCCCGGGGCTCCCACGACGCACAGGATCTGATGGGATGACCACGCCGCCCCAGTACTCCAAGGATGGACCACTCCGACGGCCACACCACCACAGGAACAGGCTATAGGGCCCGGACACGCCGCCTCTGTTCACACGACGCCGTATAGTCAGCTCATGTACCACCCTAGTCCTCCCTTCATGCTATAAAAGGAGAGGACCTGGGTTGTTTTAAGGGGGAGGTAGACCTTGTAACACACACGCACAC
Source organism: Miscanthus lutarioriparius (assembly GCA_904845875.1). NCBI lineage: Eukaryota > Viridiplantae > Streptophyta > Magnoliopsida > Poales > Poaceae > Miscanthus > Miscanthus lutarioriparius. The sequence goes on along the minus strand of CAJGYO010000018.1, from coordinate 46,386,334 downwards.
TCCTGCCGCCAGAGAGCAACGTCTCAAGCGGCCCGCACGGCACCCTGCCGAGACCTAGGACCAGCTCCTTCTCTCCTTTAGCTTGTAACCCCCTACTACGAGCACCTCGGTGCAAGGAATACAAGATCGATCTCTCAGACTGGAAGTAGGGCCTCGATTGCCTGAACCAGTATAAACCTTGTGTTTCTTTGCATCACCATCCGGATTGGGAACACGCAGAACAAATTCACTGGTTGGTTGAGGACCCCCCGGTCCGAAACACCGACAGGTGGCTACATTTGCAGTCGAGTGTGCAGAAAAATCACGAATGCACTTGTCGCCCATGGTCGTGGAAGGTAGTGATAGGATTTGAGGAAAAAAGGATAAACTACTTAGGATAACTAAAAACAACCTAGCTAACAAATCTAGCCTTATAAATTAGAGGCCAGTTGCCTTCCCCGACAACGACACTAGAAATGCTTGTTGATATTTCTTAATGACTATTAGAGGATTCCGTAAGCGCATAGAACTATCACATAGCACTTCGCTCGGTGAGTACCAAGTGTCAAATTTATATTTTTCCCACAGGAAGGCGAAAGGCTAGAATTTATAATTTTTAAGTGATGATGAAGGTGTTGAGGTCCAATCTATGAAATTGAGTCCCAACTTGAACTTGGACAACACACCTTTGCTTACATGTGGACCCTGGTTAAGACTAGGCACAAGTCTTGTTAAACATGCTTATTTCATGAACATTACATCAACATGCATCCATCTTGACCAGTGGAAAAGTTTAATGAAGTTTGGAATCAATAAGTCACATGAAATGATAAGTTATAAGCTTTCTTGAATTGCTTCATCAGGTGAATGGGAACATGAGATGTCAACCAAACCTTGCGACCTTGCTCAAACAACTCTAATTCAACTCATGAACAAAAGTCACGAAGGGTTCATGTTGAGCAAATGTCAAGAAAATGCTTCTAAGTGTGGGAATAGCTAAAATTGTCTTTTTCATGATATGGTGTTGACCAACTATTTAGAGTGATTGCATGGAGTTGGACCTTAATAAAAGCTGAAGTTTGAATGGAGTACAACAAACTTTATTTTTGGACCAAGCCCTAAGTCAACTCCTAAGTGGCTCAAACAGTGGCCTCAAGTTTGGATGCAGTGCTGTTTTGGCCTCTCAGAAATCTTTCTAAGTCCCTGATCGACAATAGCAAGTTGACATGTTGTGACATTTTTATCTTCCAAATTCATATGGTAGCTCAATTTAATTCCTCAATATGAGTTGGAGTACACTATGTGGAGGAAACAACAAAACAAGTCTCATCACTTTTGGAGCACGTTTGGACATTCAAAGCTAGTTCCAAAATCAACAAAGACTAACTGTTTCTAGGAGTTAACTGAGCCTCGGTTTTAGTTTCGTGTAGCACACTTTGGAGCCTTATATCTTGCAACCTAAGATGATCCAAACCTTGATCCTTTAATGTAAGTTGTAGTTTAGTTTGAGCACTACAAACATTGTTTTTGGACCAAGGGCCAGATCAGCTTGGAAATAAGTCAAACAGAGGCTCAAAGATTGAATGTGATGCTATTTTCAGCCCTGGAAAATATTCTAAGCCTAGAATTTTAGTGGCAATGATGATTGGCATCCCGCGTTCTCCAAAATTTGTTAAGCAACTTGAGTTGAACCAAAAATAAGAGTTGGAGCTAATTCCATGAAGAAGGAATAGGAAGAAGTTGGATCAAATTTGACCACATTTTGACCAAGTAATTCGAGCTCAAGCAGAGCAAGGCTTAATCCTTGAATAGTCGCTGATAGTGTCAACTTCGGGCTTAATTACCCATTAATCTATTTCTCTAATGACTCAGCGCCCATAATGAAAGTTGTAGAGTAGTTTGTGGGCTTCAACTTTGCTTTTGGGCCCGAGGTCCAATTCTGCTGTAGCGGGCCCAAAACGAAGTCCCGCAGTGGCCACACCATCGCCCGCCACCTGTTCGAAGAAATGTCGATCGCGTCCGTCATGTAGCGGGCACGCCCCACCATTGCTGCCACATGCCTCTGCTCCTCCAAAGTAGATGCCAAGCTCCTCCACGCCTCCATGCCCTCGCTCTCCTTCCTAGGCGCTCGCTCTCGCCCTCCCTCGCTCTACTCCACAGCAAAGGCGCAGACGCCGCCATGGCCATCGGCCAAGTCTCAGGCTCTGCAGCCACCGCTCGCTTATGCTGCCCTAGCCACACTCGTGTCTGACCAGTGCCATGGCTGCCATCCTCCACTTCTCCGTGTCACCTTAGAGCGCTGTAGCCGAGCCTGCTTCCTTCGCCACCTCCGCTGGGCCGTCTACTCGCACGGCCGATGGATCACAGACCACCAGCGACCAAGCCACGCCTTTGCGGGTGTGTGTACATGGGCCAAGGTGGGCCCCAATGCCACCATTCACTGACCGCTGCCCCACCCCACCGTCCTCGGCCGTTACCGACTGAAACCGGCCAGTCCGACTGGTGCTCTGCTCCATTCCCGTGAGAAGAAGGCGAAGGACCTCGCGCAACAATAAAAACAAGTGCAGGGGGCTAAGTGCAAAGTCTGTGACTCATGTGAATAGCGCCTAGTAGGACCTTTTTGCTGGAATTTATTTTTGTGGAAGTTCAGGGGCCTCGGTGCAAATGTGTTTTCCTTTATTGCTTTTATTTGGATAAAATTTGAAAAATCATAGTAAATTGTAGAAAAATTGTAAAATAGCAAATGGAGACTTTTTGGAATCCTTATGAGTAGGTCTATGTAGTAAAGTCATAATATGATATGTTTTAGTAGAAAGTTTCTGATGTTTTTATTTATTCTTATAAAGTGCTTTTAGAAATTCTTGTAAGTTTGTCAGATGCATATCTCGAGGTAGGAATGTCCTAAAAATGTGATTCCTATTTTGTGAGTCTTGTTTTGGCATGTGTTGGCTAAGAAAAATATTAAACATATTGGTTGATCATTGTTTTTATGATGTTTTGATTTAATCATGATTAATGGTTAATTCTAGCTTGCTTTGCTTGCTATCATCATATCTACTGTTGTACTACTCCAAATGACCTAAAAATTTTATTATAGTATAGTTATGGCATGTGTGAGCTCTGGTTAAAATTCTATAATTTTTGGTGCATTTATGGATGAGTTATGAATTTAACTTGATTAATGCTTGATAAATAGTTTTAAATGGTTTATAAATAATTTATATATGCAAAAATGTGAAATGTGGTTCCTTTGTGCTTGCATGGTGATATTATGACATGAGGAACCATAATATGGCTATATGTTTATAGAAAAAGATGATCTTTAGATTTATCTTGCTTTTACATGTTTTCTTGCAATAGCAATTTGTCTTTTTCATTGTAATTAAATTATGAAACCTGAGCATGTGAAATTTGTGCAGTAGCCATGTTTTGATAACATATACCACTCATAAAAATCTCATCCCTAAACTAGTTGTTCTCATATATCACTAAAATTATATATATGTTTATTAGGAGAAATGATTAATAAAAGCATAATTGTAGATAAAGCTTGTAATTGTATTTGGTGATGCTTTGAGTGATTGGTGTTCAATAAATTGTTGCTAAGTATGTTAGTGGTCATTGAAGTTCTTGAATGGCTCATGTGTGTATGCTCTTTGTTAGCAAATCAAGTGAAACATCAAATTGTTATATTTTGAAATGGTTGCATGTGCATTTTTTGTTGTGATGATAACTTTGTGATGCAAATAATGTTTTCTGTGAATCTATTGAATACCAAAGTTGTAGATAAATTCCTTATCTTTCTTATCCTAAAATTTTATGATTTTAGTCCTACTGGTTTAGGAGTTATAGATTTTACAAGTTTGCTATCAGCTTTTGCATGTGCTCTAAATAGATCTGAATGATTGTATTGTTTGGCTTATTTAAACATGGAATCATATATTGATGATAATAAGAAAGTTATATGTAACTTAATAATCTTTCTAAAAAGTTAAAAATCATGTTTGTTGGATGATTAGAACTCTAGTTATGCATTTCTGAAGTTACTATCAGTTTTTTGTCCTTAGTTTTTTAAGCTCTGCTTCATGATGTATTTGGACCTTGTCATTTGTTCAATAAGCTTTTGGTATTAATAACAAAGTTTTAGAGAATTTAATTAGATTTCCAGAAAGTCTAGGATCACCCTTGTTGGATGCTTATAACTCCAGTTATGGTTGAAACAAGTGACTACTGTGCTGCTGTCCAGATTTTTGTACATGTGTGCTCTTGTTTGGCTAAACTTGTTAGTTCATGATTGATAAGTGCTTGCAATAGCTGAACTTAAGTTAATGGGTATGTCATGCTCGATATGCTTCCATATCAACCTATTGTGCTAGAATAGTGTTTAGTTAAATAACTCTAGGTGCCTAGGCCATGCATAATCTTGTGCTTATCTTGAACGCTTTTATGTGATGTATTCGTATTACCATTCTTCGCATTCATGCACTTGCATTGATGCATCTCATTTAGGTATGCTAGATGAAGCACACAAGAGCTGAAGGATGTGATGTTGGAGCCAAACTCGAAGATGGTGTATAGTTTTCCTATCCTGAACCTAGAAGGACTAAGCAAGTGCTAGGACCAGAGATGTCACCAGGACGGTGCGAGCTAACTGAACTGACTTGTGTCAGATCCCAGGAAAGCCCCGGAGCATTCTAAGCCTCCTATATTTTCTAAATATCAACTTGAGTCCTTTTATGTTGATGCATTAAGTACTAGGGGTTGATTGGAACCACTTGCTGCATATACTTTTCTTGTCCAAACAAATATATCTTGAATCCTATGTAGGTCTAGGATCGAATATATGCTTAGCCATGCTTAGTCCGGTAGAAGTCAGGTGATTTTCTGTCACCTGCAAGATATAGGTAGATATCTAGTCACGATTGACTATAATAGCTATCGTGGAATTAACCATGTGTTGATGAATAAAAGAAGACTGGGTGGGATTGTGATAGAGAAGCAACAAGGCATGGAGGTCTTGGTGCCTATTTATCCCCATCTATGTCGGTTAAGGACTGATTCACTATACGTCCTCATGTCATGTTGAACGCATGTCTAGCACTTAGTTGGCCAGATAAGTCGTTCTAACCATGAAGCCGAGTAACTCAACTCAGGCTAGGATCCGATAAGTGAAAGTGCGCACACTAGAGGAAGTAAGGATCTATGGGGAGCCAGTGGCGTGAGTCCAAGGGCAGGCTGAGCCTGAACTTCCTAGTAGACTGGTAGAATCCCTGAGGGTGCGGCACTAATCGGACCCACGACTATACCGAAATTGTACCAAAGGTGACCTAAGACTACCTTGGCGCAGGTATGTCTAGGTCTATATTAGGAATAACTCCCCAACTGGTTGGAATTGATTCAAGTCGTCATCTCTCCTAGATAGTGAGAACTTGACTAAGCAGCGGCAATGTAGCATTAATTGATGAAACTTGATGGTTATGATGATGCTCAAATTAATACATCAGATATGGTTACTAATGATTGTTAGCTTAATCACGTGATTGCTCTAGTATAGGTGCTAATCTAGAGATGCTTAATTGAATAGGTATTCAATTTGACGCTAAAGATATTAAATCTCTAAGTTATGTTACTTAAGCTTTTATGCAAAATGTTGTCAAGCTAACTCCATCGATAAAGCCTTGCATACTCCTTGGTGTCACTTTATTTTTGGTTTATAATGGGTAAGTCTAGCTAAGTACCTTCTTGTGCTTAGGGTTTATCCCACCAAGTTGCAAGTGAAGTTCTCGGCCTACAAAAGATGGTGGCTAACCGTCGGTGGGCTCGGCGACTCTATATAGTGTTCTTATCTATATGCTTTTGTCAGACGATGTCCCATATGCTAGTAATGTATTTGGAACTTATATTATTGTAATCAATTTAAAGTTATGTTGTTTTCACTAATCGGTTTTAAAACCCAAACTTGTATTATTATTTGTGAACTCATTGTAAATATTATTTAAGCTATAAACTTACTACTTTGATCCAAGCTCCAATGAAATGAGATCAAAGTACCCTAACTAGACGGTGGAACCGGTACTAATGAAAGACTACTAATTATAAGATAACCTATGCTACTAATGCCAAACAACAAGCACCTAAGCTCACTAATGATGTACACTAATGACTAAGTACTTAAAGTAAAGCAAAGCAATAATACTAGAATAAAGTACCTACACAAATACTGAATAAAGTAAATACTGAAATGAAAGAATTACAAAGGAGTTATACTAGACCCAAAAGACTCTTCTAGACCCCGAGAGCAGCTCCGCTCTTGCTCTACTCCACCACTAGACTACTACTCTATAGCTAAGCTAAGCTAGAAAGCTTTGAGAAGCTTAGAGAGCATGGAAATGAATGGGGCGTCCTTCCACCGAGCTCCACACCCTCTATTTATAGTGTAGAGAGGCATAGGGGGTATTTGTAGGTAGTGGCTAGGTCGATGGAGGAACCTAGGGCGCCGGGTAGCGCTAGGAGGTGTCGGCTGGCCCTAGGATGCACCGCCATTGCATTGTAGCGCTATGGTTGCTCCTCCAAGTCAGTTGTAAAGCTAGCATGTGGTGAAACTTGTCAGGTAAGACAATTGGTGAGGCTCCAAGTCTATGACAATGGGCCCATGGATCCATGGTCTCTTCATCGTGACCATTGGTCAGAACTGACTTGAATAAATGCTTGGTATTGCTTCTGGAGGAGCTCCCACGGATCGGTGACGTGGCAAAGTGCCAAGTTAGCACTTGGTGGGGCTGGGCGGCTCTTAGGTGGTGTTGGCCTATGGGCCCAGGTGGCCCTGACACGTCCACTTGCTTCCTTGGTCCATGTTTGTCACCATTTTGGCCTATTTTTCCTATATTTCCTGCATACAAATAATTCTACAAGCACAAGTGGAACTAGGTGAAATTGAAACAAAATTCTACACATGTGATGATGATGTACCTCACTTTATCATGCTTTTGGGTGGAATGTTGATGGTCAAAATGGGTGTTAGTGACCATCAACAACTACTACTCTAGCATCGCACACGGTTATCTGTCTTTATCAAGGCCCTTTACTAGAGTATCCGTTACGAGAATGGACGACGAACCCAGAAACAAGTAAGAGCAAAGATTAACTAATCAAAAGACTTAATACCATAAGACACCTGAACACTTACTTAGCAAATATTCCATCAAGGTAGAAGTATTCACCGAGGTACAAGTTCGAGGAGATATAAACAAGTCCAGCACTTCCCTGTATTCCCCCTCACATCTCTCCCAAACCAAGTCTATTAGCTAGCTAGGGCCTAGACCCTTTGGAATGATGCTCTTGTGGTGCAACTCTTGCTCCTTGGTGTGTTATGAAATGTGGAGCTCTAGCCCTCTCTTTATAGTAGCTAGAGGTCAGTTTCGGTGGAGATAAACATGGTAACCTCCCAAACAGACCCCTAAGGGCATTGATTACACCACCTGTGCAAGGTGGGGCTGAGCAAAGCTGGGGCAGTGTGCCCGCACCCCTGGTGCGGGCGCACCAGGCCTAGCCCACCTCGGCACCACCTTCGTGCTGTGGGTTGCTGGCTAGGCCTAGATCGCTCCCACGTCGGTGCTTGGCCTAGTTTCGATGTGTAGCTATGCCTTCTTTCCCCATTCCATTGCACATTTCTTCTTTACGATTTTTTGGATTGCGCCTTTTCATGTGTTCTCCTATGTATTCCATATATATGTCCTAAAAATGATCAACTCACCAAAACTTATGGATTATGTTAGTGTAAAACCCTATTTACTAAGTTTTGATGTTTGTTTGTATGGATTTTGTGTAAAGTTGACGGGTAAAAAATATGAGTTAAGGACCACCAACAATGGCGCTTGGGATTCCATGCTCAGCGAATGAGTTATGGCATGCACTCCCATGCCATCCCACTTCATCTGGGAGATGGGACATCAGGCTTTGTGGTGCGGATCTAGCAGAGGAGGAGTCATGTTACTTGGCGTGCATGGATCCAAGCCGTTGATGGCGGCCGATGGGCCCGAGGGGAGTCAGATCCCCTCAAGTCCCATGAGGAGGCGTGCGTGGAGTGGGCAGCGCGTGTAGGTTGGCTCAGGAGGTTAGGCCAATAGGGAGGCGGCGGTTCACCTCTGCCTCAAGTCCAGCAACTACCGTCGCATCGTAGGATCACGCATGGGATTGTGGGAGCATGGTAGTCGCTGCACATGGAGTACTAAAGTGGAGTCAGGGAGGTAGGGAAGGGAGTTTACCTTTTGCTCCCAGCAAAGCCGTTCCCTTCCTTAAAGCTTTCGCTCTGCCTCGCATTCGCTCGCCGCCACTACTCGTGGCCTTGTCCCCATGGCAGAATGGGGGCCTTCAGAGGTCACTAATGCAGAGATCAGGAAGATGGATGTGGGTAACCGCCGCATTGATCCACCTAAATCGAGTGTCAAACACTTGACCTCTCAATTTAAGGAAACCAACAACGAAGTCCCCAGGAGCACATGTAGCAACTCCTATTTAGGATCAGTTCGAGATAGAGAATACATCACAATAGTGCATAGATCACATTACAAGTTCAAAGCATTAAAGTTTACAAGTCTTGGTTCGCACACTTAGTTCATCACATGGACACACATTGTAATCTACTTCAAAGTCTAGCGAAAGTCTTTCAACATAACATAGTTCACGATAACGGACCCATGGGTGTGCCATAGCCATGTATCTATGGAACACAAGATCCTTCACCACTCCTGATCCGATGAGGGGTCAGGAGCATAGAAGTATCCATGCACAAGGACTATGGTTCCTATAAAACTTAAGATCACATAGGGTGAGTACTCGATTGTACTCCATAGGACTTACCCAATATAATAAAAAGGATTATGCATTTAGGTAGTCACAAGGAATGCGTAATTTTGTGTAAAAGCTTTTATACTCTAAAGTAAAGGTGATTTATGATGTAGCAGTTATTAAGCATAGCATAGGTAATCAAGTTAAGCATTAACAAGAGGGAACTCAATCTTCCACGAGTCCTGATCTCCAAGCCCAACTCTAGTCTATATCTAGATGAAGAACTTATTGCTTTCAATGTTTATACTCTGCAAAGGGGTACAAGTTAACCCCACTCAAAACAAGGGATATCTCCCATAAGACCCATCAGTGCAGAAGGGATATCTCCATACCTCAACCTTTCCCTAAGCTGGCCAAGATGTCCGACGAAAGGTTCGGCTACGATGCCTCGTCAATGTCCCGAACATTCCCGACTGACGCCATCCCCCTTGCCAGTTTCATAGATAAGATGGTTGCAATCAGTTACTTTGCTTGTCACCCCATTGGCAACAAGTGGATTGTACAGTTTTATGTTCATACTCACTACCATGGATACACAGTCCTTAACCGGTAAGCAAGCTATGTCATCCAAGAATCCCCATCTTGCCATGACCATACCCCCTGCCGACCAATGTTCATACCATTCCCAAGTGGAATTAGTATTGATCCCTTCCCAAGGTGTTGCATAGTGGATTATCATCCTAACATCGTGCGAGTAATGAGAAACCCATCATTAGCTCATCTTCTAAGATCTAAGCATACTAAGCATGGTTTGTTAAACAAGACATGTTTGGTTGATTAGTGTGGCAATATAAGGATAAGGTTTGACATAGGTAATTCCCTTCTCGATTCACTAGTCATATGTAACATAGTAATGCAGTAGATAGACATAGTTCATTATGCATTTGTAAAGCATAGGGATGCATAGGGGCCTGCCTTGAACATTGTTGCTGGGCTCAATGGCTTCTTCCTCCTGAGGCTCCTCCTCAATCGGTTCAACGAGAATTGGGTCACCTATACATACATGATTCTTGATGAGTCAACTGCATAAAGTACATGCTCATGCTATGCAATGATTCTTAGTTGTTTATGCTTTAGTGATACACGAGTGATTGCATAGTCAGACAATGGTTATCTGTTGACTGGTAACTATCGGTAGTCCGGCGTGGATGTCGGATGGTCTGGTGGTTACTGGGCCTCAGTGGGATATTGGCTCTCTGGATCCATCGAACCCTCCGGTATGAAGTATGTGCTCTCGGGAATCTTTCTGTGTAAGAGGTGATCCTATCGGAAGGTTCCGTCAACTATGGCAGACCATCCGTTAGTTAAGGTCTGTAGGGTGTTGTGAGCTACTAAGGGTTCAGCCTCCATCAAATACTCCATGCGAGTGACAGATCATTAGTAGGAACTAGCTGCTCTTGGGTTTCTAGTTTATAATTCAATGGACACTCTAGAATATCGATAAACACTCCGCTGTACCAAAACTGTGATCTAGGTTCTCTGGACACTCTTCTATCTTAGGCGTATAACTCATCAGATGGTCCGATGTAGTGACGGACACTCTGGTGGGTTATAGACATGTTCTGTGTAGGTGAGCAGTAAGACATTCAGTACTAACGGGCACTCCGCTAGTGATGTCGAACCCTCCATCGATACTGACAGTGAACACCTCGTAGTAACTCAAGATCCAAATCTTCATCCATGGTGCTTGCATGTGTAAACCATCTTCAGGGTAGGCTACTAGGGTTGTATAGAACATATCTAGCTAGTTAATTCTAACTACATTGGGTGCAAACTAACTGTAGGCCACAAATTGATGTTTCCTAGATTTTGGCTCCTAAAGACACAGTCTTATGGATGGCTTGGTTAGATCCTTACCAAGGGCTGCAAACACAACGTACCAAGTTCTCCAAGAGGATGGAGCAGTTGGAGCTCCTCCTTGGTAACTCAAAACCTTCTTCTTCTTGCCTCCTTCCCCTCCTAGCTCCTTATGGTAAGGGTGAGAGGGCTCCTCCCCTTTTAACCCCTACCTCTTGTGGACGACGGCATCTAGGTGATCTCCACAGCCATCTCTAGCTACTTCCAAGCTCCAATCCCTTCTCCTTTCTCCTCCCTTCCTTCTCCTCTTCCTTGCTTAAGTGTGAGAGAGAGTAGAGAGATGAACTAGAGAGAGAGTGGGAGTGTAAGAGTGAGTGAGTGAGCTAGTGGACTTTCTGCCTTGGTGTGTCCATGAGATGGGCAACTGTGGTGAAGTGTGGGACCTAGTCATTCATAAAGTGACACCTCGCATTTCTACATGGGACGATCCTATCGGACAATTCGTTGTGACGGCAGACTCTCCGGTGGTGTCAGGTTACTGACTGACAGCGTGTTGGTGAATAGGTGGATAACCCAATGGTGCTAGCGGATTCTCCATCAATTCAACAGTGAGCAGTTTAATACAGCATTAAGTTTCTAACTATTTGATTTCAAATGCAAAGATGCTCATGATGCTAATGCTCACAAGGGTGTTAGGACTAGGTCGTGACAACTCTCCTCCCCTTAGAAGAATTGCGTACCGAGATTCTCCAAAAGAAGGTTTTATGCAATCAAGGGAGAAAATTCAAGATAAAATAGGTTTTAATCCCTTCTAGCGGCACTAAGGACTTAAGACTCATTCCCATATTGAAACTCATCCGAAGCTATTACCTTGGCTCAAATAGGTGAGGATACTCCCTCCTCATCTTGTCCTCTACCTCCCAAGTGTTTTCTTCGGTTGAATGTAGACTCCATTGCACTTTCACCATTTTGATAGTTTTTGTTCTAGTCTTTCTCTCCGAAAAGTCAAGGATAGCAATTGGATACTCTCCATAGCTCAAATCCTTGTTGATGTCAATATCTCAGAAATTGACCTCTTCTTCGGGTGCCTTCAAACATCTCCTCAACTGAGATACATGGAAGACGTTGTATACTCCCAAAAGTGAATCGAGCAAGGCTAGTGCATAGGCAACCTTCCCTCTCCTATCATAGATCCGAAACGGACCAATACATCTTGGGCCAAGTTTTCCCTTCTCTTGAAACCTTTGGGTGCCCTTAAATGGTGTAAATTTCAAATATACATATTCTCCAACTTTATACTCCACATGCCTTCTATGGTCATCGGCATAAGCCTTGTATCTATCTTGTGCGGCTTTTAAAGTGATCTTTTTTTGCTTAACCTTTTCCTCGGCTTCATTCACCTTCTTATTTCCATATATTCTTCTTTCTCCAACTTCGGACCAATTGAGTGGTGTCCTACAATCTCTGCCATATAGGGCTTCGTATGGACTCATGTTGATGCTGGCCTGATAGCTATTGTTGTATTCAAATTGGGAAAATGGTAAACAAGTATCCCGACTAGAGCTATATATTAGGGTACAAGCTCTCAACATATCCTCCAAAAATCTGTTAACTCTCTCTGTTTGACCTCCGGTCTGTGGGTGATATGCTGTGCTAAACAACAATGTTGTTTCCATTGCCTTATGCAACTCATCCCAATATTGAGACGTGAATTATGGACCTCTATCTGAAACTACTATTTTGGGAACTCCATGCAAACAAACAATCCAAGCTAGATACAATTCCGCATACTTGGAAACTGGATAAATGACTTTGACTGGTAAGAAGTGTGCTGACTTTGTGAGTCGGTCAACAATCACCCAAATGGAATCATATCAACTCGATGTCTTTGGTGAACCAGAGATAAAATCCGTGGTAATGTCTTCCCATTTCCGAGCTAGTATGGGAAAAGGTTGGAGAGTTCCAACCGGTTTGAGATGCTTAGCCTTCACTCTGCAACAAACATCACATTTGGCTAAAAACCTTGCAATATCCTATTTCAAACCTTTCCACCAAAATCTCTTCCTCACATCTCTGTACATCTTGTTGCTTCCAGGGTGGATAGTGAAAAGTGACTCATGAGCTTCATTTAGGATCTCCTTCTTTAGATGTTTCTGGTTAGGTACTACAAGTCTTTTTCCAAACCACAAGGTGTTCGAGTAGTTCAACCGAAAACTCTTATACCTTGGATCGTCTATCTTCTCTTTAATGGTAACTAGATCTTCATCAAGTTGTTGTCCCACCTTAATGTCCCACAACAAGTGAGAAGTCACTTGCAACATGGACAAGGAACCTTTAGCTACTTGGGATACATTCATCCTATGCATATCCTGACATAGTGATTCCATATTTCTCTCCATCAGGGTACAACCACAATTGGCCTTTCTACTTAAGGCATCGGCTACTACATACGTCTTTCTCGGGTGGTATCGAATATTCAAATTGTAATCTTTGATCAACTCCAACCACCTCCTATGCCTCATATTAAGCTCTGACTGGGTAAGAAAGTATCTCAAGCTCTTGTGGTCAGTATAAATGGTGCAGGGTTAACCAAACAAGTAATGTCTCTAGATTTTCAGTGCGTGAACTACCGCTGCTAACTCAAGATCATGAGTAGGATAGTTCACTTCTGAAGGCTTCAATTGTCTAGATGCATATGCTATGACATGCCCTTCCTGCATAAGCACACAACCTAATCCAACATTGGATGCATCACAATATACTTCAAAAGGTTTAGTGATGTTGGGTTGGACTAGCATAGGAGCTGTAACTAGCTTTTGCTTCAAAATTAGGAAAGGTTTCTCTCTTTCTTTCGTCCAAACATACGGTTCATCTTTCTTAGTGAGTTCCATCAAGGGCTTTGCAATCTTAGAGAAGTCTGACATGAATCGACAGTAGTAACCCGCCAATCCAAGAAAGCCTCAAACTTCCTTCACCGTAGTGGGAGTAACCCATTCCACTACATCCTTCATCTTACTTGGATCCACAGAGATTCCGTTATGAGATAAGATATGTCCCAAAAAGGAAACCTCAGTGAGCCAAAACTCGCACTTGCTAAACTTAGCATACAATTTTTGCTCTCTCAGCTTTTGTAACACAACTCTAAAGTGTTTCACATGATCTTCTTTAGTTTTTGAATATACTAAGATATCATCAATGAAGATAATCATGAACACATCCAATTCTTCAAAGAAGATGGAATTCATGAGATACATGAAGTATGTTGGGGCATTATTCAATCTGAAGGACTTGACTGTGTACTCATAGGAACCATACCGCATAGAAAACACAGTCTTTGGTATATCCCCTTCTCGGATTCGAATTTGATGGTATTCCAACCTCAAATCAATATTGGAGAAGAATTTAGCTCCATTGAGTTGGTCAAACAAAATATCGATTCTCGGGAGTGGGTACTTGTTCTTAATGGTCCTCGCTTTGAGTGGCTGGTAGTCTATGACCATCCTTAGACTATGGCCCCTCTTGGTCACGAACAAGGCTGGACATCCCCATGGAGAAGAACTAGGTCTAATGTAACCCTTCTGCAACAAACTCGTCAATTGTTTCTTCATCTCTTCCAACTTAGGGGGTGCCATTTTGTATGGAGGTTTAGACACTAGCACAGTTCTAGGTTCTAATTGGATGAGAAATTCTACATCTCTCTTTGGGGGCAATCCCGTTAACTCTTCCGAAAACACATCGGGAAACTAACATATGACTAGTACTGGCTCAACACCTTTTGACACATTGGTTTTGGTTCTCAAACTATTTAGAGCAACCTATTGACTCTGAGAAGCATAAAGGGTAACCGAACTTTCCTGAAGGGTGGTGGATCTCTATGGATCTAGGTACACATCGAATGGCACACTGATATTTAACTATCCACTTCATTCCCAAAATAACATCCACATCATTCCCTAGCTTGAGATCAATTAGGTTGGCTAGGAACTCCAAACCTCCTATCTCAATCTGAGCTCGGCTAACTATTTGATTAGACTTGTGTATGATTCTAGGGGCACTAATCCTAAATCCCCTCCCAAACTCCATAGTTGGAAACTTATTATCCTAGGCAAAACCCTCATGAATGAATGAATGAGATGCACCAGAATCAAACAACAGTCTAGCTAAAATGGAGTTGATGGGTAACATACCAATGATCACACCATCATCCACTTGAGCTTCTTCTATAGTCATGAAGTGTAGCTGTGCATTCTTCTTGGGCACATTGCTTGTGCGCTAGGGAGCCATGGCTCGAGGTGCGGCTTGCGGCTGTTGCTTGGTTGGGCATTCACAAGCCAAGTGGCCAAACCACCACACTCGAAACATGCTCTAGTTGTTGTGGCCAATTGCTTGGTTGCCTGCTACTGGCGCTGCTGGGGTGAATGTGGTTGTATCCACATAGTATGTGGTGCTGCATAGCCTTGAATTCTTGGTGGGGTTTAGCCGGTCTTCTGCCTGATGGACAAACCTTGTCCATAGTCGGTGTTGTACGGTCCTCTCTTATGGCTATCCTTGCCCATCGCCTTCTTCTTGGTCTCTGCCTTGATAGCAGCATTCACCATCTCATTGAAAGTGGGAGTCGATACATTGCATAACTTGTCCTGCATCATTGGGCTAAGACCGTGCTCATACCTCACTTTCTTAGCCTCGTCAGAAGCAACCTCATTTGGAGCATATTGGGCTAGCTCATTGAACTTATGAGTGTACTCCACTACCGACATCTCTCCTTGAACCAAGTTGCAAAACTTGATAGCCTTGACAAGCATGGCTCCCTTGGGAATGAAGAACCCATGGAACACCTCCTTGAACTGCTGCCAAGTGAGCTGCACATTTGGCTGCAAATGAGCCCGATAGTGATGCCACCAATTGCCAGCGGCTTCCTAAAGCTGGTGCACGACAAAGTGGACCTTCTCATCATCATCACACTTGACAAGAGTGAACTTTTGCTCCATAGTCTTCAGCCAATGATCAGCTGCCATTGGATCCTTAGCTCCAGAAAAGATGGGTCGGTTGGTTTGCATGAAACTTTGATACCAACGAAGCAGTGGCGGTTGAACTCCATGCTGATTGGCTTGCATGTTCTCCAAGAGTTGCGCTATTCTTCCCATCACTTGCTGAGTTGCCTGACGATGGGCTTCGTCCCTCTAAAGTATATCCACCCATGTTGGCACTTGCCCTCCTGGTGGTGGTGTTGGTGGTGGATTGTGCTGGTTACCTCCACCCCCTCCTACTGTCGTCTGAGATGCGAAACCTCGGGTGTCAACCATCCTGCCCAAGACACATCATCAGACATGTTTCAGACAAGATGAGACAAAAAGGGTTGGATAGGAAATATGCATTCACGGAGGATCAGAACTTCAGTACTGCTTAAATGGATCATCATATTCCACACATAATGCATCATGACAAGGAGTGACATAGGCCACAATTAAACACCAACTTAAGATTACCATCCAAGCCTTGGTTTACACACAGACTGTTGGCATTTCTTAGCGCAATCACCAAGTGAGGAGGTTTTAAGTCCATCACCGACAATGGCGCCAGAAATGCCTATTGGTATTTCTTAACACCATTACTAAGATTGAGTTACTCTTAGCAACACCGCCAAGAAACACCAACTACGATTGTCCTTAAAGATTACAGACAACATCCGCAAGCATATGGATCTATCGTTGTAGCATTTCACCCGGAAGTATTCAGGGTATCATTATTTAATTTTCCCAAAGGTGGGCAAGGTATATATATTCTAGCATAGACATAAACATGATTACATACTTGCATAGTGGACCATAGTTCATGACAGGGGTAAAAATGGTATTTCATGGATAGTGGACACACATCTGGCCCAACCTCAAGGATAAAAGGAAAACAAAGAATAAAAGAATATTCCTAAGTGGGGCAGGCATATTCTAATATAGCCGTGCAAAGAACAGTTGATAATCATACAACAAATATGGTTAGAGCTAGAACTAAATGTGAGATAGGTCGAGAGGCCACCGAGTACTGGTCTGCCAGCAACCTCATGTGACAATTTAGACTCCTACACCCTACCCGAACGTGGGGGATTACAAGGCACGGACAGGGCTGTCACCACCTGCCGCCTACCCCTCAACCGTGGAGTAGGAAATGTATTCACCTATCTCTCCATACCCAAGCACCATGCTTGCATACATAGAGACTACCCAAATCCCTCGGGTCCCCTACCCTACGGATCAATAGGTAAAGGACTTGGGCACACCCGAAGGCATGATGAACCGCCACCTCAACTTAGCTCTAATTCTACTCATGTAAGTTACATGAATGATTAAGCATAAAGTTTTACATGTCAAGATCATAACACTCAGACTATATACTAGTTCATATATCATGATTACAACATGAGAACTATAGTCTAGTTCATATGCACTACTATATAAATGATATGAGAGCTTTAATATGGAAGAACTCTTCATAGTATTATTCATACCAAAGTTGCTCTTTCTTCCAAGGAGACAAGCTCTCCAAGTAGCTCTTGCCCTTTGCTCACAAACTACTACTAGAACTAAAAGAATACAAGAGAGGTAGTGAGGTAGAGGATTCAAATGTTGGTGTCTTTGAGGAGAGAGCTCCACCCTTTCTTTTATACTACAACATGGTCGGTTTGGCGTAGATAAATTAGGAAACCATAAAAAATTGATGTTGCATGGAGGCATGCAACTGCCAGAGCAAGCCAGGCCTATGTGGTAGCAGCAAGGGTGCGACCGCACCCCTGGTGCGCCCGCACCCAGGTGGGTCTGGCTCACGATTGCCTTTGCGTGGTCGGTTCCTGGGTGGGTCTGGGCCCCTCCCACGTCGGTGCTCAGCCCAGACTCGATGTGTAGGTGGGCTTCTCCATTTATTTCCTTCGAGCATTTCTAATTTACGCCTTCTATTTGTGCCTTTTGGCATGTTTTCCACTTGAATTCATACTTGTGACCTGCAGAACATGTTTTCTCGAATACAAGTGGAACTACGTCAAAAGTAAAGGCATATGTGTCAAAAGTATGTTTATTTCTCCTGTTTTGGACTATAATTGGCGGTTAGAAATGGTTGTTAGTGACCGCCAACATAGACCACAAGGACACATGACATGAGTGCACTTGCATATGCTTCTATGCATAATAGGAACAAGTGGTCGAAGCACACATGTTGTTTTTAGTTCTTACAAAAGCACACTCTCAATTCTCACTGCATTACAACAAGCTAACAATACATAAAAGTTTCGAAGATAGGGTGAGTCAAGCTCGTGACAACTCATCATCACTTAGATCAAATGTTACTCAGGTCTTCGAAAGGTGACAGGTTCATTGATGGAACAGACGAGTCGTATGCTGGCCTCTAGAAGTCTGTTGGGAAACGATTGATCGAGAGCAGGTATGTCGCTAGGTTACCATCACATCCTGGGGCTTTGGGATGAAGGAGATGCACTGGGGTGTCTCCATGTAAATCCTCTAGTGTACTGGTGGTGTGGGACATATGCCTAACTAGCAATCCCATAGATATCCTTGAGGGTCACATTAAGCTTTGAGGGACCCTAACTCCTTGAGCTTCTGGGTAGTGGTAAGGATACTCAGTCACTTCATATACCGTGGCATCATCCCCTTGAGGATAATAGAGAACGGTAGATGGCACTATAATCATCCTCACATATGGTTCCACTCGACGCTACAAGCCAACAAACCTTGCGCGAGTAGTCCAAAGCTCAACTTCCATACAACGGATCATGTGCACCTGTCACATTACCAATTCCATCATCCTCTTCTTGTACGGAGTACTGGGTTCAATCTGCATAGAGAACTTGAAAACTCTATTCATTTCTGTCCTTTCCAAGAAGTGTTGGAATGACAGCTCGCTTAGGGTAACAAGTGTCTCCCACAACATAGCAATGGCATGATAGGCCACAACTTGAATTGCCATGTCGATTGAAGTGCCCTTTCCCCAAGCAAGGAGATCAAATTCCTGTCCCGGGTCACAAAGGTGACTTGGTATATGTAACACCCTAGGTGTTTGGCTTCCACTAATTGCATTTCATTTCATAAACATGTGCATCATCTATCTCATCATGCCTTTGTTACTGAAACATGCATATGCAACATTTTCCAATTGTGTATGTTTCCTACTTGAGTGTTGTGAATAGTAATGGTGTAACATGTGAATGCAACCTGAGTTTCTTATACCTTGAAACATGGCAACATGGTAGTAATGTGACAAGTATAGAATAACAACAAAGTCATGCAACATGTGAAACATTGCATTGCAACATATGAGTGAATTGCTTGTTTTAGTTGCTTTATCACATGTGATCATTAGAAGAGGTATAACAATTTTGTAAAGTGGTTGATCATGGTCCATTACACCTTAACTACACTTAGGTTACTTGTTGGGACATTGTTCATGTAGATCAAAATGACCAAAATGCCCTCAAGTGAAGGTTTGACTTGAATTGACCCTTGGAGTGTCACTGTTTGACTGTTTCAAAAGACCAACTTAGAAACCTTGCATGGCTGTGCACTCTTTACCAAAGTTGTAGCTAATTTACCAAGGAACAAAAGTTGTTTTATGACCGACTCATGAAAATGTGTGGAACATGCTCAAACATGGCCCACAAGTCAGAATTTCATGCTAGTTTCAACAATGAAAAATATTCTAAGTCATGACTGCAATTTTAGTGTGATTGAGCAATCTTTGGCTTGATGTAACTTCTGATCCATGGCGAATTAGATGATGGTCCTTGAAAAGAAATTATAGATGGATGGTAGGTCTACATTTTTCATGTACATAGTTTTTGCAAAGGATCATTGGTTGAGCCGTGTTGACACGATGAAATGGCGCTGTCAGTCATGGTCATCAAACACTGAATCGCCGTTTTCAGAAAACGGTCAGTGACCATCATGGCCGACCGATGCAGGAGCTTCTCGCCGCGTGGCATGCAGGCTCTGCCGAAGGCTCCATGTCACGCGTCCACGCTCCAGAAGAGGGCCAGCGCCTGCCCGAACGTGCTCACCGCTCCATTTCCCTCTCTCGCCTTCTCCGCGCGCAGCGCCATGTCCGCAGCAAGCTCTGCCATTGCCGACTGCACGTCGCCATCGTCGTGTGCGTTTGCCACCACAAAAACGAGTTGCCCAGTCCGTCAGTAGCCTCACCGTGGTCTTCTCTACCCTCTCCACCTCATCGTCGGGTCAATCGAGCCTCGGTAAGGGCGAATCGTCGGTTTTCTTCCACCGCCGCCATGGCTGCCCTCGCCGGAGTTGGCGCTCCACGCGGCCAGCGGTCCTCGAGCCCTTGCCATCCCTCCTCTATCTCACGCTAGGTTCTAGGAGTGCTGCTGAAGCTCGTAGGGTCGCCTTATCGGGCAACGACACCGTAGCATCGTCGGAGCCGGCCCTGCCGTGGCCGTGCACCGCCGTGCTAGTCACCACCCCCTCTAGCTCAGTCGTTAGCTACAATAAAGGGTTCCCCTAGGTGCGCTTGAGTGAGGCGAACACGTTGGCACCGTTGCCTTCGCTGGAGAAGCCACCGGCGACGAACTACGCCACCGGCCGTTCCTCCTCCCCTGTTTCTCTCACTGACGCGCGGGTCCCCTTTGTCAGTCGTCGCTGCTGAGGAGGTAGCCAGCCTGGGCCGCGCTGAGTGCTGAGCTACGTTTGCGCGAGTTGTGGGCCGTCGGATCTGTCCGGGCCGGCCCAGTTGCGAAGTTGATTTTCTTGTTTTTGGTTTTGTTATTTTGTTTTTCATAGAATTGTGTGCATGATTCAAAAATGTGTATCTCCTAATTGGTAGCTCCAAATGCTATGGTTCCAATTTTGTTGAGTTCCTAGTAATGTCTAGTATTTAATAAAAATATTATATGAGCACATGTTTTAGAAATTTTGGATGAATAAAATAGGACTTTGAAATGTGTTTTTAGATGCATGCAAACTTGTTTGAATTTTATCTTGAGTTTCTGTGGTCCAAAAATTATGAAATTTTGTGGGTAATCTATTATTGCTTAGTAGAAGCTCTGGTTAAAATTTCAAAGCTAGTGCATGTATAGTTTTTGAGTTATAGAATTTCTTTTTATCAATGGATGGATCTTGTGTGAATTTTCATAATTTTTCTATTGATCCAATATAGGTAAAATTTGGTGAGTAAGGTTCTTATGCTAGAATGATGCTAGGAAAAATGTGAAATCTATTGCTTGACACTTTTCATTAGGGTTTCCTAATTATGCTAAAAATAGGCATGCCATCTGTTATTTTGGATACAACAAGGTCTGCTTCCTCAATGGCTTTGAACTTTTTATGGTAGTCTATGTGAAACATGAGATAGCTACTGTAATTTTTGTAGATTTTTATGAATAGTTTTACCATATGTTGCTTTAATCACCTAATTAACTAAATAAATTAGAAAAGGATATTAAATGATTTATTTAGAAGTTGGCATTATACTTTCTAGTGTTCCTCTGGTATGTGTAACAAGTTGGTAAACTTGGTTTGGTCAAATTAGGCTTTTGCATCATCATTAAATAATTAAGTTAGTAACCTTGTCATTGCAGGACAGATTCTAGGTTTACTGGAATTAGATTTGGTTAACTTAAGAATCATGCTTTGATGTTTACAAATGATTTGTAGAGAATTTCATAAGCTTTCTAGAATGTCCTCTTGCAAGTAATTTGGATTTGTAGAACTCTTGTTGTGATTGAATTAAGGAACTACCCGTTTGTATATGAAGCTTTAACTGTTGTTTTAAGTATGCCTTTACTATTTCTAAGTTTGTGGTAATGTTCCTAGGTGTTAGGCCTTTAACTGAAGATGAGCATCTTTATCTTAGGTTATGCAAGTTAGGTAAGTTGATCTTGTTCTTCAAGTTAAGTTAGATACCTGTTTTAAAGTGATTTGAATAGAGCTATTCTTAATCGGTAAACGAGTGTCCAAAGAATGTTTTCATTAAACACTCATCGTGATTCATTCATCATGAGCATCATGTCATTCCTTATGCATCAATGATATTTATCTCGTGCATCGGCATGCAATAGGTACGGAAGGAGTGACCCTTTGGAATTCGAGGAACCGAAAGCGAAAGCGGCAGAAATTTAATGACACCGGAGGTTCAGGAGGTGCGACCTTCGGAAGAAGTGCTAGACGAGGTCGCCGTTGAGTGCCGGATCACCGTCCGTGCAACTTTGTGAAAGGCAAGCCCCGAGCATATTAAGCCTCCTAATTTTCGAAATGCGATTCTGATATTATTGTTACATATATATATTGTTGCATTAAGTTTAGGTGTTGGATGCAAACACTTGCTGCATTGGTTATCCAATCCTTGTCCAGATATTGATACCCTGAATCCTATGTAGCTCAGGCTTGTGTAGTGCTTAGCCCTGCTTAAACACGGTAGAAGTCAGGTGATTTCCTGTCACCTACGAGATATAGGAAGATATATATGGCACGGTTGGCTATATTTGCTATCGTGGAAAAGAATCAGTCTTAATTTGAAATGAAGACCGGACGGAGGCTTGCCGGTTTGCAGTGACTCCGTCTGTGTCGATTAAGGACTGAATCTTGGAGCCTTTCCTGTTTATGTTGAACGCATGCCTCTCTCTTAGTTGACCGTGTCCGATGACCGACCACGAAGCCGAGTAGCTCACCTCAGGCCAGGAGTCGATAAGTATAAAGTGCGCCTTGGAAGGGAGCCATAGGCGTGAGTCCAAGGGCAGGTGATTTAAAAGTCCTGATCGTCCTGGCAGAAGGGTAATCCCTGAGAGTGCTGGCGCTGATCGAACCCGTGAATTTGGTTCCTGAGTTGTTCCAAAGGTGACCCACAGCTACCCTTACAAAGTATGCCAGGGTGAGAGTTAGGAATACCCCCTCAGCTGAGTTGTAATTCGATTCGAGTCGCCGTCTCTCCCGGTTAGTGAGAACTTGACGGGCTTATCTCCAATGTAGATACACTAAATAACATAATGGTTTAGAAATGATGATAGCCTTTTTATACCTGCTATGGTTAATATTGTTTGCTCCTAATAAGTGAGTGCTCTAGTACAGGTGCTAATCTAGTGGATAGGTAAATGATGATAAGCTTGATGCTAAGTTTAAATTGGTTACTATAATCATAAGCTCTTTTATGCAACTGTGTCAAGCTAGCCCACCTCATAAGCCTTGCATGATCCTTGGTGTCTTTTATTTCTGGTTTTTGACGGGTAAGTCTAGCTGAGTACCTTCTCGTACTCAGGGTTTATCTCCCACCTGTTGCAGATGACCAGTTCTACTTTGGTTGCTGCAAGTATTGCCTTCTCCCAGCTGGGGATGAAGACTAGGCTATTGGGCGCGGTCTCTACTAGTTCTCGTACCTGATAATGCTTTTGTGGGACATGACTCATACTTGGCAATGTATTTGAAACTATGAAGTTATGTACTAAACTATGTTGCTTCTGCAAATTTGAACCTGGTTTGTAATATTTTATTCGCACTCTGATGGATGTAATGCGAATGCTACTTATGAAATGTTGTAACGGATGATGTGTTGTGTTGAATCACTACGGTCTTGGTTTGTATGTCGAGAGTTGGTTGAAATCCTTCGTGATTTCCGAACTACCAGGATTATGGGAGCTTAAGTACAGGAATTTGATCGCTTTGGTGATTGTTTTTGTACTTACGTTCTTATGATTTGGTCGGTTTTGTTACAGTATACGGACCTTGCAGGTGTAGTTAATCATTCCATGGCCAACTCCCATGGCATACACTATGTACCCCAGGCGATATGAGTAGTTGGCTCTCCACATCACGTCATTGAGCAAGGCCAGAAAATCTTTGATGTTCTCCCCACGGGTAGCCATCACCAAATGTCCCAACTCCATCTAGCGATTATAGAATAGGGGAAGTGAGAACAATTGATTTGTAGAACTCAACTCATGTAGAAAAGTGTAGGATTAGCTCTAAGATAGAAAAGAATTAAGTAACCATAATAAGTGGTAACCTTAGCACTCAAGTTAGGTTTTATTCCAAAACTTTTCTTGTTTAGTGAAGCAAAGTTTTAGTTGCTTACGATCCCCGATCTAGGCAAAGCTGTAATGACTTTCTATCATCTCAAACTATGCTCCGATACCCTAGGTCTGTGGGTGATCACCGCATTGATCCACCTAAATCGAGTGTCTACCACTTGACCCCTCAATTTAAGCAAACCAACAACGAGGTCCCTAGGAGCGCACGTAGCAACTCCTATTCAGGATCAGTTCGAGAGAGAGAATACATCACAATAGTGCATAGATCACATTACAAGTTCAAAGCATTAAAGTTTACAAGTCTTGGTTCTCACACTTAGTTCATCACACGGTCACACATTGCAATCTACATCAAAGTCTAGCGGAAGTCTTTCAACAAAACATAGTTCACGATAACGGATACATGGGTGTGCCACAGCCATGTATCTATGGAACACAAGATCCTTCAGCACTCCTGATCTGGCAAGGGGTTGGGAGCATAGAAGTATCCATGCACAGGGACTATGGTACCTGCAAAACTTAAGATCACATAGGGTGAGTACTCGATTGTACTCCGTAAGACTTACCCATTATAATAAACAAGGGTTATGCATTTGGGTAGTAGCAAGGAGTGCGTAGGGGCCTGCCTTGAAAGTCGTTGCTAGGATCGATGGCTTCTTCCTCCTGTGGCTCCTCCTCAACATGCATGATTCTTGATGAGTGAACTGCGTAAAGTACATGCTCATGCTATGCAATGATTCTTAGTTGTTTATGCTTTAGTGACACATGAGTGACTGCGTAGTCAGACACTAGTTATCTGTTGACTGGTAACTATCGGGTAGTCCAGCATGGAAGTCAGATGGTCTGGTGGTTACTGGGTCTCAGTGGGATATTGGCTCTCTGGATCCATCGGACTCTCTAAACTTGGATCGGACCCTCCGCTATGAAGTCTGTGCACTCGGGAATCTCTCTGTGTAAGAGGTGATCCTATCGGAAGGCTCCGTCAACTATGGCGGACCATCCATCAGATCAGGTCTATAGGGCGCTGTGGGCTACTAAGGGTTTAGGATCCATCGGATACGCCGTACGAGTGACGGATCATCTGTAGGAACGGGCTGCTCTCAGGTTTCTAGTTTATAATTCAGTGGACACTCTAGAATATCAACGGACACTCTGTTGTACCAAAACTATGATCTAGGTTCTCTGGACACTCTTCTGTCTCAGGTGTATAACTCATCGGACGGTCCGGTGTAGTGATGGACACTCTGGTGGGTTATAGACGTGTTCTGTGCAAGTGAGCAGTAAGACATTTAGTACTAATGGGCACTCCACTGGTGATGTCGGACCCTCTGTTGATACTGACAGTTAACACCTCATAGTAACTCGAGATCTAAATCTTCATCCATGGTGCTTGCATGTGTAAACCATCTTCAGGGTAGGCTACTAGGGTTCTATAGAACATATCTAGCTAGTTAATCCTAACTACATTGGGTACAAACTAACTCTAGTACACAAATTGATGTTTCCTAGGTTTTGGCTCCTAAAGGCACAATCTTAGGGTTTGCTTTGTTAAATCCTTACCAAGGGCTGCAAACACAAGGTACCAAGCTCTCCAAGAGGATGAAGCAGCTAGAGCTCCTTCTTGGTAAATCAAAACCTTCTTGTTCTTGCCTCCTTCTCCTCCTAGCTCCTTATGGCAAGGGTGAGAGGGATCCTCCCCCTTCTAACCCCAACCTCTTGTGGACAACGGCCTCTAGGTGATCTCCACGGCCATCTCTTGCTGCTTCCAAGCTCCAATCCCTTGTCCTTTCTCCTCCCTTCCTTCTCCTCTTCCTTGCTTGAGTGTGAAAGAGAGTGGAGAGATGAACAAGAGAGAGTGGGAGTGTAAGAATGAGTGAGTGAGCTGGTGGATTTTTTTTGCCTTGGTGTGTCCACGAGATGGACAGTTGTGGTGAAGAGTGGGACCTAGTGATTCACAAAGTGACCTCACATTTCTACATGGGACGATCCTATCAGACAATCCGTCATGAGGGCGGACTCTCTGGTGGTGTTGGGTTACTGATTGAAAGCATGCTGGTGAAGTGGCGGATAACCCGATGGTACTGGCAGATTCTCCGTCAATTCAATAGTGAGCATTTTAATGCAGCATTCAGTTTCTCACTATTTGATTTCAAATGCAAAGATGCTCATGATGCTAATGCTCTCAAGGGTGTCAGGACGAGGTCATGACAATGGAGGAGGATGAGTTGTCGCCGGAGAAGGTCCTGGTGGTCGGCTAGAGTCCCCCCACCGTTGGGGAGTTTGCACCGGTGCCCGGGGATCAGGAGGTCATCTTTGTTGGTGGTTCTTATTGACAAAATCCAACCGCTAACTATGATCCAAAAAGGAGAAACTACATATTTTTACACACAGATACCTTTGCTATTAACATAGTTCCACTTGTATTGTAAGATTACTATTTTGCAGGACTCATACTTGAATACAATGGAATTATAGTCAAAGTACACCATACATCAAAGCATAAAGCAAAGGAGAAGAAGGCCCATCCAAATGCCAATTTTGGGCCAAGCACCGATGTAGACACGGCCCAAGCCCACCTAGAAACCGACTAGAGATGGACGATTACGAGGGGAGCTGTCACAGAACCGACCAATTTATAAGAGCACAAGTACAAAAACAATCGCCGAAACGATCAAATTCTCGAACTTGAGCACATATATACCCGGTAGTCAACTGAAATCTCGAAGGATTTCAAACCAACTTGCATACAACCAAGATCACAGTAATTCAACATAACATATCGTACGTTACAACATTTCACAGACGTTCACAAATAGATTACATCATCACAGAGTCATCGTTATTACAAAACAAGTCTTGTAAAACATGCAGAATCAAATAGTTTAACTTACACACCCGAGTTCAAATACACATACCGGTTCGCTGATCACAGCCCGCAAAAGCATTTAGATAAGAGAACAGAGATCATGCCCATGATCTAGTCTTCATCACCCGCCGGGTGGAGACAATACTTACAGAATCCCTGATATAGAAGGTCATCTGCAACAAGAGGGAATAAACCCTGAGTACGGAAATGTACTCAGCTAGACTTACCCATCGAAAACCAAAATAAATGACACCAAGGATTATGCATAGCTTAATGTAGTGGATCTGGATGACACTTTCTTTTTGCAGAAAAGCATAAGTAATAATGATCAACTCTTAGCCTAAACTAGCAGTGACTTTTTAGCCATTAACCTGTCATCTATATTAGCACCTGTACTAAGCAATCATTTTATTAGGGTGCAAACATTAATAACCATATCAGGTATTCATTGTGGCAACCTTATCATCATCATCCATTTAACCATATCATTAAATTAATTGAATCTACGTTGCCGCTGCTCAGTCAAGTTCTCACTATCTGGGAGAGACGGCGATTCGAATTGATTCCTATCCAGCTGGAGGGGTATTCCTAAACACAAACCCTGCTTCTCCCGTCGGAGTCGCAAACAAGTCACCTTTGGTACGATTCAGGAGTCGCGAGTCCGATCAAATCGACATTCTTAGAGAACCACTCTGCCAAGGTTGTTTGGGACTCTAACCCGCCTTGGACTTATGCCAATGGCTCTCCGCACTTCCTTACTACCTCCAGAATGCCGCCACTGCTCGCGTCCCCGGCCCGAGTCGAGCTACTAGGATTCAAGGGTCGGAACGACTTATCTCGCCAGCTAAGTGTTAGAAATTGCGTTCAACATGACATGAGGACGACAAACAGATCGGTCCTTAAACGATTTCAGACGGAGTCACTATGTTCCAAACCTACACAAGACCCCCGCCGGTCTTAATTCATTATTCACATGGTTCTTTTCCACGATAGCAAATATAGCCAACCGTGATCCACCTCATCCTAAAGCTCGCAGGTGACAGGAAATCACTTGACTTCTACCGCACTAAGCATGGCTAAGCATTTAACCCATTACTGAACTTAAATAGGATTCAAGTGCGATATCTGGACAAGGAAGGATATATAATGCAGCAATTGGTTCCAACCAATTCCTATACTTAATGCATCATCAACAATAAAAGGTATTCAAAGTATTTGTAAAAACATGGGAGGCTTAATATGCTACGGGGCTTGCCTTTTAGAAACGAGGAAGGTGGTGGTCGTGGCACTCGGCAATTCCTTCACGGCGATCGCTCGCGTCGACTTTTCGCACCTCGGGTTCCTCCTCCCTGGTTGGCTCCCTCGAACTCCAGCAACGTCACTCCCTCCGGCACACCAATTGCATGAATGCGCAAGATAAATATCATGGATGCACATGAACGAATGTCAGGGATGCTCGGGGAATGCACATGTTCACTGTAATTTGCATATTCCAACTTAAGCCCTATTCAAATCACTTTACTTACCAAGTTTATACAACCTAATGTATAATTGCTCATCTTCAGTTAATGACCTAGCACCTGCACCTAAGCATATTTTCAAGTTAGGCAAACCCCTAAACAATCAACGAGAACATTGCAACAACATACACTCAAGCATTTGTATTTCAGCAAAAATGAAGACTATGTAACGGTGCAGTAAACTAGCCATAACTGGAGATTTATAATTCCAAATGACTTGCAACAAGACAATCTGAAAAACTTATGAAATTGTCTACAATTCATTTTTATACCTCAAAGCATGATTCAACACTTTACTAAGTCGAATTCATAAATCAACAGAACTCTGTCCTCACAAGGCAGAAAGTAAGCAAAACTGAAACCTAACTTTAAACAGCTATAGTTTTTAAACTACTAGGCCAAATGCCCTTAAATTTTGATAGGAGCTAGATACATAAATTATCTACAACTTTTGTATTCATCCCATTCACAACAATTCAAAATATCATGGGGAACTTTCCAAAGTACCCAGATCTGTCCAGAAGGACATAATGCAAACAATTAATTATTAACTTATGATATAAACACATAATTGGACAAAACTAACTCTACTCACATATCACAAGAACACCAGAAAGTACGGTGTTCATCCCCAAAACATTTCTTTTAATACCTTTCTTAATTTATTTAATTAATTAGAAGAAATAATAAACATATATGAAAACTGCACCATTAATTCTACAAAAATTATAGTAGACACTACATGCCCTAAGTAGATTACCATAAAAATTTCACACCATTGGAGTAAGTATAACAACCTTCACAAAAATGGTAAGGCAGAATGGTTAAAATGGCATAATTAGGAAACCTTAGTGAAAAGTGTCAAGCAACAAATTTCATATTTTTCCTAGCATCCTTAAGGTACTAAGATACTACCTACCAAGTTTCATGGCCATAGGATTCCTAGATAATTTACAAAAATTCCCACAAGTATCTACCAATGATAAAAGGAAAATCTATAACTCAACAACTACACATGCAATGACTCTCAAATTTTAACCAGAGCTTCTACTATACAATACTAGCTTACCCACAAAATTTCATAATTTTTGGATCACAGAAACTCAAGATATGATTTAAACAAGTTTGCATGCATTCAAAAACATATTTAAAGTTTCAATTTAATTCTTCCATAAACTCTACTACAAGTGCTCATATTATATTTTTCCTAAATACTACACTTCACTATGAGTCTAACAAAATTGGAATCACAGTATTTGGATCTACACATTTGAAGATACAAAAATCTCAAATCAGCATTCAAAACTGGTATTTTTGAACTAGCCCTATGAACAACAGTCACTTCCGTGTGGGACCTGGGTGTCAGCTGACCCCACCGGTCAGTGACAGCGAAACAGGGGAGGCGGGTTCGATGGTGCGGCGACGGTGGAACTCGCTGACGGCGACTCCTTCGGGGAATTGGACAGCACCGGCTGCTCCCCAAGTTCCCACGCGTCGATTGACCCCCTAAGTCTAGACCCTAACGGCCCCTAAGCACACCGGCCATGGCGCACGGCGGTGCGCGACCGCGTTCCAGCATGACTGGACCGGCTTGGGCGGTAGCGACTTCACAGGTGCGACTACGCGAGCTGGGGAAGACGAGACGAGGCTAGGGGTAGAAGAAGGGTGCGGTGGTGCGCCGGCCACGGTGAGCGGCAATCTCCGTCGAGGCTCATCCATGGCGGGCGTTGGTGGAATGGTCACAGCGACCTTACCAAAGCTCGAATGGATCGGCTAAGCGATGGAGGACGGAGAGGCGAACACGGCGGAGCTACGGTGAAGACGGAGTTCGCGTTTTTGTGGTGGTTTGCAAGCTCTGCGACGGCGAAGCTCCGCGGCAGCGATGGCGGAGCGGCTGCGCTTCGGCTGCTGCTACTGCGAGCTGGAGAAGTTAAGGAGGAAGGAAGAGTGAGCAGACAGGCGGGCGTATGTGGCTTCAAGTGGAGGACACCGGCAGCGGCATCAGGCCAGCCACGGCGCGTGGCCTGCGCGGTCAGGCGAACGGCGACGCGCGTCACCCACGCGGCGGGCGTTTTCTGAAACGGAGATCACTGTAGCATGACTGAAACGCTAATTCAGTGCTCCATTCACCGACTGACAGGCTAAGTTTGACCGTGATTAGCTCCTAAACCCAGACGAGTTAGGGGAAGAAATGTTCATGAAAGTTATAGAGCTATAGTAGGGCAACAACTTTGATTTAGAAATCAACAGCCAGATCTCCATGGATCAAGAGTTGTATCAAGCCAAAGTGGGCTCAATCAAACTAAAATGGCAGTTAGGACTTAGCAAATTTTTCAAGTGTTGACTCCACCTTCAAATCTGACTTGTGGGTCCTTTTTGAGCATGATCTGCACATTTTCATGAGATGGTCATAAAATAACTTTTATTCCTTATATAATTCTCTACAACTTTACTTTAGGTTTGTCAGACATGCAAACATCCTAAGCTACACTTTTTAAATAGTCAAACACAAGAGCTCTAGGGGTCCAAATTGGTCAACCATGACTTGGAAACCTAATTAGGCAAAATGATCAACAAGAACATTGTTCCTAATGACATTCTAAGTATAACTAAGTTGCTTAAGAGCATTATTAGCCACACCACACAATGGTCACACCAAAAATCAAGCATCACATGCATTGAAACAAGGAAGAACAAGTGAAGGGTTACTTTTGTTTCAAGGTCATGTTTCATATGTTTCATGATCTTGTTGCATGGTATTAACTAACCTTGTTTCACTAAGTGAGTGGCACATGTTGCACTTAAGTGTTGCACACTTTACATTTCATAAAAGAAACAACACACATGAAATATACAACATGTTGCAATGTTTTGAAATCATGTTTCATGTGATATAAGTTCACGAATGGATGCATGATGCTCATGTTCATGAAATGCAGTGCAAATGTGGAAGGCAAACACCTGGGGTGTTACAGCCCTCCCCCCTTATAAAAATCTTGTCCCAATGGAACCGGCTTTTCTTCAAAGGTCAAATCAGATTTTAACTCGATATCCCCCAATGGAACTCTCTCTTCAGGGATGCGAAGACATTTCTTCAATTGGGATACATGAAAGACATTGAAGATAGCACTCATCTCTAGGGGTAATTGAATCTTGTACGCCACCTTACCACTTTGTCCAATGATTTCAAACGGACCAACATATCTCGGCGCAAGCTTTCGCTTCACACCAAAGCGTTGGACACTCTTCATAGGTGAGACTTTCAGATAAACGAAATCTCCAACTTCGAACTCAATAGGTTTTCTACGTCGATCAACATAACTTTTCTGCCTAGCTTGAGCTGCGGCCATGTGAGTTTGGATAGTACGGACTTGTTCTTTGGCTTCTTGAACAAAATCAATTCCATAATATCTCCTTTCACCGGCTTCTACCCAGTTCAACGGAGTTCTACACTTCCGGCCATACAAAGCTTCAAACGGTGCCATCTTGATACTCTCTTGATAATTGTTATTGTACGAGAATTCAGCTAGGGGCAACCATTTTTCCCATGAGCCCTTAGCCGAGATGACACATGCTCTCAACATATCTTCTAAGATTTGATTCACTCGTTCAGTTTGCCCATTGGTTTGCGGATGATAAGCAGAACTTCTTACTAGCTTAGTTCCTAATAATCCGTGTAAGTGCTCCCAAAAGCGAGCAGTGAACTGTGGTCCTCTATCCGAGACAATAGTACGAGGGATCCCATGAAGTTGGACTATCTGGTTGAAGTACAACTCCGCATAGTCGGTTGGACGAAAGTCTATGCGGACAGGAATGAAGTGTGCTGACTTGGTCAAACGGTCTACAATCACCCAAATAGAGTTAAAGTTCCTCTGAGTAGTAGGGAGTCCAACAATAAAATCCATACTTATCTCCTCCCATTTCCAACCTGGGATAGAGAGTGGCTGAAGTAATCCAGCTTTCATATGCACAGCCTTGACCCGACAACAAGTGTCACACCTAGCCACATAAGCGGCTATCTCTTTCTTCATTTTGGTCCACCAAAATCGAGGCTTCAAATCATGATACATTTTACTACTACCAGGATGAATAGATAATTTAGAGGAATGAGCTTCGGATATGATTTGATTTCTAAGCTCTCTATCCTTCGGAACTACCAACCTATCTTTGAACCATAACACGCCTTCCTCATCTACTCGAAAATGTTTGGTTTCTTGCTCTTTCATCTTACGCTTGATGTGAAACACACCTGCATCTGTCTTCTGTAGCTCGATAATTCGACTCTGTAGAGTACAACTGACAGTGATGTTGTGAAGGACTACAGGATGAAGGAGCTTTGACAAATGGACATCACTCTCAATCAAAGAGTGGCAATGAGACTTCCTGCTTAAGGCATCCGCTGTGACATTTGCCTTGCCAGGGTGATAGTGCACTTGGAGGTTATAATCCTTGATCAACTCGAGCCATCTTCTCTAACGCATATTCAACTCTGGCTGAGTGAAGATGTACTTGAGACTTTTATGATCAGTGTAGATATTGCACATATTGCCAAGTAAATAATGTCTCCAGGCCTTCAAAGAATGAACAACTACAGCGAGTTCTAAGTCATGCGTTGGATAATTCACTTCATGCTTCCGAAGTTGGCGAGAGGTATAAGCAATGACTCTAACTTCCTGCATAAGAACACCTCCTAGCCCAATACCTGATGCATCGCAGAACACATCAAAAGGTTTCTCGATATCCGGTTGTGCCAAAACCGGAGCTGAAGTTAGAAGAGTTCGCAGGGTATGGAAAGCTGCATCACACTTAGGAGTCCAGACAAACTCCATGTCTTTTTTGCAGCAATCGAGTCATAGGCTTGGCTATTTTAGAGAAATCCGGGATGAAGCGACGATAATAGCCAGCCAACCCTAGAAAACTCCGAACCTCATGCACCGAGATTGGAGCCTTCCAGTTCAACACTTCTTGCACCTTGGTGGGATCAACCATAATTCCACCATCCGACAATACGTGTCCAAGAAAAGGTACCTCGCGAAGCCAAAATTCACATTTGCTGAACTTTGCATACAGCTGGTGTTCTCGCAATCTAGTGAGAACCACCCGCAAATGTTCAACATGATCTTCTTCATTCTCAGAATAGACCAGGATATCATCTATAAATACCACCACAAATTTGTCCAACTCGGGCATAAACACTAAATTCATCAGGTACATAAAATATGCGGGGGCATTGGTCAATCCAAAAGACATAACCAGGTACTCATATAGACCATATTTTGTAGAGAATGCAGTTTTTGGGACATCCTCAGGCCGAATTTTGATTTGATGATACCCAGATCTCAAATCAATCTTGGAAAAGACTTTTGCTTTAGACAACTGATCAAATAAGATATCTATGCGTGGCAGAGGGTACTTATTCTTGATTGTAACTGCATTCAATGGTCTATAATCTACACACATGCGTAGGGATTGATCCTTCTTCTTCACAAAGATAGCTGGGCACCCCCACGGAGATGAACTAGGACGGATAAGGCCTTTCTTTAGAAGTTCATTCAACTGGGTCTTAAGTTCAGCTAGTTCATTGGGAGGCATTCTATATGGCCTTCTAGAGATAGGGAGCTGTGCTGGGAAGCAACTCTATCTTGAACTCCACTTCCCGATCCGGGGCAATCCAGCAAATCGTCGGGAAAAACATCCGGAAAGTCACACACTATGGGATATCTGCAATAGCCTTTGCTTGCACCGCATTAGCCCGCACAAGAAAGATTGATGTCCTCGGTAGTTGCACCGTAAAACCTTCCGATTACTAGGATCTCTCGAGCATGACTACTCTAGTCGATGTATCAATAAGCACCCCATGCCTGCTCATCCAATTCATTCCCAATATCACATCGATACCTAGCCCCGGTAAAACTACCAGATCAACCTGATAACTTCGCCCCTCTATCTCAAATTGTATGCGTCCCAACTACCGGCTTGGTTGGGATAATACCATTGGCGTACCCTAATACAATAACCCTCACCCTCAACAATATATATGTTTTCAGATAAACTTGGATGCAAATGTTGGACTAATAAAGGAATATGAAGCACCCAAATCAAATAGTACAACTGCTGGGTGTTGATCAATCGAAACTTACCAAAGAAATCACTACCTCTCCTGAAGGAATCTCAGTAATATTAGTGTGGTTCACCTGCCCCTGACGACCACCTTGGTAGTTATTCTTCTTAGGGTAAGGGCATTCCCTTGCCTAGTGGCCTGTCTTGTTGCAGTTCTAGCATGGCATGTTGCTTGAGGAGCCCCGAACTACCTCGACCGGTAGTGCCCTTGGGAAGAGCAATCAGAAATGCCTTTATAAACCCAGGTCTTATGGGATTCTTCTTCTGCGGTGGGCGAAACTTAGTGGCTGTTTGGAGGATGGAATGGAGCCCTCCTCGTGTGACGGAGCCTTGGATTGTGAGGCACCCGCCTCATAGGCTCTCTTACGACTTTTTGAAGCAAAGATACACAAAGCATTGTTGTTCTCTTGCGATAAAGCATCACTCACAAACTCATTAAAATGAGCACACTTGCAATTTCCCATGGTCTTCATAAGTTTGGGGCTAAGTCCCCGCTTGAAACTTTGCGATCTTTTGGCATCGGTGTCAACAAACTCAAGAGCATACCTTGCAAGGTTATTGAAAGCCTACAGGTATTCATTCAAGCTCTTGTTCCCCTGGGTTAACTTCATGAACTCTGTATGCTTGATCGCCATGAGACCAGGAGGAATATAATTTCCCCTGAAAGCAGACTTGAACTGATCCTAGGTGATTTGGGCATTAGCGGGCATAGTGGACCGATGATGTAACACCCCAGGTGTTTGTCACCAGTTAAGCAATGGGTTTGAGCTCAAACATAACATGTCAAGTGGTAATCAAGGTGTCAAGATCAAATCTACATGATGGAGCTCCAACTTAAACTTGGGCCACGCGCATTTGCTTACATATGGACCCTTGTTAAGATTATGCAAGAGTAATGTTAAACATGCTTATTCCATGTACATTACATCCACATGCATCCATCTAGACCCGTGGAAAAGTTTCATGAAGTTTGGAATCAAAAAGTCACATGAAATGATAAGTCACATCTTTGCATGAATTGCTTTATCAAGTGGATGGAAACCTATGGAGTCAACCAAACCTTGGTACCTTGCTCAAACAACTCTACTTGCACTCATGAACAAAAGTCATGAAAGGTTCATGTTGAGAAAATGCCAAGAAAATGCTCCAATGGATCACAAAGGATAATTTAAGCTTTATCGTGGTCCTTCTTTGGTCAAAGTAGAACTATAGCTTCTACGCCTGTTTTGAAGTTGGACATTAAATAAAAGTTGAAGCTCATGTTAGGTAGAACAAATTTTGTTTAAGGATCAAGAGCTAAATTAGTGCCTAGCCAAGTCAAATGTCGCTCGCAAGATCGAATCCAGTGCTGTTTTCAGGGTTCGAAAATCGGCTAAGCCTGGAATGACTGAAATTCTCGATTCCGTTTCCATGTACCTGCTTTTGGTGATTTTTAGTTTGCAAATCATGTCGAACTTGGCCAAAGTTATTTAAGCAAAGTTGTCGTCCTCATATAGCTCTACGACACTGTGCAATTGTCTTGGTTTTTCATCACTCCGTTTATGAGTTAGAAGAGGGTGAAGAATGCAGTTTCAGTCGACTTGAAACTAAAACTCAGGATTCAGTTTCAGGTAGCCTACTTTGCAGCCTTTTATCTCAAAATAGGCCGAATCAATCCTAGGTCCCTTAATCAAAGTTGTACTCATGTAGCTCTATCATACGGTCTAATTGGTTGATCAAATTACTAATCGTTTCGAGACATATGGAGGGGAGAAAATCGAACTTTAGTCGTAAGTTTGAGGTGGTATTACATTTTTGAATCTTCAGAACAGTAGCAATGGCCGACCGGCCGCAGCGCTTCACCGCCGCGTGGCCCAACGCTCTCTCGCATGTCCACCACGTCTCCACGCACGTCGATTTAGAGAGCCCGAGCGCTCACTCATCCCTCCTCACTCGCCTCCCCACTCCCTCTGCCACCCCATCGCCTCTCTCCGCTCTCCAGTCCGAGCGGTCACCATGGACAGGGAGTGGAGCTCCATGGCCGACCACCAAGCAGCACCGTGCCGCCCCCAACCAACCTTGTCCTCCTCTTCCTGGCCTCGCGCTGCTCCTCTGCGCCATCTCCTCGGTCGCACGGTCGTCTGCAGGCTGATGCCTCCGGCGCGCCGGCCGCTAGGCCGCTGCTGCTGCAGCCGGCTGCGGCATAGCCAGGCGCGGGCCACAGCTGGCCGCGGCTAGGCCGGCTGTCCCTTCCCGCTGCCCTAGGGTCGCTTCCCCGCCGGATTCCCGGAGCCCGGCCACGTCCTCGAGCCGATGCTCTGCTCTGTCTCCGTGAGGTTGAAGAAGGAGGACTCAAGTGTATTTAGAAGCTCTTTCTTGGGTCCAGTTGCGAAACATGTGACTCATGTGAATAGTGCCGTAAGGACTGGTTTGTGATTATTTTGCAAGAACTTTGGAAATGCATAGTAATTCATAGGAAATTCGTAAAATAGTAAATGTGGACTTTTTGGAATCCTTGTGAAATTGTCTATGCAGTAGATCTATAAGATGTCATGTTTTAGTTAAAGTTTTAGCTGTAAAAATAGATTTATGCCTCTAGGTTTTTAATTCTAGTTGTATTTGTCTTTTTCATAACTAAAGATCTAGGGCTCCAAATGAAGTGAAATTTTTGTGGCATGCTACTCATGTGATAGTTGATGTGTGGTAAAAATTTCATGAATATTGGATGAAGTATGAGTGAGTTATTGGTTTATCTTGCTCTCACATGATTTCTTGCTTTAGCAACTTGTCTTTTTCATAGAGGTTTCTATACATATTCAAATGGAGTGAAATTTGTACAGTAGACTATTGAGAGTATATGTGAGCCACTGTAATTTTTATATAATTTATTGTATACTTTTTGTATATGTTCATTAAGTCACCTTGTTATCTAAAATAAATTAAGAAATGTATTAAAAGAATATATTTGGTCATGGACACTAGGTTTTCTGGTGTTCTTTAGTCATATGGGAAATGTTGGTAAAGTTGGTTTTGCCCAATTATGTGTTTGCAACTTAAGTTAATAATTATTTTCTTGCCGATGTGTTTTATGAACAGATCTGGGAACTTAGGAAAGTTCTTCATGATAATGTGCTTTGTTGTGAAACTTGTTTATATAAAAGTTGTAGATAATTCATGTATCTAGATTCTGTTAAAATTTGGTGTTATTTGACCAAGTAGTTTGTGAGTTATGCCTGTTTAAAGTTGGGTTTCATAAATGGCTGCTCTCTGTCAATTGTGGACCAGTTTCTGTAAATGTATAATTTCAACCTACTTAACTTGTGAATCATGCTATGATGGTTACAGATGAAATGTAGATAATTTTATAAGGTTTCCAAAATGTCTTCTTGCAAGTCATTTGGATTTGTATAACTCCAGTTATAGCTAAATCTTGTAGCTAATGTTTGCATGTCCAGAAATTGGCAGATTCTAATTATAGTGTTTGCTTGTATATTGTTAAGTGTGACTTATGCCTTGAATGATGACCGAGTTAGAGCACTTGAGATCTTGGGAAACTTGTGTCATGCTTGGTGCTGTCGTCTTCTTTGCCATCTTAGCATGATAGATTGTGTGATGTTTAAGTTAAGCATCGCAAAGTACTTAAGTGTGTTAGTGTAAACTATGCTTGTCTTGCTTGCTATTTTGTGATGCGTCTCATGGCACTATTCTTTGCACTTGTATATTGCATCTCATCTAGGTACGCTAGATGCACCACGTGAAGGATGCGATGTTGGAGCCAAACCCGAAGACAACGTTTGATGAATCTATCCCGAAGATGGAAGGACTAAGCAAGTGCTAGGACCTGAGATGTCACCAGGACGGTGCAACCTAACTGAACTGACTTGTGTTGGATCCTAGGCAAGCCCCGGAGCATATTAAGCCTCCTAATTTCTGAAATGCAGTTACAATATTATTGTTACATATATATATTGTTGCATTAAGTTTAGGTGTTGGATGCAAACAATTGCTTTGCATTGGTTACCCAATCCTTGTCCGGATATTGATACCACAATCCTATGTAGCTCAGGCTCGTGTAGTGCTTAGCCCCGCTTAAACACGGTAGAAGTCGGTGATTTCTGTCACTGCGAGATATAGGAAGATACATATGGCACGGTTGGCTATATTTGCTATCGTGGAAAAGAACCAGTCTTAATTTGAAATGAAGACCGGACGGAGGCTTGCCGGTTTGCAAGTGATCTCGTCGTGTCGATTAAGGACTAAATCTTAGAGCCTTTCCTGTTCGTGTTGAACGATGCCTCTCTCTTAGTTGGCCATGTCCGATGACGGACATGGCCGAGTAGCTCACCTCGGCCGGGAGTCGATAAGTATAAAGTGCGCCTCGGAAGGGAGCCATAGGCGTGAGTCCAA
Organism: Miscanthus lutarioriparius; assembly: GCA_904845875.1. Taxonomy (NCBI): domain Eukaryota; kingdom Viridiplantae; phylum Streptophyta; class Magnoliopsida; order Poales; family Poaceae; genus Miscanthus; species Miscanthus lutarioriparius. Next base: position 46,347,789 of record CAJGYO010000018.1, on the reverse strand, counting down.
GGCGGTGATTTAAAAGTCATGATCGTCTGGCGGAAGGGTAATCCACGAGAGTGTTGGTTGATCGAACCCACTAATTTGGTTCTGAGTTGTACCAAAGGTAACCCACGGCTACCCTTGCTAAGTATGCCAGGGTGAGAGTTAGGAATACCCCCTCAGCTGAGTTGTAATTCGATTCGAGTCGCCGTCTCTCCCGGTTAGTGAGAACTTGACGGGCTTATCTCCAATGTAGACACACTAAATAACATAATGGTTCGGAAATGATGATATGATGATGACAGCCTTATTATACCGCTATGGTTAATATTGATTGCTCCTAATAAGTGAGTGCTCTAGTACAGGTGCTAATCTAGTGGATGTGTAAATGATGATAAGCTTGATGCTAAGTTTAAATTGGTTACTATGCTCATAAGCTCTTTTATGCAAATGTGTCAAGCTAGCCCACCTCATAAGCCTTGCATAACCCTTGGTGTCATTTGTTTTGGTTTTCGACGGGTAAGTCTGGCCGAGTACATTCGAGTACTGTGGTTTATCCCACTATGTTGCGGTGAAGTTCTCGCACTGTGAAGATGGTGGCTAACACATGTGGCTCGGTGATTCTATAGTTACTTCTCATCTATATGCTTTTTGTCGGATGATGTCACTTATGCTAGCAATGTATTTGGAACATATATTAATGTAATCTTTTGAAAGCTATGTTGTTTTCACTAATTGGTTTTGAAACCCAAACTTGTACTATTATTTGTGAATTCATTTGTAATATTATTTTCCGCTGCAACCCTGCGTATGTGATGTGTATTTGCTTAATCACGTGATCTTGGTTGTGATGTTGATTTACCGAGGTCTTTTGGGACACTCGGCGGACTACCGGGTTTATATGAGTGAAAGTATGCGCGTGTCAACGTGTTAGTGGGGACAACCGTACTTGATCTTGTATAAATTGGGTGGTTCTGTTACAGATGATGACTCCACCAAATGCCAGCTGGCCCATGCAATTGGTGAGATGCATACTCAGTCTTCAACACCTCAGTCAAGCGGAGCAGACGAAACTTCTGCTCGAGAGTATTCAACCACTCATCAGCTTGTAGAGGCTCCTCAGCCTCCTTGAAGATCGGGGGTTTTGTGTCAAGGAAATCCTTGAAATCACTGTATTAATTTGGTTCCGGTCCTTGGCGTGGACCACGACCATCCCGATTCGTAATCGTACGGAGGGCCTCGGCCATAGTGCGCTGTCCTTCCGCAAGCATTGCTATCAATTCCGTTGGTGTGGGTGGTGGTGGTGGTGGAAGATCATCATCATCACCAGCCGCACCATTGGAACGAGTGCGAGGCATCTGCAACAATGCGCAACCAGTAATTATTGATGATGTCAGCACATTGGAGAGGAACAATATAATTGTGCCAAACTGAATTTACTGACGAGAACGGAAACTTCATACAATAAACAGAGGCAATTAATTCATTCTCCAATCACCACATCATCAAGTAGATTACTAGCGCCATACGCAGTGCATTCCAACATGACAAGTTTTAAACTTAACCATTACGATACGCATCCCGAAGGGAGCGAATTAAAGTACATTACATGCCGAGCTCGAATTAAAAGAGTACATCCAACATCAGTCATCGTACTTAAGTCCATTACATCAATGACTGCAAATGCTTAAACTAGCGAGACTTGCTAACGAACTACTCGTCAAAGTGATCGCTGTCCACATCGGAGACACCTTGGACTTCTTCTGGGTCTTCCTCTTCTTCTTCTTCTTCATCTGCCGGCTTAGCTGCATGGTCAACCATCTGCATGTCCTCTTCTTCCTCATCGGCCTCAATCACTTGAGGTCCACCCACATTTGGATACCTTGGTATGGGGTGAGGAATAGGAAACAGACGGTTGTGCAGTAGATGGTGCTCAACCTGAAGCTCTTCAAGCTGTTCTTGTAGTGCTTGCTCCCTTTGAAAGGCGTTGTGGTTGGCCAAAATCCAACCCCGACATCTTTCTTCTGCTAACTCTAAAGCTGCATCCCAGTGACGTGTCACACGATCCAACTCTTGTGCAGCCTCATCTCTCTCAATAGTGAGGTTCATCAGCTAGTTATGAAGCTCATCTCTCTCGCGTGCGGTTTGACCCCACTGTTGTAAGCGATAATTTGCAATACCACGAATCTCATCAACTTCTTGCTGAGCTCTCCCACATGCATTCGCCTTACGGCGATACTTGCGGGCATGCAACCTGAACTTGTGCTGAGCTTCCATTGCCTTGCCGGCTTCATCAAGCACACTGAAAAGGGTGTTTTGCCTGACTCGACAAAGCTTTAGGACTGCCATCATAGCACTCATTCTAGCGTTGTCGCTCTGCACCCGTTCACCACGGCCTCGAACCAAGGCCTGACCAACGTCCTGAGTCCACTCGGCCTCAGTAGGAGACACTCGGGGAATGGATGAAGCAGGTCCACCCACTAACTCATCCCCGAAGCTCTGTGCTATACCATCAGCACATCAAGGGCAGCAACCTGAGCGGCTTCCCATGGGCTTTGCCCATCAGTCTCAATGCTCCACCCATGCCACAACAGTCTTGTGGGGTTTTGCGGCACGATGAAGGTCACGACATACCATGGTACATCTCCCAATGGTACCGCCTGCCTCCATGTGTAGCTGGGTGCCTCCGGGTACCCAACTGAACTGAGCACCCTCCAGAGCAAAGTGGGAGTACCGAACTGGTCCAAAAAGGTGCTGCTACCAGTAGGAAACACGGGCGCGGCCATCTGTATCAAAAAGAGATGCAATTCATGTGAGAGGATTATTTTGCTGAGAGGTTGCACTTTACACTTGGGATAAGCAATTATAAGGGAGGGGGTAATGCAATATGAATGACATGAGTGAATATGATGCATGCGCGTTCCGTACATCCTCACAAACCTATGAAAATTTAAGCTTTAACGGAATATACGGTGGCATACATACGTTCTCTCAATTAGCGGTAACTAGTCGATCTACACGGTGCGTTGTTAGCATACCTGCAGAAAACTTCATTGCAGCCCAACCCAATAAGGTATAATGCTAATTATACAAGCAGTAACTAAGATACTCTCCATATATACATCCCCCGATATATATACTTCAATATCCAAACTACCCGACAAATGTACCCACAATTAAGTACCTTCATATATACATGTATGCAACATGTAAAATACTCCAGTAACCACAACTAGCTCTCCCCTAGACCGACGGTTGGACGGTCATGCTCTCACAACTCACACTTACCTTAGCGTAGAGGCAATTGATCCATACATTACCATTCAAACGAATGGCACCCATGCAATATCACGCCGCATGGACGACAAAATAGAAACAATCAATTCCCCCAAGTTAGTAATTATATATAAGCCACCTAGAAGTCCTTAAGTGGGCTATAAAGGATGTGATCACCAGTATACCATAAAATTTTTGATTTATGAACACTTATATATAACTATAAGTTGGAAAACCGTTTTTACAACAAAAGCTTTTGTTTTAAATAGCCATAAGACATGTTTAATGTTGAATCTAGCTCGATGCCACCGTCACAGAAACCGACCAATTTATAAGAGCACAAGTACAAAAACAATCGCGAAACGATCAAATTCTCGAACTTGAGCCCATATAAACCCGGTAGTCAATCGAAATCTCAAGGATTTCAAACCAACTTACATACAACCAAGGATCACAGTAATTCAACATAACATATAAATGACGTTACAACATTTCATGAGACGTTCGCAAATAGATTACATCATCATAGAGTCACCGTTATTACAAAACAAGTCTTGTAAAACATGCGGAAGCAAATAGTTTAACTTACACACCCGAGTTCAAATACACATCTTTGGTTATTTGATCACGGCCCGCAAAAAAGCATTCGAGATAAGAGAACAGAGATCATGCCCATGATCTAGTCTTCATCACCCGCCGGTGGAGACAATACTTACGTAATCCCTAATATAGAAGGTCATCGCAACAAGAGGAATAAACCACGAGTACGGGAATGTACTCAGCTAGACTTACCTATCAAAAACCAAAATAAATGACACCAAGGATTATGCATAGCTTAATGTAGTGGATCTGGATGACACTTTCTTTTTGCAGAAAAGCATAAGTAATAATGATCAACTCTTAGTTTGAACTAGCAGTGACTTTTTAGCCATTAACTGTCATCTATATTAGCTTTTGTACTAAGCAATCATTTTATTAGGGTGCAAACATTAATAACCATATCGGTATTCATTGTGGCAACCTTATCATCATCATCCATTTAACCATATCGTTAAATTAATTGAATCTACGTTGTCGTTGCTCAGTCAAGTTCTCACTATCCGAGAGAGACGACGATTCGAATCGATTCCTATACAGTTGGAGGGGTATTCCTAAACACAAACCCTGCTTCTCCCGTCGGAGTCGCAAACAAGTCACCTTTGGTACGATTCAGGAGTTATGAGTCCGATCGGATCGACATTCTCGAGAGAACCACTGCCAAGGTTGTTCGGGACTCTAACCCGCCTTGGACTTATGCCAATGGCTCTCCGCACATCCTTACTACCTCGAATCGCCGCCATCGCTCGCGGCCCCCGACCTGAGTCGAGCTACTAGGCTTCGCGGTCAGAACGACTTATACGGCCAGCTAAGTGTTAGGCTGCATTCAACATGACATGAGGACGCATAAACAGATCGGTCCTTAAACGACTCGAGATGGAGTCACTATGTTCCAAACCTACACAAGACCCCGCCCCGGTCTTAATTCATTATTCACATGGTTCTTTTCCACGATAGCAAATATAGCCAACCGTGATCCACCTCATCCTAAAGCTCGCGGTGACAGAAATCACCGACTTCTACCGCACTAAGCATGGCTAAGCATTTAACCCGTTCTCGAACTTAAATAGGATTCGGTGCGATATATCGGACAAGGAAGGATATATAATGCAGCAATTGGTTCCAACCAATTCCTATACTTAATGCATCATCAACAATAAAAGGTACTCAAAGTATTTGTAAAAATATGGGAGGCTTAATATGCTCCGGGGCTTGCCTTTTAGGAACGAGGAAGGCTGGTGGTCAGGGCACTCGGGCAATTCCTCCGCGGCGACTGCTTCGTCGGCTTCCTACACCTCGGGTTCCTCCTCCTGGTTGGCTCCCTCGAACTCCAGCAACATCACTCCCTCCGGCACACCTATTGCATGAATGCGCAAGATAAATATCATGGATGCACATGAACGAATGTTAGGGATGCTCGGGGAATGCACATGTTCGCTGTAGTTTGCATATTCCAACTTAAGCCCTATTCAAATCACTTTACTTACCAAGTTTATACAACCTAATGTATAATTGCTCATCTTCAGTTAATGACCTAGCACCTGCACCTAAGCATATTCTCAAGTTAGGCAAACCCCTAAACAATCAACGAGAACATTGCAACAACATACACTCAAGCATTTGTATTTCAGCAAAAATGAAGACTATGTAACGGTGCAGTAAACTAGCCATAACTGGAGATTTATAATTCCAAATGACTTGCAACAAGACTATCTGGAAAGCTTATGAAATTGTCTACAATTCATTTTTATACCTCAAAGCATGATTCAACACTTTACTAAGTCGAATTCATAAATCAACAGAACTCTGTCCTCACAAGGCAGAGAGTAAGCAAAACTGGAACCTAACTTTAAACAGCTGTAGTTTCTAAACTACTGGGCCAAATGCCCTCAAATTTTGACAGGAACTAGATACATAAATTATCTACAACTTTTGTATTCATCCCATTCACAACAATTCAAAATATCATGGGGAACTTTCCAAAGTACCCAGATCTGTCCAGAAGGACATAATGCAAACAATTAATTATTAACTTATGATATAAACACATAATTGGACAAAACTAACTCTACTCACATATCACACATATCACAAGAACGCCAGAAAGTAGGGTGTTCATCCCCAAAACATTTCTTTTAATACCTTTCTTAATTTATTTAATTAATTAGAGGAAATAATAAACATATATGAAAACTACACCATTAATTCTACAAAAATTACAGTAGACACTACATGCCCTAAGTAGATTACCATAAAAATTTCACACCATTTGAGTAAGTATAACAACCTTCAGAAAAATGGTAAGGCAGAATGGCTTAAAATGGCATAATTAGGAAACCTTAGTGAAAAGTGTCAAGCAACAGATTTCATATTTTTCCTAGCATCCTTAAGGTACTAAGATACTACCTACCAAGTTTCATGGCCATAGGATTCCTAGATAATTTACAAAAATTCCCACAAGTATCTACCAATGATAAAAGGAAAATCTATAACTCAACAACTACACATGCAATGACTCTCAAATTTTAACTAGAGCTTCTACTATACAATACTAGCTTACCCACAAAATTTTATAATTTTTAGATCACAGAAACTCAAGATATGATTTAAACAAGTTTGCATGCATTCAAAAACACATTTAAAGTTTCAATTTAATTCTTCCATAAACTCTACTACAAGTGCTCATATTATATTTTTCATAAATACTACACTTCCCTATGAGTCTAACAAAATTGGAATCACAGTATTTGGATCTACACATTTGAAGATACAAAAATCTCAAATCAGCATTCAAAACTGGTATTTTTGAACTAGCCCTATGAACAACAGTCACTGCCGTGTGGGACCTGGGTGTCAGCTGACCCCACCGGTTAGTGACAGCGAAACAGGGGAGGCGGCTTCGACGGTGCGGCGACGGTGGAACTCGCCGACGGCGACTCCTTCGGGGAATTGGACAGCACCGGCGTGCTCCCCAAGTTCCCACGCTTCGATTGACCCCCTAAGTCTAGACCCTAACGGCCCATAAGCACGAGGGCCATGGCGCACGGCGGCTCTGCTGTGGCGCACGGCGGTGCGCGACCGCGTTCTGGCATGACTGGACCGGCTTGGGTGGTAGCGTCTTCACAGGAGTGACTACGTGAGCTGGGGAAGACGAGACGAGGCTAAGGGTAGAAGAAGGGTGTGGTGGTGCGCCGGCCACGGTGAGCGCCAATCTCCGGCGAGGCTCATCCATGGCGGGCGGTGGTGGAATGGTCACAGCGACCTTACCAAAGCTCGAATGGATCGGCTAAGTGGTGGAGGATGGAGAGGCGAACATGGCGGAGCTACGGTGAAGACGGAGTTCGCGTTTTTGCGGTGGTTTGCAAGCTCTGCGACGGCGAAGCTCCGCGGCAGCGATGGCGGAGCGGCTGCGCTTTGACTACTGCTGCTGCGAGCTGGAGAAGTGAAGGAGGAAGGAAGAGTGAGCAGACAGGCAGGCGGACGCGGCTTCAAGTGGAGGACACCGGCAGCGGCGTCAGGCCAGCCACGGCGCGTGGCCTGCGCGGTCAAGCAACCGGCAACGCGCGTCACCCATGTGGCGGGTGTTTTCTAAAACGGAGATCACTGTAGCATGACTGAAACGCTGATTCAGTGCTCCATTCACCGACTAACAGGCTAAGGTTGACCATGATTAGCTCCTAAACCAAGACGAGTTAGGGGAAGAAATGTTCATGAAAGTTATAGAGCTATAGTAGGGCAACAACTTTGATTTAGAAATGAACAGCTAGATCTCCATGGATCAAGAGTTGTATCAAGCCAAAGTGGGCTCAATCAAACTAAAATGGCAGTTAGGACTTAGCAAATTTTTCAAGTGTTGACTCCACCTTCAAATCTGACTTGTGGGTCCTTTTTGAGCATGATCTACACATTTTCATGAGATGGTCATAAAATAACTTTTGTTCCTTATATAATTCTCTACAACTTTGCTTTAGGTTGCTCAGACATGCAAACATCCTAAGCTACACTTTTTAAATAGTCAAACACAAGAGCTCTAGGGGTCCAAATTGGTCAACCATGACTTGGAAACCTAATTAGGCAAAATGATCAACAAGAACATTGTTCCTAATGACATTCTAAGTATAACTAAGTTGCTTAAGAGCATTATTAGCCACACCACACAATGGTCACACCAAAAATCAAGCATCACATGCATTGAAACAAGGAAGAACAAGTGAAGGGTTACTTTTGTTTCAAGGCCATGTTTCATATGTTTCATGATCTTGTTGCATGGTATTAACTAACCTTGTTTCACTAAGTGAGTGGCACATGTTGCACTTAAGTGTTGCACACTTTACATTTCATAAAAGAAACAACACACATGAAATATACAACAAGTTGCAATGTTTCGAAATCATGTTTCATATGATATAAGTTCACGAATGGATGCATGATGCTCATGTTCATGAAATGCAGTGCAAATGTGGAAGACAAACACCTAGGGTGTTACAGGAGCTAGCCCTGGTGCGGCCGCACCAGAGTTGCGCCTGCACCCCTGCCACCGCCTCTCGGGTCCACTCATTTCTGGGGGCATGGTGCCATGTAGGGGCGGTTTAGCATGATTTCCTAATTTATCCCCCTCCAAACCAATCTCAAGCATGTATAAATAGAGGTGTAGAGGCCCCCATTCAACACACACCAAACTTGAGTCTCTCTTCCTCCACTTGTACTCTTTTACTATTTTAGTAGTGTAGTTGGAGCTAGGAGAAGCTACTTTGAAGAGCTAGGACATCTAGAAGGAATCTTGGTATGATCAATATGAAGAGTTCTTCTATGTTCTTGTTCTTATCATATCAATATAGCTATGTTATGAAATTAGAGCAAAGTTCTTATGTTATTCATTTAGCATATGAAACTTTATGCTTAATCTTTCATACACACATGCTTAGACCAAGACCTAAATTGAGGTAGTGAGTTCTACTTTAAGGTTAGATTTGGTCAATATTTTCTTGCGGGTTCGTCGTCCGTCCCCGTGGCGAATGCTCTAGTAAGAGGACTCCTGATAAAGACGGAAGTTCCTGGCCACCGCTAGAGTGGTAACCAATAGTGTAGACGTGGTGTCTATGTTAGAAGTTACCTTTGTTTGCCTCATATCCTCCGGTTGAGGGGTAGGCCACAGGTGGTGATAGCCTTGTTCATCCTTCATAATCCCCCACGTTAGGATACAACATAGAGCTACAGGCCGACATCGACTGGCAGAGCAGTTGCAGTCCGGTGCCCGAAGTAAGTTTATAGTGACCAAAGCTATCTTAACTTAGGATCTCTACCCTTAGAAATTCATGTATTTATATGATCATATGCTCCTCTTATCATAGCTAAACAAGATAAGTCTGCTCTAGTTTAGGTATAAATGAACGGTACCTAAATACTTCTAGGTGAAATGCTACAATGATATATCCATGCGCTTGCGGAATATTTCTGCATGTGTTCAGACATATCGCCACGGCGTTTCTGGTGCTACTGCTAGGAAACACAAATCCTAGTGGTAACGCTAAGAAATGCCAATAAGCATTTCTGGTGCCGTTGCCAAGGATAGACTTAAAAACTCCATACTTGATGATTGCTTTTAGAAATGCCAACAAGCATTTCTAGCACCGTTACCGAGGAAGGCACTAGTTAAAAGAATCTATTAGGACATGTTCATGATAATATGCATGTGTAGTAGCCATTACTCATAACAGGATAACTTTGCTTGTTTTCTCCTGTTGTGGATGAAAATAGGATAGTGTTAGACTAGTTTTGACTTACCGATGAACTTCACCAAGAATCCAAAGTCATTCCTAAAGAAGGCTGACCCTATGTCGATCCTCTGGCTGCTACTCCACCAACAACCGAACCCGTCCCCCCAGCACCATCTGTACCAAACAACATGACTGATAAGATGTTGCATGTGTACTCCTTCCCGATTGTTGCCAACGTGCCCGTTGGGCCCGCTATCAACATGGACGATGCGAACTTTGAGTTGAAGACCGACCTAATCATGATGGTGCAGGCCGGTCCATTCTGCGGACTGCCTAGTGAGGATGCCAACGATGATATGCAACACTTCCTGGAGCTTTGTGACACCATTGTCATGAAGGATGTCACACCTGAGATCATCAAACTTCGTATGTTTCCATTCTCCCTCCTAGGGAGGGCAAAATAGTGGTTTTACAAGGATCAAGAAGCTGTCAACACATGGAATAAGTGTTCGATGGCATTCCTTGTTAAGTTCTTCCCGATGGGCAAAACCAATGCCCGTCGTAGAAGAATTTCCAACTTCTAGCAGACAGCATCAGAATCCTTCCCGAAAGTGTGGGAGAGGCTGCAAGAACACATCCTTGCCTGCCCACACCATGGGATGGAAGACTGGTTGATCCTTCAAAACTTCTACAACGGACTAACTTCCACATCTAGAGCCCACATAGATGCTGCTGCCGGAGGAGCCTTCGTCTCACTCACAGTCAGCGGAGCTATGGCTCTCATTGAGAAGATGGTCTCCAACCAGGGGTGGAGTGAAGACAGACTCCAACCCCAAGAAGATGGCATGCATACCATGGAGGAAACGGATATGCTGCCCGCAAAATTGGATCTCCTAATAAAATGCTTGGACGAGCACGATGCCAAAAAAGAACACCCTATGGTACCGTCCAATCACTCAACTCACATATACCATGCGAGGTGTGCGAAAACTTCGGACACTCGGGGAACGACTGCCTCAAGACCCGTGAAGATGCGCTGAACAACAACAACGGGTTTTGTCCACAAGGAGGTCTAGGGTGGAATCAATCGCACCCACCATATCAGGAAGGTAACTTTGCTTACAATTCAAATTTTGCAAATCAACCTTCCTTGATAGATCTTGTGTTAGGGCAAGCTCAAATGAAAACTTGACAAAGAAACTTTCCTCTAACGATGAAATTTTTGAAAACATTAATTCAAATTTAGAAGGCTTAAACTTTTCCTTCGAAAATCAATTAAGCCTTAATAAAATGTTTGAACCCAACTAGCTCAAATTGCTACTACAATTCCTGCATATGATTTTGAAAAGATCTCAGGGCACCCTGAGATTTCATTTGAAAATATCAATGCGGTAATCACGAGGGATGGTAAGTCCACTCGAGATCTACTATATCCTAACCATGCAGGAAGAGCTAAAAAGCATGGGGATACAACCCCGCACCATAGGCTTTGAGCTAGCTTGGGGTGGACCCCCACAAGGTAACGTGTATCTTGCACTCTCACCACTTTCAGTTACCTTGCCTAAAAAAAGAGAGAAATAAATAAATAAACCTATGGTTCTCTTGTTCACCATTTAATGTTTTCCCCCCCGTTGGATGAATCTTGTTTATCCTTTCATACTTCCTCTGTCTATGACGACATGCTTTGGTTTTACATCTCTTTTAAATTAAGCATGGCGCTTAGTTTGTAGTTTGGATGTAATGATCATACGTCTATAGGTTTTTTAATTTAGGCATGGTGTTTAGATTAATTAACCTACCTTGATCAAATTAGACATGGTGTATAGTTTGATTATTGAACCAAATTTGTTAAGTATAGATATTGGTTGATCATATGGGCTAACCCTTGCAGGAATTTATCAACTTCATGAGGGTAAGTCTTCAAGATGACAACAAAGATGAAATTTTGTCTGGTGAACCTTGAAAAAAATTATATATAATAATAATGATGATAATAATAATAATAATAATAGTAAAAACAATGATATTTATTCCACTCCACATATGTGTAGTAAAAATATTTAGTTCATCCTTGTTGATGAATAGTTGCTCTATCTTATATTTTAACTATACCTAGTTCATAACTTAACTTTCCCCAAGATTTGAGTTTATTGGCTAAAAATGTCTCATCCTAAAAACTTGAAACTTGTGGGTTGCAAATGCTTAATCTAGTCTAAGTTGTTGCGGGGTATGATATGGTGCAACGGAAATTTGCTATGACTTTGTTCTAAGAAAGACTTGACATCCGAAGTTTTATTTTCAAAATGCTAAAAATTAAAAGTACCTCAGTGATTTATATTTCCTACCAAAGCCATATGACATGTTATACAAATACAAACCCTTAGTCATATGCTGCCTGTAATCATGTTGAGCTTTGTCAAATTGTTGTGACCCTTGTTGAGATTCTTGTCATGCACCCATGATCAAGACACACATACACCCACAAATAAAACTGCTGACTCTTACACTGAGAGTTATGCAAAACATGTTTTTCCATGCACCAAATAAATACTCCATTCATATTTTTCATGAGTCTCTCTCTAAAACAGTTTTCATATGCCAAAAGTAAGTATGGGCTATGCTAAAAAAAAGAAAAAAAAAGAGAAAGAAAATATCCATGCTAAAAAAACATGAGAGAAAAAAATGCATGCCAAAGAGCATGAAGAAAAAAAAAGAAACAAATAAGATAGCCCATACTTTCAAATAAAAGGCATCCATCCAAAAAGAGAGAGAGTCATGATCAAAGAAGTACAAAAAATATATTTTGGCATTAGGGAGATTATAAAAATTCCACACACTTGCACATCTTGATCAAAGTGTCTGACTTGGATTTCCTTGAGATCCGGTTTTTGACTTAGCAATATTATGTGATGCAAGTATGCCTTCTTTTATACCTACCCAAAGATCCACATAAGCCATTTAGTTGGTAGGATGAAAGGAAAGGCAAACATAAAAAGCCTTTGGTAAGGAGCATACACATTTGAGCAATCGAATGAATCATCTGAGGAACTCACTTTTATTTTGCAAACTTTCAAAACCTCCAGAAAGAAAGTCGATCAAAGGGCGAATGATAAGCATTTCTATGAACTATTCTATCTTGCAACCACCTAAGACTTGGAGAAGGCAAAAAAGGCCCACAGGTAATGAGATAATAAAGGGTGGATAGAATGCCAATTCATTCAAATCAAGGAAGAAAACTTTGTTATAGGCATGGCACTTTTGAAATGTAATCGGCATAGTAGCAACTCCTGATCAACAACCATCATCTTAGCTTTTGCTCGAGGATGAGCAAAGGGTAAGCTTGGGGGATTTTGTTGGTGGTTCTTATCGACAAAATCCATCCGCCAAATATGATCCAAAAAGGAGGAAACTACATATTTTTACACACATATATCATTGCTATTAACATAGTTCCACTTGTATTGCAAGATTACTATTTTACAGGACTCATACTTGAATACAAGGGAATTATAGTCAAAGTACGCCATACATCAAAGCGCAAAGCAAAGAAGGAGAAGAAGGCCCATCCAAATGCCAATTCTGGGCCAAGCACCGGCATAGACACGGCCCAGGCCCACCCAAAAACCAACCAGGGGAGCAAGCCCTGGTGCGGCCACCCTAGGGGTGCGCCCATACCCCAGCCACCGCCTCTCGGGTCCACTCATTTCTGGTGGTTGCATGGTGCTATGCAGGGGCAGTTCAGCATGGTTTCCTAATTTATCCCCCACCAAACCGACCTCAAGCATGTATAAGTAGAGGTGTAGAAGCCCCCATTCAACACACACCAAACTTGAGTCTCTCTCCCTCTACTTGTACTCTTTTACTATTTTTAGTAGTGTAGTTGGAGCTAGGAGAAGCTACTTTGAAGAGCTAGGACATCTAGAAGGAATCTTGGTATGATTAATATGAAGAATTCTTCTATGTTCTTGTTCTTATCATATCAATATATCTATGTTATGAAATTAGAGCAAAGTTCTTATGTTATTCATTTAGCATATGAAACTTTATGCTTAATCTTTCATACATACATGTTTAGACCAAGACCTAAATTGAGGTAGTGAGTTCTAATTTAAGGTTAGTTTTGGTCAATATTTTCTTGTGGGTTCATCGTCCATCCCCATAATGGATGCTCTAGTAAGAGGACTCCTGATAAAGACGGAAGTTCCTAGCCACCGCTAGAGTAGTAACCGATAGCGTAGACGTGGTGTCTATGTTAGAAGTTACCTCCGTTTGCCTTGTATCCTCCGATTGAGCGGTAGGTGGTGACAACCGTGTCCGTCCTTCATAATCCCCCATGTTCGGATACGATGTCGAGCTACAGGCCAGCATCGACTGGCAGACCAGTTGCAATCCGGTGCCCGAAGTAAGTTTATAGTGATCAAAGCTATCTTAACTTAGGATCTCTACCCTTAGAAATTCATGTATTTGTATGATCATCTGCTCATCTTAGCATAGCCATACAAGATAAGCCTGCTCTAGTTTAGGTATGTTCTTTTATTGTTTCTTTTTATCTCTGTCCTTGAGATTGGCTTGAGTGTGTGTGTCACACTATCCAATATTTATCATATCTTACCCCTGTTATGAACTTTGGTCTATTTTATAGTCATGTTATCTTGACCATATCCCTACTAGAGACTTTTACACCATGCCTTCCTTTGGGAAAATATAAATGAACGATGCCCGAATACTTCCGGGTGAAATGCTACAACGTTATATCCGTGCACTTGCGGAATATTTCTGCATGTGTTTAGAAATATCATCACGACATTTCTAGTGCTACTGCTAGGAAACACAAATCCTAGTGGTAACGCTAAGAAACGCCAACAAGCATTTCTGGAGCTGTTGCCAGGGATGAACTTAAAAACTCCATACTTGGTGATTGCGTTTAGAAATGCCAACAATCTCCTTCACTGATTTCCACCGCCTAGGCTCGGCCTCCCCCTTCACTGTTTTGCGCATGACCTCCTATACTTTTACGTCCTCTGCCTCCACGAACTAACACTGGAGGGGATCCTCCTAATCGCGACCATCATCACGCAATGTGAGGCCTTCTTGGGGATCGAGCCCCACTTCACGCTGTGGAGGTGGCTGTTCCAGGTGGTCCCGTCTGACGAGATCCTAACATATAGGTATGTTAAGCCTTGGGTCCAATGGTTCCCGAATGAAGAAGACCCCCTGATCGACACCTTCAGAATTGCCTAGGGGCTCGGGGGCTATGCCCATTGGGCATGCTCACGCGCACCTTCTGCCAAAGAGAATAGTCCAAGCCTGACTCAACTGCAGCCTTCGCTTGGGGCTTGGGGGCTTCCTCGAGTCTTGGGCTCCCAATCTACAATGTGACCAAACCCGGTTGTTGGCTCCTGCCAGGCTCACGACGGCAGCCAAGGCCCGGTCACAAGAATATAGGCCCCAAGCCACCGATGCTCGGGGGCTCCCTAGCACCACTCCGTAGATGCGGCCATGCCAACTGCTCCTCCCATAGGGTCACGGCTGGGGTGTGACACAAGAAGACAAAGCTTCCCAAGGCCTCTGGGGGCTCAGGGGCTTCTGGGCCCATGCATCAGCCCCTAGAGCTGACCTCCTTCGCCACCAATAAGACTCCAGAAGGTCTCACCCATGGAGGCCAGTCCAAGCTGACACCGCCTGACACGCAGAGTGTTAGAATAGAGCAGCCAGATGACACCTAAGGCTTCTTCGGCTCCAAGACACCGTGATGGTCCATGGTGCACTACTGCAAGACCTCCCTAGACTCTAGCGCATGTAGACCGTGGACCAAACCCCCAAACCGCCATGTACCCAACCTATCTCGTTATATAAGGGATAAGATCAGACCTAGAGGGGAGAGTATCCTGATTTGATCACCAGACACTTCATTCCATTCCATCTGCCTCTGCTCTGCACAGAGAGCGGGGGCAACCCAGAGAGGGGCACTGAGAGCCTCTCCTCCACCGCGTCACCTCATCTTCCTCCTCTCCGACAAGGATGAAGGCTCCATCGATGGCGAGGCAACCTTAGGATTAGCACCGAGCTAACCCCTGACCAAATCTTCTTATTTTACACTCTATTGTAACCCCCCAATTTTGGGTGCTATTGAGTGTAAAGATCATCAGCTGCTAGATGTAGGGACTGAATTGGCCCAAACCAGGATAAACCGTTGCATCTCCTCTCGGTGATTCTTGTGTTCCTGACCCGTACTCTGACACCAACTTGAACAACATGCTTGACATGGTTTTGACCCTGTGATAGCTGACACGCCAGGTAGGGGGTAGCATCAAGTGCGATTCTGGCTCTATAGTGGCTGGAGCCACCCGCCTCGTCGTCGGAGCAAGCGGCACCACCCTAGATGGTGGTGTCCGCTTCCCTGGCGAGCTCTCCATCATGACTGGCGCCTTCGCTCTGGGCCATGTCCTCAACTTTGGGACCCTAGCCTACATCGCCGACTACTACGGCGAGCTTCGTCCGCTCCATGGGACCGCACCAGTGGGCAACGAGTCCCCGGTGCTGCCTCCACCGATAGGACTCTTGGGAGCAAATCTCGAGGTTCTGGCCCACCAGATCCGGCACGGTTTGGGCCCGAACCCCATCATGTCGGACCATAGCCAGATGTTCTACATGCTGGCCAATGTCCACTACCAGATCGCTTCTGGTACTACCTCCCAGACCTGCCTTTCAGGATACAGAACATGGCGGCATCCTTTTAGCTGGAGCTAGAGCACATCATCAGTCACGAGGCACCACAGAGCACCATCCTTTCTGACGGGGTGGGGACTAATGTCCCTTCACTCCGCACCTTTCTCAAGATCCTCTTGGGAGACGGCCCAAAGTACGACTCCGTTGACATCAACTACAATGCCGCTCCCCGCATGTGCTACCACATCGATAGTGAGGTCCTCCCTAAAGAGGCGCCCGGGCTCACGCTGCTGTACTAGAGTCCCCACAGCCATGTGGCCTACCTTCAGGAGAAGGCGGACTGCTTGTGAGCTTGGTAGGTGGACTTGGAGGCTACCGAGGCAGAGCTCGAGCGCTAAAGGCGAGACTTTGCATGGTAGCAAGCTGCGCACCCTCTCGGCGATGACGACGACGCTCGCATGGGGCTCCAAGCGGCCTCTGCTTCCCCCATGCGACGTACAACATGGCAGCCACCACCTGCCACCTAGAAGACATCACCGACACGCCAAACCCGAAGACCAACGAGCGACTGAATGAGGCGAAGCGGCTCCTCCATGTTGCCCTCGAGCAGCAGGCAGAGTGTTTGGCCTCCCGACACCATGGCGCACTATACTGGCCCTCCTAGACTATGGCCACCAACAACGGGGACCACTCAAATGCTCACGCCCCACCAGCAGGGGAAACAATGGCGACACCTCCGGCAATAGCTTTGACCGACCGAGGACTTAGGGTAGCAAGCCTTGGTAGGAGCGAAGGAGCGACCTTTCTCCTCTATGTCCCCTAGCACGCCACCGGATCGGAGACGACTGTGACGTCCTTGGCACCATCGAGGCCAAGCGCCATGCTCAGGCATAGTCCCATACCCCTGAGCGATGGGGCAGGGGCCTTGCCCTGGATCACTTTGGCCCCCTGGTGTTCGTGGCAACGATCTGGGCGGCCCCCTGCCCCCGGTGTTTTCGGCTTCCGACGCACATCTCCAAGTACAATGGCAAGACCAACCCGGACCATTGGCTAGAGGACTACCACCTCCCCATGAAGGCCAGGGGTCAGACAATGACTTTATCGTCCAGTACCTTGCCCTACTTCAGTCGAGCTCAACCAGAGCTTAGCTCGAGTAGCTCGAGCCTGGTAGCATCTGCTGCTAGGGTGATCTCCCTTCGGTCTTCATCGGCCACTTCCAGGGTACCTACACCCACCTAGGGAACTACTAGTATCTCCGCAACTATAGGCAAAGGGCCAACGAGACCCTCTAGGAGTACATTCAGCGCTTCTTCAAGAGGCGCAATGAGCTCCCTAACATCACCAATGCCGATGTCATTAATGACTTCATCTATGGCACGACCAGCAAGGCCCTCATCCACACGCTCGGCCGTGAGACCCTGCGCATGACGTGGGAGCTCCTAGATGTCACCACCAAGTACGCCACCAGTGAGGAGGCAGTCCTAGCCAACTTCAGTGGGAAAGTCAAGGCCGCTGACCACCTAAGTGGTGGAGATGGCGGCGATAATCCTACCTTGTCCCAGCGATGCCACAACAAGCGGAACAAGGACCGAAAGCGCCACCAGGAGGAGATGGTCACCGTGGCCGACCGCGCCACCATACCTTAGCCCCACGGGCATGGCGCACACCCAGAGCACTTCAAGAAGACGCTTGAGTCCCCCTACCCATTCCACAGGGAGCAAGATAGGCATCTCCTCAAGGATTGTGCCACCATGAAGGGCTACATCTGTAGCACCCTTGGCCAATAGGGCAAGGCCTAGAAGCCTGCCCCGAAGGCCGATGACCCTGTGGATGGCGCCTAGGAAGAAGACAACAAGTTCCTCGTGATCTTTGAGGGCTCCCAGGTGTATGAGTCCCGCTAGCAGCGCCGCATCACCGAGCAGGAGGTGAATGCCGTCCACAACCTTGCTACCCCGATGCGGCTCCGATGGTCCTAGACGGCCATCACCTTTGACCATGAAGATCACCCCGACTACGTCCCTCATCTAGGGCGCTACCTGCTCATGGTCCGCCCAATCATGGGTACTACGTGCCTCTCCAATGTGCTGATGGATGGGAGGAGCATCCTCAACATACTCTACGCTAGCACCCTCGACAAAATGGGCATCCCTCGGAATAGCCTACGCCCCAGAAAGGCACCGTTCTATGGGATCATGCTAGGGAAGGAAGTCGTGCCCCTTGGGCGCATCCGGCTCGCGTCACCTTCGGCCAGCCGAACAACTTCCGCAAGGAGCCACTCACCTTCAAGGTCATCAACTTCCATGGCATCTACCACATGCTCCTCGGTCAACCATGCTTCACCAAGTTCATGGTTGTCCCCAACTACACCTACCTGAAGCTCAAGATGGCTGGCCCTAAGGGGGTCATCACCGTCGAGGTTAGCTTCGAGTAGGCCTACTACTGCGAGTAAGACTGCGTCACCCAAGCTGCCGCACTCATCACCCCCTATGTTCCCAACGGCCTAGGCCACAATGTAGAGAGGGCACTGGCGAAGGAGGCAACTAAGGCAGCGGCAGTGCTCAACCGATCGAGCATCGGCGAGGTGGCCAATGCTCCTGGCGGCAGTAGTGACTCAGCTAGCCCCTCCATCTAGGCGCACAGCCCCCCAGAAGGGGCTAACCCGATCGAGGTGAGTTCTAACCTTTTCCCATGAGGGAGAGCCACCGCCGAGCCATCTGCCGAGCCATGGCCTACCGGCCGACCTCCTTTGCCAGCCTACCTCTACAACAACAAATACCAAGATAAGTCCCATCCTCCCAACCCTCTTGCTTCACTTGCTTCAGTCATTGTCTCCATTAGCCCGAGCAACTTCAGCGGATGCTTGGCTACACCACAGGATCGACTAAACTAACCATCTGCTGACCTTTCTGAAGGAGAACCGCTGCAGAAGGCTCCCGAGCGAGGCAAGGATGGGCGGATGGAGTAGGAGGAGCAGGTGAAAGATCGGCAAGGCACTAATGGAGCAGCCCTGGCCATCATGTTACTAGCTACGTCCTCTTTCTCCTCTCTTGTGTCCATTCTGTTTTCTTTGCAGGTATCCGCCTATCTCCCGATCCTTCATTCGATCATTCCACCCCACCGCACGTTAGTCTGGGGGCCTCCTAGAAGGGGCATCGCCGAGGGTTCAAGGCCAGCCCACTAGGATTCAAGGTCGCCCGAAGCAACTAATAGTGCAAGGGATGCTCGGGAGACAAGCCCACGTGGCTATAGCTGGGGCACCCAGAAGCACCTTGACCGTTTAGACGAGTGATGTCTGAGTACTGACCTAGAGTTGCTTGTGGTGACCCAACGAGGGAGGCAGTGAGCCCCCGAGTACTGACAGATGGGCTCAGAAACTATACGAGTGGCTCGGTCGAGAAGCCGACTATCTCCCCTCTAGGGGACACGACCGGGGCATGGAACGACCTTAAACCTGGGGTTCTCTTGATCTTACCTATTAGCAGCATAGGCATGGTGATCTTGGCTAATGAGGCCATCCTTGTAACAGCCCAGTCCAATGAGGGATCAAGTCTTTGAGCATGACTCAAGAGCAAAATGGGATTGCAAACGAAAGTAATTTCATTTCATAAATTGGGAACGACCCAATTACAATATACGGTGGCAAAAACCACGATTTGCTGCCGCCTATATGGCAGCAAAGACCGCAGGGCACGCTTGACCTCTAGGTCGAGGCTCTGCGGTGTGTATGGCTCAGGTAGGAGGACCACCCTCGAGGATTCTCCCCGAGACCTGAGGTCGGGCGACGTCGACCGTCACACCATCAGTGGGGCCGACCCTCCTTCACCGTTGCCAGGATGGAGGGGCAGCGACCAATGCGTCGCCATCCCCCTCTCCCATTAGAGGGTATAAGGACTCCAGTGACCTTGCTAGAGCCCTTACACCTTCTAGGGAGAGGGGGTGTGATAGACGCCTCTCGCGCTGAGTGTTGGTATATTTTAACGCACACAGATAAATCCACAAGCGCACGGATACCATTGTAGCTTTCACCCAGAGGTATTCCAAGTATCGTATCCATAGCGAAACATGTGAGACTAACTACGGTCCAACTTAACTAGGGGTAGCAAAAAGGTTAGGATAAATAGGAGCGTAGAGAGGATAACTAAGGTTCTCTACTTCTAACTTGGGTAAGCTTTGTCTTCTACTATTCAACTAGGGACATTACTAGGGAAAGACACCAGCAGAGGAACCTTTCCTTCGCAACCGCGTCCTACTTGCGCCGACAGACGGGAGGTGGACTACAAAGGATCAACGAAGCTATATAGATCTTATGTTAGACACACGATCTACCACCTTCTAGAATGTAGGGGGCCTCCACGATTGACCCAAGTGTCACAGAACCGACCAATTTATAAGAGCACAAGTACAAAAACAATCGCCGAAACGATCAAATTCTCGCACTTGAGCCCATATAAACCTGGTAGTCAACTGTAACCACGAAGGATTTCAAACCAACTTGCATACAACCCAGATCACAGAAATTCAACATAACATCTCGCACGTTACAACATTTCATAAACAGTTTGCAGATAGATTACAACCCATAAGAGTCATTGTTATTACAAACCAAGTCTTGTAAAGTAGCAGAAGCAAATAGTTTAACTCACACACATGAGTTCAAATACCAGTACCAGTTTGCCGATCACATCCAACAAAAGCATTCATATGAGATAACAAGAGATCATGCCCATGATCTAGTCTTAAATCACCCGTCGGGTGGAGACAATACTACGAAGCCACGATATAGAAGGTCATCGCAACAAGAGGAATAAACCATGAGTGCGGGGAATGTACTCAGCTAGACTTACCGTCGAAACCAAAATAAATGACACCAAGGATCGTGCAAAGCTTTATTTAGAGGATCGGTGACACTTCTTTTTTTGCGGAAAAGCATACGTAATAATGATTAACTTTTAACTTTGAGCTAGCGGTGACTTTAAGCCATTAACTTTGTCATCTATATTAGCACGTATACTAAGCAATCACTTGATTAATATGCAAACATTATTAACCATAGCAGGTATAGATCGTGGCAACATTATCCATCATCATCATCTTCCATTTAACCATATCGTTAAATTAAGTGAATCTACGTTGTCATTTGCTCAAGTCAAGTTCTCACTATCCGGGAGAGGCGGCGATTCGAATCGATTCCTATCTAGCTGGAGGGGTATTCCTAACACAAACCCCTGCTTCCCCGTCGGTGGTCACAAACAAGTCACCTTTGGTACAACTCGGGAGAAAAAAAAAAAAAGAAAAGGCGTGGGTCGGGGCGCCCTGCATTCTCAGAGAACCACTCTGCCAGGAAGTGCAGGATTTTAAGCCCTGACTCCCCTTGGACTTATGCCAATGGCTCTCCGCACATCCTTACTACCTCTAGAATGCATCCAACCCCCACGGTTCCGGCACGAGTTGAGCTACTCGACTTGTGGTCGGAACAACTTATCCCGGCCAACTAAGTGTTAGGCTGCGTTCAACATGACACGAGGACGACGTCTGAGATCGGTCCTTAAATGACACAGACGGAGTCACTATGTCCAACCCTACACAAGACTCCGCCCGGTCTTCATTCATTATTAACATGGTTCTTTTCCACGATAGCAAATATAGCCAACCGTGATCCACCTCATCCTAAAGCTCGCAGGTGACAGGAAATCACCCGACTTCTACCGCACTAAGCATGGCTAAGCATTTAACCCGTTCCTGAACTTAAATAGGATTCAAGTGCGATATCTGGACAAGGATAGATATATAATGCAGCAATTGGTTCCAACCAATTCCTATACTTAATGCAACATCAACAATAAAGGATACTCAATATATTTGTAAAGACATGGGAGACTTATAATGCTCCGGGGCTTGCCTTTTAGGAAAGAGGATGGACGGTGGTCAGGGCACTCGGGCAACTCCTCCTCGGCGGCTGCTTCGTCGGTTGCCTGCACCTCGGGCTCCTCCTCCTGGCTCACTCCCTCGAACTCCAGAAGCGTCACTCCCTCCGGCACACCTATTGCATGAATGCGTAAGATAAATATCATGGATGCACATGAACGAAGTTAGGGATGCTCGGGGAATGCACGTGCTTACTGCAGTTTGCATATTCTAACTTAAGCTCTATTCAAATCACTTTAACTTACCAAGTTTATACAACCTAATGTATAATTGCTCATATTTAGTTAAAGACCTAGCACCTGCACCTAAGCATGTTCTCAAGTTAGGCTAGCACCTAAACAATCAACAAGAACATTGCAACAAAGCATACACACAAACATTTGTATTTCAGCAAAATAGGGACTAGACAGCGGTACAGTAAACTGACCATAACTGAAGATTTACAATTCCAAATGACATGCAACAATACAATTTGAAAATATTATGAAATTGCCTACAATTAATTTTCAGACCTCAAGGCATGATTCGAACTTTTACCAGGTCAAATTCTTTAATCAATAGAAATCTGTCTTTCCAAGACAGAGAGCAAGCAAAACTGTGATCCAGCTTTAAACGACTATAACTCCTAAACCACTAGGCCAAATACCACCAAATTTTAACAGGAGCCAGATACATATGTTCTCTACAACTTTTGTATTCACCAAATTCCCAGCAAACCAAATTATCATGGGGAACTTTGCAAAGTCCCTAGAACTGTCCAGAAGGACATAATGCAAGCAAAATAATTATTAACTTATGTTGCAAACACATAAATGGACAAAACCAACGTTACTACCTCATCACACATATCACAAGAACACCATAAAGTAAGGTGTTCATCACCAATTCATTTCTTTTAATACCTTTCTTAATTTAATTCATTATTTAAGAGGAATAATAAACCTATATGAAAACTGCACCATTAAATCTACAACAATTACAGTAGGTACTACATTCACCAAGTAGGCTACTATAAAAATTTCACACCATTTGAGTAAGTATGACAGCCTACAAAAAATGATAAAGCATAATGGCTTAAAATGGCATAATTAGGAAACCTTAGTGAAAAGTGTCAAGCAACAGATTTCATATTTTTCTGAGCATCCTTAAGGTACTAGGATACTACCCACCAAGTTTCATGGTCATAGGATTCCTAGATAATTTACAAAAATTCACCCGAGTATCGATCAGTGATAAAAGGAAAATCTATAACTCAAAAACCATACATGCAATGACTCTCAAATTTTAACCAGAGCTTCTACTAAGCAATACTAGCTTACCCACAAAATTTCATAATTTTTGGATCACAGAAACTCAAGATATGATTTAAACAAGTTTGCATGCATTCAAAAACACATTTCAAGTTCCTATTTAATTCATCCAAAATTTCTACATCATGTGCTCAAAACATATTTTTCTTAAATACTAGACTTCACAGTGAGTCTAACAAAATTTGAATCACACCATTTGGATCTACACATTTGGAGTTACAAAATTCATAAAACAGCATTCAAATAAGCAATTTTGAACTAGCCCTTTGAACAACAGTCACTGACGCGTGGGATCCGGGTGTCAGCCAGACCCACTAGTCAGCAATAGCGAAACAGGGGAGGCGCACGCGACAGCGCGGCAGCGGTGGAGCTCGCCGACAGCGACTCCTCCGGCGAAACCACGGCTACCAGCGTGTTCCCCAAAGTCTCCCACATCGATTGACCCCCTAAGCCTAGACCCTAGCGGCCCCTAAGCACGTCGGCCATGGCGCACGGTGGCTCGGCCATGGCGCACGGCGGTGCGCGGCCGCGTTCCGGCATGTCCGGACCGGCATGGTCGGTAACGTCTTCACAGGAGCAACTACACAAGATGGAGAGGACGAGACGAAGGCTAGGGATGGAGGAGCGATGCGGTGATGCACTGGCCACGGTGAGCGCGAACTCCAGCAAAGCTCAGTCATGGCGGGCGGTGGTGGAAACGGCCGGAGGCCCTCACCTAAGGACGATTGGCTCAGCTAGAAGGTGGAGAAGGTCGAGAAGAACACGGTGGAGCTACAGACGATCTAGCCGACGCGTTTTTGCGACGGTGCGTGAGCTAGGCGACGGCGGGGCTTCACGGCAGCAATGGCGGAGCGGCTGCTCTGTTGCTGCTCGTGGGTGAAGGCGAAGAAACTGAAAAACGGACTGACGAGCTGGTCAGGCAGGCGCATGGGGGTGTTCACATCGTGACCGGCCGTGCCAGGACGCCCACGGCACGTGGCAGCGCGGTCAGCCGGCCAGCGACGGGTGGCGCCACGCGCCATTCGTTTTCTAAAAACGGACATCACAGTAGCTTGCCTGAAACGCTGATTCAGTGATCCATCACCCGACTGACAGGCGATGTTTGACAGGGATTAGCTCCTAAACCGTGACATATTAATGGAAGCAAAGAACATGAAAGTTGTAGAGTTAAGATAGGTCTACAACTTTGCTTTAGAAATCAACAGCCAGTTCTCCATGGATCAAGAGTTGTATCAAGCCAAAGTTGGCTCAATCAAACTGAAATGGCATTTAGGACTTAGAAATATTTTCAAGTGTTGAATCAGCTTTCACTTCTGACTTGTGGGTCCTTTTTGAACATGTTGTGCACATTTTCATGACTTGGCTTCTAAACAAAGTTTGTTCCTTATAAAATTTGCTACAACTTTGTTTTAGGTTGCTCAGACATGCAAATATCCTAAGCTACACTTTTTAAACAGTCAAACAAAAGGGTTTAGGGGTCAAAATTGGTCAAACCATGACTTGGGAACCTAATTAGTCAAAATGATCAACATGAACAATGTTCCAAATGACATTCTAGGTGTAACTAAGTTACTTAAAAGAATTTTTAGCCACACCATACATTGGTCACACAAGAATCAAACAAGGTATGTACTGAAACAATGAAAAACTCATGAAATGTTACAAATGTTTCATAGTCATGTTTCACATGTTTCATGATCTTGTTGCATAGTATTAACTAACTTTGTTTCACTAAAGTGAGTGGCACATGTTGCACTTAAGTGTTGCACACTTTTCATTTCATAATGGAAACAACACACATGAAACATAACGATACGTTGCAATGTTTCAAAAACCTGTTTCATGTGATATAAGCTTGTGAATGAATGAATGATGCTCAAGTTCATGAAATGCAAGTGCAAATGTGGAAGCCAAACACCTGGGGTGTTACACCAAGTCAAAGCACCACGCTTACACTTATGATTAATACTTTAACCTAGAGCGCCTATAGATTAAAGCACTCAAAAGAGAGTCATGATCCTAAAGAACAATATAAACAATTACTTAGTCGAATCAGAAGTTGATTACCAGAGAATTCTCCAAGTCAAGCTCAAGTAGAACTTGGATCCGCTAAGGTACAAGCCGTAGAGTGAGCACCGATAGGCCGACACCTCCTCCAAAATCTTCCCTCATTCTCTATTTCAATATTCTATTTATAAGACTAGATCCTATGGAGGACTAATCTTCTCTTGATTGTTGGCTCTGATCCTGAAGATATGAATTAGGGTTTTAGGGATCTCTTAAGGGAGGGGGACAGGGGCTAATATATATAGGCTAGAGCATCCATCATGAGCCCTTGGATCAAATCGACTTAAAGAACGGCATACATGCAACATAGGAGGCGGTGGAGAACCGATATTGCGATGCGGAGGCTGACAGATGGGCCCAGGGGGCGGGTGACCTACAGGTGGGGCTGGCCAGCCCCACATGGTAGCCATTCAGCTCCTGCTTTGGTGTGGTGCCCTCGAGAGTCCTCTGGAACCTTCTGGTGCCCGTTTCATGGCGGATAAGCACGATTAATTCCGACATGTAGGTCCACCTTGACAGTTTTCTAGATAAACCCTGCAGAAAATACAGATTCACCAAAACTCATAGAATTTGTTAGTTAAACCCCTACACCTTTGTTAGTGATCACAATTGTGCCCTTATACATGTTTTATTGATGATTTATAATGGTTGTTAACTACCGTCAACAAGCTCCCCCAAGCTTAACGTTTGCTAGTCCCTTAGCAAAGCTAAACTCAGCAAAAATGGATCAGGAGTTGCTATGATGCTTTCACTCCTCAAAAGTACACATGCATTCAAACAAGAATTCTCCTCCGAAGTAGAATAAACCGATCTGACTTCAAACTTACCCATATTGCCTTCAACCATGGGGCTTCTTAGCCTTCACTTCGGTCTTGAGCAATTGAAAGACAGAACGATTAAGTCAAGCACTATATCTCAAGTTATTTGTTCAAGTTTTTATAAGTTTTCAAAATAAAACATAGAGATTCCATTGTATGACATTCTCAAGTCTCTCAATATATGTGGTATTTGTGGATCCTCACCAAGCCTATAAAGATGTTATGCCTTTTCTCTTTCTACCACTAAGGTTTATGTGGAGTTCATAGGTACGGAGAAAGCTAGAGCATACCTGCAATGCATATATTTTAAATTCATACAATGGATCCAAAGAGAGTTGAGTCATACAATCAAATCAAGATGTGCATGTGTGGAATATATGGTGGATATATATGGTGGCTAATCCTAATTCTACTTTGCTCTTTGAAAACTTATCTCTCTTTTAAAACTTGGAAACACTTGCTAGAGAGCAGCGGCTATCTTATTCATCTCTCTTTTTTTCAAGTGGGCATCTAAGTATCCATTGTTTTAAATATCTCGGACACTTGTCCATTTTTTCTCAACTCTTTTTTTCTTTTCTTTCTTTTTTTTATGAAAAACTTTTGCATAGCCCCATGCCTCTTTTCTACAACAAAACATTTGAGAGATGGCAACAAGAAATTGGAGCTTTTATTTGGTGGATGGAAAACCTATTAAACATGTTTTTGTGTTCACCCCTAGTGTAGGAGTAAAACATTTTTAGGTGGATCTAGATGGAAGGCATGTTTTTGCATCTACCCCCAGTGTAGGTGTAGTGCATATGTGGGTGGTGTGTACGTGATCTTGATTTTAAGAGCATGACAAACCTCTCATAAGGGTCAACAAAGCTTGACAAAACTCAATGCAAAAGCAAGCAACATATATGTGGAAGTTTCCTAGCCTAAATAACATGTATGACTCTGGTGGGAATTCAAGCTTTGTCATATAGGAACTCAACATGTAGTATTTTTGTGTTTTTCAAAAGATAAATCTCTAGAACTTTAGTGTCACTTGGAACAAGATAAACAGCAGCTCAGACCTTCTCATATCATATCCATCAATTACCTAGACTTAGATCAAGCATATGCTAGCCACGAGTTTCAAGTTCAGAGTAAATCCTTATATCAAAACAATCTTATCCAAAACTTGGGATAATTCAAGGCTGAAAACTAGATACTTGAAAGGAATTACAATAGAGCAACTATTCATTATTTCCATTCAAGAGATTATTCTGAGTCCTCTTTATTTATTCAACTCTTAAAAATAAATTAAAGCAAACTAGACACACCTTTTATTTTGTTTTTAATTTTACTAGATCACACATTATTACTATAGCTATATATATTTAGATAACTTTTTATTTTGTTTCATTCATCATTTCGTAACTATTGAAAAGAAATTAAAATCTAAAAGAAAAAGAGAAAGAATACTTACCTGGATACACGGGAGTGCTTCTCTCCCAAGCTAGCTCTTTCGGTGAGGGTTCGGTATTGTAAGTCCTTCGAACTGGACTTCTTCTCGTGAAGTTTATTAATACCTCGGTTTGTTCTAAAGACGAAGATTCTTGTGATGACACCTCTAATGGTGATGTCACCTTCTTCTGCCAAACCTGTCTTGATTTTGAGTTTTGATTTTGGTTTGACAGGTTTAGGACCTTCACTTGTAGAAATTAGGGAATTGACTAACTCCTCCACATTTTGCTTGAAGTGTGTCCTGCTATAAAACAAGGTAGAGATCAAGTGCATGGGCTCTATTGGTGGGAAAACACAAACAGAACCAAAACTTTACTTATTCTTCTCTAACCTTAGGCACGTTGAACAAGATGATGTTGATGTTAAGTGTTGTGTTCAATTATAATATAGGTCGTAAGATCAGAAGGTTGAGCATGAATGTAGCATTTAAGTTTATTTGACAGAAAAGATTGAGTGGATTAACCCATGGAAGGATTGTCTATCTGTCCATAATGTATTAATCTTTACATGATTATGACTATCAGCTTCCAAAGATAGGATGTGCATTTTTTAGTTTATTTGGTTAAGACAATGGTCACAAGAGAGTGGTGCTAGGAACAAGCTTGAAGAACTAAACATGTTGAGTTAATCAGGTTGGATCAAGTAAATTGTAACTCAAACATATTTTGTTTCTTATTTATGTGCCTACCAGAATCAAGGAAAAGCTTTTTAAATAATGACCATTTACCTTTGGATGTTACCTTTGTCATTGGAGCATGATGCCACCATATGACGAAGGGTAGATGACTTGTGATGGTCCTTCCCATTTTGTTTGAAGTTTTCCTTGTTTGGCTAGCCTTGCAACTTGAGCTGTTCATGAGCTTCTTGTCTCCTAGATTGCACCCTTTCTTTCTCATCCTTTAGTCATGCCATCTTTTTGCTCTTCGATCTTTGACATTCTTTTGGATCTTCTTCTTCACTCATTGTTTTATGCCTACAAAGGATTAGTGGACAACACATACCTGAAAGATTGTACAAATTTTAAAACATGGGTTGTTTGTCCAAGATTTTGTAATTTCCTTCTATACTAATGAAAAGATGGTGTTAGAATTATTTTAGCATAGTTTTTGTTTATCATGTTCTGTATAGGCATGGCTCAAGGCAAAGGTAACTTGCAGCTAAAGACAAAGTGAATGACCATGAATGAGTTTTGTCTTCTTTGCGCAACGTTATTAGAGTTCATCATGTGCCTTGCTTCATCTTTGATTTAAATTCATCTCATGACTTACCCAAATTGATTTGAGAGTTTCCTGTAGGGGTTAGTCCAACAAAATAACCAGTATCTACTAAAGCATACTTTTGGCTTAAAAATCAACCTAAACACCACGTCTAATTTGATTTAGGAAGGCATTTTGACCTAAGCACCTCGTTTAATTTAAAAGCCTTTGGAAGTAAAATCAGCACAACTTTTGGTTTAAACTAGGCACCATGCCTAATTTAAAAAGGTGTATGAAAATACTCCAAACCTTAAGTATACCATGGCAAACAAAGGTAGCATGAAAGCATTATAGAGATTTATTCAATTGGAGATGAAAAAGCATGATTGTTATTGAGCATGATGTAAAGGTAGAGACAACCAAGATAAATTAGCAACATTGCATAAGATTTTTAGAGAAGTTCATCCCCCATACATGAATTTTGCAAGGCAGAATCAAGTTTGGATGGATGTGATTCAATGTTGCATCATGATTGGTTGGACAAACCTTGAGTCATCATCTTTCATTCTTTTTACTTCAAACCTGAAATAGTTAGTGACAGAAATACCCAAAGGAGTATGTTCAGAATTATATTTCTATGCTCACTTCACAAGGGCATTACGGAAAAAAAAGTAAAAGCTCATGTTATCTCCCAAAAGTGCTTGTTTTAGGACAGAAGCTCATCCTTGGGAAACCTTTGAATTGTGTTTCTAATTGGTGAAGTGGTTTCCCCTCCAATACCAATCTTTGTGTACCTATCTCAAGATTCATGCCCACAAGATTTGCAATATTTATGATAAATATATGCATCTACAACCACCCTTTCAAAAAATTTATGAACAGAGAGTATGAGGGGGTTGAAGATCTCGTGTGTGGCAATGTTAGAAAGACCAATTGATTCAGGAGATTTCTCATGTGAGCAGGGATTTGATGAGGTGTTCATGAAATAACTCCCATACTCATCGATGTCATCTTCCTTTTCAAGCTCCAAGAATGTTTCTTCCTGAATGTGCAATATTTTCCTTGGATTGGTAGCTCTTAGGTTGATCTCGTCTAAGGCTTTCTCTAAACTTGGATGAGTCATGTTTATTAAAGA
This sequence comes from Miscanthus lutarioriparius, assembly GCA_904845875.1. Lineage (NCBI taxonomy): Eukaryota > Viridiplantae > Streptophyta > Magnoliopsida > Poales > Poaceae > Miscanthus > Miscanthus lutarioriparius. The sequence continues at coordinate 46,317,618 of CAJGYO010000018.1, read as the reverse complement.
GGTTGATTCAAACTCACTATTTGAATCTAGGCCAAGTTTGGATTCTACCCATAAGGCTTTGTCCTTGTCCATCCATTCTTTAGCAATGGCATATGAATTCTTAATACATTCCAGCCAATTCTTAATACATTCTAGCCATTGTCGTTGCTCTTCTTGGTCATCCTTGCGGTCTTCATGATTCTTATACTTTGGTTGTCTTAATAGATTTCTAGGGTCATCATGAGACTTAGGAGAGAGAGCATAAGAGGGATCATCGGAGTCAAGGATGGGTTGAGAGATGGGTTCCAATAAGACATCTAATGTGGGCATAGAAGGGGAGAGGATAGGAGTGGCTTCTAAATGGCTAGGTTCTCCTTCTATGGCATCACTAGACATGCCATCCTTAAATTCTTCCCAATGTCCCACATGGGAATAAGGATGCTTTCTAAGAGATCCCTTCTTGAGAGGATTTAAATTATATTCGCTTGAAGGTCTCTTATGAGATTTAATGCTCTCCCAAAATCAGCACCAAAATTGGTCATCCTTAATCTCAACAGGGATTCCAAAGGTGGAATTCCTTCTTCTTTTGGGGGATTTTGAGGTATTGGTGGTTCGGGATTAATAGCTAAATCTTGGGATCGGAGTGGTTGTGATGTGGCTATCAAAACTTTGTCTTCTTGTTCGGGAGATGATTTCTTCTCTTTCTTGGGGAGTTCATTATGAATGCTAGTACAGGGAGTCTTTCCACTAATTCTATCAAGCATAGCCCTTACTTCACTAGTAGACAAATGAAGGAAAGCTCCTCTAGAGGCTACATTAAGGAATTCCCTAGAATCCTTGCTAAGACCCATGTAAAAATGTTGAAGAAGTACAGGGTCTTGAATGGTAAGGTCTAGGCCGGTGATGATTAGTTCATTAAAACGATCCCACGATGTACCAAGAGATTCTTCTTCTAGTTGTCTAAAATTTAGAACCTCTTTTCGAAGGCTGACTGCCGTAGAGATGGAAAAGAAATGTAAACAAAATTTAGAGCATAATGTTTCCCAATCTCCTTGCATACTTCCTATGGTTAGGATGTACCATTGTTTAGCTCTTCCCATCAAAGAGAATAGCAATAACTTCCATCTTAGGGTTTTGTCAGACATGCCAGCGATATGCAAGCATGCATAGGTCTATTCAAACTCCCATAGGTGTGAGTATGGGTTTTCATCGCCTTCTCCTGAGAAGGATTTATCCCAAATCAGTTTTATTAAATACAGGCACAGCTCATAACCAGGTGTTATGATAGGGTCTGAGGATTCTGGTAGCTTTAGGCTTGCACTCATGGGTTTAGCATATTGATAGATAGGAGTGGAATCCATGCTAAATGAAAAAGTAAAACAAAAGAAAGAATAAAAAATAAAATGTAAGCTAGGCTCGAAGTTAATTCAGCAACCGTTTCCCCGGCAACGTTGCCAGAAAGCTTGTTGGTATATTTTAACGCACATAGATAAATCCGCAAGTGCACGGATATCGCTGTAACTTTCACCCCGAGGTAGTTCAAGAATCGTATCCACTGGGAAACGTGTGAGACTAACTACGGTCAAACTTAACTAGGGGTAGCAACTAAGGTTCTCTACTTCTAACTTGGGTAAGCTATGTCTTCTACTATTCAACTAGGGACATTACTAGGGAAAGACACTAGCAGAGGATGCTTTCCTTTGCAACCGCATCCTACATGAGCCTACAGACAGGAGGTGGACTGCAAAGGATCAACAAAGCTATATAGTACCGGCTATATAGAACTTATGTCACACATGCGATCTACCACCTTCTAGAATTCAGGGGTCCTCCACGATTAACCCAAGTCCAAGCACCACGCTTACACTTACGATTAATACTTTAACCTAGAGCATCTATAGATTAAAGCACTCAAATGATAGTCATGATCCTGATGAACAATATAAACAATTACTTACTTGAATCAGAAGTTGATTACCAGAGAAATCTCGAAGGCAAGTTCAACTAGAACTTGGATCCACCAAGGTACAAGCCGTAGAGTGAGCACTGACAGGCTGGCACCTCCTCCAAACTCTTTCCTCAGTCTCTATCTCACTATTCTATTTATAAGACTAGATCCTATAGAGGACTAATCTTCTGTTGATTGCTAGCTCTGATCCTGAAGATATGAATTAGAGTTTCAGGGATCTCCTAAGGGAGGGGGGTAGGGCTGATATATATAGGCTAGAGCATCCATCGTGAGCCCTTGGATCAAACCGACTTAAAGAACGGCGTAGATGCAACCTAGGAGGTGGTGGAGAACCGACATTGCGACACGGAGGCTGACAGGTGGGCCCAGGGGCCGGACAGCCTGCGGGTGGGGCCAACCAGCCCCACATGGTAGCCCCTTGGCTCCCGCTTTGGTGTGGTGTCATCTGGAGTCCTATGGAACCTTCTGGTACCCATTTTACGGTGGATAAGCGCAATTAATTCTGACATGTAGGTCCACCTTGATGATTTTTTGGATAAACCCTGCAGAAGATATAAATTCACCAAAACTCATGGAATTTGTTAGTTTAAACCCCTAGACATTTGTTAGTGATCACAATTGTGCCCTTATACATGTTTCATTGATGGTTTATAATGGTTGTTAACTATCGTCAACACCGAGTCATCGCGCCTCCTTCGCTGGAATCCTTCGACCCTTGAAGAAGCAGTCGCCCAGCGGACAACACCAAGCTCACTCGAAGAGAAGCATCACACTCCATTGCCACCACCATCACCACTGAAGGAGGGGATTGAAGACTCTATGTCTCCCAAGGGCTCCCCTTTATAGCCCAGATGATGCACTGTGAGCGGCTCTGGCCGCACCAATCAGCCATCAACGGCTAGAAAGGGCCCTGGGGAACCGGCTAGGTGTCCCTTCAATCCCCGTAGCATGCCTCTAGGTGGTTGCGTATTGACGACCATGAAGTAAAGGTAGAGTTAGGGAACCACTGACAATGAGTTAAGTCCCTGCTATGCTTTCCACCACGTGCGCCGCCCACTCCACGCACGCCTCCTCATAGGACTTTGGGGATCCGACACCCCTAGGCCCACCGGCTACCATCGATGGCTTGGATCCAAGCACAACAAGTGCCGTGGCTCCTCCTCCACTAGATCTGCTCCACGTGGCCCCGATGTCCAATCTTCCAGATGAGGTGGGACGGCGCGGGGGTTGTACGCCATAACTCCTCCACCAGGCACGACAGTCTAGACACCATCAACCGCCTACGCAAGGGGTTAGTGGACGGGACGAGCCCAGAAGCCGCCCTTCCACTAGCAAGGAGCCCCACAATGGCCTCAAGGGCTGCGCGGGCTCCCTAGACCGAGCAGCCTGGCCCCTCGATCGACAAGCGCTCGGGTGGTGCATCCCCCAAAACTAGCCAACTCCCCGGAGTTGGGTTGGGAGCCGCTGAGTAATCGGCCCAACGAGGGCCACCGTCCAAGCCTTGGCGCGCTCCCATCTCCCTAACCTATGGCCACAAACGGTCGGCCCTAGAAGGCTGACTTGAGAGGATCGAGACCTGTTACCGCAGCCCCCAGACGGGCGTGGTGCTCCAGATGATCAGATGGCCCTAAGCCAGAGACCAGCGCTCTTGATCACCAGGCCCATGGTAGACTTCGATCAAAAAGGAGGGCACCACTAGGCCTACAGTCAGCAACTCCTAGACGAGTTCACCGAGCCCTCGCTCGAGTTGAAGACCCATGCAACATAGGCTCGCGAAGGGATCAACACCATCCTCGCTCGGCCCCGATAGCCGAGCAACACCCATCACTTTGGAAAAGAAGGCCCTAAGCAGGGAGCAATGCCCTCACTAGTAGAAGACATCCCCACCAAGGAGGGTTCGGTCACTAGATGATCGAATTTAGCCCTTCGTCGTTATCATGCCAGGTGAGGCCACGAAGGGCTCGGGGCTCCTAATGAGATCCTAACATACAGGTATGTTAAGCCTCGGGTCCAATGGTTCCTGAACAAAAAAGACCCCCCAACCGACCCCTTCAGGATTGCTCGGGGGCTCAGGGGCTATGCCTGGGTCCCAGGACCTCTAGCAAAGAGATTTGGCTGAGCCTGACTCAACCACAGCCTTCGCCTAGGGCTCGGGAGCTTCCCCGAGCCTTGGGCTCCCGATTTATGGTGCAACCAAGCCTAGTCCTTGGATCCTGCCTGGCCACGATGCCAGCCAAGGCCCGGGTACAAGAAGATATGCCCTAAGCTATCGGTGCTCAAGGGATCCCTAGTGCCGCTCCCTAGAAATGGCCTTGCCAATTGCTCCACCAACAAGGTCACGTCCAGGGGCGTGACACAAGAAGACAAAGCTTCTCATGGCCTCTGGGGGCTCGGGGGCTTCTGGGCCCCAGTGTTAGCCCCTAGAGCCGACCTCCTTTGCCACCAAGGAGACTCTAGAAGGTCTCACCTAGGGGAGGCCGGTCCAACTGACACCGCCTGACAAGCAGAGTGTCAGAACAAAGCAGCTGGATGACGCACAAGGCTTCTTTGGCTCTGACACTCCGCGACAATCCATGGCGCACCGCTGCAAGACCTCCATTGACTCCGATGCACGTAGACCATAGACCAAACCCCCAAACCACCATGTACCTAACCTATCTTGTTATATAAGGGGAAATGTTAGACTTAGATGGGAGAGGATCCTGATTCGATCACCAGACACTCCATTGCATTCTATCCACCTCTGCTCCACACAGAGAGCGGGGGCAACCTAGAGAGGGACACCGAGAGCCTCTCCTCCACCATGTCCCATCGTCTTCCTCCTCTCCAACGAGGGGAAGGCTCCACCGATAGCGAGGCAACCTTACGATTAGCACCGAGCTAACCCCTACCAAATCTTCTTCCATTACACTCTGTTGTAACCCCCCAATTTTGGGTGCTCTTGAGTATACGGATCATCAGCTGCTGGACGTAGGGATCGAATTGGCCTGAACTATGATAAACCGTTGTGTCTCCTCTACATGATTCTTGTGTTCCTAAGTCCACCTGAGCCACCGGACACTAGGACTCTGACACTAACTTAAACAACATGCTTGCCGTGGTTTCGACCCCGTGACACCAATGTTCCCTAGCGGAGCCTTTCTGGCGATGGGGGTCTCGGATCTAGGTGTGACCGCATGCTTTTGGCCGGTACCTCACCCCCACCCGTCCGTCGGGCTTCAACAACGCTGAAATGCGCTGGAGGAGGAGCTGGTTCTACCTCCCCAACATGGTCCCAGTGCTCCCATCCTTCTCAGAGGACAGGCCAGGCGGCGCCGCCCCAGCTTCATGGCGGTTATTCCCTTTGGTGGAGGAGGCCACGGGGGTTCCTGCTCTCATGGGGGCCATTGAGGCTCTAAGGCACAGGGGCTGATGGGGTTGGTGGTGGTGCACATGTTCATCCATCGCTGGATCCTCCCATTGAGGGAGAGGGTGCATCCACTATGGTAGCACCAGGGGATAACCAACCCGATGATGGAGTTTCCTTATCCTTTCAGCACCGAGCACCCTCCTCCTACGAGCCATCTATTCACCAGGATTATCTCGGAGCCTCCCTCTCCTCCCTTTGATGGAGTGGGTGTCGATGGCTACGCCTCTGATAGTGACGGTGGACGTGCCGGTGCTGGCATTCGGTGCACCTCTAGCTGCAGCTCTGGCTCTAGCTCCAGCAGCGACACGTGGTGGTGGCCAGTGGAGGGTCGTGAAGGCACCAGAAGAGTCCTGCCCGGCGTGGGTAGAATCCTCCTCACTCTTTGTCCCCTAGCAGGATAGGTAAGGACCATTTTTTGCTTCACATCACTCCTGTTACTGTTTTTACTCTAGTGTTCACGTTGTATGCAGGGAATTCCAAAATAGGACAGCCGTAGAGGTCAGTTCCTCGAGCGCTAGCAAGCCTCGCCGATGTCGGGCTCACTTGCTGCCACCTTCTCCGTTAGCGGCCGGACCGGATTGGCACGCCCCTCCATTAGGGGTGTCCTCTGGTGGTGCCCCACTCATGCCATCTATGATGGTGATCGAGGGACTACGGAAGGAGCAGGAGGATGCCATAGGAAACATGCAGGATGCCTGGAGGGAGGCCGAAGAGGAATAGGTGGCGGCGGCAGTGGAAGAGAACGTGTGTGACACGACGTAGGCAGAGGCGGCCCATCTGAGGGAGGAGCTCGAGGGTGTGGGTCGTTCCCTTTCTCCATCTTTGCTCCCCACAAATGGCTGACTCCAGACCACATTCCCACGTTGTTTTGATGTCTCAAACCTTTGCTGGTGCAGAGTCAAGGGAGGAAGCTCATCCTCTGGGTGAGCAACTCTTAGGGCTTTAGGAGGAGGTGGGCAGGCTACGGTCCCACCTCGACGCTTGTGGTGCAGAGTCAAGGGAGCTCCAGGTCATGGCCCTGGGCACCTACCACGTCCTCTTCCCTAGGGGGCGCGATAATGTGGCGAAGGTGAATGCATGGCTCCATGCTGCACCAGAGTGCTTCTAGGAAGCCATGGAGGATGGTATCGGGCAGGGAGCGGCCTCCGCGCTAGCCATGGTCCACTTTCGATTGCCCAGCGCGGTGTTGGTATAAATTAATGAACACAGAATAATCCAAAAGCACATAGATATTATACCATTGTAGGACTTCACCTAGAGTAACCCAGATTTATATCGAACCCAAAGGAACGGGGGTGAGAATAACTAATTCTAACTTTACCCAACTTAACAATCAAGGCTAGATAATTGGAGCATAGATGAGACTACTGAGGTCTTCTAGTTCTAACTTTGGTAAGCTTTGTCTTATATTATTCAATTCTGGGGATATTACTAGAGAAAACACAAGCAGAGTATGTTTCCTATAGTAACAAAGTCCTGCTAGGCCTACTAACGGAAGGTGGACTACAGAGGATTCAACGAGGCTATAAGAGTCACCCTTGCAAGCTACCACCGATTAGGAAAACAGGGTATATTCATGAGTAACCGAGTCTAAGCACCATGTTTACACTATGAATACTACTTTAACCCAGGAGCTACAAGGATTAAAGTACTCAAAAGAGAGTCACAAAACTGAAGAATATTATGAACAAGTTAGAAGTCGATTACCCGAGAAATCTTAGAAGCAAGCTCTAGAAGAACTTGATTCTGCTAGGGTATAAGCCATAGGGAGAGTACCGATAGGCCGAGACTCCACCAAAACTCTTCCATCTCACTCTATCTCTCTATCTCTAATATAAGATTAGATCCTATCGAGTACTAATCTTCTCTAGATTGCTAGATCTGATCCTAGTGGACATATGAATTAGGGTTTCTAGCTTCTTAGTTCTTAGGATCTGAATATGGTAATGAATTAGGGTTTCTAGGGGGAGGTGCAGGCAGGTATATATAGCCTGGTGCGTCAATCCTCAGCCCATTGATCAAACCGACTTGAAATAACGGCTGAGATGCATCCTAGAAGGCGGTGGAGAACTGACATAACAAAGAGGATGACAGGTGGGGCCCATAGAGGCTGGGCAGCCTCTAGGTGGGGCCGGCCAGCCCCATGTGTCTGAGACATGTGTCCTGCTTCGGTGGAGAGCCTCCTAGAGTCTTCTGGAACCTTCCCACGTTAATCCCGTGGTGGAATTCCATGATTTCCTTTGACAAATAGGTCCCCCTTGATGGTTTTCTGATTAAATCCTGTTGGAAATACAAATTCACCAAAACTCATGGAATTTGTCAGTTAATCCCCTAAGTCTATGTTGGTGATCTATTTTAGTCATTTATGCAAGGTATATTGATGGTTTGTGATGAGTGTTAACTACTGTTAACAAGCTCCCCCACACTTAGGCTTTTACTCGTCCTCAATAAAAGGATGGATTACTCAAGACATAACCTTAGGACAAGATATCAACATCAAACCATTCCCAGTCATGCATGCACTGTAGGATTCAAAGTGTCTACCATGAAACTTTAGGCGGTTGAAGAATGGAACAGCTTGAAACAAATCACCATCTTCCTTTAGTCAAGTCAATTGGAGAAACAGTTTAAGATTTTTGAAAACAAAACATAGCTTACCTTCTCCTTTTGTAGTACTCTCAAATCACTTTGTATGTAGTATTTTTGGATCCTCACCATGGCATCAATGACTTGCCTTCTTTTTGCCTACTTCTAAAAGCTTATATGGAGCTTAGGTAGGGTTGAATGTAAGAACATACTTGCATTGCATATATTGTAAAGTCAAAACAAGGATCCAAGGAAAAAATGTCATACTCTTAGATCAAGATGTGCATGTGTGTGGATATGTATATGGTAGCTATCCTAATTCTACTATGCTTTTTGAAACGTATATCTCTTGTTTGAAACTTGAAAATACTTTTGCAAGAAAACATGGGCTATCTTATCCATCTCTCTTTTTCTAGGCATGCATCTAAGTACCCATTGTTTTAGATATCTCGGACACTTGTCCATTTTTCAATACTTTTTCTTTTCATGAATAACTTTTGCATAGCCCATGCCTCTTTTTCTGCAATTGAAACTTTTCAAGAGAGACATTTAGAAGAACTTGGAGCACTTATCCTATCAATCATATTTTCGTGTCTATTCCTAGTGTAGGAGTAGAGCATTTTTGGGTGGATGGAAAACATGTTGTTGCATACTCCCAGTGTAGAAGCAGCAGGTATATGTGGAGTGTACATGATCTTGATCTTGAGAGCATGATAAGTTTCTCAACAAGGGTCACAAGTTTTGACCAAACTCAACACCATGACAAGTAGTATATGTAGAAGGTTTTCCTAGTCTATATATCATGTATGGCTCTGGTAGGACATTGATTACCACAAAGGAGAGGTGTAGCTATTCTTTCTACTTTTTGAAATAAAATTCTCCAATAACAAGACATCAAGAATCAAGTTCTCCTTATTCTACTATATCACATTCCACAACAACTTAAGTGATATGGGGTCCCTAATAATAAGTTCCCAATAGTAGCATGACTTCCAGGAAAAGTATTATGTGAGTCTATCCTTAAGCCATGACCGAAATAACCTTTCCTCATGTTTTAAGGTGTTTTATCAAGTGATTTTCAATTTGGTTCAAAACAGAAAGCAAAACATATGAAAATAGAGTGTATGGGTCACAAACCTGACCATGGACAAAGCTTAGGGCAAGGCGGCGCAGTGATGGGCCAACCAGCCCATAGAGGAGGACGGGCGGTCCACTCTAGGGTCTGCTCGAGCCCCGCTTCATCATACGTGGTTCTTGACTCATTACTTTCTGAATTTCATGATTTTCGCGATCGGATCTCGTCTTGTTATTGTGGTGTGTCTCCCCCACACTTGTTTCCCTGTATAACTTTCTACACAACAAGTGGAGACAAACACATATCCAAAAGAAATAGAGAGCAGGTAATAATACGACTCCATTAATAATAAGGCACTTTATTACACAAGCACAAACTAAGCACAAACTTTTATCTGGCTAACACAAACTTTCGACTGGTCTAACATCTGAGCTAAGCGACAAACCTAAACACATGATAACACTTAACCTAACACTTATGCCTTATCAAAATGACTACCTAATTCTCACTTCTTCATTTTAGCAACAAAATGATTCAAAGTGTTTAAATCATGTTGTAGACTCTTGTGGTAGACATGTTTCTCATCGATCCTTTGCTCTAAGGTATAGATAACATCGCTCAGATCTTCAATCTTCATTTCTAAGAGGGTGATGGTTGTCCTTGGACGCTTCTCAACCTTTGGAATAGGTGGTGATGTTGCCTTCCTCTTGGGAGGAACAACCTTGATCTGCTCTGGCATAGCTCAGACTCCATCAATAGTGGTACGAGGGGTGACCGACTTATACTTTGCACAAGTAACATCTCCAAATTTGTTGGTCTTCAGTCCAGTCAGCACCTCATGATCCTTCAACAGAAGATGGTTGATTTCCTTCATCACCTTGAAAAGCTTCTAGGTGTCTAGCTTCGGCTCTTGTTGGAGAGGCTTTCCTTCAAGACATAGTAGCGGCGGCGGTGGAGCGATCAGCAGGTAGCGAATGCCTTGGGCATAGTAGGATTGATTTGAGGAAATAGGGGTAACTTCTAGAGGAACGGTGGTCAGCGCAAGCGTGTCGGGCTTCTTGTTAAGATCGGCTCCATAGGGGATGATTGCTTGTCGGCCATGGGAACTAGAGAGGATGAGAGCTTTGTTGCTATTGGAGGAGAAGGCTTTGATGGCATGGCAATGGAGGCCGGTAGGGGCTCATTTATATAGGGGTTTAACTTGTAGCAGGGGTCAAGATCTATCCATATGAGGTCTTGTAATGAGGAAAAATAGAATGCGTCGAAAAATTGCAGGATTACGAAGAGGAAGGATCTAGAAGACAAGAGAGAGTTGATGGGACGTGAGAGGCGCTGACAGTGGGCCGGGCGGCCTCTAGGTGGGGCCAGCCGGGCCCACATGTCGGGGTCTTTGGGTGATTTTCTCATGGTGGTTTCTAACTCCTATCTAATCCCAAAAATTATATTTTCGCGTTACGAAACATTATAGAGGATGGCAGTGGTGTAATTTATGGTAAAATCAAAAAAATCTACCTCATCCAAATCCTCAGGTGGTTTTTCAAGTTCTTGAAAGATCTTGAGACGGTGGCCATTTACCTTAAATAATGTACCTTCGTCGTTTTGAAGTGTACCGCTCCATGCGATGAAGTGCTTATCACCTTGAATGGTCCTTCGCATTTGCTTCGAAGTTTTTCGTGCCCAAATAATGTAACCTAGGAATTAAAAAGGTAATACCTTATCTCCTGGGATGAACTCCTTCTTCTTGATCCTCTTGTCATGCCATCTCTTAGTTCTTTCCTTATATATCTTGGCGTTATGATATGCTTTTCACGCCATTCATCCAACTCAGAGAGTTGCATGTTCCTCTTGGTTCATATGGCTTCAAAGTCCATGTTCCATCGCCTGATGGCCCAGTGAGCTTTGAATTCTAGCTCGACAGGTAGATGGCAGGTATCGGGTATCGGTATTAGGGATACCCGAAGAAGGGATCTGAGGACCACGGATGACAAACTCGCCTAGTTAATCGAGGATGTATTTTAGTCTTGACCAACCCTGAATGGATGGTTTCTACTTCGCTAGACCCCTGGGGCACGTGCCCCATGTCGCCCGACACCGAGGGTATAGGAGCCGTCTCACTTGACCCTGAGGGCACGGGCTCCATCCCACCTGACCCTAAGGGCGCAGGCTCCGTCTCGCCCGATGGGTATAAGGGTACGACCACGGGGTCAAACTTCTAACATTGGGAGGGAAGCGAGCACGTCTTGACATGACCCATGGCCACATTAGGCAACGCCCGGGCGTTCACACCACCAACAGTGATGGGTGAGTGGTCGCTGTGCTACCTAGTCCCCGTACAGCCACTAATAGGCATATCGGTTCACCACACCATTGGCCGGGACGGGATGGGACACCACGACCAGCTGATGATGTCGAGGCATGGCACCAGTGGTGAACAGGAGCCCGACGTGGAGCCATCCCCGTCACCATCTACAGCGTCGGCGGGACCCACATGAAGGAGAAGAAGGATGTGGCAACCCTAGAGGCCTTCTTCTCCCTCGTTTTTCCCTTTCTTCTCTTTTTCTCTCTCTGTAACCTGCGCCTTCCCCTTCACCTATAAAAGGCGAAGCAGGACGCCCATGAGGGGCATGAGCACATAGCTGAACAAACTCTCAGCACTCTTCTTTCCTCCCACCAGAGACCTGGGTCCGCTCCCTCTCTCGCTGGTTTGTAACCCCTACTACAAACTAGTGACGGTAACACGAGCAGCAACAGACTAGATGTAGGGACATTCTGGTTGAACCAGTATAAATCCTTATGTAACACCCTAAGTGTTAAGCATGCATTTGGCATTGGCATTTCATGAGCACAAGCATCATTGATCAATCATGAGCATGAGCATCTCAAATTTTATCTCTATGATTGCTTATATCACATGTGTTTGTCACTAAATGCTTTACATATGCTAGGGTTTACATGTGACCATTGTATAAAATGCTTGTGGGACCCTAGGACTACCTTAAACATGCTTAGAATGTCACATGGAACAACTTTAGTATTCATGATTGGGACCACATTGGCCTCTAAGTCATGGTTATAGTGTAATCTACCATTTTCAAGTTGCATGTTTGACCTAAGTTGAACTATACCCTAAAGACTTTGCATGGCTATGCACCCTTAAGCAAAGTTGTAGTACTTGACTAGAGAAACAACTTTTATTTTTGGGTTAAGAGCTAATTCAATGCCTAACATGAATAGGGATCACAAGAATCAACAAAATATTATTTTCAACTTAGAAAAATTTCCTGTCATGAAATGATTTTTAGTTTCAATGTACCCTACTTTGAAGCTTTGCAATTTGAAAACTATGGCGAATTAGTTGTTAATCCCTAAAGCAAAGTTGGAGTTTACATGTAGCTCAACAACTTTTAGTAATGGAGTTTTTGCTAACTCGCCATGAATTAGGAGATAGAGGTGGTTGAACTTGTGCTGTCAGTCACTGAGTTCAGGCCTGATGGCTGCGGACGCCGCGCTGTCAGTGGCCGATGGGGGGTAGGCCAGGCATGCCGCATGGCAGTCGTACGCCAGCATTGGCTCAGACGGTCAGGCCATAGCAGAGTGAAGACTGAGGCAACCTCGCTGCTCCATTCATTTCCCACTCTCCCACTCTCGCTCGCCTTCTCTTCCGCCCGCGCACACAGCAATGTCGCCGTCGCCATCGCCGTGTGCCTCCGCAGTGCTCGCTCGCCATGCACGCTGCACCACCGCTTAATCCACCACACCCACATCTGTGCCACCACCTCCTCTACCACCTCGAACTGCCATTGTAGCTATTCCAGCCTTGGTAATGCCCCATTTCGCCTCACCGCCACCGCGCCATCACCGGAGCACCGCCGCGCTTTTGGCTCGCCGCGGCCAGCTTACACAAAAGCACCTCTGCACTTTCTCCCTTGTCTAGTCTTCACCATAGGTCCTAGCATCTAAACCCTTCGTCCATTTAGACGCTACTGCCTGGTTGCGCTGAACGCGTCGCCGCTCTATGCACGGCCGCCATGGCCGTCGTGGCACTCGAGCTCGCCGTTGTCGAGCTGGCCCATTGCCTCCATCCTCTCTCGTGTGCCTTAGATTAAGTAACCATAGACCTAGCAGGTGGCATGATGGAGACTAGCCTCTCGCCACCGTCTAGACGGAACGGTGGGAGCACCGCCGTGCTCCATGCGTCGCCGCGCGGACAAGCACGTGGTCAGAGCTCACTGTCGCCTCGTCGGAACCCTAACCCACCCTAGCTAGCTTTGTTAGGTTACTGTGAAGCCGTGTCATGGCTCGACTAAGCACACCACGGCTAGAGAATGTTGGCATACCACCGTGCTGCCTCCGTCGTCTGCCATCGCCGCTGGCGAGGGTGCTCCAGTGCACCGCCAGTCCAACGAGGGGTACCACTAGGTGCGGGGGATCACAGGGAATGCAACGGTGAAAACGCTACCGCCAGAGACCTCGCCGTCGGCGAGTTCTCACCAGTTAGCGCCATCCCCTGTCCTGGTCTCGCTGACGGGTGGGTCCCGTTGACCGCGGGCCCCATCAGTCAGTCTGTGTGTTTGCTTTGAATTTCTTATTTCTTTTCACAGATTTAAATACCAACTTCAAAAATTCATATCTAGAGCTAGGAGTGTCCAAATTGAGTGAACCAAATTTTGTTGGATTCCTCCTAAAGTGTAGTATTTGATAAAAATATGAAATGCACTGTTTCTAGTATTTTTTGGGAGAATAAAATGGAGCTAGATAAATGCTTTTTCAATGTTTTCAATCTTGTAAAATGCATAACTTGAGCTAGGAAAGTGATAAATTTGTGATTCCAATTTTGCTGATCTTGTGTTGACATACTATAGCTAAGAAAAATACTAAAACTATAGTAAGCATGCTTGAAGTATGGTCTTCCGATTTAATCTTAAATATTTGCTAGTTTCTAATGAAAATAAATAAGGTAAAAATACATAACTAATGATCACGCAAAATTTTACACAGTGTTATGGTACTAGGATACATGTAAGAAAAATATGAAATCTGTTGTTTGACACTTTTCACTAGGCTAAACTATTTTTGCTAAAATGAGCCTATGCAACTTGTCATTTTTGTAGAGATGGCTATATTTATCCAAATGGCATGAAATTTATATAGTACACTTCTAGGAACATAGGTAGGTTACTTTAATTTTATTAGAATTTATGGTGCACCTTTGTTATATTTTCCTTATTTCACCTTAGTGTCCAAATAAATTAATAAATGCATTTAAATAATTTACTTGGGTTTGACCATCATGTTTTCTAGAGTGTATATGGTGCCTATGAACTGTTGGTACCATTGGTTGTGGCCAAATTTGATTGCTTATGTGTAGTGAAATATTAATTGCTCTATAATTCAATTTTAGTGACTGTTTGGATAGTTTCAGTTGTGAAGTAAATTGCATGGTTAAAACATTGTTTGTTGTGAATATTGTCAATAACAAAGTTGTAGATAACTTACTTATCTTGCTCGTGTAAAATTTTCATGGCAATAGGATAAATGGTTTGAGAGTTATAGCTATTAGAAGTTGGTCTCCAAAAATGCTTATTCTCTGGAAATTTCTAGATACACCTAGGAAGTTTACCTATTTTGACTAGGATAATTGTTGAATCACCATATGCTGATTAAATGAAAGTTGTAGAAAATTTTATAGGCTTTCCAGAAAGTCCAAGATCCTAGTATTTGGTTGAGTAGAACTCCATATATATCTAAAATAAGTAGCTACTGTTTACAGCAGAAAATGACTAAGTCAATTGTAGTTGTTTATCTTATGTGATGCTTGTGTAGATGCTTAGGCTAATTGAGATTAGTTGTTAGTTGTAGGTTCTAGGCCTCTTACTAATGATAAACAACTTTACATTAGGTTACTAGAACTGGGTGAGTGTATGTTTCTTGCATTATAGAAGAGATATGCACCTACTCAGTAAAGATCAATTAGAAGAAAGTTATACATCTACCTTGCCAACGAATGTTAAACTTATCATACACCTTGTAGATAACCATGATCAGGCATATGCAATTTATCATCTCATCTCTTATGCATTCATGATACTCATTTATGCATATGCATGCAATAGGTTCCCCAAAAGGAGTGACGCTTCTCGAGTTCGAACTCGAGCATCAGGAGGAGCAGCATGCAGCCCAGGAGCAGGAAGTCTAGGCGGAAGGAGGAGTCAATGTAGAAGATCTCCCTGAGTCTCCTGACCACCAACCTTCCTCATTCTTGAAAGGCAAGCCCTAGAGTATTATAAGCCTCCTATGTTTTCGCAAATATCACTTATGTCCTTTATGTTTGATGCATTAGGTTATAAGAGTTGATTGGAACCACTTCCTGCATATATTATCCTTGTACAGATAAATATATCTTGAATCCTTGGTAGGTCCAGGATCGAATATATGCTTATCCTTGCTTAGTTCGGTAAAAGTCAGGTGATTTCCTGTCACCTGAAACATATAGGTAGATAATTGATCACGGTTGGCTATAATTGCTATCGTGGAAATAACCATGTGTTGATAAATAAAAAGGAGACCGGGCAGGATTGTGATAGAGAAGCACAAGGCATGGAGGTCTTGGTGCCTATTTATCCCCATCTATGTCGGTTAAGGACCGATTCGTTGTGCGTCCTCATGTCATGTTGAACGCATGCCTTGCACTTAGTTGGCCGGATAAGTCGTTCTGACCGCGAAGCCAAAAGCTCAATTCAGGCCAGGCCCCGGTAAGTGAAAGTGCACACCCTGGAGGTAATATGGATGTGTGGAGAGCCAATGGCGTGAGTCCAAGGGTAGGTTCAAGTCTCGATCTTCCTGGCAAATTGGTAGAATCTCTGAGGGTGCGGTGCTGATCGGACCCACAAAGTTGGTTCCTGATTTGTACCAAAGGTGACCCGATGCGACCCCGACGGGGGAAGTATGGGTTTGTGTTAGGAATAATTCCCCAGCTAGGTAGGAATCCATTCGAATCACCATCTCTCTCGGATAGTGAAAACTTGACTGAGCAGTGGCAACGTAGAGTAACTTAATGGAAACTTGATGGTTATGTTGATGCTCAAATTATTCTTATACCGGATATGGTTACTAATGCTTGTTAGCTTAATCAAGTGATTGCTCTAGTACAGGTGCTAATCTAGAGATGCTTAATTGAATAGTATCCAAATTGATGTTAGAGATATTAAATCTCCAAGTTATGTTACTTAAGCTTTTATGCAAAATGTTGTCAAGCTAACTCCACCGATAAAGCCTTACATACTCCTTAGTGTCATATTATTTCTAGATTATGATGGGTAGGTCTAGCTGAGTATATTCTCATACTCAAGGTTTATTCCCTCTTGTTGCAGATGACATGATGTACCATGGGTACTATAAGAACTGCCATCATCCTACCATGGATGAAGACTAAACCATGGGGCACGGCACTCCTAAGTTATCCCCTCTGTTCTGCTTTTGCTGGAAATGACCGTAGCACTGGCATATATTTGAACTAAGTGTGATGTTGATGTTAAACTACTTTGTTTTCGCTATTTAAACTTGGTTTGTAATAACTATGTGAACTCTGATGTATGTGAGAAAATTGTGAACTATTTATGAACTGTGATGTAACATGTGACTGGTTATATTGAATCATGTACGATCTTGATTTATATGTTGGTTTGTTTGAGATCCCTCATGATTTCACCGGACTACCGGGTTTATATGGGCTCAAGTCTAACGGTTTGATCACTTCGGCGATTGCTATTGTACTTGTGCTCTTATAAATTGGACGGTTCTGTTACATGCACATGCACTTTGGGAACCTGGATTTCATCGTCACGATGGAGGGAGAGTTGGCGTAAGCCCCCGCCACTATCAAGCCTCTACACTCCGCCGGCCTAGACACGATCATCGAGGCGCTTGAGGAGCTACAGCTGCACGCGCCAGAGGCCTGTGCCCCCAGGAGTGACCAGCTCCTCGGCTTCGATTACGGGAGGCTAGAGTGCCAGGTCGATGCCTTCCTGGGACCACAACCGTCCCGGGAGAACCTACGCTACCACACCTTCTCATTTGCCAATGTCATGACCTAGCTTGCCGAAAGGGAACCGCTCTCCTCATAATACCCCATCCCGAGTGCCCCTGCAGCGTTCCCATTCGGTCTGCGCAATGCTATAGGAACCATTGGCCACCCCAGGGCACAGCACAAGCACCCATCCCCTATGAACGATGAGTTCGTGGGGATGACCGAATACATCACAGAATCTTTCCATGACCTTCTTGAGGAACATTTAGAGTCGCTCTCTGGGGCTGACTCCATTAGGGGGACCCATCACCCCTCGCAAGAATGTTTTATGGCATGTACCCTCGAGGGACGTGTCGAAAGCGTCCATGAGGGAGGGGGCTACCCCACCAAACAACCTCGATGACGAGGTCGAGGAAGATGCAGGGGCCCTTCCTCGCCTGCAGTTTGAGCAGCTAAGGGCGCAGCATAGGGAACTTGAGGATGCGTGACTCCAGCTAGAGCAGGAGCACATGGAGCTCGAGCAAGAGATCGAGCGCCGTGGAGACGGTGGGCGTGCACACGCCATGGCCCATGACATGAACTAGAGGATCATCGAAGATGATGGAGCCCTCCCATACTTTGCCCAAGCAAGCCAGAACATCGCTGCCATGGCGGCCTTGCTCCGAGGGCTCCCAGAGCCTGCGACATCCTAGTATCGTCGGGCCAATCACGAGATCTGCACACTGCTTGAGCATACGGCGGTGCAGCAGGCGGAGAGCTCGCTGTCTCGGCAACGCGAGCTCGACGCTAGTCAGTGTGCACCCTCGGGACGACATGTTAGGGATGTGTCTGTCAATCAGGCGCCACAGCCCCGGTGCATGAGCGTCTCGGCCACCACCATGACTCGCAAAACACCCTGGATGCCCATAGGCATGGACGAAGTGACGAGAGAGAGGAAGCCACCACAACTACCACCCTCGTCATGGCAGACGATATGATAGCGGTGAGGATGGGAGCCTGAGCCCCGACTTGCCGGGACCACAGTCATTTGGCTAACACATCCTCAACACCGCCTTCCCACCACGGTACCGACCGCCGACCAACATCCCGAAATTCTCTGGGGAAACAAACCCCGGACTGTGACTTGAGGATTACCGGCTTGGTTGCCAAGCTGGTGGAGTGGATAGTGACAATTTCATTATCCGCAACTTCCCATTGTTCCAAGCCGATTCGGCGTGAACATGGTTGGAGCACCTTCCACCCAACCAAATTCAAAGCTGGGTGGACCTAAAGGAGATTTTCATGGGAAACTTTCAGGGCACCTACGCGTGTCCTATGAACTCGTGGGATCTAAAAAACTGTCGATAGAAGTTTGGGGAAACTCTTCATGAGTACATCCAGTGCTTCTCCCAGCAGTGCAATGAGCTGCCCGACGTCTCTGATGTCGACGTTATAGGAGCCTCCCTATTAGGGACCACCTACGAGTCCCTAATTCACAAGCTAGGACGCAAGGGCCCATGAACAACCAAGGAGCTCCTCGACATCGCCACCAACCATGCCTCAGGTGAGGAGGCGGTCAGAGCGATTTTTGACTGTCCCAAGGGCAAGGCGAAGCGGGATGAGGACGCCGGCGAAGGCGCCTCCAACCGCCCCAACAAGAAGAAGAACAAGCAGCGGCGAAAGGGCTCGCTCGTGACCGCTGCTAACCACAAGGGGGGTCAGAAACCCACCAAGGGTACCCCAGACCACTTCAAGAAGCTACTCAAAGGGCCATGCCCGAACCATGCCTTCCCCATCAAGCACCTATACAAAGACTATGCCCTCATGAAGCGGTTCCTATTCGGTGGCTCCAATAAGGGGGAGCATAGGAAGGAGCCCAAGCCAGTGGCAGACGACGCCGAAGGGAAGGACAACAGCTTTCCAACGTCGGATGGCTGCCTCATGATCTTCAGGGGGTCGGTGGCCTATGACTCCAAGCGTCACCTGAAGCTTGCATGCCGCGAGGTCTATACAACCAAGCCAGCCACGCCTTCCTTCCTCTGATGGTCGGAGTCCGCCATCACCTTTGATCGGACCAACCACCTGAAAAGCGTCCCGCAGCTAGGAAGATACCCGCTTGTGGTCAACCCGATCGTTGGCATGAAGTGGCTCACCAAGGTGCTAATGGATGAAGGCAACGGCCTCAACATCATGTATGTTGAGACGCTCGACGCCATGGGCATCAACCGATCGCGCATCCAGCTAACTGGGGCACCTTTCCATGGCATCATGCCTAGAAAGCAGGTCATGCCGCTTGGGCAGATCGATCAGACCATCACCTTTAGGAATTCGAGCAATTACAGGATGGAGACCCTTAGCTTCGAGGTGGTCGGGTTCCATGGGACCTACCATGCCATCCTGGGACGTCCATGCTACGTGAAGTTCATGGTCATCCCCAACTACACCTATCTGAAGTTGAAGATGCTGGGTCCATGCAGGGTCATCACCGTCGGCACCTCCTTCCAGTGCACCTATGAGTGCGAGGTCGAGTGCTGCAAACACACCGCGGTGATTGTCGCCTCTAGAGAGCTCGCGGCCATCCAGGAGGAGATCGTCAAAGAAGCACCCAACCCCAAGCGGTCGGCTGGGTCTTTCGAGCCCGTGGAGGATGCCAATGAGGTCCTCATAGACCCCAGTAGCCCCGAGGGCAAAGTGGTGCACATTGGCACCACGCTTTCCTCCAAAAAGAAAAGTGCTCTCATCGACATCCTCCGCACCAACAGAGACATCTTTGCATGGAAACCCTCAAAAATGCTAGGCATTCTGAGAGAAGTCACCGAGTTATAGGGTGCCTTGCCACGCTTAGCCGCTTTATCTCACACCTCGGCGAACGTGATCTCCCCCCTCTTGACTTCTAAAGAAAGTAACCATTTCGAATGGACTCTCGAGGCCCAGGAGACACTTGACAAGGTCAAGCAGCTCCTAATGAAGGCCCCGATCTTGGTCCCCCCAACCAATGAAGAACCGCTTTTGCTCTACATTACGGCCACCATGCAAGTGGTTAGCGCCGCCCTGGTGGTAGAGTAGGAAGAAGAGGGACACGCCCTCAAAGTATAGCATCTCGTGTACTTCGTTAGCGAGGTCTTGTCTGATTCTAAGACTCGCTACCCCCAAATCTAGAAACTCCTGTATGCCATCCTTATCACCAAGAGGAAGTTGTGTCACTACTTTGAGTCACACCCGGTGACGATTGTGAAGTCCTTCCCTCTTGGTGAGGTTGTCCAAAACCGGGATGCAATAGGAAGAATCGTGAAGTGGGCACTCGAGCTGATGGCTCAGGGCATTTTGTATGCCCCTCGGATGGCCATCAAGTCCCAAGTGCTGGCCGATTTCATCGTAGAATGGACAGAGATCCAAATGCCCCCAGCAGCCATCGACCAAGAATATTGGACGATGTACTTCGATGGATCGTCGATGAAGAAAGGCACCGGTGTGGGGCTGGTCTTTGTTTCACCCCTCAAGGTACGCATGAGGTACATGGTTCGCATCCATTTCCCTACCTCCAACAATGTGGCCGAGTATGAGGCACTCATCAAGGGTCTACGCATCACCATCAAGTTGGGCATCTGATGGCTTGACGTTGGGGCGACTCCCAGCTGGTCATCGACCAAGTCATGAAGGAGTCAAGCTGCCACAATGCTAAGATGGTTGCTATTGCCGAGAAGTCCGCCACCTAGAGGACAAGTTCGACAGTCTCGAGCACAATTCCATCTCGAGGTGGCTTAACGAAGCAACCGACGTGCTGGCAAAGATGGCGTCTGGTCAAGAGCCGGTGCCGACGGGCATTTTGGCCAGCGACCAGTACAAGCCCTCAGTCCGCTACGAGGAGCCAAAATAAACTAGTGATAGGCTGCTGACCTTGGGCTCAGGGGCTGACTAGCCCTTAGCTCCCCTGACCTCGAGGTCATGGAGATTGATGCAGACCTAGTGGTAGAGCCTGACCCTCTTGCTGACTGGAGGACACCTTACCTCGATTACCTCCTCCATGAGGTGCTACTAACAGACAAAATGGAGGCTCGGCAGCTCATGCGTCATGCCAAGTCCTTTGCGTTATTGAGGGGGAGCTCTACAAGCGAAGCCACACCAAGATCCTGCAGCGCTGCATCCCCATAAAACAGGGGAAGCAATTGCTGAGAGATATCCATGATGGGGTCTGTGGACACCATGCCGCACCTAGGACCCTAGTCAGAAATGTGTTTCGACAGGGCTTCTACTAGCCGACTATAGTAGCCGACACTGAACAGATTGCGCGCACTTGCAAAGGGTGTCAATACTACGCTCGATAGACCCACCTGCTGGCCCAAGCACTCCAAACGATCCCCATCACATGGTCGTTCATGGTCTAGGGGCTCAATATGGTTGGACCTCTCAAGACAGCGCCTAAGGGCTATACACACTTGCTTATCTCCATAGACAATTTTATAAAGTGGATAGAGGCTCAACCGATCTCTATGATCAAGTCCGAGCCAGCCGTGTTGTTCTTCCTTGACATCATCCATCACTTTGGAGTCCCAAACTCCATTATCATAGACAACGGCATGCAGTTCACCAGGAAAAAGTTCCTCCAATTCTACGATGAATACCACATCCGCGTTGATTGGGCTGCCGTGGCGCACCCCCACACAAATGGGTAGGTCAAGCAGGCAAATGGCATGGTCCTACAAGGCCTTAATCCTAGGATTTTCAACAAGTTGAACAAGTTTAGCGAACGATGGGTTGCGGAGCTTCCCGCAGTGCACTGGAGCTTGAGGACGACCCCCAGTTGGGCGACCGGCTACACACCTTTCTTTATGGTCTATGGTTACGAGGCAGTCCTTTCAGCCGACCTCGACTACGGAGCGCCGAGGGTTAGGGTGTGCAACGAGTAGGGAGCCGAGGAATCCCTCAAGGATGCCATGGATCAGCTCGATGAAGCACATTACATTGCCCTCCTCCACTCGGCCAAGTACCAGCAAGCGTTGCGCTGGTACCACAACTATCAGGTATGGGGTCAGGCCTTCAACGTTGGGGACCTAGTGCTCCGCCTCATCTAGAGCAACAAGAACCACCACAAGCTCTCTCTGCTGTGGCAGGGACCATAAGTCATCGTGGAGGTGCTCCGACCCGGCACCTACAATCTCAAGACCATCGACGGCAAGATCTTCATCAATGCCTGGAACATCGAGCAGCTATGTCGCTTTTACCCCTAATATATGTGTGTACTTATGAAAATTAAGAATGATGTTTCTGAAAAAAAAAAACACTTTCTCTTATCAATTTCACTATTGTCTCCTCTATCTTTAATGACACCCGACCCCAGCAAGCAAGGGGTCAAGCCTCACTCGGGGGCTGATAAGAGCATATCTATTCAGAAACAACCGCTATGCCCGACCCTTTCTCACATTAAGATCTAGAAGCAAGGGTTGCGGAAACAAACGCTGAATAAAACTAGTTGGGCTGCAAGAAACCTACGCCCTAGCAGCTATGGCGTTTTTGCTCACTAGCATGATCAGAGTTTTTTCACCCACACCTCAAGCTTTACAGTCTTAACAATGGAAAGGGTTGGAACGCATTAATCTTTTTCTACATAAAAAAAGGGAGAAGAGCCAAAAGTCTGTTCGGCCACAACAAAAGTTAAGAGCTTGTCCACTTATTACAAGTTCGTCGCCTGGCTTATCTAATTAACTAATTTTTTGGGGGGATGATCTCATCCTCTATCTTGGTAGATAAGTCATGTGCTAGAGGGGCCACCTCCTTCTAGATGTCCTCCAGCTCGGTGTTAGAGTAGCCGAGCGCGAAGCCTTGGCTCATCATCGCTAGATCGTTGTTCTCATAGTGAGAACGAGCGATCATGAACGATCTATGAACACCAAAGCAAAGTGCATCCCTCGTGATCTCATGCATTCAATCCGTAATTCGGACAGCGTGAAATATGAATGAGCTCGTCTTCTACTCTGGGGCAAGTTCGAGGTTGTCACAGATCAGTTGGATGACAACGCATAGGGTATCGTGCTCGTCACTCTCCTTCAGGAGGGAGGCCTTCACCTCGCCAAGCTCCTTCTCTAGGCTACGGCTCTTCATCACCTCTGTACCAAGCTTGTTGTCAAGACCTGTCCAAGCCACATACCGACCATGTCAAAAGGCCTACCACGGATTCTAGGGAGAAAGATAACAAGGGAAATAGGAGGCTTACTGTCCACATCAGCCCGAAGGCTATGCACCACATCGTGCTGCTGGGTCACCATGTCCTCTAGGCGCCGGACCTCTTCCTAGCGCTGACCAACCACCGTGGCGAGCCTGGTGGACACGACCTTGGCCACAACCTTCAGGTCCCTCTCCCCCTCAAGCTCTCCCTCAAGGAGGTCGATCCGCTGCTAGGCCTCGATGCACTCCTAGCGAGCCAAGTCACGCTCTATGTACATCCCCTCTGCGGCCCAGAGCAAATCATCCTGCTCCTTCTGTAGCCGCTCGGCCTCCATGGTGTCCATGCGTGCCCTCTCGATCGGGGCCATCAGCTTCTCCCTAGCCTCACGGGCATCATCGCGAGCATCCTTCTCCCTGACTCAGAGGTCAGCTAGCTCCCGGGCGGCGGGGGCAAGCTCAGCCACCTCCTGACGGGCGACAGCGAGCTGTGCGGCCAGCCCTTCACTCCGTCATGCCTCTTCGATGAGGAATTGGGACTTCTACCAGTTGCGGACCATAAGGGACTACGGAGAGGAAAAGACTTAGAGGCACAGAAAGGGAAAATGAGGGTTAGAAACACGATCATATCATACCTAGCCAACCAGGGCAACAACGTCGTGCAGCGACCTCAGCACGATGGTCAGGGCGTGAACCACGATCCCAACCTCTGTGTGGACGCTCCCCCATTCCCTCTCCTCCATGGCGTCATTGAGGGCAACAAGCGCCGCCCCCGGGTCCCACCGGTCTGCCCACCGGGTCTAGGATCCTCCCCACGTGTGCGGGTTGTCGCCCACCCAGACCAGAGACCAGGATGGCTCCACGCCGATCCCAAGCGGCGCCGACACTTCTTGCGGCAGCAACTACTCCGGAGTGGCCCTTCGACGGTAGAGGGGGTGACGTGGATGTGGAGGCCTGCCACATCGCCACATCGCCACATCTACCACGGACGCCTCAGGTGCGTCCTCCTCCATCTGCCCCATCGGGGAGGCGGCCATCCACGTGGATGATGGCTCTGGCTGTCCTGCTTCCACCTATGACATCATGGCCACACCTGGCCATGCCACGCCCGCCACGAGCACCCCGGATGCGCCCACCTCCATCCCTCTCTCGTGGACACAGCCATCGACTGTGCCTCCCCGGTCCACGCCGTGGCCGCCTCAGCGACACTCCCGCTCACCTCCGGCACGGCGCCAGCCAGCCCCTAGTGCATATGCTAGAGGGTGAGCCCCTTCTTCAATGCAACCCTCAGGAGAGTCCCACATCCTCCGATGCTGCAAAGGACATGATGGTCAGTAAATTCGTTAGTAACAAAAGGACGAAAAATTCTCAGCCTACCTTGACTCCACTGGGCACCGACATTTTGGGGCCAGCCCACCCAACCCCGGCTTTGACTCCTCATCGTGCTACCACTTTGAACCCTCCCTTTGCTCAGGAGGCTCGAACAAGGTGGAGCCGCTAGATCCCCTCGGCTCCTGGGGCGCATTGAAGGCCCGGACGGAGCGGAGCGGCTCGCTCCTGCCATCTCCAGGGGTGTGTCCTCCTCCTCTTGCTCCAAGAGATGCCACAGGAAGGGCCCCGCATGTGGCGAAGGTGCGTCCTCATCCCAGCTAGCCAGATCATCCCATAGAATGGGTGACCTAGAGCCATCGCCCTCCTCCTCCTCTTCTTCTTCCTCCTCCTCTTCCTCCTTCGATGAGCCTTGGCGTCGCTTCCCTCACTGCAACTTTGCCCCTCTTTCGCCTGCCGTTTCTTCTCCTTGTCGACCTTATCCTTCTTCCTCCGCTCATCTATGACATGGTTTGCCGCCCTCACGGCCGCGTGCTCCAGCAGCAGCATGATGGAGGCCCAAAAGCCCAAATCCGTCGGCAGCTCGATAAAGTCTGGCTCTAGTCGTATCATGGGATATCCTAGGATTGGGAACACAGCGTCGGGCTCGTCTATCGCCTCCTTGATGCATTGCACAATCTCACTGTTGTAAAGCAGCCCCTAGGCGAGCACCGTCCCACGGAGTTACACAACCGGCGTCATCCCATACAACGGGAGGGCGCGCGCCATCAACTACGCCACCCTCCTCGCATGGTATGCTCCAATGATGCTAGCCCCATGAAGGCCATGGCTCCTTAGGGATGCGATGGCCTCGAGGATATCGCGCATCCTCTTCTTTTCCCTGATAGGCGGCCCCCACAGCCACGTCGATGGCACCTCTTCGATCCAGCACCTGGTGAAGACTGGCAAGGGGGCGGTGGGGTCGTTCTACAAGTAGAACCACTGCGCGTGCCACCCTTTGTTGGATCTAGATAGCTAGTAGGGCATGTACTTGGCTACCCACTGCCCGTGGAGGTGGATGCCCGCGCATCCCATCGGCACTGGGATCTCCCTGCCTCTATCCTTCTTCATGTGTAGGGAGATGGCGAAGAAGTACCTCCACAACTCGAAGTGTGGCTCTATCCCCAGGTACCCCTCGTGCATCATGATGAAGGCCATGATGTGCTGGATCCCGTTGGGGTTGAGATGCTACAGCTCAATCTGGTAGTGGTGCACCAGCCCCCAGAGGAACGGATGAGGGGGGATTGTGAACCCACACTAGTGGAAGCGCGTGAAGGAGATGATGTAACCGTTGGGTGGCATTGTCACATCCTCGTGGTCAGGAACCAGCCACTCCATCACGTTGGTCCTCCCGCGAAGAAGACCGCGCTTGACGAGGCCCTCCATGCGTGTGTGGTGACGTCAGAGCGGTATCACGACTCCATGGAAAGAGAAGACGGAGGAGCAAGGACTTTTTGGTAGTGGCGGAGAAGCGAAGGCTACGGATCTAGGGCGCTGGCGGCACAATAGCAAAGGCAGTAGATCCGAACAACGGTGGCGGAAAGGCAGAGAATGCAAGGTTGCAGTTTAGTGTGCCAAAACATGAAGGGGAAGGCCGTTATTTATAAGGCCAGGTGAGGCGAAAGGAGAACCATCCGCCTAGATTTAAGTTCCAGCTACACCGCGTCACATTGCCTCTCCGAGAAACATGTGCATGCCACCTCTGGCCGCTCCCTCAAAGGACGCGTCAGATGATGGTTCGCCCCATTTGATGGGCCAAGAACCGCCATAGGTAAGGAGGCATACGGAGCTGAAAATGCTCCCACGGCCCATTAAGACCCAGGAGTTTGAAGGTTGGCCCATCGATGGGTCCACAACTACTCCAGGGCACCTTTAGAGTGAGGGATGGAAAGGGATGGGCCCGCTAGCGGCCAGTACCCAAATGCACGAGCGCCGTAGGCATCTTGGCCCATGTTTGAGTCTTGGTCGGTTCACAGTCCATAGTTTTTCCTCGAAGAAAGGCAGTGAGCCCTTGGGACCGATCGAATGGACCTAGGAACTATATGGATTGGCCGTCAAGAATCTAGAGTCAGTCACCAGCTGACCCATGCCAGACCCCCACAAACGAGAAGCTAGGGCCCCACTCGAACTAGCCCATTAATAGCTCACCGAGCACCACGATTCGTCCATCGAGGAAAACATGGTACGGCTCAGCCCCTCCGTTTTATTGAAAAAACACTTGAGGGAGGACAATCACAAGATGAGTTGACCCCTCGACCGGACCCCTTGAAAGGTCCTAATAGCTAGAGGGGGCGTGCATAGCCTATAAAAATTTTCTACAACAATACTTAGCAAACCGGTTAGACAAATATGAGGCAAACTGAGTGTTGTGCTAGCCTACTAAAAATGCAAGCCACCTACCACAATTCTAGTTTATATAGTCTCTATCCACACAATGGCTATGTCGCTACACTAAGTTAGTGTGCTCTCAAAGTCTAACTAAAGAGCCACACTAACCAAACTAACAAGCTCTCATGACTAGCTACACTACAGAGCTTGACAACTAGTTTGCTGTAATGTAAAGAGAGAGAGCAAGATGGTTATACCGCCAAGTCAAGGAATGAACCAATCAATCACAAGAATGAATACCAATGAAGACAAATCACCTCAGAATCAAATGATGACACAATGATTTTTACCGAGGTTCACTTGCTTGCTGGCAAGCCAGTCCTCGTTGTGGTGATTCACTCACTTGGAGGTTCACGCGCTAATTGGCTTCACACACCAAACCCTCAATAGGGAGCCGCACAACCAACATAAGATGAGGATCACACAAGCCACGAGCAATTTACTAGAGTACCTTTTGGCTCTCCGCCGGGGAAAGGTCAAGAACCCCTCACAATCACCACGATCGGAGCCAGAGACAATCACCAACCTCCACTCGACGATCCTCGTTGCTCCAAGCTATCTAGGTGGCGGCAACCACCAAGAGTAACAAGTGAATCCTGCAGCAAAACACGAACACCAAGTGCCTCTAGATGCAAACACTCAAGCAATGCAGTTGGATTCACTCCCAATCTCACAAAGATGATTATGACGGAGATTAGTGGGAGGGCTTTGGCTAAGCTCACAAGGTTGCTATGTCAATGCAAATGGCCAAGAGGGTGAGCTTGAGCAGCCATGGGGCTTAAATAGAGAGCCCCCATGAATAGAGCCGTTGGCTCTCTGTTCACTGAAAAATCAGGGAGACCGGACGCGCTGGTCAGATCGACCGGACATACCCTACCAGCGTTCGGTCAACGGATGGATGCCATGTCATCCCTCGCTTCAAATGCTGAGCGCCTGATATCAACGGTTAAGTGATGACCAGACGTAGCACAGTGCCACGACTAGACGTGTCAGTTTGATCAAGACCGGGCGTAGGACCCTAGCGTCTGGTCACTTCTAGAGAGCTCCCAGTGCAACTCAACTACGACCGGACGCGTCTGGTCAGTCACGATCGAATGCCGCATCAGCGTCTGGTCCTTCACCTCTTCTCTACATGCCGCCACATCAGCATGACTGGACGTTGAATAGTGTTCAACTAGAGTCCGGTCACCTACGTCCAGTCATAGGCCGAGAGTACCATCTTGTTTTATAATTGACCGGACGCTACTCCCTAGAGTCCGATCACCATGTGACCCGCATCCGGTACACTCTGTGAAACCCTATCTTTTCTGTACAGGGTGATGATGGCACTATCGGACTGTCTGCACTCTACGGGCGGACACTCTGTCAGTGAAGTTTCGAACCCTTGCTCCTAAGTGCTAAACACAATGTGTATCACCTTTGTGCCTGTGTGTTAGCATATTTTTCACAAACATTTTCAAGGGTGTTAGCACTCCACTAGATCCTAAATGCATATGCAATGAGTTAGAGCATCTAGTGGTACTTTGATAACCGTATTTCGATACGAGTTTCACCCCTCTTAATAGTACGGCTATCGAACCTAAATGTGATCACACTCGCTAAGTGTCTTGATCACCAAAACAAAATGGCTCCTACCACTTATACCTTTGCCTTGAGCCTTTTGTTTTTCTCTTTCTTCTTTTCAAGTCCAAGCACTTGATCATCACCATGGCATCACCATCATCATGTCATGATCTTCATTTGCTTCACCACTTGGAAAGTGCTACCTATCTCATGATCACTTTGACAAACTAGGTTAGCACTTAGGGTTTCATCAATTCACCAAAACCAAACTAGAGCTTTCAATCTCCCCCTTTTTAGTAATTGATGATAACCCTTTTACAAAGATATGAATTGAAATTTTATTGAATCCATGTTGCTTGTCCAAGCATATTTACCATGTGTAAAAGGATATGGACAAGTTTCATGAACGTCGTATGGTAGCAATTGCTCCACCTACATATGTGCCAAGAGTTTAGATTGTAGCTTGCACATATGCTTAGATAGGAAATATAGGAGACAATGTCTATCAAATGATGCTAAGGTATACAAGATGGACCTTTGAAGCGTGATACCAATCGGAGTGCACCAATATACCATCCTTAGCACCATTAGTAACTAGACATACACAAAAACTAGAATACCCTGTGAGATCAACATTAGAAGTAAGGATCTAGTTTTCATAATGTGAGCATGAGTCTAGTTACTTTACCTATGCAACCTAGTTTTTCATTTCATCATTCAAACCTACAACTAGCATACACCACACAAGCATGGATATTAAAATTTAAAACTTGAGCCATGCAAGCAAACATATGAAATGCACATTCAAATGCACAATACAAGTTCATGAGCTTGCTCCCCCTACTTGTGTGCTTAAGATTTTAATTAATCCCTTTCCTTTGTCATATCTTTCCCCCTATGTCAAATTCTCCCCCTATCACTTATATCTTTGTTTCTCTCCCCCTTTGTTGTCTTTTCACTATCTTTGTACACTATTTCTCTCCCTTTGTCATCAATGACCACAAAGGTTGTGAAAGATGTCTAGATGCACTAAACATGTCCTTAGCAAGGATGTATGCCATGCCAATCAACTTTTACCTTGGATTGCTCGATGGAGAGGCATGTCATATGAGTGGGGGGTGTATCAACACATATTTGAGAAATCCAATATGTTCAACTCATTCCTTAGCTTGCAAAACCTTTTCTCATCTAATGGCTTGGTGAATATATCGGCAAGTTGATCTTCGGTGCCTACACCCTCAATGCAAATGTCCCATTTTTGTTGTTGATCTCTTATGAAATGGTGGCGGACATCAATGTGCTTTGTTCTTGCATGTTGAACCAGATTGTTGGTTAACTTGATTGCACTCTCATTGTCACATGGCAATGGCACTTTCTTGAACTTGATTCTAAAGTCACTCAAAGTGGCCTTCATCCAAAGTATTTATGCACAACAACTACCGGTGGATCTGTATTTGACTTCAGCGGTTGATAATGCAACACTATTTTGCTTCTTTGATGACCATGAAACAAGTGATCTTCCCAATAATTGACATGTGCCCGAGGTGCTCTTCCTTTCAACCTTGCATCCCGCATAATCCGAGTTGGAGTAACCAACTAGCTCAAACTTTGCTCCTTTGGGATACCACAAACCAACATTTTGTGTATGCTTCAAGTACCTCAATGTTCTCTTTGTAGCCTTCAAATGACTCTCTTGGTGAGGCTTGAAATCTTGCACACATGTACACACTAAACATGACATCCGGCCTTGATGCGGTCACATAGAGTAGGCTTCCAATCATAGACCGATACAATTTTTGATCCACCATATTGCTATTTGCATCACTATCCAAGTTGCCATTTGTTCCCATTGGTGTACTAATAGCTTTGCTATCACTCATGCCAAACTTCTTATCATGTCCTTGATATACTTGTCTTGACTCACAAATGTACCATTCTTCAATTGCTTGATTTGAAGACCAAGAAAGTAACTTAACTCTCCAATCATGGACATCTCAAACTCATTAGCCATCATCTTTCCAAATTCTTCACAAAAGTCTTGATTGGTTGATCCAAATATGATATTATCAACATAGATTTGCAATACAAATAAGTCTTTACCAATCTTATTGGTGAAAAGATTGTTCTCAACCTTACCCATCATGAACCCTTTAGAGAGTAGGAAGTCCCTCAATCTCTCATACCATGCTCTAGGTGCTTGCTTCAAGCCATACAATGCCTTCTTCAACTTGTACACATGGTCGGGCTTCTTGTCATCTTCAAAACTGAGAGGTTGCTCAACATATACTTCTTCATTGATGTAACCATTTAGAAATGCACTCTTGACATCCATTTGATAGAGTTTGATGTTGTGGGCACAAGCATAGGCTAGCAAAATTCTAATTGCTTCCAATCTAGTAATCGAGGCATATGTTTCTCCAAAGTCAAGACCTTCAACTTGTGTATAGCCTTGTGCTACCAATCTTGCTTTATTCTTTACTACTATCCCATCTTGATCTTGCTTGTTTCTAAAGACCCATTTGGTTCCAATCACATTGTGTCCCTTTGGTCTCTCTACTAATTCCCATACTTGATTTCTTGTGAAGTTATTTAATTCTTCATTCATAGCATTCATCCGATCAACATCCTTCAATGCTTCATCTATGTTCTTTGGTTCAATGGATGACACAAATGAGAAATGCTCACAAAATGAAGCCAATATTGATCTAGTTTGCACACCTCTTGAAATATCACCAATGATAGTGTCCAATGGATGATCCCTTGCAATATTGATTGGTTGGAGGATTGGAACTTGATTGCTTGCACTTGCTTGATCATTAGGTTGAGATGATGTACTAGCCACTTGATTTTGTTCATTGTCATCAGAGCCACTTGTACTAGCTTGAGTTGTATCATCTTGCACATTTGAGTTAGAGAGCACTTGCACTTGATCATCTTCATCATCATTCACTTGCCTAGGCCTCAATTCACCAACATCCATGTTCTTTATGGCATTTGAAAGTTGAATGCCTCTAACATCTTCTAAGTTCTCATTCTCTTCTTGTGAACCCTTGGTTTCATCAAATTCAACATCATGAACTTCCTCAAGAGTACCACTATCCAAATTCCAAACTCTATATGCTTTGCCAGTAGTTGAGTATCCAAGTAGGAATCATTCATCACATTTCTTGTCACACTTGCCCAATCTAGTGTCTTTCTTCAATATATAGCATTTGCAACCAAAGACCCAAAAATATGCAATGTTGGGCTTTCTACCATTCAAGAGCTCATATGGTGTCTTCTCTTTCAATGGGTGACAATAGAGGCAGTTGCTACAATAGCAAGCCGTGTTGATAGCTTTGGCCCAAAAAGATTGACTCACATTGTATTCACTAAGCATACACCTTGCCATATCAATGAGTGTTCTATTCTTCCTCTCAACAAGGCCATTTGATTGTGGAGTGTACTTGGCCGAGAATTGATGTCTAATTCCAAATTCATCACACAATTCATCAATTCTAGTGTTCTTGAACTCACTACCATTGTCACTTCTAACTCTCTTGATGGTTGTTTCAAACTCATTGTGAATGCCCTTGACATATGATTTGAATGTTACAAACACATCACTTTTGTCCACTAGAAAGAATACCCAAGTGTATCTAGTATAATCATCCACTATTACAAAGCCATATTTGTTTTCACCAATGCTAGTGTATTGTGTTGGCCCGAACAAATCCATGTGCAATAACTCAAATGCTTTACTAGTGCTCAACATGCTTTTCTTAGGATGGGTGTTTCCAACTTGTTTGCTGGCTTGACAAGAGCTACAAAGCTTATCTTTCTCAAACACTACATCTTTCAAGCCTTTAACCAAGTCATGCTTGACCAATCTATTCAATTGTTTCATTCCAACATGACCAAGCCTTCTATGCCATAACCAACCCATACTAGATTTAGTGAACAAACATGTAAATAGTTTAGCTTCACTAGTATTGAAATCAACCAAGTATAGATTCTCATATCTAAAACCTTTGAAGATCAAGTTAGAGCCATCTACACTTATAATCTCTACATCATCTACCCCAAATATGCATTTGAATCCAAGATCACACAATTGAGCCACGGATAGCAAATTGAAGTTCAAGCTCTCTACTAGCAATACATTGAAAATGCTCATGTCGTTGGATATTGCAATCTTACCAAGCCCCTTGACCTTGCCTTTGCAATTATCACCAAATGTGATACTATCATAACCATCATCGCCATTGGTGTTGGTTGAGTTGAACATTCTTGCATCACCGACCATGTGTTGAGTGCACCCACTATCAAGAACCCAATGTCTTCCCCTAGCTTTGTAATTGACCTACAAAAGAAGATCAATTCTTTTTAGGTACCCAAACTTGCTTGGGTCCTCGAAGGTTAGTGACCAAGCTCTTTGGCACCCAAATAGCTTTCTTCTTTGAGCCCATCCATGGTGTACCAATAAACTTAGCCTTTACATCATTTGCACCCTTTGTAAGCACATAAAAAGAATCAAGCTTAATGGAGGATACATTAGTATTTTTGCTCTTGTTCTTGCATTTATGCTCTTTATGACCAACTTGCTTGCAACTAGTGCAAAACTGACCATTGTTCTTCACAAAATTAGTCTTGTGAGGAGCAAAGGCCATTTTGCCTTTCTTACCCAAGCACATAAGCAAGCTGTCCTCACCATCATAGGCCTTAGCCAAGGTGTGAGTGAGCTTATTGACCTCCTTCTTGAGGGTCTCATTCTCAACCATTAGTGAGGCATCACAAGTGAAACCATCACTACTAGATGAGGTGTAAGTAGAAGTGCTACAAGAAGGGTTAGTGGGAGCAACAATGATAGGCTTATATAATGATTCATCAAGCTTATTTTGCTCATTAAGCAAAGAGGAATGAGCTTTTTCAAGCTTCTTGTGGGCCTTGCCAAGCTTCTCATGGGCTTCCTCTAGCCTCTCATGAGTTGCTTTGAGCTCATCAAGGGCTTTCTTAAGGGCTTTTACTTCCTTATGCAAGCATTTGCATTCCCTTCTCTTAATGTCAAAGTGTTCTTTAGCATCATCTAGCATGTCAAGTAGTTCATCCTTAGTTGGTTCATCATCATCAATCACTTTCACTTTCATTTTCATTTTCATTATTATGTTCCTCATCACTTCCATCATCACAAGTTTGTACCTTAGTGGCCTTAGCCATGAAGCATGATGGGGTGTCGAAGAGAGAAAGGCTTCTCATTGATAGCAATGCTTGCAAGTGCCTTCTTCTTGATGATCTTGTCATCATCACTATCATCATCATCACTTGAGGAAGCATCACTATCCCAAGTGACCACATATGAACCACCCTTCTTCTTATTCTTGAAGGTCATGTTGTCCTTCTTCACTTTCTTTTCCTTCTTGTCCTTCTTCTTGTTCTTCTTGCCATCATCATTGTCACTATTATATGGGCATTGAGCAACAAGATGATCTTTGCTTCCGCAATTGAAGCACCTTCTTGACTCTTCCTTGTTCTTGGATGAATACTTCTTTCTTCTAGCTCGGTAGCCCTTCTTCATCATGAACTTGCCAAATCTCTTGACAAAGAGAGCTATCTTCTCATCATCCATCTCATCAAAGCTCAAGTCTTCATCTTCACTTGATGGTTCTTGATTTGCTTTGCCCTTGGATGATGTGTCCTTGAATGCCACACTCTTCTTCTTGTCATCCTTCTTCTCCCTCTTCTCTTCCTTCTCATCATCATCTCTATAACCATCATCAGTCATGATATCTCCCAAGATTTGGTTTGGTGTCATTGTGTCCAAATCGGTCCTCACTAGCAATGTGACTAACATGCCAAATCTTGCGGGTAAGCATTTCAAGAACTTATGAGAGAAGTCCTTGTCCTCCACCATCTCACCAAGTGCTTTGAGATCATTGAAAGCACTTCCATCCGATAGAACATGTCGGCACACTCTCATCTTCCTTCATCTTGAAGCAAGCAAATTTCTCCTTGAGAATATATGCCTTTGCACCCTTCATTGCCTTGGTGCCCTCGAATGATTCTTCCAACTTCTTCCAAGCCTCATGACCCATCTCAATGTTCTTGATTTGCTCAAATGTTCTCTCATTAATTACATCATGAATGGCACTTAGAGCAATGTCATTATTTTGGAGAAGCACTTCTTCGGCCGCGGTGGAATTCTCTAGATCGGCAATCTCTATTTTGGTTTCTACCACCTTCCACACCCTTCTATTGATTGACTTGATATGTGTGGTCATCTTTGACTTCCAATATGGATAATTTATGCCATCAAATTAGGGTGGCTTCTTAGTGTTGTTGATTTGAGCCATTTTTACACCGAAGGTTGTTAAGCCTCAAATCATGGTGACCTTGGCTCCGATACCACTTCAAAGGTCCCAATGGCTAGAGAGGGGGTGAATAGCCTATAAAAAATTTCTACAACAACACTTAGCAAACCGGTTAGACAAATATGATGTGAAGCGAGTGTTGTGCTAGCCTACTAAAAATGCAAGCCACCTACCACAATTCTAGTTTATATAGTCTCTATCCACACAATGGCTATGTCTCTACACTAAGTTAGTGTGCTCTCAAAGGCTAACTAAAGAGCCACACTAACCAAACTAACAAGCTCTCACGACTAGCTACACTATAGAGCTTGACAACTAGTTTGCGGTAATGTAAAGAGAGAGAGCAAGATGGCTATATCGTCGAGTTGAGGAATGAACCAATCAATCACAAGAATGAATACCAATGAAGACCAATCACCTCATAATCAAATGATGACACAATGATTTTTACCGAGGTTCACTTGCTTGCCAACAAGCTAGTCCTGGTTGTGGTGATTCACTCACTTGAAAGTTCACGCGCTAATTGGCATCACACGCCAAACCCTCAATAGGGTGCCGCACAACCAACACAAGATGAGGATCACACAAGCCACGAGCAATTTACTAGAGTACCTTTTGGCTCTCCACCGGGGAAAGGTCAAGAACCCCTCACAATTACCATGATCGGAGTTGGAGACAATCACCAACCTCCGCTCGATGATCCTCGCTGCTCCAAGCCATCTAGGTGGCGGCAACCACCAAGAGTGACAAGCGAATCCCACAGCGAAACACGAACACCAAGTGCCCCTAGATGCAAACACTCAAGCAATGCAGTTGGATTCAATCCCAGTCTCACAAAGATGATGAATCTATGATGGAGATGAGTGGGAGGGCTTTGTCTAAGCTCACAAGGTTGCTATATCAATGCAAATGGCCAAGTGGGTGAGCTTGAGCCGGCCATGGGGCCTAAATAGAGAGCCCCACAAATAGAGCCGTTGGCTCTCTATTCATAGAAAAATCGGGGTGACCAGATGCACTGGTCAAATCGACTGGACGCACCCTGCCAGCGTCCAGTCAATGGATGGCTACCATGTCATCCCTTGCTTCAAATGCTGAGCGCCCAATATCAACGGTTAAGTGATGACCGAACGCAGCACAGTGCCATGACTGAACGCACCTCAGCCGAGTCTGGTCATTTCTAGATAGGTTCCATTCACTACCGGACGTGTCAATTTGATCAAGACTGGACGTAGGACCTCAGCGTCTGGTCACTTCTAGAGAGCCCCCAATGCTGCTCAACTATGACCGGACGTGTCCGGTCGGTCATGATCGGACGCAGCATCAGCGTCCGGTCCTTCACCTCTTCTCTGCGTGCCGTCACATCACCATGACCGCACACTGAACAGTGTTCAGCCAGAGTCCAGTCACCTACGTCCGGTCATAGGCCGAGAGTACCATCTTCTTTTATAATTGACCGAACGCTACTCCCTAGAGTCTGGTCACCACGTGACCAGCATCCAGTGCACTTTGTGAAACCCTGTCTTTTCTGTACAGGGCGCCGGTGGCACCATCGGACTATCCGCACTCTACGGGCAGACACTCCACCGGTGAAGTTTCGAACCCTTGCTCCCAAGTGCTAAACAGAATGTGTATCACCTTTGTGCATGTGTTTTAGCATATTTTCATAAACATTTTCAAGGGAGTTAGCACTCCACTAGATCCTAAATGCATATGCAATGAGCTAGAGCATCTAGTGGCACTTTGATAACCGTATTTCCATACGAGTTTCACCCCTCTTAATAGTACGGCTATCAAACCTAAATGTGACCACACTCGCTAAGTGTCTTGATCACCGAAATGAAATGGCTCCTACCACTTATACCTTTGCCTTAAGCCTTTTGTTTTTCTCTTTCTTCTTTTCAAGTCCAAGCACTTGATCATCACCATGGCATCACCATCATCATGTCATGATCTTCAATTGCTTCACCACTTGGAATGTGCTACTTATCTCATGATCACTTTGATAAACTAGGTTAGCACTTAGGGTTTCATCAATTTACCAAAACCAAACTAGAGCTTTCACCCCTGCTAAGTGTGGGGGCTCGAGGGAAGTTGGACTCACAAGGAGACCAAATACGTGGTCGCATGAAGATGGCAGATCGATCGGATCCTAGGGAGGGATCAGAATCAAGAGAAATCTTTTTTGGCCCCCCCCCCCCGAATCCCGTAGCTACATGTTCCTAAGGAGTCTGATCGTGACAGAAGGGAATCGCAACCCACCAAGGCATCCTACGGGTAGCAGAAGATTGAAGCCCTTGAAGTCCTCCATCCAAAAAAGCCTATGAAGGAGTATCCTACTCCTCCACAGACTCGGGGGCTACTGTCAGGTATCGGTATTAGGGATACCCGAAGAAGGGATCTGAGGACCATGGATGACAAACTCACCTAGATAATTGAGGATGTATTTCAGTCTTGACTGACCCCTAAGGGATGGTTTCTGCCTCGCCAGACCCCTAGGGCATAGGCCCTGTGTTGCCTGACCCCGAGGGTACGGGAGCCGTCTCGCCTGACCCTAAGGGCACAGGCTCCGTCTCGCCCAACGGGGACCCATGCCCCTCCAACCACTATGGGTCTAAGGGTATGACCCTGGGATCAAACTTCTAACACCTAGAGGGAAGCGGGCATGTCTCAACATGACCCATGGCCAAGTCAGGCCATGCCTGAGGGTTCGCATCACCAATAGTGACGGGTGTGTGGTCGCTATGCTGCCTAATCCCCATATGGCCGCTGACAAGCATGTTGGTTCACCACGCTGTCCATGGGGATGGGATGGGATGCCACGACTAGCTGATGATGTTGAGGCATGGCACCAGTGGTGAACAGGAGCCCGACGTGGAGCCATCCCTGTCACCACCTACAGCTTGGCGGGACCCGCATGAAGGGAAAGAAGGACATGACCGCCCCAGAGGCCTTCTTCTCCCTCGCTTTTCCCCTTTCATCTCTTTTTCTCTCTCTGTAACCTATGCCTTCCCCTTCACCTATAAAAGGGGAAGCAGGACACCCCATGAGGGTCATGAGCATACAGCTGAACAAACTCTCAGCACTCTTCAATCCTCCCACCAGAGACCTAGGATCCGCACCCTCTCTTGCCCGTTTGTAACCCCTACTACAAACTAATGCCGGTAACACGAGCAGTAGCAGACTAGATGTAGGGACATTCCGCCCGAACTAGTATAAATCCTTGTGTCCTTCGAGCACACCATCTGTGCCAGACATGTAGATACAAATTTACTAGTCGGTGATCCAAAACACCGACAACAGGTCTTTCCATAGACCAATTGATATGGTGACATCCCCAATGGTGTTTTGTAGGCTGTTCTGTAAGCCCATAGTGCAACGAGTAGTCTATCCTTCCATGCAGTCCCCACCATCTCATTGATTGCCTTTTGCATAATATTCTTGATTGTTTATTTGATGTTTCTGCTTGGCCACTTGTCTGAGGGTGATACGACGTAGCGATGTTGTGATGGATCCCATGTCTTAACAAGTAGTTGTGAAAGTTCTTGTTAGTGAAGTGAGTGCCTCCATCACTAATCGCCATCCTTGGAACTCTGAATCTTGGAAATATTATTTCTTCAAACATCTTCTTGGAGTTCTTTGCATCAGCGGCTCTACATGGCATGGCTTCAACCCACTTGGAGACATAATCAACTGCCACCAAGATGTATTCATTGCTCTTTGACTTTGGAAACAGTCCCATGTAGTCGATTCCCCAGACATCGAAGAGCTCGATTTGGAGGTTGTTGGTGAGTGGCATGGCATCTCTTGAATTGATATTCCCGTGCCTCTGACACACTCCTGTTTTGCCCCAGTCAAAGAGATCAGAGTTCTGCAGTATTCTGATGAAAGGCAATCCTTTTTCCGTTGATCGGGCAATAAATCTATTTAGGGCAGCCAACCTTCCAGTTAGTTTTTGCACCTTTTTCCTGCTTGTTGGTGGCTGCATGTTTGTTATTGCGATGATCTTGTCTGGATTGGCTTTGATACCCCTGGCGGAAACTACGAAGCCAAGCAGCTTTCCTTTTTGGATGTCGAAGATACATTTTTCTGGATTAAGCTTACACCGCTTTTCTTGAGGTTGGCAAAACTTTCATGCAAATCTGCTAGGTGGCTTTCTTTCTTGTCACTTTTTACAACAATGTAGTCGTCATAAGCGAGAAGGTTTCGTCCTTTCTGCTTATCGAAGACAATATATGTCGTTCTTGAAAAGGTGGGCCCTACATTTTGCAGTCTGCCCAGCATGCGTCAGAAACAATATCTCTCCCGGGTGTGATGAAGCTTATTTTCTCTTCATCCTCACTATTTAACTAGATCTGGTGATAGCCCAAAAACAATCAAGGAGACTCATCATTTCGCATCCGGCTGCTATATCAACTAATTTGTCAATTCATGGCTAGGGGTATGGATCTTTTGGACAGCATTTGTTCAGATCTGTGAAATCAACGCACATTCGCCACTAGCCATTCTTTTTCTTGACCATGACTACATTTGCCAGCTATTCTGAGTATTGTACTGGCCTAATAACTTATGCATCAAGCAGTCTTTGGACTTCGGCCTTCGCTGCCTCCACGCGCTCACTCGATATTTTCCTAACCTTTTGCTTTCTCGGCTTGGCCTCTGGTTTTACATTCAGACAATTCTATGCTAGGTCGCGACTGACACCTTAAAGATCTTTTGCTGACCAAGCAAAAACATCTTTATTTTCATGGAGGAACGAAATTAGTTCTTCTTTTTCGCTGGATCCTAGGTCTGATTC
This sequence comes from Miscanthus lutarioriparius, assembly GCA_904845875.1. Lineage (NCBI taxonomy): Eukaryota > Viridiplantae > Streptophyta > Magnoliopsida > Poales > Poaceae > Miscanthus > Miscanthus lutarioriparius. The sequence goes on along the minus strand of CAJGYO010000018.1, from coordinate 46,277,975 downwards.
GAGATGAACACATTTGTCTGGAATCATTTTGGATAGTGGTGTCTTTTGGGTGTCTTCACCTGACTCCACCCTAGGACTGGTGGTCTTTTCATTGTCATTTTTAGCTTATGATGGCTATTTTGTGACTTCGTTTATGAGGCTGTAGCCAGGTGTTGGCTTTCCCTCAATTCGCCTAGCCGCAATATGATTGCCATGCATGGTGATTATGCCGAAAGGTGATGGCATTTTCATGCACAAGAAACTCTGCTTGATAGTGACTTCGAACTTGTTGGTGATTCCTCTGCCAAAAATGGCAGTGTATGGGTAGTCCATGTTGACTTTATCAAATGTTCTCTTTTTGGTGTGAACCCTTTCACCCTCGACGAAGGATACTAGAAATATTTCTTTCCTATGGCATCTATTTTCTTTCCACCGAAGCCAAATAAGGGATTTCCAGTTGGTCCCGTTGTTCGCCTATCTAACCCCATTGCTTCAAAAGATTTAATGAACAGAATGTATGCTGAACTGTCGGTGTCCACGAGAATATTGTGTAGTGTGTATCCTGCTACATTCGCCACTGTAATGAAGGCATCTGTGTGAGGGTAATCTCGAACATGGAAATCTGACTCATTGAAAGTGACAAGAACCTGGGACCAAGCTGGTCTGTTCATTGGTAATCTCGGCAAAATGATGTGTACCCTTCTCTCGTAATCGCACCTTGCACGCTTGCTTTCATGTTCTTGGTTGGATCCACCCGTAATTGCAAAAATGTGTCCATGTGAGGGCAGGATACTATTTACTGTTTGTTGATCTTGTGCATTTTCTTGTTTGGCTGGCACTGGATGGCTTGTTTGCTGCTGTTCTGGCTGATATGGCTAAGACATTGCTGTAGACTGGCTTGGGTGATAACCATATGACAACGGGCCATGTAAGGTCAATTCGGTCAGATGAAAGGTGGTTGGGCGAAACCCTACATCATTGTGGCTTGATGAATCGAGTTACTGCTCGATGGGTAATATGATTGGTTGTAAGACTGAGTGTGCGTGTTTTCACGCTAGGCATTGTGAAACACATGTTTCGGGGCTTCGCTAGACCTAGAAGCATCGTCTTTTTCCTTAAACTCTCTTGCCATTTTGCTGTATTTGCAATCTCTGGTAACAAGACCGGCATTTTTGCCGCACACAAAACAATAAGGTGCCCTTTGGCCTCTTCCTCTTCCACACCCTTCGCGTCCACCCCGGAAACCTTGGCCTCCTCTATCGCCGCATGAAGTCTGGTCGAAGTCGCGGTGCTCTGGGGCTTGCGAGCTGTTGAACTGAGCGTGAGCTTCTACTAAATTAGATTGGTTTGACTCTTCTTGCAAATTGTTTATAGTGCGAAAAGGATTGACATTCCTCTGCTGTTGTGGTTGGATTGGTCTAGGTGCCTTGGCGGCCTGCCTGGTCGAAATGCGTCCTGTCTTTCACCTTGTGTAATCATAGTGTGATCTGGTATACTGGTTCATGATCTCAAACAAGTCGCTCACAGTTTCTGGTGGTGACCTGGCGGGAAATGACGTGCACTGACCTGTGGCTAAACCCTCAATAGCTGTGGCGATAACTGCTGCTTTAGGGACGTTTGGCGCTTGCACTTTAAGCTGAATGAATCTTTCGATGTAGTCGGATAAGGGTTCATCTTCTCGTAGCGCACAGTTCATCCGATTGCGAGTGGTTTTCGTTTCTGGCTGACAGCCCTAGAGTGTCACCAGGAGCTCTGTCTTGATCTGATCCCAAGATTGGATCGAAAGGGGACCAATCATGAGCGATGCCTTCGATAGTCATGATAAAGGATTTCGCCAATGCTTGAGTATCTCTTCCAGCGGAAATGACTGCTGCCTTGTAACTTCCTAGAAATTTTCTGGGGTTGGATTGCCATGCGTGGCTTATTGTTCTGTGGCCAAGGATGCTGTTGTAACTCCCTTGACAGTGGCGAAGTCTAATCGTACCTTGCCAGGTTTTTGCCCTGCCTTCTAAGCTATGGCTGAAAGATGTCATCGCCTCCAGGTCAGGCATTTTCGCCATTTGCCCTCTGTATTTGCTAAATTTCTCTATTGAGTTTGATTCGCCTCTGTTCAGTTTCCCTTATCAAATTCTGCACTTGCTTGGCTTTGTTTCAGTCTACTACTTGCTGCAGAAGCTGCTACTTTGGCTGTTCTAATCTCTAGATTTTGTGCTATCATTCATTCAGCTTTCGCAATGCCCTTGCATGCTCATGTGTTTCATCTTCATCCTCATCCTCTTGGAGCTCAAGATCTTGCACATATCCCTTTGGGGTATCTTCTCGTGTGCCTGGTGGTGTTGTTTCATCACTTGGTATTTGGGGTGCTGTTAGCTCAGGTAGCTACAGAACGGCGACACCTGGGAGGACTACTGTAGCTATGATGACCTCTTTTTGTTGCGGCTGCTTCCCTGGTTGCCGCTGCTTTTGAACTTTCGGTTGCATCGCTCATGCCTTTTGCTCCTTTCTTTGGGGCCATGACAAGCTCGAGCAACGACCATGGTGGCCTTCAATGTTGTTTTAGGCATTAGCCTTCAAACGGTGGGTGTTGCAAAGCTATGGGATGCACACGAAGTGAGAATGGTGAGGCGAATGCGAAGGTATATAAGGACGAAGTAGATCATTGGATTGTTAATTTCATTATTTTCTCTCCCTTTACAGTCCCCTTGGAACCCTTTTTATACACGTCCGTAACTTTTCTTGGGACCTAAATACCCCTCTACCTACCCTACACCAAGGGCATATTTCTACATTCATGACCATTCCGATCCAAGTGATACCAGCCTCCCCGGTTGATGCTTACCCCAAGTGGCACCTGCACGGTCGTCCGGCTCAGGAGATGAGATATGGGGACCACTTTCCCCCAATTCTGCCTCGCTCTTTGTGAATCGGAGCTTCCGATTTCCACCAGGCTCTAGTCATTTCGCACTCTTCTCCTGCCTCTTGTCTTCGGTAGGACGAAGGTACGTCTAGGAACCTGCTACACACATAAGTGAAAAGACGATTGTTACCGTTAAGCAATGACGATGGCAATAAGGCTCATGCGATGTTAATCAACCCTTCGCCATCTAGGGCAACCCCCCCCCCAATTCGCTCCTTGGCGAAGTGTCAGCCCCTTATCACCGGCAAAAATTAATCCCAAGCAAAGGTACAGACGACAATGGGCGAATGGTGGTGCTAAAAGGGTGTGCCACGCCCCAACAATCTTAAGGGGGGTAGAGTTTATAGCTAGTCCTATGGTTCCGAAGTCATCTGGTATTGATGTCATTTTGGGTATGGACTGGCTGAAACAAATGATGGCAGTTATACAGTGTGAGAGTAAGTCAGTACAATTGATGACACCATCAGGGGAACAAATTGAGATAGAAGTTACCATATCAGCCAAACATTATTATACGGTTAATCAATTGAAGGGTACATCTGTAGTGGATATACAAATAGTAAATGAATATCTTGATGTCTTCCCTGATGAGTTACCAGGTATGTCACCCAAATGAGATATAGAGTTTATAACTGAGCTTTACCTGGAACTACACCTATAGCTAAGAGACCATATAGAATGGGATCAACGAATTAGCAAAACTTAAGAAACAAATAAGAGAACTACTAGATAAAGGTTATGTCTGACCTAGTTCTTGACCTTGGGGAGCACCAGTGTTGTTTGTTGAGAAGAAAAATGGAACACAAAGAATGTGCATAGATTACATATCTCTTAATGAGGTGACTATTAAGAATAAGTATCATTTACCTAGAATCATGACTTGTTTGATCAGTGGAAAGGAGCATGTGTGTTTTCCAAGATCGATCTCCGATCTAGATACCATCGGCTGAGAATAAGACCTTCTGACATTCCTAAAACAACTTTCGTGACTAGATACGGACTATATGAATTCATAATCATGTCCTTTGGTCTGACAAATGCACCTTCTTACTTCATGTATATGATGAGCAAAGTATTCATGAAGTACCTTGATAAGTTCATAGTGGTACTTATTGATGATATATTGGTGTTCTCTAAGAATGAAGAAGAGCATGAGGAGCATTTGAGGCTAGTCTTGCAAAAGCTTAGAGAACATAGCTTTCCTTGGTCACATTGTCTCCAATGGAGTGGCAGTAGATCCTATGAAGGTTAAAGATGTGCTAAATTGGAATCCGCCTTAGGATGTGAGTGAGATTCGGAGTTTCCTTGGTATGGCTTGGTACTACAGAAGATTCATTGAGGGATTATCAAAGATAGCAAAACCTATGATTGCTCTGATAGAGAAGAATGCTAAGTTTGTATGGTCCAAAGAGTGCTAAGCTAGTTTTGAGGAGTTGAAAAAGATATTGACATCAACCCCAATACTAATATTACCTAACATCAATAAAAGCTTCTCTATCTATTGTGATATCTCATGGCAAGGTCTTGGTTGTGTTCTTATGCAAGAAGACAGAGTTGTTGCCCATACATCTAGACAGCTGAGAAAATATGAGTTGAACTATCCGACCCATGATCTGGAGTTAGCAGATACAGTATATGCTCTCAAGATATGGAGGCATTACCTAATCAGACACATAAGTGTGAGGTTATAAAAGTCTAAAGTATATATTCACTTAGTCAGAGTCAGATCTAAATTTGAGGCAACATTATTGACTAGAGCTAATAAAGACCCACACTGAAGTCGTCAGATCTAAATTTGAGACAACATCATTGACTAGAGCTAATCAGAGACCCACACCGAAGTCGTCGGTTCGCAGTTCTGAACAAAACCGATCGGCTAGTGATTCTGAGAAACCAAAGTTTTTAAAAACCGATTAAACCAACCGACCTTTCAATTTTAACCGATTGCCCAGCTGGGATGACCGAAAATCCGATGCCTCAGTCTCACGCCAACGCTCTTCCCCCAACCTGTACGCATCCAGTAGCAAGTCTACACCGCCATCTGCACCACACTTCTATGTGTACATGAAGCACGTCTTCGGGCAAATGCAATATTCAAGTCCCGACAAATGCAGTGTTCAAGTCCCGACAAATGCAAAAGCTAATTAAAAATTATATTTTTTTTGAAGCCACGCTAATCATACTCCAAATTATTGATCATTCAGTTGACACGCAAATTAATAGTACACAAGAGAAAAATTTTGGTCGACGCAATTGCCTGATCTTCAAAGCACAGATAATCTGTGTCTCCACAGGTATTATGCAGCTATCGATTACTTGTTGGCACCAGCTTCATCAGGCGTTTTGGTAGTCATTTGGTCCACAGCATGCACAGTGCTCTGAAGCTCCTCCCATATAGCCTTGTAAACCATTCTCTGCCTATTTACAGCAGATTTTCCCTCAAATGCCTTGGAAACCACGTCTATGCTGCATAATAGAAAAGAAATGGTTAGTTCAACTTCATAATTATATATTTTTTGGAAACAAAAGACCAGTAATAAATCAATGATAAAATAATAGAAAAAATGCAGAAACATCCTAGCATATCCAAAACAAACATAATGTTGTCACCTAACATGTAAGGAGCATAAACAGAAAAATGTCCAAAACAAATATTTAAAAATACAATAAAAAGAGGGGAAAGGAACAATCATCACCAAACCGAAATGGCAGAATGCACATGCTCTAGGCAGGCTTCTGATCAATCCCTATCCCTGAACCTGCTTGTGCTGTATGTCTAGAAATCATATCTCACAAATCACCAACAACACGAAGGTATATAGTCTCACAAGTGAGTTACCAACTAGCCACTAATGTAGTCTTGATGCTTGCATTATTGTGTATAGTGAATACACTATATGGTATATATGCATATATAGTATGTACCAACTAGGACCGACTAGGCTAGTCAGTCTGGTCAATGATACTAGCGAACATTGATACTGCAGCTAGCACAACAGCTGCGACATTCGCCACACTTGTCTTCACTGGCACTGCCCTGCTCTACCAAATGATGCCTTACTGTCATACTCTGGCACTGCCACCAAAGACGTACACAAGGTGTTTAAGGTATCACCGTGTTGGAATTCAGTCAGTAATTGCTCCTTCTCTGGAAACTTTTGCACATGTCATGTACTATGCACATGACATCCTGTCCAAAAGGACTTTGACATGCTAAGGATGTATGGCCAAACATGCCCTTGTAGTACTTATTTGGTAGCATGGCTATGGCCAAGTAGTAGGTGTACTTGTAGTTGTTGTACAAAACCTCTTGTAATAGTGTAAACCATGTATATATGCAAGCATATGGACCAGCTGCATCCTTAGTTCAAGGACCGTTCACTAATGTGTGCTCTGATCTCCCCTTTACTTATACCTCCAGTTGTGTGCGTGTGGTGAATTAACAAAGCCGGCCAACAAGTAGTATTACAGCCACGGTTGGGTGGTCATCGGCATTGTCAGGAGAACACCCTCTCCCCCCAGTCAGCAGATAAGCATTTGTGGTGCAAAGGACTGGCAGGGAGGTTAGAGGAGGAAGTGCTCCATACCCCACGCTTACCCGCACCAACTATGGTGACCGGTCGGTGTTCATGAAGCTGATACTCCAAGATCAAGGTTTGTGGCGCGCGGTGAACACCGGCAAAATAAGGACGCGCCAAAGCTCGTCTAGGACAGCCTCACGTCCATTCGTGTGGACTCTGACCATGTGCGCCGAGCAAGGGTGCACGCAGCTCCGGTGGGAGTATGAGGCTATCACATTCTAGGAGTGTGAGGACTGAGGAGGTGGACTTGGCACTGCGCCTGCAGTCATTGGTGAGTCAGCTCGCAGTACTCGACAAAACCATTGACGAACAACAAAACATTGCCATGTACTCGTGGGTGGTTCCACCCAAATTCACACAGATTGCGCTTGTCAATCTGTCCACCCTCACAATTCAGGATGTGACCGGGTAGCTCAAGTGGAGAACTGAGACAAGACGGTGGCGCAGACGACAGCATGTAGAAAGCTGCTCCTCACTGAGGAGTGGGCGGACCGCATGCGCGAGCAGCAGCCAGTGCAAGGCTCCGGCTCGTCCAGAGGAGGCGCGGAGTGGTGACGAGGAAAACCGCCACCATGGTCGTGACAGAAAAGAGGAGGCGCCACATGTCTCCAACCACAACACTTGCCACAAGTGTGTCAAGACGAGCCATTGAGCCCTGGATTGTAAAAATACCACGCGCCAGTCTTGTAGTAGTGTCTTGTAGTTGGTGTACAAAACCTCTTGTAATAGTGTAGACCATGTATATATGCAAGCATATGGACTAGCTGCATCCTTAATTCAAGGAGCACCATTCACTAGTATTCATGCGTGTGTGCTCTGATCTCCCCTTTACTTCTACCTCCAGTTGTGTGAGTGTGGTGAATTGACAAAGCTGGCCAACAAGTGGTACTAGAGCCGCGATTGGGTGATCATCGGCATTGTCAGGAGGATGCTCTCTCTGAGGACTGGCATGAGCACCGGCCACCCTAGTCACCAAAACGATAGCCATTCGTGGTGCAAAGTACGGTAAGGGAGGTTGGAGGAGGAAGAGCCAGTACCCCCATGCTTACCCGCACCAGCTGTGGTGACTGGTCAGTGTTGATGAAAGTGATACAAGATCAGGGCTTGTGGCACACGGTGACTCCGGCAAAATAAAGACACAACAAAGCTCGCCTAGGACAGCCTCAGTCCATTCGTGTGGGCTTCAACCGCGTGCGCCGAGCAAGGGCGCACGCAGCTCCGGTGGGAGTATGAGGCCATCGCATTCTAGGAGGGCAAGGCGATGGACTTTGCACTGTGCCTGCAGTCGTCTGTGAGTCAACTCGTGGTACTCAATGAAATCATTGACACACAAGTCATTCAAGTACCTGCAGATGGTTCCGTCCAAATTCACGCAGATTGCACTTGTCGATCTGTCCACCCTGACAATTGAATGTGACCGGGTGGCTCAAGGCAGTGGAGAACCAAGTGGTGGCGGTGGCGCAGATGGCAGCAAGTAGAAAGCTGCTCCTCACAGAGGAGTGGGTGGCTCACGTGCGCAAGCAGCAACTAGGGCAAGGCTCAAGCGCAGAGCTGTGTATCTTTGTATTATTAAGAAGAAAAGGGGGCAAGAACCCTTACCACACACACCCATACATCTTATACATCAATACCATAGCAAAGATCCTGGCATGCTTTCATTGGAAACCTCAATAGAAGTACAATTGTTGAATTGTTTGTTTCATTTAAATTGACGGAACAATCATTACCACTGATCACTCAGTTGAGTGTATGAATTTTCTTAGGTGTTGATCATTGGTGATATGTTGTGATTGGCCATCTGGGGAGCCTCTGTTCCAACTATTTCATTTTATTGTAAAAGGCTGATTAACTATCAAGTTTGCACCAATTCCATTCAAAACACCTAAAATAAACTTCTTTAAAGTTAACAACTAATCCCATGCCATACTAAACTAGCTTAAAAAAAAAAGGGCGTACCCAGTGCAGAGAGCTCCCGCTCTGTGCGGGGTCTAGGGAAGCGTGTTAGTGGCAAGCCTTACCCTCGCCTGTGCAATGCGAGGAGACCGCGACTCGAACCCGGGACCTTCCGGTCACAGGCGATAAGACTCTACCGCTTGCACGGACCTGGCTTATAATAGGTAAATGAAATTGAAAATCCTCTATTATAGCATATAAAAGCAAACTTTTTGAGAAAAGGTCTCAATTTGTCTTTGGTTAACTTTCATTCAGAACTTACAAGTGACAACTAAACTAGAATCTAATACCTTGGTTACTTTTGATTACATAGACATCATTACGCCTGTCGTTGGGGAGGGTATGGGCAAACCCGCACCTATCCATACCCACATCCATGTCTTGCTTACCCACATGTTCCTCTCCCCACTTTTATTCATACCCGATTCCCCAATATTCATTGGATAATTGAGTAGTGGGTAAACAGCCTCATCGTCATCAGCTAACTTAGCGAGAGCTTGGTCAGCTGCATGCACAGGCTCATTGTTGCCAAGCCTGGCCACTACTAGGACGCACTCGACGCGCACCTTGACGTTCCTGGTGAGGCTTGCCGCCACAGCCGCGTCGGCCACGGAGCGTTCGGTGCCGGCACCACCATGTCCACGCTCGAACAAGGCGTAGTCGATCCACAGCACGCCCGGTCCTCCTCGCTGCCGCTGCCGTCCGTCTCGTTCCGGGCGCGCCACTCCTCGAACTCGAAGAGCTCCCGGCAGGGCGGCGCGCCGTCTTTCGAACAAGGCATCTTGACCCGAGGCTGCGCTTGAGACATCGGCGTGGTCGGCCCAATAGCCAGGCGAAAGCACAGCCTTGAGAAAAGGCGATGCAAGCAGGCGAAACGCACGTGCGAGTAGTCAGCGCGATGGGCGGTCAACGGATTCGGACACTCGAAGGAGCGTTGTCGTGCGGCCAGTGAAGAAGACGGAGAAGGATGAGCAGAATAGATAGAATACCCTCCCCATACCCGCTTCTCAACGGATATTACCCATACCCAAACGGGTATGTTATTTTCTACCCATACCCTCCCCGTTTCAAGTGGATACTGATGTGAATACTGGGTATGAATACCCGGCGACAGGCTTTCACATCATGATAAAATGTTTTTTCAAAAAACTCTCACTTATGGAATAGAAATATCTTAAAACACACTTCAATTCATGTAAATGTATTCAGCACACAAACTGAAGATAAAGCAAGATGGCAACTCACTACATTTTTTTTTTTTTTGGTTCTGGCAGTAGTAGCACTACAATGCCAAAAACAAACAATTCTCAAATCTTTAAGCAAAAACACTATCATCTCCACATCAATCACCAACAATGCTTCACATAGGAACATTTCTAAAAGAACAAGTTACAAACTATATAGCGCGCACACACACACTGATACAACTACAAAAGAACCCTGTTTTCTTTGATACAGACTCACAGAATGCATATGCATTCACCATGTCCATGTGAGTTTCAAAGACCTACTGAGCATGTAGCACATTTGTTTCTTGGCATCCCAGCAAATGTAAAGAAACACAATATCAATGTTTTTAGGTGGGTGGGGGGATTGTTACTCACCAGACATGGCGGCCATCCCCAGAGGTATCCACAACCGTGACTGTGTCCGCCTCCAGCTGCTCCTTGATCTGCCAAGAAACAATACAAACAGAAACGAATCTGTCAGTCGCTAAGGCAAACGACAGCGTAGGAACGCTTATCCTGGCATCTGAATTACAAAACAAAGATTAGAATCAGAAAGCTAGACCGGGGAGGCAAGCGAGGTACCTTAGCCTCTAGCGCCATTGTAGCGGGGGAATCCGCAGACCCCACCGGCCCCGGCGCCGATGCCCAGACCGCAAACCCCCGGATCCTGGGGCTGCTGGAGTGGGTGGAAGGGGACCAGGTAGTGGTGGGGCAGGTGGAGGGCTGGGAGGAGACAGCAGACGAGGCGTGGTGGCGGACCGAATAGACAGAAGAGGACGAGCAGGATGCGAATCGGTGGAGCAGCAGTCCTGCAACCGAGCACGGCGCGGCGGCGGCGGACCTCAGCGGCAGCATCGTCTTTGCCGTCTGAGAGCTGAAGAGAGGACACGAGGGGAATTCTACGGCCGTGGTTGCTTGGGGTTTCCACAGCCTTACACAGACTCCTGTTTCACGGGGGCCTGTTTGCCTGTTTGGTTCACAGCTTCACAAACATGCCGGGTCCAGGCAGCTTCTCTAGGCGTCCAATTTAAAACGCCTGGGCTAGGATTCCTAGCCTGGCACGCCTCAATCCAAACAGACACTCATTTCAGACAAAAAATAATTGAAACTCCAACCAAAAGAATCGGGATCATAATAGAAAGAACCAAAACCAAAAACTTCAATTAGCGCGTGTTCAGTTTTAAAAATACTTTCAAAAAAGTGCTATAGTACCCGTCACATCGAATCTTACGATACGTGCATGGAGCAGTAAATGTAGACGAAAAAAAAAACTAATTACACAGTTTGGTTGGAAATCGTGAGACGAACGTTTTGAGCCTAATTAGTCCATGATTAAACACTATTTGTCTAAATAAAAACAAAAGTGCTACAGTACCTAAATTCCAACTTTTTCTCCAACTAAACACAGCCTTACTTGTTGGGTACTCATTTCTCAAGAACTTAAATTTTACTCGGTTAGTTTGGTTCAAAAGGCCCAATATTTGAGTCCAGCCCGATAACCATTTGGAAATCTTGATATAAATTCGATCTCAAACCCTAGGCCTCGAAACACAGTCTTGTTTTTTCCAGGACAGGAGTGGACGCACCCTATCGACAAGCTGAGATGGACGTTCCAGCTACCGGCCAGCAAGGTTCAGGCACCCTTCATCCATGGAAGGTGAAGTAGGTGTTGTTGGAGTATGATCCGAATTTTGACGCTTGTGGTGGTCCATGGTTCGGGTTATGTTAATTAACGAATTTGTTTTTATATTGGACTGTAGTCCGTCCACCCTATATATACATTTTGTAATCCGTACGAAATGAGTATATCCTTGTTCTGATAAACTCTTCTCAAATAGTGAAAATTGTCGGTTCCGTCCAAGGTTCTTTTCCACGTAAAAATATGTTTCTCGTTTTCTATCTTTATTGTATTATTTTCCACCAAGTGATATCTAAAACCAGAAATAATAAGATTGAAAAAAGAATAGAATTTCAGTCCTGTTCGTCGTCAAGCTGCAGCCACCTCATGCGTTTTTTTTTTTTTTTTTTTTGTCATGCCCTCAATTGGCCAGTTGACGTGTTCTAACATCGTGTCCAAGGCGGATTTCTGCGTCAACCTGAAGCTGGAGTTCCAATCTACAAAGCCACTTGCCCGTCACGCGCGAGACGTGTGCTGAGGCCAAGAAATACTCCATGCACGCGTATATTAAAAAAAGCTGTCCTCACGTTGATCAAGTTAGCGGCGGCTGCGGCTTCAATGAAAAGCGAACAACCTCATGCTGGTAGAAGTTCCAACTGCTGCACACAAGGGCAAGTATATATCGGTGTTGTCTCATAAGTGATCTCACACAGTGCCACATAATTTTAAGACAATTTAATAGATAGCATATACAACGGTTGTTTTTTAAGTAATTTACAATTCCTAAATTTATACATAAAATAAAAGTAAACTTGTGAGATGAATGGCAACAGTAACTCATACAATGGTATTGTCAGTGTTTTGTAGACCGACTAGTAAATATATACGATTGTCGTGCTGCTCCATGAAGACGATGGTAGAATCCAAAGACATGAAGATTTATACTGGTTCAGGCTATAGCTCTACGTCCAGTCTCAGAGATGATCGAGTACGTGTTACTCGCTTGAATGCTCTAAAGTTTTTACAATGGAGGGTGCAAGAATAATGGAAGAGGTAGGAGAATTGAGCTAGAGCCAAAAGATGGATTGCCCGAATGAGAGTTTCGAGAGCCCGATGCCTTGGAAGGGTGCTTTGACTGCCCTTATATAGAGTCCGGAGCCAGGTCATGTACAAACAAGGAGGTTCTCCTGACCGAGGGGTCGTGAGCCTGAGAGAGGGAACCTAGCTAACTTGGCTTGCAAGAAATACCACCTTGACTTGATGTAGCACACGTCTGGGTGTGGTTGTCGTCATGGTCTTACGCCCACGTCGCGGTATGGGGTGGCATGATGTTACTGTGCCGGTTGTGGCGGCAGTATAGGCACGGTGGTGATTCGCCAGCCGTCCTAGGCGACGTGGTCTCGCCGTGGCCTTCGTCATCGCCTCCTGATCTCCCAGGGGCGTCGTACGGGAGTTGGTAGCCATCCCCAGGTCGTTGGTCGTCTTGTTGCTTGCGGAGCTGGCGGCCACGATCCCGAGCTCCGAGGTCATGGCCTTCGTCGACTTGGATGGCCTCAAAGTCAAGGCCGCAGTCGTGAACCCCATCCCGTAGTGGGTGGGGTCATACACCCGTCTCGTCGAGCCATATTTGGACGGTGAGTCACCGTGCTAGCCACCACCGCTTGGTGGTGTTATCTTGTCTTTGCTGCGTGGTGCAGGGATGGTGTCTTATCGGGCCGAGGGGACTGGTCCTTGCGAGGTCAGTGCGGCGTGCTTACTTTTGTCATAGCAGGTGCGTCTGGCAGAATCTGATCTCTCCCCGACCCTCTCATGGGTCAGGGCAGGGGAGAGGTCGTGTATCGTTGCACGACGTGCAGCGAAGGCAGAGAGGAGAGGTCGTGGCCAACCCCTGCCTTAGTGCTTGGCCCGGGTCCACGTAGCTTAGTTGGGCCTCGATCGTTCAAGCTTATACCGGCTCAGGTATCGTGCGTGGGCCGCCCAAGCGGCTGACTAATCGGTGTCTTGAGATACCCGAGGTATCATAACCCCGAGAGTAGCCCCCGAGCATTTTTGCGATCATGAAGTGATCGTGAAAGCGCTGATGTCTGTGTGCACTGGATGTGGGTTCGAAGTCGTGGCTGGTCCGAGCTTCAGCACTCGACCCCTTGCGGGCTAGTGTGTTCAATTGAGTAGGTGGCTATTACATCCCATCCTATCAAGCCATCTTGATGGCGAGGTATGCGATTGCTGAGCTCGGCCGTGTCAATGTGTTGCGTATTAGGGTTCATGATCTAGGCAGGGCCAAGTGGTCTCATCAACACTGTACCAGGTCCACCTTTGGGAGGATCTCAATTTCTCTGACCTCACATAGGCATCTGACATTGGGTGTGACCTCCCGTGGTTCGCCACATGGCGCGGGGGCCTCAGACTGCTCAGTCCGCCCTTAGGCCTATAAATAAGGGCCTTCTTATCGTTTGAACCACTTGCAGCTACTTCTACAAACTTGCTCTTAGACTTTTTGAAAGGCTAAGCGAGGGAGAGAGAGTTCCTAAGGGGACAGTGAGGTTTCAAGCATGCGACCCGCTAGGGGTCGCCTACGGTGGCCGAAAGCCGGCGTTGCCCCTTCCAACAATGGGTGCTAGAAGGAGACTTGCGAGCAGGAGAGGATTGAGGCGATGCTCGGGTCAGCCGCTAGGCCTCGTGATTCTAGCGCTTCCCCGAACCCATAGGTTTGGGGTCGCTGAACCCGTAGGCAGCTCACTATCGGGGCACAGTCCTTTCTGAGGACCGCTTCCTGTTCTCGGGAAGCTGCCTGTGGTTCAGGGGATGCGTTGCAGTGCCTAGGTGTCTCCATCATGCTTTCTGAAGCATGATGGTGGTGGCCTACGGGCTTGGTCCTACCTTATCCTTTCCTCCCCGTGCGTCTCTACCCTAGAGGTTGTGATGCTACGAGAAGGGTCGTGAGGCGATTTCTCATCTCTTCCCTTCTGCACTTGTAGCAGGCACCTCTGGGCATCCCAACAATGCCGCCTTAGTGACGGCGTCATGGTTTAGTACTATGCAAGCGGCTTGACCGCTCTTGTACTTATGAATGTTGAATGAAAAGAATGTTCTTTTCCATACATTTGGGCTACCCCTGTGTTTGCGGCGAGCCTCTAAGCCGTGGGATCAGGATCGTGCCTTTGGTCTAGGGTCGCCGGAAGGGTCGTTTTGCCTTAATGATTAGAGGGATCGTTACCCCCACCTCTTTTTGCGCTGTCGCGAGGCTTTCTATGGTCGTGCACTGGCTCGTAGGTCTTGGACCTTTTGTTTTTTTCGTGTGACCGAGCCGTGATCACGCTTTGGGCTCCACTTTGCTTCACGAGGAAGATGATGCCGCGTTACCCTAGCCGTTTGCTTCATCGATCCCTCCCAGAGAGGTCATGGATCTCTGACGGTTTGCAGGTCTCCGAAGCTGGCCTTAGGTCTTGGACCTAGGACACAGGGAGGAGTTGGTCATGGCTTGGCCTCGACTTCTTACAGGGTCGTGGGGACCCAACTCTGTTTTTCCCTAGCGTCCTTGCAGAACTCGAGGGGTCATGTTGCCGTGTTACAGGTAGGCTTGGTTTCGCCCCACGCGGGGAGAGGCATGTCCACCATAACCACGTGGTCAAAGCGGTGCGCCTCGTCGGGGTCGATGGGTAATTCGAGTGGGATCCGATATCCTCCACAATTGACGTAAAGTTTGGCTGTGCCTTGTCGCGAGGCGTACCATAAATCGTCGGTCGTCAAACCCATTGGTCCCCGACCTCCTCCGCAGCGATCAGAGGTCAAGATGCCTCCCCCTAGAGGGGTCAACCTGAGCGATTTCAAAGCGGACGACTAGAACACAGAGAGACATGGTCGTGTGGTTCCGCACCACAGATAAGAGCCGTGGGGGCCCATCTCACCTTGCCCCTATCCCTTTGTGGCCTTAACCCCTTCTAAGGGTTGGCCCAAGAGTGGGTTTCCTAAGTACGACACGGGGTCATGGATGCGGTGGGTCATTCTGCGCACGGATTCAGGGGCAGTTGGCCTCCCTTGTCACATCATGGCTTAATGGCCCCCACGCACGAGCAGTCATGCACCATGGAACATGGGCGCGTAAATCAAAATGATATGAAAAAGGTGGGAATGCGTAAGGCTTACTTGGTTCACACCACAGCGTGGGGGACCGTTGCTCCGCCTTCACTCCGATCGCTCCTCCTGTGCTGTGAGATTTCCAAGATGGTTAATAAGTGTAGGCGAGTGCGCATGCACCCGAGGTATCCGTTGTGGTTATAAATATGTTGGAGTGGTACGGCGGGGGAGGCATTTGCTTCTGGTCGCCTGCTCCGCCACTTCCTCATTCTTGTTCTTAGGTGCTCATAGGCTTTTCTTCCAACCATGCCCCATGGATCGTGGCAAGCGTCCACGGGAGGAGTCGCCAGAGGTAGGCGGGCCACCGCCAAGTCTTCGAGCTCTTCTGCGTGAACAAGGGTGAGTATCTAAGCGATGTTTTGAGATTATGATTGACCTATGCTGATCGGTGACGCTTCTAGGGTTGTCTCCCATGTAGCATCAGGAGGGGCTACTAGCGTCACCCGTGCCGTGACCCCGCCGACGACGGGGTCGGGCTCGTCCTCTTCGTCATCATTGTCGGATGACCAGTGGGAGTTTCGTGAGCTCGTTCGTGGGGCGAACGAGGCCCGCCAGTGCTACTTTGACGCCGCCCGTGAGGTGGGCCGGCTGGAGCGTTGCCTCGACGCCACCAGGGTGGCCCTCGCTGCCTTGGAGAGGGAGACCGCCGGGCACAGGCGGCGACCGTCGATGCCTAGGCTGCATCATGGGTAAGGGCTCTCTTTGTCTTATCATCTTGTCTAGTGTTCGTAGCTCCTGACCCTCATGTCATCTTGTTGCCAGCGCTGGAGGAGCAGCTGGCGGCCTCCCGCCATGAGACAAAGGAAGGCTGCCTCTGGGAGGTTCTTCTGATGGAGGACCACGAGCACGCAGTGGTGGCGGGGATCCGGCAGGGAGCTAGCGTCGCCCTCGCTGCCATGCAGTTGTGCACCGACTAGGACTTCCGCTAGGTGGAGCCCAGGTTCACGGACCATGCCGGGCAGGAGGAGCGAGCGGAGCTGGTTGGCGACTTCACTATCGTGTCCGCCGTGAACGTGGAGGACATCCTCCATGGCGGTGGCCAAGGGACTTAGGTTATACCTAGGGTCCTTTAATGAATAAAGAAACCTTCTTAGTTTGCCTATTCTGATTTCTTATTCTTATTCTTTTTTTTGTCATCGGTCTGCCTTGATTACCGATGATTTGGTCGTTCCATATTCCATTGTCGCGTGACCTTGCCCGGGGATCGACCTGCGAGGCTTAGCCTAGTGCGACTCTATTTTTGTGACCGAAGTGCTGTAGGATAGATCCGGCGACATCGTGGCTTCCTTCAATCTCTTTTCTTCAGGTTGTGATGATGCTTTCCTTCCCTTTCCTTAAGTGTGGGTGTTTGGCCTCACCTAGAGCTGGCTTTGAGGGTTTGGCTTCGTGCGACCCTTTGATGCGTGTCGATACGTCATGTACCGTGGTGTAGCCCCCGCAAGTGAGCTGTGTCGATTGACATGCGCCGCTCGACACAGGTCACTCGGGAATGAGCGCGTCGCCAAAGTGTCAGTTTCGACGTGCACTTTTTGATGTGACGTGTCGGTTGTGTCGCAATCTCTAGGTGTAGGGAAGAGTTCGCATGAATGATTATGTACAAAAACTTAGCTAGGAAGACTCCTTTCTCAAGGTGACATTGATGCGAACACTGGGCGTTCGTGCTGTTGACGTGGCCCTTGGTACCCGTGGTGTTTGGCGCGGCAAGGCCTAGGAATACGCGGCACGCCGAGTCGAGGAGTGCGCTGTGTTGTGAGCCCTCCGGAGCTCGTCGATCGTGTCACCCTCGTGCCGGGTCGTCACAAGGCTCATCGTGTGCCGCAGTTGAGGTCATTGGGCATGATCTCTGCATGCTCCCCTACCGAGTAGGGAAGTCACGCTCCAGCCTAGCTCCCAGGGGTTGCTCCTCAAAGCTTAACTCCAGCACGGCGCTAGTCGTTACCGCCCAAGTGAGTCAAGGCTCCGGGGGTTGGCATGCGGCTGTCGCGAAGTTGTAGTTCTCCCACTCGCAAAGGTGGGCCTATTGAAGGTCACCACCTATGGTGATGATCCCATGGGGACCGAGCATCTTGAGCGTGAGGTAAGTGTAATTGGGGATGGCCATGAACTTGGCATAGCATGGTCAACCCAGGATGGCATGGTAGGCGCCGGGAAGTCCTCTATCTCAAAAGTGAGCGTTTCTATTTGGAAGTTTGTTCGACCTCCGAACGTCACGGGTAGGTTGACCTGCCCGAGGGGAACATCCTAAAGCCCGAGTATGACTCCATGGAATGGAGCACTGGATGGTCGTATCGCCGCTCGTGGCAGCCCCATGGCGTCATAAGTCTCGGCATAGAGGAGGTTGAGGCCGCTCCCGCCATCCATGAGGACATGGGATAGGCAGGTCTTGCTGATGATCGGGTCGACGACAAGGAGGAAACATCCTGGTTGCGGAATGTGATCGGGGTGATCCTTTCTGTTGAAAGTGATTGCGGTTTTCGACCATTTTAGGAAAGCCGAGATGGCTTCGCCTAGAGTGGCCGCATTGACCTCCCTGGCCATGAGTTTTTGCCAGCGTTTGGACTCATACGCCGCCGGTCCACCGAAGATCATGAAGCACCCCTTTGGGTCGGGATACGTATCCCTTTTTCCCTCATCGTCGGTGGATCCGAACATCGTGTCTGGTCAGGTAGCCTTGTAGTTGCCCTTGAAGTAGCATTTGATGAGGTCACACTCTTCAAGGGTGTGTTTGACTGGGTAGCCATGGTTGCGTCATGGCAACTTGACTATCTTGTCAAAACTAACATGGTTGAGCTTGTCAGTTTTCTGCTTGTGGACCCTATTGACCACTGCGACAAACTCACTGTCGTGGTGCCTCTAGCTGTCCTTCTTGCCTTTCCCTCTCCGATTGCGGTCCTTAGCCTCGTCCGTGGGTTCGGCCTGAGCCTTACCCTTGTATTTGCAAAAGATTGCTCAGATGGCCTCCTCGCCGGAGGCATGGCTTATAGCGAGGATGAGCAACTCTCGCATCGTCCGTGGTTTGCTGCGTTCGAGCTCATGGACTAGTGCTTCATTGGTCATGCCTGAGATGAACGCTCCGATCATGTCTGCATTCACGATGTTGGGAAGCTCATTGTACTATGTGGAAATGAGGCAGATGTACTCGCATAGAGTTTCTCTCGCTTTTTGCTTGCTGTCTTTGAGATCCCAGGAGTTCCTAGGGTGCACGTACATGCCCTAGAAGTTTCCTATAAAGATGCGCTTGAAGTCTACCCACGAGTGGATGTTGTTTGTGGGGAGATGCTCGAGCCATGCTCGAGTGCTTTCCACGAGGTAGAGCGGCAAGTATTGGATGATGAAGAGGTCATCATGCGCTCTGCCTGCTCGATAGGCGAGGAGGAAGTCTTCTAGCCATACAGCGGGGTTGGAGTCCCCAAAGTACTTGACGATGTTTGGCGGCGCGTGGAACCGCGTCGAGAACAGCGTTTGCCGAATCCTCTTCGTAAACGCTTGCGGGCCGCAAGCATCCGGGCTCAGACTACGCCGAGCATCTCGGACCCTAGGGGTGTCGGCCATGGTTGTCCGGGTCGCTATCGCTGTAGTACGGCAGATCCTTGTCCGCTAAGTCCAGCCTAGGGCATCTGGCGCCTTGAGCTAGGCGGGAGCTGTGGTTTCCAACGTGGCGGCTGCACGCTGGGGAAGGCTCTCGCCTGCGTGCCGCCCCATCATCGCTGGGCTGGAGCATGCTTGGCGCATGATATCCCTCGAGAGCGCTATGCGCGGAGGAGATGTACACGAGGCTAGCTTTGGGGTGTCGCCTCTCCGCAGAGCTTTGAGCCTGTTGTACCACCGTGGTTTCTAGCAAGTCTCATAGCTCCTTGTGAACATGTTTTCCTTCGTCGGTCGAGGGTTCAGGGGTCGTTCGCATGATCATGGCGGCCACCGTGACATTCTGGCTGGCTCGAGGGAAGACGGGTGTCTCCCTCTTGCCTTGTTGGATTTGGTCATATACGTGGCGTGCCCACGCTCGTGCGCCCTCAGTGTCGAGGTGTTGTAGGCTAGGGCATCCGTCATCGCGGCGTTAGTTGGCCTGCTCGGCTTCACGGGCCCTGGCTCGTTCCAAGCGCTCCTGGTCGTTCTCCGCCTGTTCCCCAGGGGTGCATGGAATCGGATAGGCGTTGTCCTCTACGCTTCCTGCCGCTAACGCCCGGTCTTTCGAGAGGTGCAACAAGTTGTATTCTCTCAGCGGATGGTAGCTCCCTTCGGAATCAGACTCGTAGTCTGTGTTCCTAGGGGTCATTGGCAGGAGGTCGCAGATGGACTTTGGATCCCGCTCCATCATCCCCACAAACCGGGAGGGGCTTGGCGTCATCGAAAGGCCATTGCGCCTGGCTAGCTCTCGCTAAAAGAGTGCGATCGTGTCCTTCTTCCATAGGGCAACGTAGTGCAGGGGTCCCAAAATTCGACCTCTGGTGGCATGGGCCATTGCTTTCTTCTCAACAATGAAAGTGCGCGACTGTCCCCTACCTGGCGCGCCAACGGTCGGTGTTTTGTAGACCGACTAGTAAATTTATACGATTGTCGCGCTGCTCTAGGAAGACGATGGTAGCATCCAAAAGACACGAGGATTTATACTAGTTTAGGCTGGAGCCCTACGTCCAGTCTCAGAGATGATCGAGTGTGTGTTCCTCGCTTGAATACTCTAAAGTTTTTATAATGGGGGTGCAAGAATGGTGGAAGAGGTAGGAGAATGGAGCTAGAGCTAGAAGATGGACTGCTCGAATGAGAGTTTCGAGAGCCCGATGCCTTGGAAGGGTGCCCTGGCTGCCCTTATATAGGGTCCAGGGCCAGGTCACGTACAAAGAAGGAGGTTCTCCCGACCGAGGGGTCGTGAGCCTGAGGGAGGGAACCTAGCTAACTTGGCTTGCAAGAAACGCCGCCTTTACTTGGCTGCCCTTAATTTTTGTAGCGCACATCTGGGCATGGTTGTCGTCATGGTCTTGTGGCCACATCGTGGCATGGGGTGGCGTGGTGCTACTATGCCGGTTGTGACAGCACTATAGGCACGGTGGTGATTCGCCAGCCATCCTGGGCGACGTGGTCTCATCATGGCTTTCATCATCGCCTCCTGATCTCCCGGAGGCATCGTATGGGAGTTGGTAGCCATCCCCAGGTCATTGGTCGTCTTGTTTCTTGCGGAGCTAGTGACCACAATCCCAAGCTCCAGGGTCGTGGCCTTTGTCGGCTTGGATGGCCTCAAAGTTAAGGCTGCTGTCGTGAAGCCCATCCCATAGTGGGTGGGGTCGTACACCTGTCTCGTCAGACAGTATTTGGACGGTGGATCACTGTACTGGCCGACACCGCTTGGTGGTGTTGTCTTGTCTTTGCTGTGTGGCGCAGGGATGACATCTGACCGGGCTGAGGGGGTTGTTGTCCCCTCGGTCCTTGCGGGGTCAGTGCGGCATGCCTGCTCTTGCCAGAGCAGGTGTGTATGGCAGAATCTGATCTCACCCCGTCTCTCTCATGGGTCGGGGCGGGGGAGAGGTCGTGTATCGTTGCACGTCATGCGGCGAAGGCAGAGAGGAGAGGTCGTGGCCAACCCCTGCCTTAGTGCCTGGCCCAGGTCCACGTAGCTTAGCTGGGCCTCGGTTGTTCGGGCTTATACTGGCTCATGTACCATGGGCCGCCCGAGCGACTGACTAATCGGTGTCTTGAGATACCAGGGTATCCTAACCCCGACAGGTATAAGAGCTGTCTCATAGTCCTAAATATTAAGCAAAAATCCTACGTGACATTGCATGAGACGGAGTATGAGACCACTAACGTGTAGCAATATACTTACCCCTAATATGGTGAAGCTAGGGGTGGAATGGATGTATGGAAATCTAAATTATCTGAATCTATATCGGTTAAAACTTGTAATATGGATATTTGTATTCATATCCATTTCTTACGTGGATACTAAATGGATGTATCAAAATTTGTTTTTCAGTATTTTTCTCTAGCTGATTCTAGATCCATATTCGGTAAAGATTTAGAACATCCAACATTTATCCATATTTGCCAAGAACAAGACTTTTCTCTCCATGACTAGTTAATTATTTAATTTTAATATTACTAATGATGCATTGAAACTATTTAGTAATAAATCTATAAGTAAATTTTAATATACATTTAATACTATTAATGATACATGAATATTAAATTAATTTTTAGTATTTTACTAATTTACTTTAAACCTATATATTTGTTGTTCCAAATAATTTTAATATTTTATTTTTTCCTGATGTAAATTATTTTATATAATTTATAATTTCAAAATAAAGTATATAAATATTTTTTATTAATTGATATATTTAATTATTAAATATTCATTGATAATTGTATCATTTTTTATGAGCTATTTTGTCTATGGTATATACCCACGTGCTTTAGTACTTCCTTAGTTTCAAATTACTAGTATAGTGTCCGTGCTATCGCCACGGCTTCATTTGAGGGATGCATATGAAAACAACTAATTTTATCACATAAATAGAGTACAAGACAATCAAGATAGATCCCAATTCATTGTATCATTTTCAGTATATTATAGAAATTTGTCCTGTACATACACCAATACACCATTCAAAGAATGTGTATTATACAGCTAAATTTAACAAAAAAAACATCAGAAACATTTAGCCAACTTTAAAACATAAATTCTCAATTCGAGCTACAGATACCGATCTGCCAATGTTGTCTTCTTGCTTCAGGTGATGTCCAGACATCAGAAACATTCGACTGACCTTTTAGACCTACAATGGCTATATACTCTATCTATACTACAGATTAGTGAAAACAAAATTAAGTTGAATTAATAACCACAAGCTTATAAGCTTAGACAAAAGGTAGGCGTTTACATTTAAGAGGACCTTATTCTTTGAACGCACCAATAATTATATCAATATAGGTTCCATAAGTCTCAGTCAACTGCATAAGAACAGAAGTTAAGGAATTTATTCTTTGAACACACCAATAATTATATCAACATAAGAATATATTCTTGCATAAAGAAAAAACAAGTTGTCAGCTTCATCATGTCATAGTGAATCACATTCATGGAGCGCATGTACTCCAATACCATTCAAGTTAGAAAAAAAAGGAATTTCCCTTACCAGATCTCTCCTACAAACTGCATGCAGTTCTAACTAAGGCTGGATAACGAGCTGGATCGGCTCGACTCGGCTCAGCTCGTTCTGGCTCGTTAAGATAACAAGCTAGCTCGGCTCGGTTCGATATCCTAACGAGCCAGAAAGCCAGCTTGGCTCGGCTCGTTAAAAGCTCGAGCTGGCTCGTTAAACTCGCGAGCCAGGTATAAAAAATACACAAAATATAATATTTACATTTATCTAAAGTTTGAGAATAATAATAATAATATAAAAGAAATGCATCTATACCAGTTACCAGTCAATTTATAGGGTCTAGACCAGTTACCAGTCAATTGTAAAGTGCAAGACATGAAGTAATACAAAAACTAATATAAGTTTTGATACTTTTTTTCTGGAAGCTTGGCTCATTTAGCTCGCGAGCTGGCTCGAGTTGGCACGTTATAGCTAACGAGCTGAAATCTTGGCTCAGCTCGACTCGTTATCATAACGAGCCGAGTCAAGCCAGCCACATGCCGAACGAGTTAACGAGCTTCGAGTTTTTCGTCCAGCCTTAGTTATATGAAGTAATGAAGAATATGCTTCGCTTCTTGCAATTGCACATAGTAGCAAGTAGTTTGGTTGCTTTGAAATACTAGCAGGAACCCCGCGGCAAGCTGCCGCGGGGGCTAGGCACTGACTATCTGTAATAACTTTGGAAGACTTAACTGATTTATTATTCTTGTCAAAGAAGCATTGAAACAACTAACATAAATACATATTCTGTAACTCAAATACAAATTAATGGTAAAAGTGGATTGCCAAAAAAAAACATTTGTTATAGGGAACCTATTGTCTAAATGCCAGTCTCAAAATCGGCTATGAACAAATTGTCTGTAGGTACAAATGAAGACATGTTCCTTCTGTTTAAAGTAAATGAAGCATCATAGCACATTATGATCTTAGGCAGCATGGCAAACATTATGGGTAACGATGAAGGCATGAAACCCTTTCTGATGTTGCACATGATAGGCTTGATGGCCAAAAAATTTTTATGCCAGCATGGGATTAGTCCATTGTACTGCGTTAGATTGCACCATGACCTTAGCAAAGAGGTTTGCAGCAATTGCTTGATGCGACCAAGGTGTAGATTCCATAAATAGGCAACGAAACATAGCACCAAATGTAACCCGACTGTTCAAAATTACATCGATGTGAACCAAAGAAACTCACATTTGTTATATGTACGACATAGCCAGTACCATAAGCATTACTATTGCAATGAAAACGCTATGTAAAACACTATGCAGCCATAACAGAGAAGAAAATGAATGGGGAAGAGGCATTAATGCTGGACTTACATTGATGGTTTCCGAAGTAGCAGCCATGCCAGTCCAGCAAAGATGGTGTACGGTTCGTCATGACTTTGCAGAGTATTGGCCGGTGCAGTAGTTATTTTTAATCATGTCCCAATCAATAACATAATTATCCAAGTTGCGAAGGCAAAGGTAAGGAGCACACATATATGGTAAAGAATAATGTCATCACCGCTAACAAAAACACCAGCTAAAACACATTGTACCGTGTAACGTATCAAGAACCAAAGGCAAGGTGCCATCGCACAGAACGTCCGGGGAGGGGTGGCTGAAGTGCTAATATCATGATGGAATCGTAAGAACGGTAATATGGGATATGGCATCTTCATCAGGTAATTGAGTAATGGCATTAGCATGGACACCAGCTGTGAAGAGAAACATCTATTTATGATAAGCACGAAGGTCATGTTTATCAAGAACAAAGGTAACCCAATAAGGGAGGCATGTGTAAAAAAAATAAAAAAACTCTTGGCCGTGAGATCTGCTGGGACAAATGACAGCACATGGGTGAGGTCTTCACGGATCAGGCACCGACAGTGGCAGGCAGGGAGGCAGCTACACTGCATCCCGGCGGAATTGACGTCAGCAGCCGGGGCGAAGGCCGGGTGGGCGTCAGAATCGATTGGAGAGCAGTGTGCGCCGAATGGTCTACAAACACAGGAAAGCAGCAACGCAAGCACACTCCATTTAGGCATTTCATGAGTACTTGAAGGGCAGGGAATACCAATCACACAGGAAACGACAGTTGGAGACCTCACCGTGCGTACAGAGGGAAGAGAACGCGATGAAGACAGGAGCACCGATCTGCCGGAGGCGAAGAGGAAGACCAACTGGTGCAAACGGCGGCCTTGGAGGTGGTAGCGGTGACCACCTCACAGAGCACAGGTGGCGTGAACAGTCACGGACACCAGCAACGGAACAGGGAGGCAGCAGAGACACACCATGCACGGTGCCAAGGCAGCCGGGAGCCCAAGAGCAGGCGGCGCAGAGCAGGAATGGCAGTGCCGTGCGGTGGAGGAAGGGGAACTGGCGCTTCTGTGGCTACGTGGGGTGTCGGTAGATATGCCAACGTTTGCATCCAGGCTGTAGATGGTGGATCTGACGGCAACAAATAGCAGGTGACGTGGACTCACCAGGGAGTAGAAAATGGTGTATAAAAATAAGGGTAATGGTGGATTAGTCTTACAAAACAAAATAAGTCACAGAATCTCTGGTAATGGAAGTGATACAGATAATGAAATTTCTGTGAGATAATTTACCTACATATGGTATATATGCTTTGTGATTTTGAAAAATCATCAATCACATATTATAGTATTATAGAATAAAAAACAGGAAGCTTGTACAATACCAAGAAAGGAAAAGTGAAGAACTCACCGAGGATTAAATCAGCATCACGTATGGCTTTATTGTTGTAAACAAGAGCCAATACTATTACTGTATGCCACTTTTGAATGCCATCATAACCGCCTTTGAGCTCTTTCCTGCATGCAGATCCAAGAAACATGGCTTATGCATTCAGAATTAGACTGATGAGTCATAAATATTCAAGATTGAAGTTTATACCCTTGATCACTACATTCTAATTACTTTTTGAACAGGAATATCAATGCTGGATTAGGATAATATATCCATGCTATCCTGATCGACATGTCAGCATTTATATTTGCTTCTACTTATCAAAAAAAAAAAAATTGCTTCTTGACCAGATAAGTAACCACAGTGTCTAGCATGAGGCATGCCTAAAAGACATTCTGAAATGTATTAACTTCAGCGCCAATAATGATTATGGAAAGACATTCTGAATAGACTTCTGGGGTGCATGTACATATCAAACATTCAGGCATGTAAGCCTTCATGCATTAATCAATACTGACAGAAAAATGGCAACAACAACAACATAGCCTTTCAGTCCCAAGCAACAGTGCAACAAGTGACACATGTCAAGATGCAGCATATTAGCATTTGAAAGCAAATGTGGAGAAAAAACATCTACAAATTACCTGTTGGTGCATTTGTCCAGATTCTGGGCCCACTGACCAAATAAGGGCACAGGAAAACAGTTAGACAACAAATTTGCAATTCAAAACAGATGGAAAATTGTAGTGATGCAGCTATGAACTCTCGATGGATCCAGCCTTCACGGGTGCGACGCACTCAGGGGAGGTGTCGAGGGAGCCGGCGGCGGGCGGGACAACGCGGCTGATGCGTTGGTCCAGGCCGCCCCATTTTGCTATGGCTGCAATTTGATAATCTCTAACTGAATAACAACTATCTGCTATCTGGAATTTTTTGGAATCTTAGAACAATTTACAAGGGAGCTTAGAGCGGAATTGAAGGCCGACATCTTAGAACAAGCCGAGTGATCAATTGAACCGAACAGAGCGCTAACAATGGAGGCTACTGGAGGAAGACGGCGAAGCAATAAATAAAGGTGACAGCACCGAGCAGTCTAGTACCAGAGCCGCTAGCTGCAAAAGATTAAACAAACAGATATTGAAGGAGAATGATGAACAGGTACAGGAAAGGTTACTGATAAGATATTTTGCACAGAAAAAAACAAACAATTGACAGTACATACAATTTGGGATGTGAACACGCAGATAGAACTTGCCCGAATTGGGAAGCACAGCCGGGGCATGAATTCTCCTTCGACGCATCCAATTGAGCGATCACGGCTGGACCCTTGGACTTAGCCGGCGATGTAGACCCATCAGACATCAATTTTGGGGACTTTGCTGGGGACAACGCACGCTTGGACCTCAAGACTGAACCTTGGTTTCTCTCTAATCTCTATTATGGTAACACAAATCATACTCCATGTTAGAACTACTGATAAGAGCACTTTATAAAAGTGATCTAATTGTAGAAAGCACATATGGGAAGAAAAAAACAAAGCTCTGTAGGCATACCTAATAGCTCCATTACAAAGAGGCATATTGCATCGTTTCACAGAGCAGGCACCAATCCATTGCTTGCTGAATGTAAAAAAAATATCATGCCAAACAACCAAATGGAGGAATCAATAACACAAGATGTTGCATCTTAACTGAATGAGGCAATTATATAGAATACTCGATATCACAGATAGTACAGGTAGGCAAACAATTTCAAAACTGGCTCATTTTTGTTCATGGTAGTGTATTTATATCCTGAGCACAAAGTATTTATCTTAACTGAAGCTAACGTGGGGGGAGGCAATAAAAAGAGATTTGAAAGGTTGGGATATGATCTTTGTTTGGATAGGAGTGCTTGGAAAGCGGCTATTGACGTGCCTGAACCGTGACTAGGGGCTCATGTTGGGTTTCAACTCTAGCCTACCCCAACTTGATTGGGACTAAAAGGCTTTGTTGTTGTTGTTGTAATGTATGTTGACTGTACAAACCAAGCATAGCAGTAGCTGAATCTATCACAGAAAGCATCAAAGAGTCCACACTGATCAAGTAAGGTATACAAAACAAAGGCCGCAGGGGGGATGGGAACAAAGAATGAGGTAGGATCTATACAGCATAACAGACATACCACACTTCACAAATAGGAAAGAAGCCCTTCAGTCTGGCCATAACCTGCATACATAGGTGATAAAGTCTAAATCGAAGATCCTAATCCAACCCGCATAGCAAAAAAAAAAAAAAAAAAAAAACAAATGTCGAATCTCTAAGCATAACACTAAAAAAAAACATGTCAGATAAAGGTGCTTTGTTGCTAGCTTCGTCATGAACCTGTAATATCGAACTAAAGGTATGAGAGACAGCCTATACATTTATAAATTTAAATACATGGAAACAGCCATCGTTAAAGAATATGGTTTAGCAACTCTTTTAGACAATTCTTTTAGAGAGCAGAGAGGAAGAGCAAAACCTGCTTCTGTCCCGAGTCCACAAAATTAAACAATTGTTCTTCAGGCTGCAACCAACCAACTAACCAATGAATCAGCCTAGCGAGGCAAATAAGGCGGAGAAAAATTCCGAATCACCTAGAAAGTGAAGCAACTCACCTTCTCGATCCGTTCTGGATCGGCAGGAGGTTGTCCAAGGAGAGAAACAGGCCGCGATCGATGGGATGTTCCACTGTCCCAGTCCTCGTGGGCGCCGGCGGCCCTCGCCCTCTTGCCCTTCTCTCCAGTGCCGGCAGCCGTTGCCCTGTTGGCCCTATCTGTATGCAGCAAATCAGGACGATGCGAGCCTCCGCGAGCGCCGGGAGAGGGAAATCCGGCAGGGAGAGTAGAGGTAGAGGTAGAGAGAGAGAGAGAGAGAGGAGCAAACCGATCAGCGGACGACGCGAGGTCAAGCAGAGCGGCGCGGAACGCTGGCACCAGCCCTCGCCGGTGTGGGTGGGGGGAGGGGGGCAGCCGCGGCCACCAGCGCCGCGCCGCCTGCGCCGCACCGTACCGGGGCCGCCAACCGCAGGGGCCGCAGCCGTGGGCGTTGGGGCCGACGTCATCGGAGGCACAGGCCGTGGGCGTCGGGGTGGTGCGGGTGGCGGCGGGGACCTTCAGTATGGGCACCGGCAGCGGCGGATCTAGGGCGGATCGGGGGTGAGGGAGGAGGGCCGCCGGGGCCTGCTCGTGCCAGCGCGCCGCCGGCGAGGGCGCCGTCGCCCTCGGCCGCCGCCGCCTCGGGAGAGAGATGGAGGGTTACGCGAGGGGAGCGGGAGATGAGGAGTCGGAGTCGCTTGGGGAGAGAAAAATTCACGCGTGCGGGAGATGTGGCGTCGGGGAGAGAGAGTCGCGCGTGAGGTGGGCGCGGGACGGAAGGAGGGATGGGTGAAGAGGTTTGATCGAGACAATTTGGTCCGTTGGATACGAGTAAGAAAAAAAAAAGGAGTGGACAGATTGCTCGTCCTTTCATTTCAAATGTTACCTGTTAGTTGCATTTTTTTTTTTTGATTTAGGAGAGTTCATGACGGCAGTGGATATTTTTTTATGGCTTTAGAGAAGTTTATATTGGTGCATTATATGTGGTAGAGATAGAGATTGAGATATGTGGTAGAGATAGAGATAAGTTGCTTTGATTTTTTTTGGTACATCTATTTTGCTATGTATATAGATTTAGTATATATCTAGATGCATATCAAATTCTATGTAAAAAAATCAATGCAACTTCTAATTTAGAACGGAGGAAGTACTTGTGTAATAATTTGGAATTACAAAATTGATAAAACAAAATGGTTACTTGTTGCCTGCCATTCTTATCTAAATTTCTTCACTTAACCTATCATTTTATTAAACATTATCTCTTATAATTTAGTTCACTTCAATATTATAGATTAATAAAGTGTACTTTGATTTTATTTCACTTTGGTTATTGACGAACTTAGTAGTAAAATTCTATTCATGTATTTTGAATTTAACGGTATGCACTTTGAGTTGAATTGAGTAAATATCTGAATAAAAATACAAATCTCATACATCTATTTTGTATTCGTATTCGAAAAGATCTATATGGGTATTCGAATCTGAATAAAAATTTGCTGCAGTTTTGGTGCTCAAGTGTATGCGAGAGACCCGGCGACAGATTCTCACGTTGCTGTTGAGAAAAGTTCGTTGAAATTTTGCTAAGCGTAGACAAGATTTGTACCACGAGCTCTAATATGTCTTCAATTTATTGCTGACCGTACATAGATTATGTATCGGGCTGCATGTTTCAGCTAAGGTTACACTTAGATTTCTACAAATTATTTTTTTCTAGTTATTTCTTCGCCGTGTCTTCAGTGAAGTATGATGTTCCA
Source organism: Miscanthus lutarioriparius (assembly GCA_904845875.1). Lineage (NCBI taxonomy): Eukaryota > Viridiplantae > Streptophyta > Magnoliopsida > Poales > Poaceae > Miscanthus > Miscanthus lutarioriparius. The sequence goes on along the minus strand of CAJGYO010000018.1, from coordinate 46,248,355 downwards.
CCTTTGAATAATTGTGATACAAGGTTTGATCTATGGCAATCAAGATGCGAGCTATTCTTACAAAGGCTAAAGTGGATGATGCTCTTGACAAATTCAGTAACAAAGATTCAAAGTCTTAGACCAATGAGGAGAATAGAAAATATCATAAGACCTTGACTCAAATTTAGCTTCATCTATCAAATAATATTTTGTAAGATATTTTGTATGAGCTGTAGCTGCTCTATGCCAAGTTAGAGTCAATTTGCACGTCTAAGATTTGACATAATATGAAGATGAAGTTATATGCGCACAAGTTGCAAGAGGGTGGTTCTATTCTTAACCATCTTTCGGCCTTCATGGAGATCATATTAGACCTACAGGCTATGGAGGTAGATTATGATGGTGAGGATTTGGGTCTCATTCTTTTGTGCTCTTTGCTTAGTTCCTTTGCAAATTTCAGAGATACTTTATTATATAGTCATGATACTCTAAGCTGTATCAAGTTTTTAAGGCTTTACACACCAAGGGAAAAATGAATCAGATGTCTTATGAAGGTTTTGCTTCCAGTGGAAAAGCTGTCTATTTGTGGGAGGATAGAAAATAAATCAAACAATGACAATAGAGGCAAAAATTCCAATGGTTACAAAAGGACATTCAAAGTTTGGAGGCAAGGGAGATAAATTCCGCAAGTATTGCAGGAATGACAATAACTTTTTATAACCAAGTGTTATAAATTAAAGAACAAGCATAAGTGAATTGACACATTTATCTATCTATATAACCTATATAGATGAAACCCACTAAGTGCCATAACTTCTATTTCTCTCAATCCTCAGGGTCCCACATCATCTTTGTTATTTATTTTTTTGTTTAAATGTGTGCTTCGAGTTCCATCTATACATCTATGTGGCATCCTCCACTTATGATCCATGCAGCCATTTACGAGTTACTGCGTGGACAACTGTATTATTTATTTATTTATTTTTGTTTAATTGTGTCGGATGATTTAGCTCTGGCAATGCCTAGCAACGTGATCACGTAGACGGATCTAGATGGTAGCAAACGAGACACAAGGATTTATACTGGTTCGGGGCGCGGTGGAGCGCTAAACCCTACTCTAGTGGGTGTGGCTGCTCTTTTTGTATTTGTATGTTCAATTATAGGGGCTGTTGGTCCTAGCTACAAGGTAGATTGGAATGAGACGATGGTGTCGTGGTGGACGTGACGATCGCGGGATCCTTACCCCTCTTTATATAGGTAGAGGGGTAGGGTTACAATGAGGGCGATCAGTGCTACAGATTGGATTCCTAGTTTTCTACAACAGATCAATCCTATCCTACCATAGCTACGATGGCGGCAGATACTCTTGATACGTCGTGATCTTCAAGTCAATGGTTGCGCCTAATCCTCGTGGGCTTCATCCTCGGACGTCCTTCACTTGATGGGCTAAATACATGGTCGGTGAGGGTACCCCGGACCCATATATCTGGCAGTAGCCCCCGTAGGATTTAGTGACGAGCTCGTAGAGCTGTACAATCCTTCGGGTGCTATAGTTCCCTATAGTCTTCGGGTGCCGTAGGCCCCGATGAGCATTCCTCGGGTATTGAGATGTTTGAATACAATCAGAGTCCCGAGTGTCGGGGTGATTGTGCATGTTGCACTTGCTGGCAGTAATGCCTTCCCGAGTTTTGAGAACTACTTGGGTAGAAGTCTCCCACCCATTTGAGCGCATCATTTGCGCACCATTGAATCCTATAAAGAATAAGGATAGTGGTGCCTAGGAACTCGAATCGTTCCATTTCCCATGATTTACTTTGCGGAACCCTCTCGATGACTGGGTCTGTCTTTAATGCCAACCACCATCTCCCCCACTACCGTCCTCAGGGCGCTTATTTAAACAGAGGGTAGGGAGGCCAGTGAGTTTCACCCCCTCCTTTCTTTCCCAAATCCCCTAGCCTCAGACTGAGTGAGAGAGTGGCGATTCTGCTCATACGCCATGGTTCATGGTGCTCCTCGTGGTCGCGCCGTCGCTAGGAGAAAGCATTCAAGATCGGGTTCCACGACAGCCTAGCAATGGTCGTTCTCCTTGGGTCTTAGAGGAAGTTCCATGAAGGTTGGGAGAAACAATATCATCGGTGGCCCGGGTCACCGAGGGCATGGCGGCTGGGCTTGCTGGTGGTCGGCGCACGGAAGATCTCTAGGTCAAAATATCTGTAGAAAATCCTAGAGGGCAAAGGGCGCTTTGCTGTTGCCAGGAAACCTTTTGCCCTGCAGATCCTAACCTAGGAGCTCTCGTGTATCGATTTGGAGGCTTGGAGCCGCCGATTCATTACCGTTCGCTCCTCCCTGATGTTGTAGAAGGTGGTATGGGTTGGCCTCCTCACAGGGCTCCTCCTCCTCTTAGATGTTAGAGGAAGCTTCGCGAGGTAGGACTCCCCAAGGCGTCTTCCAAGCGTCGTCCCTGCTCGTGAAGATCCAAAGGCGAGGTGATGGTCGCCGTGCGCCTTCGTCCGGCTTCTACACTTCATGAGATGTCCGTTGTTGGGTGCGAAATCGATCCTACACTCACAAGGCTATCATAACTGCAGCAGTTTCTAATATATTTTGATTATTGTACACCTGGTGATGTAAATTGTAACAAAGTTTAATCGAAAAAGAATGACTTTCATTGATTTTGAACACTGCTACCTGTGTCCCGATTCGATCAGGTGTTTTGGCGATTTTCGTCCAGTCAAACCGTCCTTGCATTTTTTCAGGCCCCCTTCCCGACCCGATGGGTAGTTAGTATAACTATGGGTTATGCAAGTGATTCAAACTAAAAATTTAGTCTGACCAAGTGTGGTCATTTGTGGCTCCTGAAGCCAGCGATCTTGAATGCTCAAGAATCACTTGGGCGAATAGCGAACACATAAACCTCTAGGGATACCGGGTAGAACAGGTGAACGTCCACTATCACTAAAAGGAAGCAGCAGGACAAAGTCTGACTAGCAAGGGCACATCATAGAACTCTTTTCCCATATTCTAGGAGCTCGTACTTTGGTTACAGCCATGGGCCAACCAGTTTTCTGGTTTCCCACAAAGAGGCACACATCCACTGAAATAAGGTACTTCGATCCTGTTCGAACATTCAGGAGGTTTACATGCTACTCGAGGGATATCCATTGCGCTCAAATACCAGAGGTTTTGGAATTGGTTGGCAACCCTCCCGAACATCCCCCTCACTCTGAGATGGCAGGTTTCGGCTTTCACGGTTCCGGGCCGGAACCACCGACTGCGCCTGCCGCTTTGGTGGGCTACATCGGGCTTTGGTGGGGCCCAAATGTTGGTCCACCCAATTTCACCAGCAATTTTGGGCCTTGGGCCCAGGGTCCGTAAGGGTTTCGACTAGTTTTAGCCGCCCTTATAAGTAGCCAAGGGTGGAGACGGTCCCTCCCTTTGCCGCCACCGACAAAAGTAGTACTGCTCACTCCTCTCCTTACCTTGACCTAGTAGATGTTGTCACATCTAGATCCCACTCTCGGCAGTCGCAGTGATGGCACCGAGAAAGACCCTGGCCTAGAAAACGAAAACCATTAGTTCAGTAGGTGAAGAAGATATGAGCTCGAAGAGCAAGGGGGACGGAGTCCCGTCTCCAGTTCTCCGTGGGAAGTGTCGATGGCGATGGAGGAGGACATCAAAGGCCTTGTGGTTGGGGGATTTCTAGCGCCGAAGGAGCTTTCAGGTTACCGGTGTGCCCTTGGCCAGGACGTCCCGGGCCCTGATTCTGGTGAGATTGTAGTCTTTGTCGATTTCTTTCGCCGTGGATTCAGAATGCCCATCCACTAGTTTGTCCAAGATCTCCTTCAATACCATGACGCGCAGGTACACCACCTGACCCCAAACAGGATCGTGCTTCTGGCGATGTTCATCTCTTATTACGAGGACTTTGCGGGGAACAAACCCAACTGGGCGTTGTTTTGCCACTGCTTCGACGTTCTTCCTCAATCGGACCGAAAGGTCGCCGGCAGCTGTAACACCTTAGGTGTTAGGCTTGCATAATTTGACTTGCATTGCATGAGCATAAGCATCAAGCAGTCATATATAAGCTTTTAAATGTGAAACATATGAACATGCTTTGTTATTTTATGTTTCCTTATATGTATGCATGTGATCATGTGTGAATATGTGTAAATGGTTGATGTTGGTCACTAAAACACCCTAGCTACACTTGAAAGGTCCTAATGGCTAGAGGGGGGGGTGAATAGCCTAATAAAAATCTACAACAACACTTAACAAAATGTGTTAGACAATTTTGCGGCGAAGCGAGTGTTGCGCTAGCCTACTAAAATGCAAGCCACCTACCACAATTCTATTTCGAATAGTGTATATCCACACAATAGCTATGACACTTAGCTAAATTAGTGTGCTCTCAAAGACTAACTAAAGAGCAACACTAATCAAACAAACAAGCTCTCACAACTAGCTACACTAAAGAGCTTGATAACTAGTTTGCGGTAATGTAAGAGTGAGCGAGAGAGTTATACCGCCGTGTAGTGGTAGGAACCAATCAATCACAATAATGAATACCAATGTAGACCAATCACCTCGGAATCAAATGATGAACACAATGATTTTTACCGAGGTTCACTTGCTTGCCGGCAAGCTAGTCCTCGTTGTGGTGATTCACTCACTTGGAGGTTCACGCGCTGATTGGCATCACTCACCAAACCCTCAATAGGGTTCCGCACAACCAACACAAGATGAGGATCACACAAGCCACAAGCAATTTACTAGAGTACCTTTTGGCGCTCCACCGGGGAAAGGTCAAGAACCCCTCACAATCACCACGATCGGAGTCGGAGACAATCACCTCCTCCACTCAACTATCCTTGCTGCTCCAAGCCGTCTAGGTGGCGGCAACCACCAAGAGTAACAAGCGAAATTCACAGCGAAACACAATCACCAAGTGCCTCTAGATGCAATCACTCAAGCAATGCACTTAGATTTACTCCCAATCTCACTATGATGATGAATCAATGATGTAGATGAGTGGGAGGGCTTTGGCTAAGCTCACAAGTATGCTATGTCAGTAGAAATGGCCAAAGATATGAGCCACAGCCGGCCATGGGGCTTAAATAGAGCCCCAACGAAATAGAGCCATTATACCCCTTCACTGGGCAAAACGCGCTCTGACCGGACGCTGGCCCTCAGCGTCCGATCGCCCGATGGACGCCACGCGTCACCAGCTTCAAACGCTGTTCGTCAGATTTCAACGGCTGCGAAGCTGACCGGACGCTCCGGTAAAACTGACCGGACGCTGAAGCCCCAGCGTCCGGTCATTTCCAGTAAGCTCCCCGAGGCATGTTTTTTCGACCGGACGCGTCCGGTCCACCTTGACCGGACGCAGCCAACGTCCGGTGCTCAACCCTAGCCACTGTGCCGTCTGACAGCTCGACCGGACGCAGCCTTTCAGCGTCCGGTCGCTGAGTGACCCAGCGTCCGGTCAGTAGACCGACGCCAGCATCATTTCGATCAACTCCATTTCAACTCTTACTTCTTCACCCTTGCTCAAGTGTGCCAACCACCAAGAATTTTGCATCCGGCGCAATAGAAAATAGACATTTCATTTTCCCGAAAGCGCCGAATCCCGCCGAGGAAGCTCGGCGGGAGGGAGAGAGGGACCCAAACCCATCTCAACCTTACAAACACCTTGTGCACATGTGGTAGCATATTTACACAAATATTACCAAGGGTGTTAGCACTCCACTAGATCCTAAATGCATATGCAATGAGTTAGAGCATCTAGTGGCACTGTGATAACCGCATTCTGATACGAGTTTCACCCCTCTTAATAGTACGGCTATCAAACCTAAATGTGATCACACTCTCTAAGTGTCTTGATCACCAAAATAAAATAGCTCCTACAAGTTATACCTTTGCCTTGAGCTTTTTGTTTTTCTCTTTCTTCTCTTCAAGTTTAAGCCCTTGATCATCTCCATGCTATCACCATTGTCATGTTATGATCTTCATTTGCTTCTCTACTTGAAGTGTGCTACCTATCTCATGATCACTTGATAAACTAGGTTAGCACTTAGGGTTTCATCAATTCATCAAAACCAAACTAGAGCTTTCAACACTTAGGATGACTAGTGGAACAATGTTCATGTAGATCACTTTATCTAATTAAGCTCCTAAGTGATGATATGCTTGTTGACCTAGGAAGTTTTATGTGTAACCAATGTATAAAATGCTTGTGTGACCTTAGTAATACCTTAACCATGTTTAGAATGTCATTATGAACAACTTTGGTATTTATGACTAGGGCTAGTTTGGTCACTAAGTCATAGTTCTAGTGTCAGCCATCATTTGAAAGAAGTATGTTTGACCTAGTTTGAACTATGTCATAGAGACTTTGCATGGATGTATTCACTAAAGTAAAGTTGTAGTATTTGAGTAGATAAACAACTTTTATTTTTGGGTCATAGGCTAGTTCATCTCCTAACATGCTTGAAATTAGCTCATAAAAATTAGTAAAACTCAAGTTTTCAACACTTAGAATTTTTCTAAGTCCTAGCGCGTTTACAGTTTTGTTGAGCTGACTTTGAGATGATTTTACTCCTCATTCATTGAGAATTAGACTTTGATCTTTTAAGAGAAGTTGTAGATAGTATATAGGTCTACAAGTTTGGTTAAGGAAGATTTCGCTTATGAGAAATATATTAGGAGTTACGGAGGGAGGAAGTTTGGGTTTCAGGCACCTTTTCGAGGTAGTATTAGCAGCTCCTTTAGTTTTTTTGAATCTGACTAAGTGGCCGACCGGCTCGCTTTTGCTGCCCGCCATGGAGCAAGTGCTGCCGGCGCTGCCCCCCCCCCGCTACTTGGTGTGGTCGCGATGAATAACCGAAAGCGTCGCGCTGCATCTTCCACTCCATTCACTTGCTTGCTTCTCCTTGCCTATTCTTCTTTCTCCGCCTTTTTTTCAAACAAATCAGGCAGGAGAGCTGCTGATTATATTAAAAAGAAGATAAGCCCAAAATGGGCACAATGAAAAAACAATGGCCAACAATCACGTCGCAAAACAAACTCAACAAAAGGAAAAGAAAAATACTCTAGTTGGTCGGATTGGGACATCGACACGAGCCACACTCAATAACTGCCAGTTGGATTGAGACATCAACATGGGCACACCAACTCCACTCAACTCCAATCAGCTCCCCACGCCGCACCCCCACAAACCAAGAGTAGAGCCAACAAGTAGCCCTCACCGCAAGCGCCATTGTTATCGACGATGTCCCACGCCAACCAGACGCTGCCATGCAGAACTAGCCGCCGTAGTCCGCTGCAAGCCGTGTAGCTACCACGACTCCCCCACCATGCCATCATCATCTTTAGGTCACACACACATGATCGTCGATCTCCCAACCATGGCCATGCATTGGCAGAAGTCAGAAGAGAAGCCCACCGCACCACACCGAAGAGGCCACCGCCATGCAGGACCCTCACCGAAGTACCGCTGCTGCACCTTACACACCAAATGATCGAAACCCCGCACCAGATCCTAGATCTCCAAGGCAACTCCAGCGTGGGGGCCTCGCCACATCCACCGCCGCACACCACTCCTCGGACACACCACCTTAAAGCGCACGGGGGCCTCACCACTCCCGCCACTGGACTCTTCGAGGATCTAGGCTTGCTTCGCCGTCGGGGTGACTTGGTATCACCGAGCCGCTCCATTAACTTCACCTTCATCTAGGCGCCACCAGAATCTTAGCTGCACCACGTGCATGGACACAAAGCTTCCAGAGACACAGCTCACCACCTTGGCCTTCACCTCACCCGATCAGATTGGGACATCGACACGAGCTTCGACAGAAAAACCTCCGCTCGGTCGGATTGGGTCATCGACACGAGCCTCCACTTTGCTGACATCACCGGGCCACGCTGCCCACTCGACGCCACCGTACGAACACCTCCACGGCCCCCTTGCTGCCTTCCTCGCGCCGAGCCGAGCCAGAGCCTCTTGGCCTTCAAGAAGCAGCCAAGTTCCTCCAGCCACGCCACCATGGCGCCACTGGTGTCCCTGGTTGGCTACTGCCAGCCACACCACCATGGCGTCACTGGCACGCATCCAAGCAAGCCGCTGTCGGCCATGCCACCACGGCATAGCCAACGCACCTCTGCAGTCGGCCGGAGAGGGAAAACACCATGACAACGCCTCCAAGGAGGAAGACGACACGCGAAGGCGTCGACGTCGTCTTGCTGGCAGATCTGACATGGCTTTTGCCGGTGCTCGCCCACATCCAGCACAATCAAAACAGGGAGCCTTGAAGTCACGCCACCCCTGCCCTCCACCGCCGCCCGCACCGGCGAGTTCCGGCCGGATCCGCATGGACGGCAGCAGCTGTAGTCGTGGAATGGCCGGATCCGGAGGAAGGGGAGCTGGAGCAGCCTCGCCGCCACGCCTGTGCAGGCGCACGGGCCCCTACCCCTGCCACAGCCGCGCTCGCATCGACACCCTAGCCTTCGTCGCTGCCATAGCCACGCCGCCATAGATCCATGGCGGGGGGCACCATATCCACACAGAGCTCGGCCCACGGATGCCGGAACCACCGGAGGGTGGAGACGGCGGCAGCAGCGACGCCACCACCCCGCCATAGTCACCCGCGCAGGCCATCGGTGGCGCGCTTCGGCGGCGGCGAGGGGAAGGGGGTGGGGAGGGGGAGGCCCGGTGGTGGGGGGCGAGGGGCTCCGCCCGAGCTGCCCAGGCACTGACTCGCCAAATCCGCCCCCTGCCTCGCTAGATCTGGGCGACGAGGCCACGGATCTGTGCTCCGGCGGCCAAGAGGAAGCCACCGTCACCGCCATTCGGCAGCAGCCATCGCCCCATGGCTGCCATCCTTAGAGAAAGAGAGAGGAGGAGGAGGAGAAAGGCCCGGCCGCCGCCATCCTAGCAGCTGCACGAGCATCCGACAGCCTGCTCCGGTGGCGGCGAGGGCGAGAGGCCAGGGAGGGCGGTCCCTGTGGCTGGGGATGGGAGGTGCCTCCCCTCTTTCTCTGCCTTGAACAGCTGCTGAACAGAGCAACGCCGCCGCCGTGAATCCATCGCCACAAGCAGCGCCTCCATCTTTCTCCTCCCACCAACAGCACCACCATGGCCTCGCAGCGTTCCCGACCTAGCTGCACCTTCCCTTGACAGTAGGTAAGCCGAGCGAGTCCGCAACTCCGCCATGTTCGCTATTGTTGCAGCCATGTGTGAGCTCATACACGGCCATACTTCCCTGAGCTCTAACCGCTCTTCCTCTCCATCTGTGTTTGACTCGAGTCATGTATGCTCCCACGGTGGGCCATTAGGGCTGTCGCGGACCGTACAGCCACGCCGCCGAGCCACTCTCTCCACCGCCGTGGGCGTAGAAGTTGCAAAAATCGATTGCTAACCTATCCCGATAGATGCGTCTCGACGAGAGGAGTCCGTTGGTGGTGGTCGCGTCGCTGAAAAGTTCACAGCCGCCGAGCTACGGCCGGTCAAAGCGCAGCCCCTGCTTCTGTCCATATGACATGTGGGGTCAGGTTGACCCAGGGGCCCTGCCGTCAGCCCCCTCGGGTGCAGTAGGCTGTGTACGCGTAGCATATGTTTGGGTTTGGTCGTTTTCATTTTAATCTTTTTCCAGATTTTGTGAGGATCTTATAAATTCAATATCTAGAGCTACAGATGTCCGATTTGAGTGATTCCAATTTTGTTGTGTTCCTTAGAAAGTGTAGTATTATATAAAAATATAATATGTACAATTTATAGTATTTTTATTGGTGATTAAAATGTATTTAGATAAATGCTTTTTGAATGTTTAGAATCTTGTAATTTATATATCTTGAGCTAGAAATGTGATAAAATTGTGATTCCAATTTTGTTAGTCTTGTGTTGACATGCTCTAGCTAGAAAAAATATTAAGCTTACAGTAAACTTGATTGAAATATGATCTTTCTATTTATCTATTAATAAATGGCAATCTCTAAGGAAAATTATAGAGATAAAAATATATAACATATTGCTATGAAAATTTTTGTATAGTAGTATAGCACTAATATGAATTTAGGAAAATTATATAATCTGTTGTTTGACACTTTTCTATAGGGTTAACTATTTTTGCTAAAATAACCCTTGCTAGCTTGTCATTTTTGCATAGGATGTTATACATATCCAAATGGTATGAAATTTTCACAGTAGCCTATTGTGAGCACTAGGAAGCTACTGTAATTTTATGAGAATTTATTGTGATATTTGGTATGTGTTTGTTATTTCCCTAATTATCTAATTAAATTAGTAAAGGCATTTAAATAAATAGATTGTGCTTGACCATGATGTTTTCTTAGGTGCTTGTGATACATATGAACTATTGATGTTGATAGTAAGGCTTAGCATCAATTGGTTGTATGCAACTAATTAATTATCGCTTTATAATTCAAATAAAGGGCTGCATGTATAGTTTTGGTTGAATGGATGATTTCATGTTGATAATGGCTTTTTATGTAAAACTTGTTAATAAGAAAGTTGTAGATAACTTACTAATATACCTTGTGTTAAATTTTTAGGGTCATAGGCCTTAGGGTTTAAGAGTTTTGGCTATTAGAAGTTTGCTGACCTAATTGTTTGTTCTCTCGACAGATTTGTTTGATGGGTTTGACCTAGATAACTGTTGAATCACCTTAAGAGTATTAAAAGAAAGTTGTAGACAATTTCATAAGCTTTCCTCCACAACCATATGATTTTGATGTATATAAATCCATTTATGGTTAAAATAAGTAGCTGCTGTTTGGTAGTTCGGTAAATGAATTGCAGAAGTGTTTGCTTAACTAATAGAGAAAAGATATGCACCTACTCAGTAGAATAGGATGCACTTGTTATTACCTTAATACCATGCTGTGGAAAATACTTGTGATGATGCATTCATCACGTTTTATCATACTATACGTGTCAGCATATATGCATTCGCGATATTTTATTCCATGATCATGCATATAGGATCGACCGAGGAGATAACGTTGTTGGAATTCAACGAAGAAGAGGAAGGGGATTAGCAGGAGACTCCTCAAGTCGTAGCTCCCAAAGAAGAGGAGTAGACTCCAGAAGAGCTCCCTGAGTGCCCAGATCACCGCCCCACCTCTTTTCTCAAAGGCAAGCCCTAGAGCATTCTAATTCTCCCAGTGTTTTACAAAATACTACTTGAGTCCTTTATGTTTGATGCATTAGGATATAAGAGTTGGTTGGAAACACTTGATGCATGAAACTACCTTGTCTAGATACATGTACCTTTAACCCTGTGTAGGTCCAAGATCGAATATATGCTAAGCCATGCTTAGACCGGTAGAAGTCGGGTGATTTCCTATCACCTGCGAGATATAAGAGGATACCAAAGTATGGTTGGCTATATTTGCTATCATGGAAATAACCATGTGTTAATAATGAATGGAGACCGGGCGGGATGTCGATAGAGAAGCAACAAGACATGGAGGTCTTGGGTGTGGATATATCCCTATCTATGTCGGTTAAGGACTGTACCGTTATTGGACCTTTTGACAAGATTGAACGCATGCCTATCACTTAGCTGGTCAGACAACTCATTCCAACCGCAAAGCCGAGTAGCTCAACTCAGACCGGACCCCACTCTATAAGAGTGCGCACTCTGGATGGTAGTAAGGATGTGCGGGGAGCCAGCCATGAGCCCAAGGGCAGGATAGTCCTGATCGTCCTGGCAGCTGGTTGTCCCCAATTGTGCGGCGCTGGGTGAACCCACGAAATGTGTACCTGAGTTATACCAAAGGTGACCTAAGGCTACCATGGCTGGTAGACCTAGGTTTGTGTTAGGAATAAATTCCCAGCTGGTTGAAATCGATTCGAATCGCCGTCTCTCCTGGATAGTGATTAACTTGGCTAGCCTCAACCTCGTAGTAATTGTATTATGGAATGTGATGGTTCGGATAAAAATGAAAATACTATATCGGCTATGGTTACTATTGTGTGCTCTTAAAAATGATATACCACATGTTTGACATAGGATAGTTGCTAATCTAGAGATGAATAGCTATAATTAACTTGATGATCGAAGTATAATTGTATAATTAAGTTAATCGCCTTTTTATGCAAAATGTTGTCAAGCTACCTCCACTTATAAAGCCTTGCATAATCCTTAGAGTCAATTTATTTCTGGTTTATGACGGGTAAGTCTAGCTGAGTACCTTCTCGTACTTAGGGTTTCATTCCCATTGTTGCAGATGGTACCGTCTATCACGGCTATTGCAAGAATTACTTCTATCCCGCCGTGGATGAGGAGTGAGCCTTGGGTAGGCATCTTTAATAATCCTTCTATATGTTTTTGTGGATGGTGATCATGTGTTGGCACTGTATTTGAACTATGTTGGCAAATGCTACTTTCAAACTTTAATTTACTTCCGCTACTATCTATCGAACTTGGTTTGTAATAACTCTATTTCATACTCTGATGAATGATCTGTACCTATGAACTTTATGGAACATGTGACATGTATATTGAATCATGTACGATCTTAGTTGTATGTGGATCGTTTATCGAGACCCGTCGTGATACTCGATGGACTACCGGGTTTATATGGGCTCAAGTATGACAGTGTGACCGCTTGTGGACTACTATTGTACTTGTGGTCTTATAAATTGGTCGGTTCTGTGATAGCTGGCATCAGAGCAAGATTCAATATTAATTACCACATGTGTATTTAAAAAAATGTTTTTGTTTTCTAAAACCAGTTTCTAGCTACTAATAGCTATATAAATAGGTAATTGAAACCTAGAGTTGAAATCTAAAGTGTGCCAGTGATCACTATCTTTATGCCTAGTTAAGGACTCTTAGGTGGCTATTTAAGTACTAAAATAGGGGTTTATACTTTCGTCGTCCATACGGCGTGCTATTTGTATGGATGCCATTCACTTGAGTGGTAATGTATGGATCAAATGCCTCTATGCCAAGGTAAGAAGGTAAGTTGATGAGTGGCATGACCACAAGATGTGAGTGTGCGGTCGGGGAGAGCTAGCTTTGGTACGACTATGTATGCATGCTTGCATGTGTGTATGGTGCGTATTTAATTGTGGGTAATAAATTGTCATCGGGTAGTTTTGATACGGAAGTATATGTATGGGTATACATATACGGAAGTATTTAGTTGCAACCTAGAGCATAGATTTACATTCTGCATATATAATTGTGGGTTGGACTGAAATGAAACTCTTATGCAGGTACACTAACAACGAAACGTGTAGCCTGAGTAGCTACGCTATATATGAGGGAACATATGTATGCCACCGTGTATGTCGTTAGAAATATTTTTTTCCTAAGGAACGTGCATGCATCATGAGAAATAATTATTTAATACTTGCATTGTTCCTCCCCTTATAGATTTCTTACTCGGTTATATAACTCTTATCCATTATGACTTTGTCTCCCGAGAGTTGCACATGTTGTTGGTACAGATGGCAGCACCGGCTGGAAGTGAGAGTTTCCTGTTGATGTTTGGAACTCCTGCTCTACTTTGGAGGGTCTTGCACTATGTGGGGTATTATGAACCGCCCCTCTATCACTAGAATGAAGTATACCTAGAGGGACAGCCATGGTATGAAGTGCGGCTAACCATACCAGCTCATACTCAAGCACCCTTCTGACAGGAATGGAAGGCGGAATCTGAAGGAAGAACTCCTTGGGAGGCTGCCCAAGTAGTAGCCTTTGAGGTACTAAGTCAGATCTGTCAGCAGCATGGGGATGAACTTATCGGTAGTGCCACTAGTGTTTTTCCTCGAGTGGATCCGTCCACAACAATATGGGCACAACACAACCACAATGCATTGATTTGAGATCGGAATGAGCGGGCAGACAGTTCTAGTCCTGCCATGAGCGCCATGTTTGCAATAATGCAGATGTTCTACACTCGACAGGACACCAGGGATTTCTAGTAGGAATCCTATACCACTTGCATGGATAAGCTCATGAGGGCCGAAGCCACACAATGTAAGCTCAAGAAGCATGCGCATAAGCACAAAAGGCAGCAAGTGAGGCTCGATGGGAAACCGATCAAGCCTATGTAGCTTTGGGAAATCTCCACACCCAAATGGAGCAAGTGGATCAACAGAGAGCTACCGTCTAAGAGGCAAGAGCTGATGATCAAGCAATGTTAGCAGGACTGCGAGAGCAGCTGGAGGCCACCCGTGCCGAGGCATTTACAGCTACGCGCTAGCAATCAAAACCTAGCCAACAACCGTGCTGCTTTAGCAGAAGCAGAACGAGATAGGACCCGCGCCGTGAGCACCATGTAGGACCATGCTGAGAGGTATTTGCGTCAGCAGCTTGCACAGGCCCAGCATGTAGTGATGGATCTTCAGCATGAGGTGTATTATTTGAACAACCAACTGCACCCGATCCTTGATGAGGAAGACGAAGATCCAGAGATGTTAGTGGAAGATGACGGCTGGGATGAGGAAGATGTGGAGCCAGAGAACGAGGATGATCCTATCTCTGACCTCAACAACGATCATAATGAAGATTAGATTCGCCTAGGGACTAGTTAAAATGCGAGATGTATCCTCGCTATTATGTAATGGACTTGTAGTTGAAGTTGGTAAATTCGGTTGGACTTTCATGTAATATTGGTACCTTGCATGCTATTTCACGTTAGATTGAACTTTAATGCAATTCCAGTTTTGTCTTACTGGTGATATGATTTGTATGTTAATGCACTGCGAGCCCGATAAGTGATCAAATTGGTGATGTCATGTTGCGAGAATGAATTATTATGCCTCTATTTTATTGTATGAATTTAAGATTCTCTCCAGTAATTTCAGTTTGTCATGATTATACAATTCATCTACAATCTCTTGACATCATCCAATAATCACTTATTGTTGCAACTTTGCAGATGACTCACACTCGTGCTAGAGCAGGCAGTAGCCATGAGGGCAATGACGGTGACTTATCACCACCGCCACCACCGTCTGCTCATGAGTTCTTTGCACAATTTCTGGGAAGTCAGAGAACTATGGAGGAAACCCTGTGCCTCATTGCGTAGAACACGACTCACGCTCGCCAATAGCAATAGGGCCTTGAGCCAAACCAGTACAACAACTTCAAGGATTTTCTGGATACCAAGCCTCCTATCTTCAAGGTGGCCGAGGAACCGCTCCAGGCGAATGAGTGGCTCAACACTATTGAGCAAAAGTTCCGTCTGCTGAGGGTCACCGAGCACCAGAAGGCAGAATATGCGTCCCATCAGTTGTAGGGACCGGCTGGGATTTGGGGGACCCATTTCCTATCCTCGCTACCTGCCAATGCACAGGTCACATGGGAGCAGTTCAAGTTATCCTTTAGGGGACATCACATTCCCCCAGGGCTGATGCGCATGAAGGCAGCGGAGTTCATGCGGCTCACACAAGGGACGAAGACCCTTACTGAATATATGCATGCTTTCAACAATCTGTCCCGTTATGCCCTGGGTTTTGTTGACACGAAAGAAAAGATGATCGAAAGCTTCAAGAGAGGTCTTGGCACTAAGCTGATGAAGACTATGGCCAACTCCAAGTGCACTACTTACAATGAGTTCATCAGTGATGCATTGACTCAAGAGAACCACAATAATCTGCATGTGGCAGCAAAGAGCCGCAAGATGGCAGCTGAGGCAGGTGCCTTAGGGTCTTCACAGTCCAGAGCTCCAGTGGCAGCTAGGCCACAATTTTGACCACCCGCGCCCAAGTTCAGGCCTCCTCCACCAAAAACTCAGACCAACCGACCTCAGAAGGTGTTCCATAAGGCGTTCACCATTGCCTTACCCAAGGGGAATGGAGGGCAAGGAAGCTCCACAGGACCCAAGAGCAATCAACCCTGCTTCAACTGTAATCAGTTGGGCCATTGGTCCAAAGAGTGCCCCCATCCTAAGAAGAACAGCAATTAGAACTAGGGAAATCAGAGGTAGGTGAATCCTAAGGCACATCCTGGATACGTGCATTATACTGCTATTGAAGAGGTTCCTGCGGGAGAAGTTGTCACTACTGGTATGTTTCTTGTTAACAAGCATCCCGCCATTGTTTTATTTGATTCGGGAGCTTCTGATTTATTTATGAGCCAAGCATTTGCATCTAGACATGACCAGAAAGTAATTGAGGTAAGCAAGGGTGGTTATAGTATAAATTCAGCTGGGGCTACTATCTGTACAAATAAGATAGTTAGAAATGTGCTCATCTCTATACAAGGGAGGGAGTATACGATGGATCTGATAGTATTGCCCGGATTATCCATAAGTGTAATCTTAGACATGAATTGGATGAGAGATCATGGTGTTCTCATTGACACTAGCACTAGTACAATTATGTTGAGAGAACCAAAGGGAGGTAATGCTTTCCTAGTACCACTTTCCCAGAATTTTGAACTCTAGAACTTGTCTTGTGCTATCCAAGCTACTACCCTGTGTGATATCCCAGTGGTTTGTGAGTTTCCTGATGTATTCCTAGATGAGTTATTAGGTTTACCACCTGATAGGGATGTGGAATTTAAGATTGAGTTAGTGCTAGGTACGGCACCTATCTCAAGGAGACCCTATAGGATGCCACCAAATGAGCTAGCTGAACTTAAAATTCAGTTACAAGAACTGTTGGACAAAGGTCTTATTCAACCTAGTTCATCTCCATGGGGATGTCTAGCTTTGTTTGTGAAGAAGGACAAGTCCTTGAGAATGTGTGTGGATTATAGGCCACTAAATGCTGTGACCATAAAAAACAAGTATCCATTGCCTCGTATAGATATTTTGTTCGATCAGTTGGCAAAAGCAAAGGTATTCTCCAAGATGGACTTGAGGTCAGGCTATCATCAGATAAAGATCAGGCCAGAGGATATACCTAAAACAGCTTTCTCCACTAGGTACGACTTGTATGAGTATTTGGTCATGTCTTTCGGACTGACGAATGCTCCTGCCTACTTCATGTACTTGATGAATTCGGTATTCATGCCCAAGCTCGACAAGTTCGTGGTTATGTTTATCGATGATATCTTGATTTATTCAGAGAATGAGGTAGATCATGCAGAGCATATGAGAATTGTTCTATCCAGATTGAGGGAACATAAGTTGTATGCAAAGTTTAGCAAGTGTGAATTTTGGTTGAGCAAAGTACCTTTCTTGGGTCACATCTTATCGAGAGATGGAATTTCTGTAGACCCATCTAAAGTACAAAAGGTCATGGATTGGAAGGCCTCGACTTCGGTTCATGAAGTTTGGAGTTTTCTAGGGTTAGCAGGT
The DNA here is from genome assembly GCA_904845875.1 of Miscanthus lutarioriparius. NCBI lineage: Eukaryota > Viridiplantae > Streptophyta > Magnoliopsida > Poales > Poaceae > Miscanthus > Miscanthus lutarioriparius. The sequence goes on along the minus strand of CAJGYO010000018.1, from coordinate 46,231,099 downwards.
TACTATCGTCGTTTCATTCTGGATTTCTCAAAGATAGCTAAACCCATGACTAGTCTACTTTAGAAAGATGAGAAGTTCAGTTGGACACCAGAGTGTGAAGCAGCCTTTCACACCCTAAGGACTCTGTTAACTACAGCTCCTGTGTTAGCACAACCCGACATTGAAAAGCCTTTTGATGTGTTCTTTGATGCATTGGGTATATGTTTAGGGTGTGTGCTCATGCAAGAAGGAACCAGGATTGCCTATGCTTCTCGGCAGTTGAGAAAACATGAAGTCAACTACCCTACGCATGATTTAGAGCTTGCAGCAGTGGTTCATGCATTAAAGATATGGAGACATTATTTGTTGGGCAATGTATGTCATATATATACTGAGCACAAAAGTCTCAAATATATCTTCACTCAACTTGAGCTGAACATGAGACAGCGAAGATGGTTAGAGCTGATTAAAGACTACAATTTAGAAGTGCAGTACCATCCAGGGAAAGCCAATGTTGTAGCAGATGCACTTAGTCAGAAATCTCATTGCAACACTTTAGAAGCATTGTTGGAAGATGAATTTAATTTGTTACATCCTGTTGTGCTGCACAATATCACTATCAGTTGTTCACTAGAGAGCAAAATCATAGAACTGCAGAAAACAGATGTAGGTATATTTCATATCAAGAGAAAGATGCAAGAGCAAGAAACCAATCATTTCAGATTAGATGAAAGAGGTGTGCTATGGTTTGAGGACCGACTTGTGGTGCCCAAAGACCGTGAGCTTAGAAATCAAATTTTAGACGAAGCTCATTCGTCCAAGTTGTCTATCCACCCGGGTAGTAGCAAGATGTATCAAGATTTGAAAACCCATTTTTGGTGGACCAAGATGAAGAAAGAGATCGCCGCCTATGTCGCTAGGTGTGATAATTGCAGTAGAGTAAAAGCCGTTCATTTGAAATCTATCGGGTTACTTCAGCCTTTGCCTATTCCAGGATGGAAATGGGAAGAAATAAGTATGGATTTTATTACAGGCCTTTCAGTGACACAACAAGATCACGATTCCATATGGGTCATTGTAGATCGTCTCACCAAGTCAGCACATTTCATGCCGGTTAAAACAACAGACCGCGTAGTGAAATACGCCGAACTGTATGTTTCTCAGATTGTGAGACTACATGGGATACCAAGGACTATAATCTCAGATCGAGGACCGTAGTTTATAGCTCATTTCTGGGAACACTTGCACCAGCCTTTGGGGACTAAACTAATCAGAAGTTCAGCATACCATCCACAAACTTTCGAACAGACTGAGCGAGTGAACAAAATCCTAGAAGATTTGCTGAGAGCTTGTGTTATATCTTCCATGGGTTCATGGGAGAAATGGCTACCTTTAGAAGAGTTCTCCTATAACAACAGTTATCAAGCAAGCATCAAGATGGCTCCGTTTGAAGCCTTGTACGGTAGAAAATGTAGAACTCCGTTGAATTGGATTGAGCCCAGTGAAAGAAGATACTTTGGCATTGACTTTGTCACTGAAGCTGAAGAGGAAGTGCGCATTATCCAACAGCATATGAAAGCATCTCAATCAAGACAAAAGAGTTATGCTGATAAAAGAAGAAGACCACTGGCTTTTGAAGTGGGAGACTATATATATTTGAAAGTGTCACCCATGAAAGGAGTACAAAGATTTAGAGTGAAAAGGAAGCTTGCGCCTAGATTTGTAGGGCCATACAAGATTACTGAATGAAAGGGGAATGTCGCTTACAAGTTACAACTTCCCCTAGAGATGAGTGCCATATTCGATGTCTTCCATGTTTCTCAGTTGAAGAGATGTGTTCGTATACCTAAGGAAGCCATCGCACCCACCAACATTGAGCTCCAATCGGATTTGACCTATGAAGAAAAACCAATCCGAGTATTAGAAGAGATGGAAAGAGTAACCCAGAGTAAGGTCATTAAGTTCTACAAGGTGGTGTGGAATAACCATAGTGAACAAGACGCCACGTGGGAATGGGAGGATTACTTACGTGAGGTTTATCCTGCCTTTTTCAAAGAATGGTAGGTCTTACAAATCTCAAGACGAGATTTCTATAAGGGGGAGGGGCTATAACACCCTAGGTGTTAGGCTTGCATAATTTGACTTGCATTGCATGAGCATAAGCATCAAGCATTCATATATAAGCTTTTAAATGTGAAACATATGAAACATGCTTTGTTATTTTATGTTTCCTTATATGTATGCATGTGATCATGTGTGAATAAGTGTAAGTGGTTGATGTTGGTCACTAAAACACCCTAGCTACACTTAGGATGACTAGTGGAACAATGTTCATGTAGATCACTTTATCTAATTAAGCTCCTAAGTGATGATATGCTTGTTGACCTAGGAAGTTTTGTGTAACTAATATATAAAATGCTTGTGTGACCTTAGGAATACCTTAACCTTGTTTAAAATGTCATTATGAACAACTTTGGTATTTATGACTAGGGCTAGTTTGGTCACTCAGTCATAGTTCTAGTGTAAGCCATCATTTGAAAGTAGTATGTTTGACCTAGTTTGAACTATGTCATAGAGACTTTGCATGGATGTGCTCACTAAAGCAAAGTTGTAGTATTTGAGTAGAGAAACAACTTTTATATTTGGGTCATAGGCTATTTTAGCTCCTAACATGCTTGAAATTAGCTCATAAAAATCAGTAAAACTCAAGTTTTCAACACTTAGAATTTTTCTAAGTCCTAGCACGTTTACAGTTTCGCTGAGCTGACTTTGAGATGATTTTACTCCTTATTCCTTGAGAATTAGACTTTGTTATTTTAAGATACGTTGTAGATGGTATATAGGGCTATGAGTTTGGTTAAGGAAGATTTCACTTATGAGCCATAGATTAGGAGTTACGGAGGGAGGAAGTTTAGGTTTTAGGCGCATTTTCGAGGTAGTATTAGCAACTCTTTTAGTTTTTTTTGAATCTGCTGAGTGGCCGACCAGCTCAGCTTGCGTGCACCACGTGGAAGAAGTGCATCGGCGCTGCCCCCACCCGCCATGTTGGGTCGCAGTGAATAACCGAGCGCCGTGCCTGCTGTCTTCCACTCCATTCACTTGCTTGCTTCTCCTTGCTTGTTCTTCTTTCTCCGCCTTGAACGGCTACTGAATAGAGCAGCGCCGCTGCCGTGAATCCATCGCCGCAGCAGTGCCTCCATCTTTCTCCTCCCACCAACAGCACCACCACGGCCTCGCTGCGTTCCTGACCAAGCTGCACCTTCCCTTGACAGTAGTTAAGCCGAGCGAGTCCACAGCTCCGCGTGTTTGCCATTGTTGCCGCCATGTGCGAGCTCGTACACGACCATACTTCCCTGAGCTCTAACCGCTCTTCCTCTCCATGGCTCTGTGTCCGACTCGAGCCGTAGATGCTCCCACGGTGGGCCATTAGGGCTGAGCTACCGTTAGTTCGCCAGAACCGACAAGCTCGCTGCCACGGACCATACAGCCATGCCACCGAGCCACTCTCTCCACCGCCGTGTGCATAGAAGTTGCGAAAATCGATTGCTAACCTATCCCGATAGATGCGTCTCAACGAGAGGAGTCCGTTGGTGGTGGTCGCGTCGCCGGAAAGTTCACCGCCGGCGAGCTACGACCGATCAAAGCGCAGCCCCTGCTTCTGTCCATATGACATGTGGCGTCACTTGACCCAGGGGCCCAGCCGTCAGCCCCCTTGGGTGCAGTAGGCTGTGTACGCGTAGCATATGTTAGGGTTTGATCGTTTTTGTTTTAATCTTTTTCCACATTTTGTGAGGATCTTGTAAATTCAATATCTAGAGCTACAGAGGTCCGATTTGAGTGGTATTTTATAAAAATATGAGATGTACAATTTATAGTATTTTTATTGGTGATTAAAATGTATTTAGATAAATGCTTTTTGAATGTTTACAATCTTGTAAATTGTATATCTTGAGCTAGAAACGTGATAAAATTGTGATTCCAATTTTGTTAGTCTTGTGTTGATATGCTCTAGCTAGAAAAAATATTAAGCTTGCAATAAACTTGATTGAAATATCATCTTTCTACTTATCTATTAATAAATGACAATCTCTAAGGAAAATTATAGAGATAAAAATATATAACATATTGCTATGCAAATTTTTGTATAGTAGTATAGCACTAATATGAAGCTAGAAAAATTATATAATCTGTTGTTTGACACTTTTCTATAGGGTTAACTATTTTTGCTAAAATAACCCTTGCTATCTTGTCATTTTTGCATAGGATGTTATACATGTCCAAATGGTATGAAATTTTCACAATAGCCTATTGTGAGCATTAGGAAGCTATTGTAATTTTATGAGAATTTATTGTGATATTTGGTATGTGTTTGTTATTTCCCCTAATTATCTAATTAAATTAGTAAAGGCATTTAAATAAATAGATTGTGCTTGACCATGATGTTTTCTAAGGTGCTTGTGATACATATGAACTATTGATGTTGATAGTAAGGGTTAGAATCAATTGGCTGTATGCAACTAATTAATTGTCGCTTTATAATTCAAATAAAGGGCTACATATATAGTTTCGGTCGAATGGATGATTTCATGTTGATAATGGATTTTTCTGTAAAACTTGTTAATAACAAAGTTGTAGATAACTTACTAATCTACCTTGTGTTAAATTTTTAGGGTCATTGGCCTTAGTGTTTAAGAGTTTTGGCTCTTAGAAGTTTGCTGCCCTAATTGTTTGTTCTTTGGACAGATTTGTTTGATGGGTTTGACCTAGATAACTGTTGAATCACCTTAAGAGTATTAAAAGAAAGTTGTAGACAATTTCATAAGCTTTCTAGAATGTCCACAACCATATGATTTCGACATATATAAAGTCAGTTATGGTTAAAACAAGTAGCTGCTGTTTGGTAGTTCGGTAAATGAATTGCAGAAGTGTTTGCTTAAGTAATAGAGAAAAGATATGCACCTACTCAGTAGAATAGGATGCACTTGTTATTACCTTAATACCATGCTGTGGAAAATACGTGTGATGATGCATTCATCATGTTTTATCATACTATACGTGTCAGCATATATGCATTCGCGATATCTTATTCCATGATCATGCCTATAGGATCGACTGCGGAGATAACGTTGCTGGAATTCAATGAAGAAGAGGAAGGTAATCAGCAGGAAACTCCTCAAGCCATAGCTCCCAAAGAAGAGGAGCAGACTCTAGAAGGGCTCCCTGAGTGCCTAGATCACTGCCCCACCTCTTTTCTCAAAGGCAAACCCCGGAGCATTCTAAATCTCCTAGTGTTTTACAAAATACTACTTGAGTCCTTTATGTTTGATGCATTAGGTTATAAGAGTTGGTTGGAAACACTTGATGCATGGAACTACCTTGTCTAGATACATGTACCTTTAACCCTGTGTAGGTCTAGGATCAAATATATGCTTAGCCATGCTTAGACCGGTAGAAGTCGGGTGATTTCCTGTCACCTGCGAGATATAGGTGGATACCAAAGCACGGTTGGCTATATTTGCTATCGTGGAAATAACCATGTGTTAACAATGAATGGAGACTAGGCGGGATGTCGATAGAGAAGCAACAAGACATGGAGGTCTTGGGTGTGGATCTATCCCCGTCTATGTCGGTTAAGGACCGTACCATTGTTGGACCTTTTGATAAGATTGAACGCATGCCTATCACTTAGCTGGCCGGATAACTCGTTCTGACCGTGAAGCTGAGTAGCTCAACTCAAGCTAGACCCCACTCTATAAGAGTGTGCACTCTAGATGGTAGTAAGGATGTGCGGGAAGCCAGCCATGAGCCCAAGGGTAGGGTAGTCCTGATCGTCCTAGCAGCTGGTTGTCCCTGATTGTGCGGCGCTGGGCGAACCCGCAAAATATGTACCTGAGTTGTACCAAAGGTGACCTAAGGCTACTGTGGCTAGTAGACCTAGGTTTGTGTTAGGAATAAATTCCTAGGTAGTTGAAATCGATTCGAATCGCCGTCTCTCCCGGATAGTGAGAAACTTGGCTAGCTCCAACCTTGTAGTAATTGTATTATGGAATGTGATGGTTCGGATAAAAATGGAATTACTATACCATCTATGGTTACTATTGTATGCTCTTAAAATGATATACCACATGTTTGGCACAGGATAGTTACTAATCTAGAGATGAATAGCTATAATTAACTTGATGACCGAAGTATAATTGTATAATTAAGTTAATCGCCTTTTTATGCAAAATGTTGTCAAGCTACCTCCACTTATAAAGCCTTGCATAATCCTTGGAGTCAATTTATTTTAGGTTTATGATGGGTAAGTCTAGCTGAGTACCTTCTCATACTCAGGGTTTCATTCCCATTATTGCAGATGGTACCGTCTATCACGGCTATTGCAAGAATTGCTTCTATCCCACCGTGGATGAGGAGTGAGCCTTGGGCAGGCATCTTTAATAATCCTTCTATATGCTTTTGTGGATGGTGATCATATGTTGGCACTGTATTTGAACTATGTTGGCAAATGCTACTTTCGAACTTTAATTTGCTTCCGCTACTATCTATCGAACTTGGTTTGTAATAACTCTATTTCGTACTCTGATGAATGATCTGTACCTGTGAACTTTATGTAACATGTGACATGTAATTTGAATCATGTACGATCTTGGTTGTATGTGGATCGTTTATCGAGAGCTGTCGTGGTACTCGATGGACTACTGGGTTTATATGGGCTCAAGTATGATAGTGCGACCGCTTGCGTGCTGCCTTTGTACTTGTGCTCTTATAAATTGATCGGTTCTACGATAGCAGCCTTTGGATCAAGGTGGCCAACAAGTCTCCGTTCTTCCACATCGACCTCCCTTCCAATGTCCCAAATTGGATGAAGAAGTGGTTTTATGTTTATGACTGCTCTGCTTTAGCCTTTTCCCACAAGCTTCCCTTCCTCTGCTCGTTCCTGAATCCAAGTTGGAAAAAGCGGATGAACTCGAGAGTGACTTGTAGGATTATCACTAGAGAAGAGGGGTTACTGGTCAAGCTTGCCTGGCGGCCTTCTTTCGGAGGTGGATCCAGCCCCTGAGGGAACGGGTGTCCCTGATGTGCGACTCTCTCAACGCCGTGAGTCCATCGGGAGAACCCATCGAGCCGATGGCCACACTACAGGTGCTCGTTGTAACCAACAAAGTGCTAGGTTCGAAATCCCAGCTTATAGGCAAATACTGTCTGGTGGAGCCACTGAGTTCAAAGCCGAGAGACGATGAGAACTCGGTAAGGTGCCATTTGTTGATGATCAATTGGTAGCTTGTGCCGATTTTGCATAATCTTATTCTGCTATGCAGGCTCATTAGAAGTACCACGCTAGGGCCCCTTTAGATAGGTTCCAGGGGAGGGGGATTAATCATGTGGAGGCATCCACCAGTAATGGTGAGATGTCTACACTTTGGGAGGAATTGAGTGCCATTGTCCCCATGCCTCGCCCGAGCCATACCGATCATGGTGCATTGGGTTTGGGCATGCAGACGAGGAGACGCAGGGCTGCAGTGGAGTTTGTGGGCACCACTAAGGGGCAAGCAGCCCCCGAGGGGAAGAAGAAGAGGCAACACCGATCGTAGGCATCCGTGGTGCCAGGTACGTTGGATGACCTTAGCCAGTTATGACCTTGGTGTGTGTTCATTTTGGCTTACCATGAGTTATTCGCAGTGCCAATGGCTCTAGGGTCATCTAGGCTTGCCGATGACAAGCCGTCAGCTAGAACTGCCTTGGTCATTGACAACTTTGGCTCAAAGGTGGAGTATGTCCCCTTCGAGCAAGGTTTTGGGACCTCGCACAGGCGGTTGAAGAAGCCTGCATTGCTGGATGTTCCTAGTGATGAGAACATGTGAGTTTTGTTCTTTTATTTCTGAAAGGATCAAGATGCCCAAGAGGGGGGGGGTGAATTAGGCTAATTCTAATTTTTTTTGCAATAATTAAGCCCTACACTTAGCCCATTTCACCCCTTGTGTCTAGAATGTGTTTCTATTATTCTACCGTACAAAAGTTTTGCACCCTAGGTTTCAATCCTACTCTAGGATGGCAATTCTATGAATGTAAAGACATGAAATGAATTGCTCAAATGTAAATGCTCAAAATAAAGAGAGGGAAAGGAACATGGTGATGTTTTCCTGAGGTATTGGAGAGTCGCCACTCTCCACTAGTCCTCGTTGGAGCACCCGCGCAAGGGTGTAGCTCCCCTTGATCCATGCAAGGATCAAGTGCTCTCTACGGGCTGATTATTTGACACTCCGTCATGGTGAATCACCCACAACCGTTCACAACATGACTTGGGTCATCCACAAGCTCCGTCGGATGATCACCAAGCTCCCAACCACCACCGAGCCATCTAGGTGATGGTGATCACCAAGAGTAACAAGCACAAACTCTCACTTGACCAAGACAAGCCTAATGAGAAAGGTGGATGCACACTTGCTACTCCCTATGCACTAGTGAGGTCCTTAATCTTAGATTATCAACTTCCAATCACCACACTAGGCTCTTGCTCTCCCTTGCACTCCAAAGGCGTTTCACAGCTAAACAATTGGGCAAGAGACCTCCCATGAATGAGTGGGATAAGTATTTATACCCCCTCATTCAAAACATAATGGTTGGAGGCCAACTCAGCAAGTTTTGGGGTGATCGGACGTGCCGGTCAGGGTGACCGAACGCTCCAGTCAATAGTACACATCACTGTGTCAAAGAGAGCTATTAGCTCTGACCGGACTTTGACCTGTGTCCGATCATCACCCACCGGACACGTCCGGTCAGCAAAATGCCCCTATGGATGCTCTCTGATGTTGATCGGACACAGGCACCCTAGCGTCCGGTCAGTACATGACTATAGCTGCTGATCAAATGAACTGACCGGACTCTTCAAGATGCGTCCGGTCACAACCAAACCAATGTCCGGTCAGTTATTTGACCCTCCATTCACTTCCAAATCGAAATCCTTCGAGAATGAAGTTGACTTCTATCGATCTTAGGGCTATTCCTGAGCTACCTAGTGCTAAGTTTGACACGTGTGCACCACACCTAATCCATTAGACTCACCTAGGTCAAGCTACTAGTCCATAACCCCTTAATAGTATGGCCAAAGGAAAAACAAAGTCCTAAACTACTCTAAGTGTCTCTCTAACGCCAAACAACACTTAGAACTAGTCCATCCTTAACCTTGTCATCCATCATTTGAAAATGAAAATGATTTCCATTGACAGGGGCATGACAACCATGATTGCCCAATCAATTTCCATTACCATGACCTAACTCAAATTGCCTCTGCAAAACACACGTTAGTCATAGTAATCTCGTGTCGTCATTAATCACTAAAACCCAACTAGGGGCCTAGATGCTTTCAATCTCCCCCTTTTTGGTGATTGATGACAACACAACCTCGAGTATGTAATAGAGGTGAGTGAGGTTTTCAACATGCTTGGTTCATATAAGCATTTGATAATAAGAACAAGGGAGTTAGGCATGCTTGTATGACCCAAGCCAACATGGTGTGCTCAAAAGATATGAATTAAGCATGAGTACATGAAGTAAAGCTCATTTGAAATGGAGTAAAACGTGGAAGCACAACAAATGAACATAACCAATGACATGACACACACACACACATATATATATATATATATCAATGTAGAGAGAGCACATATGTCACATAAGTCTCACCATCACATGTATATAATACAATGCATGAAAGTAAACGTGAATGCACGAAGTATCACACACAAAAGACCAAAAGAAATGAATTGAGACCATCTCACACGCTCCCCCTAGATCTAACATACTCGCTCATCTCACATGCTCCCCCTAGATCTAACATACTCACTCCCTTTCCCCCTTTGGCGACAAGCACCAAAACCTAAGGGTCAGACGACGGGACAGGAGCAGTCGAGTCGGGCGTTGAGGTGCGATGAGGGATCTAGAACTGAGCTGCATCACCCTCTGACCCTGAGCTCTGAGCGGTCTAACCCTCTATCACTAGAAGTGAAGGTGAAGCAGTCTAGGTCTGCTCAGTAACTAGCATGGCCTGTGACTCTAGAGGTCACTGTAGGAAGTGGAGCCACATCTACCGCTAGTGCTGAAGCCTCAAGTGTAGGAGTGACTGTCTAAGGTGGCTCAGATGATGCAACAGATGACGAAATCGTCTCGGTAGTCCCGATAACTGGAGCAGCTATGGTAGGGACAGGGACTCGAAACACTAGAGGTGTAGGCTACCCTATAAGCTCACTAAAGGTAGCGCCGAGACTCCTGGAGACTAGGGTGTCTGTCACTAACGACGAAGAAGTTTGAGTCGGAGTGAAACCCATAACAATAGGAGTAAAGTACGGACCCTGAGCTATCCCTGGTGAAGCAAACCACTGAGACACCTGCTCTGTAGGTGAGGCAAACTGAGGAGCTGGCTGTCTCTGACTCGGAAGCCCACTGGGCTGTACAACTAGAGTCACTGGAGTGATGGTGGTAGGCTGGCCTATCTGAAGTGTAGACTGCTGAGGAGCAACCCCAATAGCAGTGAATACATGCTGCATGAAGCCGAGTAACTGCTACGAAATCATAAGCTGCTGCTGCTGCATGGCCTACTGCTACCGCTGAAACTCATCCTGTCGTGCCTAAACCTAAGCAAGTGCAGCTGCGGTCTTCTGTGCCTGGCATGCCTGGTCCTGTCTCATCCGCTCAAGTATAGCTAGAAGTGCTGGGTCAGTCTACAGTGGCTGTGGTGGAGCTGAGCTAGAGCCACTGGCCTCTCTGTCATGTGGTCGAGGAGCCATCTATGGAATCGGTTGATAGTCATCATCTGAGCTGCCAGTAGGGTCATTCTCGACCACATCTTCCTGCTAGGCATCTAGCTCCTCCTCCTCTGTCTCTATAATGCCCCGATGATCTCATCTTGCTGAGCTGCTGTCTCTGGTACCTCTGGGTGATGGCTCGGTTGGCGAGGTTTCCTCGCATGATTGTGATGTAGAATCTGGCTCGTGTCATACTATGGAACTTAGTGGTAGCACCTGTCCACTCTACCATTGTCTCTAGGGACTTGTGTGGAACTGCCTTTCAGAGTAGGAAAGTGATCCAATGAGCATAAGGCAGCTGATGGTGACCTCTAAAGCCCTCACTAGTGTGTCCTTCATCTCTGAAAGCACCACATCCCAAATATCAATGATAGTCTGAGACATCAGGTAATGCACTAGCCACAGCAAAATTCAAGTCTGGCCCTCATGGTAGACCATCCTTGGGGCAGAGTCCTCATAATAGCATCAAGGAGCCGAGCTATAGGTGTAAGGTCACGTGGTGTCCTACTCGACCCCTCACCAAATAGCTCTATGAAGCATGGTCTGACAAGATCTGTAGGTGGCACAAGTCCACCGTGAGGGCGTCTCGGAGGCTCTGTCTGTCCATAGCATACCTCGTGAAGACGAATAGGTGACTCTGGAATCCTCAGTATCTCTCTGACCCTCGAGCTCTAGAGCCTGTAGTCACACCCTTAGAAAGCAAAGTGAATAAACCTGTGACTCGGGTCAATCCACAAGGAGGAGTAGAACTCACGGACCCAAGATGGAACATACCAACCAGTCCATCCAAGGAGATCTAACAAGCCTGGTAGATAAGAAAGCTGAGGATGGATCTGCTTGTCTATAGTTGCAACTAGAGACTCTATGGAGCAGACCCGCTGAGATCTAAAGGCAACACCGCTGTTGAGATATGCACTATAGAAGTCCTCTTGCAACACAGTGTAGAAGTGCTCTGAGGCACGCTCATCCCGCCTCAGTGAAAACTAATCCTCAAACTACATGAACCGTAGCTATTGCAACTGTCTAGCTATGGCTGCCCTCAGGTCAAGGTGTACCACAGGAGGTGGACCCTATGGTCTGGGAGGTGGACAAGAGCCCCACCTATGTGTTTGAGGCCTCGGTGACACCAGAGTGTGTGTGCGAACTAGAGCATCAAAGCTGTGGCTGTGCTTCCTACTCTGCCTCCTCAAGCTGCTCTCCCTATTGAGCATCCTTTGTCTACTCTGCTGATTGTGTCTGCTGCTTAGTCACCCCCTGAGTCTGACTATCCTCTGCATGAGAGACCTCTAGAGCATCCTCTAAAGAGACACGCCATCCTCCAAGCATGATAGTCCCGGGTGGACTACCAAGACTAGCCTCAATCCTCTCGACGGCGACCCTCTGAGCTAGTGACAACTGATTGCCTATGCGAATGCCACTGCCAGATCCACCTGTCTTGGCTCGGTCTATGGTGGCTGCCACTACTGCTGCCCTCTCTGCCTCAACATCATCGAATTTGTGCTTCTTCTTTGTAGTCTTTTTCGTTTTTCCTTTTTGCTGAGCAGTCAGGCGAGGCAGAGGCCTTGGATCCTCATCGCCGGGACCACCCCCGACATTCTTGCAACGTGCCATCTTTGAAGCTGACAAGAACCACTAACACTCAAGAGGTTTGGCCTCTGTTCTGTAGTCATGGGCTTGGCCCTGGGTTCAACTGCCACTGGTAGCTGCTAAGTAACCTCAAATGAACCGTCATGCTGCATGGATAGAAATAGAAGGAATACATATAAGCATCACATTATATTCTAGAGATGAGCGAGATCCTAATCAGAAGCAAGCAGTGAGGTACGAATAGAATGAATTTGGCTTACTATCTTAGAAAAAGAGGAATCCCTATGAAAAAGTAAGTCACTGACAAAGGCAGGGGCACCATGAATCAAGGCAACCAGAACAAGATAGGGGTGCTGTAGGTCACAAAAATGCTGGTGCACAGCATTGGACATCAAGGTGGAGCACCTGGAGGAATGGTAGCCAGCCAAGAAAATCATCGGAGCGTAAGCATGGGATGCTGAGAGAAAGACGCGCGAGGTCGCCAGAGGGAGCCGAGACGCTAATGAGTCAAGGTGAGGAGGAAACTTCGGTGGTGGCGGTGAGCACTGGGCGGGCACGATGAGGCATGGCGAGAGCAGGGCCAGGAGCGGGAGAAGGGCGCCAGTGCAGAAAGCGCGGGCGGGGCGGTGGAGATGCGAGGGCAGCGCGTCAGCTTGGGCAGTACGACGTGGGCTCGGTGGTGGAGGCGTAGGCGCGGGCACGGCGACGGAGATGCAGGCACTGTGAGGGCAAGGCGGTGCAGACGTGGTGATATAAATGAGGGCCCCCTCAGGATAGTTATAGAAGAAATGGATCTAATCCACACGAGTTGAAGCGACCAGACGTGCCGGTGAAAACGACCGAACACAGCAAACCAGAGTCCGGTCGAGTGGAGAGAGGTCTAGAAACGCCCTAATGGCGATTAGACATGTCCAATGACACGTTATCAGACGTGCCACAGACTCCGATCGTTCTCGAGAATCAACACGCACATGACCGGATGCAGAGGCATGTCACACCGGATGCTAGGCAAACACTGTTCAGCGTCTGGTCCTCCTTCAGCGGCAGTTCCTCAGAAGTACTGACCGGATGCTCGGTAGCAGAGTTCAGTGCCACATCCGGTCACTCTTCAGTTGCTATTTTGCTACGATCCTACGCGCCGCTTTTTCCCAATTGAGTCCCAACTTTAATAAGACCAAAAAGAAACACAAATTGGGACTGATATGAGAGACTTCTCTCAAACCTTAAATTTTTTTTTAAATAATTTACCTTCGGCTATAATTCTTTTTAGGAAAATAGGCAACAAAAGGGTGGGGAGCAACATGTGGCCACACAAATAGAGAAATCAACCATTGGGAGCTTCAAATGCTCGCTCTATTTGTGGATAAACACAACGGATGCTCAAAAGATAGTCGAAAAGAACCAACAAAGCAACACACATGCATATACAAGAAAGTAAATCTAGTTGCTTGTAAAGTTTGATCCAAGGTTAAGCTTTTTCACACGCTTTTTGGCGGTTATCTTAACCATGTTAGACAAGCGCTAAGTGCATTACTAAAAAATAAACATGCTTTATATTACAATGCAATACAAGGGACAACACAAACTCATTTTTTATTGAAGTTACTAAGGTCAAGCACATTGAGCTCACTCCTCAACTGACAAAACGTAGCCTCATCTAGCGGTTTAGTGAAGATATCTGCCAATTGATCCTCGGTCCTTACACCTTCTAGTGGTATATCATTTTTAGCAACATGATCTCTAAGAAAATGATGGCGGATATCTATGTGCTTGGTGCAAGAGTGTTGAACCGGATTATTAGCATGCTTTGCCACGCTCTCATTGTCACACAAGAGAGGTACCTTTTCTAGAACTACACCATAGTCTAGAAGAGTTTGCTTCATATAAAGAATTTATGCACAACAAGCACCCGCGACAATGTACTCCGCCTCGGCGGTGGACAATGCCACACTATATTGCTTCTTGGAGGTCCAAAACACTAGTGATCTACCAAGCAAATGACACCCTCCGGATGTGCTTTTTCTATCAATTTTGCAACCGGCATAATCCAAATCGAAATAGCCAATTAGTTGGAATCTAGCTCCTTTGGGATACCAAAGACCAATGCTTGGTGTGTGCTTAAGATACCTAAAGATTCTTTTAACGGGAACCATGTGAGCCTCCTTAGGATTAGCTTGAAATCTAGCACACATACACACACTAAACATGATGTCAGGCCTAGATGCGGTCAAATATAATAAACTACCAATCATAGAACGGTAGAGAGTTTGATCAACCGATTTACCTCCCTCATCTAGGTCGAGATGTTCATTAGATGACATTGGTGTCTTGATTGGCTTATATTCATCCATTTTGAACCTCTTGAGAAGGTCCTTGGTATATTTTTCTTGAGAGATGAAAATCTCCTCTCTGATTTGCTTGACTTGAAAACCAAGAAAGAATGTAAGCTCTCCAATCATAGACATCTCAAATTTCCTTTGACATCAATTCACCAAACTCTTTGCAATAGTCTTCATTTGATGAGCTAAATATGATATTATCAACATATACTTGACAAATGAAGATCTCTCCATCAAGCTTCTTGGTGAATAGTGTGGTATCGACCTTCCCAATGGTGAAGCCCTTCTCAATAAGGAAATCCTAAAGGCGCTTTTACCAAGCTCTTGGGGCTTGTTTAAGCCCATATATCGCCTTGGACAACCTATAGACATGATTAGGATATATAGGGTCTTCAAACCCGGAAGGTTGATCAACATAGACTAGTTCATTTATGAAACCATTTAAAAATACACTTTTAATATCCATTTGATATAATTTCATTTCATGATGAGATGCATATGCAAGAAGGATACGAATGGCTTCAAGTCTTGCAACCGGTGAAAAGGTCTCTCCAAAATCCAATCCTTCAACTTGGGAGAACCCCTTTGCAACTAGCCTTGCCTTGTTCCTCACAATGATGCCTTGATCATCTTGTTTGTTACGGAACACCCACTTTGTTCCAATGACTCTTGCATGTTGTGGTCGCTCTTCAAGTATCCAAACTTCATTTTAGGTGAAGTTGTTCAACTCTTCATGCATGGCATTTATCCAATTCGGATCTTGAAGAGCTTCTTCTATATTTTTAGGCTCAATGCAAGAAACAAATGAGTGATGTTCAATAAATAAAGCAAGTTTTTGATAGCGAGTCATTACACCCTTTGAAGGACTCCCTATGATGAGATCTTGTGGATGTGCTTGTAGTAGGGGTGAATTTCTTCTATCAACCACTTGAGGGGGACGTTGTGGAGCATCAACATCTTAATATTGTGCCACCATTTGATCATGGGAGACATGAGTATCTTCATTTTCTACTCTTCCATCTTTATCATCATCTTGTGGCAATTTGATGAAGAGGGTGGATCAATCACTTGTACATCATCTTCATTATCTTTGGGCTTGATGTGTCCAACCAGAATGTTCTTCATGGCCTCCCTCAATGGTTCATCACCTACATCCTTAAGATTCTCATGTGCTCCTTGGGAGCCATTAGATTCATCAAATTCCAAATCATATGTTTCTTCAACCAAGCTGGTGGCATGATTAAATACTTGATATGCTTTGGACTTTGATGAGTAACCAACAAGAAAACTAATATCACAACGTCTTTGAAACTTCCCTAGGTGTTGCCTCTTCTTGTAGATGTAGCATTTGCAACCAAACACCCGGAAGAATGATACGTCCAGCTTCTTTCCATTGAGCAACTCATAAGGGGTCTTGCCAAGAAACTTTTGAAGAAATAGGCGATTGGATGCATAACATGCGGTGTTGATAGCTTCCACCCATAGAGCTTTGGGTGTATTGTACTCATCAAGCATTATTCTTGCTAGGGTGATAAGTGTCCGGTTCTTTCTCTCTACTACACCATTTTGTTGAGGAGTGTATGTTGCGGAGACCTCATGCTTGATCCCTATTTCATCACAATATGCTTCAATGTTTGTGTTGTCAAATTCTTTTCCATTATCAATTGTTATCTTCTTTTATGGATTCTTTGGCTTTAGTTTGTTATCATTATCATGGCTGTATCGATCCGGTCGAACCTCACTGTTGAATGGTAACAAATTAGATTCAGAGCGTTTGTAGATTCATTTATACTAGATAGTCAATTTGTTCGCATGTTATATCTCTTCTTGTTAAACTTATCGGCTCAATGCTTTACACTATTTATATCCACCTAGCTGATGATTTTACTTATATCTGCGTGCATTGTACTTGTTATCATAAATCAGTCATGACCCACGAACATCACAGTCCTTAATAGTCGATTTCTCCTCGTATCGGCTATTTAGTCGATTTCCCTATTTGGCTACTCTCGAAGCAGCACACTTGAACTGTCTGGGCAAAACCGACATGTTCCGCCTTAAACTACTGATAAGACTTTCTCTCCTTGTCAATTGTAGGTCAAATTGACTGGCACGCCTTCGGGATTCATAGGATCGGCTGGTCCTATGTTGAAGCCAAGCGGATCTCTGGGCTTACTCCAAGCAAATCCTTCTGGCTTGCTGTGTGTTGATCACATCACCACATTTTTGTGTCAACACATAGTGAACCCTGCCGAGTTACCATAGAAGTGGGTCAAGAGGTTGGCCGCCTCGGGCGAAAGGGCAAATCACGACCCATGGGTAAAGATGTACAACCTCTGCAGAGTGTCTTAAAACTATTATAATAGTCATGCTGTCGGTCACGAGCGGCCTAGGAAACTTATGGAATAGCTGGTTATTATTATTAGTCTATTACTTACGATCATGTGGGAAACTTATGGAATAGCTAGTTTTAAGCATTATTATATTATTGCCATTACTTACGATCATGTGGGAATTGGAGCTTAAGCATAATCTAGCAACTCAGGTTCTAATGATAAAACTTGATCTACTAAAAATGCTTACCGCAGTTCAACTGTGTCGTCTTTTGAGCCCTCATACACCCCATGCTATATTTGCTGAGTATGACATGTACTTATGCTTGCTTTACATTCAAACTTTGGAAAAATCCCGGATGGGTAACAAAACGTGGAGCTTGGTTAAGTTTCTAAGGAGTGCTAGGCGTATGTTACCTAGTCAGCCATCCCTATGAAGCTGGAGCCTGAAGAAAAGATTAGTAATCGTTCCACTATACTCTGATGTAAGTGCTAATTGCAAGTATGTTTCCGATATGTAACACTGTTTCTAATATCCTCTTTTTTGTTGTGTATGTGTGAACTTCCTGGGCACACATATGGTGAGTGCTTAGTTTTCTTTGGAAAACTGAGCATTACACTATCACTACTACAGTTATCACAGTAGAGGCAACTGAAAAGCCTTTATAGAGATGGTTCTGCCAGTCGCCTCTACTTTTCCGCCTCTACAAATAGGCGATTTGTAGAGGCGAATGCCCAGTCGCCTCTAGTAATGATATTTGTAGAGGAGTCAGCCACCTATGTAAATCTATTTGTAGAAGCGGCTGCAATCCAGACAAAAACATACACATAGATAAACACACACATAACCAGTTAATACATGGCATGATAGCCATGTAGAAGTTCTAGATTAATAGTTAATAATAGATGATAGGATATACATAGCTATCATCTATACAAGTCTAGTTGTTCCAACCATGCAACCTTCCTCATGCATGCAACAACTTCAAGTACCAAGTTCAGACATTACTACATCATGCGCCGACTACATTTTGTGCGCAACCACCACTACATCATGTATAGCAAGCACTATACATCCAAAAGAATATATTTCAAGAGAGCCAACACTAGCTAGTAGATAACGTACTTCATTTCTTGCAAGGGGCTTGCCTGCTAGCCGTCGGACCGTCCAAGGTCCAACCGTCAGACCATTTCTCCTTGGTCCTACTCTCACAAAGCAGTTGTGTTAGATATAGCCGTTAGCCAACCATTGGAGGGGTGCGTCTGTCTGTCTGGTCTGACGCCCAAGTCCCTCTTGGTGTGTCTCTAGAACTGGTTGGACCGAGCACATATTGGTCCGATGCATGCGTCTAAGCAAGGTCTGACTCTCACATTGCTATGCTCGTGAACAGTGGAAGCATTTGGTCCAAAGCTCTACTACTTCCTTCTAGTCTGACACTGCCTGGGCGCTCCTGTGCTGGGTTTCATCATCATCGGACTCATCTGCAATTGGTCTGACACCTTGCGTGATAGGGTCCGATGCCCCTGCAACCCATCCTCCTTTGTTGTTTCACGATCCTAGCATCTGTCTTGGTTCCATCTTTCATGGCTTGGACTTGCATGTCTTGTAGGTCTTCTACTCAGCTTCAGATGTATTTCTTGAGGTGTTGATCATTGAATCATCATGTTGCCTTCGTCCAAGTCACTTTTGCATCCTATTGAACTACAAAAAGATACTTGCAAATTCATTAATTAGTACAACTTGGTCATCTTGATCATCAAACACCAAAACCCAAACTAAATGGGCCAAGGGTCCATTTTCCTTACAGTCTCCCCCTTTTTGGTGCTTGATGACAACACGACCAAAGCATGCAAATAATAATAGATACCAGATGAAAACCTATCTACTTGCTAGGATGCAATGCAAATGCAAGATCAAATGATGTTGAAAGATAGCAAATCAAAGGATACTATTATAACTTATCTTGCCTTTGCCAATGTCTCCTTGTGGTATTATGGACTTAAGCCTCCCCCTAACTCCATAATCCACTTTCCTCCCTTTCTCCGACCATTCCCAAATAGGGTTGTCACCCTTTGATCTTCCCATAACCAAAACCACTTGTGGCTTGACACCAATTGCACCAAATGAATGTTAGCTTGGCACCAAATGAAAGCTTGATACAAATTTAATGTCTCTTCAAAAATTGAATTTGATGGGTTTGATATTATTTGGGTTGGGCTTGCTTTTGGTCCTATATTTCTCCCCCTTTGGAATCAAACACCGAAAAGGAAGACATTAGTAGCACAAGCGAAGGTCGAATTTTGTGATCCTTTATATGTGGAGTGAAATTTGATCTCAAAACTTGACTCTCACATTACATGGACTAAGCTCCCCTTGAATGTATGCATACATATGGTGTAAGGTAAAGCATACATGCATAACCAGCAATTTAATGCACAAGGGAGTTTAATCTATATAATGCATAGAGAAAGCATATAAAGACACCAAATTGAAAATCAACATAATGATATCGGTTTAGGAATACCACATGTAGAGATCCAATTGGATTGATACCAAATGAAGGCAATTTGAAAGCATGATGCTTATCTCCAGGGACTCCATTTTCCTTGCAATGAGACTTCTACACACATGATAAACCTGAAGAAGGTGTTAGTCTCAAAGCATCTAACTTGAAGAGTAACCTCCCCCTAAAAGTGTGCATACAAGTTTGGAATACTTGTAGGAGACATGCACATTGACTTTTAAGGTAAAAATGCCAATTGAAAGAGATAATGTCACATGAAAGTGACCCCATCATTGAAGTTGGCATTTGGGGTAAGTCATCTACAATTTGGACTTTGGCACATATAAGATAAGTCAATTGAAAACGAGCTAAGTGTCGTGCTCCTAAACAATTTTAAACCATGTAGGTTTGCTCCAAGGGTTAAGAGTGATACCGAGAAATCCTACCATATGATTTATCTAGTGTATGGATGGCAGGAATTTAAATGTGCAAATGCAAACCTAGGCATGAAAAGGAACTAGATGCTAATTGAACTTGCAAGAATTTAAAATCTAGTTACCCAATCATGGGAAGGGGAATTTGGGTTCATAGTATTTACTAACCCACTTGGCAATGATATGATCCAATGTGATGCACCCCATGAAATGCACCCAAACTTTGCCAAGTCTTCAAATTCCCCAAAGTCCATTGGACTTCTCACTTGCCCTTCGGGATTCAAACCTTCTTGGTGCTCTTCATGTTGGAAATAATCTCTTTTTGGCACCCAAATGTGTTTGGCTCCACTTGTGTTGGCTTGCTTGTTCACCTTGATGGCCACCACCTTGTCTTTTTTCTTCTTCTTCTTCAACAGATAAGGTGTGGGGGCCTTCTTTTTTTGTGACTTGGTGTGGGGCATTCTTGTTCACCTTGTTGATGTAGGTGTTGGAGAGCTTGCTTGTTTGCTTCTTGTTTTTTCTTTCTTCTTTTCTCCCCCACTCATAGGAGTTGTGGCCTTCCTTGTGGCACATGTAGCAAGCCATAGTTTCTCCCTCATCAAGCTTCTTCACTCCCTTGACGGTGTTATCTTGATGCGGTTGAGTTGGCTCCGTCTTGCCTTTCACTTGAACCAATTCCTTGGTGAGGGGAGCCACTTCTCACTGAGTTACTCATTCTTCGTTGTGACCTCTTGTGTGCATGTTTCTACAATGACTTTCTCAAAACAAACTTGGTCGCAGAGGGGTGAGTCTAATTGAAATAAATCATTGTGTAATGACCCAAATTCGCTACAACCACCCAGACTCTCAATTTTGGATAATTAGAGAAGTTTCTGTACAAATCCCTATGGGCATTTGGATACCATGGAACTTGCGAATATACTGCTTTTCTACCTCACTAGACGACCCATAAGTCAGAAGCGCATAAAATTGACAATAGTCAACACAATCACTGAGGAGCACGTCATCTCAACCCAGGATGTCACTGGTCAGGTTACTAACCCTTAGAACAAGTGAGTGGGCCCCATAGCCAGATCTCAAGTGTTTGGATCAATTCCATGAGTTTAGAGACCACTGGACAATTAGATGTGATACCGGATCATCCGCCAGTAACGGAACTACATGCAGTGAGTGGGGATGAGCTATCCTCCACTTAACCCTTGGCCCCACTTGTCATATGCACGAAATGGATACACCAAACCTTAGCTAAAGCAGCATCAACCCATTTCACTCTCCCATTTCTCACCCTCTCCCTCTCTCTCTAAAGGAACAAAAGTGAGGAAGAACTAGAGAGAGAAGATCAAGGTTGGAAATGGAGATGAAGGTGGAAGATGAAGTGAAGGGATGCAATCCGAGATCATCATCTCATCAAGATCAAGCCATCCATATCTCATGATCATGGTTAGCTCATGAGCCCTCGTCTCTTTAGTTGAAGATTTCTCTCAAACCCTAATATCAACCTCTCATACATGTATGGATCATGGAGTGTGGTGACCTCTCATTTATCACAAAGGCAAGGTTTGTTCAATCTCTTATCATGGAGTCTAGTATCTCATGATTCTTAATCTTGGAGTTAAGCCTTCTTGCTCAATCTCATGTATGTATCACAAGTGGTTCATGAGAAGAGACTTAGCCAAATGACTAGATGCACTAGATAGCCAAAGCCAAAGACTCCACTAACCTTACCCTAGCACATCCCCAAGGTCATCCTAGATGTCTAGTACACATGCATGGATGTTCACCACTCCAAAGTAGCAACTAACCAACCCCAAGAACATAGTGCATAAGTTCTGTTGCCCGGTTGGTGGAGTGTCCGCCGATTCGGCGGAGTGTCCGATAAACCTCCCTAATTTAGTAAACCTCCCAGCAAAGGCACCTAGACCATTATGAGTGTGGACAATGGAGTGTCCGACTATCGATCGGAGTATCCACTGAATTATAAAGACTCATAGCCAGAAGAACCTATGAGCACTTAGTTCCGACTGGATCGTCCGTCACTCACTTCGGAGCATCCAATAAATTTTATATAGAGTAACCCAGTAACCCGAGAGTGCCCAAAACCTATCGAAGCATCCGTGAATACCACGGAGCATCTGCCAGAGCCTAAATAGAGTCAAATAGAGATGACTCACCTCGGCACCCGGCATAGCGGAGTTTTCATCAGTCGGAACGAGTGTCCGTCAGTCACAGAGAGTGTGGGTTTAATTAACAAGCTTACCCAGACCAAGTTAATAATACTAGTTAGTATCCCAAGCCAGCAACACAATAGTAGACCCACCGTTAGATGTCACTTCCTAGGAACCAACGGTGATCTATCCAAATTCCTTATCATCATTTCGAACCACCGGTGAATTGTTGGCGCTTCTTACCGTATCTACTAGTTTTGTATCCCTAGCAACGGTGCCAGAAGTGCTTGTTGGTATTTCTTAGCATCATCACTAATAATTAGCAATGCCACTAAGTAATAACCTTGATAGTTCCTTAACAATTTTAGATATTTATCCGCAAGCGCATGGAGCTATCATTGTAGCATTTCACTCGGAAGTATTCAGGGTATCATTATTTATATTTTCCCAAAGGAAGGCATTTGATTAAGAGTCTAGTATGAATATGAACTTGAATAATAATGCTTGGAAGTACACCAATTATTTATAGTAGGGGTAAGAACGGTAATCTCAGGATAGTGGGCACACACTTGGCATTCCTCAAAGAATAAAATAAAGAGAAAGAATAAAAGAATAATCCTAAGTCGAGCAGGTGTTGGTCTAGTATAGTCATACAAAGATTAGTTAATGATCATACAAGTTACATAATTAGTTTTAGGGCTAAGTGTGAAGCAGGTCGGGAGGCCACAGAGTTACTAGTCTGCTAGCAACCTCATGTGACAATTTAGATTCCTACACCCCAATCGAACGTGGGGGATTACAAGGGACGGAAATGGCTGTCACCACCTGCCGCCTACCCCTTAACCGTGGAAAGGGACAATGCATTCACTTATCTCTCCATACCCAAGAACCACGCTTGTGTATATAGAAACTACCCAAATCCCCCTGGGTCCTTGACCCGATGGATCGACGGTAAAGGACTTGGGGCACACCTAACGGCACGATGAACCGCCACCTCAACTTTGCTCTAATTCCGCTTATATAAGTTATATGAGTGGTTAAGCATAAAGTTAAGTGTGCTACTCTCATGACACATAAACTATAAGCTAGTTCATATATCAAGATCATAACACAATAACTATACTCTAGTTCATAAGTATGACTATAAATGTAATATGAGAGCATAACTTTGGAAGAACTCATATTTCTATTCATACCCAAAGGTCTCTTCTTCTAAGGAGCCAAGCTCTCCAAGGTAGCTTTGCCTTTCTCTAAACTACTAAAAGAGTAAAACTACAACTAGAGAGTGAGGGAGTGAGGTGTTGCTCAAGTAGAGTGTGCCTTATGAGGGGGGGTAGCCCTCTATTTATATAGGACTCAAGGGCGGTGCTTCGACTATTCTTGGTGAGGACAAAGTTGCACTACCTCTGCATGGAAGCATGACACCGCCTATTGAAGGGGTGGCTTGTAGGAGAACCGACCAATTTATAAGAGCACAA
Organism: Miscanthus lutarioriparius; assembly: GCA_904845875.1. Taxonomy (NCBI): domain Eukaryota; kingdom Viridiplantae; phylum Streptophyta; class Magnoliopsida; order Poales; family Poaceae; genus Miscanthus; species Miscanthus lutarioriparius. Next base: position 46,207,478 of record CAJGYO010000018.1, on the reverse strand, counting down.
GTACAATGGCAGCTCGTAAGCGGTCGCACTATCATACTTGAGCCCATATAAACCCGATAGTCCATCGAGTACCTCGATGGGTCACGATTAACCATCAATATACAACCAAGATCATATATGATTCAACATACATGTCACGTGTTACATAAGGTTCACAAATATAGTTCATTCATCAGAGTACGAATTAAGGTTATTACAAACCAAGTTCAGTCAATAGTAGCGGAAGCAAATTAAAGTTTAAAGCTAACATCTACCATCATAGTTCAAATACAGTGCCGACTCGTAATCACACTCCCACAAAAGCATGTAAGAAGGATTAATAAGGGATGCCTACCTAGGGCTCACTCCTCATCCATGGTGGGACAGAAGCAGTTCTTGTAATAACCATGATAAACTGTACCATCTACAACAATGGGAATAAGACCCTGAGTACGAGAAGGTACTCAGCTAGACTTACTCGTTATAAACCAAAAATCAAGTAACTCCAAGGATTATGCAAGGCTTTATAAGTGGAGGTAGCTTGACAACATTTTGCATAAAAAAGCGACTAATTCAGTTGTACAATTATAATTCGGTCATCAAGTTAATTATAGCTATTTACCTCTAGATTAGCAACTAACCTGTGCCAAACATGTGGTATATTATTTAGTAGCATACAATAGTAACCATAGCTGGTGTAGTAATTTCATGTTCATCCGAACCATCATATTCCATAACATAGTTACTACGATATTGGAGCTAGCCAAGTTTCTCACTGTCTGGGAGAGATGGCGATTCAAATTGATTTCAACCAGCTGGGAATTTATTCCTAACACAAACCCAAGTAGCCTAGATCAATGGTATATGTAACTGGACAAGGTAGTTCTATGCATCAAGTGTTTCCAATCAACTCTTATAACCTAATGCATCAAACATAAAGGACTCAAGTGATATTTTATAAAGCATGGGAAACTTAGAATGCTTTGGGCTTGCCTTTGAGGAAAGTGTCTAGCCAGTGATCCGAGCACTCAGGGAGATCCTCGAGAGTTTGTTTCTCTTCTCCTAGAGCTATGGCCTGAGGCATCTCCTACTGATCCTCCTCCTCTTCCTCGTTGAACTCCAAAAGAGTTATCTCTTCGAACGATCCTATATGCATGAGCATGAAATAAGATATCACAAATGCATATATGATGACATGTATAATATGATATGATGTGATGAATGTATCCTCATAAGTGTTTTCAACAGCATGGTATTAAGATGATAACAAGTTACATCTTCTTTTACTTAGTAGGTGCATAACTCTTCTCTAGTACTTAAGCAAACACTTATGTAAATCATTTTCTAGACTATAAGACAACAACCACTTGTTTTGACCATAACTACAGTTATAAACATCAAAATAATATGGTTGTGGACATTCTAGAAAGCTTATGAAATTTCCTACAACTTTCTTTTAATACACTTAATGTGATTCAGCAGTTATCTAAGTCAAACAATTCAATCTTTTAGATTTATCCAGAGAGCAAGCATTTCTGATAGCAGACTTCTAATAGCCATAATTCTTACACCATAAGGCCTATGACTATGAAAATTTAACACAAGGTATATAAGTAAATTATATACAACTTTGTTATTAACAAGTTTTACAGAAAATTCTATTATCATCACAACCAAAACTATACATGTAGCCATCTAGTTGAATTATAAAGCAATAATTAACTAGTTGCATATAACCAATTACTTTTCAGCCTAACCAATAACACCAACATATCATATGCATCACAAGAACCATAGAAAACATTATGGTTAAACATAACTAATTTATTTATATACATTTATTAATTTCCTTAGATAATAAGGTAATTTAAAGGATAAATATTTCTAGTGCTTAATAAATTCTAAGAAAATTAAAGTTGCCTAAAAATGACCTTAATAGTCTACTGTAGAAATTTCATTGCATTTGGATAAGTATGACTACCTCTACAAAAATGACAAGTTACATAGGCTTATTTTAGCAAAAAATAGTATAGCATAGTGAAAAGTGTCAAGCAATAGATTTAATATTTTTTTACATTCCTCCACGCATAAGAATACTGTGTAAAAATTTGCATGATCATATGTTATGCATTTTTACGCCAATTAATTCCACTAGGAACTAGCTATTAATTAGGATTAAATATGAAGACCATATTCAAAGTATGCTTACTATAGGTTTAATATTTTTCCTAGCTAAATCATATCAACACAAGACCAGCAAAATTGGAATCAAAATTTTATCACCTTTCTAGCTCAAGTTATGCATTTTACAAGATAGAAACCATTTAAAAAGCATTTATCTAGCTATATTTTATTCTCCTAGAAAAACACCAGAAATAGTGTATCTCATATTTTTAGCAAATACTATACTTCATGAGGAACCCAACAAAATTTGGTTCACCAAAATTGGACACTCCTAGCTTGAGATATGAATTTTTGAAATATGCATTCAAATCTAGAAAAATAAATCAAAAAATCAAACACCACACTGACTGACAGCCAGGGCCCACGGTCAACGGGGACCCACTCGTCAGTGAGACCAAAATAGGGGACGACGCTGACCGGCGAGAACTCATCGATGGTGAGGTCTCCGATGGTAGCGTCTTCACCACTGCACTCATCTCACCCACGCGCATCGACTGGTAGGCTTAGTTGGCTCGGTGGCTCGCTGGAGCAAGCTCGACGCGGCCATGGCGAACGGTGGAGGTTGGCGGTGGTACGCCGGCCATCTTTGGCTATGGTACACTCAGGCGAGGACGGCTACTCCATCCTAGTGACCTAGCGAAGCTACACGTTGCAGGTGAGGGCTCAAGGTGGCGTCGGTGTGCTTGGCCACGTGCATGGCCATGTGGCGGCGCATGGAGCAAGGAGGTGCTCACACTGTTCTGGCTAAACAGCGGCAAAAGGTGGGTCTCGATCATGCCACTAGCTATTTCTAGGGTTACTCGACCTAAGGCGTGAAAGAAAGGAGGGAGACAGTGAACCAGCTCGGCGACGGCGAGCTCGAGTGCCACGGCGGCAATGGCGGACGTGGGCGAAGCGGTGACTCGTTCCGGCGTTGTCAAGCGGTGGCCTCATTCCTAGCTCCGGCCTAAGCATCTAGACTCCAGCGCGGTGCTGGACCAAAGAAAACAAAGGCATGCGGTGCGATGGAATGGTTGGGCCACAGTGAGCCACGAGCGTGGGGTGCTACGGTGACGACGACGGCTGTGGCAAAGCGAAATGCCGGTCTACCTAGGGTCGGTAGGTGGTGCTGGTGGCTCAAGGTGGTGGAGGTGATGACGTAGCAGCTATGGCCAAGACAAATCGGCCGCCGAGGCTGCGTCGGCGGTGAGTGGTTGCGGCGAAGCTATGGCGGTGCTGCGGCGAGTTTGGTGCTGTGCTTTAGAGAGGTAGAGCGAGAAGGAGAAGGTGAGAGTGGGCGAGTGGAGTGAGCAGCAGGGGCGCGATGCTTAAGTGCTCACCCTGGCCTGACCGTCTGGGCCAACGCCAGCATGCTACCGCCATGCGGTGGCCATGGCCATTGCTGTGTGCGCGGACGCGGGTTCAGACGCCGCAAACGAAGCCTGACAATGCATTTTCAACCCCATGTATCTCCTAATCCGTTCGTCCATTGCAAAAACTCCATTAATGAAAGTTGTAGAGCTACATGCCATCTACAACTTTCCTTTGAGAACCATCATCTAATTCTTACTAGTTAACAAACTACATTGCTCCAAAGTGAGGTACATTGAAACTAAAAACAACATCATGACTTAGAAAATTTTGCAAGTTCCAAAATAGTATTTTGTTGATACTTGTGAGCTATTTTTGAACATGCTATGCACTGAATTAGACCTTGACCCAAAAATAAAAGTTGTTACCCTAGTCAAGTACTACAACTTTTATTTAGGTCACATAGCCATGAAAACAATCTAAGCTACTGTTCAACTTTAGTCAAACTAGTATCATGAAAATGGCATTTCAAATGAAACCAACACTTAGAAGCAAATTTGGCCTATGTCATGAAAACCAACATTGTTCCATTTACCATTCTAGTTGTGTCTAAGGTGTTTTCATGACCTCACAACCATATCATACATTGGTCATACATGATTGCAAGCATAAACACATAAATCAACATTTCATGTGACAATGTATAAGAATGAGATGAAATTTCATATGCTCATGTTCATGAATGCTTGGATGATGCTTGTGCTCATAAAATGTAGATGTCAAATGCAAAGCTTAACACTGGGGTGTTACATGTCGCAGAACCGACCAATTTATAAGAGTACAAGTACAATGGCGTCCCGCAAGCGGTCGCACTGTCATACTTGAACCCATATAAACCCGGTAGTCCGTCGAGTACCACGACGGGTCTCGATAAACAATTTACAACAACCAAGATCGTACATGATTCAACATACATGCCACATATTACATAAAGTTCACAGATACATTTTCATCATCAGAGTATGAAACCAGTTATTACAAACCGAGTTTGATAGATAAAGCGGAAGCAATTAAGTTCGAAAGTAAAGTTTCCAACATAGTTTGATACAGTGCCAAGATACGATCACGGTCCACAAAAGCATGTAGAAGGATGAATAAGAAGCCTACCCAAGGCTTACTCCTCATCCACAGCGGGATAGAAGCAACTCTTGCAATAACCATGATACACAGTGCCATCTGCAACATGGGAAATAAAACCCTGAGTACGAGAAGGTACTCAGCTAGACTTACCCGTCGTAAACTAGAAATAAAATGACTCCAAGGATTATGCAAGGCTGTATAGGTGGAGATAGCTTGATAACATTTTGCATAAAAGCGATTAACTTAGCTATACAATTATGGTTCCAATATCAGGTTAATTATAACTATCCATCTCTAGATTAGCAACTATCCTGTGCCAAACATGTGGTATATCCATTTAAAAGCATACAATAGTAACCATAGCAGGTATTGTAATTCCATATTCATTCGAACCATCATGTTCCATAACACAGTTACTACGATGTTGGGACTAGCCAAGTTTCTCACTATCCGGGAGATACAGCAATTCGAATCGATTTCAACCAGCTGGGAATTTATTCCTAACACAAACCCAGGCATACCGCGCGAAGGCAGCCTTAGGTCACCTTTGGTACAACTCAGGTCTACATTTCGCGGGTCCGTATTGCATCGCACAATCTAGGACACCAGATGCCAGGACGTTCAGGCCTAGCTACCCTTGGACTCAGTCTGATCGCCCCCCGCAAGGAGCGCACAACAAAATGGGTCCTGGCTGAGTTGAATTACTCGGCTTCACGGTTGGAACGAGTTATCCGGCCAGCTAAGTGATAGGCATGCATTCAATCTTGTCAGAATCATCAACAACGGCATGGTCCTTAATCGACACAGACGGGGATAGATCCACACCCAAGACCTCCATGTCTTGTTGCTTCTCTATCGACATCCCGCCCGGTCTCCATTTACATTAACCATGGTTCGTTTCCACGATAGCAATTATAGCCAACCGTGCTCCGGTATCCACCTATATCTCGCAGGTGACAGGAAATCACCTGACTTCTACCTGTCTAAGCATGGCTAAGCATATATTTGATCCTAGACCTATATTGGTTAAAGGTGTAATAGCTGGACAAGGAATTTATATGCATCAAGTGGTTCCATTCAACTCTTATAACCTAATGCATCAATCATAAGTACTTAAGTAATCATTTGTAAAATACTGGGAGACTTAGAATGCTCCGGGGCTTGCCTCATAGAAAGGAAGTAGGGCGGTGATCAGGACACTCTAGAAGCTCTTCAGGATTCTGCTCCTCGCCTTCGGGAGCTGTGACTTGAGGATTCTCCTGCTGGTCCCCTTCCTCTACTTCGTCGAATTCCAGCAACGTTATTTCTTCCTCCGATCCTAGATGCATGAATATGACATAAGATATTGCGAATGCATACATGCGTACAAGTATAAAATGATGACACATGATGAATGCATTCATATAAGTATTCTTAACAGCATGGTGTTAACAAATGCATCATATTTTACCGAGTAGGTGCATATCTCTTCTTGACTACTTAATCAAACACATTTACAATTCATTCACTACACACAAAACAACAGCTGTTTGTTTTACTTATAACTGAAGTTCTACTTATCCAAATGCTCTGATATTAGACTTTCTAGAAAGCTTATAAAATTGTCTACAACTCTTATTTAATCACCAAAAGCTAATTCACAATTTATCTTAACCAAAATAGACAATCAATCCAGTGCTGTCCAGAAATTCCAGAGAACAAGCAAATTCAGAAAGGCTAACTTTAAACAGCTGTAACTCCTAAACCGTTTGACCTATGGTCCTGAAATTTTAACACAAGATATATGATGAAGTTATCTACAACTTTGTTATTAACTATTTTTACAGCAAACATCATTTTTATCGTGCAACTCATCAAACTCTAGAATCTGTCTGGAATCCATCCAATTCGCATTACAAAGTAACAATACTTCTACTTCATCTAATCATTCAAAGTTTTACAACACAAAGTCTACCAACAGTTTAAGCATACCAAATACATCCAAGAAAATATAATGGTGAAGCCCAAACTATTTATTTAAATGCCTTTATTATTTTATTTAGATATTTAGGTTAAATAATAAACATATACCGGATGTACTTCATAAATTCTCAAAAATTTACAGTGCTTTACTAAGGTTACTAAAAGACAACTGTAAAAGTTTCATGCCATTTTATACAGTAAAACATTCTATACAAAAATGACAAGACAGAAAGGCTTAAAGTAGCATAAATAGAAAACCTTAGTGAAAAGTGTCAATCAACAGATTTCCTATTTTTCTTAGCATCCTTATGGTACTAGGATTACCCCCAACAAATTTCATAAATTTTGGATTCATAATTAATTTATAAAAATTCATACAAGGATTCACTATTTATAAAAGAAAAATCTATAACTACAATTATACACATGCACTGATCGTCAAATTTTTACCAGAGCTCATATATGACAAGAGTAACTTACCACAAAAATTTCATAATTTTTGGAGCATAGGAACTCTAGATATAAAATAAACAAATTTGCATGCATTCAAAAACACATTTCAAATCTCTATTTAAATCTTCCAAAAATACTACTGTAAGTGCCAATAATATATTTTTCCTAAATACTACACTTCCTAAGGAACACTACACAATTTATTGCACAATTTTTGAAGCTACCAAACTGGAGATATAAAAATCACAAAACAATTCAAAATCTGGAATCAAATGACCTATCCTATCTCCTGCTGTTGCTGACCGGTGGGACCCGTCGGTCAGAGGACCCCACATGTCATCGAGACAAGAACAGAGCAGGCGGCGCTACTCTACTGGCGCGGCCAGAGCTCGTCGACGGCGAACCTACCGGTGGTGACATCTTCACACGATGATCTACTCGACCTCGCGCACACATTGCACTACTCGGTGGGACCTCTCATCGGTGCTAGCAACGGCGGCGGCGGCCATGGCGGGGCGGAGGTGCGGGACGACGGTGAGACGCCGGTGGAAGCTACGGCGACTCGATCAAACGCTACGCCAAGCATCACAGAGCTACGACGAACCTAGCTAGCGCTCTAGCGTGGCCTGGGGTGGTCTGGTTAGGTGGGACCACGGTGATGGAGGTAGCGGTGGAGCTCCGGCGAGCACTTGCACGGTGCGGAGGCTTACCAGGCTTGAACAGCGGGCACTGGCTGGCGCAGGGAGTCGCTAGGAAGGCGGTGATGCTGTTGCGGTGATGGAGAAGCGGCTAGGCGCGGCTTGTGCCGTCAACGATGACGGCGGCATTGCGGTGCCGAGGCTGCAGCTGCTGCGGGCGAGTGGACGGTGAAGGAGGAGCTGGGAATGCTAAACCAAGGGCGCGGCTGAGTGCGGGTGGGTGCTAGGGTGGTAATGCCAGGCTCAGGTGCGTCGTGGCCTGCGCGGTCAGGGCAACGACGACGCGCGGCCGTCGCGGCCTCCACGCGGCGCGCGGACTCTGCTCCTGTCGACCATCGAACGGCGTCGATCAGTTGATTCAGAAACTGAAAGGGGCGCCTGACAGTCGGTTTCTCATTCGAAATATCTCTCGATGCAAAGCAAACCAGTGAATGATTCCAAAACAAAATTTGTAGCCCTAAGTGCCATCTAAAATTCTTGTTCAAAGATCATGCCCTAATTATCAACCGAGACTGAGTAAAATTAGCCCCAATGTTGGCCTGTCAGTCTGTCAGTCGATATGACTTAGGAAAATTTTGTTAAGTCTTAAAATGTTGATTTTACTGATTTTTGTGATCCAATTTCACACATGTTAGGAGCTGAATCAGTTAATGACCCAAAAATAAAAGTTGTTCCTTATAGCAAATACTACAACTTTGCTTTAGTGATATCCTCCATGCAAGGTCTCTAACACCTAGTTCAAATTTGGTCAAACATGTCACATTTAAATGATGATACACTTCAAAGCATGGCTTAATGACCTAATTACCCCTAACCATGAATATCAAAGTTGTTCATAATGATACTCTAAACATGTTTAAGCAATTTGCAAGGTCATTCAATCATTTCATGTATTAGTCACTCATAGAGCTATTTAATGTAATCATATGAACATGACTTAAGGGCTTGATCATGGGAAGTGACATTCATGAACCATGTTCCATTTGCTAACCTAAGTGTTGCTAACATGTTTTTGTGACTCATATCAATCAATCACATGTATACACTCATGATCATATGCAATAACACATGGAAACATGAAGTAATGAGAAAAGTTACATATGTTCAAAGAAACATGCGATAACAAGCAAATGTTACAGATGTTTCAATCAAATGTTTCAATTGTAAATGCTTGTTTATGAATGCTTGATGATCATGCTCATGTTATGCAAGTCAAGTTATGCAAGGCTAACACCCGAGGTGTTACATTACAGCCCCTCCCCCTTATAGAAATCTCATCCTGAGATTTGCAAGACCTACCATTCTTCGTAAAAGGCAGGATAAACCTCACGTAAGTAATCCTCCCATTCCCACATGGCATCTTGTTCACTATGGTTATTCCACACCACTTTGTAGAACTTAATGACCTTGCTCGGTGTTACCCTTTCCATTTCTTGTAGCATATAGATTGGTTTCTCTTCATAAGTCAAATCCGATTGGAGCGTAATGTTGGTGGGTGCAATGGCTTCCTCAGGTATGCGAAGCCATCTTTTCAACTGAGAAACATGGAAGACATCGAATATCGCACTCATTTCTAGAGTAAGTTGTAACTTGTATGCGACATTTCCTTTCCGTTCAATAATCTTGTATGGCCCTACATATCTAGGCGCAAGCTTTCTTTTTACTCCAAATCTCTACACTCCTTTCATGGGTGACACTTTTAAGTATACATAGTCTCCCACTTCAAACTTTAATGGTCTTCTTCTTTTATCAGTATAACTCTTTTGTCTTGATTGAGCTACTTTCATATGCTATTGGATAATGCGTACCTGCTCTTCAGCTTCGGTGACAAAGTCAATGCCAAAATATCTTCTTTCCCTGGGCTCAATCTAATTCAAGGGAGTTCTACATTTTTGACCATATAAGGCTTCAAAAGGAGCCATCTTGATGCTCGCTTGATAACTATTGTTGTAGGAGAACTCAACTAAAGGTAACCATTTCTCCCATGAACCCTTGGAAGATATAACACATGCTCTCAACATATCTTCTAAGATCTAGTTCACTCACTTGGTCTGTCCAAAAGTTTGTGGATGGTATGCTGAACTTCTGATTAGTTTAGTTCCCAAAGCTTGGTGCAAGTGTTCCCAGAAATAAGCTATAAACTATGGTCCTCGATCTGAGATTATGGTCCTTGGTACTCCATGTAGTCTCACAATCTAAGAGACATACAGCTCAGCGTACTTCCCTACGTGATACATTGTGTTAACCGGTATAAAATATGTTGACTTGGTGAGGCGATCTACAATAACCCATATGGAATCATGACCTTGCTGTGTCATCGGAAGGCCAGTAATAAAGTCTATACTTATTTCCTCCCATTTCTAGCCTGGAATAGGCAACGGCTGAAGTAATCCAGCAGATTTTAGATGAATGGCCTTAACTCTACTGCAATTATCACACCTAGCGACATAGGCGGTGATCTCTTTCTTCATCTTGGTCCACCAAAAATGGGTTTTCAAATCTTGATACATTTTGCTACTACCCAGATGGATAGACAACTTGGATGAATGAGCTTCATCTAAAATTTGATTTCTAAGCTCACGGTATTTCGGTACCACAAGTCGGTCCTCAAACTATAGCACACCTGTTTCATCCAACCTAAAATGCTTGGTTTCTTGTTCTTTCATCTTACTCTTGATGTGAAATACACCTACATCTGTCTTCTACAGTTCTATGATTTTGCTCTCAAGTGAGCAATTGATAGTGATATTGTGCAGCATAACAGGATGTAACAAATTAAATCCATCTTCCAACAAGGCTTCAAAAGTGTTGCAATGTGATTTCCCACTAAGTGCATCTGCTACAACATTGGCTTTTCCTGGATGGTAGTGTACTGCCAAATTGTAGTCCTTAATCAGCTCTAACCATCTTTGCTACCTCATGTTCAGCTTAGGTTGGGTGAAGATATATTTGAAACTTTTGTGGTCAGTATATATGTGACATACGTTTTCCAACAAGTAGTGTCTCTAGATCTTCAACGCATGAACAACTGCTGCAAGCTCTAAATCATGTGTAGGGTAATTGACTTCATGCTTTCTCAACTGCCGAGAAGCGTAGGCAATAACTCTTCCTTCTTGCATGAGCACACACCCCAAATAATGAGGACATCACTCCTTCAGATGTACCCGCTGATCCTCCAACCGTTATGCAAGGTCCAATGACCCGAGCTCGAATGCGTCAACTCAATTTAGAGGTGAGCTCATTCTTAAGCGATCCTTTTCATACTTTTGAGAATAGACTACTACCTAATGATGTTTTCTTGCTTAGGAACATAGGAGAGGGTCATGATGAGGACATCACTCCATCACATACAAGCCAAGGAGAGGAGGAGGTCCAGCATGGGCATCCAATTCATCTTTCTCATGGTGGAGGCCCAGTCCAACTGAAGTTGGAGCCCATCTCGGGTTCTAGGACCAGTCTATCATAAAACTGGTCACGTGGGTGCGTCCAGGCTCTTGCCCCTCTGCATGGAGGGGCCCTTGTCTTGGTCCTTGTACTTGGCCTTGCCCTTGTCCTAGCCTCCATTGAATACTGCTCCGACCACCTCCTCGCCAGAGGCGTGGTTCATGGCGACGTCGAGCAGGTCACGGGTGGTATGGGGCTTCAGCTAGCCAAGCTTGTGGATCAGGGACTCGTAGGTTGTCCTAGAGAGGAATGCGCTGATGACGTCCTCGTCGACGACATCAGGTAGGGAGTTGCACCGCTTTAAGAACCTACGGATGTAATCCCATAGGGACTCATTGGGCTCCTGTTGGCAGCTCTTGAGATCCCAAGAGTTTCTAGGGCGGACATATGTCCCCTAGAAATTTCTGACGAAGATCCTCTTGAGGTCCGCCCAGTCATGGATACTGTCGTGCGGGAGGAATTCGAGCCATGCTTGAACATGTTCCCCCACGCAGATGGGGAGGTACTGAATGATGAAGTGATCATCATCCACTCCCTCGGCTCGGCAGGCAAGCCGGAAGTCTTCGAGCCATATACAGGATTCGTCTCCTCGGTATATTTGGCGATGTTGGTCGGCAGTCGGAAGCACTGTGGGAATGATGCTCTCTGGATGCAACGGTCAAAGGCCCATGGTCCCGGGCCATCTGAGCTAGGACTCCGGTCGTTGGGTCGGTGACCTTGCCTGGGGTGCATTTCACTGGTCCTCTCAATGGTCAGCCGGAGCCAGTGTCGTCTGCTCTCACCGCCGCCCGATGGACGTCATCATGATGCCGAGCCCGACGTCGGTTGTTGATGACACTATGAGCATCTCGGTTGGCCCGAGGCATTCGCGCACAGGTGGCCGGTGTGGAGCGAGTGCCATGTCAGGTCGTGGCGCAGCTACGCCGTCCTGCTCCATGCCCGGTGGCCGTAGTGGTGAGCGGATGGAGCGGTTGGACTGTTGTGCGCCCATTCCCCTAGTAGGGAAAGAGGCCGTGAGTCAGTGGTGCGACGTGGAGCTTTCTGCCTGTTGAACGGCGGTGGTTTCCACCAGTGCCCGGAGGTTCCGGTGGATCACCTGTTCCTGGGGGTTGTCCGGCTCGGGAAGGCCGCGTAGAAGCATCGCTATGGCGGCGATGTTTTGGCCAGCCCGAGCGAATTGCGGGGGATCATTCCCCTCATCCATGATGTTGCGCTGGACCTAGCAGGCGTGACCCTAGGCGCCACTCGCCGGGTTACATGCATGGGGCGCAGCGTGCTGCACCGTGCACGCCGACATAGGTGGTGGCTAGTTCTGCCACCTTTGTCGTAGCTCCTCGCCGTGCTCCTAGGCACTTGCGAGGGCATCCACGTGAGGGTCTAGAGGTGTGTGGGTCTATAGAGACTCCACCACCACCGGCGGCTATCCCAGAGTATCTACCATAGCGCACTCCTAGGACAGAGGGTGGCTGGGTGCCACGACATCGCCGATGTGGAGCCATCGCTCTCAACATCGTCATTCATGAGGTCATGAAAAGAGGCAGGAGCATAGCTCGCCATCCCCATGAATTCAGATGTGAGAGAGGGTGGCGCCAGCATCCTTTGGAACCCCCGAGCGTACGCGTCCATGGGGGACGTGAGGCCATAGGGGAACTAGTCGCATGGCGGTCGTGGCAGGGACAACGAGGTCCCTCTAGAGAATCAGCAAAATATAGTAAATAGTGAGTAAATAACAAAGCATATGTTACTCATAGTTGGGTTTGAGCCCTGCACGGGCTCGCAGTGAAGCGCAGACACCTCATCGTTGAAGTCATCGGGAGTCCGGAGCCGACAGAGGGCGCCCCTTCGATGGGCGCCGGAACAAGTGCCTCCTCATGGAGGTGTAGTACGCCAAGCCAGTCAGCGACGAAGTCTAGGCTTCCGAAGAGGAAGGCCTAGGATGGCTCGAAGATCGGGAGGAACCCACATCCCAACAGGTGGGAGCGTAGGAAACTCTAGCGAGCTGAAGCGAGTCATATCACTTCAGCCCGCCATGGTGAAGATGGTGGAAAGGTGGGCCATCCGATGACCAAAAGCGTGAACGTACGACGTCTTCCCCACGGATGGTGCCAACTATCGGTGCAGAAAATGACCAACATGTAAATATTTGTAGTTTTGCCGTATGTTGTGATCGGATGTGGCCTAGCACTCAATGACACAGGGTTTATACTAGTTCAGGCAATGTGCCCTATGTCCAGTTTGAGTTGGTCGGTGACTTTATTCCTGAGCCCAGGTGCTCGAAGTTTGCTGTGGGGTTACAAACAAGAGGGAGTAAGATGGGTGGTGCAAGAGGTCCGGTCGGACTCGGACCGAAGGGCCGAGAGTGATGGGAGCTCCTACATGCACTAAGTATTCGAGCGTGTGCTCTATGTAGCTTTAGAGTGTCTAAAGCTAGCAGAGGGTCAATTGATCATTTGTTGTTCGGATTGTTGGAGAGTCATTGGCATTCTCTTTCTTGGGAGAGAGCGCAATCCCTTTTATAGATGAAGGGGATGGCCTTACAAGTGAGATAGGGAGAGAGAGAGAGAGAGAGTTTACGTATGCTACTAAGTCTTGTTGCCCACACTATTGGGTACAAGATGATTGTAGGTGCCCACAATACTGTTTATGTCAGACGCATGTGGGAGGTTTTACCGTATTCACCATGTATGGCAGATGACGGTGCCCACAACACTGTTGATGCCCAGAGGCATGTGGGGGGTTTTCACCGTGTTCACCTGGTATGGGAATTGATGGTGCCCACAACACTGTAGGGCAAACGTCGGTGCCCACAACACTGCTTGGGTTCTGACATGCCTTGAAGGTGGCAGGGCACCCTTCTGACATGTCCTGTTGGTACTGTCCTACAGTTGTACTAGGTATAGTCGTTGACTTGAGCACCCTACCTTACTTGCTCTGCTCGTTCCCTAGGTCCTCACCGAGCGGGCATCCCTAGTCGGTTGGTCCCAGTCGGCTCTGACTGCGCTAATTGGAGAAGAGATGTTAGCAGAGGTTCGGTGCATCCTCAGTCGGAGACATGGCTCGGAGTCGGAAGCGATGTTTGGCTAGGCCTTCCGGTAGAAGAGGTAGGCCAGAGTCGGAAGCAAGCGCTTTTCCTCCTTGGCTGGTCCTTCTGGTCAGAGAGGTGGGCCGGAGTCAGAAGCGAGCGCCATTCCTCCTTGGCCAGGCCTTCTAGTCGGAGAGGCGAGCCAAAGTCGAAAATGAGCGCCATTCCTCCTTGGCCAGGCCTTCCAGTCGGAGAGGCGGGCTGAAGTTGGAAGCGAGCGTTGTCCTTTCCTTGGCCAGGCCTTCCGGTCGGAGAGGCGGGCGGAGTTGGAAGCAAGCATCGTTCCTCCTTGGCCCGGCCTTCCGGTTGGAGAGGCAGGCTGGAGTCGGAAGCGAGCGCCGTTCCTCCTTGGCTAGGCCTTCCGGTCGGAAATTGGATCGCCCTTCTGGACTATCGTTAGGTTTTTAGGCCAGCCCAGGAGTTGTGCGTCGTTCGCAACGTCGCCTGTTGGGCCGATCTTTTGCTAGGAAGCAAGTCCATGAGGGACCCTGGGTTTATGAACCCGACACTAACACTGTCTCCAAACAGACCAAAACGAGATTCCACGTTACCCACGTGACCTTAGAGTTACATCGGGTGCGTCCAAAACGATTTCTGAGCCTATGGTACATTCGGCACAAACCGTGCACCTATCTCGCGTGAAGACTTGCACTATCTTCAAACGGACCGAAACTATCTTCCACTTGAGCCTCATCACCTAGAACTACCATCGGGTGCGTCCAAAATGATATCTGAGCCTATGGTACGTTTGGCACAAACCGTGCACCTATCTTGCACCAACACTAACACTATCTCCAAACAGACCGAAATGAGATTCCACATGACCCTTGTCACCTAGGAGTTCCATCGGGTGCGTCCAAAATGATTTCTGAGCCTATGGTACGTTCGGCACAAACCATGCACCTATCTTGCGTCAAGATTGGCACCATCTCCAAATGATAGAAATGAGCTTCTGCTTGAGCCTCGTCACCTAGGAGTACTATTGGGTGCGTCCAAAATGATGTCTAAGCCTATGGTATGTTTGGCGCAAACCGTGCACTTATCTTGCACCAACACTAACACTATCTCCAAACGGAACAAAACGAGATTCCACGTTACCTACATCACCTTGGAGTTCCATCGGGTGCGTCCAAAATGATTTCTAAACCTATGGTACGTTTGACGCAAACCATGCACCTATCTCACGTCAAGATTTGCACTATCTTCAAATGGACCGAAATAAGCTTCCACTTCAGCGTCGTCACCTCGGACTACCATCGGGTGCGTCCAAAATGATTTCTGAGCCGATGGTAAGGTTGGTGCAAACCGTGCACCTATCTTGTACCGACACTAACACTGTCTCCAAACGGACCGAAACGAGATTCCACATGACCCACTTCACCATGGAGTTCCATCGGGTGCGTCCAAAATGATTGCTGAGCCTATGGTACGTTCGACACAAACCGTGCACCTCTCTTGCTTCAAGATTAGCACCATCTCCAAACGGACCAAAACGAGCTTCTGCTTGAGCCTCGTCACCTAGAAGTATCATCAGTTGCATCCAAAATGATTTCTTAGCCTATGGTATGTTTGGCGCAAGCCGTGCACCTATCTTTCATTGACACTAAGAATGTCTCCAAACGGACCAAAACGAGATTCCATATGACCCACTTCACCTTGAAGTTCCATCAGGTGCGTCAAAAATGATTTTGGAGCCTATGGTACTTTCGACACAAACCGTGCACCCATCTTGCGTGAAGATTAGCACCATCTCCAAACAAACCGAAATGAGGTTCCGCTTGAGCATCGTCAATTAGGAGTACCATTGGGTGCATCCAAAATGATTTCTGAGCCTATGGTACGTATGGCGCAAACGTTGCACCTATCTTTCATCGACACTAACAATGTCTCCAAACGGACCGATACAAGATTCCACATGACCCACGTTACCTAGGAGTTCCATCGGGTGTGTCCAAAATGATTTTCGAGCCTATGGTACGTTTAGGGCAAACCGTGCACCAATCTTGCATCAAGATTAACACCATCTCCAAACAGACCGAAATGAGCTTCCACTTGAGCCTCGTCACCTAGGAGGACCATCGTGTAATAGAACCGTCCAATTTATAAGAGCACAAGTAAGTTTTACGTTCAATTTTCAACACTCTAAACTTATTACTACAGTTGTAGAAATTAAGTTTATAAAACAAAAACCTTTATTTTAATTACACATGTGACAAGTTTAGTGTTGAATCCTGTTCCGATGCTAGTTGTAACAGAACCGTCCAATTTATAAGAGCACAAGTACAATAGCAACCATCGAGGTAGTCAAACCATCACACTTGAGCCTATATAAATCTGGTAGTCCATCAAGTATCACGAAGGATCTTGAATCAACAAACATATAAGCCAAGATCGTACATGATTCAACATACAAGCCACATGTTACAACAAGTTCACAAATAGTTTTTCATACATCGTAGTTCCAACATAGTTATTACAACATTAATTTAACAGTAGCGGAAGCAACATAGTTCTGAAGGACATCAACAATAGTTTAGATACATAGCCAGTTTTCATAGTCATCTCCAACCAAAAGCACAAGGGTGAGATGATATATAGAATGCCCATGCCCATGGTCCTATTCCTCATCCACTGCAGGAGCAAAGCAGTGCTTACAGTACCCATGGTACATCACGTTATCTACAACAATAGGGAAATAAACCCTGAGCATGAGAAGGTACTCTGCTAGACTTACCCGTCATAAACCAAAAATAAGAGACACAAAGGATCATGCAAGGCTTATAAGTGGAGCTGGTTGACATCCTTTGCCTACAAGCCAATATTTATCTAGTATCTTTTAACTTTTGAATAACAAGTTTATAATTCATGTTCCATTCTAGATTAACATCTATCCTATGCCAAACATGTGGTGTACCATTAAATCATCACAATAGTAACCATATCAAGTTGAGCATTTTCATAACCCACATAAGCAACACTTTCATCAATTACTACGATGAAGGGGGCTCATGTCAAGTTCTCACTATCCGGGAGAGACGACGATTTGAATCGATTCCTACCCAGCTACGGAATTATTCCTAACATACACCCATATTCCCCCCATTAGGGTCGCATCGGGTAACCTTTGGTACAACTCAGGTCCAAATAGTGGGTGAGACCACCGCCACACCCTCAAAGATACTACCAATCTGCCAGGAGGCTCAGGACTCAAACCCGCCCTTGGACTCACGCCATTGGCTCTCCACACATCCTTACTGCCTCTAGGGTACACACTTTAACTGCTCATGTCCCCTAGCCTAAGTTGAGCTACTCAGCTTCGTGGTCGGAACGACTTATCCGGCCAACTATGTGAGAGGCATGCGTTCAACATGACAAGAGGGCCTCCAACGGCGGGTCCTTAAATGACACAGACGGAATCACTATACGTCACCACACCTAACATATAAGATTCCATCTCGTCTCCAATTATTCAACATCACCAGGCTATGTTCCACGATAGCACAATATAGCTAACCATGATCAAGTCACCACCTATAGCTCGCAGGTGATAGGAAATCACCAGACTTCTCCCGGTCTAAGCATGGCTAAGCAAGAAGTTCAATTCTAGACCTACATAGGATTCAAGATAGATATTTTTGGACAAGGAAAGTATATGCAGCAAGTGGTTCCAATCAACTCTTATAACCTAATGCATCAAACATAAAGGACTCAAGTAATATCTTGTAAAACATGGGAGACTTTGAATGCTCCGGGGCTTGCCTTTCACAAACGTGGTCGGCTGGTGGTCAGGGCACTCTTGGCGATGATCAACTTCAGGCTCGCCTTTGCTTGGAGCCTCTTGGTGTTGAGCTTCCTAGTTCTCCTCTTGTGGATCGGCTTCGAGTTCCACCAATGTGATTTCTTCCGCTGCACCTATTGCATGCATATGCATAAAGTAAGTACCATGGATGCATAAGAAGGATTGTAAATGATATGACATGAGAACATGAATGATTTTATGCTGATGATTATATCAAGTTACTTAGATGATAACCAAGTTAAATTCTTATTTACTGAGTAGGTGCATATATCTTCTCTAGAAATTTCAAGAATCCACACTAAGTCCATTTCTGGATCACAACACCACAGCTACAAGTTTAGATCATAACTAGAGTGTTACTGAACCAATTGTTGTGATCTAGGACTTTCTAGAAAGCTCACAAAATTTCCTACAACTTTCATTTAGTCAGCATAAGAAGATTTAATAGCTATCTAGGTTAAACAATTCAATCATCCAGATCTGTCCAGAAGACAAGAAAATCTAACAACAGATTTCTAACAGCTATAACTCCCAAACCATTTAGTCTATTACCATGAAAATTTGACACAACTAAGATAAGTAAGTTATCTACAACTTTGTTAATAACAAGTTTCATAGGAAAAGTAATTATCATCATGAATTTATCAATACAACAGAAACTACTCCTGCAGCCATCTAGCGGAATTATAAAGCAATAATTAAGTAGCTGCTTATAACCTATCAACTTCAAGCACAACTATCATTATCAGCAGATCATATGCATCAAAAGGACCACAAAAAACATTATGTTTATGCCAAACTAATGTATTTAGGTACCTTCATTAATTTCTTTATATAATAAGATGATTTATGAGATAATTATTTACGAAGTTCCATAATTTCTAAGAAAATTAATGTAGCATGCATATGATCCCAAAAGTATACTGTACAAATTTCATGCCAAAAAGACAAGTACAACACCCTCTATATAAATGACAAGTTATAAGGGCTGACTTTAGTGAAAATAGTTAACCCTATAGAAAAGTGTCAAACAATAGATTTCATATTTTTCTTAACTTCCCTAAAACCCATTAACACTGTACAAAAATTTGCATGGCAATATGTTATTTATTTTTACCCTTATGAATTTCCTTAGAAAACACCATTTTTTAAAAGATAAATAGAAAGACCTTACTTTGATCAAGTTTACTGCAAGTTTAGTATTTTTCCTAGCTAGAGCATGTCAACACAAGATCAGCAAAATTGGAATCATAATTTTATCACTTCCCTGGCTCAAGTTATGTATTTTACAAGATTGCAAACAATTTAAAAGCACTTATTTAGCTCCATTTAATTCTCCTAGAAAACTACTAGAAATAGTGTATTTCATATTTTTATCCAATACTACACTTCATGATGAATCCAATAAAATTTGGTTCACCCCATTTGGACACTCCTAGCTCGAGATATGAATTTTTGAAGAATGCATTCAAATCTGTGAAGACAAATCATAAAATCAAATAATACACAGACTGACAGATGGGGCCTGCTGGTTAGTGACCCACACGTCATTGACTCCATAGTAGAGGAGGTGCTCTAGCCAGCCCTATCTCGCTAGCCGTGAGATTACCGGCGATGACTGTGACACCAACGTGTTCCTCTCATCAAGCCACGTCGATAGGTGGTGACTACGCGACCTAGGGTTAACCGGAGATGGCTCACCGGCAGCGATGGCGGCACGGCGGAGTTGTGCAGTGGCACGTCGGCCATCTCCGATCACGGCATGCGGTGGTGAGGACGGCTACTCCTTCCTGGTGACCTAGCGCAGCACTACGATGAGGATTAGGCCATGGTGGTGCAGTGGAAAAGCTTGGCCACGTGCATTGTCATGCGGCGGCGCAGGGTGCGCTGTGGAGGGGCTCTCTGTTCTTGCTAGCCGGTGGTGAGAGGGAAGTCTCTGTCTAGCCTACTGGATCTAGGTCACAAGGCCGTGTAGAGACGACTAAGAGTGGGGACTAGAGTGACCCCGAGATGGCTGGCCGCGGCGAGCTCAAGCTCACGACCATGGTGGGAGCGGCGGTGTGTTCCCGATCGACCGTGCAGTAGCGTCTAAGCTAATTGCTTCCTAAGCATATGGACCACAAAGCAGCTACAAACTAGAGAAGAGGAGGACAGGAGGTGAGGTGGAAAGGCGTGGCTACGGTGAGCCGAGCGCGCAGCGGCGCTCCGGTGATGGTGCGGTGGCGGTGAGGTGAAATAGGGCCTTACCAAGGCACGACGTGAGGTAGTAGTGGTTTAGGGAGGTAGAGGTGGAGATGGCAGAGCTGTTGGCGCGAGGAAATGAGCGGTGGAGCTACGATGGCGGTGAGCGGGCACGGCAGAGCAACGGCGATGGCGCGGTGCCATGGTGCTCCGTTTTGCTCTAGCGTGGGCGGGAGAGAGCGTGGTGCGAGAGCAAAACGGGGCGAGCAATAGAGGCGCACGCCTTTACTCCCCGCGCTGGCCTGACTGGCTAGGCCGGTGCCACCGTACAACCACCACACGGCGCGCCTGGCCTGCCCCCGGCCGGCCACTGACACCGGCGTCGAATGGCATCAGTCTCTAACGAACATGAACTAACAGAGCGACTTCACACAATCGTTACTCCTAAACCGTTCGTCCTTTGCAAAAACTTCTTTAACAAGAATTGTAGAGCTACATGAGATCTACAACTTTTATTTAGAAAGTTTCCTCTAATTCGCCATTGTTTTCAAATTGCAAAGCTTCAAAGTAGTCCAGCCGTCTTCAAATAGATGGCCTTGACCTGATAGCAATTATCGCATCTAGCAACAAATGCTACAATTTCTTTCTTCATTTTTGTCCACCAGAAGCGTGTTTTTAGGTCTTGGTACATCTTACTGCTACCTAGGTGAATGGATAAATTGGAAGAGTGTGCTTCCTCTAGAATTTGGTTTCTCAATTCTCTATCTTTCGGCACTACAAGCCGATCCTTAAACCACAGCACACCCCTCACATCTAGCCAAAAATGCTTGGTTTCTTCCTCTTTCATCTTTCTTTTGATATGGAATATGCTCTCATCGGTCTTTTGGAGCTCAATGATATTAGACTCAAGAGAGCAACTAACTATGATATTGTGTAAGACTGCTAGATGTAATAAGTTGAAACCATCTTCCAACAAGGGATTACACTAATACTTCCGGCTTAAGGCGTCTACAACCACATTGGCTTTTCTTGGATGATAATGTACTTCTATGTTGTAATCCTTGATCAATTCCAACCATCTTCTTTGCCTCATGTTCAATTCAGGTTGGGTGAAAATGTACTTGAGGCTCTTGTGATCGGTGTAGATATGGCAAACATTACCAAGCACGTAATGTCTCCAAATTTTTAGAGCATGGACAACTGCTGCTAATTCTAAATCATGGGTTGGATAATTGACTTCATGCTTTCTTAGTTGCCGCAAGGCATAAGCAATGACTCGGCCTTCCTGCATTAGAACACACCCTAAACCGGTACCTGATGCGTTGCAAAACACATCAAAAGGTTTCTCAATGTCAGGGTTTGCTAAAACAGGAGCAGTAGTTAGCAACATTCATCAAGTGTGAAAAGCTGCCTCACACTTCGGTGTCCATATAAATTTCTCTTCCTTTTCAAGCAACCTAGTCATGGGCTTGGCAATTTTGGAGAAATTTAGAATAAACCGATGGTAATATCCTGCTAAGCCAAGAAAACTCCAAACCTCATGAACGGAGGTTGGGGCTTTCCAATCAAGAACCTCCTGCACCTTGGATGGGTCCACCGAGATTCCATCTTCAGATAAAATATGGCCTAGGAAAGGTACTTTCCGCAACCGGAATTCAGATTTACTAAATTTAGCATATAACTTATGCTCTCTCAGCCTAGACAACACCACTCTCAAGTGCTCTGTGTGATCTTCTGCATTCTGGAATAGATCAAAATATCATCGATAAACACGACCACAAACTTATCAATCTTGGGCAAGAATACCGAGTTCATCAAATACATGAAATAGGTAGGAGCATTGGTCAACCCAAAGGACATGACTAATACTCATAAAGGCCATACCTTGTGGAAAAAGTGATCTTGATTTGGTGATAACCTGACCTCAAATCAATCTTAGAGAACACTTTTGCTTTTGCCAATTGATCAAATATGATATCAATGCGAGGCAAAGGATATTTGTTCTTGATAGTAATAGCATTGAGGGGACGATAGTCCACACACATCCGCAAAGACTTGTCCTTCTTTTTCACAAATATGGCTGGACAACCCCATGGTGACGAACTAGCGTGAATGAGACCCTTTTCTAAGAGCTCTTGCAATTGGATCTTCAATTCTGCTAACTCATTTGGTGGCATTCTATAAGGTCTTCAGGAGATGGGCGCTGTACCTGGTATTAACTCAATCTTGAACTCTATATCCCTGTCGGGTAGTAACCGAGGCAATTCATCTAGAAAGACATCCGAAAATTCACATACTACAGTAATATCAGCAAGGGCCATAGGCTGGATAGCATTGGCCACATTTTGGAGATCAAACTCCCTAGAAAGGGGTACTAGAAAAGCATCGTTATTCCTAGGGTCTCTCAACATAATGGTTCTAGTCGATGTATCGATAAGGACACCATGGTTCTTCATCCAATTCATACCCAGGATATAGCCAATCTCAATAATATCACTAAATTTGCAGTATACTCTCGTTCACTTATTTGGATAAGTACATCTTTAACTATCTGATTGGTAGAAATGTTATTCCCGGCTGCACTTATACAATAACCACCTTTGTCTACTACAAATATTTTCTGATCATACTTGGCTGCAAATGTTGGACTCATGAATGAATGTGAAGCCCCAGAATCAAACAGAACAACTATAGGGTAATGGTTCACAAGAAACATACCAGCTGTGACAACCTCGCCATAGGGAATCTCTTCCATGGTGGTGTAATGCACATACCCCGGGCGTGCATTTGCAGCTGCAGGCTTCTAATTGTTCTTCTTGGGGTAAGGGCACTCCCTTGCCCAATGACCAGTCTTGTTGCAATTGAAACATGGTTGATTGTTAGGTGGAGCCTTTGAGTTACCTTGTCCTGCACCACCCTTAGGCGGTAGAGCAATAGGGTATGCCCGATGATACCCTTTAGTTGCTTGGCTTGGCTGGGCCTTCTTTTGAGGTGGGCGATATTTTGGAGTAGGTAGGCAGTATTTGGTTCTTGCCACTGGAGCTCTCTGCAGAGATGCACCGGCTTCAAAGGCCCTCTTATGGCTCTTGGATGCAGAATAAATATTATTATGATTCTCTTGTGTGAGCGCATCACTCACAAATTCATTGTAGGTCTCACTCTTGTTATTTGCTAGAGTCTTCATCAACTTTGGACCTAGTCCTCTCTTGAAACTTGCAATCTTCTTGGCATCGGTATTCACAAACTCAGACGCATACCTAGAGAGGTTGTTGAAGGCATGCAAGTACTCAATGAGACTTTTGGTGCCCTGAGTAAGCCTCATAAACTCTGTATGTTTCATGCTCATAGGACCTGGGGGAATATGATGCCCCCTAAAAGTAGCATTGAACTTATTCCATGTAACCTGAGCATTAGTAGGGAGGGTACATATGTAATGAGTCCACCAAATGCCTGATGGACCATGCAACTATGTGAGGCATATTCAGCCTTCATATGCTCTATAACTCTCAAGAGACGAAACTTCTGCTCAATGGTATTGAGCCATTCATCGGCTTGCAATGGCTCCTCTGCCTCCTTAAAGATAGGAGGTTTAGTGTCCAAAAAGTCCTTGAATTCACTGTACTGATTTGGTTTGGGTCCCTGGTGTTGGTCCTGTCCCTGTCCATGACCGGTGTTCTACGCAAGCTCGCGTAGTACTTCCCCCATAGACCGTTGGGTCTCCAGGAGCTAGGCCATCATTTCCGCTGGCGTGGGGTACGGTGGTGGTGGGAGATCATCATCACCCACATGACTGGTACCGGCCCCTCCACGAGTGCGAGTCATCTACAAAATAGCAACAACAAGTGATTATTGGATGATGTCAAGAGATTGCAAAAGAGTTGTATAATCATGCCATACTGTAATTACTGGAGAGAATCTCAAATTCATACAATAACACAGAGGCACAATAATTCATTTCCACAACATAACTATCGTCAAAAGATGCCCGACAATCCTCCGAGGGGTATCCCACAAAGGTAGATTGATCGGCAGAGGTGCGTGTATTCAAGAACAAGAAGGCAACAGAGATACAAGAGTTAGACAGGTTCGAGCCGTCCGCATGACGTAATACCCTACTCCTATGGTCTGTTGGATTGTATTGGCTACCGTATGATATTGCGTGTGTTTTGAGGGGGTCCCCTACCTTCCTTATATAGCCGGGGGTAGGGTTACAAGTTGATTAGATCTAGGAGATAACTGGTAACTAATAACAGATTACGGGGATCATGAGATTGTAACATATCCTAACATATTACGCCATATCTTCAGGATATCTTCCTGGTGTCTTGCGGGGCGTGCCAAGTAGCGCCGTGCTCTGCAAGGCTTCATCTCGTGGGCTGGACCACCCCTAGAGCTGCAGCCCATGTAGTCTGCTATGGGTATCTGGGGTTGTATCCCCCACAATAACATCACCAATAGGACCACTTATCGTACTCACAATGCCTTTCGTACATGCCAAATTTTTCTTTCCCAAAAATAACTGGGAATTCATTAAAAAATGTAATCACCACGTATTACATGCACGGTTCCAATAACATCAAAGGGGTACATCATGAAATCAAAACCTACATTATGAGTTCATTACATAAGGATCGAAGATAGAGAGCTATCGCATCTAGCTAGATACTATAGCTAAGCTATTCCACGAGGTGGTCGCTATCGATGTCGGACACACCATCACCGTGGTCGTCCTCAAAAGGCTCAATCTCCTCCTCTTTAGGCTCATCCTCTATGTCCACCTCCATACCATCATCCTCAGCAATCAACACATTGGGATCTTCTTCCACCAATGGAACTAGAGGAAGAATTGGGTTCACCATGTTATTGAGACGATGAACATCTAGTTGAAGATCCTCAATCTGGCGTATGAGTTCCTGCTCTCTACGATCAAACTCCGTTGCCTGCCTAGCAGCCTGGAACATAGTCTAGATCCTAGCTGCCTCCCTAGTCTCAGCAAGGCGAATGACCTCATCCCTCTCAACACGGACATCATGTAACTCAGCCCTAGGTGCATCTCTTTCCGCAACAACATAGACAAACTACCCCCGACGAGCTTCCAAGGCTGTCATATAATTACCTATCTAATTCTGAGCTGCTCTAACTACCCTTCGGTGCCTACGCACACTTCTTCGCATCCTGCGCTGTGCAGCCTGTGCTATTTTGAGCTCTTGCATACAACTGATGTAACTATCCTGGCGAGAGTAAAACATCCTCATAACTGCATAACTCATGGCAGCATTACTACTTCCTGCTCTTTCATCCTGATCTCTTACCAAAGCCTTACCACCTGGCTGGGTCCAAGCAGTCTGTGATATGTCCACTCGAGGGAAAGATCCAACAGGCCCATTGACAAGCTCATCACCGAATTCCTGATGGACTTCGCTGAGATCTTCAAAAGTGGCCACTTGGGCACCCTCCCATGGGGTATGTCCATCTGACTCGATACTCCATCCTTGCCACTGAGGGTTATCCACACAGGCAGCGACAGTGACCCACTCGTCGCACCACTATTGTCCCTCAGTTACCACTTTGCTCCAAAAGTAGCGAGGAGGTTCAACATACCCGATAGAGTGTAGTACCCTCCACAGTAAGGTGGGAGTCCCAAACAGTGCCTAAAAAGGTGTCGCTTGCAACAGGGGCTCCTAGGGCTGTCATCTATAGCAAAATGTTACAATTTAGTGAGACAACGCAATTATAGAAAAGAGTTACTTAACAATAAGATCTTGCAAGGGGGAGGAACAATGCAATGACATGAAATAATGATGTATCATGATGTATGCTCGTTCCGTACGTCCTTACAAACTTAGAGAAATAAATCCTAACAACATACGCGGTGGCATACATACGTTCTCTCAATATAATCGTAACTAAACGAGCTACACGTTTTGTTGTTAGTGTACCTGCAGAAGATTTATTTCAGCCCAACCCAACAGTTATATGTACAAAAAGGTAAATCTAGGCTCTAAGCTGAATATCAAGGATATCAAGATATATATGAAAGCAGTAAACTAAATACTTCCATATATATATATATATCCCATATATATACTTCTGTATAAAAGCTACCCGATGATCAATTACACTACCCACAATTGAATATGCACAATACACACATGCAAGCATGCATATACAACCGTATCAAAAGCTAGCTCTCCCCGACTGCACGCTCACTTCTTGCGGTCATGCCACTCATCAACTTACCTTCTTACCTGGCGTAGAGGCATTTGATCCATACATTACCACTCAAGTAACTGGCATCCATACAATAGCACACCATATGGACAACGAAAGCATAACGGAGGTGACCACTGGCACACTATAGTTTTACGTTCAATTTTCAACACTCTAAACTTATTACTACAGTTGTAGAAATTAAGTTTATAAAACAAAAACCTTTGTTTTAATTATTCATGTGACAAGTTTAGTGTTGAATCCTATTCCGATGTCAGTTGTAACAAAACCGTCCAATTTATAAGAGCACAAGTACAATAACAACCACCAAGGTAGTCAAACCATCACACTTGAGAACATATAAATCCGATAGTCCGTCGAGTATCACGAAGGATCTTGAATCAACCAACATACAAGCCAAGATCGTACATGATTCAACATACAAGCCACATGTTACAACAAGTTCACAAATAGTTTGTCATACATCGGAGTTCCAACATAGTTATTACAACATCAGTTTAACAGTAGCAGAAGCAACATAGTTCTGAAGGACATCAACAATAGTTTAGATACATAGCCAGTTTTCATAGTCATCTCCAACCAAAAGCACAAGGGTGAGATGATATATAGAATGACCATGCCCATGGTCCTATTTCTCATCCACTACAGGAGCAAAGCAGTGCTTATAGTAGCCATGGTACATCACGTTATCTACAACAATAGGGAGATTAACCCTGACTATGATAAGGTACTCAGCTAGACTTACCCATCATAAACCAAAAATAAGAGACACAAAGGATCATGCAAGGCTTATAAGTGGAGCTGGTTGACATCCTTTGCCTACAACCAATATTTATCTAGTGTCTTTTAACTTTTGAATAACAAGTTTATAATTCCTATTCCATTCTAGATTAGCATCTATCCTATGCCAAACATGTGGTGTACTATTAAATCATCACTATAGTAACCATATCAAGTTGAGAATTTTCATAACCCACATAAGCAACACTTTCATCAATTACTACGATGAAGGGGGCTCATGTCAAGTTCTCACTATCCAGGAGAGACGGCGATTCGAATCGATTCCTACCTAGTTGGGGAATTATTTTTAACACACACCCATACTCCCCCCGGCAAGGTCGCATCGGGTCACCTTTGGTACAACTCAGGTCCAAATCACGGGTGAGACTAGCGCCGCACCCTCAAAGATACTACTAATCTGCCAGGAGGCTCAGGACTCAAACCCACCCTTGGACTCACGCCATTGGCTCTCCACACATCCTTACTACATCTAGGGTGCACACTTTAGCTACTCATGTCCCCATCCTAAGTTGAGCTACTCAGCTTCGTGGTCGGAACAACTTATCCGGCCAACTATGTGAGAGGCATGCGTTCAACATGACAAGAGGACCTCAAATGGCTAGTCCTTAAATGTGGCAGAACCTCCTAAGAAATTCGGCCCACGTACACCTATCGATGTCTCAATAGACCTTAGATAGCGTACACAAGTTCCCAACAACTTAATAAGTCTGTCGGGTGTCCTCGGGAAACCCGAATCATCCACAAATCTTTTTCAAACAGGATCCCAATCACAGTCATTGCAGATTACAACAGTTTTCAATATACATACCAGAGATTATAAAGCGGAAGACTTAAGTTTTAATATTACAAACCAGTTGTGTCAAACTTACAAAACCATAAGTGTCATACAACCATAGTAGCAGGATAATATTACATTAACATTATTTATTTCACATAAACTAGTGCCTTGTCCAAAGGCCATTCATCATTCCTCATCGTCATCGACTTCAAACACTGACATGCAGCAGGGACCAAAACAAGCCTACGCATGCGACTCACCTGCAACAAGGGTTAACAAACCCTGAGTACAAAAGTACTCAACAAGACTGACCCGACGAAAAAGGGCGAAGGTCTTAGGGATGCAGGTGTTGGGTCAAGGTAAGGATGTAGCAAAATTCAAAAGTTCTTTGCCAAAAGCTCACTATTCTTGTTCCTATTTTTGAGTTTTAGCCCTAAGTACTTTAGTTCATTATCTCAAACTAAGTATTCATATCACATATTCCAATCCTTCTCATTCCATTCTTTTTCTCATGTTTTAGTAATTCACCAGTCCTACATTGCTTCTGTAATGAATCGAGTCTCCATATCCGCGGAGCACCGGCAATTCAAATTGATTCTAATCCTAGCTGGGGATTCCTTATCACACGACATATGTAGAACTTAATCTTGCATATATCAACCTCGCTACCGGATCCCCCTATACTAAGCCGTCTCCACGCCACCCGAGAGCATAGCACGCCTCAAATCCGACCACATTCAAGCCACGAGGGTACACGCTACTCCCGCCATCTCTCCACTCCCTAGTGCGTGGGCATTCGTCTTACTATCGGATTAGCCAAAGTAAGCTTACCGAAGTATGTGACCAGCACTACAAAGTGTCTCGTTCAGAAGATCCACAATGAGTGGCCTTTAAGCGACATAGTCGACAACATTACCCAACATTCAAGATAAGTCACCCGACTAGTCTCTAGTTTATTTTACCTTCTTTCTTTCTTTGGCCAGTATGCCATCTTTGATTGTATTGAAACTTTTACTTTGAAAACCTACCATAAGCATTCTACGCCTTTGTAAATGAAAACATCTTCAAGGATGGTAAACAATTAACAAGGTAGGCAATGCATCAAGTAGGCAACATTTGAAGTAAATCAACTTAATGCAATAGGTAACATAGGTGATAAACTTTTCAAAGTAAACAAGGTAATGGTTTAATGCATAAACCGGGGCTTGCCTTCGTTGACGATCTTAGATTACGGATCAGTACCACAATTATCGAATCCCGTGACAACCGGGGATTCTTCTAGAACTTGCTCAACTAGAATCGTTTCACTCTCGGGTTCTACATGAAATTATAACATATTATTTAACATGATGATAATGTAAACATGATGCTTTCATGGTACATGAAATGTAAAAACACCTCGAAAACGATTTTCCTTCACGGTACAGTTGCAAGCCAACAAAACCAACTAGCAAATCTACTCTCAAGAACCACACATGTAATTTGACCAAATGGATCTTGAAACCCTACTAGTCACAAAACATGACCAAAACAAGATCCAACACTAATCAAACACTTAGGGTTTGCCATTATTTATTTTTGAATAAATTTGGAATTAAGTCCAAAATGAACTTGTCCAAATGACCTCAAAAATTTATGTAAGCTTCCTTGTGTCAAATTAGTGTACCAAAACAAATTTCATAATTTTTGGAATTATACAGTGGCCTACAAAAATCATGGAAATTACATTTATTAATTAATGGACTGAATATTTGAACATTAAAAATTTATTAAAATTTCATGTTTTAAATTTTTAAACCATACTAGAGCATGTACAGAAGCTACACACAAAATTTCAGAATTTTTTGAGCTATGATTAATTTCCTACAAATTCGCAAAGTTTCAGCACTATTCAAAATCAGAAAATAATAAAACCTCACTGTTCTTCTCCTTCCTTCTCACTGACAGCCCGACCCCACTCGTCAGTGACTCATACAGGTCACGGCGGCGCTGCCATCACTGGCTGGCCCAAAATGCGCCGACGGTGACGCTCCGGCGAGGCAAACCGCACCCAAATGATCTACACACTCCTACGAACCCATCCCCGCCCTTTGAATAGCAGAAGGTGCACCGGAGAAGACCCCACGCCGGCCATGGCGGCTTGAGCATGACGGCTCACGGCGTAACCCCGGCAATGGCGTAGTAGAGTCTAAAACAAAGTGAGTATCGCGTTCAGTAGCTCACCACGGTCACGCCGGTACGCTTCGTGAAGACGGAGATGGTCTGGAACGGCCTGGCCACGTCGAGTCAATGGTGGCGGAGCTCCGGCCAGGCTCGGGGAAGAAGATGTTGCGCCGAGCGATTCCGGCCAACCCAAGCGACGTGAGCAAGCCGTAGAGAAGCGCAAGATCGAGGCGATCGCGTTGGCGTAGCTGTGCACGACGGACGCGGCTCGACGATGGCTACGGCGAGTGGCGGAGCTAGCTGGCGGCAGAGCAGAGCAGAAGGGGAAAACGGGGACGACGACGGCGGCTGCTGCTATTTATAGCCGGGAAGGGGTTGCCCGGCGTCGACAGCGCACGAACGGACCCGCCACGGCACCAGCTGCGTGTCAATGCGCAAGGAAGCGGCGCAATCTGATCGGCGGCGACATCCGCGTGGCGCCGGCGGCAAGCAGAGAGGTGGCGCTCGGCCAAATTTCAATTTTGATGTATTTACAGAAATGCCACTACATCAATTTTGCAAATTACTCACAAATTTTCTAAAGAAGTTGAAAATCTCCAAAAATGAAAGTTGCTCAATTTTTCAAACTCTACAACTTTGCTTCAAGGAACATTTTCAAATTCTGCCTCCATTTTGAAATTTGAATTTGGGGTGAATTTGATTATTTGAATCATTTCAAAATTACTCCAAATTTTATATGTAAACTTGAAAAACTTTGAATACCAAAGTTGACCCTTATAAAATAATCTTCAACTTTGCTTTTTGTCTCAACCCCAAATTCCACATGGATTTTGAATTAGTCAAAAGGGGCAAAAAGGACTTTTATAATTTGAATTTGAATTCAAATTTGATTTGTCTTCCTTTTACTTTTACTTTGATTTTTGACTAGTAACATGGCCCATTAGGGTTATTTGAGTCAAATGACACATGGCCTCACATGATCACATGAAATTTGACCCTTGTGGTCATGATTTTTATTTAGGGTTTTGAAACACATCACATGAAATAACAACATTATGAAATAAAGTTTATTTAGTGAATGCATTCAAAATTTTCTACTCCATGAATGCTTTACAATGCATATGATGACATGTCAAATTTTAGTGCTAGGTCAAAACACCAGAGGTGTTACAACCCTTCCCCCTTAAAGAAATCTCATCCCGATATTTAAAACTTAGGATTAAGTAATGGAAAAGGAAATGTGTCAAGCTAACACATCATAACTTTATTCAAAAGACTACTGAGGGGGTTTTCCATTCTTTTGACAAAAGAGACAAGTTACAATATAGACAAGGTATTGTAACTAGAGAGAAGCAAAGAAGTCAGGAAAGTTTTCTTCTAAGTAATCCTCGGACTCCCAAGTAGCTTCTTCTTCAGTGTGCTGGTTCCATTGTACTTTGTAGAACTTGATTGTACGTCTTCGAGTGACTCAATTTTTCTGATCTAAGACTCTAATGGGGTACTCAGTATAAGTCAAATCAGGTTCTAGTTCTACATCACCAAAGTCGATCACTTGGTCAGGTACTTGAAGACACTTCTTCAACTGGGATACATGGAAAATATCATGCACAACTGACAAGTGATCTGGTAGCTTGACGCGATAGGCGACTGGTCCACATCGTTGTTGGATTTGAAAAGGACCGACATAACGGGGTGCCAACTTTCCCCGAATCCCAAAACGATGAACTCTCTTCATCGGTGATACCTTGAGGTAGACATGATCTCCCACTTTGAATTCTAGCGGTCGTCTTCTCTTATCAGCATAGCTTTTCTGTCGGGATTGAGCTACCTTCATATTAGCTTGTATGAGTTTAACTTTCTCTTCTGCTTCCTTGACCACATCCGGTCCAAAGAACCAACGTTCTCCAACATCTGACCAATGTAAAGGTGTCTGGCATCTACGGCCATACAATGCTTCAAATGGTGCCATTTTAATGCTCTCTTGATAGCTATTGTTATATGAGAATTCAGCTAAGGGAAGGCATTCATCCCACATAGCACCATAGGAGAGAACACATGTTCTTAACATATCTTCAAGAATTTGATTTACCCTTTCCGTCTGTCCATCTGTTTGTGGATGATAAGCAGAACTACGGATAAGTTTAGTTCCCAAAGACTCATGTAGACTTTTCCAAAACTTGGATATGAACAATGACCCTCTGTCAGAGACAATGGTCTTGGGTGCCCCATGTAGACTAAAGATTCTATCAAGATAAAGCTTTGCATACTGCTCCGCTCGATATTTATCTTTGACTGGTAAGAAATGAGCTATCTTGGTTAGGCGATCAACAATAACCCATATTGAATTGTAGCCTGCAGATGTCCTAGGCAACCCCACTATGAAGTCCATACAGATATCTTCCCACTTCCAAGATGGAACTAGCAAGGAATGTAATGGACCTGTAGTCTTCATGTGAATCGCTTTGACTCTATGACAAGTATCACATTTGGCCACATATTGAGCTATTTCTATTTTCATTTTGGTCCACCAATATCTCGTTCTCAGATCATGATACATTTTGTTGCTACCTAGATGAATGGAGTATCTTGTAGAATGAGCTTCATCAAGAATCTGCTTTCACAGCTCCGGATTTTTGGGTACTACCAATCTATCCTTGAACCAAACAACATCTGATTCATCAATCTTGAAACATGTTGATCTTCCAGATCTGACTTTATCCTTGATATGGGCTATGCCCTTACTTTTTTTGTTGAGCAGCAATGATATGATCTTTGATAGTGGACTCAACTGCAAGGTTGGACAGGGAACCTTGTTCTATGATTTGTAAATTCATATGCTCCATCTCTTGACACAATGTTCGTTGCATAGGTTTCACAGTCAGACAATGGCAATGACTCTTGCGACTCAGGGCATCGGCAACCACATTAGCCTTGCCCGGATGATAATGCACTTCTAAGTCATAATCTTTGATAAGTTCTAACCATCTTCTTTGCCTCATATTCAGCTCTGACTGAGTGAAGATATATTTCAAACTTTTATGATCCATATAGATATGACAGATATTGCCCAAAAATAATGTCGCCAAACCTTGAGTGCATGAACAATAGCTGCTAATTCAAGATCATGGGTAGGATAATGTTCTTCATGCTTCTTGAGTTGTCTAGAAGCGTATGCTATGACTCTGCCTTCTTGCATAAGAACACAACCAATACCAATTCCAGATGCATCACAATAGATATCAAATGGCCTCTCGATATCAGGTTGTGCTAATACTGGTGCAGTTGTCAGCAACTTCTTCAATGTCTGAAAGGCCTCCTCACATCCAGTTGACCATACAAACTTAGTTTGATTTTTCAGCAGTCCAGTAATCAGCTTCGCAATTCTGGAGAAGTCAGGGATGAACCGACGATAGTACCCTGCCAACCCCAGAAAACTACGAACTTAATGAACAGTTGTAGGTGCTTTCCAGTTAAGGACTTCTTCTACCTTGCTCGGATCAACAGCTATACCTTTAGCAGATAACACATGACCCATAAATTGTACTTCCTCCAACCAAAATGCACATTTGCTAAATTTGGCATATAGTTGGTGATCTCTTAATCTTTGTAGAACAATACGGAGATGTTCCACATGTTCCTCTTTGCTCTTAGAATAGATAAGAATGTCGTCAATGAACACCACTACAAACTTATCCAACTCAGGCATGAAAACTGAGTTCATCAGGTACATGAAGTGAGCCGGGGCATTGGTCAGCCCAAAAGACATGACTAGATACTCATATAGACCATATCGGGTAGTAAACATTATCTTCGGCACATCTTCACGTCTGATCTTAATCTGGTGATAGCCTGATCTTAAGTCTATCTTTGAGAACACCTTAGCTCCCGCAAGTTGATCAAAAAGCAAATCAATTCGGGGTAAGGGGTATTTGTTCTTTATGGTGACTTCATTTAACGGCCGATAGTCAACACATAACCTTAAGGTTTGATCCTTCTACTTCACAAAGATAGCAGGGCATCCCCAAGGTGATGAACTAGGTTGAATGAAACCCTTGTTTAACAACTCTTGTAGTTGCATTTTTAATTCTGCTAGTTCTTTGGGTGGCATCCTATATGCTCTTCTGGACACAGGTGCCGTTCCTGGTTTCAGGTCAATTCTAAACTCCACATCTCGATCTGGTGGTAGTCCAGGCAGATCACTGGGAAAAACATCCGTAAATTCACATACCACATGAATGTTCTCGGCTTCTTCAACCGTAGTTGCACAGACTGTTCCAACTGTACTCTTAGGAAAGGGAAGTTGGATGAGAAGTTGGGTTTTGCTGCTAGGTACATTTACTCTTATGGTTCTACGTAGGACATCTATGATAGCCCCGTGTTGAGTTAACCAGTTCATACCAAGGATCACATCTATATCTTGATCCTTTAATATCAGCATGCTGGTAGGGAACTCATGTCCTCCCAAATCAATAGGTACATGCTGAACTATCTCCCTTGTACAGAGTCATCCCCTGGGTGACTGTATATGATATGGTTCTTTTGTTTCCCCAATAGTTATCCCATGCTTCACAACAAATGTACGATTGATGAATGTATGGGATGCACCGGAATCAAATAAGGTAATTGCAGGGTGCTTAGCAACGGGAAACATACCAATCATTACTGGTTCTCCTTCTGGAATAGATTCCACCTAAGTATAGAAGACCCTTCCAGATTTCTTCTCAGCCTGACCTTTCTGACTGTTCTGAGCATTACCCATGTACTGATTCTGAGCTTGAGTAATAGGGGCTTTGGGTGCATCAGGATTGTTCTTCCTAGGATACGGACATTCTCGGGAAAAGTGTCCGGGTTTACCACAATTATAGCATGGATAATTGTGATTCTGGGGAGTAGCATTGCGGTTTGCATTATTTATATTGTTTTGCTGCTGCGGTGCTTGATGAGTATAAGGCGTATTAGTTGCAGGGCGAATAAAGATTTGCTGCCTGCTTTGGCTTTGTTGTGGGCGGAATGGTGCACGGTCATGATTCTGAGGATGGTAGACCACCTTTTGACGCTTTCCACTCGACGATCCGGAAGCAAATGCTCTCTTTTTCTTCACCTCCTTGTGTCGGCGGTAATTCTCCTCTAAAGCGATAGCAATGTTGACAGTCTCATGATAAGTTGCATTGCCACAAGTTGTCATCATGGTCTGAAGTTTGGTGTTCCGACCTCTCATGAAATGATTCTTCTTCTTCTTGTCAGTATTCACATACTCTATAGCATACTGCGACAGGTGATTGAAACACCCAACATAGTGCATCATCGGGTGCTCCCCTTGCTTAAGAGCCAGAAACTCTTCTAACTTCATGGTCATCACACCATCTGGAATATAGTGTGCCCTGAAGGCATCCTTAAACTCCATCCAGGTGATTTGGTGACCAGCGGGCTGTACAGCTACCAGATTTGCCCACCAGGCACCAGCAGCTCCTCGGAGTTGCTGTGCCGCAAACCATGGTTTCTGTATCTCGGTACAGCGAATCAGCTCAAACTTTTGCTCCATTGTCCGGAGCCAATCGTCAGCTTCTAAAGGCTCTTCTGCCTTAGAGAACATAGGCGGACGTGTGTCAGTAAAATCAATATAGGTTGTCTCATCATTTCCATTATTACGGCTGCCATGATTAGGGTGTGGTGCTTGTTGGTTCTGAGCCATTTCCCTTAACAACCTAGCATTCTAGGCGGTTGCATAGACGAGTGCAGTTATGGCATCTGCCATACTCGGAGGCATTGGTGGAGGATTTGGGACTTCATCATTGTCTTACGAAGTACTTGCACCAGTTCGGGTGTTAATACGAGGCATCTGTTAGAGAGACATGTTTATTTACATTATTATTTTTATTGAAAGCATTTAAAAGGTTTCATGCTACAAAGGGTTTCTTATTTATGTTACATGTCTTGTATCCCACAAGACAACCCTGGTTTACTAGAAAAGCAGTAAAGGAACTATTTCTACTCCAAACTCTCAGTCATCGGCGTCCGTGTCCATATCGGACTCAACCTCATCTTCATCGGAAAAGTACACTAACTCCTCAGGATCCTCCTCCTCTTCTTCATTCTCGACTTCTCCTGGATCTACAATCATTTCTTCATCTGTAACTTCACCATCCCCATGAGGAGGATGAAGTTGAGCATACACCATGTGTACATTCTCATGAAGAATGGCATTGTCCATCTCCAGGTCCTCTACGTAGAACTCCAACTCATGTATGCGTTCATTGGCCGCATCCTCTCGTGTCCAGGCTTCATTCCGCAACCCGGTATTCTTGGTGATGTCCCTTTCCATTTCCGCCAGCTTCTCTTGATCTTTGGCATGGGCTCGACGAAGAGTGTTGAGCTCCTTGGTAAGGTTCTCGATGTTGGCAGGATTGCTTGAAGATCCTTCATCTGCTAGGGTCTTGGAACTTCCTTCACCAATCTCACTGTTACGCGGTGCCAACTGGTGACGACAAACTCCATGAGGTCAAATGGACTTGCGCGCGGTTATCTTGGTCTTTGCCATAGCCTGTAGAAGTTAGGGTAGGACTATAAGGATAGCTTGAGGATAATAGAGGTTAGCAAGAATGGGATTGACACTACTTACCCAACCACTTTTAAGGGGAATTATTATGCAAGGTGTTCAAGCATGATGCATGAATCGATCTTACAAATCCGAGTACAAAAGATTTATACAATCAAAAGTACTAGATTTTTTTATACATAGGACAAATCTAATCATATTATCCACCACAAACTTTCAAATAAGATAAGATTGAGGCTAGATCAGAGGTAAGAAGAAAGAAATTTGAACTTTAAAATATGAAGTTTACTTTCTTTGATCCAAATCAATTTGAAGGTTTTCCAAAGTAACCTACAATGATCTTAGATAAGACCTGCTCTGATACCAGCTGTGGCAGAACCTCCTAAGAAATCGGGCCCACGTACACCTATCGATGTCTCAACAGACCTCACATAGCGTACACAAGTTCCCAACAACTTAACAGGTCTGTCGGGTGTCCTCAGGAAACCCGAATCATCCACGAATCTTTTTCAAACAGGATCCCAATCACAGTCATTGCAGATTACAACAGTTTTCAATATACATACCAGAGATTATAAAGCGGAAGACTTAAGTTTTAATATTACAAACCAGTTGTGTCAAACTTACAAAACCATAAGTGTCATACAACCATAGTAGCGGGATAATATTACATTAACATTATTTATTTCACATAAACTAGTGCCTTGTCCAAAGGCCATTCATCATTCCTCATCGTCATCGACTTCAAACACTGACATGCAGCAGGGACCAAAACAAGCCTGCGCATGCGACTCACCTTCAACAAGGGTTAACAAACCCTGAGTACAAAAGTACTCAACAAGACTGACCCGACGAAAAAGGGCAAAGGTCTTAGGGATGCAGGTGTTGGGTCAAGGTAAGGATGTAGCAAAATTCAAAAGTTCTTTGCCAAAAGCTCACTATTCTTGTTCCTATTTTCGAGTTTTAGCCCTAAGTACTTTAGTTCATTATCTCAAACTAAGTATTCATATCACATATTCCAATCCTTCTCATTCCATTCTTTTTCTCATGTTTTAGTAATTCACCAGTCCTGCATTGCTTCTGTAATGAATCGAGTCTCCATATCCGCGGAGCACCGGCAATTCGAATTGATTCAAGTCCTAGCTGGGGATTCCTTATCACACGACATATGTAGAACTTAATCTTGCATATATCAACCTCTCTACCGGATCCCCCTATACTAAGCCGTCTCCACGCCACCCGAGAGCACAGCACGCCTCAAATCTGGCCACATTCAAGCCACGAGGGTACATGCTACTCCCGCCATCTCTCCACTCCTAGTGCGTGAGCATTCGTCTTAGTATCGGATTAGCCGAAGTAGGCTTACCGGAGTATGTGACCAGTACTACAAAGTGTCTCGTTTAGAAGATCCACAATGAGTGGCCTTTAAGCGACATAGTCGGCAACATTACCCAACATTCAAGATAAGTCATCCGACTAGTCTCTAGTTCATTCTACCTTCTTTCTTTCTTTGGCCAGTATGCCATCTTTGATTGTATCAAAACTTTTACTTTGAAAACCTACCATAAGCATTCTAAGCATTCTACGCCTTTGTAAATGAAAACATCTTCAAGGATGGTAAACAATTAACAAGGTAGGCAATGCATCAAGTAGGCAACATTTGAAGTAAATCAACTTAATGCAATAGGTAACATAGGTTATAAACTTTTCAAAGTAAACAAGGTAATGGTTTAATGCATAAACCGGGGCTTGCCTTCGTTGATGATCTCAGGTTCCGGATCAGTACCACAATTATCGAATCCCGTGACTACCGGGGATTCTTCTAGAACTTGCTCAACTAGAATCGTTTCACTCTCGGGTTCTACACGAAATGATAACATATGCTTTAACATGATGATAATGTAAACATGATGCTTTCATGGTACATGAAATGTAAAAACACCTCGAAAACGATTTTCCTTCACGGTACAGTTGCAAGCCAACAAAACCAACTGGCAAATCTACCATCAAGAACCACACATGTAATTTGACCAAATAGATCTTGAAACCCTACTAGTCACAAAACATGACCAAAACAAGATCCAACACTAATCAAACACTTA
Organism: Miscanthus lutarioriparius; assembly: GCA_904845875.1. Classification (NCBI taxonomy): domain Eukaryota; kingdom Viridiplantae; phylum Streptophyta; class Magnoliopsida; order Poales; family Poaceae; genus Miscanthus; species Miscanthus lutarioriparius. The sequence goes on along the minus strand of CAJGYO010000018.1, from coordinate 46,168,635 downwards.
GGGTTTGCCTTTATTTATTTTTGAATAAATTTGGAATTAAGTCCAAAAATGAACTTGTTCCAAATGACCTCAAAAATTTATGTAAACTTCCTTATGTCAAATTAATGTACCAAAACAAATTTCATAATTTTTTGAATTATACAGTGGCCTACAAAAATCATGGAAATTACATTTATTAATTAATGGACTGAATATTTGAACATTAAAAATTTATTCAAATTTCATGTTTCAAATTTTTAAACCATACTAGAGCATGTACAGAAGCTACACACAAAATTTCAGAATTTTTTGAGCTATGATTAATTTCCTACAAATTCCTAAATTTATAGCACTATTCAAAATCAGAAAATAATAAAACCTCACTGTTCTTCTCCTTCCTTCTCACTTGCCCGACCCCACTCACTCGGCTGCTGACTCATATAGTCACCATGGCGGCGCTGCCATCACTGGCTAGCCCAAAATGCACCGACGGTGATGCTCGGCGAGGCAGACCGCACCCAAATGATCTACACACTCCTACGAACCCATCCCCGCCCTTTGAATGGCAGAAGGCGCACCGGAGAAGACCCCACGCCGACCATGGCGGCTTTAGCACGACGGCTCACGGCGTAACCCCGACAATGGCGTAGTAGAGTCTAAAACAAAGTGAGTATCGCGTTTAGTAGCTCACCACGGTCACATCGGTACGCTTGGTGAAGACGGAGACGGTCTGGAACGGCCTGGCCATGTCGAGTCGATGGTGGCGGAGCTCCTTCTGGGCTCGAGGAAGAAGACGTTGCACCGGGCGATTCCGGCCAACCCAAGCGACGTGAGCAAGCCGTAGAGAAGCGCAAGATCGAGGCGATCACGTTGGCGTAGCTGGGCACGACGGACGTGGCTCGACGATGGCTACGGCGGCGGAGCGGCGAGCTAGTCAAGCGAATGAGCAGAAGCGAAGGGAAAAGCGGGGGGACGACGGCAAGCACGGCCGCTATTTATAGCCGGGAAGGGGTTGCCCCGCGTCGACAGCGCACGAACGGACCCACCACGGCACCAGCTGCGTGTCAATGCATGAGGAAGCGGTGCAATCTGATCGGCGGCGACATCGCGTGGCGCCGGCGGCAAGTAGAGAGGTGGCGCTCGGTCAAATTTCAATTTCGATGTATTTACAAAATTGCCTCTGCGTCAATTTTGCAAATTACTCACAAATTTTCTAAAGAAGTTGAAAATCTCCAAAAATGAAAGTTGCTCAATTTTTCAAACTCTACAACTTTGCTTCAAGGAACATTTTCAAATTCTGCCTCCATTTTGAAATTTGAATTTGGGGTGCATTTGAGTATTTGAATCATTTCAAAATTACTCCAAATTTTATATGTAAACTTGAAAAACTTTGAATACCAAAGTTGACCCTTATAAAATAATCTTCAACTTTGCTTTTTGTCTCAACCCCAAATTCCACATGGATTTTGAATTAGTCAAAAGGGGCAAAAAGGACTTTTATAATTTGAATTTGAATTCAAATTTGATTTGTCTTCCTTTTACTTTTACTTTGATTTTTGACTAGTAACATGGCCCATTAGGGTTATTTGAGTCAAATGACACATGGCCTCACATGATCACATGAAATTTGACCCTTGTGGTCATGATTTTTATTTAGGGTTTTGAAACACATCACATGAAATAACAACATTATGAAATAAAGTTTATTTAGTGAATGCATTCAAAATTTTCTACTCCATGAATGCTTTGCAATGCATATGATGACATGTCAAATTTTAGTGCTAGGTCAAAACACTAGAGGTGTTACATTAAATGACACAGACAGAAATCACTATGCGTCACCACACCTAACATATAAGGTTCCATCCGGTCTCCAATTGTTCAACATCACCAGGTTATGTTCCACGATAGCACAATATAGCCAACCGTGATCAAGTCACCACCTACAGCTCATAGGTGATAGGAAATCACCAGACTTCTATCGGTCTAAGCATGGCTAAGCAACAAGTTCGATCCTAGACCTACATAGGATTCAAGATAGATATTACTAGACAAGGAAAGTATATGCAGCTAGTGGTTCCAGTCAACTCTTATAACCTAATGTATCAAACATAAAGGACTCAAGTAATATCTTGTAAAACATGGGAGACTTAGAATGTTCCGGGGCTTGCCTTTCACAAACGTGGCCGGCTGGTGGTCAAGGCACTCTTGACGATGATCAACTTCTGGCTCGCCTTCGCTTGGTGCTTCTTGGTGTAGAGCTTCCTGGTTCTCCTCTTGTGGATCGGCTTCGAGTTCCACCAATGTGATTTCTTCCGCTGCACCTATTGCATGCATATGCATAAAGTAAGTATCATGGATGCATAAGAAGGATTGTGAATGATATGACATGAGAACTCGAATGATTTTATGCTGATGATTATATCAAGTTACTAAGATGGTAACCAAGTTAAATTCTTATTTACTGAGTAGGTGCATATCTCTTCTCTAGTATTTTCAAGAATCCACACTAAGTCCATTTTTGGATCACAACACAACAGCTACAAGTTTAGATCATAGCTGGAGTTTTACTCAACCAATTGCTGTGATCTAGGACTTTCTAGAAAGCTCAAAAAATTTCCTACAACTTTCATTTAGTCATCATAAGATGATTTAATAGCTATCTAGGTTAAACAATTAAATCATCCATATCTGTCTAGAAGACAAGCAAATCTGACAACAGATTTCTAACAGCTATAACTTCCAAACCATTTAGTCTATTACCATGAAAATTTGACACAAGTAATATATGTAAGTTATCTACAACTTTTTTAATAACAAGTTTCATAGGAAAAGTAATTATCATCACGAATTTATCAATACAATAGAAACTACTATAGCCATCTAGCAGAATTATAAAGCAATAATTAAGTAGCTGCTTATAACCAATCAACTTCAAGCACAACTACCATTATCAGTAGATCATATGCATCACAAGGACCATGGAAAACATTATGTTTATGCCAAACTAATGTATTTTGGTACCTTTATTAATTTCTTTATATAATAAGGTGATTTATGAGATAATTATTTACAATGTTCCATAATTTCTGAAAAAATTACAGTAGCATGCATATGACCCCAAAAGTCAACTGTACATATTTTATGCCAAAAAGACAACTATAGGACCCTCTACATAAATGACAAGTTATAAGGGCTGACTTTAGTGAAAATAGTTAACCCTACAGAAAAGTGTCAAACAACACATTTCATAGTTTTCTTAACTTACCTAAAACCCATTAACACTGTACTAAAATTTGCATGGCAATATGTTATTTATTTTTATCCTTATGGATTTCCTCAGAAAACACCATTTATTAAAAGATAAATAGAAAGACCTTACTCTAATCAAGTTTACTGGAGGTTTAGTATTTTTCCTAGCTATAGCATGTCAACACAAGATCAGCAAAATTGGAATCACAATTTTATCACTTGCCTAGCTCAAGTTATGTATTTTACAAGATTGCAAACAATTTAAAATCACCTATTTAGCTCCATTTAATTCACCTAGAAAACTACTAGAAATAGTATATTTCGTATTTTGATCAAATACTACACTTCATGATGAATCCAACAAAATTTGGTTCACCCCATTTGGACACTCCTAGCTTGAGATATGAATTTTTGAAACATGCATTCAAATTGTGAAAACAAATCAAAAAATCAAATAATACATAGACTGACAGATGGGGCCCGCTAGTGAGTAGGTGCTTCGGCCAACCCTATCTCACCGGTGGCGAGATTACCGACGATGACTGTGACACCAATGTGTTCCTCTCATCAAGCCACGTTGATAGGTGGTGACTACGCGACCTAGGGTTCACCGGAGATTGCTCGCCGGCGACGATGGTGGCACGACGGAGCTATGCAGTGGCACACCCGCCATCTCTGACCATGGCATGCACTAGTGAGGACAGCTACTCCTTCTTGGTGACCTAGTGTAGCACTACGATGAGGATTAGGCCATGGTGGTGCAGTGGAAAAGGTTGGCCATGTGCATGGCCATGCGGCGGCGCACGGTGCGCTTTGGTGGGGCTCTCCATTTCGGCTAGCCAGCGGTGAGAGGGAAGTCTCCATCTAGCCTACTGGATCTAGGTCACAAGGCCATGTAGAGATGACTAAGAGCAGGGATTGAGTGACCCCAAGATGGCTGGTCGCGACGAGCTCAAGCTCATGGCCATGGCGGCCACGGCGGGAGCGGCGGTGTGTTCCCGCTCGACCACGCAGTTGCGTCTAATCTACTTCCTGCCTAAGCATGTGGACCACAAAGTGGCTACAGACCGGAGAAGAGGAGGACATGAGGTACGGTGGAAAGGCTTGGGTACGGTGAGTTCAGCGCGCGGTGGTGCTCCAGTGATGGCACGATGGTGGCCAAGCGAAATGGGGCCTTACCAAGGCACGACATGTGGTAGTAGTGGTTCGAGGAGGTAGAGGTGGCGATGTCAGAGCTGTTGGCGTGAGGAATCGAGTGGTGGAGCTATGATGGTGGCGAGTGGGCACGGCGGAGCGACGGCGATGGCGCGGCGGCACGGTGCTTTGTTTTGCTCTAGCGTGGGCGAGAGAGAGCGAGGTGCGAGAGCGAAATGGGGCGAGCAAAAGAGGCGCACGCCTTTACTCCCCACGCTAGCCTCACCGGCCAGGCCAGCACCGGCGTATGGCCACCACGTGGCGCGCCTGGCCTGCCCCCGGTTGGCCACTAACACCGGCGTCAAACGGCATCAGTCTCTGGCGAATGCGACTGACAGAGCGACTTCACACAATCATTACTCCTAAACCATTCGTCCTTTGCAAAAACTTCTTTAACAAGAATTGTAGAGCTACATGAGATCTACAACTTTGATTTAGAAAGTTACCTCTAATTCGCCATGGTTTTTAAATTGCAAATCTTCAAAGTAGGGTACATTGAAAATGAAAATCATTTCCAGACTTAGAAAAATTTCAAACTCGAAAACAGTAATTCTATTGCTACTTGTGAGCTATTTTTGAGCATGCTATGCACTGAATTAGGTCTTGACCCAAAAATAAAAGTTGTTACCCTAGTCAAGTACTACAACTTTGCTTAAGGGTGCACTGCCATGCAAAGTTTCTAACGTATAGTTCAACTTAGGTCAATCATACAACTTGAAAATGAAAGCCTATACTATAACCATGACTTAGAGGCCAAATGGGTCCAAGTAATGAATACCAAAGTTGTTCCATGTGACATTCTAAACTTGTTTAAGGTACTCCTAAGGTCCCACAAACATTTTATACATTGGTCACATGTAAATCCCAGCATTTGTAAGGCATTTAGTAACAAACACATGTGATATAAGCAATCATAGAGGTAAAATTTGAGATGCTCATGCTCATGAATGATCAATGATGCTTGTGCTCATGCAATGCCAATGCCAAATACATGCTTAACACCTAGGGTGTTACACATCGGGTGTGTCCAAAATGATTTCTAAGCCTGTGGTACGTTTTGCGCAAATCGTGCACCTATCTTGCACCGACACAAACACTGTCTCCAAACGGACCAAAACAAGATTCCACATTACTCACGTGACCTCAGACTTCCATCGGGTGCATACAAAACAATTTCTTAGCCTATGGTACGTTCGGCGCAAACCGTGCACCTATCTCGCGTCAAGACTTGCACTATCTTCAAACAGACCGAAATGAGCTTCCACTTGAGCCTCGTCACCTAGGATAGCCATCGGGTGCGTCCAAAATGATTTCTGAGCCTATGGTACGTTTGGCGCAAAACCATACACCTATCTTGCACCGACACTAACACTATCTCCAAACGGACCAAAACGAGATTCCACATGACCCTTGTCACCTAGGAGTTCCATCAGGAGCGTCTAAAATGATTTCTAAACCTATGGTCCGTTCGACGCAAACCATGCACCTATCTCGCAACAAGACTTGCACTATCTTCAAACGGACCAAAACGAGCTTCCTCTTGAGCCTCATCACCTAGGAGTTCCATCGGATGCGTCCAAAATGATTTTTGAGCCTATGGTACATTTGGCGTAAACCGTGCACCTATCTTGCTTCAAGATTAGCACCATCTCCAAATGGATAGAAATGAGCTTCTGCTTGAGTCTCGCCACCTAGGAGTGCCATCGGGTGCGTCAAAAATGATGTCTAAGCCTATGGCATGTTTGGCGCAAACAGTGCACCTATCTTGCACCAACACTAACACTATCTCCAAACAGAACAAAGCGAGATTCCACGTTACCCACGTCACCTTGGAGTTCCATCAGTTGCGTCCAACATGATTTCTAAGCCTATGGTATGTTGGGTGCAAACCATGCACCTATCTTGCGTCAATATTAGAACGATCTCCAAATGGACCAAAATGTGCTTTTGCTTGAGCCACATCACCTAGGAGTACCATCGGGTGCGTCCAAAACACTTTCTGTGCCTATGGTACGTTTGGTGCAAACTGTGCACCTATCTTGCACCGACACTAAGACTAACTCCAAACGGACCAAAACGAGATTCCACATGACCCACTTCACCGTAGAGTTCCATTGGGTGCGTCCAAAATGATTGCTGAGCCTACGGTACGTTCGATGCAAACCGTGCACCTCTCTTGCATCAAGATTAGCACCATCTCCAAACAGACCAAAATGAGTTTCCGCTTGAGCCTTGTCACCTAGGAGTACCACCGGGTGCATCCAATATGATTTATGAGCCTATGGTAAGTTCAGCGCAGACCATTCACCTATCTTGCGCCAAGATTAGCACCATCTCCAAATGGATCGAAATGAGCTTCGGCTTGAGCCTCGTCTCCTAAGAGTATCATCGATTGCGTCCAAAATGATTTTTGAGCCTATGGAATGTTTGGCGCAAACCGTATGCGCCTATCTTTCTCTGACACTAAGAATGTAACCAAACGGACCGAGATGAGATTCCATATGACCCACTTCACCTAGGAGTTCCATCGAGTGTGTCCAAAACAATTTATGAGCCTATGGTATGTTTGGTGCAAACCATGCACCAATCTTGCGTCAAGATTAACACCGTCTCGAAATGGACCGAAACGAGCTTCTGCTTGAGCCTTGTCACTTAGGAGGACCATCGGGTGTGTTCAAAATGATTTCTAAGCCTATGGTATGTTTGGCACAAATCGTGCACCTATCTTGCATCGACACAAACACTGTCTCTAAATGGACCAAAATGAGATTCCACGTTACCCACATGACCTTAGAGTTCCATCGGGTGCATGCAAAATGATTTCTGAGCCTATGGTATGTTCGGCGCAAACCGTGCACCTATCTTGCGTTAAGAAGTGCACTATCTTCAAACGGACCAAACCGAGCTTCCACTTGAGCCTCGTCACCTAGGACTACCATCAGGTGCATCCAAAATGATTTTTGAGTCTATGGTACATTTGGCGCAAACCCTACACCTATCTTGCACCAACACTAACACTATCTCCAAACAGACCAAAACAAGATTCCACATGACCCTTGTCACCTAGGAGTTTCGTCAGGTGCGTCCAAAATGAGTTCCAAGCCTATGGTACGTTCGGCGCAAACCGTGCACCTATCTTGCATCAAGATTAGCACCATCTCCAAATGGATGAAATGAGCTTCTGCTTGAGCCTCGTCACCTAGTACCATCGGGTGCATCGAAAATGATGTCTGAGCCTATGGTATGTTTGGCGCAAACCATGTACCTATCTTGCACCAACACTAACACTAACCCCAAATGGAACAAAATGAGATTCCACGTTACCCACATCACCTTGGAGTTCCATCAGGTGCGTCCAAAATGATTTCTGAGCCAATGGTACGTTCGGCCCAAACCGTGCACCTATCATGCACCGACACTAACACTGTCTCCAAATGGACCGAAACGATATTTCACACGACCCAGTTCACCATGGAGTTCCATCGGGTGAGTCCAAAATGATTGCTGAGCCTATGGTATGTTCCACGCAAACCATGCACCTCTCTTGCGTCAAGATTAGCACCATCTCCAAACGGACTAAAACGAGCGTCCGCTCAAGCCTCTTTACCTAGGAGTACCACCGGGTTCATCCAAAATGATTTCTGAGCCAATGGTAAGTTCAGCACAAACCATAGACCTATCTTGTTCCAAGATCAGCACCATCTCCAAACGGATTGAAATGAGCTTCGTCTTGAGCCTCGTCACCAAGGAGTATCATCGGTTGCATCCATAATGATTTCTGACCCTATGGTATGTTTGGCGCAAACCGTGTGCCTATCTTTCACCGACACTAAGAATGTCTCCAAACGGACCGAAACAATATTTCCATACAACCCACTTCACCTCGGAGTTCCATCAGTTGTGTCCAAAATGTTTTCTAAGCCTATAGTACTTTTGACGCAAACCATGCACCTATCTTGGTTCAAGATTAGCACCATCTCCAAACGGACCGAAACGAGGTTCCGCTTGAGCCTCGTCAACTAGGAGTACCATAGGGTGCATTCAAAATGATTTCTGAGCCTATGGTACCTTTGGCACAAACCGTGTACCTATCTTGCACCGACACTAACACTGTCTCCAAATAGACCAAAACGAGATTCCACATGACCCACGTCACCAAGGAGTTCCATCGGGTGTGTCCAAAACGATTTTCGAGCCTATGGTATGCTCGGTGCAATCTGTGCACCAATCTTGCGTCAAAATTAACACCATATCCAAATGGACCGAAACGAGCTACCGCTTGAGCCTCGTCACCTAGGAGGACCATCGGGTGTGTCCAAAATAATTTCTAAGCCTATGGCATGTTTGGTGCAAATCATGCACCTATCTTGCACCGACACTAACACTATCTCCAAATAGACCAAAACGAGATTCCACGTTACCCACGTGACCTTAGAGTTCCATCGGGTGCGTCCAAAACGATTTCTGAGCCTATGGTACGTTCGGCGCAAACCGTGCACCTATCTCGCGTCAAGACTTGCACTATCTTCAAACGGACCAAAATGAGCTTCCACTTGAGCCTCGTCAACTAGGAGTACCATCGGGTGCATCCAAAATGATTTCCGAGCCTATGGTACGTTTGGTGCAAACCGTGCACCTATCTTGCGTCAAGATTAGCACCATCTCCAAATGGATAGAAATGAGCTTCTGCTTGAGCCTCGTCACCTAGGAGTACCATCGGGTGCGTCAAAAACGATGTCTGAGCCTATGGTATGTTTGGCGTAAACCATGCACCTATCTTGCACCAACACTAACACTATCTCCAAATGAAACAAAACGAGATTCCACATTACCCACATCACCTTGGAGTTCCATCGGGTGCGTCAAAAATGATTTCTGAGCCTATGGTATGTTCAGCGCAAACCGTGCACCTATCTCGCATCAAGATTTGCACTATCTACAAACAAACCGAACGAGCTTCTACTTCAGCGTCGTCACCTCGGACTACCATCGGGTGCGTCCAAAATGATTTCTGAGCCTTTGGTATGTTTGGTGCAAACCGTGCACCTATCTTGCATCGACACTAACACTGTCTCCAAACAAAACAAAATGAGATTCCACATGACTGACTTCACCATGGAGTTCCATCGGGTGCGTCCAAAATGATTACTGAGCCTATGGTACATTCGACGCAAACTGTGCACCTCTCTTGCGCCAAGATTAGCACCATCTCCAAATGAACAAAACGAGCTTCCACTTGAGCCTCGTCACCTAGGAGTACAACCGGGTGCGTCCAAAATGATTTCGAGTCTATGGTAAGTTCAGAGCAAAACATGCACCTATCTTGCTCCAAGATTGGCACCATCTCCAAACGGATCAAAACGAGCTTCGGCTTGAGCCTCGTCACCTAGGAGTGCCATCGGTTGCGTCCAAAATGATTTCTGAGCCTATGGTGCGTTTGGCGCAAACCATGAACCTATCTCGCATCGACACTAACACTGTCTCCAAACGAACCAAAACAAGATTCCACATGACCCACGTCACCTAGGAGTTCCATCGGGTGTGTCCAAAATGATTTCTGAGCCTATGGTACGTTTGACGCAAATCGTGCACCTATCTTGCTCCGACACTAACACAGTCTCCAAACGGACCAAAACTCGATTCCACGTTACCCACGTCACCTTGGGTTTCCATCAGGTATGTCCAAAATGATTTCTAAGCCTTCGGCACGTTTGGCGCAAACCATGCACCTATCTTGCATCATGATTAGTACTATCTCCAAATGGACCAAAACGAGCCTCGTCACCTAGGAGTACAATCGGATGTCTCGAAAATGATTTCTGAGACTATGGTGTGTTTGGCGCAAATCATGCACCTATCTTGCATCAACACTAACAGTATCTCCAAACGGAACGAATGGAGATTCCACATGACCCACGTCACCTAGGAGTTCCATCGGGTGTGTCCAAAATGATTTCTGAGCCTATAGTACGTTTGGCGCAAATCATGCACCTATCTTGCTCCGACACTAACACTATCTCCAAACGGACCAAAACACGATTCCATGATACCCATGTCACCTTGGGTTTCCGTCAAGTATGTCCAAAATGATTTTTGAGCCTTTGACACGTTTGGCGCAAACCGAGCACCTATCTTGTGTCATGATTAGTACTATCTCCAAATGAACCGGAACGAGCTTCCACTTGAGCCTCATCACCTAGGAGTACCATCGGATGCGTCGAAAATGATTTATGATCCTATGGTATGTTTGGCACAAACAATGCACCTATCTTGCAACAACACTAACACTATCTCCAAACGGACCAAAACGAGATTCCACGTTACCCACGTCACCTTGGAGTTCCATCGGGTGCATCCAAAACGATTTCCAAGCCAATGGTACATTCGGCGCAAACCGAGCACCTATCTCGCGTCAAGATCAACACTATCTTCAAACGGACCGAAACAAGCTTCCACTTGAGCCTCCTCACATTGGACTACCATCAGGAGCGTCCAAAATGATTTCTGAGACTATGGTATGTTTGGCGCAAAACATGCACCTATCTTTCACCAACACAAACAATGTCTCCAAACGGACCGAAACAAGATTCCACATGACCCACTTCACCTTGGAGTCCATCAGGTGCGTCCAAAATGATTTCTGAGGCTATGGTACGTTCGACGCAAACCATGCACCTATCTTGCGTCAAGATTAGCACCATCTCTAAATGGACCAAAACTAGCTTCCGCTTGATCCTCATCACCTAGGAGTATCATCCGGTGCATCCAAAATGATTTCTGAGCCTATGGTACGTTTGGTGCAAACCGTGCAACTATCTTGCAAAGATACTAACACTGTCTCCAAACGGACCGAAACAAGATTCCACATGACCGACTTCACGATGGAGTTCCATTAGGTGCGTCCAAAATGATTGCTGAGCTTATGGTGCATTCGACGCAAACCATGCGCCTATCTTGCGTCAAGATTAGCACCATCTCCAAACGGACCGAAACGAGCTTTCGCTTGAGCCTCATCACCAAGGAGTACAACCGGGCGCGTCCAAAATGATTTACGAGCCTATGGTAAGTTCAGCGCAAACCATGCACCTATCTTGCGTCATGATTAGCACCATCTCCAAATAGATCGAAACGAGGTTCGGCTTGAGCCTCTTACCTAGGAGTATCATCGGTTGCGTCCAAAATGATTTCTGAGCCTATGGTGCGTTTGGCGTAAACCGTGCACCTATCTTGCATCGACACTAACAATGTCTCCAAACGGACCAAATGGAGATTCCACATGACCCACGTCACCTAGGAGTTCCATCGGGTATGTCCAAAATGATTTCTAAGCCTATGGTACGTTTGGAACAAATCGTGCACCTATCTTGCTCCGAGACTAACACTGTCTCCAAACGGACCAAAACGTGATTCCACGTTACCCACATCACCTTGGGTTTCTGTCAGGTATGTCCAAAATGATTTTTGAGCCTTTGGCACGTTTGGCGCAAACCGACCACCTATCTTGCGTCATGATTAGTACTATCTCCAAATGGACCAAAATGAGCTTCCACTTGTGCCTCGTCACCTAGGAGTACCATCAGATGCGTCGACAATAATTTCTGAGCCTATGGTATGTTTGGCGCAAACCGTGCACCTATCTTGCACCAAAACTAACACTATCTCCAAACGGACCAAAACGAGATTCCACGTTACCCACGTCACCTCGGAGTTCGATCGGGTGCATCCAAAATGATTTCTGAGCCAATGGTATGTTCGGCGCAAACCATGCACCTATCTCGCTTCAAGATCAGCACTATCTTCAAATGGACTGAAATGAGCTTCCACCACACCTAGGTCTACCATCGAGAGAGTCCAAAATGATTTCTGAGACTATGGTATGTATGGCGCAAAATGTGCACCTATCTTTCACCAACACTAACAATGTCTCCAAACAGACCGAAACGTGATTCCACATCACCCACTTCACCTTAGAGTTCCATCAGGTGCGTCCAAAATGATTTCCGAGGCTATGGTATGTTCGACGCAAACTGTGCAACTATCTTGCGTCAAGATTAGCACCATCTCCAAATGGACCTAAACGAGCCTTCCGCTTGAGCCTCTTCACCTAGGAGTATCATCTGGTGCATCCAAAATGATTTCTGAGCCTATGGTACGTTTGGTGCTAACCATGCACCTATCTTGCACCGACATTAGCACTGTCTCCAAACGGACCGAAACGAGATTCCACATGACCGACTTCACCATGGAGTTCCATCAGGTGCGTCCAAAATGATTGCTAAGCCTATGGTACGTTTGGTGCAAACCATACATCTATCTTGCACCGACACTAACGTTGTCTCTAAACGGACCGAAACGAGATTCCACATGACCCACTTCACCATGGAGTTCCATCGGGTGTGTCCAAAATGAGTGCCGAGCCTATGGTACGTTCAACGCAAACAGTGCACCTCTCTTGCGTCAAGATTAGCGCCATCTCCATACGAACCAAAATGAGCTTCCGCTTGAGCCTTGTCACCTAGGAGTACCACCGGGTGCATCCAAAATGATTAACAAGCATATGGTAAGTTCAGCGCAAACCATGCACCTATCTTACGCCAAGATAAGCACCATCTCTAAACAGATCGAAACGAGCTTCGGCTTGAGCCTCGTCACCTAGGAGTATCATCGGTTGTGTCCAAAATGATTTATGAGCCTATTGTGCGTTTGGCGCAAACCGTGCACCTATCTTGCATCGACACTAACACTGTCTCCAAATAGAGCGAATGGATATTCCACATGACCCATGTCACGTATGAGTTCCATCGGGTGTGTCCAAAACGATTTCTGAGCCTATGGTACGTTTGGCGCAAATCGTGCACCTATCTTGCTCCGACACTAACACTGTCTCCAAACAAATGAAAACACGATTCTGTGTTACCCACGTCACCTTGGGTTTGCATCAGGTATGTCCAAAATGATTTCTAAGCCTTTGGCACGTTCGGTGCAAACCGTATACCTATCTTGCATCATGATTAGTACTATCTCCAAATTGACCGAAATGAGCTTCCACTTGAGCCTCATCACCTAGGAGTACCATCAGATGCGTCGAAAATGATTTCTAAACCTCTAGTATGTTTGGCGCAAACCATGCACCTATCTTGCACCAACACTAACACTATCTCCAAACGGACTAAAACAAGATTCCACATTACCCACATCACCTTGGAGTTCCATCGGGTGCATCCATAACGATTTCCAAGCCAATGGTATGTTCGGCGCAAACCGTGCACCTATCTCGCGTCAAGATCAACACTATCTTCAAACGGACTAAAACAAGCTTCCACTTGAGCCTCGTCACCTATGACTACCATCGGATGTGTCCAAAATGATTTCTGAGACTATGGTATGTTTGGCGCTGCACCTATCTTTCACCAACACTAACAATGTCTCCAAACGGACCAAAATGAGATTCCACATGACCCACTTCACCTTGGATTCCATCAGGTGCGTCCAAAATGATTTTCGAGCCTATGGTATGTTCGACGCAAACCTTGCACCTATCTTGCGTCAAGATTAGCACCATCTCCAAACGAACCTAAACGAGCTTCCGCTTCAGCCTCGTCACCTAGGAGTATCATCCGGTGCATCCAAAATGATTTCTGAGCCTATGGTACGTTTGGTGCAAACTGTGCAACTATCTTGCACCGACACTAACACTATCTCCAAATGGACCGAAACGAGATTCCACATGACCGACTTCACCATGGAGTTCCATTAGGTGCGTCCAAAATGATTGCTGATCCTATGGCACGTTCGACGCAAACCGTGCACCTCTCTTGCGTCAAGATTAGCACCATCTCCAAACGGACCGAAAATAGCTTCCGCTTGAGCCTCCTCACCTAGGAGTACCACCGGGTGCGTCCAAAATGATTTCCGAGCCTATGGTAAGTTCAGCGCAAACCATGCACCTATCTTGCGCCAAGATTAGCACCATCTCCAAATAGATTGAAATGAGCTTCGGCTTGAGCCTCGTCACCTAGGGTATCATCGGTTGCATCCAAAATGATTTCTGAGCCTATGGTGCGTTTGGTGCAAACCGTGCACCTATCTTGCATCGACACTAAAACTGTCTCCAAATGGAGCGAATGGAGATTCCACATGACCCACGTCACCTAGGAGTTCCATCGGGTGTGTCCAAAATGATTTCTAAGCCTATGGAACGTTTGACCCAAATTGTGCACCTATCTTGCTCCGACACTAACACTGTCTCCAAACGGACCAAAACACGATTCCACGTTACCCACGTCACCTTGGGTTTCCGTCAGGTATGTCCAAAATGATTTTTGAGCCTTTGGCATGTTTGGCGCAAATCGACCACCTATCTTGCGTCATGATTAGTACTATCTCCAAATGGACCGAAACGAGCTTCCACTTGAGCCTCGTCCCCTAGGAGTACCATCGGATGCGTCGAAAATAATTTCTGAGCCTATGGTATGTTTGGCACAAACCATGCACCTATCTTGAACCAACACTAACACTATCTCCAAACGGACCAAAATGAGATTCCACGTTACCCACGTCACCTTGGAGTTCGATTGGGTGCATCCAAAATGATTTCTGAACCAATGGTATGTTCGGCGCAAACCATGCACCTATCTCGCGTCAACATCAGCACTATCTTCAAATGGACCGAAACGAGCTTCCACTTGAGCCTCGTCACCTAGGACTACCATCGGGAGCGTCCAAAATGATTTCTAAGACTATGGTATGTTTGGCGCAAAACGTGCACCTATCTTTCACCAACACTAACAATGTCTCCAAACGGACCGAAACAAGATTCGACATCACCCACTTCACCTTGGAGTTCCATCAGGTGCGTCCAAAATGATTTCCAAGGCTATGGTGTGTTCAACGCAAACCGTGCACCTATCTTGCGTCAAGATTAGCACCATCTCCAAACGGACCTAAACGAGCTTCCGCTTGAGCCTCATCACCTAGGAGTATCATCTGGTGCATCCAAAATAATTTCTGAGCCTATGGTACATTTGGTGCAAATCATGCACCTATCTTGCACCGACACTAGCACTGTCTCCAAATGGACCGAAACGAGATTCCACATGTCCGACTTCACCATAGAGTTCCATCAGGTGCGTCCAAAATGATTGCTAAGACTATGGTACGTTTGGTGCAAACCATACATCTATCTTGCACCGACAATAACATTGTCTCTAAACGGACTGAAACGAAATTCCACATAACCCACTTCACCATGGAGTTCCATCGGGTGCGTCCAAAATGAGTGCCGAGCCTATGGTACGTTCAACGCAAACCGTGCACCTCTCTTGCGTCAAGATTAGCGCCATCTTCAAATGCACCAAAATGAGCTTCCGATTGAGCCTCATCAACTAGGAGTACCACCGGGTGCGTCCAAAATGATTTCTGAGCCTATGGTAAGTTCAGCGCAAAGCATGCACCTATCTTGTGCCAAGATTGGCACCATCTCCAAATGGATCGAAACGAGTTTCGGCTTGAGCCTCGTCACCTAGGAGTATCATTGGTTCCGTCCAAAATGATTTCTGAGCCTATGGTGCGTTTGGCGCAAACCGTGCCCCTATCTTGCATCGACACTAAAACTGTCTCCAAACGTACCAAAATGATATTCCACATGACCCATGTCACCTATGAGTTCCATCGGGTGTGTCCAAAACGATTTCTGAGCCTATAGTACATTTGGCCCAAATCGTGCACCTATCTTGCTCTGACACTAACATTGTGTCCAAACGAATGAAAACACGATTCCATGTTACCCACGTCACCTTGGGTTTCCATCAGGTATATCCAAAATGATTTTTGAGCCTTTGGCGCGTTCGGCGCAAACCGTATACCTATCTTGCATCATGATTAGTACTATCTCCAAATGAACCGAAATGAGCTTCCACTTGAGCCTCGTCACCTAGGGGTACCATCAGATGCGTTGAAAATTATTTTTGAGCCTATGGTACTTTTGGCACAAACTGTGCACCTATCTTTCACCAACACTAACACTATCTCCAAACGGACCAAAACAAGATTCCACATTAGCCACGTCACCATGGAGTTCCATCGGGTGCATACAAAATGATTTCCAAGCCATTGGTATGCTCGGCGTAAACCATGCACCTATCTCGCGTCAAGATCAGCACTATCTTCAAACGGACTGAAACAAGCTTGCACTTGAGCCTTGTCACCTAGGACTACCATTGGGTGCGTCCAAAATGATTTCTGAGACTATGGTATGTTTGGCGCAAAACGTGCACCTATCTTTCACCAACACTAACAATGTCTCCGAACGGACCGAAATGAGATTCCACATGACCCACTTCACCTTAGAGTTCCATCAGGTGCGTCCAAAATGATTTCCGAGCCTATGGTACGTTCGACGCAAACCATGCACCTATCTTGCGTCAAGATTAGCACCATCTCCAAATGGACCTAAATGAGCTTCCGCTTGAGCCTCGTCACCTTCGAGTATCATTCGGTGCATCCAAAATGATTTCTGAGCCTATGGTACGTTTGACGCAAACCGTTCACCTATCTTTCACCGACACTAAGAATGTCTCCAAACGGACCAAAACGAGATTCCACATGACCGACTTCACCATGGAGTTCCATCGGGTGTGTCCAAAATGATTGTTGAGCCTATGGTACATTCGACGCAAACCGTGCACCTCTCTTGCGTCAAGATTAGCACCATCTCCAAACGAACCTAAAACGAGCTTCCGCTTGAGCCTCATCACCTAGGAGTACCACCGGGTGCGTCCAAAATAATTTCTGAGCCTATGGTACGTTTGGCACAAACCATGCACCTATCTTGCACCAACACTAACACTGTCTCCAAATGGACTGAAATGAGATTCCATATGACCCACGTGACCTAGGTGTTCCATCGGGTGCGTGAAAAATGATTTCCGAGCCTATGGTATGTTCGACACAAACCATGCACCTATCTTCACCGATACTAACACTATCTCCAAATGGACCAAAACGACATTCCACATGACACACCTCACCTTGGAGTTCCATCGAGTGCGTCCAATATAATTTCTGAGTCTATGGTACGCTTGACGCAAACCGTGCATTTATCTTGCGTCAAGATTAGCATCATCTCCAAACGCACCGAAATGAGTTTCGCTTGAGCCTCATCACCTAGGAGTACCATTGGATGCGTCCAAAATGATTTATGAGCCTTTTGTACGTTTGGTGCAAACCATGCACCTATTTTGCACTGATAGTGACACTGTCTCCAAATGGACCAAAACAAGATTCCACATGACCCACGTCACCTAGGAGTTCCATCGGGTGCGTCCAAAATGATTTCCAAGCCTATGGTACATTCGGTGCAAACCGTGCACCTATGTTGCACCGACACTAACACTATTTCCAAACAGACTCAATCGAGATTCCACATGACCAACTCACCTAGGAATCCCATCGGGTGCGTCAAAAACGATTTCTGAGCCTATGGTACGCTCGGCGCAAAATTGTGCTCCTATCTTGCGTCAAGATTAGCACTATCTCTAAATGGACTAAAACAAGCTTCCACTTGAGCCTCGTCACCTACGACTACCATCGGGTGCGTCTAAAATGATTTCTAAGACTATGGTATGTTTGGTGCAAACTATGCACCTATCTTTCACCGACACTAAGAATGTCTCCGAACGGACAAAAACAAGATTCCATATGACCCACTTCACCTTGGAGTTCCATCAGGTGCATCCAAAATGATTTCCGAGCCTATGGTACATTCAACGCAAATCTTGTACCTATCTTGCTTCAACCTTAGCACCATCTCCAAACGGACCGAAACGAGGTTTTGCTTGAGCCTCGTCAACTAGGAGTACCATCGGGTGCATCAAAATGATTTCTGAGCCTATGGTATGTTTAGCAAAAACCATGCACCTATCATGAATCGACACTAACACTGTCTCCAAACGGACAGAAACAAGATTCCACATGACCCACGTCACCTAGGAGTTCCACCGGGTGTGTCCAGAACGATTTCTGAGCCTATGGTACATTTGGTGCAAACCGTGCACCAATCTTGCATCAAGATTAACACCATCTCCAAATGGACTGAAATGAGCTTCCGCTTGAGCCTCGTCACCTAGCAGTAGCATCGGATGCGTCGAAAATGATTTCGGAGCCTATGGTATGTTTGGCGCAAACCGTGCACCTATCTTGCACCAACACTAACACTATCTCCAAACGAACCAAAACGAGATTCCACGTTGCCCATGTCACCTTGGAGTTCCATCGGATGCATCCAAAATGATTTTTGTGCCAATGGTATGTTCGGCGCAAATCGTGCACCTATCTCGCGTAAGGAACAGCACTATCTTCAAACGGATTGAAACAAGCTTCCACTTGAGCCTCTTCGCCTAGGACTACCACCGGGAGCGTCCAAAATGATTACTGAGACTATGGTATGTTTGGCGCAAAACGTGCACCTATCTTTCACCAACACTAACAATGTCTCCAAATGGACCAAAACGAGATTCCACATCACCCTCTTCACCTTGGAGTTCCATCAGGTGCGTCCAAAATGATTTCTGAGGCTACGGTACGTTCGACGCAAACCATGCACCTATCTTGTGTCAAGATTAGCACCATCTCCAAATGGACCTAAACGAGCTTCCGCTTGATCCTCGTCACCTAGGAGTATCATCTGGTGCATCCAAAATGATTTCTGAGCCTATAGTACGTTTGGTGCAAACCGTGCAACTCTCTTGCACCGACACTAACACTGTCTCCAAACGGACCAAAATGAGATTCAACATGACCGACTTCAGCATGGAGTTCCATTAGGCGCGTCCAAAATGATTGCTGAGCCTATGGTACATTCGACGCAAACCGTGCACCTGTCTTGCGTCAAGATTAGCACCATCTCCAAACTGACCGAAACGAGCTTCCGCTTGAGCCTCGTCACCTAGGAGTACCACCGGGTGCGTACAAAATGATTTCTGAGCCTATGGTAAGTTCATTGCAAACCATGCACCTATCTTGCGCTAAGATTAGCATCATCTCCAAACAGATCAAAATGAGCTTCGGCTTGAGCCTCGTCACCTAGGAGTATCATCGGTTGCATCCAAAATGATTTCTGAGCCTATGGTGCGTTTGGCGCAGACCGTGCACCTATCTTGCATCGACACTAACATTGTCTCCAAATGGACTGAAAGGAGATTCCACATGACCCACAGCACCTAGGAGTTCCATCGGTTGTGTCCAAAATGATTTTGGAGCCTATGGTATGTTTGGCGCAAATCGTGCACCTATCTTGCTCCGACACTAACACTATCTCCAAACGGACCAAAACGCGATTCCACGTTACCCACGTCACGTTGGGTTTCCATCAGGTTTGTCCAAAATGTTTTTTTGAGCCTTTGGCACATTTGGCGCAAACCGAGCACCTATCTTGCGTCATGATTAGTACTGTCTTCAAAAGGACCGAAATGAGCATCCACTTGAGCCTCGTCACCTAGCAGTACCATCGGATGCGTCAAAAATTATTTCGGAGCCTATGGTATGTTTGGCGCAAACCATGCACCTACCTTGCACCAACACTAACACTATCTCCAAACGGACCAAAACGAGATTCCATGTTACCCATGTCACCTTGGAGTTCCGTCGGGTGCATCCAAAATGATTTCTGAGAGAATGGTATGTTCGGCGCAAACCATGCACCTATCTCGCGTCAAGATCAACACTATCTTCAAACGGACCGAAACGAGCTTCCACTTGAGCCTCGTCACATTGGACTACCATCGGGAGCGTTCAAAATGATTTCTGAGACTAGGGTATGTTTGGCCCAAAACGAGCACCTATCTTTAACCAACACTAATAATATCTCCAAACGGACCGGAACAAGATTCCACATGACCCACTTCACCTTGGAGTTCCATCAGGTGCGTCCAAAATGATTTCTGAGGCTATGGTACGTTCGACGCAAACCATGCACCTATCTTGCGTCAAGATTAGCACCATCTCCAAACGGACCTAAACGAGCTTCCGCTTGATCCTCGTCACGTAGGAGTATCATCTGGTGCATCCAAAATGATTTATGAGCCTATGGTACGTTTGGTGCAAACCGTGCAACTATCTTGCACCAACACTAACACTGTCTCCAAATGGACCAAAACGAGATTCGACATGACCGACTTGACCATGGAGTTCCATCGGGTGCGTCCAAAATGATTGCTGAGCCTATGGTACGTTCGAAGCAAACCGTGCACCACTCTTGCGTCAAGATTAGCACCATCTCCAAATGGACCGAAATGAGCTTCCGTTTGAGCATCGTCACCTAGGAGTACCACCGTGTGCGTCCAAAATGATTTCCGAGCCTATGGTAAGTTCAGCGCAAACCATGCACCTATCTTGCACCAAGATTAGCACCAGCTCTTAACGGATCGAAATGAGCTTCGGCTTGAGCCTCGCCACCTAGGAGTATCATCGGTTGTGTCCAAAATGATTTCTGAGCCTATGGTTCGTTTATCGCAAACCGTGCACCTATCTTTCACCGACACTAACAATGTCTCCAAACGGACCGAAACGAGATTCCATCAGCTATGTCCAAATTGATTTTTGAGCCTGTGGTACTTTCGACGCAAACGGTGCACCTATTTTGCATCGACACTAACACTGTCTTGAAACGGACCAAAACGAGATTCCCCATGACCCACCTCACCTAGGAGTTCCATCGGGTGTGTCCAAAACGATTTCTGAACCTATGGTACGTTCGGTGCAAACTGTGCACCAATCTTGAGTCAAGATTAACACCATCTCCAAATGGACCGAAACGAGCTTCCGCTTGAGCCTCATCACCTAGGAAGACCATCGGGTGTGTCTAAAATGATTTCAGAGCCTATGGTACGTTTGGCGCAAATCATTCACCTATCTTGCACCAACACTAACACTGTCTCCAAACCGACCAAAACGAGATTCCACGTAACCCACGTGACCTTAGAGTTCCATCGGGTGCGTCGAAAATGATTTCTGAGCCTATGGTACGTTCAGCGCAAACTATGCAACTATCTCGTGTAAAGACTTGCACTATCTTCAAACGGACCAAAATGAGCTTCCACTTGAGCCTCGTCACCTAGGACTACCATCGGGTGCGTCCAAAATGATTTCCGAGCCTATGGTACGTATGGGGCAAACCATTCACCTATCTTGCACCGACACTAACACTATCTCCAAATGGACCGAAACAAGATTCCATAGGACCCTTGTCACCTAGGAGTTCTATCGGGTGCGTCCAAAATGTTTTCTAAGCCTATGGTACGTTCAGCGCAAACCATGCACTTATCTTGCGTCAAGATTAGCACCATCTCCAAATGGATAGAAATGAGCTTCTGCTTGAGCCTAGTCACCTAGGAGTACCATCGGGTGCATCGAAAATGATGTCTGATTCGATGGTACGTTTGGCGCAAACCGTGCACCTATCTTGCACCAACACTAACACTATCTCCAAATGGAACAAAACGAGATTCCACGTTATCCACGTCATCTTGGAGTACCATCGGGTGCGTCCAAAACGATTTCTAAGCCTATGGTACGTTCAGCGCAAACCGTGCACCTATCTTGCATCAAGATTTACACTATCTTCAAGCGGACCAAAAAGAGCTTCCACTTGAGCATCGTCACCACGAACTACCATCGGGTGCGTCCAAAATGATTTCTGAGCCTATGGTACATTTGGTGCAAACCGTGCACCTATCTTGCACCGACACTAATAGTGTCTCCAAATGGACCGAAATGAGATTCCACATGACCCACTTCACCATGGAGTTCCATCGGGTGCGTCCAAAATAATTGCTGAGCCTATGGTACGTTCAAAGAAAACCATGCACCTCTCTTGCGTCAAGATTAACACCATCTCCAAATGGACCGAAACAAGCTTCCGCTTGAGCGTCGTCACCTAGGAGTACCACCGGGTGCGTCCAAAATGATTTCCGAGCCTATGGTAAGTATAGCGCAAACCATGAACCTATCTTGCACCAAGATTAGCACTATCTCCAAACATATCGAAACGAGATTCCATCAGCTATGTCCAAAATGATTTTTGAGCCTGTGGTACTTTCGACGCAAACCGTGCACCTATATTGCTTTAAGATTAACACCATCTCCATACGGACCAAAACGAGGTTGCATTTGAGCCTTGTCAACTAGGAGTACCATCGGGTGCATCCAGAATGATTTCTGAGACAATGTTACGTTTGGCGCAAACTGTGCACCTATCTTGCATCGACACTAACACTGTCTTGAAATGGACCAAAACAAGATTCCACATGACCCACCTCACCTAGGAGTTCCATCGGGTGTGTCCAAAATGATTTCTGAACCTATGGTACGTTCGGTGCAAACCGTGCACCAATCGTGAGTCAAGATTAACACCATCTCCAAACGGACCGAAACGAGCTTCCGCTTGAGCCTCATCACCTAGGAAGACCATCGGGTGTGTGTAAAACGATTTCAGAGCCTATGGTACGTTTGGCGCAAATCATGCACCTATCTTGCACCAACACTAACACTGTCTCCAAACATACCAAAACGAGATTCCACGTAACCCACGTGACCTTAGAGTTCCATCGGGTGCGTCGAAAACGATTTCTGAGCCTATGGTATGTTCAGCGCAAACTATGCAACTATGACGTGTAAAGACTTGCACTATCTTCAAACGGACCAAAATGAGCTTCCACTTGAGCCTCGTCACCTAGGACTACCATCGGGTGCGTCCAAAATGATTTCCGAGTCTATGGTACGTATGGGGCAAACCATTCACCTATCTTGCACCGACACTAACACTATCTCCAAATGGACCGAAACGAGATTCCATAGGACCCTTGTCACCTAAGAGTTCCATCGGATGCGTCCAAAATGTTTTCTAAGCCTATAGTACGTTCAGCGCAAACCATGCACTTATCTTGCGTCAAGATTAGCACCATCTCCAAATGGATAGAAATGAGCTTCTGCTTGAGCCTAGTCACCTAGGAGTACCATCGGGTGCATCGAAAATGATGTCTTATTCGATGGTACGTTTGGCGCAAACCGTGCACCTATCTTGCACCAACACTAACACTATCTCCAAACGGAACAAAACGAGATTCCACGTTATCCACGTCATCTTGGAGTACCATCGGGTGCGTCCAAAACGATTTCTAAGCCTATGGTACGTTCGGCACAAACCGTGCACCTATCTTGCATCAAGATTTACACTATCTTCAAGCGGACCAAAAAGAGCTTCCACTTGAGCATCGTCACCACGAACTACCATAGGGTGCGTACAAAATGATTTCTAAGCCTATGGTACATTTGGTGCAAACAATGCACCTATCTTGCACCGACACTAACAGTGTCTCCAAATGGACCAAAATGAGATTCCACATGACCCACTTCACCATGGAGTTCCATCGGGTGCGTCCAAAATAATTGCTGAGCCTATGGTACGTTCAAAGAAAACCATGCACCTCTCTTGCGTCAAGATTAACACCATCTCCAAATGGACCGAAATGAGCTTCCGCTTGAGCGTCGTCACCTAGGAGTACCACCGGGTGCATCCAAAATGATTTCCGAGCCTATGGTAAGTATAGCGCAAACCATGAACCTATCTTGCACCAAGATTAGCACTATCTCCAAACATATCGAAACGAGATTCCATCAGCTATGTCCAAAATGATTTTTGAGCCCGTGGTACTTTCGACGCAAACCGTGCACCTATATTGCTTTAAGATTAGCACCATCTCCATACGGACCAAAACGAGGTTCCATTTGAGCCTTGTCAACTAGGAGTACCATCGGGTGCATCCAGAATGATTTCTGAGACAATGTTACATTTGGCGCAAACCGTGCACCTATCTTGCATCGACACTAACACTGTCTTGAAACAGACCAAAACGAGATTCCACATGACCCACCTCACCTAGGAGTTCCATCGGGTGTGTCCAAAATGATTTCTGAACCTATGGTACGTTCGGTGCAAACCGTGCACCAATCTTGAGTCAAGATTAACACCATCTCCAAACGGACCGAAACGAGCTTCCACTTGAGCCTCATCACCTAGGAAGACCATCGGGTGTGTCTAAAACGATTTCAGAGCCTATGGTACGTTTGGCGCAAATCATGCACCTATCTTGCACCAACACTAACACAGTCTCCAAACAGACCAAAACGAGATTCCACGTAACCCACGTGACCTTAGAGTTCCATCGGGTTCTTCGAAAATGATTTCTGAGCCTATGGTACGTTCAGCGCAAACTATGCAACTATCTCATGTCAAGACTTGCACTATCTTCAAATGGACCAAAATGAGCTTCTACTTGAGCCTCGTCACCTAGGAGTACCATCGGGTGCGTCCAAAATGATTTCCGAGCCTATGGTACGTATGGGGCAAACCATTCACATAACTTGCACCGACACTAACACTATCTCTAAATGGACCGAAACGAGATTCCATATGACCCTTGTCACCTAGGAGTTCCATCGGGTGCGTCCAAAATGTTTTCTAAGCCTATGGTACGTTCAGCACAAACCATGCACTTATCTTGCGTCAAGATTAGCACCATCTCGAAATGGATAGAAATGAGCTTCTGCTTGAGCCTAGTCACCTAGGAGTACCATCGGGTGCATCGAAAATGATGTCTGAGCCGATGGTACGTTTGGCGCAAACCGTGCACCTATCTTGCACCAACACTAACACTATCTCCAAACGGAACAAAACGAGATTCCACGTTATCCACGTCATCTTGGAGTACCATCGGGTGCGTCCAAAACGATTTCTAAGCCTATGGTACGTTCGGCACAAACCGTGCACCTATCTTGCATCAAGATTTACACTATCTTCAAGCGGACCAAAAAGAGCTTCCACTTGAGCATCGTCACCACGAACTACCATAGGGTGCGTACAAAATGATTTCTAAGCCTATGGTACATTTGGTGCAAACAATGCACCTATCTTGCACCGACACTAACAGTGTCTCCAAATGGACCAAAATGAGATTCCACATGACCCACTTCACCATGGAGTTCCATCGGGTGCGTCCAAAATAATTGCTGAGCCTATGGTACGTTCAAAGATAACCATGCACCTCTCTTGCGTCAAGATTAACACCATCTCCAAATGGACCGAAATGAGCTTCCGCTTGAGCGTCGTCACCTAGGAGTACCACCAGGTGCATCCAAAATGATTTCTGAGCCTATGGTAAGTATAGCGCAAACCATGAACCTATCTTGCACCAAGATTAGCACTATCTCCAAACATATCGAAATGAGATTCTATCAGCTATGTCCAAAATGATTTTTGAGCCTGTGGTACTTTCGACGCAAACCGTGCACCTATATTGCTTTAAGATTAACACCATCTCCATATGGACCAAAACAAGGTTCCATTTGAGCCTTGTCAACTTGGAGTACCATCGGGTGCATCTAGAATGATTTCTGAGACAATGTTACGTTTGGCGCAAACCGTGCACCTATCTTGCATCGACACTAACACTGTCTTGAAACAGACCAAAACGAGATTCCACATGACCCACCTCACCTAGGAGTTCCATCAGGTGTGTCCAAAATGATTTCTGAACCTATGGTACGTTCGGTGCAAACCGTGCACCAATCTTGAGTCAAGATTAACACCATCTCCAAACGGACCGAAACGAGCTTCCGCTTGAGCCTCATCACCTAGGAAGACCATCGGGTGTGTCTAAAATGATTTCAGAGCCTATGGTACATTTGGCGCAAATCATGCACCTATCTTGCACCAACACTAACACTATCTCCAAACAGACCAAAACGAGATTCCACGTAACCCACGTGACCTTAGAGTTCCATCGGGTGCATCGAAAATGATTTCTGAGCCTATGGTACGTTCAGCGCAAACTATGCAACTATCTCGTGTAAAGACTTGCACTATCTTCAAACGGACCAAAATGAGCTTCCACTTGAGCCTCGTCACCTAGGACTACCATCGGGTGCGTCCAAAATGATTTCCGAGCCTATGGTACATATGGGGCAAACCATTCACCTATCTTGCACCGACACTAACACTATATCCAAATGGACCAAAATGAGATTCCATATGACCATTGTTACCTAGGAGTTCCATCGGGTGCGTCCAAAATGTTTTCTAAGCCTATGGTACGTTCAGCGCAAACCATGCACTTATCTTGCGTCAAGATTAGCACCATCTCCAAATGGATAGAAATGAGCTTCTGCTTGAGCCTAGTCACCTAGGAGTACCATCGGGTGCATCGAAAATGATGTCTGAGCCGATGGTACGTTTGGCGCAAACCGTGCACCTATCTTGCACCAACACTAACACTATCTCCAAATGGAACAAAACGAGATTCCACGTTATCCACGTCATCTTGGAGTACTATCGGGTGCGTCCAAAACGATTTCTAAGCCTATGGTACGTTCAGCGCAAACCGTGCACCTATCTTGCATCAAGATTTACACTATCTTCAAGCGGACCAAAAAGAGCTTCCACTTGAGCATCGTCACCACGAACTACCATCAGGTGCGTCCAAAATGATTTCTGAGCCTATGGTACATTTGGTGCAAACCGTGCACCTATCTTGCACCGACACTAACACTGTCTCCAAATGGACCGAAATGAGATTCCACATGACCCACTTCACCATGGAGTTCCATCGGGTGCGTCCAAAATAATTGCTGAGCCTATGGTACGTTCAAAGAAAACCATGCACCTCTCTTGCGTCAAGATTAACACCATCTCCAAATGGACCGAAACGAGCTTCCGCTTGAGCGTCGTCACCTAGGAGTACCACCGGGTGCATCCAAAATGATTTCCGAGCCTATGGTAAGTATAGCGCAAACCATGAACCTATCTTGCACCCAGATTAGCACTATCTCCAAACATATCGAAATGAGCTTCGGCTTGAGCCTCGCCACCTAGGAGTATCGTCGGTTGCGTCCAAAATGATTTCTAAGCCTATGGTATGTTTGGTGCAAACCGTGCACCTATCTTTCACCGACACTAAGAATGTGTCCAAACGGACCAAAACGAGATTCCATATGACCCACTTCACCTTGGACTTCCATCAGCTACATCCAAAATGATTTTTGAGCCTATGGTACTTTCGACGCAAACCGTGCACCTACATTGCTTTAAGATTAACACCATCTCCAAACGGACCGAAACGAGGTTCCATTTGAGCCTCGTCAACTAGGAGTACTATCGGGTGCATCCAAAATGATTTATGAGACTATGTTACGTTTGGCGCAAACCGTGCACCCATCTTGCATCGACACTAACACTGTCTCGAAACGCAGACCGAAACGAGATTCCACACGACCCACGTCAACTAGGAGTTCCATCGGGTGTGTCCAAAATGATTTCCGAAGCTATGGTACGTTCGGTGCAAACCATGCACCAATCTTGCGTCAAGATTAACACCATCTCCAAACGGACCGAAACGAGCTTTCGCTTGAGCCTCGTCACCTAGGAGGGCCATCGGGTTTGTCCAAAATGATTTTAGAGCCTATGGTACATTTGGCGCAAATCGTGCACCTATCTTGCACCAACACTAACACTGATCTCCAAACAGACCAAAACGAGATTCCACGTTACCCATATGACCGTAGAGTTCCATCGGGTGCTTCCAAAATGATTTCTGAGCCTATGGTACGTTCGGCGCAAACTATGCAACTATCTCGTGTAAAGACTTGCACTATTTTCAAACGGACCTAAACAAGCTTCCACTTGAGCCTCGTCACCTAGGACTACCATCGAGTGCATCCAAAATGATTTCTGAGGCTATGGTACGTTTGGCGCAAAGCATTCACCTATCTTGCACCGACACTAACACTATCTCTAAAAGGACCGAAACGAGATTCCATATGACCCTTGCCACCTAGGAGTTCCATCGGGTGCGTCCAAAATGATTTCTGAGCCTATGGTACATTCAGCACAAACAATGCACTTATCCTGCATCAAGATTAGCACCATCTCCAAATGGATAGAAATGAGCTTCTGCTTGAGCCTAGTCATCTAGGAGTACCATCGGGTGCGCCGAAAA
This sequence comes from Miscanthus lutarioriparius, assembly GCA_904845875.1. NCBI lineage: Eukaryota > Viridiplantae > Streptophyta > Magnoliopsida > Poales > Poaceae > Miscanthus > Miscanthus lutarioriparius. The sequence goes on along the minus strand of CAJGYO010000018.1, from coordinate 46,140,163 downwards.
TGATGTCTGAGCCTATGGTATGTTTGGCGCAAACCATGCACCTATCTTGCACCAACACTAACAGCTATCTCCAAACGGAACAAAACGAGATTCCACATTACCCACGTCACCTTGGAGTTCCATCGGGTCCACCTATCTTGCACTGACACTAACACTATCTCCAAACAGACCAAAACGAGATTCCATGTTGCCCACGAGACCTTAGAGTTCCATCGGGTGCGTAGAAAATGATTTCTGAGCCTATGGTATGTTTGGCGCAAACCATGCAACTAACTCGCGACAAGACTTGCACTATCTTCAAATGGACCAAAACAAGCTTCCACTTGAGCCTCGTCACCTAGGACTACCATCGGGTGCATCCAAAATGATTTCTGAGCCTATGGTACGTTTGGCGCAAACCATGCACCTATCTTGCACCGACAGTAACACTATCTCCAAATGATCCGAAACGAGATTCCACATGACCCTTGTCACCTAGGAGTTCCATCGGGTTCATCCAAAATGATTTCCGAGCCTATAGTATGTTCAGTGCAAACCATGCACCTATCTTGCGTCAAGATTAGCACCATCTCCAAATGGATAGAAATGAGCTTCTGCTTGAGCCTCGTCACCAAAGAGTACTATCTCCAAATGGACCGAAATGAGATTCCAGTTGAGCTTCGTCACCTTGGAGCACCATCGGGTGCGTCCTAAACGATATATGAGCCTATGGTACATTTGGCGCAAAACGTGCACCTATCTTGCACTAACACTAACAACATCTCCAAACAGATCAAACAAGATTCTACATGACCCATGTCACTAAGGAGTTCCATCGGGTGCGTCCAAAATGATTTTTGTGCCTATGGTACGTTCGGTGCCAACCGTGCACCGATCTTGCGTCACGATTAGTACTATCTCCAAACGGACCAAAATAAGCTTCTAGTTGAGCTTCATCACCTAGGAGTACCATCGGGTGGGTCCAAAATGATATCTGAGCCTATGGTACGTTTGGCGCAAACTGCGCACCTGTCTTGCACTAACAATAATACCATCTCCAAACGGACCGAACGAGATTCCACATGACCCACGTCACCTAGGAATTCCATCGGGTGTGTCCAAAATGATATCTCAGCCTATGGTATGTTTAGCGCAAACCGTGCAATACATCAACACTAACACCATCTTGAAACGGGCTGAATGAGATTTCACATGACCCACATCACCTAGGAGTTCCAACGGGTGCGCCCAAAATGATTTTTGAGCCTATGGTACGTTTGGCGCAAACGGAGCACCGATCTTGCGTCAAGATTAGCACTATCTCCAAACGGACCAAAATGAGCTTCTAGATGAGCTTTGTCGCCTAGGAGTACCATTGGGTGCGTCCAAAACAATATATGAGCCTATGGTACGTTTGGCGCAAACCTTGCACCTATCTTGCACTAACACTAACACCATCTCCAAACGGACCGAACGAGATTCCACATGACCCACGTCACCTAGGAGTTCAATCGGGTGCGTCCAAAATGATATCTAAGCCCATGGTATGTTTGGCGCAAACTATGCACCTATCTTACATCAACACTAACACCATCTCCAAACGGACCGAATGAGATTCCACATGACCCACGTCACCTAGGAGTTCAATCGGGTGCGTCCAAAACGATTTCGAGCCTATGGTATGTTCGGCACAAACCGTAAACCTATGTTGCACTAACACTAACACCATCTCCAAATAGACCGAACGAGATTCCATGTGACCCACGTGACCTAGGAGTTCCATCGGGTGCGTCCAAAATGATTTCTGAGCCTATGGTACGTTCGGCGCAAACCGTGCACCGATCTTGTATTAAGATTCGCACTATCTCCAAACGGACTGAAATGAGGTTCCAGTTGAGCTTAATCACCTTGGAGTACCATCGGGTGCGTCCTAAAAAATATATGAGCCTATGATACATTTGGTGCAAACCGTGCACCTATCTTGCACTAACACTAACACCATCTCCAAATGGATCAAACGAGATTCCACATGACCCACGTCACCTAGGAGTTCCATCGGGTGCGTCCAAAACAATTTCCGAGCCTATGGTACGTTCGGCGCAAACCGTGCACCTATCTTGCACTAACACTAACACCATCTCCAAACAGACCGAATGAGATTCCACATGACCCACGTCACCTAGGAGCTCCATCGGGTGTGTCCAAAACGATTTCCGAGCCTATGGTACGTTCGGTGCAAACCGTGCACCAATCTTGCATCAAGATTTGCACTATCTCCAAACGGACCGAAATGAGCTTCCAGTTGAGCTTCGTCACCTTGGAGTACCATCGGTTGCGTCCTAAATGATATATGAGCCTATGGTATAGTTGGCGCAAACCATGCACCTATCTTGCACTGACACTAACACCATCTTCAAATGGATCAAACGAGATTCCACATGACCCACGTGACCTAGGAGAACCATCGGGTGCGTCCTAAATGATATATGGCGCAAATCGTGCACCTATCTTGCACTAACACTAACACCATATCCAAACGGACCGAATGAGATTCCACATGACCCACGTCACCTAGGAGTTCAATCGGGGTGCATCCAAAATGATATCTGAGCCCATGGTACATTTGGCGCAAACCATGCACCTATCTTACATCAACACTAACACCATCTCCAAATGGACCGAACGAGATTCCACATGACCCATGTAACCTAGGAGTTCCATCGGGTGCGTCCAAAACGATTTCCGAGCCTATGGTACGTTCGGCACAAACCGTGCACCTATCTTGCACTAACACTAACACCATCTCCAAATGGACCGAACGAGATTCCACATGACCCATGTGACCTAGGAGTTTCATCGGGTGCGTCCAAAACGATATCCGAGCCTATGGTACGTTCGGCGCAAACCGTGCACCGATCTTGCGTCAAGATTAGCACTATCTCTAAACGGACCAAAATGAGCTTTCAGTTGAGCTTCGTCACCTTGGAGTACCATCAGCTACGTCCTAAACAATATATGAGCCTATGGTACATTTGGAGCAAACTGTGCACCTATCTTGCACTAACACTAACACCATCTCCAAACGGATCAAACGAGATTTCACATCACCCATGTGACCTAGGAGTTCCATCGGGTGCGTCCAAAATGATTGTCAATCCTATGGTACGTTTGGCGCAAATGGTGCACCGATCTTGCGTCAAGATTAGCACAATTTCCAAACGGTCCGAAACGAGCTTCCAGTTGAGCTTTGTCACCTTAGAGTACCATCGGGTGCATCCTAAACAATATCTGAGCCTATGGTACGTTTGGCGCAAACCGTGCACCTATCTTGCACTAACACTAACACCATCTCCAAATGGACCGAACGAGATTCCACATGACCCACGTCACCTTGGAGTTCAATCAGGTGCGTACAAAATGATTTTCGAGCCTATGTTACGTTTGGCGCAACCGTGCACCGATCTTGCGTCAAGATTAGTACTATCTCCAAACGGACCAAAACGAGCTTCCCTTGAGCTTTGTCACCTAGGAGTACCATCGGGTGCGTCCAAAACGATATCTGAGCCTATGGTACGTGTGGCGCAAACCGTTCACCTATATTGGACTAACACTAACACCATCTCCAAATGGACCAAACGATGTTCCACATGACCCACGTCACCTAGGAGTTCCATCGGGTGCGTCCAAACCTATTTTTGAGCCTATGGTACGTTCGGCGCAAACCATGCACCAATCTTGCACCAAGATTAGCACTATCTCCAAATGGACCAAAACTAGCTTCCACTTGGGCCTCGTCACCTAGGACTACCATCAGGTGCGTCCTAAACGATATCTGAGCCTATGGTACGTCTGGCGGAAACCGTGCACCTATCTTGCACTAAAACTAACACCATCTCCGAACGGACTGAGCGATATTCCACATGACCCATGTCACCTAGGAGTTCCATCGGGTGCGCACAAAATGATTTCCTAGCCTATGGTACGTTCGGCGCAAACCTTGCACCGATCTTGCATCAAGATTAGCACTATTTCCAAACGGACCAAAACGAGCTTCCAGTTGAGCTTCGTCACCGAGGAGTACCATCGGGTGCGTCCTAAATGAGTACCATCGGGTGCGTCCTAAATGATATATGCCGCAAACCGTGCACCTATCTTGCACTATTACTAACACCATCTCCAAATGGATCGAACAAGATTCCACATGACCCACGTCACCAAGGAGTTCCATTAGGTGCATCCAAAACGATATCTAAGCCTATGGTATGTTTAGCGCAAACCGTGCACCTATCTTACATCAACACTAACAACATCTCCAAACCGACCGAACGAGATTCCACATGACCCACGTCACCTAGGAGTTCCATCAGGTGCGTCCAAAACAATTTTTGAGCCTATGGTACGTTCGGCACAAACCGTGCACCGATCTTGCGTCACGATTAGGACTATCTCCAAACGGACCAAAACGAGCTTTTAGTTGAGATTCGTCACCATGGAGTACCATCAGGTGCATCCTAAATGATATCTGAGCCTATGGTACGTTTCACGCAAACTGTGCACCTATCTTGCACTAACACTAACACCATCTCCAAATGGACCGAACAAGGATTCCACATGACCCATGTCACCTAGGAGTTCAATCGGGTGCGTCCAAAATGATTTTCGAGCCTATGGTACGTTTGGCGCAAACCGTGCACTGATCTTGCGTCAAGATTAACACTATCTCCAAACGGACCAAAACAAGCTTCCTTGAGCTTCGTCACGTAGGAGTACCATCGGGTGCGTCCAAAACGATATCTGAGCCTATGGTACGTTTGGCGCAAACCGTTCAGCTATATTGCACTAACACTAACACCATCTCCAAATGGACCAAACGAGGTTCCACATGACCCACGTCACCTAGGAGTTCCATCGGGTGCGTCCAAAACGATTTTTGAGCCTATGATATGTTCGGCGCAAACCATGCACCAATCTTGCGTCAAGATTAGCACTATCTCGAAATGGACCGAAACTAGCTTCCACTTGGGCCTCGTCACCTAGGACTACCATCAGGTGCGTCCTAAATGATATCTGAGCCTATGGTACGTTTGGCGCAAACCGTGCACCTATCTTGCACTAACACTAACACCATCTCCAAACAGACCGAGCAATATTCCACATGACCCACGTCACCTAGGAGTTCCATCGGTTGCGTCCAAAATGATTTCTGAGCCTATGGTACGTTCGGCGCAAACCTTGCACCGATCTTGCATCAGGGTTAGCACTATTTCCAAATGGACCAAAATGAGCTTCTAGTTGAGCTTCATCACCGAGGAGTACTGTCGCAGAACCGACCAATTTATAAGAGCACAAGTACAATAGCATCCCACCAGCAGTCGCACTGTCATACTTGAGCCCATATAAACCCGGTAGTCTATCGAGTACCATGACGGGTCTCGATAAACGATCCACAAACAACCAAGATCGTACATGATTCAACATACATGTCACATGTTACATAAAGTTCACAGATACATTTCCATCATCAGAGTATGAAATAAAGTTATTACAAACCAAGCTCAATAGAGTAGTAATAGCGGAAGCAAATTAAGTTTGGAAACTAGCATTTGTCATGTAGTTCAAATACAGTGCCATCATATGATCACAGTCCACAAAAGCATACGGAAGGATTAATAAAGATGCCTACCCAAGGCTTACTCCTCATCCACAGCGGGATAGAAGCAAGTCTTGCAATATCCATGATATATTGTGCCATCTGCAACAATGGGAATAAAACCCTGAGTACGAGAAGGTACTCAGCTAGACTTACCCGTCATAAACCAGAAATAAATTGACTCTAAGGATTATGCAAGGCTTTATAAGTGAAGATAGCTTGACAACATTTTGCATAAAAAGCGATTAACTCAGTTATACAATTATAATTCTGTTATCCAGTTAATTATAACTATCCATCTCTAAATTAGCAACTATCCTGTGCCAAACATGTGGTATATCATTTTAAGAGCATACAATAGTAACCATAGCAAGTTTAGTAATTCCACATTTATCCGAACCATCAACTTCTATAATATAATTACTACGATGTTGGTGCTAGCCAAGTTTCTCACTATCCGGGAGAGACGGCGATTCGAATCGATTTCAACCAGCTGGGAATTTATTCCTAACTTAAACCTAGGCATACCGTGCGAAGGCAGCCTTAGGTCACCTTGGTACAACTCAGGTACACATTTCGCGGGTTCGTACAGCGCTGCACAATCAAGGACTGACGGTAACCAGGTTGCTCAAGCCATGCCTGCCCACGGCCCCAGACCAGGTTGCTCAGGTCATGCTTGCCCACGGTCTATTGATCTGCTCCCCACAGAGGGCACACAACAGAACGAGGCCCGGCCTGAGTTGAGCTACTCGGCTTCATGGTTGGAACGAGTTATCCGGCCAGCTAAGTGATAGGCATGCGTTCAATCTTGTCAGAAGGGCCAACAATGGTATGGCCCTTAATCGGCACAGACGGAATCACATGAGTCAACCTACCATAGACTCCGCCCGGCCTCGATTTACATTACCCCATGGTTTTTTCACGATAGCAAATATAGCCAACCGTGGTTCAGTATCCACCTATATCTCGCAGGTGACAGGAAATCACCCGACTTCTACCGGTCTAAGCATGGCTAAGCATATATTTGATCCTAGACCTATACAGGGTTAAAAGGGATATTTCTGGACAAGGAATTTATATGCATCAAGTGGTTCCAATCAACTCTTATAACCTAATGCATCAATCATAAAGGACTCAAGTAGTATTTTTTAAAACATGGGAGACTTAGAATGTCTGGGGCTTGCCTTTCACAAACGTCGAAGGCTGGTGATCGGGGCACTCGGGAAGGTGATCGGCTTCAGGCTCTCCTTCTCCGGGAACCTCCAGGTGCTGAACTTCCTGATTCTCCTCCTGTGTCTCAGCGTCGAGCTTCACTAGTGTGATCCCCTCGGTTGCACCTATTGCATGCATATGCATAAGTAAGTACCATGAATGTATAAGATGGATCACAGAGGATGTGATAAAGGAATGTACATGCTGCGATAATGATGTTAAGTAGCAAAATGATAACAATGCTAACTCCTCATTTACCTAGTAGGTGCATATCTCTTCTCTAGTTACTTACAAATTTCACACAAGGCAATATCTAAGCTACACATGACAGTTAAGTTTATATCATAACTGAAGTTATATTTATCCAAATGCTGTGATCTTGGACTTTCTGGAAAGCCCATAAAATTGCCTACAATTCTTATTTAAACACCAAAAGCTAATTCACAACCTATCCTAACCAAAACAGGCAATCAATATAGTGCTGTCCAGAAATTATAGAGAGAAACATTTCGGAATACTGACTTTAAACAGCTATAACTCCTAAACCCTTTGTCTTATTGCCCTGAAATTTTAACACAAGATAGATGAAGAAGTTACCTACAACTTTGTTATTAACCATTTTTACAGAAAACATCATTTCCACTACGCAACATACCAAACCACAGAATCTGTCCGAAAACCCTTCTCACTCGAATTATAAAGCAACGATATTTTTACTGCATACAAACATTCCAAATTTGACCTCACCAAGCATACCAACAGTTCAAGGGCATCAAATACACTCAAGAAAACATAATGGCCATGCCCAAACTAATTATTTAAATGCCTTTATCAATTTACTAAGATACTTAGGTTAAATAATAACCATATACCAAATGTGCATCATAAATTCTCAAAAAATTACAGTGGCTTACTAGTGCAACCAATAGACTACTGTAAAAGTTTCATGCCATTTTACCAAGTATAACATTCTTTACAAAAATAACAAGCTAGCAATGTCTATTTTAGTGAAAATAGTAAACCCTATTGAAAAGTGTCAAGCAACAGATTATATATTTTTCCTAGCATCATAATAGTACCATGCTACTGTACAAAAATTTGCATAGCAATATGTTACATATTTTTGTTTCTACAATTTTCCTCAGAGAATACCATTTATTACAAGATAAATAGAAAGACCCTATTGAAAACAAGTTTACAGCAGATTTATTACTTTTCCTAGCTAGAGTATGTCAACACAAAACCCACAAAATTGGAATCACAATTTTATCACATTTCTAGCTCAAGATATCTAATTTACAATATTGTAAACATACAAAAAGCATTGATTTAAATACATTTTAATCACCATGAAAAATACTAGAAAATGTACATTTCATATTTTTATAAAAAACTACACTTCATAAGGATCACAACAAATTTTGGTTCACATGATTTGGATCTCTATAACTCCACTTATCATTTTCCAAAGTAGGCATTCAAATCTGAATAAATGAACTATCTTTCTAATCCACAGTCGCTGACAGCCAGGGTCCACGCATCCTAGGGGCCCGGGCGTCAGTGACCAAAAAACAGGGGAGGTGGCGCTGCTCGACGCGGATCGGTCGGAGCTCGCCGATGATGGCTTCTCCGGCGACGTCACCGGCACTGCCGTGAACCACGAGACCTGGCGCACACACTAGGCTAGCTATTAGGACCGATTAATGAAGCTAAGCTCGACGGTGGTGGCCATGGCAGTGCAGCGGTGCAGCTCGACGGCGAGACGCCAAAGCGGCCACACCAGAGGTCGGGTGGCTGCATGGAGATGATGACATGATAGAGGAGCACAAGGCAGAGCTAAGGGCAAGATGGAGCGAGGCGAGACACGGCGGCGAGTGCGCGAGAGCTTGATGGAGCTCTCGGCGGCAATGGCGCTCCACCTCGGGGAAGAAGAATGCGGCCTCTACCTTTACTCTCTGGCTCAACGATGAGGTGGACAAGCTAAAGGGGACTACGGTGGAGTTGTGGGGTAGCTAGAGCGAGCAATGACATGACGGCGAGGGTGCACGGGCTCGGCGGAGCAATGGCGACGGCGGCGGCTTCGCTTTCTCGGTGCCTTAGACGCGCGCGAGAGGGAGAGAGCGAATGAGAGCGAGTGGGAGTGCAGACGGACACGGCCTCCTTGAGGTCGACAGCGGGCAGTGGCGCTAGGCCAGCCACAGCGCGTGGCAGCCACGTGGCGGTAGCGGCCTATGGCCGGTCGGCCACTGTGCCGGTCTGAATTTCCGATTCAGTGCTCAACATTGCCGACTGATAAAGCAACTTGATAGCGTTCAAACTCCTAATCCAAGGCAGATTAGCAAAAACTTCCTAAACCAAAGTTGTAGACCTATATACCATCTTCAACTTCTATTAAGCGATCAAGGCCTAATTCACAAGGAATGCGGAGCAAAATCATCACCAAAGTCGAGCCATTACACTGTAAACCGGTGTTGGACTTAGAAAAATTCTAAGTGTTGGAAATCAGTGAATTATAGATTTTTGTGAGCTCAAAATGACTAAGCTATGCACTGAATGAGCTCAAGACCCAAACACAAAAGTTGTTGCTCTACTCAAATACTACAACTTTGCTTAAAGGTTCACTACCATGCAAAGACTCTATGATATAGTTCAAACTAGGTCAAACATGGCACTTTAAAATGATGTCATACACCATATCAATGACTTAGAGACCAAACTAGACTTAGTCATGAATACCAAAGTTGTTCTTTATGCTATTCTAAACATGTTTAAGGTACTCACAAGGTTACGGACACATTTCATACATTGGTTGCATGTAAACCCTAACTTAAGTAAGGTAATTAAGTAATATCATATGCAATATAAGCCAACAAAGATGGAATACATGATATGCTTATGATCATGAATGTTCAATGATGATTGTGATCATGCAATGTCAAGGTTAAGTGCATGCTTAACACCGAGGGTGTTACAAGTACCATCGGGTGTGTCCTAAATGATATATGCCATAAACCGTGCACCTATCTTGCACTAACACTAACACCATCTCCAAACGGACTGAACAAGATTCCACATGACCCACGTCACCTAGGAGTTCCATCAGGTGCGTCCAAAACGATATCTAAGCCTATGGTACGTTTAGCGCAAACCGTGCACCTATCTTACATCAAAACTAACAACATCTCCAAACCGACCGAACGAGATTCCACATGACCCACGTCACCTAGGAGTTCCATCAGGTGCATCCAAAACAATTTTTGAGCCAATGGTACGTTCGGCGCAAACCGTGCACCGATCTTGCGTCACAATTAGCACTATCTCCAAACGGACCAAAACGAGCTTTCAGTTGAGATTCGTCACCTTGGAGTACCATCGGGTGCGTCCTAAATGATATCTGAGCCTATGGTACGTCTGGCGCAAACCGTGCACCTATCTTGCACCAACACTAAAACCATCTCTAAATGGACCGAACAAGATTCCACATGACCCATGTCACCTAGGAGTTCAATCGGGTGCGTCCAAAATGATTTTCTAGCCTATGGTACGTTTGGCGCAAACCGTGCACAGATCTTGCGTCAAGATTAGCACTATCTTCAAACGGACCAAAACGAGCATCCCTTGAGCTTCGTCACCTAGGAGTAGCATCGGGTGCGTCCAAAACGATATCTGAGCCTATGATACGTTTGGTGCAAACCGTTCACCTATATTGCACTAACACTAACACCATCTCCAAATGGACCAAACAAGGTTCCACAAGACCCACGTCACCTAGGAGTTCCATCGGGTGCGTCCAAAACGATTTTTGAGCCTATGATACGTTCGGCGCAAACCATGCACCTATCTTGCGTCAAGATTAGCACTATCTCCAAACGGACCAAAACTAGCTTCCACTTGGGCCTCATAACCTAGGACTACCATCAGGTGCGTCCTAAACAATATATGAGCCTATGGTACGTTTGGCGCAAACCGTGCACCTATCTTGGACTAACACAAACACCATCTCAGAACGGACCGAGCGATATTCCACATGACCCACGTCACCTAGGAGTTCCATCGGGTGGGTCCAAAAGCGATTCTCGAGCCTATTAATGCGTGAGCAAACGTGCGTGCACCGATCTTGCGTCACGATTAGCACTATCTCCAAACGGACCAAAACGAGCTTTCAGTTGAGATTCGCCACCTTGGAGTACCATTGGGTGCATCCTAAACGATATCTAAGCCTATGGTACATTTGGCGCAAACCATGCAACTATCTTGCACTAACACTAACACCATCTCCAAATGGATCGAATGAGATTCCATATGACCCACGTCACCTAGGAGTTCAATCGGGTGCGTCCAAAATGATTTTCGAGCCTATGGTACGTTTGGCGCAAACCGTGCACCGATCTTGCGTTAAGATTAGCACTATCTCCAAACGGACCAAAACTTGCTTCCCGTGAGCTTTATCACCTAGGAGTACCATCGGGTGCGTCGAAAACGATATCTGAGCCTATGGTACGTTTGGCGCAAACCGTTCGCCTATATTGCACTAACACTAACACCATCTCCAAATAGACCAAACGAGGTTCAACATGACCCACGTCAGCTAGGAGTTCCATCGGGTGCGTCCAAAACGATTTTTGAGCCTATGGTACGTTCGGCGCAAACCATGCATAAATCTTGCGTCAAGATTAGCACTATCTTCAAACGGACCGAAACTAGCTTCCACTTGGGCCTTGTCACCTAGGACTACCATCAAGTGCGTCCTAAACGATATCTGAGCCTATGGTACGTTTGGCGCAAACCGTGCACCTATCTTGCACTAACACTAACACCATCTCCAAACGGACCGAGCGATATTCCACATGACCCATGTGTCGATGTTTGACCACCGATAGCCTACCATGGGGTTACCCGGGACAGTATGTTCGGGCTTTAGTGTATGCAGAACTCGACGGTGAGCGCAAGAGACAGTCGATTTATCCTGGTTTAGGCCCTCGACTGTGGTCGAGTAATAGCCCTACGTCTAGTCTGTGTTAGCCTTTGCGTTGGATTGATTGTGTGTTGTTGTGTTGTTACAAAAGTTGTCCCCGTCTCTAGGAACCCTTCCCTCCTTTATATAGTTAGGAGGTTAGAATCCTAGTTGGTTTACAATAAGAGTTCCTAGTAGGATTACAGAATAATACTACTACTAAGATTACATGGGGAGAATCCTAATTAGACTAGATCCTCTCTCTTCCTTGCGGGGTATCCCATGGGTCCCGCACCAACAAGCCCCCGAGCACTTCATGGTTGAGGTCTGGAAGCCTTGTCTTGTTTGTTCAGGTCTTGCTGAGCAGGAACAAGCGTCGTCTGAGTGCTTTCTTGAGCGAAACCGTGTAGCGCTTTGTGAGATCTTCACGTGGTGTGTACCTTTTTGAAGAAAAAAGTACTCCCCTTTGGGTGTAGCTCCTGAGCCTCTTGCTATTTGGTACAAGGAGCGGGAGGGTCTTGTCTTGAAATTGCTCTGATCCTTCATTGAAATGTTCACGAGCGTGTACCTAGGTTCTTTATCAAAAAGAACTCGGATATAGCTCGGTCCGGCTTCTTTTTGTCATGAGTCCTTGAAGTAGTTTTGTCTTGAAGAAGTCTTCTTGGTGACGTGCGCTTTTTGAAGAAAAAAGTGCACTCACCGAGTGTAGCCCTCGAGCCTCTTGCTGTTTGGAACAAAGAGTTGGAGGGTCTTGAGTCTGATTTATTCAAGGAACTGAAATCTTCCCCAGTTGCAGCCTCTGAGCATTTATCCGGGTTCTTTGATTCAAAAAGAACTCGGATGCATTGTCTTAGCGTATTCTCTAGTAGTCTGTTGTTTGTCAGGTGTAGTTGTATGGTGGTGGTTGAGTGTAAATGTTGCATGTTCACGAGTTGTACGGCGTTGGCATATTCTTCCGAATATGCTCGTCTTCGAGTACTGTTCCTTCTCGCCAGAGTCTTCCATTATTAAGTCCTGTCTTTTCACTGTGTCCTTTGTTAGGCTTGTTTCATTGGTGCTCCTAGTCCATGTGTGCCACTCCTTCGATCTATAAATACCCTCCCGGAGTGCTGTTTTCATTCATTGAACATTTTGTTGCTTGTTCTGAAGCCTTCGTAGTCATGAATATGGTAGTTTGTGAAGTAGAGCAGCCCCCGGGCGTATTTTGTAGTTCCTGTGCATCTTGTCGTAGCTAGAGGAAGTCTTGTGATAGGGATTAGAGGTAGACTAATCCCGCAGCGGCATTGTACTTGGAAGTACGTGGTGGTAGTTGGAGGAAGTCTTGTGATGTGAGATGTGTTCCTTCATCCAGCAGTTCTGGGTTGATCTTTCTTGCCCGCCCTGCGACTATCCGGTGTAGATCAACACCTAATCCTGCATCACATCAGGCTTGGGTAGACAGTTGCCCACAGACCTCCTTTGGTCCATGTTATCCCGCCGTGCCGCTGATCTCCGCCTTGGATGTGCTGCGTCCGTCCTTTGAAGAAAACAGTGTAGCTGAGTGCGGTTTGTTCTACCAAGTAGCAATTTGGAGCACGTAGTTGTTCCAGAGCCTACCTGTGTTCGGGTTCCTCTTTGCTACCTTGATTGTCATAGTACCGAGTTCATTGGGTCTTGTAAGATTTGTAATTTTCTATTTTTGAAGTCACTTGTAATGGAAAGAATCTTGTCTTCTGAGTTGTCATTCATTTTTCTGCTGTAGTCCTGGTTGTTCATGAGATTCCCAAGTTCTTTCTATAAGAATCGGGTTCTTATGTTCCTTGTGAGGTAGCCCTTCATTTCTTCATGGTTGACGGGTTGTTCTTGTAGTAATCTGATAACTCCGCCGTGGTGCTAGATGGATAAGTCTGAAATCTGCCCGTTGAACTGTACCGTTGTGTGGATTTGTGCCGTCCGTTATTTTAGCTATGTCAATAAATGGACCATTGCATTCTCATGCCTTGTTAAAATGGGCCTGGTGGGCCACGTTTTACTGCTGTAAAATCTATTTAAAGGCCTCTTCATCTTCTTCTTTACTGCTCTGCTTTTTCCTTGAAACCCTAGCTTTCAGAAATCCATCATCGCCATTGTCGTCGTCACCTGAGCGCCGCTGCCTTAGTCTTGTCTTTCCCTAGTGCCTTTTTGCTTCCGCTAGTACATGGGTAGGAAGAAAACCGCGAGCAAGTCTCAGGAAGCCTTTGTGGACAAGGAATCATCACTTTCTGTGATTGAGAACCAATAGTTCGTGGCCATGAGGGCTGCTCAGAAGGCTTGGCTGGCTCTGATGACGACTGAAGATCAGCTTCGGGAGCTTGTCAGCGATGGTTTGATCCAGAGCAAGGACATTGCTGAATGGAGAGCTCCAGGCGAGCATCAGGTCCCTGCTCCAGGTCCTGGTGAGATCATTCTTTTCGTCTCCTTCATCCGTGCTGGACTTTGCCTTCCTGCTTCCGCCTTCCTTCATCAATTTCTTAGCTATTTTGGGATTAGACTGAATCATCTTGCTCCCAATGCAGTCCTTCACCTTTCTGTCTTTGTTCATCTTTGTGAAACTTTCCTTGGAATTCCCCCTTCACTTTCTCTCTTTCGCTACTTCTTTCGTCTGAAACCCCAACCCCGCCGTGAAGACACCAGTGTTCTTGGTGGCTGCGGGATTCAGTTTCGCTAGGGTCTTAAGAGCAAGTTCTTTGACTATGATCTGGTTGATTCTGTGAGGGATTGGCGTACCGACTGGTTTTACGCTGCCAATCTGATTCCTTCTCTTGCTGTTCACTCTGGATCTGGTCCCTTGGTTAATGACCGATGGGATAAGAACCCTGTGACGACGGCTGAGGTTCAGGCGATCCAGCCATTTCTTGATAGGATAAGTACTCTGAAACAACAGGGCTTGACTGGCTTCAGTATTGTCTCGAGCTTTCTTCATCGTCATGTTCAGCCTCTGAAGGAGCGAGAGAACTTTGGCTTCGAGTACTCTAGGGCTAAGGATCCTTCATGCATGGTCCCTGCCCTTGAGTTGACCGACGAGGAGGTACTCGAGCATCTCCAGAAGATGCTGAAAGGAGCAAGTGTTGTCCCGCTTACTGTCTCTGAGTACTCTGCCAACAACCTGCCTCCAGCTGTAAGTCGTTTTCTCTTCATGCGGGTACTTTCTGTATTTCTTTTGCTGTATCCATTTTTGCTTAATTTTCCTTGTCTTGTTGTTTTATTCTTTTCGTAGGAATTGGGGTGCAACTTTGTTGACCCGATCCCCCTTGATGTCTTCCCTACCATGGTGAATACTGGGGAGAACCTTGTTGGGGCTTCTGTAACCAGTAAGTTCCAAATCACCACAGTATTTCCTGGAGTTTCTTCCGGAGTTGTGGATGTACATGAAGAATATGTTCCTCGTCCAGTCCCTCGAGGTCCTCGTAGTGTCTCGAAGAGGGGGCGAGCGGATGGTTCTTCATCTGGTTTACCTGCTTCCAAGAAGTCTCACCAGCCGAGTACTCATCTAGGTACTATAGTTATAGGTAGCGTGCTCCTAGGTGAGCATATTAATATGTTTGGTCTTTCTGTTATTTATTTGTGCCTTTGACCGATTTCTTTTCTCTCTTTTTTCAGATGGCGTTGTAGCTATCTTGCTGGAGACTGAGGAAGATGAGGACAATAATGTGCCCCTTATTACGCGTCGGTGAGTTGTTTACTTGTCTTTCTTTTGTTGAGCACTTCTTCTTGTTCTAACCTTGTCCTTGCTCTTTTTTGTAGCCAGCGCTCATTGGGCTCGAGTTCTTCTGGGGTTCCAGTATCGACCACGCCACCCCTGTCGCAGGGTGGTGGTGATGTTTTTGCTGCCGTTGTTCCCCCTGTGAGGTCTTCTTTTTGTTTTACGAAGAAGAAGATAGCTAGGAGAGTGAATTCTGGTTTTGTCTCTTTGCTTATGTTCTCCTTTTCTCTTGTTCTCATTAGCGAGTTTCTTTATCAACTTTCAGGCCTTCGTCTTCTCTCGACCCTCCATCGACTTCTTGCCAGCCCACTGGTGTGCCACCAAGTACTGAGCCTCAGGACTCAGAGCGCACGGTCGATGAAGTGGTTGTGGGGGAGACAAGGTTTTCTAGTGATGATGCTGCTGCTAACTTGGTTGCCCCGGAGGTGACCGTGGCTAGGGCGGTGGATTCATCTAGGGAGGTAGTCGGGACTTCCCATGATGTGTCCCTGATCTTGCCTTCTCCGCATCGGCCGTCTTCTCCCTCCGCTCCTCTTTCTACTGGAGATGTGGTTCATCAATTTGATGCCACTCATCGGTTGTCAGAGTGGACCGCTTCTTGGGGAGACTTCGCGACCTTTGCAACTTCTTTTGGAGAAAAACTCCAAATAAGTTTTCTGAAGTTCTTTCTTTGGATGCTCGTCTTTCTCCTGTTCTTATGCCTTTTTCTCTCTTTCTTTTTGTTTAGTCCTTCTCTCGGGACCATACCAGCTTCTTTTTCTCGTCAAAAACCAAGAAGAAGTTGTCTTCTGAGTTGAGTGCCCTGAAGACAGAGCTGGATCTCTGCCAGGCCAAGATGGAGGCTGAGCGTCAAACGCATCAGAAGGAGGAACAAGCTCTTTGTGCATGGGTTGTTGAGGCCGAGAAGTAGAGGGATGCTGCTATCCAGGAGGCTTTAAAGAATTCGGAGGCCATGAAGAACTTGGAGGCCACGAAGAAAGAGTGCAATGGTATTGTGGGTTCTTTTTGTTTCCTTTTGTATTCAAACTTTCCTTTCTGTTGACTTGTTGTTTGGTGCCTTGTCCAGCTCTCCGAGTTGAAAAGCAGAAGCTCTCGGAGGGTATTGATGAAATGAAGACTCTTGTTCGTTCTAGTCACAACAAGGCTGAGGAGGTAATTACTCATGCTGAGGAAGAACTCACGTTTGCTAAGTTGATTAGGCGTGGAGCTGATAGAGATCTTGTGCAGGCCCAAAAAACTATTGAAGACTTGTCTGACAAGTTGGCGACGGCTACTGAAAACTAGAAAGCTTTGTGGAAATCCTTTCGTTCAGTAGCCGATGTTCTCTGAACTCCAGTGGATGATGGGCAATCTTGGGCTCAGTTAATTCCTCGAATTTCGACTCGTTTCCAAGAGTTCGTGAAGAGGTGCGCTCAACTGTGTACCAAGAATGTCCTGGCCCAGGTCTGGGTTCTTGCTCCAGAGGCGCCTTTGTCCAAGATAGCAGAGGAAGCAGATAGTCAAGAATACATTGATGCCATTGAGAGGATGGAGCCTGAGGTCGAAGACTTAGCCAGTAGAATTGTAGATAATCTTAATATTGTTATCTCTTCTCCTGATGATGACGCTTGATGTAATTGACCTTTATGCTCGCACCTTGTAATATGACATTATACTTCTTTTTGAATGAAGATTTTTTGTTGATGTCTTCTTTGCCTGGATGCCTTATTTATTCTTTGGATGAGTTGTCCAAATGATCAGAGTTATTTGACTTGCCAAGTACTTTGTCTTGCTTTTGTCTTTGCCATGTAAACAACTCTGCGTGTTATCTTGACAAACTTTCTTGATTTGTCGAGTACTTTTTTGTCCTTCTTCTGTGCCATGTAAACAACTCGTTATATGTAGATCTTTGTGTTGACAACCTTTCTTGATCTGTCGAGTGCTTGTCTGGCCTTCGTCTGCGCCATGTAAACAACTTAGTATAGAACGTTGTCTTGACAAACTTTGGGCTCTTGTTAGTACTGAAAGGACTTAGGACCGGAGATCTCAAGCGTCTTCAGCTTCTTCTTTTTAGCTTTTTTGCTTAACTCGAACTATGTTCAGCATCTGTCTCTTTCCTTAGTTGCAAAAACTTCTTAGGAACGGTAGGCCCCGAGCACTTCATGGAAGCCTCATCTTGCTCCTTCAGGTCCTGCCGAGAGGTACAAGCGTCGTCTGAGTGCTTTGCTGAGCGAAACCATGTAGCGCTTCTTGGTGTCTTTGAGTAGTTTGTGTTTTTTTTGAAGAAAAAGTAGATCCATCTGAGTGTAGCCCCCGAGCCTCTTGTTTCTTGGCACAAGGAGCTGGAGGGTCTTGTCTTAAAATTATTCTGATTTATGCTTCAGGCTTAGTTTCAGTCGCTTTGCTTTTTGTTTCAGGTGTTAGTTTGTTAGCTACCCTCATCGGCGGGCTCAAGCATCTTTTTAGCTATTTTGCTCTCGGCCGGGATGCTCAGGCGTATTTTAGCCATTTTGCTTTTTGGTTTGGGTGTTAGCTTGTTAGCTACCCTCATCGGCGGGCTCAAACATCTTTTCAGCTATTTTGCTCTTGGCCGGGTTGCTCAGGCGTATTTTTAGCCATTTTGCTTTTTGGTTCGAGTGTTAGCTTGTTAGCTACCCTCATCGGCGGGCTCAAGCATCTTTTAGCTATTTTGCTCTCGGCCGGGATGCTCAGGCGTATTTTCAGCCATTTTGCTTTTTGGTTCGGGTGTTAGCTTGTTAGCTACCCTCATCGACAGGCTCAAGCATCTTTTCACCTATTTTGCTCTCGGCCGGGATGCTCAGGCGTATTTTCAGCCATTTTGCTTTTTGGTTCGGGTGTTAGCTTGTTAGCTACCCTCATCGGTGGGCTCAAGCATCTTTTCAGCTATTTTGCTCTCGGTCGGGATACTCAGGCGTATTTTCAGCTATTTTGCTTTTTAGAAACAACTCAGGGAAAGCCAGACATGTGTTGTCGATAAACCATCTTTATTGATCATGATCGTTTGACAAGCCATAATACATATGTTGTCGAGGAACACCATCTTTATTAGCCGCGATCGTTGATCTCTTATGGTTTGTACATGTATTCTTCCTTGAGTTGTTTTCGTGCATAGAATCTTCTTAGTTGGCTGATGTGCCATGTATTGCTGACTTCTTTCCCATCTTCAGTTATTAACTTGTACGTGCCTGGTCTAGTGACTTTTGAGACAATAAAAGGACCTTCCCATGGACTGAGTAATTTATGGCGTTCGTCAGTTTTTTGTATTCTTCTTAGCACTAGGTCTCCAACTTGTAGTGATCGAGGCTGGGTATTCTTGTTGTAGTGGTGTCTTAATCCTTGGTGGTATCTTGCTAATTGAAGGGTAGCGTTTACTCTGACTTCTTTTGTACTGTCGAGTTCTAATCTTCTGGTGTGTTCTGCTTCTCCTTCGTCATACTGTTCTATCCTTGGTGACGTCTAAATCAAGTCAGCAGGTAGTATGGCTTCTGATCCACAAACTAGGAAGAAAGGTGAGTATCCGGTGGCTCTGCTTATTTGAGTTCGTAGCCCCCATACTACTTTGGGTAATTCTTCAATCCATTTTGATCCATAGTCTACTAGCTCTTCATACAGTCTTGGTTTCAATCCGGCTAGTATGAGTCCATTAGCCCTTTCTACCTGTCCGTTGGCTTCTAGATGTGCGACTGATGCGTAATCTATGCTGAAGCCACAATCCTGTGCCCAACTTTTGAATTCTGTAGCTGTGAAGGGAGAACCCAAATCTGTGATGATTCGATTGGGCATGCCGAAGCGGTGCATAATGTCTTTGATGAACTCGACTGCTTTTGCTACGCTGTATTTTGCGAGTGGTTTGTATTCGATCCACTTGGTGAACTTGTCAATTGCTACAAAGATGTACTCGAAACCGCCCTTTGCTTTCTTGAGAGGTCCTACTTGATCTAGCCCCCAGCAGGAGAAAGGCCAAGCGGGTGGGATGCAGATGAGAGTGTGAGCTCGCACATGAGCTTGTCTTGCGAACATTTGACAACCTTTGCATTTTCTGACAAGTTCTTCTGCGTCTTTCACAGCGGTTGGCCAGTAGAATCCGATGTGAAATGCCTTGCCTACTAGTGTTCTTGTAGCAGCATGATTTCCACAGCAACCTGAGTGTATTTCGCCTAGGATTTCTTTGCCTTCTTCAAATGAGATGCGTTTTAGGAGTACTTTTGACGATGCGGCTCTTCTGTAGAGCTTGTCCCCCACTAGGACGTAGTTTTTGCTTCTACGAACAACTCGGGTAGCTTCCTCTTTATCTGCTGGCAAGTTATTCTCTTTGATATAATCAATAAAAGCCTGTGTCCATGAAGTGTTGATTACCAGAATCTGGTTGCCTTTGGCTGTGAGTTCTGGGGTTGTCTCACCGGGTTGTTTGATAGAAGGAGCTGATAACTCCTCTATGAATACGCTGGGTGGGACCTTTGCCCTATGTGATCCGAGCTTGGCGAGGACATCTACTGCAATGTTGGAATCGCGCAGGACATGTAGAATTTCTAATCCTTGGAAATGTTTTTCGAGTTTTCGGATTTCAGCGCAGTAAGCACCCATGTTTTCTTTGGTGCAATCCCAATCTTTGTTGACTTGGTTGATGACTACTGCCGAATCACCGTATATGAGTAATCACTTAATTCCGAGGGTAATTGCCACTCGTAGCCCGTGGATGAGAGCTTTGTACTCTGCTTCATTGTTGGTAGCTTGCCATAATATCTGAAGGATATACTTGAGTTGTTTTCCATCTGGAGAAATTAGGAGAACGCCCGCACCGGCTCCGCCTAGCTTGAGTGATCCATCAAAGTACATCTTCCAGTGGTCAAGGATTGTATTTGACATAGGTTGTTGAATCTCTGTCCACTCGGCAACAAAATCAGCAAGGGCTTGAGATTTAATTGATTTCCATGGGGTAAAATCAATGTTGAGAGCTCCGAGTTCAACCGCCCACTTAGATATGCGCCCTGTTGCGTCTCTATTGTGTAAGATGTCTCTGAGTGGGAAATCTGTCACCACGGTAATCTTGTGGCTTTCAAAATAGTGGTGTAGCTTTCGTGAAGTGATCAGGAGAGCGTAGAGTAGCTTTTGCACATGCGGGTACCAGATTTTTGATTCTGACAGAACCTCGCTGATGTAGTATATGGGGCGTTGTACTTTATATACGTGCCCTTCTTCTTCTCTTTCCACGACTATCGCAGTGCCGATCACCGCAGAAGTAGCCGCAATATATAGCATCATGTCTTTGTATTTCTTTGGTGGCGTGAGAACGGGCGATGATGTGAGGTATGCTTTAAGTCTTTTGAAAGCTTCATTGGCTTCCTCTGTCCACTCAAACTTGTCTGTCTTCTTTAGTAGTTTAAAGAAAGGTAACCCTTTTTCACTGAGTCTTGATATGAAACGATTGAAGGCTGCCATGCAGCCTGTTAGTTTCTACACATCTTTGACGCTTCGAGGGGGTCCCATCTCTGTTATGGCTCGAATTTGCTTGGCGCTGGCTTCGATTCCACGATGACTGACCAAGAATCCGAGTAGTTGTCCTGGGTTCAATCGGGTGCGTCCAAAATTATTTTCGAGCCTATGGTATGTTTGGCGCAAACCGTGCACCGATCTTGCGTCCAGATTAGCACTATCTCCAAATGGACCAAAACGAGCTTTCAGTTGAGATTCGTCACCTTGGAGTTCCATCGGGTGCGTCCTAAACGATATCTGAGCCTATGGTACGTTTGGCGCAAACCGTTTACCTATATTGTACTAACACTAACACCAT
Organism: Miscanthus lutarioriparius; assembly: GCA_904845875.1. NCBI lineage: Eukaryota > Viridiplantae > Streptophyta > Magnoliopsida > Poales > Poaceae > Miscanthus > Miscanthus lutarioriparius. The sequence continues at coordinate 46,118,856 of CAJGYO010000018.1, read as the reverse complement.
CTTCAAATGGACCAAACGAGGTTCCACATGACCCACGTCACCTAGGAGTTCCATCGGGTGCGTCCAAAACAATTTTCGAGCCTATGGTACGTTCGGCGTAAACCATGCACCTATCTAGCGTCAAGATTAGCACTATCTCCAAACGGACCGAAACTAGCTTCCACTTGGGCCTCGTCACCTACGACTACCATCAGATGTGTCCTAAACAATATTTGAGCCTATGGTACGTTTCGTGCAAACCGTGCACCTATCTTGCACTAACACTAACACCATCTCCAAATGGACCGAACGCACATGACCCACGTCACCTAGGAGTTCTTCTAATGCTTCACGGATCTTATCGTAGGGTGTATTTGCCGTGCGTCTTTCTTCGACTTCTCGTTGTGATTTTCTTCTATCGTACTCGGCCAATTCTGACTCATATCTGATCCAAGCTTCCTTGCGCTACCTAGCACGGTGTTGGCGTCCTTGCTTCAACTTGTTTTTTCTTTCTCTGGTTTGTTTCTGATTCTTGGTCTCACCATCGTAGCCCTAGGCAAAGGGTGATATGTTGGATTCTGATTCATCCGATGATCTGACATCGGGCGCTTCTGGGGGGACCAATGTTGATCGAGGACGGAGAACCATGACTACTTCCCGTGCGTGAACTATTCTGTTATTGGCGTTAGTTTCCACACTGTCGGAGTTGCCGATAACTTTAGTAGAGGCCTCAAGGTCACAGATTGAATCTCCTTCTTGGTAGGGTAGAATTGCTATTGTCATCGTGTCAACCAGTCGGGTACTGCTATCCTTAGGAATAGAGCCTGGCCAGTGGACGATGCAGTCTTGAGATGTTATAGTTAGTACGAGACCTTCCTGAGCTCCCTTCAGTGGCATTCTAAGCACCGGATTGAGGAATCCTTCGGACCGTGTCTGATAAGATGTTGCCATGTTGTGGAGTCCGTACGGAAAAGGATCTGGCTTCTTGAAAAGATTCTGCGTGTACTCCGAGTTGTATTCTTGATAGGCCAGGGCCGCGTTCTTAAGCCCCATCGGAAAAGAACTCAGATCTTTGAAAGAACTTGGGTCAGACTCCATCTCAGATGTGGAGCCTGAATTCGAGTCGGATGCGCAAAGTCACGAAACCTGAGTTGAATCGGACATCACGAGCTGCGTGAATCTTCCAGTGACTTGATCTGTCGTAGTCGCAGAAAAAATGTCTTCATGGTGATCCGAATCTCCGAGGAGACGGCTTTGAAGCTTGCCATCGTCGCCAGCCTCGCAGATCCACGAGCCGAAGGTGAAGGTTGATCCCGTCGAGAAGATCATGTTGTCGAGGTCCATCGAGCTCTCGGATGCAAATTCACAGAAAGCCCCTACCTGGTGAGCCAGCTGTCGATGTTTGACCACCGATAGCTCGCCACACGGGTTACCGGACAAGAGATGTTCGGGCTTCAACAGTATCAAGGAACTCGACGGTGAACGCAAGAGACAGTCGATTTATCCTGGTTTAGGCCCTCGACTGTGGTCGAGTAATAGCCCTACGTCCAATCGGCGTTAGCCTTTGCATTGGATTGATTGTGTGTTGTTGTGTTGTTACAAAAGTTGTCCCCATCTCGAGGAACCCTGCCCTCCTTTATATAGTCAGGAGGTCAGAATCCAAGTCGGTTTACAATGAGAGTTCCTAGTAGGATTACAGAATAATACTACTACTAAGATTACATGGGGAGAATCCTAATTAGACTAGATCCTCTCTCTTCCTTGCGGGGTATCTCGTGGGTCCCGCACCGACACCAAGTCACCTAGGAGTTCCATCGGGTGCATCCAAAACGATTTCTGAGCCTATGTTACGTTCGGCGCAAACCTTGCACCGATCTTGCATCAAGATTAGCACTATTTCCAAACGGACCAAAACGAGCTTCCAGTTGAGCTTCATCACCGAGGAGTACCATCGGGTGCATCCTAAATGATATATGCCGCAAACCGTGCACCTATCTTGCACTAACACTAACACCATCTCCAAACCGATATCTAAGCCTATGGTACGTTTAGCACAAACCGTGCACCTATCTTACATCAACACTAACAACATCTCCAAACCGACCGAACGAGATTCCACATGACCCACGTCACCTAGGAGTTCCATCAGGTGCGTCCAAAACAATTTCCGAGCCAATGGTACGTTCGGCGCTAACCATGCACCGATCTTGCGTCACGATTAGCACTATCTCCAAATGGCCCAAAACGAGCTTTCAGTTGAGATTTGTCACCTTGGAGTACCATCGGGTGTGTCCTAAACGATATCTGAGCCTATGGTACCTTTGGCGCAAACCGTGCACCTATCTTGCACTAACACTAACACCATCTCTAAACGGACCGAACGAAATTCCACATGACCCACGTCACCTAGGAGTTCAATCGGGTGCGTCTAAAATGATTTTCGAGCCTATGGTACGTTTGGCGCAACCCGTGCACCGATCTTGCGTCAAGATTAGCACTATCTCCAAATGGACCAAAACGAGCTTCCCTTGAGCTTCGTCACCTAGAAGTACCATCGGGTGAATCCAAAATGATATCTGAGCCTATGGTACGTTTGGCGCAAACCATTCACCTATATTGCACTAACACTAAAACCATCTCCAAATGGACCAAACGAGGTTCCACATGACCCACGTCACCTAGGAGTTCCATCGGGTGCGTCCAAAACGATTTTTGAGCCTATGATATGTTCGGCGCAAACCATTCACCAATCCTGCGTCAAGATTAGCACTATCTCCAAACAGACCGAAACTAGCTTCCACTTGGGCCTCGTCACCTAGGACTACCATCAGGTGCGTCCTAAATGATATCTGAGCCTATGGTAAGTTTGGCGCAAATCGTGCACCTATCTTGCACTAACACTAACACCATCTCCAAACGGACCGAGCGATATTCCACATGACCCACGTCACCTAGGAGTTCCATTGGGTGCGTCCAAAACGATTTCCGAGCCTATGGTACATTCGGCGCAAACCTTGCACTGATCTTGCATCAAAATTAGCACTATTTCCAAACGGACCAAAATGAGCTTCAAGTTGAGCTTCGTCACAGAGTACCATCGGGTGCGTCCTAAATGATATATGGCGCAAACCATGCACCTATCTTGCACTAACACTAACACCATCTCCAAACGGACCAAACAAAATTCCACAGGACCCACATCACCTAGGAGTTCCATCGGGTGTGTCCAAAACGATATCTAAGCCTATGGTACATTTAGCGCAAAACCGTGCACCTATCTTACATCAACTCTAAGAACATCTCCAAACCAAACGAAAGAGATTCCACAAGACCCACGTCACCAAGGAGTTCCATTAGGTGCGTCCAACACAATTTCCAAGCCTATGGTATGTTTGACGCAAACCGTGCACCGATCTTGCATCACGATTAGCACTATCTCCAAACGGATCAAAACGAGCTTTCAGTTGAGATTCGTCACCTTGGAGTTCCATCGGGTGCGTCATAAATGATATCTGAGCCTATGGTACGTTTGGCGCAAACCGTTCACCTATATTTCACTAACACTAACACCATCTCCAAACGGACCGAACGAGATTCCACATGACCCATGTGACCTAGGAGTTCCATCGGGTGTGTCCAAAATGATTTCCGAGCCTATGGAACGTTCGGCGCAAACCGTGCACGGATCTTGCGTCAAGATTAGCACTATCTCTAAATGGACCGAAATGAGCTTCCAGTTGAGCTTCGTCACCTAGGAGTACCATCGGGTCCGTCCTGAACGATATCTGAGCCTATGGTACATTTGGCGCAAACTATGCCCCTATCTTGCACTAACACTAACACCATCTCCAAACGGACCAAACAAAATTCCACAGGACCCACATCACCTAGGAGTTCCATCGGGTGTGTCCAAAACGATATCTAAGCCTATGGTACATTTAGCGCAAACCGTGCACCTATCTTACATCAACTCTAACAACATCTCCAAACCGAATGAACGAGATTCCACAAGGCCCACGTCACCTAGGAGTTCCATTAGGTGTGTCCAAAACAATTTCCAAGCCTATGGTATGTTCGACGCAAACTGTGCACCGATCTTGCGTCACGAATAGCACTATCTCCAAACGGACCTAAACGAGCTTTCAGTTGAGATTCGTCACCTTGGAGTTCCATCGGGTGCGTCATAAATGATATCTGAGCCTATGGTACATTTGGCGCAAACCGTTCACCTATATTTGACTAACAGTAACACCATCTCCAAACGGACCGAACGAGATTCCACATGACCCACGTGACCTAGGAATTCCATCGGGTGTGTCCAAAATGATTTCCGAGCCTATGGAACATTCGGCGCAAACCGTGCACGGATCTTGCGTGAAGATTAGCACTATCTCCAAATGGACCGAAATGAGCTTCCAGTTGAGCTTCGTCACCTAGGAGTACCATCGGGTCCGTCCTGAACGATATCTGAGCCTATGGTACATTTGGCGCAAACTATGCCCCTATCTTGCACTAACACTAACACCATCTCCAAACGGATCGAACGCACATGACCCACGTCACCTAGGAGTTCCATAGGGTGCGTCCAAAATGATATATGAGCCTGTGGTACGTTTGGTGCAAACCGTGCACCTATCTTGCACTAACACTAACACCATCTCCAAACGGACCGAACGAGATTGCACAAGATCCACGTGACCTAGGAGTTCCATCGGGTGCGTCCAAAACGATATCTAAGCCTATGGTACATTTAGCGCAAACCGTGCACCTATCTTACATCAACTCTAACAACATCTCCAAACCGAATGAACGAGATTCCACATGGCCCACGTCACCTAGGAGTTCCATTAGGTGTGTCCAAAACAATTTCCAAGCCTATGGTATGTTCGACGCAAACTGTGCACCGATCTTGCGTCACGAATAGCACTATCTCCAAACGGACCTAAACGAGCTTTCAGTTGAGATTCGTCACCTTGGAGTTCCATCGGGTGCGTCCTAAACGATATCTAAGCCTATGGTACGTTTGGCGCAAACCGTTCACCTATATTGCACTAACACTAACACCATCTCCAAATGGACTAAACGAGGTTCCACATGACCCACGTCACCAAGGAGTTCCATCGGGTGCGTCCAAAATGATTTTGGAGCCTATGGTACGTTCGGCGCAAACCATGCACCTATGTTGCGTCAAGATTAGCACTATCTCCAAATGGACCAAAACTAGCTTCCATTTGGGCCTCGTCACCTACGACTACCATCAGATGCGTCCTAAACAATATTTGAGCCTATGGTACATTTCGTGCAAACCGTGCACCTATCTTGCACTAACACTAACACCATCTCCAAACGAACCAAACGCACATGACCCACGTCACCTAGGAGTTCTATCGGGTGTGTCCAACATGATATCTGAGCCTATGGTACGTTTGGTGCAAACCGTGCACATATCTTGCACTAACACTAACACCATCTCCAAACGGTCCGAACGCACATGACCCACGTCACCTAGGAGTTCCATCGGGTGCGTCCAAAATGATATCTGAGCCTATGTTACGTTTGGTGCAAACCGTGCACCTATCTTGCACTAACACTAACACCATCTCCAAATGGACCGAACGAGATTCCACATGACCCACGTGACCTAGGAGTTCCATCGGGTGCGTCCAAAACGATTTCCGATCTATGGTACGTTCTGCGCAAACCGTGCACCGATCTTGCGTCAAGATTAGCACTATCTCCAAATGGACCGAAATGAGCTTCTAGTTGAGCTTTGTCACCTTGGAGTACCATCGGGTGCGTCCTAAATGATATATGAGCCTATGGTACATTTGGCGTAAACCGTGCACCAATCTTGCACAAACAAAAACACCATCTCCAAACGGATCAAACGAGATTCCACATGACCCACGTCACCTAGGAGTTCCATCGGGTGCGTCCAAAACGATTTTTGAGCCTATGGTACGTTCGGCGCAAACCATACACCTATCTCGCGTCAAGATTAGCACTATCTCTAAACGGACCAAAACTAGCTTCCACTTGGGCCTCGTCACTTAGGACTACCATCAGATGCGTCCTAAACAATATTTGAGCCTATGGTACATTTCATGCAAATCGTGCACCTATCTTGCACTAACACTAACACCATCTCCAAACGGTCCGAACGCACATGACCCACGTCACCTAGGAGTTCCATCGGGTGCGTCCAAAATGATATCTGAGCCTATGTTACGTTTGGTGCAAACCGTGCACCTATCTTGCACTAACATTAACACCATCTCCAAACGGACCGAACGAGATTCCACATGACCCACGTGACCTAGGAGTTCCATCGGGTGCGTCCAAAACGATTTCTGAGCCTATGGTATGTTCGGCGCAAACCGTGCACCGATCTTGCGTCAAGATTAGCACTATCTCCAAAAGGACCGAAATGAGCTTCCAGTTGAGCTTCGTCACTTTAGAGTACCATCGGGTGCGTCCTAAATGATATATGAGCCTATGGTACATTTGGCGTAAACCGTGCACCTATCTTGCACTAACACTAACACCATCTCAAAATGGATCAAACAAGATTCCACATGACCCACGTCACCTAGGAGTTTCATCGGGTGCGTCCAAAATGATATCTAAGCCTATGGTACGTTTAGCGCAAACCGTGCACCTATCTTACATCAACACTAACAACATATCCAAACTGACCGAACAAGCTTCCACATGACCCACGTCACCTAGGAGTTCCATCGGTGGCATCCAAAATGATTTCCGAGCCTATGGTACGTTCGGCGCAAACCGTGTACCGATCTTGCGTCAAGATTAACACTATCTCCAAACGGACCGAAACAAGCTTCCAGTTGAGCTTCATCACCTTGGAGTACCATCGGGTGCGTCCTAAACGATATATGAGCCTATGATACATTTGGCGTAATCCGTGCACCTATCTTGCATGATGAGGACATCTCCTGCCCGGATACAACCACATTAGCAACTTTTGATTCACAGGTGAAACAATCCTTTACCATGATTGTATTTGATACATTTGATGAATTGATGCTGCACCATGATGTGTGTTCATTGTCATTTTCAGAAATACATACATGGATCAAAAAGAGTGTTAAAGACACATGGAAGGCATGAAGGACCAAAGAAGTTGATTGGGGGCCAAGTACAAGTATTCCCAACGTCCTCCACCAGGACACCACGTCGCTTTTGGTCCAAGGAAAGAAAGAGATCAAATCCAACATGTTTTGGGGTTGGATTCGGACTCCAGGACATCTCCAACTTGTGATGTTCACCACGGTCGCATACGGACTCCGTTTTGGGCATTCAAGTACTCCATGGAATCCTTATGAAGTCTACTTTCCTATGGATTTGGACTTAGGTCTATATCTTGTCTGAGGCGGCCGCAATGATGAAATTACTACCGAGAGGTTTTCTGTCAAAGGTGCTGCGTCGCCTTATTTTGGCCTGATGGGCCGTGTATCAAGTGGGGTCCATTAGGGATGTGTTCTAGGGTTGGAGCACGACCCCAACACCCTGGTGGTCGTCCTTCCACCTTCATATACCCCTTAGCCGCCACCAAGAACAGTTGGGTTTTGTTTTATTGAAAGTTTAGCCATTGCTACTTCCTTGTAGACGCGTGTGTCGACTGGACCATCCGTTCTACTCGATTCAGAACCCCAACTTTGTGATTTCAGATTAGTTTTCATCTCCATATTTGCAATTGAGTTGCTTGTTCTACTTGTTCTTGCTAGTTCTTCGATTGCTTGTAGGACGAGTGCCCTAGTGGCCGGTGACGCGCTCCACAAGATCGCGATATTTGTTGGAGGTGGTGTATCGGTTGCTAAGGCGCAGCTTGGAAGGTCATAGTCGGGCCGTGAACGTCGTCTCCACCCATCAATCGAGTTATCCCACACCTCTCATCGAAAGATCGGGAACAAACCCTAAGCGGGATCATATCGGTTGGTAATCGAGCAAGGTTGATCGGTTTGCTAGACTTCTAGTTCTTTGTTGTTTTTAATCTCCTATGGTCCGTAAAAAGCCAAAACAAAATTAGTAGATTAGTTCTTCATAATCCCAAAACCCCTTTGAGCTTAATACTATTATCGCTTAGTTAGGGCTTATTGAATTAACGGTTGCATCGTCGTGCAAGTTCTTTGGTCTTAGCGTCTAGTCGCTTAGAGTTTCGAGTTCTAGTCATGTTTACATCACCATCGCAGATTTGAGTTTATTTGTTTTCTCTCTAGGAATCCGAGTGGATTTTCAAATTCCTTTGTTTTGTTTACCACCATTATCCTAGCCTACGTCCTTGGAGGTTTCATCCACGTCCATATTTCCATCTACAAAAGGAAGTCCAACAAGATCAAGATAGAATTCGATTCGAGTCCTATTTTATCTTGAAAAGAAAAACACCATATTTCCTTTGTCGAGTCCGAATAGGGAGTTTAAATACAATCTAGAAACCTTAACTTGTCCTCTTTCCAACGGATCAAAAAGAGCTTGGTCCCAAATTCATTCACGAAAGCGCTCCATCAATTGCGTCTCTGGAGATTTCGCTGAGCGTCTGGTGGTTTTGCAAAACAACCACTTGTTTGACTTTGCTCTGAATCACCCTTCCCAAGGAAACATTTAATTGCTGTAAGTAGCTTGTTATTTCTTGTTGCAAAATTTCAGTTTTGAGCCTATGGTAGTTGAAAAAAAAAAATGCAGAAAAAAGACAAAAGAAAAGAAAGAAGAAAAGAAAAAGCTTCCAAAGAAAGAAACTAAAAAGAAAGAGAAAGAAGAAGAGAAGATTTTTCTTTTGTTGTTATTCCTGTCCTTGTGATCCTTCTTTGTCTGCAACTCGTTGACTTTGTTTGTGTCTGTGCTAGCGCCTCTAGCACGGTCTAGGCTAGGACCTAAGACAAGCACCGCCGTTGAACGATTATTCTATCTTGCTTTTGTGACTAACGTGGTGCTAGTACTTCCTTGCTTCAGCCCACCTATAGCTCCACATATTTCGACTATGACTGCGATTGAGCCTATGGTGTTGTTGTTATGCACCGATACACTTCATTCCATCAGATTAGTTGCAGAGACTTGTTGGTTGTCGTTACCTCTGCTTGGCTTGGTAAGAACTTGTAAGGGCTTGTTTTAACTACGTTGAGTTTGAGAGAATTACAACCTAACACATCCTAGTAGTTGATAGGAGGATACATATTATTTTTGTGTTTCTTGTTTTCTACTAATCATGGCAGGTAATATGGAGATTTTTGAGCTGTTGAAACTAGACCCTCATATTCAGGATGTCATTCAACACTTGCCGTTATATCCTAGCTCTGATACCAACTGATATGATCCCGCTAGGGTTTGTTTCCCAATGTTTCGATGAGAGGTGTGGGATAACTCGATTGATGGGTGGAGAGACGTTCACGGCCCGAGATTAACACCTTCCAAGCTGCGCTTTAGCAACCGATACACCACCTCCTAGGAGTACCATCGCCTAAACGATCTTGTGGAGCGCGTCACCAACCACTAGGGCACTCGTCACGCAAGCAATCGAAGAACTAGCAAGAACAAGTTGAACAAGCAACTCAATTACAAATATGGAGATGAAAACCAATCTGAAATCACAAAGTTGGGGTTTCGAATCGAGTAGACACGATGGTCCAAATCGACACACGCGTCTACAAGGAAGTAGCAATGGCTAAACTTTGAACAAAAACAAAACCCAACTGTTCTTGGTGGTGGCTAAGGGGTATATGAAGGTGGAAGGACGACCACCAGGGTGTTGGGGTCGTGCTCCAACCCTAGAACACATCCCTAATGGACCCGACTTGATACACGCCCATCAGGCCAAAAAAATAAGGCACGCAAGCACCTTTGATGAAAACTTCTCGGTAGTAATTTGATCATGACCCGCCTCGGACAAGATATTCCATCTAAGTCCAAATCCATATGAAAGTAGACTTCATAAGGATTCCATGGAGTACTTGAATGCCCAAAACGAAGTCCGATCACGACCATCGTGGTGAACATCACAAGTTGGAGATGTCACGAGTCCGAATCCAGCCCCAAAACGTGTTGGATTTGATCTCTTTCTTTCCTTGGACCAAAAGCGACGTGGTGTCCTGGTGGAGGATGTTGGGAATACTTGTACTTGTCCCCCAATCAACTTCATTGGTCCTCCATGCCTTCCATGTGTCTTTAACACTCTTTTTGATCCATGTATGTATTTCTGAAAATGACAATGAACACACATCATGGTGCAGCATCAATTCATCAAATGTATCAAATACAATCATGGTAAAGGATTGTTTCACCTATGAATCCAAAGTTGCTAATGTGGTTGTATCTCGGGCAGGAGATGTCCTCATCATTGCACAAACACTAACACCATCTCCAAACGGATCAAACGAGATTCCACATGACCCACATCACGTAGGAGTTCCATCGGGTGCGTCCAAAATGATATCTAAGCCTATGGTACGTTTAGCGCAAACCGTGCACCTATCTCACATCAACACTAACAACATATCCAAACTGGCCGAACGAGCTTCCACATGACCCACGTCACCTTCGAGTACCATCGGGTGCGTCCTAAACAATATCTAAGCCTATGGTATGTTTGGCGCAAACCGTGCACCTATCTTGCACTAACACTAACACCATCCCCAAATGGACCGAACGAGATTCCACATGATCCACATCACCTAGGAGTTCAATCGGGTGCGTCCAAAATTATTTTCGAGCCTATGGTATGTTTGGTGCAAACCGTGCACCGATCTTGCGTCAAGATTAGCACTATCTCCAAACGGACCAAAACGAGCTTTCAGTTGAGATTGGTCACCTTGGAGTTCCATCGGGTGCGTCCTAAACGATATCTGAGCCTATGGTACATTTGGCGCAAACCGTTCACCCATATTGCACTAACACTAGCACCATCTCCAAATGGACCAAACGAGGTTCCACATGACCCACGTCACCTAGGAGTTCCATCGGGTGCGTCCAAAACAATTTTTGAGCCTATGGTACGTTCGGCGCAAACCATGCACCTATCTTGCATCAAGATTAGCACTATCTCTAAACGGACCGAAACTAGCTTCCACTTGGGCCTCGTCACCTAGGACTACCATCAGATGCGTCCTAAACAATATTTGAGCCTATGGTACGTTTCGTGCAAACCGTGCACCTATCTTGCACTAACACTAACACCATCTCCAAACGGACCGAACGCACATGACCCACGTCACCTAGCAGTTCCATCGGGTGCGTCCAACATGATATCTGAGCCTATGGTACGTTTGGTGCAAACCGTGCACCTATCTTGCACTAACACTAACACCATCTCCAAACGGACCGAACGAGACTCCACATGACCCACGTGACCTAGGAGTTCCATCGGGTGCGTCCAAAACGATTTCTGAGCCTATGGTACGTTCGGCGCAAACCGTGCACCGATCTTGCATCAAGATTAGCACTATCTCCAAAAGGACCAAAACGAGCTTTCAGTTGAGATTGGTCACCTTGGAGTTCCATCGGGTGCGTCCTAAACGATATCTGAGCCTATGGTACATTTGGCGCAAACCGTTCACCCATATTGCACTAACACTAGCACCATCTCCAAATGGACCAAACGAGATTCCACATGACCCACGTCACCTAGGAGTTCCATCGGGTGCGTCCAAAATGATATCTAAGCCTATGGTACGTTTAGCGCAAACCGTGCACCTATCTCACATCAACACTAACAACATATCCAAACTGGCCGAACGAGCTTCCACATGACCCACGTCACCTTCGAGTACCATCGGGTGCGTCCTAAACAATATCTAAGCCTATGGTACGTTTGGCGCAAACCGTGCACCTATCTTGCACTAACACTAACACCATCCCCAAACGGACCGAACGAGATTCCACATGATCCACATCACCTAGGAGTTCAATCGGGTGCGTCCAAAATTATTTTCGAGCCTATGGTATGTTTGGCGCAAACCGTGCACCGATCTTGCATCAAGATTAGCACTATCTCCAAACGGACCAAAACGAGCTTTCAGTTGAGATTGGTCACCTTGGAGTTCCATCGGGTGCGTCCTAAACGATATCTGAGCCTATGGTACATTTGGCGCAAACCGTTCACCTATATTGCACTAACACTAGCACCATCTCCAAATGGACCAAACGAGGTTCCACATGACCCACGTCACCTAGGAGTTCCATCGGGTGCGTCTAAAACGATTTTTGAGCCTATGGTACGTTCGGCCCAAACCATGCACCTATCTTGCGTCAAGATTAGCACTATCTCTAAACGGACCGAAACTAGCTTCCACTTGGGCCTCGTCACCTAGGACTACCATCAGATGCGTCCTAAAGAATATTTGAGCCTATGGTACGTTTCGTGCAAACCGTGCACCTATCTTGCACTAACACTAACACCATCTCCAAACGGACCGAACGCACACGACCCACGTCACCTAGCAGTTCCATCGGGTGCGTCCAACATGATATCTGAGCCTATGGTACGTTTGGTGCAAACCGTGCACCTATCTTGCACTAACATTAACACCATCTCCAAACGGACCGAACGAGATTCCACATGACCCACGTGACCTAGGAGTTCCATCGGTGCCCTAAATGATTTCTGAGCCTATGGTACGTTCGGCGCAAACCGTGCACCGATCTTGCGTCAAGATTAGCACTATCTCCAATTGGACCGAAATGAGCTTCTAGTTGAGCTTCATCACCTTGGAGTACCATCGGGTGCGTCCTAAACGATATATGAGCCTATGGTACATTTGGCGTAAACCGTGCACCTATCTTGCACTAACAATAACACCATCTCCAAACGGACCGAACGAGATTCCACATGACCCACGTGACCTAGGAGTTCCATCGGGTGCGTCCAAAACGATTTCTGAGCCTATGGTACGTTCGGCGCATACCGTGCACCGATCTTGCGTCAAGATTAGCACTATCTCCAAAAGGACCAAAATGAGCTTCTAGTTGAGCTTCGTCACTTTGGAGTACCATCGGGTGCGTCCTAAACGATATATGAGCCTATGGTTCATTTGGTGTAAACCGTGCACCTATCTTGCACTAACACTAACACCATCTCCAAATGGATCAAACGAGATTCCACATGACCCACGTCACCTAGGAGTTCCATCGGGTGCATCCAAAATGATATCTAAGCCTATGGTACATTTAGCGCAAACCGTGCACCTATCTTACATCAACACTAACAACATATCCAAACTGACCGAACGAGCTTTCACATGAACCACGTCACCTAGGAGTTCCATCGGTTGCGTGCAAAATGATTTCCGAGCCTATGGTACATTCGGCGCAAACCGTGTACCGATCTTGCGTCAAGATTAACACTATCTCCAAACGGACCGAAACAAGCTTCCAGTTGAACTTCGTCACCTAGGAGTACCATCGGGTGCGTCCTAAACAATATCTGAGCCTATGGTATATTTGGCACAAACTATGCACCTATCTTGCTCTAACACTGACACCATCTCCAAACGGACCGAACGCACATGACCCACGTCACCTAGGAGTTCCATCGGGTGCGTCCAAAATGATTTCCGAGCCTATGGTACGTTCGGCGCAAACCGTGCACCGATCTTGCATCAAGATTAGCACTATCTCCAAATGGACCGAAATGAGCTTCCAGTTGAGCTTCATCACCTTGGAGTACCATCGGGTGCGTCCTAAACGATATATGAGCCTATGGTACATTTGGCGTAAACCGTGCACCTATCTTGCACAAACACTAACACCATCTCCAAATGGATCAAACGAGATTCCACATGACCCACATCACCTAGGAGTTCCATCGGGTGCATCCAAAATGATATCTAAGCCTATGGTACGTTTAGCGCAAACCGTGCACCTATCTCACATCAACACTAACAACATATCCAAACTGGCCGAACGAGCTTCCACATGACCCACGTCACCTTCGAGTACCATCGGGTGCGTCCTAAACAATATCTAAGCCTATGGTACGTTTGGCGCAAACCGTGCACCTATCTTGCACTAACACTAACACCATCCCCAAACGGACCGAACGAGATTCCACATGATCCACATCACCTAGGAGTTCAATCGGGTGCGTCCAAAATTATTTTCGAGCCTATGGTATGTTTGGCGCAAACCGTGCACCGATCTTGCGTCAAGATTAGCACTATCTCCAAACGGACCAAAACGAGCTTTCAGTTGAGATTCGTCACCTTGGAGTTCCATCGGGTGCGTCCTAAACGATATCTGAGCCTATGGTACATTTGGCGCAAACCGTTCACCTATATTGCACTAACACTAGCACCATCTCCAAATGGACCAAACGAGGTTCCACATGACCCACGTCACCTAGGAGTTCCATCGGGTGCGTCCAAAACGATTTTTGAGCCTATGGTACGTTCGGCGCAAACCATGCACCTATCTTGCATCAAGATTAGCACTATCTCTAAACGGACCGAAACTAGCATCCACTTGGGCCTCGTCACCTAGGACTACCATTTGATGCGTCCGAAACAATATTTGAGCCTATGGTACGTTTCGTGCAAACCGTGCACCTATCTTGCACTAACACTAACACCATCTCCAAACGGACCGAACGCACATGACCCACGTCACCTAGCAGTTCCATCGGGTGCGTCCAACATGATATCTGAGCCTATGGTACGTTTGGTGCAAACCGTGCACCTATCTTGCACTAACACTAACACCATCTCCAAATGGACCGAACAAGATTCCACATGACCCACGTGACCTAGGAGTTCCATCGGGTGCGTCCAAAATGATTTCTGAGCCTATGGTACGTTCGGCGCAAACCATGCACCGATCTTGCGTCAAGATTAGCACTATCTCCAATTGGACCGAAATGAGCTTCCAGTTGAGCTTCGTCACCTTGGAGTACCATCGGGTGCGTCCTAAACGATATATGAGCCTATGGTACATTTGGCGTAATGCACCTATCTTGCACTAACACTAACACCATCTCCAAATGGATCAAACGAGATTCCACATGACCCACGTCACCTAGGAGTTCCATCGGATGCGTCCAAAATGATATCTAAGCCTATGGTACGTTTAGCGCAAACCGTGCACCTATCTTACATCAACACTAACAACATATCCAAACTGACCGAACGAGCTTCCACATGACCCACGTCACCTAGGAGTTCCATCGGTTGCGTCCAAAATGATTTCCGAGCCTATGGTACGTTCGGCGCAAACCGTGTACCAATCTTGCGTCAAGATTAGCACTATCTCCAAACGGACCGAAACAAGCTTCCAGTTGAACTTCGTCACCTTGGAGTACCATCGGGTGCGTCCTAAACGATATATGAGCCTATGGTATATTTGGCGTAAACCGTGCACCTATCTTGCACAAACACTAACACCATCTCCAAACGGATCAAACGAGATTCCACATGACCCACGGCACGTAGGAGTTCCATCGGGTGCGTCCAAAATGATATCTAAGCCTATGGTACGTTTAGCGCAAACCATGCACCGATCTTGCGTCAAGATTAGCACTATCCCCAAATGGACAGAAATGAGCTTCCAGTTGAGCTTCGTCACCTTGGAGTACCATCGGGTGCATCCTAAACAATATCTAAGCCTATGGTACGTTTGGCGCAAACCGTGCACCTATCTTGCACTAACACTAACACCATCCCCAAACGGACCGAACGAGATTCCACATTATCCACATCACCTAGGAGTTCAATCGGGTGCGTCCAAAATTATTTTCGAGCCTATGGTATGTTTGGAGCAAACCGTGCACCGATCTTGCGTCAAGATTAGCACTATCTCCAAACGGACCAAAATGAGCTTTCAGTTGAGATTCGTCACCTTGGAGTTCCATCGGGTGCGTCCTAAACGATATCTGAGCCTATGGTACATTTGGCGCAAACCGTTCACCTATATTGCACTAACACTAACACCATCTCCAAATGGACCAAACGAGGTTCCACATGACCCACGTCACCTAGGAGTTCCATCGGGTGCGTCCAAAATGATTTTCGAGCCTATGGTACGTTCGGCGCAAACCATGCACCTATCTTGCGTCAAGATTAGCACTATCTCCAAACGGACCGAAACTAGCTTCCACTTGGGCCTCGTCACCTACGACTACCATCAGATGCGTCCTAAACAATATTTGAGCCTATGGTATGTTTCGTGCAAACCGTGCACCTATCTTGCACTAACACTAACACCATCTCCAAACGGACCGAACGCACATGACCCACGTCACCTAGGAGTTCCATCGGGTGCGTCCAACATGATATCTGAGCCTATGGTACGTTTGGTGCAAACCATGCACCTATCTTGCACTAACACTAACACCATCTCCAAACGGACCAAACGAGATTCCACATGACCCACGTGACCTAGGAGTTCCATCGGGTGCGTCCAAAACGATTTCTGAGCCTATGGTACGTTCGGCGCAAACCGTGCACCGATCTTGCGTCAAGATTAGCACTATCTCCAAATGGACCGAAATGAGCTTCTAGTTGAGCTTCGTCACCTTGGAGTACCATCGGGTGCGTCCTAAACGATATATGAGCCTATGGTAGGTTTGGCATAAACCGTGCACCTATCTTGCACTAACACTAACACCATCTCCAAACGGATCAAACGAGATTCCACATGACCCACGTCACCTAGGAGTTCCATCGGGTGCGTCCAAAATGATGTCTAAGCCTATGGTACGTTTAGCGCAAACCGTGCACCTATCTTACATCAACACTAACAACATATCCAAACTGACCGAACGAGCTTCCACATGACCCACGTCACCTAGGAGTTCCATCGGTTGCGTCCAAAATGATTTCCGAGCCTATGGTACGTTCGGCCCAAACCGTGTACCGATCTTGCGTCAAGATTAGCACTATCTCCAAATGGACCGAAACAAGCTTCTAGTTGAACTTCGTTACCTAGGAGTTCCATCGGGTGCATCCTAAACAATATCTGAGCCTATGGTACATTTGGCGCAAACTGTGCACCTATCTTGCACTAACACTGACACCATCTCCAAACGGACCGAACGCACATGACACACATCACCTAGGAGTTCCATCGGGGGCATCCAAAACGATTTTTGAGCCTATGGTACGTTCGGCGCAAACCATGCAGCGATCTTGCGTCAAGATTAGCATTATCTTCAAATGGACCAAAATGAGCTTCCAGTTGAGCTTCGTCACCTTGGAGTACCATCAGGTGCGTCCTAAACAATATCTAAGCCTATGGTACGTTTGGCGCAAATCGTGCACCTATCTTGCACTAATACTAACACCATCCCCAAACGGACCGAACGAGATTCCACATGATCCACATCACCTAGGACTTCCATCGGGTGCATCCAAAATGATTTCTGAGCCTATGATACGTTTGGCGCAAACCATGCACCGATCTTGCGTCAAGATTAGCACTATCTCCAAATGGACCGAAATGAGCTTCCAGTTGAGCTTCGTCACCTTGGAGTACCATCGGGTGCGTCCTAAACAATAACTAAGCCTATGGTACGTGTGGCGCAAACCGTGCACCTATCTTGCACTAACACTAACACCATCCCCAAATGGACCAAACGAGGTTCCACATGACCCACGTCACCTAGGAGTTCCATCGGGTGCGTCCAAAATGATGTCTAAGCCTATGGTACGTTTGGTGCAAACCGTGCACCTATCTTGCAATAACACTAACACCATCCCCAAACGGACTGAACGAGATTCCACATGATCCACATCACCTAGGAGTTCAATCGGGTGCGTCCAAAATTATTTTCGAGCCTATGGTATGTTTGGCGCAAACCGTGCACCGATCTTGCGTCAAGATTAGCACTATTTCCAAAGGGACCAAAACGAGCTTTCAGTTGCGATTCGTCACCTTGGAGTTCCATCGGGTGTGTCCTAAACGATATATGAGCCCATGGTACGTTTGGCGCAAACCGTTCACCTATATTGCACTAACACTAACACCATCTCCAAATGGACCAAACGAGGTTCCACATGACCCACGTCACCTAGGAGTTCCATCGGGTGCGTCCAAAACGATTTTTGAGTCTATGGTACGTTCGGCGCAAACCATGCACCTATCTTGCATCAAGATTAGCACTATCTCCAAACGGACCGAAACTAGCTTCCACTTGGGCCTCGTCACCTACGACTACCATCAGATGCGTCCTAAACAATATTTGAGCCTATGGTATGTTTCGTGCAAACCGTACACCTATCTTGCACTAACACTAACACCATCTCCAAACGGACCGAACGCATTCATGACCCACGTCACCTAGGAGTTCCATCGGTGCGCCCAACATGATATTCGAGCCTATGGTACGTTTTGGTGCAAACCGTGCACCTATCTTGCACTAACAACACTAACACCATCTCCAAATGGACCAAACGAGATTCCACATGACCCACGTGACCTAGGAGTTCCATCGGGTGCGCCCAAAACATGATTTCGAGCCTATGGTACGTTTGGCACAAACCGTGCACCGATCTTGCGTCAAGATTAGCACTATCTCCAAATGGACCGAAATGAGCTTCCAGTTGAGCTTCGTCACCCTTGGAGTACCATCGGGTGCGCCCTAAAACGATATATGAGCCTATGGTACATTTGGCATAAACCGTGCACCTATCTTGCACTAACACTAACACCATCTCCAAATGGATCAAACGAGATTCCACATGACCCACGTCACTAGGAGTTCCATCGGGTGCGCCCAAAATGATATCTAAGCCTATGGTACGTTTTAGCGCAAACCGTGCACCTATCTTACATCAACACTAACAACATATCCAAACTGACCGAACGAGCTTCCACATGACCCACGTCACCTTGGAGTTCCATCGGTTGCGTCCAAAATGATTTCCGAGCCTATGGTACGTTCGGCCCAAACCGTGTACCGATCTTGCGTCAAGATTAGCACTATCTCCAAATGGACCGAAACAAGCTTCTAGTTGAACTTCGTTACCTAGGAGTTCCATCGGGTGCATCCTAAACAATATCTGAGCCTATGGTACATTTGGCGCAAACTGTGCACCTATCTTGCACTAACACTGACACCATCTCCAAACGGACCGAACGCACATGACCCACGTCATCTAGGAGTTCCATCGGGTGCATCCAAAACAATTTCCAAGCCTATGATACGTTCGGCGCAAACCATGCACCGATCTTGCTTCAAGATTAGCACTATCTCCAAATGGAGCGAAATGAGCTTCCAGTTGAGCTTCGTCACCTTGGAGTACCATCGGGTGCGTCCTAAACAATATCTAAGCCTATGGTACGTGTGGCGCAAACCGTGCACCTATTTTGCACTAACACTAACACCATCCCCAAACGGACCGAACGAGATTCCACATTATCCACATCACCTAGGAGTTCAATCGGGTGCGTCCAAAATTATTTTCGAGCCTATGGTATGTTTGGCGCAAACCGTGCACCGATCTTGCGTCAAGATTAGCACTATCTCCAAACGGACCAAAACGAGCTTTCAGTTGAGATTCGTCACCTTGGAGTTCCATCGGGTGCGTCCTAAACGATATCTGAGCCTATGGTACATTTGGCGCAAACCGTTCACCTATATTGCACTAACACTAACACCATCTCCAAATGGACCAAACGAGGTTCCACATGACCCACGTCACCTAGGAGTTCCATCGGGTGCGTCCAAAACGATTTTTGAGCCTATGGTACGTTTGGCGCAAACCATGCACCTATCTTGCGTCAAGATTAGCACTATCTCCAAACGGACCGAAACTAGCTTCCACTTGGGCCTCGTCACCTACGACTACCATCAGATGCGTCCTAAACAATATTTGAGCCTATGGTACGTTTCGTGCAAACCATGCACCTATCTTGCACTAACACTAACACCATCTCCAAATGGACCGAACGCACATGACCCACGTCACCTAGGAGTTCCATCGGGTGCGCCCAACATGATATCTCGAGCCTATGGTATGCGTTTGGTCAAACCGTGCACCTATCTTGCACTAACACTAACACCATCTCCAAATGGACCAAACGAGATTCCACATGACCCACGTGACCTAGGAGTTCCATCGGGTGCGGCCCAAAACGATTTTGAGCCTATGGGTGCGTTGGCGCCAAACCATGCACCGATCTTGCGTCAAGATTAGCATTATCTCCAAATGGACCAAAATGAGCTTCCAGTTGAGCCACGTCACCTTGGAGTACCATCGGTGCGCCCTAAACAATATCTAAGCCTATGGTACGTTTGGCATAAACCGTGCACCTATCTTGCACTAACACTAACACCATATCCAAAGCGGATCAAACGAGATTCCACATGATCCACATCACCTAGGACTTCCATCGGGTGCATCCAAAATGATTTCATCGAGCCTATGATACATTTGGCGCAAACCATGCACCGATCTTGCACCAAGATTAGCACTATCTCCAAATGGACCGAAATGAGCTTCAAGTTGAGCTTCGTCACCTAGGAGTACCATCGGGTGCGCGCCCTAAACAATAACTAAGCCTATGGTATACGTGGGCGCAAACCGTGCACCTATCTTGCACTAACACTAACACCATCTCCAAATGGACTGAACGAGTTTCCACATGACCCACGTCACCTAGGAGTTCCATCAGGTGCGTCCAAAATGATATCTAAGCCTATGATACGTTTGGTGCAAACCGTGCACCTACCTTGCAATAACACTAACACCATCCCCAAACGGATCGAACGAGATTCCACATGATCCACATCACCTAGGAGTTCAATCGGGTGCGTCCAAAATTATTTTCGAGCCTATGGTATGTTTGGCGCAAACCGTGCACCGATCTTGCGTCAAGATTAGCACTATCTCCAAACGGACCAAAACTAGCTTTCAGTTGAGATTCGTCACCTTCGAGTTCCATCGGGTGCGTCCTAAACGATATCTGAGCCCATGGTACGTTTGGCGCAAACCGTTCACCTATATTGCACTAACACTAACACCATCTCCAAATGGACCAAACGAGGTTCCACATGACCCACGTCACCTAGGAGTTCCATCGGGTGCGTCCAAAACGATTTTTGAGCCTATGGTACGTTCGGCGCAAACCATGCACCTATCTTGCATCAAGATTAGCACTATCTCCAAACGGACCGAAACTAGCTTCCACTTGGGCCTCGTCACCTACGACTACCATCAGATGCGTCCTAAACAATATTTGAGCCTATGGTATGTTTCGTGCAAACCGTGCACCTATCTTGCACTAACACTAACACCATCTCCAAATGGACCGAACGCACATGACCCACGTCACCTAGGAGTTCCATCGGGTGCGTCCAACATGATATCTGAGCCTATGGTACGTTTGGTGCAAACCATGCACCTATCTTGCACTAACACTGACACCATCTCCAAACGGACCAAACGAGATTCCACATGACCCACGTGACCTAGGAGTTCCATCGGGTGCGTCCAAAATGATTTCTGAGCCTATGGTACGTTCGGCGCAAACCGTGCACCGATCTTGCGTCAAGATTAGCACTATCTCCAAATGGACCGAAATGAGCTTCTAGTTGAGCTTCGTCACCTTGGAGTACCATCGGGTGCGTCCTAAACAATATATGAGCCTATGGTAGGTTTGGCATAAACCTTGCACCTATCTTGCACTAACACTAACACCATCTCCAAACGGATCAAACGAGATTCCACATGACCCACGTCACCTAGGAGTTCCATCGGGTGCGTCCAAAATTATGTCTAAGCCTATGGTATGTTTAGCGCAAACCGTGCACCTATCTTACATCAACACTAACAACATATCCAAACTGACCGAACGAGCTTCCACATGACCCACGTCACCTAGGAGTTCCATCGGTTGCGTCCAAAATGATTTCCGAGCCTATGGTACGTTCGGCCCAAACCGTGTACCGATCTTGCGTCAAGATTAGCACTATCTCCAAATGGACCGAAACAAGCTTCTAGTTGAACTTCGTTACCTAAGGAGTTCCATCGGGTGCATCCTAAACAATATCTGAGCCTATGGTATATTTGGCACAAACTGTGCACCTATCTTGCACTAACACTGACACCATCTCCAAACGGACCGAACGCACATGACCCACATCACCTAGGAGTTCCATCGGGTGCATCCAAAACGATTTTTGAGCCTATGGTACGTTTGGCGCAAACCATGCAGCGATCTTGCGTCAAGATTAGCATTATCTCCAAATGGACCAAAATGAGCTTCCAGTTGAGCTTCGTCACCTTGGAGTACCATCGGGTGCGTCCTAAACAATATCTAAGCCTATGGTATGCGTGTGGCTAAATCGTGCACCTATTTTGCACTAACACTAACACCATCCCCAAATGGACCAAACGAGGTTCCACATGACCCACATCACCTAGGAGTTCCATCGGGTGCGCCCAAAAATTATTTTCGAGCCTATGGTATGTTTTGGCGCAAACGCGTGCACCGATCTTGCGCCAAGATTAGCACTATCTCCAAATGGACGACCGAAATGAGCTTCTAGTTGAGATTCGCCACCTTGGAGTACCATCGGGTGCGTCCTAAACGATATATGAGCCTATGGTACATTTGGCATAAAACCGTTCACCTATATTGCACTAACACTAACACCATCTCCAAATGGATCAAATGAGATTCCACATGACCCACGTCACCTAGGAGTTCCATCGGGTGCATCCAAAATGATGTTAAGCCTATGGTACGTTTAGCGCAAACCATGCACCTATCAAGATTACATCAACACTAACTAGCTTCCATATCCTCGTCACCTACGACTACCCGTCCTAAACAATATTTGAGCCTATGGTAGTTTCGTGCAAACCATGACCCACGCACACCTAGGAGTTCCATCGGGTGCATCCTAAACAATAGTTCCATGAGCCTATGGTACATTTGCGCAAATTGTGCACCTATCTTGCACTAACACCGACACCATCTCCAAATGGACCAAACGAGATTCCACATGACCCACGTCACCTAGGAGTTCCATCGGGTGCATCCAAAATGATTTTCGAGCCTATATGATACGTTTTGGCGCAAACCATGCACCGATCTTGCGCCAACATTAGCACTATCTCCAAATGGATCAAACAAGCTTCCAATTGAGCTTCGTCACCTTGGAGTACCATCGGTGCGCCCTAAACAATATATGAGCCTATGGTACGTTTGGCATAAACCGTGCACCTATCTTGCACTAACACTAACACCATCTCCAAATGGATCAAACGAGATTCCACATGACCCACATCATTTAGGAGTTCCATCGGAAAAGCGCCCAAAATGATGTCTAAGCCTATGGTATGTTTAGCGCAAAGCCTATGCACCTATCTTACATCAACACTAAAACATATCCACCGATCAAACGAGCTTCCAAGATTACGCACCTAGGAGTTCCAAACGGACCAAAATGATTTTCGAGCTTGAGATACGTTCAACCCAAACCGTGTACCATCTTGCGTCAAGAGTTCCATCTCCAAATGGCCCTAAACAAGCAATATCTGAGAGTTCCATGGTATCCTAAACGCAAAACCGAGCTTCACCTATATTGCACTGACCTAACTAACACTAACACCATCTCCAAATGGACCAAAAACGAGAGGTTCCACATGACCATGCCGATCACGCATTATCTCCAAATGGACCCTAGTTGAGTTCCACCTTGGAGTACCAACATGATATCCTAAACAATATCAAAGCCTATGGTTTGGTGCAAACCATGCACCTATCTTGCACTAACACTAACACCATGTCCAAACGGACCAAACGAGATTCCACATGACCCACGTGACCTAGGAGTTCCATCGGGTGCGTCCAAAACGATTTCTGAGCCTATGGTACGTTCGGCGCAAACCGTGCACCGATCTTGCGTCAAGATTAGCACTATCTCCAAATGGACCGAAATGAGCTTCTAGTTGAGCTTCGTCACCTTGGAGTACCATCGGTGCGCCCTAAACAATATATGAGCCTATGGTAGGTTTGGCATAAACCTTGCACCTATCTTGCACTAACACTAACACCATCTCCAAATGGATCAAACGAGATTCCACATGACCCACGTCACCTAGGAGTTCCATCGGGTGCGTCCAAAATGATGTCTAAGCCTATGGTATGTATGTTTCAGCGCTAACAACATATCCAAACCGCGAGCTTCCACATGACCCACGCACCTATCTCGGTGCGTCCAAAACATCAAGCACTAACGCAAACCACACCTATCATCAAACTAACAACATATCCGGACCGAACGAGCTTCCACATGACCCACGTCACCTAGGAGTTCCATCGGTTGCGTCCAAAATGATTTCCGAGCCTATGGTACGTTCGGCCCAAACCGTGTACCGATCTTGCGTCAAGATTAGCACTATCTCCAAATGGACCGAAACAAGCTTCTAGTTGAACTTCGTTACCAAGGAGTTCCATCGGGTGCATCCTAAACAATATCTGAGCCTATGGTATATTTGGCACAAACTGTGCACCTATCTTGCACTAACACTGACACCATCTCCAAACGGACCGAACGCACATGACCCACATCACCTAGGAGTTCCATCGGGTGCATCCAAAACGATTTTTGAGCCTATGGTACGTTCGGCGCAAACCATGCAGCGATCTTGCGTCAAGATTAGCATTATCTCCAAATGGACCAAAATGAGCTTCCAGTTGAGCTTCGTCACCTTGGAGTACCATCGGGTGCGTCCTAAACAATATCTAAGCCTATGGTACGTGTGGCGCAAATCGTGCACCTATCTTGCACTAACACTAACACCATCCCCAAATGGACCAAACGAGGTTCCACATGACCCACGTCACCTAGGAGTTCCATCGGGTGCGTCCAAAACGATTTCTGAGCCTATGGTACGTTCGGCGCAAACCGTGCACCGATCTTGCGTCAAGATTAGCACTATCTCCAAATGGACCGAAATGAGCTTCTAGTTGAGCTTCGTCGCCTTGGAGTACCATCGGGTGCGTCCTAAACGATATATGAGCCTATGGTACATTTGGCATAAACCGTGCACCTATCTTGCACTAACACTAACACCATCTCCAAATGGATCAAATGAGATTCCACATGACCCACGTCACCTAGGAGTTCCATCGGGTGCGTCCAAAATGATGTCTAAGCCTATGGTACGTTTAGCGCAAACCGTGCACCTATCTTACATCAACACTAACAACATATCCAAACTGACCGAACGAGCTTCCACATGACCCACGTCACCTAGGAGTTCCATCGGGTGCATCCTAAACAATATCTGAGCCTATGGTACATTTGGCGCAAATTGTGCACCTATCTTGCACTAACACTGACACCATCTCCAAATGGACCGAACGCACATGACCCACGTCACCTAGGAGTTCCATCGGGTGCATCCAAAATGATTTCTGAGCCTATGATACGTTCGGCGCAAACCATGCACCGATCTTGCGTCAACATTAGCACTATCTCCAAATGGATCGAAACAAGCTTCCAATTGAGCTTCATCACCTTGGAGTACCATCGGGTGCGTCCTAAACAATATCTAAGCCTATGGTACGTGTGGCGCAAACCGTGCACCTATCTTGCACTAACACTAACACCATCCCCAAATGGACCAAACGCGGTTCCACATGACCCACGTCACCTAGGAGTTCCATCGGGTGCGTCCAAAATGATTTTCAAGCCTACGGTACGTTCGGCGCAAACCATGCACCTATCTTGCGTCAAGATTAGCACTATCTCCAAACGGACCGAAACTAGCTTCCACTTGGGCCTCGTCACCTACGACTACCATCAGATGCGTCCTAAACAATATTTGAGCCTATGGTACGTTTAGCGCAAACCGTGCACCTATCTTGCACTAACACTAACACCATCTCCAAACGGACCGAACGCACATGACCCCCGTCACCTAGGAGTTCCATCGGGTGCGTCCAACATGATATCTGAGCCTATGGTACGTTTGGTGCAAACCGTGCACCTATCTTGCACTAACACTAACACCATCTCCAAACGGACCAAACGAGATTCCACATGACCCACGTGACCTAGGAGTTCCATCGGGTGCGTCCAAAATGATTTCTGAGCCAATGGTACGTTCGGCGCAAACCGTGCACCGATCTTGCGTCAAGATTAGCACTATCTCCAAATGGACCGAAATGAGCTTCTAGTTGAGCTTCGTCACCTTGGAGTACCATCGGGTGCGTCCTAAACGATATATGAGCCTATGGTACATTTGGCATGTTTACCTATCTTGCACTAACACTAACACCATCTCCAAACGGATCAAACGAGATTCCACATGACCCACGTCACCTAGGAGTTGCATCGGGTGCGTCCAAAATGATGTCTAAGCCTATGGTATGTTTAGCGCAAACCATGCACCTATCTTACATCAACACTAACAACATATCCAAACTGACCGAACGAGCTTCCACATGACCCACGTCACCTAGGAGTTCCATCGGTTGCGTCCAAAATGATTTTCGAGCCTATGGTACGTTCGGCCCAAACCGTGTACCGATCTTGCGTCAAGATTAGCACTATCTCCAAATGGACCGAAACAAGCTTCTAGTTGAACTTCGTTACCTAGGAGTTCCATCGGGTGCATCCTAAACAATATCTGAGCCTATGGTACATTTGGCGCAAACTGTGCACCTATCTTGCACTAACACTGACACCATCTCCAAACGGACCGAACGCACATGACCCACATCACCTAGGAGTTCCATCGGGTGCATCCAAAACGATTTTCGAGCCTATGGTACGTTCGGCGCAAACCATGCACCGATCTTGCGTCAAGATTAGCACTATCTCCAAATGGACCGAAATGAGCTTCCAGTTGAGCTTTGTCACCTTGGAGTACCATCGGGTGCGTCCTAAACAATATCTAAGCCTATGGTACGTTTGGAGCAAACCGTGCACCTATCTTGCACTAATACTAACACCATCCCCAAACGGACCGAATGAGATTCCACATGATCCACATCACCTAGGAGTTCAATCGGGTGCGTCCAAAATTATTTTGGAGCCTATGGTATGTTTGGCACAAACCGTGCACCGATCTTGCGTCAAGATTAGCACTATCTCCAAACGGACCAAAACAAGCTTTCAGTTGAGATTCGTCACCTTGGAGTTCCATCGGGTGCGTCCTAAACGATATCTGAGCCTATGGTACGTTTGGCGCAAACCGTTCACCTATATTGCACTAACACTAACACCATCTCCAAATGGACCAAACGAGGTTCCACATGACCCACGTCACCTAGGAGTTCCATCGGGTGAGTCCAAAACGATTTTCGAGCCTATGGTACGTTCGGCGCAAACCATGCACCTATCTTGCGTCAAGATTAGCACTATCTCCAAACGGATCGAAACTTGCTTCCACTTGGGGCTCGTCACCTACGACTACCATCAGATGCGTCCTAAACAATATTTGAGCCTATGGTATGTTTCGTGCAAACCGTGCACCTATCTTGCACTAACACTAACACCATCTCCAAATGGACTAAACGCACATGACCCACGTCACCTAGGAGTTCCATCGGGTGCGTCCATGTATGCCTCCACGTCGCCAATCTGTTCACCAAGGCACGTCTGGATAGCTCTTTGGTAAGTGGCACCAGCGTTCTTGAGTCCAAACGACATGGTCTTATAGCAGTAGGCACCGAACGGAGTGATGTAAGATGTCTTGCTCTGGTCTTCTTCTTTTAAAGTGATTTGGTGATATCCTGAATAGCAATCGAGGAAGGATAATAGGGCAGATCCTACTGTTGAATCAACTATCTAATCAATGCGTGGTAGCCCAAATGGATCTTTCGGGTAGTGTTTGTTGAGATCTGTATAGTCGACACACATGCGCCATTTGTCCGTGTTCTTTTTCTGTACTAGAACTGGGTTTGCTAGCCAATCCTGGGTGTAGAATCTCTCTGATGAACCCTGCTACCAATAGCTTTGTGATTTCTTTTTTAATTGCTGCCTTCTTGTCGGGTGAGAATCATCATAGCCATTGCTTCACAGGTTTGGAGCCTTCATTGATATCAATTCTATGCTCAGCCAACTCTCTTGGGACACCTGGCATGTCGGCCGGCTTCCAAGCGATGATATCTTTGTTGTCCCGAAGAAAGTTAGTGAGCGCGAGTTCCTATTTTGCCGATAGGTGAGCACTGATGGTTGCCGTTTTGGCGGGATCACCGTTTCCCAAGTCGATTTGCTTGACGTCGGCTTCTTTTGGTGGTGCTAGGATGCTAGGCTTTTTAGCTGGTATCTCTAGTTCTTCCGAGCTCAGCTCCGTGGCAATAGTAGCTATTTCTTTTCTATCATTGGTTGCTTGTGCTTTGGCTGCAATTTGAATTGCCTGAACATCGTAGTCAAAAGCGCACTTCAAATCACTTCGCAGGGAGAGGACTCCGTTAGGCCCTGGCATCTTTAGCAATAGGTATGGGTAATGTGGTATTGCCATGAATTTTGCTAGTGCTGGACGTCCGAGGATTGCGTGGTATGATGATTCAAAGTTTGCAACTTCAAACTTGATAAACTCTGTACGGTAGTTCGAGGGAGTTCCAAAATTAACTGGTAGAGTAATTTGTCCAAGTGGCATGGCTGCCTTGCCGGGTACTATGCCATAAAAAGGTGTACTTGTTGGTGTAATCATCCCGGCGAGTTGTAGTCCCATCTTCCTTAGCGTTTCTGAAAAGATGATGTTGAGTCTGGCTCCCCCGTCGATTAGTACTTTGATGACAGTCATACCGGCAATAGTTGGATCTAGAACCAGTGGGTAATGGCCTACGTTTCCTATGCTAGTCCATTGGTCTTCTCTTGAAAATTGGATCAGATACTGTGACCAATTGAGATATCTTGGAGTAGCCGGTTCTGCTGCCATGATAGTTCGTAGTGCTAATTTTTCTTGATGTTTGCTTCTAGAATCTGGGGCCCCAGCGAAGATCACTGCTACCGTCCCCCTGCATTTTTGGAATCCCTTGTCTTCGTGGTTGTTCTCATCTTTTTTCTGATTGTCTTCTTTAGTGTTCTCGTTACTATATTTTCTTGTGTATCGATCATTGAAGGTGTAGCAATTTCCGATGGTGTGCTTCCCATTAGGGTGCAATGGGCAACGTATGTTTTCGATGTCATCATATCTTCTGGGTTTGGAAAACTTCCTTGATTTGTCAGTCGTTGCCACGGTGTTGTCTGGTCCACGTTTTCTTTCTTGATGTCTTCTATTTCAATGATTTTGCTTTTCCAGGTTGTCTCGGTTGCTTCTATCCGGGAACCTTTCTCGTGTCTTCTCTTCTGCAGTAATCATCTTTTCTACTGTTCGTCTAAATTCTTCATTGTTTCTCGGATTTTCTTTGCAGAAGTCTTGAAATTGCCACCTAGCCATGATTCCATGAGAGAAAGCTTCAATCACTTCTCGTTCGGTGATGTCATGTACTTGAGCTTGTAGTTCGCCGAATTGTCGATAGTAACCTCTGAGACTTTCACCTCCCTTCTGCTTGAGTCCTTTTAACTCTGCGTGGGTGATTGGGTGTGTAATGATACCCACGAAATTTTCACAGAAAGCTCTTTGCAAGTCCTCCCAATTTCTGATTGATCCTAGATTCAATTTGTCGAACCATTGGAGAGGCATGGTTTCTAGGGCCATGGGAAAGAACATGGTCTTGATATCGTCGTCTCCTCCGGCTAGTTCAATCGATTGCGAGTATATCCTGAGCCAACGCCTTGGTTGATCTTGCCATCATATTTAGAGTGGTTGGATGGTTTGAACTTGTGAGGTAGTCATATTGATGCAAGTCATTTTACAAAACAAGGGAATCTATAAATGCCGGCTTCTTTGAATTTCGATTCGGCACCTCTTTCGCCAACTGTTGTTTTGATGAGAGTAATCCTGTGAGGTTTGTTCAGGTAGGCGCCTCGCTTCGGTCTTTCTTGGTTGTTCAACTCGGTGGCTCTGACTATGGTCCCTTCTACTTTCTCTGTTATTACTTCCACTTGGTCTAAGTCTCTCGAAAGCGGACTTTCTTTGATTTTGATCTTCTTGCCTATGGGTCGTTGATCTAGCGGGTAGTCTTGAGTGGGTCCTTTCTTCATGCATCCTCAGGGCTGCTGATCGGAGAAAATCCTAGAGCTGTTCTTGTTTTCACTAGGATGTGAGGTCGCTCTGTGTTCTTCTAATGCTTCACGGATCTTATCGTAGGGTGTATTTGCCATGCGTCTTTCTTCGACTTCTCGTTGTGATTTTCTTCTATCATACTCGGCCAATTCTGACTCATATCTGATCCAAGCTTCCTTGCGCTGCCTAGCACGGTGTTGCCGTCCTTGCTTCAACTTGTTTTTTCTTTCTCTGGCTTGTTTCTGATTCTCGTTCTCACCATCGTAGCCCTGGGCAAAGGGTGATATGTTGGATTCTGATTCATCCGATGACCTGACATCGGGCGCTTCTGGGGGGACCAATGGTGATCGAGGACAGCGAACCATGAGTACTTCCCGTGCGTGAATTGTTCTATTATTGGCGTTAGTTTCCACACTATCGGAGTTGCTGATAACTTTAGTAGAGGCCTCAAGGTCGCAGATCGAGTCTCCTTCTTGGTAGGGTAGAATTGATGTTGTCATCGTGTTGACCAGTCGGGTACTGCTATCCTTAGGAACAGAGCCTGGCCAGTGGACGATGCAGTCTTGAGATGTTATAGTTAGTACGAGACCTTCCTGAGCTCCCTTCAGTGGCATTCTAAGCACCGGATCGAGGAATCCTTGAGGCCGTGTCTGATAAGATGTTGCCATGTTGTGGAGTCCGAATGGAAAAGGATCCGGCTTCTTGAAAAGATTCTGCGTGTACTTCGAGTTGTATTCTTGATAGGCAGGGCTGCGTTCTTAAGCCCCATCGAAAAAGAACTCGGATCTTTGAAAGAACTCGGGTCAGACACCATCTCGGATGCGGAGCCTGAATTCAAGTCGGATGCGCAAAGTCAGAAACCTGAGTTGAATCGAACATAATGAGCTGCACGAATCTTCCAGTGACTTGATCTATCATAGTCGCAGAAAAAATGTCTTCATGGTGATCCGAATCTTCGAGGAGACGGCTGTGAAGCTTGCCATCATCGCTAGCCTCGCAAATCCATGAGCCGAAGGTGAAGGTTGATCCCATCGAGAAGATCATGTTGTCGAGGTCCATCAAGCTCTCGGATGCAAATTCACAGAAAGCCCCTACCTGGCGCGCCAGCTGTCGATGTTTGACCACCGATAGCCTACCACGGGGTTACCCGGGATAGTATGTTCGGGCTTCAGCGTATGCGGAACTCGACGGTGAACGCAAGAGACAGTCGATTTATCCTGGTTCAGGCCCTCTACCGTGGTCGAGTAATAGCCCTACGTCCAATCGACGTTAGCCTTTGCATTGGATTGATTGTGTGTTGTTGTGTTGTTACAAAAGTTGTCCCCATCTCTAGGAACCCTGCCCTCTTTTATATAGTCAGGAGGTTAGAATCCTAGTCGGTTTACAATGAGAGTTCCTAGTAGGATTACAGAATAATACTACTACTAAGATTACATGGGGAGAATCCTAATTAGACTAGATCCTCTCTCTTCCTTGCGGGGTATCCCGTGGGTCCCGCACCGACACCATGTCACCTAGGAGTTCCATCGGGTGTGTCCAAAACGATTTCCGAGCCTATGGTACGTTCAGCGCAAACCTTGCACCGATCTTGCATCAAGATTAGCACTATTTCCAAATGGACCCAAACGAGCTTCCAGTTGAGCTTCGTCACCAAGGAGTACCATCGGGTGCATCCTAAATGATATATGCCGCAAACCGTGCACCTATCTTGCACTAACACTAACACCATCTCTAAACGGACCGAACGAGATTCCACATGACCCACGTCACCTAGGAGTTCCATCGGGTGCGTCCAAAATGATTTTTGAGCCTATGGTATGTTTGGCACAAACCATGCACCGACCTTGCGTCAAGATTAGCACTATCTCCAAATGGACCAAAACGAGCTTCCCTTGAGCTTCGTCACCTAGAAGTACCATCGGGTGAATCCAAAATGATATCTGAGCCTATGGTACGTTTGGCGCAAACCATTCACCTATATTGCACTAACACAAAAACCATCTCCAAATGGACCAAACGAGGTTCCACATGACCCATGTCACCTAGGAGTTCCATCGGGTGCGTCCAAAATGATTTTTGAGCCTATGATACGTTCGGCGCAAACCATTCACCAATCCTGCGTCAAGATTAGCACTATCTCCAAACAGACTGAAACTAGCTTCCACTTGGGCCTCGTCACCTAGGACTACCATGAGGTGCGTCCTAAACGATATCTGAGCCTATGGTAAGTTTGGTGCAAACCGTGCACCTATCTTGCACTAACACTAACACCATCTCCAAACGGACCGAGCGATATTCCACATGACCCACGTCACCTAGGAGTTCCATCGGGTGCGTCCAAAATGATTTCTGAGCCTATGGTACATTTGGCGCAAACCTTGCACCGATCTTGCATCAAGATTAGCACTATTTCCAAACGGACCAAAATGAGCTTCTAGTTGAGCTTCGTCACCGAGTACCATTGGGTGCGTCCTAAATGATATATGGCGCAAACCATGCACCTATCTTGCACTAACACTAACACCATCTCCAAACGGACCGAACAAAAGTCCACAGGACCCACGTCACCTAGGAGTTCCATCGGGTGTGTCCAAAATGATATCTAAGCCTATGGTACATTTAGCGCAAACCGTGCACCTATCTTACATCAGCACTAACAACATATCCAAACTAACCGAACGAGCTTCCACATGACCCACATCACCTAGGAGTTCCATCGGTTGCGTCCAAAATGATTTCCGAGCCTATGGTACGTTCGGCGCAAACCGTGTACCGATCTTGCGTCAAGATTAGCACTATCTCCAAACGGAACGAAATAAGCTTCCAGTTGAACTTCGTCACCTAGGAGTTCCATCGGGTGCGTCCTAAATGATATCTGAGCCTATGGTACATTTGGCGCAAACTGTGCACCTATCTTGCACTAACACTAACACCATCTCCAAATAGACCGAACGCACATGACCCATGTCACCTAGGAGTTCCATCGGGTGCGTCCAAAATGATATCTGAGCCTATGGTATGTTTGGTGCAAACCATGCACCTATCTTGCACTAACACTAACACCATCTCGAAATGGACCGAACGAGATTCCACATGACCCATGTGACCTAGGAGTTCCATCGGGTGCGTCCAAAACGATTTCTGAGCCTATGGTACATTCGGCGCAAACCTTGCACCGATCTTGCATCAAGATTTGCACTATTTCCAAACGGACCAAAATGAGCTTCTAGTTGAGCTTCGTCACCGAGTACCATCGGGTGCGTCCTAAATGATATATGGCGCAAACCATGAACCTATCTTGCACTAATACTAACACCATCTCCAAATGGACCGAACAAAATTCCATAGGACCCACGTCACCTAGGAGTTCCATCGGGTGTGTCCAAAACGATATCTAAGCCTATGGTACATTTAGCGCAAACCGTGCACCTATCTTACATCAGCACTAACAACATATCCAAACTAACCGAACAAGCTTCCACATGACCCACATCACCTAGGAGTTCCATCGGTTGCGTCCAAAATGATTTCCGAGCCTATGGTACGTTTGGCGCAAACCGTGTACCGATCTTGCATCAAGATTAGCACTATCTCCAAATGGACCGCAATGAGCTTCCAGTTGAGCTTCGTCACCTAGGAGTACCATCGGGTGCGTCCTAAACAATATCTGAGCCTATGGTCCATTTGGCGCAAACTGTGCACCTATCTTGCTCTAACACTGACACCATCATCAAATGGACCGAACGCACATGACCCACATCACCTAGGAGTTCCATCGGGTGCGTCCAAAACGATTTCCGAGCCCATGGTACGTTCGGCGCAAACCGTGCACCGATCTTGCGTCAAGATTAGCACTATCTCCAAATGGACCGAAATGAGCTTCCAGTTGAGCTTCGTCACCTTGGAGTACCATCAGGTGCGTCCTAAACGATATATGAGCATATGGTACATTTGGCGTAAACCGTGCACCTATCTTGCACAAACACTAACACCATCTCCAAATGGATCAAACGAGATGCCACATGACCCACGTCACGTAGGAGTTCCATCGGGTGCGTCCAAAATGATATCTAAGCCTATGGTACGTTTAGCGCAAACTATGCACCTATCTTACATCAACACTAACAACATATCCAAACTGACCGAACGAGCTTTCACATGACCCACGTCACCTTCGAGTACCATCGGGTGTGTCCTAAACAATATCTAAGCCTATGGTACGTTTGGCGCAAACCGTGCACCTATCTTGCACTAACACTAACACCATCCCCAAACGGACCGAACGAGATTCCACATGATCCAAATCACCTAGGAGTTCAATCGGGGGCGTCCAAAATTATTTTCGAGCCTATGGTATGTTTGGCGCAAACCGTGCACCGATCTTGCGTCAAGATTAGCACTATCTCCAAACGGACCAAACCGAGCTTTCAGTTGAGATTCGTCACCTTGGAGTTCCATCGGGTGCGTCCTAAACGATATCTGAGCCTATGGTACATTTGGCGCAAACCGTTCACCTATATTGCACTAACACTAACAACATCTCCAAATGGACCAAACGAGGTTCCACATGACCCACGTCACCTAGGAGTTCCATCGGGTGCGTCCAAAACGATTTTCGAGCCTATGGTACGTTCGGCGCAAACCATGCACCTCTCTTACGTCAAGATTAGCACTATCTCCAAATGGACCGAAACTAGCTTCCACTTGGGCCTCGTCACCTAGGACTACCATCAGATGCGTCCTAAACAATATTTGAGCCTATGGTATGTTTCGTGCAAACCGTGCACCTATCTTGCACTAACACTAACACCATCTCCAAACGGACCGAACGCACATGACCCACGTCACCTAGGAGTTCCATCGGGTGCGTCCAACAAGATATCTAAGCCTATGGTACGTTTGGTGCAAACCATGCACCTATCTTGCAATAACACTAACACCATCTCCAAACGGACCGAACGAGATTCCACATGACCCACGTGACCTAGGAGTTCCATCGGGTGCGTCCAAAACAATTTCTGAGCCTATGGTACGTTCGGCGCAAACCATGCACCGATCTTGCGTCAAGATTAGCACTATCTCCAAACGGACCAAAACGAGCTTTCAGTTGAGATTCGTCACCTTAGAGTTCCATCGGGTGCGTCATAAACGATATCTGAGCCTATGGTACGTTTGGTGCAAACCATTCACCAATCCTGCATCAAGATTAGCACTATCTCCAAACGGACCGAAACTAGCTTCCACTTGGGCCTCGTCACCTAGGACTACCATCAGGTGCATCCTAAACGATATCTAAGCCTATGGTAAGTTTGGTGCAAACCGTGCACCTATCTTGCACTAACACTAACACCATCTCCAATCGGACCGAGCGATATTCCACATGACCCACGTCACCTAGGAGTTCCATCGGGTGCGTCCAAAATGATTTCTGAGCCTATGGTACATTCGGCGCAAACCTTGCACCGATCTTGCATCAAGATTAGCACTATTTCCAAATGGACCAAAATTAGCTTCCAGTTGAGCTTCGTCACCGAGTACCATCGGGTGCGTCCTAAATGATATATGGCGCAAACCATGCACCTATCTTGCACTAATACTAACACCATCTCCAAATGGACCGAACAAAATTCCACAGGACCCACGTCACCTAGGAGTTTCATCGGGTGTGTCCAAAATGATATCTAAGCCTATGGTACATTTAGCGCAAACCATGCACCTATCTTACATCAACTCTAATAACATCTCCAAACCCAACGAACGAGATTCCACAAGACCCACGTCACCAAGGAGTTCCATTAGGTGCATCCAAAACAATTTCCAAACCGTGCACCGATCTTGCGTCACGATTAGCACTATCACCAAACGGACCAAAACGAGCTTTCAGTTGAGATTCGTCACCTTGGAGTTCCATCGGGTGCGTCATAAACGATATCTGAGCCTATGGTACATTTGGCGCAAACTGTGCACCTATCTTGCACTAACACTGACACCATCTCCAAACGGACCGAACGCACATGACCCACGTCACCTATGAGTTCCATCGGGTGCGTCCAAAACGATTTCCGAGCCTATGGTACATTCGGCGCAAACCGTGCACCGATCTTGCGTCAAGTTTAGCACTATCTCCAAATGGACCGAAATGAGCTTCCAATTGAGCTTCGTCACCTAGGAGTACCATCGGGTGCGTCCTAAACGATATCTGAGCCTATGGTACATTTGGCGCAAACTGTGCACCTATCTTGCACTAACACTAACACCATCTCCAAACGGACCGAACGCACATGACCCTCGTCACCTAGGAGTTCCATCGGGTGCGTCCAAAATGATATATGAGCCTGTGGTACGTTTGGTGCAAACCGTGCACCTATCTTGCACTAACACTAACACCATCTCCAAACGGACCGAACGAGATTGCACAAGATCCACGTGACCCAGGAGTTCCATCAGGTGCGTCCAAAACGATATCTAAGCCTATGGTACATTTAGCGCAAACCGTGCACCTATCTTACATCAACTCTAACAACATCTCCAAACTGAACGAACGAGATTCCACAAGGCCCACGTCACCTAGGAGTTCCATTAGGTGCGTCCAAAACTATTTCCAAGCCTATGGTTTGTTCGACGCAAACTGTGCACCGATCTTGCTTCACGATTAGCACTATCTCCAAACGGACCAAAACGAGCTTTCAGTTGAGATTCGTCACCTTGGAGTTCCATCGGGTGCGTCCAAAACGATATCTAAGCCTATGGTATGTTTGGCGCAAACCGTTCACCTATATTACACTAACACAAACACCATCTCCAAATGGACCAAACGAGGTTCCACATGAACCATGTCAACTAGGAGTTCCATCGGGTGCGTCCAAAACGATTTTTGAGCCTATGATACGTTCGGCGCAAACCATTCACCAATCCTGCGTCAAGATTAGCACTATCTCCAAACAGACCGAAACTAGCTTCCACTTGGGCCTCGTCACCTACGACTACCATCAGATGCGTCCTAAACAATATTTGAGCCTATGGTACATTTCATGCAAACCGTGCACCCATCTTGCACTAACACTAACACCATCTCCAAATGGACCGAACGCACATGACCCACGTCACCTAGGAGTTCCATCAGGAGCGTCCAACATGATATCTGAGCCTATGGTACGTTTGGTGCAAACCGTGCACCAATCTTGCACTAACACTAACACCATCTCCAAACGGACCGAACGAGATTACACATGACCCACGTGACCTAGTAGTTCCATCGGGTGCATCCAAAACGATTTCCGAGCCTATGGTACGTTCGGCGCAAACCGTGCACCGTTCTTGCGTCAAGATTAGCACTATCTCCAAATGGACTGAAATGAGCTTCCAGTTGAGCTTCGTCACCTTGGAGTACCATCGGGTGCGTCCTAAACGATATATGAGCCTATGGTACATTTGGCATAAACCGTGCACCTATCTTGCACTAACACTAACACCATCTCCAAACGGATCAAACAAGATTCCACATGACCCACGTCACCTAGCAGTTCCATCAGGTGCGTCTAAAATGATATCTAAACCTATGGTACGTTTAGCACAAACCGTGCACCTATCTTACATCAACACTAACAACATATCCCAACTGACTGAATGAGCTTTCACATGACCCACGTCACCTAGGAGTTCCATCGGTTGCGTCCAAAATGATTTCCGAGCCTATGGTACATTCGGCGCAAACCGTGTACCGATCTTGCGTTAAGATTAGCACTATCTCCAAACGGACCGAAACAAGCTTCTAGTTGAACTTCGTCACCTAGGAGTTCCATCGGGTGCGTCCTAAACGATATCAAGCCTATGGTACATTTGGCGCAAACTGTGCACCTATCTTGCACTAACACTAACACCATCTCCAAATAGACCGAACGCACATGACCCACGTCACCTACGAGTTCCATCGGGTGCGTCCAAAATGATATCTGAGCCTATGGTATGTTTGGTACAAACCGTGCACCTATCTTGCACTAACACTAACACCATCTCCAAACGGACCGAACGAGATTCCACATGACCCATGTGACCTAGGAGTTCCATCAAATGCCTCCAAAATGATTTCTGAGCCTATGGTACGTTCGGCGCAAACCGTGCACCGATCTTGCGTCAAGATTAGCACTATCTCCAAAGGGACCGAAATGATCTTCCAGTTGAGCTTCGTCACCTTGGAGTACCATCGGGTGCGTCCTAAACGATATATGAGCCTATGGTACATTTGGCGTAAACCGTGCACCTATCTTGCACAAACACTAACACCATCTCCAAATGGATCAAACGAGATGCCACATGACACACGTCACATAGGAGTTCCATCGGGTGCGTCCAAAATGATATCTAAGCCTATGGTACGTTTAGTGCAAACCATGCACCTATCTTACATCAACACTAACAACATATCCAAACTGACCGAACGAGCTTCCACATGACCCACGTCACCTTCGAGTACCATCGGGTGCGTCCTAAACAATATCTAAGCCTATGGTACGTTTGGCGCAAACCGTGCACCTATCTTGCACTAACACTAACACCATCCCCAAACGGACCGAACGAGATTCCACATGATCCACATCACCTAGGAGTTCAATCGGGTGCGTCATAAATTATTTTCGAGCCTATGGTATGTTTGGCGCAAAAAGTGCACCGATCTTGCGTCAAGATTAGCACTATCTCCAAACGGACCAAAACGAGCTTTCAGTTGAGATTCGTCACCTTGGAGTTCCATCGGGTGCGTCCTAAATGATATCTGAGCCTATGGTACATTTGGCGCAAACCGTTCACCTATATTGCACTAACACTAACACCATCTCCAAATGGACCAAACGAGGTTCCACATGACCCACGTCACCTAGGAGTTCCATCGGGCGCGTCCAAAATGATTTTTGAGCCTATGGTACGTTCGGAGCAAATCATGCACCTATCTTGCGTCAAGATGAGCAATATCTCCAAACGGACCGAAACTAGCTTCCACTTGGGCCTCGTCACCTAGGACTACCATCAGATGCGTCCTAAACAATATTTGAGCCTATGGTATGTTTCGTGCAAACCGTGCACCTATCTTGCACTAACACAAACACCATCTCCAAACAGACCGAACGAGATTCCACATGACCCACGTGACCTAGGAGTTCCATCGGGTGCGTCCAAAACGATTTTCGAGCCTCTGGTACGTTCGGCGCAAACCGTGCACCGTTCTTGCGTCAAGATTAGCACTATCTCCAAATGGACTGAAATGAGCTTCCAGTTGAGCTTCGTCACCTCGGAGTACCATTGGGTGCGTCCTAATGGATATATGAGCCTATGGTACATTTGGCATAAACCGTACACCTATCTTGCACTAACACTAACACCATCTCCAAACAGATCAAACGAGATTCCACATGACCCACGTCACCTAGAAGTTCCATCGGGTGCGTCCAAAATGACATCTAAGCCTATGATAAGTTTAGCACAAACCGTGCACCTATCTTACATCAACACTAACAACATATCCAAATTGACCGAACGAGCTTCCACATGACCCACGTCACCTAGGAGTTCCATCGGTTGCGTCCAAAATGATTTCTGAGCCTATGGTATGTTCGGCCCAAACCGTATACCGATCTTGCATCAAGATTAGCACTATCTCCAAACGGACCGAAACAAACTTCCAGTTGAACTTCGTCACCTAGGAGTACCATCGGGTGCGTCCTAATCGATATCTGAGCCTATGGTACATTTGGCACAAACTGTGCACCTATCTTGCACTAACACTAACACCATCTCCAAACGGACCGAACGCACATGACCCACGTCACCTAGGAGTTCCATTGGGTAAGTCCAAAATGATATCTAAGCCTATGATACGTTTGGTGCAAACCGTGCACCTATCTTGCACTAACACAAACACCATCTCCAAACAGACCGAACGAGATTCCACATGACCCACGTGACCTAGGAGTTCCATCGGGTGCGTCCAAAACGATTTTCGAGCCTCTGGTACGTTCGGCGCAAACCGTGCACCGTTCTTGCGTCAAGATTAGCACTATCTCCAAATGGACTGAAATGAGCTTCCAGTTGAGCTTCGTCACCTTGGAGTACCATCGGGTGCGTCCTAAAGGATATATGAGCCTATGGTACATTTCGCATAAACCGTACACCTATCTTGCACTAACACTAACACCGTCTCCAAACGGATCAAACGAGATTCCACATGACCCACGTCACCTAGAAGTTCCATCGGGTGCGTCCAAAATGATATCTAAGCCTATGGTAAGTTTAGCACAAACCGTGCACCTATCTTACATCAACACTAACAACATATCCAAACTGACCGAACGAGCTTCCACAGGACCCACGTCACCTAGGAGTTCCACCGGTTGCGTCCAAAATGATTTCCGAGCCTATGGTATGTTCGGCGCAAACCGTGTACCGATCTTGCATCAAGATTAGCACTATGTCCAAACAGACCGAAACAAGCTTCTAGTTGAACTTCTTCACCTAGGAGTACCATCGGGTGCGTCCTAAACGATATCTGAGCCTATGGTACATTTGGCACAAACTGTGCACCTATCTTGCACTAACACTAACACCATCTCCAAATAGAACGAACGCACATGACCACGTCACCTAGGAGTTCCATCGGGTGCGTCCAAAATGATATCTGAGCCTATGGTACGTTTGGTGCAAACCGTGCACCTATCTTGCACTAACACTAACACCATCTCCAAACGGACCGAACGAGATTCCACATGACCCACGTGACCTAGGAGTTCCATCGGGTGCGTCCAAAATGATTTTTGAGCCTATGGTACGTTCGTCGCAAACCATGCACCTATCTTGCGTCAAGATTAGCACCATCTCCAAATGGACCGAAACTAGCTTCCACTTGGGCCTCGTCACCTACGACTACCATCAGATGTGGCCTAAACAATATTTGAGCCTATGGTACGTTTCATGCAAACCGTGCACGTATCTTGCACTAACACTAACACCGTCTCCAAACGGGCCGAACGCACATGACCCACGTCACCTAGGAGTTGCATCGGGTGCGTCCAACATGATATCTGAGCCTATGGTATGTTTGGTGCAAACCGTGCACCTATCTTGCACTAACACTAACACCATCTCCAAACGGACCGAACGAGATTCCACATGACCCACGTGACCTAGGAGTTCCATCGGGTGCGTCCAAAACGATTTCTGAGCCTATGGTACGTTCGGCGCAAACCATGCACCGATCTTGCTTCAAGATTAGCACTATCTCCAAACAGACCAAAACGAGCTTTCAGTTGAGATTCGTCACCTTGGAGTTCCATCAGGTGCGTCCTAAACGATATCTGAGCCTATGGTACGTTGGCGCAAACCGTTCACCTATATTGCACTAACACTAACACCATCTCCAAATGGACCAAACGAGGTTCCACATGACCCACATCACCTAGGAGTTCCATCGGGTGCGTCCAAAACGATTTTTGAGCCTATGGTACGTTCGGCGCAAACCATGCACCTATCCTGCGTCAAGATTAGCACTATCTCCAAATGGACCGAAACTAGCTTCCACTTGGGCCTCGTCACCTACGACTACCATCAGATGTGGCCTAAACAATATTTTAGCCTATGGTATGTTTCGTGCAAACCGTGCACCTATCTTGC
The DNA here is from genome assembly GCA_904845875.1 of Miscanthus lutarioriparius. Taxonomy (NCBI): domain Eukaryota; kingdom Viridiplantae; phylum Streptophyta; class Magnoliopsida; order Poales; family Poaceae; genus Miscanthus; species Miscanthus lutarioriparius. Next base: position 46,077,145 of record CAJGYO010000018.1, on the reverse strand, counting down.
ACTAACACTAACACCATCTCCAAATGGACCGAACGCACATGACCCACGTCACCTAGGAGTTCCATCGGGTGCGTCCAAAATGATATCTAAGCCTATGGTGCGTTTATTGCAAACCGTGCACCTATCTTGCACAAACACTAACACCATCTCCAAATGGATCAAACGAGATTCCACATGACCCACGTCACGTCGGAGTTCCATCGGGTGCATCCAAAATGATATCTAAGCCTATGGTACGTTTAGCGCAAACCGTGCACCTATCTCACATCAACACTAACAACATATCCAAACTGACCGAACGAGATTCCACATGACCCACGTCACCTTCGAGTACCATCGGTTGTGTCCTAAACAATATCTAAGCCTATGGTACGTTTGGCGTAAACCGTGCACCTATCTTACATCAACACTAACAACATATCCAAACTGACCGAACGAGCTTCCACATGACCCATGTCACCTAGGAGTTCCATCGGTTGTGTCCAAAATGATTTCCAAGCCTATGGTACGTTCGGCGCAAACCGTGTACCGATCTTGCGTCAAGATTAGCACTATCTCCAAACGGACCAAAACAAGCTTCCAGTTGAACTTCGTCACCTAGGAGTACCATCGGGTGCGTCCGAAACAATATCTGAGCCTATGGTACATTTGGCGCAAACTGTGCACCTATCTTGCACTAACACTGACACCATCTCCAAACGGACCGAACGCACATGACCCACGTCACCTAGGAGTTCCATCGGGTGCGTCCAAAACGATTTCCGAGCCTATGGTACGTTCGGCGCAAACCGTGCACCGATCTTGCGTCAAGATTAGCACTATCTCCAAATGGACCGAAATGAGCTTCCAGTTGAGCTTCGTCACCTTGGAGTACCATCGGAAAGGCCCTAAAATGATATCTAAGCCTATAGTACATTTTGGCGCAAACCGTGCACCCATCTTGACCTAAACACTAACACCATCTCCCAAATAGAGAGCGCACATGACCCACGTGACCTAGGAGTTCCATCGGGGCGTCCAAAATGATATCTCGAGCATCGTGGTACGTTTTAGCAAACCGTGCACCTATGTTGCACTAATACTAACACCATCTCCAAACGGATAGAACGAGATTGCACATGACCTAAGAGTTCCATCGGGTGCGTCCAAAATGATTTCCGAGCCTATGGTACGTTCGGCGCAAACCGTGCACCGATCTTGCGTCAAGATTAGCACTATCTCCAAATGGACCGAAATGAGCTTCCAGTTGAGCTTCGTCACCTTGGAGTACCATCGGGTGCGTCCTAAACGATATATGAGCCTATGGTACATTTGGCGCAAACCGTGCACCTATCTTGTACTAACACTAACACCATCTCCAAACGGATCAAACGAGATTCCATAGGACCCACGTCACCTAGGAGTTCCATCGGGTGCGTCCAAAATGATATCTAAGCCTATGGTGTGTTTATCGCAAACCGTGCACCTATCTTACATCAACACTAACAACATATCCAAACTGACCAAACAATCTTCCACATGACCCATGTCACCTTCGAGTACCATCGGGTGCGTCCTAAACAATATCTAAGCCTATGGTACGTTTGGCGCAAACCGTGCACCTATCTTGCACTAACACAAACACCATCCCCAAACGGACCGAACGAGATTCCACACGATCCACATCACCTAGGAGTTCAATCGGGGGCGTCCAAAATTATTTTCGAGCCTATGCTATGTTTGGCGCAAACCGTGCACCGATCTTGCATCAAGATTATCACTATCTCCAAACAGACCAAAACGAGCTTTCAGTTGAGATTCATCACCTTGGAGTTCCATCAAGTGCGTCCTAAACGATATCTGAGCCTATGGTACATTTGGCGCAAAACCGTTCACCTATATTGCACTAACACTAACACCATCTCCAAATGGACCAAACGAGGTTCCACATGACCCACGTCACCTAGGAGTTCCATCGGGTGCGCCCAAAAGCGATTTTCGAGCCTATGGTACATTTGGCGCAAACCATGCACCTATCTTGCGTCAAGATTCGCACTATCTCCAAATGGACCGAAACTAGCTTCCACTTGGGCCTCATCACCTAGGACTACCATCGGATGCGCCCTAAATAATATTTGAGCCTATGGTATGTTTTCGTGCAAACCGTGCACCTATCTTGCACTAACACTAACACCATCTCCAAACGGACCGAACGCACATGACCCACGTCACCTAGGAGTTCCATCGGGTAAGTCCAACATGATATCTAAGCCTATGGTACGTTTGGTGGAAACCGTGCACCTATCTTGCACTAACACTAACACCATCTCCAAACGGACCGAACGAGATTCCACATGACCCACGTGACCTAGGAGTTCCATCGGGTGCGCCCAAAAGCGAGTTCCGAGCCTCTGGTACGCTCGCGCGCAAACCATGCACCATTCTTGCGTCAAGATTAGAACTATCTCCAAATGGACTGAAATGAGCTTCCAGTTGAGCTTCATCACCTTGGAGTACCATCGGGTGCATCCTAAACGATATACGAGCCTATGGTACATTTGGCATAAACCGTGCACCTATCTTGCACTAACACTAACACCATCTCCAAAAGGATCAAACGAGATTCCACATGACCCACGTCACCTAGAAGTTCCATCGGGTGCGTCCAAACTGATATCTAAGCCTATGGTAAGTTTAGCGCAAACCGTGCACCTATCTTACATCAACACTAACAACATATCCAAACTGACCGAACGAGCTTCCACATGACCCACGTCAGCTAGGAGTTCCATCGGGTGCGTCCAATATGATATCTAAGCCTATAGTGCGTTTATCGCAAACCGTGCACCTATCTTACATCAACACTAACAACATATCCAAACTGACCAAATGAGCTTCCACATGACCCACGTCAGCTAGGAGTTCCATCGGTTGCGTCAAAAATGATTTCCGAGCCTATGGTACGTTCGGCGCAAACCGTGTACCGATCTTGCGTCAAGATTAGCACTATCTCCAAACGGACCGAAACAAACTTCCAGTTGAACTTCGTCACCTAGGAGTACCATCGGGTGCGTCCTAAACGATATCTGAGCCTATGGTACATTTGGCGCAAACTGTGCACCTATCTTGACCTAACACTAACACCATCTCCAAACAGACCGAACGCACATGACCCACGTCACCTAGGAGTTCCATTGGGTGCGTCCAAAATGATATCTGAGCCTGTGGTACGTTTGGTGAAAACCGTGCACCTATGTTGCACTAATACTAACACCATCTCCAAACGGACCGAACGAGATTGCACATGACCCACCTGACCTAAGAGTTCCATCGGGTGCGTCCAAAATGATTTCCGAGCCTATGGTACGTTCGGCGCAAACCGTGCACCGATCTTGTGTCAAGATTAGCACTATCTCCAAATGGACCGAAATGAGCTTCCAATTGAGCTTCGTCAGCTTGGAGTACCATCGGGTGCGTCCTAAACGATATATGAGCCTATGGTACATTTGGCGCAAACCGTGCACCTATCTTGCACTAACACTAACACCATCTCCAAACGGATCAAACGAGATTCCACATGACCCACGTCACCTAGGAGTTCCATCGGGTGCGTCCAAAACGATTTTTGAGCCTATGGTACGTTCGGCGCAAACCATGCACCTATCTTGCGTCAAGATTAGCACTATCTCCAAACGTACCGTAACTAGCTTCCACTTGGGCCTCGTCACCTAGGACTACCATCAGATGCGTCCTAAACAATATTTGAGCCTATGGTACGTTTCGTGCAAACCATGCACCTATCTTGCACTAACACTAACACCATCTCCAAACGAATCAAACGAGATTCCACATGACCCACGTCACGTCGGAGTTCCATCGGGTGCATCCAAAATGATATCTAAGCCTATGGTACGTTTAGCGCAAACCGTGCACCTATCTCACATCAACACTAACAACATATCCAAACTGACCGAACGAGATTCCACATGACCCACGTCACCTTCGAGTACCATCGGGTGCGTCCGAAACAACATCTAAGCCTATGGTTCGTTTGGCGCAAACCATGCACCTATCTTATATCAACACTAACAACATATACAAACTGACCGAACGAGCTTCCACATGACCCATGTCACCTAGGAGTTCCATCGGTTGTGTCCAAAATGATTTCCGAGCCAATGGTACGTTCGGCGCAAACCCTGTACCGATCTTGCGTCAAGATTAGCACTATCTCCAAACGGACCAAAACAAACCTCCTGTTGAACTTCGTCACCTAGGAGTACCATCGGGTGCGTCCGAAACAATATCTGAGCCTATGGTACATTTGGCGCAAACTGTGCACCTATCTTGCACTAACACTGACACCATCTCCAAACGGACCGAACGCACATGACCCACGTCACCTAGGAGTTCCATCGGGTAAGTCCAACATGATATCTAAGCCTATGGTACGTTTGGTGGAAACCGTGCACCTATCTTGCACTAACACTAACACCATCTCCAAACAGACCGAACGAGATTCCACATGACCCACGTGACCTAGGAGTTCCATCGGGTGCGTCCAAAACGAGTTCCGAGCCTCTTGTACGTTCGGCGCAAACCATGCACCATTCTTGCGTCAAGATTAGAACTATCTCCAAATGGACTGAAATGAGCTTCCAGTTGAGCTTCATCACCTTGGAGTACCGTCGGGTGCATCCTAAACGATATACGAGCCTATGGTACATTTGGCATAAACCGTGCACCTATCTTGCACTAACACTAACACCATCTCCAAAAGGATCAAACGAGATTCCACATGACCCACGTCACCTAGAAGTTCCATCGGGTGCGTCCAAACTGATATCTAAGCCTATGGTAAGTTTAGCGCAAACCGTGCACCTATCTTACATCAACACTAACAACATATCCAAACTGACCGAACAATCTTCCACATGACCCATGTCACCTTCGAGTACCATCGGGTGCGTCCTAAACAATATCTAAGCCTATGGTACGTTTGGCGCAAACCGTGCACCTATCTTTCACTAACACAAACACCATCCCCAAACGGACCGAATGAGATTCCAAATGATCCACATCACCTAGGAGTTCAATCGGGGGCATCCAAAATTATTTTCGAGCCTATGCTATGTTTGGCGCAAACCGTGCATCGATCTTGCGTCAAGATTATCACTATCTCCAAACAGACCAAAACGAGCTTTCAGTTGAGATTCATCACCTTGGAGTTCCATCAAGTGCGTCCTAAACGATATCTGAGCCTATGGTACATTTGGCGCAAACCGTTCACCTATATTGCACTAACACTAACACCATCTCCAAATGGACCAAACGAGGTTCCACATGACCCACGTCACCTAGGAGTTCCATCGGGTGCGTCCAAAACGATTTTCGAGCCTATGGTACATTCGGCGCAAACCATGCACCTATCTTGCTTCAAGATTAGCACTATCTCCAAATGGACCGAAACTAGCTTCCACTTGGGCCTCGTCACCTAGGACTACCATCAGATGCGTCCTAAATAATATTTGAGCCTATGGTATGTTTCGTGCAAACCGTGCACCTATCTTGCACTAACACTAACACCATCTCCAAACGGACCGAACGCACATGACCCACGTCACCTAGGAGTTCCATCGGGTAAGTCCAACATGATATCTAAGCCTATGGTACGTTTGGTGGAAACCGTGCACCTATCTTGCACTAACACTAACACCATCTCCAAACAGACCGAACGAGATTCCATATGACCCACGTGACCTAGGAGTTCCATCGGGTGCGTCCAAAACGAGTTCCGAGCCTCTGGTACGTTCGGCACAAACCATGCACCATTCTTGCGTCAAGATTAGCACTATCTCCAAATGGACTGAAATGAGCTTCCAGTTGAGCTTCGTCACCTTGGAGTACCATCGGGTGCGTCCTAAATGATATCTGAGCCTATAGTACATTTGGCGCAAACCGTGCACCTATCTTGACCTAACACTAACACCATCTCCAAATAGACCGAACGCACATGACCCACGTCACCTAGGAGTTCCATCGGGTGCGTCCAAAATGATATCTGAGCCTGTGGTACGTTTGGTGAAAACCGTGCACCTATGTTGCACTAATACTAACACCATCTCCAAACGGACCGAACGAGATTGCACATGACCCACCTGACCTAAGAGTTCCATCGGGTGCGTCCAAAATGATTTTCGAGCCTATGGTACGTTCGGCGCAAACCGTGCACCGATCTTGTGTCAAGATTAGCACTATCTCCAAATGGACCGAAATGAGCTTCCAATTGAGCTTCGTCAGCTTGGAGTACCATCGGGTGCGTCCTAAACGATATATGAGCCTATGGTACATTTGGCGCAAACCGTGCACCTATCTTTCACTAACACTAACACCATCTCCAAACGGATCAAACGAGATTCCAAATGACCCACGTCACCTAGGAGTTCCATCGGGTGCGTCCAAAATGATATCTAAGCCTATGGTACGTTTAGCGCAAACCGTGCACCTATCTTACATCAACACTAACGACATATCCAAACTGACCGAATGAGCTTCCACATGACCCACGTCACCTTGGAGTTCCATCGGTTGCGTCCTAAACAATATCTAAGCCTATGGTACGTTTGGCGCAAACCATGCACCTATCTTGCACTAACACTAACACCATCCCCAAATGGACCGAACGAGATTCCACATGATCCGCATCACCTAGGAGTTCAATCGGGTGCATCCAAAATTATTTTTGAGCCTATGGTATGTCTGGCGCAAACCGTGCACCGATCTTGCGTCAAGATTAGCACTATCTCCAAACGGACCAAAACGAGCTTTCAGTTGAGATTCGTCACCTTGGAGTTCCATCGGGTGCGTCCTAAACGATATCTGAGCCTATGGTACGTTTGGCGCAAACCGTTCACCTATATTGCACTAACACTAACACCATCTCCAAATGGACCAAACGAGGTTCCACATGACCCACGTCACCTAGGAGTTCCATTGGTGCGTCCAAAACGATTTTTGAGCCTATGGTACGTTCGGCGCAAACCATGCACCTATCTTGCGTCAAGATTAGCACTATCTCCAAACGTACCGTAACTAGCTTCCACTTGGGCCTCGTCACCTAGGACTACCATCAGATGCGTCCTAAACAATATTTGAGCCTATGGTACGTTTCGTGCAAACCGTGCACCTATCTTGCACTAACACTAACACCATCTCCAAACGGACCGAACGCACACGACCCACGTCACCTAGGAGTTCCATCGGGTGCGTCCAACATGATATCTGAGCCTATGGTACGTTTGGTGCAAACCGTGCACCTATCTTGCACTAACACTAACACCATCTCCAAACAGACCGAATGAGATTCCACATGACCCACGTGACCTAGGAGTACCATCGGGTGCGTCCTAAACGATATATGAGCCTATGGTACATTTGGCGTAAACCGTGCACCTATCTTGCACTAACACTAACACCATCTCCAAATGGATCAAACGAGATTCCACATGACCCACGTCACCTAGGAGTTCCATCGGGTGCGTCCAAAATGATATCTAAGCCTATGGTACGTTTAGCGCAAACCGTGCACCTATCTTACATCAACGTTAACAACATATCAAAACTGACCGAACAAGCTTCCATATGACCCATGTCACCTAGGAGTTTCATCGGTTGCGTCCAAAATGATTTCTGAGCCTACAGTACGTTTGGCGCAAACCGTGTACCGATCTTGCGTCAAGATTAGCACTATCTCCAAACGGACCGAAACAAGCTTCCAGTTAAACTTCGTCACCTAGGAGTACCATCGGGTGCGTCCTAAACGATATCTGAGCCTATGGTACATTCGGCGCAAACTGTGCACCTATCTTGCACTAAAACTAACACCATCTCCAAACCGACCGAACGAACATGACCCACGTCACCTAGGAGTTCCATCGGGTGTGTCCAAAATGATATCTGAGCCTGTGGTACATTTGGTGCAAACCATGCACCCTTGTTGCACTAACACTAACACCATCTCCAAATGGACCGAACGAGATTGCACATGACCCACATGACCTAGGAGTTCCATCGGGTGCGTCCAAAACGATTTCCGAGCCTATGGTACGTTCGGCGCAAACCGTGCACCGATTTTGCGTCAAGATTAGCACAGTCTCTAAATAGACCGAAATGAGCTTCCAATTGAGCTTCGTCATCTTGGAGTACCATCGGGTGCGTCCTAAACGATATATGAGCCTATGGTATATTTGGCGCAAACCGTGCACCTATCTTGCACTAACACTAACACCATCTCCAAACGGATCACATGAGATTCCACATGACCCACGTCACTTAGGAGTTCCATCGGGTGCGTCCAAAATGATTTTTGAGCCTATGGTACTTTCAGCGCCAACTGTGGGCCGATCTTGCGTCACGCTTAGCACTATCTCCAAACAGACCAAAATGAGCTTCTAGTTGAGCTTCGTGACCTAGGAGTACCATCGGGTGGGTCCTAAACGATATCTCGAGCCTATGGTATGTTTGGTGCAAAATGTGCATCTATGTTGCACTAACAATAACACCATCTCCAAACAGACCGAACGAGATTCCACATGACCCACGTCACCTAGGAGTTCTATCGGGTGCGTCCAAAATGATATCTTAGCCTGTGGTACATTTAGCGCAAACCATGCAGCTATCTTACATCAGCACTAACACCATCTCGAAACGGGACGAACGAGATTCCACATGACCCACGTCAATTAGGAGTTCCAACGGGTGCGCCCAAAATGATTTTTGAGCCTATGGTATGTTTGGCGCAAACGGTGCACCAATCTTGCGTCAAGACTAGCACTATCTCTAAATGGACCAAAATGAGCTTCCAGTTGAGCTTTGTCACCTAGGAGTACCATTGGGTACGTCCAAAACGATATATGAGCCTATGTTACGTTTGGCGCAAACCGTGCACCTATCTTGCACTAACAGTAACAGCATCTCCTAACGGACCGAATGAGATTCCACATGACCCATGTGACCTAGGATTTCAATCAGTTGCGTCCAAAATGATATCAGAGCCCATGGTACGTTTGGCGCAAACCATGCACCTATCTTACATCAACACTAACACCATCTCCAAATGGACCGAATGAGATTCCACATGACCCACCTCACCTAGGAGTTCCATCGGGTGCGTCCAAAACGATTTCGAGCCTATGGTACGTTCGGCGCAAACCGTGCACCTATCTTGCACTAACACTAACACCATCTCCAAATGGACCGAACGAGATTCCACATGACCCACGTGACCTAGGAGTTCCAACCGGTGCGTCCAAAACGAATTTTGAGCCTATGGTACGTTCGGCGCAAACCGTGCACCGATCTTGCATCAAGATTAGCACTATCTCCAAACGGACCGAAATGAGCTTCCAGTTGAGCTTCGTCACCTTGGAGTACCATCGGGAGCATCCTAAACGATATATGAGCCCATGGTACAGTTGGCGCAAACCGTGCACCTATCTTGCACTAACACTAACACCATCTCCAAACGGATCAAATGAGATTCCACATGACCCACATGAACTAGGAGTACCATCGGGTGCATCCTAAATGATATATGCGCAAACCGTGCACCTATCTTGCACTAACACTAACACCATCTCCAAACGGACCGAAGAAGGTTCCACATGACCCACGTCACCTAGGAGTTCCATCGGGTGCATCCAAAATGATTTTCAAGCCTGTGGTACGTTCGGTGCCAACCGTGCCCCGATCTTGCGTCACGATTAGCACTATCTCCAAACGGACCAAAATGAGCTTCCTGTTGAGCTTCGTCACCTAGGAGTTCCATCAGGTGCGCCCAAAATGATTTTTGAGCCTATGGTATGTTCGGCGCGAACCATGCACCTATCTTGGGTCAAGATTAGCATTACCTCCAAACAGACCGAAACGAGCTTCCAGTTGAACTTCGTCACCTAGGAGTACCATCGGGTGCGTCTTAAATGATATATGAGCCTATGGTACATTTGGCGCAAATCGTGCACCTATCTTGCACCAACACTGACACTATCTCCAAACGGACTGAACGCACAAGACCCACGTCACCTAGGAGTTCCATCGGGTGCGTCCAAAATCGTATCTGAGCCTATGGTACGTTTGGTGCAAGCCGTGCACCTATCTTGCACTAACACTAACACCATCTCCAAACGGACCGAATGAGATTCCACCTGACCCACGTGACCTAGGAGTTCCATCGGGTGCTACCAAAACGATTTCCGAGCCTATGGTATGTTCGGCGCAAACCGTGCACCGATCTTGCGTCAAGATTAGCACTATCTCCAAACGGACCGAAATGAGCTTCTAGTTGAGCTTCATCACCTTAGAGTACCATCGGGTGCGTCCTAAATGATATATGAGCCTATGGTAGATTTGGCAGAAACCGTGCACCTATCTTGCACTAACACTAACAGCATCTCCAAATGGATCAAACGAGATTCCACATAACCCACATCACATAGGAGTTCCATCGGGTGCGTCCAAAATGATTTTCGAGCCAATGGTACGTTCGGCGCCAACCGTGCCCCGATCTTGCGTCACGATTAGCACTATCTCCAAACGGACCAAAATGAGCTTCCAGTTGAGCTTCGTCACCCAGGAGTACCATCGGGTGGGTCCAAAACGATATTCGAGCCTATGGTATGTTTGGCGCAAATTGTGCACCTGTCTTGCACTAACAATAATAGCATCTCCAAACGGAGCGAACGAGATTCCACATGACCCCCGTCACCTAGGAGTTCCATCGGGTGCGTCCAAAATGATATCTCAGCCTATGTTACGTTTAGCGCAAACCGTGCAGCTATCTTACATCAACACTAACACCATCTCGAAATGGGCCGAATGAGATTACACATGACCCACGTCACCTAGGAGTTTCAACGGGTGCCCAAAATGATTTTTGAGCCTATGGTACGTTCGGCGCAAACGGTGCACCAATCTTGCATCAAGATTAGCACTATCTCCAAACGGACCAAAATGAGCTTCTAGTTGAGCTTTGTCACCTAGGAGTTCCATCGGGTGCGTCCAAAACAATTTCCGAGCCTATGGTACGTTCGGCGCAAACCAAGCACCAATCTCGCACTAACACTAACACCATCTCCAAATGGACCGAACGAGATTCCACATGACCCATGTGACTTAGGAGTTCCATCCGATGTGTCCAAAATAATTTTTGAGCCTATGGTACGTTCGGCGCAAACCGTGCACCGATCTTGCATCAAAATTAGCACTATCTCCAAACGGACCGAAATGAGCTTCCAGTTGAGCTTCGTCACCTTGGAGTACTATCAGGTGCGTCCTAAACGATATATGAGCCCATGGTACAGTTGGCGCAAACCGTGCACCTATCTTGCACTAACACTAACACCATCTCCAAACGGATCAAACAAGATTCCACAAGACCCACATGACCTAGGAGTACCATCGGGTGCGTCCTAAATGATATATGGCGCAAACCGTGCACCTATCTTGCACTAACACTAACACCATCTCCAAATGGACCGAAGAAGATTCCACATGACCCACGTCACCTAGGAGTTCCATCGGGTGCGTCCAAAACGATTTTTGAGCCTATGGTACGTTCGGTGCAAACCATGCACCTATCTTGCGTCAAGATTAGCACTATCTCCAAACGGACCGAAACGAGCTTCCTGTTGAACTTTGTCACCTAGGAGTATCATCGGGTGCATCTTAAATGATATATGAGACTATGGTACATTTGGCGCAAACCGTGCACCTATCTTGCACTAACACTAACATCATCTCCAAACGGACCAAACGCACATGACCCATGTCACCTAGGAGTTCCATCGGGTGCGTCCAAAATGATATCTGAGCCTATGGTACGTTTGGTGGAAACCGTGCACCTATCTTGCACTAACACTAACACCATCTCCAAACGGACCGAACGAGATTCGACATGACCCACGTCACCTAGGAGTTCCATCGGGTGCGACCAAAACGATTTCCAAGCCTATGGTACGTCCGGCGCAAACCGTGCACCGATCTTGCGTCAAGATTAGCACTATCTCCAAATGGACCATAATGAGCTTCTAGTTGAGCTTCGTCACCTAGGAGTACCATCGGGTGGGTCCAAAACAATATCCGAGCCTATGGTATGTTTGGCGCAAACTGTGCACGTGTCTTGCACTAACAATAATAGCATCTCCAAACAGACCGAACGAGATTCCACATGACCCACATCACCTAGGAGTTCCATGGGGTGCGTCCAAAATGATATCTCAGCCTATGGTTCGTTTAGCGCAAACCGTGCACCTATCTTGCATCAAGATTAGCACTATCTCCAAACGGACCGAGACTAGCTTCCACTTGGGCCTCGTCACCTAGGACTACCATCAGGTGCGTCCTAAACGATATCTGAGCCTATGGTACATTTAGCGCAAACCGTGCACCTATCTTACACTAACACTAACACCATCTCCAAACGGACCGAGTGATATTCCACATGACCCACGTCACATAGGAGTTCCATCGGGTGCGTTGATGAGGACATCAACACCGACGACGCATCCGCGCCGACACCAGTACCTATCGCTGGTCCTCTTACTCGTGCTCATGCTCATAAAATTAATCATCAAGTGAGTTGCCTCTTGAGCTCCTGTCCATCTTGTTTAGATCTTGGAAATGCGTGCACTCTTGTTTTGATTAGGAACCAAGGAGAAGACTGAAAGGGAGAAGGATTCGCGATGGCTGGATTCGGACTGCAGAAAGGCACCAACTTGTGACCATCACCACGGTTGCATATGGAGTCGGATTCGGGCGCTTTAGGACTTGTTGGAAAGCTTATCAAGTCTACTTTCATATGGAACCAGTTCCACGTCCATATCTATTCGGCAGCATCGTCAATTATTCAATTACCGTCGAGAGGTCTTTATGTCCAGGGTGCTGCGTCACCTTATTTTAGTCCGATGGGCTGTGTATCATCTTAGGGTCCATTAGGGACGTGTCTTAGGGTTGGAGTACGACCCAAACACCTTGTTGGTCGTCCACCCCATGTTATATAGCCTTTGGCCGCCGCCAAGACACTCGGGTTTTGTTTAGATCAAGTTTAGCCTTTGCTACTTGCTTGTAGGCGCGCGTGCTGATCCAGCCGCCCGTCTCCTTGTCTTCGGAACCCCACTCATAATAAGATTCAGTTTGAGGTTTTCAATTTCATCTTGCAAATTCAGTGCTTGTTTCCTTGTTCTTGCTAGTTCTTCGATTGCTTGCAGGACGGGAGCCCTAGTGGCTGGTTGTCGCGCTCCACAAGATCGTGACGGCCATTGGAGGTGGTGTATCGGTTGCTAAGGCGCAGTCTTGGAAGGCTATAGTCGGGCCTTGAACGTCATCTCCATCCACCAAATCGAGTTATCTCACACCTCTCATCGAAAGATCGTCCACAAACCCTAGTGGGTTCTTATCAATTGGTAATCAGAGCAAGGTTTATCGGTGAGAGACTTTCAATTCTTCGCTCTTTTTATTTTTCCTACAGTCTAGAAAAGCCAAAAAAAATAGTAGATTAGTTTCCTGCAATCCTATAAACCTTTGGGCCGTGGCTAGTGCTACCTAGTTAGGGCTTGTTGAGTCGTCGGTTGCATCGGTTGTGTCAAGTTGCTGGTCTTAGTTTTAGTCCTTTAGAGTTTCGAGTTCTTGTCACGTTCTAGTCACAACCGTGCACGCTTGAGTGGTTGTCCAACCACTTAAGTCATACCATATTCCAAATCGGAAAGCAGGTTTGGTGATCCATTGTTTTGAATCTAAGTAGATTTCGGTGATTCATTGTTTCCCAATCTGAGTAGGTTTCGTGATCTAGTTATTTCCGAATCTAAGTTGTTTGTTTGTGTGCAAGTCCAAGTTTGAGTTGTTGACCAACGACTCAAGTCATACCATACTCGAAAGTGATCTTTTAATTACCTTTATACCCCTACACTTTTAGAAAAAGTGAGTGGTGAGTTGCTCATTTGTCATCTCTCTATTCATATAATCAGTTTTGAGTGTTTATCTGCTAGTGATTTTGATGAAGATACACTTGCATTGCTTGTGGTCGACCATGCGGGTAGTGAAGAACAAATAGAAGAACATGTTAATGCGTATGACGCGGACCACTATGAGAGCTTGATCGTACAATGAGTGCTTAGTGCACAAATGGAGAAGGCGGAGCAAAATCAGGGACACACCTTATTTCAAACAAAGTGTGTCATCAAAGACCGTTCGTGCCACATGATCACCGATGGGGGTAGCTGCAACAACTTGGCAAGCAAAGTGACATGGTACGTAAGCTTGCACTCACCACCAAACCACACCCGCATCCCTACTACATCCAATGGCTGAACAATGATTGGTAAGGCCAAGGTAACTAGACTTGTGCGAATCAATTTTGCCATCGGGACATATAAAGATATTGTTGAATGTGATGTTGTGCCTATGCAAGCTTGCAATATTCTCGCTAGGTAGACCTTGGCAATTTGATAGGGATTCTATGCATCACGGTAGATCAAATCAATATTCTTTTCTATACCATGATCAAAAAATTGTGTTGCATCCTATGTCTCCTCAAGCTATTATGCAAACCGATGTTGCTAGGGCTGCTAAATCCAAGAGCGAGAGCAATAAAATGACAAATTTGTAATTGAAGACAAAGATGAGATAAAACAGAAAGGACGATGTATGCTTGCCACAAAATCTGATATTAATGAGTTCAATGCATCCACCTCTGTTGCTTATGCTTTGGTATGCAAGGATGCTTTGATTTCAAATGAGGATATGCAACGTTTTTTGCCTCCGCTGTTGCTAACATTTTGCGGGTGAGTATTCGATGTGTTCCCAAGTGAGATACCAATGGGCTGCCACCAATACGCAGGATTGAGCACCAAATTGATCTTATTCCTGGTGCATCTTTGCCAAACCGTGTGCCATACTGGGGACAAATCCGGAAGAAACAAAGGAAATTCAAGCGACAAGTGCAAGAACTACTAGACAAAGGTTATGTGCGTGAATCTCTTAGTCCTTGTCTTTGTTCCAAAGAATTTTAGTGCCTAAGAAAGATGGAACTTTGGCGATGTGTGTTGATTGTAGGGCTATTAATAATATCACCATTCGATATCGACACCCTATTCTGTGATTAGATGATATACTTGATGAATTGAGTGGTGCTGTTCTGTTTTCAAAAGTTGATTTGCGTAGTGGGTACCACCAGATTCGTATGAAATTGGGAGATGAATGGAAAACGGCTTTCAAAACTAAGTTCGGTTTGTATGAGTGGTTAGTAATGCCTTTTGGGTTAACTAATGCACCTAGTACTTTCATGAGATTAATGAATGAGGTTTCTTTAGCTTTCATTGGGAAATTTGTTGTCGTCTACTTTGATGATATCTTGATTTACAAAGCAAATCCATGGATGAACACCTTGATCACTTGCGTGCTGTTTTTAATGCTCTACGTGATGCACGTTTATTTGGTAACCTTGAGAAGTGCACTTTTTGCACCGATCGAGTAGCGTTTCATGGCTATGTTGTTACTCCATAGGGAATTGAGGTTGATAAATCCAAGATTGAAGCTATACAAGGATGACCTGTACCCACGACGATCACACAAGTGTGGAGTTTCCTAGGACTTGCTGGTTTCTATCGCCGATTTGTGAAAGATTTCAGCACCATTGCTGCACCGTTACATTAACTTACAAAGAACGGAGTGTCCTTTTCTTGGGGCAAAGCACAAGAGCATTCTTTCCACATGCTAAAAGATAAGTTAACACATGCACCTCTGCTCCAACTTCCTAATTTTAATAAGACTTTTGAACTTGAATGTGATGCTAGTGGAATTGGAATGGGTGGTGTTTTATTGCAAGAAGGAAAAACCGTTGCATATTTTAGTGAGAAACTAAGTGGACCTATGCTGAAGTATTCTACTTATGACAAAGAATTGTATGCACTTGTGCGAACGTTGGAAACATGGCAGCATTATTTGTGGCCTAAAGAATTTGTTATACATTCGATCATGAATC
Organism: Miscanthus lutarioriparius; assembly: GCA_904845875.1. Taxonomy (NCBI): domain Eukaryota; kingdom Viridiplantae; phylum Streptophyta; class Magnoliopsida; order Poales; family Poaceae; genus Miscanthus; species Miscanthus lutarioriparius. Next base: position 46,061,133 of record CAJGYO010000018.1, on the reverse strand, counting down.
GTTGAAGCATATTCGTAGTCAAGGAAAAACTGAATCGTAGACATGCTAAGTGGGTTGAATTTATTGAATCTTTCCCTTATGTAATTAATCACAAGAAAGGAAAAGAGAATGTCATTGCTGATGCTTTGTCTAGGGAGATATACTTTGTTGACACAACTTGACTATAAGATCTTTGGTTTGGAAACAATTAAAAAACAATATGTGCATGATGATGATTTTAAGGATGTCTTACTGCAATGTAAAGATGGAAAAGCGTGGAATAAATTTGTTGTGAATGATGGCTTTGTGTTTAGAGCTAACAAGCTATGCATTCCAGCTATCTCCGTTCGTTTGTTGTTGTTACAGGAAGCGCACGGAGGTGGTTTGATGGGACATTTTGGAGCAAAGAAGACGGAGGACATCCTTGCTAATCATTTCTTTTGGCCAAAGATGCGAAGAGATGTGGAGAGATTTGTCTCTCGCTGCACGACATGTCAAAAGGCTAAGTCATGCTTAAATGCACATGGTTTGTATATGCCTCTACCTGTTCCTAATGCTCCTTGGGAAGATATTTCTATGGATTTTGTGTTGGGATTACCAAGGACTAGGAAGGGCCGTGACAGTGTTTTTGTGGTTGTGGATAGATTTTCGAAAATGGCACACTTTATACCTTGTCATAAAACTGATGATGTCACACATATTGCTGATTTGTTCTTTGGCAAAGTTGTTCGTTTGCATGGTGTGCCAAACACAATTATTTCTGATCGAGATGTTAAATTTCTTAACCATTTTTGGAGAACTTTATGGGCTAAATTGGGGATTAAACTTTTATTTTCTACCACTTGTCATCCCCAAACTGATGGTCAAACTGAAGTTGTGAATAGAACTTTATCAACTATGTTAAGGGCTGTTTTAAAGAAAAATATTAAGATGTGGGAAGATTGTTTGCCTCATATTGAGTTTGCTTATAATCGTTCAATGCATTCTACAACAAAGATGTGTCCATTTGAGATTGTTTATGGCTTGTTACCACGTGCTCCTATTGATTTAATGCCTTTGCCAACTTCAGAAAAAATAAATTTTGATGCTAAACAACGAGCTGAATTAATGTTGAAACTACATGAAACAACTAAACAAAACATAGAGCGTATGAATGCTAAATATAAGTTTGCTGGTGATAAAGGTCGAAAAGCAATAAATTTTGAACCTGGAGATTTGGTTTGGTTGCATTTGAGAAAGGAGAGGTTTCCTGCATTGAGAAAGTCTAAATTGATGCCTAGAGCTGATGGACCATTTAGGGTATTACAACGGATTAATGAGAATGCATATAAACTTGATCTTCCAGCAGATTTTGGGGTTAGTCCCACATTTAACATTGCAGATTTAAAGCCATATTTGGGTGAGGAAGATGAGCTTGAGTCGAGGATGACTCAAATGCAAGAAGGGGAGGATGATGAGGACATCAACACCGACGACGCATCCGCGCCGACACCAGTACCTATCGTTGGTCCTCTTACTCGTGCTCGTGCTCGTAAAATTAATCATCAAGTGAGTTGCCTCTTGAGCCCCTGTCTATCTTGTTTAGATTTTGGAAATGCGTGCACTCTTGTTTTGATTAGGAACCAAGGAGAAGACCGAAAGGAAGAAGGATTCGCAATGGTTGGATTCGGACTGCAGAAAGGCACCAACTTGTGACCATCACCACGGTTGCATACGGAGTCGGATTCGGGCGCTTTAGGACTTGTTGGAAAGCTTATCAAGTCTACTTTCATATGGAACCAGTTCTACGTACATATCTGTTCGGCAGCATCGGCAATTATTCAATTACCATTGAGAGGTCTTTATGTCTAGGGTGCTGCGTCACCTTATTTTAGTACGATGGGCTGTGTATCGTCTTAGGGTCCATTAGGGATGTGTCTTAGGGTTGGAGTACGACCCAAACACCTTGTTGGTCGTCCACCCCATGTTATATACCCTTTGGCCGCCGCCAAGACACTCTGGTTTTGTTTAGATCAAGTTTAGCCTTTGCTACTTGCTTGTAGGCGCGCGTGCTGATCCAGCCGCCCGTCTCCTTGTCTTTGGAACCCCACTCATAATAAGATTCAGTTTGAGGTTTTCAATTTCATCTTGCAAATTCAGTGCTTGTTTCCTTGTTCTTGCTAGTTCTTCGATTGCTTGCAGGACGGGAGCCCTAGTGGCTGGTTGTCGCGCTCCACAAGATGGTGACGGCCTTTGGAGGTGGTGTATCGGTTGCTAAGGCGTAGTCTTGGAAGGCTGTAGTCGGGCCTTGAACGTCATCTCCATCCACCAAATCGAGTTATCTCACACCTCTCATCGAAAGATCGTCCACAAACCCTAGCGGGTTCTTATCATGCGTCCAAAATGATTTCTGAGCCTATGGAACGTTCGGCGCAAACCATGCACCGATCTTGCATCAAGATTAGCACTATTTCCAAATGGACCAAAACGAGCTTCCAGTTGAGCTTCGTCACCGAGGAGTACCATCGGGTGCGTCCTAATTGATATATGCCGCAAACCGTGCACCTATCTTACACTAACACTAACACCATCTCCAAATGGACCGAACAAGATTCCACATGACCCACGTCAACGAGGAGTTCCATTGGGTGCGTCCAAAACGATATCTAATCCTCTGGTACGTTTAGCGCAAACCGTGCACCTATCTTACAACAACACTAACAACATCTCCAAACCGACCGAACAAGATTCCACATGACCCACGTCACCTAGGAGTTCCATTAGGTGCGTCCAAAACAATTTCTAAGCCTATGGTACGTTTGGCGCAAACCGTGCACCGATCTTACGTCACGATTAGCACTATCACCAAACGGACCAAAATGAGCTTTCAATTGAGATTTGTCACCTTGGAGTTCCATCGGTTGCGTCCTAAACAATATCTGAGCCTATGGTATGTTTGGCGCAAACCGTGCACCTATCTTGCACTAACACTAACACCATCCCCAAATGGACCGAACGAGATACCACATGACCCACATCACCTAGGAGTTCCATCAGGTGCGTCCAAAATGATATCTGAGCCTATGGTACGTTTGGTGCAAACCATGCACCTATCTTGCACTAACACTAACACCATCTCCAAATGGACCGAAAGAGATTCCACATGACCCACGTGACCTAGGAGCTCCATCGGGTGCGTCCAAAATGATTTCCGAGCCTATGGTACGTTCGGCGCAAACCGTGCACCGATCTTGCGTCAAGATTAGCACTATCTTCAAATGTACCGAAATGAGCTTCCAGTTGAGCTTCGTCACCTTGGAGTACCATCGGGTGCATCCTAAACGATATATGAGCCTATGGTACGTTTGGCGTAAATCGTGCACCTATCTTGCACAAACACTAACACCATCTCCAAACGGATCAAACGAGATTCCACATGACCCACGTCACCTAGGAGTTACATCGAAAAGGCCCAAAATGATATCTAAGCCTATGGTGCGTTTATCGCAAACCGTGCACCTATCTTACATCAACACTAACAACGATCCAAACCGATCGAACGAGCTTCCACATGACCCACGCCACCTTCGAAAGTACCATCAAAAGCGCCCTAAACAATATCTAAGCCTATGGTACGCGTTTGGCGCAAAACGTGCACCTATCTTGCACTAACACTAACACCATCCCCAAACGGACCGACCGAGATTCCACATGATCCACCTAACCTAGGAGTTCAATCGGGTGCGTCCAAAATTATTTTCGAGCCTATAGTATGTTTGGCGCAAACCGTGCACCGATCTTGCGTCAAGATTAGCACTATCTCCAAACGGACCAAAACGAGCTTTCGGTTGAGATTCGTCACCTGGAGTTCCATCAAAAGCGCCCTAAACGATACCGAGCCTATGGTACGTTTGGCGCAAAACCGCTCACCTATATTGCACTAACACTAACACCATCTCCAAATGGACCAAACGAGGTTCCACATGACCCACGTCACCTAGGAGTTCCATCGGGTGCGTCCAAAACGATTTTTGAGTCTATGGTACGTTCGGCGCTAACCATGCACCTATCTTGCGTCAAGATTAGCACTATCTCCAAACGGACCGAAACTAGCTTCCACTTGGGCCTCGTCACCTAGGTCTACCATCAGATGCGTCCTAAACGATATTTAAGCCTATGGTACGTTTGGTGCAAACCGTGCACCTATCTTGCACTAACACTAACACCATCTCCAAACGGACCGAACGCACATGACCCACGTCACCTAGGAGTTCCATCGGGTGCGTCCAAAATTGTATCTGAGCCTATGGTACGTTTGGTGCAAACCGTGCACCTATCTTGCACTAACACTAACACCATCTCCAAACAGATCGAACGAGATTCCACATGACCCACGTTACCTAGGAGTTCCATAGGGTGCGTCCAAAATGATATCTCAGCCTATGGTTCGTTTAGCGCAAACCATGCACCTATCTTGCGTCAAGATTAGCACTATCTCCAAACGGACCGAAACTAGCTTCCACTTGGGCCTCGTCACCTAGGACTACCATCAGGAGCGTCCTAAACGATATCTGAGCCTATGGTACATTTAGCGCAAACTGTGCACCTATCTTGCACTAACACTAACACCATCCCCAAACGGACCGAGCGATATTCCACATGACCCACGTCACCTAGGAGTTCCATCGGGTGCGTCTAAAATGATTTCTGAGCCTATGGTACGTTTGGTGCAAACCATGCACCTATCTTGCACTAACACAAGAACCATCTCCAAATGGACCGAAAGAGATTCCACATGACCCACGTGACCTAGGAGTTCCATCGGGTGCATCCAAAACGATTTCCGAGCCTATGGTACGTTCGGCGCAAACCGTGCACCGATCTTGCGTCAAGATTAGCACTATCTCCAAATGTACCGAAATGAGCTTCCAGTTCAGCTTCGTCACCTTTGAGTACCATCGGGTGCGTACTAAACGATATATGAGCCTATGGTACGTTTGGCGTAAACCGTGCACCTGTCTTGCACAAACACTAACACCATCTCCAAATGGATCAAACGAGATTCCACATGACCCACGTCACCTAGGAGTTCCATCGGGTGCGTCCAAAATGATATCTAAGCCTATGGTGCGTTTATCGCAAACCGTGCACCTGTCTTACATCAACACTAACAACATATCCAAACTGACCGAACGAGCTTCCACATGACCCACATCACCTTCGAGTACCATCGGGTGTGTCTTAAACAATATCTAAGCCTATGGTACGTTTGGCGCAAACCGTGCACCTATCTTGCACTAACACTAACACCATCCCTAAATGGACCGACCGAGATTCCACATGATCCACATCACCTAGGAGTTCAATCGGGTGCGTCCAAAATTACTTTCGAGCCTATAGTATGTTTGGCGCAAACCGTGCACCGATCATGCGTCAAGATTAGCACTATCTCCAAACGGACCAAAACGAGCTTTCAGTTGAGATTCGTCACCTTGGCGTTCCATCGGGTGCGTCTTAAACGATATCTGAGCCTATGGTACGTTTGGCGCAAACCGTTCACCTATATTGCACTTACACTAACACCATCTCCAAATGGACCAAACGAGGTTCCACATGACCCACGTCACCTTGGAGTTCCATCGGGTGCGTCCAAAACGATTTTTGAGCCTATGGTACGTTCGGCGCAAACCATGCACCTATCTTGCGTCAAGATTAGCACTATCTCCAAACGGACCGAAACTAGCTTCCACTTGGGCCTCGTCACCTAGGACTACCATCAGATGCGTCCTAAACGATATTTGAGCCTATGGTACGCTTGGTGCAAACCGTGCACCTATCTTGCACTAACACTTACACCATCTCCAAACGGACCGAACGCACATGACCCACGTCACCTAGGAGTTCCATCGGGTGCATCCAAAATTGTATTTGAGCCTATGGTACGTTTGGTGCAAACCGTGCACCTATCTTGCACTAAGACTAACACCATCTCCAAACAGACCGAACGAGATTCCACATGACCCACGTTACCTAGGAGTTCCATCGGGTGCGTCCAAAACGATTTCCGAGCCTGTGGTATGTTCGGCGCAAACCATGCACTGATCTTGCGTCAAGATTAGCACTATCTCCAGATGGACCGAAATGAGCTTCCAGTTGAGCTTCGTCACCTTGGAGTACCATCGGGTGCGTCCCAAATGATATATGAGCCTATGGTACATTTGGCGTAAACCGTGCACCTATCTTGCACTAACACTAACACCATCTCCAAACGGATCAAATGAGATTCCACATGACCCACGTCACCTAGGAGTTACATCGGGTGTGTCCAAAATGATATCTAAGCCTATGTTATGTTTAGCGCAAACCGTGCACCTATCTTCCATCAACACTAACAACATATCCAAATTGCCCGAACGAGCTTCCACATGACCCACGTCACCTAGGAGTTCCATCGGGTGTGTCCAAAATGATTTCCAAGCCTATGGTACGCTCGGCGCAAACCGTGCACCGATCTTGCGTCAAGATTAGCACTATCTCCAAATGGACCGAAACAAGCTTCCAGTTGAACTTCGTCTCCTAGGAGTACCATCGGGTGCGTCCTAAACAATATCTGAGCCTATGGTACATTTGGCGCAAACTGTGCATCTATCTTGCACTAACACTAACACAATCTTCAAACGGACAGAACGCACATGACCCACGTCACCTAGCAGTTCCATCGGGTGCGTCCAAAATGATATCTGAGCCCGTGTTACGTTTGGTGCAAACCGTGCACCTTTCTTGCACTAACACTAACACCATCTCCAAACGGACCGAACGAGATTCCACATGACCCACGTGATCTAGGAGTTCCATCGGGTGCGTCCAAAACGATTTCCGAGCCTATGGTACGTTCGGCGCAAACCGTGCACCGATCTTGCGTCAAGATTAGCACTATCTCCAAATGTACCGAAATGAGCTTCCAGTTGAGCTTCGTCACCTAGCAGTTTCATCCCAAAAGCGCCCAAAATGATATATGAGCCTATGGTACGTTTGGCGTAAACCGTGCACCTATCTTGCACAAACACTAACACCATCTCCAAACAAATCAAACGAGATTCCACATGACCCACGTCACCTAGGAGTTCCATCGGGTGCGTCCAAAATGATATCTAAGCCTATGGTGCGTTTATCGCAAACCGTGCACCTATCTGACATCAACACTAACAACATATCCAAACCGACCGAACGAGCTTCCACATGACCCACGCCACCTTCGAGTACCATCCAAAAGGCCCTAAACAATATCTAAGCCTATGGTACATTTGGCGCAAACCGTGCACCTATCTTGCACTAACACTAACACCATCCCCAAATGGACCGACCGAGATTCCACATGATCCACATCACCTAGGAGTTCAATCGGGTGCGTCCAAAATTATTTTCGAGCCTATAGTATGTTTGGCGCAAACCGTGCACCGATCTTGCATCAAGATTAGCACTATCTCCAAACGGACCAAAACGAGCTTTCAGTTGAGATTCGTCACCTTGGAGTTCCATCGGGTGCATCCTAAATGATATCTAAGCCTATGGTACGTTTGGCGCAAACTGTTCACCTATATTGCACTAACACTAACACCATCTCCAAATGGACCAAACGACGTTCCACATGACCCACGTCACCTAGGAGTTCCATCGGGTGCGTCCAAAACCATTTTTGAGCCTATAGTACGTTCGGCGCAAACCATGCACCTATCTTGCGTCAAGATTAGCACTATCTCCAAACGGACCAAAACTAGCTTCCACTTGGGCCTCGTCACCTAGGTCTACCATTAGATGCGTCCTAAACGATATTTAAGCCTATGGTACGTTTGGTGCAAACCGTGCACCTATCTTGCACTAACACTAACACCATCTCCAAATGGACCGAACGAGATTCCACATGACCCACGTGATCTAGGAGTTCCATCGGGTGCGTCCAAAACGATTTTCGAGCCTATGGTACGTTCGGCGCAAACCGTGCACCGATCTTGCGTCAAGATTAGCACTATCTCCAAATGTACCGAAATGAGCTTCCAGTTGAGCTTCGTCACCTAGCAGTTCCATCGGGTGCGTCCAAAATGATATATGAGCCTATGGTACGTTTGGCCTAAACCGTGCACCTGTCTTGCACAAACACTAACACCATCTCCAAATGAATCAAACGAGATTCCACATGACCCACGTCACCTAGGAGTTCCATCGGGTGTGTCCAAAATTGTATCTGAGCCTATGGTACATTTGGTGCAAACCGTGCACCTATCTTGCTCTAACACTAACACCATCTCCAAACAGACCGAACGAGATTCCACATGACCCACGTTACCTAGGAGTTCCATCGGGTGCGTCCAAAATGATATGTCAGCCTATGGTTCGTGTAACAGAACCGCCCAATTTATACAAGATCAAGTACGGCTGTCCCCGCTAACACGTTGACACACACATACTTTCACTCATATAAACCCGGTAGTCCGCCGAGTGTCCCAAAAGACCTCGGTAAATCAATATCACAACCAAGATCGCGTGATTAAGCAAATACACATCACATACACAGGGTTGCAGCGGAAATAATATTACAACTGGGTTCACAATTAAAAGTACCAGTTTGGGTTTCAAAACCGTTTAGTGAAAACAACATGACTTTCAAATGATTACATTAATATAAGTTCCAAATATATTGCTAGCATAAGTGACATCACCCGACAAAAGCATATAGATGAGAAGTAACTATAGAATCACCGAGCCCATCGGCGGTTAGCCACCATCTTCACAGGCCAAGAACTTCACCTGCAACATGGTGGGATAAACCCTGAGTACGAGAAGGTACTCAGCTAGACTTACCCGTCAAAACCAGAAATAAAGGACACCAAGGGTCATGCAAGGCTTATGAGGTGGGCTAGCTTGACACTTTTGCATAAAAGAGCTTATGAGCATAGTAACCAATTTAAAATTAGCATCAAGCTTATCATCATTTACCTATCCACTAGATTAGCACCTGTACTAGAGCACTCACTTATTAGGAGCAAACAATATTAACCATAGCAGGTATAATAAGGCTGTCATCATTATATCATCATTTTTGAACCATTAGGTTATTTAGTGTATCTACATTGGAGATAAGCCCGTCAAGTTCTCACTAACCGGGAGAGACGGCGATTCGAATCGAATTACAACTCAGCTGAGGGGGTATTCCTAACTCTCACCCTGGCATACTTTGCAAGGGTAGCCGTGGGTCACCTTTTGGGACAACTCAGAACCAAATTCGCGGGTTCGATCAGCGCCAAAGACTCTCGTGGATTACCCTTCCGCCAGACGATCGGGACTTTTAAATCACCTGCCCTTGGACTCACGCCTACGGCTCCCTTCCGAGGCGCACTTTATACTTATCGACTCTCGGCCTGAGGTGAGCTACTCGGCTTCGTGGTCGATCTCCAGACCCGGCCAACTAAGAGAGAGGCATGCGCTCAACATGAACAGGAAAGGCTCCAAGATTCAGTCCTTAATCACTACCTGCACGGAGTCATCGCAAACCGGCAAGCCTCCGTCCGGTCTTCATTTCAAATTAAGACTGGTTCTTTTCCACGATAGCAAATATAGCCAACCGTGCCATATGTATCTTCCTATCTCTCGCAGTGTGTGAAATCACCCGACTTCTACCGCGTTTAGCGTGGCTAAGCACTACTCGAGCCTCGAGCTACATAGGATCTGTGGTAACAATATCCGGACAAGGAATGGGTAACCAATGCAAAGCAAGTGTTTGCATCCAACACCTAAACTTAATGCAACAATATATATATGTAACAATAATATCAGAATCGCATTTCGGAAATTAGGAGGCTTAATATGCTCCGGGCTTGCCTTTCACAAAGTTGCAAGGACGGTGGTCAGGGCACTCAACGGCGACCTCGTCTCGCACTTCTCCCAAGGTCGCTCCTCCCCGAATCTCCGGTGGGTCGTCTTCGCCGCTTCGTTCAGTTCCTCAATTCCATAGGGGTTACTCCTTCCGGTACACCTATTGCATGCCGATGCACAAGATAAATATCATGGATGCATAAGGAATGACATGATGCTCATGATGAATGAATCACAATGGGTGTTTACCAAAACATCACCGACACTCGCTTATCGAGTAATTAGCTCTATTCAAATCACTTTAAGCATGTATCCAACTTAACTTAAATAACAAGAGCAACTTACCTAACTTGCATAACCTAAGATAAAGATGCTCATCTTCAGTTAAAGGCCCTAACACCTAGGAACAGTACCATGAACTTAGAATAGTAAAGACATACTTAAAATAACGCTTAAAGCTTCATATGCAACAAGTAGTAACTTAATTCTATCATAACCAGAGTTCTATAACTCCAAATGACTTGCAAGAGGACATTCTGGAAAGCTTATGAAATTCTCTACAATTCATTTGTAAACATCAAAGCATGATTCTGAAGTTAACCAAATCCAATTCCAGTAGGCCTACAATCTGTCCCGCAATGACAGGGTTGCTAACTTAATTATTCAATGATGGTGCAAAAGCCTAATTTGACCAAACCAAGTTTACCAACTTATTTTTCATACCTAAGAAACATCAGAAAGTATAGTGCTAACTTCTAAATAAATTATTTAATATCCTTTTCCAATTTATTTAGTTAATTAGGTGATTTAAGCAATATATAGTAAAACTATTCATAAAAATCTACAAAAATTACAGTAGCTATCTCATGCTGCACATAGACTACCATAAAAATTTCAAAGCCATTGGACCAACATAACTTGCTGTATCCAAATTAACAGATGACATGTCTATTTCTAGCATAATTAGGAAACCTTATTAAAAAGTGTCAAGCAACAGATTTACCATTTTTCCTAGCATCCTTCTAGCATAAGAATAGCACCCATACAATTTCACCTTCACTGGATCTATAGAAAAATTATGAAAATTCACACAAGATCCACCCATTAATAAAAGGAAATTCTATAACTTAAAAACTACACATGCATTAGTTCTAAAATTTTTACCAGAGCTTCTAATAAGCAATAACAGACTGCCCACAAAATTTCATAATTTTTGGACCACAGAAACTCAAGATAAAATTCAAACAAGTTTGCATGTATCCAAAAACACATTTCAAAGTCCTAATTAATTCATCAAAAATTTCTAAAACATGTGCTCATATAATATTTTTGTTAAATACTAGACATGACCAGGAACTTAACAAAATTAGAACCACATCATTTGGATCTATATACTAGGAGCTACATATTTTTGAATAACAACACAATTCGGTGAAATAATAAAGCAAACAAATAAGAATCAAAATGCATCCACAGCTGTTGGACCGGCCCGACGGAACAGCGGCCCGCGAGCACACCGGCGCTAGCAGCGAGATGGCCGGCGCGTTTTTGCAGCGACGAGCAAGCGAGGCGAAGGCGGAGCAATGGCGGGCGGTCTGGCTCGGTTGTTGTCAAGGCTGCGGTGGGAGGCGAGGAAAAACGAAATGGGGGACGGAAAAGTGCTCGGCAAAGCGGCTGGGTAACTTCAGACACGACTACGACACCAGGAGGCGCACGGCGCGTGGCCAGCGCGAGCAGGAGTCTGGCGACGGGTGGCGGACACGCGGCATCGTTTTTCTGAAACTTGATCACCGTAGTCTCGATTCAAATTGCTCAATTCGATGACCGATAAATACGGCGCCCATTCGACGATCATTAACTCCTAATCCGTGGCGATCCAGGTTAAGTCGTAGTTAACAAAGTTGGAGACCTACATGAGTACTACAAGTTTGCTAATTGGAGATCGAACTAGTTTGGTTTGGTCAGTGAGATACAGTGCTCCAAACATCAGCTCATGAAACTGAAATCTGCTTGGGACTTAGAAAAATTTGCTAAGTAGGAAATCAGCATGTACATCTGACTTGTGGGCCATGTTTGAGCATGTTCTAGCCATTTTCATGAGTTGGTCATAAAACAACTTTTGTTCCTTGATAAATTAGCTACAACTTTTGTAAAGAGTGCACAGCCATGCAAAGCTTCTAAGCTAGACTTTTGAATCAGTCAAATGATGACACTCCATGGGTCAATTTAAGTCAAACTTGCACTTGAGGACATTTTGGTCATTTTGGTCTACATGAACAATGTTCCAACAAGTAAACTAAGTATAGTTAAGGTGTATTAGACCATGATCACCCATTTTACAAAGTTGTTATACCACTTCTACTGATCACATGTGATAAAGAAAGTAAAACAAGCAATTCATACATATGTTTCAATACAATGTTTCACATGTTGCATGACCTTGTTGTTATCCTATACTTGTCACATTACTACCATGTTGCCATGCTTCAAGACATGGGAAATTCATGTTGCATTCATATGTTGCACTACTACCATTCACAAGCAATCCAAAGATTTAAACAAAATGAATATGCGAATGTTTCATATGTATGTTTCAGGAAAATGACATGATGAGATAGATGATGCACATGTTTATGAGACGAAATGCAATTAGTAGAAGCCAAACACCGAGGGTGTTACAGTTCGTTTAGCGCAAACCGTGCACCTATCTTGCGTCAAGATTAGCACTATCTCCAAACGGACCGAGACTAGCTTCCACTTGGGCCTCGTCACCTAGGACTACCATCAGGTGCGTCCTAAACGATATCTGAGCCTATGGTACATTTAGCGCAAACCGTGCACCTATCTTGCACTAACACTAACACCATTTCCAAACGGACCGAGCGATATTCCACATGACCCACGTCATCTAGGAGTTCCATCGGGTGCGTCCAAAATGATTTCTGAGCCTATGGTACGTTTGGTGCAAACCATGCACCTATCTTGCACTAACGCAAGAACCATCTCCAAATGGACCGAAAGAGATTCCACATGACCCACGTGTCCTAGGAGTTCCATCGGGTGCGTCCAAAATGATTTCTGAGCCTATGGTACGTTCAGCGCAAACCGTGCACCGATCTTGCATGAAGATTAGCACTATTTCCAAATGGACCAAAACGAGCTTCCAGTTGAGCTTCGTCACCGAGGAGTACCATCGGGTGCGTACTAAATGATATATGTCGCAAACCGTGCACCTATCTTGCACTAACACTAACACCATCTCCAAACGGACCGAACAAGATTCCACATGACCCACGTCAACAAGGAGTTCCATTGGGTGCGTCCAAAACGATATCTAAGCCTCTGGTATGTTTAGCGCAAACCGTGAACCTATCTTACAACAACACTAACAACATCTCCAAACCGACCGAACAAGATTCCACAAGACCCACGTCACCTAGGAGTTCCTCTAGGTGCGTCCAAAACAATTTCTGAGCCTATGGTACGTTCGGCGCAAACCGTGCACCGATCTTACGTCACGATTAGCACTATCACCAAATGGACCAAAATGAGCTTTCAATTGAGATTCGTCACCATGGAGTTCCATCGGTTGCGTCCTAAACAATATCTGAGCCTATGGTATGTTTGGCGCAAACCGTGCACCTATCTTGCACTAACACTAACACCATCCCCAAACGGACCGAATGAGATTCCATATGACCCACGTCACCTAGGAGTTCCATCGGGTGTGTCCAAAATAGTATCTGAGCCTATGGTACGTTTGGTGCAAACCGTGCACCTATCTTGCACTAACACTAACACCATCTCCAAATAGACCGAACGAGATTCCACATGACCCACGTTACCTAGGAGTTCCATCGGGTGCGTTCAAAACGATTTCCGAGCCTATGGTACGTTCGGCGCAAACCGTGCACCGATCTTACGTCACGATTAGCACTATCACCAAACGTACCAAAATGAGCTTTCAGTTGAGATTCGTCACCTTGGAGTTCCATCGGGTGCGTCCTAAACAATATCTGAGCCTATAGTATGTTTGGCGCAAACCATGCACCTATGTTGCACTAACACTAACACCATCTCCAAACGGACCGAACGAGATACCACATGACCCACATCACCTAGGAGTTCCATCAAAAGGCCCAAAATGATATCTCGAGCCTATGGTACGTTTGGTGCAAACCATGCACCTATCTTGCACTAACACAAGAACCATCTCCAAATGGACCGAAAGAGATTCCACATGACCCACGTGACCTAGGAGTTCCATCGGGTGCGTCCAAAATGATTTCCGAGCCTATGGTACGTTTGGCGCAAACCGTGCACCGATCTTACGTCAAGATTAGCACTATCTCCAAATGTACCGAAATGAGCTTCCAGTTGAGCTTCGTCACCTTGGAGTACCATCAAAAGGCGTCCTAAACGATATATGAGCCTATGGTACGTTTGGCGAAACTGCACCTTTGTCTTGCAAAGAATACTAACACTATCTCCAAACAGATCGAACGAGATTCCACATGACCCACGTTACCTAAGAGTTCCATCCGGTGCGCCCAAAACGATTTCCGAGCCTATGGTACGTTCGGCGCAAAACCTGCAATCGATCTTGCGCCAAGATTAGCACTATCTCCAGATGGACGAAATGAGTTTCAGTTGAGCTTCGTCACCTTGGAGTACCATCGGAAAAGGCCCTAAATGATATATCAGCCTATGGTACATTTGGCGAAACGTGCACCTATTTTGCACTAACACTAACACCATCTCCAAACGGATCAAATGAGATTCCACATGACCCACGCCACCGAGGAGTTACGCTTAAAAGGCCCAAAATGATATCTAAGCCTATGTTATGTTTAGCGCAAACCGTTTACCTATCTTACATCAACACTAACAACATATCCAAATTGCCCGAACGAAGCTTCCACATGACCCACGTCACCTAGGAGTTCCATCGGGTGTGTCCAAAATGATTTCCGAGCCTATGGTACGCTCGGCGCAAACCGTGCACCGATCTTGCGCCAAGATTAGCACTATCTCCAAACGGACCAAACAAGCTTCCGGTTGAACTTCGTCTCCTAGGAGTACCATCGGTGCGCCCTAAACAATATCTCGAGCCTATGGTACATTTGGCGCAAACCGTGCACCTATCTTGCACTAACACTAACACCATCTCCAAACGGACTGAACGAGATTGCACATGACCCACGTGACCTAGGAGTTCCATCGGGTGCCCCCAAAATGATTTCTGAGCCTATGGTACGTTCGGCGCAAACCGTGCACCGATCTTTCGTCAAGATTAGCACTATCTCCAAATGGACCGAAATGAGCTTCCAGTTGAGCTTCGTCACCTTGGAGTACCATCGGGTGCGTCCTAAATGATATATGAGCCTATGGTACATTTGGCGTAAATCGTGCACCTATCTTGCACTAACACTAACACCATCTCCAAATGGACAGAACGCACATGACCCACGTCACCTAGCAGTTCCATCAGGTGCGTCCAAAATGATATCTGAGCCTGTGGTACGTTTGGTGCAAACCGTGCACCTATCTTGCACTAACACTAACACCATCTCCAAACAGACCGAACGAGATTGCACATGACCCACGTGACCTAGGAGTTCCATCGGGTGCGTCCAAAATGATTTTCGAGCCTATGGTACGTTCGGGCGCAAAAACTGTGTAACCGATCTTTCGTCAAGATTAGCACTATCTACAAATGGACCGAAATGAGCTTCCGGTTGAGCTTCGTCACCTTGGAGTACCATCAAAAGCGCCCTAAATGATATATGAGCCTATGGTACATTTGGCGCAAACCGTGCACCTATCTTGCACTAACACTAACACCATCTCCAAACGGATCAAACGAGATTCCACATGACCCACGTCACCTAGGAGTTCCATCGGGTGTGTCCAAAATGATATCTAAGCCTCTGGTACGTTTAGCGCAAACCGTGCGCCTATCTTACAACAACACTAACAACATCTCCAAACCGACCGAACGAGATTCCACATGACCCACGTCACCTAGGAGTTCGATCAGGTGCGTCCAAAACAATTTCCAAGCCTACGGTACGTTCGGCGAAAACTGTGCACCGATCTTACATCACGATTAGCACTATCACCAAACGGACCAAAACGAGCTTTCAATTGAGATTCGTCACCTTGGAGTTCCATCGGGTGCGTCCTAAACAATATCTGAGCCTATGGTACATTTGGCGCAAACCATGCACCTATCTTGCACTAACATTAACACCATCCCCAAATGCACCGAACGAGATTCCACATGACCCACGTCACCTAGGAGTTCCATCGGGTGCGTCCAAAATGATATCTAAGCTTCTGGTACGTTTAGCGCAAACCGTGCACCTATCTTACAACAACACTAACAACATCTCCAAACCGACCGAACGAGATTCCACATGACCCACGTCACCTAGGTGTTCCATCAGGTGCGTCCAAAACAATTTCTGAGCCTATGGTACCTTCGACGCAAACCGTGCACCGATCTTACGTCATGATTAGGACTATCACTAAACGGACCAAAACGAGCTTTCCATTGAGATTCGTCACTTTGGAGTTCCATCGGTTGCGTCCTAAACAATATCTGAGCCTATGGTACATTTCGCGCAAACCGTGCACCTATCTTGCACTAACACTAACACCATCCCCAAACGGACTGAACGAGATTCCATATGACCGACGTCACCTAGGAGTTCCATCGAGTGCGTCCAAAATGATATCTGAGCCTATGGTACGTTTGGTGCAAACCGTGCACCTATCTTGCACTAACACTAACACCATCTCCAAACGGACCGAAAGAGATTCCACATGACCCACGTGACCTAGGAGTTCCATCGGGTGCGTCCAAAACGATTTCCAGGCCTATGGTACGTTCGGCGCAAACCGTGCACTGATCTTGCGTCAAGATTATCACTATCTCCAAATGGACCGAAATGAGCTTCCAGTTGAGCAATGTCACCTTGGAGTACCATCGGGTGCGTTCTAAACGATATATGAGCCTACGGTACGTTTGGCGTAAACCGTGCACCTATCTTGCACAAACACTAACACCATCTCCAAACGGATCAAACGAGATTCCACATGACCCACATCACCTAGGAGTTCCATCGGGTGCGTCCAAAATGATATCTAAGCCTATGGTGCGTTTAGCGCAAACCGTGCACCTATCTTACATCAACACTAACAACATATCCAAACTGACTGAACGAGCTTCCACATGACCCACGTCACCTTCGAGTACCATCGGGTGCGTGCTAAACAATATCTAAGCGTATGGTACGTTTGGCGCAAACCGTGCACCTATCTTGCACTAACACTAACACCATCCCCAAACGGACCGACCGAGATTCCACATGATCCACATCACCTAGGAGTTCAATCGGGTGCGTCCAAAATTATTTTCGAGCCTATAGTATGTTTGGCGCAAACCGTGCACCGATCTTGCGTCAAGATTAGCACTATCTCCAAGCGGACCAAAACGAGCTTTTAGTTGAGATTCGTCTCCTAGGAGTACCATCGGGTGCGTCCTCAACAATATCTGAGCCTATGGTACATTTGGCGCAAACCGTGCACCTATCTCGCACTAACACTAACACCATCTCCAAACGGACAGAACGCACATGACCCACATCACCTAGCAGTTCCATCGGGTGCGTCCAAAATGATATCTGAGCCTGCGGTACGTTTGGTGCAAACCGTGCACCTATTTTGGACTAACACTTACACCATCTCCAAACGAACCGAACGAGATTGCACATGACCCACGTGACCTAGGACATCCATCGGGTGCGTCCAAAACAATTTCCGAGCCTATGGTACGTTCAGAGCAAACCGTGCACCGATCTTGCGTCAAGATTAGCACTATCTCCAAATGGACCGAAATGAGCTTCCAGTTGAGCTTCGTCACCTTAGAGTACCATCGGGTGCGTCCTCAACGATATATGAGCCTATGGTACATTTGGCGCAAACCGTGCACCTATCTTGCACTAACACTAACACCATCTCCAAATGGATCAAACGAGATTCCACATGACCCACGTCACCGAGGAGTTACATCGGGTGCGTCCAAAATGATATCTAAGCCTATGTTATGTTTAGCGCAAACCGTGCACCTATCTTACATCAACACTAACAACATATCCAAATTGCCCGAACGAGCTTCCACATGACCCACGTCACCTAGGAGTTCCATCGGGTGTGTCCAAAATGATTTCCGAGCCTATGGTACGCTTGGCGCAAACCGTGCACCGATCTTACGTCACGATTAGCACTATCACCAAACGGACGAAAACGGGCTTTCAGTTGAGATTCGTTACCTTGGAGTTCCATCGAGTGCGTCCTAAACAATATCTGAGCCTATGGTACGTTTGGCGCAAACCGTGCACCTATCTTGGGATAACACTAACACCATCCCTAAACGGACCGAACAAGATTCCACATGATCCACATCACCTAGGAGTTCAATCGGGTGCGTCCAAAATGATTTTCGAGCCTATGGTATGTTTGGCGCAAACCGTGCACCGATCTTGCATCAAGATTAGTACTATCTCCAAACGGACCAAAACGAGCTTTTAGTTGAGATTCGTCACCTTGGAGTTCCCTCGGGTGTGTCCTAAATGATATCTGACCCTATGGTATGTTTGGCGCAAACTTTTCACCTATATTGCACTAACACTAACACCATCTCTAAATGGACCAAATGAGGTTCCACATGACCCACGTCACCTAGGAGTTCCATCGGGTGCGTCCAAAACGATTCTTGAGCCTATGGTACGTTCGGCGCAAACTATGCACCTATCTTGCGTCAAGATTAGCACTATCTCCAAACGGACCGAAACTAGCTTCCACTTGGGCCTCGTCACCTAGGACTACCATTAGATGCGTCCTAAATGATATTTGAGCCTATGGTACGTTTGGTGCAAACCATGCACTTATCGTGCACTAACAGTAACACCATCTCCAAACGGACCAAACGCACATGACCCACGTCACCTAGGAGTTCCATCGGGTGCGTCTAAAATTGTATCTGAGCCTATGGTACGTTTGGTGCAAACTGTGCACCTATCTTGCACTAACACTAACACCATCTCCAAACAGACCGAACGAGATTCCACAAGACCCACGTCACCTAGGAGTTCCGTCGGGTGCGTCCAAAATGATATCTAAGCCTCTGGTACATTTAGCGCAAACCATGCACCTATCTTACAACAACACTAACAACATCTCCAAACCGACCGAACGAGATTCCACATGACCCACATCACCTAGGAGTTCGATCAGGTGCGTCCAAAACAATTTCCGAACCTATGGTACGTTCGGCGCAAACCATGCACCGATCTTACGTCACGATTATCACTATCACCAAACGGACCAAAACGAGCTTTCAGTTGAGATTCGTTACCTCGGAGTTCCATCGGGTGCGTCCTAAACAATATCTGAGCCTATGGTATGATTCGCGCAAACCATGCACCTATCTTGCACTAACACTAACACCATCCCCGAACGGACCGAACGAGATTCCACATGACCCACGTCACCTAGGAGTTCCATCGGGTGCGTCCAAAATGATATCTAAGCCTCTGGTACGTTTAGCGCAAACCGTGCACCTATCTTACAACAACACTAACAACATCTCCAAACCGACCGAACGAGATTCCACATGACCCACGTCACCTAGGAGTTCGATCAGGTGCGTCCAAAACAATTTCCGAACCTATGGTACGTTCGGCGCAAACCATGCACCGATCTTACGTCACGATTAGCACTAACACCAAACGGACCAAAATGAGCTTTCAGTTGAGATTCGTTACCTTGGAGTTCCATCGGGTGCGTCCTAAACAATATCTGAGCCTATGGTACGTTTGGCGCAAACCATGCACCTATCTTGCGATAACACTAACACCATCCCCAAACGGACCGAACAAGATTCCACATGATCCACATCACCTAGTAGTTCAATCGGGTGCGTCCAAAATGATTTTCGAGCCTATGGTACGTTTGGCGTAAACCGTGCACCGATCTTGCATCAAGATTAGTACTATCTCCAAACGGACCAAAATGAGCTTTCAGTTGAGATTCGTCACCTTGGAGTTCCCTCGGGTGCGTCCTAAACGATATCTGAGCCTACGGTACGTTAGGCGCAAACCGTTCACCTATATTGCACTAACACTAACACCATCTCCAAATGGATCAAACGGGGTTCCACATGACCCACGTCACCTAGGAGTTCCATCGGGTGCGTCCAAAACGATTTTTGAGCCTATGGTACGTTCGGCGCAAACCATGCACCTATCTTGCGTCAAGATTAGCACTATCTCCAAACGGACCGAAACTAGCTTCCACTTGGGCCTCGTCACCTAGGACTACCATCAGATGCGCCCTAAACAATATTTGAGCCTATGGTACGTTTGGTGCAAACCGTGCACCTATCTTGCACTAACACTAACACCATCTCCAAACGGACCGAACGCACATGACCCACGTCACCTAGGAGTTCCATCGGGTGCGTCCAAAATGATATCTGAGCCTATGGTACGTTTGTTGCAAACCATGCACCTATCTTGCACTAACACTAACACCATCTCCAAACGGACCGAGCGATATTCCACATGACCCACGTCACCTAGGAGTTCCATCAAAAGCGCCCAAAATGATTTTCGAGCCTATGGTACGCGTCAAGCGCAAACCGTGCACCGATCTTGCATTAAGATTAGCACTATTTCGAAATGGACCAAAACGAGCTTCCAGTTGAGCTTCGTCACCGAGGAGTACCATCGGGTGCGTCCTAAATGATATATGCCGCAAACCGTGCACCTATCTTGTACTAACACTAACACCATCTCCAAACGGACCGAACAAGATTCCACATGACCCACGGCAACGAGGAGTTCCATCGAGTGCGTCCAAAATGATATCTGAGCCTATGGTACGTTTGGTGCAAACCGTGCACCTATCTTGCACTAACACTAACACCATCTCCAAACGGACCGAAAGAGATTCCACATGACCCACGTGACCTAGGAGTTCCATCGGGTGCGTCCAAAACGATTTCTGAGCCTATGGTATGTTCGGCGCAAACCGTGCACCGATCTTGCGTCAAGATTAGCACTATCTCCAAAAGGACCGAAATGAGCTTCCAGTTGAGCTTCGTCACCTTGGAGTACCATCGGGTGCGTCCTAAACGATATATGAGCCTATGGTACGTTTGGCGTAAACCGTGCACCTATCTTGCACAAACACTAACACCATATCCAAACGGATCAAACGAGATTCCACATGACCCACGTCACCTAGGAGTTCCATCAAAAGGCCCAAAATGATATCTAAGCCTATGGTGCGCGAAGCGCAAACCGTGCACCTATCTTACATCAACACTAACAACATATCCAAACTGACCGAATGAGCTTCCACATGACCCACGTCACCTTCGAAAGTACCATCAAAAGCGCCCTAAACAATATCTGAGCCTATGGTACATTTGGCGCAAACCGTGCACATAACTTGCACTAACACTAACACCATCCCCAAACGGACCGACCGAGATTCCACATGATCCACATCACCCAGGAGTAAAATCGGGTGCGTCCAAAATTATTTTCGAGCCAATAGTATGTTTGGCGTAAACCGTGCACCGATCTTGTGTCAAGATTAGCACTATCTCCAAACGGACCGAAACAAGCTTTCAGTTGGGATTCGTCAACTTGGAGTTCCATCGGGTGCGTCCTAAACGATATCTGAGCCTATGGTACGTTTGGCGCAAACCGTTCACCTATATTGCACTAACACTAACACCATCTCCAAATGGACCAAACGAGATTCCACATGACCCACGTCGCCTAGGAGTTCCATCGGGTGCGTCCAAAACGATTTTTGAGCCTATGGTACGTTTGGCGCAAACCATGCACCTATCTTGCGTCAAGATTAGCACTATCTCCAAATGGACCGAAACTAGCTTCCACTTGGGCCTCGTCGCCTAGGACTACCATCAGATGCGTCCTAAATGATATTTGAGCCTATGGTACGTTTGGTGCAAACCGTGCACCTATCTTGCACTAACACTAACACCATCTCCAAACGGACCGAACGCACATGACCCACGTCACCTAGGAGTTCCATCGGGTGCGTCCAAAATTTTATCTGAGCCTATGGTATGTTTGGCGCAAACCGTTCACCTATATTGCTCTAACACTAACACCATCTCCAAACAGACCGAACGAGATTCCACATGACCCACGTTACCTTGGAGTTCCATCGGGTGCGTCCAAAACGATTTCCGAGCCAATGGTACGTTCGGCGCAAACCGTGCACTGATCTTGCGTTAAGATTAGCACTATCTCCAAATGGACCGAAATGAGCTTCTAGTTGAGCTTCGTCACCATGGAGTACCATCGGGTGCGTCCTAAATGATATATGAGCCTATGGTACATTTGGCGTAAACCGTGCACCTATCTTGCACTAACACTAACACCATCTCCAAACGGATCAAATAAGATTCCACATGACCCACGTCACCTAGGAGTTACATCGGGTGCGTCCAAAATGATATCTAAGACTATGTTATGTTTAGCGCAAACCGTGCACCTATCTTACATCAAAACTAACAACAAATCCAAACTGACCGAACGAGCTTCCACAATACCCACGTCACCTAGGAGTTCCATCGGGTGCGTCCAAAATGATTTCTGAGCCTATGGTACGCTCGGCGCAAACCGTGCACCGATCTTGCATCAAGATTAGCACTATCTCCAAACGGACCGAAACAAGCTTCTAGTTGAACTTCGTCTCCTAGGAGTACCATCGGGTGCGTCCTAAACAATATCTGAGCCTATGGTACATTTGGCGCAAACCGTGCACCTATCTTGCACTAAAACTAACACCATCTCCAAACGGACATAATGCACATGACCCACGTCACCTAGCAGTTCCATCGGGTGCGTCCAAAATGATATCTGAGCCTGTGGTGCGTTTGGTGCAAACGTGCACCTATCTTGCACTAACACTAACACCATCTCCAAACGGACCGGACAAGATTGCACATGACCCACGTGACCTAGGAGTTCCATCAAGTGCGTCCAAAACGATTTCCGAGCCTATGGTACGTTCAGCGCAAACTATGCACCGATCTTGCGTCAAGATTAGCACTATCTCCAAATGGACCGAAATGAGCTTCCAGTTGAGCTTCGTCACCTTGGAGTACCATCGGGTGCGTCCTAAACGATATATGAGCCTATGGTACATTTGGCGCAAACCATGCACCTATCTTGCACTAACACTAACACCATCTCCAAACGGATCAAACGAGATTCCACATGACCCACGTCACCTAGGAGTTCCATCGGGTGCGTCCAAAATGATATCTAAGTCTCTGGTACGTTTGGCGCAAACCATGCACCTATCTTACAACAACACTAACAACATCTCCAAACCGACCGAACGAGATTCCACATGACCCACGTGACCTAGGAGTTCGATCAGGTGCGTCCAAAACAATTTCCGAGCCTATGGTACATTCGGCGCAAATCGTGCACCGATCTTACGTCACGATTAGCACTAGCACCAAACGGACCAAAACGAGCTTTCAGTTGAGATTCGTCACCTTGGAGTTCCATCGGGTGCGTCCTAAACAATATCTGAGCCTATGGTATGTTTGGCACAAACCATGCACCTATCTTGCACTAACACTAACACCATCCCCAAACGCACTGAACGAGATTCCACATGACCCACGTCACCTAGGAGTTCCATTGGGTGCGTCCAAAATGATATCTAAGCTTCTGGTACGTTTAGCGCAAACCATGCACCTATCTTACAACAACACTAACAACATCTCCAGACCGACCGAACGAGATTCCACATGACCCACGTCACCTAGGTGTTCCATCAGTTGCGTCCAAAACAATTTCCGAGCCTATGGTATGTTCGGCGCAAACCGTGCACTGATCTTACGTCATGATTAGCACTATCACCAAACGGACCAGAACGAGCTTTCAGTTGAGATTCGTCACCTTGGAGTTCCATCGGTTGCGTCCTAAACAATATCTGAGCCTATGGTACGTTTCGCGCAAACCGTGCACCTATCTTGCACTAACACTAACACCATCCCCAAACAGACCGAACGAGATTCCATATGACCCACGTCACCTAGGAGTTCCATTGAGTGCGTCCAAAATGATATCTGAGCCTATGGTACGTTTGGTGCAAACCGTGCACCTATCTTGCACTAACACTAACACCATCTCCAAACGGACCGAAAGAGATTCCACATACCCACGTGACCTAGGAGTTCCATCGGGTGCGTCCAAAATGATTTTCGAGCCTATGGTACGTTTGGCGCAAACCGTGCACCGATCTTGCGTCAAGATTATTACTATCTCCAAACGGACCAAAACGAGCTTTCACTTGAGATTCGTCACCTTGGAGTTCCCTCGGGTGCGTCCTCAACGATATCTGAGCCTATGGTACGTTTGGCGCAAACCGTTCACCTATATTGCACTAACACTAACACCATCTCCAAATGGACCAAACGGGGTTCCACATGACCCACGTCACCTAGGAGTTCCATCATGTGCGTCCGAAATGATTTTTGAGCCTATGGTATGTTCGGCGCAAACCATGCACCTATCTTGCGTCAAGATTAGCACTATCACCAAACGGACCGAAACTAGCTTCCACTTGGGCCTCGTCACCTACGACTACCATTAGATGCGTCCTAAACGATATTTGAGCCTATGGTATGTTTGGTGCAAACCGTGCACCTATCTTGCACTAACACTAACACCATCTCCAAACGGACCGAACGCACAAGACCCACGTCACCTAGGAGTTCCATCAGGTGCGTCCAAAATTGTATCTGAGCCTATGGTACGTTTGGTGCAAACTGTGCACCTATCTTGCACTAACACTAACACCATATCCAAACAGACCAAACGAGATTCCACATGACCCACGTTACCTAGTAGTTCCATCGGGTGCGTCCAAAACGATTTCCGAGCCTATGGTACGTTCGGCGCAAACCGTGCACTGATCTTGCGTCAAGATTAGCACTATCTCCAAATGGACCGAAATGAGCTTCCAGTTGAGCTTCGTCACCTTGGAGTACCATCGGATGCGTCCTAAATGATATATGAGCCTATGGTACATTTGGCATACACCGTGCACCAATCTTGCACTAACACTAACACCATCTCCAAATGGATCAAATGAGATTCCACATGACCCACGTCACCGAGGAGTTACATCGGGTGCGTCCAAAATGATATCTAAGCCTATGTTATGTTTAGCGCAAACCGTGCACCTATCTTACATCGATACTAACAACATATCCAAACTGACCGAACGAGCTTCCACATGACCCACGTCACCTAGGAGTTCCATCGGGTGCGTCCAAAATGATTTCCGAGCCTATGGTACGCTCGCCGCAAACCGTGCACCGATCTTGCGTCAAGATTAGCACTATCTCCAAACGGACCGAAACAAGCTTCCAGTTGAACTTTATCTCCTAGGAGTACCATCGGGTGCGTCCTAAACAATATCTGAGCCTATGGTACATTTGGCGCAAACCGTGCACCTATCTTGCACTAACACTAACACCATCTCCAAACGGACAGAACGCACATGACCCACGTCACCTAGCAGTTCCATCGGGTGCGTCCAAAATGATATCTGAGCCTGTGGTACGTTTGGTGCAAACCGTGCACCTATCTTGCACTAACACTAACACCATCTCCAAACGGACCAAACGAGATTGCATGTGACCCACGTGACCTAGGAGTTCCATCGGGTGCGTCCAAAATGTTTCCAAGCCTATGGTACGTTCGGCGCAAACCGTGCACCAATCTTGCGTCAAGATTAGCACTATCTCCAAATGGACCGAAATGAGCTTCTAGTTGAGCTTCGTCACCTTGGAGTACCATCAAAAGCGCCCTAAATGATATATGAGCCTATGGTACATTTGGCAGAAAACCGTGCACCTATCTTGCACTAACACTAACACCATCTCCAAACGGATCAAACGAGATTCCACATGACCCACATCACCTAGGAGTTCCATCGGGTGCGTCCAAAATGATGTCTAAGCCTCTGGTACGTTTAGCGCAAACTGTGCACCTATCTTACAACAACACTAACAACATCTCCAAACCGACCGAACGAGATTCCACATGACCCACGTCACCTAGGAGTTCGATCAGGTGCGTCCAAAACAATTTCCGATCCTATGGTACGTTCGGCGCAAACCGTGCACCGATTTTACGTGATGATTAGCACTATCACCAAACGGACCAAAACGAACTTTCAGTTGAGATTCGTCACCTTGGAGTTCCATCGGGTGCGTCCTAAACAATATCTGAGCCTATGGTACGTTTGGCGCAAACCATGCACCTATCTTGCACTAACACTAACACCATCCCCAAATGCACCGAACGAGATTCCACATGACCCACGTCACCTAGGAGTTCCATCGGGTGCGTCCAAAATGATATCTCAGCTTCTGGTACGTTCGGCGCAAACCGTGCACCGATCTTACATCACGATTAGCACTATCACCAAACGGACCAAAATGAGATTTTAGTTGAGATTCGTCACCTTGGAGTTCCATCGGTTGCGTCCTAAACGATATCTGAGCCTATGGTATGTTTCGCGCAAACCGTGCACCTATCTTGCACTAACACTAACACCATCCCCAAACGGACCGAACGAGATTCCTCATGATCCACATCACCTAGGAGTTCAATCGGGTGCGCCCAAAATGATTTTCGAGCCTATGGTACGCTTTGGCATAAACCGTGCACCGATCTTGCGCCGAGATTAGTACTATCTCCAAACGGACCAAAACGAAGCTTTTCGATTGAGATTCGTCACCTTGGAGCTCCCTCGAGTGTGTCCTAAACAATATCTGAGCCTATGGTACGTTTGGTGCAAACCGTTCACCTATATTGCACAAACACTAACACCATCTCCAAATGGACCAAACGTGGTTCCACATGACCACGTCACCTAGGAGTTCCATCGGGTGCGTCCAAAACGATTTTTGAGCCTATGGTATGTTCGTCGCGCCAAACCATGCACCTATCTTGCGCCAAGATTAGCACTATCTTCAAACGGACCGAAACTAGCTTCCACTTGGGCCTCGTCACCAAGGACTACCATGAGATGCGTCCTAAACGATATTTGAGCCTATGGTACGTTTGGTGCAAACCGTGCACCTATCTTGCACTAACACTAACACCATCTCCAAACGGACCGAACGCACATGACCCACGTTACCTAGGAGTTCCATCGGGTGCGTCCAAAATGATATCTGAGCCTATGGTACGTTTGGTGCAAACCGTGCACCTATCTTGCACTAACACTAACACCATCTCCAAACGAACCGAACGAGATTCCACATGACCCACGTTACCTAGGAGTTCCATCGGGTGCGTCCAAAATGATTTCTGAGCCTATGGTATGTTCGGCGCAAACCGTGCACCGATCTTACGTCAAGATTAGCACTATCTCCAAATGGACCGAAATGAACTTCCAGTTGATCTTCGTGACCTTGGAGTACCATCGGGTGCGTCCTAAACGATATATGAGCCTATGGTGCATTTGGCGCAAACCGTGCACCTATCTTGCACTAAAACTAACACTATCTCCAAACGGATCAAACGAGATTCCACATGACCCACATCACCTAGGAGTTCCATCGGGTGCGTCCAAAATGATGTCTAAGCCTCTGGTACGTTTAGCGCAAACTGTGCACCTATCTTACAACAACACTAACAACATCTCCAAACCGACCGAACGAGATTCCACATGACCCACGTCACCTAGGAGTTCGATCAGGTGCGTCCAAAACAATTTCCGAGCCTATGGTACGTTCGGCGCAAACCGTGCACCGATTTTACGTGACAATTAGCACTATCACCAAACGGACCAAAACGAGCTTTCAGTTGAGATTCGTCACCTTGGAGTTCCATCGGGTGCGTCCTAAACAATATCTGAGCCTATGGTACGTTTGGCGCAAACCATGCACCTATCTTGCACTAACACTAACACCATCCCCAAACGCACCAAACGAGATTCCACATGACCCACGTCACCTAGGAGTTCCATCGGGTGCGTCCAAAATGATATCTAAGCTTCTGGTACGTTCGGCGAAAACCGTGCACCGATCTTACGTCACGATTAGCACTATCACCAAACGGACCAAAACGAGATTTCAGTTGAGATTCGTCACCTTGGAGTTCCATCGGTTGCGTCCTAAACGATATCTGAGCCTATGGTATGTTTCGCGCAAACCGTGCACCTATCTTGCACTAACACTAACACCATCCCCAAATGGACCGAACGAGATTCATCATGATCCACATCACCTATGAGTTCAATCGGGTGCGTCCAAAATGATTTTCGAGCCTATGGTACGTTTGGCGCAAACCGTGCACCGATCTTGCGTCGAGATTAGTACTATCTCCAAACGGACCAAAACGAGCTTTCAGTTGAGATTCGTCACCTTGGAGCTCCCTCGAGTGTGTCCTAAACGATATCTGAGCCTATGGTACGTTTGGCGCAAACCGTTCACCTATATTGCACAAACACTAACACCATCTCCAAATGGACCAAACGTGGTTCCACATGACCACGTCACCTAGGAGTTCCATCGGGTGCGTCCAAAACGATTTTTGAGCCTATGGTACGTTCGTCGCAAACCATGCACCTATCTTGCGTCAAGATTAGCACTATCTTCAAACGGACCGAAACTAGCTTCCACTTGGGCCTCGTCACCAAGGACTACCATGAGATGCGTCCTAAACGATATTTGAGCCTATGGTACGTTTGGTGCAAACCGTGCACCTATCTTGCACTAACACTAACACCATCTCCAAACGGACCGAACGCACATGACCCACGTCACCTAGGAGTTCCATCGGGTGCGTCCAAAATGATATCTGAGCCTATGGTACGTTTGGTGCAAACCATGCACCTATCTTGCACTAACACTAACACCATCTCCAAACGAACCTAACGAGATTCCACATGACCCACGTTACCTAGGAGTTCCATCGGGGGTGCGCCCAAAATGATTTTCGAGCCTATGGTACGCGTCGGGCGCAAACCGTGTAACCGATCTTACGTCAAGATTAGCACTATCTCCAAATGGACCGAAATGAGCTTCCAGTTGATCTTCGTCACCTTGGAGTACCATCGGGTGCGTCCTAAACGATATATGAGCCTATGGTACATTTGGCGCAAACCATGCACCTATCTTGCACTAACACTAACACCATCTCCAAACGGATCAAACGAGATTCCACATGACCCATGTCACCTAGGAGTTCCATCAAAAGCGCCCAAAATGATATCTAAGTCTCGCACGCGTTTGGCGCAAAACCATGCACCTATCTTACAACAACACTAACAACATCTCCAAACCGACCGAACGAGATTCCACATGACCCACGTCACCTAGGTGATGAGGACATCAACACCGACGACGCATCCGCGCCGACACCAGTACCTATCGCTGGTCCTCTTACTCGTGCTCGTGCTCGTAAAATTAATCATCAAGTGAGTTGCCTCTTGAGCTCCTGTCCATCTTGTTTAGATCTTGGAAACGCGTGCACTCTTGTTTTGATTAGGAACCAAGGAGAAGACCGAAAGGGAGAAGGATTCGCGTTGGCTGGATTCGGACTGCAGAAAGGCACCAACTTGTGACCATCACCACGGTTGCATACGGAGTCGGATTTGGGCGCTTTAGGACTTGTTGGAAAGCTTATCAAGTCTACTTTCATATGGAACCAGTTCCACATCCATATCTGTTCGGCAGCATCGGCAATTATTCAATTACCGTCGAGAGGTCTTTATGTCCAGTGGTGCTGCGCCACCTTATTTTAGTCCGATGGGCTGTGTATCGTCTTAGGGTCCATTAGGGACGTGTCTTAGGGTTGGAGTACGACCCAAACACCTTGTTGGTCGTCCACCCCATGTTATATACCCTTTGGCCGCCGCCAAGACACTGGGGGTTTTGTTTAGATCAAGTTTAGCCTTTGCTACTTGCTTGTAGGCGCGCGTGCTGATCCAGCCGCCCGTCTCCTTGTCTTCGGAACCCCACTCATAATAAGATTCAGTTTGAGGTTTTCAATTTCATCTTGCAAATTTAGTGCTTGTTTCCTTTTTCTTGCTAGTTCTTCGATTGCTTGCAGGACGGGAGCCCTAGTGGCTGGTTGTCGCGCTCCACAAGATTATGACAGCCTTTGGAGGTAGTGTATCGGTTGCTAAGGCGCAGTCTTGGAAGGCTGTAGTCGGGCCATGAACGTCATCTCCATCCACCAAATCAAGTTATCTCACGCCTCTCATCGAAAGATCGTCCACAAACCCTAGTGGGTTCTTATCACTAGGAGTTCCATCAGGTGCGTCCAAAACAATTTCCGAGCCTATGGTACGTTCGGCGCAAACCATGCACCGATCTTACGTCACGATTAGCACTATCACCAAATGGACCAAAACGAGCTTTAAGTTGAGACTCGTCACCTTGGAGTTCCATCGGGTGCGTCCTAAACAATATCTGAGCCTATGGTACGTTTGGCACAAACCATGCACCTATCTTGCCCTAACACTAACACCATCCCCAAACGGACCGAACGAGATTCCACACGACCCACGCCACCTAGGAGTTCCATCGGGTGCGTCCAAAATGATATCTAAGCTTCTGGTACGTTTAGCGCAAACCATGCACCTATATTACAACAACACTAACAACATCTCCAAACCGACCGAACAAGATTCCACATGACCCATGTCACCTAGGAGTTCCATTAGGTGCGTCCAAAACAATTTCCGAGCCTATGGTACATTCGGCGCAAACCGTGCACCGATCTTACGTCACGATTAGCACTATCACCAAACGGGCCAAAACGAGCTTTTAGTTGAGATTCGTCACCTTGGAGTTCCATTGGTTGCGTCCTAAACAATATCTGAGCCTATGGTATGTTTGGCGCAAACCGTGCACCTATCTTGCTCTAACACTAACACCATCCCCAAATGGACCGAACGAGAATTCACATGATCCACATCACCTAGGAGTTCAATCGGGTGCGTCCAAAATGTTTTTCGAGCATATGGTACGTTTGGCGCAAACCGTGCACCGATCTTGCGTCAAGATTAGTACTATCTCCAAACGGACCAAAATGAGCTTTCAGTTGAGATTCGTCACCTTGGAGTTCCCTTGGGTGCGTCCTAAATGATATCTGAGCCTATGGTACGTTTGACGCAAACCGCCACTCGTCGTATTTCTTCTCCACGGCCGGTCGTCCCGCCGTCGAGCCCGCGTCGCCGTGGCGAAGGCGCTTATGGTGAGTCTCGCTTCTTCTGCCGAGTCTTGCTTGGTTTCACCGCACTGATGTAGTGCTTTGTGACCTATTGGTTTCTCATTTTGACCACCATAGCTACCAGAGCATCGCCGTCGTCGAAGATCGCTCCGCCATGACCGCTGTCAACGTCGACCTGTGTCCACGTAGCTTATCCGGTATCATTCTTTGCTCCAACGTGTTTGTGGTGAGCTACTGGACCTTCCCATGCCCTCTGTTTCTTCGCGGCTTTGTTTCACACGGCGTTGTGTCTCCGTGTTACCATCATAGCCGCCATGGGCGCGTAGTGCTCGGTCCAGCAAGAATTGGTCGCGTTTGTGCCACAAATCGGTCTTATTTGTGATGTCTCGATCATGATAGTGCCTTCGCCATCGCCGTTGATCTCACCGTCGTCGAGATATCGCCGGTCAGCGCCATCATCGCCGTAGTCAAAGCGGGAGGAAGGGGATGACAGGTGGGGTCACCATGTCAGTGACTCAGCGTTCAAATGGATTTTTCTATTTTCATATTTGAATGAATAGTGTCTGTTTTTGTTATTTTTGTGTAGTTTTATTTAGAGCTCCAAAAATTATGAAAATTTTTGTGTGACTTCTATGTGGTGTAAAGTATTTAAGAAAAATATGAATTAATGTTTCTCAGTACTTTTTCAATGTGATAAAAATTGCTCAATTTATTAATAAATGGATTTCCATGAATTTTCTAGGCTTATTTACTTGTCTAAAAATTATGAAATTTGTTTTGCCACTTAGTTATCATGTAATGAACATTTACAAAAAATTTTAGCTCAATTGGAATAAGTTGATTTATTTCATAATTTTGAATTAAATAATTAATTCATAAAAGCAAATAGTAACCTTTAGTGATTTAGGTTTTGTTTGTAATTTTGGATTGAGTGATGACCTTGGGTCATTTGTTGTTAATGATCATTGGCAGTTGATGTATGTGTTACGAAAAAGGATTTAGTTTGTTTGACTTGCAACTGTACCGCGAAGGAAAGTTGTATTCAAATTGTTGATTTTTGTATCCATCATCGAGCATCATATTTCGTATTCCGCATCATGTTAAACATGGCATTGTATTACGTGTAGTGAACGAAGGTGAACACGTGGTAGTTAATCAAGTTGTTGAGGAGGTTAATCCGTCTGTTGAGGTCGGACCGAATTCTTGTGAAGCGTCGCAAGAGCCGGACTTTTCCGTCAACGAAGGCAAGCCCCGGATGCATACAACCCTACCTTGTGTTTTACAAATTAATTTCGCTTTTGCTTTCCATTAC
Source organism: Miscanthus lutarioriparius (assembly GCA_904845875.1). NCBI lineage: Eukaryota > Viridiplantae > Streptophyta > Magnoliopsida > Poales > Poaceae > Miscanthus > Miscanthus lutarioriparius. The sequence continues at coordinate 46,028,667 of CAJGYO010000018.1, read as the reverse complement.
TGCATTAAGTGATTAGGAGTTAGGTAAAAGCCTAATTGGTGCATTACCACCCTTGTTATTCCATATTTACCATATTACCAGTTTTAAATTCGTATATGCCTAGTTTTGCTTAGCTATGCGTAGAACGATGAAAGTCGGGTGACTACCTGCCACCTGCAAGTTTTAAATGGAACATTGGTTAATTATGTTAGCATGTGATATGGGAATGTGGAGTAATAAATCTAGACCGGGCGGACTCGGTGTGTGTGAGCCACAAGACATGGAGGTCTTGTGAGCGGGATCTTTCCGCCTGTGTCGATTAAGGCACGTCCGTTGTTGAATTGCATGAGGTGAGAATTTGTAGTACTAACCACATACTCCGGTAAGCCTGAACTTGGCGATTCTATTACGAGAATGGCTACTCGCGCACTGGGAGTGGAGAGATGGCGGGAATAGCGTGTACCCACGTGGCCATGGGCTGGAATGGTGGAGTACTGTATTCTCAGGTGGCGCGGACCCGTTCTTGTTTTAGAGGATCCAAGGGTAGGTTGGTATATGTAGGTCGGGGACCTGCATATGTCGTGTAGTCTGGAATCCCCAGCTGGGTTTACAATTGGTTCGAATCGTCGTTGCTCCTCGGTTATGGAGACTTAACTCACTGTTCATCATCATAGTAATTAATAACTGGAACTTGAGGATGATTTGAGAAGGTGTTGGTTATGAAGTTTCATGATATCAATGAGGATCATGTCAGCTTTGTATATGATCTTTATGAAGTTTTAAATGTTGATATATAGATTTTTGTTAAAATGCTTTTACGCAAAAGAACCTTGATTATTGCTAAAACCATACCTTGAATCCCATGAGCCTGCATTCCTGCGTTCTTTTAATTCTTATTTTGGTTAAGTCTTGTTGAGTACTTTTGTACTTAGGGTTCGTTGACCTTGTTGCAGGTGAGTCTCATGAGCAGATCTGTTGTAGATCATGCTGCATGACAGTTGTATCTTGTGATGACGTTGAGAAGTAATTGTGTGGCCCTTGGGCAGGGTAGCCTCATTGTGTGTTTTGTATTATATTATAATGCCGCTCCACTACTTTGGTTTGTATTAATATCGAACTTAGTTGTACGGTTTGAAACAAATGGTTTGTAAACTATGTTATTATAAGTCTTCCGCTACTTTTACTCTGATGTATCTATTTGAATAAACTGTTGTAATACTGCAATGACTCTGTAATGTGATCCTGCTCGGAAATCGTGGATGATTCGGGGTTCCCCGAGGACACCCGACAGTCTTCTTAAATTACCAGGAACATGTGCATTGATGTCAAAGGTCGTTGGATAGTGACAGGTGCATGTGGGCCCTATAATTTAGGAGGTTCTGCCACAGAATGGTATCAGAGCGATCGTTACAAAGTTTTTGTGGTATTGGTTTACAAAAACTTCAAAATGATTTGGGATGACTAAATTTAACTTGATTAATTTGGTCCAAATTGCTTCTGACTTATCTTATTTCTTTCTCACCATTCCGTATATGATTAAAAAGGTTTTGTGTGGTGGAGTAGTAATATTACTATGCCCTATATATAAAAATAAATGTTGTTTATGTGCATTATAAACTTTGATGTTTTTGTTCGTAAGAACGATTCATGCATCATGAATAATTCACCCGTTATTTCCTTCACCTCTTAGTCTGGAGTTGAGTAGTGAGTCTGGTTTGAGTAATGTAATCCATCTTAGCTACTTATTGGATTTTGATCAAATGGTCTTATTTGGATTAAATTGGCTTCCTACAGTATGGCTCGTACCAAGATGACGCCCCGTAAGTCCACTCGACCCAAAGGAGTTCCTCGTCACCAACTTGCCCCTAGAAACGATGGTGCTAGGAGTAGCAGTTCTAGGCCTGATCCCCAGGTGGAGATACAGAGGATTTCTATAGAGTTAGCACAAGCTACTAGAGATAGGGCTTTGGATGCTATCTGGTAGGAGAATTACAGGATCAATTGAGGCGCCTCACCACGCATTTTGTGAACTACGAAAGCATGTTAGTTAAATGACGGTGGAGGGATGAAATGAAGCCTGGCATAGGGAGAATGTAGCAAGAGCTAGAACTCATGAGCTAGAATTCTATGTAGAAGATTTAGAAGAACATAATACCTATCTACATGAGGAAGTTCATAGGCTTAGCAATCTACTAAACCCGAATCATGAGCCTCAAGCTGATGCCATGGACCCCGGTGTCATCCTTGCCGATGATAGCTTAATCGGAAGAGGAAGAAGAAGAAGATCCTCAAGAATTAGTAATGATCAATGAAAGTGATGATGAAGGCGGTAATAATTCGGAATGGATACCGAGCACGAAGTTTGAAGTAATCACGGAAAAGAGTAGAGTTGTGTTATAGTTAATCTTGGTTAAGCTTATGTATCTTGTTTTGGTACATATAGGGTCCTGGTGTTTATAGTAATAAACCCTATGTTAAGTGTCCGGAGTAAGTTGTTGTGCAATTCAATAAAGGCTTGTGAATAAAGTTTGGTTTGTTATGAGCGAGATGCGCCATACGCTGGGATCGCATATTCACGGTACTTCACAAGATGATGATGATATCCCCAACCCGCCACCGATGCCGACCACTCAATCTGGCCGATGCTATCACCGCATTAGTCAATGTGACTGTGGAAAATTTCGTTTGCTTCATGAGATGGCTCAAAGTAATCGAATCGGATGCATGGAAACCGTGGGCGTAATCATAATGGCATGAGGCTACCTATGTGGATTTCACGGATACAAAACCCCGGTGTTCACCAAGGCGGATGAACCACTAGAGGTCGATGACCGGCTTAGGACCATGGAGCGAAATTGATCTTATTCATCGCACGAGTTTCGAAACCGGTGTTTTGCGCCCAAAGAACTTAGAGGTGCTGTTGGTGCTTGGTATGCAAATCTGATGGCCATGCAACCCGCAGCATTCCGTTAACTTGGATAGAATTTCGCACTGCTTTCAGAGCCCATTATATCCCGGAAGGAGTGATGGCTATGAAGCTGGATGAATTCCTTGCTTTGAGGTAAGGGGATCAAACGGTTATGCAGTATGTGGGAAGATTCAATCATCTGTCGCAGTATGCATTTGAACATGTCAATACGGATGCCAAGAAAAGAAATGGTTCATGAGAGGTCCGAATACCAAAGCTGCGCAGACAATGATGACAGCCTGTACCAATATCACTTATCATGAGGCAGTAAATATTGCAATTGCTTCAGAGGCAAAGTATCGGCAGCATAAGGAGCTCAAGAAGAAAAAGAATGTGCCGTCTAGACCTTTTGGTGGAAACCAAAAGAGGCAGAGAGTGATTTATCATCCAATAAACCATAATCGTCCTCCTTATCGTCCGCCGCAGTTCCAAGCTAGGCAACAGTCAAATGTCCGTCCTGCGATAACCTATCCGAACTCACAGTCAACCAATGCTCCTGGTGGTAATGCTCCAACGTCACAGGGTCACAACTATCCGTGTTACAATTGTGGAAGGACTGGTCATTTCTCCGTGGAATGTCCATATCCTAGGCAAAAGTTAATCGAAATTATCGAAGACCCCGCCAATCAACAACAGGGTCAAGCACCAAACAAGAACCACAACCAGAATGCTCAGAAGGGCAAAGATGAGAGGAAGACCGGACGGGTGTTCTATATTCAAGCTGGAGAAATTTCGGAAGGGGAGCCAGTGATGATGGGTATGTTTCCTGTTGCCAATCACCCTGCAGTTATACTTTTTGATTCTGGCGCATCGCATTCATTCATCAATAGAACATTTGTCGTGAAGCATGAAATTTCAATTGGGCAACAAAGGAAAGTTTCTTTGTGCAGTCGCCCGGGGGACGTCTGTGTACTAAGGAAATGGTGTACCAGGTACCCATAAACCTAGGTGGGCATATTTTTCCCACTACCATGATTATCCTTAAGGATCAGGATATATATGTAATCTTGGGAATGAATTGGATGTATCAGCATAAGGCTGTTATAGATGCTTTGAATAGGACTTTAAGAGTAAGTTTGCCTGATAGTAATTCTCAACTTCTCATCCAACTTCCAACCTTAAGAAGATCAATGGGCCGAGTTTGTGCAACTGCCGTCAAAGAGATTAGAGATATCCCGGTAGTACATGAATTTCCTGATGTGTTTCCTGAGGATTTACCCGGTCTACCACCTGATAGGGATGTACAGTTTAACATAGAGTTACAACCTGGAACAGCTCCGATTTCTCGGAGAGCTTATAGAATGCCACCTAAGGAATTGGCCAAGTTGAAGGCTCAGTTACAAGAACTAATTGAGAAGGGGTTTATCCAACCTAGTTCCTCACCTTGGGGATGTCCGGCAATTTTTGTGAAAAAGAAAGATGAGACCGTGAGGTTATGTGTTGACTATCGTCCGTTGAATGAAGTGACCATCAAGAATAAGTATCCATTACCTCGGATAGATTTGCTTTTTGATCAGTTGGCTGGAGCCAAAGTTTTCTCCAAGGTAGATTTGAGATCAGGGTATCATCAAATTAAGATAAAGCCTGAAGATATTCCCAAAACGACATTTACCACAAGATACGGATTATATGAATACTTGGTGATGTCTTTTGGTTTGACCAATGCTCCAGCTCATTTCATGTATTTGATGAATTCAGTATTCATGCCTAAGCTAGACAAGTTTGTAGTAGTATTTATAGATGATATACTAGTATATTCCAAGAATAAGACAACATGCAGAACACCTCAGAATTGTTCTGACTCGTTTGAGAGAACATCAATTGTATGCGAAGTTCAGAAAGTGTGATTTTTGGCTTAAGGAAGTGCAATTTCTTGGACATGTCTTGTCAGCCAAAGGAGTTGCAGTTGATCCCGGCAAAGTGAGGGATGTGCTTGATTGGAAACCGCCAACCACAGTTCATCAAGTTCGGAGTTTTCTTGGATTGGCGGGATATTACCGTCGGTTTATTCCAGAATTCTCTAAAGTATCAAAACCTATAACTGAATTGTTGAAAAACCAAGTCAAGTTTGTCTGGTCATCAGATTGTGAAGAGGCTTTCCAGACTTTAAAAAGGCTGTTGACTACTGCACCAGTGTTAGCTCAACCTGATATCGAGAAGCCGTTTGATGTTTATTGTGATGCTTCAGGTATTGGTATTGGATGTGTGTTGATGCAAGAAGGCCGAGTCATTGCCTATGCGTCCAGGCAACTTAAGCAACATGAAGAACACTATCCTACTCATTATTTGGAGTTAGCAGCTGTGGTTCATGCTCTAAAGATTTGGTGGCATTACCTGCTTGGTAATACGTGCCATATGTATACCGACCACAAGAGCTTAAAATATATCTTTACTCAGTCAGAGTTGAACATGCGACAAAGAAGATGGTTAGAACTAATTAAGGATTACGATTTGGAAGTACATTATCACCCTGGTAAAGCCAATGTAGTTGCAGATGCTCTCATTTAAAAAGCTATTGTAATTGCTCGACAAGAAGAACAATGGGTTTGACTTTATGTCAAGAAATGGAGAAGCTAAATGTAGAAGTAATTCAACAAGGTAGTTTGACCAACATAATTGTTGAAGCCACTATTCGAGATCAAGTTATTCTTTGCTCGGAAGGAAAACAAGGGTATAGCCCATATCAAGGAAAGAGTCCGAATGGAAAGGCGGAATGTTTCAAAGATAGATAATGAAGGTGTGCTATGGTTCAAGGATCGTTTGGTAGTACCAAAAGTTCCCTGAGTTGCGACGATCAATTCTTGAAGAAGCACATGGTACTAGGTTATCTATCCATCCGAGAAGCAACAAGATGTACCATGACTTAAAACAAAGGTTTTGGTGGACAAAATGAAGATAGAAATTGCGAGATATATAGCAAAGTGTGATACTTGTCAAAAGGTGAAAGCTATACATTTGAGGTCCATTGAGAACTACAACCCTTACCTATTCCAAAGCTTGGAAGTGGGAGGACATAAGTATGGACTTTATTGTTGGTCTACCCAAGACAAAGAAAGGGATTTGACTCAATATGGGTTATTGTAGATCGACTCACTAAGTCAAAGCACACTTTCTTCCTGTCAAGACTATATATCCCACTGTCCAATACGCCAAGATATATTTAGCAAGAATTATGAGTCTCCATGGAATACCAAAGACCATAGTGTCCGATTAGGGTACATAGTTTGTCTCTAGTTTTTGGAAACAATTGCATTCTTCCTTGGATACCAAGCTCCTGTATAGTATAGCTTATCATCCGCAGACTGATGGACAGACTGAAAGAGTCAATCAAGTGCTTGAAGATATGTTAAGGTGTTGTGTCCTTAATTATTCCAACAAGTGGGATGAATGCTTACCTTTGGTTGAGTTCTCATATAATAATAGTTATCAGGAAAGCATTAGAATGGCTCCATTTGAAGCACTCTATGGCCGTAGGTGCAGAACATCGCTGAGTTGGTCGGAGCCCAGAGAAAGAAGATTCTTTGGAGTTGACCTTGTGAAAGAAACGGAAGACAAGGTTAGGCAAATATAGAGTAATTTGAAAATAGCTCAGTCCCGTCAAAAGAGTTATGCGGATAGACGACGGAGACCATTGGTGTTTAACAAAGGAGATTTTGTATATCTGAAAGTATCACCAATGAAGGGAGTTAACCGTTTTGGTGTTAAAGGCAAGTTGGCACCTCGATATATTGGACCATTTCAAATTTTGGAGAGATATGGAAAAGTGGCCTATCGCTTGAAATTACCAGAACATTTATCAGCTGTACATGATGTGTTCCATGTGTCTCAGTTGAAGAAGTGTCTCCGAGTGCCTGAGCGGAATGTTGAAGTTGAAGGAGTGGAACTTGAACCAGATCTGACTTATTCAGAATATCCTATCCGAGTGTTGGATCAGAAAGATCGTGTTACTCGGAGGAGAACAATAAAGTTCTACAAGATACAATGGAATCAACATTCAGAAGAGGAAGCTAGCTAGGAATCAGAAGATTACTTGTTAGAAAAGTTTCCAGAGTTTCTAGCGTCAATATAGAATAGAATAATGTTAGTGAGCTCGGTTACTTCAAATTGTGTTTTGTAAAAGAACCTCAGTTGTTTTATGGAAAAGTTCTGGATATTTTTGGATTGACACATTGTAACACCTCGGGTGTTAGCTTTGCATAACTTGACTTGCATAACATGAGCATGAGCATCAAGCATTCATAAATCATCATTTACAATTGAAACATCTGATCGAAACATATGAAACATTGCTTGTTATTCCATGTTTCTTGGAATATATGCATATGATCATGTGTAAATAAATGCTAGTGTGTAATGTTGGTCACTATAACACCTTAGCTACACTTAGATTAACAAAAGGAACCTTGTTCATGAAGGCCACATTTCATGATCAAGCACTTAAGCGATATTGCATGTGTTGACCTGAATAGCTATATGAGTGACTACTACATTAAATGCTTAAATGACCTTGCAAATTGTTTAAACATGCTTAGGATATCATTAGGAACAACTTTGGTATTTAGTGCTAAGGCTAGTTTGGTCATTTAGCCATGGTTTGAGTATGTATCATGTTTTCAAAGTGACATGTTTGACTAAAGTTGAACTAGGTGTTAGAGACCTTGCATGGAGGAGTTCACTAAAGCAAAGTTGTAGTGGTTGACATAAGGAACAACTTTTATTTTTATGTCATGGACTAATTTAGCTTCTAACATGTTTGAATTGGACTCACAAAATCAGCTTTCCTTTGTTTTCAACTCTTCAAAAAAATTTCTAAGTGTTTGCTCACTAATGACTGACAAACGGACTTTGGAAGCGAAATAACTTTCGAGTTTGGTCGAGTGTTGGAGCATGATCCTTTAATAACATTTGTAGCTGGTACTTAGGACTACGAAAGTCATTTAGATCATTTACGAGTTGGGCCACGGATTAGCAGTTAAATCAACGAGAAAACTCGTCGTCGAGCTCAAACCATTGCGTTTCGCTTAGCGAATCAATCATGACGTCAATGGCCGACCGGCCAGACATCGCTACGCCGCGTGTCCCGGCGACGGCCGGCGCTTGACGCCAGCTTCTGATCACAGAGAGCCCACGCCCGCGCTGGCGCGCCTTCATCACCGCCAAGACACCGCGAGAAGTCGCCCGGCGCCCATTTCCTTTCGGCGTCCCTTCTTCCTCATTGCGGCAGCCTAGCGGGCGCCCAGCAGCTCCGCTGTCGCCATAGCGCGCAGCGGCCGCGCCTAGCCACTCCAAAGACCACCACCAAGCTTCACCGTCTTCTCGGCGACCCACCGCTCCCTTCCGTGCTCATCGACCAAGCTTGGTAAGCCATTGCAGCGTTTAAGCTCGCCGGAGCTCTCGCCAAGAAGCCCGGCCACCGGGCGGAGCGCGCCGATCCACCTCTCCATGCGTTAGCTAGTGCTGAAAAGTGCGTCTTAGGTAGCTTATGCTCGTCCAAGCCTTAGATCGGGCCACCGGGGTCGCCACCGGCGTTTTTGCCGTGGTCGACTCCGCCGTTCGCCATGGCGCCGTGCCGATAGCTCTAGGGTCGGCAATAGGTCCGATCCTCATGGTTCAAGATGGGTTCGCGCGAAAGTCGTATAGGTCATACCGTGATGACCTCACGCCGTGGCTTCGCCGTCGACGAGCCGCAGCTCACAGAAGGTGCCTAGCGGCGCCATTGCTACTTGCTCCGTGTCATCGTCAGACGCGTGGGGTCCCCCGACCAGCGGGTCCCCACTGTCAACGATAATGAAGATAGTGAAGGCTAACCCATTTTGAATCCAGCTTTTTGATTTGTTTTGTGAAATTTGTATCTTCAGTTTGGTAGCTCCAAAATTGTGAAATAAATATGATTGTGTTGCTTAGGAAGTGTAGTATTTAGTAAAAATATGTTCTTGGCTTCCACAGTAGAAATTTCTGGAGATTTAAATAGGGATTTCAAAGGTGCTTTTGAATGCATTCAAATTTGTTTATTTTATATCAAGAGTTCCTGTGCTCCAAAAATTATGAAATTTTTGTGGTAGGCTATTCTTGTTATATATGAGCTGGGATAAAAATTCAAAGACCAGTGCATGTGTAGATCTATAGTTATAGATTTTTCTTTTATAAATAGTTAATCCTTGCATGAATTTTTATAAATTAATTATGAGTCCAAAATTCATGAAATTTGTTGGAGGTAATACTAGTACCATATGGATGTTAGGAAAAATAAGAAATCTGTTGCTTGACACTTTTCAATAGGATTTTCCATTTATGCTATTTCAAGCCTTGCTTCCCTATCATTTTTGTATAGGATGTTCCACTTAGTAAAATGACATGAAATTTTTATAGTAGTCCTTTGATAGCAGTAGTAAGGCTCTGTAAATTTTTGAGAATTTATTAAGCACATCTGATATATATTTATTATTTAACCTAGATATTTAAATAAAATAATAAAGGCAATCTAATAAATAGTTTGGGCTTCACCATTATATTATCTTAACTATATTTGGTATGCTTAAACTGTTGGTAGGTTCTAGGTTGTCAAATTGAGAATGATTACATAAAGTAGAAGTATTCTTACTTTATATTGCATGTTAAATCATTTCCGGACTGATTCTAGAGTGTGAGGATTTGCATGTTGAAATTGATGTGTACTGTAAAAATGGTTAATAACAAAGTTGTAGAGAATTGGATAAGCTTTCCAGAAAGTCCTAGATCACTGTTTTTGGATTTGTAGAACTCCGGTTATGAGTGAAACAAGTAGCTACAGTTTGTGGCATAATCGATGCATTGTAGAAGTAGTTAAGTAATAATCGAGAAGAGATATGCACCTACTCAAACAACGTGATGCACTTGTTAACATGTATGCATTCGTAATACTTATACCATACTCATGCATCTAGGATCGGAGGAAGAGATCACGTTGCTGGAATTCGAAGAAGCAGAGGAAGGGAACCCGCAGGAGGATCCGCAAGCCGCAGCTCCCGAAGGCGTGGAGCAGAACCCTGAAGAGCTTCCGGAGTGTCCTGACCATCGCCCTACTTCCTTTCTGCGAGGCAAGCCCCGGAGCATTATAAGTCTCCCAGTAATTTACAAATGTTTACTTAAGTATTTATGATTGCTGCATTAGGTTATAAGAGTTGAATGAAACCACTTGATGCATGTACATTCCTTGTCCAGATATTACCCTTTAACCGGTATAGGTCCAGGATCGAACATATGCTTAGCCATGCTCAGACCGGTAGAAGTCGGGTGATTTCCTGTCACCTGCGAGATATAGGTGGATACCGGAGCACGGTGGGTTATAATTGCTATCGTGGAAAAGAACCATGGTTAATGTAAATGGAGACCGGGCGGGATGTCGATAGAGAAGCAACAAGACATGGAGGTCTTGGGTGTGGATCTATCCCCGTCTGTGTCGATTAAGGACCGTACCGTTGTTGGTGCTTCTGACAAGATTGAACGCATGCCTCTCACTTAGCTGGCCGGATAACTCGTTCCGACCGCGAAGCCGAGTAATTCAACTCAGGCCGGGAATCGTTATGTTGTGCGCTCCTTCCGGGGAACGATCAGACTGAGCCCAAGGGCAGGCTTGGCCTGAGCATCCTGGCATCTGGTGTTCTAGATTGTGCGGCGCAGTACGGACCCGCGAAATGTGTACCGGACTTGTACCAAAGGTGACCTAAGGCTATCGTGGCTGGTAGACCTGGGTTTGTGTTAGGAATAAATTCCCAGCTGGTTGAAATCGATTCGAATCGCCGTCTCTCCCGGATAGTGAGAAACTTGGCTAGTCCCAACATCGTAGTAACTGTGTTATGGAACATGATGGTTCGTACGAAAATGGAATTACAATACTTGCTATGGTTACTATTGTATGCTTCTAAAGGATATACCACATGTTTGGCATAGGATACTTGCTAACCTAGAAATGAATAGTTATAATTAACTTGGTAAAGAATTAGTAACTATACCATGATTTAATTGCTTTTACGCAAAATGTTGTCAAGTTACATCCACTTATACTGCCTTGCATAATCCTTGGAGTCACTTTTATTTTTACGGTTCATGACGGGTAAGTCTAGTGAGTACCTTCTCGTACTCGTGGTTTATTTTCCCAATGTTGCGAGATAATCGTGTATCATGGTTATTGCAAGAGTTGCTTCTATCCCATTGTGGATGAGGAGTAAGCCTTGGGCAGAGCTTCTTTAGTAATTCCTATCCTTGCTTTTGTGGACCGTGATCTATCTTGGCAATAGATCGGCTATGTTGGAAACTTTATTTTCGAACTTATTTGCTTCCGCTTTATTTATCAAACTCGGTTTGTAATAACTTTTATTCAGTACTACGATGATGAAAAGTATCTGTGAACTTTATGTAAAATGTGGCATGTATGTTGAATCTCTGTACGATCTTGGTTGTTGTAAATCGTTTATCGAGACCCGTCGTGGTACTCGACGGACTACCGGGTTTATATGGGTTCAAAGTATGACGGTCGACCGCTTATGGATTGCCATTGTACTTGTATTCTTATAAATTGGTCGATTCTATGACGGTGGCATCGAGCAAGATTCAACGTTAATTGTCACAAGTGTATTTAAAACAAAAGTTTTTGTTTTTCGAAAACCCTTCTCTAGCAACTAATAGTTATATAGTAGGTATTTGAAATCTAAAGTGTGCCAATGATCACTTTCCTTATGCCCAAATTAAGGACTTTTAGGTGGCTACTTAAGTACTAACATGGGGTTTTTTACGTCGTCCATACGCGCGTGCTATTTGTATGGATGCCATTCACTTGAATGGTAATGTATGGATCAAATGCCTCACGCCAAGGTAAGATGAGTGTAGGACCGCAAGATGTGAGCATGCGGTCGGGAAGAGTAGCTTTGGTGCGGCTATGTATGCATGCTTGCATGTGTATATGGTACGTATTTAATTGTGGGTTTAAATTATTGTCGGGTAGATTGATACGGAAGTATATGTATGGGTATACATATATGGAAGTATTTACAATTACATTATGCATATTCATTATGGGTTTAAGGGCTGAAATGAAATTTTTTGCGGGTACACTAACAACGTAAAGCGTGTAGCTCGACTAGTTACGCTATTTATGAGAGAACGTATGTATGCCACCGTGTTCACCGCTAGAAACAAATTTTTCCTAAGTTTGTGAGGACGTACGGAACGAGCATGCATCATGATAATTACCATTCACATAAGTACATTGTTCCTCCCCTTATAGAATTCTTACTCGGTTATGTAACTCTTATCCATCATGGCATTGTCTCACCAAGGGGTACATGTTAATGGTGCAGATGGCACGCACAAAGGAGACCGCTTCGCAAGTCCACCGGAGGCGCGAGCTCCCCGCCGTCGCCTTGCTCCACGCACCCGTCAACGACACACACGTTCCTTGGAGAGTTTGGGATGCCTACACTCTTGTGGAGAGTGCTCGATTATGTAGGCTATCCCGATGGAATGGAACCCCGCTACGGGCGAATGAGCAGTTGGGGAAGGTCTCTTAATTCTTTGTGGAGGGCGTTGTTCGTCCCCGAGGTGACGATTACGAGTGGACAGCTGGTGTTATGAGTCAACTGGTAGGGACTACTTTGAAGAAGCATTTGGCGAGGGCAGCCTTTGGGATCCGAGGAACATTATGGATCGTTTTCTCGGGGAGTTGGCGGCCGCTTTGGTTGGAGTCTTTCGAGAGGTAACCCTCCACCGACTCATGGCGGCAGCAGACAAGAGGAAAATCTTTGGAGATTGGTGCGGCGGAGAGGCGTAAACAGTGATAACCCTTCCATGAGCGCCATGTTTCAATAATGATGAGAGTGTTGGATGGAGTTGAAGGTAGCCTCAGACGTGTGTCTGGTGCTCTTGGTCATGCCCGCGAGGACCGACGTCAACTTCAGAGGGAGCACGACGCCGAGATTGAAAGGCTCACTGAAGAGATGACTCGGTTAACTCATCAGCGAAATGCAGCTTGGACAAGGGAAAATGTCCTAAGAGCTCGACAGTTTGAGCTAGGACAGCAGCTGGCCAATGCGGAAGAATACAATGATAATCTGCATGAAGAGGTTCATCTTCTGAACAATCAGCTCCACCCTTATGTCCCACCTGGAGCCGCAGAAATGGATCTAGAAGGGTACGAGGAAGAAGAAGAAGTGGAGCCTGAAGAAGAAGTAGAACCTGAGGAAGGAGATGATCTTGCGTCTGACCTCGATAGTGATCATGATGAGGATTAGATCGCTTAGCATTTAGTGGAAGGACTAATGTATCACCTTTATTTATGTAATGGACCTGTAGCTCGAATTTGGCCTTGGTAAACAGGCTATCATGTAATGTTGATTAAGTGCACCTTTGGCTGAGCATCAATGAAATTCCGTTCCTTGTTGGTGATCACGATTTAGCTTTGCATGCGTTATGAGCGCGATAAGTGGTCAAATTGGGGATGCCATGTTGCGAGAATGAATTGTTATGCCTCTGTTTTTATTGTGAATTTGGGAATTTCTCCAGTAATTTCAGTTCGGCATGATTATGATTCATCTGCAATCTCTTGACATCGACCAATAATCGCTTATTGTTACAACTTCGCAGATGACGCGCACCCGTGCTGGAGCTGGTAGCAGTCACGATGGCAATGGTGATGACTTACCACCACCACCGCCGCCGCCCGCTTGTGGGAGTTCTTTGCTCGATTCTTGGGAAGCCAAAGGACAATGGAAGAAGCTTTGCGCCTCATCGCGCAAAAACACCGCTTCGTGGCCACCCACAAACAACCAGGGCCGAGCCAAATCAAGCACTGAAGACATTCAAGGAGTTTACGGACACGAAGCCTCCAATCTTCAAGGTGGCCGAGGAACCACCGCAGCCGATGAGTGGCTGAATACCATTGAGCGAAATTTCGTTTGCTAAGGGTCAAAGAGCACTGAAAGCCGAATATGCTTCTCATCAATTGCAAGGACCAGCGAGGGATCTGGTGGACACACTTCCTGTCGTCTCTGCCTGCTAATGCGCGAGTGACCTGGGAACAATTCAAGCTGGCTTTTAGGGGACATCATATTCCCCCGGGCCTGATGCGCATGAAAGCAGCCGAATTTATGAGGCTCACTCGTGGGAACAAAGTCACTCCACGTAATATATGCACGCATTCAACAACTTGTCAAGATATGCTCCGGTTTTGTGGATAATCAAGAGAAAAAGATAGAGAGTTTCAAGCAAGGATTGGGTACCAAACTGATGAAGACTATGGCAAATTCTCGATGTACCACGTACAACGAGTTTATTAGTGATGCCTTGACCCAAGAAAACCACAACAACATGCATGCAGTTGCTAAGGGTCGCAAAAGGACATATGAGGCCGGTGCCTCTGGATCTTTCCCATCAAAAGCTCCTATCACAGCTAGGCCACAATTCCGTCCACCTGCACCCAAGTTCAGGCCTCCACCACCGAAGGCTCAGAATAACAGGCCACAGAAACCGTTCCGTAAGGCGTTCACTATTGCCTTACCAAAAGGAAATGGCAATCGTGACAGCCCACGGATTGAAGTAATCAACCATGTTTCAACTGCAACCAACTGGGTCATTGGTCCAAGGAGTGCCCCCACCCCAAGAGGAATGGCAACCCAAATCAGAACAATCAGAGGCAGGTGAATGCTAGGGCACGTCAGGGACAAGTACATTATACCACTGTGGAGGAAGTGCCCGCCGGAGAAGTTGTCACGGCTGGTATGTTTCTCGTCAACAAGCATCCCGCTGTTGTTTTATTTGATTCGGGAGCTTCTCATTCATTTATGAGTCAAGCATTTGCATCTAGACATGATCAAGAAATAATTGAAGTAAGTAAAGGGGTTTTAACATAAGTTGTTGAGGGGGCTCATTTATTACCAAAAAGATAGTCAAAAATGTACTCATCTTGATACAAGGGAGGAGTACACAATAGATTTGATAATATTGCGGGGTTGTCGATAAGTGTAATCTTAGGCATGAATTGGATGAAGTATCATGGTGCTCTTATTGACACTAGCACCCGCACTATTATGTTGAGAGAACCCACGGGAGGGAATACTTTTCTAGTCCCACTCTCCCGCGATTTCAAACCCCAACATTTAGTACATGCTATCCAAGCCACCACTATATGTGATATCCCGATGGTTTGTGAGTTTTTGGATGTATTTCGGAGGAATTACCAGGTCTACCACCGGATAGGGACGTGGAATTTAAGATTGAATTAGTGCGCATCGCACCCATATCCGAAAAGGCCCTATAGAATGCCACCCAATGAGTTAGCGAACTTAAGGTCCGATTGCAAGATCTATTGGACAAGGGTCTTATCCAACCTAGCTCATCTCCATGGGGATGTCCAGCCTTGTTTGTGAAAAAGAAGGATAAGTCTCACGAGAATGTGTGTAGATTACAAAGCCACTCAATGCGGTGACCATCAAAAATAAATATCCGTTACCCGCGATCGACATCTTGTTCGATCAGCTAGCGAAGGCAAAGGTATTCTCCAAAATTGACTTGAGATCAGGTTACCATCGGATAAAGATCGACCGGAGGATATACCCCAAAGCGCTTTCTCTACTAGGTACGGCTTATACGAGTATTTGGTTATGTCTTTTGGACTAACGAATGCTCCAGCCTATTTCATGTACCTGATGAACTCGGTATTCATGCCCGAACTTGACAAGTTCGTGGTCGTGTTTATCGATGACATATTGATTTATTCAGAAAGTGAGTCAGATCACGAAGAGCATTTGAGGATTGTCCTATCGGTGAGGGAGCATAAGCTATATGCCAAGTTTAGCAAATGTGAATTTTGGATGAGCAAAGTACCATTTTTAGGTCACATTTTATCAAGAGATGGAATCTCAAGAGACCCATCAAAAGTACAAGAGGTCATGGATTGGAAAGCCCCAACTCCGGTGCATGAAGTTCAGAGTTTTCTAGGGTTAGCAGGATACTATCGTCGGTTTATTCTAGACTTCTCAAAGATAGCTAAGCCTATGACCAGACTACTCCAGAAAGATGAGAAGTACAAGTGGACACAGAATGTGAAACGACTTTTCACACCCTCGAACTTTGTTGACTACAAAGTGCCGGTGCTAGCACAACCGAGACATTGAGAAGCCTTTTGATGTATTTTGTGATGCATCGGGAATAGGTTTGGGATGTGTACTTATGCAAGAAGGAGAGTAATTGCATATGCCTCTAAACAATCGAGAAAACATGAAGTCAACTACCCCCACATGATTTGGAACTTGCAAACCGTTGTCCATGCATTGAAGATATGGAGACATTACTTGTTGGGCAATGTATGTCATATCTATATCGACCATAAAAGCCTCAAGTATATCTTTACCCAGCCAGAACTGAACATGAGACAACGTAGATGGTTGGAATTGATTAAGGACTATAATTTGGAAGTGCATTACCATCCGGGTAAGGCTAATGTAGTAGCCGATGCACTTAGTCGAAAGTCACATTGCAACACTATGGAAGTGCTACTGGAAAATGGATTCAACTTGCTACATCCTGCTGTACTACACAATATCACAATCAGTTGTTCGCTTGAGGGCAGAATCATAGAGCTACAGCAGACTGATGTAGGAATAAGTCACATCAAGAGAAAAATGCAAGAGCAAGAGACCAAACATTTTAGGTTGGACGAAAGAGGTGTATTATGGTTTGAGGACCGACTAGTGGTGCCAAAAGACCGTGAGCTAAGGAATCAAATTTTAGAAGAAGCTCACTCGTCCAAATTGTCTATCCACCCGGGTAGTAGTAAAATGTATCAAGATTTGAAAACCCGTTTTTGGTGGACTAAGATGAAGAAAGAGATCGCAGCCTATGTTGCTAGGTGTGATAACTGTAGTAGAGTGAAAGCCGTCCATATGAAAACCATTTGGATTACTTCACCCTTTGCCTATTCCAGGATGGAAATGGGAGGAGATCAAGTATGGACTTTATTACAGGCCTTCCAACAACACCACAAGGTCACGATTCAATCTGGGTCATTGTTGATCGTCTCACCAAGTCAAGACACTTCATACCCATGAACACGCGGTATATAGTTGGAAATACGCTGAATTATATGTTGCCCAGATCGTGAGATTGCATGGAGTACCAGGACCATAATCTCGAGATAGAGGACCACAGTTCATAGCTCGTTTTTGGGAGCACTTACACCAAGCTTTGGGAACCAAGCTAATCGGAAGTTCACTTATCATCCGCAAACTTCGTGATGAGACGGAGAGAGTGAACCAAATCCTAGAAGATTTACTTAGGGCTTGTGTTATATCTTCAAAAGGTTCATGGGAGAAATGGTTACCTTTAGCTGAATTCTCCTATAACAACGAGTTATCAAGCGAGTATCAAAATGGCTCCATTTGAAGCCTTGTATGCGGAAAATGCAGAACTCCATTGAATTGATTGAGCCGGTGAAAGGAGATATTTTGGTATTGATTTTGTCAATGAAGAAGAAGAACAAGTACGTATCATCCAACAACACATGAAGGCAGCTCAATCAAGACAGGAAGAGTTATGCCGAGAAGAAGAAGACCACTAACTTTTGAAGTAGGTGACTATGTATACTTGAGAGTATCACCCATGAAAGGTGTGAAGAGATTTGGGATGAAAAAAAGCTTTCACCAAGATATGTAGGGCCATACAAAATTTTGGAACGAAAAGGAAATGTTGCATATAAGCTACAACTACCACCAGAGATGAGTGCAATCTTTGATGTGTTCCATGTTTATGACTAAAGAAATGTCTTGATCTGGGAAGAAGCTATTGCACCCACCAACGTGCCACTTCAATCGGATTTGACCTATGAAGAAAAGCCAATTCGAGTATTAGAAGAGATGGAGAGAGTAACAAGGAGTAAGATTATTAAGTTTTATAAGGTGGTGTGGAACAATCGCGATGAACAAGATGCTACGTGGGAAAGAGAAGATTATCGCAAGAAGTTTATCCCGCCTTTTTCCAAGAATGGTAGGTCTTGCAAATCTCGGGGACGAGATTTTTATAAGGGGAGGGGCTGTAACACCTCGGGTGTTAGCTTTGCATAACTTGACTTGCATAACATGAGCATGAGCATCAAGCATTCATAAATCATCATTTACAATTGAAACATCGATCGAAACATATGAAACATTGCTTGTTATTCCGTGTTTCTTGGAATATATGCATATGATCATGTGTAAATAAATGCTAGTGTGTAATGTTGGTCACTATAACACCTTAGCTACACTTAGATTAACAAAAGGAACCTTGTTCATGAAGGCCACATTTCATGATCAAGCACTTAAGCGATATTGCATGTGTTGACCTGAATAGCTATATGAGTGACTACTACATTAAATGCTTAAATGACCTTGCAAATTGTTTAAACATGCTTAGGATATCATTAGGAACAACTTTGGTATTTAGTGCTAAGGCTAGTTTGGTCATTTAGCCATGGTTTGAGTATGTATCATGTTTTCAAAGTGACATGTTTGACTAAAGTTGAACTAGGTGTTAGAGACCTTGCATGGAGGAGTTCACTAAAGCAAAGTTGTAGTGGTTGACATAAGGAACAACTTTTATTTTTATGTCATGGACTAATTTAGCTTCTAACATGTTTGAATTGGACTCACAAAAATCAGCTTTTCACTGTTTTCAACTCTTCAAAAAAAATTTCTAAGTGTTTGCTCACTAACAGCCTGACAGCCGGACTTTGGAACGAAATAACTCGAGTTTGGTCGAGTGTTGGAGCATGATCCTTTAATAACATTTGTAGCTGGTACTTAGGACTACGAAAGTCATTTAGATCATTTACGAGTTGGGCCACGGATTAGCAGTTAAATCAACGAGAAAACTCGTCGTCAGGCTCAGCCATTGCGTTTCTCTCTAACTGAATCGCGACGTCAATGGCCGACCGGCTTCAGACATCGCGCGCCGCGTGTCCCCGGCGACGGCCGCGCGTCGCCAGCGCCCTGACCGCGCAGGCCACGCCGCGCCTGGGCGCGCCTTCATCACCGCCAGCACCCGCCCGAGTCGCCCCGCGCTCCCATTTCCCTTCTGGCGTCCCTTCTTCCCCGCTGCAGCAGCCGCCGAGCGCCCGCAGCTCCGCCGTCGCCATAGCCGCGCGCAGCCCGCGCCTAGCCACTCCAGCACCACCACCAAGCTTCACCGTCTTCTCAGCGACCCACTGCTCCCTTCCGTGCTCAATGACCAAGCTTGGTAAGCCATTGCCGCGCGTTTAAGCTCGCCGGAGCTCTGCCGCAAGCCCCGTCACCGTGGCCGGAGCGCCCCAGTCCACCTCTCCATGCGTTAGCTAGTGCGTCGAGTGCGTCTTAGGTAGCTTATGCTCGTCCAAGCCTTAGATCGGGCCACCGGGGTCGTCACCGGCGTATTGCCGTGGTCCAGCTCCGCCGTTCCGCCATGGCCGCCGCCGATAGCTCTAGGGTCGGCAATAGGTCCAGTCCTGCGGTTCAGTAGGTTCGCCGAGTCGTATAGGTCATACCGTGATGACCTCACCGCCGGCGAAGCTCGCCGTCGACGAGCCGCAGCCGCGCAGTGCCCAGCAGCGCCGCTGCTCTGCTCCGTGTCACTGACGCGTGGGGTCCCCTGACCAGCGGGTCCCACCTGTCAGCGACAGCAGTAGTGAAGGCTAACCCATTTTGAATCCAGTTTTTGATTTGTTTTGTGAAATTTGTATCTTCAGTTTGGTAGCTCCAAAAATTGTGAAATAAATATGATTGTGTTGCTTAGGAAGTGTAGTATTTAGTAAAAATATGTTCTTGGCTTCCACAGTAGAAATTTCTGGAGATTTAAATAGGGATTTCAAAGGTGCTTTTGAATGCATTCAAATTTGTTTATTTTATATCAAGAGTTCCTGTGCTCCAAAAATTATGAAATTTTTGTGGTAGGCTATTCTTGTTATATATGAGCTGGGATAAAAATTCAAAGACCAGTGCATGTGTAGATCTATAGTTATAGATTTTTCTTTTATAAATAGTTAATCCTTGCATGAATTTTTATAAATTAATTATGAGTCCAAAATTCATGAAATTTGTTGGAGGTAATACTAGTACCATATGGATGTTAGGAAAAATAAGAAATCTGTTGCTTGACACTTTTCAATAGGATTTTCCATTTATGCTATTTCAAGCCTTGCTTCCCTATCATTTTTGTATAGGATGTTCCACTTAGTAAAATGACATGAAATTTTTATAGTAGTCCTTTGATAGCAGTAGTAAGGCTCTGTAAATTTTTGAGAATTTATTAAGCACATCTGATATATATATATTTATTATTTAACCTAGATATTTAAATAAAATAATAAAGGCAATCTAATAAATAGTTTGGGCTTCACCATTATATTATCTTAACTATATTTGGTATGCTTAAACTGTTGGTAGGTTCTAGGTTGTCAAATTGAGAATGATTACATAAAGTAGAAGTATTCTTACTTTATATTGCATGTTAAATCATTTCCGGACTGATTCTAGAGTGTGAGGATTTGCATGTTGAAATTGATGTGTACTGTAAAAATGGTTAATAACAAAGTTGTAGAGAATTGGATAAGCTTTCCAGAAAGTCCTAGATCACTGTTTTTGGATTTGTAGAACTCCGGTTATGAGTGAAACAAGTAGCTTCTGATTTGTGGCATAATCGATGCATTGTAGAAGTAGTTAAGTAATAATCGAGAAGAGATATGCACCTACTCAAACAACGTGATGCACTTGTTAACATGTATGCATTCGTAATACTTATACCATACTCATGCATCTAGGATCGGAGGAAGAGATCACGTTGTTGGAATTGAAGAAGCGCAGAGGAAGGAACCCGCAGGAGGATCCGCAAGCCGCAGACTCGAAGGCGTGAGCGAGAACCTAAAAGAGCTTAGGAGTGTCCTGACCATCGCCCTACTTCCTTTCTGCGAGGCAAGTCCCGGAGCATTATAAGTCTCCCAGTAATTTACAAATGTTTACTTAAGTACTTATGATTGCTGCATTAGGTTATAAGAGTTGAATGAAACCACTTGATGCATGTACATTCCTTGTCCAGATATTACCCTTTAACCGGTATAGGTCCAGGATCGAACATATGCTTAGCCATGCTCAGACCGGTAGAAGTCGGGTGATTTCCTGTCACCTGCGAGATATAGGTGGATACCGGAGCACGGTGGGTTATAATTGCTATCGTGGAAAAGAACCATGGTTAATGTAAATGGAGACCGGGCGGGATGTCGATAGAGAAGCAACAAGACATGGAGGTCTTGGGTGTGGATCGATCCCCGTCTGTGTCGATTAAGGACCGTACCGTTGTTGGTGCTTCTGACAAGATTGAACGCATGCCTCTCACTTAGCTGGCCGGATAACTCGTTCCGACCGCGAAGCCGAGTAATTCAACTCAGGCCGGGAATCGTTATGTTGTGCGCTCCTTCCGGGGAGCGATCGGTCGAGCCCAAAGGCGGGCTTGGCACGAGCATCCCGGCATCTGGTGTTCTAGATTGTCTTGCGCAAATGATCGGACCCATGAAATGTACCGGACTTGTACCAAAGGTGACCTAAGGCTATCGTATTTGGTAGACTGGGTTTGTGTTAGGAATAAATTCGGTGGTTGAAATCGATTGAATCACCGTCTCTCCCGGATAGTGAGAAACTTGGCTAGTCCCAACATCGTAGTAAGCGTGTTATGGAACATGATGGTTAAATGCGAAAATGGAATTACAATACTTGCTATGGTTACTATTGTATGCTTCTAAAGGATATACCACATGTTTGGCATAGGATACTTGCTAACCTAGAAATGAATAGTTATAATTAACTTGGTAAAGAATTAGTAACTATACCATGATTTAATTGCTTTTACATGTAAAAATGTTGTCAAGTTACATCCACTTATACAGCCTTGCATAATCCTTGGAGTCACTTTTTATTTTCGGTTCATGATGGGTAAGTCTAGGTGAGTAACTTCTCGTACTCGTGGTTTATTTTCCCAATGTTGCGAGATGGCACTTTGTGTATCATGGTTATTGCAAGAGTTGCTTCTATCCCATTGTGGATGAGGAGTAAGCCTTGGGCGGGAGCTTCTTTAGTAATTCCTATCCTTGCTTTTGTGGACCGTGATCTATCTTGGCCTTTATATATCGGCTATGTTGGAAACTTTATTTTCGAACTTATTTGCTTCCGCTTTATTTATCAAACTCGGTTTGTAATAACTTTTATTAAGTACTACGATGATGAAAAGTATCTGTGAACTTTATGTAAAATGTGGCATGTATGTTGAATCACATACGATCTTGGTTGTTGTAAATCGTTTATCGAGACCCGTCGTGGTACTCGACGGACTACGGGTTTATATGGGTTCAAGTATGACGGTCACGACCGCCATGGATTGCCATTGTACTTGTATTCTTATAAATTGGTCGGTTCTGCGACATACATTTCCTTTTCCATTACTTACTCAATGGCTTTGAATCTCGGGGCGAGATTTCTTTTAGGGGGAAGGATTGTAACACCTCGGGTGTTTAAAATACTAAAACGACATGTCATCATATGCATTGCAAAGCATTTGGCATTTGGTGAAAACTTTGAGATGCATACACTAAAACAAGTTTATATTCATGTGGTATGTGTTGAATTGTATTGGTTGACTCTAGTTCAAAGTTTGTTTGGATTTTGAATTTTTTCGAGAAAACCCAGCTTTTGACATTTTAATCCTACCGAAAACCCATTTCAAAATCTAAGCATAATTTGGGGTTGATCCCAAAAGCAAAAGTGTAGATCTTGGCAAGTTATACAAAGTTTGTTTTGGAGTTTTTCAAGTTGTTTAGAAAAATTTTGAGTAATTCAAAAAGGCGTAATTGTTAAATTTCCTATTCAAATTCAAAAGTTCATTTCAAAATCTAGACCGAATTAGGAGATGATTATAAAAGCAAAGTTGTAGAACTTTTGATTTTGAACAACTTTTATTTTTGGAGATTTTGGAGTTGTTATGAAAATTTAAGAGTAATTTGTGAATTTTGGCGAATGGCAAACTTGTAAATTATGTGAGCGAGAATCATGAAGCCGACTCACCCATGGCGACCTTCTTGGCGTTCAGTGTGCGGCGTGGCGGTCTTGGCTTGCTATTTGGCGTGGGAAAGGTCTTGCCGTGGCTTCTCCTTGCTTCCTTGGCCGCCCTATAAAGCTCCGACGTCGTCGTCGTTGTTCTTCCTTCGCCCTCTGTTTTTCCCGACGTTGCCGATCATCTCCGGTGAGCTCTCGCCGTCGAACCAGTGCCTCTGCCGTTGCAGCAAAGCATCCTTTAGCTCCGCCTTATCCTTGCGCACTTAGCCAACCCATCAATTCGGCTTAATTTCACCGGGAACCGCCACTCGTCGTATTTCTTCTCCACGGCCGGTCGTCCCGCCGTCGAGCCCGCGTCGCCGTGGCCAGTGCGCTATGGTGAGTCTCTGCCCTTGCTGAGTCTTGCTTCGGTTTCACCGCACTGATGTAGTGCTTTGTGACCTATTGGTTTCTCATTTTGACCACCATAGCTACCAGAGCATCGCCGTCGTCGAAGATCGCTCCGCCATGACCGCTGTCAACGTCGACCTGTGTCCACGTAGCTTATCCGGTATCATTCTTTGCTCCAGCGTGTTTGTGGTGAGCTACTGGACCTTCCCATGCCCTCTGTTTCTCCGTTTTCGGCTTTGTTTCGCCGGCGTTGTGTCTCCGTGCCACCGCAGCCGCCATGGCCGGCGTAGTGCTCGGTCTAGGCAGTAATTGGTCGCGTTTGTGCCACAAATCGGTGCGCTGTGATGTAGTGATCATGATAGTGCCTTCGCCATCGCCGTTGATCTCGCCGTCGTCGAGATATCGCCGGTCAGCGCCATCATCGCCGTAGTCAAAGCGGGAGGAAGGGGATGACAGGTGGGGTCACCATGTCAGTGACTCAGCGTTCAAATGGATTTTTCTATTTTCAGATTTGAATGAATAGTGTCTGTTTTTGTTATTTTTGTGTAGTTTTATTTAGAGCTCCAAAAATTATGAAAATTTTTGTGTGACTTCTCTGTGGTGTAAAGTATTTAAGAAAAATATGAATTAATGTTTCTCAGTACTTTTTCAATGTGATAAAAATTGCTCAATTTATTAATAAATGGATTTCCATGAATTTTCTAGGCTTATTTACTTGTCTAAAAATTATGAAATTTGTTTTGCCACTTAGTTATCATGTAATGAACATTTACAAAAAATTTTAGCTCAATTGGAATAAGTTGATTTATTTCATAATTTTGAATTAAATAATTAATTCATAAAAGCAAATAGTAACCTTTAGTGATTTAGGTTTTGTTTGTAATTTTGGATTGAGTGATGACCTTGGGTCATTTGTTGTTAATGATCATTGGCAGTTGATGTATGTGTTATGAAAAAGGATTTAGTTTGTTTGACTTGCAACTGTACCGCGAAGGAAAGTTGTATTCAAATTGTTGATTTTGTATCCATCATCGAGAATCATATTTCGTATTCCGCATCATGTTAAACATGGCATTGTATTACGTGTAGTGAGCGAAGGTGAACACGTGGTAGTTAATCAAGTTGTTGAGGAGGTTAATCAAATGCATTGAGGTCGGACCGAATTCTTGTGAAAGCGTCAAGAGCGGGACTTTTCCGTCAACGAAGGCAAGCCCGGATGCATACAACCCTACCTTGTGTTTTACAAATTAATTTCGCTTTTGCTTTCCATTATTGCATTAAGTGATTAGGAGTTAGGTAAAAGCCTAATTGGTGCATTACCACCCTTGTTATTCCATATTTACCATATTACCAGCTTTTAAATTCGTATATGCCTAGTTTTGCTTAGCTATCGTAGAACGATGAAAGTCGGGTGACTACACCCCACGTGCAAGTTTTAAATGGAACATTGGTTAATTATGTTAGCATGTGATATGGGAATGTGGAGTAATAAATCTAGGCCAGGCGGACTCGGTGAGTGTGAGCCACCGGACATGGAGGTCTTGTGAGCGGGTTCTTTTCCTTTGTGTCGATTAAAGCACGTCCGTTGTTGAATTGCATGAGGTGAGAATTTGTAGTACTAACCACATACTCCGGTAAGCCTGAACTTGGCGATTCTATTACGAGAATGGCTACTAACACACTGGGAGTGGAGAGATGGCGGGAATAGCGTGTACCCACGTGGCCATAAATTTGTGGAATGGTGGAATCTTGTATTCTCGGTGGCGTGGACCCGTTCTTGTTTTAGAGGATCCAAGGGTAGGTTGGTATATGTAGGTCGGGGACCTGCATATGTCGTGTAGTCTGGAATCCCCAGCTGGGTTTACAATTGGTTCGAATCGTCGTTGCTCCTCGGTTATGGAGACTTAACTCACTATTCATCATCGTAGTAATTAATAACTGGAACTTGAGGATGATTTGAGAAGGTGTTGGTTATGAAGTTTCATGATATCAATGAGGATCATGTCGACTTTGTATATGATCTTTATGAAGTTTTAAATGTTGATATATAGATTTTTGTTAAAATGCTTTTACATAAAAGAACCTTGATTATTGCTAAAACCATACCTTGAATCCCATGAGCACTGCATTTCTGCGTTCTTTTAATTCTTATTTTGGTTAAGTCTTGTTGAGTACTTTTTGTACTTAGGGTTCGTTGACCTTGTTGCGAGTGTGAGTCTCATGGCGGAGATCTGTTGTAGATCATCTTTGCATGTGAGTTTGTATCTTGTGATGACGTTGAGAAGTAATTGTGTGTGGCCCTTAGGCGGGGTAGCCTCATTGTGTGTTTTGTATTATATTATAATGCCGCTCCACTACTTTGGTTTGTATTAATATCGAACTTAGTTATACGGTTTGAAACAAATGGTTTGTAAACTATGTTATTATAAGTCTTCCGCTACTTTTACTCGATGTATCTATTTGAATAAACTGTTGTATCTGCAATGACTCGTAATGTGATCTGCTTTCGGAAATCGTGGATGATTCGGGGTTCCCCGAGGACACCGACAGTCTTCTTAAATTACGAGGGAACATGTGCATTGATGTCAAAGGTCGTTGGATAGTGCAGGTGCATGTGGGCCCTATAATTTAGGAGGTTACGCCACGAGAAGAATGGTATCGAAGCGATCGTTACAAAGTTTTTGTGGTATTGGTTTACAAAAACTTCAAAATGATTTGGGATGACTAAATTTAACTTGATTAATTTGGTCCAAATTGCTTACGACTTATCTTATTTCTTTCTCACCATTCCGTATATGATTAAAAAGGTTTTGTGTGGTGGAGTAGTAATATTACTATGCCCTATATATAAAAATAAATGTTGTTTATGTGCATTATAAACTTTGATGTTTTTGTTCGTAAGAACGATTCATGCATCATGAATAATTCACCCGTTATTTCCTTCACCTCTTAGTGCAGGTTGAGTAGTGAGTCCGGTTTGAGTAATGTAATCCATCTTAGCTACTTATTGGATTTTGATCAAATGGTCTTATTTGGATTAAATTGGCTTCCTACAGTATGGCTCGTACCAAGATGACGCCCCGTAAGTCCACTCGACCCAAAGGAGTTCCTCGTCACCAACTTGCCCCTAGAAACGATGGTGCTAGGAGTAGCAGTTCTAGGCCTGATCCCGGTGGGAATCTGAGAGGATTTCTATAGAGTTAGCACAAGCTACTAGAGATAGGGCTTTGGATGCTATCTGGTGGGAGAATTACGAGGATCAATTGAGGCGTCTCACCCCTTTGCACACAGGGAACTACGAAAGCATGTTAGTTAAATGCGGTGGAGGGATGAAATGAAGCTTTGGCATAGGGAGAATGTAGCAAGAGCTAGAACTCATGAGCTAGAATTCTATGTAGAAGATTTAGAAGAACATAATACCTATCTACATGAGGAAGTTCATGAAGGCAGCAATCTACTAAACCCGAATCATGAGCCTCAAGGTGATGCCATGGACCCGGTGTCATCCTTGCGATGATAGCGAATCGGAAGAGGAAGAAGAAGAAGAGATCTGAAGAATTAGTAATGATCAATGAAAGTGATGATGAAGGCGGTAATAATTCGGAATGGATACCGAGCACGAAGTTTGAAGTAATCACGGAAAAGAGTAGAGTTGTGTTATAGTTAATCTTGGTTAAGCTATGTATCTTGTTTTGGTACATATAGGGTGCGGTGTTTATAGTAATAAACCCTATGTTAAATGTCCGGAGTAAGGCATTGTTGTGCAATTCAATAAAGGCTTGTGAATAAAGTTTGGTTTGTTATGAGCGAGATCGTCATCTGTGAGGATCGCATATTCACGGTACTTCACAAGATGATGATGATATCCCCAACCCCGCCACCGATGAAACCAATCTGGTGATGCTATCTTTGCATTAGTCAATGTGGTATGGAAAATTCTCGTTTGCTTCATGAGATGGCTCAAAGTAATCGAGAATCGGATGCATGGAAACCGTGGGCGTAATCATGCGGGCATGAGGCTACCTATGTGGATTTCACGGATACAAAACCCCGGTGTTCACCAAGGCGGATGAACCACTAGAGGCGATGGTGGCTTAGGACCATGGAGCGAAATTCGATCTTATTCACTGCCACGAGTTTGAGAACCGGTGTTTCTTTGCTTGACAACTTAGAGTCTTGTTGGTGCTTGGTATGCAAATCGATGGCCATGCAACCCGCGAGCATTCCGTTAACTTGGATAGAATTTACATGCTTTGCTTTGAGCCCATTATATCCGGAAGGAGTGATGGCTATGAAGTTTGGATGAATTCCTTGCTTTGAGGTAAGGGGATCAAGCGGTTATGCGGTATGTGGGAAGATTCAATCATCTGTCGCGATATGCATTTGAACATGTCAATACGGATGCCAAGAAAAAGAAATGGTTCATGAGAGGTCGAATACCAAGCTGGAGACAATGATGATGACTGTACCAATATCACTTATCATGAGGCGATAAATATTGCAATTGCTTGAGAGGCAAAAGTATCGGCTGACATAAGGAGCTCAAGAAGAAAAAAAGAATGTGCCGTCTAGACCTTTTGGTGGAAACCAAAAAGAAGAGAGTGATTTATCATCAATAAACCATAATCGTCCTCCTTATCGTCACCATGAGTTCCAAAGCTAGGCAGCAGATCAAATGTCAAAATCTGCGATAACCTATCCGAACTCACGGTCAACCAATGCTCACGGTGGTAATGCTCCAACGTCACGAGGTCACAACTATCCGTGTTACAATTGTGGAAGGATTTGGTCATTTCTCCGAGGAATGTCCATATCCTAAGCGGAGTTAATCGAGAATTATCGAGAAGACCACCGCCAATCAACAATGTGGTCAAGCACCAAACAAGAACCACAACGAGAATGCTCGGAAGGGCAAAGATGAGAGGAAGACCAGGGACGGGTGTTCTATATTCAAAATTTGGAGAAATTTGGAAGGGGAGCGGTGATGATGGGTATGTTTCTGTTGCCAATCACCCTGCGAGTTATACTTTTTGATTCTGGCGCATCGCATTCATTCATCAATAGAACATTTGTCGTGAAGCATGAAATTTCAATTGGGCAACAAAGGAAAGTTTCTTTGTGCAGTCGCCCGGGGGACGTCTGTGTACTAAGGAAATGGTGTACCAGGTACCCATAAACCTAGGTGGGCATATTTTTCCCACTACCATGATTATCCTTAAGGATCGGGATATATATGTAATCTTGGGAATGAATTGGATGTATCGACATAAAAGGTCATTATAGATGCTTTGAATAGGACTTTAAGAGTAAGTTTGCCTGATAGTAATTCTCAACTTCTCATCCAACTTCCAACCTTAAGAAGATCAATGGGCCGAGTTTGTGCAACTGCCGTCAAAGAGATTAGAGATATCCGGTAGTACATGAATTTCTGATGTGTTTCACGAGGATTTACCGGTCTACCACACGATAGGGATATGCTGAGTTTAACATAGAGTTACAACTTTGGAGCAGCTCCGATTTCTCGGAGAGCTTATAGAATGCCACCTAAGGAATTGGCCAAGTTGAAGGCTCGATTACAAGAACTAATTGAGAAGGGTTTATCCAACCTAGTTCCTCACCTTGGGGATGTCCGGCAATTTTGTGAAAAGAAAGATGAGACCGTGAGGTTATGTGTTGACTATCGTCCAGTTGAATGAAGTGACCATCAAGAATAAGTATCCATTACCTCGGATAGATTTGCTTTTTGATCGGTTATTTGGAGCCAAAGTTTTCTCAAGGTAGATTTGAGATCGGGTATCATCAAATTAAGATAAAGCTGAAGATATTCCCAAAGCGGCATTTACCACAAGATACGGATTATATGAATACTTGGTGATGTCTTTTGGTTTGACCAATGCTCCAGCTCATTTCATGTATTTGATGAATTCAGGTATTCATGCCTAAGCTAGACAAGTTTGTAGTAGTATTTATAGATGATATACTAGTATATTCCAAGAATAAGACAACATGCGAGAACACCTCGGAATTGTTACGACTCGTTTGAAGAACATCAATTGTATGCGAAGTTCGAGAAAGTGTGATTTTTGGCTTAAGGAAGTGCAATTTCTTGGACATGTCTTGTCGACCAAAGGAGTTGCAGTTGATCCGGCAAAGTGAGGATGTGCTTGATTGGAAACCGCCAACCACAGTTCATCAAGTTCGGAGTTTTCTTGGATTGGCGGGATATTACCGTCGGTTTATTCCAGAATTCTCTAAAGTATCAAAACCTATAACTGAATTGTTGAAAAACCAAGTCAAGTTTGTCTGGTCATCAGATTGTGAAGAGGCTTTCCAGACTTTAAAAAGGCTGTTGACTACTGCACTAGTGTTAGCTCAACCTGATATCGAGAAGCCGTTTGATGTTTATTGTGATGCTTCAGGTATTGATATCTGAGCCTATGGTACGTTTGGTGCAAACCGTGCACCTATCTTGCACTAACACTAACACCATCTCCAAACAGACTGAACAAGATTCCACATGACCCACGTCACCTAGAAGTTCCATTGGGTGCGTCCAAAATGATATCTAAGCCTCTGGTACATTTAGCACAAACCGTGCACCTATCTTACAACAACACTAACAACATCTCCAAACTGACCGAACGAGATTCCACATGACCCACGTCTCCTAGGACTTCCATCAGGTGCATCCAAAACAATTTCCGAGCCTATGGTATGTTCGTCGCAAACCATGCACCGATCTTACGTCACGATTAGCACTATCACCAAACGGACCAAAACGAGCTTTCAGTTGAGATTCGTCACCTTGGAGTTCCATCGGTTGCGTCCGAAACAATATATGAGCCTATGGTACATTTGGCAAAAACCATGCACCTATCTTGCAATAACACTAACACCATCCCAAAACGGACCGAACGAGATTCCACATGATCCAAATCAGCTAGGAGTTCAATCGGGTGCGTCCAAAATGATTTTCGAGCCTGTGGTACGTTTGGCGCAAACCGTGCACCGATCTTGCGTCAAGATTTGTACTATCTCCAAACGGACCAAAACAAGCTTTCAGTTGAGATTCGTCAACTTGGAGTTCCCTCGGGTGCGTCCTAAATGATATCTAAGCCTATGGTACGTTTGGCGCAAACCATTCACCAATATTGCACTAACACTAAGACCATCTCCAAATGGACCAAATGGGGTTCCACATGACCCACGTCACCTAGGAGTTCCATCGGGTGCGTCCAAAATGATTTTTGAGCCTATGGTACGTTCGGCGCAAACCATGCACCTATCTTGCGTCAAGATTAGCACTATCTCCAAACGGACCGAAACTAGCTTCCACTTGGGCCTCGTCACCTAGGAGTACCATCAGATGCGTCCTAAACGATATTTGAGCCTATGGTACGTTTGGTGCAAGCCGTGCACCTATCTTGCACTAACACTAACACCATCTCCAAACGGACCAAATGCACATGACCCACGTCACCTAGGAGTTCTATCGGGTGCGTCCAAAATGATATCTGAGCCTATGGTACGTTTGGCGCAAACCGTGCACCTATCTTGCACTAACACTAACACCATCTCCAAACGGACCGAGCGAGATTCCACATGACCCACGTCACCTAGGAGTTCCATCGGGTGCGTCCAAAAGCGATTTCCAAGCCTATGTAGTGCGTTTGGCGCAAACCCGCACCTATTTTGCATCAACATTAACACCATCTCCAAATGGACCGAAATTAGATTCCGGTTGACCCCGTCACCCTGGAGTACCATCGGGTGCGTCCTAA
The DNA here is from genome assembly GCA_904845875.1 of Miscanthus lutarioriparius. Taxonomy (NCBI): domain Eukaryota; kingdom Viridiplantae; phylum Streptophyta; class Magnoliopsida; order Poales; family Poaceae; genus Miscanthus; species Miscanthus lutarioriparius. The sequence continues at coordinate 45,997,471 of CAJGYO010000018.1, read as the reverse complement.
ATGATATATGAGCCTACGGTACATTTGGCGCAAACCGTGCACCTATCTTGCACTAACACTAACACCATCTCCAAAGCGGATCAAATGAGATTCCACATGACCCACGTCACCTAGGAGTTCCATCGAGTCGTGCCCAAAATGATATCTAAGCCTATGTTATGTTTAGCGTAAACCGTGTACCTATCTTACATCAACACTAACACACATCTCAAAGCGGACGAGCGAGATTCCACATGACCCACGTCACCTAGGAGTTCCATCGGGTGCGTCCAAAATGATATTCGAGCCTATGTGCGTTTGGGCGCAAACCATGCACCTATCTTGCGTCAAGACTAACACCATCTCCCAAGCGGACGAAACAAGATTCCACATGAACCCGTCACCTAGGAGTACCATCGGGTGCGTCCTAAGCGATATATGAGCCTATGGTACGTTTGGCGCAAACCGTTGCACCTATCTTGCACTAACACTAACACCATCTCCCAAGCGGACCGAGCGAGATTCCACATGACCCACGTCACCTAGGAGTTCCATCGGGTGCGTCCAAAATGATATCTAAGCCTATGGTGCGTTTGGCGCGCAAGCCGTGCACCTATCTTACAACAACACTAACACCATCTCCAAGCGGACCGAACAAGATTCCACATGACCCACGTCACCTAGGAGTTCCATTAGGTGCGTCCAAAGCGATATCGAGCCTATGGTGCGTTTGGCGCAAACCGTGCACCTATCTTGCACTAACACTAACACCATCTCCAGAGTACCGGACCAAAACAAGATTCCACGTTGAGATGACCCACGTCACCCTAGGAGTTCCATCGGTTGCGTCCAAAACAATATATCGAGCCTATGGTATGTTTGGCGCAAAACCGTGCACCTATCTTGCACTAACACTAACACCATCTCCAAAGCGGACGAGCGAGATTCCACATGACCCACGTCACCTAGGAGTTCCATCGGGTGCGTCCAAAATGATATCGAGCCTATGGTGCGTTTTGGCGCCAAACCGTGCACCTATCTTGCTCAACACTAACACCATCTCCAAGCGGACCAAAAGCGAGATTCGGTTGACATCATCACCTAGGAGTTCCATCGGGGTGCGTCCTAAGCGATATCTGAGCCTATGGTACGTTTTGGCGCAAACCGTGCACCTATCTTGCACTAACACTAACACCATCTCCAAGCGGACCGAGCGAGATTCCACATGACCCACGTCACCTAGGAGTTCCATCGGGTGCGTCCAAAATGAATATATGCCTATGGTATGTTTGGCGCAAACCGTGCACCTATCTTGCACTAACACTAACACCATCTCCAAAGCGGACCGAGCGAGATTCCACATGACCCACGTCACCTAGGAGTTCCATCGGGTGCGTCAAAGCGATGATATCTGAGCCTATGGTACGTTTGGCGCCAAACCCGTGCACCTATCTTGCATCAACACTAACACCATCTCAAAGCGGACGAGCGAGATTCCACATGACCCACGTCACCTAGGAGTTCCATCGGGTGCGTCCAAAGCGATATCTGAGCCTATAGTGCGTTGGGCGCGCAAACCGTGCACCTATCTTACTAACACTAACACCATCTCCAAGCGGACCGAGCGAGATTCCACATGACCCACGTCACCTAGGAGTTCCATCGGGTGCGTCCAAAGCGATATCTGAGCCTATGGTGCGTTTGGCGCAAACCGTGCACCTATCTTGCACTAACACTAACACCATCTCCCAAGCGGACGAGCGAGATTCCACATGACCCCGTCACCTAGGAGTTCCATCGGGTGCGTCCCAAAATGATATCTGAGCCTATGGTACGTTTTGGCGCAAGCCGTGCACCTATCTTACAACAACACTAACACCATCTCCAAGCGGACCGAACGAGATTCCACATGACCCACGTCACCTAGGAGTTCCATCGGGTGCGTCCAAAGCGATATACGAGCCTATGGTGCGTTTGGCGCAAACCGTGCACCTATCTTGCACTAACACTAACACCATCTCCAAAGCGGACGAGCGAGATTTCACATGACCCCGTCACCTAGGATTACCATCGGTGCGTCCTAAGCGATATACGAGCCTATGGTATGCGTTGGCGCAAACCGTGCACCTATCTTGCACTAACACTAACACCATCTCCAAAGCGGACGAGCGAGATTCCACATGACCCACGTCACCTAGGAGTTCCATCGGGTGCGTCCAAAGCGATATCTGAGCCTATGGTGCGTTTGGCGCAAACCGTGCACCTATCTTGCACTAACACTAACACCATCTCCAAAGCGGACCAAAAGCGAGATTCCACATGACCCCCGTCACTAGGAGTTCCATCGGGTGCGTCAAAAGCGATATCTCGAGCCTATGGTGCGTTTGGCGCAAGCATGCACCTATCTTGCACTAACACTAACACCATCTCCAAGCGGACCGAGCGAGATTCCACATGACCCACGTCACCTAGGAGTTCCATCGGGTGCGTCCAAAAGCGATATCTGAGCCTATGGTGCGTTTTAGCGCCAAACCGTGCACCTATCTTGCATCAACACTAACACCATCTCCAAAGCGGACCGAACGAGATTCCCATGACCCCCGTCACCTAGGAGTTCCATCGGGTGCGTCCAAAATGATATCTGAGCCTATAGTGCGTTTGGCGCAAACCGTGCACCTATCTTGCACTAACACTAACACCATCTCCAAGCGGACGAGCGAGATTCCACATGACCCACGTCACCTAGGGGAGTTCCATCGGGTGCGTCCAAAGCGATATCTCGAGCCTATGGTGCGTTTGGCGCAAACCGTGCACCTATCTTGCACTAACACTAACACCATCTCCAAGCGGACCGAGCGAGATTCCACATGACCCACGTCACCTAGGAGTTCCATCGGGTGCGTCCAAAAGCGATATACGAGCCTATAGTGCGTTTGGCGCCAAACCGTGCACCTATCTTGCACTCAACACTAACACCATCTCCAAGCGGACGAAAGCGAGATTCCACATGACCCCGTCACCTAGGAGTACCATCGGGTGCGTCCAAAAGCGATATATGAGCCTATGGTGCGTTTGGCGCAAACCGTGCACCTATCTTCTTGCACTAACACTAACACCATCTCCAAGCGGGACGAGCGAGATTCCATGACCCCCGTCACCTAGGAGTTCCATCGGGTGCGTCCAAAGCGATATCACGAGCCTATGTAGTGCGTTTGGCGCAAACCGTGCACCTATCTTACACTAACACTAACACCATCTCCAAAGCGACCGAGCGAGATTCCACATGACCCACGTCACCTAGGAGTTCCAGCCGGTGCGTCCAAAAGCGATATCACGAGCCTATAGTGCGTTTGGCGCAAACCGTGCACCTATCTTGCGTCACTAGGAGTTTACACACCATCTCCAAGCGGACCTATAAAGCGAGATTCCACCTGACCCCGTCACCTAGGAGTTCCATCGGTGCGTCCATCGGGTGCGAAAAGCGATATCGAGCCTATGGTACGTTTGCGCGCAAACCGTGCACCTATCTTGCACTAACACTAACACCATCTCCAAGCGGACGAGCGAGATTCCACATGACCCACGTCACCTAGGGAGTTCCATCGGGTGCGTCCAAAAGCGATATCGAGCCTATGGTGCGTTTGGCGCAAACCGTGCACCTATCTTGCACTAACACTAACACCATCTCCAAGCGGACGAGCGAGATTCCACATGACCCACGTCACCTAGGAGTTCCATCGGGTGCGTCCAAAGCGATATCGAGCCTATGGTGCGTTTGGCGCAAACCGTGCACCTATCTTGCACTAACACTAACACCATCTCCAAGCGGACGAGCGAGATTCCACATGACCCACGTCACCTAGGAGTTCCATCGGGTGCGTCAAAAAAGCGATATCACGAGCCTATGGTGCGTTTGGCGCAAACCGTGCACCTATCTTGCATCTAACACTAACACCATCTCCAAGCGGACGAGCGAGATTCCACATGACCCCGTCACCTAGGAGTTCCATCGGGTGCGTCAAAGCGATATCTGAGCCTATGGTGCGTTGGGCGCAAACCGTGCACCTATCTTGCACTAACACTAACACCATCTCAAAGCGGACGAGCGAGATTCCACATGACCCACGTCACCTAGGAGTTCCATCGGGTGCGCGTCAAAATGCGATCTCTGAGCCTATGGTGCGTTTGGCGCAACCGTGCACCTATCTTTTCAACACTAACACCATCTCCAAAGCGGACCGAGCGAGATTCACATGACCCCCGTCACCTAGGAGTACCATCGGGTGCGTCAAAAGCGATATCGAGCCTATGGTGCGTTTGGCGCAAACCGTGCACCTATCTTGCACTAACACTAACACCATCTCCAAGCGGACCGAGCGAGATTCCACATGACCCCGTCACCTAGGAGTTCCATCGGGTGCGTCCAAAAGCGATATCTCGAGCCTATGGTGCGTTTGGCGCAAACCGTGCACCTATCTTGCACTAACACTAACACCATCTCCAAAGCGGACGAGCGAGATTCCACATGACCCACGTCACCTAGGGGTTCCATCGGGTGCGTCCAAAGCGATATCTGAGCCTATGGTGCGTTTGGCGCCAAACCGTGCACCTATCTTGCACTAACACTCAACACTAACACCATCTCCAAGCGGACCAAAGCGAGATTCCACATGACCCACGTCACCTAGGAGTTCCATCGGGTGCGTCCAAAGCGATATCTGAGCCTATGGTACGTTTGGCGCAAACCGTGCACCTATCTTGCACTAACACTAACACCATCTCCCAAGCGGACGAGCGAGATTCCACATGACCCACGTCACCTAGGAGTTCCATCGGGTGCGTCCAAAGCGATATCACGAGCCTATGGTGCGTTTGGCGCCAAACCGTGCACCTATCTTGCATAACACTAACACCATCTCCAAGCGGACGAGCGAGATTCCACATGACCCACGTCACCTAGGAGTTCCATCGGGTGCGTCCAAAGCGATATCGAGCCTATGGTGCGTTTGGCGCCAAACCGTGCACCTATCTTGCATCAACACTAACACCATCTCCAAGCGGACCGAGCGAGATTCCACATGACCCACGTCACCTAGGAGTTCCATCGGGTGCGTCCTAAAGCGATATCTGAGCCTATGGTGCGTTTGGGCGCAAACCGTGCACCTATCTTGCACTAACACTAACACCATCTCCAAGCGGACGAGCGAGATTCCACATGACCCCGTCACCTAGGAGTTCCATCGGGTGCGTCCAAAGCGATATCGAGCCTATGGTGCGTTTGGCGCAAACCGTGCACCTATCTTACACTAACACTAACACCATCTCCAAGCGGACCGAGCGAGATTCCACATGACCCCCGTCACTAGGGAGTTCCATCGGGTGCGTCCAAAGCGATATCTGAGCCTATAGTGCGTTTGGCGCAAACCGTGCACCTATCTTGCACTAACACTAACACCATCTCCAAGCGGACCGAGCGAGATTCCACATGACCCCGTCACCTAGGAGTTCCATCGGGTGCGTCCAAAAGCGATATCTGAGCCTATGGTGCGTTGGCGCAAACCGTGCACCTATCTTGCACTAACACTAACACCATCTCCAAAGCGGACGAGCGAGATTCCACATGACCCACGTCACCTAGGGGTTCCATCGGGTGCGTCCAAAAGCGATATCTGAGCCTATGTGCGTTTGGCGCAAACCGTGCACCTATCTTGCACTAACACTAACACCATCTCCAAGCGGACGAGCGAGATTCCACATGACCCACGTCACCTAGGAGTTCCATCGGTGCGTCCAAAAGCGATATCCGAGCCTATAGTGCGTTGGCATAAAACCATGCACCTATCTTGCATCTAACACTAACACCATCTCCAAGCGGATAGAAGCGAGATTCACATGACCCCGTCACCTAGGGTTCCATCGGGTGCGTCCAAAAGCGATATCTCGAGCCTATGGTGCGTTTGGCGCCAAACCGTGCACCTATCTTGCACTAACACTAACACCATCTCCAAGCGGACGAGCGAGATTCCACATGACCCACGTCACCTAGGAGTTCCATCGGGTGCGTCCAAAGCGATATCTGAGCCTATGGTGCGTTTGGCGCAAACCGTGCACCTATCTCACATCAACACTAACACATCTCCTCCAAGCGGACCGAGCGAGATTCCACATGACCCACGTCACCTAGGAGTTCCATCGGGTGCGTCAAAAGCGATATCTGAGCCTATGGTGCGTTTTGGCGCAAAGCCGTGCACCTATCTTGCACTAACACTAACACCATCTCCAAAGCGGACGAGCGAGATTCCACATGACCCCGTCACCTAGGAGTTCCATCGGGTGCGTCCAAAAGCGATATCTGAGCCTATGGTGCGTTTGGCGCAAACCGTGCACCTATCTTGCACTAACACTAACACCATCTCCAAGCGGACCGAGCGAGAGATTCCACATGACCCCGTCACCTAGGTTCCATCAAAGGTGCGTCCAAAAGCGATATCGAGCCTATGGTGCGTTTGGCGCCAAACCGTGCACCTATCTTGCACTAACACTAACACCATCTCCAAGCGGACGAGCGAGATTCCACATGACCCCGTCACCTAGGGTTCCATCGGGTGCGTCCAAAAGCGATATACGAGCCTATAGTGCGTTTGGCGCAAACCGTGCACCTATCTTGCACTAACACTAACACCATCTCCAAGCGGACGAGCGAGATTCCACATGACCCCGTCACCTAGGGTTCCATCGGGTGCGTCCAAAAGCGATATATACGAGCCTATAGTGCGTTTTGGCGCAAAACCGTGCACCTATCTTACATCTAACACTAACACCATCTCCAAGCGGACGAGCGAGATTCCACATGACCCCGTCACCTAGGAGTTCCATCGGGTGCGTCCAAAGCGATATCGAGCCTATGGTATGTTTGGCGCAAAGCCGTGCACCTATCTTACACTAACACTAACACCATCCATCTCCAAGCGGACGACGAGCGAGATTTCACATGACCCACGTCACCTAGGAGTTCCATCGGGTGCGTCCAAAAGCGATATCTGAGCCTATAGTGCGTTTGGCGCAAACCGTGCACCTATCTTGCACTAACACTAACACCATCTCCAAGCGGACGAGCGAAGATTCCACATGACCCGTCACCTAGGAGTTCCATCGGTGCGTCCAAAGCGATATCTGAGCCTATGGTGCGTTTGGCGCAAACCGTGCACCTATCTTGCACTAACACTAACACCATCTCCAAGCGGACCGAGCGAGATTCCACATGACCCCGTCACCTAGGAGTTCCATCGGGTGCGTCCAAAGCGATATCTGAGCCTATGGTACGTTTGGCGCAACCCGCACCTATCTTGCACTAACACTAACACCATCTCCAAGCGGACGAGCGAGATTCCACATGACCCACGTCACCTAGGAGTTCCATCGGGTGCGTCCAAAAGCGATATCTGAGCCTATGGTGCGTTTGGCGCCAAACCGTGCACCTATCTTGCACTAACACTAACACCATCTCAAAGCGGGACGAGCGAGATTCCACATGACCCACGTCACCTAGGAGTTCCATCGGGTGCGTCCAAAGCGATATCACGAGCCTATGGTGCGTTTGGCGCAAACCGTTGCACCTACTTATCACCATCTCCAAACGGACAACACTAACACCATCTCCAAGCGGACCCGAGCGAGATTCCACATGACCCCCGTCACCTAGGAGTTCCCATCGGGTGCGTCCAAAAGCGATATCGAGCCTATGGTGCGTTTGGCGCAAGCCGTGCACCTATCTTGCACTAACACTAACACCATCTCCAAGCGGACCGAGCGAGATTCCACATGACCCACGTCACCTAGGAGTTCCATCGGGTGCGTCCAAAGCGATATATACGAGCCTATGGTGCGTTTGGCGCAAACCGTGCACCTATCTTACTAACACTAACACCATCTCCAAGCGGACCGAAGCGAGATTCCACATGACCCACGTCACCTAGGAGTTCCATCGGGTGCGTCAAAAGCGATATCACGAGCCTATGGTGCGTTTGGCGCCAAGCCGTGCACCTATCTTGCACTAACACTAACACCATCTCCAAAGCGGACGAGCGAGATTCCACATGACCCCGTCACCTAGGAGTTCCATCGGGTGCGTCAAAAAGCGATATCCGAGCCTATGGTGTGTTTGGCGCAAACCGTGCACCTATCTTGCACTAACACTAACACCATCTCCAAGCGGACCGAGCGAGATTCCACATGACCCACGTCACCTAGGAGTTCCATCGGGTGCGTCCAAAAGCGATATCGAGCCTATGGTGCGTTTGGCGCAAACCGTGCACCTATCTTGCACTAACACTAACACCATCTCCAAGCGGACGAGCGAGATTCCACATGACCCCGTCACCTAGGAGTTCCATCGGGTGCGTCCAAAAGCGATATCTGAGCCTATGGTGCGTTTGGCGCAAGCCGTGCACCTATCTTACACTAACACTAACACTAACACCATCTCCAAGCGGACGAGAAGCGAGATTCCACATGACCCCGTCACCTAGGAGTTCCATCGGGTGCGTCCAAAAGCGATATCTGAGCCTATGGTGCGTTTGGCGCAAAGCCGTGCACCTATCTTGCACTAACACTAACACCATCTCCAAGCGGACAGCGAGATTCCACATGACCCCGTCACCTAGGAGTTCCATCGGGTGCGTCAAAAAGCGATATCACGAGCCTATGGTGCGTTTGGCGCAAACCGTGCACCTATCTTGCACTAACACTAACACCATCTCCAAGCGGACCGAGCGAGATTCCACATGACCCCCGTCACCTAGGAGTTCCATCGGGTGCGTCCAAAAGCGATATCTGAGCCTATGGTGCGTTTGGCGCAAACCCGTGCACCTATCTTGCACTAACACTAACACCATCTCCAAGCGGACGAGCGAGATTCCACATGACCCCGTCACCTAGGAGTTCCATCGGTGCGTCCAAAAGCGATATCTGAGCCTATGGTGCGTTTGGCGCAAACCGTGCACCTATCTTGCACTAACACTAACACCATCTCCAAGCGGACGAGCGAGATTCCACATGACCCACGTCACCTAGGAGTTCCATCGGGTGCGTCCAAAGCGATATCTCGAGCCTATGGTGCGTTTGGCGCAAACCGTGCACCTATCTTGCACTAACACTAACACCATCTCCAAGCGGACGAAGCGAGATTCCACATGACCCCGTCACCTGGGTTAGTTCCATCGGGTGCGTCCAAAAGCGATATCTGAGCCTATGGTGCGTTTTGGCGCAAACCGTGCACCTATCTTGCATCTAACACTAACACCATCTCCAAGCGGACCGAGCGAGATTCCACATGACCCACGTCACCTAGGAGTTCCATCGGGTGCGTCCAAAGCGATATCTGAGCCTATGAGCCTATGGCGGCGTTTGGCACTAAACCGTGCACCGGACGAGCGAGATTCCACACCACGTCACACTAACACCATCTCCAAGCGGACGAGCGAGATTCCACATGACCCATCGTCACCTAGGGGTTCCATCGGGTGCGTCCAAAGCGATATCTCCGAGCCTATGGTGCGTTTGGCGCCAAACCGTGCACCTATCTTGCACTAACACTAACACCATCTCCAAGCGGACGAGCGAGATTCCACATGACCCCGTCACCTAGGAGTTCCATCGGGTGCGTCCAAAAGCGATATCGAGCCTATGGTGCGTTTGGCGGCAAACCGTGCACCTATCTTGCACTAACACTAACACCATCTCCAAGCGGACGAGCGAGATTCCACATGACCCACGTCACCTAGGAGTTCCATCGGGTGCGTCCAAAATGATATATCGAGCCTATGTGTAATGCGTTGGCGCAAACCGTGCACCTATCTATCTTGCACTAACACTAACACCATCTCCAAGCGGACGAGCGAGATTCCACATGACCCCGTCACCTAGGAGTTCCGCCGGGTGCGTCCAAAAGCGATATCGAGCCTATGGTGCGTTTTGGCGCGCAAACCGTGCACCTATCTTGCACTAACACTAACACCATCTCCAAGCGGACGAGCGAGATTCCACATGACCCACGTCACCTAGGAGTTCCATCGGGTGCGTCCAAAAGCGATATACGAGCCTATGGTGCGTTTGGCGCAAGCCGTGCACCTATCTTGCATCACACTAACACCATCTCCAAAGACGGACGAAGCGAGATTCCACATGACCCACGTCACCTAGGAGTTCCATCGGGTGCGTCAAAAGCGAGCGATATCGAGCCTATGGTATGCGTTTGGCGCAAACCGTGCACCTATCTTGCACTAACACTAACACCATCTCCAAGCGGACGAGCGAGATTCCACATGACCCACGTCACCTAGGAGTTCCGCCGGGTGCGTCCAAAGCGATATCTCCGAGCCTATGGTGCGTTTGGCGCAAACCGTGCACCTATCTTGCACTAACACTAACACCATCTCCAAGCGGACGAGCGAGATTCCACATGACCCCCGTCACCTAGGAGTTCCATCGGGTGCGTCCAAAGCGATATATCTGAGCCTATGGTGCGTTTGGCGCAAACCGTGCACCTATCTTGCACTAACACTAACACCATCTCCAAGCGGACGAGCGAGATTCCACATGACCCACGTCACCTAGGAGTTCCATCGGGTGCGTCAAAGCGATATCGAGCCTATGGTGCGTTGGCGCAAACCGTGCACCTATCTTGCACAACACTAACACCATCTCCAAAGCGGACCGAGCGAGATTCCACATGACCCCCGTCACCTAGGAGTTTCCATCGGTGCGTCCAAAAGCGATATCGAGCCTATGGTGCGTTTGGCGCAAACCGTGCACCTATCTTGCATCAACACTAACACCATCTCCAAGCGGACCGAGCGAGATTCCACATGACCCACGTCACCTAGGGTTCCATCGGGTGCGTCAAAAGCGATATCGAGCCTATGGTATGCGTTTGGCGCAAACCGTGCACCTATCTTGCACTAACACTAACACCATCTCCAAGCGGACCGAGCGAGATTCCACATGACCCCGTCACCTAGGGGTTCCATCGGGTGCGTCCAAAGCGATATCGAGCCTATGGTGCGTTTGGCGCAAACCGTGCACCTATCTTGCACTAACACTAACACCATCTCCAAGCGGACCGAGCGAGATTCCACGACCCCGTCACATAGGAGTTCCATCGGGTGCGTCCAAAAGCGATATCTGAGCCTATAGTGCGTTTTTGGCGCAAACCGTGCACCTATCTTGCACTAACACTAACACCATCTCCAAGCGGACGAGCGAGATTCCACATGACCCACGTCACCTAGGAGTTCCGCCGGGTGCGTCCAAAAGCGATATCTGAGCCTATGGTGCGTTTGGCGCAAACCGTGCACCTATCTTACACTAACACTAACACCATCTCCAAGCGGACGAGCGAGATTCCACATGACCCACGTCACCTAGGAGGAGTTCCATCGGGTGCGTCCAAAGCGATATACGAGCCTATGGTGCGTTTGGCGCAAACCGTGCACCTATCTTGCATAACACTAACACCATCTCCAAGCGGACGCGCAAGCGAGATTCCACATGACCCATCGTCACCTAGGAGTTCCGCCGGGTGCGTCCAAAGCGATATACGAGCCTATGGTGCGTTTGGCGCAAACCGTGCACCTATCTTGCACAACACTAACACCATCTCCAAGCGGACGAGCGAGATTCCACATGACCCCCGTCACCTAGGAGTTCCATCGGGTGCGTCCAAAGCGATATCTCGCGAGCCTATGGTGCGTTTGGCGCCAAACCGTGCACCTATCTTGCACTAACACTAACACCATCTCCAAGCGGACGAGCGAGATTCCACATGACCCCGTCACCTAGGAGGTTCCATCGGGTGCGTCCAAAAGCGATATCCGAGCCTATAGTGCGTTTTGCGCAAACCGTGCACCTATCTTACACTAACACTAACACCATCTCCAAGCGGACCGAGCGAGATTCCACATGACCCCGTCACCTAGGTTCCATCGGGTGCGTCCAAAAGCGATATCGAGCCTATGGTGCGTTTGGCGCAAAACCGTGCACCTATCTTGCACTAACACTAACACCATCTCCAAGCGGACGAGCGAGATTCCACATGACCCACGTCACCTGGGTTCCATCGGGTGCGTCCAAAATGATATCTGAGCCTATGGTGCGTTTGGCGCAAACCGTGCACCTATCTTGCACTAACACTAACACCATCTCCAAGCGGACGAGCGAGATTCCACATGACCCACGTCACCTAGGGGTTCCATCGGGTGCGTCCAAAAGCGATATACGAGCCTATGGTGCGTTTTGGCGCAAGCCGTGCACCTATCTTGCACTAACACTAACACCATCTCCAAGCGGACGAGCGAGATTCCACATGACCCACGTCACCTAGGAGTTCCATCGGGTGCGTCAAAAGCGATATCTGGCGAGCCTATGGTGCGTTTGGCGCAAACCGTGCACCTATCTTGCACTAACACTAACACCATCTCCAAGCGGACCGAGCGAGATTCCACATGACCCACGTCACCTAGGAGTTCCATCGGGTGCGTCCAAAGCGCGATATCTCGAGCCTATGAGGTGCGTTTGGCGCAAACCGTGCACCTATCTTGCACTAACACTAACACCATCTCCAAGCGGACGAGCGAGATTCCACATGACCCACGTCACCTAGGAGTTTCCATCGGGTGCGTCAAAAGCGATATCTGAGCCTATGGTGCGTTTGGCGCAAAGCCCGTGCACCTATCTTACTTGCACTAACACTAACACCATCTCCAAGCGGACGACGAGATTCCACATGACCCCGTCACCTAGGGGTTCCATCGGGTGCGTCCAAAGCGATATCTGAGCCTATGGTGCGTTTGGCGCAAACCGTGCACCTATCTTACATCACTAACTAACACCATCTCCCAAGCGGACGAGCGAGATTCCACATGACCCCCGTCACCTAGGAGTTCCATCGGGTGCGTCCAAAGCGATATCTCGAGCCTATGGTGCGTTTGGCGCAAACCGTGCACCTATCTTTGCACTAACACTAACACCATCTCCAAGCGGACGAACGAGATTCCACATGACCCACGTCACCTGGGAGTTCCATCGGGTGCGTCCAAAAGCGATATCTGAGCGAGCCTATGGTGCGTTTGGCGCCAACCGTGCACCTATCTTACACTAACACTAACACCATCTCCAAGCGGACGAGCGAGATTCCACATGACCCCGTCACCTAGGGTTCCATCGGTGCGTCCAAAAGCGATATCTGAGAGCCTATAGTGCGTTTGGCGCGCCAAACCGTGCACCTATCTTGCACATAACACTAACACCATCCAGCGGACCGAGCGAGATTCCACATGACCCCGTCACCTAGGAGTTTCCATCGGGTGCGTCCAAAGCGATATCTGAGCCTATGGTGCGTTTGGCGCAAACCGTGCACCTATCTTGCACTAACACTAACACCATCTCCAAGCGGACCGAGCGAGATTCCACATGACCCACGTCACCTAGGGTTCCATCGGGTGCGTCCAAAGCGATATCTATCGAGCGAGCCTATGGTGCGTTTGGCGCAAACCGTGCACCTATCTTGCACTAACACTAAACACCATCTCAAGCGCGGACGAGCGAGATTCCACATGACCCCGTCACCTAGGAGTTCCATCGGGTGCGTCCAAAGCGATATCTGAGCCTATGGTGCGTTTGGCGCCAAACCGTGCACCTATCTTGCACTAACACTAACACCATCTCCAAGCGGACCGAGCGAGATTCCACATGACCCACGTCACCTAGGAGTTCCTCGGGTGCGTCCAAAGCGATATCTGAGCCTATAGTGCGTTTGGCGCAAGCCCGTGCACCTATCTTACACTAACTAACACCATCTCCAAAGCGGACGAGCGAGATTCCACATGACCCACGTCACCTAGGGGTTCCATCGGGTGCGTCCAAAGCGATCTGAGCCTATGGTGCGTTTGGCGCAAACCGTGCACCTATCTATCTTCAACACTAACACCATCTCCAAGCGGACGAGCGAGATTTCCATGACCCACGTCACCTAGGAGTTCCATCGGGTGCGTCCAAAAGCGATATCTGAGCCTATGGTGCGTTTGGCGCAAACCGTGCACCTATCTTGCACTAACACTAACACACCTCCAAAGCGGACGAGCGAGATTCCACATGACCCCGTCACCTAGGAGTTTCCATCGGGTGCGTCCAAAAGCGATATCTGAGCCTATGGTGCGTTGGGCGCAAACCGTGCACCTATCTTGCACTAACACTAACACCATCTCCAAGCGGACGAACAAGAGATTCCACATGACCCCGTCACCTAGGAGTTCCATCGGGTGCGTCCAAAAGCGATATCTGAGCCTATGGTGCGTTTGGCGCCAAACCGTGCACCTATCTTTGCACTAACACTAACACCATCTCCAAGCGGACGAGCGAGATTCCACATGACCCACGTCACCTAGGAGTTCCATCGGGTGCGTCCAAAAGCGATATGAGCCTATGGTGCGTTTGGCGCAAACCGTGCACCTATCTTGCACTAACACTAACACCATCTCCAAGCGGACGAGCGGATGACCCCGCGAGATTCCACATGACCCCGTCACCTAGGAGTTCCATCGGGTGCGTCCAAAAATGATATCGAGCCTATGGTGCGTTTGGCGCAAACCGTGCACCTATCTTACATCTAACACTAACACCATCTCCAAGCGGACCGAGCGAGATTCCACATGACCCCGTCACCTAGAGTTCCATCGGGTGCGTCCAAAGCGATATCACGAGCCTATAGTGCGTTTGGCGCAAACCGTGCACCTATCTTGCACTAACACTACACATCTCCAAGCGGACGAGCGAGATTCCACATGACCCACGTCACCTAGGAGTTCCATCGGGTGCGTCAAAAAAATGATATATACGAGCCTATGGTGCGTTTTGGCGCAAGTGCACCTATCTTGCACCTATCTTACACTAACACTAACACCATCTCCAAGCGGACCGAGCGAGATTCCATGACCCCGTCACCTAGGGTTTCCATCGGGTGCGTCAAAAGCGATATCTGAGCGAGCTATGGTAGTGCGTTTGGCGCAAACCGTGCACCTATCTTGCACTAACACTAACACCATCTCCAAGCGGACGAGCGAGATTCCACATGACCCACGTCACCTAGGAGTTCCATCGGGTGCGTCAAAAGCGATATCTCGAGCCTATGGTGCGTTTGGCGCCAAACCGTGCACCTATCTTACATAACACTAACACCATCTCCAAGCGGACCGAGCGAGATTCCACATGACCCCGTCACCTAGGGTTCCATCGGGTGCGTCCTAAAAGCGATATCGACGAGCCTATGGTGCGTTTGGCGCAAACCGTGCACCTATCTTGCACTAACACTAACACCATCTCCAAGCGGACGAGCGAGATTCCATGACCCCGTCACCTAGGGTTCCATCGGGTGCGTCCAAAAGCGATATCTGAGCCTATGGTGCGTTTTTGGCGCAAACCGTGCACCTATCTTGCACTAACACTAACACCATCTCCAAGCGGACGAGCGAGATTCCACATGACCCCGTCACCTAGGAGTTCCATCGGGTGCGTCCAAAGCGATATCGAGCCTATGGTGCGTTTGGCGCAAACCGTGCACCTATCTTACATCAACACTAACACCATCTCCAAAGCGGACGAGCGAGATTCCACATGACCCCACGTCACCTAGGAGTTCCATCGGGTGCGTCCAAAAGCGATATAGCGAGCCTATGGTGCGTTTGGCGCGCAAGCCGTGCACCTATCTTGCGTCACATCAACACTAACACCATCTCCAAGCGGACGAGCGAGATTTCCCATGACCCCGTCACCTAGGAGTTCCATCGGGTGCGTCCAAAGCGATATCTGAGCCTATGGTGCGTTTGGCGCAAACCGTGCACCTATCTTGCACTAACACTAACACCATCTCCAAGCGGACGAGCGAGATTCCACATGACCCACGTCACCTAGGAGTTCCATCGGGTGCGTCCAAAAGCGATCTCGAGCCTATGGTGCGTTTGGCGCGCAAACCGTGCACCTATCTTGCACTAACACTAACACCATCTCCAAGCGGACCAAGCGAGCCAGATTCCACATGACCCCCGTCACCTAGGTTCCATCGGGTGCGTCCAAAGCGATATCTCGAGCCTATGGTATGCGTTTGGCGCAAAGGTGCGTGCACCTATCTACTAACTAACACTAACACCATCTCCAAGCGGACGAGCGAGATTCCACATGACCCACGTCACCTAGGAGTTCCGCCGGGTGCGTCAAAAGCGATATACGAGCCTATGGTGCGTTTGGCGCAAACCGTGCACCTATCTTGCATCAACACTAACACCATCTCCAAGCGGACCGAAGAGATTCCACATGACCCCCGTCACCTAGGAGTTCCATCGGGTGCGTCAAAAGCGATATCTGAGCCTATAGTGCGTTTGGCGCAAACCGTGCACCTATCTTGCACTAACTAACACTAACACCATCTCCAAGCGGACGAGCGAGATTCCACATGACCCACGTCACCTAGGAGTTCCATCGGGTGCGTCCAAAGCGATATCCGAGCCTATGGTGCGTTTGGCGCAAACCGTGCACCTATCTTACACTAACACTAACACCATCTCCAAAGCGGACGAGCGAGATTCCACATGACCCCCGTCACCTAGGGTTCCATCGGGTGCGTCCAAAGCGATATCTGAGCCTATGGTGCGTTTGGCGCAAGCAAACCGTGCACCTATCTTGCACTAACACTAACACCATCTCCAAGCGGACGAGCGAGATTCCACATGACCCCCGTCACCTGGGAGTTCCATCGGGTGCGTCCAAAATGATATGACGAGCCTATGGTGCGTTTGGCGCAAACCGTGCACCTATCTTACATCACTAACTACTAACACCATCTCCAAGCGGACCGAGCGAGATTCCACATGACCCACGTCACCTAGGGGTTCCATCGGGTGCGTCCAAAGCGATATCGAGCCTATGGTGCGTTGGCGCGCAAACCGTGCACCTATCTTAACACTAACACTAACACCATCTCCAAGCGGACCGAAGCGAGATTCCACATGACCCACGTCACCTAGGAGTTCCATCGGGTGCGTCCTAAGCGATATCTGAGCCTATGGTGCGTTTGGCGCAAGCCGTGCACCTATCTTGCACTAACACTAACACCATCCCAAGCGGACGAACGAGATTCCACACCCCCCGTCACCTAGGAGTTCCATCGGGTGCGTCAAAAAAATGATATCTGAGCCTATGGTGCGTTTGGCGCGCAAACCGTGCACCTCTCTGCATCAACACTAACACCATCTCCAAGCGGACCGAGCGAGATTCCACATGACCCCGTCACCTAGGAGTTCCATCGGGTGCGTCCAAAAGCGATATCTGAGCCTATGGTACGTTTGGCGCAAACTGTGCACCTATCGTGCACTAACACTAACACCATCTCCAAACGGACCGAACGAGATTCCACATGACCCACGTCACCTAGGAGTTCCATGAGGAGCATCCAAAACGATATCTGAGCCTATGGTGCGTTTGGCGCAAACCGTGCACCTATCTTACACTAAGACTAACACCATCTCCAAACGGACTGAACAAGATTCAACATGACCCCGTCACCTAGGAGTTCCATCGGGTGCGTCCAAAAGCGATATCTGAGCCTATGGTGCGTTTGGCGCAAAACCGTGCACCTATCTTACACTAACACTAACACCATCTCCAAGCGGACCAAAGCGAGATTCCATGACCCCGTCACCTAGGGGTTCCATCGGGTCCATCGCGTCGTCCAAAGCGATATCTGAGCCTATAGTGCGTTTTGGCAAACCGTGCACCTATCTTGCACTAACACTAACACCATCTCCAAAGCGGACGAGCGAGATTCCACATGACCCCGTCACCTAGGAGTTCCATCGGGTGCGTCCAAAGCGATATCTGAGCCTATGGTATGCGTTTGGCGCAAACCGTGCACCTATCTTACACTAACACTAACACCATCTCAAGCGGACGAGCGAGATTCCACATGACCCCCCGTCACCTAGGAGTTCCATCATGGTGCGGTGCGTCCAAAAGCGATATCGAGCCTATGGTGCGTTTTACGTTGGCCCGCGCAACCGTGCACCTATCTTGCACTAACACTAACACCATCTCCAAAGCGGACCGAGCGAGATTCACATGACCCCCGTCACCTAGGAGTTCCATCGGGTGCGTCCAAAGCGATATCTGAGCCTATAGTGCGTTTGGCGCAAGCCGTGCACCTATCTTGCACTAACACTAACACCATCTCCAAGCGGACGAGCGAGATTCCACATGACCCACGTCACCTAGGAGTTCCATCGGGTGCGCCAAAAAAGCGATACGAGCCTATGGTGCGTTTGGCGCAAACCGTGCACCTATCTTACATCAACACTAACACCATCTCCAAGCGGACCGAGCGAGATTCCACATGACCCCCGTCACCTAGGAGTTCCATCGGGTGCGTCCAAAAGCGATATCTCGAGCCTATGGTGTGCGTTTGGCGCAAACCGTGCACCTATCTTGCACTAACACTAACACCATCTCCAAGCGGACGAGCGAGATTCCACATGACCCCCCGTCACCTAGGAGTTCCATCGGGTGCGTCCAAAAGCGATATCTGAGCCTATGGTGCGTTTGCGCCAAACCCGTGCACCTATCTTGCACTAACACTAACACCATCTCCAAGCGGACGAGCGAGAGATTCCACATGACCCCGTCACCTAGGAGTTCCATCGGGTGCGTCCAAAAGCGATATCGAGCCTATGGTGCGTTTGGCGCAAAACGTGCACCTATCTTGCACTAACACTAACACCATCTCCAAGCGGACGACGAGATTCCACATGACCCACGTCACCTAGGAGTTCCATCGGGTGCGTCCAAAGCGATATATGGCGAGCCTATGGTGCGTTTGGCGCAAACCGTGCACCTATCTTTACTCAACACTAACACCATCTCCAAGCGGACGAGCGAGATTCCATGACCCCCGTCACCTAGGAGTTCCATCGGGTGCGTCAAAAGCGATATCGAGCCTATAGTGCGTTTGGCGCAAACCGTGCACCTATCTTACACTAACACTAACACCATCTCCAAAGCGGACGAGCGAGATTCCACATGACCCCCGTCACCTAGGAGTTCCATCGGGTGCGTCCAAAAGCGATATCTCGAGCCTATGGTGCGTTTGGCGCAAACCGTGCACCTATCTTGCACTAACACTAACACCATCTCCAAAGCGGACGACGAGATTCCACATGACCACGTCACCTAGGAGTTCCATCGGGTGCGTCCAAAAGCGATATCTGAGCCTATGGTGCGTTTGGCGCCAAACCGTGCACCTATCTTGCACTAACACTAACACCATCTCCAAGCGGACCGAGCGAGATTCCACATGACCCACGTCACCTAGGGTTCCGCCAGGTGCGTCCAAAGCGATATATCGAGCCTATGGTGCGTTTGGCGCGCAAACCGTGCACCTATCTTACATAACACTAACACCATCTCCAAGCGGACGAAGCGAGATTCCACATGACCCACGTCACCTGGGAGTTTCCATCGGTGCGTCCAAAGCGATATCCGAGCCTATGTAGTGCGTTTGGCGCAAACCCGTGCACCTATCTTGCACTAACACTAACACCATCTCCAAGCGGACGAGCGAGATTCACATGACCCACGTCACCTAGGAGTTCCATCGGGTGCGTCAAAAGCGATATACGAGCCTATGGTGCGTTTGGCGCAAACCGTGCACCTATCTTGCATCAACTAACTAACACCATCTCCAAGCGGACGAGCGAGATTCCACATGACCCCCGTCACCTAGGAGTTCCATCGGGTGCGTCCAAAGCGATGATATCGAGCCTATGGTGCGTTTGGCGCAAACCGTGCACCTATCTTGCACTAACACTAACACCATCTCCAAGCGGACGAGCGAGATTCCACATGACCCCGTCACCTAGGAGTTCCATCGGGTGCGTCCAAGCGATATCGAGCCTATGGTGCGTTTGGCGCAAACCGTGCACCTATCTTACACTAACACTAACACCATCTCCAAGCGGACCGAGCGAGATTCACATGACCCACGTCACCTAGGAGTTCCATCGGGTGCGTCCAAAGCGATATCTGAGCCTATGGTGCGTTTGGCGCAAAGCGTGTGCACCTATCTTGCACTAACACTAACACCATCTCCAAGCGGACGAGCGAGATTCCACATGACCCACGTCACCTAGGGAGTTCCATCGGGTGCGTCCAAAGCGATATCTGAGCCTATAGTGCGTTTGGCGCAAACCGTGCACCTATCTTACATCAAACACTAACACCATCTCCAAGCGGACCGAGCGAGATTCCACATGACCCCCGTCACCTGGGGTTCCATCGGGTGCGTCCAAAAGCGATATATACGAGCCTATGGTGCGTTTGGCGCAAACCGTGCACCTATCTTGCACTAACACTAACACCATCTCCAAGCGGACGAGCGAGATTCCACATGACCCCCACGTCACCTAGGAGTTCCATCGGGTGCGTCCAAAAGCGATATCTGAGCCTATGGTGCGTTTTGGCGCAAAGCCGTGCACCTATCTTGCACTAACACTAACACCATCTCCAAGCGGACGAGCGAGATTCCACATGACCCCGTCACCTAGGAGTTCCATCGGGTGCGTCCAAAGCGATATCGAGCCTATGGTGCGTTTGGCAAACCGTGCACCTATCTTGCACTAACACTAACACCATCTCCAAGCGGACGAGCGAGATTCCACATGACCCACGTCACCTAGGAGTTCCATCGGGTGCGTCCAAAAGCGATATACGAGCCTATGGTGCGTTTGGCGCAAAGCCGTGCACCTATCTTTGCACTAACACTAACACCATCTCCCAAAGCGGACGAGCGAGATTCCACATGACCCACGTCACCTAGGAGTTCCATCGGGTGCGTCCAAAGCGATGATATCGAGCCTATGGTGCGTTTGGCGCAAACCGTGCACCTATCTTGCACTAACACTAACACCATCTCCAAGCGGACGAGCGAGATTCCACATGACCCCCGTCACCTAGGAGTTCCATCGGGTGCGTCAAAAGCGATATCGAGAGCCTATGGTGCGTTTGGCGCAAACCGTGCACCTATCTTGCACTAACACTAACACCATCTCCAAGCGGACGAGCGAGATTCCACATGACCCACGTCACCTAGGGTTCCATCGGGTGCGTCCAAAGCGATATCTGAGCCTATGGTGCGTTTGGCGCCAAACCGTGCACCTATCTTGCATCTAACACTAACACCATCTCCAAGCGGACGAGCGAGATTCCACATGACCCCGTCACTAGGGGTTCCATCGGGTGCGTCCAAAGCGATATCGAGCCTATGGTGCGTTTTCAAGCAAACCGTGCACCTATCTTGCACTAACACTAACACCATCTCCAAGCGGACAAAGCGGACCGAGCGATTCCATGACCCCGTCACCTAGGATTTCCATCGGGTGCGTCCAAAGCGATATCTACGAGCCTATGGTGCGTTTGGCGCAAACCGTGCACCTATCTTGCACTCAACACTAACACCATCTCCAAGCGGACGAGCGAGATTCCACATGACCCCGTCACCTAGGAGTTCCATCGGGTGCGTCCAAAGCGCGATATCGAGCCTATGGTGCGTTTGGCGCAACCGTGCACCTATCTTGCATCAACACTAACACCATCTCCAAGCGGACCGAGCGAGATTCCACATGACCCCCGTCACCTAGGAGTTTCCATCGGGTGCGTCCAAAGCGATATCTGAGCCTATGGTGCGTTTGGCGCAAACCGTGCACCTATCTTGCACTAACACTAACACCATCTCCAAGCGGACCGAGCGAGATTCCACATGACCCCGTCACCTAGGAGTTCCATCGGTGCGTCCAAAAGCGATATCTGAGCCTATGGTGCGTTTGGCGCAAACGTGCACCTATCTACATCAACACTAACACCATCTCCAAGCGGACCGAGCGAGATTCCACATGACCCCCGTCACCTAGGGTTCCATCGGGTGCGTCCAAAAGCGATATCTGAGAGCCTATGGTGCGTTTGGCGCGCAAGCCGTGCACCTATCTGCACCTATCTTGCACTAACACTAACACCATCTCCAAAGCGGACCGAGCGAGATTCCACATGACCCACGTCACCTAGGGTTCCATCGGGTGCGTCAAAAAAGCGATATCTGAGCCTATGGTGCGTTTGGCGCAAACCCGTGCACCTATCTTACACTAACACTAACACCATCTCCAAGCGGACGAAGCGAGATTCCACATGACCCCGTCACCTAGGGGTTCCATCGGGTGCGTCAAAAGCGATATCTGAGCCTATGGTGCGTTTGGCGCAAACCGTGCACCTATCTTGCACTAACACTAACACCATCTCCAAGCGGACGAGCGAGATTCCACATGACCCCGTCGTCACCTAGGAGTTCCATCGGGTGCCGTCCAAAAGCGATATACGAGCCTATGGTGCGTTTGCGCGCAAACCGTGCACCTATCTTGCACTAACACTAACACCATCTCCAAGCGGACCGAGCGAGATTCCACATGACCCCGTCACCTAGGGTTTCCATCGGGTGCGTCCAAAGCGATATCACGAGCCTATAGTGCGTTTGGCGCAAACCGTGCACCTATCTTGCACTAACACTAACACCATCTCCAAGCGGACGAGCGAGATTCCACATGACCCCCGTCACCTAGGAGTTCCATCGGTGCGTCCAAAGCGATATCGAGCCTATGGTGCGTTGGCGCCAAACCGTGCACCTATCTTGCATCAACACTAACACCATCTCCAAGCGGACCGAGCGAGATTCCACATGACCCACGTCACCTAGGGTTCCATGGGTGCGTCCAAAGCGATATCACGAGCCTATGGTGCGTTTGGCGCAAACCGTGCACCTATCTTGCACTAACACTAACACCATCTCCAAGCGGACGAGCGAGATTCCACATGACCCCGTCACCTGGGGTTCCATCGGGTGCGTCCAAAGCGATATCACGAGCCTATGGTGCGTTTGGCGCAAACCGTGCACCTATCTTGCACTAACACTAACACCATCTCCAAGCGGACCGAGCGAGATTCCACATGACCCCGTCACCTAGGGGTTCCATCGGGTGCGTCCAAAAGCGATATCACGAGCCTATGGTGCGTTTGGCGCAAGCCCGTGCACCTACCTATCACTAACACTAACACCATCTCCAAGCGGGACGAGCGAGATTCCACATGACCCACGTCACCTAGGAGTTCCATCGGGTGCGTCCAAAGCGATATACGAGCCTATGGTGCGTTTGGCGCAAACCGTGCACCTATCTTGCACTAACACTAACACCATCTCCAAGCGGACGAGCGAGATTCCACATGACCCACGTCACCTAGGAGTTCCATCGGGTGCGTCCAAAAGCGATATCTGAGCCTATGGTGCGTTTGGCGCAAACCGTGCACCTATCTTGCACTAACTAACACTAACACCATCTCCAAAGCGGACCGAGCGAGATTCCACATGACCCACGTCACCTAGGGGAGTTCCATCGGGTGCGTCCAAAAGCGATATCGAGCCTATGGTGCGTTTGGCGCAAACCGTGCACCTATCTTGCACTAACACTAACACCATCTCCAAGCGGACCGAGCGAGATTCCACATGACCCACGTCACCTAGGAGTTCCATCGGGTGCGTCCAAAAGCGATATCTCGAGCCTATGGTGCGTTTGGCGCAAACCGTGCACCTATCTTGCACTAACACTAACACCATCTCCAAGCGGACGAGCGAGATTCCACATGACCCACGTCACCTAGGGTTCCATCGGGTGCGTCCAAAAGCGATATCTGAGCCTATGGTACGTTTGGCGCCAAACCGTGCACCTATCTTGCATCAACACTAACACCATCTCCAAGCGGACCGAGCGAGATTCCACATGACCCCCGTCACCTAGGAGTTCCATCGGGTGCGTCCAAAGCGTCTGAGCCTATGGTGCGTTTGGCGCAAACCGTGCACCTATCTTGCACTAACACTAACACCATCATCCAAGCGGGACGAGCGAGATTCCACATGACCCACGTCACCTAGGAGTTCCATCGGGTGCGTCCAAAAGCGATATCTGAGCCTATAGTGCGTTTGGGCGCCAAGCCGTGCACCTATCTTGCACTAACACTAACACCATCTCCAAGCGGACCGAGCGAGATTCCCACATGACCCACGTCACCTAGGAGTTCCATCGGGTGCGTCCAAAAGCGATATCACGACGAGCCTATGGTGCGTTTGGCGCCAAGCCGTGCACCTATCTTGCACTAACACTAACACCATCTCCAAGCGGACCGAGCGAGATTCCACATGACCCCCGTCACCTAGGAGTTCCATCGGGTGCGTCCAAAGCGATATCTGAGCCTATGGTGCGTTTGGCGCAAACCGTGCACCTATCTTACACTAACACTAACACCATCTCCAAGCGGACGAGCGAGATTCCACATGACCCACGTCACCTGGGAGTTCCATCGGGTGCGTCCAAAGCGATATACGAGCCTATGGTGCGTTGGCGCAAACCGTGCACCTATCTTGCACTAAACACTAACACCATCTCCAAGCGGACCGAGCGAGATTCCACATGACCCCGTCACCTAGGAGTTCCATCGGGTGCGTCCAAAGCGATATCTCGAGCCTATGGTGCGTTTGGCGCAAACCGTGCACCTATCTTACTAACACTAACACCATCTCCAAGCGGACGAGCGAGATTCCACATGACCCACGTCACCTAGGAGTTCCATCGGGTGCGTCCAAAGCGATATCTGAGCCTATGGTGCGTTTGGCGCAAACCGTGCACCTATCTTGCACTAACACTAACACCATCTCCAAGCGGACGAGCGAGATTCCACATGACCCCGTCACCTAGGAGTTCCATCCGGTGCGTCCAAAGCGATATCTCCAAGCCTATGGTACGTTTGGCGCAAACCGTTTGCAAACCGTGCACCTATCTTGCACTAACACTAACACCATCTCCAAGCGGACGAGCGAGATTCCACATGACCCCGTCACCTAGGAGTTCCATCGGGTGCGTCAAAAAGCGATATCACGAGCCTATGGTGCGTTTGGGCGCCAAACCGTGCACCTATCTTGCACTAACACTAACACCATCTCCAAGCGGACGAAGCGAGATTCCACATGACCCCGTCACCTAGGAGTTCCATCGGGTGCGTCCAAAGCGATATCTGAGCCTATGGTGCGTTTGGCGCAAACCGTGCACCTATCTTGCACTAACACTAACACCATCTCCAAGCGGACGAGCGAGATTCCACATGACCCACGTCACCTAGGAGTTCCATCGGGTGCGTCAAAGCGATATCTCGAGCCTATAGTGCGTTTGGCGCAAACCGTGCACCTATCTTACACTAACACTAACACCATCTCCAAGCGGACGAGCGAGATTCCACATGACCCACGTCACCTAGGAGTTCCATCGGGTGCGTCCTAAGCGATTGAGCCTATGGTGAGCCTATGTGTGCGTCTCCAAGCGCGCAAACCGTGCACCTATCTTGCTATCTAACACTAACACCATCTCCAAGCAAGCGGAGCGAGAGATTCCACATGACCCACGTCACCTAGGAGTTCCATCGGGTGCGTCCAAAGCGATATCACGAGCCTATGGTGCGTTTTGGCGCAAACCGTGCACCTATCTTGCACTAACACTAACACCATCTCCAAAGCGGACGAGCAGAGATTCCACATGACCCACGTCACCTAGGAGTTCCATCGGTGCGTCCAAAGCGATATCACGAGCCTATGGTGCGTTTGGCGCAAACCGTGCACCTATCTTGCACTAACACTAACACCATCTCCAAAGCGGACGAGCGAGATTCCACATGACCCCGTCACCTAGGAGTTCCATCGGGTGCGTCCAAAAGCGATATCTGAGCCTATGGTGCGTTTGGCGCAAACCGTGCACCTATCTTGCACTAACACTAACACCATCTCCCAAGCGGACGAGCGAGATTCCACACATGACCCACGTCACCTAGGAGTTCCATCGGTGCGTCCAAAGCGATATCTACGAGCCTATGGTGCGTTTGGCGCAAACCGTGCACCTATCTTGCACCTATCTTGCACTAACACCATCTCCAAGCGGACTATCTTGCACTAACACTAACACCATCTCCAAGCGAGATTCCACATGACCCACGTCACCTAGGAGTTCCATCGGGTGCGTCCAAAAGCGATATCTGAGCCTATGGTGCGTTTGGCGCCAAACCGTGCACCTATCTTGCACTAACACTAACACCATCTCCAAGCGGACGAGCGAGATTCCACATGACCCACGTCACCTAGGAGTTCCATCGGGTGCGTCCAAAAGCGATATCTGAGCCTATGGTATGCGTTTGGCGCAAACCGTGCACCTATCTTGCACTAACACTAACACCATCTCCAAGCGGACGAGCGAGATTCCACATGACCCCGTCACCTAGGAGTTCCATCGGGTGCGTCCAAAAGCGATATCCGAGCCTATGGTGCGTTTGGCGCAAACCGTGCACCTATCTTGCAGCGGACCAAAGCAATTTCCACTAACACCATCTCTCCAAGCGGGACCGAGCGAGATTCCACATGACCCACCGTCACCTAGGATTGACCCCATCGGGTGCGTCCAAAAGCGATATCTGAGCCTATGGTACGTTTGGCGCAAACAGGTGCACCTATCTTGCACTAACACTAACACCATCTCCAAGCGGACGAGCGAGATTCCACATGACCCACGTCACCTAGGAGTTCCATCGGTGCGTCCAAAAGCGATATCTGAGCCTATGGTGCGTTTGGCGCCAAACCGTGCACCTATCTTGCACTAACACTAACACCATCTCCAAGCGGACGAGCGAGATTCCACATGACCCCGTCACCTAGGAGTTCCATCGGTGCGTCAAAAGCGATATCTGAGCCTATGGTGCGTTTGGCGCCAAGCCCGTGCACCTATCTTGCATCAACACTAACACCATCTCCAAGCGGACCGAGCGAGATTCCACATGACCCACGTCACCTAGGAGTTCCATCGGTGCGTCCTAAGCGATATCGAGCCTATGGTGCGTTGGGCGCAAACCGTGCACCTATCTTGCACTAACACTAACACCATCTCCAAAGCGGACGAGCGAGATTCCACATGACCCCGTCACCTAGGAGTTCCATCGGGTGCGTCCAAAGCGATATCTGAGCCTATGGTACGTTTGGCGCAAACCGTGCACCTATCTTGCACTAACACTAACACCATCTCCAAGCGGACGAAGCGAGATTCCACATGACCCCGTCACCTAGGAGTTCCATCGGGTGCGTCCTAAGCGATAAACGAGATTCCACATGACCCACGTCACCTAGGGGTTCCATCGGGTGCGTCCAAAGCGATATCGAGCCTATGGTGCGTTTGGCGCAAACCGTGCACCTATCTTGCACTAACACTAACACCATCTCCAAGCGGACGAGCGAGATTCCATGACCCACGTCACCTAGGAGTTCCATCGGGTGCGTCCAAAGCGATATCGAGCCTATGGTGCGTTTGGCGCCAAACCGTGCACCTATCTTACATCAACACTAACACCATCTCCAAGCGGACCGAGCGAGATTCCACATGACCCACGTCACCTAGGATTACCATCGGGTGCGTCCTAAGCGATATC